>OY728130.1:1988067218-1993067218 GCA_963277665.1 Viscum album
TTTATCATTTTTTTTCATGGTTTCAACTTTTTACCAAAAATATATATTTCCATGGTAACTCTATTTTTACAATCGCTAAATTATTTAAATAGATAATAAATAATAATAATAATAGATAATTTGGGTATTCAGATTACAAATATGAAAAAATAATTATATTATATTTCTAAAAGTGATGAACATTAATTTTAAAATAATAAATGTATAATTCATAAAAATAAGTTTTTAGAAAAATATTAATTAAGGTTATTCATTGATTTCAAAATTTGAATTAATACTTTAAATGTACAATTTTACTTTTCAAATACATTATTGCTTATGAATATTATTTTAATAAATTTTTAAATCTATCTTATATCCTAATTATGTTATCAAAAGCATAACATTTTTTAAAAATGGTACTTTATATTTGTCTCATGAAAATTAATATTTCTAGAAAAATACCAAAAAATCATCTTAATATAATAGTGATATTTTGAATCCAAAAATGGAATTTAATTATTTTCATGTTAAAATATTACAAATTTAAATCCATTATTTCAATGGAACTATAAAATAAAATTAAATAAGGTTTTTATTAGAATGTGAATTTTTAAATATTAATTAATATTATTATAATTTCAAAAAAATTAATAAAAAAATTTGTGTTAATATATTATATATATGAAAATTATATTTTATCATTTATAAATAATAATATATTTATTTTTATCAAATAAAAAAATTGCACCTACAAAGGAAATGATTAGACAAATAAATTTTAAATTATTTGATTATCTCATTAGTTATTTATCCACACTAATTATATTTTATCAAGGAATTCATATTAAAAATGAACCTTTCAATTTCTACTTATATATATTTCAAAATATTATTTCTTCTATTTAAACCCCCTAATTAAATAGTTATAACCCAAAATACACATTTGATACTTATAATTTTTTTTAATAAAATGTATCTTGGATCTTTTTCGATCAATGTTTCATGTAGAGGACGATATTCATGATATAATTTAAGTACAGGAAAATATGTACTAAAATATAAAGTAATTACATTAGATAATTTTTTGGAGGTTTATCTTCAGCCATAGAAATTACTTAGTCATAATATTTAACATGAACTTATTCTAAATTCAAATATTTTTAAGAAACCTCATCCTTCATATCAACCAATTTTTATACATCAACATCACTAATAAAACATTTTTAATTACATGTAACATCATTCATTGAGTGTTATAAAACCAACATATAAAAAATATCAACAATTTCCCAATCTCATTTTTTAATAATAATATCCTCTAGAATTTAGAGGATAACTAATAAAGTTACCTTCAACTCCTCTTTCTTAACACTTTAAAAAAATTTCATCTTTTTTACTTGATAATACAATGGATTCTAAATTACCTAATGTATTTATATATTGGTGTATTCCTACATTATACATAATATGATTTCTTATTTGATTTTTTTCTACACAAACCACATTTGTAAATTCAAACTATGGTATTAATTTTATTCCTCTATAAAATTCAAGACCTATCTAGCTCCATCAACAAGGTGCGATCAATTTCCCAAAAAATTGTTCTTCATTTCAGATAAACTATTTCATTTTGGGGTCTATGGTGTTCTAAATTCATAGTGAATACCAATATTAGAATTTATTCCTTAAACATTCCACTAGTGTATTTTGTACAATTATCTATTTAAAAATTCTTAATGGGGAATACGTACTCAATTATTGAACTTATTTTTATATTATTAAACATATTTAAGTACTATAATTTAATTTTTTTTAACCATAGTACATTAAATATTAGTGAATTTATCAATGAATTAAATAATATAATTAACTAAATTTTTTATTGCTTCCACATAGCCCCAAAACTTATAATTGAATAATCCCTAATTAGTGTCACATATTAATCACAAAATTTTCATTTAAAGAATTAACAATATACTTATTTTGGAATATAGGTCACATCTAATTTCAATACCTCTTCTACATATACACATCAAAAAAATTATTTCCTTATGAAATATTACTTCTATTTCTATGAAGAATGTGTCCATGTCTTTAATGCCACAACTAATTATTTTTCAAACTCAAGTAGCATAACATTAATTAATGACTAACCTAAAACAAGTTTCTATATGTTCACTTTACTCTTGTTGATATACATTAATATTTCAATATATTCATTAAAAATTCATCTTTTTTAAATACCACATTATTTTATTCATCACAAAGTTGTGATACACTCATCAAGTTATGTTTCAACCCATCAAAAAGTAGAGTGTTCTTTGAAATTAACTTGAATTGTCCACTAAATTGTGAAAAAATTACCTTTATTTTGAGTGACCCATCATTTAAAAATGTCTTCGAACACTTTTAAACTTTTAAATATCATTATATAGCTTCAAATATCCTCCCATAAATGAATAATATCCACTCTCTATGATCCATTCGTATTCATTTTCAGATTTTATGTGTGTGAATTCAATAAATAATGCCTTATAATTTTATTATTCATTCATATTCTGACAATTATTAGTATTGAAAATAAAAATCAGTATAAAAGGTATTCAGGTGGGACAATACTCAATAAAGTGACATTGTTGGTCACACCATCCATAAAAAGCTTCCCAAAATTGAAATTTATCTAAAAAAATTTATTTATATTTTATCATTATTTCAAAACTTTTATAATTATTTTTGGATTCTTACCACTTAATATTTACCTCTCATATCATTCAGTCTCATAGAAATATTGACAATTTATCCAAAACCACTTTTCTATGAACCAAAATACATCACAATACCATGATAGTCATAAAAAGAATATTTTATTTTAAAATTAACTTGATTTCCATAATAAGTCTCCTCCAGTTATTTTAATTTTTAATAATAACCTTTATCCCCCTTTTGAACCCAAATTATATTGGAATATGTACACTCTCTTCACCAATTTAGAATTATTTCTAGACTATTTAAATCACTATTTATTGTATTTTTATCTATAATGTTGGACTTTATATAGTTTTTCGATATTTGATTACTATATTTTTTCAGAAAAATAGAGTATTTAAACCTATTTATTCATATAAACATTTTAAAATAATGATTTCTTCAAGAATTAACAAATTTATTGAACATAATTACAAAAGTGAGATTTGAACTTCTCAAATTCCATTTTCACATTAATTTTTTTTATTAAACAAAATAAATATACTTTCATTTTTTCTCGGCATTTATTCCAAGAAAAAATTACACTTATTCTGATCAGAGAGTAGCTCTATCAAGTTGTTAATTTGATTAGTCAACATTGGAAAATTTCAATATTTAAGGAATTTTAGTTTAATGAAAATTATATCAAACCATACTTTTAATACATAAATATTACATCATTTTAGGTGAATATTCATTACATAAGTTAATGATTTTTTTCTACAACTATATAGGTTTAGTGGATTTTAAAATATGGATACATAAAAAACCTGTTCAAAAAAATATATATATAATCTTCCATGATGTCTTCCACATATTATAACCTTTATATTCATAACATACATAAATTTTTTTCATAACATAGGGAAAAGAAAAATAATAAATGTCTAACATAAATGCCCAGTAAGGGTAAACATATGAGATATCTGTCAATGATATAAATGATCACGATATAAGATTATGGTTATGATAAAATGATTAGTACTTATAAAAATCATACCCAATCCATCAAATATAAAAAATCACGATTCATAACAGAATTATTTTCTATTATAAAAGATACAAGTCATAAGAGTGCATAATATCATTAATCAAACATGATCCATTAGTGCATATCAGAAACCTAGGAATGTATCATAAACATAATCTTATAGTATTTTGAACATATAAACAGTAACATGATCTATATTAAAGTTAATAAAATTAAATCACGTCCTCACACAAAATTATGTACATGTGACCAGATCCACACATGAACTTACGGATATAAAACAATGTCCACATATTATGTTATAGACATGAAACAAGGTCAAAACATAAACTCATGGACATGAAACCATGTATATTCCTAATATTGAGTATAGGAAATCAGGTTCACACATAACATAGTTATCTCATTAGTTATCCATATTTACCGAACACATTGAAGGACAATATAATTCGCGGCCCAACCTTCATATAAACTTAAGAAATAGATATGCCACTAGATCATAAAAATATTATTTAATACATCAAATTATGACAGATGAAAAAAAAGTGTTTTATTCCAACCCTTTATCACTATACAACACAAAGAAAAGATACATGTTTCATAAAGATTTCTTAATAATGTAGTTAAGACATGTAAAATAAGACATTATTCATAATATCATAATATAATCATCACAACAATAAGTCATCCAGAGAAAGGATGTGTTTAGTATCATAAGAACATATCCACAGTGAAGCATAGAAATAATTAAAGAATGATGATAGAGTTGAAAAAACCTTTAAAAGATAATCTGAACAATTTTTTGAAAACATGATGAAAATAACATTTCGTTTTGAGAATGTTTTAACTAAAAATTAATAGAATATTTGAAAAAATTATTTTCTTTTAAAATAACCATGTAAATGTTTAAATAAATATTAAAATAAGATATTGGTCACAATATGGGGAAATACAATCATAGTGTATAAATTTATATAAAAAATTCCTTTAACAATTTGGTCCAAAGTAAACAATGAATTGTTCACAAAAAATTCACTAAAAATATTCTTTTTTGAATTTTTAAAAATAAGTAAAAATTAATGTAAATTAACTTGTTAAAACATTTCATTAATAGGTAAAAACATTAATAATTTTTTTGAAGTGTATGGAAATGGAAGAAAATATTTATTGACCAAAGAGGAAATAAGGTGGACTCTTTAAAAAAAATTTCCTGAACATTTTATGTACCAGAGAGTGAAAAATGATACCATTACATGAAGATTTCATTTATAAATATTATATAAGAAAACAAAAACAGTTTTTCAAATAAAGATCATATAATTTCCTTTAATTAAAATTCTTTTATAAATAATCCCAATTAAAATGTGATTGAAACATAAATCCCTTACTGCTTTGGTAACTTTTGAATATGAAGCCCCATGAAATAATAAATTCAAATAAAACATTATATATAATGAAAATAATGAGATTCATGATATAACATGTCAATGGGGTAGTACATATACCACATAAACAAAGATAGATTCATAACATTGAACATGACTAAACAAATCAATATTGAGACAAATAACCCTTACAAATTTGTTAATATTTGAATCAAAACTTCCTAAAATAGATAAAAATTTATAGATTAATAAATACCAATATTATTCATGAAAATCATTATAAAATACAATATTGAGAAGTATATACACCACACAAAGGAAACAAATGGTGAATATGTAATATATATCACAAATACAAATGTGAGATGAGAAAACCGTACCACAAGTATAAATTTTTTTTACACATTTAATCCTCTTTTATAATAAATATAGACTTATTAAAAATTTATTAAAAATCCCTATTCCTAAATAAATTACCATTTACAATAATTTTACAATTTAAAATTATTTTTTTATAAACAATTGACCTTAAAAATTGACATTCAATAGAAAATTGTTTTCATTTTTATACATGTTATGTTTATTAGTGTAGATACCCAGAGATTGAGTTATAAGACTTTGAAATATTTATATATATATTTTCAAGGCCATAGATGAGACTATGATAGATTTTAAGGATTGATGTTCCCAAAATTAATTTTATAAAAATATTATGTATATTTTATATTAAACTCTCACAATTTATCAACGAAAATGGAAAAACACTAAAATAAATCCCAAATCGAAAATATGAGAACGTAGTTGAGTCCGAAATTTATTTTTTTACTCTATGAGTGACCTAAAATTGATTGGAATGGGGAATTTTTTATCTCACCCATTTTAAGGGAGTTCACTTGGTTAATTAATTAAATTAATTTAGTTTTTCAATCTTGTAGGACTTCTATAAGAATTCCATTATATCAATTTTTCCACGGTTAGCCTCATAACTGTAGGACTGTTAAGAAATTATTCTTCCTATCACTACGTTGTAGAATTGAATTTTGATGCTGATGTATCTCGGGATCAGAGAAGATTATAGTGCAGCAAACACGCAAACTATTTCTATTAATTGGAGTGCTTGTTCTTCAATGATAAGTTGTCCAATCTTTAGGTAGGACTCATACATTCATGTATTTTTCAAATATTAATTAAATTTATTACGAAAAATCATCCTTTTTATGATATTCGGTAATAGATAAACATTTATATGATCATTTTCATCGACATAATTGTTTATTCAACAATTTTATACCCCCAGATACCAACTTTACTAATTTTTGGACAAGAGAGCTGGTCAATGAGCGATTAAAAAAATATTTTGGTGTTTTCTCCCTTAGTTATTCACATTCTTCACTAGTTGTACCATGTGGTCCCAATAATACATTGTTAGGTGGTACTAAGCCCTATCAGACCATCATATCCATGACCGTTTCACAAGAAAATTATGGATTGACAAACCATGGATGTTTTTTAATATATTACTGGTTTTGGTGGTCATTTTAACAATCAATGTTAAAATAATTAGCGATGGAAGAACCCAATGCTTGCGGGTTGAGTGACGAACCACTTTGTAGAGTGGATGTTGATTACTGGCATCCTATTGGCTGAAAACGACAAAAAATGACTAGATACACCATTCTCAAGTAAAGAAGAAGCCAAAAAATTATAACTGATACAATTGATCTAGTGACCAAGTAATGGATTTGAGATTCTATAAAAATACCATCTACAGATCAATTATTTCAAAGAACACATGGTGTGTGGGGCCCTAGTTATGGTATCTAGGGATTTAGTGAATTATAAGTGTCACATGATGTATGTTACCCCCATATTCAATATGACCTTATGGTGGTTTTAACACCCCAAGCATCCATGGTACACTTCTCTTTGAAAAATACAGTAGCGTGTGTTGTACGCAACTTCGAGTTTTAACACACACCACAACCAATAAAAGTATCCATTATGAATATTAATAACTAAATTTTAAAATTTTATAAATTTTATCTTTCAAAATGGACTTCATTTTTGGATTCAGAATATCGAATTTAGCTTAGGGTGAAATTTTAGAACTTTTCGGATAACTTTTATATTTTGATGAATAGTGAAAATTACTAAATTTTAATTTAAAGCAAATTTTTTAATCAAACTAATTAATAGTGATAAATTATACTATTGAATTGTTTTAAAGTATAATTAGAATATCATTTTACCATTTTATCCAATGATGGTCATTAGAATTAAATTCACTTTGAAATTGAACATAAACAATTGTCAATCTTTTGATTGATATTGTTTCTTAAAAACACGCTATTTTTTTGACAACAAAAATGAATTATAAAATTAATTAATGCAACTTATATGTTTAGAAATTTTTTAAAATAGACACCATTTTTGAATTCATAATATCAGTTATAGCTTAGGGTGAATTTTTGGTATTTTTCTGAAAAACATCAATTTTTGATGAATAGTGAAACCACTAAGTGGTAGTTTAAAAACCAATTTTTCGTGTAAATGAAACATTATCACTTAGATGATTTTATTTTCAAAAATCCTACACACATGGTTGTCATTATGAAGTGAAATTTTGTTCAATGGGATTAAAATAATTTTTTGGTGAATAGTAACTTTTAAGTTTTATTAATCCCGATTAAAGGTAATTAGTGTAATATAAGGTAAATATAATGTTATAATAATATGAAATTACCATTAAACATGTCCTACTTTTATTGGATGAGTCATGTCGGACCAAGACAATCCATGGGTCATCTTGGGGACCCCATAGAGCCACTCGGGTAAGAAAATGACATTAATAACTTTTTATTTAAAGTAAAAAAGAATTGTCACAAACATGTGTTGTTTTACTAAAACAATTACTACATGGGGTTATATAAGTTAACAATTAGACTATAAATATTCATTGGAAATATAAAAAGATTTACTACATCATGGTTATTTTTTATAATTTTTCAACATTAAATAAATAAATTTATTTATCACACCATGTTGATGCAGCGATTACCTCGTTATTTAACGATTTAAATAAAATGAAAAGATAATGTAAAATATAAGACTTACACTTGTCAAAAACCTATTGGATGAGTATATTTAGAACCCTTATCACCTTATCCTCGAAATATATATTTTTGGGACCTTTGAAATCTGAAAAGCATTTCATAATAATGTAACATTTCAAGACTTTCCAAGAGTGGCCCTCCTCTCCTCTTATAAAAGGCCCCCACCTCTATAACCTTATTCACACCATCAAAACCATTTTGCTAAGCCAAAATCTTCCCAAATACTCTCTAAAATCCCCTCTCTTACTCATATAAGCCTCACTTTCGGTAGAAGTCTTCCCAAGGAAGACTTTGGCTCAAATCAAAAAGAGTTACCTGATTTTAAGGTATTGTCTTCTCTTATGTTCTTTGGTTTTATTCTACTTATCCAACCCCTTAAACTATTTTAATCCCATTATTTTGAAACAACACCAGTATATTCAATATACTAGGATGTTTTAATGAGAATGATTTTATTTACACTTACACACACCTTCGTCTAATGGTTAATGAACATATTGTTTCTGTGGGTGGCGAATTATTGCCTCACGAAACAATGATTGTTCAATATTATTTTAACACCTTTCATGGTGCCCATTAAGATGTCACTATATTTATATATAATATATATTATGATTATGTTTTCCTTATTATTCCGTATTTTTAATTTATGGCATACATTTATGATTTCCATTATAGGTAAACACGATAATATCATTTTAGGAAGTGCGGACTACCGCCCCCTCAAAGTGATTTGAATCGTTAATGCCATATGTGGGACGTATAAAGGATGGAGTAAATGATATTATATATGATATTATAATATAATTATAATATACCTTTGTATAATTATGATTTAATTCCATTAAATACGAAATTGAAATGAAAGTAGCGTTTATGCGTACGTACGGCTTACCGTCTCCATGAATGGTGCATTTGATTTCTTACCTCTAGTTGTTATGTAATATTATAAATGCATGTATATACTAGATATATATCATATATATTATATATAAATCATGTATATAATTCTGGTTATAATGGATATTTTACCACATAGTCACCTTGTATTTGTAAGAAGTTTATTTTTAACTCAAGTACCGAAGATCGAAAAAATGACAGTTATTAAATTAAATAATTACATAATGTTAATAACATGTCAATACGTGATATAAAAGGAATAATTAACTTTAAAAAGGTTTTTAAGCAAATATAAATTAACTATAGTTTATTATTCAGGAGATTAAAGAACGTTCGAGTCAAGTCGGACACGAGGTAAGGGAACTTCTTATCCCAATTTCTGTTCTTTGGGTTAATCTCCTGCTTTCAAATTATGTCATGGTAATATTATGTAAGAACTTGTATTTTTACTTTCTTTATGTGTAATTATAGTGAATACACATAATAGATCTATTTTATTTAAAAAATTATCATTGTAAGGGACTTCTTCTCAATCTCCTTCCATTGAGGCACATTTTGTTTTATACAGAACTTTATTTTATACGGTGAATAAACCCCTTTGACATATACTTTTATTCAAATTGTAGAGACCTGAAGCTTGACGTACATGTACATTACATTACTTTTGCGGAATACTTAGTACATTACAAAAACACACACACAAGGACCGTAATAGTTTAGTGTCTTTGGAAACTCGGAATAAAATCTTCTAATCATGGTGAAAGATCTTCAACATCTCCCATAATGATCTTCCTTTTTTTTACCTAAAACCTTTATTTATATCCTGGGGAAAAGAAAACATAAATGGGTGAGCTCAAATGCTCAGTAAGGGTAAACAAAAGAAATATCAATCACATCATATTCATAAGAACATAACATTTTGGAAATCATAACCTACAAAAGAGAACATAATTTCATAACATGGGATAAATCATGGCAGTGAAATGTAGTCACAATAATCATAACTTAAAACATTAAACTTCGTGGCATACACACATAATAATAGAGAATCATATCTTATTAGTCAAGACTCATTTCCAAGACTATCTTAGTGGACAAAGTCCATTTCTGAATCGAGTAACCCTCGTTTCTGTCCTGTTTCACTGAACCGGTATAACCTACCATTTCAGCCATGTCTATCTCATGAGATATAAAATCTTTACCCAATGCATTAGAGGTAGATATAGGATCCACCAATCTCATAATGAAACCATTCTTATGTGTGACACAAAATCATAAACCATACATCATAGCATAACCCATGTAATAAAAATGGGAATCTTAAACATCGTGACATCATAAAACAACTCATATAAAATAAAGGAATTCAAAAAAATAATTCCATCACAACATAATCAAATCAATGTAATAATAGGGATAGAAACAGAACCCTTTATTATCTTAGATGGAAAATAATTTTGATAAAACACTTGAACTCCATTCTTGAGGAAAATATCCTTTCTACTTTAAAACCCTTTTTCCTTTCTTAACATGTCATACAATTTTAAACTAAAAGAAGTTGATTAAAAATAAACTTGAAAACTTTTAAAGGAAGATTCTTGGAAATAATGTTTTAAAAATACATTCATGCCGTATAAATTAAAAAAACATTTTTCTCGTACTTTTTTCGGAAAAGTCAAAAAGTACCTCGTACGAAAAAACGACAAAACATTCCTTTCATATATTTTACTAAAAACTCACCGAAGGGTAAAATTGGATTTAAAAAATTGTAGGAGAATGGAAATAATATTACATATTTAGGAAACATGGATGTGGATGATAAAATACACCCAAGTAAATACTAAATTATAAACAATCTCGGATAAAAATGAGATTGTGATATTTCCCATACCTTATGTCTGATATGCTTTGTACGTATCCGAACCTCCTGTATAATGATTTAAATAATGTCATTAACTTATTACAGAATCATATTCATTGTTATGATATCATATATGGTTCACTTATGACTTTATATTACCCGTTCTTTTGTAAATTTCATGTTAAAGAAGCGTTTTGGGTAAAATCATTTCATTTATCGTAGGTGTTTGGACTTGTTGTTCTTGACATTATTATTACTTATATCATGATTTAATTACTTCATGAATATAAAACATGATTTATATATCATATATATTCAGTATATATATATATATATATAATAGATAGATAAATGAAATGAGACACACCGTTCATGGAGACAGTAGTCCGTACGTACGCATGAACGCTATTTTCGTTTCCTTATTGAGTTGAACGGAATTAAGTAGATGACATTCATATATATACACATAAATCCAGTATCATTATTATGTCATATATTTCATTATTACTTATTATATATAATTTATAATAATTCATGAATGGTTAAAGTGGAGAATGAATCTCATCGCGTCGTGGAGACAGTAGTCCGTACGTACGCACAAGTGATGATATCATTTCCATAATTATTGAATGGAATTGGAGTGGTTGATACAATATATCAGAATAAATATGATGTTCTAATAACTATTTATAGTTATTCTTTACACCATTATACCCATCCATGTAAGGTGGTGGTGGAAAATAGATTACACCACGGCGTGGAGACGGTATTCCGTACGTACGCACGCGCGGTGATTTCTTTTTCCGTAGGATGGATAGATGGTGAAATAGAGTTGTTTCATACTTATAATAACATATCCGTATATTAGTGATACTGATGTTATTACTTCATAATGAAACAACCTAAGAAGAATAAGTGGAAGAAGAAATAAAGACGAAAGAATCGGTAACGGAAATTACCTCTTCTTTGAAGCGCCTTTTTGAGACCTCCTCTTAGGGCACTAAAATTGGTCTTTGAGGAAGACCAGAACCTCTAGGATGTTGCTAGGGAAGTGGAAAAGAGAATTTGTCAGGGTTTGGGCGAGCTTGAAGGCTCAAAGTTGTGTGAGGAAGAGAGGGTGGAGGTGCCCTTTTATAAGGGAGGAGAGGGGCACCTTAGGAATATCTCAAAATATTATTTTATATTAAAGTCAAAAACGGTTTATAATGGTTCCAAAGGGTTTTATTTCGGAGCTAAAGTGGGGATGGGTTGAAATAATATCAACCAATTGGATTTAGACAAGTTTAGGTTATTATTTTAACCTTATCAATTAGATTTAACTCTAAGTTAAATAATTTAACTTTTACCGTGACTTTTTGTTTTCTTATACTATATGGTTAATACACTTACTATAACATGCCAAACGAACCCCATGTTGTTTATTATTAATATATATATCCTTATCTAAGTCATTTGGCCGAACTTCCGATTTTTAGGAATAAAATAACAATTAATAATATAATATTTTTTTTAAAAACTAATTTATGTCAATTTTGACACTATTTGGTACATGATTTTTATGAAATTCATAACAGAATGATAAGTTCGAACCAAGTTACTTAAATCAATAATAACATGTCATATTAACCTATAAAATTAGTGGAATTCAAAAAAAGTCTCAAATTATATTTATTTGGGTATTTATAACATCAATTATGTCAATATTTCCTTAATAAGATAATTACTGCATCATTGTTGTGTCATAAATTAATTAAATTATTTAATGTCTAAAAATTACAAATAAAATAACATTATGTAGGAAATCTTTTTAGATTTTTAAGGAATATTTATAGTCGAATTTATCTTATGTATAACCCCATATTAAAAATGTTTTAGTTATTAAACTTTGATTTTAACTATTTTAACTATTCATTAAATAAAATAATATTAAATGTCATAATCTAATCCAAGTGGACCTAAATGGTCATATTATATTCATAACGTTGTTTTTGGTCGAATTAAACTTATCCAATAGAATTAGGAAATGTGTTAGGGTAATAGTAATATCATATTTACCCCTAGTTAACCTATTTACTATTAACCGCGGTACAAAAAAGTAAAAAGTTACTATTCACCAAAAATTATTTTCATCTCATTGAACCACATTTTAGTCCTTGATATTAACCGTGTCTCTCAGATTTTCGAAATTCCATTCACAGAAGCGGTAAAATTATGTTTTATGCAAAATTCAGTTTTTAACCTACCACTTAGTGGTTTCACTATTATCAAAAATTGAAAGTTTTTAGAAAAATACCAAAATTTCACCCTAGGATAATTTCGATATTCCGAATCCAAAAATGATTTCTATTTTACAAAATTCCCAAAATATAAGTTGCATTAATTAATTTTATAATTAATTTCCGCTGTCACAACAAATAGCGTGTTTTTAAGAGATAATAACTATCAAAAGATTAACACTTGTTTATGTCTGGTGTAAATGTGAAATTACATCCAATGACCAACATTGTATTGAATTTTAAAAATATATTATAAATATACTTTAAAACCACTTAAATTAATAATTTATCACTATTAATTATTTCGATTAAAAAAGTTGTTTTTAATTAAAATTTTGTAATTTTCACTATTCATCAGAATATGAAAGTTATCCGAAAAGTACCAAAATTTCACCTTAGGCTAAATTTGATACTCCGAATCCAAAAATGAAGTCCATTTTGAGAGATAAAATTTCTAAAATTTTAAAAGGTGGTTATTACTATTCATAACGGCTAGTTTTAAAAATATTTTAATACCATATCATTGTTTAGTGAAACTCGGTATTGCGTACTACACACGCTATCGAGGAAGGTCGCGATTGCGTGTAATACAAGGCAAGTCAAGGATGCGTGTTGTGCAAGATCCTTTTGGTGTAGCGTAAAACACAAGACATTAATGAAATTAAAAATAATATTTTTTATAAAATCTCGGGGTGTTACATTCTACCCCCCTTAAAATGAATTTCGCCCTCGAAATTCGTCAGGGTTATAAATGGTTTACTATTCGAAAGTTTCCTTAATAGAAACCCACATCGTAAAAAGGAATACCAAAACCAATCTTTAAAAATGAAAGTATGAAATGTAACGGTTACACAAATAAACTAATCATTGGGTTTCCACATAGGTGAAAATATGGATATGGAAGAAAAATCTAACCATCATGTTCTGATGGAGAGTGGTAGAGAACATGGATATGGAAAAGCCAACAATCACAAATCCATAAATTTGTGACGATCTATGGTACCATCTGATTAATTAGATATAAGAGCACTAGGACAACATTTTTGGTTTTCAAGATCGTTTCCCTAAAGTTAAAGAGTTTGAATTAGAATAAATACTTACTTTATTTTGGTACAATCTCACTGTTGTTCGTGCCTTGAACAATTTCTACTTCATATCTTAAATAAATGAAGTTGAATTTTTTATTCTTGAAGTGTTAGCAGATCATGTGATAGAATGACGGGTCATTCCATCTGTCTCAAACAAAAGGTTAGCAAAAGTTATTAAATATACATAAGTCATTCTATAGTGAGATTAATCATATATGGTTCCTAAAATGGACTTATACTTCGTATATCATACTGCTTAATATAATAAAACTAGTTTCTACTAAACAGGGACTTCATGTAGGCCAGTGGTAGGCGATAAAGGTCAGTCGTACTTCGGTTGTGGGTTCGATTCCCACAGCCTTGTCCGACGCGATGGGCTGTCGCCCGTCCTGCAGGTTGTCCTTTTTCTAAAGCTATATTACTATAATATCCCATCAATAATATCGAAAAACGTTTTATCCTAACTTATGTCCAACATAATCCATTCTAATATTTAGGCTTATCTAAAATACTTCGGTCCAAGCTCATAGTATAAAGAAAATGATTACGTGAAATGTCACAGAATAATCACGTGAATGCCATCATTTATCCCCCATATATCATAAGATATGTCACATTACAAACATTTGAATACCTTAATCATGTATTCTCTTGAAGAATGAATACACATTGAACCTTAGTGAAAAAATGAATGCAGTTAAAAGTTAACACTTTCCACAAACCAAAATCCTCAAAATTCAATATACTCAAACCATGATATCACTTAGTCCTTATATCAATCATGAGCTCATGAATACTGTTAAATATCTCAATCACTTTTAATACCACATTAGACCAACACATAAATATTCCAATACTTTATGATACAACATTATTTTGGAATCCCATTACATAAACACTTAATCATTCCACCACATCATTTTCATATTCAACATCGCCAATAGTGATCACATGTGACTTCCCTTTGTCCTTTGCCTTAAGTGGTTTCTCATGTTGATCATCACTAACCCTTGGATTAGGGCATTTATAGGCATAATGCCCCATTTCCTTGCACTTGAAGCATTGAAGTGTTGGTGGTGCGTTCTCTACAGTGTTTGCTTTATTCACATCATTAGAAACCCTTTTTCCATTACCTCGACACTCAGCTTCTCGATGACCTTCTTTTCCACATTTAAAACATTTTCTAGTCCCTTTAAGATAATCTCCACCATGTTTCTTTCAACAATTTGAGCATAAGGAAACATTCATCTTCTTTTCACCATTATTCTGAGATTTCCCCTTGAACTCCATCTTTCGTTTCTTGTCAAAACCATGAAATGGATATGTAACACCAACTTCCATTTCTACCTTGATAGCACAATGCACAATTTCTTCATAGCTACTGAAGTCTCTTATAGCTAATGCCCTTATAAGACTTGGTTTTAAGCCACTGAAAAATCGATCAACTTTACTTTCAGGTTGGATGATAATGCCAGATGCATACCTTGCAAGTCTTGTAAAATTCGCTTCGTATATACCAACAGATTCATCATCCTTTTGATTTAGTTCAAGAAACTCCTTCTCCATCTTTGTTTTAAGAATACGGGGGAAGTAATTACTGAAAAATAAGTTCCTGAACTCGTCCCATTCCATGGACTCAATTTCATCCCTTTGCCTCGTATTCTTAATAAGATTCCACCATTGATCAGCATCACCTTACAAATGATACACTGCTAAGATGACTTTATCATGTTCAGAACATTGAATAACTGAAAATATCTTTCTAGTGGTACTGATACATTGTTCAGTAACAAGTGGATCAGAAGACCCACTGAAAGAAGGTGGACGTTGCCTCATGAAGGACCCAATAGAATATTGTTCCCTTCTCTGCCCATTTGGAAGTCCAGAATGATTCATAGCATGTGTAAGTATAGCAATAAGATTTTGCACTCCATCTCCCATAACATTTGCTTGTTCAGGAGGACAATCATTGCATTGTCCATTGCATTGATCAACACGGTTCCTTCGGGTTCCAGTCATCGTCTAAAACCCAAAAATAATAGTGTGAGAGGTAAAAATCATGCTAGGGAAAACAACATTATAAAGGGGTAGTATCCTCAATATCTAACTTCTTAGGTTAAATTCTATGATCGTTACCGTAGTTCTAGGACTGTATCCTATACGTATACTTATCCTTAGGGACATCCCTAGACATACCTTAGAAATATCTCTAGGGATCTCACTAACGTTTTCGCATCCTAGTTTCCAAAGGTTGACTAAAACTTTCCTCTGATACCAACTGTAGAGACCCGTATCTTGACGTACATTGACATTACATTACATTTGCGGAATACTTAGTACATTACAAAAACACACACACAAGGACCGTAATAGTTTAGTGTCTTTGGAAACTCGGAATAAAATCTTCTAATCATGGTGAAAGATCTTCAACATCTCCCATAAAGATCTTCCATTTTTTACCTAAAACCTTTCTTTATATCCTGGGGAAAAGAAAACATAAAAGGGTGAGCTCAAATGCTCAGTAAGGGTAAACAAAAGAAATATCAATCACATCATATTCATAAGAACATAACATTTTGGAAATCTTAACCTGCAAAAGAGAGCATAATTTCATAACATGGGATAAATCATGGAAGTGAAATATAGTCACAATAATCATAACATAAAACATTAAACTTTGTGGCATACACACATAATCATAGAGAATCATATCTTATTAGTCAAGACTCATTGCCAAGACTATCTTAGTGGAAAAAGTCAATTTCTGAATCGAGTAACCCTCGTTTCAGTCCTGTTTCACTGAACCGGTATAATCTACCATTTCAGCCATGTCTATCTCATGAGATATAAAATCTTTAACCAATGCATTGGAGGGAGATATAGGTCCCACCCATCTCATAATGAAACCATTCTTATGTGTGCCACCGAATCATAAACCATACATCATAGCATAACCCATGTAATAAAAATGGGAATCTTAAACATCGTGACATCATAAAACAACTCATATAAAATAAAGTAATTCATAAAAATAATTCCATCACAACATAATAAAATCAATATAATAATAGGGATAGAAACAGAACCCTTTATTATCTTAGATGGAAAATAATTTTGATAAAACACTTGAACTCCATTCTTGAGGAAAATATCCTTTCTACTTTAAACCCCTTTTTCCATTCTTAACATGTCATACAATTTTAAACTAAAAGAAGTTGATTAAAAATAAACTTAAAAACTTTTAAATGAATCTTCTTGGAAATAATGTTTTAAAAATCCATTCATGCCGTATAAGTTAAAAAAACATTCTTCTCGTACTTTTGTCGGAAAAGTCAAAAAGTACCTCGTACGAAAAAACGACAAAAGATTCCTTTCATATATTTTACTAAAAACTCACCGAAGGGTAAAATTGGATTTAAAAAATTGTAGGAGAATGGAAATAATATTACATATTTAGGAAACATGGATGTGGATGATAAAATACACCCCAGTAAATACTAAAGTATAAACAATCTCGGATAAAAATGAGATTGTGATATTTCCCTTACCTTATGTCCGATATGATTTGTACGTATCCGAACCTCATGTATAATGATATAAATAATGTCATTAACTTATTACATAATCATATTCAATGTTATGATATCATATATGGTTCACTTATGACTTTATATTACATGTTCTTTTGTAAATTTCATGTTAAATAAGCGTTTTGGGTAAAATCGTTTCATTTATCGTAGGTGTATGGACTTGTTGTTCTTGACATTTTTATTACTTATATCATGATTTACTTACTTCAAGAATATAAAACATGATTTATATATCATATATATTCAGTATATATATATAATAGATAGATAAATGAAATGAAACACACCGTTCATGGAGACGGTAGTCCGTACGTACGCATGAACGCTGTTTTCGTTTCCTTATTGAGTTGAACGGAATTAAGTAGTTGACATTCATATAAATACACATAAATCCAGTATCATTATTATTTCATATATTTCATGATTACTTATTATATATACTTTATAATCATTCATGAATGGTTAAAGTGGATAATGAATCTCATCGCGTCGTGGAGACAGTAGTCCGTACGTACGCACGAGTGATGATATCATTTCCATAATTATTGAATTGAATTGGAGTGGATGATACAATATATCAGAATAAATATGATGTTCTAATAACTATGTATAGTTATTCATTACACCATTATACCCATCCATGTAAGGTGGTGGTGGAAAATAGATTACACCACGGCGTGGAGATGGTATTCCGTACGTACGCACGCGCGATGATTTCTTTTTCCGTAGGATGGATAGATGGTGAAATAGGGTTGTTTCATACTTATAATAACATATCATTATATGAGTGATACTGATGTTATTACTTCATAATGAAACAACCTAATAAGAAGAAGTGGAAGAAGAAATAAAGATGAAAGAATCGGTAACGGAAATTACCTCTTCTTTGAATCGCCTTTTTGAGACCTCCTCTTAGGGCACTAAAATTGGTCTCTGAGGAAGACCAGAACCTCTAGGTTGTTTCTAGGGAAGTGGAGAAGATAATTCTTCAGGGTTTTGCCGAGATTGAATGCTCAAAGTTGTGTGAGGAAGAGAGGGTGGAGGTGCCATTTTATAAGGGAGGAGAGGGGCACCTTAGGAATATCTCAAAATATTATTTTTTATTAAAGTCAAAATCGGTTTATAATTGTTCCAAAGGGTCTTATTTCGGAGCTAAAGTGGGTATGGGTCGAAATCATATCAACCAATAGTATTTAGACAAGTTTAGGTTATTATTTTAACCTTATCAATTAGATTTAACTCTAAGTTAAATAATTTAACTTTTACCATGACTTTTTGTTTTCTTATACTATATGGTTAATACACTTACTATAACATGCCAAACGAACCCCATGTTGTTTATTATTAATATATATATTTTTATCTAAGTCATTTGGCCAAACCTTCGATTTTTAGGAATAAAATAACAATTAATAATATAATATTTGTTTTAAAAACTAATTTATGTCAATTTTGACACTATTTGGTACATGATTTTTATGAAATTCATAACAGAATGATAAGTTCGAACCAAGTTACTTAAATCAATAATAACATGTCATATTAACCTATAAAATTTGTGGAATTCAAAAAAAGTCTCAAATTATATTTATTTGGGTATTTATAACATCAATTATGTCAATATTTCATTAATAAGATAATTACTGCATCATTGTTGTGTCATAAATTAATTACATTATTTAATGTCTAAAAATTACAAATAAAATACCATTATGTAGGAAAGCTTTTTAGCTTTCTAAGGAATATTTATAGTCTAATTTATCTTATGTATTACCCCATATTAAAAATGTTATAGTTATTAAACTTTGATTTTAACTATTTTAACTATTCATTAAATAAAATAATATTAAATGTCATAATCTAATCCAAGTGGAACTGAATGGTCATATTATATTCATAACGTTGTTTTTGGTCGAATTACACTTATCCAATAGAATTATGAAATGTGTTAGGGTAATAGTAATATCATATTTACCCCTAGTTAACCTATTTACTATTAACCGCGGTACAAAAAAGTAATGAGTTACTATTCACCAAAAATTATTTTCATCTCATTGAACCACATTTTAGTCCTTGATATTAACCGTGTCTCTCAGATTTTCGAAATTCCATTCACAGAAGCGGTAAAATTATGTTTTATGCAAAATTCAGTTTTTAACCTACCACTTAGTGGTTTCACTATTATCAAAAATTGAAAGTTTTCAGAAAAATACCAAAATTTCACCCTAGGATAATTTCGAAATTCCGAATCCAAAAATGATTTCTATTTTACAAAATTCCCAAAATATAAGTTGCATTAATTAATTTTATAATTAATTTCCGCTGTCACAACAAATAGCGTGTTTTTAAGAGATAATAACTATCAAAAGATTAACACGTGTTTATGTCTGGTGTAAATGTGAAATTACATCCAATGACCAACATTGTATTGAATTGTAGAAATATATTCTAAATATACTTTAAAACCACTTCAATTAATAATTTATCACTATTAATTATTTCGATTAAAAAAGTTGTTTTTAATTAAAATTTAGTAATTTTTACTATTCATCAGAATATGAAAGTTATCCGAAAAGTACCAAAATTTCACCTTAGGCTAAATTCGATACTCCGAATCCAAAAATGAATTCCATTTTGAGAGATAAAATTTCTAAAATTTTAAAAGGTGGTTATTACTATTCATAACGTCTAGTTTTAATAATATTTTAATAGAATATCGTTGTTTCGTGAAACTCGGTATTGCGTACTACCCACGCTATCGAGGAAGGTCGCGATTGCGTGTAATACAAGGCAAGTCAAGGATGCGTGTTGTGCAAGCTCCTTTTGGTGTATCGTACAACACAAGACATTAATGAAATTAAAAATAATATTTTTTATAAAATCTCGGGGTGTTACACAAATGGAAGCTTTTTATATGAAGCATTTTTACTAAACGACAAAAGGAATGTTTTTTCTTCGTATGTAGCGACAACGACTTCTCTACCGCCATAACGATTATTTGAGTTTCGGCTTACTCAACAAGCCATAACTCTTTTTTAAATGAAAAATAAATACGATGTTTTACTTTTCTTTAATTTTTCTATTGAAAATGGTTTTATTATATCAATGTGTTGTAATGATATCTTGTGATTGAAATGTGGAAATTTTATGTTTCCTTTATCCATGTTTTATGTGATACGATTATGTTATGGTTTATGATATGTTTAAAACTTTTCATATAAGGAATGCAATGGACTTAGTATGTGACGGGTGGAGCCCGCTATAGCTCCTCGATTCATCGGTAGGTCTCATGAGACAATCTAGTGTCTTGGCACGAGGCCTAGACAAAATCTTATTTTTAGTCTTGGCACGAGGCCTTGGCCACATGGTTATGATAATCCGGCATTATACATTCCATCATTATGAAAGTGGTTATTGATATTTCATGTGATTATTCGAGGAGATGAATATCCATATGAATAAGTAAATGAAATTATTTCATTTTATTTTTCCATATTAAGTTGAAATTCAAGTTTAAAAGGCTTTTGTTTCTGTTATACATTGCCTTAAATGTTTATGTTTATTTATGAAATCTTCCGCTATATTGTTGTCCTTACTGAGAATCTGAGCTCACCCCTTTCATTGATTTAATTTATCCAGGATGTGAAGAAGTATTTTATGAATTACCAGGAGGGATATTATGAGGGGATATGAAGACAAGATGTTGTTGTAGTTTTGTAATACTTTATGATGTAATGTAAAACATATGAATTTATCTAGTGTTTCCAAGGCTACTAATCTAGTCGGTCATTTGAGACTTGATCTTTGGTTATCATGCCAATGTTACGTAACTCTGGGTAAATGGGGTCAGGGCGTTACAGTTGGTATCAGAGGAAATTTAGTACTAACCTTGGAAGCTAGATTTAGATAAATTCTGATTAGAGCACATAGCCCTAATATAGACATTGAGGATTAGTATAGAAGAAATTCCTAGAATTTTGGTATTATAGATATTTTGTGAGTTTTCTGAGAAATATATCCTTGTCTGGATATGAGCAGGCAGAGGCAGCTTTGGCACAGATGTACCTAGGCGTAAAGCCGGAAACCACCGCTTTGAGCTAGACTCGAATGGGAACTGGTGCATGACAATGGGCCTTGCTGCACTCTTGGATATGACACTCTCGGGGGATATTCTTAGGATAATTCCCTTTTTCTTTACAAACCATTATAAAGGGTTTATGAGTATATATTTCCTCAAGGAAAACATTTTTATGATTAGGGATTATATCCATAAATGGTTCAATTTATGTTAAGTGTTTTACAAGTATGGAATTATGTATTTTGTTTCATAAACTAATATAGTTTATTCCATTGTTTAGAAATGGAGCCTAGTGGGAGGAATGGAAACTGTATCAATGAACACACTCCATGTAGGGATTTCACTCCTGCTCAAGATAATTACAGTGGAGCTGGAGAAACAAGTAGTGCTGATCAACTTATCACCAAACTGGGGCAACTCACTCTGGTTAAGAACAATAACCTTACTCGTAAGGAGCACCCTGATCCGTAACGTGGAGGATCAATGTTAGACCACTTCATGAGGCAACAACCGCCAACATTTAATGGGGGTAAAAATCCATTAGTAGCTGAATAATGGATATACTCCTTAGAAAAAATACTCCACACCTTGGAGAGTAGCGAAAGGGAGAAGGTTGTCATGGCAGTTTACCACCTCACTAGAGATGTCGATCAATGGTGGTCGCTGATTCAAAACACAAAGAAATATGAAGAAGTATCATGTACAGAATGGAGGGAGTTTAAGGAAATTTTATTAGAAAAATACTTTCCACATGACCATCAAACAGATATGGAAAGGCAATTTCTGACTCTAAGGCAGAAGGGGGATGAGAATGTCGCAAAGTATGAGGCTAACTTTACAAGGTTAGTGAGGCATGACCCAGATTATATACGTAACACAAGAAGTAATATTGATCGTTTATTTGATGGGTAAAGCCATTTCTCCCTCAAGCATTAGTCTCACAAACCATCTCATCGTACGAAGATATTGTCTCATGTGCTATCAAGACGGTAAAGGAATTATCTAAGTCTTATGACTTTAAAGCAAATCAAGAGAAGAAGAGATCTTCTGATCAATCAGGAAATGGAAATAAGGGGAAGAATGGAATAGTCGAATATCATTCCTGATGTAAATGTGGGAAGAAACACCCCTGTAGTTTCTTGAAGGGAATGGGAGTCTGTTACAAGTGTGGAAAAAAAGGCCACCAAGCTCATGATTGGAAGGGAAAGAGAGTTGTTGTCAATGTGGAATGCTATAATTGTAGAGATATAGGACATTATGCAAATGAATGTCCTAAGCATTAGAGGAACTTACCTCAAAAGAGGCCAAGGGATCAAGGCCAAGCTTATACTATCACTACTGGTGAGGTTGAAGCTCCAAAAGACATGGTGGCAGGTAATTTAATGGTTTCCTCGAGTTTAGAAAATGCATTATTTGATTCTGGATCATCACATTGTTTCATATCTTACCAGTTTTCTAAGAAAATTAGATATTTCCAGTTTGATTTAACAAGAGAATTGTCAGTCAAAACTCTTAAGGGAAGTATCTTTGCAACAATGTCTTGTGAATCAGTCCCCATTAGAGCACATAAATGTTCTTTATCCACTGATCTCATTTTCATACCTATGATTGAGTTTGATATAATCCTTGGTATGGATTAGATTTTGGACTATGATGAAAATATTTATTGCAAGAAGAGGGAGGTTACGATTTTTGATGATGATGATAAGGAACCCCTTATCTTTAGAGCAGAATCATCACCACCTAATTCTTATTTAGATCCACCCCTATAGCTCAGCTTAATTCAATTATTGGGGAGGAAGAAAATGAAATGACTGAGGGAGAGGAAGGAAATGTTCAAATAGAGGATATACCTATTGTGAAAGAATATGTAGATGTGTTTCTGGAAGATTTACTTGGACAACCCCCAGAGCGAGAAGTTGAGTTTTCCTTTTATTTAATTCCTGGATCAAGGCCTATATCGAAGACCCCTTATAGAGTGGACACCATGGAATTAGTTTAAATAAAGAAAAAACTAGAGGAATTTAGTAATATGGGATTTATTCTCCCTAGTGTTTCTCTATGGGGAGCCTCTGTCCTTTTTGTTAAGAAGAAAGATGGATCTATGAGGTTGTGCATTGACTACAGGGAGATCAATGCTATAACAATAAAGAACAAGTATCCCCTAATTTGCATTGATGATTTATTTGACCAACTGCATAGAGCTCAATAATTTTCAAAGATTGACCTTTGATCTGGATACCATCAGTTTTGTGTGATGAAGGAAGATATTCTGAAGAAAGCATTTCGAACAAGGTATGGGCATTACGAGTTTACATTAATGCCTTTTGGATTAACTAATGCACCCTCTGTATTCATCGATCTAATGAATAGAGTTTTCAAGGAATATCATGATGATTTTTTGGTGGTATTTATTGATGATATCTTGGTATACTCCAAAAACTACAAAGATCATGAAAATCACTTGCGCATTATCTTGAAGACTCTTAGAAAGAATGAATTATATGGGATGTTTAGGATTTTTGAATTCTAGAATCAAGAGATTTCTTTTCATGACCATATTGTCTCTAAAGATGGAATTTTCGTTGATCATTCTAAGACCAAGGTAATCCAAGAATGGCCAGCACCGATGAGTATAACTGAGGTACACAGTTTTATTGGTTTGGCAGGTTATTATCGACGTTTTGTCCATAATTTTTCCCGATTGGCTAACCCATTAACGATGCTGACACGTAAGGGGGTTAAATTTTTCTAGACAAAATAATGTGAAGAATGTTTTGAAGAATAGAAGAGAAGATTAGTCAATGCACCTATATTGGATCTACCATCGGGGAATTATGGGTTCGTTATTTATAGTGATGCATCAATGAAAGGACTTGGTTGTGTCCTTATGCAGAATGATAGGGTTATTGCCTATGCATCACGACAGTAAAAAATTCATGAGAAAAACTATCCTACTCATGATCTCGAGTTATCTACTGTAATCTTTGCCTTTAAGATATGGAGACATTATCTCTTTGGTGAAAAATGAGAGATATATACTGATCACAAGAGTTTGAAATATATTTTCTCACAAAAATAACTCAAAATGAGGAAAAGGTGATGGCTTGAACTACTCAAGGATTATGATTGTACGATACACTACCACCTGGGGATGGAAAATAAGGTTGCAGATGCTTTGAGTAGAAAATATCATGGAGTTTTGACCATGATGAGAGTGGAAAGGGATTCTATTATCATGGATCTAGTAAAGATGGATATGGGAATCACCATGGAGGGTGAAACATCAAAACATTTTCAAATGGTTGCCAATCCTTCTTAACTAGAAAAGATTAAGTGTTCTTAGGTCAATGATGAAGATTTGAAAAAGAAGATTAAAGCTATGAATGATGGGCGATTGAGTGACTTAGTGTATGAAGATGGAATTTTGAAATTTTGGAGGAGACTTTGTGTTCCCGATATACCTGACTTAAGGAGGTAATTGTTGGATGATTCTCATAGTTCCAATCTCTCTATACACCCTGGGAACACCAAAATGTATAGAGATTTAACAGGAAATTTTTGGTGGGACAACATGAAGAGGGAAATTTCTGATTTTGTGTCAAGATGTATGGTTTGTCAACAAGTGAATGCTGGAAGGCAACTACCTGGTGGAGTATTGCTACCTCTTCCCATACCTGAGTGGAAATGGGATAATATTACGATGGACTTTGTCATGGGACTACCAAAAACACCTAGAAGGATTGACACAATATGGGTCATTATTGATCATCTCATGAAGTCAACACGTTTTATTGCTATAAGAGAAGATCTACCACTTGAAAGTCTAGCAAGACTATATATTAATGAAGTTGTGAGACTTCATGGAGTACCCTTGTCGATTATCTCGGATCGTGACCCCCGTTTTACATCAATATTCTGGAAAAGTCTTCAGAAGGCCCTTGAAACTAATCTTCGTTTGAGCACTACTTACCACCCTCAAACATATGGAAAATCAGAACAAACTATTCCAACCTTAGAAGACATGTTGAGATCACGCTCACTTGACTTTCAGAGTATGTGGGATCAATATTTTCCTCTGGTAGAATTTTCCTATAAAAATATCTTCCATTCAAGTATTCATATGGCACCATATGAAGCATTATATGGAAAGAGATGTCACACAGCAACCTGTTGGGATGACGTTGGTGAAAGAAAACTTGTAGGCCTGGAACTGGTGGAGTAAATGATGGAAAAGGTGATGGTCATCCAAAACCGCATCAAAGTAGCTCAAAGTAGGCAGACGACCTATGCTGACAACCGAAGGAAGGATTTAGAATTTCAGGTAGAAGATCATGTTTTCTTGAAGGTATCCCCATTGAAGGGAGTTATACGTTTCGTTAAGAAGGATAAATTGAGTCCCAGGTACATCGGACCCTTAGAAATTCTAGAATGAATTGGGGCTATAGCTAACAGTTCGGCAATGCCGCCAAGTCTCTCCAAAGTTCACAATGTATTCCATGTATCACTGTTGAGAAAATACATGCCTCACCCAATTCATGTAGTCACCTATGAAGAATTAGAACTGGAACCGGACCGGTCTTATTGCGAAGAGCCCATCAGGATTCATGATACAAGAGAACAAGTGCTAAGAAACCGGACGACTCGTTTGACAAAAGTTCTATGGAGAAACCATAAGATGGAGGAGGCAACATGGGAACCTGAGGAACATATGATTAAGAATCACCCGAGTCTTTTTATAAAATGATATTATATGAAATTTAGAGGACGAAATTATTTAAAGGAGGGGAGAATGTAATACCCCAAGCTTCCATGGTGCGCTTCTCTTTGAATAATACAGTAGTGTGTGTTGTACGCAACTTCGAGTTCTAACACATGCCACAACCAATAAAAGTAACCATTATGAATAGTAATACCTAATTTTTGAAATTTTATAAATTTTATCTTTCAAAATGGACTTCATTTTTGGATTCAGAATATCGAATTTAGCCTAGGCTGGTATTTTTGAACTTTTTGGATAACTTTTATATTTTGATGAATAGTGAAAATTACTAAATTTCAAATAAAAAAACATTTTTAATCAAAATAATTAATAGTGATAAAATATAATATTGAGTGGTTTTAAAGTATAATTAGAATATAATTTTACCATTTTATCCAATCATGGTCATTAGAATTAAATTCACTTTGAAATTGGGCATAAACAGTTATCAATCTTTTGATTGATATTGTTTCTTAAAAACACTCTATTTTTTTGACAACGGGAATTAATTAAAAAATTAATTAATGAAAGTTAAATGTTTTGAATTTTCTAAAATAGACACCATTTTTGAATTCAAAATATCAATTATAGATTAGAGTGAATATTTGGTATTTTTCTGAAAAACTTCAATTTTTTATTAATAGTGAAACCACTAAGTGGTACCTTAAAAACTAATTTTTCATGTAAATGAAACATTACCACTTCTGTGATTTTATTTTCAAAAATCCTACAAACATGGTTGTCATTAATAAGTGAAATGTGGTTCAATGGGATTAAAATAATTTTTTGGTGAATAGTAACTTTTAAGTTTTATTAATCACGGTTAAAGGTAATTAGTGTAATTTAAGGTAAATATAATGTTATAATAATCTGAAATTAGCATTAAACTTGTCCTACCCTTATTGGATGAGTCATGACCAACCAAGAAAATCCATGGGTCAACATGGGGACCCCATGGAGCCACTTGGGTAAGAAAATGACATTAATAACTTTTTATTTAAAGTAAAAATAAAATTATCAAAAACATGTGTTGTTTTACTAAAAAAATTATTACATGAGGTTATATAAGTTAACATTTAGACTATAAATATTCATTGGAAATATAAAAATATTTAATAAATCATGGCAATTTTTCTATAATATTTAGACATTAAATAAATAAATTTATTTATCACACCTTGTTGATGCAGCTATTACCTCATTAATTAACGATTTAAATAAAATGAAAAGATAAAGTAAAATATAAGACATACACTTGTAAAAAACCTATTTTATGAGTATATGTCGAACCCTTATCACATTATCTTATAAATATATATTTGTGGGACCTTTGAAATCTGAAAATCATTTCATAATAGTGTAACATTTCATGACTTTCCAAGAGTGCCCCTCCTCTCCTCTTATAAAAGGCCCCCACCTCTACCACCTTATTCACACCATCAAAGCCATTTGGTTCGGCCAAACTCTACCCAAATAATCTCTCAACTTCCCTCTCTTACTCCTAGAAGCCTCACTTTGGGCAGATGTATTCCCAAGGAAACCTTTGGCTCAAATCAAAAAGAGTTACCCGATTTTATGGTAATGTCTTCTCTTATGTTCTTTTGTTTTATTCTGCTTCTCCAACACCTTAAACTATTTTTATTCCATTATTTTGTAACAACACCAGTATCTTCAATATACTAGGATGTTTTTATGAGTATTATTTGATTTACACTTACACACACCTTTGTCTAATGGTTAAAGAACATATTGTTTCTGTGGGTGGCGAATTACTGCTTAACGAAACGATAATGGTTCAATATTCTTTTAACACCTTTCATGGTAGCCATTAAGATGTCACTATATTTATATATGATATATATTATATTTATTTTTTCCTTATGCTTATGTATTTTTTATTTATGGCATTCCTTTACGATTTCTATTATGGGTAAACGTGATAATTTCACTTTAGGAAGTGCAGACTACCGCCCCCTCAAAGTGATTTGAATCGTTAATGCCATATGTGGGATGAATAAAGGATAGAGTAAATGATATTATATATGATATTGTACAGGAATTATTATATAACTTTATATCATTATGATTTCATTTCATTAAATACGAAATAGAAACTAAAGTAGCGTTCATGCGTATGTACGGCTTACCGTCTCTATAAACGGTGCATTTGATTTCATACCTCTAAATGTTATGTAATATTATAAATGCATGTATATACTGGATATATATGATATATATTATATCTACATCAGGAATATAATTTTGGATATAATGGATATTTTACCACATAATCAACTTGTAATTATAAGAAGTTTATTTTTAACTCAAGTACCAAAGACGGACAAAACAACTGTTATTAACTTAAATAATTACATAATGTTCATAACAAGGTAATAAGTGATATAAAAGGATTAATTAACTTTAAAAAGTTTTTTATGTAAGTATAAATTAACTCTAGTTTATTATTCAGGAGATTAAAGAATGCTCGAGTCAAGTCGGACACAAGGTAAGGGAACTTCGTAACCCAATTTCCATTCTTTGGGTTAATCTTATGCATTAAAATTATGTCATGATATTATTATATAATATCTTGTATTTGTACATTCTTTATGTGTAATTATAGTGAATACACATAATAGGTCTATTTTATTTTAAAAATGATCTTTGTAAGGGACTTCATCTCAATCTCCTTTCATTGAGGCATATTTTGTTTTATACACAACATTATTTTATACGGTGTATAAACCCCTGTGAATTTTAATTTTATTCAAAAGGAAGCTTTTTATACGATGAATTTTTACTAAACGACAAAAGGAATGTTTTTTCATACATATGCGGCGACAATGACTTCTCCACCATCATAACCATTATTTGAGTTTCGGCTTCCTCTACAAGCGATAACTTTTTTTTAAATGAAAAATAAATACGAAGATTTACTTTTATTTTATTTTGGTATTGAAAATGGTTTTATTATATCAATATGTTTAATTGATATCTTGTGATTGAAATGTGGAAATGTAATGTTTCCTTTATGCATGTTTTAAGTGATACGATTATGTTATGGTTTATGATATGTTTAAACCTTTTCATATAAGGAATGCATTGGACTTAGTATGTGACAGGTGGAGCCCGCTATAGCTCCTCAATGCATAAGTAGGTCTCATGAGACAAACTATTGTCTTGGCACGATGCCTAGACAAAATCGTATTTGTAGTCTTGGCACGAGGCCTTGGCTACGTGGTTATGATAGTCTGTCATTTTGCATTCCATCATTATAAAAGTGGTTCTTGATATTGGAAGTGATTATTTGACTAGTATAATATCCATGTGAATAAGTAAATGGAATTATTTCATTTTATTTTTCCATATTATGCTGAAGTTCAAGTTTAAAATTCTTTTGTTTCAGTTATACATTGCATTAAATGTTTATGTTTATTTATGAAAGCTTCTGCTATATTGTTATCCTTACTGAGCATCTGATCTCACCCCTTTCAATGATTTAATTTTTCCAGGATGTGAAGAAGTATTTTATGAATGACCCATAGGGATAGTATGAGGGGAAATGAAGATAAGATTTTGTTGTAGTTTTGTATTAATTTATGATGTAATGTGAAACTTATGAATTTATCAAGTGTTTCCGAGGCTAATAAACTAATCGGTCTTTTGAGAATTGATCTTTTGTGATCAGTCCACTTTTACGTAATAATGCACCGACTTTGGGTAACTGGGGTCGGGATGTTACAGTGGTGAACTCATCATGTACTCCAGGATTAAATGGGCATTAGAATGGATAGTAATTCTAGGTAACAATGTACACATACTTGAATTAAAGTACACATTAAATGGATGGATACAAGGTCTCAACCAAGGTGCATGAGAATGAACCCCGAGTGTCTCAAACACACCATGTGTACCCCTAAAAAGCATATATCCCTATATAGGAAAAAATCCGTGTAACTCTAGGGACAAATACATGTGATGGAGTGGTACCAAAAGTCATGTGGGTCCCCTGACATACTCTGTACCCATTTGTTTCTTTTTAGGTAACTTTAAACTCTCTCGTCTGTTTCACTTAAACATGGATTTTGGGATGCGAGTAGCGTATCCTAGTATTTTTTAAGTAGGACACGTTTATTTCCTCTAGGGTTTCGTCTAGTATATGATGTGATATTTTTTTGAGTGTGACACATAATGATGAGAAGCCCAATAATGGCAGTGATCAGGCATGATCACTAGAGGATTCTTATTGAGTGGAAACCATATCATTTTTTGTGTAGGTACTATATCTATATAGTGGAACCCCCTATTAGATAAGGAGTGGGTCCTCATGATTCAATAATGAAACCCCCTGTCACACTAGGGAATGAGTCCTTAACCTAATTATTGGAACCCCGCATCATATTGGGCATGAGTTCTCTACCTACTGAGTGGAACCCCATATCATATTGAGAAAAGGACCTTAATGACCAGAGTGGAACCAACCTATTAGATAGGGTATGTGTCCTTGATGTCCACAGTGAAACCCCCTTATCACACTTGTGCATGGGTCATTGACCTATAAATTGGACCCCCCCTATCAAATAGGGAACAATAGTCATGAAACTAGAGTGTAAACCCATTGACTCATTAGGGCGTGGTACATATACAAATACTTATAGTGCAGAACCCTTCTGTCACACAAGGGCATGTGTCCTCTACTTAGAGTTTGTGCCCCCTTGACTGTGCATCATAGTTTTGTGGCATGGGACACCAAATGATTACTTCTATAAAGATATATAGGATACTATGCATCATTGATAGACTACTAGAATTGATGGAGACACTTTTATAGGGCTGGGCTATGAGATGGAGATCCCATCTATCCCTTTTTTGGGATTATTTGGTTTGAATATATATTTGTATCTATGCCTTGGGATTCTACTACTCTCTTACCATGTGTTGTGAAGACACAAGGGGTATGACAAATGCATTCTGTTTTTATCTTCTCATGGTTATATGAGGTTACTCTCCTACTATGGGAGAAAAAATTCCACATGTAGTACAGTTACACACTGTGTTGAGCCCCAAGTCCTTTGATGAAGTCACTCTCTCTTGATTTGGGTTGAGCTTCAACCTAATTACAATAAAATGTGTTTATATTCCTAATTTTTCTCTTACAAGTACCCCTTTTGGATTTCATTATGTCCTATTGGTTATACATATACTCACCCCAATATGGGATTCGCCAACACATGTCGTTCCTTATACAAATGATAGATAGGTCTGTGGTGACTTTAAAGGGGATTAGGGGTTCTAGGTGATTGGGACTATGTATGGTGGTTGTAGCATAGATATTTGGATATATTCTCTATCAGCATTTTACATTCCATTTTTTTTTTAATTTTGTGACTTATTTATTTTGGGAATGTAATTTTCCCATTTAATTTTAAGTTTTCTCAATCATACTCTTGTACACCCTATAATTTAATCATGCTTGGTTTACTTTCTAGATGTTGATAATTTTTATTTCTTTTTTCATCTAAGATTCTACATTGAGATGTATGTGTTTGTGCTTACATGTTTCTTGGAAAATTCCCCTCTGTGTTTGTTGTGCCTTCGGTGCTAGTCGCCAGCCCTTTACCTATAGTGGAAGGCATGAGGTAAATGCGGATTGATCCTCAGTTAGGGTTGGGTTGTGATAGATTGGTATTAAAGGTGGTTCAATCCTTGGGAAGATGTTAAGAGTAGTCCCCTTATAAAGTTTTGTTTGGGATTAGGGAAATAGTGTCAAAGTGTCTCGAGTGTGGCTCTCAAGCCCATGAGTCCAGTGATAGTACGGGTGGTAGATGTATCCATTCACCAAGACCTGTACAACTTACTATTTGACTTGACATACTAAGACATTGGTTGCAGTGATAAATGGTACATGCATCATATATGATTTATTCTGTGATTGTCCATCTTAAGTCATCTCCCCATGGTTATTTATATATGACCATATTTTTAAGATACATTTTGGTTAAATTTATCGGATTCTTCTATGATTCTAACAATCCATGATACAGGTTCTGGATCATCATAACGATACAGTGATTGATGATGCCTCAGTTTAGGGTCCATATTGAAAGATTATTCCTAAAGGTAAATAAATAGCACCACCTACACCTGTTGATTAGTAGATCATCCCAAAAAAGTAGGCTTAATATGTGCATGGGTTTAACACACTCCACGAGTTCTAGCATCAGTGGCCACAAAGTTATTGTAGTGAGACAGTTCCCCTGGTAGTGGAGGATTGACAAGAGTCGGTGGTATGTATCATTAGACTCATACAAAAATTAACAGAATATGTGGTTATCCTGGTAGTTATCTTTTTCCATGGAGTAGTTAGGTGCTAATAGAGTGTTGTTACCTAGATGCACGATTTGATGAAACTCTCATTGCCCAACTTCTAGTAATGGTTCTATGAGGAGTACTACCCCTCCCACTGGTGCCTGATTTGGATTCAGGAGCTTTTGAAGTTGTATAAGGAATGATGATAGTGGCTGAGTACATGGTTAGGTTTAAAGAACTTATGATATAATCCCTTTTCATGATTCGATTTGGGTACTTAAGAGAATAATGTTTTATTAGGGAATCCATAAAGACATCTATGTTAGTGTAGTTACCTTATGCAATCCCAACAATATATGGATAATGGAGTGCGAAATAGTGAAAGGGAACTTCCTATCAGTGGGACTATAGGTAGCTAGAGATGTTAGTGGGGCATCATAGAGTTTAGTTGTTTACTATAGATAGTAGGCATCAAATGATAGGATCTCGACATTGGTAACCTCCTCGTGATTTGATACAAAAACATGGTTAAGGGAAGCATAGAGAACCGAGGTATCTTAGAGATGGGATGTTCTATGATTGTGATAGGATAGGTCACATGGAATGATACTACTTGACCAAAATTTATGTGAAGAAAAGGAAGATAGCTTTATGAATGGAACGATAGAGGCAACAACGCGATCAGAGATCTCATAGGAAATGGCAGGGTGGTCCACATTGTGTCAGATATAGGAGAGATGAAGGATCTATGGGTGGTGGATAAAGCTATGATATCCTTCCACCACCACCACCATGTGGCTCACGTCAGGGACATGGAGCTGGCGATTGGGTCTTTTGATAGTTGTAGGCTCTAGAGTCTGATGACCCCACGATGCCTGAGATGATCATAGGTATGATATGAGTACTTTCTACTGTTACTTTTGTATTAATATTTAAATGGTCCAATAATTCCTTTATCTCTATAATTGTGTTGTGATATCTAGAGTTCCCAATTTAGGCACTTCCCCAACATCTTCATCATGAGGTTCTTTCAGGGAACACTTCTTCGACATATTTTATCTTCCGGTAGTGCGAGCTATCAATTTGTGGGTAGTGGATCCCATGGGACCTTTTGGTCATCAAAATGAAACCCAATTACATAATTTTGGGTATTTATTGTTTGTCTATGGTCCGATTACAAAATTACTATATCTAGAAGTGAGTTAGATGCCTTCGAAATGACAGGGAGAGATTCACCTTTTAAGGCAATAGAGATTTCATGGTAGGGAAAGTGAGTTATTGGAGAAGGAAACTGAAACCCATCACCCATTAGTTGGTGAGTATAGCCATTGGTGATGTAGGATATTTAGGAATATTATTTCCTTCATTTATGGAGTATAATACATATATTTTTCCTAAGTACAGTCTATAAATACATTTAATATTGGATATGGATTTTTTTTTATAAAATCATATCATAAGACCGATCCAATATATTATTTGTCATATAAGATGGACCCTACTGAGATCAAAGAGCTCTAACTATAATTATAGGACCTTTTATAGAAGGGTTTAATTAGTCTCATTATGTCCCCTAGATAGCTCTTGCGTTTTTCATGAAAAGGGGGGATTGGAGCCTAATACACTGCATTGATTTTCATTGCCTAAACCATTCCATGATAGAAAATAAGTACCCCTTTTTATGGATTTATGATATATTTTACCATTTATAAGGTGTGAGATGTTTCTCAAAGGTCAATCCCCGATCCATCTACCAGTAGTTGAGGGTTAAAAAGGCTTATATTCCATATCTATATTTTCTATGAATCTATGTACTTTATGTGTTCTTAGTGATTCCCTTTGGGGTGAACACTGCACCTTCCATTTTTATAGATTTGATGAATCCGATATTCTACCTGTACATCGACAAGTTTGTGGGTTTGTTTGTTGATGAAATACTTATATACTCTAAATCAGTGGTACAGAATTCACATCACTTGAGGAATGTTCTGATTTTTTTGAGAGAAGAAAATTTATATAAAACTATCAAAGTGACAATTTTGGATTCATGAGGTCCACATTATAATGTATTTCATTTCTAAGCATGGTTTATCCATGGACCAAGGGAGGATTGATTTTTTACATTATTGGGATCCCACCAAGAGTGAGTTGTATGTGTGGATATTTCTTGGTTTGGTTGGTACTACATGAGGTTCAAGGAAGGCATCTTAATGATTTAATCCCCGTTGAATACATTGGTGTCGAAGGGGTAGCCTTTTACCAAGAATTAGTGGTGAAAGAGGGCCTTTGAGGAATTAAAGACGAGGCTTATGAGTTCTTATGTTTTGAGAACACGAGATAAGAGCATGGAGTAAATAGTGTCTTTTTCTTCCTTTTGAAATAGTATTGACTTCATATAAATTAAACCGTAGAAAATTATCTCATATGAGTCAAGGTAGTTGATACCCAATGAGAAAAAATATGATAATCATGACCTAGATTTGGAAGAGGTAGTCTTCTACTTGGGAATTTGGAGCACTAACTTTTGGGAGATCACTTTATAGTTTAAAAAGATCACAAACAACTCATGTATGTATTCTCATAGAGACACTTGAACTGGAGACAACAAAACTAGTTGGAGTGTTTTCAGGACCGTTACATTGAGATAGTCTATAATTCAGGGAAGTGAAACATAGTATCTTATTCACTTAAAAAGAATTCCCATGAAGTCTTGATGTATGAGGAATCTGAGAAGTTAGATTTCTTACAGTTGAACTTGGTGGAGTAGGAGCATATAAATTTTTAAATGTTGATTGTGTTGACACCTCCTCTTCTTAAGTGTTTGAGAGAGTCCCAGTTAGGAGACATCAACTATGAGGTATTTCATGACTAGATATAGAGACCCAAAGCTTAACGTACATGGACATTACATTACTTTTGCAGAATACTTAGTACATAACAAAAACACACACACAAGGACCGTAATAGTTTAGTTTCTTTGGAAACTCGGAATATAATCTTCTAAGCGTGGTGAAAGATCTTCAACATCTCCCATAACGATCTTCCATTTTTTTTACCTAAACCATTTATTTATATCCTGGGGAAAGGGAAACATAAGAGGGTGAGCTCAAATGCTCAGTAAGGGTAAACAAAAGAAATATCAATCACATCATATTCATAAGAACATAACATTTTGGAAATCTTAACCTGAAAAAGAGATCATAATATCATAACATGGGATAAATCATCGTAGTGAAATGTAATCCCAATAATCATAACATAAAAAATGAAACTTTGTGTCATACATACATAATCATAGAGAATCATTTCTTATTAGTCAAGACTCATTGCCAAGACTATCTTAGTGGACAAAGTCCATTTCTGAACCGAGTTCACTCCTCGTTTCAGTCCTGTTTCACTGAACCGGTCTAACCTGCCATTCCGGCCATGTCTATCTCATGAGACATAAAATCTTTACCCAATTCATTGGTGGGAGATATAGGTCCCACCCATCTCATAATGATACCATTCTTATGTGTGCCACAAAATCATAAACCATACATCATAGCATAACCTAAGTAATAAAAATGGGAATCTTAAACATCATGACATCATAAAACAATTCATATAAGATAAAGGAATTCATAAAAATAATTCCATCACAACATAATAAAATCAATGTAATAATAGGGATAGAAACAGAACCCTTTATTATCTTAGATGGAAAATAATTTTGATAAAACACTTGAACACCATTCTTGAGGAAAATATCCTTTCTACTTCAAAAACATTTTCCTTTCATAACATGTCATACAATTTCAAACTAAAAGAAGTTGATTAAAAATAAACTTGAAAACATGTAAAGGAAGCTTCTTGGAAATAATTTTTTAAAAATCCATTCATGCCGTATATGTTAAAAAAACATTCTTCTCGTACTTTTATCGGAAAAGTCAAAAAGTACCTCGTACGAAAAAAGACAAAAGATTCCTTTCATATCTTTTAATATAAACTCACCAAAGAGTAAAAATGGATTTAAACAATTTTAGGTGGATGGAAATAATATTACATATTGAGGAAACATGGATGTGGATGATAAAATACACCCTAGTAAATACCAAAGTATAAACAATCTCGGATAAAAATGAGATTGTGATATTTCCCTTACCTTAGGTCCAATTTGCTTCATAAGTGTCTGAACCTCCTGTATAATGATTTAAATAATGTAATTGACTTATTCCAGAATCATACTCATTGTTATGATATCATATATGGTTCACTTATGACTTTATATTACCCATTCTTTTGTAAATTCCATGTTAAAGAGCGTTTTGGGTAAACTCGTTTTATTTGTCGTCCGTGTTTTGACTTGTAATTATTCATATGATTACTTAGATCATGATTACTTAATTCCATAATATAAAACATGATTTATATATAATATATATTCAGAATATACATATATATAATAGATCAGTAAATGGAAAGAAATACACCGTTCATGGAGACGGTAGGACGTACGTACGCATGAACACTGTTTTCGTTTCCTTATTGAGTTGAATGGAATTAAGTAGATGACATACATATATATACACATAAATCCAGTATCATTATTATGTCATATATTTCATGATTACTTATTATATATACTTTATAATCATTCATGAATGGTTGACGTGGAGAATGAATCTCATCGCGTCGTGGAGACAGTAGTCCATACGTACACACGAGCGATGATATCGTTCTCATGATCGTGGAATTGTATTGGAGTGTATTTATACTATTTCAGAATCATTATCACTTTAAAATAATCATATATAGTTATTATTTACACCATTATACCCATCCAAGTAAGTTGGTGGTGGAAAATTGATTACACCACGGCGTGGAGATGGTATTCTGTACGTACGCACGCACGGTGATTTTGTTTTCCGTAGGATGGATAGATGGTGAAATAGGGTTGTTTCATTCTTATAATAACATATCAGTATATTATTGATACTGATGTTATTAATTCATAATGAAACAACTTAATAAGAAGAAGTGGAAGAAGAAATAAAGTTGAAAGAATCGGTAATAGACATTACCTCTTCTTTGAAGCGCCTCTTTGAGTCCTCTTCTTAGAGAACTAAAATTGGTCTTTGAAGAAGACCAGGACCTCTAGGATGTTTCTAGGGAAGTGGAGAAGAGAATTTGGTAGGGGTTGGCCGAGCGTGAAGGCTCAATGTGGTGTGAGGAAGAGAGGGAGGAGGTTCCCTTTTATAAGGGAGGAGAGGGGCTCCTTTGGAAAATCTAAAAATATTATTTTATTATAAAGCCAAATTCGGTTTTAAATAGCTCCAAATTAATTTATTTCTGAGCTAAAGTTGGTATGGGTCGAAATCCTATCATCCAATATAATTTAGACAAGTTTAGGTTCCTATTTTAACCTTATCATTTGTATTTAACATTAAGTTAAATAATTTTACTTTTACCGTGTCTTCTTGTGTTTTTACACTATAAGGTTAATAAACTTACTATAACAAGCCAAAAGAATCCCAAGTTTTTTATTATTAATATATATAACCTTATATGAGTCATTTGAACGATCCCTATATTTTTAGGAATATAATAAAAATTAATAATATAATATTTGTTTTAAAAACTATTTTATGTCAATTTTGACACTATTTAGTAATTGATTTTTGTGAAAATCATAACAGAATGATTAGTTCGAAAAAAGTTAATTAAATAAATACTAAAATGTCATATTAATCTAAAAAATTAGTTTAATTCATAAAAAGTCTCAAATTAAATTTATTTGGGTATTTATAACATCAATTATGTCAATATTTCATTAATAAGATAATTACTACATCATCGTTATGTCATAAATAAATTAAACAATTTAATGTCTAAAAATTAAAACTAAAATACCATTATGTAGGAAATCTTTTTAGCTTTCTAATGAATATTTATAATAGAATTTATCTTATGAATAACCCTATATTAAAAATTATCTACTTATTAAACTTTGATTTTATCTATTTTAACCCTTCTTTAAATAAATTAATAATAAATGTCCTAATCTAATCCAAGTGGTCCCAAATGATCATATTTTATTTCTAAGGTCGTTTTTGGTCGAATTAAACTTATCTAATAGAATTAGGACATGTGTTAGGGTAATAATAATATCATTTTTACCCTTAACTACCCTATTTACTTTTAACCGTGGTAAAAAAAGTAAAAAGTTACTATTCACCAAAAATTATTTTCATCTCATTGAACCACATTTTAGTCCTTGATATTAATCGTGTCTCTCAGATTTTTGAAATTCTACTCACAAAAGTGGTAAAATTAAGTTTTATGAAAAATTCATTTTTTTTAACTACCACTTAGTGGTTTCACTATTCATCAAAAAATGAAATTTTTCTGAAAAATACCAAAAAATAGGCCTAAGCTATATTTGATATTATGTATTCAAAAATTATGTTTATTTTATCAAATTCAAAACATATCAGTTACATTAACTAATTTAAAAATTAATTCCCGTCGTCAAAACAAATAGCGTGTTTTTAAAAGATAATAACTATCAAATGATTGACACTTGTTTATGTCTGGTTTAAAGGTGAAATTACATCCAATGAAAAACATTGTATTAAATCGTAAAAATATATTCTAAATATACTTTAAAACCACTCAAATTAATAATTTATAACTATTAATTATTTCTATTAAAAAGTTGTTTTTAATTAAAATTTAGTAATTTTCACTATTCATCAGAAAATGAAAGTTATCTGAAAAGTACCAAAATTTCACCCTAAGCTAATTTTGATATTCCGAATCGAAAAATGAAGTCCATTTTGAAAAATAAAATTTAAAAAATTTCAAAAGGTGGTTATCACTATTCATAATGGCTATTTTCAATAATATTTTAACAGCATATCATTGTTTAGTGAAACTAGGTATTGCGTACTACACACGCTATCGAGGAAGGTCGCGATTGCGTGTAATTCAAGGAAAGTCAAGGATGTGTGTAGGGCAAGCTCTTTTTGGTGTAGCGTACAACACAAGACATTAATGAAATTAAAAAGAATATTTTTCATAAAATCTCGGGGTGTTACATTCTACCCCCCTTAAAATGAATTTCCCCCTCAAAATTCGTCGGGGTTATAAATTGTTTACTACTCAAAAGTTTCTTTAATAGAAACCCACATCATAAAAAGAAATACCAAAACCAATCTTTAAAAACAAAAGTATGAAATGTAACGGTTACCCAAATAAACTAATCACGGGGTTTCCACATAGGTACAAATATTGATATGGAAGAGAAATCTAACCATCAAGTTTTGATGGAGAGTGGTAGAGAACATGGCTATGAAAAATCCATCAATCACAAAGCCATAAATTTGTGATGATCTAAGGTACCATCTAATTCATCGGATATAAGAGCACTAGGACAAAATTTTTGGTTTTCAAGATCATTTCCCTAAAGTTGATGAAATTGGAATTAGAAGAAATACATTCGTGATTTTGATATAGTCTCACCGTTTGACGTTCTTTGGACAATTTTCACTTCATCTCTTAAAGAAATGAAGTTGAATTTGTCATTGATGATGTGTTAGTAGATCATGTGATAGAATTATGGGTCATTCTGTAACGCCCCGACCCCAGCTACCCAGAGTCGGTGCATTACTTCATAACATTGGCATGATCACAAAAGATCAAGTCTCGAAAGACCGATTAGTTTAGTAGCATTGGAAACACTAGATACATTCATAAATGTTACATTACATCATAAATTGAAAATCTAAAATAACAATGTCTCCATAGTCCACACTCATATCCTCTTCTGACTATCCCTGCAGGTCATTCATAAAATATATCTTCACATCTAGGAAAATATTAAAACATTGAAAGGGGTGAGCTCAGATGCTCAGTAAGGATAACAATATTGCGGAAGCTTTCATAAATAAACATAAACATTTAAGGCAATGTATAACTAAACAAAAGCCTTATTAAACTTGAACTTCAACATAATATGGAAAAATTAAAATCAAATAATTCCACTTACTTACTCACATGGATATTCTACTAGACGAATAATCAAATGAAAGATCAATAACCACTTTCATAATGAGGGACTGTATAATGCCGGACATTCTGAAACATTTTGTCAAGGCCTCGTCCAAGACGTCTAAAATAATTAAGGCCTCGGCCAAAACCATAAATCAAATTGGGAAATGGACTTGGCCAATTCCATGTCTAGTTGTCTCATGAGACCTACCGATGCATCGAGGAGCTATAGCGGGCTCCACCCGTCACTTATTAAGTCCAATACATTCCTCATATGAACAGGTTTAAACATCTCATAAACCATAACATAATCGTATCACATAAAACATGCATAAAGGTAACATAACATTTCCACATTTCAATCACAAGATATCAATACAACACATTGATATAATAAAAACGCTTTCAAAACCATTTTCAATACCAAAATAAAAGAAAAGTATAACATGGTATTTATTTTTCATTAAAAAAGGGTATGGCTTGTAGAGGAAGCCGAAACTCAAATAGTGGTCATGGCGGAGGATAAGTCATTGTCGCCGCATACGTATGACAAAAACATTCCATTTTGTCGTTTAGTAAATGCTTCGTATAAAAAAGATTCCTTTTGAATAAACGTAAAAGTCAAAGGGGTTTATACACCGTAAAAAAGAAAGTTGTGTATAAAACCAAATATGCCTCAACGAAAGGGGGTTGAGACGAAGTCCTTAAAAAGATAATTTTTATAAATAAAGTACATCTATAATGTGTATTCACTATAAGTACACATAAATAATGTACAAATACATGATAGGACATAAAAATATCATGACATAATTTGAAAGTAGGAGATTAACCCAAAGAATAGAAATTGGGTTAAGAAGTTCCCTTACCTCGTGTCCGACTTGACTCAATCATTCTTCAACCTCCTGAATAATAAACTAGAGTTAATATATACCTTATTAAGAACCATTTTCAATTTAATTATCCTTTTTATATCACTTATTACAATGTTATGAACGCTATGTAATTATTTAAGTTAATAACGGTCGTTTTGTGGATCTTTGGTACTTGAGTCAACAATAAACTTCTTATAATTACAAGTTGTTTATGTGGTAGAATATCCATTATCACCAGAATTATATTCATTATTTATATGTCATATATATCATATATATCCAGTATATACATTCATTTATAATATTACGTAACATTTAGAGGTAAGAAATGAAATGCACCGTTCATGGAGACGGTAAGCCGTACGTACGCATGAACGCTACTTTCATTTCTATTTCGTATTTAATGGAATGAAATCATAATTATATAAAGGTATAATATAGTTCCATTATAATATCCTATATAATATCATTTACTCCATCCTTTATACATCCCACATATGGCATTAACGATTCTCATCACTTTGAGGGGGCGGTAGTCCGCACTTCCTAAAATGAAATTATCGCATTTTACCCATAATGGAAATCGTAAAGTATGCCATAAATGAGAAATACAGAAGCATAAGTAAAACATAAACATATTATAAATCATATAGAAAAATAGTTACATCTTAATGGCCACCTTTGAAGTTGATATATGAGTGTTGAACAATCATCGTTTCGTGAGGCAGAAATTCACCATCCACAGAAACTGTATGTTCTTTAACCATTAGACGAAGGTGTGTGTAAGTGTAAACCAAATACTTATCATAACAACATCCTAGTATATTTTAGATACTGGTGTTGTTACAAAATAAAGGAATGAAAAGAGTTTAGGGGGTTGGGGAAGAAAAATAAAACAAAACAACATTAGAGAAGACATTACCTCAAAATTGGGTAACTCTTTTTGATTTGAGCCAAAGGCTTCCTTGGGAAGAGTTATGACAAAAGTGAGGCTTCTAGGAGTAAGAGGGGGAAGTTGGGAGAGTTTTTGGGCAGAGGTTGGCCGAGCCAAATGGCTTGAAAGTGTGAATGAGGTGGGAGAGGTGGGGGCCTTTTATAAGTGGGGAGGAGGGGCACTCTTGGAAAGTAAAGAAAAGTCACTTTATTATAAAATTAGTTTCGGATTTTAGAGGTCCCACACTTATATAATTCGAGGATAAGATGATAAGGGTTCTAAATCTACTCATCCAATAGGTTTTTGAAAAGTGTACGCTTTGGAGTTTACATTATCTTTCCATTTTATTTAAATCGTTAAATAATGAGGTCATCGCTGCATCATCATGATGTCATAAATAATTTAATTTATTTAATGTCTAAAAATTATTAAAAAAAATACTATGATGTAGGAAATATTTTTCGCTTTCCAATGAATATTTATAATCAAAATTTGGACTTGCGTAACCCCACTTAAAAACTGTTTTAGTAAAACAACTCATGTTTGTGTCAATTTAATTTTAACATTAAATAAATATATATTAATGTCATTTTCCAACCAAAGTGGCTCCATGGGGTCCCCAAGTTGACCCATGGGTTGTCTTGGTCGGCCATGACTCATCCAATAGGATTAGGACAAGTGTCAAGCTCATATCATATTATTAAAACATTGTTTTTACCTTAAACTACACTAATTACCTCTAATCGCGATTAAGAACTTAAAAGTTACTACTCACCAAAAAATTATTTTAATCTCATTGAACCATATTTTACTTCTTAATGACAACCATGTATGTTGGATTTTTGAAAATAAAATCACAGAAGTGGTAATATTTCATTTTAACGAAAAATCAGTTTTTAACAACCACTTAGTGGTTTCACTATTCATCAAAAATTGAAGTTTTTCAGAATAAGGCCAAACTTTCACCCTAAGATATAATTGATATTCCGAATTCAAAAATGATGTCTATTTTACAAAATTACAAACATATAAGTTGCATTAATTAATTTTATAATTAATTCCCGCTGTTACAACAAATTGCGTGTTTTTAAGTAACAATTTATATCAAAAGATTGGCAATTGTTTATGTCCAATTTCAATGTTAAATTAATTCTAATGACCACCATTGGATAAAATGGTAAAAATATATTATAATTATACTTTAAAACCACTAAATAGTATAATTTATCACTATAAATTATTTTGATTAAAAAAGTTGTTTTTAAGTATTTTTCACTATTCATAAAAAATAGAAGTTCTCAGAAAAATACCAAAAATTCAACATAGGCTAATTTTGATATTCCGAATCCAAAAATCAAGTCCATTTTGATAAATAAAATTTATAAAATTTCAAAATGTAGGTATTACTATTCACAACGGCTAGTTTAATTCATTGTGGTGTGTGTTAGAGCTCGAGGTTGCGTACAACACACTCTATTGCATTATTCGAAGTGAAACGTACCGTGGAAGCTTGGGATGTTACATTCTCCCCTCCTTCAATAAATTGCGTCCTCGCAATTTGAAATTTTTCTTTGAAAATAAAAGGTTGAAAAGAGAAAATACCTTTGTGGAAAACCCACATCGGAAATAAGGTTAATAAATATATAACATTAAAAGAAAGCAAGATAAGTACAAAGGTCACCTGATTTAGCCCATTCTAGGATTCTATGAAAATATGGATATGGAAGAGAAACAAACCATCAAGGTATGATGGAGAGTTATAGAATACAGGATTAGGAGAAAGTTTAACTACAAGAAAATCACAACCTTGTGATTGTTTAAATGGTCATTGAATCCCCAGTTGGAAAAGTTAACCGACAACATTTTTGTTTTAAGTTACCTTTTATAATGTTGAGGAATTTATTTAAGAGATTTACTAAGAACGTAAGGGAATATACATACTTGTTATGTATACTTTCATTCCTTAATAAATTTTTACCACAAACCCAACTTTTACTCCAAATGGAAACGGAACTCAAAAATATTCTATTTATCCTAATTGTATAAGGTTCCAAATATTAACACATACCATTTAGATTAATAAAACTATTTTGTAATAACCAGGGACTTCCTGTAGGTTAGTGGTAGGAAATAAAGGCTTGTGGCACTATGGTTGTGGGTTCGATTCCTGCAGCTTTGTCCGACGCGACGGGTTATTCCCCACCCTGCAGGTTGTCCTTTTCCTAAAACTAATGTATCATAATATTCCAAAAATAATCTTCATAAATTTTTTAACCATAAACAATACTATCCAAAGATCAACTTAATCCACTCCAACCGTAATAGTTATCCAAAATACCTCCGTCCAGACTTTCTCTAAAAGGTCTCTAAATTCCAAAATCAATTGTAACATCAGATTCCCCAAACAAAGAAAAGTTTCTCTTATTGTCACATACTAAAAATATTATTACCTTAATCATATTAAAACTTTACTGAAATCAAAAAGTACTGCAGTATAATCTTTATATATATCACATTATTCTTATAACCAGAAAATAATCCATGAGTCCAAAAGCACCAATACATTAGTTATTCTGCTTCAACTGTAGTAACAGTATAAGATTGTCCTTGATCCCTTGGCCTTTTTTGAGGTAAGTTTCCTTGACGCTTAGGACATTCATTTTCATAATGCCCCATTTCCCTACAATTGTAGCATTCAACTTTGACAGCCTCTTTCTTTCCCTTGCAATCACGAGCCTGGTGACCCTTTTCTCCACATTTATGACAAACTCCCATTCCTTTTAGGCACATACCATGGTGATTCTTCCCACAATTATCACATAATGGAAAATCCTTCTTTCCCTTTTTCCCTTTATCTGTCTCTTATTCCCCCGTTCTCTTCTTCTCTTGCTTTACTTTGTTTTCATAAGACTTAGATAATTCCTTTTCTGTCTTGATAGCACACGAGACAATATCTTCATATGATGAGAAGGATTGTGATACTAAAGCTCGACGGAGAAATGGTTTTAACCCATCAAAGAAACGATCAATCTTACTCCTTGGGTTACGTATATAATCGGCAGCATGCCTCGCTCACCTTGTAAAGTTAGCCTCATACTTTGCGACATTCTCATCCTCCTTCTGCCTCAGACTCAGAAATTGCCTTTCCATATCTGCTCGATGGTCACGAGGAAAGTATTTTTCTAAGAAAAGCTCTTTGAACTCCTACCATTCCATGTTTGTTAATTCATCATCTTCCTTTGTGTTTTGAATCAATGACCACCATTGATCAGCATCTCCAGTGAGGCGGTAAACTGCCATTATAACCTTCTCCCTTTCGCTACTCCCCAAGGCGTGGAATATTTTCTCTAAGGAATTTATCCATTGCTCAGCTACTATATAATTTTTACTCCCATTGAAGGTTGGTGGTTGTTGCCTCATGAAGCAGTCTAACATTGATCCTCCACGTTGCGGATCAGGGTTCTCCATACGAGTAAGGTTATTATTCATAACCTGAGTGAGTTGTCCCAGTATGGTAATAAGTTGATCAGCACCAGTTGTATCTCCAGATCCACAATAATTATCTTGAGCAGGAGGGAAATCCCTACACGGAGTTCGTTCATTGATACGGTTTCCATTCCTTCCACTAGGCGCCATTTCTAAACAATGTCATAAACTAGATTAGTTTATGAAACAAAATACATAATTCCATACTTGTAAAACACTTTACATAAATTGAACTATTTATAGATATAATCCATAATCATAAAAAGGTTTTATTTGAGGAAGTATATACTCATAACCGTTCATAGTGGTTTGTAAAGAAAATGAGAATTATCCTAAGCATATCCCCCGGGAGTGTCGTAACCAAGAGTGCAGCAAGGCCCGTTGTCATGCACCAGTTCCCGTTCGAGTCTAGCTCAAAGAGGTGTTTTCAGGTTTTACCCCTAGGTACATCTGTGCTAGAGCCGCCTCTACCTGCTCGTATCCAGACAGGGATGTATTGCTCGGAAAACTCAGAAAATCTCTACAATAACAAAATTCTAGGATGTTCTTCTTTACTAATCCTCAAAATCTATCTTTGGGCTATGTGCTCTAATCAGAGTTTATCTAAATCTAGCTTCCAAGGATAGTACTAAACTGCATCTCATACCAACTGTAACGCCCTGACCCCAGCTACCCAGAGTCGGTGCATTACTTCGTAACATTGGCATGATCACAAAAGATCAAGTCTCGAAAGACTGATTAGTTTAGTAGCCTTGGAAACACTAGATACATTCATAAATGTTACATTACATCATAAATTGAAAATCTAAAATAACAAAGTCTCCATAGCCCACACTCATATCCTCTTCTGACTATCCCTGCAGGTCATTCATAAAATACTTCTTCACATCCTGGAAAATATTAAAACATTGAAAGGGGTGAGCTCAGATGCTCAGTAAGGATAACAATATTGCGGAAGCTTTCATAAATAAACATAAACATTTAAGGCAATGCATAACTAAACAAAAGCCTTATTAAACTTGAACTTCAGCATAATATGGAAAAAGTAAAATCAAATAATTCCACTTACTTACTCACATGGATATTCTACTAGACAAATAATCACATGAAAGATCAATATCCACTTTCATAATGAGGGAATGTATAATGCCGGACATTCTGAAACATTTTGTCAAGGCCTCGATCAAGACGTCTAAAATGATTAAGGCCTCGACCAAAACCATAAATCAAATTGGGAAAGGTCCTCGGCCAATTCCACGTCTAGTTGTCTCATGAGACCTACCGATGCATCGAGGAGCTATAGCGGGCTCCACCCGTCACTTATTAAGTCCAATACATTCCTCATATGAACAGGTTTAAACATCTCATAAACCATAACATAATCGTATCACATAAAACATGCATAAAGGAAACATAACATTTCCACATTTCAATCACAAGATATCAATACAACACATTGATATAATAAAAACGCTTTCAAAACCATTTTCAATACCAAAATAAAAGAAAAGTATAACATGGTATTTACTTTTCATTAAAAAAGGGTATGGCTTGTAGTGGAAGCCGAAACTCAAATAGTTGTCATGGTGGCGGATAAGTCATTGTCGCCGCATACGTATGACAAAAACATTCCCTTTTGTCATTTAGTAAATGCTTCGTATAAAAAAAGATTCCTTTTGAATAAACGTAAAAGTCAAAGGGGTTTATACACCGTATAAAAGATAGTTGTATATAAAACCAAATATGCCTCAACGAAAGGGGATTGAGACGAAGTCCTCAAAAAGATCATTTTTTTTAAATAAAGTACATCTATAATGTGTATTCACTATAAGTACACATAAATAATGTACAAATACCAGATAGGACATAAAAATATCATGACATAATTTGAAAGTAGGAGATTAACCCAATGAATAGAAATTGGGTTAAGAAGTTCCCTTACCTCGTGTCCGACTTAACTCAACCATCTTTAACCTCCTGAATAATAAACTAGAGTTAATATATACCTTATTAAGAACCATTTTCAATTTCATTATCCTTTTTATATCACTTATTACAATGTTATGAACGCTATGTAATTATTTAAGTTAATAACGGTCGTTTTGTGGATCTTTTGTACTTGAGTCAACAATAAACTTCTTATAATTACAAGTTGTTTATGTGGTAGTATATCCATTATCTCCAGAATTATATTCATGATTTAGAAGTCATATATATCATATATATCCAGTATATACATTCATTTATAATATTACGTAACATTTAGAGGTAAGAAATGAAATGCACCGTTCATGGAGACGGTAAGCCGTACGTACGCATGAACGCTACTTTCATTTCTATTTCGTATTTAATGGAATGAAATCATAATTATATAAAGGTATAATATAGTTCCAGTATAATATCATATATAATATCATTTACTCAATCCTTTATACATCCCACATATGGCATTAACGATTCTCATCACTTTGAGGGGGCGGTAGTCCGCACTTCCTAAAATGAAATTATCGCATTTTACCTATAATGGAAATCATAATGTATGCCATAAATGAGAAATACAGAAGAATAAGTAAAACATAAACATATTATAAATCATATATAAAAATAGTGACATCTTAATGGCCACCTTTGAAGGTGTTATATGAGTGTTGAACAATCATCGTTTCGTGAGGCAGAAATTCGCCATCCACAAAAACTGCATGTTCTTTAACCATTAGATGAAGGTGTGTGTAAGTGTAAAACAAATCCTTATCATAACAACGTCCTAGTATATTGTAGATACTGGTGTTGTTTCAAACGAATGGAATGAAAAGATTTTAGGGGGTTGGAGAAGAAAAATAAAACAAAACAACATTAGAGAAGACATTACCTCATAATCGGGTAACTCTTTTTGATTTGAGCCAAAGGCTTCCTTGGGAAGAGTTCTGCCCAAAGTGAGGCTTCTAGGAGTAAGAGGGGGAAGTTGGGAGAGTTTGTGGGAAGAGTTTTTCCGAGCCAAATGGCTTGAATGTGTGAATGAGGTGGGAGAGATGGGGGCCTTTTATAAGTGGGGAGGATGGGCACTCTTGGAAAGTAAAGAAAAGTCACTTTATTATAAAATGAGTTTCGGATTTTAGAGGTCCCACACTTATATAATTCTAGGATAAGATGATAAGGGTTCGAAATCTACTCATCCAATTGGTTTTTGACAAGTGTACGCTTTGGAGTTTACATTATCTTTCCATTTTATTTAAATCGTTAAATAATGAGGTCATCACTGCATCATCATGATGTCATAAATAATTTAATTTATTTAATGTCTAAAAATTATAAAAAAACTACTATGATGTAGGAAATCCTTTTAGATTTCTATTGAATATTTATAATCAAAATTTGGACTTGTTTAACCCCACTTAAAAACTGTTTTAGTAAAACAACTCATGTTTGTGTCAATTTAATTTTAACATTAAATAAATATATATTAATGTCATTTTCCTACCAAAGTGGCTCCATGGGGTCCCCAAGTTGACCCATGGGTTGTCTTGGTCAGCCATGACTCATCCAATAGGAGTAGGACAAGTTTCAAGCTCATATCATTTTATTAAAACATTGTTTTTACCTTAAACTACACTAATTACCTCTAATCGCGATTAAGAACTTAAAAGTTACTATTCACCAAAAAATTATTTTAATCTCATTGAACCACATTTTAATTCTTAATGACAACCATGTATTTAGGATTTTGAAAATAAAATCACAGAAGTGGTAATATTTCATTTTAACGAAAAATCAGTTTTTAACAACCACTTAGTGGTTTCACTATTCATCAAAAATTGAAGTTTTTCAGAATAAGGCCAAAATTTCACCCTAAGAAATAATTGATATTCTGAATTCAAAAATGATGTCTATTTTAAAAAATTCCAAACATATAAGTTGCGTTAATTAATTTTATAATTAATTCCCGCTGTTACAACAAATAGCGTGTTTTTAAGAAACAATTTATATCAAAAGATTGACAATTGTTTATGTCCAATTTCAATGTTAAATTAATTCTAATGACCACCATTGGATAAAATGGTAAAAATATATTCTAATTATACTTTAAAACCACTAAATAGTATAATTTATCACTATAAATTATTTTGATTAAAAATGTTGTTTTTAAGTATTTTTCACTATTCATAAAAAATAGAAGTTCTCAGAAAAATACCAAAAACTCAACATAGGCTAATTTCGATATTCCGAATCCAAAAATGAAGTCCATTTTGATAAATAAAATTTATAAAATTTCAAAAAGTAGGTATTACTATTCACAACGGCTAGTTTAATTCGTTTTGGTGTGTGTTAGAGCTCGAGGTTGCGTACAACACACGCTATTGCATTATTCGAAGTGAAACGTACCGTGGAATCTTGGGGTGTTACACATTCCATTAGTCTCAAACAAAAGGTTAGAAAAGTTATAAAAAAAAATACATTAGTCCATCTATAGTGATATTAATAATATATGGTTCCAAAAATGGACTTAAACTTCATATATCATACTACTTTATATAATAAAACTAGTTTCTACTAAACAGGGACTTCTTGTAGGCTAGTGGTAGGTGATAAAGGCCAGTCGCACTTCAGTTGTGGGTTCGATTCCCACAGCCTTGTCCGACGCGATGGGCTGTCGCCCATCCTGCTGGTTGTTCTTTTTCTAAAACTACATTACTATAACACCCCATAAATAATATTGGAAAAACTTCTATCCTTAAACAATACTAACTTGTGTCCACCATAATCCATTCCAATCTTTAGGCTTATCCAAAATAATACTGTCTAATCTCATATTATAGTGAAAACGATTACCAAAGTGTTCATACTACTAGCATGTTAATACAATTGTTGATCCCCATATATCATGAGATATATCTTGTTGGTCACATTCGAAACATTCGAAGGCCTTAATCATGTATTCTCTTGAAAAATGAATACCCATTAAACTATAATGAAAACATGAGTGCTGTCAAAAGTTATCTCATTCCACAGACCAAAACCCCAAAATTCTATATACTCAAACCATGATATAACTATTTCCTTATATCAGTCATGAGCTGATGAATACTATCAAACATTTAATTTTCTCCTTATCCCTTCATTATGCGCATTCATATACTTTCCAAAAATATCTAAATAACCATTCATGGTTACTGGTACCATTCATCATACACTTTGAAAACCTAAGGAAAGACAACAGCGTAACAATCCTTAGATGTCTCTTTATTCCATAGTACCATGAGATTACTTATACAACATTACACTTGATAAACATGTAATCATTAAACTACCTTCTTAAACCATTGACCGAGCTTCAACAATTATTTCAACTCACATATCATTTGTAGTCTCTTCATCATCATCAACATAAATACTACCCATACGACCATAATGATTCTCTTCATGAGACTTTCCCTTAGGGCATTGGTTTGCATAATGCCCGTACATTCCACATTTAAAACATTTTACCATTTTTGATGTTGTAGGAATACCATTATCCTCATCCCTGGTGTTAACTGAACCTTTTCCTTTGCACTAACTAGCTTTGTGTCCTTCTTTTCCACACCCAAACCATCTTCCAGTTCTTTTGAAACATTCTCCTTGATGCCTCTTCCCACATGATTTACATAGGGGAAATTGAACTTTCTTTCCTCTATTATCATCATGAAACTCCATCTTTATCTTATTAGCCGAGTCAAGAAACTTACCAAATTTGAGTTTATTTATCATATTATGAGATTGCTGATTCGGCATAATAATGATGTTTGGACTTCCAAATCCCATTTCATTTAGTTTCTCATGAACAATATCATTCCATTGTCCATCATATGCTCCATTATCGTGAATCATTTTGTTTCCTGCCATTTTCTAAAACCCAAAAAGAATAGTGTGAGAGGCAAAAATCACGTTAGGGAAAACAATATAATAAAGGGGGAGTACCTTCAATATCTAACAAATTGGGTTACTGTAATTCTAGTACTATAACTTATACTTATACTTATCCTTAGAGACATCCCTAGACATACCTTAGAAATATCTCTAGGGATCTCACTAAAGTTCTCGCATCCTAGTTTCCAAAGGTTGACTAAACCATTTCTCTGATACCAACTGTAGAGACCCGAAGTTTAACGTACATGGACATTACATTACTTTTTCGGAATACATAGTACATAACAAAAACACACACACAAGGACCGTAATAGTTTGGTGTCTTTGGAAATTTGGAATATAATCTTCTAATCGTGGTGAAATATTTTCAACATCTCCCATAAAGATCTTCCCTTTTTTTACCTAGGACCTTTCTTTATATCCTGGGGATAAGAAAACATAAGAGGGTGAGCTCAAATTCTTATTAAGGGTAATCAAAAGAAATATCAATCACATCATATTCATAAGAACATAACATTTTGGAAATCTTAACATGAAAAAGAGATCATAATATCATAACATTGGATAAATCATAGTATTGAAATGTAATCCCAATAATCGTAACTTAAAACATGAAACTTTGTGGAACATACACATAATCATAGATAATAATTTCTTATTAGTCAAGACTCATTTCCAAGACTATCTTAGTGGACAAAGTCCATTTCTGAACAGAGTTCACTCCTCATTTCAGTCCTGTTTCACTTAACCGGTCTAACCTACCATTCCAGCCATGTCTATCTCATGATATATAAAATCTTTACCCAATTCATTTGAGGGAGATATAGGTCCCACCCATCTCATAATGATACCATTCTTATGTGTGCCACAAAATAATAAACCATACATCATAGCATAACCCATGTAATAAAAATGGGAATCTTAAACAACGTGACATCATAAAACAATTCATATAAGATAAATGAATTCATAAAAATAATTCCATCACAACATAATAAAATCAATATAATAATAGGGATAGAAAAAAAACCCTTTATTATCTTAGATGGAAAATAATTTTGATAAAACACTTGAACTCCATTCTTGAGGAAAACATCCTTTCTACTTCAAAAACATTTTCCTTTCTTAACATGTCATACAATTTCAAACTAAAAGAATTTGATTAAAAATAAACTTGAAAACTTTTAAAGGAAGCTTCTTGGAAATAATGTTTTAAAAATCCATTCATGCTTTATAAGTTAAAAAAACATTCCTCTCGTACTTTTGTCGGAAAAGTCAAAAAGTACCTCGTACGAAAAATGAAAAAAGATTCCTTTCATATCTTTTACTATAAACTAACCAAAGGGTGAAAATGGATTTAAACAATTTTAGTTGGGTGGAAATAATATTACATATTGAGGAAACATGGATGTGGATGATAAAATACACCCCAGTAAATACCAAAGTATAAACAATCTCGGATAAAAATGAGATTGTGATATTTCCTTTACCTTAGGTCCGATTTGCTTCATAAGTGTCAGAACCTCCTGTATAATGATTTAAATAACGTCATTGACTTATTTCCAGAATCATACTCATTGTTATGATATCATATATGGTTCACTTATGACTTTATATTACCCGTTCTTTTGTAAATTCCATGTTAAAGAGCGTTTTGGGTTAAATCGTTTCATTTGTCATCCGTGTTTTGACTTGTAATTATTCATATGATTACATAGATCATGATTACTTAATTCCAGAATATAAAAAGTGATTTATATATAATATATATTCCTAATATACATATATATAATTGATCGGTAAATGGAATGAAATACACCGTTCATGGAGACGGTAGGCTGTACGTACGCATGAACACTGTTTTCGTTTCCTTATTGAGTTGAATGGAATTAAGTAGATAAAATACATATATATACACATAAATAAAGTATCATTATTATGTAATATATTTCATGATTACTTATTATATATAATTTATAATTATTCATGAATGGTTAACGTGGAGAATGAATCTCATCGCGTCGTGGATACGGTAGTCCGTACGTACGCACGAGCGATGATATCGTTCTCATGATCATGGAATTGTATTGGAGTGTATGTATACTATTTCAGAATCAATATCACTTTACAATAATCATATATTGTTATTATGTACACCATTATACCCATCCAAGTAAGGTGGTGGTAGAAAATAGATTTCACCACGGCGTGGAGACGGTATTCCGTACGTACGCGCGGGCAGTGATTTCGTTTTCCGTAGGATGGATATATGGTGAAATAGGGTTGTTTCATTCTTATAATAACATATCATTATATGAGTGATACTTATGTTATTACTTCATAATGAAAAAACCTAATAAGAAGAAGTGGAAGAAGAAATAAAGTTGAAAGATTTGGTAACAGACATTACCTCTTCTTTAAAGTGCCTCTTTGAGTCCTCCTATTAAGGAAGTAAAATTGGTCTTTGAAGAATACCAGAACCTCTAGGATGTTTATAGAGAAGTGGAGAAGAGAATTTGGCAGGGTTTGGCCGAGCTTGAAGGCTCAAAGTGGTGTGAGGAAGAGAGCGAGGAGGTGCCCTTTTATAAGGGAGGAGAGGGGCTCCTTTGGAAAAACTAAAAATATTATTTTATTATAAAGACAAATTCGGTTTTAAATAGCTCCAAATTGATTTATTTCGAAGATACGGTGGGTATGGGTCGAAATAATTTCATCCAATAGAATTTTGACAAGTTTAGGTTCCTATTTAACCTCATAATTTAGATTTAACATTAAGTTATATAATTTTACTTTTACCGTGTCTTCTTGTGTTCTTACACTATAAGGTTAATAAACATACTATAACAAGACAAACGAACCCCAAGTTGTTTATTATTAATATATATAACATTATCGGAGTCATTTGGCCGAACCCTATATTTTTAGGAATAAAATAACAATTAATAATATAATATTTGTTTTAAAAACTATTTTATGTCAATTTTGACACTATTTAGTAATTGATTTTTTTTGGAAATCATAAAAGAATGATTAGTTCGAAAAAAGTTAATTAAATCAATACTAACATGTCATATTAACCTATAAAATTATTTTAATTCATTAAAAGTCTCAAATTACATTTATTTGGGTATTTATAACATCAATCATGTCAATGTTTCATTAATAAGATAGTTACTACATCATCGTTGTGTCATAAATAAATTAAATAATTTAATGTCTAAAATTTACAAATAAAATAACATTATGTATGAAATCTTTTTATCTTTCTAATGAGTATTTATAGTTGAATTTATCTTATGTGTAACCCTATATTAAAAATTATCTACTTATTAAACATTGATTTTAACTATTTTAACCCTTCTTAAAATAAATTAATAATAATTGTCCTAATCTAATCCAAGTGGTCCTAAATGGTCATATTTTATTCCTAAGGTTTCTATTGGTCGAATTACACTTATCCAATAGAATTAGGACATGTGTTAGGGTAATAATAATATCATTTTTATCCTTAACTACCCTATTTACTTTTAACCGTGGTAAAAAAAGTAAAACGTTACTATTCACCAAAAATTATTTTCATCTCATTGAACCACATTTTAGTCCTTGATATTAACCGTGTCCCTCGGATTTTCGAAATTCTACTCACAGAAGCGGTAAAATTATGTTTTATGAAAAAATCAGTTTTTTTAACTACCACTTAGTGGTTTCACTATTCATCAAAAAATGAAAGTTTCTAGAAAAATACCAAAAATTAGGCCTAAGCTATATTTGATATTATGAATTAAAAAATTATGTATATTTTTCCAAATTCTAAACATATCAGTTGCATTAACTAATTTAAAAATTAATTCCCGTCGTCAAAACAAATAGCATGTTTTTAAAAGATAATAACTATCAAATGATTGACACTTGTTTATGTCTGGTTTAAATGTTCAATTACATCCAATGAACAAAATTGTATTAAATTGTAAAAATATATTATAAATATATTTTAAAACCACTGAAATTAATAATTTATCACTATTAATTATTTCGATTAAAAAGGTTGTTTTTAATTAAAATTTAGTAATTTTCACTATTCATCAGAAAATGAAAGTTATCTGAAAAGTACCAAAATTTCACCCTAAGCTAATTTCGATATTCCGAATCCAAAAATGAAGTCCATTTTGATAAATAAAATTTACAAAATTTCAAAAAGTGGTTATCACTATTCATAACGGATAGTTTTAATAATATTTTAATAGCATATCATTGTTTAGTGAAACTCGGTATTGCGTACTACACATGCTATCGAGGAAGGTTGCGATTGCCTGTAATGCAAGGCAAGTCATGGATGTGTGTTGTGCGAGCTCCTTTTGGTGTAGCATACAACACAAGACATTAATGAAATTAAAAAGAATATTTTTCATAAAATCTCGGGGTGTTACACTAGATATCCATAGCGGATTCACCATATGGATGTCTTAAATGATGGAATCATATAATATTTTTCTAGAGATGAACAATGGATCAAGTCATGTCGAGGGAGTAGGTGTTGTAGGAGTCCCAAACATCTCCACTAGATATTCATATCGATGCATGGAAGATGTTCGGATACCTTCAGTAGCAGTTTTGCTGGTCCAAAATTAGATAGAGTTTGGCAGAGTTCATCTCTTAGTGCCTCGCCTGTCAACAGGTGAGATATGAACACCATGTTCTGATAGGGTTTCTACAACCCATTAATATGCTAAATTGAACTAGGGACAATATATTCATGGATGCTTTGATATGACTTCTATGGAAAAAAGGGTCATGCTTCCATCTGGGTGACAGTTGACTGAATCATTAAATTGTTACACTTCCTTGCTACCAGGGAGTAGATTTTGGTGGTGATTTTTTGGTAGTACATTATGTGGGAGATTATTTATCTCCAAAGGGCATTCTAGATGATTGTCTTAGATCATGATGTGGGGATTACAACATAGTTTTAAAAAGGCCTACTAGAGGAATTCAAGAGCTATATGAGGATGAGTATATACATTCACCTCCAAACATATGTGAAGACCAAGCACACTATCTAGGTGTTTGATTATATAATGTGGGATTGCGTGTTTGAATTTTTCCTGGGATGGGAGGTTCACATTCCCTTCTTATTGTTTTCATAAAACAAAATCTACAACTCTACTATCAGTATGACACCTTTTGAGGACCTGTACGGGAGACCCTATAGGTTTAACATGTGCTGGGAAGATATTAGTGAGAAGTCTATTTAAGGTATGGAGATGGTTTATGTGATTACAGAGAAGGACTAAGTCATCCATGAATGGATCGGGATAGATCAGAGTAGGTGTAAATCTTACGTAGATCCATGTCATATGCCATTGGTGTATGAACATGAAGACTATGTTTTCTTAAGACTCTCACCACGATGAGGATGGGTGTGATTTGGACAAGGAGTGAAGCTATACCTATGGTTAATTGGTCCATTTAAGATCATGAAAATGGTTTCTGAGGTTGATTAATGCATCAACCTACCTCCACATCTAGAGCTGGTGAATGAAATCTTCCACGTGTTGTAGGTGATGAGAGACGTGCATGACCCCACAAACATAATCGAATGGGGTGAGCTGGACATCAATGATGAAGAAACTTTTGTAGAAAACATGGTGTTGACTGAGGACAGATAGGATAAGAACCTATGTGGAAGGATCATGTCCTTTTTTACATGCTATAGAAACATGAGAACATGATGGAGAGGTCCTATGAGCTGGTGATCCAGATACATGCTCATTATCCTAAGATGTTTGTGTATCTTTGATTTTCATGGATAAAAATATTAATAGGGGAATGATGTAGAGACCAATTTTATGAATTGTAAGAATTTGAAGTATTATATATATATATATATTTCCAAATCTAGGAGCTTAGACAATGTGCGTTTCCAATAACAACTGTTCCATAAATTAATTTTATAAAAATATTAAATCTATGTTATATTATGGGCTATAAATATCACAAATAAAATGCGATAAATATAAATGATTTCTTGGGCCTGAAATAAGAGACCATGGTAGAGTTATTAATGCATTTTTTACCCTAGGATTCAACTAAAATGGGTCGACATTGTGTTTTTAGATATCTTTCCCGTAAGCAGTGGATTCAGTTGGATAATTAATTAAACATTATTAAATAATTTAAATTAACTAATTTTTTTAACATAATAAAACTACTATAATAATAACACAATAGATATTTTCTAGGGCTACCCTCATAACCCTTGGATCTTCAAGATATTATTCATCCTATCCTTCCAATGGAAAATCGACTTTTAATGACGAATATTTTATTGATCAGAGTAGATCATAGCGCAATGAATGCAACAATTTAATTTCATCTACTGGAATGCACATTATTCAATGATGAATGATACAATATCCTTGATAGACTCCTAAATTTATGAATTTCACATATTTTTATTAAATTTATGTAGAAAAATTATATTTTTTATGACATATACCAATAGTTGTACCATGGCACGCTCATATGTACCAATATAATTAATTATTCGACTATTTTATAACCCCTTATTTAACCATTCCTGATTATTGAACAATAGTTCTTGGAAAAGACCAATTTAAAAAATTTTGTGGTGTTTTTCTTCCTGGGTTCTTCAAATTCTTCACCGATTAGACCCTACTGTCCCCATTCGACTTTTTCAGGTGGTACCAATCCTAATTGGACCCCTAGATTCTCAACAGATTCATGTTCAGGTGACATATCAACAAACCATGGATGTTTCAGATATATTGAAGGTTATGGGTGATTATTTTGATGATATGTTTTTAAATCCTCAGTGAAATAAGAACTGAAAGCTTATTGGTTGAGCGACTAACCTTCACGGTGAGTGGATACTAATTTCCAGCCTTCATATGGCCAAAAATGACCAACAATGACTAGGTACACATTTTTTGGGTGAATAAAATGCCAGATCTGAGGGAGGAGACATCAGATTTTGTGTGTATAGAATGGATCTCACATTCTGAAAAAATCATGACTAATGTTGTGTAGTTCTATGAACACAAGGCATGTCTCGTCTTGGCTGCGATGACTAGTGATTAAGTGAATTATATGTATGCAATACTATTTGGGACCCCCACACACCATGCGATGTTGTGATGGTTGATTCAAGATGTAATATCTAGGAGTGAACAAGCAAGGTCATGGCCCGATATTCCATGTTCTGAATTACACAAACAAACGGTAAATTACACAAACATGTGATGGATACATGATCAGGACTAAGGTTCAGGGGAAGGAACCTCAATGGCTTTGGAATGCTATGTATACCCCTTACACACCATGTATTCCTACATGGGAAGTGAAACATTTTCCTCTAGGAAAATTGACAGGTGATGGAGTGGGGACACACACTATGTGGGTCCCCTCACATGTCTTTCTCCCCCTCAATTCCTTTTTAAGGAACTTATAACTCTTGTATCTCCTTCATTTTAACTTATATTTTTGGTTGTGAGTAGCCTATCCATAAGTTGTTTCACATAGAGCGTGATGTTGTCATACATTGTTGATTTTGGGATATGATGTGAGTTGTTTTGAGCTTTTCATTTATTGAGATGATGCCTAATGATAGAAGTGATTAGATGGATCCCAAAAAAAATTCTATAGATTGGAAACCCATATTCGCTTTGGCTCGGGTCCTCTATGTACCTTGTGTAACCCCATATTTAATTGGACACATGTTCTCATGACACCAGAGTGAAACCCCCTATCCCACCATGGTGTGGGTTTTTGACCTATAGAGTGGAACCCCCTAATATATTGATCATAGGTCCTATAACTATCGAGTGGAACCCCTATCAGATAAGGTGTGGGTCCTCGTTGAATAAAGTATAATCCATATCAGATAGAGAAAGATTCATTGATTACTAGAGTGGAACCCCCTGTCACACGAGGGTTTGATTCCTCGACCTACAAAGAGGAAACCCCTCTGGGATAGGGCACGGGTCCTCCTAACACAAGTGTGGAACCCCCTTGAAACAGTAAGGTGTTGTTCCTTTATGTATACCAATAGAGTGGACCCCTCGTAAATCAATAAAGAGCCAATAATTTACTTGGAGTTTATACCCCCATGACTGTACAACAATGTGGAGAGGCATGAGTCACCACACAGTTACTTTAGGGAAGACACGTGAGATGGAGAGCATCGTTGATTAACTACTAGAACTGATGGTGACTATTTTCCTAGGCAGGGCTATGAGATGGAGATCCCCTCTACCTCTCTCATTTGGATTTATTGCATTTGATCGTATATATATATCCATGCCTTTGGATTTGGTCACTCTCATTCCATGGGTTTAAAAGATGCGTGGGGAATTCCATGTGCTTTATGTGTTTTGTTTCACATGGTTGGATAAGGTTAATATCCTTCTATTGTTGAAAAAGACTCGGAATGAATTCCACCTACACATTGTGTTGATCCCCATGTGCTTAAATAAGGTTTCTTTATCTTTATTTTGGTTGAGATGCATACTAATTACTATAAAATATCTTTATATTCCTATTGTGTTTCTTACTACTCCTCATTTAAGCTTTTGAGGTGTCCTTCTAGGTATATATATACTCACCACTACATGGTATTTTCCCGCACGTGTCATGTCTTATGTATATGATAGGAAGTTATGAGCTGAATTCAAAGAAACTTAGGGATACTGGGTGCTTTGGATCATATACAGTGGTTATAGCTTTGAGATCAGGATTTGGGCTCTTAGAATTTTATATTATATTTTTTTCATGTCTGGACATATTTCTAGTTTGGTTATGTACATTACCCTTTTCATTTCAGGTTTCTCTATCATACTATTGTACACCCTAGAGTCTCTCATGCTTGGTTTTCTTTTAATATGTTTTATATTTTTACATATTTTTTTCTGAATATATTTATTAAGAAGGTTACATGTGTTCATATAGGTTTCTCGGAAAAATCCTCCCCTAGTTATTAGGGGACTTCAGCACTAGTCTCTATCCCTTGGCCTATAGTGGTGGGCATTGGGTAGTTTTGGCTCTCACCCCAATTAGGGTTTGTACATGATAGTCAATTCAAACATGTAATCCTTGGTCATGGATTTATCACATAAATAAGCATAATCATGAAATAAATATGATATTAATTCATTAGATAAAATTTTATAATTATTCATATAAAGTGGTGTTGAAAAATAAAATACACCACTTCATGGAGACGAAAACATGTATGTTTGCACGAGTGACATTTCAAATTTTTGAAGGATGGAATAAAAGAATATTAAGTAATAATTCACCATTAAAGAATCATTATTATTTAAAAAATATCACATTTTCACATTAAATCCATCATAATAAAAAACCATGAAATATGATGCTAGAAAATGAATCATATATCTACAATGAGGTGGTAGACCACAAATACACATGAGTGACACATTCATTTCCAACTAGTTGGAAAGGGAATTGATAAATATTATTTCATAAACATAATAAAATAATTGTATTTAGTATATATATTTTTATTATATTTTAATGGTTAGGAAAAAGGTGAAGTAGGTAGAAGAAGAAGTAAAATAAAAATTCTTGGTTAAGATGATTAACTCCTCTTTGAAGACCATCCATTGAATATATCATAATGTACCATATTGATTGTATTTTAAGAATAAAAACACATATTAAATCTCATTATTGATTTTTATAAGTGTTTCTTCGGATTTTTCTTTCTATGTGGATAAATATTGTGTATAGAATAGAGGGAAGATGGTTTCCTTTTATAATGATGGAAAATACACTCCTGGAATTACCTAAAAGACTAAAATATAATTAGTTATTGTTCTCATGATAGTGGAAACAAGTGGAAAAAATTTAAATGATAATATAGTTTATTATTTAAATACATTCATGAAATAATATTTTAACGGGGTTATGTGGAATTTTAAACAATATCTTTTTGTTTAACCAATCCATTAAGTATTTTTTCCTTAATCATAGTAATTACCTTTTCAATTATAAAGTATTATAAATTTAATTATAAATTAACAATTGGATAAAAAATGGGCATGAGATGAAATTTTAGACATTATTACATTCTATTTTTCCTCTTGAAACATTTTTATGATTTTTAAATCAATTTAATAAAATATTATATAACAGAAAATATTTTATATTTAATTTTGAACATTTTCATTCAATTTTAGTTTAAAGTTAGAATAAAAAAACATTATTTATAATATAGAATCTTTAACCATAACATATACATAAGAATTACCCATATAATTGCTAAATGACAATAATTTATCTAAAAAATATTTATTTTCATGTATTTAAAATTATTTGGTAAATTATTACACTTCATACATGAGAAAAATGTGGGTATTTTATATGTATTTAAGGTAATTATACCTTCACTAAAAATTATAAATTAAGTATCATAATAAAAATAATATATTAATCATCAATATAACTATTTATCACTGACTATAACTTATTATTATCTCCATAGAGAAAATATTAGAGTTTTAAAAGAAAAGAGAGTGGGTTTAGGATTATTCTTTACATAAAATTATATATAAGTAATTATTAAAGAAAAAATGACCCAAATTTAATAAACTAAGAATATTACAAGATGATAATAAAATAAAACTAATATAATTGATTAAATTATTATATTTGTGTTATTTTAAAGTCTCATCCCATAGTTTAATCCATTTTGTACTTGTTTTACCCTTATAGAGGTGACATAGATTTACCATGATTACAATTCATAATGACCAAAAATAGAAAGATAATATTTTCAAAATTTTATCTTAATTATTTCAAATAGGAAATTCATTTTTAAGGATTCAATTTATGTATGTGTATGAAAATAATTTGAAAATAAATTCATAAAACCCAATGAAAAAGCACGTTTCTGGAAAATAAATAATCAAGACTACAGATTAATTAATATAAAATTATGAATGTTACAGATTTAAATGAAATTAATTACATTATTATAAATAAAATGGTCATATGTAAATTTAATAAAATTCATAAATATAATATTACTTTTAAATTATATTATTCCATGATGAAAATGATAGAATTTGAAAAAACGTTTTTTTCATTATTCAATGAAAAATCAATAATTATAGAAAAATCACTAAAATATAACCATAATATAATTTTTATATAAATATTCTAAAAATTATATAACTTTTATAAAATATAATTTCTAAAAGTTTTATAACTTAATTATAATGTGTTATTATATAAAATCAACACTTTTTTGAAGAATGTTTATTTAATGTATAAAATGACATCTCTAAAAATTTACTACTTATTATTGAAGAATTCATCAATAAATTTTGGTTGAGTAGTAAAATTATAAATATATTTATTAATATGATTAATCCAATCCATACTCTTTAATTAAATTCATATATTATAATTGTTATGTTGAAATAACAATATACTATAGTATAACACAGTTTGTGGATGATTGATTTTTCATATAGATAAAATATAAAAAAGCAAAAAAATTATTTATATATAATATATTATAAAATCTCATAGTGCAACATTATACCCCATTAAATAAATGTTTCCCTCACAATTTTAATTATCACATACTTGAATTTCTATATCATGACAAAGTAATAAAATTAGATGTAGATTCTATTGTGATAACTACTTTTTATGACACTAATAAGAAATATATAATTTTAAAATTACATATTTTTAAAACCAATTATGTATCCAAATAATACTCATGGGATTCAAAAATCATACATTGATATTTGAATGATATTTATGTATAAGGATTGATAAATTTATATACCTTTTACTTGAGTTGAGTAAATCATTTACCTTCAAGGTGGAGAATATGAGATGCAAACCATAAATGATTTCTTCCATACCATGATCGTAATTTCATCCCATTATTTTTATTCAAGTATTTATTCATCCTTGAATCATCTCATATTCCATATAAAAAATTTCAATGATTATGTTTTTTCGCATCTAAAGCACACAAATTTTTTTTCAACACATCATAAATCCACAAAAAATTAAAAGTAACTCCTCATAGATATATATGTATACAAAAAATGAATTGGATAAAAAAGTTATCCAATATGAATAAGTCTTCATAATCCAATCTCTACAATCTCCATAATAACACCCAATGTCCAACTAAACACAAAACTCTTCAGAATATTATAGAAAAAAATTAAAACCCAAAGACTAGAATGATTTGATTATATACACTTACATAAATAAATTATAAATTATATCCAAATAATAGAAATAAATCATAATATCATATAACAAAAATGTATTTACCCAAATAATATACTCAAAAAAACATTACAATTATTTCTATAAACTTTTAGAATCACAAAAATTCCACAGTAAATTCATATATGCTACTTAAAATTCACACTAAAAAAATAATAAAATTAATTTATAAATATAAATCATTTATTTATCCCAACTAAACATTCATATCTCAAAATTAGAAAAATATTTAGATTTATCTATCCCAAAATATCGTGTTTTCCAAAAATATAATCTTATTACAAAATAAAGTTTCTATGGTATGATTAAAATTAAACATATTATAGAATATAATTTATGAAAAAAACCAAAGAACAATATTTATATGTTTTATGATTCTTATAAATGGAATATCATTGATATAAAACATCTATTAAATAATTCCAAAATCCCAATACTAAAACACATTATTCATTCCGCTATAATGAATGTAATAAAATAATCCTTTCCTTAGTATCGTAGTTAACCCTTTGAATAGGTCATTTAATCAAATGATCCACAAGTTCCCTACACATAACAAATTTAAATATAAATGGAACATTGGGATTTACTTCATTTCCATAAAAAAAAATTCTTTTTCTGCAGTAATCAATTTCATTATGCCCATTTCTTTCCACATAAAAAACAGTTTCTTGTTCCTATAATAAATTTCAATGGTTAATTAATATCATATACATGATATATGGGGATATAAATCATCTTTCCTTCATAGTATTCATCAACTGAACTCCCTTGAAAATCCACATTTATCTTAATAGATGTGTTAGGAAACTCACCCATGTTTATGTTGTTTATTATATAATGAGATAGCTTATTATTAATAATCAATGGGTTTCACATTCTATCTGTCCTTTAATTTTTTTTCCTCAATAGGAAAATCATTCCATTATCCATTCCATTTAGCATAACAAAATATCATCATAGTTATATCTATTAGACATGAAAAATTCATAGATTGTTAAAATATTATCCTATTTAGAAATCATATAATCATGAAAAGACACTCATATGATGTCTAAAACATTACAATTTTTTCAATCTAGGAAATTCTTGGTATAAATCAGTTTATCCATGGTCATAATCTATTCAAATCATTCATAGTTGTTCATAAATACAATGTAAGTTAACTTAAGCATGTATCTATGTAGTGTCTAACCAATTGTTCAATATTAGGCCCACTCATCACACAATAGTGACGATCATGGTAATACCCAATCCAACATTTTCAGATTTTATACACTTATGTGCACCTATTCCACATCAATATCCTCTCTTTATTATCCAGATATTGATTTATTTTCTAGGAAACCCCCTCTCAATTATTTATGATAACATAGGATATTCTATTAGACATATAATTATACTTAAGGGTTTTCACTTTTGATTCCCCATTATTGTTTCTAAAAAACTAATCCTTTATATGATACTATCAAAAGTGACCAATAAATTTCATTCATATATATCACATAATTTTATAGAAATACTCAGTACATTTAATTATGATTTATGCCCTGATTGTAGAGTCTAAGTGTGTTTTTAAACATGGATACATAAAAAAATGATGCATAAAAAATTTATATCATCTACCACTAAGTCCTTTATATATAGTACCCTTATTTAGGCATTACATACATAAAATTCTCTTCATTACTTAGGGAAATGAAACATTAGAAAGGTGAAATAAAATGCTTTGTAAGGTTAAACAAATGAGACATCAATCAATGATCATAAGTGAGCATAATATAGGATTATGTTTTTGATAAAATGATCATAAATTATGAAAATCATACCATATAAGTCAAAGATAATAAATCCTAATTTATGGTTAAAGGCCTTATTAAAATATAAGAAAAATTCATAAGAGTGTGGAATGATCAATAGTCCAACATGAGTTACGAGAGCAAAGAATAAACATAGGAATTTGGAAAAAATAAAATCTTATAAAACTTTTAACATGTAAAAACAGTAAAAGGATCACACATTAAGTTAAAGATATTAAATTATGTCATCATATAAAATTATGGGGATTAGAAAAGGTAAATTTATTAACTTATATAAATTAAACTGGGTCCATACATTAACTCATGTCCTTGAAACTAGTTCCACGCATCAACTTATCCATCTTTACACAATACACTATTGGGATATATAATTTTGGGGCCAAACATCACATATCGATAAATTATAAATATTCAAAAAGATCATAAAAAATTTACCAATTCATTATATAATAACTTATGGAAGGTAAATCGTCTTCATTATATCATTTCATTATAGATAAACCCATTTAAAACAAATAGGTTTCATAAATATTTTCACATAAAAGAGTTAACCTAGGTAAAATAAATGGGTATCACAAAATAATCCTTGAATAATCCTCATCATAATCTTTCTTGAGAAAAACATTGTAGTGTATCATAAGGCCATATCCCTAGTGAAGCATATAAATCCCTGAAGAGGATGAAATAATTGAAAATTACAATTAAAAGATTATCTGAACCATTATTTTAAAACATGATGAAATTTCATTTTGTATGAAAATATATTGAGTTAAAGACCCAAGAATATTGATAAATATCATTTTATTTTAATATAACCATGGAAACTTTTAAATGAATCATCGAACTAAAGAATGGTTATAATGAATGAAAAATATTTTCAAGCCATATACGTTAAAAGAAAAATACTACATTTACAATTTTGTGAAAATTATAAAAATGGATTGTTAATAAAACATATATTTAATAAAATTAATTTTAATCCTTTATAAATAAATTTAAAGGTAATCAAATTGACCTCTTTAAATAAATTTAAGTAAACTTCTAAGAACCCAGTTCTTATTCTTGAGGTACGGGTTTATTATTTTCCTTTTTCTTTAATTGTTTTTGAGAAAATACGGAAAATGCGGAAAAATCCCAAATTTTGAGGGTACACACCGTGTACTTTTCCACACACCATGTACTTTGGCCTTGTAGGATGGGTACACAGGGCATGTATCCTTGTCGGAGATGAAGGGTGTAAAAACTGACTACACGCCGTGTAGTGGGTATTTACACGCCCAGTAGTCAGTCGGTAGGTGAATAGTAAGGCGGTGGGAGTTGCCGCCAGCTGAGCGACACTACCCACCATGTATTCAGAAATACACGTCGTGTACTCATATCCATGGATAAGTAGTACATCGGTGGAAATAGTAGCCAGTGGAGGAACATTTAAATGAGAAAAGTACACACCATGTACTTGAGAGTACATGCCATGTAGTTTGTTTTTTTCACATAAAATGGGAAGTAGCCTGCTCTATTCACAGAGGAAGCTTAGAACATCATTGGATTCAGGGGGACATCTGAGGCTTCAGAGATCAGTTGACTGCACACTAAGAATCTGTTTCCGCTTTTGTCGATCACGTTGGAACAACACGAGTGAGTTCTCCTTTCTCCTTGAGCTGTTCTTAACAATTCATATTCTAAGGGATGTTATTTGTGTTTGAATGAGAATTATCTTATCCCAGATCTACCTCGTTCTTGGACGATTCGGGAGGCACCGTTCACGTATACCGATCAGAGATGCTCGAGGAAGGTGGTCTGGTGTTTAAATTCTAACTACTATGCTATTTTTGAACCTCTGTGATGCGCGCCCATGTTGGGGGGGGGGTGGGTCATATGGATGAGTCCCTGCATAATTAAATACCTAGAATTGTATAGGTAGTTTAATGAATATGTATAACTGCTATTTGGGATCACTATCTAGATCCAGGACCACCCCAGGGGTGCGTTCCTCTGTTTAGCTGTTTGGCCAGGTTACCCAAGGGTATAACAAAACATTTAGCATGCTTTAAATTTCCTTAGGAGGAATTTTATATAAATTCGTGCTTTTCTATTGGGCTCGGCTCAGTTACATCCACCTGAGGGCAGTGTTATTTTTAGCCTGAGGGCATGAATGTATTAGCCTGAGTGCATAGTGTTATTTAGCCTTAGGGCATGGTGGTTATATTTAGCCTGTGGGTGTGGTTATATTAGCATGAGGGCATGGTGGTTATATTTATCCCGAGGGAATGGATATATTAGTCTGAGGGTATGGTGGTTATATTTAGCCTGAGGGCATGACTGTATTAGTCTGAGGTCAAGGTTATACCTAGCCTGAGGGTGGAGTTTTGTTTAGCCTGAGGGCATGTTACTGATGAGAAGAAAAAGTTATTAAATTTAATGGTTAAATGAATATTAAAATGTCAATATGGCTTGTAAAGTTTGTTACTTTTGAGTAATTCTTATTTTATTGCATTTACTATTACAAACCACTGTTGCACATTCTCACTGAAGTAGGGCATGGGGCTTTGGTGGTTTCCTACTGGGATTTATTTCTCACACCCTATTTGGGTCATGTCTTCAGCCCAAATATATTATATATCTGTATGTATGGAGAAGGGAAAGGGTCCCTATATAGGTACTTGATTGTAGTAAAGGAGTAGGAGACCATGGGACCGAGCTTATGCTTGCAATGTTGCTGCGTTTTGTGTACCCTGCTTTGTTTTGTTTGGTTGTACCTTGTATTGTATTGTATTGTATTGTATTGTAGTGTATCCTATTATGGTTGTTTTCATAAAATTTGTGACATGGTGCATATTTTTATATATGACTGTTGGTTCTCTTTTACTTCAGTTGTCCATTTCAGTTGAATATTGATTAATACTCCCGCTGGTGTATGTTTATATATTTTATTCCACTATGCTACACTTTGACAAATTAGGGCATAATTTTCCCACTATTAGACCTAGGACATCGCTGCTAGTCGGCGGCCTCTGGAGTTTTGGAAAATGCGCTTGAGGTCATTTGATCAATAGGGTTCGGGGCACCCGTTTAGTGGCACCCAGATCCGGGACATTACAAAGTTGTATCAGAGGGGTTCTTTTCATTGACTTACTATTTGGAGCCTTAGTCAGGGATAGGAAGAAAATGGTAGTTGGTAATAAGATATGCCCAAGAGTATCTATCCCGCATACAGGGAAAAGGCAGTCTACATCAGTTATTTTTTTTCCATATTTTTCAACTTTACGGTTGATTTGATTTTCACCATTGGGTGATGCACTTGTGGCATGTTGTTATGTTTTTATAATGGGTTATACATAGTTTCAACCCAATGAGATGAAGGTATACAATATCATGCATCATTTAGGAACATTTTAGAAATCACATGTCATGCATTATTCCAGGCCATGTTGGTGCATTAGAAATTGCATGTTGTTGTGATAGCTATTGTGCTAGAAACGCATGCGGTTGTGATAGCTACTTTGATAAATACCTGCTATTTGATAGGGTATTTTTGTGTGAGGATTTGATAGAATGAACACCAAACATTGGTTATTGAGGAGTGTGGGCCCTCATTGACTAGGATTTGGTGGATCATTGGATGTTTACCGTATTTATAACACAGATAAGATGCCATTATTTGATTCGTGAGGAGTATGGGCCCTCAGGGATCGGCATTTTGCACATAGGTGTTGTTTCAATGTTTTTATGGGTTACAGAGTAGTTTATGAGGCTTACTGTCTGGAAAACCTAGGATACACGTCGTGTAGTTTGATGATTACTTGCCATTTAAACTTCTGTTCGGGAAGAAATGGAAACCATTTACGTACACACCGTGTACCCTCAGTACACGCTGTGTAATCTCCTCCCGTTCCATAAACTGTGTGGGCGGGGACACGGGGTAGGGAAGGAATTGGGGAAAACATTCCATGTACCAGTTTTACACAACGTGTAGTTTAGACCAGTGACCGCCCATGTAACTAACAACACAGATGGAGAATCCTTGAGACAGACACGCCGTGTTCACCTTGAACACACCGTGTAGCCTGACCCAGGTACCTGACCATGTCACTAACAACACAGGTCAGTGTTACCTCTTCTTGGACACGCAATGTACCTGTGGTAAACGCCGTGTAGTCTTAACCGAGGAATGACCGTGTCGACCTAGCCGTGTGGCTAGGAAGACGGAGTGGTGTACATGCCATGTGCAGGTGTAACACGCCGTGTAGTATTAACCGAGTAGTCGACCATTTCCCGAACGACACAGGCAGTTGGAAATTAAAACATACACGCCGTGTAGATGGTATACATGCCGTGTGGTCTTGTTCCAAAGATTTCTGTGTGGCTAAGCCGTGTAGAAGGACCCGTGCATGGGAAGAAAAGTCAGGTACATGCCGTGTAGTTAATATACACACCGTGTAGTCATATTTTGAAAATCCTGAATTTCTTCTTCCTATAATTCCCCTTTTAGTCCCCTATTCTTCAGTCTTTGATAATCTTAAATATAAGGAATGTTTTTGAACTTGTAGATTCATGCCTTCGAGAAAACCACCGGTTGTTCTCCAAGAGAGCAGAAACAATTATAATCTGGAGATGGTAGGCCATGGGATACCAGTTGATCCTTTAGCAGTGCCAGGTGCAGCGCCAGCCGTTATACCGGACGCAGGTGCGGAGGCACAGTTCCGTGAAGGCTTCATGCGGTTCATGCAGACCTTCCAGGAAGCACCGTAGGCTGCCACATCTATGGCAGAGATCAGGAGTATATTCCAACAGCAGCATCCACCAACATTTTCAAGGGATGGAAAACCACAGGGTATGGAGTCATGGCTAGATTCAGTGAAGACTATTTTTGAGCATATGGAGATTCCTCTAGGGCCGAGGGTCATGCTTTCTACATATATGCTGTGCGATTCCTCCAAGATGTGGTGGGATGTTACCACCCAATCAGAGCATCACAAATACATGCAGATGGAAGATTTTCAGGCAGTATTCTATGTCTTCTTCTTTCTAGAGACGATGTGGGATGATTGAACTCTAGAGATCATGAATCTGCAGTAGGGTGTCATGTCAGTGATGGACTATTCTGCTCGCATTACCGAACTTCAGCGTTTTCCAACCATTCTGGTAGGTGATGAGATGTTGAGGGCCAGACGCTTTTAGGATGGTCTTCTATATGACATCCAAGCACTGGTGAATGTTTTCAGGTTTCTAACAGTGCATGCTATAGTGAACCAGGCACTGATTACCGAGCGGAACTTGTGAGAACCTAGTGGTGTGGGCCAGGAAAGTTCGACACTAGTTTCTTGTACTATTTATATCGAGAAGTGGAAGTGACAAATGAGTTTCTCTCACAGTGGCTGTACTATCCAGTCAATTACTTTAGGTGTCCCGGTTATTTGTTACCAGTGTGGTAGAGTGGGTCACAATAGATCTCAGTGTCCTCGAGACCCAGTGGAGTGCCAAGCTTGCAGCATGATGGGTCATCTACAATGCTTTTGCAGGGCAGTTGTACCAGTGGCTAGTGATAGGGGTTTAGTGAAGACACCACATGCGGGAGCATGACCCACATCTTCTTACCAGTCATGCACCTAGGGTACATTAGGGTGTGCAGGCAGAGATTGTGGTCCTGGCCTTGGTAGCCAGACACCAGGATCTCAGAGGCAGCAGGGTGGGACAACTCAGGGTATCCAGGCTCTGTCACAGGGCTGCGACACTGGGCAGATATATATATTGCAACAGACCCAACAGGAGTAGCAACCCTGACATTATACTATCAGAGGTACTATTCTAGTAACTTCTGTTTTATCTTCTGCACTTTTTGATATGAGTGCTACACAGAGCTTTTTATCTGTGCCCCTTGTGGAGAGACTTCGGCTCTATGTTTCTTCTTCTTCATCCGATCTCATGTTTCTAGACACTCCGTTGGGAACTAGAACGGCTCGTGTGTGTCAGTTCAAGGAGTTCCCCCTAGAGGTTGGTGGGTGTCACCTTCTATAGGACCTCTATGTCTTACAGATGAAGTGCTATGATGTCATTCTTAGGATGGACTGGTTGGTTCCCTTTTGAGACTTTGTAGATTGCTATCGTCATAGGGTGAGTTTCATGACACCAGAGGGCGGAGAGTTTCTTTACCAAGGTGAATTAGATGTCCAGGCATGTCGAGATTGACCTGAGCATCATGGGCAAGGTGGTGTGACAGCCTAGATTGCGAGTTTATATCTAGATGATCAGGGAACTTGTTAGAAGGATTTACATCCAATGGTTGATCGTTTTGTGGATGTCTTCCCGGATGACTTTTCAGGTCTACCTCTGAAGGGAGAGGTGGATTTATCCCTTGATCTTGTACCTGAAGCAGCACCAGAGTCTATTTTTCCTTATAGGATGGCTATACTAGAGTTGGGGGATCTTAAGAGACAGTTAGGGAAGTTATTGGAAAAGGGTTTCATCTGACCCAGTACTTTTCCTTGGGGTTCTCTTGTCCTTTTTGCGAAGAAGGCGGACGGTACCCTCAGAATTTGTGTTGATTATAGGAAGATGAACCAGTTGATGGTTATGAACCGATATCCCTTGCCGAGGATTGATGATCAGTTTGATCAACTTCGAGGTGCATGAGTGTTCTAGAACATTAACTTGATATTCGGATATCATCAGTTACATGTTAGACCATCGAATATACCAGTTACATCTTTTCAGAGCAGATATGGTCTATACGAGTACTTGGTTATGCCGATTGGACTCACGAATGAGCCATCAGTTTTCATGGCTCTGATGAATCATGAGTTCCACCCTTATCTAGATTATTTTGTGGTAGTCTTTGTGGAATAAATCTTGGTGTACTCTCACACTCGATACGACCATGCTACCCATCTAGGGATCATATTGAGTACACTGAGAGAGGCTAACCTATATGTTAAGCTCTCAAAGTGCCACTTTTGGATGGACCAGGTATACATCCTGGGTCATATCATCTCGGAGGGAGGAGTTGCCATGGACCTAGAGAAAGTGAGAGCAGCAGTTTCCTGGGAGAATCCTAAGAACATGTTTGAGATACAGAGTTTCTGGGGGGCTGGCTGGTTACTACATGCACATTATACAGGACTTCTCCCACTTAACACCACCATTAAGGGGGTTAACTAAGAAGGGTGTGAACTTTTTTTTGTCAGAATCATTCAAGATATCCCTTCAAAAGGTGAAGGGAAGGTTGACATCAGCACCAATCCTGATGCTTCTAGAGAAAGATAATAGATATATAGTTTACTGTGATGCATCAGTTATTGGGGTGGGAGCAGTGTGGATGCAGGGTCACCAAATAGTTTCATACGGGTCTCAACAGTTGAGTCCAAATGAGAGGAATTACCCAATGCATGAACTCAATTTGGTTGTAGTCGTTCATGAGTTGCACTGTTGGAGACATTATCTCTTGGGAGAGCATTTTTTGGTTTTCATCGACCACAAAAGTATCAAGTAGATGTTTACTCAGTGTGACAAGAACTTGAGACAGCGAAGGTGGGTTGAATACCTACAGTCCTTCGATTTTGAGCATGGCTATACACCGGGTAAGGGTGATACAGTTGCTGATACACTAATAATGAAGGCTCAGATACAGGTAGTGCAGAAGGCCAGTGATGAGTGGCGGCTTATGGATTTTTTCTCTAAGATGAATTTGGAGGAGCACGACAGTTAGGGGCAGACCTATCTTTCTTCCGTAGTTGTGACCTCTACCCTCTTTGATAGAGTGAGGATGAGGCAACTATCTGATTCAGAAATCCTAGTCTTATGGGAGTCGGTGGAAAGTAAGGACCCTACTCCAGGATGGATGATAGGCGATTATGAGTTACTGAATTTCCATGGATGAGTATGGATTCTATGGGATATATGTGAGGGTCTGATGTGGGAGTTTCATGATTCATCTTGGGAAGTGCATCCCGAAGTTACCAAAATGTACCATGACTTGAGACGTCAGTATTGGTGGCCGGGTATGAAATGGTAAGTAGCTGGTTTTGTTACTAGATGTTCCACATATCAGCATGTGAAGGCGGATCATCAGAGGCCAGATGGACTATTATAGCAGTTACCCATTCCAGAGTGGCAATGGGATGGTATCACGATGGATTTTGTGACTCGGTTTCCAAGGTCACCTTGAGGTAATGATACCATGTGGGTTTTTGTGGACAAACTTACGAAGGTATCTCACTTTTTGCTGATCAAGGAGACCTTCGGTGTTGACGAGCTCGAGAAGTTGTATATCCGAGAGATAGTGCATCTTCATGGGGTCCCTCATTCTATCGTTTCAGATAGGGATGCCCATTTTACATCTCATTTCTGGCAGAGTTTTTATAGGGAACTTGGTAAACAGGTTCTTCTGAGCACAACTTACCACCCTTAGACCGATGGCCAATCAGAGCGTACAATACAGGTTCTTGAGGACATTCTGCACGCATGCGTCCAAGACTTCGGTGGCTCTTTGGAGAAGTATATACCCCTAGTCAACTTTTTTTTATATTAACAGTTTTTAGGAATCTATTGACATGGCACCATACGAGGCTTTATATGGTATGCCATGCCGATCTACTTTGTGATGGTTAGAGGCAGGGGAGGCTGCTTTGCTGGGACCTTGTATTGTGAAGGAGACATCAGAGTAGGTCCAGTTGATATAGAAGTGGATGACTACTACACAGTCTCATCAGAAATCTCAGGCTAATCACCGTAGACGACTCTTGGAGTTCGTGGGCGGGGATCAGGTTTTCATGCATACATCACCGAGGTTGGGGAATATGCAAATCAGGAGACATAGTATACTTTCCCCGAGGTATGTGGGGACATTTTCCATTTTGGAGAGTGTCAGGCCGATTTCATATCGGTTTGCAGTTGCCATAGAGGTACCAGGCCATGCACAACATCTTCCATGTATCTCAGCTACGTCGTTATCATTCAAACCCATATCATGCCTTTCAGCCCGAGGAGGTTGAGGTTCATATCGATGTGTCTTTCAAGGAACATCTGATTTGTATCGTTGATAAGAGCACGATTGTTCTCCGAGGCCAGTCAGTTCCTCTTATACGGGTGCTATGGAAGCATGGCTGAGTGTACGATGAAACCTGGGAGTAGGAGACTGACATACATGATCAGTAGCCAGAGTTTTTCTGAGCATTATCTTCACTGTTGTACATCTCGAACCTCTCGTTGTTTGATTTTCATGATCACAATCACTTTCATTTTTATCTAACATTGTGTTTTAAGTGTTTGTGTTGATAGGCATTTGATTGCCAAGAAGTTGACCAAGGAAGAGGCAGAAATGGACTAAAATTCAGTCCACCGGCCGACCGGTGGCTTCACCACCGGCCAGCCGGTGGCACCCAGACTCAAGGGGTAGCTACTGCCTCCCCACCGGTCGACCGGTGGCTCTGCCACCGGTCGACCTGTGGCACCCAGCTCAAATAGTGTTTGCTACTGTCTTGCCACCGGCCAGCCGGTGGCTCTGCACCGGTCGACCGGTGGAGCCTGGACCAAGTTTCATCTCCTCTTCCAAGGCACCGGCCAGCCGGTGGAGCTGTACCGGCCAGCCGGTAGCCCAGTCAAACTAGCCGTTGGGGCTTTGACCAGGCTGCTCCACTTGCCTCCCAACGGCTCCGAAAGCCTTTCCAACGGCTCCGAAGACCTCCAACGGCCATATGAGGGTTCCCCCTCTATAAATAAAGGACCTTGAACCCCCGGAAGTCTAAGTAACATAGCCTGAACTCTTGTGAAGCCAACGGACACATTTCTCCATCATTTGGCAAACCTCCGGCGGTCTTCCTCCAAGGATCCCCAATCGCTCCAACTCCATTCCACATCCAAGGAGCACCTCAAGAAGCTTGGGAGAGCACGCTACATCAACTCAATCACCCAATTGGCGCCCAAGTCTTCCTCCAATACTGTTTTTCTTGTATTTATTATTTTGAGCTTAAAATTGGGTTTGTGCCTACAAACCCCAAACTTTTCTCATCCTCCCTTTCTCTTGGGTTCTCACACCACCACTAAGGTGTGAAGAGGTTTCTTCAAGCCTTTCCTTTTAAAAGGCTTGAGTTTTCGGTGAGCTAGCCTTCACCCGTTAAAAAGGCTAGTGGGTTCTTGCTATTCCATTGAAAGCAAGTGGGTTCTTGCTTAACCATTAAAAGCAAGCTGTAATAGGTCCTAGTGCTACCTCAAAGCCTAGTGGGTTTCTTGCTAAAACCATTGAAAAGCAAGCGGTAGGAATCTCTCAACGGTTGAGTTGGGAGCAGAGACGTAGGCCGGGTTTTGGCCGAACTCCGTTATCAATTTCTTGTGTCTTGCCTCATTTATTTCCGCTGCATCTTAACTTTGATTTTTAAATTGTTAATCATTTTTTTAAAAGGCAATTCACCCCCCCTCTTTTCCCTCATTCCTTGTTTTTCCGACCTAACAATTGGTATCACAGGGAGGTTCGAGTAATACCCTAACCCGGTTTCAAATTTAAGATCCATTTAGATGGCATCAACTTCTTTCGCCCCTGAGGGCTACTCTTTGGGTCGGGCTCCATTTTTTGATGGGACCGACTATAATTATTGGAAAACCCGCATGACCACTTTTTTAAGAAGCATAGGATATCCCATTTATAAAATAGTCATGCAAGGTTACACTCTCTCTTCCCCCGACGAATCCAAATGGACCCAAGCCGACATTAGAAATTTTGAGCTAGATGGCAAAGCCATGAATGCTCTTCATTGCGGCCTTGACCGAAATGAATTTAACCGAGTTTCCACTTGCACCTCATCTCATGAAATTTGGAAACTATTGGAAGTAACCCATGAGGGCACTAACAAAGTTAAAGATACTCGGTTAGATATGTATAGACAAGACTTTGAATCTTTTTCAATGCATCCAAATGAGTCTATTTCTGAAATGTTTACACGCTTCACTGACGTTTGCAATGGTAGAAAATCTCTTGGTGATGATGTTTCAGCCGAGACGATGGTCAAGAAGATTCTATGGGTCCTTCCGAGCTCATGGGCACCAAAGGTGACGGCGATCCAAGAAGCTAAGGACGTCAAAAATATGCCGGTAGAGGAGCTCATCGGATCCCTAATGACATATGAGATCACAATGAGGAGGCAAGCTCAAAAGGAGGGCACACCTATCAAGACACCAAAGAACATTGCCCTCAAGGTACAAAAAGAAGTAAGCTCCTCCTCCTCATCCTCTTCCTCCTCATCTTCATCATCTTCGAGCGGCGATTCAGAAATGGAGAATCTCGCCCGCCAAATGCATAAGTTCATGAAGAAGCACAAGAAGAAGAAGAAATCTCGCAAGGCACGAAAGCAAGAACCCACCGCAAAAGTCGAGCCCAAGGTGAAATGCTACGGGTGCGGCGAAAAGGGCCATTACAAGCCCGATTGCCCACTCAACAAGAAACGGGCCATGCCAAAGGAAAAAGGCAAGAAGAAGGTCCTCAAGGCAACATGGAGTGACACCTCATCATCCTCCTCCTCCTCCTCGAGCGACCAAGGTAAAAAATGCCTAATGGCATTTCACGAGGTAACATCTTCCGACTCCTCCTCTTGCTCTTCAAATTCCAATTCTTTAAATCATCTTTCTTATGAAGAACTCTCATTTGCTAGAGACCAATTAGAAAAAGGTTTTCATGAACTCTCTTCAAAATTTGTTGCTTTAAAAAAGTCTTTCAAAAAACTCTCCTCCGAAAAAGAACAACTTCTCAAAGAGAAGGAGGAGATGTCCCTTAAAATCCAAAATTTTCCAAATGTTGATTCCATGGAATCAACCATCAAAGACCTAAGAGAGACCCTAGCCAAGTTCACCCAAGGGGAACAAAACTTGAACAATATACTTGGTTCCCAAAGGGTTTCTAGAACCACCAATGGACTTGGCTACACCAACAAAGCCTCCTCCTCCCATGCACCCACTGTTTTTGTAAGGGGGAGCTCTAGCTTTAAATTTTGTAACTATTGCAAAAAACCCGGGCATCTCATTTATGAATGTAATTGTAAAAACGCCCGGTACGGCCAACCCAAATCGATTTTCTATTCCGATGAATTTTATAGGAGAAGACCCGCCATGAGGCAAGTATGGATTGAAAAATCCCTATTGGCAAGTCTCTCCGGGCCTAAATTTGTTTCGGTTTCAAAAACCTCTCCCCGGTGATTGATTGTTTTTATTTAGGGGGAGTTAGGATCTTTTAATCTTTTTTGTGTATTCAAAATTTTTCCTTTCAAACTCAACACTTGGCTTCGAAATTCTCTATTTTCTTTTAAATTTTCATTTTTAAATATCCAACAGTTGGTATCGATTTTTTGATTCAAAACTCTCAATTTCAAAAATTTCATTTGGTTTCAAATTTCGAATTTCAATTAGTTTTTGTTTCAAAACTTTCAATTCAAACTGTTATTCAAACTTTTCAATTCAATTTTTCATTTCAAATTTTTTCAACAATTAGTATCATTTTCAATTGTTTTAAACTCTCTAGATTTCCCTCAATCAAGTTTTATGCCCCACTCTATTTTGATAATCACAAAGGGGGAGAATTTCTTGATTGATTGGGGGAGAAACTTTTTTTTCATGCTTTGCTTTACATTTCATTTTATTTAAGCATTCCTTTCAATTCATGTTTTTACTTTAATTGTTTAAGTGATTGTGATCATCAAAATAGGGGGAGATTGTTGTACATCTCGAACCTCTCGTTGTTTGATTTTCATGATCACAATCACTTTCATTTTTATCTAACATTGGGTTTTAAGTGTTTGTGTTGATAGGCATTTGATTGCCAAGAAGTTGACCAAGGAAGAGGCAGAAATGGACTGAAATTCAGTCCACCGGCCGACCGGTGGCTTCACCACCGGCCAGCCGGTGGCACCCAGACTCAAGGGGTAGCTACTGCCTCCCCACCGGTCGACCGGTGGCTCTGCCACCGGTCGACCTGTGGCACCCAGCTCAAATAGTGTTTGCTACTGTCTTGCCACCGGCCAGCCGGTGGCTCTGCACCGGTCGACCGGTGGAGCCTGGACCAAGTTTCATCTCCTCTTCCAAGGCACCGGCCAGCCGGTGGAGCTGTACCGGCCAGCCGGTAGCCCAGTCAAACTAGCCGTTGGGGCTTTGACCAGGCTGCTCCACTTGCCTCCCAACGGCTCCGAAAGCCTTTCCAACGGCTCCGAAGACCTCCAACGGCCATATGAGGGTTCCCCCTCTATAAATAAAGGACCTTGAACCCCCGGAAGTCTAAGTAACATAGCCGGAACTCTTGTGAAGCCAACGGACACATTTCTCCATCATTTGGCAAACCTCCGGCGGTCTTCCTCCAAGGATCCCCAATCGCTCCAACTCCATTCCACATCCAAGGAGCACCTCAAGAAGCTTGGGAGAGCACGCTACATCAACTCAATCACCCAATTGGCGCCCAAGTCTTCCTCCAATACGGTTTTTCTTGTATTTATTATTTTGAGCTTAAAATTGGGTTTGTGCCTACAAACCCCAAACATTTCTCATCCTCCCTTTCTCTTGGGTTCTCACACCACCACTAAGGTGTGAAGAGGTTTCTTCAAGCCTTTCCTTTTAAAAGGCTTGAGTTTTCGGTGAGCTAGCCTTCACCCGTTAAAAAGGCTAGTGGGTTCTTGCTATTCCATTGAAAGCAAGTGGGTTCTTGCTTAACCATTAAAAGCAAGCTGTAATAGGTCCTAGTGCTACCTCAAAGCCTAGTGGGTTTCTTGCTAAAACCATTGAAAAGCAAGCGGTAGGAATCTCTCAACGGTTGAGTTGGGAGCGGAGACGTAGGCCGGGTTTTGGCCGAACTCCGTTATCAATTTCTTGTGTCTTGCCTCATTTATTTCCGCTGCATCTTAACTTTGATTTTTAAATTGTTAATCATTTTTTTAAAAGGCAATTCACCCCCCCCCCCTCTTTTCCCTCATTCCTTGTTTTTCCGACCTAACATTCACCACCCTTGGAAAGGAAATTCGGGGATGAATTTCTTTAAGGGGGAAAGTTTTTATGAACCTGGTTCTTATTCTGGATGTATGTGTTTCTTCTTTTCCTTTTTTCATGTAGTGTTTTTGAGAAAAAAAAAGAAAATGGGGAAAAATCACAAATTTTGTGGGTACACATGATATACATTTCTATATGCCATATACATTGGTCATGTGGGATTAGTACAAAGGGGTGTATCCCTGTTGGCGATGACGGGTGTAAAAACCGACTGGACGCCGTGTAGTCAGTCGGTAGATGAATAGTAAGGCGGTGGGAGTTGCCACCAGGTGAGAAATAGTACACACCCTGTATTCAGGAATACACGCCGTGTACTCATGTCGACGGATAAATAGTACGGTGGTGGAAAAAGTAGTTGCTAGAGGAACAGTTAAATGAGAAAAGTACACGACGTGTATATGAGAGTACACGCCATGTAGTTTCTTTTCTCTTAAAATGAGCAGTAGCCTCCAATATTCATAGAGGAAGCTTAGAATGTCGTTGGATTCGAGAGGATGACTGAACCTTCAGAGATTAGCTGAGTGTGCACTGAGAATCTGTTTCCTCTTCTGCTGATCACGTTAGAATTGCACATGTGACTTCTCCTTTCTCCTTGGGCTATTCTTTCCAATTATTCCTCTAAGGGAAGTTATTTGAATTTGAATGAGAATTCATTTATCCCAGATCTACCTCGTTATTGGATGATTCAAGTAGCATTGTTCACATATACCGATTAGAGATGCTCGAGGTAGGTGGTTTGGTGTTTAAATTCCAACTATTGTGTGTTTTGTGTACCACTGTGATACGCGCCCATGTTGGGGGTGTTATATGGCTAAGGCCTTGGGTAATTAAATACCTAGAATTGCATAGGTAGTTTAATGAATATGTATAACTGCTGTTTGGGATCACTGTTTGGTTCGAAGACTACCCCAGGGGTGCGTTCCTCTGTTTAGCCGTTTTTCGAGGTTACTTGAGGGTATACCGAAACATTTACCATGCTTCAAATTACATTGTGATGAATTTTATATAAATGCTTGCTTGTTTGTTGGGCTCGGCCCGGTTACTTGTGCCTGAGGAAATGTGTTTTTTATAGCCTGTGGGCATGAATTTATTAGCATGATGGCGTGGTGATATTTAGCATGAGGACGTGGTTATATTATCCTAAGGGCATGGTGGTTATATTTAGACTGAGGGCATGGTTATATTTGCCTAATGGAATGGGTGTTATATTAAGCCTGAGGGCGTGGTTATATTAGCATGAGGTCATGGTGGTTATATTTAGCCTAAGGATGTGGATATATTAGCCTGAGGGCATGGTGATATTTAGCCTAAGGGAATGACTGTATTAGCCTAAGGGAAAGGTTACACCTAGCCCAAGGGTGGAGTTTTTGTAGCCTGAGGGCATGGTACTGATGAGAAAAAAATGTTATTAAATAGAATGGCTAAATGAATATTAAAATGTCAATATGATTGGTAAAGTTGGTTACTTTTGAGTAATGATTAGTTTATTGCATTTACTTTTGCACACTGCTATTGTACAATCTCACTCACAGTTGGGCATGGGCCTTTGGTGGTTGCCTACTAGGATTTATTTCACACACCCTGTTAGGGTCATGTCTTTGGCCTAAACATATTACATTTCTGCAAGTACAGATAAGGGAAAGTGTCCCTATACAGGTGCTTGATTGTAGCAGAGGAGTAGGAGAGCGTGGGACTGAGCTTAGGCTTGCGATGCTGCTGCATTTTATTTACTCAGCTTTGTTTTGTTTTGTTGTACCTTGTGCCTTGTATTGTATTTTATTGAATTGTAGTGTATCTTGTTCTGGAGGTGTTCAATAAATTAGTGACATGATACATATTTATATACATGACTGCAGGTTCTCTTTTACTTTAGTTGTCCATTTCTGTTGAATATTGTTTACTGCTTCCACTGGTTTATGTTTATATATTTTACACCCCTATTCTACACTTCTACAAATGAGGGCATAGTTTCCCCCACGATCAGACAAGGGCCCTCACTTCTAGTCAGCATCCTCTAGAGTTTGGGGAAATGCGCTTGAGGTCATGTGACCAACCGAGTTCGGGGCACCCATTGAGTGGCACCCAGATCAGGGACGTTACAATACATAAAACTATTCATAAAACAAATTCAAATATCATTGACATGGAAGAAGAAGTACATCGACCAAAGATGAAATAATGTTGAATTTTCTTAAAAAACCATTCATGAAAATTTTAAATACTAAAAAAAGAAAAATGGTATTATCACTAGGAAATAAAATTAATAACCACAGGATAACAAAATTATATTTGTGTATTAGATAATGATCATATAATTTTCCTCAATTCAAATTGTATCATAAAAAATCCAAATTATAAAGAGATTGAAACATAAACCCCTTGCTATTTTGGAAATGTTTGAATCAAAATCACCATGAAAGAATAAAATTATATAAAATGGTAAATTTTATGAAAATAAAAATATTCACTATATAACATTTCACAATGATATTATATATCAATCATAAACGAAAATAAGTAAAAAACATCAATAATACATCAACAAAACAATATCAAGATGAATAATCCTAACAAATTTGGTGATCTATGAATCTAAACCACATGAATTGGGCATATTATATCGATTTTTAAATCCAAAAAAAAAATCAAGAAAATAATCTTAATATAAATTCATGGTAAGTATATACACCACATAATGGAAACAATTGGTAAATATGACATATGTCACAACAAAATAAAAATGAGGTGAGAAACCCTTACTTAAAGTCTCAACCTACATCATACAAATTCAAAACTCTTGTATAATTAATATAGATTTATTGTAAATATATTACAAATATATATTTAGTCATAAATAGTATTTATCATTCCATTATAACATCCAATTTTCTTTTAACTAAAAATTCTTCCTTAAATGGTCATTTAGGCAAAAATTGGTTCATTTTCCTTTCTTGTTTCGTTTAGATGGTCCCAATATTTTCACCTTGATCATGGTTCCATCATCTCCAGAATATTAATCCTGACAAAGGATTCATATTTATTCATTATTTACAGGTTTATAACTATTTATATAAATTATTGATGAAAAAATAATTACATTACTTTGTGGAGACAATTGTCCATATGTACACATGAGAGTTGTTTCCACTTTTTGATGGATGGAATGAAATAAAAGTAAATAATAAATCAACATCATAGAGTAATTATTATTCCATAAATATATTATACTAAAATTAAATCAATAATAACAAATATCAATGAAATATGGTTAAGGAAAAAAATCATACCATTCTTTCGGGAGATAGTCAACACTAGCACATATGCAATACTTTCATTTCCAACTTGTTGGAATAAAATGGATAAAGGTTATTCATAAAAATAATAAAATCCTAATATTATTTATAGTATTTTTATTATTTTTAAATATTTAGGATATAATATAATTATATATATGAAATAGTAAAATGAAAATGTTTTGTTAAGATGATGACCTCCTCTTGGAAGAACATTGTTTGGATCTCCCCTTAAGGGCCCTAGAGAGTGTGTTTTAAAATAAAAAGATCCTCCTTAACTTGGTTAAGGATGTTTTAAATATGTTTTATATTGTTTATTCAATCTAATTCACTCAAGATGTTGTGAATAATAGAGGATAGGTTGTTTCCTTTTATTACGAATGAAATGAAACACTTGGTATTACATAAAATATTTAAATATAATAAAATAGTTTTCATATGAAGGTGGAACCAATTGGAAAAAAATTTATAACACGATTGGGTAAGATTGAAATATCTTTGTCCAATAAAAGTTTAACAAGTTTATGTGTCATTTTAGACCATATATTTTGTTTTGACCCCCATCTTAAACAAATTATATCCTTAAGCGCGATGAAATTTTTTTCAATACTAATGGTTTAAAAATTTAGTTATAAGGTAAAAATTGGCTAAAAGATATCAAGTTATGAATTTTTTTTCTATAAAGCATTCTAACTATCTTATTTTATGATTTTAATGTTTCTAAAATAATTTAATAAAATATTATATACTATAAAATATATTATATTTCAACTTTGAATGTATTCATTTAATTTGACTTTAATGATTGGAAAAGAAAAATTTATTTTAAAAATTGATAATTTAATCATCAGATATAAATTATAATTAACCATAATTTATTTATCACCATAATTCATCAAAAAAATATTTATTTTTTTGTTTCTAAAATTATTTAGTAAATTGTTTTACTACATACATGAGCATTTTTTTGGCATTGTGTAATCATTTAAGGGAATTATGGAATCCCTAAAAATTATAAATTAACATGTATAATAAAAATAATTCATTAATATAAAAAATAAAAAATTATAACTAAAAATAACATCTTATTATCCTAATAAATTATATTATAGTTTTTAAAAGATATGATAGTGAATTTTTTTATTTTTCTTTACTTAAAATAATTTATAAGACATTATGATAGAAAAATGGAACAAACATTCCACAGCTTAAAATATTTATGGGGATAGTTGAAAAAAACTCAAAGAATATATTAAATTCATGTTTTAGGGATATATCAATGTTTAATTTCATATTGTTGGAAAATTTTATCTTGTTTTACCTATTCCAAGTTGAATAATATTTAACATGGTTACAATTCACAGTGACCAAAACTAAAAGAGGCATATTTAATAAAATCTAACACCATGATTAAAAATATTGAATCCATTTTTATGACTATTTTTATATATGTGTTGTAATATAATATTAATATATATTCATAAAATTAAATGAAGAAAAATGTTTAGAAAAATGCGTTTTAATCCTAAAAATTAACTAACATCAATATTATGGATATTATTTCTTAAAATAAAATTAATTTGATTTTAAACAATAAATTGTATTATATATCAAATTAAATTAAGAAAAAAAATAAAATTTTGAATTTAAATTACTTATTGAAGGAAAATAAATGATTGTAAATGAAAAATTAGTATTTTAACTTTTCACTGGAAAATCAATCATTTCTGATAAATTCCAAAAACATCACCCTAATAAAATTTTATATTCTGATTTCAAAAAAGATATTATTTTTTATAAAATATAATATGTAAATGCCTCAATAATATGTTAAATTATTTTCTTAACAAAATGACTAAAAAATATTTTGGAAGTGAACTTATTTTTGAAGCATAAATGACTTATCAATAAATTCAGTGCTTATTTCATAAAAATAATCAAATAAATTTATATTAAGGAGGGTAATTATACATGTATTTTATTATTAAATTAATCATATTCATAATCTCAAATTTAATGTATAATTTAAAATGGTTACGTTCAAACAATAATATATTATAATATATTATTGTTCTATGTTTGATATTTAATATTAAGAATGCTACAGAATACATCAAAATTATTTATGGATAATATTTTCTATAATATTGGATTGTTTCAAAAAAATCGTTCTTTTGGGTCTTATTTTCCATCTGAATCCTTAAAATATTTGAAATATTTTCCATGAGTTATTACATTAGCATTAACATTGTTTGTGTTTCAATCTCACTTTATTAACCATTTCAATTATCTCATGTAATTTATTATTTATTAAACATTGAAAATATAAACTATTCAAAAATTTACTATAATTCTCTAATTATTCACAATCTTAACTACTACCATTATTTTCATGATTTGAAAATAAATATATCATTTTAATTTAGAAAAATTATTTCTTATCCATTTTTAAAAAGCATTGATTTTTTAAATCCTAATGATTTTTTCCTTGATGGACTCCCTATATTTAAATCCTTATATTCATACTCTTATTCTTATTTCATACTTTTTTAGTTATCTAAAAATTTTCTAATAGATCAAATATTAAGGAACATCATGGGTTACTTTCGTTCAAACATTATTTTTATCTTCTAAAACTTCTTGAAATGAATGAAATATTTTTTTCAAATTTCATTTCAATGTCCTATTATTTATTAAAATATTCTTATTTACATCAACATTTTTCTTACTATTTTCATCCTTAAAATATTTGAAGTATGTTTATCATTCCCAGGTATGATCAAGTTCACTACGGGGGGGGGGGGGGGGGGGTGAATCTGTTGTTCCATTTTCTTTTATAAGAATGTTTCAGAACATCCTTAGTAAAACATTATAAACCTATGAAACCTATTAAAGATAGGAACCACTCAAATAAGAATTCACAACCTCACCTTTAATATCCAAGAAAAGTAAATATAAGTCATCACATGATATATGAAAGGTTCAGTAAAACGACATACTCCTTTCCATATTGGATTATCCCACATACATGGATTCTTTAACTGTCTTCTTTCTAGAATAAAAAGGCACATGTAGTGAAAAATTATACACTCCTTATAGAAAATTTCCTAATGTATTTGGTTATACCCACCAATAACCATTTTTGTATCCACTTTCCCACATCTAGTTATACACCCCAAAAAAACAAGCCTTTTTAACAACTGTTAAGTATCCACAGTTACAAGATTCGCATTCATTCTTCATTTCTAATTCACTTTAGAAAGTCTTCACATCCTCTATAATAAAGATTAATAAAAAAATTATTATATGTAATCTTCAATAAATTAAAAAATTCTTTTAGGAACTTGATATTATCGAAACATCTTGAAGAACCTTGACCTAGAAATATACTTTAAGAAGATTAAGTTTGATATTCTTGGATCCGATAACCTCATCTCAATGATATTTGTCCAATTATCCCCAGTCTGATTCTCCTTCTACTCTTCTTTCATAAATTGAGTATAAAATCAATATAAATATCACAATTATTCTATTTGATGGAACCTATTCTAATTATCATTGATCTGATAGATATATCTCAAATAGGATTACTCTGATGGACATTCCCAAATGAAGCTTTCTTCTTGTTGACACATAGTCCAATGAAAGAATTGAACCTCACTCTGATGGACTCATTCTAATAGAACTTCTTCAGCTTCAACTTGAATAAATAAATTTTCGTTGTAAACTCAATACCTGACCAAAAAAAATGTCATAGATCTCAGCTGACATTAACTATTCAAGTTCACACACTTTACAACTTTACTATGCTCTCCTTTTATATGTACCCTAGTATAGTAAAGGTGGGAAAACCAATTACCCTTCCTGCACAATGAATTTCATAAAAACCAAATTTCTTATTCATTTATGTCTTTATCTTTTACTTGATCAACTATTTATAATTTTTCTAGGAACTTCTCTAATCATCATAATTATTATATTTGAAAACATTTCATTAGTTCGATTCTTCATTTGGATTCATCATTCAAATTATCAATTATTATAAAGGCATACAATATATTCTTCAATATGTTTCTCAGTACCAAATGATCATATATTAAAACCATATTAATTTTACTCAGGATGAAAATATTTAATACTAAAGAAGGACCATTATGATCATATTTTATAGTTACTAAAATATATTTCATGAGATACTCCATACCAAATGTTAAAATGTAAGTCAATGAAAAACATTGCCAAATATCTCAAAATTATTTCTTCTTTTCGTTAATTGATCATACAGAAGATCCAAGGTCTGATTATTTTCAAAATTCAATGACTTCATCAATGTTATCACGAATCTAATGGATGAATTTATTATTTAATCCAATAAATTTTTTCAATGAAAATCAGATGAGTCTTCCTATATTATTGATATATAATTAATACATTTATTTTTTTTCTCTTAACCCATTAGTAATAGAACTAAGTATGACTTCTTATTTTCTTGACTCAATTGAAATACACTTAAACTTTATCAAACATTATTCATTGGATAAAACTATAGATCTTATATATAAAGGATACCAACAATATAAAATCAATGTCAGAATCCATTGCGACAGATTAGTGATATACTATGTCCAATACACCAGTGCTAGCAATGACTTATTTTATACAGTACTATTAATCTTGCAGCCTGATGATATTTTCTTTCCTATGATTCTGATACCAATGATCTTAATCATTAAATGTCAGGTGTTCCTCACACTGATGAGGAGAAACCAGAATACTTCACATTATATTATACTCTCTACCACAAACTCCTGTAACTTATTTATTTCTAACTGAGTCTCAATACAATTGGAAACAACAACACTCCCCCTTTCCTTCATAAGTCTAGTATCACATGTTTCGTAGAAAAATTATGATATATGAAATTTGAAAAAATATTGAATTTTCAAATTTACATTGGATCCATTCAGACTATGAAAAACATTCTTATTAGGATCACCACTTTCATTCCATACTCATCACAATTTTCAGCATCATCTGACATTGTATCAAAATCTCAATCTGATAGATAATATAAACTCGTACAAATGGGATGAATCTGATTCTAATTATGATATTCTAGATATGATTGAAATCTTCACACATACATTTCTTAAATCCATATTTCCATTACCTTCCCAATAAAATTTTGTTTTTCAACAAAAAAATATTATTGATCTATTGACAACAAATACAGCTAGAACACAACTTGGGCCTAATGATCCCCCAATTTGTGTTTTTTTCAATACCCACTTAAATTACATCAAAAAAATACTTCATTGTTTTTTTATTTTTCTCCACCCCATTATTTTCTAGAACTAATTATTTCTTATCTCTCCCCCTATCCTTATCTCATCCCATTATTGAAAATAAAATTCAATGGGGAATCATGGAATGTTTCCCCCTTATGAAAAAATGGTTTTATTTCCAAGGGTTTAAAATTTTCATCTAAAAATAAAAAATTATTCTTTAGGATAGTATCACAAGTGTTTTTTAACAAATATCCGTTATGTGAACAACTTTATGTATATGTGGGAAAACCCGGTGTAGAAAAAAGAGTGAATAATTTTATTTTTGAATTTTCCCATTGTAAAAATTTCATGTAATACAATTTTGACATTCTTATTTCTAAGGTAATATTGAAAGGATTTGTTTAAGATAACTAAAACCTATAACCATTTCAACCAGAACAACAGAAAGTTCATGTGTATAAACACAACATTCAAAAACTCATATTTTGTGACCTCATTACTTTCTTTTCCAATAATAGTATGAGACACATCAACACCAATTTCCTCATTTCATCTCCTATAATTACCTACAAGTTAACACTAGTATAGAAAATGTTTTTTAATTACGAGGAACCTCCTAGTTTCTTAGAAGAAATATTCTAAATGAGAGTCCTCTAATAATCTTGTCTTTTTGTTTTTCTTTATGGATTTTACATTGGTTGTATTTTATTTATTCTATTCATACGTATGATATTTTGTGGAAATATTATTTTTCATCAATAAAAACTCTTTATAAGTATTTCAATTTATTTTTTCTCTTTTAAACCCATTTATTATAATGATTTTATAAAAGCTCTTTCATTCCTTCCTCTTCTATAGGAAGGATAGTCAAAAATGTTTTAGTAACATACCCTTCTTCATCACATCTCTTAATCTTTTTGGAATTTTCAAAACCATAATATATTGATATTTTTTATTAACTTTTATCACATCCTTAGAAACCATTTTATTTACCATGGATTTAGATTATTTTTATTCTTCTTATAAATTTCCATCCATGTAAACTATTTATATCCTAATAATTAAGCACTCCATCATTTTTGACTCCTCTATCTTCAAATTTCTTTATTCAATTTTTTTAAGAAGTTCATATTATATATTTTCGAGATTATCATTGAAAGCTAATGTTTATTCATAACCTTTTGGTTCTCTTTCAATCTCTCCATTCTGAAAATTTATTTCTTAAACATCTTTTTTCAACTCCCTTATTTCTTTCTTGAGTTGAATATTTTTTTCATGTTCATTATCTAAATTCCTTTTGAGAATCCATTCCAGTTCTGTCATTTCATCATAATCATCATCACTGGAAGATTAATCACTTCCATTTATAGATTTATAAATACTTTTTAGTTGATGATCATGTTCCTAAATAGATGAGGAATAATCCTTTTTTATTTTTCATCGATAACTTTTCTTCTTCTTTTAAAAAGGAAATATTTCCTTAGGTTTCTTAAAAAAAATTTGGATATTTTTCATCATATTCCTCATACTCATACTCATCATGTTTCCCCCTATGAAAATATTGTGAAAAATGACCATTCATTTCATAATTCCATCATTCAAGGTTTTTTCTTTTCCATTTTCCCTTATTTTATTTATTGAAATTAAGGAAAAAATATTGTGTTGAAATCCTAATATTCTTCCTCTAATTATAAATCACATGATTCTTCATTATTTTATTTATCTTTGTTTTTCACTTATAATAAATATTTGATGGAAATTTCATTATCATCCTTTCCATTACCTTTCATAAAATTTTCTCTTCTCATTTCATAACTAACTAGAATGCCATGATGATCATCCAAAGATAGAGTTAATGATACCTATATTCTAATTATGAATATTTGGAATCAAAATTGTAATTAATAATTATCAGGATAGTTTCAACAACATATGAGTATTACAAAAATCTCACCAGGACATGTTAAGGTTCTATAAATTTCATTTATCCTTATAAAAAGGTCACCAAGACATTCATAATAATCCATTTTCTGATCTTAAAACATTAACCTACAAAGTTGTTACATTTACTCTTAAAACATTGTATTAACTTAATAAATGTTATTAAACTTATCTCAGGTATAATTGACCATTTCATCTCCCATTACTCTAAGAAACTCACTTTTAGTTATCGAGGAGAGTAATGAATTTTTATCTCTTCTATCACTCTATAGATTCTTTTATCAGTTGTAGTAAGAGCAGAATTTTTAATATAAGGATAAAATCCATCTGTAATAGCTTCAAAAACATCATGACCAAGAGACATAAGACTTGAAAACATTATATCATTCCATATTTGATAGTTCTCACTATTGATATTTGGAATCCCCTTATAGTTCATATAATTCTAATTATCCAATATTAGACAGTGATATTTCAGAGGGACCCTCGTTGGATTTCAATTTTTATTCCCAAGTAGGATCACACCCATTGAGAGGTGTGGGGGAGGTGAATCAGTGGTTCATTTTTATTTTATAATAAAATTTATTATATTCTATGATAATACTTTATTAACATCTAATACCTATTAATGTTATGGTCTAGTTAAATAGAACTTCTCAACCTTACATTTTATATGAAAAAAATATAATGATATGGAATAAAAATATTTTTACAAGGTTCCGTAAAAAGACATACTCCTTTCCCTATTGGATAGTCCCACCAACATGGATTCTTTCACTATCTTCTTTATAGAATGAAAAGGCACAAACAATTAATAATTCTATAATCTCAGTAGAAACATTCCAATTGTAGTTTTTTATACACCAACTATTCTTTTCAGTATCCAATTTATCTTTTCTAGTTATACATCCTAGAAAAACAATCCCTTTAAGAAATTAGTAATTATCCCCAATTACAAGATTCAATCTTCTTATACTTTTTTGCATCACATAAAAACATTTTAGTTACTCTACAAGTAATCTAAATCAATCTTTACCTATGTAAAATATTCAATAAAATAAAAAATCGTATGAAGAACATTTTGGTATTGAATCTTATACTAGTACTTAAGTTTAGAAATATTCCTTATAAAGAATCACCTTGATCTTCCATGATCCAATACCCTTAGTTCGATGGTCTATATCCAATTTTCCTCATTCTGATTCTCCTTTTGATCTTCCTTATTTAATTGAGGAAAAATAAAATTGGTAGCTCAAAATTATTCCATCCAATGGAACTTAATCCGATGAATCATTCTCTGATGGATGCCACTTTGATGGTCTTACTGTGATGAACTTGCTCTGATGAAGTGTTCATCCCCTGGAACTTGATCCAATGATCAGATTGAACATCACTTATGATGGATTAGTTCCAATGGAACATCCTCAACATGAACCTAAAAAATAATGTCTGGTTGTAAACTCAATACCTAAAGAAACAATTAGAGACCTTGATGCATGTAAACAATTAAGGCTTCACACACTATACAAATGTATTATTCTCTCCTTTTATAGGCACCCCATAATGATAATGTAGGGAAACCAAATTTCACTTCCCACTCAATGAAATTAATAAATCCAAATTTTCTAATTCATTTAAGTATCTATCATTAAATTATTTAACTCTTTATAATTCTACTATGAGTTTATCAAATATTTATACTTCTTTAGGTTTACAAATATTTCTTCATTTCGATTCATCATTATGATTAATCATTTCAATGAAGGCTTACAATAGATTTTTAATTACATTTCTTTGTATTAAATGATATTATATAAAAAATATATGAATTTTAATTATGTTGAAAACATATGCAATATTGATGACGACCTAGTCTGATGAAATTTTGTAATCATTTAATGTATTCTAAAGAAAATGTATCATACCAATTGTTAAATATATGACATTGAAAACCTTTATGAATTATCTTAAAAGTATTTCCTCTTTTGATTAATTCCTCATACTGATGTTCCTATGTATGATGACGTTTATAATCACATGACTTCATAGATGTTAGAATTCATATGTGGGATCAATTTTTGGATCACTCCAATGAACATTGTTTGTGCCAATATAGTGATTCTTCACCTCTTCATTATAAATAATCAATACTTTTCTTTTTTGATCATAAACCACATATAAGATAATAAAGTATGATTTCTTGTTTTATTAAACCAAGTGAAATAAGATTCAATTTTTTTAACATTATTCCTATGATAAAATGTTGTATCTGATATATAATTGATACCAACAATTTGAATCAATGTTAAAATCCATTACTATAGTGGATCAGTGGAATACTGCATCTGATGCACTGGTGCTGAAAGTGACTTATTTTCATCAGTATGATTAATGTACTTGCCTTATAATATTGTCAGACCACTGCTTCTTATACCAATGATCCTCATCATTCAATGTCCAGTTTTCCTCTCACTAATGAGCAATAACTATATTAATTAACATCATATTATATTATCTTACCAAAACTCCCATAACTTATTTCATTCCATCCGAGCCTCAATATGAATGGCATCACCCATACTCCCCCTTTAAATCATATAGATATCACCAAAATTATTTAGATAACTTATGATATATTAAATATGAAACATCAACGAATTTTTAGATTTATATCGGAGACTTTCAGACTCTGAAACACTTTCTTATTATGGTCACACCTTTCAATCCAAACTCGATAAAATTCTCTATATATTCTGAATTTCGATTAAAATCCCAATATGATGGATTATATTGACATATTACAATAAAATTATTCCAATTCTCATTATAATATTCTGAATTGGATTGATAACATCACCCAAACCTTCCTTTAATATGTATTTCCATTACCTTCTCAACATTCTTTTTTTATTTAAAAAAATTACCATATTGATATATTTCCAAAAAAACAACCAAAACATATCTTGGAACTAGAAATATTCCTTAATAATCCATTATCTTATTATTGAAATCACTATCTTTTCACATTTCACACTAAACTAATTTTTTTATAGACATGCAATAGATTTGAATTAGGATCAAAGCCTTCTAGAAAAATAAAAATCATATCAGACCCTCTTGAAGAAATAAATATTATATTCTTGAAAACAATATAATCATCTAGGTTTTAAAAAACCAATAATGGTTATCACCAAACCATTAACTCTTATAAAGATGTTATCCACTATTTCATGAATATTCATATAGATATCTTTATATTTCAATCTCTAAATATTTAGCTTATCTTACTTCACATTCACAATACCTTCAATGATATTTTAGAAATAATCTGAAATAACCCTCATAGATTTCATTCCATTAATTGTAAAAAACTATTTTTTTGAAATATTAGATAATTTTAATTTCATGAATGAAAATAATTATAATTTTTATATCTACTTCCTTTATCATAGAGAATTGAAAATGATGAAAAAAAAATCAGTGGTAGCCTAGAATAAATTTATATTTATTGACAGAGGATTTGGAAACTTTTAATCTTTTTAGATATAATAATTCTTCCCATCAAAAGTAGAAAACAACTAATAGTTTGGTAAATTAATTTCATCAATGTTGAAGACATAAATTTAGATCCTAATTATTCAATCATAGTGGAAAACATTCTATTAAATACAAAAATTGTTTATCATATTCAATTGGAACCATGTTAGTTTTCTACTAGTTAAATGTTCCTTAATGGATCATGATAATTCATAGAGAGTATGAGGGAGGTGTGAATTAGTGAAATCATTGTTTTTAAAAATATTCCTCTAAAAACATTTACACCTATTAATGTACATGATTAGATCATTGTATAAAATGTAAAATAACTACAATGAAAAAGAATAGTATATAAAATGAATCTTTTCAAGGATCACTACTCAAAATTACTAGCTACATCCTTGGTATGATCATAAAAAACATGAGATCACACAGAACACAACAATCAACATGTCCATTACCAGTGAGTGCCGATTATCCTTGAAATTATGATAAACAATATGTGTCCAATCTTTGTAACATTATTATATAACAAAAAAGATATAGATTCCAAATTTTATACAAAAATCGAGTCTTTAATCAAATTATGTTGAATCCAATGACTCTTTTGTATCATTTTTTTGAAAACAAAAATACAGTTTACATTAAATTTGGGTAAAATTTGAGATTTTATTTAAGATCTTTTTGTTAAATTTATAACTTATAAATATATCTTCTTTTTAACTATTTATCTATCTATTTTTTGAAAAATCATGATGTAACATTGAATTATTCCATTAGAAGAAAGGCTACCTTTGACGTTGTTTTAAATGAACCTAGATAAAATGATAATTTTTTTAAGCCATAATCTATAAATTAGACTATGTTTCATGAAATTGATTAAAATAAATGACAATCCATAGAGAAATTGGGCATCATCATAGTTGTATTTAGATCTTCATCCCTACCATATTTTTCAATGATATTTTCTATGAGAATATTTGTGTTAATATTTTATGTAAATTAGATTATTTTAACAATTGTGTTAATTTTATCTAATCAAAGTGATTGATTAGATTATTATTTTGGAATCTGTTTCTCATGAACATGGATGATCGAAAATGTTTTGGGTACTAAGACTTGATTATGATTATGCTGATTGAAGGGGAAGTCAATGATAGATATACCAATTTTTTGTTTTGATAAAGAAGTTTAGGGAAGAGAACATATACCTACCTTTGGTTAAGTTGATGAAGTTCAAGTGGGAAACTTATATACCTTCCTTTTGGTTATCATACCTCCTTCCACATTGGGTAAAAAGTAATGATTTAATATTATTCGAACTATTTCCTAATAAATACTATTTATATCACTATTTGGAATTTTTTAAGAGATTGATTTTGGAATTGGATACCTAACTCACAATTTCTGAAAATTTATTAAACAAAAATGAGCAATGATTACATGAGGTGAAAATAATTTTGTCCAAAAGGAAATTCACTACGAGAAAAGCAAACTTCACAATGCAGAAAATAAAAAGAATAAGTGAAAAAGACATCCCTTAAAAAACGATTTCCCTTCTAATGAAGTCCGTATATGATGCATGGTTACAACATAGGTCGAAGAGAGTTCCTATGGAATTATGGTCCATAAAAATAGGGCAAAATTAAATTATGTAATCCATATGAACAACATCGTAGGACTTTATGTAGTAGCACACCATGTAGAATCACTAATATGAACAAACACTGAGAGAAAACATGAAGAATCATTTCTGTGGAATAAAATTGAAATTGGAATTTAGGTCTTTCTTAAACTCCTTAAAGACATGATAAACTTTCTACTTTGGAGGTCATGATAAGTATCCATAGTCATGTAACCAATTATATATTGTTAAAATTATGATGTTTCAGTCACCACTATCCAAGAATCGAGTTCCATGGGAAATACCATTTACACTTCTATTGGGTAAGAATTTCTATATGTAGTATCATCATCCTTATTGGAATATGTTTATGAAAAAGATAATGATTCAGAAAAAATTTCACCAGGCATGTGCTATTATGTTAAAATGATCATTTCATTTAAATTAGAAACAAGAGGCTGTGTGGTAATTGTTCTCTCAGTGTTATACTAATCCTTTATTTCACATGTTTTTCTAGAACTCAGAGTAATAAAACCATCCGAGTAAATCATTGTATTATTTCCATTTCTAGACCTTGATTTTAGGAATTACTCCTCAAGTTTGCAAGTTTTTTTATGTTCCTATAGAATTGTATCCTCTAATTCATATTGAACCTCATATTTTTATCCATGATCACTATTATTGGTCTCAATATGAGGCTCATTACTAAGACTCAAAATTTTTACTTCCTTTTAGTTAGGTTCCTTTTTCTCATCCCCAGCCGCAGGGAGCTGAGAGGTGGAAGAACCCAAAGGATTATGATTTAAATTCAAATATAAAGGTTTAAATTCCTAAGAGCAATCCTTTTCAACCCAAAATGATGTGAAAAGAGGTGGAGGTTTCAGAACAATTTTTGATCCTCACATTGACCAATAGGCTGTCCAATTCAAGAGAATTTTTAATAATAGGCAGGAACATTCTCAAATACTACCTCTTGGAAAAAACCATTGGATCTATTTTCTAGCCCGAATTGATTGGGTAGTTATTAATATTTTTCAATTTCAGTGCATGCACAAGCTACTGAGTGTAGAGAAAGGTTATAAGTTGAAAATTCAAGTTTAATTGGATAACCAAACAATCAAGCTATGGGGAAGGGAGATTACTTCCTAAAAAATGTATTGGGAGTCCTATGAAGCCCAAACATATAGGGAAATTAGAAGGTTTTGAATCAAAGAAAAAAAATCCAATGACTCTTTCATGACTTTCATGAAACAGCCACAGAAGACTAGGATCTTTTCGCCCAAAACTGATAGTAATCATTTTCATTGGAGAAGTGAAATAGGACATGTAAATTGTTCATCAATCCAACACAAAAATTCTCAAACCCTAAATTTTCTAGGGTTTTTCATAGAAAAACTAGAGAGGGTATTTTCTTATGAAATTTTCCTACAAGGAAAAAGAAAAGATCTATATTAATTAGTTGTACCTCATCTTCTGAGAAAAGAGTATCCACAAAACCTTGATGTTAATACTTATTTAGTTTAACATGCTCCACGAACTTCCATTCAAAAAATGGAAAGTCTACCCCAAAAAAATCCACGAAATATCTAGAATTAGGGATCCATTTCTGTTCACTTGCACTGAGAATAGGGTTTCCAATTCGTTCACCTGAGGGAGGGAGCTCCTGCATAACCCATATGTTAATCTTATTTGAATAATTGATTTAATATTCAATACATAGTATTTTTTCAATTGATTTTTTTTTTAAAATTTATATTATAATTATTGATTGTGTTTCATTATTAGTTAAGTTATTTTAAATTTAAATATATTTATTTCCCACTATAGTTTTATTGGTTATACATTGATTTAATCATAAATTATTAACATTAACTAGTTGATATTATTGAGTGGAATGAATATTGTCATTTATGTTTTCTAATTAAATTTAAAACCTTCTTAAATATTATATAATTTTCTTATTTGGGAAAACACATAGAACCAATTCTTACATCAAAATTTTTCATATACACTTTGTATTGAAGCTTTGGTCTTTAAAATTTTTAGAAATATTTTTGAGTTATTTTCTATCTTAAAAATCTAATATCTAGTACAGTAAAAATATATTATTCCTTATAGAAGGTATAACAATAAATAATATTTATAATTTAAATACAAACCTTGCTTTTACTTATAATAGATATGACTATTGGTATTATATTGACCATATGATGTAATTATTTATTAATATTATAGTGTATAATTATTAAATGAAGTTAAAAATGTCATAATTTTGGAGAAGAAAATATATTCTTTTTATAGGGTGAAAATTTGGAGTATCATGTGAATTAAAAGATCCATAAACTCTATTATATTCTTTAATGATGAATTTATTCAATCAAATTTCTTCTGGTGAAACTGGGAATGATAATTAGAATATATTTTAAATCACACATTTATGAAAATATAATGTTGTCCAGACTTGATGATCGATTATTAGAAATGATTAATTCGTGGTTTGAATTCATTATAAGAGAATAAGTTTCTCAAATGCACTTGTAATTTATGATTGTAGTTAATGGGATGAAATCCTTTGTATAAATGGAAATTATAAATTCTCAAGTTGTTTAAAATATAATAAAATAACCTTTTAAGGAATTAGAATCAAAATGGACTACTATTGATGATAATAAGCATACAATAAAGTTTATCATTTGTGTTATGATTTAGAATGTCATGTTGTACAAGTACAAGTTAGAGAGAGAGACAAATAATGGTAAATGAAAATATAGTTTCATTTTCTACTGGTTCCAACTATTTATCTTCTATAGTCAATACATCAAAGTATAATAATAAAATGATAAAGTCTAAAAATTATTTATATATATTTTTATAAAAACTTTATTAAAGGATAGATATCTTGAATTTCATGGAGAATGAATAAAATTTATTGAATTAAGGACATATTAAATGATCATTAGAATGATAGACCTAAGAAGTATGAGAATAAAGAATCAGAAAATTTTTTCTTCTATGAGTTCAAGAAACCTGGTCACATTAGAGCATATTTTAAAAACATAGAAAATTATGAAAATAAAACTATAATGTTATCAAAAAATAAATGAAATAAACAATTTAACGATATAACCAATAAATGGATCATGATATAAGATACATCACAGTAAGTTAAAATAATGATAATTTTAGTGACAAACCATGGGGGTTAATCATTGTTTAAATTCATTTTTATATGTTTATATTGAAAAATTAACACCACATATTAATGTGTTTTGTTTTTTATTTACAAATTTATTATTTCACATGTAGGTAATAACACATCTGAATTCTTAACCACTGAAAATGATAAGGTTAATCCTTGGTATCATCCACATTTCCCAAATACCATAGAACTAATTTTATCAACTTGTGAGTTAAAATGAGCCATGAATATCCTTTTACTGAAGATAATAATATCTATAATATGATGAGTTTTTCCCATAGTGTTGTTCTGATAATGGATTATTTTATTTCAAAAATAATAAATTCTTAAATGAAATTGGACTTCCAAATATTTATTAGAGTTCCACTTATCATTCTTCATAATCATCATATGCTATCATTGGTTTATAACCTTATCAATTTATAAAAACCATATAATTTTATTGTTCATATTTCTATAAAAAAATTATTTAAAATTTATATTGAGGGAGGTCTCTTATCCCCTTCACATAGAAATTCCTGCATTCCTGATAGAGTAATTATTCCACACTCTGAAAGAATAATAAAAAAGCATGTTATAATTCAAATTATAAATTCAAATTCAAATTAATATATTCCTTTATTTATCATCCAACCTATTATTCTTATTCCCTATTCAATTGGTCCTGTTTAAAACTTTTTTCCAGGCCCTTTTAGAGTCATGAAACTAGTTATAGTTTGAAAAGGATGTATTAATATTAAATTTTCCTTCTCCTCCAATAAAATTACTTTCTTCATCATGAAAACCTTATTGTTCTTTTATACGAATAAAAAATCACACTTTGTGATGGATAAACCATAATATAGTTGCTTTATCGTCATATTAAATGAATATTTTGTTTATAAAAAATAACCACTACATTTTCATATTCATTCCTTCACTAACTAATGTATACATAGATTTTAATTGATATTTCATAACCACAAAAGATGAAACTCGATTTTTTTGAGTGAAAAATTATTTAAATATATAAATAAGCTTTAAATTTACTTCTCAACATATTTTATGTGTTTTAGATCCTTTAGGATATGATAAGAATATTCATTATCCAAAATCCACATATTCTCCTCTTTTGATACTTTCAGTTCCAATTTAACAACAAAAGATTTCTCTTTATCTTTAATATTCATCTTTGAAGGATTTGGATTATTGTAATTTATAATATTAAAACATAGTATATAAATGATAAATTAATTTTAATGATGTCTTTATTGTTAAAATATCCATTAGAATTTCAAAAGCAATTGGGACTTGTTTTTAAAATTTTATCCTATATTTTCAATCTATTTCTAAACATTCCCATTTTTTGAGGAAAAAATCTTGCTTAAATCTTTCCTCATGAGACTCCTTAAAAAAGTTATTACATTGTTAATTAATAAAAGGTTTCTATATTACAAAATAATTCATAGTACCAATATAATCCATATAATGTTTATAAACTATTGTAAATTCTATGTTTTTTATAATTTGATACTTTTTTTCCTTCCTTCATCAAGTCACCAATATTGGATCCATTTTGTGGAACAAAATAATTTCAAAAAAATGATGTATAATGTTTCATATTAATATTATTCACATTATTTTTGGAGACACTATATTTAGTAGTTTTTTCTTCATATTAGCTTTCCCATGATTTCTTTATTTATGTGGTTCATTAGATTATACTATAAATGTGGTATTACTGATAACCTTCATCTTCACAGGCTCTCATATAAAATATTCATAATTGTTACTCCATTTTAGGGTTATTTTTTATAGTTATCAAGACATAGTAATTTTTGAAAATTCCCTAACATATGATATAGAATTATGAAATAGATATCTAAACTTTTTAAATATTATTTTCTAATTTGACCAAAAAATGTTGAATATGCGATATTTTTTTCTACTTGTCCTTCTCCCTGATTATTATATTGATTCTATAATTATTTATATCCACTTTCCATATCTTAAATAACCTTTAGAAATTTAGTTTTATATTCTTTAAAAACAGATTAAATTTTATTGGAATACCGATTATTCTTATTCAATCTTTTGATATCCTTATCCAATTTTTATATATTTAAGAGACATTTATTCTGTTATTTATTTAGTATAAACTCTATCTTAGTATGTTTCACTAAAATTAAATAAATATTTATTTCTTTACAAGTCATGTTTTTATTATTCACTTTAGTGATGATCTTATTTTGAAAAACATAATCACTATACCTTTCAACATACCCTTTATCTTCACTTCCGCCACTTCTTAAATCTTAGATAAAGAGATTCTATTATTTTATTTTTTGGACATCATATCATTCCCTTTAGATATATTGTTTTATTATATATAATTATTCTCCAATAATAATTGATCAATTTATTATTCCTCATCAATATCTTTTTCAAATTTTGATCTTGGACCATTTGATGTGAAATTACCAATATCTCTAAACATAAAAAATTTTAAAGGGAGATTTAACTTGAAATTTCAATTTCATATTCCAATATATCTTTATATCAGAGAAATAATTTTATAAAATTTTATACCCAAATCAATATCTAAATTTGAGATCTGATATTCTTCTTCAATAACATATTTATTTATCTTTTTGAGTTTATTTTCTTTAAATGAAATATATTTTTAAAAATTTTAATTTATATTGAAAAAATTATGTTTTTCCATTTGTTAAAATATTAAAATACATTGTAATTAATTAATAAGAATAGTACATAAATTTTTATCTTCAAAATTTGAAACATTTTCATCAAACCAATCTGGTATAATGTGAATGATCTTCTCTATAACTGTATATTTTTGTAACATCTCACTATATATTATGATCATGTTCAAAACATAATTTACCTTTTTTAGAAGATATCCATTGTCTCAACATCATGTATACTAAATACTTCTTACTTTTACCTATAAATATGCACTTTTACCACTTTGGTATTTCATTAATAGCTATTTGAAACATTATCCAATTTTTTTCCATTTTAATTATTATAAAATTAAATAATAAAATATCTAATTCGGAATATAAAATAGAATTTTGGGAACCTATATCATTTTTAATATTGCTATTTCCTACTAATATGATAGAAAAAGCTTCATAATTTGGTATGAATCCATTTATTATAGCTTCAAAGACATCATATTTGATAGATAAAAGTTAATGAATCATTTTTCCATTAATATTTGATTACCCAACCCATAAAAAATGATAATACCATATTATTCACTAAATTATTATCATATGTTACATACAACCCAAATTATATGATAAAAAATACAAACACTAGGTAGAATATCAAAAACTTAGGGAACCAAGCCTTGATGCCACTCAAAAAGACCTATATGATCAGTGAGAAATCCTTGGGGGATGAGGTGAATTTGTGTTTCAATTACTTTTTAGGATTCCATTTTGAAACAAACTGAACCTCATAATAATGTGTTAGGTCTATTCTCTATCACAAAATCAATGTTTACACACAGAGGGGTAAGTATATTTATAAGGTTCACCTCTCCAAAATGAGAAAAATAATCCATTGCATGATTTAGTTTTCAAGGAGACCATATGACTCACTAGTATCAATATGCGTGTTAGTATGAATATTGAATATCATTTAACTCATGATAAATGTCTCCTGACTATGATGAGAGCTTCTTGAACTATTACAATGATAAAATATATTTATTTCAATAACAATAAATTATTCAGTCGAACTATACTTTAATATAGAAATTTAATTTGTACTTTTATTTCTTCTTCCTCAACCTATGTTTTTGCTGGTTTATTCACCCCTCACTTAAAAAAATACATAAACTATTTTTATTCATATTTATATCAAAAATATTCTAAATTATTAATGTATATATGAGTCAAATCACCCAATCATATACACATTTTGTTATATGTAGTACAATAATTATATTTCACAAAAATAAAATCTAAAATACATGTCCTAATTTAAATATTTTAATAAAATTTAAACAAATAATTTCCTTGAGAAATTTTCAACATTTTTTCCTTCTTCTATTGTTCTATTATTATCTTTGAAACTTGGTTTCAGTTTAATGTGGAGTTGTAGAACTAGATTAAATGTGACCAAATAGTTACAACAGAAACTATTTATTCTCATTCAATAGAGTAACTATATTCATCATAAGAACCTTATTCTTAATTTTAAAAAATATAAAATATAATTTTGTGATGTTTAAAACAAGATAAAATAATTGATAATCGTATTAAATAATTATCTTCTTCCAAATGAATAATCATGAAATTATCATATTTTTAATAACGAAATGTCTCAAAATTCAATAAAGAATATAACTCTTAAGAAGTTAAGAGGTGATTTTATTGAAGACAAATTTACATTTCCAAATATGTTATTTTATATTCTAATGTTGGAAGTATGTATTATGAACTCTTGGAAAAGTTTTCTAAATTGACACATTAATCATAATAATTTTTAGTTAATTATTTCAATGATAGAAATACTCTATTGAGTTCACTTATGACTATTATTAAGTCAATTAGTTTCTCTAATAAAGTGATACATAACCATTCTAAACTAATAATTCACTCTTCCAGTGTAATTCATTTGAAAATATTCTATCTCCACTATTCATGATGACTATTCTAAATTTTTAAGGGTTTATATAAATTTCATCTTCTAATTCCAAAATACCAAAATTCCTAAAAATAAATACATATTATTGAAATTCTTTCAAACATTGAAAAATATTTCACCACACATAATATAAATTATTTTAATGTGAATTTGATTATGATTTATTAATTGAGAATAATGTAAAACAAAAAATATCACATCCACTTCAAACTTATCTAAAACCTATTCTCTAAAACATTTTCATATTATCAAGGGATCACTTTACTCCAACTTAATAAAACAATAATATCAATGAATTATAAACATCTTAAAAACGTCTCCTAGTACCAGTAAGATTATTTTATTGGAGAAAATAGTGATAAAGAATTGGGAATTACTACATTTTATACAAAATATATACAAAATAAAATGTGATTAATTGGAAATATAACCTAATAAACTTATAATACTTTATTGTCTGATTTTTTTACCCATTTTCTAAAAATGACGATGATGATGTTCCCTTATCATTTCAAGAAATGGATAGATTTGTTACTCTATTTTGTAATAAGAATTTAATATTTAAGAAGTGATATAACTCATCTAAGGAATATCTTTCTATATCCAAGGGAATAATTTCTAAACTTATTTCCAACTTTATGAAAAATCTATTTTTAATTAAAATAATATTGATTAGAACATACTTTTAAAACTATCATAATGAAATTAGTATAAATAAACATTTATCTAATTTTAAATATATAAGGGAGAACATTGATAAGATTTTAATAGAGTTAAAAACATAGTGGAAATAATATGAAATTTTGTTTACCTCTAAACAGTCACATTTCTAGTGTATTTATTTTATTTTAGGAAAAAATATTTGAAAAAAATCAATGAAGTGTTCATTGGAGAATTTTTTTCTTTAAATAAGGTTCAATCCTATGGAACTAACAACAAATATATTTCTAGATATCTAATATATATTCAATATTTTAGGGTTGGATCAATGTTATTTCATAATGTTCTATTTTTTAAAATTAATGAACCCTATAAGGTTTAGAATAAAAAAATAGTTTTGAATTTTTTAAATGAAAAGTATGAGAAATAGAAACTAGAAAACATTATATATGGGTTAAAATTCTTGAAATGTGACTAAAGGATATCAAACTTCTGTAACATACAAAATGTGGAAGGTTTACATGTTACTTTTAGAGACAATTAGAAAATGGGAATTATTTGTGTTAAAAATGTTTTCTTTCTTAGTAAGACTCACATTTATAAGGTAAATCAGGTTTTAACACCTAAGCACAACCTTATTAGTATAATTTTATTATGTGATAAATTTTACTCCATGATATTTGGGAATCAAACATACACTATAAATATTTTAGAAGGTCTTCATGTTTTATTTTCCAATAAGAATGACAATGTTTACACTTTTGACCTAGTAGACTATAGTTTACAGAATATGAATTTCCTTAGTGTGACAATGGTTTATATCTAAATTTTTTATAGTATGTTAAGATAAAAAAATATTTAAAATTTATATAAACATGAAATGATATGTGAAGGATGTTTTTAACTTATATTTAACTCTTTTAGAATCTATAAACCTTTCCAATATTTTATGTAAAATATAGTTAGAATCAAACATATCAGAGAAATATCATATTCTAAACCATTAATATGGAAGAATTTGGAATTTTTTGGTTCTATAAAATCTAAATGTATCAAAGGAAAATAGTATGAGTATGTCCTAGTTGATGATAATAGTAGTTTTACAAGGGTTGATTATCTTTATCTTAAGTCATAAATACTCTTTTTTATTAAATGGTTTTATGATATTGTTGAAATTTTTTAAAACCTACCTATAGTCACTACCCATAGTGTTCATTAGAGATATTTTTAAAATTATACTTTCAAATTTTTTTAGTGAGCATGGTAGTACTGACAATTTCATGAAATAAAAACTCCACAACAAAATGGTGTAGTTCAAAGAAGGACAATACCCTTTACAAAATTACGCAGTCTTTTTTTTGTGAGCATTATTTTTTTGAGTATTTTTTCAATATGTCAATTATTAATTATAGTTATTATGTATTTTTTTTACTTATACCAAATTTAAATATTAAACTTTATGAATTATTGAACAATAGGTAGAAAAAATATGGTTACCTTAAGGTTTTCTGATGTAAGGTGATTATTGTAACAGCCCGAGATTTTATGGAAAGTATTATTTTTAATTAATGTCTTGTGTTGTACACTACAACAGAAGGAGTTTTCACAACACACATCCCTGACTTTCCTTTCATTACACGCAATCACGACCTTCCTCGATAGCGTGTGTAGTACGTAATACCGAGTTTCACTAAACGATATATTATTATAATATTATGAACTAGCCGTTATGAATAGTAATACCGACTTTTTGAAATTTTATAAATTTTATCTTTCAAAATGGACTTCATTTTTGGATTCGGAATATCGAAATTAGCTTAGGGTGAAATTTTGGCACTTCTCGGATAACTTTAATATTCTGATGAATAGTGAAAATTACTAAATTTTAATTAAAAACAAATTTTTTAATCAAAACAATTAATTGTGATAAATTATTAATTTGAGTGGTTTAAAAGTATATTTAGAATATATTTTTACAATTTAATACAATGTTGGTTATTGGATGTAATTTCACATTTAAACCAGACATAAACAAGTGTCAATCTTTTGATAGTTATTATCTCTTAAAAACACGCTATTTGTTTTAACGACAGGAATTAATTTTTAAATTAGTTAATGTAACTGATATGTTTTGAATTCGGTAAAATATAAATCATTTTTGAATTCATAATATCAAATATAGCTTAGGCCTAATTTTTGGTATTTTTCTGGAAACTTTCATTTTTTGATGAATAGTGAAACCACTAAGTGGTAGTTAAAAAACTGAATTTTTCATAAAACATAATTTTACCACTTCTGTGAGTGGAATTTAGAAAATCTGAGAGAAACGGTTAATATTAAGGACTAAAATGTGGTTCAATGAGATGAAAATAATTTTTGGTGAAGAGTAACTTTTTACTTTTTTTACCACGGTTAAAAGTAAATTGGGTAATTAAGGGTAAAAGTGTTATTATTATTACTCTAAAACATGTCCTAATTCTATTGTATAAGTGTAATTCGACCAAAAACAACCTTAGGAATAAAATATGACCATTTAGGCCCACTTGGATTAGATTAGGACATTTATTATTAATTTATTTAAAGAAGGGTTAAAATAGTTAAAATCAAAGATTAATAAGTAGATAATTTTTAATATAGGGTTATACATAAGATAAATTCTACTATAAATATTAATTAGAAAGATAAAAATATTTCCTACATAATGGTATTTTATTTTTAATTTTTAGACATTAAATAAGTTAATTTATTTATGACACAACGATGATACAATAATTATCTTATTAATGAAATATTGACATAACTGATGTTATAAACACCCAAATAAATATAATTTGAGCCTTTTTATGAATTTCACTAATTTTATAGGTTAATATTATATGTTAGTATTTATTTAAGTAACTTTTTTCGAACTAATCATTCTGTTATTATTTTCACAAAAATCAATTACTAAATAGTGTCAAAATTGACATAAAATTGTTTTTAAAACAAATATTATATTATTAATTGTTATTTTATTACTAAAAATCTATGGTTCGGAAAAATGACTTAGATAAGGTTATATATATTAATGATAAACAACTTGGGGTTCGTTTGGCTTGTTATAGTAAGTTTATTAACCTTATAGTGTAAGAACACAAAAAGACATGGTAAAAGTGATATTATCTAACTTAAAGTTAAAACTAAATGATAAGGTTAAGATAGTAAACTAAACTTGTCCAATTTATATTGGATGAGAGTATTTCGACCCATACCCACCTTGGCTTCTATATAACTCAATTTGGAGCAATTAAAAACCGAATATGACTTTATAATAAAATAATATTTTTAGTTATTCCAAAGGTGCCCCTCTCCTCCTTTATAAAAGGGCACCTCCTCCCTCTCTTCCTCACACCACTTTGAGCCTTCAAGCTCATCCATCACCAGCAAAATTCTCTTCTCCACTTCCCTAGAAACATCCTAGAGGTCCTGGTCTTCTTCAAAGACCAATTTTAGTTCCCTAAGAGGAGGACTCAAAGAGGCGCTTCAAAGAAGAGGTAATGTCCGTTACCGATTCTTTCAACTTTATTTCTTCTTCCACTTATTCTTATTAGGATGTTTCACTATGAAGTAATAAATCATTAACAATAATATACTGATATGTTATTATACGTATGAAACAACCCTATTTCACCATCTATCCATCCTACGGAAAATGAAATCACCACGCGTGCGTACGTACGGAATACCGTCTCCACGCCGTGGTGTAATCTATTTTCCACCACCACCTTACTTGGATGGGTATAATGGTGTAAATAATAACTATATATGATTATTGTAAAGTGATATTGATTCTGAAATAGTATACATACACTCCAATACAATTCCACGATCATGAGAACCATATCATCGATCGTGCGTACGTACGGACAACCGTCTCCACGACGCGATGAGATTCATTCTCCCAGTTAACCAATCATGAATGCTTATAAAGTATATATAATAAATAATCATGAAATATATGAAATAATAATGATACTGGATTTATGTGTATATATATTTATGTCATCTACTTAATTCCATTCAACTCAATAAGGAAACGAAAACAGCATTCATGCGTACGTACGGCCTACCGTCTCCACGAACGGTGTATTTATTTCCATTTACTATTCTAGTATATATATGTATATTCTGAATATATATTATATGTAAATCATGTTTTATATTATGGAATTAAGTAATCATGATCTAAGTAATCATATGAATAATTACAAGTCAAAACACAGATGACAAATGAAACGATTTTACCCAAAACACTCTTTAACATGGAATTTACAAAAGAACGGGTAATATAAAGTCATAAGTGAAACATATATGATATCATAACAATGAGTATGATTCAGGAATAAGACAATGACATTATTTAAATCATTATACAAGAGTTTCGGACACTTATGAAGCAAATCAGACCTAAGGTAAGGGAAATATCACAATCCCATTTTTATCCGAGTTTGTTTATACTTTGGTATTTACTGGAGTGTATTTTATCATCCAAATCCATGTTTCCTCAATATGTAATATTATTTCCATCCACCTACAATTGTTTAAATCCATTTTTACCCTTTGGTGAGTTTATAGTAAAAGATATTAAAGGAATCTTTTGTCATTTTTCGTACGAGGTACTTTTTGTCTTTTCCGACAAAAGTACGAGAAGAATGTTTTTTTAAATTATACGGCATGAAAGGATTCTTACGGTTTTATAAAGCCTTATTTTCATGAAGATTCCTCAAAAATATTTCATGACTATTTTCTATAAAATCCTTTTCTTTTAAAAATTCATGACATTTTGTGAAAAGAAAATGATTTTAAAGAAGAAAGTATATTTTCCTCAAGAATTTATTTCAAGTGTTTTATCAAAACCATTTTCCATCTAAAATGAAATTATTTCATATGTGTATTTTTTAAGTATCATGTCTCTATCATTTACATGGTTTCACTTTTCTTATTATGAAATGATATCCATTTCTTTTATATAGATTATGTTATGATGAGGTGATGTTTTTGAAACCCATTTTATTCATTGGGTTATTATGAATGATGTATGTTTATTTTGTGGTATAAGTTATAATGATTTCATTATGAGATGGGTGGGACCTATATCTCCCTCCAATTCATTGGGTAAAGATTTTCTATCTCATGAGATAGACATGGCTGGAACGACAGGTTAAACCGGTTCAGTGAAACAGGACTGAAACGAGGAGTGAACTTGGATCAGAAATGGACTTTGTCCACTAAGATAGTCTTGGCAATGAGTCTTGACTAATAAGAAATAATTCTCTATGATTATGTGTGTATGCCACAAAGTTTATGTTTTAAGTTATGATTATTGGGATTACAATTCACTACTATTATTTATCCCATGTTATGATATTATGATCTCTTTTGCAGGTTAAGATTTCAAAAATGTTATGTTCTTATGAATATGATGTGATTGATATTTCTTTTGTTTACCCTTACTGAGCATTTGAGCTCACGCTTTTATGTTTTTTCCCCAGGATATAAATAAAGGTTTTAGTTCAAAAAAAAGAATATCATTATGGGAGATATTGAAGATCGTTCACCACGATTAGAAGATTATATTCCGAGTTTCCAAAGACACTAAACTATTACAGTCCTTGTGTGTGTGTTTTTGTTATGTACTAAGTATTCCTCAAAAGTAATGTAATGTCCATGTACGTCAGGCTTCGGGTATCTGCAGTTGGTATCAGAGGAAAGGTTTAGTCAACCTTTGGAAACTCGAATGCGAAAGATTTAGTGAGATCCCTAGAGATATTTATAAGGTATTTCTTGGGATGTCCCTAAGGTTAAGTATAAGTATAGGTTATGGTTCTAGAATTATGGTGACGATCTTAGAATTAAACCTAAGATGTTAGATATTGAAGGTAATCCCCCTTTATTATGTTGTTTCCCCTAGCATGATTTTTGCCTCTCACACTATTCTTTTTGGCTTTTAGACGATGGCTGGAACCCGAAGAAACCGTATTGATCAATGCAATGGACAATGCAATGATTTTCCTCTTGAACAAACAAATGTTATGGGAGATGGAGTGAAAAATCTTATTGTTATGCTTACACAAGATATGAATCATTCTGGACTTCCAAATGACCATAGAAGGGAACAATATTCTATTGAGTCCTTCATGAGGCAACACCCACCTTCGTTCAGTGGCTCTTCTGATCCACTTGTTGCTGAACAATGGATTGGTACCACTGAAAAGATATTTTCTGTTCTTCAATGTTCTGAACAAGATAATGTCATCTTATCAGTATATCGTTTGGAAGGTGATGCTAATCAATGGTGGAATCTTATCAAGAATCTGAGGCCAAGAGATGAAATTGAGTCCATGGAATGGGACGAGTTCAAGAACATATTTTTCAATAAGTACTTCCCTCGTATTCTTTGAACAAAGATGGAGAAGGAGTTTCTCGAACTAAAGCAAAAGGATGATGAATCTGTTGGTATATACAAAGCGAATTTTACAAGGCTTGCAAGGTATGAATCTGGCTTTATCATCCAACCTGAAAGTAAAGTTGATCGATTCTTCAGTGGATTAAAACCAAATCATTGAATGGCATTAGCTATAAGAGACTTCAGTAGCTATGAAGAAATTGTGTGATGTTCCATTAAGGAAGAAATGGAAGTTGGTGTTACATATCCATCTCATGTTTTTGACAAGAAATGAAAGATGGAGTTCAAGGAGAAATCTCAGAATAATGGTGAAAAGAAGATGAATGTTTCCATATGCTCAAAGTGTGGAAAGAAGCATGGTGGAGATTGTCTTAATGGGAATAGAAAATGATTTAAGTGTGGAAAAGAAGGTCATCGAGCAGCTGAGTGTCGAAGTAATGGAAAAGGGTTGATAATGGTGTGAATAAAGAAAGGACTGTAGAGAACGCACCAACAAAACTTCAATGCTTCATGTGCAATGAAATGGGGCATTATGCTAATCAATTTCCTAATCCAAGGGTTAATGATGATCGACATGAGCAACCACTTAAGGCAAAGGACAAAGGGAAGTCACATGCAATCACTATTGGCAATGTTGAATATGACAACCATGTGGTGGAATGATTAAGTGTTTATGTAATGGGATTCCAAAATAATGTTGTATATTGTATCGTGGAATATTGGAATATTTTTGGGTCTATTGTGGTTTTCAATAATTTTATTGTACCAGTAACCATGGGAAGTGATTGAGATATTTTTGGTAAGCAGATGATATGCGCATAATGAAGGGATAAGAATATAATGAGATGTTTGATTGTATTCATGAGCTCATGATTGATATAAGTACTAAGTGATATCATGGTTTGAGTATATAGAATTTTGATGATTTTTGTATGTGGAAAATGTTAACTTTTTACTGCATTCATGTTTTCAATAAGGTTCAATGGGTATTCATTTTTCAAAAGAATAAATGATTAAGGCCTTCGAATGTTTGGAATGTGACCAGCAAGACATATCTTATGATATATGGGGATCAACGATGGTATTAAATATCTGCTAATCATTTTCACAATATTATGAGAGTGGACTGCAGTATTATCGATAAGCCTAAAGATTGGAATGGATTATGTTGGACATAAGTTAGTATTGTTTAAGGATAGAAGTTTTTTTTCGATATTATTGATGGGATGTTATAGTAATATAGTTTTAGAAAAAGGACAACCTACAGGACGAGCGACAACCCATCGCGTCGGACAAGGCTGTGGGAATCGAACCCACAACCGAAGTGCGACTGGCCTTTATCGCCAACCACTGGCCTACAGGAAGTCCCTAGTTCGTAGAAACTAGTTTTATTTTATTAAGAGGTATGATATATGAAGTATAAATTCTTTTTTGAAACCATATACGATTAATCTAACCATAAGACAGACTTATAACTTTTACTAACCTTTTGTTTGAAACAGATGGAATGACCCATCATTTTATCACATGATCTGATAACACATCACGAATAACAAATTCAACTTCATTTCTTTAAGGGATGAAGAAGAAATTGTTCAATTCACGTACAACAGTGAGACTGTACCAAAATAATGTAAGTATTTCTTTTAATTCATCAACTTTAGGGAAATGATCTTGAAAACCAAAAATGTTGTCCTAGTTCCCTTATATCCGATGAATCAGATGGTACCTTAGATCATCACAAATCTATAGCATTGTGATTGTTGGCTTTTTCAAATCCATGTTCTATACCACTCTCCATCAGAACATGATGGTTAGGTTTCTCTTCCATATCTATATTTTCACATATGTTCTCTTATGTGGAAACCCAGTGATTAGTTAATTTGGGTAACCGTTATGTTTCATACTTTAGTTTTTTAAAAATTGGTTTTGGTATTCCTTTTTACGATGTGGGTTTCTATTAAAGAAACTTTCGAGTAGTAAACCATTTATAACCCCGACGAATTTCGAGGAAGAAATTCATTTTAAGTGGGGTAGAATATAACACCCTGAGATTTTATGAAAAGTATTATTTTGAATTAATGTATTGTGTTTTACACTACACCAAAAACAGTTTTCACAACACACATCCCTGACTTGGCTTGCATTACACGCAATCACGACCTTCCTCGATAGCGTGTGTAGTACGCAATACCGAGTTTCACTAAACGAGATATTATTATAATATTATGAACTAGCCTTTATGAATAGTAATACCCACTTTTTGAAATTTTATAAATTTTAACTTTCAAAATGGACTTCATTTTTGGATTCAGAATATCGAAATTAGCCTAGGGTGAAATTTTGGTGCTTTTCGGATAACTTTCATATTCTGATGAATAGTGAAAATTATTAAATTTTAATTAAATTTTTTTTAATCGAAATAATTAATAGTGATAATTTATTAATTTGAGTGGTTTTAAAGTATATTTAGAAAATATTTTTACAATTTAATACAATGTTGGTTATTGGATGTAATTTCACATTTAAACCAGACATAAACAAGTGTCAATCTTTTGATAGTTATTATCTCTTAAAAACACGCTATTTGTTTTGATGACAGGAATTAATTTTTAAATTAGTTAATGTAAATGATATGTTTTGAATTTGGTAAAATAGACATCATTATAGAATACATAATATCAAATATAGCTTTGGCTTAATTTTTTGTATTTTTCTGGAAACTTTCATTTTTTGATGAATAGTGAAACCACTAAGTGGTAGTTAAAAAACTAAATTTTTCATGAAACTTAATTTTACCGATTCTGTGAGTGGAATTTCGAAAATCCGAGAGACACGGTTAATATCAAGGACTAAAATGTGGTTCAATGAGATGAAAATAATTTTTGGTGAATAGTAACTTTTTTCTTCTTTTTTACCACGGTTAAAAGTAAATTGGGTAATTAAGGGTAAAAGTGATATTGTTATTACCCTAACACATGTACTAATTCTATTGGATTAGTTTAATTCGACCAAAAACAACTTTAGGAATAAAATATGACCATTTAGGCCCACTTGGATTAGATTAGGACATTTATTATTAATTTATTTAAAGAAGGGTTAAAATAGTTAAAATCAAAGTTTAATAAGTAGATAATTTTTAATATAGGGTTATACATAAGATAAATTCTACAATAAATATTAATTAGAAAGCTAAAACTATTTCCTACATAATGGTATTTTATATGTAATTTTTAGATATTATATACTTTAATTTATTTATGACACAACGATGATGCAGTAATTATCTTATTAATGAAATATTGACATAATTGATGTTATAAATACCCAAATAAATGTAATTTGAGACATTTTATGAATTAAACTAATTTTTTAGGTTAATATGACATATTATTATTGATTTAAGTAACTTTTTTCAAACTAATCATTCTGTTATGATTTTCACAAAAATCAATTACTAAATAGTGTCAAAATTGACATAAAATAGTTTTTAAAACAAATATTATATTATTAATTGTTATTTTTTTCCTAAAAATATAAGGATCAGACAAATACTTAGATAAGGTTATATATATTAATAATAAACAACTTGGGGTTTGTTTGTCTTGTTATAGTAAGTTTATTAACCTTATAGTGTAAGAACACAAAAAGACACGATAAAAGTGAAATTATCTAACATAAAGTTTAAACTAAATGATAAGGTTAAAATAGTAAACTAAACATGTCAAAATTCTATTGGATGAGAGTATTTAGACCCATCCCTACCATAGCTTAGAAATAAATCAATTTTGAGCTATTAAGAACCGAATATGACATTATAATAAAATAATATTTTTAGTTATTCCAAAGGTGCCCCTCTCCTCCCTTATAAAAGGGCTACTCCTCCCTCTCTTCCTCAAAACACTTTGAGCCTCCAAGATCGTCCAACCGCTTCCAAATTCTCTTCTCCACTTCCCTAGAAAAATCCTAGAGGTCCTGGTCTTCTACAAAGACCAGGTTTAGTTCCCAAAGAGGAGGACTCAAAGAGGCGCTTCAAAGAAGAGGTAATGTCCGTTACCGATTCTTTCAACTTTATTTCTTCTTCCACTTCTTTTTCATAGGTTGTTTCATTATGAATTAATAACATCAGTATCACTAATATACTGATATGTAATTATAAGTATGAAACAACCCTATTTCACAATCTATTCATCCTACGGAAAACGAAATCACCGCGCGTGCGTACGTACGGAATACCGTCTCCACGCCGTGGTGTAATCTATTTTCCACCACCATCTTACTTGGATGGGTATAATGGTGTACATAATAACTATATATGATTATCGTAAAGTGATATTTATTATGAAATAGTATACATACACTCCAATACAATTCCACGATCATGAGAACGATATCATCGCTCGTGCGTACGTACGGACTACCGTCTCCACGACGCGATGAGATTCATTCTCCACGTTAACCATTCATGAATGATTATAAAGTATATATAATAAGTAATCATGAAATATATGACATAATAATGATACTAGATTTATGTGTATATATATGTATGTCATCTACTTAATTCCATTCAACTCAATAAGGAAACGAAAACAGCGTTCATGCGTACGTACGGCCTACCGTCTCCATGAACGGTGTATTTCTTTCTATTTACTGATCTATTATATATATGTATATTATGAATATATATTATATATAAATCATGTTTTATATTATGTAATTAAGTAATAAAGATCTAAGTAATTATATGAATAATTACAAGTCAAAACACGGGCGACAAATGAAACGATTTTACCCAAAACACTCTTTAACATGGAATTTACAAAAGAACGGGTACTATAAAGTCATAAGTGAACCATATATGATATCATAACAATGAGTATGAATCTGGAATAAGTCAATGACATTATTTAAATCATTATAGAGGAGGTTCGGACACTTACGAAGATAATCGGACCTAAGGTAAGGGAAATATAACAATCTCATTTTTATCTGAGATTGTTTATACTCTGGTATTTACTCGGGTGTATTTTATCATCCACATCCATGTTTCCTCAATATGTAAAATTTTTTCCATCCACCTACAATTTTTTAAATCCATTTTTACCCTTTGATGAGTTTATAGTAAAAGATATTAAAGGAATCTTTTGTCATTTTTCTTACGAAGCACTTTTTGACTTTTCCGACAAAAGTACGAGAAGAATGTTTTTTAACTTATACGGCATGAAAGGATTCTTATGGTTTTATAAAGCCTTATTTTAATGAAGCTTCCTCAAAAATATTTCATGACTATTTTCAAGAAAATCTTTTTCTTTTAAAAATTCATGACATTTTGTGAAAAGAAAATGATTTTAAAGAAGAAAGGATATTTTCCTCAAGAATTCATTTCAACTGTTTTATCAAAACCATTTTCCAACAAAAATGAAATTATTTCATATGTGTATGTTTTAAGTATCATGTCTCTATTATTTACATGGTTTCACTTTTCTTATTATTAAATGATATCCATTTCTTTTATATGGATTATGTTATGATGGGATAATGTTTATGAAACCCATTTTATTCGTTGGGTTATTATGAATGATGTATGTTTATTTTGTGGCACAAGTAAGAATGATTTCATTATGAGATTGGTGGGACCTATATCTCCCTCCATTGCATTGGTTAAAGATTTTATATCTCATGAGATAGACATGGATGGAACGACAGGTTAAACCAGTTCAATGAAACAGGACTGAAAGGAGGAGTGAACTCGGTTCAGAAATGGACTTTGTCCACTAAGATAGTCTTGGAAATGAGACTTGACTAATAAGAAATGATTCTCTATGATTATGTGTGTATGACAAAATTTTTCATGTTTTAAGTTATGATTATTGGGATCACATTTCACAACTATGATTTATCCCATGTTATGATATTATGATCTCTTTTGCAGGTTAAGATTTCCAAAATGTTATGTTCTTATGAATATGATGTGATTGATATTTCTTTTGTTTACACTTACTGAGTGTTTAAGCTCACCCTTTTATGTTTTTCCCCAAGATATAAAGAAATGTTTTAGGTCAAAAATAAAAATAAGATCTTTAAGGGAGATGATGAAGATCTTTCACCACGGTTAGAAGATTATATTCCGAGTTTCTAAAGACACTAAACTATTACGGTCCGTGTGTGTGTGTTTTTGTTATGTACTAAGTATTCCAAAAAAGTAATGTAATGTTTATGTAATTCAGGCTTCGGGTCTCTACAATTATCTTGAATACTAAATGTAATTTTTATAATTTTGTTAAAATGGATAATAAATGTATTTTTATTTTTCACTCCACCACTAGTAAGGTGTACTATGATTTCAATAAATGGATAAATTCCATTGAATAAATTTCACATTTCATGTTTGATGAGGACTTAACATGAAGTTGAAATATTTGGAATATTAAAATAAAATGTATTTTGTTTTAATAAGCCCCTTTGTTTTTATTTTATAGTTCAACGTCATCCATTAGAAGATATATTACTGGCAACAAAACCCAAAAATGTTAATAATCCAATACATGGGTAAAAACATTTCCTTATTACCTAGGAACCATATAATCTTTCAGAATCATCCCACTGAAAACATAAATGTTGATTTTGATCAACTAGTATAAAACTGAAATCCATAATACGTAAATGTGAGAATATTGAATTCTTATGCTAATTTAATCCTATAATGGTAGACTATTCATTGTATGAAGATAGTTTTATAGATTTTATGAAATAATATCTTAATAAATTAGAACCAAATAATGTTTGGACCCTAGATAAAAGTCCTATTGATATTTCGATTATAGGATTCAAATTAAATTTGCAAAATAATTTTGATGAGAATATAATAATTATTTGGAATATGTAAAGATGATTTAATTATGGTTATAATCCTAAATTTGGAATAAATTATGTATAAACTTTTTCTGTGGTAATAAGCCAAAAATCCATAGAAATTACATTATACTTCACAAATCATATGAATTTTACTCTATCAAATGGATACAAAGAGTTACTTAATGGTTATGTTCAAGAGAAATTTTATGTCGAAATAAAATCATAATTTTCAAGATATTAATTGATAAAAACATGTTTTTAAACATAATAAATAACTCTATAATCATAAATAATACATGAAAGCCTAGAATTATAAATTTTATAAATTTTTTCTTCCAAAAGATTTTATTAATTAAATGAAATATCCTAAATTTTTTATCAATATTTTTTTAATGAAATAATAATCCTACAAATCTATGTTGATGAAATTATTTTTGGATTAACCCAAAAATCATTTGTATCTTTTTTAAAAATTTTGCAAAGAGAATTTGAGATGAGTATAATGGGTTGTCTTAATTAATTTCTTGGATTCTAAATAATAATGAACCCAAATGAAATATTTTTAACTCATTATAAGTGCATCATAGATCACATTATAATTTTTTATTTTAGTAATGCCTCTAGTATTAGTACGTATTAGGAACCTCATATAAACTTGATCAAGGTGAATGTGAGAAGTTGATTTATCAAAAAATATTTAGAGGGATTATTGGTAATTTATTTTACTTGATGACTAGTTTAATACACATTATGTAATATGTGTTATAATGTTATAGGCTTTAATATATTCTAAAATAATACCATATTATTATAGTTAAATTAATCTTCCATTATCATAAAGGGACTTCAGATCATGTGTTGTTAAATTACTCTAGAGATGACTTTACCCATAACAGTTACTCAAATATAGACTTCAATAGTTGTAGAAAGAACCAGAAGAGTACATATAGTACATGTCACTTTCATGATGATGATTTATTCTCATGATATAAGAATATGCAACATTTTTTTTCACATTCCATTACTATAGATGAATTTTTAGAAACAACGAGTTATTAAAATCAATTATTATGGATGAAACAAAAACATGCTATGAACTCTAGATGAGTTTCACTCCTACTATGGTTATTTCTAATCACACAAGAAATATATCTTTTTTTAATAACCCATCGCATTACTCTTGAAAAAAAAAACAGTTCAATATTATAGAAAACTTCTTTCATGACCAAACACTTAACGAAGATATTATTATCAAGATTATTATAACTAAATATTAGATTTCTAATTTTTTTAAATAACCATTAAATTTCGATATAAATTAATATATTAATTAGAATTATGGTATGATCAATATTAAGTGATAATAAATTTTCATTCTTGTTTAATTATATATTTCCAATTATAAAATCCACATGATTTGGGGATAACATTCTAAATATAAAACAACAAGATTTTTTTTCAAATATTATAGATATTAATTGAAAAAAAATTATATGATCACACAGGGAAATCTTACTAAAATAAAAAAAAATTATTTTATGTTGGCCTCATATTTAATGGTAATCAATTTATTGAAGTAATGCATTACTTAATAATTTTATTATTACTTGGAGCATCGGTCTCACAATATTTTTTAATCAATCTCTTTTACTTCATTCCTTAAATTTAATTTTTCATATCATTAAACTTATTTTTATATATTTATAATTTAATATTACATATTCAAATTCTTATCATATTATATAAATTTACAAAATAATCCTTACATTGTGATTTTTTTCTCTACTATCAATAACCATTTAGAATGGGTGTTTTACAAAAGTCTAAAAGATGGAAACATATTACAATCATTATTATGAAAAGGAAGTTGGTCAACAGGAATTTCATCAAGCCAGGTGATGTCTTGATTGGATACCTTGTTTGCAAGACCATCAGCAACCATGATAGATTCACGATAAATATGAGTGATGATGTAGTTTATATTGTGAAGAGAACTGATGCAGTATATCCAACGAGTCGTGATCGGACATGCAAGATGTATCACACCATTCCAAACGGCTTGCACAAGAGTGGTCGAAGCACTCTCAATCCAGAGGTTATTCCAGCCATGTTGTTTGGAAAAAGAGATGACATGAATCAAACCCATAATTTCAGCTTCAAGGGAGGGAGAAATGCCACAACTACCATAGAAGCAACCAACGATCTGACTAGTATGATTCATGAAGATGGCGCCAAAACCCATTCTACTAGGATAGCTTTTGGAAGTGCCATCCACATTAACCTTAATCCATCCTAGAAGACGGATGCCAGAGGACATCAAAAGTACGAAGAGGTTGGAAATAGTTACCAAAAATACCTAAATGTCAAAGGATGCTAAAGTCTTGCACCGTGTTGTTGCAGTAAAAATTTTGGATCGAAGCAGCTTCACTAAAGGAAATGAGAATCCAAGTTTTTTCCTTCTTTAAGACTGGATGATGATTTATTATGAATAACAACATTTCTATCTTACCAGATCACGTGATGAAGATCAGAGATAACAACAAGAAACATGTTTTTAATTTGTTGAGAACTATTCAAATCCTCACATCTCATTAATTGAGTTTTGACAGAGCCATGCATCCACCATCTACAATCAAAAATTTCAAAAATATAATTCTAAAGAGGTGAATTAGTGGAAAAAGATAGAAATAGATGATTATCATATTCTTTATGCTGATTGTAGAGGTTTCATTTAGAATAGAGTTGAAAACCAGACGATTGAAGTGGATCATTAGTGGGAAGTGTGTTATGAGAAATTCTCCATATAATAATAAATCTTGAAGGTTTTATCCATGGTTTGTCAAAACGTTTTAACCACCCAAAATAACTTTTATAGTTAAAAAAAATGCTGTAAAAGTTTTTAGAATAAAGCCTATCATTGTGTGAAGCTTCCCAAAATAAGAAATCATCAGTGTTTGAGAAGAGGTAAGTATCAATAACATTCATAATGTTATCAAAAAGACGATCATTACAAATATAAAGAACATCTCTAATAGAGAGGTTGTTGTCCCCAGGGCTTTGGTCAAGTGAACCCTAGAAATTAAAAGAGTGCCAACATAGTTATCTAACCAGAAGTTCATAGAGGAGTTTCTGGAGACCATCCACCTGGAGTTACTCATGATGGTAGAAAAGGAATGATTTATGGATGGCTAGATAGAGGGGGAAAGAATGGAAGATTTTCCTTTCTTAAGTTTCTGAATAAATCTATTTTTAAGAAAGTTCATAGAATTGAAGTTATTATAGAATAAGTTCCATGTGAGCCTAGCTTGCAGAGCCTCATTAAAATGTTTAATATTTTTTATGTTGATACCTCCCTTCTCAATTGGTTGACAGCATTTAGACCTGGGAATGCTAACATGTTTCCGCTCCACAATGCTACCAGTCCAAAAAAAAATTGATTGTGGTGTTCATTTTTTTAATAATACTAGCTGGCCAATTGTAAACCATCATAAAATAAACCATTTTAGAGACAATAGTATATTTGATAAGGCAGATTCTACCCACCATAGAGATTTATTTTCCGTTCCAAGAGGAATGCTAGTTTATAACTTGATTGGAAATTTCAAGGAAGTGACAAGATTTGGGTCTTCCCCAAAAGATGAGGACACATAGGTACTTAAAAGGTTGAGGACCCTATTTTATACCTATGTCATTTATACTAATACATTTTATATTTTGTGAAACATGGATGAGTTTGAGTTTTTTTTGATTAACCACACAACTGAGGAGTCAGCTAAGATAGTCCTCCATAATAAAGAAAAGGATGGAAGAAAGAGGTTACCCTTATCTAACACCTTTAGTACATTTGAAACAACCTCTGGGAGAATCGTTAATAATAATGGAGATGGTGGCCGAATGGAATAATGTTCGTATAATAGTGATAAAAGCATAAGTAAAACCAAAATATTTAAGCCCCATACAAATAAAACTCCAGTCCATGGTATCAAAATCTTTTTTAATGTCACGTTTGATAGAAATATTACCGCCTATTTTTCTTTTTAAAAAGTGCTAAAGAATTATAACGCATGATAAATGATGTTTCGGATGTATCTACCTTTGATAATCCCAAATTGATTCTAGGAAACTAATTTTTCAGTGATAGAAGAGTGTCTGTTAGCAATGATTTTTGTGATGATTTTATAGAGGGTGTTGATGAGGGAAATGGGTCTGAGAGAATGGATCCCAAAAGCATTTTCAACCTTTGGAATTAGAGATAGAAATTGGGCATTTAGACCATGAGGGAGAACACCATTGTGGAAGAAGGACTTGACAATCTTGAAAACATCTATGTTAATAATATCTCAGTAGAGTTGAAAGAAACCATTACTAAAACCCCCTGGGCCAGGGGCTCTATCAGGGTTTAAAATGATGAAAATGTCATTAATTTCGTGATCAAGTGGGATGATAAAATGAAAGTTGTTATCCTCATAGATAACCACCACCCTAATTATCTCAGGTAAGAAGACTTTGTTTTAATCAGGTCCATTAAAGATAGATTCAAAATAAGACAAAATATAGTTGGAAATATCATTTTCATTGTCTAAAAGGATTTCACAATATTTTAAAGAGGCAAGAGGTCTACAAGATTTCCGAGCACTTTAAAGGGAATTTTAGAACATAGTGTTTCTATCCCCATCAGATAACCATTTTACTTTAAATACTTGTTTTCTGATCCTCTCTGTAATGGGGAGAAAAGAATTGAGCTTTATTGAAATGTTCATTTCATGGTTCTGATCAGTGCTAAAGTCAGAATTTTTTCTATGGTTTTGAAGAAGGTTCAAATCATTCTGAAGGAGGAGAATATCCTTATCTATTTTTTTGACATGATTGATACCCCAAACATTGAACATTTGATTAAGAGACTTTAATTTTGACGGGAAAGAAAAAACATCTTTGCAATGAGTCATGGAAAGCCAAAAGTTCTTTGAGATGTCAGTGCATTTATTGTTAGAGAACCAAGAATTATAAAATCTAAAAGGGAGAGGATGTTTAACAGTGTAAGTGGACACATTGACCGAAATAGGGTGATGATCAGAATGATGCTTATGATGGGTGTTGCTAGAAATAGTGTCACATTTGTCACGGGCAGGAACATTTGAGAAGGATCTATCTAGTTTAGAGGCAACCAATCTATTGTATTGCTTTCTATACGAGGTGTATTTGGAACCCGTAAGGTTTATTTCAATAAGGATGTTATCTTCAATAGTGGATTTGAATTCTCTCGTGGAGATCGTATAATGTGAAGGACCAATTTTTTCACTTTAATTGAGAATAGCGTTGAAGTCTCAAATTATAAAACAAGGAGCCTGAGTGCTATTTTTTATATCAGTGAGATAATACCAAAGAGTTATTCTATCTTGATATCTATTATAGGCACAAATAAAAGAGCAGGTAATATGAGTTCTCTCAATGACAAAATCAAAAGTGAATACTTGATCCGATATGCTAAAAATATTGACATTTTGAATGGATGAGTGAAAGAAGATCTATAGAGTTTCAATCAAAGTGGAATTTTTAGTATCACTTGTGAAGGTATAACCATACTGACATAAGTGGTAGAACATATGATAGAAACTAATCTTAGGTTCAGCAATAGAAAAAAAGGGTGTTGAGTGATAATCATTCTTTTTTAAACAGAGAGGGTGTCAGAGTTGGAAATACCCTGATGGTTCCAAAAAAGTATCTTCATTTATACCTAGGTATGGAGTTAGAACTCCTTTTTTTGTTTCTTGAGATCTTGTGTCTAGTAGATCTTCTAATTTGTTTAGAGTTAGGTGGGATCTTGATAATATTCTAACTACTTGTAGAAGAATGAGGGTTCTTTGTGATACCTATTTTAGGGTTCTCATTCACAGGTAAGTCTATAGTGTTTATAGTGCCCTTGGTATAATTGTTATCCTCATTTTGAGTATTCAAGATCACAACATTTACAGTCATTATACTGTCATAAGGTATATCTACTGATTTAGTGATGGAATGCATGGATTGTGTACCTAGAAAATTTGAGGTATTTCCATGAGTTGATGTACCTAATCACCTTCCTAGTTGTTGTTCAGAGTCCAGTGGTGGAGAGTCCATAAAATTAAGAGCACCCTATGCATTTCTCTGCATACTCATGATAGCAAGCCCTAGGGGGTTTCCCTGAATTGAATCATGTGAAAGACTCAAATGGTGAGCTTTGTCTATGACAATTGATTGTACAATACAATCAATTAACATACAAATGGATACATCTAAGTCAGGTTTTAGCTTGTGTTTATTATACATAGGTGTAGTTGCTAAAACCCGTTTAGTCTCAGGTAAAGAGCTAGCTTGATTAGCATAACAGCCTGCATCTTATTCTTGTTGGAATTATCTTCCTGATGTCTTAAATTTCTCCTTGACAGGTAACTCCATGGTGGTTTTAGTGTTATTGGGATTAATTTTATCATCATCTTAAGATTTTATGTTCGTAACATTCACATGCATGTTATTTTTGTTAGATTTTATACCTACTGAGTTAATGTCTGAGTTTGTACCAAAGAAAGATGATTCAGAGCCATGGGATGATGAGCCTGGGTGCATTCCTTCTTGGTGTCCAGGATCTAGTGAAGGTGTGATTTCTGGTTTTGAGTCATAGCCTTCAAAGTGTTCTGCTGAATGCAGAGATGGTATCGCAGTATCCTGAAGAAGTCCTCCAGTTGAAGTTGTGTCATTACCCAAACCCAAAGATGGGGGAAAATGGATGCAGTCTGGTGCGTCATGTTGAGAATCTATACCTACAACCAGGTTACCAATAGAGTTCCAAATATATTTTCCTTTTTATTTACCAGTTTTATTCTCACGAAGTTCCATTTTATGTTGTTTTCGAATGAAATCTATAACAATGGATTCAAGATCATTAAGGATTTTACTTTCATCCTATTCAACAAGATCAGCCCAGGAGGTTACAGATTTTGATTTAGGGGGTTTCTCCACCCATACCTCATGCTTTCATTTGGAAGATTCTGGGATGTAAGTGTTGATTGGATTTCTTTTTTTGTTATTTTTTTATTTCCTTCCATTCATTCTCTAATGGTTGGACTAATTTCTTCTTAATCACCCTACAATTTTCTATAGTATGGCCAATAAGTTTTAAAATTTTAAAGAATGGTGGATTTTTCTCATATTTCATCCTAATTTCTATTTTTTATTCTTTAGCAGAGAATATTATTGTATTATGGAGTGGTGAAGCCAGGTTAACCTCAACCATTACCCGAGAAAATATGCCAAAATCAGCAATTAGTGTTCTTTGGTCAATTTTCCATGGTAATCTAGTGCAAGAAACAATGTCATTAAGGATTTTAGGGTGCCAAAATTACCAATTTAAACCATGTAAGATAACCCATATTTGGGCCATTTTATTCTAATGAGTGTATGGTTTGAATTTATAGTCCCATTTAGAAATCCTAAGTAGAACATGTTTCAAATGGAGGTTACTGGTGTCCCATATGTTATCAAGGTTAGATTGAGAATTGAATAAGAAGTGGAAATATCCGTGACATATTGGAATAAGTTTCCAATTCGGTATACCCCAAAAATGTGTAATTCTAGGTTTAATATCTATTAAAGTCCATGGGTGGTCACCTTTCAGGTAGGAGATGTAGCCCACGATGGAGTATTTTCAGAGCTTCTCCTGTTGATGATGTTCAACTGGATCTGCTTCAACTATGAAACCACCAACATCTAGCTTCTTGAGATGAGGGGGTCTCGTTGATAATGCATCTTTACTGAGATCGGTGCCTTTAAGCGCATCTTGGGAGGAGACACCATTGCGTATCCTCGAGACTAGAGGTGTGGGGTATCCATCATTCAGATTTATTTCATTATTTTCATCAACAAGTCCTCACATATCAGACTTTTCATTTACGAAGAGGTGGGAGTCGAATCTCCCAGGCACAAGGAACACATCATCCATTATAGGAGGAGTGTAGAATCTTAGAAATCCCTAGATGATCTCAATTTTTAGAGAGATATGGTCTCCCATCTCTCTAGATTTTTTCTTTTAGAATTGGAGTGTTGTTCTTCTTATCTTCATATAAGATTATTTTCCTTTTAAACATCATTCCATAGAAGATAAGAGAAACTATTTAAAACGTATTCGAGAACTATTTTCAATGTTATATGATCGTCTCTATGAATTATAAGATAACATTATGCATTTTAAGACCTTTTTTTCTTATCATCTATTGAATTTTCTCAATTTTTAAATTTCAATTGATCCTAAAGTATGATTGGAGTTCATTAATATGGATGTTTTAGTTAGGGGGATTAGTGCATTATAAGAATATGGGCCATAACATTGGGAATATTTTCTTACTCTTATGTATTAATTAAAAAATTTAAATAATAGTCAATTTTGTGTAAATGAAAAGTATGTTTATATTTTTGAACATATTTTGAATTCATACATTTTATCTATCACATAAATATTCATGTTCCTTTTTTTCCTTATCTAGTGTCACTCTCTTTCAAAATGAAAGGTGATGGATATTAATATTTATTTGATTTGCGTAGAGTGAGTTTTTGTTCTTATATTATATTTTCCTAAGATTAAGGGGTAGATTTCTCAAACTAGTGTGGTTGTTGAATTAATTTTTGAGAATTTTAACGGGAGACTGTTGAATGGAATGACAAGATTTTAGAAAGATTGAAGTCTTTTGGATGTAAAACTCAGAAGATGTTTTTTTTTTCAAAAGTTATATAATGTTTTTATTTTTAAATAAAAAAATATTCTTTTTTTCATCATTTTTTATTATCAAAAGGGTGATATTGTTGAGTCAAATGAATCTTTTGAATCCTAGTTTTGAAAATCACAATATACTTTACTTTGGATTTTAGCTAACGTGAGCACTCTATTTTTGTTCTTCTTATGAATTTTATAAATTTATATTATATCTTTCATTAAACAAAATTATTCATATAATTTTTGGAAAATCCTGAAATTTTTGGATTATTTAATTAATTGGTTGAAAATTATTTCTTTTATGCAATTTCAACTGAACCTAATGATTTTAGTAATGTTTTTAAGATATCACATATAAACTAGTATGAGATTCATGGAACAGATGACAGGGAAGGACATTAAATGTATAATTTATTCATAATATATATTCTTTTTTTAGATTCAGTTTTATTATATTTTAACATGATTTTACAGAAATATTCATTTTGTGAGGATTCATTGTAAAATAGATTATTTTTACTTTTGTATTCACTTCATCTAATCACTGTAATGAATTTGATTCTGAGACAAAAAGCTCATAAATTTGAAATACTATATTCAATGAAGTATAGGTGACTTGGTCATTATACTAATCATGAGGATTGAAGATTCTTTTTAGGATAGATTTTTCTTATTCAAAAATAATATCAATGAATATTCTAGTAATGAACTAGAACCCACTGATGGGTTAAGTCAACAATATTTCAATGTAGAACATGGAATATATAGTTTAGGTTATAAAACATCTTTACACATTATGATAAATGAATATATTTGGCTTTTTCACAACATTTTGGCAATAAATATCCCTTATAATATAATATTGATTCATATCCAATAATAATTGTTTTGTCTTTATTTCATTTGTTTTACATTTCTATTTCTTTTTTTCTATTATATTATATTATGAGTTAAGTTGATTTAATTTTCATCATAATTATTTTCCATAATATGTTTATATTTTTATACTTTAATTTTTTGGCAATTATAATTTCTTATAAGTTTGAATTATTGAGAGGGATGAAAACTATTAGTCAGGTTTTTGATATCAATTCATAACCTCTTGAATCATACATAATTTCCTTATCCAAGACAAAAATCCAGATAGAAATCAATTTTTCATTTTGTTTTTAAACATTTTCGTCTTCATATTTTAAATTCATAGTGTAAATATCTCTTCTATAATTCTATTTTTTACAATATTTGTCTATACATACTCTCTTCCTTTTTCATACACCCCATCAAATATATCTTGATTTTTTAATATTTTAAACTCAAAATCAAAATTTATCTTCTATAAACTACTCATTACCTTCTTCCACTTGATATTAAATATTTGGATCTATAAAAAATTTTATCCATCACTAGATATAATTAGAATAATTAATGATTCAACTTGCAGTAGACCATGAAATACCAAATGACCCACATATTTATAATCTCAAATTTTGGATAGTGACGCAAATCAGGTTATGACTTCATTTACAAAGGAATGATGAACAGTTTTCCCTCTGTAATTTGGGTTAGCATCCCTAATCTTCTATTACCATTTCAAAACCCCTCTATTATTAGAATGCTCAGACACCATATCGGAAATTATATATGTTTGAATAGCCGCACATAGTCAGTTTATCACACTATGAATCCACGATTCTGTGTTAGGTTAGATGTGTCTAGAGTCCCATTTGATTTTCTATGGATCAAAATTAGAGAGGGGTTTTTGTGCAAAAAGAGTTTGGTTCATGATAATTGGATGGATTTTTGTTTTTAATGTGTACAGCTGGGGAATTCTTCAGATGTGTTTCATCGAGGACCTACATCGATGGTGGGAAGGGGTTTAGGAAATCAGTTGGAGGATGGTTACCGAGGAGTTCTAGATCTCACAAGGATGGTTGAAAAAGACTTGGAAATAATTACGAGGATTTTGAGGACGATGGATCAGTGCATGATGAATTATGTGGAGGAGATAGAGGATGTGAAACTCTATTTTTTGTAGTCGGGCATAGAGAAAAATATCTACAACGAGGCAGTGGTATGCCATGTTGCGGATGATATTGGTTCGGGCATGGGGAAAGAAGCCACAACACATAACCCCAATCTGAAGGTTTTTTATGTGTTCAATCATCTGAGGAAGGATCTCGTGAGCCCTTCTAACATATGGAAGGGCGTGGAAAGGGCTGAGTACAAGCATGTTTGAGGTAAAATTCAGAGAAACGGGTGTAATATGGTCTTGGTATAGACAAAAAGTGTGTATTATATGTCTTTGTATTGATCTCTGGCTGAGGAATCAGGACTGGGTAGTGTTGATGTTTGTAAGGGAAAGCGGGGGCCTACTACAAATGCAACTGGTCCAAATCGAGGTGGTATAATTTTTACAGGGTATTCAGATTTTTTGAATTGGGATCCCCTTCATTTGGACAATAGGTTTGAAGGCATATCAATGTTTGAGTTAGTTTTAGATCATGTTGTCCAAGGTGAGAATGATGGAAATGGGGTCTATAAGAAGGAATCCAATGGGAGTGAACATGGGCATTCTGCGGACAAAATTCCAAGCCCAGGGAGAAATAGAAGCTTTAAGAGAAGGAAGGGGAGAAAGGGTTACTCCTCATTACATCCTCCCCTGGTGACACACTCTTCAAAAAATATAAGATACAAGAAAATAACTATTTAGAATTTGAGACACTTGAGGACATCGTAATAGGATGAACAGTCCATGGATTTTCTGTTGAGCACGGATGAGGAAGTGATTGAGCATGTATTGGTTCTCAATGCAACCGAAAAATAGGCAACCAATATAATGGAGACCCACAGAGTGTCTCACAATGAGGATAAATACGCATGGATTGAAAAATATGATTTCATTCTAGTATGGGGATTTAATAATGTTTATATAATCATGGAGTAGTACATACATGCATGGGACCAGATCACTTCTGATGTTTAAAGGAAGATGATGGAGAAATACAGCACTCAAATTTTAGATTTATCCTTGAAATTGTTGAAGGATGAAGAATCTAGTAACCTTTATATTCTTTTTTTTTTCTTTTCTTAAATTGAATGTTTCTCATTTTTTTGACTGGAATGTTGTGCAAGATGTCTATTGGGTGTTTTCAATTCTCTACTTGTTTTATGTGATATGTCTGGTGTTTCGACCTCATCATGATACTTGAATCATATATATATGGGGATCAGAGCATTAAGTCTTCATCGGAGCATGCCTTTTGGATCTGGATGGTGAGAGGGTATGGCTTGCCATCGGTTTCGTGCCTGTCCATTTCTGCATGGAACTACTTGCCAAAAGGTTACGGTTGGATGAAGCTTGTTGTTAGGGTGTAATTACTATGGCGGAGCTGATCCTGTAGTTTGTTCAGGGTTTTTTGTTTTGGTTTCATGTGGGAGTTTTTGTACATTATGGTTCTCACTTTTCCTCAAATGTATTTTGAAAATAAAAATGTAATTTTCAGTCATACTTCCTTGACTTACACACTAGTCCCCACCCCAAGTCAAGTTCCCCATGGGGTCTTAGGATTGTCTTTCCATTTTCCAAAGGGTGTAGAGAAGTCTTCAGGATTTAATGAACCACATAGGGAGATAATAACCTATTTTTTCATCATAACTATAATATGTAATTAAATAAATATGAATATGATATATGAAAATAAGACAATATCACTTGATTTTATAGTGGAAAGCACACCATAATAATATAATAGCCACTCTATAATGATATTAAAATGATACAAGAAATACAATCATAAAAAATATGCAATACTGTCCAAAAACTAATCATATAAATAAAATAAATGTGTAAATAAAAAATAAGATACCCACTCTATCATCAACCGCACTTCATAACTATCTCCAAAACCGTTCTAAGATCATATGACCTAACCACCTTTTTATAACATTGTATCCCACAATATACTCTAATAGGGGGTGAATTATGGTTTTTTAGAAATTATTCTTTAATATAACTTCAACATATATCATCTTTTTATCTGTAAAGTCACTTGGTACTCATTACACCGATTCCACAACCTCACTAATACATAAATAGAAACAGAAATTCATGAACATAGATATTTTTACTTGGTTCACATACCCTTATCTATATCCAATGAGAGTATATAAATGATATATTCATATCCCTAATAATAAATACTTTACTAGTCAATGATTATTGTCCTTAGGAAAAGGTCACTACTCATCAAAATTCTAAGACAACTTCCTCTCTTCTTCAAAATTATATATATTATGGTTACACAAGTGATAAAACCTATACACTAGTTGAAATCATAAGAATAATAATAAAAGAAATAAATCTATAAAATAATGAGTGTTCTATATGATGCTTTGATATCCACTTTCTAATATTAAAAAGCATGTTTAATAACTCTTATCTTATAAACATAATATTCAATAGAATTTAATCTAAACATAAATTACTATTCAATTACAGATATTCAATGAAATAAAATGATTTTACAGCACATTTACTTTTACCTAATCTAAATTTCTAAAAAATCGTTTTTTAAATATCATTTATCCCTTATTTGTTCCAACCATATGAAATAATTTTTCTATAAATAAATTATAAATTAAAATTAAAATTCATGAAATAAATTATCTTGAATATTCCCAACTTAAAAATCATCCCTTGGATCATCTTCTTTTGGGTCTCCACTATTGATCTCTATTAAGGTTGAAGAGGCTTGTGATGTAATCTCCAAATAAATAGAAATTTTCCATCTTATTAAATCAGGTCAAAACCACTTTTTTAAATCTCTATAATATAAACCATTCTTAAAAATACTATATCAAGATCAATATTAGACCAACCACGAAGTGTTACAAAAACTACAACAATGTAGTTCTTATCTAGTTGAAGCCACATCAAAATAACATACTCTATGCTCAACGTCTCATTTCCTCTTCAACTCTGTAATCAATACTAAAAACATCCTACACCAAGATGTGGTGATCCATAATTTTGAAACTTTCTATCATTATATATAAATACCTCCCCCATTATATTTAATGTAATATGATTCATATTCAATTTTTTATTAATCTTACATGAATCAAACATAGAATTTGAAATGATTTTTTTGGGTATCTCTATTTTTAAAAATGATTTTCCCATTATAAAATTCATAGTGAAATGGCATGGCATGAACCATATCCCAATTTCAATTAAAAATTAACCAAAAAAACATATAAAACACCTTATATAAAAGATAAAAATCATTTTCTATATATATTGGTCTCAAATATTTTCCCAGATAAAAACATTCCTTTTGAAAATAAAATGAATTATATTATAGCATTTTTACTTTGAGGAAATGCACTTGATTATTGTGTGGAGAGACTAGTCATTTATTACTGAAATCCCCCTATATTTTAATTTCTTATAAAACATTAAAAACATCAAAAAATTTAGTATACCCAAATATATAATGGTGTAGCAAGTATTTCTGTGAAATGATGAGTTCATCCTTCACCAAACATATCAATATTTTTCTTTAATGGTCAGTGTATCCCTCGCTATACTACTCACCATCATTACCAAAATAAAAATACCATACTTCAAATGACATTAATTGAAAAAATTGATCTAAATTCCAACATATATAATTTTATAATAACATTTTACAACTTGTAGTTTTATTTTCATCACATACATGTTTACCCCATGTCAAGCAATACATTCTCTCTATTAATCCATCCATTCCCCACAATAATATGGCTACCCTCAATAGTTATTCAACCCTTTTATCCATTCTACCACATTGAAAATAAAATTAAAATGGGTTTTTGTTAAATATATAATCACATCCATGAATTCATGAATATTATTAACATATTTATAACCAAGTATGTATCCATTAATATATTATATAAGCCTATGAAAATCAAATATCACTCTAGGAAATATAATAATTTGTAAATTATTAAAATAGTTTACAAAATATTTAGAAACTACCTTCATTTTTCTTTTAATTTTACATAGATAGTGTCTTCATAAGCTTTAAAAAAAGCTAAAATATCACATAATATCCATGAAAGACATTGTGTACAAGTAGAGATCAATTGTTTTGATCCTCCATATTTTGAGGAAATAATTAAACTCATATGTTCACCAGATTAATCTTGACCACAATTAAAACAAATGATTTTTTTAATATATCTCCCACTTAATACTAATTTCCAACATATTTCAATACCATAATCTATTTCTATATATATGAAAATAGAGTAGTGTGTTAAATTTTTTATAATCTATGAGTCTATATTAGATTAGGTTATTTCACAAAAAAATTATCATGTATTAGCATTAACTCTTTTTTTATTTAATGTAAAGATTGTTCTCCCTAAACACCATGTACATCCTCTAATTCATCTTAAAAATCATCTTCATTTGTAATATTTTTTTATTCTCCAAAAACCACATTTACCTTTTCATATTCTTCATTAACTTACTCTTGAACATATCATTTAGAATTTTATTTAGATTTATTTTCGACAAATTTCACATCACTAATTTCAATGACTATAGTGTTCGTTTTGTAAAGTATATGTAGGCTTTATAAATTGATGAGTAACCCAAAAATAATCATACATATACAGTATCATCATAATTTATATGATTTAGTTATTTATTTTTAATGAAACAATTACTTTTAAAAACTATATGATGTTTGAAATAGGATTTCCTACCATTTCACATTTCATCTCTCATTATCACCTATCCAAGACAAATTAATGCCCACTTTTGATTGTATAAAGCCACCAATAAATCAACATTCAAATTGTCGTGTGAGTTTCCATTATTAATAGATAATTATTATCCATGATAATAACCATGTGATATAACCTTTCTATAACTCAACTAAATTTAAGAGTTCTTTTTGCAGAATCTTCATGCTCTATCCCATCTTTATCAAAATAGTTTTCCTCTTATATAGATAAATATTTAGTTCCATTATCTAATTGAAATATTTGCATTGTTATTTTAGTTCTATTCTTAACTCCCCTTTAGATCTATTTATGTTTTATAACACTTATCTATTAGATATAATGAAAATAAAAAATATTATCTTGTTGCGATAACAAAAAAAGATGAATTTTTTCGACATCATGTTCCAAATTGATTAATTAGAAAACCCATGTAAATTCAAGAATTTTTTTATAGTTACATGCACTTATTCTACCTTTCAAAACTTATTTAATTATTTTTTTAATGTGGTTGAATAGATATGGATGGGTTCAAAAGAGTATGGGTATTTTTTAGCTTGGAGCTCCAGTTTTTGGAGAATTATATTGAGCTGCACGGTTAGCACAAAATTTGTTCTAACTATGCAACTCAACAATGTGGGGTGACTAAAAACCAAAGGAGTTCCAAATTTTTTTCCTAACCCCGCAGACCAGGATAAACACTTGTATGTGTGATATAAACATCTTTACCAGTCCATTACACACTCTTTGTGAATAGTTAGTCAAGCTGTGATTATAGATTCTGCGAGGGGAAACCTTGGGCAGTAGCTTCTGCATGATTGAAATACTATTTGGTCAATAGTATGACCAAACTATAAGACCCTTCCATGAAGGGTAAAATACCTTTATTCACACTTTGACATAAGTTACATATTTTATTTCTCATCCCTGTTGTTTCCATTGAATCTCACGCTATGATATCCCCTATCCCTTCTAAAACAAGACTCACACAAGCTCTTCTGTCCAACCCCTATTTTCATCACTACTTATTGCATTGGATTACTCTTATCATGTTCTATATTCATATTCCTTATTTTATTTTCTATTTTTCTATATTCTATGCTATTTTGGAGTGATGTTATATGAACTATTTTCAGAGATTTCATATATTATTTGTATTTCTCCCATTCTATCTCAATTCAAGGGTCGATAATGGATGAGGATAGTACTACAGTATTAAGGTCAGTGTTATAGTTATTTTCCCTCAATGTACAGTTTTATTTTATCGTACACCATTATGCCACAATTTGTATTTCCTATAATCACCTATTTGATGTTTAAATAATTTAATTAAAGGTTATTCTCTTGTGTAATAGGACCATTACCACTAGTGAATCTATGAAAAGAGGATTTTAGAGTTTCATGTACCAACTAATTTTGTTTGACCTCTATAATGTCATAAAATCTATATACCTTAATAATGATATTATTAAATATTATTTTGGGATTATGAATTTCGTTGTAGCAAATGTACTTGGATGTGAAATAAAATAATTAATGATGTTTATCCATGATTTAGGCCCCTATTTCTTATGCCATAGTTTTAATTTCATGAATTAAATGAATTGGATAACATGTTAACATGTCATGGGTGATTGGTATGAGTATGTACTAACCATAACCATATCATAAATTTAAGAAAATGGTGATACAAAGGTCCCGACTTAGGGATTTTGGGACGGCCCCATCATGCTTCATAATTATAAATGGAAATGATTATCTCTACCCTGAGAGTGATACTTAGATTGTATATAGAATTACTTGCAAAAGATCACAATGAAGAATAATTACTTATCCATGAGTGATACCAATTATCATGGAGAGATACCTTGGTCAAGTGGATATGATTGATCCTTGGTCCCCTATATAGTACTCTGGGGAGGAGCTAATAGGTTTAGGATTTATAGCATGTTGAGTGTGATACATGTTATGCCTTAGTGGATTACCTTAGATGGAATCTTATGGTGTTTTGTGTTTGTAGTGCTCCTTGTGCGATTATTAAGTTCCACTATACAGTTCAACTTAGATGGGCCCATGATTTCACTTTATTTAATTCTATGGATTTCGTCTATATGAATTTAATAATTAAAATTTATAAAATCAAAGGAGGTATATTCCATTCCAAATAACATGATAGGGTTTGGTTTATACTTGATACTTTCATTGTTGAAAATATTAGTTATTCATCATTGAATATATTCAAGAGAAATGTTTTATACCAATATTATATATGTATTAGATTTATTTCATTCAGAAAAATTTATCTTGGGTTGAATTAAATTGTGTCATTCAGGTGTCCTATTAAGTACCTGATCCTATTTAATTTATTTATGTATTAATATCTTACTTTTTTTATTATTGGAACACTTTTCATTTAATATGAATAGAATCGATTGTTCTATACATCATTGTTGGTTCCCTATAAAGTATATATCTCACCCTGCACAGGCTGACCTTGGTACCTAAGAATAATTAATGGGTGTGGGTGTAGATAATGGAATGCATCCAATTTTCGATGCATTATTTTGAGTATTTGGATGGAGTATGAGATTAGAGGACCGATCCTATGCTCTTGATGCTACCAATAGATTTTTGGGTCATTTTCTTATTTTTTATATGGCTTGTGTAATATTTCTATTTTTCTTGTATCATGTATAACTCATTTTTAAAGCTACATAACATCATCATTATCATTTTGTGCCTATTTATGTTTCATCTTTTTTATAATTTTTATATGTGATGTCTATTTGTATAGATTCTTTATTATTTTAAGTATGGTTATTCATTACTGTTTCCACTTCTTGTCTTTATTACTTACATCTATTCCACACTCTAATTCACAAGGGAATAGTTTCCCCATGGACACACCCTAGGCCATCATTAATTGTCAGTTTCCTCTGGCATATGGTAAGGCATGCTTGAGGTCTTCTATTGAACCATCATGGGGAAACTCTTTGTGGATTCTAGGGAATGACACTACAATGTGGCATCAATGGTTCTTTTTTTCCAATTTACATGTTGGTTGGGTAATAGAATGGTGACTATAATGTAACAAGATTTGGTAATGGGGCTGTTAATAAGAGTTTTTAACCCATACATAGGGGATATACAAATTGCCCAGAGTGGGTTATTGCTATTTGGTTTGTGTCTGTTACTTTTGTACTAATATCACCATTGGGTGACACACATGTTTTGTGACATTATTATTGTTGATATTATTATTATGGATATTATTTTCTTCCTCGGATTGGTGAGATTAGTTGGTAGCATCTCATGAATCATTATTGGAACTTTCGAACTTATATCCTTTTCTTATTTCAATGCCATGTTTACTTTCTATGTGCCTTTACTTCATTATATAGTGTGCGATATGATTATTATATATAGAAATGTGCTATCTTTTCATGAATGGATAACATAATTTTATGAATTAATGTGTCTGAATCAATAGAAATGGTATTTACCCATATATATTGATGATAAAACCTTAATTAACTAATTCTTCATTATTTTATCCATAAAACATTGGTCTAATGGACTAAAACATTAGTTGATTTGATTACATGATTGCTAATTATAATTTATAAAACACGTAATTCTATAAATTGGTTATATTGATTCATCTAATGAAATTATATTACATGACCTAATATATCTTTATGATTGATATAATGTTCTGGTCACTATTAATTGATGTACCAATTACAATTTATAAAGTTTATGGTCTTTTATAAATTGGGAATGGTGAAAAAAATAAGTATACCTGGATATTTATATACTTACAAATGAGTGTGAACTTAAATAAATTTAAAACTAAAATGAAAATGTTTACTGTTAAATGCAGATTCTGATTGCTATGTAAAGGGTGTTTTCCTCTATACCTAACAATTGAAACTCTATATACCATATCATCGACTATTTATGAGAGCTTGAACCGAATACAACCATTGTAGTGGGTAGTAGGTAGTGTGTCATGTGTTCAATATTTATCCCCCTTATCACATAGATTTAGCATAAGGAGTTAGCTAACAAGGTTGACTCATTTTTTGATGTTTATGTACCTATCCTTTTCTGATTTTATTGATCATATCCACTATTAAATATTATCTAAGTCATGTGATTGGAAATTTTAGATCTATGCCCCCATGATATCCTGGAGTCATACGTCAGGAGGGTTGTGGTGACCATGATTTGTAGGTGGTAGAAAATTGTTGAGCTATGCCTCCATGAAACCTATGTGTCATGCATCAGGTGGGTAGTGATGACCATGATTTGTAGGTGGTGGGACCTAAGACATTAGTATTAGCCCCAATATTACCACCTATAGTGCCACCTAAGGATCCTCCTATTGATCTTACACAAGGTGTTGACACTTAGTACCCAGATATATTTTTACACTTCATGTAGACTTTAAATGGAACATTATGACCTTACCCTATTTTGGAAGAGTTGATGCGTGAATTTCAGCGGCAACATCCTCTCACCATATTATTGGATTATGGTCATCAGGTGAATAAAATGTGGCTAGAGGCTATGATATCGTTCTTCGATCATATAGAGATGCCTATAGAGAATAACATCAATATGTCCACATATATGCTTCATGAAACTTCCATGAATTGGTGTTATGTCATATATCAAGATGATCATCATCAGGGTATGGTCTGGGCAGACATCTTGACTTCATTCTATGACTAGTTATATCTATAGAAATTGAGAGTAGACCATGCTAGAGAGCACGCTGGGACTGGACAGCTTCCCCGACTGGTTCTACAGGAGCTCATGGGAGGTGGTCTAGCAAGATATTGTCAAAGCAGTGTAGGAATTCTTTAGAAGAGGAAGCTTACTGCGGGCTGCCTGCGCGACGACTCTAGTCCGTATTTCGAAGATCAAAGACCCCTCATCCCTCGCACACTTCAAAACCATATGAATGTGCATCTTCCCTTATAAGATACTATCCAGTACCATTAATGTAAGGATTTCTTTGCTCCTACCTCAGTGGATATCCCCCGACCAACACGGCTTCGATAAAGGACAATCCATTCAAGGGGAAATAGCATTGTCAATGGAAATTATGAGATATCTAAAACCCAAGGTTCGTGGTTCCAATATAGTTATAAAACTGGATATGAACAAGGCATATGACAGAGTTGAATGGGGGTTTATTAACAGGGTGATAGTGAGAATGAGATTCTCCTCCTGGGTCTGTGATATCCTCTTCAGATGCTACAGCTCCCCCTGGATGGTGGTGTCCTTCATGGGGAAAACCTAGGCTTCTTCAAGGCAACTAGAGGGTTGTGGGAAGGGGATCCCATCTCATGGAGCATCTTCATTCTCATACAGGACACAATAAGACGGATAATCAACATTAGGAAATATAATGGTGATCTGCTTCCCTACCGAAAGAGTGCGAACCTTACATCCATTTCCCATCTAATGTTCGCTGACGACACCCTTATTTTCACAAATACGAGAACGAGATCAACATGGGGCATCATCAGGGTATTGGACGAGTACTACCATTGGAGTGGACATGTAGTTAACAAGGATAAAAGAAGCTGATATATATTGAATAGGTGTGCTACTACCAGGTCTGAGGATCTGTGTTAGTGGTTGGGCATGCAACGACGAACATTCTCAATGGAGTATCTTGGCACACCCATCTCCCCAGGCACAATGCGCATATGATACTTCGACCATGTGGTGAGTAGGATCACAAGACGAATTCTCAACTGGAAGAATCACTTCCTATCCTTCGTGGGCAGGATATCATTACTTAACAGTGTCCTATCAGCCATGTTGATCAATGCTCTAGCCTCCACGAATTTGCTGATGGGTGTAATCAAGTCTATAGATAAAATTATTGCAGGTTTTATTTGGGATTCTTCCACGGCAGGCAAAAGATGATGGTTTTCATGGGGAAACATGGCAATACCAATACTGGAAGGGGGGATTAATGTTAAGAGTTTAGACATCACGATCGACTGCATACATGAAAAACTTGCATGGGAAGATGTGGAAGCACAAACCCTATATGGAAAGTTCATGTCTGGAAATAGGGGTTCTAATGTGGCTGCTGCCCCTACACATGCCTCCCCCCTCTGGTCCAAGATTAACAACATAATACAAAATCTCCTGTGGAACTCGCAATGGATAGTAGGGGTGGGGAACATATCATTCTAGTACAACAATAGGGCAGGTGAAGAGATCGGCTATCCAGGGTGCCCTGCGCCTAACATATCTTTTAAGGAGGCGAGTCTCCACCCAGCGTTCATGAAGGTTATTTTGGAAAGTAACCAACATGAGATATTTTCTTCGATCATCATTAATTCTGAACAGGATATGTGTGTTTTCACACCCTCCAAAATGTGTAAATTCAACTCCAAAGTCTACCACAGGATGTCCAGCACACCAGATCAGTGGGACGGATGGAATGAAACAGTCTGGTGTACCAAGTATCCCATGAAATACAATTTTTTTTGTGGAGGATCAGGAATAATGAGATTCCTTCAGATGAAAAGGTCAAAAGGATGGGCATCAGCCTACCCTCTAAATTCCAATGATGTACGGTGTGAAAGGAGGAAAATACGACTCACATTTTTTTTGAAGGGAAGTGGGCTCATGAGGTGTGGAGTTCTTTTGGTGGGCTCACTGCTTATTCTTCTCGAGAGCTGAATGATACCCCTTTCCTGGACCATTGTTTTAGGGGAGCAGATGACAAAGGATTGGAAAGAACAGCAAGAACCGTTATTCTCAGCACTGGGTGCTGGTGCCTATGGCAGGCCATAAATAAGTCATGATATGAGGGTAGTACTTAAACAGGGAAGGCTATTATTTTGCGGAAAAAGAGCCTACTGATTGATATGGTGTCGCTGATCAACAACTGGAAGGAGGAACCCTCTCTCTGCATGCTACAAGGCCCCCCACCATCCAACACTCCCATTCAGGGACACTAGGTGAGATGGTCACCCCAATGAATCGGCATCAAGCTCAATACTGACAGTTCTTGCATCTTTGGGGATATGAGAGGTGGATGAGTTGTATGAGATCACATGGGAAGCGTATAGATGGCCTTCACGGCTCACTTAGGCTACGACACATCTATACTGGCCGATGAAAAAGCTGTTCTAATAGGGATCAACCTCTGTGCTCAGAAAAACATTCTCCTCTCTCAAGTGGAAACAGAATCAATGATCATTCATGACTCCCTACATGGTAGAGGTTATATTACATGGTCAATCTCATATATCATCAGGAGTTTCAAGGGCCTCCTCAATAATGATGAATTGGTAACTCACACCTGGCATGAGGGGAACAAAGTAGCAGATTATCTTTCCACTTTAGCTGTCCAAGGCTCCAACTTAGCATGTTTATCCAATATTTCTCTCTTGAAGCCTGATGGGGTGAACTTGATTCGAGGGGACATCCTTGGACTACATTACTTCAGTCCCCCCTAACCTGCTGTCTTTGTACTTGGTAATTTTTACGTTGTACTTTGTACCTTTTTTTGTACTTTGTTCTTTCTATTGAATAAAAATGATAATATTGATGATGATGATGAAATTGATCGTTGATGAGTTGAGGAATGAAAAATGGGTTTATTATGGGATTATGCATGACATACAATCATAATTGAATATATTTTGGTTGAAAATTATTCATAGATATCTAAAAAGTCCCTCATCACAGAAAGGATACTGAGGCAAGATGGTAGTGTGAGTTTGGTCAGTTCAGTTTCCAGGTAGGGATGAAATTTCTGTAGAGGAAGGAAACATCACTTCGAGTCTGATCATGGTGGGAACATAAGTAATATGTCACACAGTGAAAACTATGTGATGGACACTATTTTGGTTGGACTAGACATAATAATCCCTTATATATAAGGGAACCGATCATGTAATGATCTTATGGAAGGATTTGTCCCCTTTATAATTTCTTCTGGACATTCCCTCATATACCTAGTGAGAAGAGATCTATACTAATTCCACATTCGGGTATAGGATCTATAGATATCTATTAGTTGGATAGATTGTATACTAATAGATGATCAAACCAAATTGGTAGTCGTGGATAAGGTATCCAAACATTAGAGGTTTAACACTAGCATGTTGGAATTCCCAAAGGTATTCATGTCTCATATCATAGATACAGATCATTCCATAATTATGCAGTGCAATAAACACCTATGGAGCACAGTTTAGGTCCTTATAAAATTTGAGGTACTACTCTAACAGCCTCTACTTTATTTTCTTCCTTATTTGATATTGGTGATTTGCACTATTTTATATTTTTCAAAATCAAGGAATGTATGGGTCTAGAAATAGAGTAATTTTGTTGTGTGATGACTCTTGACACACCATCAGGGGTTCTCTTAGAGATTATATGCCAATTAAAGGAATTACCACTTGAGTTATGTGGGTACAAATTCTTGTAGAATTTCATTTTCCTTGAGACTACTAGATTCAATGTTATTATCACGAGGAAATAGTTGGCTATATACGACACCCATGATGAATGATATATCTAGAGGGTTTCTTGTAAATCTCCTAGTGGAAGTGTTTATTTTTATATGGGAGAATGCGATTTCTAGGAGAGTTTAGCTAGACCCAGGCATCATGGGATCGATAGAGTGAAAATTTTTAGTGTCTTTATAATCGTCTGGGGAAAAAATAATGAATTCTATCCTATAATATATCATTTTAGGTATTCTTTCTCTGAAGACATCTCTTGTTCTCCTCTTATGAGAGAGAAATATTTCACCCTTGATCTAGTGCTAGGCATGGCACTGGTGTCCATTTCTCCTAATTTTATGTAACTTAGTGAGCTTCTAGTACAGAAGAATTATTTGTAAGACATAGAAGAAAAGTGTTCTATATGACCCAATACATGTACATGGGGTTCACCTAACATTTTCCCCAGAACATGGGTTAAATACTTAGGTTTTTTTTGGATTATAAATGGTTAAAGTACTTTACGATTAATAACTAGTATTCACTACCATGTATAGATGACCAATTTGACCAGCTTTGAGGAGTGAACATCTTTTCTAAGATTGATTTGAGTTCAAGCTACAATGACGTGTGGGTAATGAAATCATACATATAATGTATATCATTTTAGAGTAGATGCTACTTTTAAAAATATGTGGTTATGACATTCATCCTTACACATGTACCTTCATTTTCATGGCTCAAATGAATCGGGTTCTCCACCATTTTTTCGATTTGTTTATGGAAATTATTTTGAATGAAATCATGGTGTATTCTTATACTATAAAAAATCATTCCAAACAACTTAATATCACGCTTCATACACTAATATAAAACTTCATATATTCTAAGCTCACTAAATTCCACTTTTTGATAGATAAGTTTCAATTATTGGGCCATTTAATTTTAGAGATTGATGTATTTACTCACCTCACGAATTTGAGAACTCTAGTTTCCTAGGATCATCCCAATAATTTCATTGACACCCACAATTTTTTGAAGATGGATCAGTATTACATGCATTTCATTTAAGAATTCTCATTCCTAGACACAAATCATTAAGCTATACTAAAATGGATGTGATGTTCTTGCATTCTGATACCTCCAAGATATCCTTTCAGGAGTTGAAAGATAGATTGGCTTTAATGAAAATCTTTATTTTTTTAGAGCCAGACAAAAGCTATAATGTTTTTTGTGATGAATCAAGATTAACTCTAGGCATAGTTCTGATGTAGCTAGATCAAGTTGTACAATATAAGTCCTTACATATGAGTCCTCATAATTTGAGTTACCCTATGTACATGAATCAATCTAAGAGAAGTTCTGATAAAGGGAGATTGAGTTTTTCTATATGAGTCATACTGCAAAAGACCACATACTTGTAATTACCCTATTCACTACCTCAATCTAGAATGAATGGTCCCTGCATAACAATATTAGAGGAATTATCTTTTGTGTGAGAAGTTTTTTGTTTACAAATATCACAAGAGAATAAAATAAATTTTCATATAGTGTGACTTTAAGATCAATTAGAACATGTTTTTAGAGTACCTATAGTCATTTTAATTTGGTGTTTCTTATATAAATAGAAAGGAAAATATTTTAGCTAACTTCCTAAGACAAAAAGTCTCAAACACCGGACATCCAAGAGTCCTGTACTGAGTGGCAGTTGGTGGACCAATTTCTTAAGATTCACCTCAATGTTCAGGGGTGTCATGGGAACCCTATTTTAGTATGTTTAATAATGAAATAATACCTTCTTGAATATGTATGGACGAGAAAAGTTTAATATCTTGAGGGCCTCATTTCAAGGGAGGTTCTACAAGATAATAACCCACCGTCTATTTGTGTTGTAAATGATAATGATATTATGTACTGATATAAGTGGATATGGGTGCCTATATATATTAAAGAAGAGTTGATGTGGGAATCCCATTTACATGTTTAGGTAGACCACCATAGGATTACATGGGTGTACAATGTCATACATCATTAGTATTGGTTTCCAATCATAAAGAGGAATATCTTAGGTATTATCACTCCGTGCACCGAGTCTCTGTAGGTGAAGGATGAGAAATATAAACCTGCAAAAATTTTATAGCCTCTTTACATTGTATTATGGATGTGGAATTAACCCAATATAGAATATTTGATGTGTTTAATGAGATACCTTCATGGTAGTGAAGTAATTTGGGTGATCATTGAAAGGGTGACCAAGGTCTCACACTTCTTACCTAATTAAGAGGCCTTCTCATTTAATGATATTTTGTGGTTTTATATTTGGGTGATTATGTTCCTTTATGGCATACACTATTCTATCATATAATACAAAGATGCATATTTTATATCATGTTTAGAGAAAGGGTTACAAAGATCACATTCTTCACATATTATTCTGAGTATTTCATATCATGCCAAGAATGATGGGATGTCCCGGAGGATGATATTAGTGTTTCAGGAAATGGTTGAGACATGTGTCTATGATTTTTGAGGTTTGTGGAAAAAATATATACATCTTCATGAGTTTTCCAACAATAAAAACATTGAGGAAATGATTCATATAAATCTATATGAGACCTTATATGTTAGGATGTTCCCTTAATAACTGTTATATTTAGAGTTATGTGAGGTAGGACTGATGGGTCCTCTTATCATTTTAGAGAATTTTGAGAATGTACTGCTGATTCAGAAATATATGGATATAGCTTGGTCTAGGTAGAATTATTATTCAAATTATCTACTTCATCCTCTAGAGTTCTAGGTGATACATTGGGTATTTCTACAAGTTCCACCTATAATGGGTCATAGATGAATATAGGGAATGTAAAAGTTGTATACTCCTTATATTTGGATTTTGTGTTCATGGAGATAGTTGGGACGATGGAATATAGAATGGATTTACCATAGAGGTAGCAGGACATGCATGATGTCTTCCATGAATCAAAGATTCATCATTATTATCATAACCCATCTCATTCATTTGACAATAAAGATATTTAGACAGAGAGAGATGTGTCCTTTGAGAAGAATAGGATATGTATCACTGATCAGAGCTCACATGATCTCCATGGTAGGATGATACCTCTGGTTATAGTGCTATGGTGTACAACCATGTAAAATATGATAACTGGGAGTGGGAGGTTGACATATTATCCCAGTGGCTGAAAAGTTTCTTAAATGGTTCCTTACCACCGTCTCAAGAGAAACTTCAGGATGAGTCAATTTAATGAGGGGAGGTTGTAACATCCCATATTTCTAAAGAGATATATACACATATTCTACTATTCAAAAGCTTTTGTTTTATATTGTCAATGTTATAAAATGGATAAAGAGTTGTTGGGGGAGAGTCTAGTGCTTGTTTGGATCCCTGATATCCAGCATTCGGAGAGGAATATTGAGCCACACAATTAGTGTTCAATTAGGTGTAATTGTGCGCTAGGTTCTTAGTACAGAACAGAGGCCTGGATATTTTTCCCTAATATTATGATCAAGGATACATGAATTTATGGGTTTTTTTGATATCTTTATAGATTCATTTGGCATGGGAAATTCATGGTTAATCAATCCACATTCCTAGCCTATATGAGGTGTTTCTTTTGGTAGTATCTCCTACATGGTTGGAGTATATTTTGTCCAGCCATATAACTAAATCAGGTGACCCTTTAATGAATGGTAAATTACCTCTCTACCACTATTTTATTTAAGTAACCTAATTTCTTTCTCCCCCTCTTATTTTTAATGGACCTCATGCTATGAGATATCCATTACCTTTAATGCTAGTATTCAAGAGAGATCATACATAGGAAATACATTTTTTAAAAGATAACACCTTGGTCAAGGGACAACAGAATAAAATATTTAAATAAAACAAAATGGAATTACAATAGTCTGAATGAGTGTAATTTATTACAATATTTTCCATTCAAAGGTATTACCTCAGGTGGAAGTAACTCTATACACATGTATTTTTTTACACTCCTTTGTTTTTAAGTCCATCTGTGACTCTGGTCGCCTCTCTATAGGCATGGGTCATTATATGATTGGTCATTGATAGATGTTGGATGCAGCTTATCCTTATAGTTCTGAGTGTTGATGTAGGTTGAAATACTCCATGTCAAAGGGTATGCACAGTAGTAGTTGAATCAATTTTGATCCAAAACATGCTCTGTGAATTTTGAATGATGAGATCCATGAAAATAATGACGTTGTACATATATGCTTCGAGAGAGGAGAAAAAACCTCATTTATCATACTAGCACCTAAGAATATTTCTTTTTTGGTCCCTGCACACAATAGCATTGCCTCATGGTCCTAGGTTTCTTTTAGAGGCACAATCGACATTTATTTTGATCCAACCTAGAAGGTAGGGTTTCCAAAATACATCAAGCAATCTATTTGGATTTCTATATATCCCTTTTATACAGATCTATCAAAGGATACTGAAATCTCTGATGGAGTTGTGGCATATAACGGTTTTCACAATCCCAACTTCTTTGATTGCAGTGCAGATCTTTTATTTGAGATCCACAAAGATTAAAAGTGTTATTTTTGTGAATAACCACATTAATTTCATAAAAAATAATATGACGTTTTTCAGCCACTATGATGATAAAAAGTTGTACAATTTGTGGGGATGTATCCACAGTAGTGCATGTCTTCATCTGATAGAGAATGTGTTCCACACATGCCCATATGAGAAAAAATGGTATAGAAATAATTCATTAAAGCAGAAGTATTATCAAAAGATAGAACAATATGTTCAGCATCCAATTTGTGATAATTACACATATGATATCTAGAAGAAATATAAATACCAAAAACATGAAGAGTACAATAACTAGGAATTCTATTGTATGAAATTATCCCAAACAGTGTGAATATAGAGGGTATAACCCATTGTTTATTGAAGCTTCATAACAAAGATAAATCTTGAGTGATGGATATGAAATTATGATTTTTAAATAATTTTTATTTTGAAATACCATTATGTGAATGTTCCCAAACAATAAAATCTTCAGTGTTGACAAAAGGGTAGCTGTTAATAACAAAGTTGATTTCATCAGGAAGTTCATAATATGAAGAATTAATACAGTCATTTATAGAGATATTAATATCACAGGTAGGGGTGTCCAAAGCACAACAATTTTAGCTATTCCAGTTGTCCAATAAAAACCTCAGAGAAGATTCTTTGTATACAATCTATCAGAAGTGAGATAATATTTTAGGGAAAATGAGTTTGATATAAGGCTATATAGAAGATTACATATGTAGAAATGTTATTTTTCTAAGGATGTTATAAAATATGCCTATATGGAAGACAATGGCCATGAAATTGTTATGTACAATGTTCCAAGTGATTTTATCTTGAAGGGATTCATTAAAAAGACTAAGGATCTTATTATCCAGACATCCATTTTCTAAAGTAGTGCAACATTTAGACTGGGGGATCATTGAAATTTTTAGTTCAATGGTATTTCGACACCAAACAAAATTTTTAATCCTGTTTTAATGTTTTTTATCAAACCCATATGCCATTTATACACCATCATAGTTTGTCTCATCATATTCTAAAATAATTTTTGTTCATGATTAAATGCCAAATTTATATGGATTTTGTAAATTCATCAAATTTCTACCATTACAGCTTGATTTAATGGAAGATAATAGATGATGAGAGTACTATTGGCTTAAGGTGAGTGGTTTAGTTATTTTTCCTCAAATTCTATATGTATTTAATATGTGGCTTTGTGCCAGGTGGTGAACTTCCCAATGTCCACTCAATAATATTTAATATATTTAAAGAAATGACATTCTCATTTGTCATAGGACCCTAGATACCCATTAATGTGTCCTATAATCCATTAAAAAAATCATGTGTTGCCTCTTTGGGTGTTCCCATATTTATAAGATTAAGAGAATTATGCTTTGTAAATGAGATTATTAAATATTAATTACGGTGTATTAATTTCCATGTAAAAAAATGTATTTGGATGTGAAATGAGAGAATGAATGATGGTTGGACATTATTTTGGCCCCAATGCATTATTCTATTGTTTTAATTTCTTGAATAGAATGAATTATCCAAACTTGTTAATAATTCTTGTGGGTATGGTATGAGTTAGTGCTAAGCATAACCTTCCCATCACTTTAAATAACGGATGATACAAGTGTCCACACTTAATGATGCCTTGGATGGGCTCATCATGATTCATAATTATAAATGGTAATGATTATCCTTACTTAAGGAGTGATACCTTAAATCCATATAGAATTACTTGGCAAATATCACCATGTTGATTACTTAATAAACCGCGACTGATAGCAGTTACCTAGGGGATATACCTTGGATGCACTCGATGGGTGATATGGTTAAACCACTGATGAGATATACTCGGTCCCCTATGTGGAACACTAGGATGGTGTATATGTTTATTATTAACACAAATAGAAAAGTGACAATTGAGATTCTATTATGAATTTCTTTGGAAGGAATCTTGCAGTGATGGGTGTTTGTAGTGCTCCAAGTGAAATAATTGGGTTCATCTATATGGTTCAACATGGATGGGCCCAGGATGCTACTTTATTTAATTATAAATATAACATATATTTAATTTTGAGCATACAAATTTTTTAAATCAAATGAACCATCCACTATGAAAAATAAATATCTTGGGTTTTGTCCATATTTGATACTTTCCATATTGACATGCATAATTATTCATCCATGAATGTATGTTTGAGAAAAATTTATAACCAAATTATATCTGTACAAGTTTCCTTAAATTTAGAGATATATGAATTAATCTAAAGAATGAATTTTCCTTTTGGGATCCGGAGGGGAACCTAATCTGATGTCCTTTATTTACCTATTACTATATTATTTTTATTATTATTTGAACATTTCTCATTTTACATGAATAGACTAGATTATTATAGAAACAGTTAGTAGTGTCTTACTGAGTACATATTACAACATACTCAGGACTTAATTGGTACCTAAGATAACATCATTATTATAGGTGTAGATAAAGGGATGTTTTGAACTTCTGATGCCTGATTATGAGTATTTGGGTTGTGTATGGGAGGAGAGGAATGAGCATATTCTATATTGATTCTATTAGTATATTTTTAGGTCATTTTTGTATAACATTTGTTTTATTCCTATTTCTCTTATATATAATTCACCTTATTTTTTATAGAAACATAAAATCATCATCATCATTTTGTATTTATTTATGACTCGCCTTTCTTTTGATGGTTATATTTGATGTATATTTATCGTGATGATTTATTATTCCACTAATGGATATTTATTTCTATTTCCATTGATCATCATTAATAATTAATTTTGTGACACACTCTAATTCCTAATGGAATGTTTTCACAAAAAACACACCCTAGGCCCTCTCTACTAGAATTTGCCTCTGGAATATTGGGAGTCATGTTTGAGTTCATCTGGCCAACCATCTCAGGGCACCACTTTGTAGCTTCTGGAGAAGGATACCACAACACACATCGATATGGACCATATTTTCTAGATTTTATTCCACTAAATATTTATAAGGTTTTGGTTCTTAACCATTAGTCCCCTCATTATTACACCAAAATCTTTTTAGTCATTACTTTTTAGGGATAGATAACTAATAATATTTTCTTAATTTTAATATTTTATCAATACTATGCTAATGAGAGTGGATAAGTCTGAAATTATGTAAGCTATTATCCAATTCTATTATAATGAGACATGTATTCTCTTTTTTACAAACGTCAGAAAATTTTTCATCCAATATTTATCCCCACATAATATATTTTCTACACATTCCATTGACATATCAACACTTCCAATTGAATGTGAATTCCTGTCCCGAGTCATATAATATGATCACAAAAAAAATTATTTCAGAAAACATCATAAAGAATAAATTTATCATTTCTCAATTAATCTACATCCTTGTGAGTTTTAACATTTCAATTTATATTTATAGATTTGTCATTTCCAAACTAGTCTAGTCCATTAAATATTCCTTTCATATTCTTGAGAAGAATCATCTTACCCATCTTATAAGATAAAAATAAACTGTCATGAATCCATTTACAAATATTCTTCATATCTTTAAAATGTATCTCAACAAGTATCTATTTGAATTAAATATTTATATTCTTATATTTCTATTAAAATCTAGAATGAGTGGACATACATGTCAATCATTTTCCTTTTTACTATTCTTGGGAAATAAATCTGTATTCCCATCATTCTGTTGGATACAATCTATTTACCTATTTAATTTTATTATATTTTCTTGTTTACATAATTCTTTGAATTCTATAAAAATAAGTTCTTTTCACTTTCCTAAATTAATTGGCATTATGCACAGATTTAGATAAATTTATACAATATCCATAGAAAGAACTTCAATTCCAAGATGAAGGGCATGTTTTGTTTTCACATTTACTAACTAACAATATTTTATCTAATATAGTAATAATATTCTTCATTATAATAATTCATAAAGTTGAAAAGGTATCCAAAAAATAGGTACTTCATAAGATGATGTATTTTATTACTTCAATCTCTCAATATATCCATTTAAAATAACTGCTTGATTAAATTTAACTTCTCATTTATTTCATTATTCTTATGAAACCTGTTTTAATTTTCTATTCACATTCCCTGCCTTTTGTTTTTATGATTTTTAATAAAATCAAATACCTCTTTTAACTATTAAATCAGGTATTTAAATGATCAATACTTTATTAATAGTTTTTTAAACAGTTTATCTCTTTGATTTTATTCTTTATTTGATAATTTTCAAAATTAAATTTTATCCCTTGTTCGATTTGAATTGATTTTAGACTCCATATTCTTAATAAATGATATAACATAAACATTGTGCGTTTTATTCTTCTTAATTTCCTAGTTTATGAAAATATTTTGATCATCAATGATTTTAGTCTTCCCTTCAACAATTTACATGAAGTTCATAGTTTCATCATGTTTCTCTTTATCATTTGTATGTTCCTCTATAACTCTATATAGGTGGTTAATATCATTTTTAATATCATTATTACAACTTGAATATTCTTTTATAAATCCACCAATATTTCAATTATTCTACTTTTATATACTAGTCACTTCAGTATATCCGTCCAAATTTACTTTGAGATCAATAAGTAATTTCAGATGATTATCCTCTTCTACATTAATTATTTACTTCGCTATAGTATCCATCATGAAATCTTACTTGTCTAATATAAAAAAAAGTTCAACACCTACTAATGTAATCTCCGTAGTATGATATTCTCTTTTACTTACTAACACCTTTATTTGATTATTCACTCCACATGAATTTCCCAAATTGATGTTTTTTATGAGATAACTTTTTTCATAGTTTTTGAGTGAATTCAATCTACCAATTATCTTTTAAAAAACATATTAAAAACCTAGAAGTTATCTTCCCAACCATTCCAAAATGAAAGAATGATAAAGGTATCTTACCCTCAAATCTTCATTTTCATCTGTTAATATTATTTTACAAAAGATAAAAGAAAATATCACTTATATAATTTTATTATTTTTTAGTATATTGAATCTCATAATTCTCTACAGCATTGAATTTTATTTTTTTATAATGTATATAAAGAACTTTTTTATCTCACTATAATTTCATGTAAATCCATATTTATATTTAAATTATCAAGAGATAATTCCAAAATATTTACTTCATCATGTTCCAACACCATTTGATTGTAAATTAATTCTATTATACATATGTTATTGATCAATATATCAACATATAGTTTCTCATGACCAATGCTATTAACTGCAAAAATAACATCGATAATATGGGTGAAGAAAATATCAACAATATCACTTGAAATAATCTTCAGATCAAAATATCTATTATGAAAAACCTAAATCTTTTATTCATTCACGTTTCTATAACCTTCATAGACATTGTAATTATTTTCCCAAATTCCCTTATTTGTAGTAAAAAGTTTCCCTTTCTGGTATAACAACTTGGAAAATGATCTAGAAAATGAATTTTGTGCATTTTAGTTATCATTAAATAATTTATTATGCAATATTGACATTGAAATTTTTGTATTATTTTAATGAGTTTCATGAATTTATTTCAAGTAAAAATCTATTACAATAGATTATAAATGAAATCTCATTCTATTCTTCTACTCATAAGAGTTATAGACATTAAATGAGGGAACTCTCCTTTTATTCATAGTATTCTCCCAAGAAATAATTTTTAACAATTGAATTATAGACATATCACATGTGGATCTGAAAACACTTTTTGTGACTTCAAGTACCACAATACACCCTAATGGGGTGTTTGAATTAGGGTGTTTTGAAAATTCTTATTGAATAAAAATGTGATTGATCTTGTCTTTTCATCTATAACAAGACATGGTACCATCACACTGATTATATTACATCATGAAAATAGAAATTCAAATAAATATACATGGACAAATAGATTTTACTAAGGTAACCTGATGTGGGATACATATAGTAGAAATATGTGAATGATTTATTATTATTCCTAATATTCACAACTAAGATAATCTCTAATTACAGTATTTTGGACAACAACACTATTTATACAAGGCATATAACAACTTATTTTATTCCTCTAACTAAATTCAAAGAGGGTAACATAGTAGATAATATTGAAACATAGGTCAAATCCACATGAATAATGATATAATAAATAAAACAAAATAATAGTTGTCATTCTCCAGAATTCTTTGATCTCTACTACTTGATCTTCACAAGTATGTACATCAAATATTCACTTATAAACCAAATAATCAATGAAATTCAATCTAGTCACAACTCAATATTCAATTAAATATATCCAATAGTATAAAAAACATGAACTCTTCTAATTTCCTATTCCTTGATATTAATCTATATTTTTTTTATTCCATGAACATTTATCCTCCACTTTCTATGCACCTTTATCTATTTTTTATTCAAGATATATGAAATTAAATTTTAGATTAAAGAAATTTACCATCTTAAACTTCCATTACATAAAATTTATCTCTCAAATCATATTTTTTTATATCTCCACAATTTATGTCTATTTATACTGATGAGGATCATACCATAACTAAAAAATGTGTAAAAATGAACTAACTTATTAAATCTAATAAAAACCTATAGTTTTTCAAGAATTGGAATAGCCTCTACTCAAAAAGTAATTTCAGTCATGACATCATATTTACTAAGGCATGGTATATCAAATACCATGAAATAAAAATTTTCTATCAAAACACATTTTATTATAGATTCCTCTATGCTCAACATGCTATTTCCTCTTCAATAATGAAATTGGGATACTCAAAATTCTTTTCACCATGGCATGATGCTTCTTCAGTTTGTATTTTGACTATTCTCACGTAAGTCCCCCACAAGTTTTTTAATCATAAAATAGTCATTTACATTTTTTAATTAATATCACGTGACTGAAATACGACCTTATAAACACTCATTTTGGTTTTCTTTATTTTACCCAGGGATTTTTCCATCACAAAAATTCATGTGAGATGGTGTGGTATGAATTACGTTCCCATTTTAGTTAATCCGTTGATCATAATAACCTAAAAAATGACATTGAAAATTAATAAAAAGTTGTTTCAACAAGTTCAGGAATCCATAAATTTTCTGAAAAAAATCTGTATGTTGATGAAACATATTCTATTGGGTCATTTTTACTCATTTGAAATGTAATGAATCAAAAATATGGTAGCCTAGTCATATCTATTTAAAACCCACACAAATCTATATGACATTTACAATTTTAACATATCTTTCTAACTTGTTTTTTGTTAATGAAACATATCGAAGATTTTAATTCCATGGAATGGTGAGGGAATCCTTCACCAATCTAGTCAAACGATTTCTATAATGGTGTGTGCATCCTTTTCAAAACTATTCATCATGTTTCCATAAATTCAACTAACAAAATAAAATTGAATTTAATGGGGAATAATTTATAATAATTAAATATTAATAAAATCATAACACGCCACAAAACTGGATATATCCCAGAACTACATTCTGAACAGTAGTCATCATATGCACTAGAGTTCCCATGTAGTGTGTGAGAATAAAAGCTTATAGGCCATCACCAACAATATTTTTAACAAAATAATAATATATATATTGATTTATGTACAGAATGATATTTACTCCCTAAAAATAACATCTATATACCCATTACACCTTTGGGTACTCAAAGAGTCATGATAATCACATAATGTCCTTTGTTAGTCCATAATTGGATGATGCACCCATATTATGGACACACCACATGCATGAACTATGTATAACTCTTCATCTCATAAACAAATATGATTTAGTTATTACTAAATTTTAGAATTATCTGCACGTTTATGATGATTGGAAAAATAGAATAATTGTAAGAAGTTAGAATTTTATAATTGTTATTTTTATATAGTAATCTACTTTTTAATTATTTAATTTCTTGAATTTTAGTTGAATGAGACCATTAATGTTTCTCTCATGCACATAGTAATTATTTTATGAATCATGTTAAATCTATTTTTTTCTTTAATAATTTTATATGTATTTATAATACTTTTAAGGTATATATATGATTTTTTATGTTATATTGAGGGTCAAATTTTGTGTGTGTGTGTGTAGGGAGTGAGGAAATCCCACTTTTGAAACTTTTTGTTGAGAGATTCTTGCTAGTTGATCAATTCTTGCAATACCTCATCTGATGGTCTTCTTACAGTGGGGTACATTCATTTATGTAAAATAAAAAACATTAGTTTATTTATCATAACCACATGTTGGGGTAGTATTCCAAATAAGTGTCAGTAGATCCCACTATTCATGTAGCTCTGGTTTCCTCAATCACTCTTAACATGATGGAATTTATTTATTAGTGGGAGTTAATTATCATGGGTGTTTTATGAAATCAAATGAATATATGGTTCAGGTATATATGTTTGATGGAATATATTTCTTATTTTGGGAAATTCATATAGAGGATCATCCAATTAAAATAATCCCAGATATTCCATATATTGGCATTCAACTATATAAAATAAAGAATAAAAAATGGGAACAAATGGACAGGAAGATACTATATTAGGTGATAATGTTTTTGGTATGGAATGGTTCCATTAATATTTTGGAAAATAAAAAATATTAATGATGATGAAAGGAAAATAAAAGTAGTATTATAATTTAAGGATAATAAAAAAAATTCCTAGATACAACAACTGTTCAGCAAAATTTTATCAAAAGGAAGACCATAGAAGAATCATGTGAAGTATATTAACATAAACCTCTAGTATCTTAAATTAGTGGGGGTAGAATTAATGAATTATGTGTGGGTGTTTCTTCTACTATAATCACATATTAAGAGTTTGGATGTGAGTGTGATTACTATTAGTAAATTTAGTAGAAAGGACAACAAGGTGTTTGAGGATATCTGAAACAAAATCCTAAATGAGGAGCTCAGGTGGAGAGAATTACAGGCACCATCTGATAGTTCTCTTAAGGGGTAATGATTGAAAAAATCACCACAATATAATTTCTATCATAAGAATATATGGAAATACAATCTGATAAAGAAGATTTTAGGGTAGTCGTTTGGTCTTGTTCCAACATGATGGAGATATAAGATGAAATGGAACATTAAGATAGAACTTTAAGCATCTCATGGAAATTTCCAAAACAACATAAAAATCAAGAAGATCAAATTCTATGAGAAAGATAAATGAGTTAATGAAAATTTCTCAATGTGTATATTTTAGTGGATTCATGGGTGGTTGACATAAGAGAATCATTCTATTCAATGGGAGATAAAAGTTTCATGGAAAATTATTTTTCAGAATGTCTCCAAAACGAATATTTGGTGGATGTTGGGGCTCTTGAGATCATTGGATGATGATATGTGAATATCAATTAATATATTTAGAGAGTATTGAGGCTCAAATAAGTTATAAATATATCAAGTCTATTAATGAACTTCAATCTGTTAGAAAAAATAATTATGTTGGTTATGGGACTAGCTTTGTGAATAGAGATTTAAAAGTGGCTCATGGATCCATAGTGGTTGAAAAATGATTACGAGGGTGGGGGATGTATTTAATTGGAAATATATATGTAATTAAAATGGCTTGAAGTATGTCATCATAATTTCTAGAGTTTTATAAATTTAGGTAAATTCATCTCATTATGAATAACAATAAGGTTTAAATAACTAAAGGCTTACTAAATCATGATCACAATGGAATTGGCAGGTGTGAAATTATTGTGGTGGGGAAAAAGGAAGGGTTTCCCTAAATATAGATGTAAATAATCCCGAAGATATAATATTCATCTTTTAGAGATGGATGTTTCGAGATATTCCCATGTTTATTCCAGTAGAGGTTCTTTTTTCTAATTTATTGCAATTATACATATTGCTAATATAAATTGGGAATTTAATTATCAAATTATATTTTTAATATTTTTGGGATTTTATTAAATGGAAATCTCTACTGGAAAGGGAGTTTGAACAAAATATAATATTACTATGTTCCAAAAAAGGTGGTGAATACACCAGATAAAACTTACAGATCCTTATCAATGAGAGAATAAGAACTGAGAAGAAATTTTTTTGAAACCATTTTAGAATTGTGTGATTGAATGGATTTTATTAAAATCCGAACACTATTAAACTAGATCTGGTTGTTAGTTTATTGAATTGGATCTAGATAAAGTGATTGCATCTCAAAGGATTAATTAGTTTAGTAGCTATAGAAAACTAGATACATGATTGAATCCCACATTACATTTTAAAATATAAAAAATGGAAAATAGTTTTTTCATTGAGAAAAACATTATTCCTTATAGAATATCCTTACATATCAGTTATAGTATACTTACTAGAATCATGTGGAATGGAATCAAAATAAAGGGTTGAACTTAGATTCATAGTAATGGAATGAAAAAATGGAATCCATCATAGAATAAATATGAAATGAATAATGTGGCTGGAAAATGATGATCAAATAATTCTATATAAAAAATCACATGAGATTGAGAATTATTCATGGATATAATAACTAAAATCATATGGAAATTAATAACTAATTTCATAATGATGGAATTCATAATTCAGAATGTTTTAAACTACATATCATTGCCTTAGGCCATTAGATATTACATAAGTGGGTAAGGAATAATCAAAATTCCTAACATGTTGTGTATCACCCCCAATCCCACACTACTAGATTAAATGCCGAAAATACAAAACAAACAATACTCTATCAGATACATATATATGATATCAATATATTTTACATCTTTAGAATTCATGGACATTTTAGTTTAATGTTTTAGAGACTTAGGAAAAATACATAAGTAATAAAACGACTATATTTCTCATTATATGGAAACTTTTTTATCCCACTATATTAGAAGATAATAAAATGATACGAAGTTTTAAACATCTCCCATATATTCTCCTGAAAAGATACATTTCTAATCTTACTGTACTTAATAATATCTTTCATAACCTCAGGAAATAAAAACATAAGAAATATTTGAGCTCGATATCTCATCAAGGGTAAACATAATAATTAATAATAACATGAGAGACATGATTTATATTATGATATCATAATTCAGTTTCTCCGAAGAAAAGAAACATGAAATATAGATATAATATGATATGTACCTGTATTGATCAGTGAATATAATATAGAAGAGTTGTATCCTAAGACTATGGAAAATATATATAAATGACATCATAAGTTAACTCAAGTCTCCATTCCTTGTAAACATAACATAGTTGTCTTGGATAACTACCCACACAACATAGTTGTAAAGTCTCACTAACCACACACCATGATATCTCATGATATGGAAACTTTACCCAATGCATTGGATGGATGCATAATTCTTAGACCACCTGTAACATAATTAAAATCGTACATATGTGTGCCACATAGTTTTTGTTAATATATGATAAAAAACCAAAGGAAATAAAATGGGTTTTATATAATTTTCTTGTGGTTCCCCAAGTACTAATCAACGATTTCATCAATAAACATTACATGACAAAACCATGATAAATAAATGTGTATCCAATGACGTTAATAATTTTTATACATAAATACCACTCAACAATGATGTTTATGAATGTCGTATTTACAACATATATGAATTGGAAATACTTATTAGACAATACTTTATCTAATCAATCAATGTATTGAACATATTTGGGAATAAACTTCAATCATGTAACTAAACATATGGCATTCATAGAGAAAAAAAATTAAATGAAAAGCATGAATATACAAGTGGATGACTATACATGACAAGCATATTAAAAGACCATAAAATATATATAAAAAATAATTTCATAAGGAATCTTGGTAAAGAAGGTGGATGGTATCATTTGATGAATTATATTTAATAGGACTACAATAAAAATAATGAACACTCCTAGATGTATTATGATTTTTTTGAAAATAAAAAAATCCATTTTTTATTGAATTTTTTAAAAAAACATTTTATTAAACCATAAGAATATTAATTTCTTTTTTTAAACATGAAATTATAGAGAGTGAAGATAAAATGAATTTTTTCATGCCCAAAGCACTTTTATGAATCATATGATCAAAAAGGCATTTCATTATATTTTATATTTTTATTGAAATGAAAACGATTACCAGAAGTTATCGAATATAAAAAATCATACATTACTGTCAAAAAATAATATCCAAAGTTGAACTTAATCCATTATATAATTGGTAACCTTAAGAATCATCGAAAATAATTTTTTCCAAATTCAATGACTAGAAATTTATAGGGAAGGTCATTAAATCTTTCAAATCAACTTAATATTACATTCCCCAAACCATATAATGTATCTCTTATTGTCACATAAAACATATATGAATACCTTGATCACATTAAATACCATAATGAAAAATTTAAGTCATCCAAATACTAAAATAAGAAGTGTTGTAGTATAATATGTATATATCCCAGGATTCATATAACCATAACACCATTGATGAAATAATCATTGAATAAAAAAACACTAATACTTTAATTTTTCCACTTTATTCGTAAAAAAATTTCCATGCTTCATCATTTTATTCCTTAATATCTCATTTAATTCACTTGACTTTTGTATTATCCTAATAATCATCAGTATAACCATTAATTTTATAACCTTTCTGTTTCTAACCATTGACCAAAACCTAATAGAGAAGGTGAGAAACACTAATCATAGTTATATAGTCATGAAAAATCATTTATAAGATATATAAATCATGAAATATTTTTCTCAATCAAGAAGTCCATTGTTTTAACATAGGTTATCCATGGTATTAAAAAATATAAGATCATATTATATACTTAGAATTATCCACAAAGTCAATCATAGGGTAATATTACCTAATCTATTTTTTTCGAAAACCTAGTTCCCAGGGTTTATACTAAACTATTTATGATAAATATTGTAGAGAACAAGACTCCAATTACATTGGAATAAGATACAAGGTATCATATTCTGAAGGACTGAATAGTTTAGTAGCCCTATTGAACTAGATACAAACATGAAATCCATATTAATTTTTTTAAAAAAATTAATCATTGAGTATTCCATTATTCCCCCCTTTTGTCACCCTATATATTTATCATTATATACTTCTTGGAATCCTAGAGAAAAATAAAATATATAAAAGGGGTGACCTCAAATGATCAGTAAGGGTATGTGTATGACATAAAACATGAGAAAATATTTCATAAACAATATATAAAGTTAAATAACTAAAACATACTCCATTTAATTAATAACATGAGCTAGGAAACATTACCATTCATATTCTACTAGTCAAAATAATTTCATGGAATATCAATAACTTAATTCATAATGATGGAAGTCATAATTGTTTTCATGAACCATCCCCCGGGGCTTGTGTTGTGACTAACACCAAGCCTGCCTTCCATTGGCCAGGGGCTGGAGACTAGCACCAAAGGTGTATTCCCTAAAACTGGGAAGGCATTGCCTTTATAACCTGTAAGCACACGTAACCAAGCACACAAAAAGATAAGAAAACAAGTAAACTGAACTATAAACAGAATGTGTGAATTATGTAAAAGGGTCCCGAATACAAGCCCAACTAGAAAGTAAATGTACAACTGTGATACAATACAACTAATGAAAAAGAAGAGATAGCTACTAGATTATCTTCTGAGGTTCCTACCTTAAGGGTTGGTACATATTGCATCCTCAGCACTCCACGTCCACCAGTCTCCTCTGCGTACTGACACGCCGAATGGTCCACGTCTATTTACCAACCATTCCTCGTACTCTTAGACTCAGTCACAGTTGTCTGTCATCTCCATCCAACACAAAAAGGTGTGGGATAGCTCATGCAGGGGTGAGTATAACGATACTCGGTAGGGACCCCGATACCCTCTAGGTATCACAAAATCCAACAAGGATACAACACAAAGAATTAAATCAATTGATAACCTTAAATAGGTATATTCCCATACATATACGTAAGTTATCAGGAAATCCATCTCAATCAAGATGAAAACACAGAGGTACTGACACAGGTCGCACAATTATTTATTCTAGGGGTAGTGTTAAATAACATTCCCAATCACAACATCAAAAGCCTCAACTACTAGAGAAATCATCCTCTATCGAGTTTAGTGGGACTTCCGTGTCACACAAAGGTGCTTCCCACTATCCTTGGACTGCTAAGTTACTCCTCTTGTCGAGTACAGTGGGTCTTCTACGTCACACAGAGGCGCTCCCCACCGTGGGTCTACCGCGTCACACGGAGGTGCTCCCCCTCATGGCCTGCTGAGGTATTCGTCCTGTTGAATATCGAGTGTCTACCATATAAGGGCCTAGCCTTAAACATTACTTAATCTTGAGTTACATCTATAATACACGTTGAGGATCTCTTCAGGTTTAGAGTTTTACAGAATTAGATCATAAAACATGTGTTACATTCCACATTTTAACAATGTGGTTACATAAAAGATAGTACTCATTTTTCCCATCAACGGAAACATATTTAAAATATAACAAGGATTATTTCTTGACACTTCCTTGACACTATCATCACATCATGTTCCTTTCCCTTGACTTGTGAAAAACATTTCAACAACTTGGGATGAGCATAAAAATCTCAGTAAGGGATATGAAAATATGGAAAGGAAACATGAGTACATGTATACATAAGAATCAATGAAATCCTACTTTAATCATAAAATATAAGAACTTTAACATACCTCATAAAATCATGAATAAATTATAGAAATCATAAGACATAAAATTAACTTGAGGGATTCATAACATTCTTACGTAGGGAGTAACCCTCATGGTTACGTTTGGAATACCCATCATAGTATATTCCATATATATCTTCAGAGAAACCTTAACTTTTAACCCCTTCGTGTTACCCAATGCATTGAAGAGCTATATCGGGATCACCCGCCCTTAGTTTATCATGGAACTACCAATCTTCATAACAATTTCCAAGAACCATAACATAATCGTATTAGATAAAACATGCATAAAGGAAACATAACATTTCCACTTTTCAATCACAAGATATCAATACTACACATTGATATAAAAAAGTTATGAAAACCATTCTCAATACCAAAATAAAAGAAAAGTAAAAATGGTATTTATTTTTATTCAAAAAAGTTATTGCTTGTAGAGGAAGCTGAAACTCAAATAATGGTCACGGTGGTGGAGAAGTCATTGTCGCCGCATACGTACGACAAAAACATTTACTTTTATCGTTTAGTAAAACGCATCGTATAAAAAATATTCCTTTTGGATAAACGTAAAAGTCAAAGGGGTTTATACACCGTGTGAAAGAAAGTTGTGTATGAAACAAAACTTTCCTCAATGAAAGGAGACTGAGACGATGTCCCTTACCTCGGGTCTGACTTGACTCGATCGTTCTTTAATCTCCTGAATAATAAACATGAGTTAATTTTTTCATGCTTAAGAACCTTTTTCAAGTTCATTATTTCTTTAATATCACTTATTACCATGTCATGAACACTATGTAATTATTTAAGTTAATAACGGTCGTTTTAACGATCATTTCTACTTGAGTCAAAAATAAACAATTTATAATTACAAGTTTGTTCATGGGGTAAAATATCCATTATATACATAATTATATTCATTATTTAGATATCATATATATCATATATATCCATTATATAAATTTATTTATAATATTACATAACATTTAGAGGTAAGAAATGAAATGCACCCTTCATGGAGATGGTAAGTCGTACGTACACATGAACGCTACTTCCATTTCTATTTCATATTTAATGGAATTAAAACATAATGAAACATAATTGTATTATATTCTAGTATGGTATCATATATAATATCATTAAATCTATCCTTTATACGTACCACAAATGTTATTAACGAATCAAATCACTTTGAGGGGGCGATAGTCCGCACTTCCTAAAATGAAGATATCGTGTTTACCCATAATGGGAATCATAAAGGTATGCCATAAATGAAAAATACAGAATATTAAGGAAATAATAAAAATATTATACATCATATATAAATATAGTGACATCTTAATGGCCACCTTTGAAGGTGTTAGAAGAATATTGAACAATCATCATTTCGTGAGGCATAAATTCACCATCCTTAGAAACAGTATGTTCTTTAACCATTAGATGTTGGTGTGTGTAAGTGTAGCTCGAATAATTATTATAAAAACATACTAGTATATGTCAGTTACTGGTTTTTTTACAAAATAAATGAATAAAAATTGTTTAGGGGGTTGGAGAAGAAAAATAAAACAAAAGAGTATTAGAGAAGACTTTACCTTTTAATCGGGTAACTCGTTTTGGTTTGAACCAACAGGGTTTCTTGAAGAGCTTCCTGACTAAGGTAAGGATTATAGTATAGGGAGAGGGATTTGTAGAGACAAAATGAGCAGGTCTTGGCCGAACCAATGGCTTTTGAAGTGTGGGTAAGGAGGTAGAGGTGGGGGCCTTTTATAAGAGAAGAGGACGGGCACTCTTGGAAAGGTATAAAATGTTACTTTATTTTCAAATGTGTTTCGGATTTTAAAGGTCCCAAATTGATTTATTTCAAGGATAAGGTGATAAGGGTTTGAAATATATTCATAAAATAGGTCTTTGACAAGTGTAAGTCTTATATTTTACATTATCTTCTAATTTTATTTAAATCATTCATTAATGAGGTAATCGCTGCATCATCATGATGTCATAAATAATTTAATTTATTTAATGTCTAAAAATTATAAAACAAATAATATGATATAGGAAATATCTTTAGATTTCCAATTACTATTTATAGTCTAATAGATCATTAATGTAAAGAAAATTAAAAATGTTTTACTCAGGTGATACATTTTTTGTTATATTTAACTTTCTTTAAAAATAAAAAGATAAAAAGTCACATTCACACAAAAGTGATTCCATGGGGTCCTCAAGTTTGGAACAAGGAATAACATGGTCGGCCATGAGAAAACTAGTAGCAGTATGACAGATGTTGGGGTCATTTTGTATTATTATGACATTATTTTATTATCCGTAACTACCCGATTACTAATTAATCAAGATCATTAAAGATAATTCAGTCGTTACTATTCATAATGTCCAAAAACAAAACAGTCTTCATTTGATAATTTAGGCCTTCTGATTCCAAATATGGAATCCATTTTACCAAATTCAAAACATAGAAATTGAAATAATTAATTTTAAAATAATTCCCGTTGTCAAAAGAAATAGCGGGTTTTTAGAAACAATATCTATGAAATGTTTGGCACTTGTTTATTCCCAATTCCAAAGTAAAATTAATTATAATTACCACCATTGGATTAATTGGTAAAAATATATTCTATTTAAACTTTAAAACCAATTAAAAATATAATCTATCCATATAATTAAATTAGATGAAAAAGCAGTTTTGATGTAAAATGTAGTATTTTTAACTATTCATTAAAAAATTGAACATTGTCAGAAAAATACGAAAAAATTATCCAATGTAAATTTAAATGTCCCAATCATACATAATAAGTTTATTGTGACAAATAGAGCTTATAAATTTGTCAAAAGTTTGATTTAAACATGGTTTCCATCAAAAGGAAGTAAAACAATCTTTTAAAAATTTTAGTGTATTCCATGCTTAAGAATGGATTTATTCTCATTTTAAGCCTCTAAAACACTATATAATTCATAAATAGACATAGATAAGAATATATATTATTCATTAATTACTTGGTATGTTACATCCTTCCCCCCTTTAGAAAATTGTGTCTCCGCAATTTATTTACTTATCGAATAAGTGGGGGTATTTATCCCTCATTGGATTTTCAGATTCCCATGTTACCTCTTCACTCATTTGGTTCTTCCACAAAACCTTTACTTGATGAATCACCTTATTCCACAACACTTGATCCCTGTGATCAAGAATCAGAACCGGTTGTGTCTCATAAGATAGATTCTATTCCAACTGAACTACCTCTGGACTAAAAACGTGGGATGGATCTGGCATGTACTTCCTTAACATTGAAACATGAAAAACATTGTGTACCTGAGATAAAATCGGAGGTAAAGCCACTCAGTAAGCAACTGATCCAAATCTATCCAGAATTATCTATGGTCCAATGAACCTTGGACTCATCTTTCCTTTCTTACCAAATCACATCACACATTTCCATCAGGAGAATTTGAGAAAAACATGATCACCTAACTCGAAAGATTGATCCTTCCTCCTGTTGTCTGCATAACTTTTTCTGTCTGATCTGAGCTGTTCGCATGTGTTTCTGAATCAACTGAACTTTTTGTGTCATCTCTTCTACCAATTCTGGTCCCATCAGCTTCCTTTCACCCACTTTATCCCAGAAAGCTGGAGTTCGACACCGCTTCCCATATAACGCCTCAAATGGTGCCATCTATATACTAGAATAAAAACTGTTATTATAAGAAAACTCTACCAAAGAAAGATGTTTGTCCCAACTTCCCTGATAATCCATTGAACAAGCACGTATCATATCTTCCAAAGTCTGAATTGTTCTTTATGACTGCCCATCTGATTGAGGATGAAAAACGGTACTAAAATTTAATTCAGTACCCAACGACTTCTGAAGGCCTTTCCAAAAGTTAGAAGTAAGCCTATGATCATGATCAGATACAATGGATAGGGTAACTCCATGAAACCTGACTATCTCTTTAAGATACAATCGAGAATGTTTATCTAGAGAGAAAGTATCTCGAATAGGAAGGAAATGAGCAGATTTAGTCAAGCGATCAACAAAAACCCAGATTGCATTATTACCTCGAGATGTCTTCGGTAATCCCACAACAAAGTCAATGGATATATATTTGCATTTCCACTCTGGCACTAGTAAATGATGAAGAATCCCTTTTTGTAATTTCCACTCTTCTTTAACATGCTGACAAGTCAAACACTTCACAGTAAAATCAGCAATATCTCTTTTCATTCCATCCCACCAGTAATACTCCCGAAGATCTCTATACATCTTTGTACTGCCAGGATGAACTGAAAACAGAGATCTATGAGCTTGACATAAAAAATCTCCCTTAAACTATGAATCACACTAAACTCACAATATCTTCCCAAATCTCAAAACACAATCATTATCAATGTTGAATTCAGGAAACTTACCCCTCTGAACCAGCTCTACCTTTTTCTGCAACTCACTGTCTTGCTTCTATACTTTCTTGATTCTGTCTGATAGAGAAGATTTCACTGATACATGAAACAAAATAGGACATACTGCACCAAAAACCTCTATGCCAAATTTCATCAAATCCTTAACCAATGGATCACGTTCCAAACACAACATTATTAATGAAGCATTACATTTTCGACTCAAAGAATCAACCACTTTATTTCCTTTTCCCAGATGGTAATGACTTTTACAATCATAAATCTTGATTGATTCTAGCCATCTCCTCTGTCTCATGTTCAATTCTTTCTGACTGAATGTATACTTTAAAAATTTGTGATCGGTATATATTTCACAATTTGCTCCATACAAATGATGCCTCCAAATTTTAAAAATGAAAACAACAGAAGCTAATTCCAAATCATGTGTAGGGTAATTTACCTCATGAGTTTTCAAATATCTTGGAGCATAAGCAATTTCCTGATCATTATGCATTAGGACCCAACCAATTCCTTCCAATGAAGCATCACTATAGATAACAAACTCACCATTCCTGGAAGGTAGTGACAAAACTGGAGCATTCACCAATCTTCTTTTCAATTCTTGAAAATAATCATCACATTCTTTTGTCCAGATAAACTTAACACCCTTCCGAGTTAGCTTAGTCATTGGACTAGATAACCGGGAAAAATTTCTAAAAAACCTTCGGTAATAGCCTGCCAAACTAAGGAAGCTATGAATCTTAGTTACATTTGTGGGTCTTGGACATTCTTCAAAAACCTTTGTTTTTGCAGAATCAACAGTTATCCCGTCTTTAGAAACAATGTGACCAAGGAATGAAATTTGTCGCAACCAAAACTCACACTTTCTGAATTTCCCATAAAATTTCTTTTCTTTTAAGGTTTCTAAAATAACCCTTAAATGTATTTCATGCTCCTAAATAATTTTAGAAAACATCAAAATATCATCAATGAAAACAACCACAAACTTATCCAAGAACTCATGGAAAATTCTATTCATTAAGTCCATGAATACAGGAGGTTCATCGGTTATCCCAAAAGGCATTACTACAAATTCATAATGGCCATATCTTATACGAAATGTGGTATTCAGAATATCTACTTCCTTTACCTTCAGTTGATGGTTCCCCGATCTCAGGTCAATCTTTGAATAATACTGAACTCCCTAGAGCTGATCAAACAAATCATCGATATGAGGCAAAGGATATTTTTTCTTAACAGTGATGTTATTCAATACTCTATAATCAATGCAAAGTCTCATACAACCATCTTTGTTTTTAACAAATAAAATAGGAGCACCTCATGGGGATGTGCTAGGTCTAATGAAACCTTTCTCTAATAAATCTTCCAATTTCTCCTTCAACTCTAAAAGTTCAGTTTGAGCCATTCGATAAGGGGGTTTTGAAATTGGATTAGCATCAGGATATAAGTCAATACTAAATTCAACTTCCTGATCTGGTATTATTCCAGGAAACTCATCAGGAAAAACATCAGGATACTCATTTACCACTGGCACATCATTAATTTGAACAGTTCCTTTGTTTTCAACGATTTGTGCAAGGTAACATTCATTTCAATCTTTTACAAGTTTCTCGGCCTCTTGATATTTTATCAATAGTAAGGGTTCATTATTGTACACAAACTGAAAGGCTTTCTCAAAAGAAACCTCTTTAGCTCTACAGTCAATCATAGCATGGTAAATAGAGAGCCAATCCATACCGAGGATAACATAAAACTCTACTAGAGATAAAACAATAAGGTTCTCATGTAGGTTCTTTTCATGGATAAGGATAAGAATATTCTTATAAATTCTTTTTGCCTCAACATTTCCCCCAGGTGTTTTTACAAAAAGTTCCAGAGTCATTTCTTGAGATGGTATTCTGATTTTACTAGAAAAGTTTTCAGAGATGAACGAATGTGTAAACCCCGAATCAAACAACACATTGGCATAATCTGAAAAAAAAAAGTACCTGATACAACTTCATTTGATGGCCCAACATCTGCTGAAATAGTTACAAAGGATTTCACCACCCCTTTCTGCTTGTAGTCTAACTGCTTCCCATCACTCAAGCTCTTTTTCAGACACTCATTTTCATAGTAACCCATCTAATTGCACTTAAAACATTTCAATAACTATAAATCAAATTTGGAAATACCATCACCTTGATCTTTTTCAGTGAAATCACGAGCCTTATGTCCCATCTTACGACATCGGTAGCACTTTCCAGAATTCAGAAGACATTACCCAGCATGACTTTTACCACATTTATCACAAACTGGAAACTTAGTTTTCTTACCGTTAGACCTTTTTGAAGAATTCTTTCCTTTCTCCTGCCACCTCAGTCTCTTATTCTACTGGTTGTTATAGAACACTTGATAATCGGCAAACTCCATTTCCACCTTCTGAGCACATCAAAAAAGCTTTTAATAACTTTCAATCTCACGAGAATCTAAATCCCTTCGATATTTTGGCGTTAATCCTGAGTAAAAACTATTGATTTTACTATCAAGGTATCAGATAAAATTTGGAGCATACCTTGCCAATCGAGTGAAGCTTTCTTTATAAGCAGCCACTGAGTATTCCTCTTGCCTCAATTCCAGTAATTGTTTTTCCATCCTATGTTGAACAGCCTTTGGAAAATACTTCTCAAGAAACATACCTTTGAATTCATCCCAGTAGAGGGCATCAATATCATCAGCATCCCTGATATTTTTATCCATCGACCACCGCTGATCTGCTACACCCTCCAAATAGTAAATAACAAGACTAACCTTTTGATTGTCTGAACACCCCATGGCAGCGAAAATATTCTCCAGTGCTTTAATCCACCCTTCAGCTAGCACAGGGTAAGATGATCCTCTGAATGATGGGGGATGTTGCCTCCTGAAATGTAACACCACTAACATGTTCCTCTGCGGTTAATCTGGATGATCTCGTGCATGGATATCGCCACCATTTGTTGCTTGAGTCAACTGCACCATTACTGCAACAAACTATTCAGTTAAAATTCCGACCATCTCAAGATGCTGATTCGGATGGTCATTTCCTTCTGTATGCCTTCCTAGAACTGCTTCCCTGTTTCATCTGCAGAAAACCATTCTTAACAAACATGTCTTAGATGAAGCAACATGATAATATTCAAATGCTATATTATTTTCAATTTGACCATAAAAAAAATAATTTCCGATAATCATTTAATAGAATTAGAACTCCTAAAGTTATCTAAACCAACCTCTGATACCAACTATAAGTCCACAGCCGTAAAAATTACTTAATCTTGAGTTACATAAAGAATACACATTGAGGATCTTTTCAGGTTTAGAGTTTTTGAGAATTAGATCATAAAACATGCATTACATTCCACATTAAAACAAAGTGGTTATATAAAAGATAGAACTCAATTTTCCCATCAACAGAAACATAATTAAAATAAAACATGGATTCTATCTTGACACTTCCTTGACACTATAATCACATCATGTACCTTTCCCTTGACCTGTGAAAAACATTTCAAAAACTTGGGATGAGCATAAAAATCTCAGTAAGGGATATGAAAATATGGAACAGAAACATGAGTACATGTATACATAAGAATCAATGAAATCATACTTTACTCATAAAACATAAGCACTTTAACATACCTCATAAAATCATGAATAAATCATAGAAATCATAAGATATAAATTTAACTTGAGGCATTCATAACATTCTTACATAGGGAGTAACCCTCATGGTTACGTTTGGAATACCTATCACAGTATATTCCCTAAATCTCTTCGGAAAACTCATAACGTTTAACCCCTTCACGTTACCCAATGCATTGGAGAGCTATATCGGGCTCACCCTCCCTTAGTTTATCACGGAACCACCCATCTTTATAACAATTCCCAAGAACCATAACATAATCGTATCACATAAAACATGCATAAAGGAAACATAACATTTCCATGTTTCAATCACAAGATATCAATACATCACATTGACATAAAAACATTATGAAAACCATTTTCAATGCCAAAATAAAAGAAAAGTAAAACATGGTATTTATTTTTTTATTCAAAAAAAGTTATGGCTTGTAGAGGAAGCCGAAACTCAAATAATGGTCACGGCGGCGAAGAAGTCGTTGTCGCCGCATACGTACGGCAAAAACATTCCCTTTTTTCATTTAGTAAAATGCTTTGTATAAAAAATATTCCTTTTGGATAAACGTAAAAGTCAAAGGGGTTTATACACCGTATAAAATAATGTTGTGTATAAAACAAAATATGCCTCAATGAAAGGAGATTGAGACGATGTCCCTTACCTCGGGTCCGACTTGACTCGATCGTTCTTTAATCTCCTGAATAATAAACTTGAGTTAGTTTCTAATTTCTAAAGAACATTTTTAAAGTTCATTATTCCTTTTATATCACTTATTACCATGTCATGAACACTATGTAATTATTTAAGTTAATAACGGTCTTTTTAACGATCATTGCTACTTGAGTCAAAAATAAACTCATTATAATTACAAGTTTGTACATGGTGTAAAATATCCATTATATCCAAAATTATATTCATTATTTAGATATCATATATATCATATATATCCATTATATACATGCATTTATAATATTACATAACATTTAGAGATAAGAATTGAAATGCACCGTTCATGGAGACGGTAAGTCGTACGTATGCATGAACGCTACATCCATTTCTATTTCATATTTAATGGAATTAAAACATAATGATACATAATAGTATTATAATTCCAGTATGGTATCATATATAATGTAACACCCCGAGCTTCCACGATACGCTTCTCATTCAGTAATACAATAGCTTGCATTGTACGCAACTTCGAGTTCTAAAACACCGCGACTAATCAAAGTAGCCGTTATGAATAGTAATACCTTCTTTTTGAAATATTATAAATTTTATATGTCAAAATGGACTTCATTTTTGTATTCGTAATATCGAAATTAGCCTATGTTGAATTTTTGTAATTTTCTGAGAACTTCAAAATTTTTATGAATAGTGAAAAATACTTAAAACAACTTTTTTAATCAAAATAATTCATAGTGATAAATTATACTATTGAGTGGTTTTAGAGTATAATTAGAATATATTTTTACCATTTTATCCAATGGTGGTCATTAGAATTAATTTAACATTGAAATTGGACATAAACAATTGCCAATCTTTTGATATAAATTGTTTCTTAAAAACACGCTATTTGTCGTAACAGCGGGAATTAATTGTAAAATTAATTAATGCAACTAATATGTTTGGAATTTTGTAAAATAGACATCATTTTTCAATTCGGAATATCAATTATAGCTTAGGGTGAAATTTTGGCCTTATTCTGAAAAACTTCAATTTTTGATGAATAGTGAAACCACTAAGTGGTTGTTAAATAACTGATTTTTCGTTTAAATGAAATATTACCACTTCTGTGATTTGATTTTCAAAAATCCGACATACATGGTTGTCATTAAGAAGTAAAATGTGGTTCAATGGGATAAAAATAATTTTTTGGTGAATAGTAACTTATTAAGTTCTTAATCGCGATTAGTGGTAATTAGGGTAGTTTAAGGTATAAATAATACTTTAATAATATTAAATGACCTAGACACATGTCCCAACCTCATTGGTTGTGTCATGGCCGACCAAGACAAGCCATGGCCTAACTTGGGGACCCCATGGATCCACTTTTGTTGGGAAATAACATAAATTACTTTTTATTTAATGTTAAAGTGAAAATGACACTAACATAAAGTGTTTTACTAAAACAATTTTTAAGTAGGGTTACACAAGTCCAAATTTTGATTATAAATAGTCATTGGAAAGATAAAACGATTTCCTATATCATAGTATTTTTTTTATAATTTTTAGACATTAAATAAATTTAATTATTTATGACATAATAATGATGCAGCGATGACATCATTATTTGACGATTTAAATAAAATGGAAAGATAATATAAAATCTATGAACTACACATGGCCAAAACCAATTGGATGAGTGGATTTCGATGCCTTATCACCTTATCCACGAATTCTATCAATGTGGGACCTTTTAAAACCGAAACACATTTTCAAATAATGTAATGTTCCTTTACTTTCCAAAAGTGCCCCTCCTCTCCTCTTATAAAAGGCCCCCACCTCTACCTCATTTCACACACTCTTCAAGCCATTGGCTCGGCCAACCCCTGACCATTTGCTCTCTCCACATCCCTCTCCTCATCCTATAGGATTCCCTTTGGGCAGAATCCTTTCAAAGGAAGCCTTTAGGCTCAACTCAAAAGGAGTTACACTTTTTAAGGTAATTCATTCTCTCATGTTCTTTGGTTTTATTTTGCTTCTCCAACCCCCTAAACTCTTTTTATTTACTTCTTTTGTAACAACACCAGTATCTTAAATATACTAGGATGTTGTTATAAGATTTATTTGAGCTACACTTCCACACAACTACATCAAATGGTTAAAGAACATAAGGTTTCCGTGGATGGCGAAATTCTGCCTCCCGAAACGATGATTGTTCAACACTCATTTAACACCTTCAAAGGTGGCCATTATGATGTCACTATTTTTATATATGATATATAATATGTTTATGTTTTCCTTAAGCTTCTGTTTTTTTTCATTTTGGGCATACCTTTATGGTTTCCATTATGGGTAAAACACGATATCTTCATTTTAGGAAGCGCGGACTACCGCCCCCTAAAAGTGATTTGATTCGTTAATACCATATGTGGGATGTGTGAAGGATAAAGTTAATGATATTATATATGTTATTATACTGGAATTATAATATACTCTCATATCATTATGATTCCATTCCAGAAAATATGAAATAGAAATGGAAGTAGCGTTCATGCGTACGTACGGCTTACCGTCTCCATGAACAGTGCATTTCATTTCTTACCTCTAAATGTTACGTAATATTATAAATGAATGTATATACTGGATATATAAGATATATATGACATATAAATCATGAATATAATTCTGGATATAATGGATATTTCACCACATAAACAACTTGTAATTATAAGAAGCTTATTGTTGACTCAAGTACCAAAGATCGACAAAACGACCGTTATTAACTTAAATAATTACATAATGTTCATATCATTGTAATAAGTGATATAATAAGGATAATGAAGTTGAAAATGGTTCTTAATAAGGTATATATTAACTCTAGTTTATTATTCAGGAGGTTAAAGAACGGTTGAGTCAAGTCAGACACGAGGTAAGGGAACTTCTTAACCCAATTTCCATTCTTTGGGTTAATCTCCTACTTTCAAATTATGTCATGATGTTATTATGTACTATTTTGTATTTTTACTTTCTTTATGTGTACCTATAGTGAATACACATAATATATCTATTTTATTTTAAAAATGATCTTTTTAAGGACTTCGTCTCAATCTCCTTTCATTGAGGCATATTTTGTTTTATACACAAATTTCTTTTATACGGTGAATAAACCCCTTTGACTTTTACGTTTATTCAAAAGGAATCTTTTTATACGAAGCATTTTGCTAAACGACAAAAGGGAATGTTTTTCTTTCCGTACTTATGCGGCGACAATGAATTCTCCGCCGCCGTGACCATTAGTTGAGTTTCGGCTTCCTCTACAAGCCATCATTTTTTTTAATGAAAATTAAATACAAAGTTTTAACTTTCTTTTATTTTGGTATTGAAAATGGTTTTGAATGCGTTTTTATTATATCAATGTGTTGTATTGATATCTTGTGATTGAAATGTGGAAATGTTATGTTTCCTTTATGCATGTTTTATGTGATACGATTATGTTATGGTTTATGATATGTTTAAACCTATTCATATGAGGAATGTATTGGACTTAATAAGTGACGGGTGGAGCCCGCTATAGCTCCTCGATGCATCGGCAGGTCTCATGAGACAACTAGACGTGGAATTGGCCGAGGCCCTTTCCCAATTTGATTTATGGTTTTGGCCGAGGCCTTAATCATTTTAGACGTCTTGGCCGAGGCCTTGACAAAGTGTTTCAGAATGTCTGGCATTATACATTCCCTCATTATGAAAGTGGTTATTGATATTACATGTGATTATTCGACCAGTAGAATATCCATGTGAAGAAGTAAATGGCATTATCTCATTTTACTTTTGCCATATTATGTTGAAGTTCATGTTTAAGAGGCTTTTGTTTTAGTTATACATTGCCTTAAATGTTAATGTTTATTTATGAAAGCTTCCGCATTATTGTTATCCTTACTGAGCATTTGAGCTCACCCCTTTCAATGTTTAAAAATTTTCCAGGTTGTGAAGAAGTATTTTATGACTGACTTGCAAGAATAATCAGTGAAGATATGAGTGTGGACTATGAAGACCATGTTTTTTGTAGTTTGTTTAAATTTGGATGTAATGAAAGACTTATGAATGTATCTAGTGTTTCCAAGGCTACTAAACTAATCGGTCTTTCGAGACTTGATCTTTTGTGATCATGCCAATGTTACGAAGTAATGCACCGACTCTGGGTAGCTGGGGTCGGGGTGTTACAGTTGGTATCAGAGGCAGTTTAGTACTAACCTTGGAAGCTAGATTTAGATAAACTCTGATTAGAGCACATAGCCCAAAGATAGACTTTGAGGATTAGTATAGAAGAACTTCCTAGAATTTTGGTATTATAGAGATGTTATGACTTTTCCGAGCAATACATCCCTGTCTGGATACGAGCAGGTAGAGGCGGCTCTGGCACAGATGTACCTAGGGGTAAAACCCGAAAACACCGCTTTGAGCTAGACTCGAACGGGAACTGGTGCACGACAACGGGCCTTGCTGCACTCTTGGTTACGACACTCCCGGGGGATATGCTTAGGATAATTCTCATTTTATTTACAAACCACTATGAAGGGTTATGAGTATATACTTTCTCAAAGAAAACATTTCTTTTTATGATTATGGATTATATCCATAAATAGTTCAATTTATGTTAAGTGTTTTATAAGTATGGAATTATGTATTTTGATTCATAAACTAATCTAGTTTATGCCATTGTTTAGAAATGGCGCCTAGTGGAAGGAATGGAAACCGTATCAATGCACGAACTCCGTGTAGGGATTGCCCTCCTGATCAAGATAATTATTGTGGATCTGGAGATACAACTGGTGCTGATCAACTTATTACCATACTGGGACAACTCACTCAGGTTATGAATAACAACGTTACTCGTATGGAGCACCCTGATCCGCAACGTGGAGGATCAATGCTAGATCGTTTCATGAGGCAACAACCACCAACCTTTAATGGGAGTACAAATCCTATAGTAGCTGAGCAATGGATAAATTCCTTAGAGAAAATATTCCATGCCTTGGGGAGTAGTGAAAGGGAGAAGGTTGTCATGGCAGTTTACCGCCTCACTGGAGATGCCGATCAGTGGTGGTCGCTGATTCAAAACACAAAGGAAGATGATGACATATCGAATATGGAATGGAGGGAGTTCAAAGAGCTTTTCTTAGAAAAATACTTTCCTCGTGACCATCGAGCAGATATGGAAAGGCAATTTCTGAGTCTGAGGCAGAAGGAGGATGAGAATGTCGCAAAGTATGAGGCTAACTTTACAAGGTTAGCAAGGTATGCTGCAGATTACATACGTAACCCAAGGAGTAAGATTGATCGTTTCTTTGATGGGTTAAAACCATTTCTCCGTCGAGCTTTGGTATCACAATCCTTCTCATCATACGAAGATATTGTCTCGTGTGCTATCAAGACAGAAAAGGAATTCTCTAAGTCTTATGACAACAAAGTAAAGCAAGAGAAGAAGAGAACGGTGGAACAAGAGACAGATAAAGGGAAAAAGGGAAAGAAGGATTTTCCAGTATGTGATAATTGTGGGAAGAATCACCCTGGTACTTGCCTAAAAGGAATGGGAGTTTGTTATAAATGTGGAGAAAAGGGTCACCAGGCTCGTGATTGCAAGGGAAGGAAAGAGGCTGTCAATGTTGAATGCTACAATTGTAGAGAAATGGGTCATTATGCAAATGAATGTCCTAAGCGTCAAGGAAACTTACCTTAGAAAAGGCCAAGGGATCAAGGACAATCTTATGCTATTACTACAGTTGAAACAGAATAACTAATGTATTGGTGCTTTTGGACTCATGGATTATATTCTGGTTATTAGAATAATGTGATCTATATAAGGATTGTACTGCAGTACTTTTTGATTTCAGTAAGGTTTTAATATGATTAAGGTAATCATATTTTTAGTATGTGACAATAAGAGAAACTTTTCTTTGTTTGGGGAATCTGATGTTACAATTGATTTTGGAATTTGGAGACCTTTTAGAGAAAGTCTGGATGAAGGTATTTTGGATAACTATAAAGGTTGGAGTGGATTAAGTTGAACTTTGGATAGTATTGTTTAAGGTTAAAACATTTATGAAGATTATTTTTGGAATAGTATAGTACTATATTTTTAGGAAAAGGACAACCTTCAGGGTGGGGAATAACCCGTCGCGTTGGACACAGCTGCAGGAATCGAACCCACAACCATAGTGCGACAAGCCTTTATTTCCTACCACTAGCCTACAAGAAGTCCCTGGTTATTACAAAATAGTTTTACTAATCTAAATGGTATGTGTTAACATTTTGAACCTTATACAATTAGGATAAGTATAATATTTTTGAGTTCTATTACCTTTTTGAGTAAAAGATGAGTTGAAGGTTGAAACTCTAATTGTCAAGCATAAATATATATATATATATACCTATCTCTTATTCAATGAATAAATTAATTCTTAAACTTTAGTAAAGGGATATTAAAACAAAAAAAATGTGTTATCCTAATAACTTATGTTTTGTTGAACTGATGATATTTTAAATCAACATAGATTGAAGGCTTTGAGGCCCTCAATTTGACAGTTGATTGTGATTGATGACCTCAATCAATCCCTACAAATATTTACGTTTTTCCTCAAATTATATGTCTCTAATTGCCACCAATGTTCTCCTTATCGAGATCATGATTTGGTGGTGACTTTCTTATTTCCATTTCCCTCTTATTAAGGCTAAATTTTATTTGCCTTATTTCCGATGTGGGTTTTCCTCAAAGGTATTTTCTCTTTTCAACCTTTTATTTTCAAAGAAGAATTTCAAATTGCGAGGACGCAATTTATTGAAGGAGGGGAGAATGTAACACCCCGAGCTTCCACGATACGCTTCTCATTCAGTAATACAATAGCTTGCATTGTACGCAACTTCGAGTTCTAAAACACCGCGACTAATCAAAGTAGCCGTTATGAATAGTAATACCTTCTTTTTGAAATATTATAAATTTTATATGTCAAAATGGACTTCATTTTTGTATTCGTAATATCGAAATTAGCCTATGTTGAATTTTTGTAATTTTCTGAGAACTTCAAAATTTTTATGAATAGTGAAAAATACTTAAAACAACTTTTTAAATCAAAATAATTCATAGTGATAAATTATACTATTGAGTGGTTTTAGAGTATAATTAGAATATATTTTTACCATTTTATCCAATGGTGGTCATTAGAATTAATTTAACATTGAAATTGGACATAAACAATTGCCAATCTTTTGATATAAATTGTTTCTTAAAAACACGCTATTTGTCGTAACAGCGGGAATTAATTGTAAAATTAATTAATGCAACTAATATGTTTGGAATTTTGTAAAATAGACATCATTTTTCAATTCGGAATATCAATTATAGCTTAGGGTGAAATTTTGGCCTTATTCTGAAAAACTTCAATTTTTGATGAATAGTGAAACCACTAAGTGGTTGTTAAATAACTGATTTTTCGTTTAAATGAAATATTACCACTTCTGTGATTTGATTTTCAAAAATCCGACATACATGGTTGTCATTAAGAAGTAAAATGTGGTTCAATGGGATAAAAATAATTTTTTGGTGAATAGTAACTTATTAAGTTCTTAATCGCGATTAGTGGTAATTAGGGTAGTTTAAGGTATAAATAATACTTTAATAATATTAAATGACCTAGACACATGTCCCAACCTCATTGGTTGTGTCATGGCCGACCAAGACAAGCCATGGCCTAACTTGGGGACCCCATGGATCCACTTTTGTTGGGAAATAACATAAATTACTTTTTATTTAATGTTAAAGTGAAAATGACACTAACATAAAGTGTTTTACTAAAACAATTTTTAAGTAGGGTTACACAAGTCCAAATTTTGATTATAAATATTCATTGGAAAGATAAAACGATTTCCTATATCATAGTATTTTTTTTATAATTTTTAGACATTAAATAAATTTAATTATTTATGACATAATAATGATGCAGCGATGACATCATTATTTGACGATTTAAATAAAATGGAAAGATAATATAAAATCTATGAACTACACATGGCCAAAACCAATTGGATGAGTGGATTTCGATGCCTTATCACCTTATCCACGAATTCTATCAATGTGGGACCTTTTAAAACCGAAACACATTTTCAAATAATGTAATGTTCCTTTACTTTCCAAAAGTGCCCCTCCTCTCCTCTTATAAAAGGCCCCCACCTCTACCTCATTTCACACACTCTTCAAGCCATTGGCTCGGCCAACCCCTGACCATTTGCTCTCTCCACATCCCTCTCCTCATCCTATAGGATTCCCTTTGGGCAGAATCCTTTCAAAGGAAGCCTTTAGGCTCAACTCAAAAGGAGTTACACTTTTTAAGGTAATTCATTCTCTCATGTTCTTTGGTTTTATTTTGCTTCTCCAACCCCCTAAACTCTTTTTATTTACTTCTTTTGTAACAACACCAGTATCTTAAATATACTAGGATGTTGTTATAAGATTTATTTGAGCTACAATTCCACACAACTACATCAAATGGTTAAAGAACATAAGGTTTCCGTGGATGGCGAAATTCTGCCTCCCGAAACGATGATTGTTCAACACTCATTTAACACCTTCAAAGGTGGCCATTATGATGTCACTATTTTTATATATGATATATAATATGTTTATGTTTTCCTTAAGCTTCTGTTTTTTTTCATTTTGGGCATACCTTTATGGTTTCCATTATGGGTAAAACACGATATCTTCATTTTAGGAAGCGCGGACTACCGCCCCCTGAAAGTGATTTGATTCGTTAATACCATATGTGGGATGTGTGAAGGATAAAGTTAATGATATTATATATGTTATTATACTGGAATTATAATATACTCTCATATCATTATGATTCCATTCCAGAAAATATGAAATAGAAATGGAAGTAGCGTTCATGCGTACGTACGGCTTACCGTCTCCATGAACGGTGCATTTCATTTCTTACCTCTAAATGTTACGTAATATTATAAATGAATGTATATACTGGATATATAAGATATATATGACATATAAATCATGAATATAATTCTGGATATAATGGATATTTCACCACATAAACAACTTGTAATTATAAGAAGCTTATTGTTGACTCAAGTACCAAAGATCGACAAAACGACCGTTATTAACTTAAATAATTACATAATGTTCATATCATTGTAATAAGTGATATAATAAGGATAATGAAGTTGAAAATGGTTCTTAATAAGGTATATATTAACTCTAGTTTATTATTCAGGAGGTTAAAGAACGGTTGAGTCAAGTCAGACACGAGGTAAGGGAACTTCTTAACCCAATTTCCATTCTTTGGGTTAATCTCCTACTTTCAAATTATGTCATGATGTTATTATGTACTATTTTGTATTTTTACTTTCTTTATGTGTACCTATAGTGAATACACATAATATATCTATTTTATTTTAAAAATGATCTTTTTAAGGACTTCGTCTCAATCTCCTTTCATTGAGGCATATTTTGTTTTATACACAAATTTCTTTTATACGGTGAATAAACCCCTTTGACTTTTACGTTTATTCAAAAGGAATCTTTTTATACGAAGCATTTTGCTAAACGACAAAAGGGAATGTTTTTCTTTCCGTACTTATGCGGCGACAATGAATTCTCCGCCGCCGTGACCATTATTTGAGTTTCGGCTTCCTCTACAAGCCATCATTTTTTTTAATGAAAATTAAATACAAAGTTTTAACTTTCTTTTATTTTGGTATTGAAAATGGTTTTGAATGCGTTTTTATTATATCAATGTGTTGTATTGATATCTTGTGATTGAAATGTGGAAATGTTATGTTTCCTTTATGCATGTTTTATGTGATACGATTATGTTATGGTTTATGATATGTTTAAACCTATTCATATGAGGAATGTATTGGACTTAATAAGTGACGGGTGGAGCCCGCTATAGCTCCTCGATGCATCGGCAGGTCTCATGAGACAACTAGACGTGGAATTGGCCGAGGCCCTTTCCCAATTTGATTTATGGTTTTGGCCGAGGCCTTAATCATTTTAGACGTCTTGGCCGAGGCCTTGACAAAGTGTTTCAGAATGTCTGGCATTATACATTCCCTCATTATGAAAGTGGTTATTGATATTACATGTGATTATTCGAACAGTAGAATATCCATGTGAAGAAGTAAATGGCATTATCTCATTTTACTTTTCCCATATTATGTTGAAGTTCATGTTTAAGAGGCTTTTGTTTTAGTTATACATTGCCTTAAATGTTAATGTTTATTTATGAAAGCTTCCGCATTATTGTTATCCTTACTGAGCATTTGAGCTCACCCCTTTCAATGTTTAAAAATTTTCCAGGTTGTGAAGAAGTATTTTATGACTGACTTGCAAGAATAATCAGTGAAGATATGAGTGTGGACTATGAAGACCATGTTTTTTGTAGTTTGTTTAAATTTGGATGTAATGAAAGACTTATGAATGTATCTAGTGTTTCCAAGGCTACTAAACTAATCGGTCTTTCGAGACTTGATCTTTTGTGATCATGCCAATGTTACGAAGTAATGCACCGACTCTGGGTAGCTGGGGTCGGGGTGTTACATATAATATAATTAAATCTATCCTTTATACATACTACATATGGAATTAACGAATCAAATCACTTTGAGGGGGCGGTAGTCCGCACTTCCTAAAATGAAGATATCGCGTTTACCCATAATGGAAACCATAAAGGTATGCCATAAATGAAAAATACATAAGCTTAAGGAAAACATAACCATATCATATATCATATATAAATATATTGACATCTTAATGGACACCTTTGAAGGTGTTATAAGAATATTGAACAATCATCGTTTCATGAGGCAGAAATTCGCCACCCACAGAAACAATATGTTCTTTAACCATTAGATGTATGTGTTTGTAAGTGTAGCACGAATAATTCTTATAACAACATCCTAGTATATGTAAGATACTGGTTTTGTTACAAAATAAATGAATAAAAAGAGTTTATGTGGTTGGAGAAGCAAAATAAAACAAAAGAGCATTAGAGAAGACATTACCTTTTAATCGGGTAACTCCCTTTGGTTTTAACCAAAAGGGTTTCTTGAAGAGCTTCATGCCTAAAATAAGGCTTCTAGAATGAGTAGATAGATGTGGAGAAACAAAATGAGCTGGTCTTGGCTGACCCAATGTCTTGAGAAGTGTGGGTAAGGAGGTAGAGGTGGGGGCCCTTTATAAGAGGAGAGCAGGGGCACTCTTGGAAAGGTATAAAATGTTACTTTATTTTCAAATTAGTTTCTGATTTTAAATGTCCCAAATTGATTTATTTAGAGGATAAGGTGATAAGGGTTCTAAATATACTCATCTAATAGGTCTTTGACAAGTGTATGTCTTAGATTTTACGTTATATTTTCTTTTTATTTAAATCGTTCATTAATGACGTAATCGCTGCATCGTCATGATGTCATATATAATTTAATTTATTTAATGTCTAAAAATTATAAAACAAATAATATGATGTAGGAAATCGCTTCATATTTATAATGACTAATTATAGTCCAATATATCATTTATGTAGTCAAAATTATTTTTTTTACTCTGTTGATACATTCTTTGTTATATTTAACTTTCTTTAAAAATAAAAAGAAAAAAAGTCACATTCACACAAATGTGATTCCATGGTGTCCCCAAGTTTGGAACAAGGAATCCCATGGTCGTCCATGAGACAACCTGTAGCATTAGGATACATTTTGGGGTCATTTTTTATTATTATGATATTATTTTATTATCCTTAACTACCCGATTACTATGTAATCAAGATAATTATTGATAATTACCGTCGTTACTATTCATAATGTCCAAAAACAAAAGAGTCTTAAATAGATAATTCAGACCTTATGATTCCAAATATGGAATCCATTTTACCAAATTCCAAACATAGAAATTTCAATAATTAATTTAAAAATAATTCCTGTTTTCAAAACAAATAGCGTATTTTTAGAGACAATATCTATGAAACGTTTGGCAATTTTTATGCCGAATTTCAAAGTGAAATTAATTATAATGACAAACATTGGATTAAATGGTAAAAATATATTCTATTTAAACTTTAAAACCAATTAAATAGATAATCAAACCATATAATTAAATTAGATGAAAAAGCAGTTTTGATGTAAAATGCAGTATTTTCACTATTCATTAAAAAATGAACATTGTCAGAAAAATACCAAAAAATTATCCAATGTTAATTTCAATGTCCCAATCATAAATAATAAGTTTATTTTGACAAAAATAGCTTATAAAATTGTAAAAAGTTTGATTTAAAAATGGTTTTCCATCAAAATGCAGTAAAATAATCTTTTAAAAATATTAGTGTATTCCATGCTTAAGATTGGATTTATTCTCATTTTAAGCCTCTAAATCACTATATAATTCATAAATAGACATCAATAAGAATATATATTATTCATTACTTACTTGGGATGTTACATGCCATGTCACTATGGCACTCCCCACCATGGGTCTGTCGCATCACCAAGGATCTCTCGACTGGGCCTGTCGAGTCACTTCGAGTCAAAACGGCCAGTTGTCGTCAAGTCTCATCCAGCCACTAATGTTCCCGCACTACTCTCTCTCATCTCTAGGAGGGTATTCTCCACAAGATACTATTCGATGCTATGACTTCCACGATTTCCCATTAAGAAGTGTCTCAATGTTTCCTCATGTCATAGGGGTCTCAACGTAACAGACGACACGTCAATCAGACGTCCGGTCTGTGAGTTATTAGACTTTTATTCCCGGGGGCCCAGTTGTATTTGTGGTCAATCTAACCGAAATTTTCCCCATATTAATCCAAAACACTGTGGGGTATGACTCAAATAGATTTTCTCACTCCAAGATTTCCAACGCCGCTAACAGTTCATCAAACGGATGTCTGGTGACAAAGTTATGGCCAGAAGGAAGTAATTGGGTCATAGTGTGCCAGTGCCCAGTCCGACACGGTTTGGTTCGGCCCGGCCAGTAGTGAAACCCCACCCATTGGGTCCAACCTATCTCATGAGGGTCATGAGGGTGCTGTGAGGGCGGCTCGACCAAGGGGTACCATGAGGGAGCAGACCGGTCGTGGGTACTGCAAGGGCATGGACCAGCTGCGGGGGCGGCGGACCGGTCGCGAGGGGACGGACAGGACATGAGGGAGCAGACTGGCCCCGAAGGAGTGTATTGGTCATGAGGGTGTGGACCAATTGAGAGGGTGGCAGACCGGTCATGAGGGCGCAGACCGGACGTGGGGTGGCAGACCGGCTCCGGTTCGGCGCTCCAACCACGAGTAGAGGACAGGCTACGGGTGGCAGTCTGGTCCCTGGTTGGAGGACTGACAATGGGGCGGTGATTCGGCCGTTGGATGGTGGTCCGACGGTGGTGGCTCAGCAGAAGGCAGAGCCACGAGCGGCAGTGGCGGCCCGGCGGATGGCGGAACCGTGGGGCAGTGTCATTACGCCATCGCCTTCATCGTGCTCAACTCCACAAATCATCACAAGATTTGTAGAGGGGTCGGGCCATGCTTGTTTGACATGTACCTGCCTCATTAGGGTGGTAGAAAATGGATCAACATAAACAAGAATGAAGAATTCCAAACCCTCCTGAAATGATTTTTTCCATCCCATAAAAGAAATCATCAGCATTCTTTGTTTAAAAAAAGGGAAGAAGATGGGAATGTAATCACACACATATTAATACCCTACCTCAGGTGGTTTATTGACGTTGGACAGAGAAGGTAGTATGGATGTTGATTCATCGTAGATGAAGAAATCCCATGTCAGAAGAATTCTTTAGGAAGAAGTTCGAAGTAGAGGTTGGCATTCTTCGTTGGTAGTGCATTCTTCGTGGAAGAACACATTATTCATTGGAAAGACTTATCCTAATATTTCTCCTCTCCTAATTCCACAAAATTTGAAAAGTTTCCAAAATATAATATGTTTCCCCAAATTTAATTATTGGAAGAATTTTAAATTGGATTAATTAATCACATAAGTTGGTATAATTATGTATGGTGTGTAGGCTTAATTAATATGGAGGAAGCTCAAGAGGATCCACCACATTAAAGAGGGAGTTGAGAGGTTTCTCCCTCATTAAGAGGTTCGAGTGGTCCCCACCTCTTAAATCTAACATAGGAGGTTCTGGGATTGGGTTGTCCCCACCCCATAATATGCACAATTTGGTGGTTACATCTAAATAAAATAAAATGTGAGTTTATTTTATTTTATTATTTCCACAAAAAACCAAAAAATTATCTTTCACCCACGACCAACTATCATCGAGGTGAATGTCTCCTTAAGCGAATATCAGTGTAGCGAGTTCAGTAGTGCCCTTGGATTTCAATTCCGAGCTCCTGTTAAAAAGTTAGAAAACCCCACTCGCACGTTTACTGGACATTCCTGAAAAAAAGATCAGAATTTATTCCGTGAACTCCAGGCCTCGGGATCACGTGCTGTTAATTTTCACGAACTCATAAACTTCCCATATAATTTTTAAAAAACATTTAAATTGAAATTCTAGGTCTTTACATTCTCCCCACCACAGAGATTTATGGCCCCATAAGACATAACTCAAACTAAGGGAACAAGTGGGGTTACTGAGCACGCATCTAAGCCTCCCACTCCCATGTTCTCTCCTAGAGGTTCCTATACTGCCAGATAATGTGAAACAAAGGTATCGACCATCTATTAAGGACCAGCTCCTGTCGATCCTCAATTTATACAGGAACATCCATAAAAGTTGCCCCATCGTCGGCATCCAGGTCACCATGGTCGTTGATGTGAGATGGGTAGTGCACATTTCTTCTCAGTTGGGAGACATGGAAAACGTCATGCACTCGGTGCAACTAAGGTGGAAGAGCTAAGAGGTATGCCACCTCACCAACTCTACTGAGAACCTAAAAAGGACTGATGAACATCGAAGATAACATGCCTCCTTGGCCAAATCTCTACAAACCTCATCGAGGTGAGACCCATAGAAAGATGTGGTCTCCATCCTCAAACTCCATAGGTCTCTGTCTCCTATCGGCATACGATTTCTGCCTACTCAGTGTAGTCTTCATCAGCTCATGGATGATCTGGACCTTCTATGTGGTAGCATGTGCAATCCCTGGTCCTACTAGTGCTAACCCCCTTGGGTCAGTCCATCACAAAGGTGATCTGCAAGGTCACCCAAATAACGCCTTGAAAGGTTCCATACCAATGGTGGAGTGAGAGCAGTTGTTGTATGCAAACTCCACAAAATGCAAGTGATCCTCCTAGCAGCAACTGAAGTCAAGGAAACAAGCATGCAGCATGTCCTAAAGGGTTTGAATGGTTTTCTCATTCTGTCCATCCTTATGAGGATGGAAGGCGGTGCATAAAAGAAGTTGTGTCCCAAAGGCCTCGTGTAACCCTTTCCATAGCCGGGATGTAAAACGTGCATCACTATTGGAGAAAATTTTCAAAGGTACTCCATGTAGTCACATAATCTCCTGCACATAGAGGCATCCCAATATCTCTAATGAACCATTCTCTCTGATCGGTAGGAAGTTGGTCGACATGGTGAGTCGGTCAACGGTCACCCAAATCAAGTCATGTATCCTAGATGTAAGTGGAAGTCCTGTCACGAAGTCAATGGATATCCCATCCCACTTCCACTCTAAGACCTCTAAAGGCTAAACCAAGCCTACAGGTACCTGATGCTCCACCTTCACTTCCTAACAAGTGAGGCACTGAGAGACAAACTCTGGTACTACTTTCTTCATTCCTAGACACCAGTGTGGTTGTTGAAGATCCTGGTACATCTTCACCACTTCTGAATGTACCGCTAGAGGGGATGTGTGGAACTCCCTCAACAATACCACTTGATGCGACACTAGTACCATGTTACATCCTCTAAAGAGGATGATGTGCTCCCCACCTTCAGATTATCTATCCGGTGCATGTCCTGTGGATATCTGAGAACGTCATGCCACATAGTCAACGTCCCCATATTGTGCCTCCCTGTCTCACTGAAATTATAGGGGAGGGACTGTAAGAGACTGTATAAAATCTTCTCCATCTCTATCCACAAAAGATATTTTCAAGGCATCTAGCTAATTCATTGCCTTGCCTATAAGTTGTATACCTGACCTCTTACTGAGTGCATCTGATACAACGTTTCCCTTCCCAGGAGTATAGACTATCTCAAATTCAATGACCTGGAGGAACTCAAGCCAATTTATCTATTTCAATTTTAGGTCCTTTTTAGAGAAGATATACCTAAGACTCTTGTGATCAGATTACAGTGTAAACAATTCACCCATCAGAGAGTGCTTCCACATCTTCATGGAGAAGACCACTACTTATAACACCAGGTCATGATGTCTCAACTGTCGAGAAACACATGAGATCACTGCTCGTTTCTATATCAAGACACATCCGAGTCCATTCCCTGATGCATCGCAGTGTACTACATACCCTATGCCCTCCTCTAGAAGCCTTAAAATGGGGGCACTAGTCAGCATATTCCTCATCTCCTGAAAACTCCACCAGTATTTCTCCGGCCAAAAAAAGGGTTTCCTCTTATTCATAAAGGATGATAGTGGTGCTGCAACTCTGGATAAATTTGGTTCAATCCTTCGGTAGTTTCCTACCAAACCCAAGAAACGTCATTCCTCTATCACACTCCTTGGTGGCTCCCAAGCCAATACCGCCTCAATCATCGCTGGATCCACTGCAAATCCAACCCCTGATATGACATGCCCTCTAAAGTGAACCTCTCAGATCCAAAAACTGGCACTTCAAAAGCATACCATAAATCTGGTTCTCTAAGAGTGTGTCTAGTACTACCCGCAAATGATAGGCATGCTCCTCCTCTGTAGCTGAGTTGATCAGAATGTAATCGATGAAGACTACTAAAAAGTGATCAAGGTATGGATGAAGGATGATGTTCTTGAGTCCCATGAACACTGTTGGAGCGTTGGTCACTCTGAATGGCATAACCAAGAACTCGTAACAGCCATACCAACATCTGAATGTCGTTTTCGGCACATCTTCGTCTCAAACTCTGAGCTAGTGATAGCCTGATATGAGGTCTATCATCGAGAACCACCGTGCGCTAATCAACTGATCAAAGTGGTTTTCAATCCTCCGTAGTGGGTACTTGTTCTTCATGGTCACCTAGTTTAGGCGCCGATAGTCAACAAAAAGCCTCAGGCTCCCATACGCCTTCTTAGAAAATAGAATCGAGGCTGCCTGGGGAGAAACACTTGGCCGAATGAATTGCTTCCCCTGAAAGTCCTCTAGCTGTACCCACAGCTCATGAAGCTCCACGGGAGCCATCTGATATGCTGGTGTAGATATCGGTGCCTTCCCAGGGAACAAGTCAATGTAAAATTCCACCTCTCTGCAAGGAGGTATACCTGGGACATCATCATGGAAAACATCCACGTACTAGTCCACCACTATAGGATAGTTCAGACTATTTACAATAAGTACTCTGAGGGTAAGGATATCCAAATGAAGAGTAGTCGGCTGCACCCTCCTTCGGGTAAGTCCATCCTACACTACAAAGGCTCCCTTCTCACTGGTTAAGGTAAACTGGGTCCCATCTGTGCAGACACACCGCACCTTGCCCCTAATACGGTCAATATATATATGGATTATAGATAACCAGTACACACCCAAGATGACGGCGTAAGGCCTCGATGCCACCACTAGGAGATCCCAACCAAAGCTCTCTATTCATAGTGTAAGCTCACACTACCAGAACCAATGCGTAGTAAATGAATCCACTTGAGTAGAAGTCTCTAGCCATATAAATTGAGCCAACTGATCCTTCAGAATCTCCGAGCTCCGAATTATGGAAGTGGAAATAAAAGAATGAATGAAGCCTATGTCTAAAAGTACTGCAGCTAAGGTGGAGTAGACACAAATGGTAACTCGTATCATCTCCGAAGCTCCATGGCCATAAGCCTTAGTTTCTTGGAGCTGAGCTCTCCCCTATCCACATGCTCCTTGCAGTCAAGGTGGACCTTGTGGTGGTTGTGGCGGTAACATCTCGAATAGTCGCCCACTGCCAACTATATGGCCAACTCCTCTTTCGTGTCCGCCTACTCCCTGTAGACCTCCTATGTCGACCCTATGTCTCTACTTGGGTTGTCTTTCAACCATCTGCTGATCATCTGTACGATGGGTCGGACAGTCATGAGCCATGTGACCCTGCCCACAGCATGTGAAACACTGGCCACTCCTAGAATGATTGGCTCGGCTTTAGGTTCCCCAACCAACTGATCCGAAGTCATTCCCTTGTCCCCCTATAGGTATGGTCCTCTTGGACCTCTGCGACATCCTTATAGTTCCAGCTGCAGAAGACTCCTCTATGTGTCGACTGGTGTAGGGTCTCACTACTGGTGACTGCTCACCAAGGAAACTCTCCACTATGAGGGGTCTATCTAACACCCCCGTCTGCGTTTGGATGTTGAGTAAGATCATTGAAGCCCTGATCTCCCACCTGAGTCCCTGCTCGAAGGTATGGGCCCTGAAGAATGGGTCTCGCACCATATCTAGGGAGTAGCGCGAGAGGTTAGTGGATCTCACTGAGTACTGAGCTATAGTCATGATTCCCTACTAAAATGAAGTACCCCCTGAATGAACACTGCACGAAGAGTCTCTGGGAAAAACTCTGCCTGAAATAGGCTCCCGAAGTCTACCCAGAGAAGCGTCATCTCGTCATGAACCTGGAGCATCAAGCTTTATCATATTCCTACTACTTCCTATAGGAGGCTAGCTACAAGGATCACCATGAGGTCTACTGGTGTCGTTAGCAGTTGGAAAACTCTCACTACAACCACTAGCCAATCCTCAACCGCTTGTAGGTCCATCTCTCCCCTGATCCTTGGTGTCTTCTAGCAATAGAACTCGTGAAATGTGCTCAAGAGGCATGCACCATCTACTGCAGGTACTGGTGGCATCAGTGGGCCAACGGTAAAAGGTTCCACTGGTGCCTCTGTTGGAACCTCTATTGGATAAGGTCCATGCACCAAGGTCTCTTCGTTCGGTGGGATATCGGTGCGTACAACTCTTGAAACTCTAGATGGATTTCTTCATGGAGGAATACTGAAAAGTAACAGGTGCACCACAGCCAATAAGTAGTACATGGTGAGATTAATGTTATACCTGGTGAGCTGACTCAAAATATCACAAAGAAAACTTTTGAAAACACACACGCAATCAGTATTTTCATGCACTTGGTAAGAATTCAGAAGTCAGGGTCCTGGTGTATGGATACATCGGCTTCCGCACCAACACTGGGATCCCGAAACTGATAACCATACTCTTTACACTTAACACTATTGCCGTTAGAGAGAAATATCATAGTCCTATGATCTGCGGTAGAACCGACTCCTATGATACCAATTTGTCAGGACCCATCCCCTGGGGCCTGTGCTGTGACTAACCCCAATCCCACCTTCCACAGGCCAAGGGCTGGAGACTAGCACCAAAGGCATATTCCCTAAAACTGGGAAGGAATTGCCTTTATAAACTATAAGGACATGTAAGAAAGCACACAACATGATACGAACACAAGTAAACTAAACTGTAAACAAAGAGAGTGTAGTATGTAAAAGAGGCCAGAATACAAGCCCAACTAGAAAGTACAAGTACAAATGTGATACAATACAACTTAAGAAAGAGAAGAGAAAACTATTGGATCATCCTCGGGGGTTCCTACCTGAAGGGTAGGTATAAATAGCCTCCTCAGCACTCCACGTCCACCCGTCTCCTTTACGTACAGACACTCTGTATGGTCCACAACAATGTACCTTCCATTCCTGGTACTCTCAGCCTCAATCAGCATTGTCCGTCGTCTGCATCCAACACAACAAGGTGCGTGCATATCCCATGTAGGGTTGAGTATAACAATACTCAGTAGGGACCCTGAGACCCTCAATGTCTCACAAAATCCAACAAGGATAAAACATAAAAAATGAAATCAACAGATAACCTTAATTAGGTATATACCCATTCATATACCTAAGTTATCATGTAATCCATCCGAATCATGATAAAAATATAGAGGTACTGACTCAGCACACACCAGGATTTATTCTAGGGGTAGTGTTAAGTATCATTCCCAGTCACAATGTCATACACCATGGATGCTGGAGAAATCATGCCCTATTGAGTACAGTGGGCCTGCTGCGTCACAAAGAGGTGCTTCCCACTAACCATGGACTGTTGATGTACTGCTTCTATCGAGTACCATGGGTCTGCCGCATCACACAGAGGTGCTCCCCATCGTGGGTCTGCCGCGTCCCACAAAGGCGCTCCCTCTCGTGTCCTGCTGAGGTACTCCTCCTGTAGAGTACCGTGGATAAGCCTTGTCAACAAGGTGCTCCCCACTGTTGGTGTTCCACATCACCAAGTCACATTCCACTTGTCATGTCGAGTCACTCTGAGTCAAAATGGTTAGTAGTCATTGAGTCTCAGCCAGCCTCTGGGTTCCCACACTATGCTCTCTCGTCTCCGAGAGGGTCCACTCCACATGATACGGGTTGATGCTCTAACTGCCACAAAGTCTCACAAAGAAGTGTCTCAATGGTTCGTCACTTCATAAGGGTCTCAACATAACAGAAGGCACATCAATCGGAAGGCAATGACAGCGGCTCAGTGGATGGAGGCGATGGCTCGGTGGATGGTGTCGGCAGGTCGGCGGACGACGGCTCGACGGACAGCGGCAACACCTCGGTGGATGGAGGAGCCACGAGTGATGGAGCTGCGGGTCAGTGTCATTGCATCATCACCTTCATCATGTTCAACTCCACATATCATCACAAGATTTGCGGAGTGGTCGGGCTATGTTTTTCTTGTCCCGTACCCTCCGTGTTAGGGTGGTAGCAAATGGATCAACATAAACAAGAATGGAGAACTTCAAACCCTCACGCAATAATATCCACAAGAGTGTGGTTAAAAAATGTGGGTTTATTTTATTTTATTATATCCACAAAACCCCAAAAGGTATCTTTCACCCTAGACCAACTTTCGTCAAGGTGAAAGTCTCCTTAAGCGAATACCTGCGATGCGAGTTCAACAGTGCCATTAAATTTGAATTCCGAGCTCTTGTTAAAATTATAGAAAAACTCGTTTTTACATGTACTGAATGTCCCCAAAAAATGTTTAGAGTTTATTCTGGGCACTTTGGGCCTCGGAATCACATGACGTTAATTTTTGCAGACTCGTAAAATTCCCATATATTTAAAAAAATACATGGAAATTCTAGGAATTTACAATTTTAGACAAGTTAAACTTAATTTCATGGAATCATACCAAGGATAACATAATTTCAAGGCTTTATTAGAAGAATCTAAATTTATTAGTGTTTCGTACCACGAATTTAATAAATGGGTAAAGACTCCACCAATACCCATACTATTTTCTTCTCAGAAGTCATAATGATTGATCTAGGGGCAACAAAGATCCTCACCTGTCACTTAAAAGTCCAGTTAATTTCTCATATATAAGGGGTGAAACCTAAACAGCACAAACATTTATATTAAAAACTATCATATGAAACATGAATACTTTAACCATAAATCATGAATAGTATCAAAATAGCACATACATAGTCCAAATGTTAATAAATAATTCATTAAAATATAGTAAATGACATCATAATAGATCAATATTAAATAAAACTAATATTCACCAAAGGTTGTTTACATTGGTAAAAATACTATAAAAAATCATTGAAAATTCATTAAGAGAAAACTCTTCTTACAATAACATGAAAAAACTTTTGTATAAAAATACAATTTTGTATTAAAAACAACTATCTTCTATAAAAAATATCCTAAAAAATGTAATAGGGTATTTAATTTATAATAAAATATGTAAGTATTCAAATTAATATAGATATTAAATAATATTCATGCAAGAGGGAAATTTGTTGTCGCCGTGTATGTAAAAAATAGAACATTGATATTTTAATTTGAAAAAATCCATAAAAATCCATAAAATGTTTCCTTTTCAAAACCTCTGAATGAAATTAAAAATAGACATAAAATTTACTTTATAATTATCTTATATCCCTATAAATAAATATATAAAATGATTCCATGAATATTGACATGCATAAAATTTTGTCGTAATTTAATATTTAAACATTCAATGTGTCCCATACCACTTTGGATATTTAAGTCATAATCCCCATGAATTAATAAAATTTTAAAAACATTAAATAACATGAAAATATATTAATTAATTACATTTTAAGTCAAAGGGGCTATATATACACCTTCTAATAGATGTTGCGTGTCTAACATAACACTATGCCCAACGAAGTGAGATTGAGAGAAAGTCTTTCACCTTATGCTTAATTGTTTGGAAAATTATATAATATTCATAAGGATGGTTTCAATAATTTTTTTTAATTTCATCAGAATCATATTAATATTTATTATATCATATTGATCTTATCAAAATATTTTATAACCTTTTGGTTGATAATATTTTGTTATTACCCTTATTTTGGGTGTTAAGTCCTCTATTTTCATATGCATGGTTTGACATGTAAGTCCTGGTTCTTCTGCATAGAATATAGTTCCATAATATAATGGATTATATTAAGGTAATATATATAATATTTATTAGTTATATAAATTTTTATAATCATTATTGAATGTTGAACAAGGAAAATTAATTGTATCATTCGTGGAGATGGTACACTCTACGTACACACGAGCAGTGATATCATTCCCTCAATGGTTAAAGAGTAAAGAAGTGGATGGTATATTAATTATTCAAGAATATGAATCATGTCATTATTATCACATATATCAATTATTTCCATAATTATACCCATCCATGTAAATTTTTGACGAAAAACATATTACACCATGACATGGAGATGGTAAGTAGTACGTACGCACATACAATGTTTTAGTTTTTCATAGGATGGATAAAAGGTGGAATATTATTGTCCAATAATCATTATAACATCTAATAATATAGATAATACTATATTTATTACTTCATCTTGGAAAAAACACATTAATAGTAATTATAAGAAGAAATGAACTTCGATGAGTTGGTAAAAATGATTACCACCTCTTTAGTGGCTTCCATTATAACTTATCTAAAGGGGACTAGGGTACTACGTTTGGATGAACCAAAACCTCCATAATGTGGATAAGGATATTTTTAAGAGAAATTGTAATGTTTTGGTCGATTTATGTGGCTCAATGTGGTGTGAAAAAGTGAGGGAAGATGTTCCATTTTATAATTAAGGTGACCTGCACTTTTGGAAACATTCAAAATATTAAATTAAAATAAATTAATTTTCGTTTCGAACTGGCTCTGAAGTGAGTAATTTAGAATATAATAGGAATATGGTTATAAATAATCAAATAATATCATTTTTATACATGTTTAGGTCTCATTATTACCCTTATATTTGGGTTTTAACACTTATTTAAGACCTTTAACTCTTATTGTGACAACTTGTATTTTTTCTAATTAAATGTCTGTATAGTTTATATAGAATTTCAAATGAACCATAAATGAGTCATATATGATATTTTAAAATTTATCCCCATAATATTTCCAAATATTCGTTTTTTATGAATTGTATATCATTAAATAAAATATTATTTAATTTAAGATAGCGTTAATGTCTATTTTGACACATTTCATTACATGACATTTAAAAAATATTATAACAAAACTTTATATTAAAAAAACTCTTCTAAATCATAAATAACATGTAAAAAATACCTTGAAAAATATTGGATGAAATTAATTATATAAAATTATATTTAGTTTTTTATTTTTAATAAAATTCATTTGATATGTCCATAAATTAAACAATTATGACATCATGACTGTACCATAAATTAATTTAATTATGTATTCCCTAAAAGTTAAAAATAAAATATAATGATTAATATAATAAATTTAAATTTAAATTGAAAATTTATATTCAATGATATATTTTGAATAACCACATATTAAAAATGTAATACTTATTAAAAATATGAGTATGACACATTTGACTTTTCTTAAAATAAAATCATATAAAAGGCAAAAAGTCATCATAGTTGATCCTAGTGTCCCAAAAATTTTCTCAAGGATTATTGTTTTTAAAATTCACTCATCCAATAAAATTATGAAAATTTTTAGGGTAATTTTATAACACAGATAATATTATTTTTACCCTTAATTTCTCAATTTACCCTTAACCACGGTAATTTTAAAAAAACTAAAGTTAATATTCAAATTGGAAAAAATAAAATGAACCTATTTAAATAATTTGGAACATATGATAAGAAATATTGAAACCATTTTAAAAAATAAATAAAACATAATTTTCTAAAATTAATTTAAAATTAATCACATTGACGAGTTGAGAAGACGAGTTTTTAAAGGTTGGGGTTGAAGCCTCATTTATTATTAAAGCAAAGCAAAGACTGATTTAACTTGGTAGAGGGAGACCAATTACATACCCTGATGTCCCAGTGGGAATTTATCTTATTACATGCCCCCTAGGCTCAATTTTTTGGCCCAAGGCCCATTCTGTGAATAGTACTGCTACAGTATTCGCATAACTACAGTACCCACCACTACTACAACACCCTGCCGCCACTACAATTCCCATTATTACTACAGTGTCCTCACTGCTATAGTACAATATAGTACTACTACAGTCCAGGTTCAGAATGTGTTTTGATGACAAATTTTATGTGAAATTTGTTATAATGACCTAAATTGAATTAAATGATATAAAATTGATCTAATTATACATTAAATAAAATTCAAAATTTAATTTATCACTAAAAATTATTTACAAGAAAAATCTATTTTAAATAAAAGCCAATTGTGTTTCACTATTCATAAAAACATGATGATTATCAAAAAAATAACCCAAAATAAACCAAAGTAATTTTTTATATTAATATTTTAAAAAAATATTTCAATGTTTTCAAATAAATGACAAAAAATGGTCAAAAATTATTTTTAAAATATGTGCTTCATCAAATGGTAGTAAAATTGCCTTTAGAAAAATATTTTTTTTACCAAAAAGTGGATTCATTTTTATATCATGTCTAGAAATCAAAATAGATAAATGTTAAACTTAATATTGAAAATATAATATATAAATTTTACAATGTTGTTAATATATTTCATTCATTCTAATTTAGAGGCCAATTTATAATAATAATTAATTATACTGTTAAGATGGAGGTTTTCTGAAATTCATGCTATTAAATATATTAAATTTAAAAAGATACACACCATAAAATATTGTCGGTGTTATATTCTCCCATACTCCAATAAATATAATCCTCTCAATTCGAAATTACAGTTCAAAAATCAATAGTAGACACTTCAAAATTCCATTGTGGGAAACCCACATCAAAAATAGGGCTAATAACACAACATCTTAATCAGAGGGAAGGTAATTGCAAAGGTCAATAAAAAATTGGTTTTAGAATAGGTCAAAATTATTGGGATGTAAAGACCTTGACATGGAAGAGAAATCTAACTATCAATTTCTTATAGAGAGTTACATAGAACATAGTCATTAGAAAGATAACCATCATAAATCTGTAACTTTGTGACTGGATAAAATACCGTAGATTTCTAAAAAAAGTATGAGGATAAATGCTTTGTTCCAAAACACATTTCTTAGATTTGAGGGATTATTTTTCTATATATATAATCACATAATTTATTTTTTTCCAGGTTATAAGCATAATCTTATCCTTTTTTGTGCTTTAATCTATTTTCACTTCATCCATTAAACCTGAAAATGAATGTTCAAAGTGAATTTACTCATTCCTTAAAAAAAATTATGAATCATAAGTACCATAATTCATTCCTTTGGATTTCAATTTTTTAATGAAACAAAAATGGTTATCAAAATTTATCAAATACGAAAAATCATACATTAACCTCAAATAATAATACCAAAATTTCAACTTAATCCATTCCATAATTACTTATCTTAAGACTCATCCAAAATATATTTTTCCAAATTCAAATATCATATATTTATAAATAAGGCCCCTAATTTTTCAAAATAAACAAAACATTATATATGTCGAACCACTTAATATATCTCTTATTTTTCACAAAACACATATATTAATAACTAGATAACCATAAAACCATAATTAATACATTCATGCTTCCAAATTCAAAAAGAAGAAGTAATGAAGTAAATTACTAATATATCTCACTATTATTATAACCAAAGAACCATTTATGAGATAATTATTGAATCCAAATACACAATAACATTAATCAATACAATTAATTCTTATATCATTAACCACGATTCATCATATTTTTCCATAATACCTCTTTCCTTAGATTAGACTTTTGTAGTATAGTCATCATCAGTAGTATAAAAATTACATTTATAACCTTTATGATTCTAACCATTAAACAAAACCAAAATCCCAAGGTGTGAAACACTAATTTTATTGATAGATTCATGAATAATTGTTTATATAATGAATAAATTGTGAAATATTCTTCGTAATATATGATTCTATAGGTCCAACCTCGGTTATCAATTGTAATAAAAAATATATAAGATGATATCCAACAAATATAATTATCCTAAAAGTCAATAATTGGGTTATATAATCCCTATTTTCATAAATCTACTTCCCATGGTTTCTACTAAACTTTCTATGATACCAATTTTGAAGACGTAGACTCAAGTATCCCAGAGTTGGTGAATTACTTTATTACATTGGAATATGATTAAAGGTATCACATCCTGAAGGTGTGTATAGTTTATTAGTCTTGGTAAACTAGATACATAATATCTATATTACATTTTAAATCATACAATACAAAAAACAATATTGTGTATGCCATTATTACCCCTTTGAGTAACTTTGCATATCAGTCATAATATACTTCATGGAATCATGGGGGAAATGAAAGAAATGAAAGAGGTGATATCAAATGATTAGTAAGGGTAATTATATAATAGAAACTATGAGTAAATATGAAATAAACAATATGAAAAGTTAAATAACTTAAATACTTCCCATTTAAATAATCATAAGAGCTAGGAAACATAACCATGGATATTCTACTAGTTGAAATAATCACATGTAGTATCAATAACTGAATTTATAATGATGTAATTCATAATAATAGACATCTAAAACAAACTTTCGAAGATTTGTACCATTAATACAATACTGTCAAGGCATCGTTCCATGAATCTAACATTATTAACGCTTCTTACCAAGAATCTAATTAATTTGTAAGGACTTGGCCAAAAACCAGTACAGTTTGTCTCATAGGACCTATTGATGAATAATGGGGCTATAATGGGTTCTTTCAGTCACTTTATAATTCTAATTAATTATTCATATGAAATGTTGAAACATAAACCAAATAAAGATTCGTATTAAAAACATACAAATGAAATGTGTATTTTTTTACTATACACCATGAATTTTATCAAAATATTACACCCAGAGTCAAATATATAATAAAACTTTCAATAAAAGATGGAAAATTATATCATAAGAGATAATACTCAATTAATAATAATATTCATCAAAGGTTGTTGACATTGAAGAAAATACTATAATAAAATCATTGAATATTTTTTGAGGAAAGACTCTTATTAAATCCATATGAAAAACAATTGTATAAAAAACCATTTTCTTTAAAAAATTACCATTTCCTATAAAAAATACCCCAAAAATAAGGTAATATGGGTTTTCATTTTTTAATATATGTAAAATATCAAAGTAATATAGAAATTGAAAAATTGTCATGATGGTTGGAAAGTCATTGTCCCTGTGTACGTTTAGAATAGAATATTCATTATTTCATTTGTAAAAATATTTTATATAAAACCTATTAAATATTTCATTTGAAAAACATGGAATGAAATTAAAAATACGGATAATATTTCCTTTATAATATTTTTATCTTCATATATAAAAATATGTAAAATAATAGCAAGAATATTGACATCTATAAAAAGATTTGGTGACTATATCTTTAAACATTCTATTTGTCCCATACCATTTTCATCATTTAAATCGTAATCTACATGAAATAATAACACTTAAAAAACATGATAGAAATAAATTAACAATCTGATAAGTCTAAGGGGATGTATATTAACCTCATAGAATAAGGTGGGTGTATAACATAAATCTACGCCTTAATAAAAAGAGTGTGAGAAGAAGACCCTTACCTTATGATTCATTTAGTAGAACATCATTTAAAATATTTTATAAATTTTATAATAAATTTATTTACTTATATCATAACCATATTCATATTAATAATTTCTTATATGGTCTAATTATATTATTTTATCACTCATTTTTTGATAATATTTCATTATTACAATTATTTCGGGTGTTAATTACTTCATTTTCCTATGCAAGTTTTGTTGTGTAAATACTATTTCATATGAATAGGATATTCATATATCATATCCAAATTAAATAATCTCCATTGATATAATATTAATGCATTATATTCATTTTATAACCATTATTGAATATTTAACATGGAATATGAATCGTTTCCCATTGTGGATTCGGTAGGTGATACGTACGCACGAGCGACGGTATCATTCCCTTAATGGTGAAAGGGTAATGTAGTGGGGGTATATAAATTTTTATAGAAAAAATATCATTTCATAATTAGAATATATATCCATTATTTCTGTCATTATACACATACAAGTAAAGTGGTGATGAAAAACTGGTTACACCCCAACGTGGAGACGATAAGTTGTACGTACACATGCGTAGTGTTTTATTTTTTTAATGGGTAGATAAAAGGTGGAATACCTTTATCCCATAATCATAATAAAATCTCATAATATATATTATACTATATTTACTAATTTTTCATGTTAAAAACCCATGGAGAGGAAGTAAAACAAGAAATGAACATGGATGAGTTTGTAAAAACAATTATCACTTCATCAGCGAATTTCTTTATAACATCTCTTAATGGACCTAGGGTAAATATTTGGAAGAACCATAACATAAATAAAATTGATATGGATGTTTTTAAAATAAAATGTAAGGTTTTTTCTAATTATAAGGCTCCAATGGGTGTGAATAACTGAGGGATGTGGTTCCCTTTTATAAGTGAGATGAAAAACTCTTTTGGAAAATTTCAAAAATATTAAATTAATATAAATTGGTCTTCATTTATAAATATATACAAAGTTATTAATTTAGAATATAAAATTATTATGGTTCAAAATAGTCCCATACATATATTTTTATACAAGTTTAGGTCTCATTCTTACCCATATCATTTGGTTTTAACCCACTTTAAAACCCTTTAACTCTTACTATGTGAACATGTGTTTTTAATATTTTAATGTCAATATAGTTACTATAAAATACCAAAAAAACCAAAATTAATTCATGGTTGAAATTTTAATATTTTTCAAAATCTTTTTTCTAAATATTATATTTTTTTAAATTTTTTATAATTTAATAAAATATTATATATTTTAAAATATCGTTAATGTCAATTTTTACAATATTAAATACATGGATTTTTAAAAATATTATGACAAAAATTCACATTGAAAAATAATATTTTAAATCATCAATAAAATGTAAAATTAATACATAAATTAGTGTATGACATTAATTATATCAAATTATATTAATTTTAACATTCTTTATAATATTTATTTGATATGTCCATTAATTAAACGATTACTTCACCAAATTGTGTAAGCATTTAATTATTTAATTTGTTCCATAAAAAAATATCACAATGAAGATAAAAATTTGATATTCCTTTATAATATTTATAGTCAAACATATATTCTTAATAACCATGTATTATAAATTAAATACTTATTAAAAACAATAGTATGACATATTGGAATTTCCTTAAAATAAAATACTATAAAGGACATATATTCATCCAAGTTGCACCAAGAGACCATTTTATTAGACAACTGATGATTTGGATTGAAACTCTCTCATCCATTAAAATTAAGACAAGTGATATGGAAATTTTACAATACTTATAATATTATTTTTAACTTTAATTACCCAATTTACCCTAAACATTGGTAAATAAAAAAATACTAAAGTTACTATTCATATTAATAAAAAATTGAAGGGGCCTATTTACATAATTTAGACCCTATTATTCCAAATATGGAATCCATTTATAAAAATTAAAAGCACATAATTTTCCCAAATTAACTTAAAATTAATCTTATTGATAGTGTGAGAAGTCGAGTTATCATTTAAATGGTAGAAAGATTTTTATATCCAAATTCAATTTGAAATTGATTCCAATTTCTTAATTTTGATTAAATGATATAAAATTGATCAAAATATACGATAAAATGAATCCAAAATGTAATTTAACAATATAAATTATCTGTACAAAAAATATGTTTTCAATTAAAGACCAATATTTTTCACTTCTCATCAAAACATAATACTTATCAAAAAATATCCAAAAAAATCATCTAAATTAATTTTTGATATTAATATTTGAAAATTTTATTTTATTGTTTCATGTATAATTTTAAAAAGTGTAAAAATTTAGATTAAAAATAAGTTCTCCATCAAAAGGTGGGAAAAATATATAAAAAAATATATTACTTTTTATGTGTGGGAGTGGATTTATTTTTATATCATGCATAGAAATCAGAAAATATGAATTTTTAAAATTATATTGAACATATAAAATATAAATTTCATAATTCAATTAATACTATTAATTCCTATAATTTAATAGCCTTTTTATAATGATATTTAATTGTACAATTAATCTAGGTGTTGCATGAAACATAAGTTATTTAAGAGATTAAATTTAAAAAGAGACATACCATAAAATCTTGTGGTGTTACATTTTGAAACACTTTAATAAATTACCTTAGAAAAATATTTTTCATGACTAATCACGATGAAAACATTAATGTCCATTAAAATGATTTGGTGAATCCCACATTATAAAATGGATAGAAAGACAATTATTTAAAAATAGATGTGGTTAAAATTGATTTTTGTTTGAGAGTAAACATTTTTTGGTCATAAATAACACTTTAGATAGTTAAAACAAGGATATTAGAGAAAAATACCAATTTGAAATGATAGGATTTATCCTTATAAATATAATTGTTTTATTTGAGGGAAAGTTTGATCAAATTTTAAGATATCAATGAAGATAATTAAAATTACCATAAAAATTAAATCTAATATTTTAAATTATAATATTAGAATATATTTAATTTGAATATCAAAATAAATAAGAGATTTCACAACACATGTGAAAAAAGAATTGAGTAGAGAAAAAAAGTGGACTTTTGTAACATTTTATTCAAACCCCTTCTCTGGAAAATAACATGAAAATTAACCTAAATTTTCATAAATAAAATATATTTCATGCTAACATAACAATTTTGTAACATATATGCAAAAAAAAATTGATTGGTGCATAAACTAAAAAGTTACTTAATAAAGGGATTATGAGAAGAATACATCATAAAGCTTAAAAAAAATCTAAAAAAATCCCTTAAAAACCAAAAAAACAATAATTTGAAGTTAAAATACAATGAATAAGTATAAAAATGATATTCAATATCCATTTGGTATAATATAAACCATTTAAATTAAATTAGGTTCATAAAAGAACATGTATATAAAAGAAGGATGTTTTGAGATGAAACCCTTACCATTATGTCTGAAAGAATTATCCAAATAAATTTGTCTCCCTTTAAAATTATATTAAAATCTTCAAAAACCTTAATAATAACTCATTAGTTTTATAGAGTTTAATTAATATCATAATTTGTTTATTTATTCAATATTTTTCTCTCTTGTTGGTTACACGAGGTGGTTTGGTCTATTTTTACATGATTCTATTGAAATGATTAAAATGGTTAATCGTATCATAAATATAATTTCAACACTTCCATAATGTCAATATATTTATAAAATCATCCTGATTCATAATTATTTTAAATCGTCAATGTATGGTGATAATGGAAAATGAAATGTCTTGTAGATGTGGAGTTGGTAGTCCGAACCTACACACAAACCCAACATTAATATTCTATAAAATTAAAGTGATTTTGAAAATAAATATATTAATACTTTAAGAGATTTATAATATATATAAAGACATATTCATTAATTTTTTTCATCATTGGTACCATCCATTGTCGAGGTGATGAAAAATAAACTTCAACGCTTCGTGGTGGAGGTAATCTGCGCAAACACATGATCAATACCTAGGTTTTTCTTAGTGGATATACAAGGATGAATAATTATTGTCAAATAAATATATTTAAACCTCATTATATTAATGATACGAAATAAATTATACAAATTTGGTTTGGGAAGATAAGGACAAGAAGAAATTAAGAAAAATATAATAAATATTTTCTACAGAATTGTCCTTAGAAATGAAGAGATTAAGATAACTAAAAAATTCCAAAGTATTAGGTTCTCAGGATATTGTTACTATGAATATTTTTTGGGATGATTTTTGGATGTCAAAATTAAGGGTAGAGTGTACCTTGAATGTATAGGAGTGCTCCATTTTATTAATGTAGGAAAGAGTTGTTTAGAAAACTCCTTCACTAATTATATTATTTCTTTAACTATTTCAATGTTAAAGGCTTTCATATTTTGGTATTATAGAGTATGGATATTATAAGGCTTAATATAATCCCATACCATCATTTTAGTAAAATGTTTGAGTGATTTAGGGGTTTTTTACTTTCACTTTTGTCTTCACGCATAAACTCTTTTACCTAGAAAACGTTTCTTTTCAAATTTTAATTAACTAAATATTTTGTAATTTCATTTATGATAACACCTAATTTGAGGATCCTAATCCTATAAATGATATTAATTTTATAAAATAAAAATTGAACAGTTAATAGAGTCTATATTTAAAATTAATGTCTTTAATTGTTAATTTTTTTAGATAATTTTTTTTAGGCATAAATTTTATATGTGAGTAAAAACATTATTGCCAATAATTTTTAGGAACTAAATTTATTTATTATCAACAAAAATAAAGTTATGTGACATTAATATCAATCCATAACCTAAATTTTAAAAATATTAATGAATAAACAGGTCATAAAAATTTATGTTTATTAATGTAAGAATTTATCTTATTACTAAAAATGTTGACCATGGGTTATCAAAGTTGAAAAAAAATTCAAAGTTAATATTTTAATTCATTAATTTTATATTTTATAACGTCATTGGATATACTAAATTTTAGAACATTCTTATATATTGAAAAATTCATGAAAATTATAATTTTTTCAAAAACAATATTATTGATAAAAAGAAGCTCCTTGTGGATAATGATAAAAAATGTATACAAATTACATTTTGATTTTATAAATTCAAAAATAAATTTAATTTCATATAATTGTATTTCTAAAATTAATATATTTAACTTCTAATAGAAAAAATTATAACCATAATTTCATTTACAAAAAAATTATTCAACATTAATTTTTACTAATATTTTTTCATAAAAACTATGTAATTTAAGGAAATTCAAAATTTTATATGAAAAAGTAGATATATTTTATGTTATCATAATAATAGTTTAAATTTGATTATTTTAATTTACTAATGTATCATGACCTTCATTTCAGTGTGTATAATGAATGATATCTAACTTTGTAATATTTAATGAAATATATATTAATATATATACACACATAAATATCAAAATGCTAAATTCAACCTAATTAAATAAATTTCATCCTCATATTTTTTACAAATTAATTTATTAAGTATTTCAAAAATATAGATATTACTTATGATATAATTTTAAATTAAATGCCCATATTAATATCCTATGTAAAAATTGAAGTGAAATATTCTTCCTCTATTGAATTAATCGAATACTAAATTTTACCTTAGAAGGTAGATGCTTTATCTACTCCTTTTACTAACATAATTTTTTTTTATTTCTCCCTTGATACACTCCCTAGTGTTTTTATTCCATCATTTTATACACATATAATATAGAACTTTTCTCCTTCATCTTCCCCATCACTTGATCCTTTATAGTATTGCATCTTTCATTTTTTTACGTGTTTTGGAATTAATACTAGTAGAAAAATGTTCTTTGACATCTGTTTTTAAAGTTCAAACATTGGTTTTCAATTGACATTGATGTCACAGACATAGAAAATTGGACTATTGAGTGTGTATTTTATGAATGACTCCAGAAAAGAGTTACATATTTTTCTGTGCATTTTTTTATAAAAACGATACAAAAAATACTCCTTGGTATCATTTTTTCCATTTCTTTAAAAAGAAACATACACCAAAAAGATAAAATAAATATTTTTGCTCTATGTTTTTAAAAACTCCAATACCAATAATTTTTATAAAAACTTAATATGTTTTAGATCATTTCTTAATCTTGGATTTTACTAGCTGTGGGGATAAAATAGATTTACATTTCAAAAGTTATGGATGTTAAAAATTTGAATTATCAATGTTTTGATAGATACTACTCATTCCAAAGAGACCATTAGAAGCATGAGTGAAATTTACATACAAAAAATGAAAATATATATATACGGATTCAAACATATTTCAATTATTATAAGATTTTCCTTCAAAAAATACGTTGTCTATCAATAAATATCTATGTTTTAGGGTAAAAATCACGTGACAATGAAAATAACGATCGATAATGAATTTTTGATATTGGATGGAAAATATCATCTTCATGTTTTTGTTGATTCCCACCTAATGAGAATTGTAAAATTCATAGGGGAAGAAATACCAGAATATCTGTATTCTCCCGCAAAAAAATCAAAGGAAGAGGAAGATGGTTGAGACATTCAGATCATGTGAGCCCTTAAGAGACTTGAAATTGTGTGACCATTATAAGGTCACACGAAGACTCCTTGTGTAGTGTAAAACCTCTGGGGAAATTATTGGATCCCACTTTCAATGATTCCATGTGCTTTTGAAAAGGTTATACAGACAACCAGTAACCACACCGAAGGTTTCTAGATGAGTTCCAATAGGTCACGCGGGTTTTTGGTGACAAGCACCTGACAATCCAATTTAAGAATCCTCTAATAATGGGAGGAAGGATGTCAGAAAGTTGGATAACCCTAGTAGTCCAATTTTTCACATGAATCATTATTGATGAGAAGGGTAATTATTCTTTACAATTTACAATTAAACTATTACTTCCTCTAAGCCTTTTGGAAATAAAACAATTGAGTTAAAAATATAGGATATAAGAGCTACTCATGGTTGTAAATGGACTTGTGGTGCGCCCCTGGATATTTGCAAGGCAACGTGAGTCCCTAGAGGCATGTGAATCTCACCTCATGGAGTATCTTTATATTTTTATCCTCATATCATGGAAATACTTTTATATGTATGGGAAACCATTTGTTACCCTTTGGCAGCCTAAGGACAAACAGATGAATTATTCCACAAAATGATTGTGCACCCACATATGAACCATATTGGTCCTCTGAGGAATCATAAAAAAATCAAGTAAATATACTTGAAATTACTCTTGAAAACTATCATTAATCCCAAATTTTTAAAGATAAAATAATGGTTATAAAAATTAATGGGGTGAGATCAATTAAGGTCACAAAACACCTACAACATGTAAAATAAGTCCGTAACTTTGTCTCGCAAGATTATTGGACAAGTCACCTAACATCTTGTAGATGCCTTTCATCATGTGCTTTATTCTCACAAAGACTCTTTAACATGTCAATATTATGATAAGTAAGTATTCAAACATGTCTTCGTGATTAAAAAAGTCCCCATTAATTGGAATCAAATCTAATAATGGAGGCGTTGATGAGAGAGACTTTTAGTCCCTGAAAATTAGGTGATTCCCTCAGAGAAGTCCATGGATAAAACTCACGAAGACACATGGTAGAAAAACCCTTCACTGACTCTATCTTGGATTCAGGCTAGATATTCCACCAAAATTGGAGAACAATTGGGGTGGATATGCCTACAAATTACCCACCCCAAAAATAAATAAAGGGATGGAATCTGGATGATTCGACTCTCATCCTCTGGACTCTCAGGTGAAAGGGCTTGAGAATATTTCTTGGAGCAACTGATCTCATGATCAGAAAGTATTTAATTTGGTAATATACATGAGATTAGAATGAAAAATCATGTTCTATAAAAAAGGGACTTAGCATGACCATTCATAGATAACGATATGGACAACTGGTGAGGTTTGTGAAGAACATACCGCATATCCCCCAGATCATACAAGGCTCAAGATAAAATGATATTGAACAACCCTAAGGAATGAAAAATAAAAGGGCTAGAACTTAGATTAAAGGGAAATTATAAAGAGAAAGATGAGTTAGTTGGTCCACACGTGCTTTGTATGAGTCTTCCAAAGACATGCGACGATAATAGGAAAATTCTCCTAGATCTCATGATGATCCTTTAGTATGATATTTGGGACATGTGAAATCATTCGATTATGTCAAAGCAAGTCGTACAGCACTATTAGGCACACCAATTTGGTCTCACGAAACCCTCTGGACTTATCTCCTAAAACTTTAGAAGTCTATTAGATGTATATCCTAACTCTTATAATGATACCTACTCATGTCATTTATGTATCGCAGTTGCACCTGGGTGGGACAACTGAGCTCTTGTGATACCCTCTGGAAAAGTCAACTGAGAGTCGCAATAACCCTAGACATATCATCCAGGTATCATGATGAACTCCTAGAATGTTATAAATGCTACATGAAATACTCTAACCCATGTCATATTGAATCTTTCAACATCCTTGATATGTGTAAAATCCACTCTTGTGAATGACCCTAGGGTACACTATTTGGATCGTGCAACACCTCCTGGGAAATCCATTCAGGTCTAGAAATAGATCTCAGAACTAACCATCCGGATCTTTCGATTTCATCTAGAAAAGTTAAATGGGTCATGGAACACCCGCCAAATGAGCAGGCCAGGTCATACGAGCAGCCTCAGTGTGTATGTCCCAATATTAAAGGAACTGTGAAGAGTCTAATTCAGGCCATATATAGGATACATAGGCTACCTCTCTCAAGGTTCGAGCATTGTATTCAACATCTAGGGGAATCCATGAATTTATGTCTCTTATTCAAATAAATGGAATTGATTACTTTTTATCAATTTTTTCTCACAATGAGAATGACTCACATAGGATTAGGTAGTTGTAAGGATCGTGAAATATGCTCTATAAACCTCCACAATGGTTATGGAAACCCCATGGTGTAAGCACCAATATAAAGGTAACTACACAATCTATTATTCCTTCACTATTTAAGATATGTAGTCAACCTCTCAAGAGGTTAAATCTCTATAATGACCATCCAAGTCAGTCCCATCACATAAGTCCCACATCATGATAAATAAAATAATCATTTTCCATCCATTTTTTCTCACACTGAGCATGGAGCACATATGAATAAGGAGTTGAAATAGTTATATGATATACATCATGGGTCTCTAGAATGATAGGGATAACCTCAATAAATACTACATTAATGAATTAACTATAAAAACTATGATTCTCTCTGTACTCTGGATACGTAGGACATCCCTCTATGATTCGATCATTAGTAATCTTCATCCTCGACTTCCCATTTAATTCCTTTCCATATTAAGTTAAAATGCCTAGTTTAAATGATTTATGTAGGTTTTTATTGTTGTAATAACTAATATTTATAGGACACACAATAATGGATTAATCCACTCCTCAAAATATTAACTGCCTCCTTATATGGAATCACTTACCAAAGCACACGTTTATATGAATTCAACACATAAGATTAGACCTATTACTAGAAAATGGTGGATAACCTCAGTTAGATGGGTCCAATGAAGAGACCCCAGTCCTTTTCAAATTAAAGAGAATTATCTTATAGAAATTTTGTTCAGTTAACAATATTGTATCTGGATTAGGAAGAGATTCATGAACATTTCTCAAATCTATAAGACAGTCCTGGAGTAGGAAACATATCCCACCCAAAAGGGTGCCATGATCCCAACCTCCAATAAAATAATCCAATGTGAGTCTCTATGATTCATTGGTCATGAAAAATAATATGAATATAGGTATTTGGAGTGCAGGTTTGTACCTAGATACATATGAGGGAACCGTTGGGGATTTCTGGGAAAGGTAGAAAAAATGGAAAACCAGGTGAAGGCAATTGAGAGAGGCCATAAAAACCCCTCAATTTAACAATCAAGTGAAACCCATTCCTTGACTCCAATCCCGACGAATGATATGGTGTACCAGATGTGAATATCTATAATAAAAAATTACCTTGATATAATCCGTCATGCCATTTTTGTTTGGACACTATACACAAACAAAAATGGTGAACTTGAAAAAAATATCACTAATGAAAAATCACCTCGTTATGATATGTCGATTCATTTTCTCCTCTGTATAAGATTACAATACTGAAAGGACCAATGTGAATCTCTTAGGAAACTTTTTTTCAAACCTTATACAAACAAAGAGTAATACAATCTTGGCCATATTGATAGTCTTTTGTAAACAAGATTCTTGTATGTCCATCCTTCCATTGAAAATTCTAAGTGAGCAGAATGGATAGATTGGGAAAATATGAAAATTGTTTTAACCATGCATATCTGATTGATCATTCTGATTCCTATGATATAACACTAATTGGTAATTTTTTAAGTTATTTTATGCGTGATTGCTGATATTTATCCCATTGACATCATCCCAACCGGAGACAATATCTTCATCATCCAACATTCGTTTAGGAAAATCATTTGTGTCATTGACCCCTTTGGGTCACAAAGAGATAACACCTACTCGAAATATCCAAAAATAGGTGGAAAACATGATGGTTCAGAAGTACCAATAACATGGTACCATCTCTATCATTAAAGCTAGCTGTGAGGATCTCAAAGCATGGAAACTGAAAAATATTTATCACCCAGCAAAGGCTACATCAAAGACAATATTCCTCATCGATACAACAAACCTCTTCAAGAACTTATTCCCAGAGAAAAAAATTTCCTCCTTCTATATCTGATGAAGGTTAACTAGGAAGCCATGTATGGTTCCCTTTTGGTTCCAGTGACGCCAAGGAGGGAAATGGCCAACTGTTGCTACAAACATTAGACCACTGATACCCACCAGTCACTTGCTGTGAGTACCAACCAACATGATGCCGCCTCTAACAACCATTAATGGGAAGAAAGGATGTATCAATGGGAGTGGAATGAACTTGATATCAATGAGAGGGATCATATCCCCACTCTTACTGACAATTCCTTCCGAAATACTCTAGTAGGAACCAGAAAGAAGGCCCATATCCATACCAGCTCCAGACAACCCTGTGAGAATATTCCCACAAAAATCATGGGGGAGGCACATATCCGTACACCTATGGAAAAAGTCCATCTCCATTATCCAATGGAACAAGGAGGAAAAAATTTGGTGCATATCTCCACTTCAATCAAATACATCTTCTAGTGCATAATGGAGTATAAAATTGATCATGCTTATATCCATACACACACATGGATTAAATGAAAATGTATTTTAGTAATATCTATAAAGATCCATCGGCATATTCTAGTACTCTTATAGATAAATGGATAGACACATACATATATTTGAATAGTCAAAGAAGCTCAATACTCTGATCATCATGAACAAGTGGTTTTATTAGAGCAAGTGCACACTCTTGATCCTTCCCAAAAGGACTACCCACAAATTCCAATAAATAATGAGGAATTAGACTAGACATATACTCCCATTCCAACTGGGGAACATCAGGTGAGTGAGACCCCCTCCTCGAGAGATGGTCACATGTCTATCAAAAAAGCTTGTGGGGCATAATTCAGAGGCTAAGGATCCGGATCATATCCATGCTCTGGTCGAGGCTCACAATATGAGAGGCGCATAAACCTTAGGATAAACTCATATTATTTTTGGAGAAGTCTAGTGACATACTATAAAGTCCCAATATCATACATATATCCCCATTATGGATGAGGTTGACTAAGTGATAATGGAATAAGTCTTGGGACATTCCCATATTTTGGTCAATGAATCTTCCTAGAATATTCCAGAAGTTCATAGAAGCATTGGGCATAATCATACATCTGCCGATGAGTGACTATCCAAACATAATATAAAAGGAAATACGAGAGGATAATCATATTACTTATCCCATTATAGAGGTCTTCCAACATATTCTAATTGGGAATGAGAATTCAGACCAGGAACATTCTTGTTCCAACCAGGGCTCACAAAGTAAGGTCAGCACACACCTTTGGGAAGACTCATACTCTTTCCAAGAATGACTTGAGACATATCCCAAAGGCTAAAGATTAGGCCCACTCTACCATCTTGATTGAGCATTACAGAGTGAGAATGATACATGCCTTTGGAAAATATGATATCAGTATCAATAATGAGACATATTATGGGAAAATTCCAACAGATTCTCAGAAGTGGGATTATACACCTCCAACACTGAATAATTATATACGAGTTGTTGAATCTTTCACACAATAGACTCATTTTCTTTGAACAATCTCAAATAGCATGTAGGCATATTTCTACCATGATTTAGAACATAGATGATATTCCAAATCAGCTCAATGTTAGTGTCCTTGAGGTCATTTGAAACAAATTCTCAATTCTATTAGGGTCCATCGACTCTTTTATCGAAGTAAAATAATAAGAATTTCATTACAATGATAATCATCCTCAGGGTGGCATGGAGATGGATCATAGGGAAGGTATTCCTGACATCCACCACAGTCAACCTCCCAATGGAAATATCTCCTACAAACAAATAAATCCTCCATTTCGCATACACCTTTTTATTGAAAGGTGTCTAAAAAATAACACCTTCATATAGAACAGTGCTTGACATGTCGGTTGCAACTGTATATGGTTCCCCATAAACATCTAGGAACACTCCACTATCGTTGTTAGGTGACCCTCCTAACGATAATCTATAGTTTAATGGGAGGGATAAATTTAAATCTAATGAGGAGGATGATGACATTGACATATGGAGACAGTTATTTGGAAACAAACTCCCATCATGTTCTGTCCCCTCTTTACTTCTAGATAAGAGTACGCAGATAAGCAATAAAAGGAGTGCATTTCTTACCTATACCAAAACTCATGGGATACTCCTTAATTAATGAAAGATCAATAACATTGTTCTCCAGTATATGAGTGTCACCTTATGAAAATAAATATACTATAGACTCAACATGAACTAGCTACAATATTCATGGAATGGGATCCCAAATTGGAAAAGAACAGTGAAAATATAAAATATTCTTGCTTCCATTTGATCATGACACTTCAATAGTTTATCTCTGAAACCACTTCATGCACCTATATTCTAGGATAGAGTTAGTATAGAGAGTTTCAATTTTCCACACCCCTGGAACAACATAACCACTCATATTTAGCATCTTGTTATGTTATAGGCTTTAGATAAATTAGGGTACTGGGTAATGCTCAGGAAAGTAGGTAACTACAATAGAATTACCCCACTTCAATGATGCCCAAATATCGCAAATGGAGGAAGTGGATAGCCATTAGGAAATAAAACTGGGACCCTAAAAAAATGATAACACATTTCAAACACATAGACTAAATTTTAGATCATCTAGGAAGCATTTTGTGAAAAATAATTCTCATTATGGACTACCATCTCACCCATATCTCATGAGAGCACAACTATTCCATATTAAATGAGAAATAATAGAATCTGTTATAGCATCCATCATGGATTGAAAACATTACTCTAGGCCATGAGAATATCTACCACTGCCTCCACCCCTCATACCATCAATTCCATAGAGGATTTAGGACACTCCCTTGGCAGCCAGAGGCGAACCCCATCCTTCTAGGTAGGGGGAATTAATATCTCAATAATCATATCTAAGTTCATAATCCCTTTATAGGGTATTTGGATGAATCAATGGTGATTATAGATCTGCCCCACCTCACTAGGTTGTGGTCATTGATATCTGAATATCCATCGTAGAAATCATCATGTCCCTGATTGGAGTCATTGTGTCCTCAATAACAGGACCAATCAATGCCAATGGAGACCCCAAATGTCCCCACCCCATAGGGTTGTAGGAATTTTCAGGATCATTATCTCTACAGTGATAATTAGTCTTCTCTAGGTTTAAAGGAAAAAATCAATGGTTGAAATCCCACCTATTCTTCCCACTATAAGAGAAACCACTACTAATTGGGGCTCGTACGACAACCAAAATTAGAAAGTCCCTTCAAGACATGGTTCATAGGCTGAGATGGGAGGAGTGTACAACAAAGGAAATCAGTCCCCACTGTTGTCGCAAGACCAGATGACCCAACATGGCCATGGTTTTAAATAAAAGCATAGATGAAGGTAGTGAAGAATTAGCCTATTGCATTGATAGTAATGGCACAACCACAATTTCCCCATAATCCCATAAAAATTTCAAAACTCTCAACATGAAAAACATAGATCAATAAATGAACATAGAGAGATAAATTATGGATAATTTATGTGGGGAGGATCATGATTTAGATGCACCAAATGATATTGTGTGCACCCGAAACCAAAGAAGGATTCAAAATTTGGCACCACTGAATAATGAGTTTCACAACATCAAGAGAATAATGTCAATGAAAAAGGTAAAAATAAGACTACTTTCTGATAAACATCTATAATAACTGAGTTTTATTCCCTAGGGGAACAATTTTCACAGTATTAGAGTGAAATACGAGCTCTCTAAAAACCCAATAAGAAGATAATTAGGGGAAATATTTACATTGAGTATCATATTCATACAATGAAGAATATTCTAACAACGACTTCTGATCTTCCCAAAAGAGAGGTATTTGTGCATCAAACTGTCTCTAGATCTGAAAAAATAGTCTACATAAATGTAGAAGTTTGAAATGATTGTGACTTCCCTCTATTGTGGTGATAAAATCTCCATCTCGAAGCCAATTATTTAGTCATATGACGAATTTATATTCACTAGGATTTAAAAGAGGGACCACCTCATCAACCCCACCCGCTCCATGTAAATGGGAGGAAGATCCAAATGTAGTGCCTCCGTTGTTTCATAACACCATCGAGTGATTAGATACTCTAATGGAAGCCATGGAAGGGAGACATACCTTTGTACAGCCTAAAAGGAAGCCATATTCTGAATGGTTGGATGATACTCCACCTCAACCCAACATCGGTAACCCTACCTTCCCCACTGTTGACGGTGCTGGAGACCCAAATAAACATGTCACAATAATAATATCCCGATGTGGGCCGATTATAGTCCCTCGAGATCAAAAAAGAGGCAACAATGATGATGTTTTTCGTGCAAACTCTAATGGTTCCATATTTAATATTTTACAACAATCTACTAGTAGGATATGTTATTTTATAGGAAGAACTTCATCATCAGTTCCTTTATTAGTTCAGTAAAAAATGAAAAAAATGAAGATCGTTGATCAGAAAAATATTAAACAATTTAAAATCAAGTGGGTGTCTGATTTCATGGCATTGTGGAAAGGTTTAACCTATTAACTCATCATCCATTCTCAAAAGAGATACCGCTAGAGCATTCTGTTAAAAATATCAGGGATGAGTATAGGATTCCCCTAATATCCTTGAAATGTCGATATGGGTTCCCAGAGTTCTCTTAAATGAATCTATGTCTTAAAGATTCTATTTATTGAACAAGAACCAAGTATAGACTTGTGCCTACAACATCGGGGAAAAATCTAGGTAGATCAGAAGCTATAACTTTCACTCTCATGGTCCTGAACCACCCAAAACCTCTTTTCGAGTTGAAAAAACCATAGAATCTCCCTTAGATATAAGTAGAAAGAAATAAGGGTCACCCAGGATATGAGTAAAAGATGAAAAAAGTATAATCCTCCCATAATGAACAAGTCCCCAATTATTTCATTGCATCCTTGGATAATAACACGGTCATAATTCCATAGCCCAGAAAGCCTAAGGAATTCAACCACACTAACCATCCTAAATACCAATCTTACCAAAGAATGATGGGTCATAATATCCATGATTTATTGGTATTAAAATAATTCTTTCAATGAATGATTGTATCTGTTCCAGTGATGAAATATACCACCCTAGAGAAGGTGGATCACCTAACCATCATCCGGTTAAAATATGTGGATAATTTCCAGAATGTTTTGTCCAGGTGTGATTTTTTTCCAATTGGATGACTCAAAAAAAAGTTGATCGATCTCACACAACTTTGAAAGAAAAAATTCACAGACTCACAGTAGCTCCCCCACCCTAGAAGGAGACATCAATTTTCCCTCCCAAAGTTGGGTGTGACCACAGGAAGTAGGAATAGGTAGAGGAGGAAGATTCATATTCTATTCTTAATAAATCTTTAACTCTTGTAGATTTCTTCCCTATAATGTCTTTTGAATGAGAATTTCCCCACTAAACAAAATCATCATTGGATAAATAGAACATATTTGGCTATATTAATGTGATAGACTTGGAAGACCCCGTTTTTATGTTGAATATGCTCCCAAATATGGTTTTCCCTCACATAATTGGGGAACAACATGCCTCATGCACTGAAGATGAGGATACAAGAGGAATGATGGATGTGTTTGAAATCAATATTCTGATCATATTCCCATAGAGTATATATACACAACTGAGACTCATGGTAAAGCACTCCAACATGCTCAAAAGGGGAAGGAGGTGCCTCAGAGCCCTCCAACAGCCACCTAGATCTAATTGTCTTTTATTACCACCTAGCAGGAATTCAACCCAATTAACTAAGATAATGGGGATGGTTAGTTAAACCTACATGAATGGAAGTGAATACTCCCTCAACTTCTACGAAAATACTAGGATCATCTACCTCAGACACTGCAACTCCTAAACTGCATGCCCCAGAGAAGCCTCATATAGGGAAGCATTGATCTCTAGCCCAAATATAAGATGTCCTAAAATAGCCAATTTCATTCAAAATCAAGAACTAAATCCTAAATATACTCAAAATTTTAATGTAACATAGGTAGGAACATGATGAAGCATTATAAAACCCATGAGGATTTAAGAAAAAATTCACTAAAACCAATTTCTATCAAGTGGAGACTGTGTCTTCAAAATTTCATGTTGCTATCTTATTCACTAATTGAGATAAGTAAGATTCCATCAAAGGGAACATAAAGACCTTATATGTTTTATGTAGACCCAATATTATAAATTTTCAAAGGGTTATTATTGATAATTGATATGGGATTAATCTCATCCTAATTAAAACTATATGATGACTGGGATATAGCCAAGGGGATTTATCCCCCAAAAAGCTAACCATTTAGGGGTATGATAAAAATGATAAAAGACCTATTTAGAAGATCTAAATTGTAGTTCAATTTGGGGAACTCACATCTGACACTATGTTTAGGGTTCTCAAACATGAATCCTCATATAAGGTAAAACTCAGAAGGCCCAGGCTTAATAACCACTTTGAAGTATCATCGACACTGCATCAATGTTTGAAGTACCCCATCAATGGAAATGTAGGAATACTACATAGTGACAATGCCCCCTTAGAATCTTGTGTTTCCACATATACTGAAGAAAATTTCTACAAAAAAGTAGGTTAGAAACCAATGGCTGATGATGATATACAAGTTACCACTCCAAATAGCTTTTGGATGGCCCCTATGATCCCATGGAGTATGATCGACGATTATTATGTGCTATCCACAAACCCGTGTGAAGTAGATGATCCAGTCCTAATGATGAAATCCCATACTTGCCTCTCAAACAATTTAAAAAACAATCAACTCAGGCATATATGTGCAATCACTAATAAATAAAGGGATGATGATGCCTCTTCTAATAGCCTCTCTCACCTTGATAGTGACATAGAATCTACTAGATCTCCATCTTCACCTAAAAATGTCTCCATAAACATAAATATGGAAGAGGATGAAGATAACCTTAGGAATAACCCTCCAATATTCACGAAAGGTGACCAAACCAATACAGATGAGCTTGGACAAGTAAATTTGGGAACAAAAGAATACCTACAACCTACTCTGATTAGTGATTCCAGGACTCTAAATGAGAAATATATGTACATCACATTTATAAGGAATCATTTTTTTCACCTATTAGTTTACTAAAATTATTGGAATGAATCCAGATGTGGCCGCACTCCATCACAAACTACCCGATGAGTATTGATGCTTTAAATAGGATGCCACGAGGATTCCCCCATCCCATGTCACCAATGTAGAAGAGTAAGTTGACAATTTGATCCATATAATCAATGTTCGATAACTACAATACCCAATATTCATTGACAAAATTGCCCACATCAATAAACATAATGGTAATATTAATGTCTTCAAATATATTAGAGACCTTAATCGGTTTATCTAGAAGAATGATTTACTATTTCTAATCACATAACTTTTGATCGATGTAAGATTTGGATTCAAATACCTTTAAAATATAGATAGGTACTCGATGTATAATTAGATCAAGATGGACCCTAATGATGAAGAATCTATCTCCTTCAAAGATCCTCAAGTGATATTCTACTATCTGGTCATGCCCTTGGGATTAATGAATGCTAGTGAAACATATCAACACCCCATGCATCATATATTTAATCCATTTTTGGGAAGGTTAACTGACTGTTATTTCAACAGCCTAGTTTTTAAATACCAATAGTTATGTGATAAATTTATGGATCTCCGAACAATATTGAACAAGCTACAATAAAAAATTCTAAAGATAAATATGTTGTTGTGTCCTTTTGGGGTAACATTAAAAATGTTTCTCAAATTTTTGTTATGCCACCACAGCATTGAGGTCAATCAAGAAAACACTAGTGCTATCTTAAAAATTCCACCCCAAAAATCACAAAGAACAAAGGGGAATCCAAGAGAAAATCTCTTACATTCAACATTTAATAGCCAATTTGTACGAAAAAGATCTCCCCTTCACCAGGATAATGAAGAATGGAATTTCCTAGTAATGGGATGATGAATGTAAAATATCCTTTGAAATTTTCAAGTGGTACTTGTTGAACCCACATGTTTCGATGCTTCTTGTGGAAGGGAGGTCACTCATATCATATGTGGCATCCATGGAACCCTTCAGTGGGTTCCCTCCTCACATAGGAAAAGGTTGCGGGAAGTGGGAATAGTCTATAATACGTCATTGAAACGATGATAGGTACAAAGACCAGATATTATGATGTTAAAAATAACTACATTGAAATCATCCTCAAAATGAAAAAATGAGGAATTACTTTCATCCCCACAATGTTTACCTATTCTCTCATATTGATCCCCTAAAGTATATCCTTGAATTCCCAATATTGACAGGGTGGTTGGGTAAATGAGTGGGAATTCTGTATTAATATGAAATCCAGTTCATGTCATATAATTCTGTGAAAGGAAAATCTATGGAAAATTTCCTCACATCACATACTACCATATAAAATACACCAAAAGACACTGAGATCCTAGATGAATAGATCATCTATAGTTAGAACACTTCTGGAACATGAGATATGTACTATTATGGAGCCTCTCGGAGTCTTACTGGTAGAATAATGGAAAGACCAAAGCTCATGTGGGTTGGTTTAAGGATTTTATTTGTCTCTCTAGACAAAGCAGTTATTCCCTACCATTTCTCATTATCTGGAGGATACACCGATAATGATATAGATAACCAAGACCTCATCAATGGGTTGGAACTTTCCCAACAACTGTACATAGCTTGTCTGAATATCATGGGGATTCAGAATTGGAGATAAAATAGATCAACAGTGAATATGACAGTAAATTGGAGGAACTGGAACCCCTCACTGGCTATGTTAGGGGATTGATGGTATAATTACCTTCATATCCAACATTTCATCATGTTCCTTGATCATAAAATGATTGTGATGACGTATTGGATAATGTAGTCACCATCGTGAACAAACCTGATTATGAAGAAGCTATCTTCCGTATCTCTCATTAAAGAATGGTATTCACAATCATCATATGTGATATGGAAGAAATAAATTAGGCGAACACCACCATAGAGCATGACGAACCAATGACAACTCATGGAGGGATGGGGCCCAAACATGGTTATCTCCAAAATATGATTATCCCAATAGATCATTCCAGATGGGAATAGATTCATTGATTAGTAGAAAACTTCACAGTTGAAAATAGTAAAAGTGAGAAATAGTCTTCTACAAATGTGGATTTGATGGAATTCACCTAAGGTGCATAGTAGTAAGATAAATTTTTACAATCATGATAGAAGTCCATTTAGGCTTCTATGACACCCATAAATTTGGAACTATGATCTCCAACCAAATCGGGAGGTTGGAATACTACTGGAAAATCCTGATACAAGATTATGTGGAATTCATAATGAAATTCCATGTATTTCAAATTAATTTAACCTTTATCCACCAACCCTTATAGTTGCTACATATAACTAAATATTCAAATCCATTTGTTGTGTGGGGAATTAATGTTGTGGGTCCATATTCCCAAGACACAACTATGCCGTTAAAATACATTCTTACTACTACCAGCTTTTTTCCAAATGGGTTGAGACAATACCCTTCAAGGAATTCATGAAAAGAATATCGTCCACATCATGAAGACCCATATCATTACCAGGATTGGAGTCCCTCAAATAATATTGATGGAAAAAGACACCAATTTAATTTCCATGAAGTTAGAGAAGCTATACCATTAATACAGTATCAAGTCCAATCACTCATCCCACTATCATGCAGTGGGTAAAGGAAAGATAAAGGCCTTTAATAAGACTCTATAAACCACACTCTAGAAGATGGTGAAAAATGTTAATAAGTCTTATCTCGAAAAACTCCTCCTTGCTTTATGGGCCTATCGTACAACCACGATTACTGACACACATGAAATGCCATACTCATTGTTGTATGGGAATGAGATAGTATTACACATAGAATTAGTGTTTCCTTCACTTAGAATAACCAATTGACAATGACTCATAGATGATGAGGAGTCCCAAAAGTGGTTGGATGAATTGGATAGTCTAGATGAAAACAGATTGTGAACATTGCACAACCTAGAGGTCCATCAGAATCAGATTGCATGGGCATTTAATATAACGACTCTCCTTCATTTATTCCTCTATGTAGAACTAGTTCTGACTCTCAGAACACCAATGATATTAGTAAAGAATCCAAAAAAATTTGAAACCATGTGCTAAGGGCCCTATGTAATATATATGTATTATCATAATGGAGTCAATTCTCTAGAAACTACTAATGAGGAGCATGTAACACCACCCAACAATGAGAGACTTCCCAATAAATACTTTTCATAAGATATCATCATCAAGGGCATCCACATTAGAGTAAGACCCATAAATTTTAATAAAAACATAATGTTAGATTATATGGATATGCTCCTGACCAGGTGAAGTTAAACAGCTTGGAGATCGTCCTGGCCACAGAATTTTAAACTGCATGGTTTCTTTAGAATTATGTATGGCTTGATTCCGGCTCCCATAGGATACATAATGAATCTTGAATCTATATTATTGGGTCTTTCCACAAGATTTCATTCCTTTCATATAGGGTGATCCAATGTCTTTACTGCATGATGTAAAAATACATGGATCAAGAAGTCCTCCCTATTGTTGACATGTGACAAAAAATCATAATCACATGAAGTTAAACTACACATCTCTCTAAAAAAATGTATGTCTTGATTTACATTTTTAATAAGATACATAGGGATCTCTTGATCCTATATCTCGGTCCTACTACCACATCATACAAAATGCCTTTATGATACTCTTAAATCCCTATGTGTGGGACCCTTTCCATTCTTTGTTTCTCACACTGATCATATCTCACATGGGATAAGGAATTATGGAAATGGGATTTCCTATACGAACAAGGCCTACCAGCTCCAACGAGCTTGTATTGGTCCTAAATACAAGGCCATAAAAGGCATACCAAAAATTTCTTCACTAAATGACATTTAAGTACATGAATCTTTAGAACAATGTCTTGTTTGATTCTAATTATCATGAGATATGTAATGACACACATACTTACGCCATTGGGACTAACCACAATATTCTCATCAATTTGTATCAGTTCACCTCCTTCCGGACCACATAACACTAAACAACATGGGATTCCAAGAACTTCATATCGCTTGATTCCCATTTTTCATGTGATAAAATGAAACACTCAGACATCCATATTTGGACATAGCTAAAATGTTACCACTTTTCATATCACCCCATATTCGTCCTTACTGCATGATGGTAAAATGAAAGGTGCCTTAAAGAATTAAGTGGGGCTTGATTCTTGTAATTAAATCATACATTGTGATGCCTAGACCTCTAATCCTAAGCCCAGGTATACAAATTAATGGAAAAAATGCCCACCTCCATGTACAATCCAGAACAACGAAGGGATAATTTCTCATTTAAGAACTATGTAGTGCTTCATTCCCATAACCATAGGATACATAGTGACCCCAATAAATCCATTCATGGGCCCAGTCCCAATTCCCCCATTTCACATCATAGGATCGATTTCCTCACCACATGACATTAAAATACATGGATATCAAGAACTATGTGTGGTTCGATTCTCATTTTCATAAGATATATAGTGATTCAAGGACTTTCACACTTGGGCCTAACCACAACATTTCCATCCATTCAAATCGGTTCCTATATTCTTACCGCAAGTAGATAAACAGAACAAATGTACTTCCTTACCTCATGATATTAAAATAAAAGGAAAATGTCATTACTGCATAATAATAAACTAAATGGAATCGCGTCTTTACCGCATGATAATAATGTTCATGGGAAACATTCTTACCACATGACATTAAATTGTAAGGAAAACATCTTGGTCACAAGACATTACAACTACATGAAAAAGGCCCCTATTACATAATGATAAACTATGAACCCCATCTCCAATTTTTCATTCTTTATCAAAGGATCAAAAGATACTCACATCAGTCAACTAGAGTACATGTTTCTTCTATAATCATTTAAAACCACCTCAATCAATATACACGACTTTACATCTTGTATGCGTCATGTTATAGCAAGCCTTTAATTTCCCTTGATAAGGAAAAAAATAGAAATATCAATTTTCTATTCTATTGACATAGAAGGAATTTAGACCCACCAACCAATGAAATCTTGGTAAAATTTTAATTGACATATGATTCTCATGAGCCCGACATCACTGAGGCAGAACTAATTATCTTAGGGTGTTATGAGACATACCCAATATGACTATCCCATATAATTTATCAGGATCTGAGGAACTCAATCCATGATTTTAAATATTTCTCCTTTTTTATAAGCATTTTGGAGTAATCGTGACCTTGGATATCCTAATTTGGTTGTTGTGTGGCATTTCCCACATTAGGTTTACATGAGTCAATATGTTAAACCTCCAACATGTTGGACAAAGTTATGTGACATTAAAAATTATAATATAATGGTCCAAAACGAAATACCATAAACTTATAGATAAAAATAAACAAAACCTCTCAGGTTACAAAGATACCAGGGGAAAACTGAGAAATATTCAAGTCTTCGCCTACTAAAATCATTATTTTTAGAGTTTATGAAACAATTAGGGAACAAACATAGAACAAATAAATATCATAGGCTCCACTTTTTAGCTCTATTAAAATCCAATAAATGCTCGTTAGACCCATTATTCTAGGAAAAATATTTAGAAATTATTATCATGTCTCCTCACTGTGGGAATATGTTTGTTAGGTGGTGACCCAACCATCAAGGTGCTTGAATCCTTCTTGGGTATTACACTATTCAAAGATCACACTTCATAATTTTGGTGTCTCATATAACTATAAACATTTCATGGATGTTGGAAAAGATATCTAGATTCATGAATCTTTTTTTTATTATGCACACATGCCCATGGCTTCTACATATGCATCTATTGTATTCACCAAAATTTGTAAATCCACAAAAGTACATTCTAATACATGTTATTCATAACATTATGGAGGCAAAACTCAACACCTTATTGTGTTTTAACTATTCTCAATATGATTTTCCCATGTCATTATCTTAATCCTTGTACTTTCGGCCATGATTTACAATCCTTGTGAGAAACTATTCGAGAAGATTCGACATCATCAATGTATTGTCATCGTGTTTTTTTACTATTTCTAAATGAAAAAATGTGACACCCCATTTTATTTTTTCCAATATAACTACTAATTTTGGTAATTTTTGTTACATTGGTTAAGGGTAAATTTAGTAACTAATGGAAAAAATAATTATGACAATGTTTGAAAAATTATCCTAACCCTTATACTAATTTCTTTTTTTGAGTGGGTTTTGTAGTTCCATGAAACATGTGTTCTTGTTTAAAGAATCACTATTTCCTGGCAGTTTCCATTGGATTTATTTATGGAACTGAAAACATCCAACAGTTCTTTATATAAAGGGGACCTGCTTTCCAAAGGAAGGCATTCATTAAGATTGATCTTTACGATACTTAAGAACATGCATTGGTCAAGAGAATGGATGGTCGGACTCATCACACCCTTTTGGGGGGAATTATTGTCTACTCTGGGACTCTCATTTGTAATATTTAATTTTTTTTCATGAATTATTATTAATTCACCTAGAATATCATAATTATCCCATAGAATTTACAATCACTTATTATCAAGGTTAAAATTTAGAATCAGCAGTATGCATTCAAGGTTCTTCAACAATGGAAACAACTGTATGTATTCGAGGTTTTCCATCAGTGGTATCCTCTAATATACAAATTAGTGATTCTTTTAATCATCATTGTGATGATACTGGTTTCTAATCCACTCAGTGGGGCACTCAGTAATTTACTGTCATATAGGGAGACAAAGGATTGTTTCAATTTTGGGATCATGCTTATAAAATTGGATAACTACAAATCCTTGAGAAAGTAATCACAACCCTCATAGTTCGGTGTCGCTTAATAGGACACATCATACCTTTTAAGTTCATGTGATAAGGACCTCTAAGAGAAAGGTGCTTAGTCAAAACATAGTGTGGGACTTATGATGATGCAGCCCAAAGAACATTGGAAAGGATATAGGTTTCAATATAGGATTAGACCCTATTAGGAATATGGACCAAGGAGAACAAGGTTGATTTTAAGTGACAGGTTTGGATCTCAAGGAGGCTTCCTATGTATCCCATATTAATGGGAATAAAATCCCACGTAGTTTTATAAATACCATAGGAGAGTTTAGTCTTCTAAAATAGATGATTTGGGTCGTACTTCCAAAAAATGATGCCTTGTGGATTTTAGGATTGAATTTAAGGTTAATTTCTTAAGGAGGATGCCCGAATTTGGGGAATTAGGGTTGAATTTCCGAGGAGGATATGTAGTGAGCTTGGGTCTTTAAAGAGCTTCCAACATATATTGGTTTGAATAGGAATCAGAGTTCTCGTAGTTCCTTACAACGAGTTTTTGTGCACATGTTGTAATAATAACGTATCTCTACGCCCACCTGAGTCATGCTCTTTGTGAGAAACAAGAGGATGTGAAATATTCAAAAATGAAACATCACACTTTTCCTCCCCCGCTGATTTAAGAGGGAGCATTTACCATGGAAGAGGGTGAGGCGACAAGCCTTCCTTCTGTTTTAATTACATTTCACAAGTTCCCAATGTAAGGAGGAAGGGATGAAGGTGTGGGGCTTATACCAAGATGGATTCCATGAAATCTGTTTTAGTAGGAGAGGGAGATTTCTCCTTTTATTGTGTAGAAAAGTAAGTGTGAATTTTACCTTCCCTACTATAGACCTAAGGATCCAGGTGACCTATTTGGTAAAAGAGAGGCCATGACCTAACCCTCTTCCAAACTGGGAATGTCCCAACACTGTTTCTAGGAGAATGGTCCATGTGACCATGGATATACAAACCCACAGACATTTCAAAAATCCTAACCCCATTACAAAACAAATGTGGGAATCCTCTAATTGTGGAAATAAAAACCCAAATATGAGACATACTTATGCACCATTTCCGAAGGATTGATATGATATGAGGTTTTGGTGGTGGCTTCTACTTAGTCCCTTTCAGATAAGGGAACCAAGGAATGAGATACCCTGCCAGAAATGGATTTTAAAAAGGGAACTTGAGTTGGCAGTATAGGTACCTCACACAACTATGTCATGTAGGTACCCCACGTGGTTGTACCACGCAAGTGTACAACGCCGGTATGGCACACAGGTATAGCACACAGGTATACCACGTAGGTATAAATGATGACTGATGAATGTGAAGACCTTGAAAAAAGGCTTATCCAATTTAATTATATCTTCTCTCGTGGTCTTGAGAGCTACCTAATACAATTTGAAGGCTCTAGGTGAAAGAGTTACGCCATGGGAGCTTTGAAGAGTCTTTTACTTTTATTCAGTCCAGAAATTGGGTGCCCAAGGGATCTATCTATAGGCATGAATGGTCCTAGTCGAAGTGATGTTTCCCGTGCAGGTACATCAAGTATCTCCACTACACAAGTGCTCTTCGTAGGTGCATAAAACATATTCCAGCATGAAGATCTACCACAAAGGTCAGCTGCATAGGTCGGCCACATAGGTCGGGCACGTAGGTCAGCTATATAAGTCGGCTGTGTAGGTCGTTTGTGTAGGTCGGCCACACATGTTGGCCATAAAGATCCATAAAACTACTTCATCGTGAAGTTCTTTGTGTGTATTGTTGATTTTTCATTGTTCTTTTTGAATCATTCTTTGGGATTTGAAATATCCCTAGTTCGTCTTCATAATATATTTGGTTACATTCTCATGTAGTGTCAACAAAATCCTTCCCACCTCTTCAGGATTGGATCTAAAACATACAAAGAGGGTCGAGTCCAAACGGGAAAGTGGCCAAACAGCATAGGTTTACCGCACAGGTGCTTCGCGGAGGTATGACGCGAAGAGGTTTTGCGATGTCTGATTGCACAGGTCTTCATTATTATATAAATGGGTCTCAACATTCATGATTTTTTTCTTCATCTAGAATTTCTCTGAAATTTTCTATCTCTCATTGCGTAGCTCTTTCACCCATCTCTTATTACATTGTGATCTTGCATAATTTCTTTGAAACTTCTTGAAGGTAAAGTTTATTACGAGATGGAGCTACACCAAATGACTTCACCGATGGGGCTACACTAGGATCCCTGGAGTGGGGCCTATGCAACAGACCTCATTGAAGGACCTACGTGATAGGCCTCATCGAAGGACCTACGCGAACAAAGTCCTTTGCAATTTTTTTATTTCCTCATTAAAATTCTGACTTGGAAGTTTGGTAATTATTTTTCATGAAACAATTACTCATTTGATGACTCATACTAAAGAGTCTAAGGCTCATTAAAATGAAATTATGATGATCATCAGACCATACTATTATGGAATTGTTGGGAGTACTCTTATTGGGCTATGGAAGGGTCTAATTCCATACCAACATGACTACGCACAAAATCCTTATTTACCCTTGTACAGGCATGAGATTTTACAAGATTCCCATGTTCCATCTGTTAAAAAGTACTTTCCAAAGAATTGGTTTCGTCAGTGCTTCAACTATAAATGTATGAATATTAATGCAAGGGGGTTCAAGTACAAGAAGTAACTATTCCTATTAGTTGCATCCTTCATCGCAGTGGTTGCACTCCTGATATAAAGGATCATGTTGTAGTTCCAAGACCACATTATTATCATTCCACTTTACGGGCTTCTCAAACAGATCAATCTAATGGTTGGAAACGAGATTGGGTCCTTTGTTTGGAAGGGGGTGTAAAACCCGAGTGGATGTAGGAATTCTGGGTATGTCGGAATTGTGTAGAATTTAGATAAGAGTTATTCGACATTCATATCTACAAAGCTGTCTGGATGGGGAAAACATATGTTTATAAAAATGAATTCATTCTTAAATTATTAAGCCGATGGGGTCGACAGACTAATTCTTTTCATTTAGTGCATGCTAAAGTTTGTATTAGTCTTTAGGATATTTACCAAATAGATGAAATTCCTATTCTTGGTGAAATGTATGATGAGTTCATTCCACCTACTACAACATGGGGTGATACCTCTAGAACACCATTGTTGGCTCATTAATTATTTAATATAGCGAAGAATTTACCTAAGGACAAGAAAGATATCTATGATAGAGTGTGGATGGAAGCTTTTTTAGAACCCACAACAGAGGAAGGTCCAACCTATGGATGTCTTACTGTTTTTCCTTCTGTAGATAACCAAGGAAGTTCATGCACATATTAGACTACACTGGAAAGATGTGATTATAAGAATTGGGGATATAAAGTCCAACCTGATATAGATGAAAAAGTACGCTTAACTGCCTTCCTTGCTATGTGACTATGCGTTTATTTGCTTCCAGTCCGTGAATCTGTAGGTGGTGTAAGATTAGGGACTTTCGTCATTGCAGCTAATTTGGTAGAAGGGAAGAATATTGGGCTAGAAACCCCCATATTAGCAAGAATTTACCATCTCTTGCTGCATTTATATAATGGTAGGGCTCTATTTAGCATTGCATGTCCATTAAAAGTGTTGTGAGGTGGGATTGCAACACATTTTTCTTCATACTCAATGTTTAATTCAGTTAGAGTTCTCAATGGCCGATTCACCCAATTTTTATAAATTTTTTCTGGTATTACGCCTTTGAACTAGAGACCCGATGAGGTGTTGAAGGTATTGATTGTATCTGGAGAATTCAGCTTCTTTCCTTTTGGTAACCCACTAGTTGGAACATTTATTAATGATGGTAATGAAAAGAATAATGAGTTGAGGTCTTATATGATGGCATTTAGGGACAATGTATTATCAACTAGGATTGATGGTGAAATTAACTGTGAGGCATACATCCGCTATATATTTTCTCGTCAGTTCTGGTGTCTTCAACAATCCAATACTTTTCCACCCACGCGTTTCAGACATGAGAAATTCCCAATGGTAGCATGAAAATTATGGATTCTAATAGGATTAGAGGTATCCAAATTTTCAATTACATTAACACCATCAGATGCATCAATCAGGTTGGAAGTTGGGTATGAAAAAGCTTGAAATTCGTCATATCCTCAAGGTGCTTTGACAGAAGGAATATATCGAGTGATGGCTACAATGATTGTTGCACATGAAAATCGTGGTATGAAGTCTAAGTCTAGTGATGATACAGATATTTCAGAGGTTTTAGATCCGTCAAAACATCATCATAGGAGGTATACCAGGAAGAGTAGGGCTAATGAATCAAAACCTCCAATGCCAAGGTGATCCAGTTGCCACCATCAAACATAGATTGCTCTTCCATCTGTTGAACTTTCTGAATAAAGGAGGCCTGAAGAAGTTCCCCAATCAGAAGGTGTTGAATCTTCTATATAGTCAACCATTCCAAGATTGAATTACTTGCAACCTTTATCCATTCATCATTTGGAGAGTGTAACCCCTGATCTTAGGGATGCATGGGAATTTCTCCACCACGGAATTTGAATACCAGATATTTCTGACATCAAGGAACCTTCTGATTGAAATTTGGACAATAACATGGATTAAGTACAAAAGTATATTGCGGATCTGGAGGGTTTTATATTTACAACTAATGAAAAAATCCCATCCCCTAAATGAGTATCTCATATGCTAGACTTAGGAGTCCGTGAAGGGGTAATTATTTACTCTGAGGAGGAGTGGGATATTTATGTTAATACTAAGAATGTATTTCCCTTTCTTGTTTTGTCTCAACTATACTTTACCATTTATCATCATTAATATTAATGAAAAATGTATCTGTGAAGCCTGAATGTAGAGATATAAGCTCCAGACTAATTATCAAATCTCCTAAGTATGGTCCCGCATGCTCACCTATTAACGCAAAAAATGAACCTCCCAGGTTTCTTGAACGTTCTCCAAGAGCAAGAATCATGATTGGCGTAATGGTGACATATAATACCCAACCATTACCTTAGGTTTCCCCTGTTAAGTGGAGTGTTTCAATCTCTCCCCATGTTTTTGAAAAAAAATTCAAGAGATCAATGAGATTGATTCGAAGTGTTCATAGAATGAGTATGTATTTATACAATTTTTAGGGCATAAAACTTGCTCAATATATTCTGGTAACCACGTTTTATCCACTAGTAGGATCTATGTCTCTCTCCGCTGTCAAGGGATTAAGAGCCGATTCTTCAAGACCAGAAAAAAAGCCCATGGGGAAACCAAGGTTCATACTGATGAATCTACAATTTTATTAGATAAATAATCAAAAGACTCATCTATACCTACTCCTAGCTCTGATGAGAGAGAGAAAATCCATGGTAAGATTAAATACATTCCTCATTTGCTTTTGTAAAAGGATCCTGAAATAGTCCACACTGATATTCTTATTACTTCAGAGGAAAGGAATGAAGATATAGGGAAATCTAAGAAAATTATTGATGTTGACCCAAACATGGAAAGACCATATTTTTCCATACCAATTGAGGAGACAATGGAACCAAATGTCAGCAGAGCCAATTTGGAAATCTACTAATTTTTGCTGGATACCTTAAATGGTGAGGATGCTATTACATTTCAGGTCATATACACTAAAATAATAGACACCCTTAATCCAAATATTTATATTCTAGGCTGTATCAAGGAGTTTAGGGATTTTTATGAGGAAATGTAAGGTCATAAGTCCCTATTCATGCATTTTCCATAACTAATTTTTTACTTAACTTGATTTTTTTACATCAAAGTTTACCGTATGCAACATTATGTATAGAAAATGTTGCAAAGGATCTTCCAGAATAGGTGGTCAACTTTATCCTTCCACTTAGGCTGGAGATATACCTATAGAGGATCCTTCAACAAGAGTTATTCTAGAGTGTTCAAATGTAATAACTGGGAAAATTCAAGGATATTCCCCTTCTCAAGAAACATCTTCTCAAAACCCTGAGGATGAGAAACGTGGAATGAATCCAATCAAGTAGCTGACTTATTATTGGGAAAATATAATCATCTACTTGAATCAAATTTGTTTCCTCCATTTGAATCTAATAATGACCTTGATTTATCATTTAGGGTTATCAGTTCCTAGATCATAAGGGGAAGCTTCTACTGTTCCAAGAGAAGTAGAACAAGTCAATTCGTTAAGTGACATGTTTCCATAGTACATTCTTCCTCATGGCAGTGACTCAGAATTGGAATTAGAGATGCAATATGCTCTTGGAAAGTCACGTAAGAAGACACAATGGACTATGTTGAGAATAATATTCAAAAATCATTTAGATGAGTTGTTTTCCCATTTTTCAAAACTCCCAGCATTATTATGCGTATTGGGATTTGGTGGATTTAATTAACAGCCAATCTATGATGCCATGAAAGAGACTATTCGCCGATGGGAGTGGGACCATAAGCTGTGACAAGATTTTTAAGAGGCTAAATGACTCATCAATATTGAGTGATTTCAAGATGGGGTTATTGAGTTGGAGGCAAATAATAACAACAAATCACTAGAAATTATCCTACAAATCAATGAGATGACAACAAAGTTGTTATATCTTCAACAATAACTAGATGTTGTTCATAATAATCATGATTAGTTGAATTAGTCACTGGTATAAATATAATTAAAGTGAATAACTACCATTTCAACTGCAAAGGAAGCACTTCATTAGGCTGAGGAGACTGGTGTAGCTCAACTATCACAACTTCAACAAGCTGCTGATGGAGTTTATGAAGCGGTGTAACAAATGAAAATTCATGGTGAGAGTTTATTCAAAAACCTGATAGAGAGGGTCCATTTTTTGGATGGCCCTCAATTTTCATAAGAATGAATCAAATTTTGTTTTCAATCATATAAATCTTTATTCATTGTTTTCATGATTGCAATATGAAAGGTAAATGATTATAATTATTCTTTATGTTAAAAAATCATTTTTATAATAACAAGAATGAAGTGCTCAAAATTTTCATAGGGTCCTAATGAGCATAATTTTATTGTATCTAGGGTTATTTGGATAACCCCGCATATTTTTTTATCTTATGGCCTCTTTTTTTTATTGCTCAATATTACATAAATCATAAAAAAAATGTATTTTTAGTGAGTTAGGAGTCGGCTTTTGATTAGAGTGACCTTCACGGGTTCACAATCTAATGAGTACCAAGTGTTCTCTTGTTTGGAAGGTTGGAGTCATTCATGTTGGACTATAAACGGATAATATTTAGGGTCTAATATATTTGATCATTAACATTGAATTAAATCCCAAAAAAACACTTTGGATATGAATTGCTTAAATATTCTTTAAACATTTCCAAGGGGAATCTTGGACCATGATTTTTTATGGATAAAAAATTTAAAGCATGTATCAATATAATGAGTGTCTTTTCAAGAACTAAATTACCAATATTTGAAAAACCCGTTATGGGGGATGTATTATGCAAGGCCATCTCTGGCATATTCTGTATAGCCCAATAGTGGCATCTTTTGACTGAAATACCTGTTATGTAAGAAAATTATGCAAGTCCACCTAAGGGAATGTACTGCATAGTCATGAAAAATAAATCTTTGCATTTTAATATTTTACTATTTGATAGATAGGGGAAAATAAGATTTGGATGAATCAAGACCACTTTGTATGGTTTTGCAGAGGAAATGAATTTTAAGAATAAAAATGGGGCTATTTTATACCAACATAAGTCATGAATATGAAAACCATTTCTATGCAAATTTGGGGTATTTTTAATGGTTAAAATTTATTAGAAATAGAAATTTTTTATATTATACCGTGATGTTTTATGACATGTGGTGAGGACATTGTACTGTTCAGTTTTATGTCATGTAGTGAGGACATTGTACTGTGCAGTTTTAAGTCATGTAGTGAGGAAATTGTGAGGCTTTAATTTATGGTCTTTATCCCTGACCAATTGTATGAGAAAAATCTATCAATTTATTGAAGATTTTGTTTAGAAACATACTATCATATTCGAGTATGGAAGGAAAAATTGTAAACTATGATTTTGGAATTTCAGAAACAGAGGAATGATATGGCAAAAGGGCTAAAAGGATTAAAAGAAGTCATTCCAAAAAATGAAGTTACCATTACCTGAAAAATCAATTATTGGGACTGTGTTATGTAGGGCCAACAGGGGTATATGCTGCATATTCCAATAATGGCATATTTTGACTGAAATGCTTGTTACGTACGCAACATATGCAAGGCTGCCTAAGGGGACGTGTAGTATAGTCATAAAATAGAGCTCTCAGAAGTTTGAAATTGTATTTCTAAAAATCGTAAAAAGTTTATGGAGTTTCATATTTTCAAAATAATAGAGTTCGGTTTATGGAGAAAGGTACCTGAATATGGAAAGGGTATTTCAAATCAAGATATCCAATGAATTGGCAGAATATTACTTTTACGAAGGACTAACCCAATCCTAAAAGTTATGGTGTCTGTAGTTTTAGTTCATACAACTAAGACCCGAAATTTAAACAATATATAAAATGTGGCCATGTAATTTCCAGGATATTTCCCAGTGCATCGAACACTTGGTGAATGAAATGTGAAAACCATGGTCTTGACGATTTTCAGATTGTGAGAAATATAATGTGATAAATATACTTGAAAGACTGTTTTAAAATTCATATTCTTGTATATTATCATAAAATATTAAAGGGGATGAAGATACTATAACTACGAACGACATTCCCATTACTTGAAAAACTTATCATGGGGGTTGTATTATGCAGAGCCAACTACGACATATGTTGCATAGTCAAATAATGGAATCTTATGGATAACAGGCCTGTTTTGTAGGCAACTTATGCAAGGCCTCCTAAGGGCACATGCTGAATAGTTAGGCAAAAGAGCTCTCAGGTATTAGAAATGTTATCACCAGAAACCGTAAGGGAGATTATGAGTATCTGGAAATACTTAAGATTAAGAGTGTGAAATATGGACCAGGTATTAGGTTCATTATTTATGAGAAATATCTGAATCAATATTGACCACGATTTGGATGTACTTTACATAGATACGAATCATATGTAAAATAGTGACTATATTTGTTTCCATTGAATGAATATGGTGATGTGTAGTTTTAAGTCATGCAATGAGGACATTATACTATGTAGTTTTATGTCAAGTAGTGAGGACATTATACTATGAAGTTTTATGTTATGAATTTTAGACATTATACTCTGAAATTTTATGTCATGCAGTGAGGACATTATTAATCCCATATGAAATTAAAACACCTGATATAAAGAATCCATTTACCCAATTCCTAATCTCATGTGAGATATTCTCAGTGTGAGAAACATGGGGGAGTTAGGGTTTCTTTTATAATGAAAAGGTGATACAAATAATGAATAGGTGTTTTAGATTTCCATGTAGTTTAATGTCATGCTGTAAGAACTAAGATAAACCAATGTGAATGGAAAAGACATATTGTAACTAAGTTAAGGGATAACTCCCAAGTGTCACTATATGTCCTGATAGGGAAAGGATCAAGTCGTATATAATTCATAAAACATTTCCAATGAAAATTTGATTCTTATACAAGAAATAAACAGTTTTTTATCATGGATGGGCCCAAGACAGGTGATCTTGGAGTCTCTACATATATCCTAATAAATGATAATCAAGTCGTATGTAGTTCTTTAAATAATCATTCTTCATGTTATGATTGAAATTAAGAATGGGTGATTTTAACACGTTCTAAGAGAATGGTTAATCTTTAAGACATAAAATGGCATAAGGACAAAATCATATATCATAAAGAAACACATTGTATATATTTGATTCCTATATAGGAGGAGAGATGAAAATAAAAAGATTTTGTGATTGTGGCTGGGCCCAAAATTGGAGATTTAGGAATCTGTACATATGTCATTGAAAATGAGAAACAAGCCATACACAGTTCTTGAAACATGGTCTCTATGCAGATCTGACTCCAACATAAGAAAGAGAGGGAATCATGTCCTACTAAAGAGAAGGGATGACATCAATGAAGTTTGCTTATGGAAACTTCTTAATGTCTTATAGAGAATATGTTAGTTGCACAAATGATGTTATGAAGTTTAACGTCATGTGATAAGGATGAAGATGTTATGTAATTTAACGTCATGAAACATGGATGATTATTGTTGTTATGCGGTTTAATGTCTTGCAACTATGACATGGGGATGTGCAGTTTTATGTCTTGCATCAAGGACATTGAACTGTGCAGTTTAATGTCTTGTAGCGAGGACGAATGTGTATAATTACACAAAGTATTTCTTCAAGAATCTCGCATTGGTTGGAGTTGTAATGAGCCCTCCATCCATTGATATTAAAGCATTGGATCCATTTGAATAGACCTTATTTATGCCATAAGGCCCTTCCCAATTTGTTTCATGTTTTGGTGGTATCATTCTAGGTATCATTGGAGTCTTAAGGAACAATATCAATTCTCCTTGAAGGAATGAATGAAGGTTAACTTTCTTATTAAAATCTCACGCTATTCTATTCTGATAGACTTTTAAATGATGCAAAGTATGCAGTCTTTTCTAGTCTAATATTTCCAACTCATTGAACCATTTATGAGACTTCTCATCTGTAGAAAATTGATCACAGATTGAAACTCTAAGTGAAGGAAATTGTATTTCAATTGGAAAAACTGTTTTAGTTCCATATATAATTGAATAAAATTTGTTTTTGTAGTAGTACAGGTAGTTGTCTAATAAGCCAATAAAACATTCAAAGGTTTATTCAGACATGACTTATTATCATTATCCACCATCTTCTAGAGTATATTTGATAGAGTCTCATTGAATGCCTCTATCTGTTTATTGGCTACTGCATGATTGAGAGATGAGTGGTTGGACTTGATATCATGTTCTTGATACAACTTTGTTACATTAGTAGAACAAAACATGGTTCCACTGTCCATCAAAATAGTATGAGGGACACCAAATCTGGTAATGATATTATTTTTGACAAAACTAACAATGATTTTGGATCCAACTTCACTGAGAGGTATTACCTCAACCTATATAGAGATGATTTTAGTATAAGTGAGAATATACTTGAACTTCTTAGCAGTGGATGGAGGCTAAGGCCCTACTACATCCATTCCCGATGTGAAAAATGGGTAGGAGAATTTAGCTATATGTACCAAATATGGGAGTTGATCAATGAAGTTGGCATGCACTTGATATGGATGTAATTTTTTAGTGAAATATGTAAAATCATGTTTAATTGATGGCCAAAAGTAACCAATCCTCCAGATCTGATCGGAGAGTCTGTGCCACAATTTATGGGCACAAGAAGCTCCTTAATGTACTTCATTCATAAAAGATGTGGTTTCTTATTCATTAATACATCTGAAGAGAATTCCATTAAATAAATGCTTGTAAGGGATCTTTTGGTGGTCTAGACTATCATAAAGAGTAAAATTGGCCGCTCATTGCTGGACCTGTTCTTTATCAGCCCTTTCTGGTGGAAGTACCCCATTTTGAAGATATTCTATGATGGATGTTCTCTATCCCGTAGTATGACCATACGGTTCATAAATATGGCTAATTTAATTAATTTCCTCCCTTCTGGGTTGAACAAAAGGTGAGACCACTCTGGAATGGGTTATGCTGATAACTGTCTCATCCTGATTTGGATCTACCATTACTGTAGCTGCATTAGCCTGTGCATCTGCTTGGGAATTTTGTGGTCTTGGGACATAGGAAAATGTCGGCTCTGAGGGAAATTCAGCCATTAACTCTCTGACGTAATCACACATAGGGATTAAGTATTCTTTTCTGATAGAGTATTCCCCATTGATTTGTTTTATTACCAATTATGAAACACCTTTTACCCTTAAATGATCCATTTGAACCTGAGGGGCCAATTCCAAACCTATGATGAGAGCTTGATACTCTGCTTGATTTTTGGTACCACCTTCCAATAATAGGAAAGAACAGGGAAATACTACGTTTTCTGGGGAAATAAGGACAATTCCTAATCCTACCTTGTTGAGTTTAAGGTTTTCTAGTCTATTACATGTTGGAATTCTAGAAGCAACATAAAAATGCATTTCCCATGTTTGGGAATTATCTTGAATAGATAAGACCTCTTCATTAAGAAGTTCGGTATTAAACGATATGTCTTCTTCAGATGTATGCTCATCAAGGAAATCATACAGAGCTTGGAATTTTATTGCCTTTTGAGGGACAAACTAGATATAAAATTGTTTCAAAATAACCACCCACCGTGCCAGATGCCCTCTAAGGATAGGATGACTATGGATAAATTTGTGCTGTTATTGCGAGATACTAATTGGACAAGAAGATTTTGCAGGTGGTGCATTAATTTATGAACTACAATGATTAATGCCAGGAAAAACTTCTCAATACCCGAATACTGAGTTTCCACATCAAGCATAGTTCAACTGAGATAGTAAAGGCTGTTTTCATTTCCAGAATCATCAATTTGGGCAAGGAATGCACCTAGTGATCGCTCTAAGGCTGTCACATTGAGAATAAGTTGTATTCCTTCAACAGGTTGCATCAATACTGGTGGACTCAAGAGATATTTCATGAGGGTATTAAATGCTTCTTGGAAATCAATAGTCCATTGGTAGGTGACTCCATTATTCATTAATCTGGTGAAGGGTAAACACTTTCCTGCGAAATTAGCGATAATACGCCGAATATAAGCCATGTGTCCATGGATTCCTCTTAATTCATATAAATTTCAAGGATAGGAAATACCAAGGATTGATTTTTTTTCTCAAGATCAACTTCGATACCATGATGGCATACAAAGAATCCAAGAAATTTTCCCAAGGTTACCCCAAAAGCACATTTCAATGAATTCATCTTTAAACTGTTTTGCCGAAGTATATTGAATATGGTTTCCAAATCAGTCAAATGGTTTCAAAATTTTCTGTATTTGACTTCCAAATCATTCAAATAACATTAAACAAATTTCCATAAGAAGGGTTTGATTGTATGGTTCATGGCACGTTGGTATGTTGGACCGGCATTCTTTAAGCCAAAGGGCATTACCCGATAGAAAAACACACCTCAAAAGGCTATAAAGGATGTATATTCTTCATCATCTAGGGCAATTCAGATTTGATTATACCCAGAGTATCTATCCATGAATGAAAGAGCGGAATATCTAGCTGTTTCATAAATTAGATGTTCTGTAATCAGGAATGGAAAACCATCTTTAGGAAAATGCCGGTTAAGATATCTAAAATCAATGAAGACTCTAATATGACCATAATTTTTTTTCACTGGAAAAAAATTGTCCATTCATTTGGGATACTTACCTTCACTGATGAAGTTAGACTTTATAATTTTATCAACTTCAGATTCAATTATAGAGGCATGAGTTGGGTGTGTCCTACTTGTTGTTTGCTTAAATCCACGATGTTCTTCTAGAAAACTAAATTGATGGGTGGCTACATCAGGATTAAGACGTGGAATTTCTATATAATTCTATGAAAATATATCTTCATGTTTTTTTACAAAGTATGTATACACAACATTCTCTTCATATATCATGTCTACACTAATTAGAGTGGGGCGTGGATCTTCATTTGTACCCAGATTTATTTCTCTGAGTTCATCAACAGTGGTAGAGAGACACTCTTTAAATGATGGAGGAGATTTCATGATATCTTCTTCTTTTTCGTCATTATGTGCTACCAATTCTGTTTCCATTTTCATGGTAGATGACAAGGTAAAACTCTCAGAGTTAATGGAGGAATCATTATTTGATCATTTTGAAGAAGAGGCCACCATATCTGACCCGACTAATGACAAATGGTCTTCCTGTGGTAGTAAAGAGGGATTCATGTATTGAGAATAAACATCATTGTCTTCCCCTAGCCATGCTAAAATTTATTCTACTCTGATTGAGGAAGTAGAGGCTTGTTTTAGTTCAACATATGAATTGAAAACATCTCTATTCATGCTTCCATAATTTCTTGGTGTATCAATAATTTATCTCAGGTTGTCAGGCTCAATTGACGCAATTGACATTAAAAAAATTTCTAGATAAGTTCATGGATTTGGTTTTACCCTTTCAATTTGATTGATGGGTAGCATATAATCTATACTCAAATGCATGAAGGGATTTTCTAGAATCTTTTCCAGCCCATTTAGAGCATTATTGGGCTTCGTTCCTTTTGTGTGATAAAACTCTACCTCAATTTATTGGGATTCACATGTTCTAAATGGAACCTTGTCACAATAAAATGTTCTTATTTGACCATTGAAACAATATTTCAGACATTGGTGGTATGATGATGGTATGGATACATGTTGATGCAACCAATGCCTTCTATGAAGAATATTTAAGGTTGTGTCCTGATAAACAACCATGATATTTAAATTAGAAACAAGATCTCCAAACTGAGTTCTGAGGGTAATTTCTCCCATAGGGTCATGTTCAATTTTTTTCATATCCTTGCAACATTAAAGTAGAAGGAGATAAGTTAGATTCAATTAGGCCCAATCGATGAAGTGTACAAATAGTAATGAGGTTGACCCCAGATCCATTATCAATGAAAGATCTTCCGATATCTATTTCATTGAACATGCCAAATAGATACAAAGGTCTAATATTCCCATGAACCACATTGTATTCATCTTCATCTGTAGAAGATTTGACTACATGAAATTCGGTGGAATCATTCTATATAGGGTAAACCTCAGCAACAAAAAATTCGGTTTCAAACTCTTCAGGATTTGAAAAGGCCTCAATGAGTGCCTCCCGAAGATCTTTTGATAGATTCAAAGCATGCAGAATTGAAACCTTGGCTGGTACATGGGCCAATTATTTCAATAAGTAATACTTTTAGTCCAAAGGTCTGAATTTCCCATCACGGAGATGTGGTTTTGCATTGCTTCGGAAGTTGACGCGTCTATTGTAGATGTAATTTGTTTTGGAGCAGAAGCAAGAAATATTACTGACTTTGGTAAATTAGACTGACGAAGTCTATTCATTTTCTGAGAAGTAGACGATGTGGATTCTAATCGGTCTTCCAAAATAATTATCTCAGAACTGAGCATGTCCTTCATAGAAGAAACTCCTTGTTCTTGTTGAGCTCGTTGAATATAAGGCCCCAGCCTTAAACCTTACTTAATCTTGAGTTATTACAAGATTACACATTGATGATCTTTTCAGGTTTAGAGTTTTAGAGAATTAGATCATAAAACTTGCATTACATTCCACATATAAACAAAGTGGTTACATAAAGATAGTATTCTTCATTCCCATCAAAGGAAAAATATTTAAAATAAAACATGGATTCATTCTTGACACTTCCTTGACACTATCATCATATCATGTACCTTTCCCTTGACCTGTGAAAACATTTCAAAAAAAAACTTGGGATGAGCATTAAAAGCTCAGTATGGGTTATAAAAACATGGAAAGGAAACATGAGTTCATATATACATATGAATGAAATCATACTTTACCCATAAAACATAGGCACTTTAACATACCTCATAAAATCATGAATAAATCATAGAAATCATAAGACATAAAGGTAACTTGAGGCATTCATAACATTCTTACGTAGGGAGTAACCCTCTTGGTTACGTTTGGAATACCCATCACAGTATATTCCCTAAATCTCTTCGGTGAAACCTTAATGTTTCACTCCTTCACGTTACCCAATGTATTGGAGAGCTATAACGGGCTCACCCGCCCTTAGTTTATCACGGAACCACCCGTCTTCATAATAATTCCCAAGAACCATAACATAATCATATCACATAAAACATGCATAAAGGAAACATAACATTTCCACATTTCAATCATGATATATCAATACAACACATTTATATAATAAAAACATTATGAAAACCATTTTCAATACCAAAGTAAAACATGGTATTTATTTTTCATTTTTTAAAAAAAGGTATGACTTGTAGAGGAAGCCGAAACTCAAATAACGGTCACGACGGCGGAGAAGTCGTTGTCGCCGCATACGTACGACAAAAACATTCCCTTTTGTCGTTTAGTAAACACTTCGTATAAAAAAGATTCCTTTTGAATAAACGTAAAAGTCAAATGGGTTTATACACCGTATAAAAGAAAGTTGTGTATAAAACAAAATATGCCTCAATGAAAGAAGATTGAGACGAAGTCCCATACCTCATATCCGACTTGACCCGACCGTTCTTTAATCTCCTGAATAATAAACTTGAGTTAATCTCTATTTGCTTAAGAACCTTTTTCAAGTTCATTATTCCTTTTATACCATGTTATGAACATCATGTAATCATTTAAGTTAATAATGTTCATTTTGTTGGTATTTGGTTCTTAAGTCAAAAATAGACTTCTTACACTTACATGTTGTTAATTTGGTCAAAGGTTCGTTATATCCAGAATGATATTAATTATTTGGATAACATATATATCATATATATTCATCATATACATGTATTTATAATATTACATCACATTTAGAGGTAAGAAATGAAATGCACCGTTCATGGAGACGGTATGCCGTACGTACGCATGAACGCTACTTCCACTTCTATTTCGTATTTTCTGGAATGGAATAATAATGATATAAGCATATATTATAATTCCAGTATAATAACATATATAATATCATTATCTTTATCCTTTACACATCCCACATATGGTATTAACGAATCAAATCACTTTCAGGGGGCGGTAGTCCGCACTTCCTAAAATGAAGATATCGTGTTTACCCACAATGGAAACCATAAAGGTATTCCCAAAATGAAAAAAACAGAAGCTTAAGGAAAATATAAACATATTATATATTATATATAAAAATAGTGACATCATAATGTCCACCTTTGAAGGTGTTAAATGAGTATTGAACAATCATCGTTTCGCGAGGCAGAATTTCGTCATCCACGGGAACCGTATGTTCTTTAACCATTTGATGTAGTTGTGTGAGAGTGTAGCTCAAATAAATATTATAACAACATCCTATTATATTTATTATACTGGTGTTTTTACAAAAGAAGTAAATAAAAAGAGTTTAGGGGGTTGGAGAAGCAAAATAAAACAAATGAACATGAGAGAATGAATTACCTTTAAAAGTGTAACTTCTTTTGATTTGAGCCTAAAGGCTTCCTTTGAAAGGATTCTTCCCAAAGGGAATCCTCTAGGATGAGGAGAGGGATGTGGAGAGAGTAAATGGGCAGGGTTTGGCTGAGCCAAAGGCTTGAGGAGTGTGTGAAATGAGGTAGAGGTGGGGGCCTTTTATAAGAGGAGAGGAGGGCCACTTTTGGAAAGTAAGGAAATATTACTTTATTTGAAAATGTGTTTCGGTTTTAAAATGTCCCAAATTGATATAATTCGTGGATAATGTGATAAGGGTTCGAAATCCACTCATCCAATTGGTTTTGGACATGTGTAGTTCATAGATTTTACATTATCTTTCCATTTTATTTAAATCATCAAATAATGATGTCATCGCTGCATCATTATTATGTCATAAATAATTTAAATTATTTAATGTCTAAAAAAATACAATGATGTAGTAAATATTTTTAGCTTTCCAATGACTATTTATAATCAAAAATCTGATCTTTATAACCACATGTAAAAAATGTTTTCGCAAAACATATTATGTTTGTGTCATTTTTACTTTTACATTAAATAAAAGTTATTTATGTCATTTCCCAACCAAAGTGTCTCCATGGGGTCCCCAAGTTGACCCATGTCTTGTCTTGGTCTGCCATGACACAACCAATAAGGTTGGGACATGTGTCTAGGTCATTTCATATTATTAAATCATTATTTATACCTTAAACTACCCTAATTACCACTAATTACGATTAAGAACTTAATAAGTTACTATTCACCAAAAAATTATTATAATCTCATTGAACCACATTTTACTTCTTAATTACAACCATTTATGTCGGATTTTTGAAATTCAAAACACAATGATGGCAAAATTTAATTTAAACGGAAAATCAGTCTTTATAAGTACCACTTAGTGGTTTCACTATTCATCAAAAATTGAAGTTTTTCAGAAAATTACAAAAAATTCACCCTAAGCTATATTTGATATTACGAATTAAAAAATGATGTATATTTTACAAAATTAAATACATATAAGTCAAATTAATTAATTTAATAATTAATTCCCGATGTCAGAGCAAATAGCGTGTTTTTATGAAACAATAAGTATCAAAAGATTGACACCAGTTTAAGTCCAATTTCAAAGTGAAATTGATTCCAATGACCACCATTAGATTAAATGGTAAAAATATATTCAAATTTCACTTCAAAACCAATTCAAAAGATAATCTAATCATATAAATAAATTATATTAAAAAGCAGTTTTGATGTAAAATGCAGTATTTTTCACTATTCATTAAAAAATGAACATTGTCAGAAAAATACCTAAAATTCACACAAAGTAAATTTTGATGTCCCAATAATAACGAATAAGTTTATTTTGAAAAACATAGTTTATAAAATTGTCAAAAGATAGATTTAAAAAGGGTTTTCCATCATAAGGCAGTAAAACAATCTTTTAAGAATATTAGTTTATTCCATGCATAAGATTGTATTTATTTTCATTTTAAGCCTCTAAAACACTATCTTAATCATTAATAGACATGGATAAAAATATCTATTATTAATTACTTACTTGGGATGTTACATCCTTCCCCCCTTTAGAAAATTGCGTCCCCGCAATTTATTTATTTATCAAATAAATGGGGGTACTTATCCCTCATTGCATTTTCAGATTCCCATGTTGCCTCTTCAATCATGTGGTTTTTCCACAAAACCTTTACCTGCTTAATCACCTTATTCTGTAACACTTGCTCCCTATGGTCAAGAATCTGGACCAGTTGTTCCTCATAAGATAGGTTCTCTTCCAGCTGAACTACCTCTGGACTCAAAACATGAGATGGATCTGGCATATACTTTCTCAACATCGAAACGTGAAAAACATTGTGTACCTGAGATAAACTCGGAGGTAAAGCCACTCGGTATGCAACTGATCGAACTCTCTCCAGAATTTCGTATGGTCCAATGAACCTTGGACTCAACTTTCCTTTCTTACCAAATCTCATCACACTTTTCCAAGGAGAAACCTTGAGAAAAACATGATCACCTACCTCGAAAGATAGATCCTTCCTCCGGTTATCTGCATAACTCTTCTGCCTGCTCTGAGCTGTTCTAATGTGTTTCTGAATCAGCTGAACTTTTTCTGCCATCTCTTCTACCAATTCTGGTCCCATCAACTTCCTTTCACCCACTTCATCCCAGAATGCTGGAGTTCAACACCGCTTCCCATATAATGCCTGAAATGGTGCCATCTGTATACTGGAATGGAAACTGTTATTATATGAAAATTCAACCAAATAAAGATGTTGGTCCCAACTTCCTTGATAATCCATAGAACAAGCTTGTAGCATATCCTCCAATGTCTGAATTGTTCGTTCTGACTGCCCATCTGATTGAGGATGAAAAGCTGTACTAAAATTTAATTCAGTACCCAACGACTTCTGAAGGCCTTTCCAAAAGTTAGAAGTAAACCTGAGATCACGATCCGATACAATGGAGAGAGGAACTCCATGTAACCTGACTATCTATTTAAGATACAAACGGGAAAGTTGATCAAGAGAGAAAGTATCTCGTATAGCAAGGAAATGAGCAGATTTGGTCAAGCGATCAACAATAACCCAGATTGCATTATTACCTCGAGATTTCTTCGGCAATCCAACAACAAAGTCCATGGATATATTCTCCCATTTCCACTCTGGAACTAGTAAAGGCTGAAGCATCCCATTCGGTAACTGTCGCTCTGCTTTGACCTGCTGACAAGTCAAACACTTCACATTAAAATCAGCAATGTCTCTTTTCATTCCATCCCACCAGTAATACTCTCGCAGATCTCTATAAATCTTAGTACTGCCCAGATGAACTGAAAACGGAGAACTATGAGCTTCACATAACAACTCTCTCTTCAACTGTGAATCACAAGGCACACACAATCTCTTCCCAAATCTCAAAACACAATCATTATGAATGTTGAATTCAGGAAACTTACCTTTCTGAACCAGCTCTACCTTTTTCTGCAACTCACTGTCTTGCTTCTGTGCTTGCTTGATTCTATCTTATAGAGAAGATCTCACTGATACGTGAAACAAAACAGAAGGACTTCCTGCACCAACAACTTCTATGCCAAAGTTCATCAAATCCATAAACAAAGGATCACGTTCCAAACGCAACATTTTTAATGAAGCATTACTTTTTCGACTCAAAGCATCAGCCACTTTATTTGCTTTTCCCGGATGGTAATGAATTGTACAATCATAATCCTTGATTAATTCTAGCCATCTTCTATGTCTCATGTTCAATTCTTTCTGAGTGAATATATAGTTTAAACTTTTGTGATCGGTATATATTTCACACTTTACTCCATACAAATGATGCCTCCAAATTTTTAAAGCAAAAACAACAGGAGCTAATTCCAAATCATGTGTAGGGTAATTTACATCATGAGTTTTCAACTTTCGTGAAGCATAAGCAATTACCTGATCATTCTGCATTAGGACGCAACCAAGTCCTTTCAATGAAGCATCACCGTATATAACAAACTCACCATTCCTGGAAGGTAGTGCCAAAACTGGAGCATTCACCAATCTTCTTTTCAATTCCTGAAAACAATCATCACATTCTTTTGTCCAAATAAACTTAACACCCTTCCGAGTTAGCTTAGTCATTGGACTAGATAACCGTGAAAAATTTCTAACAAACCTTTGGTAATAGCCCACCAAACCAAGGAAGCTACGAATCTCGGTTACATTTGTGGGTCTTGGCCATTCTTCCACAACTTTTGTTTTTGCAGGATCAACAGTTATTCCATCTTTAGAAACAATGTGACCAAGGAAAGAAATTTGTTGCAACCAAAACTCACACTTGCTGAATTTCCCATACAATTCCTTTTCTTTTAAGGTTTGCAAGACAACCCTTAAATGTCTTTCATGCTCCTATTTACTTTTAGAAAACACCAAAATATCATCAATGAAAACCACCACAAACTTATCCAAGATTTCATGGAAAATTCTATTCATTAAGTCCATGAATACAGCAGGTGAATTGGTTAGCCTAAAAGGCATTACTACAAGTTCATAATGGCCATATCTCGTACAGAACGCGGTCTTCGGAATATCTGCCTCCTTTACCTTCAGCTGATGGTACCCCGATCTCAGGTCCATCTTTGAAAAAAACTGAGCTCCCTGGAGATGATCAAACAAATCATCGATATGAGGCAAAGGATATTTGTTCTTAACTGTGATATTATTCAAGGCTCTATAATCAATGAAAAGTCTAATAGAACCATCTTTTTTCTTATCAAACAAAACAGGAGCACCCCATGGTGATGTGCTAGGTCTAATGAAACCTTTCTCTAATAAATCTTGCAATTGCTCCTTCAATTCTAAAAGTTCAATTTGTGCCATTCAATAAGGGGGTTTTGAAATTGTCTTAGCATCAGGAACTAAGTCAACAGTAAACTCAACTTCCCGATCTGGTATTATTCCAGGCAACTCATCAGGAAAAACATCAGGATACTCATTTACCACTGGCACATCATTAATCTGAACAGTTCCTTTATTTTCAAAGACGTGTGCAAGGTAACATTCATTTCCATCTTTTACAAGTTTCTCAGCCTCTTGATATGTTATCAAAAGTAAGGGTTCATTCTTATAAACAAACTGAAAGTCTTTCTGAAAAGAAACTTCTTTAGATCTACAGTCAATCTTAGCATGGTAAATTGAGAGCCAATCCATACCCAGGATAACATCAAACTCTACTAGATGTAGAACAATAAGGATTTCAAGTAGGTTCTTTCCACAGATAAGGATAGGAAGATTCTTATAAATTCTTTTTTCCTCAACATTTCCCCCAGGTGTTTTTACCAAATGTTCATGAGTCATTTCTTGAGATGGTATTCCCATTTTACTAGAAAAGGTTTCAGAGATGAAAGAATGTATAGACCCTGAATCAAACAACACACTGACATAATCTGAAAAAACAAACAAAGTACCTGATACAACTTCAATTGATGACCCGACATCTACTGAAGTAGTTGCAAAGGATTTCACCACCCCTTTCTGCTTGTAGTCTAACTGCTTCCCATCACTCAAGCTCTTTGTTGGACACTCGTTTGCATAGTGACCCATCTCATTGCACTTATAACATTTCACTAACTGTAAATCAAATTTGTTCTTACCTTTACCTTGATCCTTTTCAGTGAAATCATGAGCCTTATGTCCCATCTTACCACATCGGTAGCCCTTTCCAGAATTCAGAAGACATTCCCCAGCATGCCTTTTGCCACATTTATCACAAACTGGAAACTTAGTTCTCTTACCATCAGACTTTTTTGAAGAATTCTTACCTTTCTCTTGCCACCTCGGTCTCTTCTTCTGCTGGTTGTTATCGAACACTTGGTCATCGACAAACTCCATTTCCACCTTCTCAGCACATCAAACAAGCTTTTCATAAATTTTAAACTCACTAAAAGATAATTCCCTTCGATATTTTGGCTTTAATCCTGAGTAAAAACGATTGATTTTACTATCAAGGTCTCGGATAAAATTTGGAGCATACCTTGCCAATCGAGTGAACCTTTCTTCATAGGCAGCCACTGAGTCTTCCTCTTGCCTCAATTCCAAGAATTTCTTTTCCATCCTAAGTCGAACAGTCTTAGGAAAATAATTCTCAAGAAACATACCTTTGAATTCATCCCAGTCGAGAGCATCAATCTCATCGGTGTCCTTGATATTTTTAACCATAGACCACCACTGATCTGCTTCACCCTCCAAACGGTAAATAGAAAGACTAACCTTTTGATTGTCTGAACACCCCATGACATCAAAAATATTCTCTAGTGCTTTAATCCACCCTTCAGCTAGCACAGGGTCAGATGATCCTCTAAATGATGGTGGATGTTGCCTCATGAAATGTTCCACCGCTGACATGTTCCTCTGCGGTTGATCTGGCTGATCTCGTGCATGGATACCACCACCATTTATCGCTTGAGTCAACTGCGCCATTACTGCAACAAACAGTTCAGTTCCAATTCCGACCATCTCAGGATGCTGATTCAGAAGGTTATTTCCTTCTGTATGCCTTCCTAGCACTACTTCCTTGTTTCCTCTGCGGAAAACCATTCTGAACAAACATGTCTTAGATAAAGCAACATGGTAATCTTTAAATGCTATATCATTTCAAAAAAAATATTTTTGGAAAATCATTTAATAGAATTATAACTCCTAAAGTTATCTAAACCGACCTTTGATACCAACTATAAGGCCCCAGCCTTAAACCTTACTTAATCTTGAGTTATTACAAGATTACACATTGAGGATCTTTTCAGGTTTAGAGTTTTAGAGAATTAGATCATAAAACTTGCATTACATTCCACATATAAACAAAGTGGTTACATAAAGATAGTATTCTTCATTCCCATCGAAGGAAACATATTTAAAATAAAACATGGATACATTCTTGACACTTCCTTGACACTATCATCATATCATGTACCTTTCCCTTGACCTGTGAAAACATTTCAAAAAAAACTTGCGATGAGCATAAAAAGCTCAGTATGGGTTATAAAAACATGGAATGGAAACATGAGTTCATATATACATATGAATGAAATCATACTTTACCCATAAAACATAGTCACATTAACATACCTCATAAAATCATGAATAAATCATAGAAATCATAAGACGTAAAGGTAACTTGAGGCATTCATAACATTCTTACATAGGGAGTAACCCTCTTGGTTACGTTTGGAATACCCATCACAGTATATTCCCTAAATCTCTTCGGAGAAACCATAACGTTTCACTCCTTCGCATTACCCAATGCATTGGAGAGCTATAACGGTCTCACCCGCCCTTAGTTTATCACGGAACAACCCATCTTCATAATAATGCCCAAAAACCATAACATAATCATATCACATAAAACATGCATAATGGAAACATAACATTTCCACATTTCAATCACGAGATATCAATAAAACACATTGATATAATAAAAACATTATGAAAACCATTTTCAATACCAAAGTAAAACATGGTATTTATTTTTCGTTTTAAAAAAAGGTATGGCTTGTAGAGGAAGCCAAAACTCAAATAACGGTCACGACGGCGGAGAAGTCGTTGTCGCCGCATACGTACGACAAAAACATTCCTTTTGTCATTTAGTAAACGCTTTTTATAAAAAAGATTCCTTTTGAATAAACTTAAAAGTCAAAGGGGTTTATACACCGTATACAAGAAAGTTGTGTATAAAACAAAATATGCCTTAATGAAAGGAGATTGAGATGAAGTCCCATACCTCGTATCCGACTTGACCCGACCGTTATTTAATCTCCTGAATAATAAACTTGAGTTAATCTCTATTTGCTTAAGAAACATTTTCATGTTCATTAATCCTTTTATACCATGTTATGAACATCGTGTAATCATTTATGTTAATAATGTTCATTTTGTCGGTATTTGGTTCTAAGTCAAAAATAGACTTCTTACACTTACATGTTGTTAATTTGTTCAAAGGTTCATTATATCCAGAATGATATTAATGATTTGGATAACATATATATCATATATATTCATCATATACATGTATTTATAATATTACATCACATTTAGAGGTAAGAAATGAAATTCACTGTTCATGGAGACGGTAAGTCGTACGTACGCATGAACGCTACTTCCATTTCTATTTCGTATTTTCTGGAATGGAATCATAATGATATAAGCGTATATTATAATTCCAGTATAATAACATATATAATATCATTAACTTTATCCTTTACACATCCCACATTTGGTATTAACGAATCAAATCACTTTCAGGGGGCGGTAGTCCGCACTTCCTAAAATGAAGATATCGTGTTTACCCAGAATGGAAACCATAAAGGTATGCCCAAAATGAAAAAAAACAGAAGCTTAAGGAAAATATAAACATATTATATATCATATATAAAAATAGTGACATCATAATGGCCACCTTTGAAGGTGTTAAATGAGTATTGAACAATCATCGTTTCGGGAGGCAGAATTTCGCCATCCACGGAAACCATATGTTCTTTAACCATTTGATGTAGTTGTGTGAGAGTGTAGCTCAAATAAATTTTATAACAACATCCTAGTATATTGATTATACTGGTGTTGTTACAAAAGAAGTAAATAAAAAGAGTTTAGGGGGTTGGAGAAGCAAAATAAAACAAATGAACATGAGAGAATGAATTACCTTTAAAAGTGTAACTCCTTTTGATTTGAGCCTAAAGTCTTCCTTTGAAAGGATTCTGCCCAAAGGGAATCCTCTAGGATGAGGAGAGGGATGTGGAGAGAGTAAATGGGCAGGGTTTGGCCGAGCCAAAGGCTTGAGGAGTGTGTGAAATGAGGTAGAGGTGGGGGCCTTTTATAAGAGGAGAGGAGGGGCACTTTTGGAAAGTAAGGAAATATTATTTTATTTGAAACTGTGTTTCGGTTTTAAAAGGTCCCACATTGATATAATTCGTGGATAAGGTGATAAGGGTTCGAAATCCACTCATCCAATTAGTTTTGGACATGTGTAGTTTATAGATTTTACATTATCTTTCCATTTTATTTAAATCATCAAAAAATGATGTCATCGCTGCATCATTATTATGTCATAAATAATTTAATTTATTTAATGTCCAAAAAAATACTATGATGTAGGAAATCTTTTTAGCTTTCCAATGAATATTTATAATCAAAAATCTGATCTTTATAACCCCATGTAAAAATTGTTTTCGCAAAACATATTATGATTGTGTCATTTTTACTTTTACATTAAATAAAAAGTTATTTATGTCATTTCCCAACCAAAGTGTCTCCATGGGGTCCCCAAGTTGACCCATGGATTGTCTTGGTCGGCCATGACAAAACCAATATGGTTGAGACATGTTTCTAGGTCATTTCAGATTATTAATGCATTATTTATACCTTAAACTACCCTAATTACCACTAATCGCGATTAAGAACTTAATAAGTTACTATTCACCAAAAAATTATTATAATCTCATTGAACCACATTTTACTTCTTAATTACAACCATGAATGTCGGATTTTTTAAATTCAAAACACAATGATGGAAAAATTTCACTTAAACGGAAAATCAGTCTTTATAAGTACCACTTAGTGGTTTCACTATTCATCAAAAATTGAAGTTTTTCAGAAAATTACAAAAAATTCACCCTAAGCTATATTTGATATTAAGAATTCAAAAATGAAGTCTATTTTACAAAATTAAATACATATAAGTCAAATTAATTAATTTAATAATTAATTCTCACTGTCAGAGCAAATAGCGTGTTTTTATGAAACAATAAGTATCAAAAGATTGACACCAGTTTAAGTCCAATTTCAAAGTGAAATTGATTCCAATGACCACCATTGGATTAAATGGTAAAAATATATTCTAATTTCACTTCAAAACCAATTCAAAAGATAATCTAATCATATAAATAAATTAGATTAAAAAGCAGTTACGATGTAAAATGCAGTATTTTTCAGTATTCATTAAAAAATGAACATTGTCAGAAAAATACCAAAAATTCACACAAAGTAAATTTTGATGTCCCAATCATAAAAAATAAGTTTATTTTGACAAAAATAGTTTATAAAATTGTCAAAAGATAGATTTAAAAAGGGTTTTCCATCATAAGGCAGTAAAACAATCTTTTAAAAATATTAGTTTATTCCATGCATAAGATTGTATTTATTTTCATTTTAAGCCTCTAAAACAATATCTTAATCATTAATAGACATGGATAAAAATATCTATTATTCATTACTTACTTGGGATGTTACATTGAAGGTATATTCCCTGAGTTTCTGATACATATATGGTTCGAGCAGGTGTAGAATTAAAATGGTGGTTTCTGTAATTCCCGTTTATTCCCCTGTATCCACGACTTTGGCCCCTTCCTATCATTCCCCAATTAGACATAAGGAATTATGTCTCCCTACAATTAAAATCACCATTGGCCTAAGGATCCGTTAAATGGATAAATTAAACAAAAATAAAGAGTAATTATTCATCTGATGAATATTCTTCTTGACAGGTTATTTTTTGTTGTACCGTTTTGCACGGCGGTGCCTGTGGTTTTGAAACTGATGCATAAAATCTCCCCAGGATAATGAAAACTTTGGCCTTGACATGAGCACATCATCTTCTAAAAGATCATTGTCTTTATTACCACTTTTTTTCCTTAAGGAACAATTTTTTGATGAAGATGGTTTTGCTGTGGCAGAAGTGGAAGAAGACACAATTGGTTGTTTCAACTGTGTTTCTAAAATATCATGAGTCTGGTTAGTCATATTCTTGATCATGCAATCATCATATTTTTGCACAATTTTACTTTTAACCTCTTCCCATTCTACCTCTTCCTCTGCATCGGCATCAGTAACACATTCTACTTGAGCTGATAAACTTTTCAATTTCACGTGTCCAATGTCTACCAACTTTTGCAGAAGGTCTTTAAAAACAAAGCACACTTGAATGGGGTGTCCCAACATCTAATTAAAGGGACAATAATTTTGATGATCTTCATCTCCATATTTATTTGGCTTCTTTGGCATTGGAAACTGAACCAAATGGTTTTCTAAGGCTGAGATGAAGTAGCCATGATATTTCTCATTCCGGAAATAATAAACTTTATTCTTTAATTCCTCAAACTGTTTTAGCCTTTGATCTCTTTGATCATCTGAGGAGGCAGTCATTATTGTTGATACTCAAGAGGTGGATCCCTTCAGTATGATGAAGGTCATGAAGTAAAATCAAGTACAAGTTACTACTTAAGTTTGACTATAGTAGCTTCTACCTTTACTATTCTCCATGCTGGAGCTGATAGAATTAAACGAGTTTTATCCATAGTTTCAATAATAGAGTCTTTTATCTACTGAGTGATTTATGTAAGGTATTGGAACCCTCAAATGTATTTCACATGGATCAATGGTGTGCATAATTCGTCACATAGATTGGCCACACAGATTGGCAGAAACTCTTCTTGAGGGAGTGCTAAACTAAAGAAATATGTTAATCCCTTCCATCGAGAAATGAAATTTGAAACACTTTCATTCTGCCTTTTTTTTACAATTGGTAAGATCAGTAACTGTCGACTATGGTACCGTTGAGATAAACTGAAGAAGGAATTTCTGATGAAGAACTTCCCTTCTAGTAAATGATCAAGATTGCAAACTTTTATACCAGACAAAAGCTAATCCTTGTAATGACTGCACAAAACACCTAAGCTTAACTATTTCTTATTGTCGAGAAGTTCCCATCATAGGATCACAATGAAAAAAAAGTGTTAAGTGTTGTTATGGATCTCCAAAACCATTAAATATTGGGAATGTGATATTCAAAAATTTTGGTGGGTTAGAAATTGCATCCACCCATTCATAGTAAGCTATATTTTCTAGCTAAGCTGGAGCGCGCCGTTCCTCCATAGCTTCCAATCGAGTCATTAATGCCTCAATTGAGTTCATAAGAATCTTGGGAATATCCTGATGAGCTGGATTCTGTGTAGGTATAGAAAATGGAGCTTGAGCTGGTGAAACGACTGGTAAAACCACTAATGGTGGTTCTGTTACCTACCTTGGTTGTATACCCAATAGAGGGAATTCATTATCCGCATATGTATCCACTAAAAATCCCCTTTGCTAAGGAGCTGCAACAGAATGTCCATGTTGAGGAAATTTTTTTGGAATACATCTAGAAGAAATGTTGGTTCAATGTAACTCTGTATTGAGTCTTTTAAACTCTTTCATTTCCTCTTCCTACTAAAAAAATCTCTCTTCAATTAAAATAGATTGACCTTATCTAGTGGAAAAGTGAGATGTAATCTGACTTTTTTTCTTTCCACCTGTAAGATGCCTTTTGGAGAGGGGGAGTTGGTTAGTTGAAGGCATACCTAGATTCAGGGTAAGCCTCTGACTTTGAGTGTGCACACCTTCTTCATTTTTCTTAGTGTGTACTATATTATGGAAAGGAACGTCATCTTCTGATTCCCCTGAACTAGACTTATTTCCTTGAGGATCTTCTGCAATAATGTTAATAATATTCCTTGATGCTTAATGCATTGATGGAATTCTACCAGTTTTTTGGCTATATCATCTCCCTTTTTTATCAAGAGACTCCATTCTTCTATATGTATAATTCCGTAGAACTATTTGTAAAATAGTTTCATGAAGGGAATCATTGGATAGTTTAGTTGTATGATTTCCTTGTGGCTTCTTCCCTAATTGGGAGGAAACTGACATCCATTGAGGAGGGGATTGTAGATGTGAAAAATCCCCCAGCCTTGCAGGTTGGGGTTGATCTTGATCTGGTTCCAAAAATATTTTAACATTTTTTAATGAATTTTAAGGTTGAATTAAATTGTCCCCCATCCTTGAAAATTGGGGTTATTCTTGAACTGCTATAGCTGTAAATTCGTGCAACTACTCTTCTGATTTTTCAGATTTTGGTTCAGACATTAGCTGGGTGCATCATCCAACAATCACTCAAATCATCTCTTTGAAAAGATAGATGAGCTATATCAAACATTTTCATCCAACGATGCCTGAAATCCTATAAATGGGACGCCTGCTAAAGATTCTCAGATGCTTGATGTAAAAGTAGGTCAACATCTTCTTTTCTTTGGGCCTGATTCTGATGAGAACTGGTTGAGGCCAGTTCTTGAGCATATATTTGATTACATACAAAACTTATTGATTGGGGATGGTCGTGGGAAATAAAATTGCATGAAACCACTTTTGGCAGAATTTACTTATTTTGGAGTGAAGTGAAATGCAATGTTCCATATGCACCCCATCCTCTAATGTGAACACTAGATGGGGAATCATAAATTAACTAGCATAGCCTTTTTAGAGCCTTGAGACATGCTCACTGAAGGGTTCACCGTTATTTTTCAACTCTTGGATGTTGGGAAACAGAAAGAGATACCGAGTCAATTTGGTGTTGTAACCCATCAATTAAATTTCCATGATTTTGATATTCATCATATAGTAGGAATTTTGTTTTAAAATGAAGGAGTGTTTTCCATAACTTTAGACAAATGTACTAAATGCACTTTTCTGTCTTCAATTCTAGAATATCAAACTGAGAATTTACCGAAGGCCATAACATGACTGGGATTTCTACTTTAGCTAATTATTTCCTCATCTTTAACACATCTTCATCATCTTTCACAAGAGGTTTATCCACTTGATATGACCAGATTGGATGATATGTATTAGAAGATAATATACCTAAATGAGGTTTGAAGATTGAACATTCCCTTAAGATGTTTTTAGGTTGATAAAGTACGTGACTTTTCAATGACAAGGCATCGGACATGACTAGCCTTGTGTTTTCAATTTCCTTGAGATATGAGGTCTTTCTCGTCACTAAATTTTCAATTATAGAGTTTTATGCACAATGTGAAATACTGATGTGGGTAGGAATTTTTCATCAAATTCCATCATGGGTAGGATCACCAAAAAGGATTACAACAAGGGATAAATCTTCTTTCTCCTTGGTATTCTACCCACACGGAGTGTTGTCGTGGCTCTCTTCCTGCGATAGATACTCTAGATGGATAAAATTTTAATGAATCAAGACTTCATGAGGAAGTGTCTGATGAGGAACTTCAGAATTATATCTACCACTCTTCAAATTTGGTAATGAGAGGATATGATCTTGAGAGGAAACAAATAAATGTCTGAGGGCTTCAAGAACTCCAACATTTAGAGAATCCACATTGTTACTCTACTCATGATTTTCCAACAATTCTTCCTGAGACTTCTTCTTGGACGTTCTCTTATATAAATTGGGGGCCACCTGCTAGGAAAAGTGGTTATAATGGGAAGGTGTATGTGCCTTCCTTGGAGATGTTTCTAGAAAAGACCGATTAACTCCAATTGGAAAGGGTTTATGTTATCGATCCTATTTTCTATATGATAGGGTGGAATATGCCCCATGACCCTCATGGACTAGAATAGAAGTGTGTATCTGCTCTGGGGTGGAAAACCGATGTACCATCCCTAGTGTGGGACATATTTATATGTCTGTTCCCCTGATACTACTGAATTAGTTGTTAAATATCCTAGCATGCTTCGAGAATATGGATAGGGATATTAGTCTTCCAATTCACTATTGATAAGATGTGTTTGGTGACTTCAGCGACCGGAACGAGAATATATGACCATTCTGTATCTAGGGTAGGTGTATGTGCCTGCTCTCGTCCTCCTTTTCCTGTCAATAGATGTTGACAGTACTCACACATGGGGGTAGAGAGTTGGGTCTACCCAAAATATGTCGTTGTAGCTTTCCGACTGACTTCTATGGGTGATAAAAAATGAGACTATTGCCAGGCTTAATTAACATTGGAATGTGTATGTGCTAGTTGGCTGTTTTCCATCACGTATGGTTGAAGGGATTCCTTCAATACTAGCACATGAGACTATTGACAGAATTGGTGATTGTAAACATGTGTATATTCCTATTTACTAGTTCCCACAATATTAGATTGGTGGGCATCTTAAAATGCAGTAAGACGAGCCTGCTGACTGGCTGATGACTGGTAAGCAGGTGTATGTGGTTGTTAATGATACTCCACCAGGTTTATCTGGTGTGATTGGTGGGTTGATGTCAGAAGATCCTACTAAGCAACAAAATTAGGATGGATGAGTTTATGTTCCTGCTCGTTGTTTTCCATCAAGTTTGGTCGATGGACTTCTCCGGAAGAGGCCGAGGTGAGAACCTGATCCCAGTTGACTGGACGTTGTCCCTGGCGATTTGTCTTTCATGCTTGGGTCGGGGTGACCGGGGGCAAATGTACAGAGGAAACCCCGCCAACATGTTGGAGGTGCACTACCATGTGATTTTGGCGATGATTGCTGGTGGGAGTCCTCAGGAATGACTCATGCATTCTTGAATTGAGGCCTTTAGTGACCTCTTTTCCACCTATCTATAGTATGAGAGGGACTTGTTGTTTTGTTCCATAGATAAGGACCTTAAAAGGTTGGAGATGGTGGTTGGAACTATTTTCTTCTTGATCTTTGTTCATCATTGGCCAGATGATCGAGGATTGTTGCTAACCTAGGGGGTCTGTCGAGCAGCCTCTAAAGTTGGGATTGTACCATGATGGTGATATTCTTTTTCCATAACATTAGAGACCCAACATTGATGAAGCTGTGTTGGTGATAACATCCTTCCGGTGGATGGAGATCCATCTTGTGCAGCAGTCATGAAGTTTATAGATGTTGTCTTGGAGAAATCCATTCTTTGGATTAAAGAGAGTCCTGTGAAGAAAAACTGAAATGAAACATACACCATTAAAGCGATATATTTTTAGATGGATACATGCATGATTGGTTCCTTTTTCCTAGCTTCCTTGATAAATTTATAGGGGCCTAACATGTGGGTAACATTATAAACATGGTTAATGATTCACGTCGGGTTCACCATTTTTGTTTCGTAGTTCCTTGAAACATGTGTTCTAGTTTAAAGAATCACTATTTCCAGGCGGTTTCTATTGGAATTATTTATGGAATCGGAAACATCCAACAATTCTTTATCCAAATTGGACATTCTTTCCAAAGGAATGCATTGGTTATGCTTGAACTTTACAATAGTTTAGAATGTACATTGGTCAAGTGGATGGATGGTCAGACTCATCACACCCTTTTGTGGGGAATTATTGTCTACTATGTGACTCTCATTGTAATATTCAATATATTTTCTGAAATCCTTATTAATTCACCAAGTAAATCACAAGTATCAAATAGAATTTAAAATCACTTATTAACATGTGAAAAATATAGAATCATCGGTATGAATTCATGGTTCTTCATCAATGGAAACACCTGTATGTATTCGAGGATTTCCATCTATGGGATCCTCTAATATACTGATTAGAGATTATTTTAATCATCATTATGATGGTACTGGTTTTTAAGCCATTGAGTGGGGCACATTGGAATTAATTTTCATCATAGGAGATGAAGGTTTGTTTGGATCTTGGGATCATTCTCATAAAATGGGCTACCTACGTATCCATGTGAATGGAATCAGAACCCTTGTAGTTCGATGCCCCTTAATAGGACACATCATTACATTTAAGGTCATGTGATAATGACCTCTAAAAAAGGTGATTAGTCAAAACATAGTGTGGGACTTGTCCTGTACCATCCCAAAGAAACTTTGGAAAGGATGTAGGTTTCCAAGTAGGATCAGTCCCTATTGAGAATATGGACCAAGGAGAACATGGTTGATTTGAAGTGTTAGTTTTTACCCTCAATGAGGCTTCCTATTTATCCCATATTAATGGGAATCAAATCCCATGTAGTTCAATAAATAACATAGGAGAGTATAGTCATCTAAGAAAGATGATTTTGGTTTTAATTTCTGAAAAGGATGCCTTGATGATTTGTGGATGGAATTTGGGGATTATTTCTTATGGAGGTTGCCCAAATTGGGGGAATTAGGGATGGATTCATGAGGGAGGATATCCAGTGATCTCGGGACCTGAAAGTGCTTCCTACGTATCCTAGTTTGAACATGTAATAGAGTTATCCGAGTTCCATACAATGAGTGTTTTACACATGTTTTAATCATCACATATCTCTAATCCCATGTGAGTCATGCTCGGTGTGAGAAACAAGAGGATGTGAAAGATTTAACAATGACACTTAAAAATTTTCCTCCTCCACTAATGGGAGAGGGAATGTTGACCTTGGAAGAGGGTGAGGCAACGAGGCTTCCCTCTGTTATATTTACATTAGACAAGGGCCTAATGTAAGGGGGAAAGGATGAAGGTGAGAGAATTATACCAGGATGGTTGCCCTAAAATTGGTTCTAGTAAGAATTGGAGATTTATCCATTTCTTGTGCGGAAAAGTATGTGTGAACTTTACCTTCCCTACTAGAGACATGAGGTTTTGGGTCACCACTTGGATAAAGGAGAGGCCAGGACCTAACCCTCCTCTAAACCGAGAATTTTCCTACATTGTTTCTGGGAGAAAAGTTCATGTGAGTGTTGAAATAAAACCCAAAATAAAAGACACAATGATATGCCTTTTCCAAGGGTTTGACAAGTCATGAGGTTTTGGTGGAGGCTTCAACATAGTCCCTTTCAGATAAGGGAACCACGGAAGGATATACCATGCCATGAATGGATTTTAAAAATCATACATGAGTTGGTCACATAGGTACATGACGCAAGTATTCCACATAGGTACCCCGTGTTGCTATACCGCACAGGTATACAACAAAAGTATGGCACACAGGTACACCACATAGGTATAAATGATGATTAATGAATGTGAAGACCTTCAAAAAAGGCTTGTCCCATATTATTATCTCTTCTCTCGTGGTCTAGTGAAGTAACTGAGATAATTTTAGGGATCTAGGCGAATGAGATATGCTACGAGAGCTTCAGAGAGTCTTTTATTTTTTTTCAGTCCTAAAATTGGGAGCACAAGAGCTCTATTTATAGGCATAGACGGGCCTGGTCAAAGAAATGTTTCCCACAAAGACCCTCTGCAAAGGTGCATAAAACATCTTCTGGCATGGTGATCTACCATGGAAGTTAGCCACGTAGGTCGACTGTGTAGGTCAGCCCTATAGGTCATTCACACAGATCTGTAAAGTTACTCTATCATGAAGCTCTTTTGGAGTATTGTTGATTTTCCATTGTAATTTTTGAATCTTGATTTTGGATTTGAAATATTTTGGATTTCATATTAATAATCTTTTTGGTTAATTTATCAAGTTGTGCAAACATAGCGATTATCTAAAAAAGAATTCGTGGGATGAATTTATGACCTATTGGATCCACTTAGAGAACATTACACCCCTTAAAGTATTTTATTTTAAGAAAAGTCAAACTTTTCACAGTAATGTTTCTAATTAGTATAAAAATTTTAATATGGTGTTATACAAAAGTAATATTTGAATATAAATATATTTTCTAACTATAATGTGATTTTAATCATAAAAAAATATATTTTAATATTTTATCTAATACATTACTACATTAAATTCTTGTACAACAGTGATGTTGTAATTATTTATTGATGATAATATCAAATAAATTATATTTAAGTATTAAAATAAATAATAATTATATAATTAATGCATCCAAAAATTTTAAAGATCAAATTTATATGTTATGGATGTGTTGAAAGAGATGTTTCAAATATATCCACTTTTATAGATATTTTAGAAAGTCAATGTAATGAATAGTTTCAAAATTAAAATTGATGATATTCTTAAATAAATAATATTTCATTAAATTATATAAAGATTCTAAAAATCCTGAATTCATAAAATTGATTGGGATATGGTTAAAATTTTCATCAATTATCCATTCATGGGTATTTTTTTATTTTATCGTAAATATAATAACCCTCAATGAGTAAAAATACATGTTGTCACGGAAATAGATAAAGGGATTAAATAAGGGTTAATCCCAAAAGATACGGATAAAAATGTCACATAAACAAGTATAAAAATTAATGTATGAGAGTGTTTTTACACATAAAAATACTATATTCTATATAACTCATTTTGTAGCAATATTCAATTGAAAATTAATTTATATTAATTTAATATTTTGAGAGATTCCAAAAGTTCCACTTACTTCACTTATAAACATGAAATCCTTCATTTACATATTTACACAACATTGATCCATCGAGATCAACCAAAACATACCATTTATCTTATAAAAAAGTTTTTATGTTTTATAGGTTATAGTCTTTCCAAAATATCAACCCTATATTCTTTAATATAGATTAAATGAAGTTCACCAAGGAAGAGGTAATCGTCTTATCGACTCATTCATGTTCGTTTATTCTTGCACTTCTTCTTGATGTATTTTCCCCATTGATAAAGTAATAACTCTAGTATCATATATATATATATATATATATATACTGAGATGTTTTTATGATTATGAGACAACAATATTTACCATTTATCCTTAATATAATAAATAAAAGCACTGCACAAGCACACACACAACTTACCATCTCAAAGTAGTGGTGTAATTTTTTTATTACCAATTTACAAGGATGGTAACAATGATGGATATAGTGGATATATATTGAAATTAATACTATATATTTATTATTTATAATTTATATATCACACAATTACTTATCATAATACTCATTAATATAATGATATGGTCGCTCATGCGTATATACGACCTACCGTCTCCATAATGTGATGTGATGGATTTCCCATGTTCAATATTAAATAATAGTTGTAAAAATACATTAAATGATTAATTATGAAATTTATAAAAATAATATCATTCTTAAAATTATGGATCTATATTTAATATAATATACTAGGACATTCATGACAAAATATGCATGATAAACCAAGGTAATTAATACATGAAACAATGAAAATGATGAAATATTAGTAGTGAAAGGATGATGAGATGTTATAAAAGGGTTATATAAGATATTATAAATATGAATATGGTCCTATAATTAATTAATTAATTTTTTAAAAACATTATACAACATTTTAATGTACACACCACTAAATGGAATATTGAGGAAATGGTTTCTAGTTTGCCTTTTATTTCTGGGAGATTTGACTTATTCACCACTTATTACTTTTGTGTGTTGTACTACCCTTTGATATATCATATAAAAAATATATTTATATTTATGGAATTAAAATTTATAATTGATTAAGATTTATTTTATGTGAAATATTATTTTACAAATGATAATATGTTAAGAGATATCTTAACTCAATTAAAATTCATCAGGTTAAACTTATAATCCATTGATTGTGTCATATTGAGGTGATGTGTGAAAAGAATTTTTTTTAAATTATGTTTTATTTCCACTTTATTTTTGTGTATTTATAATAAGTACATATAATAATTTAATTTTAATAACTTTTTCATCTTGGTAATGGTATTCATCTCAATTTCACTTCCCTGAGGCATATTTTAATAATATGCACCAAATTTATTTTTCATGTTATACATATTGGCGCTTTGAATTATTTATGATAATAATTCAATAAAAATTACAATAATATTAAATATTCATATTATATTATCATAGATATGTTTATTTTATAAGAAGTATAAATTTTTAAATACATCGATTAATTAATTTGAATAACTGGGGAAATAATGTTTAATATGTATCTTTTACTCCATGCATATATTTTTTGATAAGAAAACATTGTATATGAATTAAAATAAGTATTTTATATATGGGTAATGATTTAGACACGCATGACCTGGTTTGGGGACCAGCTAATACAAGCCCGTCAATGCCTTGGCAGTCTCATGATATGAGTTAGTTGGCCAAATTAGATAGGTTTCTACCCACATAATTAAATTGTATTAAGGATTGATCATGATTATAACTATATTGAGAATTGATCATGATAGTTCAGATGACCAACATTACTAGTTTCATACTTTTTTCAATTCCATGTTATTAATTGATTATTTATAATATCTGTGGTCATGTTATAAGCGCATGTTATTATTTATATGACATTATTTGATCATCTTTTATTCTTTCTATATTATTACCATACTATTCATTAATGGACTATGAAAGTAGTTATACCTTTCTATGTTGATCACTATTATTGATTCGTGATATCTTCCACTATACGTGAACCCTACAAAAAAATTGAGTACACCCTTATTTTTTTAATTCCCTTTTTTATGAAGAAGATACCATTGAATTATTTTTTCGGATGAAGTTCATTAGATTTTGTTATATTTTATGTTTTATTTTTTCCCAATGTAAAATGTGTTTTATGCATTTAATATGGTAATTTTTTTTAAAACTAATCAATCCTTTGAGATTTGATTATTTTGTCTATGATAATATAATAAATTGTGACATTGACTATGGGCTACTAGGGTATAGTTCAATAGAGTTGGAATCAGGAAAGGTTCATTAGAAACCTTGAGAAATAGGTTTAAGAAAAAAATAGATTAGGGAACATAGCCCTATTATAGACTTTTCGGAAACGTATTAATAAACATCCCAAGGAAACCATGTTCATGATTAAAAAATTATCTATATATAAATTATTAAAATTATGTTAGGTGTTCCACCATATTTAGAATTATACTAATTGATTTATTTTATAAGCTAATATACTATATTATATTGTTTGGAAAAGGAATCTAGAAGGATGAAGGGTACTAATACTAATGGATAAGGTATATATTTCATTATGGAGGAATCCAATAAATATGGTATTAGAACTGAGAATGTTTGGAAAAAATTAGGAAAGATTAATCAGGTTATGAAAAATAACCATTCCTGATTGGAACAACCTTTTCCACATCAACAATCATTGATTTTGGATCACTTTATGATAAAGATGGACGTATTATTTAGTGAGGATAATTATCTTATTGATGATAATAAATTAATTTTGTATATGGATAAAATCATTATGGTGTTTTGATGAGATGAAGAATAAAATGGTAAACTTGTAGTGTATTATCTAAATGGAAATGTGGATCAATGATAATAGTTGATCTAGAATATTAGGGAGGAAGAGGAAATTGAACTCATGGAATGGAAAAATTTGAAGGTGATATTATTTGAAAAATATTTCCTTCACCAGCAAAAAAAAAATATGAATAGAAAGTTCCTTATATTAAAGTGAATGGGGAGAAAAAGAGTTGCAGGGTATGAATCTACCATTACATGGTTATAAAGGTATGTTATGAATTATAGAAACAACATATGATTCATTATTTACCATTTTTAAATTGATTAATGAAAATAATTGAAGGGTTCTGGTCTCTTAAACTATTTCTACATATAATGTAATAGTTTTATGTGATATCAAGATAGATAAATAATTCTAAATGTTTTATGGAATTAATGGGAAGTAAGATAATTAGAGGGTGGTAGAGAAAATCATGGATAAAGGGATGAAAGGAAAAAAGGATTTTCCTAACTGTTATATCTATCGAAAGAATCCCCTTGGGAAATGATTGAAAGTATTTGGATATTTTTATAAATATTGAGAAAAGGGTCAATAGAAAAAATAATGAAAATAGATTAAATAAAAACCTGTTATTAAATTTTTTAACTATAGTTAAATGGGGAAATACACAAATAAATTCCCCATGAAATAAGGGAATATACCTTAGAAGAATCTAAGGGATCAAGGGTAACAATATGTTATTGATAAAACAAAAGTTGAGTGATTAAAATTTTAAAAATTTGATCCAATTTTTTCAAAAAGTATTTTATTGATGACATTATCCTCATATGAATTATGAAATATATAAAAATTTCACTAAAGTACTAGTTCATTAAGGATTTTAGAGCATATGTTGAATGGAATTGAAAATAATGATTTAGTAGCAAGTCAATATTTTTTTGAAAACACATTATTGAGGGAAAGATAACAATTGATTTGTTCTTGATATTGATATAATGATATTTGGATAAAGATATGGTTGATATGGATAAAGCAACTGACATGGAATTGATTGTAATGTTTTAGACCATAATTATTTAAATTTTCATAAGGTTAACCATTTATGAAATAGGTTATGTTGAACATTGGATGCTATTTTAGAGATTAATGTACTAATTCACCATATGATGCACCTTATGCTAATAGATGAAGTAGAAATAGTTCAAGACAAAACCAAAGGATGTGATTATTTTTATTACATGAAAATAAATCAAGTATATTAATTTTTTATAGTGATTATATAGATAGTAAAATAATCCATAATCTCTATGAAAAAGGATTATAGAATACAAAAAATATATGATTACTTTTAATTCTAATAAATCAATGGTCTTTTAACTGATCACAAATTTATGATTTTTATTGTTAACATTATAATGAACATGTTTTCTGTCACTCTCCACCAGAACATGATATATATATTTCTTTTCCACGTCTATGTTTTCTCTTTACAAAAATTATATCCTATTCTAAAGCCTAATTTTTGGAGACATTTACATTTCCATTTCCCTCTAATTACGAGGATTTTTTATTGACCGTATTTATAATTGTTTCCCATAAAATGCTTTTCAAATATCATCCTTTGATTTTTGAAGTGAAATATCAAATTTTGGGGACGAAATTTATTGAAGGTGGGAAAAATGTGACATCTAAATATTTTAAGGAAGGTCTTTTAATATAAATTTTATTTTTTTATATCTTACATTTAATGTAATACCAAGCTGAAACAAACTATGTTATAGTAATTAATATTACAATTTTAACATGAACAATATAAACTTGTCATTAAATTGAATAGAATGAATATTATTAACCTAATTATAAAATATATATATTATATATTCAATAAAATGTTTTTACATTCCCCTAATATATTTTATGGGTATAAGATAAGAATAAATCTTATTTTATGTATAAAATCCATATTTTGGTTAAGCTAGCGTTTTACGCCTTTTAATGAAACTATAAATATAAAACTAAAATTTGGAAATTTTATAAATTATTAATAAAAAATAAGTTTATTTTTAAAACAATAATTTCAAAATTATATTAGTTTTATTTTTTTATTTTTTTAAAAAATTATTTTCATGTGAATAATGATAATTACTACATTTTAATTGAAAACGAACTTTTCATCTCAATAATTTATAATGTTAAATTATATTTTAAATTTTTTTTAATGTAGAATTATATCAATAATAAATGTAACAACCCAATTTTGGAAATTTAAATAATTTCATATTGAATTTGGATATAAAATGATTTCAATCCTTTGAACATTATCACTTTAAAAACCAGCTTTATCACCCGTCTATATTACTAATTTTAAGTTAATTTTAGAAAATTATGTATTTTTATATTTTAAAAATATATTACATATTTTGATTTAGGAGGTTTAAATTAATTCAATAGGTCATTTTATTTTTGGAAATTATTAATAGTAACTTTATTAAATGTTTTACCATGGTTAAGGTTCAATCAAGTAATTAAGGGTGAAAATAAATATGATAAGGATTTGAAAATTACCATAAAAAATATCCTAATATTAATTAATTATTATGTTTAGAAAAAAATCATCATTTTTATTAATTTATTACGTCGTGGGGCTATATTTATGACTTTAATCATTTTAGATTATTTTATTTTAAGAAAATTCAAATATTTCACACTAATGATTTAAATAAGTATAACATTTTTAAAATGGTGTAATCTAAAATATATCTTAGAATATAAAGATTAATTATAAATTTTAAATGAATATATTCATCATCGTAATTTATTCTTAATTTTTAGTGACTAAATAATTACCTCAAATTTGTGTACAAAAGTGATGCAATAATTATTTTATTAATTGAAATATCATATTATAAATATTAAAATAATTAAATTTTTTGATAAATAATGTTATAATAGAACATTATATAATACCCTAACATTTTAGTGATGTATAAAAATAGTTGGTTTGAATATATATTATTTTAATTATATTTTTAAAAACGTATGTAATGATTGGTGTAAAAATTGACATTAATGATATTTTAAAATAAATAATATATTAGTAAAAAATATAAAACATCTAAAAAAACTAAATTCGAAAAATTATTTACATAAGGTTAAAAATTTCATCAATGATCCATTTATAAGTATTTTTTTATATTATTGTAACAATATTTACCCTCAATGTGTAAAAATCCATTTTGTCTTGGTAAGAGTTAAAAGGATTAAATAAGGGTTAAACCAAATGACATGGGTAAGAAAATAATAATAAATTGTCTAACAAATTATTTTATGAGATTATTTAGACACATAATAATTTTTAATTATAAATAAATAGTTTTTATCCATTTTTATGTGAAAATTAAACTATATTAATTTAATATTTTTTAGTTTCCAAAAAGTGCCCCTCACCTCAATTATAAAAGAAAACTCTTTAGTTCACTTCTTAACACCTCAATTACCCATCTAGATCGACCAAAACCTGCATATTTCTCAACTAAAGAAACTTATTAATATCATATAAGTTTTTTTCTTCCAAAAGATAAATCCTAGATCCCTTAAGAAGAGATTAAAGGAATCCCGCTAAAGAATAGGTAATCATCTTTATCAAATCATTGTTTTTTGTTGATTAGTATACATCATGATAATATGTTTTTTCATTATAAACTAATAATTCTGGTATCATATATATAATTAGATTTTATTATGGTTATGAAACAACTATATTCCACATTGTACCCATCATAAAAAAAATCATCACACCTATGAAAGTACGACTTACCATCTCCACGTAGTGGTGTAATTTGATTTTCATCACTACATTACAAAGATTGTTATAATTATAGGTATAGTGGATATATATTACACTTATGACATGATATTTATTTATTATTATCACTACTACAACCTGGGCCTTTATCAGCGCTAAAAACCAGCATTAACAGCGCTAGAAAAGCGCTGTTAATGTCGGCGTAGATAAAGGGGGGGTCCCCTTTATCAGTGCTCCGAGAAGCGCTGATATAGGGGACCTTTATCAGTGCTAAGAAAAGCGCTGATAAAGGACCCCCTTTATCAGCGCTTCTCTTAGCGCTGATAATGGTCCCCTATATCAGCGCTTCTCAGAGCGCTGACAAAGGACCCCTTTATCAGCGCTTCTTTTAGCGCTGATAAAGGTCTCCTATATCGGCGCTTGACGGAGCGCTGATAAAGGGTTCCTTTATCAGCGCTCCTCTAGCGCCGTTAAAGGTCTCCTTTATCAGCGCTAAAAAAGCGCTGATAAAGGCCCCATCGCTTACACCAAAAAAATAGTACCTGCACACCTGCACACCTGAATACCTGCACAAGGTAACACATGCACACCTGCACACCATAACACCCGCACCCAATATTTTGACCGACAACGGTATATACATTTACTTAACACCATGAATACAAAAAAAAACGCATTGCTATATACATTTCAAACATTTTTTTACAAGGTTACATTTAAAATTATTCTACAACAGTTATAAACATTCATGTTTCATCCTTCGATATCTGTGATCCGCTCTTGACAGTATTTGTTGCCGAACAAAGCATCCGAACTCAAGGAAAACAATTCACCTATATAAGAAAACAAATATTATGTTAGTAATGCAATAATTAAAGAAATTAAAATAGTAATATGAAAGAATACATTAATATGGAAATGTGAAACTAAAATATGAAATTTTAAACCCAAAATTTTTCATTTTCATAACAATAAAAGGGAATAATGTAAAATAAATATGTTTGGCGTATGTCATTGGTGTTTTTTTCCAAAGTCTATCTCAATTTGAAACTGATATCAAACACTTTTTTTCATACTGGTCATGTCGTGCGTCGGATTGAGGGGTGGTCGATTCGTACACGTCACAAATGACTCGTGGATCGTTGTCCTAAAGTATCAAAACAATCCGAACGCGTTTGCTCGGTTTGGCGTATGTCATTGGTGTTTTTTCCAAAGTTTATCTCAATTTGAAACTGATATCAGACACTTTTTGTAACGCCCCGACCCCAGCTACCCAGAGTCGGTGCATTACTTCATAACATTTGCATGATCACAAAAGATCAAGTCTCGAAAGACCGATTAGTTTAGTAGCCTTGGAAACACTAGATACATTCATAAGTCTTACATTACATCATAAAGTGAAAAACTAATAACAAAGTCTTCATAGTCCACACTCATATCCTCTTCTGACTATCCCTGTAGGTAATTCATAAAATACTTCTTCAAATCCTGGAGAATATTAAAACATTGAAAGGGGTGAGCTCAGATGCTTAGTAAGGATAACAATATTACGGAAGCCTTCATAAATAAACATAAAAATTTAAGGCAATGTATAACTAAAACAAAAGCCTTTTAAACTTGAACATCAACATAATATGGCAAAAGTAAAATGAGATAATGTCATTCACTTCTTCACATGGATATTCTACTGGTCGAATAATCACATGCAATATCAATAACCACTTTCATAATGATGGAATGCATAATGCCAGACTATCATAACCACATAGTCAAGGCCTCGTGCCAAGACCACAAATAAGATTTTGTCAAGGCCTCGTGCCAAGACACTAGTTTGTCTCATGAGACCTGCCGATGCATCGAGAGGCTATAGCGGGCTCCACCCGTCACTTATTAAGTCCAATGCATTCCTCATATGAATAGGTTTAAACATATCATAAACCATAACATAATCGTATCACATAAAACATTCATAAAGGAAACATAACATTTCCACATTTCAATCGCAAGATATCAATACAACACATTGATATAATAAAAATGCTTTCAAAACAATTTTAAATACCAAAATAAAAGAAAGTTAAAACTTCGTATTTATTTTTCATTAAAAAAAATGATGGCTTGTAGAGGAAGCCGAAACTCAAAAAATGGTCACGGCGGCGGAGAAGTCGTTGTCGCCGCATAAGTACGGAAAAACATTCCCTTTTGTCGTTTAGCAAAACGCTTCATATAAAAAAGATCCCTTTTGATTAAACGTAAAAGTCAAAGGGGTTTATACACCGTATAAAAGAAATTTGTGTATAAAACCAAATATGCCTCAATGAAAGGGATTGAGACGAAGTCCTTAATAAGAACATTTTTTTTAAATAAAGTACATCTATAATGTGTATTCACTATAAGTACACATAAATAATGTAAAAATACAAGATAAGACATAATAATATCATGACATAATTTGAAAGTTGGAGATTAACCCAAAGAATGGGAGTTGGGTTAAGAAATTCCCTTACCTCGTGTCAGACTTGACTCAACCGTTCTTTAACCTCCTCAAAATCGGGTAACTCTTTTTGATTTGAGCCAAAGGATTCCTTGGGAAGAGTTCTGCCCAAAGTGAGGCTTCTAGGAGTAATAGGGGGAAGTTGGGAGAGTATTTGGGCAGAGGTTGGCCGAGCCAAATGGCTTGAAAGTCTAAATGAGGTGGGAGAGGTGGGGGCCTTTTATAAGTGGAGAGGAGGGGCTCTTTTGGAAAGTAATGAAATGTTACATTATTACACAATGCTTTTCGGATTCTAAAGGTCCCACACTTATATAATTCGAGGTTAAGGTGATAAGGGTTCGAAATATCCTCATCCAATTGGCTTTGGACAAGTGTATGCCTTGGATTTTGCATTATCTTCCCATTTTATTTAAATCGTTAAATAATGAGGTCATCACTACATCATCATGATGTCATAAATAATTTAATTTATTTAATGTCTAAAAATTATAAAAAAAATACTATGATGTAGGAAATATATTTATCTTTCTAATGAATATTTATAGTCAAAATTTGTACTTGTGTAACCCCACTTAAAAATTGTTTTAGGAAAACATTTTATGTTTGTGTCATTTTTTACTTTAACATTAAATAAAAGGTATTTATGTCATTTTCTAACTAAAGTGGCTCCATGGGGTCCCCAAGTTGACCCATGGGTTGTCTTGGTCGGCCATGACTCATCCAATAGAAGTAGGACAAGTGTCAAGCTCCTATCATATTATTAAAACATTGTTTTACCTTAAACTACACTAATTACCTCTAATCGCGATTAAGAACTTAAAAGTTACTATTCACCAAAAAATTATTTTAATCTCATTGAACCACATTTTACTTCTTAATGACAACCATGTATGTCGGATTTTTGAAAATCAAATCACAGAAGTGGAAATATTTTATTTAAATGAAAAATCAGTTATTTAACTACCACTTAGTGGTTTCACTATTCATCAAAAATTGAAGTTTTTCAGAACAAGGCCAAAATTTCACCCTAAGCTATAATTGATATTCGGAATTCAAAAATGATGTCTATTTTACAAAATTCCAAACATATAAGTTTCATTAATTAATTTTATAATTAATTCCCGCTGTTACAACAAATAGCGTGTTTTTAAGAAACAAATTATATCAAAAGTTTGGCAATTGTTTATGTCCAATTTCAATGTTAAATTGATTCTAATGACCACCATTGGATAAAATGGTAAAAATATATTCTAATTATACTCTAAAACCACTCAATAGTATAATTTATCACTATAAATTATTTTGATTAAAAAAGTAGTTTTAAGTATTTTTCACTATTCATAAAAATTTTGAAGTTCTCAGAAAATTACAAAAAATTCAACATAGGCTAATTTCAATATTAGGAATACAAAAATGAAGTCCATTTTGAAATATAAAATTTCTATAATTTTAAAAAGTGGTTATTACTATTCATAACAGCTACTTTGATTTGTCGCGGTGTTTTAGAACTCGAAGTTGCGTACAATGCAAGCTATTGCATTATTGAATGAGAAGCGTATCGTGGAAGCTCGGGGTGTCACATTCTACCCTCCTTCAATAAATTGCGTCCTCGCAATTTGAAATTTTTATTTGAAAATAAAAGGTTGAAAAGAGAAAATACCTTTGTGGAAAACCCACATCAGAAATAAGATTAATAAAATTTAGCCTTAATAAGAGGTAAATGGAAATAAGAAAGTCACCACCAAATTATGATCTTGATAAGGAGAACATTGGTGGCAATTAGAGACATATAATTGGAGGAAAAACGTAAATATTTGTAGGGAGTGATTGAGGTCATCAATAACAATCAACTGTCAAATTGTGGGCCTCAAAGCCTTCAATCTATATTGATTTAAAATATCATCGGTTCAACAAGACATAAGGTATCAGGATAACACATTTTTTTGTTTTAATATCTCTTTAATAAAGTTTAAGAATTAATTTATTCATTGAATAAGAGATAGTTATATATATATTTATGATTGGCAATTAGAGTTTCAACCTTCAACTCATATTTCACTCAAAAAGATAATAGAACTCAAAAATATTATACTTATCCTAATTGTATAAGGTTCCAAATGTTAAAACATACCATTTAGATTAGTAAAATTATTTTGTAATAACCAGGGACTTCCTGTAGGCTAGTGGTAGGAAATAAAGGCCTGTCGCACTATGATTGTGGGTTCGATTCCTGCAGCTTTGTCCGACGCGACGGGTTATGCCCCACCCTGCAGGTTGTCATTTTCCTAAAACTATATTATTATAATATTCAAAAAAAATCTTCATAAATTTTTAACCTTAAACAATACTATCCAAAGATCAACTTAATCCACTCCAACCTTTATAGTTATCTAAAATACCTCTGTCCAGACTTTCTCTAAAAGGTCTCTTAATTCCAAAATCAATTTATCAGATTCCCCAAACAAAGAAAAGTTTCTCTTATTGTTACATACTAAAAATATAATTACCTTCATCATATTAAAACCTTACTGAAATCAACAAGTACTGTAGTACAATCCTTATATATATATATATCACATTATTCTAATAACCAGAATATAATCCTTGAGTCCAAAAGCACCAATACATTAATTATTCCGCTTCAACTGTAGTCACAGCATAAGATTGGCCTTGATCCCTTGGCCTTTTCTGAGGTAAGTTTCCTTGACTCTTATGACATTCATTTGCATAATGCCCTGTTTCCCTACAATTGTAGCATTCAACTTTGACAGCCTCTTTCTTTCCCTTGCAATCATGATCCTGGTGACCCTTTTCTCCACATTTATAACAAACTCCCATTCCTTTTAGGAAAGTACCAGGGTGATTCTTCCCACAATTATCACATAATGGAAAATCCTTCTTTCCCTTTTTCCCTTTATCTGTCTCTTGTTCCACCGTTCTCTTCTTCTCTTGCTTTACCTTGTTGTCATAAGACTTAGAGAATTCCTTTTCTGTCTTGATAGCACACGAGACAATATCTTCGTATGATGAGAAGGATTGTGATACTAAAGCTCGACAGAGAAATGGTTTTAACCAATCAAAGAAACGATCAATCTTACTCCTTGGGTTACGTATATAATCGGCAGCATGCCTCGCTAACCTTGTAAAGTTAGCCTCAAACTTTGCGACATTCTCATCCTCCTTCTGCCTCAAACTCAGAAATTTCCTTTCCATATCTGCTCGATGGTCACGAGGAAAATATTTTTCTAAGAAAAGCTCTTTGAACTCCCTCCATTCCATATTCGATATGTCATCATCTTCCTTTGTGTTTTGAATCAGCGACCACCACTGATCGGCATCTCCAGTGAGGCGGTAAACTGCCATGACAACCTTCTCTCTTTCACTACTCCCCAAGGCATGGAATATTTTCTCTAAGGAATTTATCCATTGCTCAGCTACTGTAGGATTTGTACTCCCATTGAAGGTTGGTGGTTGTTGCCTCATGAAACGGTCTAGCATTGATCCTCCACGTTGCGGATCAGGGTGCTCCATACGAGTAAGGTTATTATTCATAACCTGAGTGAGTTGTCCTAGTATGGTAATAAGTTGATCAACACCAGTTTTATCTCCAGCTCCACAATAATTATCCTGAGCAGGAGGGCAATCCCTACACGGAGTGCGTGCATTGATACGGTTTCCATTCCTTCCACTAGGCGCCATTTCTAAATAATGGAATAAACTAGATTAGTTCATGAATCAAAATACATAATTCCATACTTGTAAAACACTTAACATAAATTGAACTAATTATGGATATAATCCATAATTATAAAAAAAAAATCTTTGAGGAAGTATATACTCGTAACCCTTCATAGTGGTTTGTAAATAAAATGAGAATTATCCTAAGCATATCCCCCGGGAGTGTCGTAACCAAAAGTGCAGCAAGGCCCGTTGTCGTGCACCAGTTCCCGTTTGAGTCTAGCTCAAAGCGGTGTTTTCGGGTTTTACCCCTAGGTACATCTGTGCCAGAGCCGCCTCTACCTGCTCGTATCCAGACAGGGATGTATTGCTCGGAAAACTCATAACATCTCTATAATACCAAAATTCTAGGAAGTTCTTCTATACTAATCCTCAAAGTCTATCTTTGGGCTATGTGCTCTAATTAGAGTTTTTCTAAATCTAGCTTCCAAGGTTAGTACTAAACTGCCTCTAATACCAACTGTAACGCCCCGACCCCAGCTACCCAGAGTCGGTGCATTACTTCGTAACATTGGCATGATCACAAAAGATCAAGTCTCGAAAGACCGATTAGTTTAGTAGCCTTGGAAACACTAGATACATTCATAAGTCTTACATTACATCATAAAGTGAAAAACTAATAACAAAGTCTTCATAGTCCACACTCATATCCTCTTCTGACTATCCCTGCAGGTCATTCATAAAATACTTCTTCACATCCTGGAGAATATTAAAACATTGAAAGGGGTGAGCTCAGATGCTCAGTAAGGATAACAATATTGCGGAAGCTTTCAAAAATAAACATAAAAATTTAAGGCAATGTATAACTAAAACAAAAGCCTTTTAAACTTGACCATCAACATAATATGGAAAAAGTAAAATGAGATAATGCCATTCACTTCTTCACATGGATATTCTACTGGTCTAATAATCACATGCAATATCAATAACCACTTTCATAATGATGGAATGCATAATGCCAGACTATCATAACCACGTAGTCAAGGCCTCGTGCCAAGACCAAAAATAAGATTTTGTCAAGGCCTCGTGCCAAGACACTAGTTTGTCTCATGAGACCTGCCAATGCATCGAGGAGCTATAGCGGGCTCCACCCGTCACTTATTAAGTCCAATGCATTCCTCATATGAGTAGGTTTAAACATATCATAAACCATAACATAATCGTATCACATAAAACATGCATAAAGGAAACATAACATTTCCACATTTCAATCGCAAGATATCAATACAACACATTGATATAATAAAAATTCTTTCAAAACCATTTTCAATACCAAAATAAAAGAATGTTAAAACTTCGTATTTATTTTTCATTAAAAAAATGATGGCTTGTACAGGAAGCCGAAACTCAAATAATGGTCACGGCGGCGGAGAAGTCGTTGTCGCCGCATAAGTACGGAAAAACATTCCCTATTGTCATTTAGCTAAACGCTTCATATAAAAAAGATTCCTTTTGAATAAACGTAAAATTCAAAGGGGTTTATACACCGTATAAAAGAAATTTGTGTATAAAACCAAATATGCCTCAATGAAAGGGATTGAGACGAAGTCCTTAAAAAGATCATTTTTTTAAATAAAGTACATCTATAATGTGTATTCACTATAAGTACACATAAATAATGTAAAAATACAAGATAGGACATAATAATATCATGACATAATTTGAAAGTAGGAGATTAACCCAAAGAATGGAAGTTGGGTTAAGAAATTCCCTTACCTCGTGTCTGACTTGACTCAACCGTTCTTTAACCTCCTCAAAATCGGGTAACTCTTTTTGATTTGAGCCAAAGGCTTCCTTGGGAAGAGTTCTGCCCAAAGTGAGGCTTCTAGGAGTAAGAGGGGGAATTTGGGAGAGTATTTGGGCAGTGGTTGGCCGAGCCAAATGGCTTGAAAGTGTAAATGAGGTGGGAGAGGTGGGGGCCTTTTATAAGTGGAGAGGAGGGGCTCTTTTGGAAAGTAATGAAATGTTACATTATTACACAATGCTTTTCGGATTCTAAAGGTCCCAAACTTATATAATTCGAGTATAAGGTGATAAGGGTTCGAAATATCCTCATCCAATTGGCTTTGGACAAGTGTAAGCCTTGGATTTTGCATTATCTTCCCATTTTATTTAAATCGTTAAATAATGAGGTCATCACTGCATCATCATGATGTCATAAATAATTTAATTTATTTAATGTCTAAAAATTATAAAAAAAATACTATGATGTAGGAAATCTTTTTAGCTTTCTAATGAATATTTATAGTCAAAATATGGACTTGTGTAACCCCACTTAAAAATTGTTTTAGTAAAACATTTTATGTTTGTGTCATTTTTTACATTAACATTAAATAAAAGGCATTTATGTCATTTTCTAACTAAAGTGGCTCCATGGGGTCCCCAAGTTGACCCATGGGTTGTCTTGGTCGGCCATGACTCATCCAATCGGTGTAGGACAAGTGTCAAGCTCCTATCATATTATTAAAACATTGTTTTACCTTAAACTACACTAATTACCTCTAATCGCGATTAAGAACATAAAAGTTACTATTCAACAAAAAAATTATTTTAATCTCATTGAACCACATTTTACTTCTCAATGACAACCATGTATGTCGGATTTTTGAAAATCAAATCACAGAAGTGGTAATATTTTATTTAAATGAAAAATTAGTTATTTAACTACCACTTAGTGGTTTCACTATTCATCAAAAATTGAAGTTTTTCAGAACAAGGCCAAAATTTCACCCTAAGCTATTATTGATATTCCGAATTCAAAAATGATGTATATTTTACAAAATTCCAAACATATAAGTGGCATTAATTAATTTTATAATTAATTCCCGCTGTTACAACAAATAGCGTGTTTTTAAGAAACAAATTATATCAAAAGATTGGCAATTGTTTATGTCCAATTTCAATGTTAAATTGATTCTAATGACCACCATTGGATAAAATGGTAAAAATATATTCTAATTATACTATAAAACCACTAAATAGTATACTTTTTCACTATAAATTATTTTGATTAAAAAAGTTGTTTTAAGTATTTTTCACTATTCATAAAAATTTTGAAGTTCTCAGAAAATTACAAAAAATTCAACATAGGCTAATTTCAATATTAGGAATACAAAAATGAAGTCCATTTTGAAATATAAAATTTCTATAATTTTAAAAAGTGATTATTACTATTCATAACGGCTACTTTGATTTGTCGCGGTGTTTTAGAACTCGAAGTTGCGTACAATGCAAGCTATTGCATTATTGAATGAGAAGCGTATCGTGGAAGCTCGAGGTGTTACACTTTTAGCCATACCGGTCACACCGTGCATCGGATTGAGGTGCGGTTGATTCGTACACGTCACAAATGACTCTCGGATCGTTGTCCTAAAGTATCAAAACAATCCTAATGCGTTTTCTCGGTTTGGCGTATGTCATTGGTGTTGTTTTCCAAAGTTTATATCAATTTGAAACTGATATCAGACACTTTTAGTCATACCGGTCACGCCGTGCGTTGGATTGAGGTGCGGTCAATTATTACACGTCACAAATGACTCGTGGATCATTGTCCTAATGTATCAAAACAATCCGATCGCATTTTCTCGGTTTGGCGTATGTAATTGGTGATGTTTTCTAAAGTCTATCTCAATTTGAAACTGATATCAAACACTTTTAGTCATACTGGTCACGTCATGCATCAGATTGAGGTGCAGTCAATTCGTACACATCACAAATGACTCGTGGATCATTGACCTAATGTATCAAAACAATCCGAATGTGTTTTCTCAGTTTTCCGTATGTCATTGGTGTTGTTTTCCAAAGTTTATCTCAATTTGAAACTACTATCAGAAACTTTTAGCCATACTGGTCACACCGTGCATCGGATTGAAGTGTGGTCAATTCTTACACGTCACAAATGACTCGTGTATCGTTTTCCTAAAGTATCAAAACAATACGAATGCGTTTTCTCGGTTTGGCGTATGTCATTGGTGTTGTTTTCCAAAGTTTATCTCAATTTGAAACTGATATCAAACACTTTTAGCCATACCGGTCACACCGTGCGTCAGATTGAGGTGCGGTTGATTCATACACGTCACAAATGACTCTCAGATCGTTTTCCTAAACTATCAAAACAATCCGAATGCATTTTCTCAGTTTGGCGTATGTCATTGGTGTTGTTTTCCAAAGTTTATCTCAATTTGAAACTGATATCAGAAACTTTTAGCCATACCGGTCACACCGTGCGTCAGATTGAGGTGCGGTCGATTCGTACACATCACAAATGACTCGTGAATCGTTTTCCTAATGTATCAAAACAATCCGAACGAATTTGATCGGTTTGGAGTATGTCATTGGTGTTGTTTTCCAAAGTCTGTGATATCAGACACTTTTAGTCATACTGGTCACGTCGTTCGTCGGATTGAGGTGTGGTCGATTCATACACGTCACAAATGACTCGTGGATCATTGTTCTAAAGTATCAAAACAATCCGAACACGTTTTCTTGGTTTTCCATTTGTCATTGGTGTTGTTTTCCAAAGTTTATCTCAATTTGAAACTGATATCAGACACTTTTAGCCATACCGGTCACACAGTGCGTCGGATTAAGGTGCGGTCAATTCATACACGTCAAAAATGACTCATGGATCGTTGTCCTAAAGTATCAAAACAATCCGAACACATTTTCTCAGTTTGGCGTATGTCATTGGTGTTGTTTTCCAATGTTTTTCTCAATTTGAAACTGATATCAGACACTTTTAGCCATACCGGTCACACCATGCGTCGGATTGAGGTGGGGTTGATTTTACACGTCACAAATGACTCGCGGATCATTGTCCTAATGTATCAAAAAAATCCGAACGCGTTTGCTCGGTTTGGCGTATGTCATTGGTGTTGTTTTAAAAAGTCTATCTCAATTTGAAACTGATATCAGACACTTTTAGTCATACTGGTCATGTCGTATGTCAGATTGAGGTGCAGTCGACTCGTACACGTCACAAATGACTCATGTATCATTGTCCTAAAGTATCAAAACAATCCGAATGTGTTTGCTCAGTTTTCCGTATGTCATTGGTGTTGTTTTCCAATGTTTATCTCAATTTGAAACTGATATCAGACACTTTTAGCCATACTGGTCACACCGTGTGTCGGATTGAGGTGCATTCGATTCGTACACGTCACAAATGACTCATGGATCATTGTCCTAAATTATCAAAACAATCCGAACGCATTTGCTCGGTTTGGCATATGTCACTGTTGTTGTTTTCCAAAGATTATCTCAATTTGAAACTGATATCAGACACTTTTAGCCATATCGGTCACACAGTGCGTCGGATTGAGGTGCGGTCGATTCGTACACATCAAAAATGACTCTCGGATCATTTTCCTAAAGTATCAAAACAATCCGAATGCGTTTTCTCAGTTTGGCGTATGTCATTGGTGTTGTTTTCCAATGTTTATCTCAATTTGAAACTGATATCAGACACTTATAGTCATACCGGTCACACCGTGCGTCGGATTGAGGTGCGGTAGATTCATACTCATCACAAATGACTCACGGATCATTTTCTTATAGTATCAAAACAATCCGAACGCGTTTGCTCGGTTTGGCGTATGTCATTGGTGTTGTTTTCCAAAGTTTATCTCAATTTGAAACTGATATCAGACACTTTTAGCCATACTGGTCACGCTGTGCGTCAAATTGAGGTGTGATCAATTCGTACACGTCACAAATGACTCATGGATCGTTGTCCTAAAGTATCAAAACAATCCGAACGCGTTTGCTCAGTTTGGCGTATGTCATTGGTGTTGTTATCCAAAGTCTATCTCAATTTGAAACTAATATCAGACACATTTAGTCATACTGGTCACGTCGTGCGTCGGATTGAGGTGCGGTCAATTCTTACACCTCAAAAATGACTCGTGGATCATTTTCCTAAAGTATCAAAACAATCCGAATGCTTTTTCTCGGTTTGGCGTATGTCATTGGTGTTGTTTTCCAATGTTTATCTCAATTTGAAACTGATATCAGACACTTTTAGCCATACCGGTCACGCCGTGCGTCAGATTGAGGTGTGGTCAATTCGTACACATCACAAATTACTCGCAGATCATTGTCCTAAATTATCAAAACAATCCGAACGTGTTTTCTCGGTTTTCCGTATGTCATTGATGTTGTTTTCCAAAGTTTATGTCATTTTCAAAATAAGTAGTAGGAATTCACTAATCTAATGATATGAATCATAAGAAAAGGAGATCATAGATTCTCAATAAGTGTAAAGGGATATATCAATGACCATATAAAGATAATATAAGTATTATGAATTCACCTTCATTGTCCTATTTGTTTACATTCTTCCATCAGGTACGATGCCCATTCGTTTCTAAAGACATTTATATCATCTTCTGAATAGGAGTTTTTGCGACAATCATAGTAGCACTGAAAAAATATAAATACACAAAGTATTAATAAGTATTTTAAATAAAGTAGTAATTATTTTCAAAAATACCTCTTTAGGGATGCTAGTTTGTCAATGAAATACGATCTCTTTCATAAATTTACAAACATAATAACCGCAGTCCTTGTCATTTATTTTTTTCGGACACTGCGGAAACATCGAGAAAAATAAGTAATTTGTTTTGATATGTATTTGGATAGTGAACTATAATTATATATACCCAAATACTTCTCCATTTGTAGATCTTGTTGGCATTTTCGTCCTTACGCCTTGGATTCATTCCAGCCTTTAGACGATATTCATACACCGCCCTATCATAACAAAATCCTCATTAAAAGATAATATAAATTATATAACTAGATATTTAGTTCTAAAATGTTGGATCTAGTGTATTAGAAATTTACAATCGCCATCATCTGTGGTTGGTTAGTTGGATATCCATGCAGTGAATCCAGAAAATAAATCTTTGGAGTATCCAAATTGGCTACAATGAGCATTTCTAATTTAGATAATATTACGGCAATTTCTTTTTCCATAGCTGGAAATTTCACCGGGTCTATAACTTTGTTTCATATAGCTTTGAAGAATAAACATAGTTTCGTTAATGTATGGCAGACATTCTTGGAAAAAATGCCACGTAAAGCAATTGGAATGAGATTTTGCAACAAAACATGAGAGTCATGTGATTTCAGACCTTTTAACTTCAAGTCGCTCATTGAAACAAGGTTACTGATATTTGATGAATACCCCTCTAGAACCTTTACGTCATTCAAGAAGTTTCAAAACTAATATCTCTCCTGCCTGGAAAGAGTGTAAGCAGCAGGAGGAAGAAATGTTTGTTTTTCACCCTTCATTGGTGCCAACTCTTCTCGTATTCCCATCTCAACCATGTCCAACCTAGCCTTAATTACATCTTTTGTTTTTCTAGATGTATTTAGCAACATGCTGATAACACTGTCAAATACATTTTTTTCTACATGCATAACATCAATAAAATGTCTTACATACAGGCAATTCCAGTATTGTAATTCAAAAAAAATTGATCTCTTTTTCCAACCGATTTTTGTAAGGTTTTTCGAAGCCGGTTTACCAAAAGTAGTGTCCACATTTTTAACTTTCTCAAACAATTGATCGCCTGTTAGTAGAGACGGTGATGTACGTTCTTATGAACTTCCATCGAATGATGTCTTCCAAGAATGGTACTTATGTCATCGCGGTAGAAATATGTGATGTTCTAGAAACACAGTTTTCGATGAATGTTTCAACCTAATTGATTGTGTACCTTCTTGGGAAATGGGACAGCCTTGAGTTCCTTTAATGCTATATCCTGAAAAATTTCCATAATCAAGGAAGTCATTTATCGTCCCATACAACATGACTCTCAAAGTGAAATCTTCGTTTCTGTAAGCATCATACAATGTAACACCTGAATCCCACAATAATTTCAAATCTTCGATCAATGGAGCTAAATAAACATCAATATCATTACCTGGTTGTTTTGGTCCTGATATAAGCATAGATAACATGATGTATTTTCATTTCATGCATGACCACGGTGGTAAGTTATGATTTATCAACATAATCGGCCATGTATTGTGACTGTTGCTTTGAAAACCAAAAGGATTCACTCCATCTGTAGATAACGCAAGACGAATGTTTCTCGACTCGTTTCCAAATTCAGGATACTCATGATCGATTCTCTTCCACTGAGGAGAGTCTGTCGGGTGACGTAGTATCCGATCATTAATTCTTGTATCTGCATGCCATGTTAATTGTTCTACAGTCTCCTCACTTCCATATAGGCGTCTAAAACTTGGAATGATTGGAAAGTACCATACAACTTTAGTAGGACTAGATTCATCTTTCTTGTATCGAAAAGCACCACACTTTGGGAATTCTTTAAGTGATTTGTGGTCCTTGCGAAACAGTATACAGTCATTCGGGCAGGCTTGTATTCTTTTAGAGATCATACCCACAGAGCGTAGCATTCGTTTGACATCGTATGTTTGGCTCTGGAGCTCATTGTCTTTTGGGAGCATGTCATTCAGGAGGGCAAGTAGTTTTGTAAAACTGTCGTCACTCCACCCATTATCTGCTTTCAAATTATACAGCTTCAGTATGGCTGACAATGCTGTATATTTAGTTCAACCAGCATACAATGGCGTCTTTGCACAACTTTTTAACTTCTCAAACAATTTTGGGAAATCACGAAGTTCATCTTCGAAGGTCCTTGTCATTTTCTCAATACGATCTTCATCATCATTCACATCTGTAATCACATCCTCCATACCGTCATCTTCATTGTTCATGTTTGTAATCATATCAGATGATCCATAAAACGCAGTGTCACCCCAGTCACTACTTACATTCGTTGTTTCCCCGTGTTTATTCCAACATGTATAACTTTGATCTATTCTATGACAGATCAAGTGTACTTCCAACTCATCTGGACTAATTTTTCTTGAATAATAACAGCGTAAACAGGGACAAAGGATTTGAGAAGAGTCACATGCATGATATTTTGAAAACCTGATAAATTCTTTCACGCCTTCTTCATACTCTTTTTTCGACTGATTGGCATTCATCCATTCTTTATTTATATTCATCCTATTTGAAATCCATAGGATGAGTATATAGGTTAGAGGAGAAATGACTTCTCCAAACTTTTCTGGATAACCTAGAACTCCTTCCAAGGAAATAATGTGACCATGAAACAATACTTCATAAACAAAATAGGGGGAATTTATAATATTGTAATAAAGACAAAGCTCTCTAAAAACACCCAAAACAACCTCCAGATTATTGGATTACTCCTCCTATATATTGTAATACACCAAGAATTATTCTAAAAAAACGAAAATGGAGGTGTCTAGAAAGATATTAAAGATCTAGTTCATCAGTTCCATGAAATAGATAGAGCATTGGTGATCCCAAATGCATACAAATAGATAGAGCATTGGGGAGGTTATCCCATGATGTCCTCCAGAAATTATTTTGTGTACTTTTCCATGACCACTGAAATTTCACATGAAGAGAACTTCTCAACAACCCCAAGGAAAAACATGGAAAAATGACATGATATGAACCATAACATAGAAGCAACGTGTCATACCCTTCATGGTTATAGATCACAATCTCCATAAAAGACATGGAATCTCCTATTAAGATTAAGTAACTGAACCCAATCAAGGGTTGTGTGACCACACCCCACCATGAGTAGTATCCCTTTAGTTATGTGATTCTTTATCCATTGTTGTTTATATGATCATTTGTATATTTATGAGTAGTATCTCTATCATAAATTGTATTTGTGGTGTTAATGTGTCAAATTTTGGGATATAATGTGCTTTATTTTAATTGATGTGCTTGTTTGGATTTCTTAATATGTCTATTAATTTATCAATGCAACCCAAGTGGGGGATGTTAAATCTAAATTATGTGTCTTTAGTAAGATACAATTAATATGACGTATTAAATAAATACATCAATTCATTAATTTCTGGGTTACTCTGCATTCATGGTTTATTGCATTGATATTTCGTAAACCACATATTAGTGAATATTAAACATTGAATTTTATTTGAATGATACACGATGGATTAAATCATATAATATTTAGTTAATGAAAGGTCATTATATCCTCATTTATAAAATCCTATTTAAACCGTTGCTCTGTCAAGTGGTTTTTGTGTGTGTGACATAATTATGAACAACTTGGTTGAAAGAGATAAGTATGTCTTCATTTGTCTTTTGAAGTAAAGAAATGTCATTATTCAACATAAATAATAGACACATAAAAGATTCATGTTATTGTGTGAACAATTATCATTTTATGACATATTATAATCTTATATCTTGAATCATTGATTAATTAGGGCTAATCCATAATTGCAATTTTCTAACATAAATAAGATCATTTAATATTATTTTATATTTTTGTAAATTAGTATTTAAATGAAAGAATTAATTTATAAAATTAAATTTAAAATCAAGATTTTAAATTAGTATTTAAATGAAAGAATTAATTTATAGAGATACTACTCATACATATACAAATGATCATACAATTTATGATAGAGATACTACTATTGAATCATTTTTTGGAGTGTGTTGTTCTGATCGTGAAGGGTGGAAATTGTCAGAGTGTCATTTTTTTATGGTTAACGCGATTAAAGGGACCAAAGGTACTATTTCATGAAGGAAGAGGATCATGAAGGTGCTTATGCATGGTGGTTGTAAAGGCATAGAGGCCGGTCTGTGATGGGTGAGATGGCAAGGGTGTGGTTCACACCGGGATTGCAAAGTAGTGGTTTGCTATGGAAGTGATCACGTAGGGGCAGGTTCGTGCTTGGTTTTTGGTTCAGGCTATGGAGCTTGTTCGTGTAGGGTCTGGTTCATGTAGGGTCTGGTTCGTGCTGGGTCTTGGTTTGCATAGTGGAGTCTGTTCACGTTGGGGCAGGTTTGCGATGGGTTTTGGTTCGCACAATGCATCTTTGTTTGCGAGTGGGGAGTTATGCGGGTGTAGGGGTCTTAGTTCGTGCAAGGGAGTTTACTCTGGTTTGTACATGAATGTGTTGGTCACATTGAGGAGTTTCGTATTCGAATGGGGTGGGCTTGTTAAGGGTTTTTCTCATGAAGGATTCGAACACACGGGGTGGTTTTTGTAGAGGAGATCAGTATTATGTTGGATCGCGAAGGGGATGTCTCGTGCAAGTATCAAATCGTGAAGGATTTGTTCACGAAGGATTTTTATGCATTGGAAATGCTCAAGTAGGGTGAGGCTCCCAATGAATTGGGTCCACGGATGACGTGGTTTGGGATGGGATGGCTTGTAATGGGTCTGGTTCACGAAATATTCCGCTTGTGCTGAGTGTGTCTGCAGTGGGGTGTGAGCTTTATGGGTTTGATCATGCAGGTTGGACTCATAGTGGGGTGTGGTCACACAACCCTTGATTGAGAAGGTGGTTGTCGGTGACCGTTGATTCCCTCTCACATCAATACCTTCGGAAACACCTAAAAATAGGTTGGTATACTTAGAAAAATAAGAATAAATCTGATATATTTCCTCAAACCCATCTCAAAATTAAAAGCCATAAGATAGTCGTTCGTGGTGAGATAAAGAGATACATTAACCAAATGAAAACAACAAAACATAAGAATAACTAAATAAATCTAATGAAGTAGTGGGAAATCATAAAAACAACCCATAGTCCGGATCAAAACATAACCACAATCCCAAACCACCCATGGAAACTGAAGATTCAACACGAAGAATAGTTGGCCAAACACTTACTCATTCCAAACATAATTAATTCAGGAAAATTCAATTTGAATCACCTTAAAGAGGAGGACCTGGTGGCGGAGGAGAAGGAGGCGTCAACAGCGGAGGCACCGGAGGCAGTGCAGATGCAGCGCGGAGGCAGGGCGGAGGCAGGACGGAGGCAGCGGAGGCAGAGGAGGTAGCGGAGGAGGAGGAGGAGGAGGAGGAGGCCGTAGTGGAGGAGGAGGCAGCGAAGTAGGCAGAGGAGGAGGAGGTGCCGGTGGAGGAGGAGGAGGATGATGCCGCAGACTAGGAGGAGGAGGAGGAACCGCCGGTGGAGGAGGAGGAGGACGAGGCCGCGGTGGAGGAGGAGGAGTAGGAGGAGGCGGCGGCCAGAGGAGGAGGAGGCGGCAGCCGGAGGAGGAGGAGAAGGAGGAGGAGAAGGAGGAGGAGGCGGCCGCGATGGAGGAGGTGGAGGCGGCGGTAGTGGCGGCAGCGGCGCACAGGAGGGCTTCCGCGAGAGCTTGACCGGGTGCAGGGAGGAGGAAGAGGACCCGCGGGTTTTTAACAAATCCGCGTGAGCCTTGATCAGCGCTAGTAAAGAGCACTGATAAATGGTGTATTTATCATTGCTAAAATGAAAAGTGCTGATAAATACAACCTTTATCAGTGCTTTTTTAGCACTGATCAATAATCCCTTTATCATCGCTAAAAAAAGCGCTGATAAAGGGTACACCTTTATCAGTGCTTGTTTTAGAGCTGATAAAGTGGACCTTTATCAGCGCTTTTGTTAGCACTGATAAGGGCCCGACCCTTTATCAACGCTTTACTGTTAGCGCTGATAAAGTCAGGCGCATACCTTGTCCAGTTTTGTGGTAGTATATTAATACATTACCATATTTATTACCATTTTGCCCCTTAATGGAACGATATCAGTACTCGTGTATACGCACGAGCTACCATCTCCATGACATGATACGATTAATTTCGCAGGTTCAACATTAAATAATGTTTAAAAATAATATTTAATGATTAGATATTATATTAATAAAATAATATTATTTTTTAAATTATGTATAAATATCCAACACAATGTAATTTGTACATTCCTAACAAAATATGGATGATAATACATTGCAATGAAAATAAGAAGAAATGAAAATGACAAAAACATATTAATGAACTCGTGATAATATTTTATAAAAGTATATTATAATACCTTATAAATAATAATATATTTCTACAATCAATAAATAAAATTATTTAAACCACTGTACAATTGGTTAAATTAAGCACCTCTAGAGGGAAAAGTGAGGTAGTGGTTTCTCATGTCACTTTTAATTTTGTGAGATATGACTTATTCACCACTTATTTATTTTGTCCAGTGTGCTAAAATTTGATATATCATATCCTTAAAATATTTATTTTAACTGTATTAAATTTTACAAATAGGGAAATATTTATTTTGTGGGGAATATGATTTGAATAATTATAAAGTGTTATGGGATCTCTCAACTCAATTTCTATTCTTTGGGTTAAACATTTATTCTATTGATTATGTCATACTAAGTTTATGTGTGAAATGGCTTGTTATTTTCATATGTTATATTTAAAATTGCTTTATGTTGATTTAAAATGGATAGACAAAGTTGATTCATTTGATTAATGATATGATCATTTAAAAGGACATCATCTCAACTTCATTTCACTATAACATATTTTTATAATTCACACCTAAATTATTTTCTATGGTGTACATACAACCCCTTTGAGTTTTTTATAATCATCATTAATTTAAAAATACTTTTTTATTAATTATAAATATTAATATATTATGCATATGATTATTTTAAATGTTTTATAACATTTTTACATATGACAATTACTTCATTAGAATTACTGGATAAATAATGAAAATACATATTTTTTTCAATATGGATATTTGAGGATTAGAAGCATTGTTTATGAATTTAAAAATGTATTTTATATATGAGAAATTATTTGGATATGAATGTCTTAAGTTTGAGACCAATTAAAAAAATCCCCTAGTTGCATCAATTTTTTTATGAGATGAATTAGTTGGTGAAAACATATGGGTTTCAACCAAAAACAAAAACCATCACGAGGACAAATCATTATGGTAACTATCATGAGGATAAATCTTAATAGTTGAGGTGATTGAAAGTATTCATTACATCATTATTGTTATTCCACTTGATTAATATATTTTTTATAATATCCATTATCATGTTCTAATCTCATGTTATTATTTATATGGCCTTATTTGATAATATTTTATTCGTATCATATTATGCCCATGTTAATGATTAATGTCAAGTGTGATCAGTTATTTATCGTTCCATATTGATTACTATTATTGATTCAGGATGTTATACACTGTAGTTGAACCTTACTGAGCATTTTTTTGACCCTTATTTTGCTTCCGTTCCTAGGTTTTCAATATGGGATCTTTTAATGAGTTTTAAAGGATTCAATTAAAATTATATTTTATTTATTTATTTTGTTTTTGTGTTTTTATAAATATAAAATATATTTCATATGTGCAATAAGGTTTAAAAATTTATTAAACTGATCGATCCTTTTAGAATTTAATTTTTTGTCTTTTCCAATGTAATAAAGTAAGTTACCGACTCTAGGCTACTGGGGTCTGGTTCATTAAAAAATTCATTCATTTTTGGTGAAAATGTCAATATTAATCGTGTCATTAACATGGAGGTGCTAGTTCACATGTACACAAAGATAACCCATTAATTTTACAAAAAATGGGAGGGAAGTGGAAAAAATATTAATCATTTAAGTATTATATTTGAGATAGAAGAAAAATATTTATTCATCATGTTCATCATTATCACCATCCATGAATAGAGGAAATGAAAAACAAACCACATCACTTCATGGAGGTGATATTACGCACCAACACATGATCAATGCTTATGTTATTCATAGTGGATAAATTGGGATTTCTAATAGTTGTTAAATAAATATAATTAAACAATGGTATATAAATTATATGGAATAAACGAAATAAATGGTGCCATTATTATAAAGATAATAAAAATTAAATAATATATAATGAATAAGAAACACTCATATTGGGGACATATATTTTCCAACAAATTCTCACTGGAAATGAAATACATAAGCTAAATAATGAAGGGAAAATTATTATTATTTTTGGTTATTATTTTATGTGCAGAAAATATGAAATATTTTTGGTATTAAACATTATGATATATTATACCTTGATGGGGTGGGATTTTTCCCTTTTATAAGTGAAGTAAAGAGTTGTTTTTAAAACACTTTCACTTATTAAATTATTTATTTTACTATTTCATGGTCAAAGGCATACATATTTATAAATTATAGAGTATGTTACATGGTATGGAGTAAAATTTTCTTATACATTCATTTCGGGGACACTTTTGAGTGAATTGGTTGGTTTTTACATTAACTTTTGACTTTACCCATAAGCACTATTACTAAGGTAAATATTATTTTCACCAAAGAGAATTAAATAAAAGGTTATTTAATAAAATTGATATTACCACTTGATTTATGTATCAAAATAATATATACAATAATAATTTTATCAAATTAAAATACAAGATTTTTGAAAATATATATTTAAAATAAACATGCTTATTTCTTAAAAATAGTCTTTTCATATAATTATGCTTTTAAAGATAAATTTATAAGTGACATAAAATTATTAATGTAAATAATATTAATTAATTAAAGTTAATTGTTATAAATCAATATATAATTATTTTATATTAAAATAAATCCATAAACTAGTTATAAAATGTATTAATTAATTAAATGAAAAGTAATTAAACAATATTTGTTTTTAGATTAACCACATACTTTAGTTTTAGAAATGTTGGTCATGGGTTTAAAAATTTGAAACAAAATTTTATAATGAATAATGTTATTACTTAATTTAATATTTTATATCTAAATTCATCTAAATACCTTTTATGTAATTCTTATTTTTTTATGAACAAGTGAAATTTATAATGTTTGTAAAAAATGAATTTTTTGACAAAAAATTGATATTTTCATAAAATGATAAAAATTCATACGATGTCAATTTTGATATTTTAAATTAAATAATACAATTATTTTTTCCTAATCTTATTTATAAAAGTTATGTATTTCAAATTTAATTGTAAATATAATATATTGTTAAAATAACTTTATTTAAGAACAGATTCTTAAACATTTTGTGTTTCTAATACTATCTCATACCAATTCTCCAATTTAAATAATTTTATATTTTGTATCATATGTGTATATTATATGTTGTTATAATCATATTTTAATAATGATTATATAAATCTACTAATTTATTATGACATTCTTTTTGGAGTGTGTGGTAAACGATATCAAACATAGTATTATCTAAAAGAATATATAGATATATATACACTAAAATATATGGATGTATCATGTTTTTAATTAGGAAAAAAATAAAATCATTGAGGGTTTATTTAATTTTTGGACTCTATTTTCACATAATAAGTCGATTCAATCATCACAATAATAAACATTTCGTCTTTATCAAAATGCCTTAATAATCAATAAATGAAAGTTTTGTAAAAACCAATATATAAAATATTGATACCTTCCATAGTAAAAATAATTATAATAAATCCATAGAGGCATGTTTGGTGGTATTAATATTTTATATCCTCATTACATAAAAATATTTATCAAAGGATTTTGATATTGGTAAAAATTGTTTTAAAAGATAACTTGAAAATATCTTGAGGAAAGTGAAATTTTTATTTTGTAATTAGTAAATTAAAATATAAAAATGTATAAAATATTAAGAAATGAATATTATTTATAAATAAACAAGGAAACATGTAATGTAATATTCATAAAAAATAGTATCCCTTATGGTATAAAAAGAAGTTCGTGCAGCGTACACCCTATCAAAGAATCCATTAAATCTTTCTATAAAAAGATCATCATTATGGAAAAAGACAATATGTTTCATTTTATAACATTAAATAGAATGTAAAAATGAATATAATAAATCATTTTATTATATGAAATAATTTTTTGAAAACATTTTAAATAAAATATTGACATGAAATAAAAATAATCTTGGCTGATTAGAAAAATCAAGTCAATTTTCCTTAAGAGCATACTTTTCAACTTTTTAGTACATTGAGTGAGTAAAATGAAAATAAGAGTAGTAATTATAATAAATTACCAAAGCATAAAAAAATATAGGTTTTAATGTTGAAATATCATATAATTCCATCAAATGAAACTCAAACATAAGCAATATCTTATAATGGTGAGATTGTTAAATAAACCCTTACCCCATGTCCAACTTGCAACATTTGTAATTTTGACTTAATTTTTAATATATTTACATTAATTTTACTCATATAAATTATTAATATACATAATTATAATTTCATATACGATCTACATAAAATATTTCAACAATATGTTAACGGTAATTCTTGATTAAAACAATTTTTCCTGAGTATAAACTATTTCATTTCTTATGTATATTTCAGTTCTGTAGTTTCAGTTATTTAATATTGGTAATGGTTACACGATATACATAATATTAATGATGATAATAATATTATATTTTTCATTATAATTTTTTTATTTATAATTATCTAGGAGTGCATGATATGAAAAAGTAATCACATCGCTTCATAGAGGCGGTAGTTCACATTTATGAATGAATGAAATTATAATTTTTTAATGGGTGTATGGTGAATAATGTAAGTGATATGTAAAATTTAAAAAATAACAATTATGTAACATATATCATACATATCATATATATGTATATATATTCATCAGTTTCATCTTAATGAATATCCTTGTAAAATGGTGGTGAAAAATGAATTACACTACTACTTGGATATGGTACGACATACGTACAAACATGCAACATTTTCTATTTATATTTGATTAAAACATGGGGGAAAATGGTTTTTACAACATCATAATAAAATTTACATATATTTAAGTTACTTAATTAATTATTTTATAAGTGATAATGTAGATAAATATGAGGTATAAGAAGAGATACATTTTAATCTTCACGACGTAGAGTTACACCACATCATGGAGAGACACCATTTTTATTAGACCATAATCAATGAAAGGATGATAATTTTCTAAGTCAATAAGATATAATACGTTTTTAATGAATAAATTATTTTTTTAGTTCAGGTATGGTCGGATCTAGAGTTCTCAAATTTTGTGAATATGGTATGAGAGAAGGTACCCATTTATAAGTAATGGTAGGGGCACACCTGGAATTATTTATTGTAATTAGTTCATATAAATTCATTTTAATGTTCATATATTGATAGTTTTTCAATAAATTATGAGTATAAATAAAAATTTTCTCGTCCAATAATAGTAAGGAAAATTTAGGTGGTGTTTTAACCCTTATCTCTTAGTTTTATCCCTATGTTAACCCTTTTGACAATTACAATGATATCCATGTGTTTTACTTTTTTCATATCAATAATTTCATTAAAAAAGTAAAATTTACCCATAAGTGGAAATTGTTTTTTATTATATACCATATCTCAATCACATGTCTAATATTAATATTTTTTTCAATTTAAATTCATTTTGGAAAATATTATTTAACACAAGATTTAATTATATTCATTCTCAGTAATATAATTATAATTGTACTTTAAAGACAAAAAAAATTAAATGTAATTTTAATAAAAAAATTTAAAGCATCAAGAATAGGTTATATTTAATTAAAAACTCATATAACTCAATTATTCATCAATCTTTTAATAATTTATAAATTTTTAATATAATTTTTTTAGTTTTTGATTAATTGAACACTTACATTGTTAGTGTTGTATAATAATTTATGGTGATTATTCCATCGAAAAAAAATAAAAATAAAAAAAATATGAAAAAATATTATTCATATTTCAAATGAAAATTTAGAACCAAACATAAACTCCCTATGATAAAATATTAGAGATATTAAAAAAATAGAGGGTCATTTTGTATTTATTCGTTATATAAAATAATATTGAGGTCATTACCAATGAAAAATGGAATGAAATAGTAATAGATATGAATATTATATGAATATGGTAAAAATAAAATCATATAATAGAAATAAGTTACTTGTCAGATAGGTTTTTAAATCCCAATCACGTTATTTTTAAACTTAATTACACAATTTACACTTATAAGGGTGTCACATATTTACCACGATTACAGTTAAGGGAACAAAAATAAAAGAATACTATTTACCAAAAATTGAAATAATGATTCAAAATATGATGTCCATTTTTTATGTTTACTTTTCTATAAGTGATGTAAATCTATTTTAAAATAATAATGAAAAATTCAATGAAAAATTGTTCTAATAAAAATGTATTTTTAATTAGAAGAATGTATTTACTATTATATCATGCATAGTAAGCACCAATAGATGAATACTAAAACATTTTATTGTGTATATTATCTACAAATTTCATTAAAATCATTTATAAATAGTTATTAGTCTAATTAATTAAGATAAAAACACATTTCATGCCTAGAAATTGTTTTTAATAAAAAACAAGTATTCTACTTTCAAATGATTTTATATTCATTTATAATCAATTTTAACCATTGAATTAATTTCATAAATGTCCTAATTTTTTTTATAATTTTATTATCTCCATTCATACACGTCAATAAAAATTCTTCGCAATAACTATGATGTAAAAATATTTTTATTGTAAAAGAATGTTTGTTTAAACTATATATATAATGTAACACAAACAATAAAAGAAATAATATTTATTTAAAAAGAATATATATATATCATAAAAACTCATGTTGTTACATTCAAACCCCTTATAATAATTTTTCCTCAAAATTATAACACAATGATACAAAAAAATGAGTATACTTATATAACATCAAATCCTCAGGTTTCCACATAACATCCTTTAATATTAAATTTATTCCCATAACATTGAAAATGTGTGTGGTAATGATTCATATTACTTTCTATATTTGATATAGAACTTGATTTATTGTTCCTTATAATAGGTTTATTTCTTTATCTGTATGATTATTGTGTTCAACACATGTTAAAGATTAGGTATGTATTTATTTAGGAGATATACGTGGAACACATCATGAACTTGACAGAGAGTCAGTGGAAGCGCCATTATATAATCCTCCCTACTAATAATATTTAAAATTTAAAACTCAATAATATTTAAAATTTAAAGGGGAAGGACATATAAAGGGTTTAATTGTTCCGTTTTTACAGACCTCATAAACTTCATATAAGGATATTTTCATTTGAATACATTGTTATAAAAATCAATCTCTAGAGATCACTGACTATTGATTAAATATCATTTTTATTGACTCTGAGATTCCCTGATTTGATACTAAATGGATCTAAATTCCAATGTCATTTATTAAGTTAGATCATCTCCCAATAACATTATAGTTATATCCTATAATCTTGGAGTTCTTCAGTTATAACTAAAGAGGGTTTTAGAAGGATCCATCTAAATGATCGAGTGAAAGTTATTGATGAAGAAATATATACTAAAGTTAGGTGTTAATAATAAACACATTTATAATCTATATAGTTTGATATCAACATGACATTTAGAGTTTTAATGGTCATATTAGTTTAACTATCTATCAGAGGATTATATGAAGTACTAAAAATAAACTCTGTATTCAGATCCTAATAATGATTTCTCCAGAACATTCAGGTAAAATATATATCCTAGTAGGTTTAGTTCATAATGATACTCCTTTGAATCTCATCACTTAATTAATATACAGCCAAGTATTTAGATCAATAGATAAATATTCCATCATTTTAATACAATGTTCTTATTTCATAAGGTGATAAACTATAACCCAAATTATATTATAACATTTTTATGTTTTTGGTAGTATAATGATGAAATCCAGTGTGCTGTTTTACCATTTACATTTTGGTATGGGTAATTAATATAATATCCCCATAATATTTTGTCTCTTAGGATAAAATTCTGGATATACTTGGTGTCAATATACTAACTCTAACATATCCATTTTCATGTAATCCCATTAGAAATATGCATTTAAAAATTTATACATATTCAAATTTATTGGATGAATAAATAATAATGAATTATAATATTTACCCAATAAATCCTTCTCGTAGGTTGTTTATGGAACACAGACTCAGTTATAGAACCATATCATTCAATCATAATAGTGGATTAGCTTAGGGATATTTCTCACCTTGTTCTGTAATCCCACATATTCCCTCTATGCCTTCTTTTATCCTTTCATAGATGGATGGTTAGAATTTCATCTATAAAAGATTATATTTTACCCCCTTCTATAGGATTTCATTATCAATATTCTGTAAATAAATAAATATTCGATCTCTTTAAATCATTTTCCTCGCGAAACAAGCATGGTGTTTCGACTCGAAGCATTATACACCTTATTATCCTTCCAAGGGTGGTAATGTAACAACACAATTTTTTTGTCAATTTAATTTATCTTAATATAATTGTATCATAAAACACATAAATAATATAGAAAGTATATTTTTTATCATAAATGATATCGTATTAAAAAAACCAATAATAATGCCAAATATTACATCCACAAAATAAATAGAATATATGATAATAAGAATAGGAAAATTTGGATCCGCTTAAACCACTAGAAAGACCATACTCATGAAAAAAGTTGTTGAATTTTTTTAAAAAATATAATAATAATTATAAAAATGAATATATATATCCTAGAGTGAAAATATAATTGAATTAATAATTAAATAAATTATAGATATTTATAGGAATTAAGGAGCCTATACAGTTGGAATTTTAACATGACCACTAGAATTATAATCTGACTGTTAGGAATGGTATTATGACCATTATGATTAGTAATCAAGCTATTAGAATTTAAATCTCACCAATAAATATATATATAAAATTTAGGAATTTTTATAAATGAAAATATGATATAATTATATCATTGAATATGTAAATAAACATTTAAAAACTAATAAATTATGTGTTGGTATTTTTATAAAACATAAAAATTGATTTAAATTTTTTAACTAATATATAATATTTAACAAAATTATTTGCATAAAATATATTCATAAGTCACTAATTTTTTATTATAATTATATGATAATTTTATGATACCTTATTTAATTTCTCAAACGATCATAAAATCAATTATAATATCAAAACTATTATTGTTTTTGAATAAAAGAGGATTTAATTTAAAATTTAAAATTTTCAAATAATCAAAGTTATTCTCCCTAAATAAATTTCATTTTTAAATCAATACATTGGAAAATGGTTATGGTGAGTTTTTCAGTTTTTTTTAAATTGTTGAATTGTAGGGGAATAGTGAAATATGATAATTTTTATGTTTAACATTATAAGATTTTTTGTTCAACTACTGATGTAAGAATGATGTAAGATAAAATTGGTTAGAAGTATCCTTAAATAATTACTATATTTAATCATATTAATCCACATTATTGGCATTCTTGATCCAAAATAATAAACTAATGAATATAACAATCAAAAGCTCACATCTCCCAACTATAAATACCACCCTCACCACCCATTCTACTCACAACTAAAAAGACTTGTAGCTTGTATATATTATTCCCAATTCCCTTCAAAATCCTCTCTTTAATTTCCATGATCTTCTAGTCTAAAAAAATAGCAATCCCAAGTGTCTTAAGTAGGTTCTCAAGGAAAAAACATTCAAGAGGTAAAATCCTCAATCCTTATCTTTTAATTTATTTTATTTTCATATCCTCTCCTCACATACCCTATACAAAGTGTCTTGAAAAAAAATATCATATATATAATAGAATGATATTTTCTTAATCTATATCCATCATTTTATATATTCTCTTCTCCTTTTATTTTAAAATTGAAAACCTTATCCATGATTTGTCTGTTCACAACATTCATGGATGATGAGTTTTCATTTTCCATTACCACCTTCAAGGATAGTAATTAAAAAAATATTATTGTTAAATAATATTTTAATATATATATATAATAACTTTTTTCATGTTTTGTAACTCAATTATAGACATAATATTAAATAAAATGAATGTAGTTTGGGATGGTCGGAAAAACCACCAAAATAAACTAAACTTTTATCATTAATAGTTTATAAAATAAAACAAACTCATACAAGATTAAAATATTTATGAGAAGATTTAGACTTATCTAAGTGAATTTATACCACTTCATTTCACATATGGAGATTTATTTTCAATTTATAAGAACATCCATAATTATATAAAACTGAACTGATCATGAAAACCATGAAAATGAACGCTTCTGGAATGAATAAATTGAACTCTATAACTCATCAAAATGACCATAAATGAACATAATTGAATAATATTAAATAAAATAAATTTATAAGAGGTTACAAATTTAGTAATTAATTAATTTAATTTGATTATATAGGATTCTAATTGAAAATTCAGAACTTATTTAGACATAAGGTAAGGGTATTATCGAACCCAACTACTTTTTTTCAACTTATAACTCTTTAAAGAAATATTTGTTATGAATATTCTTCTAACATTACCTAAATATTATTTCACTATTCTTTCTTTTTATCTTCATGGATATAACTACTTCCAAACATTATTTTATGAAAAAAAAATTTCAAAAGAACTATTCTTTCCAAAACATATCTTGATTTATCTTGTGTCATTTCTTATTCACTCAAGAGTGATGATTTCAAGATCTAATGTTTTTCCCATTTAAATTTTGAAACCAAAATTAATTAACCAAACCATGATTGAATAAATACTTATGGAACTAATTCCTTTCCATTGGTTAATTCTTGACTATTATTATAATATGTTATATATGGCATGCCTGATTATGTAAAAATTATGATGTGATGGGTGGGATGGGAATTATGGTGCCCTCCAATTCAATAATTAATGTGATGTATCTCATGATACAATGTGTAATATGTTTAAAATTTATTAATGATTTGTTCATAATGATTATATTATTATTGTTGACATATGTTATTCAAGAACATAATGATTGATTTATTAACAACTATGTGTTTTATTTATCTAAAAAGACATGATGTTTCATTTTTATGAATGTCAAAATTCCACATATTTTCCTATTATTTCCTTCATTATGTTGTTAATGATCATATAATTTTTTATGATGATGAGGATTATGCTCACCCATGTTATATTGATTCATGTACGTTGTTCATCCTCTAACTGGGATTTTAGATCACCCCTTTATTTGGTGTATATTATTTGGTGATTTCATGTACTAAGGAGAACCCGATCCTTAAAGAATAAATATGTAGGATTTAAGTTGTTTTTGTTTTATTATGTTCATGATATTTATGAGATTCATTTTTTCAAAACACTAAACCATTTGATCATTTTTTTGTATCTTAATTATGTTGTTTATCATAAATATGATGTAATAGTTATGTAATGAAAATTAGGGTCTTAGAAGTTGGTAACATAGAATTATTTAGATAATCTTAATATTAGTATTAAATAAATTTTATGAATGCACTTAGGATAAGACTAATAATATTTAAGCATCCCAAAATATTTGTTTTAGAAAAATAAAATGCATAGGGATCCCCTAAGATATTCCTTTACTGTTAAATTTATAAAAAATAAATTATTTATTCATGCCTTTTTGACTTATATCTTGTTCAAAAAATTTCTATTCTAGAAAATGTAGGGATCCCCGAGAAGAATGAAAAAAACCCATGTTAGGGATAAGGGAAAAATTGTTTAAATGATATCCATAATTCCATGTGATATAGAGTTCAAAACATTATAAAGGTTTTTATCATGATGGCCTAGGATATGAATAATAACCCAAACCATGTGTAACTTCATTCACCCAAGAAGTTATAACAATTCATTGGGTCCTTTTGGAAGAAACAACCACCGAAATTTAGAGGGTATTCATATGCACTTGTTGAGAAACAGAGGGTATCTCAATGTAAAATATATTTTCTATGGTTCACTATTATATAAAGGATATGGAGACTCTAGTGATCCATTGATAGAAGGATAATATGATTAATGTTGGTTATTGATAAAGGACACCCAGATTAATGATGAAATAGAAGTCATATTGTAGGAGACCTTAGGAAAATATTTTTAATAGGTATTTCAATTGAAATATTCATACAATTACACAGATAGAATTTATAGAGTGGAATTAAAAGGATAGATAATTTTTCATGAATTATGAAAAAAACCATCATAAGGCTTGCAAGATACAACATAGCTTTTCTTTATCAAGAATGATAGAAAAATAGACAGATTATTTAGCAGTTTAACACCAAATCTTCAAAAGGATCCAGTAGTATGATACTTCTAATGTTATGAATAATTAGTTCAATGTTCTCTAAAAATGGAGACGAAATTTGTAGAATAATCCCATGGTTATGGATATAATAATATAATAATGGAGTTTCATGTTTGTGGTTTAAATAAAAAAGTAGGGAAGTGGATCCAAACACCCATGTGTCAAAAGTTTGCGAAGAAGAATCATGATAATTTCCACAAAGGAATGAGGAAACGATTCAAGTGTGGGAGAGAAGGCCACAAATCTCATTAATTTCAATGTGACATGAAGAAAAATAATAACATAGTAAAGTAAAGTAAGGAACCTCACAATACACCACCCATGGTTCAATGCTTCAACTTTAGAGAGCAATGGAACTATGGAAGCCAATGAACTAAACATTTAATCCTTGAGGGTAATTAATGTTATTATCCAACATTGTCAATCAAAAAAGGGAAATATTATTCCATCACTAATACTGATGTCGATCAAGAAAATAAATTCATTGAATGTACACTTCTTATTCACTGAATAAAAGAAAAAATATCATTTTTCTGGTTCTACACATTCGTTTATATCCGAAAACGTTTTCTTGAACTATTGAATAAAATACGATATACCTTGTTGCAGATATATCTATAAAAATACCTCATGGAGTGATCATTGAATCCCATGTGTTGTAATATTCCCATATTGAAATATGTGGGAATATATTTATAGTGAATTCTATATTATATCCCTTGGGGGAATTTGATGATATATCAAATAATGATTGAGTCTTGTTGTATGGATAAAACATAAACTATTGGGAAAATTAATAATCTATTTATATTCTAAACCATATAATGTTCCACTATAAATGAATGGAATATCCTGAATCTCCTTTGTATAATACCTCAATGGTGTGGGTGTTGGTACCTAGTGAATAAGAATGTCATTCCCAAGTAGTTTTATCCAAGTAATGAATTGAACTTGAGAAAATTTTTATTGTGAGGGAATACAATGAAGTATTTCCCAAAAAGTTACTTAGACTTCCCCCACATCATGAGGAAGATTTATCATTATACCTTATATGTGGAGACACTCATATATCAAAATTCTCTTACGGGGTGGTGTAAATTGAACTGGATGAGTTAAATAATCATCTATAAGAGAACATGGACAAAGGGTTCGTACACCATAGTGAATCACGATGAGGTGAACCATTATTCATCATAAAGAAAATGGATGGATCAATGATGCTATGTAGATATTAATAAAATCTAAATAATATCCCTATAAAAACAAGTATCATTATCCAATAATTAATGACTTGTTTGATCACGTACAAGGATATTAGTACTTATCATATATATATATATATTCATTAGGGATATTTTAAACTAAAGGTGAAGAAGGATTATATATAAAATGATTCCTTTCCTACATGGTGGAGAACTATGAGTTCCTAGTGATACCCTTAAAAATTAATTATTCAACTTCAATCATAAGGTATTTAATGAATAGAAATTATAAAAACAAACTTCAAATATTTTATGTAGTGTTTATCGATGATATAATAATTTAATACAAGAGAAAGAAGGAACATAGATATGTTTTAAGTATTATACTTGGGACATTATGTCAGGTGAAATTTTACTCCATATTTATAATGTGTGACTTTTGGATATAGTAGGTCCCATTCTTGTTGAACATGATCAAAAAATGAGGAAATTTTTACGGACTATTAAAAAATAAAGGCAATTGAGGAGTGGCCCATGGCCACTAGTTTCATGTAAATCCATATTTTTATTTTATTTGGAGGGGGACTATAGATTTTTTGTGGGAAATTTCTCATGATTTTTTATCATTTTAAATTTGTTAAAATGGAAAGTGGTAAATTATGTCTGGATAGAATAATGTGAGGAAATCATAAAGGAGCTCAAGAATAGGCCAATCATTGAACCTGTAATTAAACTAATAACAAGGGGATAATTTTGTTGTGACCTAAAATGATTCATTGAAGAATGTATTCATTTTTTTACTCGTGAAAAATTATATAGTGATAGCCTACACCTTATATAATTTAATGATCCAAAAGCAGAAATACCAAAAACATGATCTGGGGAAAACAGTAGTGATATTTTCTATGAAAATCAGGTGGCACTACATCTATAGTGAAAATTGTGAAATATATACAGTTAAAATAGTATAAATTATATATTCACAGAGAATGATCTCAACATGAGTCTAATAACATTGTTAAATCTAATCAAGGACTACAATTTATCTATTCATTGTCATTTGGGATAGGCGAGTAAGGTAGCTGATTCTCTTAGTAGAAAATAACATTCTACTTTATCCATGACTTGAATTGATAAATACTCTATCATTATAGATAAGTAAATGATAAATTTAGAAATCATAATGGTTTAGGGTACATCCTACCGTTACAAAATTATTTCTTTTTTATATATCTAAGAAAAGTCAAGAGGCAATAAGGGATGATCTAGAACTTCAAAAGAAGGTGGAATTATTAAAGGAAGGGAAGCTGCATGAGTTCCACATTAATTAAGTTGGTTTCATCTGATTTGGAACTAGTATTCTTGTGCCTTCATCACCTGATATAAAGAAGGTGATACTCAATAATTAAAATATATCATCCTTCTCTATCAATCATGAAAATACAAATATATAGCATGATATTCCAGAAAACATGTAGTAGGAAAAAAAAGATATCTTAGATTATATATCTAGTTTCATGGTGTTTCAGAAAGTTAAATTAGAGTAAATGAAGTCTAAAGGAAAGACAAAACCATTTTCTATACTAAAATGGAAATGGGAGAATGTCACCATGGAATTTATTACTGGAATCCCAAATACATTCAATATAAAAATTTGATATGGTTTGTGGTGGGTTAAATCACCAAGACTACCCCTTCCTTGATTTTTGGGAATATTTATCCATTAAAACACATGATAGGATATCTGTGAAGGAAGTGGAGATGCTTCTTGGGGATCTAGTTTCGACCATATATGATTGTGAACCAAGGTTTACATATACATTAGGAAAAATTCTTTAATGTTTTGAGTACTAAATTGAATTTCAGGATGGCCTATCACCCCAAAATGAAAGGAAAATATGAATGTACTATTCAATCACTCATAGATAGTCTAAGATCCTGCTCAATGGAATTTAAAGGTGGATGGGATAAATATCTCCCATGAATGGATTTCTCAAATAACAATAGCTTCAAAAAGATTATATAAATGGATCTATATGAAGATTTATAATTGAAGTGATGTAAAAATCAAGATTTTAAGGATAAATTGTTAAAATAAAATCTACTTGGACCTAATAATTTAAAAGGGGATATCTAGAAGGATAATCAATCTAAAAAATATAAAAACATTTCATAGCCCGAAATAGGGTTATGTTAACAACCATCGATGGGAGTTGATGTTTGATGTTGGAGAAATAAATTTCTGTTGAATATCATGATGGAAGAGAGTATTGTGGTTTGGAGAGATATGGAATCATATCCTAAGGTACATTAGACCATTTTAGATTCTTGATTTTATATGGGTACTGTCCTATCTGCTCGCACTTCCACTAATTATGGCTCATGATAATGTTGTTTTCCATGTATATCTCTGGAGGAGGTAAATGAATGACCCATAAAATGTACTAAATTTAGAGGTGGTAAAACTGGAGAACTAAATACTATATCAAGAACAACCAATGAAGATCTTAGGCTATAGAGATAAAGTTCTATTCTACATTAAAACTCATATTGTCAAAAGTGTTGTGGAGGAACCATAAGTTTAACTACCCTAACCATAATAGTCCAAAGTCTGTGGTTACTGTTTTACAATGTAGTAGATTAAATATATTTAATAACCAAGGATCAATAAGTTTATTAGTATTTAAGAACTATATACTTACATGGTTCGCTTATTTAAATTGTAATTATTCGAATATTATCACCATGGAAAATAAACTGTTACCCAATAAATTATTCAAAGATGTCATCATTATATCCTAGGGAAGGAAAAAAATAAAAGGGTGAGATAAAATTATAAGTAAGGGTTACATGAATCAATAAAAAGTGAAGAAAATATAATAATAAATAATCATAATGTCAATGGAAATTAGTGAAAAAAGAATTCCATCAACAAACTGAGAATGAAAATGCATCAATAGATTTTGTCGATGTGAAAGTAGAATTTAAATAATAAACTGAATGCTAAAAGAAGAAAATTTATAATTAATAGATGTAATTTATTTGGAACATGAACCACTATCATCAATAAAATTCAAAATATAGTTTAATTTAATGGGTAGAGACCCATCTAATCCTTGTTGGAAACAAGTTTTATGGGTTTGTCACCATCTGTTTTGTCTCATGAGACATTTTGATGCATCGAAGAGATATATAATATCAGGCCCCACCCATCACTATAAGTACAATGGATTATTAAGGGAAATATTTTATTAATGAAAAATATTCCTCATAAAAATATCCATATTGAATATAAGATATAGATTTATCAATATAGCCCCTGTTAAAACTACTTTCAAAATAAATACTTTATTTAAATATGGTATATGACTAAGAAAACCATCATATTAATGATTAAAATTTTACTATTTAATGAAATATTCATTAAATGATGGTCACACAGAAATTGGTAGTATACATACACCACACACAAGTAATAAGTGGCGAATAAAGAATACATTATATATATAAAAGTAATATGAGAACCCCCTTACAATGTTATTATCATAGATGTGAGAATTAATCAACGGGGGGATTATGTGTAACAAATGAATATCCAAAAAATTGATCAAGTAGGACAATAACATAAATAAATAAACAATGTATTCCACAAATAATCATGGAAAACTATAATAAAAATGTATATTGATGACCAAAATAATAGAAATTGATTTTAGAAATCCCTCACCTTATGTCTGAAAGCATTCAACACTTGTAATTAATGTCAAAATTAATCAAATAAGATTAATTAATTACATAATTAAGAAAATTTTTCTATATGTATTTTATTTATTATAATTTTATTAATTCCTTTTATTGACTATCAGATGTGTTATAAGATTCAATTTCTTTGTGACGGGAGTGTTCATTTTCTTGGTTTTCATGTTAGGTTCGTTAGTATGAATGTATAGAAGCTCATGTAAAATGAGAATATTTCACTAAAATTGAAATAATATGTAATTAAAGAACAAAAATAATTTTATATGATCTTATATATCATTCGGTTTTATGGTACTAGGATGATTCATTAGATAAAACATTAATGAAAATTATTTAATTTATTTTGGCGGTTTTACATCAATCATGAACTTATATCATTTTACTTAATATCATGTTTATATATTTGTAACATAACATTATATAACTTATAATATGTATAATTTAATCTTATTTAACCATAATAATGGTTTTATGAAAATATTTTATTGCAACAATAGAAAAAAAAAATGTGTCTTCTAGGTTGTCGAATAATCAACACATTACAGACGATGTTTTCCTTTTTAGAATAAAAGGTAGAGGAGATGGGGTTTAATGATAGGAATTCAATTATCATAATAAAATAATAGGTTATATATTATATCATTGTTAACATTCATATTTGGATAGAGTATTACATAAGTGAATAAGAAACAATAAGAAGTTAAAAGAAAATAAAAGAAAATGAAAGCGGATTTTACCTCATGTACAACGCATCCTTGAGAACCTCCTTAAGGAAGTTGGGATTGGTATTATCATGAGACATAAAAGACCTAGATGTGTGGAATATAATTTTTAGAGGATTTGGTAAAAATATTAGCATGATCCAAGGCTTATAAGGTGTAAAGAGAATATGTGGGGAGGGGTGGTATTTATAGTTGTTGGAAAGTGGTGTTGTTGATAATTTTATTCATTTGTTAATTATTCTTAATCAAGGATATCAATAGCAAAGATTCTTATTAAAAAGTAAAGTAATTAATGAATGTTATTTTTAACCAATGGGGATTTCATCAGTCGTACATCATCCATGACTTAATAATTCACGTATTTAGCTAATACCAAAAATTACTGTATTTCACTATTTACAAAAAATTCAACTACTTTACAAAAATATGAAATTTACCCTGACCATTTTTAGATGCATAAAATTAAAAAATTGAATCCATTTTTTTAAAATAAATTTATAAATATGAGATATCTTTTTAATTAATATAATCATTTATGCCAAAAAATCCGATTTTAAAATTAAAACTGATTTTATTAAATATTTAAAAAATAAATAATGTTTCATAAAATTTTCTTATAATAATAGGAAAAAATATTAATTTATGGATCTATTTTTTTGAAATATATTTTTTTTTAAATTATTATATTATTAATAAAATTTTAATGAAATAATTATGTTTCACAAAAATTCCAACAAATAATTTTTCATTTTTAAAACATTTATTTAATTATTCGATGATATAAATATATAAGATTTTCATTTATAAGATACTTTAATTATATGTATACTTTCATATGTGAGGTAATTATTCTAGGGGTCACATTATTATTTCTAAGAGTCATATTACTATTCAAAAAATCAGGTTAATATTTAATAGTATATCACTGCGCGTTTAAGATCAATGTTACATTAAAAATAAGATATCAAGTATGTTTATTTATGAAGATATATACCATTAATATTAGGGTGTTATATTCTTATATCCTTTTAAAATTTTGGGATCAAATGATTCCATGAATATTAACTTCTAAATATATTTGGGTGGTTATTCTTCATAACATCCTCTAGTTTCTATTTTCCATCTTCTATTTTATGGGTTCTATGAAGAAATTTTATGAGTCAAGTCATATTATTTCTCAATACTTTATCTATAGTATCAATAATCGTAATATAAACTTCATATTAAGACAAATTGGGTTACAGTAATATTTTATCATAGGTGAGTACATGTGGTGGGTCTGGCATGTACTTATTTAATAATTATAAGTGGAAAACATACTGAACTTTGGGGAGACTTGGAGGCATTTATAATTGGTAAGAGATAGTCCAAATTATTAAAATAATTTAAATTTTTCTAATGTACCTTGGGATTTATTTCCCTATACAACTGATCTTTATGGCACCCTTCCATTGAGATACTATAGAAAGACCTGATTTCACACGTGATGTTCCAAATAATTACTCTGGATGTTAGTATTACTCTTTTTCCAAATTTGAGCTACGTTAATATGGGCTGGAATAATCTGTAACTTTTTATTTGTCTCGTTAATATGTCCTGGGCCCATACGTTTCTTCCTAGCAGCATCAACTCAACTTGTTGGAGCATGAAATCTCTTTCCAAATCATGCCTCATATGGCTTCATTTGAATACTAGAATGGAATATGTTATTGTATGAATATTCTACCAAAGGTAAATAATGATCCCACATACCGTGAAAGGAAAGTCATCATAATCTCAACATGTCTAATAATGTTGTAATAGTCCTTTCAGACTGTCCCTAGATTTAATGGAGATAAGAAGTACTCTAATGAAGCTCAATATCTAAATCCTTTGGAAGAATCATCAATAATTTTGATGTAAAATTGGGATCTTGATCAGACACAATTGATAGAGGTGCACCATGTAGTCTTACAATTTCATTAATATAGAGTCTTTTTAGGATCTCAAGTTGTAAATATTCTATTATAGTAAGACAATTTTCTAATTTTTTAAGGTTCTCAACAATAACCCACATCACATCAATCATTCTGGGGGGTCTTTGGAAATACATTGATGAATTACATAGTAATCTCATACCACATACAAATAGGAATTGGTATAGGTTTCATGAATACACTAGGATGATTTGTATATTCCTTAACTTTTTGAAAAACTATTAAACTAAATACATAGTTAGAAATTTACCACTTTATATTATCCCACCAAAAATGTTCCATCATATATCTATACATATTAGTACTACCTGGGTGTATAAAAAAATCAGAACTATGAGCATCATCTAATAGTTCCTTTTTGAGAACAAATATTGATGGAACACATAACCTCTTTCCAAATTTCATAATTCTATCCTTATACATAAAGTATTACAATATTCCACCATCAAATCCATTTATTTTCTATTGAAAATTCTCATAATCAGATTGAGATACTTTTATCTATTTCAGTAATGATGCTTTATAAATCATTTTAAAAAAGAAATATGGTTTCCCTTCCATAAAAATTCCCATATACATATTTACTTAAACCATGAATATAAGATCTTTATTATTCCTCATTTAGGATATAAGTCCATTATCAATCCTATATAATGAATGATCTACCATATTTATTTTTCTTGGTTGGTAATTTAATGAGAAATCATAATCATTGAGTAACTTGATCCATGGTCTTTACCTCATGTTGAGTTCTTTCTAAGTAAATTTTTATTTCAAACACTAGTGATTCACATATATCTCAAAAATTTCACAATCAATATATTGTCTCTATATCTTCATAGAAAATATTAAAACGTCTAAATCAAGATCACATGTTAGATAATTTTATTCATTAATCATCAACTTCATTTATGTATATGCAACAATATCATCATTTTGATTAAGGAAACAAATTTGTCTATTATTTTATGCATCAATGTCTATCACTAACCCATCACTTCCTAATGGTAGATCCAAAATTAGTAGATTGACTAATCTAACCTTAAATTCTTCAAAACATTATACACATTATTTTAATCATATAATATTAACCTCAATATGTGTTATCTTTGTTAATATGTTATTTAATTATGAAAAATACATAATGAAATACAGATTGTAACCTTCTAAACTAATTAAACTATGTACATTAGTTATGTTCATTGTTATTAGACACTCTTGGATTGCAGTTTTATTCACAATATAAAATTAGATTCCATCATTAGAGACAATATGGCCAAGAAAAGAAATTTCCAAAATCTAGATTTCATGTTGCCAAAATTTAAAAAATAAATTGTTCCTTCTAAGAGTCTCAAGAATAATCTGCAAGTGAATCATGAGATCTTAATATATTTTAATGTACATCCAAATTTCATAAATTAATACTAAAACCAAATCATCATGAAATTCCTTAAATAATTTTCTCATTAGATCCATGAAAACAAAGGTTTTATTATTCAATCAAAATGTAATTTTTGTAAAATCTAAAAGTCCATAACTCATTTGAGAAGATTATTTTAGAATATATTCTTTAATTACTCACAATTTATGATACCCAGAATGAAGTTCAATCTTAAAAAATATTGAGTTCCTTGATGTTGGTCAAATAAATCACCAATGTGACACATATGATAATTTTTCTTTATTTTAATGCCATTGATTTCTCTATAGTCAGTTCACATCCTCAAGGATCTATATTTATAATTAAAAAAGAGAACATGATCTCCCCATGGGAAAACAATAGTAGAATAAATCCCTTATTAATCAAATATTATTGTTTTCTCTTTAACTGCACAAATTCCATAGTGGCCACTTGGTATAGAGTCTCTAATATTGGTCTTACATCATTGATTAAATCATTTCTGAACTCAACTTCACGTTCTAGGGGGTGTCCAAGTAAGGCCATAGTAAATACAAAAACATATTCCTATAAAATTGGTACTTCCTAAATTTAAAGATTACATTACTCATCCCAAGAGGATTTTTTTACTTCCTCCCCAAGAATTTCATTCAATAGAGGTATTGTGGGTGGATCTAGGTAAGAATTAGATGATGAAGATTTTTCAATAAAGATATGTTCTTCTAGATCCTCCTCAAGAATAATAATTTCCTTCTTATTATAAGAAAGTCAACATAATATTTTGAAATACATTCCATAATGTGGATTTTATCAAATTAAACCATATGCATTAGGATAAGTTAAAAAATAAAAGAATGTTTAGGTGTTATAATGGGGACCGACCAACACATTTTTGTTTCAATAAGACTTTTCATAAGAGTTTTGACTGATAATTCTTTTATTAAATCAAAATGGAAATTTATTTTTTTCCTAAAAGAATTAGGTAGTTGTAATAGATTGTTAGGATAACGAATCAAATAAATAATTGGATAGTTTTTAAGATAGTATTAATGTACCTTCCACAACATAATTGGGTACATCTACATTAACAATGGTGTTGCAATAATATTTTCCATCTCCCCTTGGCCACTTTTGTGGAAGATTTCCGTGAATCATGGGACATTGATTTGAATAATAACCCATTTCATTAAATTAAAAGTAATAATCTTTATTTAATTATTTCATCCACATATATTCATTAACTCAATGAATATTATCTCTTAACAAATAAAAAACTCTCATGCAATTCAAGAATTTTATAGGATAATTATTTTCACATTTTTTTCATAATGGGAATTGCATTATTACCTTATCTTATCTGATGCTTTAAATTTTCCATTGTTATCAGAAAAAAGGATTTTTATTGATTTCCCTTGAACATATAGGATCTAATAAATTCATTCTAAATTTTGGTAGAAATTTATACTATTTCATCGTATAATGAATTTTTTTGAGAATCCAGTGCCCTTCAAAGACTATTCATAAGACCATACAAAAAATGATCAATATTGTTTTCGAAATAATGTATGTAATATATAGTGTTGACGTAAAAATGATGAAAAATCCCGAACAAAACTAGATCATAAGGGGATTCCTCATAATGTTCAGCTACGGAGCCCCATAGCCTTGCGGTTGGCGCAAAGCTCTCACTCTGTGAACACACTGTGGAGAAAGGAGGCAGAAGGCTCTCTGAAAAGATTTGATGTTCGTGAACCCGCCACAGATCAAGGAGGCGGGATGCTCTATGAACTGATTTGATGTTCATGAACCCGCCACCGATCAAGGAGGAAGGCTGCTCTGTGAACAGATTAGACATTCACAAACCCACCTCAGAGAAAGGAGACGAGATTCTCCACGAACCAATTTGAAATTCTCAATCCCACTGCGGAGCAAGGAGGTGGGATGATCCGCGAATGGATTTGAGATTCGCAAAATCTGTAACACCCCGAGATTTTATGAAAAATATTCTTTTTAATTTCATTAATGTCTTGTATTGTACGCTACACCAAAAGGAGCTTTCACAACACGCATCCTTGACTTGCATTTCATTATACACAATCACGACCTTCCTTGATAGCATGTGTAGTACGCAATACCGAGTTTTACTAAATAACGATATGCTATTAAAATATTATTAAAACTAGCCGTTATGAATATTAATAACCACTTTTTGAAATTTTGTAAATTCTATTTTTCAAAATGGACTTCATTTTTGGATTCGGAATATCGAAATTAGCTTAGGGTGAAATTTTGGTACTTTTCGGATAACTTTCATATTCTGATGAATAGTGAAAATTACTAAATTTTAATTAAAAACAACTTTTTTAATAGAAATAATTAATAGTGATAAATTATTAATTTGAGTGGTTTTAAAGTATATTTAGAATATATTTTTACAATTTAATACAATGTTGGTCAGTAGATGTAATTTCACATTTAAACCAGTTATAAACTAGTGTCAATCTTTTGATAGTTATTATCTCTTAAAAACACGCTATTTGTTTTGACGACGAGAAATAATTTTTAAATTAGTTAATGCAACTGATATGTTTTGAATTTGGTAAAATAGACATCATTTTTTAGTTCATAATATCAAATATAGCTTAGGCCTAATTTTTGGTATTTTTCTAAAAACTTTCAATTTTCGATGAATAGTGAAACCAATAAGTGGTAGTTAAAAAAACTGAATTGTTCATAAAACTTAATTTTACCGCTTCTGTGAGTGGAATTTCGAAAATCCGAGAGACACAGTTAATATCAAGGACTAAAATGTGGTTCAATGAGATGAAAATAATTTTTGGTGAATAGTAACTTTTTAGTTTTATTTACCACGGTTAAAAGTAAATAGGGTAATTAAGGGTAGAAATGATATTATTATTACCCTAACACATGTCCTAATTCTATTGGACAAGTGTAATTCGACCAAAATCAAACTTAGGAATAAAATATGACCATTTAGGCCCACTTGGATTAAATTAAGACATTTATTATTAATTTATTTAAAGAAGGGTTAAAAGAGTTAAAATCAAAGTTTATTTACTAAAACATTTTTAATATGGGGTTATACATAAGATAAATTCGACTATAAATATTCATTAGAAATATAAAAAGATTTCCTACATAATGGTATTTTATTTGTAATTTTTAGACATTAAATAAGTTAATTTATTTATGACACAATGATGATGCAATAATTATCTTATTAATGAAATATTGACATAATTGATGTTATAAAAAACAAAATAAATGTAATTTGAGACTTTTTATGAATTTAACTAATTTTCTAGGTTACTATGATATATTAGTGTTGATTTAATCAACTTGGTTCGAACATATAATTCTGTTATGACTTTCAAAAAAATCATATATCAAATAGTGTCAAAATTGACAAAAAATAGTTTTTAAATCAAATATTATATTATTAATTGTTATGTTATTTCTAAAAATCTAAGGTTCGTCCAAATGACTTATATAAGGATATATATTAATAATAAACAATTTGGGGTTCGTTTGGCATGTTATAGTAAGTGTATTAACCATATAGTGTAAGAAAACAAAAAGACGCGGTAAAAGTTAAATTATTTAACTTAGAGTTAAATCTAATTGATAAGGTTAAAATAATAACCTAAACATGTCTAAATCCTATTGTCTGATATTATTTCTACCCATCCCCACTTTATCTTCGAATTGAGACCCTTTTGAACCATTATAAACCGATTTTGACTTTAATATAAAATAATATTTTGAGATATTCCTAAGGTGCCCCTCTCCTCCCTTATAAAAGGACACCTCCTCCCCCTCCTCCTCACACCAATTTGAGCCCTCATGCTCGGCCAAACCCTACCAAAATCCTTACTCCACTTCCCTAGAATAACCCTAGAGGCCCTGGTCTTCTTCAAAGACCAATCTTAGTTCCCTAAGTGGAGGATTCAAGGAGGCGTTTCAAAGAAGAGGTAATATCCACTACCGATCTTTTCAATTTATTTCTTCTTCAACATCTTCTTCTTTAGTTGTTTCATGACAAAGTAATAACATCAGTATTACTTACATACTAATATGTTATTATAAATATGAAACAACCCTATTTCACCTTCTATCCATCCTACAGAAAAATTAAATCACCGCGCGTGCGTACGTATGGAATACCGTCTCCACACCGTGGTGTAATCTATTTTCCACCACCACCTTAATAGGATGGATATAATGGTGTAATGAGTAACTATATATGATTATTATAAAGTGATATTGATACTGAAATAGTCTACATACACTTCAACAGAATTCAACGACCATGGGAACGATATCATCGCTCGTGCGTACGTACGGACTACCGTCTCCACGACGCGATGAGATTCATTCTCAATGATTAACCATTCATGAATGATTATAAAGTATACATAATAAGTACTAATGAAATATATGACATAATAATGATACTGGATTTATGTAAATTTATATGTATGTCATCTACTTAATTCCATTCACTTCAATAAGGAAACGAAAACAGTGTTCATGCGTACGTACGGACTACCGTCTCCATGAACGGTGTATTTCATTCCATTTATCAATATTATATATTTATATATATATTCTGAATATATATTATATATAAATCATGTTTTACATTCTGGATATAAGTAATCATGATCCAAGTAATCATATTGACAATTACAAGTTAAAAACACGAACGACAAATGAGACGATTTTACGCAAAACGCTACTTTAACATGAATTTACAAAAGAATAGGTAATATAAATTCATAAGTGGACCATATATGATATAATAACAATGAATATGATTCTGGAATAAGTCAATAACATGATTTAAATCATTATACAGGAGGTTTGGACACTTACAAAGCAAGTCTGACCTAAGGTAAGGGAAATATCACAATCTCATTTTTATCCGAGATTGTTTATACTTTTGTATTTACTGGGGTGTATTTTATCATCCACATCCATGTTTCCTCAATATGTAATATTATTTCCATTCACCTACAAATTTTTAAATCCTATTTTACCCTTCGGTGAGTTTTTAGTAAAATATATGAAAGGAATCTTTTGACGTTATTCGTACGAGGTTCTTTTTTGACTTTTCTGACAAAAGTACGCGAAGAATGTTTTTTTAACTTATATGGCAAGAATGGATTTTTAAAACATTATTTCCAAGAATCTTCCATTATAAGTTTTCATGTTTATTTTTAATCAACATCTTTTAGTTTATAATTGTATGACATGTTAAGAAAAGAAAAGTGTTTTTGAAGTAGAAAGGATATTTTCCTCAAGAATGGAGTTCAAATGTTTTATCAAAATTATTTTCCATCTAAGATAATATAGGGTTCTGTTTTTATCCCTATTATTACATTGATTTGATTATGTTTTGAGGGAATTATTTTTATGAAGTCATTTACCTTATATGATTTTTTTATGATGTCATGATGTTTCAAGAATCCCATTTTTATTAAATGTGTTACGCGATGATGTATGATTTATGATTATGTAGCACACATAAGAAAGGATTCATTATAAGATGGGTGGGACCTATATCTCACTCCAATGAATTGGGTAAAGATTTTATATCTCATGAGATAGACATGGCTGGAATGGTAGGTTATACCGGTTCAGTGAAACAGGACTGAAACGAGGGTTACTCGATTCAGAAAGGGACTTTGTCCACTAAGATAGTCTTGGCAATGAGTCTTGACTGACAAGAAATGATTCTCTATTATTATGTGTGAATTCCACAAAGTTTCATGTTTTAAGTTATGATTATTGTGATTACATTTCACTGCCATGATTTATCCCTTGTTATGAAATTATGCTCTCTTTTGCAGGTTATGATTTCCAAAATGTTATGATCTTATGAATATGATGTGATTGATATTTTTTTGTTTACCCTTACTTAGCATTTGAGCTCACCCTTTTATGTTTTCTTTTCCCCAGGATATAAAGAAAGGTTTTTGGTAAAAAAAAGGAAGATATTTATGGGAGATGTTGAAGATCTTTCACCACGATTAGAAGATTATATTCCGAGTTTCCAAAGACACTAAAGTATTACGGTCCTTGTGTGTGTGTTTTTGTATTGTACTAAGTATTCCACAAAATTAATGTAATGTACATGTACGTCAGGATCCGGGTCTCTACAGTTGGTATCATAGGAAAGGTTTAGTCAACCTTTGGAAACAAGGATGCGAGAACTTTAGTGAGATCCCTATAGATATTTCTAAGGTGTGTCTAGGGATGTCTCTAAGGTTAAGTATACGTATAGGTTAGAGTACTATAATTACGGTAACGATCATAGAATTAAACCTAAGATGTTAGATATTGAAGGTACTCCCCCTTTATTATGTTGTTTTCCCTAGCATGATTTTTGCCTCTCACACTATTCTTTTTGGGTTTTAGACGATGGCTGGAACCCGAAGGAACCGTGTTGATCAATGCAATGGACAATGCAATGATTGCCCTCCTGAACAAATAAATGTTATGGGAGATGGAGTGGAAAATCTTATTGCTATACTTACACAAGCTATGAATCATTCTGGACTTCCAAATGAACAGATAAGGGAATAATATTCTATTAAGTCCTTCATGAGGCAACGTCCGCCTTCTTCTAATGGGTCTTCCGATCCACTTATTGCTGATCAATGGATCAGTACCACTGAAAAGATATTTTCAGTTCATCAATGTTCTAAACATGATAAAGTCATCTTAGCAGTATATCGTTTGGAAGGTGAAGCTGATCAATGGTGGAATCTTATCAAGAATACGAGGCCAAGAGATGAAATTGAGTCCATGGGATGGGACAAGTTCAAGAACTTGTTTTTCAGAAAGTACTTCCCTCGTACTCTTCGAACAAAGATGGAAAAGGAGTTTCTTAAGCTGAAGCAGAAGGATGATGAATCTGTTGGTATATACGAAGCGAATTTTACAAGACTTGCAAGGTATGCATCTGGCATTATCATCCAACCTGAAAGTAAAGTTGATCGATTTTTCAGTGGCTTAAAACCAAGTCTTCGAAGGGCATTAGCTATAAGAGACTTCAGTAGCTATGAAGAAATTGTGCGTTGTGCTATCAAGGTAGAAATGGAAGTTGGTGTTACATATCCATCTCATGGTTTTGACAAGAAACGAAAGATGAATTTCAAGGAGAAATCTCAGAATAATGGTGAAAAGAAGATGAATGTTTCCTTATGCACAAAGTGTGGAAAGAAGCATGGTGGAGATTGTCTTAAAGGGACTAGAAAATGTTTTAAGTGTGGAAAAGAAGGTCATCGAGCAGCTGAGTGTAGAAGTAATTGAAAAAGGGTTTCTAATGATGTGAATAAAGCAAACACTGCAGAGAACGCACCACCAACACTTCAATGCTTCAAGTGCAAGAAAATGGGGCATTATGCTAATAAATGCCCTAATCCAAGGGTTAGTGATGATCGACATGAGCAGCCGCTTAAGGCAAAGGATAAAGGGAAGTCACATGCGATCACTATTGGCGATGTTGAGTATGACAACGATGTGGTGGAATGATTAAGTGTTTATGTAATGGGATTCCAAAATAATGTTGTATCATGGAGTATTGTAATATTTTTGTATTGGTCTAATGTGGTATTCAAAGTGATTGAGATATTTTTGGAAATAAGACGATATGCGCATAATGAAGGGAAAATGAGAAAATGAAATGTTTAAAAGTATTCATTAGATCATGATTGAAATAAGGACTAAGTGATATCATGGTTTGATTATAAAGAATTTTGAGGATTTTGGTATGTGTAAAGTGTTAACGTTTAACTGCATTCATGTTTTCACTAAGGTTCAATGGGTATTCAAGAGAATACATGATTAAGGACTTTGAATGTTTAGAATGTGACCAACAAGACATATCTTATGATATATGGGGATCAATGATGGTATTAAATCTCTGGTAATTGTTTTCACTATATTATGAGAGTGGACTGCAGTATTATGGGTAAGCCTAAAGATTGGAATGGATTATGTTGGACATAATATAGTATTGTTTAAGGATAGAAGTTTTTTTTCGATATTATTGATGGGATGTTATAGTAATATAGTTTTAGAAAAAGGAAAACCTGCAGGACGGGCGACAGCCCATCGCGTCGGACAAGGCGGTGGGAATCGAACCCACAACCGAAATGCGACTGGCCTTTATCGCCTACCACTGGCCTACAGGAAGTACCTGTTTAGTAGAAACTTGTTTTATTTTATTAAGTGGTATGATATATGAAGTATAAGTTCATTTTTGGAACCATATACGATTAATTTAACCATAAGATGAACTTATAACTTTTCAAACCTTTTGTTTGAGACAGATGGAATGACCCCTCATTCTATTACATGATCTGCTAACACATCACGAATGATAAATTCAACTTCATTTCTTTAAAAGATGAAGTGGAAATTGTCCAAAGAACGACCAATGGTGAGACTATACCGAAATCACGAAAGTATTTCTTCTAATTCCAATTTCATCAACTTTAGGGAAACGATCTTGAAAACCAAAAATGGTGTCCTATTGCTCTTATATCTGATTAATCAGATGGTACCTTAGATCGTCACAAATTTATGGATTTGTGATTGTTGGCTTTTCCATAGCCATGTTCTCTACCACTCTCCATCAGAACATGATGGTTAGATTTTTCTTCCATATCCATATTTTCAGCTATGTGGAAACCCAGTGATTAGTTTATTTGGGTAATCGTTACATTTCATACTTTAGTTTTTAAAGCCATGTTTTGGTATTCCTTTTTACGATGTGGGTTTCTATCAAAGAAAATTTCGAATAGTAAACCATTTATAACCCCAACGAATTTCGAGGGCGAAATTCATTTTAAGGGGGGTAGAATGTAACACCCCGAGATTTTATGAAAAATATTCTTTTTAATTTCATTAATGTCTTGTGTTGTACGCTACACCAAAAGGAGCTTGCACAACACGCATCCTTGACTTTCCTTTCATTACACGTAATCACGACCTTCCTTGATAGCATGTGTAGTACGCAATACCGAGTTTTACAAAACAACGATATGCTATTAAAATATTATTAAAACTAGCCGTTATGAATAGTAATAAACACTTTTTGAAATTTTGTAAATTTGATTTTTCAAAATGGACTTCATATTTGGATTCGGAATATCCAAATTAGCTTAGGGTGAAATTTTGGTACTTTTCGGATAACTTTCATATTCTGATGAATAGTGAAAATTACTAAATTTTAATTAAAAACAACTTTTTTAATAGAAATAATTAATAGTGATAAATTATTAATTTGAGTGGTTTAAAAGATATTTAGAATATGTTTTTACAATTTAATACAATGATGGTCATTGGATGTAATTTCACATTTAAACCAGTTATAAACTAATGTCAATCTTTTGATAGTTATTATCTCTTAAAAACACGCTATTTGTTTTGACGACGAGAATTAATTTTTAAATTAGTTAATGCAACTGATATGTTTTGAATTTGGTAAAATAGACATCATTTTTGAGTTCATAATATCAAATATAGCTTAGGCCTAATTTTTGGTATTTTTCTAAAAACTTTAAATTTTCGATGAATAGTGAAACCACTAAGTGGTAGTTAAAAAAACTGAATTGTTCATAAAACTTAATTTTACCGCTTTTGTGAGTGGAATTTCAAAAATCCGAGAGACACGGTTAATATCAAGGACTAAAATGTGGTTCAATGAGATGAAAATAATTTTTGGTGAATAGTACCTTTTTAGTTTTATTTACCACGGTTAAAAGTAAATAGGGTAATTAAGGGTAGAAATGATATTATTATTACCCTAAAACATGTCCTAATTCTATTGGACAAGTGTAATTCGACCAAAAACAAACTTAGGAAAAAAATATGACCATTTAGGCTCACTTGGATTAGATTAGGACATTTATTATTAATTTATTTAAAGAAGGGTTAAAAGAGTTAAAATCAAAGTTTATTTACTAAAACATTTTTAATATGGGGTTATATATAAGATAAATTCGACTATAAACATTCATTAGAAAGATAAAAATATTTCCTACATAATGGTATTTTATTTGTAATTTTTAGACATTAAATAAGTTAATATATTTATGACACAATGATGATGCAGTAATTATCTTATTAATGAAATATTGACGTAATCGATGTTATAAACACCAAACTAAATGTAATTTGAGACTTTTTATGAATTACACTAATTTTATAGGTTACTATGATATATTATTGTTGATTTAATCAACTTGGTTCGAACATATAATTCTGTTATTACTTTCTAAAAAATCATATATCAAATAGTGTCAAAATTGACACAAAATAGTTTTTAAATAAAATATTATATTATTAATTGTTATTTTATTCCTAAAAATCTAAGGTTCGGCCAAATGACTTAGATAAGGATATATATATTAATAATAAACAATTTGGGGTTCGCTTGGGATGTTATAGTAAGTGTATTAACCATATAGTGTAAGAAAACAAAAAGACGTGGTAAAAGTTAAAATATTTAACTTAGAGTTAAATCTAATTGATAAGGTTAAAATAATGACCTAAACTTGTCTATATCCTATTGGCTGATAGTATTTCGACCCATCCCAACTTTAGATTCGAAATAAGTCCCTTTGGAACCATTATAAACCGATTTTGACTTTAATATAAAATAATATTTTGAGATATTCCTAAGGTGCCCCTCTCCTCCCTTATAAAAGGACACCTCCTCCCCCTCCTCCTCACACCAATTTGAGCACTCAAGATCAGAAAACCCCTGCCAAAATCCCTTCTCCACTTCCCTAGAATAATCCTAGAGGTCCTGGTCTTCTTCAAAGACCAATCTTAATTCCCTAAGTGGAGGATTCAAGGAGGCGTTTCAAAGAAGAGGTAATATCCATTACCGATCTTTTCAATTTCTTTTTTCTTCAACTTCTTCTTCTTTAGTTGTTTCAAGACAAAGTAATAACATCAGTATTAATTACATAATGATATGTTATTATAAATATGAGACAACCCTATTTCACCTTCTATCCATCCTACAGAAAAATGAAATCATCGCGCGTGCGTACGTACGGAATACTGTCTCCACGCCGTGGTGTAATCTATTTTCCACCACCACCTTAATAGGATGGGTATAATGGTGTAATGAGTAACTATATATGATTATTATAATGTGATATTGATACTGAAATAGTCTACATACACTTCAACACAATTCCACGACCATGGGAACGATATCATCGCTCGTGCGTACGTACGGACTACCGTCTCCACGACGCGATGAGATTCATTCTCAATGATTAACCATTCATGAATGATTATAAAGTATATATAATAAGAACTAATGAAATATATGAAATAATAATGATACTGGATTTATGTAAATTTATATGTATGTCATCTACTTAATTCCATTCACTTCCACAAGGAAACGAAAACAGCGTTCATGCGTACGTACGGACTACCGTCTCCATGAACGGTGTATTTCATTCCATTTATCAATATTATATATATATATATATTCTGAATATATATTATATATAAATCATGTTTTAAATTCTGGATATAAGTAATCATGATCCAAGTAATCATATTAATAACTACAAGTTAAAAACACGAACGACAAATGAGACGATTTTACCCAAAACACTTCTTTAACATGAATTTACAAAAAAACAGGTAATATAAAGTCATAAGTGGACCATATATGATATAATAACAATTAATATGATTCTGGAATATGTCAATAACCTTATTTAAATCATTATACAGGAGGTTCGGACACTTACAAAGCAAGACGGACCTAAGGAAAGGGAAATATCACAATCTCATTTTTATCCGAGATTGTTTATACTTTGGTATTTACTGGGGTGTATTTTATCATCCACATCCATTTTTCCTCAATATGTAATATTATTTCCATTCACCTACAAATTTTTAAATCTTATTTTACCCTTCGGTGAGTTTTTAGTAAAATATATTAAAGGAATCTTTTGTCGTTTTTCGTACGGGGTACTTTTTTGACTTTTCCGACAAAAGTACGCGAAGAATGTTTTTTTAACTTATACGGCAAGAATGGATTTTTAAAACATTATTTCCAAGAATCTTCCTTTATAAGTTTTAATATTTATTTTTAATCAACTTCTTTTAGTTTATAATTGTATGACATGTTAAGAAAAGAAAAGTGTTTTTGAAGTAGAAAGGATATTTTCTTCAAGAATGGAGTTCAAATGTTTTATCAAAATTATTTTCCATCTAAGATAATATAGGGTTCTGTTTTTATCCCTATTATTACATTGATTTGATTATGTTGTGAGGGAATTATTTTTATGAAGTCATTTACCTTATATTATTATTTTTATGATGTCATGATGTTTCAAGAATCCCATTTTTGTTACATGTGTTATGCGATGATGTATGATTTATGATTATGTAGCACACATAAGAAAGGATTCATTATAAGATGGGTGGGACCTATATCTCCCTCCAATGCATTGGGTAAAGATTTTATATCTCATAAGATAGACATGGCTGGAATGGTAGGTTATACCGGTTCAGTGAAACAGGACTGAAACGAGGGTTACTCGATTCAGAAAGGGACTTTGTCCAATAAGATAGTCTTGGAAATGAGTCTTGACTAACAAGAAATGATTCTCTATGATTATGTGTGAATGCCACAAAGTTTCATGTTTTATGTTATGATTATTGTGATTACATTTCACTGCCATGATTTATCCCTTGTTATGAAATTATGCTCTCTTTTGCAGGTTATGACTTCCAAAATGTCATGTTCTTATGAATATGATGTGATTGATATTTCTTTTGTTTACCCTTACTGAGAATTTTAGCTCACACTTTTATGTTTTCCTTTCCCCAGGATATAAAGAAAGGTTTTAGGTAAAAAAAAGGAAGATCTTTATGGGAGATGTTGAAGATCTTTCACCACGATTAGAAGATTATATTCTGAGTTTCCAAAGACACTAAACTATTACGGTCCTTGTGTGTGTGTTTTTGTAATGTACTAAGTATTCCGCAAAAGTAATGTAATGTACATGTACGTTAGGATCCGGGTCTCTACAAAATCACCGCAAAGTAAGGAGGTGGGATGCACTTACAACAGATTTGTCATTCGTGAACCCGCTGAGGATAAAAATGGAAAAATGATTCGCGAACAGATTTGACATATGCAAACCCGCTACGGAGAAAGGAATTGGGATCCTCCGCACGCCCCTTTGACGTTCACGAGCCCAACACGGAGCATGCTCCCTCTCCATGCCGATTGAGCTGTACTTCGCAGCACCTCTTGCCTGTAAATACCAGGCTTCCCTCGATCCCACAGGATGGGTCCTCCGACCTTTCACCTTCTGAGCTCCTACATCACGAAGCAATTGATTCTCTTTGAACCCTGAGCCTTTCAAGGTACTGTTTCATCACCATGTTCCTTCCCCTTTTAATGGATTATACCTCTCTTTAATGTGGGATTCCCATCCCAAATACCATAGACCTCCGCGAATGAAGGAGATCCCTAAGGGGACTTGGGTTATCAAGAAGCGTTTATGCTTCGTGAAACACCCATCATACATATGTGATCTTCATGATAAGGCGTGGTTACTGTGCTTCACGAAGAACATTTCTTCATAATGGTAAACTTCACAAGGCACATTCACTTCACGAGGCATTTCTTGATGAATGCCTTTTCACTTTACGAAGCACCTTCCATATACACTTATGCCCTATACCTAGACTAGGAGACTTCACCTCACGATGCACATCCTGTCACGAAGCCTCTATACTCCACAGAGCACTAAAGATTCACAAGGATTATACCTATGAACCCCATTGCACTGAAAATCCTTTTCTCGTGCAGCCCTTCTGGTTTTCATGAAGAAATTTCAAGGTCCCTTGTGATGTGCTACCCGTTGCACTGCTCCGCCTCATGCTTCTTCGCATATGAATGCTAATGTCTATTGCTTCTTTTCATATCCACACTATCATTGACCCCCCAAATGGATCACTCCGTGAAACACCCCTTTCACATCATTGTCGATGCCTTCCTTCCCTAAATGGTGGGTAGGTATTGGTTATGTATGTCCTAGAGATATGAAGCACACCCACCTCGTCTGAGCTGCAGAACGTTAAACCGTCAAACACCATCGTCCTCAACAGAAGACGTTAAACTGTGACCTCGCCCCATGCCTTGCATGCAGGGTTCCATGTATTGGTCATTCTCTACACCCCTTGGTCTCCAAAAGAGTGATATCATTCCCCACATAGAATGGAATCCTCTTTATCAGAGTGGCGTCTGTCCGTAGGGAAAGTGAAACCAACCTGGAGTAAGCCCCTAGCTTTTCTTGCAGGAGGTAGCATCCCTGATCGTCCTCTCTTCCTAGGTTCCAAATCCCTCTCCTGTTTGGCTTTGTCTCCACTTGGGCCTCCACCCTAGAGTAAGCCCCAATCTCCATCACCCTTGGTCTGCTAATCATGAGTCAGACCCTATTTACACTTTTGTCTAAGAACAACATGTATGTCCCACTCCACTTCCCATGGATGCACCATCCACAACATGATCGTCAGGCCTTTGCTGCCTCTTGTTTCGCACACCGAGCATGACTCACGCGAGATTAGAGTAATCATTGACCATGACATCATATCTAGGAAACCTAGAGTGTAACCCCAAACCCCCTTCTGATCTATGTGGAATTTTATCCTTGGAAAGGTAAGGTACGTAGAATGTTGCCCTGAGGTTCAAGCCCAATGACCATTGTTCCCGACTATCTTCACGTTGGTTCACCAACTCACACCATTCTGAACTACATGGACTTTGATCCTTGCCAAGGTAAGGTACATAGGAATCCTCCATGAGGTTCAAGCATAATGACCCTTAGTCCCGACCATATTCACGTCGGTTCACCAACTCACACCATACCGAACTATGTGGACATTAGTCCTTGCCATCGTATGGTACGTAGGAATCCTCCTTGAGGTTCAAGCCTAATGACCATTGGTCCCGACCATCTTCATGTTGGTTCTTCATCTCACACTATTCTAAACTATGTGGAATTGGACCCTTGCCAAGGTAAGGTATGTAGGAATCCTCCTTATGGTTCAAGCCCAATGACCATTGGTCCCAACCATCTTCACATCATTTTTCCAACTCACACCATTCCTAACTACATGGACTTTGATCCTTTCCAAGGGAAGGTATGTAGGAAGCCTTCCTAAGGTTCAAGCCCAACACCCATAAGTCCTGACCATCTTCAAATCAGTTCCCACTCCTTCTGAACTATGTGGACATGGATCCATACCATGGTAAAGTACATAGGAAGGCTCCCTGAGGTTCAAGCCCAATGACCATTTGTCCCAGCCATCTTTACGTTGGTTCCCCAACTCACACCATTCTGAACTACATGGAATTTTATCCTTGCCAAGAAAAGGTACATAGGAAGCCTCCCTATGGTTCAAGCACATCACCCATCAGTCTCATCCATTTTCACGTCGGTTCCCACTCATTCTGAACTATGTGGACTTTTATCCTTTCTGGGAAAGGAATGTAGGAATCCTCCTTGTGGTTCAAGACCAACAACCATTGGTTCTGTCCCCCTTCAAGTCAGTCCACCTTTCTCCTACATAACATTAAAATATGTCCACCCTTTTCATCATGCACGGTGTTAAACTGCATCAACCATCCAGCGGTAAGCCGTTGTGACCCCACCAGGGGGTAAGCCATTGTGATCCACCATCCTGTTGTAAGCCGTTGTGACCCACCATCTAGTGGTAAGCCGTTGTGACCCCCATTCCACAATAAGCCATTGTCAACCCCATTCGGTTGTAAGCCGTTGTAAGGTGAACTACGAGTTCAATGATTCCCTGCCACAGGGATATGTAGGAGGTCTCTTTGAGAATCAAGCCCAACATCACCATCATCCCCGAGTTGACTCCATCTCATTCTCCACACACTTCACTTAACCACCCATCATCCATTTTGGTTCTTACCTTGGTATCCACATCCCGGTGGGATCATGACACATCATTGTCTATTCCCATTAACAATAATCGGGTAGCTAACCATGCATTATCCCCAACATTGGTGTTCCCTCATGGGGTTGCATCACTTAATACGCACTAGTCAGTATTCTGGTCAGTCTGATCTGTCTCCGCTAGTGGTTAAACCTACGTCATACCATATGTTAAACATATGATGTTGTGGAAAACGTCATATACATGCATATGGGGTATAATTGCTTGTGTTAGATGTCGGATGCCTCAGGCTTCCACGCCATAGTGAGGCCCAATAATAAGGGGAATAAACCTTTACGCGCTAGTATCCCAGTGTCCAGACAAACCAGGGATGTCCAACGTGACTACTCCCCTGATTGACGTTTGTTTCCCTAGCTGGACCCCTTGGAATGTCCTGACATAAGTAGTGTAATTAACTGGTGTCCATGATGATATGGCACTGGGAAGAGTTTCACGAACTACGTATTAAGTCTTTAAGGGAGACCCAAATTAGTTGACATGTTCCGAGGACAAATCCACGGAAGGAAGAACCGACATACGATCATCCCATTTCAATCAAGGAGAAAAACATGTGTAAACAAGGAACATATGCCGCATGCCTTTGGAAAGTGGGAATGAGGGGGAAAACAATGTCGTCGACCTCAAACAGATGGATGCAGACGCCCTGGTGAAAGCATTGGAAAAAGAAATGGTGAACCCAACAAGAAATTATTCTCCATAATATAAATATTAGTAGTGTTTGAGACATCATTGGACAAGCGTGTCATCGGATCCATCTATCTGATGTCGGGTCTCACCAAGAAAATAGCAGGTCTGGCGTGAAACTCAATAGATGTTGGGGAATTCAAAATGCTGGCAATCACAGTCTGTGATGTTGTCAGCATGGATACATCTTACCTACCATGGAAGATGGAATGGTGTTGGGGCACTGGTCACCGATTCCTTTCCTTTCAGCACTAATTGGTTAATCTCCATGCTTTTCAGGAATGAAACTGTTGTTGGAATTTGATCACCGCCCGCCCACTGACGCAGTGGCAGGGACAATTCCAACACAACAGTCCCATGCGACTCCACCACTTTTATGTCAATACCCATGCCTACAAACATCGAGCATCCATGCCCTATCTCCCCATCCGAAATCATTTTGTGGATAATGGTCAACGAACTCGTACACCAGTACGAGGTGAAGGGGATTATCCCGACTCAGGATATGGACCTCCGGGATCTAGAGGCGTCTACTCCTTATTATGAAAACTTCCCCCAAGGGCCGCATAGGGTGTCACTGCTCCCCAATACTACTTAAAATATTTTTTGGGATCCTTTACCCAGAACGACTCAATGACTCTCTACCCTACGCCGAAGAGGTAAGGGATGTTCGGGGCAGCCTGTTCAGGATCCTATTTTAGGGGACCCTAAGGATTTCTCCCACTAGGTCATGCCATCGCCAACATTCGGTACTACGAGTCGAGGAGCTGGTAATCCATGCACCTGCACTGTTCACCCCAGTCCGGTTGACCCAACTCCTATGTCGGGCACCGGCCAACGAGGACGCCCACCAAGGGGAATCAACATCATAAACTATTGTTGCTCAGGCCCCCACTGATGTATATGACCAACCCCTTGCATATTATGAGTAGAGAAACTTATATTCCTAGCCAGGATCGAGGCCCCAACTACCCCACGAGAAGGATGGGTCGACTCCCTTGGCTGCCAGTGTAGATAGTGGCCACTGTTAGTATGGAGGCCCTCCCCATACCACCACCATGGAGAATGCGGGCCTTGAACACTTCCAAGCATGGTATGGAATTGCACCTTCTGGTTCCATCAGTCCAAATGAGGGACCTCCCCATGATAGTGACACTCAACCGGAAAGTCTCTCTTATGCTCATTACAACTAGTATGAAGTCATCCCTCCTTACACATACATTCGGTGTGGGGATGTTTCACATTCAGTTAATATCCATTATGGGGGACCTTCCCATGTCCTCACAACACCTGGTGAACATCCTCCTCACCACATCAATCGAAGGGGTGGGGGCCAGCTTCACTTCACCAGTACCTACCACGGAGGTCCTACTCATGTTCAGATCGAGAATTATGAGGACTCTCCTCTCACTGAGGTTTCTTGGAGAAACAATATTGGGGGTCCTACCCATGCTCCAATGGCCTCGAGCACAGGTCCTACCCAAAAAAGAACTTCCCACAAAGGTCATCCCCATGAACCCTTTTATATCTATACTAGTGTTCCTCGCACCCCGACCTACTCAAGCAGAAGTCCTCTCTGCCCCAGCACTAGTACGATCAAAGGTCCTCCTCATTGTGGAAATATGCCCAATCTTGAAGAACCATCCCGGGGCAGGAGGGAGGGTCATCTCTAACATAAAGGGAACACTACGAAGATTCAAACTGAGATCATACCATTTTTCTTCTCAGATTCAGAAGTTGAAAATGACTCAATGATGAAACCCTTTCCTAGATACCCAATGTCAAGGACCAGGGTAGGAACAAGGCACATCAACCTAGTACTCTGAGAATGTGAGGTCCATCAGATTCCCACCTCCCTCCAAAAGTATATCCAGGAGTTAAAAACATTAGAAACTCCAAAGGTTACAGCCATGAAATCACCACCACAAGCACCAGAAACATTTTCTTCCTCGACTAGAGATCAGGAAGAGCTATTTTGGGTACCAATGGTAGACAAGCGGTGGCGTGGTCCACTTCCAGGAGAAGTGGTACCTACATGTGAAACTGCAGTAGTCTTCCTGTCTTACCATGATGTTGTTGCTATGTTACTTCACTCTTTCGAGGATAGCCCACGATGTGGAGGTTTGTATCCTTGCTCGAGTTACTCTCCATCGTCCATCCTACTGTCTCAGCGTTCACCTTCGGCACCACTACCCGTTCCGCAGCTGCCTCTGGTTGACGAGTGGGCCAATGAAGGGCCAGACCCTGAATCCAATCCCAAAACCTTATGGGATATCCTCGCGGTAGACCACTTACCTAAGATGTTTTGGATAGTTGTAGTGCCAAATTTTTGTGCGTCAGAATCCCTCACTTAATAGGAAGTTGTGTGTTTCCCCCTAACCCTTTGGGTGACTCATTTCCATCATCAGCATCAGCGAGTGGCCTTTCCTAAGAGCCAAGTGCATTTTGAATACATTGGAAAATAGTTCCGTCTGGTTGATTAGGCCACACTTCTTATGGTTCAGCGCCCCGAGTCACTAAGTCGCATTAGGGCCATCCAGCAATGGTACCTTAAGAGTTTCAAGTTACTCTATAGAATTATCAAAGAGGCTTGTCCCCACATACAGATCCGTCGCTTGGGACAGTATGAAGCCCTCTTTTCAGTCCTATCTAGAGACAACCCAATGTTTCCTGCAAAATTGAGGATATACATCCAGGAAGAGTCACGGATAACATGGCGGACCTTCAAGAGGAAGATAAAGAGCTATACCTTTTTGGAGAGGACCTTCCCCCTGAGGGTTCTTCACACTTCTTGGGTCTGTCAGGATGGATTACTTGTCCGAATAGGAATCTACTATGTCTTCTTATGCCAACTGAGGCACTAGTCCTTAGCCGAAATCCCAATAACGAAAAGGAACTCCTTGGAGTTGTCAATCACTCTGACCCGTTTGGATTAGTGCAAAAGGTGGAGGATGACCTCATGAAATCCACATTGCATCAATATTCACCGAAAAGAAGAAGGTGGTTGACGAACTCCTTGCTGAATGCGCTGCAGAGCGATGGCTAGACTTCAGTGATCCAAGACAGGGGTAGCAGGGGTAGGCACAACATCCCCTCAGTAAGTTACCTCCAGTTGACCCAGACCATCTTTCCCACACAGATAGGGTTGAGACTACAACCTAAAATAAGAGGGTGTGTAATTTCTTGCCCAATCCTCCTGAATGACTTGACATTCCTCAGGACCCAGCTCAGATTCCCCCATCTACACCGCAGGTCATTCCACTAGCTGCTCCATGAGTCGTTGGCCTTCCTTATAATGTTGAAAACACGCCAATGCATTGGAAGTTAGGGATACCATTTAAGTCAGGAACCCCCAACCAGATGATCCAATAACGTCACTCATTACTCATCTCAAGGAATTATAGACGCGATAAGTGGTGCTCTTGCCCGATGACAAGCCTTATTCGGTGTGGGTAGATGATATGCCAGCACCCCCGGGTTTCAAGAGTCCCACAGTTTCCCCCTTCAACCAGATAGGGGACCCACCACAGCACCTGACCCACATTATCTCAAGGTGTGGCCCCATGTTGGGAAGTCTGGCACAGCAGGTGGCCGCCAGGCTCCGATGTTTTGTGTAAAAATTGGAAGGGACTACGTTTCTCTGGTACAACCAGATCCCCATCGAATTAGTAACTGGATCGGAGGACCTCCATAGGAAATTACACTACTAGTTTAGTTCCACAACACAGAAGACGAGTATCATAGACCTCTTAAAGTGAAAGTAAAGGCCTGGTGAGCGCGTCACTGACTTTTTCACCCGATGGAAATGACTCACGTATTCACTTGAAATGACGCTGACTCATGAGAAATTGCTGACGATGTGTGTTGAGAATGTGAAGAGGGAGTTTATCCCTTCTCTGATCACCCATAACTATTAAAAGGGACTTTGATAATTCTCATATATGTCCTAGTGCCTAAAGTAAGCCTTACAAAATGCCAAGAAGGCACATCCGTTGCCTCATACGATCCCCGTGAGAAGTTCTGCCAGGGCTGAGCCTACCACAGTGGCCCAAATAGAGGCCCCATAGGTGACTAGAGTTGTTGCTAGTGGATTCGTATCCACAGCATCGCAGAGGCCCTCTACCTCAGGCATAGCCACCAGCTGAGCAGTGCCCACCACATAATTGGCAGGTGCCCCGTGCAATGCGCCGCCACTTCCAAGGTGAGATAACTGGGTTCCCCCACACCCCTCAGCAGGATTCTCCATCCACTCTTCCAGATCATGTTCCAAGGTACCCCTTTTCGAATAGGAGAAACTGGGCCTACACATTCAATGAGGCACAGGTCCCCGGTTACATCCATTGTGCCTTGGAGTTGAGGATTCTACGTTTTCTTGAGTGTAGAAGGCCAGAAGAGGAAAACCTTACTGATCACCCTATTTACAACCAATGTCACTGGATCCTAGGTCACACTCTCAAGAAGTGATATGTGTTAAAAGAATGGCTTAAAGACTAGGTAGATAACCACATATTCTATTAAGGCCCAGCTCTGGTACAGGTGGAAAGCGTCTTTATGAGGCCAGACAGCAGCAGCGACAGCGAGGGTGAGTGGCATCAGGTTTCCAATTGTGGATCCAAGAAGTATGATGAATGGATGACTCAAAAAATAGTTTCTCAGGCCCAGGGTGTTATCCGGGAGCGCCGAAATCGGCCAGAGCCGTTAGAAGCCACAACCACCACTTCTGCATCATCGTCTCAGTCGGCCTCTTCCCAGAAGAGAAAACACTGACGACGTAAGGGAAAGTAAAGTCCCCAAATGATGCCATCATCATCCCATACTCTTGGAAAATTCATGCCCTCGGAGATGGGAATCACTCCTAGAATCTGTCCAGTAGTAGACAACTATTGGAGTGACGGTCATGGGTACGCCTTGGTTAACACCATAGAGCTGGTAAATCCCTACATGTTTCCTGACTATGAGGAGCGCCAGGTAGATCCTTCCAACATCCCCAGCCATCGCCAGCATCGACAAAGCCATGGCTATATGAGCCATTGGTATGCCTCAGTCAACACTTATATCTAGTCTATGAAACCTACCAAAACTAGGCAACAGGATCAGTGTAGATCTCATCATGCACAACCTTCTCATCGGGTGGCATCATGCCCGCCTTCGCCACCATTTGTCTTTCTAGATTAGGCAGAGCCACTTTGACCATGCCATGACCAGCCACACCTTGCTACAGGCCAGTATCAGTCATCTATCCCTCATCTGGTAGCCACTCTATGAGTCTCAACTAGTGTCCATCAGAATTTTCCCAGTACCACTCAGCTGCTCGTCCAGTCTTCTGGGCCCACCATACCTCCTGTCATAGATCTACCTACTACAAGTAAAAGTCCATTACTGGCATGGAAGTAAAATTTTCATAAGAATCTATCCAATATTCCAAAAAGGCTCTACATCCTTGAGGCCCTTCACTTATCATCAGATATGTGCGAGGCCCTCACTAAGGCTTTAAGAAGCCCCCTCTTATTTGAGATAAAAGTAGTAGTCGTTGAATCCTTTCATGATGAAGCTATCAATAATGATGAATGAAAAAACATTATCTATTTCTATGGAGATGATGAAGGCACCCCCATATAGGGGAACATTCTCCCTGTACATCATTGGCCAGTTCAATGGCATGGAGGTTCATCGCTATCTTGTAGACATGGGCTCTGGAATAAACTAAATCCCAACTCAAACACTATGAAATATGGGATTGTTTGAAGATGATCTGAGTCCCCATGACCTATGAATCCAAGGTTATGAAATGATGGAGCAGACACCGGTTGGTAAGATCCTCTTGAAAACCTAGTTTGGTGGCCTCGTTGGCAGCACCAAATTTATGGTAGTCTCCCAGAACACCGCCTATAATGCTTTGATGGGAAGGCCATGGATCAACTTGCATGCAATCGTTCCCTCATCATATCACAACTTCCTCAAGTACTCCCTTAGTGTTCTAGTGGGCGTGCATCAAGGTGATGTGTCTCCCTTCACCTCTTGTGAATCCTACTACCTGGATGCCAACTACTATAAGACCAAGGACATGTTGATTTAGACTAATGAGGATAAGCATTCCGTGACTGCGATCGACCCATGGACATATACAGATGACGCCTACGTCTTTCCAATCCACTGATTGGAGGCTATGACCCTGAACATGATATAATAATTCTTTGTTTCTAGGATGAGGGGGGAACACATTCCCAGGACTATGCAACACCAGAAGATCACTGCGTACTCCAATAAAAATCTGGATCAGGTGATCCAGGATCCTCCTACCCCTATAAGGTATCGGGATGTCTGCCCCATGGAAACAACAATATGTCATAGGTTCTTGTTCTGTTGGGATGGAATTAACCGGATCAATCCAACATGCCACAATTTCGTAGATATCATCATGTGTGGCCCCTTTGGAAGATGTCCTGATGGGATCAGATCAATAGCCATCATCGCTATGGTTGCGGCAGCACAGGAGTCCTCATATGCGGTGACCACTATCGCTCAGGTTGGTACCAGCCTCCCATCATGATCTGCCAACTCAGAAGCAGTTCCTCCCACTAAGGATCCCTCCTTCATATGTGTAGAAGAGGATTTGGAGGATTCTTCTCCCTCCTATGAATATGGAATTTTGGCCACAATGGACGAGTTGGTATAGGTGATCCTTGGTAGAAAGGAAGACCCAAAACCCACATTGATCTGTGCCGCCATGCCCCTCGAGGAGAAACAATAGTACAAAGACTTCCAAAAACAACACCATGATGTATTCTCCTGGAGTTATGATTAGATTCCCAGACAAGATCCTTAGGTAGCCATCCACCACCTCGGTCTCCCAGTAAATCATCGTGGGTTCATGCAGCCTCCCAAAAAGATGCACCCTTCTCACGGTGCCATTGTAGAGGCATAATATGATATGTTCATCTGATCCAATTTTGATAAAGAGGTCCAGTACCCTAAATGGATAGCCAACATTGTGACAGTCAGGAAGAAGAACAGATAGATTAGAGTCTGCGTCGACTTTCGGGATCTCAATCGTCACTGTCCAAAGGATGATTTCCCCTTCCTGTGATGGAGTTGATGATTGATGCTACAACAGGATTCCAAGCCCTCTCCATTATCGATTGATACTCTGGGTACAACCATATCTGAATGGCCCCCCGAGGAAAATTATTTCATAAACATTAGGTCACCACAAGGTAATTTTTGTTATAAATTCATGACCTTAGGTTTAAAAAATAGAGGTTCCACCTACCAGCGGGCTATTCATCACCTACTTAAGTCGATATTTGGAACGTTGGTGGAATGCTATGTGGATGTTCTAGTGGTCAAATCACACCAGCATCAAGACCATCAAAAAGACCATGAGAAATTGTTCAGCTTCCTCTATTCCCGTCAACTGAAGATGTATCCATTGATGTTTACCTTCGGGGTCACCACTGGAGTGTTTCTCAGCTCGTTGTCAAGTACAGAGGCATTGAGATCGACCCGGAGAAGATCAAGGCCATTTTCCCAATGTCTCCTCAGAGCTACATTAGGGAGATTTGAGGATTATATGGACACTTATCCTACATATAACGATTCATTTAAAATTTTGGCAGGAAAGTGTAAGACCTTTTCTCATCTCATGAAGAAAGGCACAGTCTACGAGTGGGGCGAAGAATGCCAGACTGATTTTGAGGATATCAATCAGTATCAGATCCTGCATTCAGTATTAATGCTACCCGTCTATAAGAAGCCACTAGTCCTTTATGTGACCACCCAGGAATGATCTCTTAGTGCCCTTTTCACCTAGAAGAACAATGAGGGGATAGAGAATAACCTTTAATAGCTCAGCTGCATGCTCCTCAATACGGAGACCAGATACTCCCCCATAAAAAAGAGTTGTCTTGTGCGAGTATTCATAGTATAGAGGTTGATAAATTACTTATAGAACCATGAGGTACAGTTGGTGTCCTGAGTAGACCCACTGAAGTACATCCTAAACATCCCCATGTTGACAGGTCATCTATCTTGGTGGGCAGTGATTCTCTAGCAGTTTGATATTAGGTTTGTCCCTTAGAATGATATTAAGGGGAAAGCATTGGTTGACATCCTTTCCACCCATCCAAATCTTGCTGACTTATCACTGGATGTCAATTTCCTATGGTGAGGAAATCTTATCGGTAGACCAAGCCACATCGTGTTGGTAGATGCACTTTGATGGTGCTTCCCGGAGCCCCACCGAAAAAAGGACCAATGACCCTAGGCTCAACAGAGTAGTACATGGTATCATTTTCATTACCCCGAAAAAATACATCCTCACATACTCATTCCTATTGTTAGAAGGATACACCAAAAATGAGGCAGAGTATTAGGCTCTCATCACTAGCCTCAAGCTAGCCATCAAGATTGATGTGCACCATTTTCGTGTGAAAAGGGGTCTCTGAACTAGTCATCAAATAGATCAGTGGTGACAACATTGTTTGAAAGAATGATCTTATACCATTGTTGGAATGCACTCTCCAGCTAGTTGCGTAGTTCCCATCTCAGCTAGAAGTTACTCATGTTCCTCGATCTCAGAATGGTCGAGCTGACACCCAGGCCGCCCTGGCTGCATCTCTCGTGGAGCCCGAGAAGGATGATATGATTATTCAAATGGAACATCAGATATTTATTGCTCTTGTCAACCTTGATGATAACAATGGCCTACTGGTAAGACACCTTACAGAAAGAGCCTCCATGTCAAGACCCCATAATCCCCGGGATGTGGTGATCAAAGTAACTCCTTACTAGAGAACCCCTTTTTTTTTGACTATCTCCAAAATGGTTACCTCTCAGCTGATCAAGCTAGTTGACAGTGAATCCTACACCGTTCATTGTATTTCACCCTCTAGGGAGGCCCCATCCATGAGAAGATCCTATAAAAGCAAGGGTTTGAAGGGTTTCTCCATCGTTGCATTCAAGGAGTTGTGATTTCCCGTGTTATGCAGTAGGATCACACTGGTTCTTGTGGGGCTCATCAGACTGGGCCAAAACTATCTCACCAGATCTAGAGAGTGGGTTACTTTTGGCCCTCCAAGATCCATGATTGCTTCAACTTCACCAAGAGTTTCCATAAATTCCAAATTCATTGTAACTTCATGCATTAGACACCAGAGCTTATTTAATCCACCAAGTACTCTTGCCATTTGTGCTATGGGGACTCGATGTAATGGGACCATATCCACTGATGACAGCTCACCAATGAAGGTTCATCCTGACAGCTATTGATTTATTTTCCATGTTGGCAGAGGAAATATCACTCAAAGAGGTCATGCTCCATTCCATCATTGAATTTGGGATCTCTAACACCATCTACCAATTTGGAGTCCCTCATGTCATCCTCAACGATAACGGCACAAACATTCAAGCAGCTAAGCTAAAATTGTTTTACGCTAAGTACCACATCCATTATAACCACACATCTCGCAATCATGAGCAAGAAAATTGAATGATCGAAGAATTCAACAAGACCCTCACTAACATTTTGCATAAAATGGTTGGTCAGAATAAGAAGAGTTGGCTGAAAAACTCCCCAATTCCCTCAGGGCTTATCAAAAGATGACTCATAATTCTACCCAGGTGACCCCGTATTCCTTGGTGTACAGAAAGAAGGCCATCCTGCCCATAGTGATTCAATTTCCCTCACTACACACAACTCTCTATGATCAGCTAGTGCCAGATAATGTAATAGAAATCCGCCTATCCGAGTTGGAAGTGCTTGAGGAGAATAGGCTTCATTCCCTGCACAATCTGGAAAGGCATCAAAACAAGATAGATAGAGCTTTCAACTATAAATTCCTTCTCTACTTCTTCTAGTAAGGTGACTTGGTATTGGACCTGAGGGAACCAATGATGCCTGGAAGGAAACCACCCATGTTAGAACCCAAATGGGAAGGACCTTACATCATTCACAAGGTTTATTCCAATGGCACGTTCTTGATGATTACAATGAATGGTTTGTGTATAAATAATCCCACCAATGCCATGTTCCTCAAGAAATACATTACTTGAGTGATGGGGTCCCACATCACTATAAACTGTACAGTCCCACATGACCAAAAACTGTACGGTCCCACATGACCATAAACTCTATGGTCCCACATCTCCATAAACTGTATGGTCCCATATGACCATAAACTGTACAGTCCCACATGACCATAAACTTTACAGTCCCACATGACCATAAACTATACGGTCTTGTATGACCTTAAACTAGGCATTGTCTGAATGATGTTAAACTGCATCTTAATAAATATGTATTGATTGATTCCCATCCTCATGGGATACGTAGGAATGCTCAGACGTCTCATCATGAGTCCAACCCCAGTTTCCTCTTTGACTATCCCATCGTGGTCATAGTTCTATTTGGGGATCTCACATGGAATCATGTAGGAATTTTTGGCCCCACCCAAGTGAGGGTTACGTTGATTGCACCATGTTCCCTTCTTTGTTCTTCTAATCCTTCGATGTCCTTACCGCATGATGCTAAACTGGATGGCCTTTGTAGAACTACATATGGAATCATTCCCATTCTCATGGGATAGGTTAGACATCCCAGATGTTTCATCCGTTGGCCCAGCCCCAAATATCGGGACCTCGCATTGGGATGCAACACATGGTGTGGTGCGGGATTCTTCTTCATCCACATCACGTTCATCATGACTATACCATGTATCCCTCTCCCCAGAGAATCTCTATCCCTTCTGATGTCTTGCGTGATATAAGATTGCATGGGTGCATTTATGCTCCATCAACCCATCATTTGGGTTCCCATTAACATTCACATCTAAAGGGGCCCCCAAATCATAAGCATATATAGCCTAAGGGCACTACTATCATTTTTGGTCAATGACATTAAGGGTTTTAGACAACAAATAGATATTATTCCTGCGTTTTGTATATGGTCAGCAATCGACACTCATTTTTTGTCCCCATTTCGGGTTACATGATACAGATGATGTGTTTCGATTCTGGTAAAAAACTATCATTTGTTGTTATCATCACCCCATATGTCCCAAGCATGGATTGTAGAGGTTTATTCATCCCTACATACTCTCCATATCTTGGTATTCTTTGAGCGGGAGGGTGATTTCAGTTGTCAGACCTTTATGTGATAGGGAGTGCCTAATCCCACTCTTTGTTTCCCACATCGAGCATTAATCATGTGGGATTAAGAGTTATGTAGGAAATACCAGCATGACAGGTCATATGGTTACAATTGACTGGGACGCTTAGCCTCAGGTCCTTCAACCCCTTCAGGCCCCTGGCCCAAGTACTCATTTAGGATTGTGTGGTGTGGTGTGGACTCATGTACTTATTCTCGTCAGGCTATTTGGCCACAACACACATATCAATTTGATACCTCCTTCCCTTAATTTATTTCCTAGCCTGCGAGCACAGGCCCTACAAGGCTTTGTGAGTCCCATCATTTGGGCTTCCATCACCCTCAATATCCAAAAGGGCCCCTGAATGGCATGGATGCTTAGCCCAAGGGCTCTCCTACCATTACGGGCTAACTCCCTCGAGGATTTAGAGCAAAAAATTTATACAAGTCCATTGTTGCGAATATGGTAAATGGTTGACACTCAATTTCTTGCTCCAAATTCTGGCCACACAAGGGTGGATATTGTGTTGCGGACCTGGTCAACAGTTGTCCTCTATCATAATTACCACTTTGTGGTCTTCCATAGGCATGATGAGTCTCCCTCTTTTTCCCACACATTAGAAATTAAACTAGACATCTACAGTCCGAGCTCTATGTACCTAAACTAAGACCTCCTTCATCCTCACTACAAGAAGTCTACCTGTAAATGGGCTGGGACTTTCTGTTTGAGGCCTAGCCTCAGGCCCCTTGGCCTTCTCAGGCCCCTCGCCCAAATTTGTATTTAATGTTGTACTATGTTGTGCGGGATTGTGTCTTCATTCACGTTGGGTTACTCGTCATGCCGTACATGCACCTTATTGAGGTATCTGGCCCTTATTTCCATCTTCCCATTCCCCAAACTACGTGTAGCTTGATTCTCACCCTCATGGGATACATATGACCCCCCAAACGTCTGTTCTTCGGGTCCATCCCCATCTCTTAGAAACCTCCCTATCATTTTAGTCATTTAGCCCGCATTCTTCTAGAAGAGTTTTATACGGTGTGGTATGGGTTTATGTCCCTATTCACGTCGAGTTTATAACAACCATGCCGCATATATATATATATATATATATATATCACGAGCGGCCTTTTCTCCCTTTCACTGCTCTCATATCTTTGAGCCGGATTCCCTTAATCATGTCCCTTGGCCTCTTCGGTGATTCCCCAATTGGACCATGAGTACTCTGGACTAGAATCTAGAGTGTCAGATTCTATGTGGACATGATTTCTCTCAATTTTAGGCATATTAGTCCTCTTCATTTGGGATTCCATTATCTTTCACACCTGAAGGGATGCCCAAATGGCATGGAAGCTAGGACTAAGGGATTTCCTATGAATACGTGCCATCGTCCTCGAGTGTTTCAGACAACAAATTGATACATGTCCTGTGTTGCAAATTTGGTCAGCAGTCGACACTCATTTTTTGTTCCCATTTCAGGCTCACGCGATATGGATGATATGTTTCAAACATGGTCAACATTTATCCTTCATATCCATGCCATCCCCTTTAAGCCTTGAATTTTGGTTACATGATTCACATTATTTTACACCCTACCATGTCCAAATGGAATTTCGACACTCTTGGACCTATCCCTCAGTGAACATTTGCATGTTAGGAAGAAAAAAGACATAGTAAAGGAATCATTCAGGGCTTCACACCGACTTCCCTTTGGCATGAATTCCAAGTATTATAAAAAACCACTTCCGCCCTTATTTACTACACTGAGTATGGCTCACATGGTCTTAGGGATCGGGTTGAGGTCCATACTTACTTAGAAGGATTACTATTCTCTATAGTCAAAGCTTTAACTCCATAAACTAAGATATCTTATAGAACTATGTGCGACTGGATTCCCATTCCCATGGGATACGTAGGAATGCCTAGACGTCTTTTCTTTGGGTCTAGCTCGAGTTACACTAATTTATCTCTTCTATTATATCTTCTGGGCTCTAACTCTTATGGGACCACATGGCGTGGTATGGGATTATGTCCTCTTTCACATCGGGTATTCATTATCGGCACCACATATGCCCCTTTTTATGAGTTAGCACCCCTACTTCTTGTCTCACATGACATTAAACTGTATGTTGTCCCACACGACGTTAAAATTCACCTTCAAGAACAATTTTTGGCTTGATTCCCATCCTCATGTGATATGTAGGAACACCCGGACATCTTATCTTTGAGTCCGGATCAACTAGGAGCTAGTCTCTCCTACCCCATATCCTCTAACCATTCCTGGACCCTTGTCCTATGGATACCTCCTTGGAATCATGCACTGTGTTATGTGGAACTCATCCTCATTCATGTTGGGTATGCTTTATCACTCTGTGCACATTACCTATAGAACCTCATCTCTCTTGTATATGTCTGAGCCATATGACTTTAAACTATGATGCCTAGTCCCACATGACTCTAAAATTTTTCATATATACTACACGATGTTAAAATTCATGGTTGTTCCAATCAGATGACCCTAAAATGATACATTATCATCCTGGCCACAAGACGAAAAACGGAATTGCATCATGGTTCCCTCATTCAGGGGGACATAATGTTTGGTATCGGTCACACACCATACCAGTTGTTAATGCCTGCACAAGGCTTGATTCTTGTGGTGATTCCTGGACTTTCTATCCTAGGTCCATCACTTCAAAAAAAACATCCATTCATCCAAAAGTCCAAACAAGATCTATCAAATTATTCTTCTTTGGGTCCATGGGAGAGACCTGCACAACCTTCCAGAACTACGTGTCACATGAATCTCATTCTCATGGGATACGTAGGAACGCCCATGAAATTTTCCTTGGGCCTAGCCTAACATTTATTCTCGGTGCCTCGACCTAAAACCTCTCCAAGGAACACATGGTGTTCTGGAATCCAAGTCCTTCTTCACGTTGGGTTTTATAATTACCTCACCTTTTGTCTCATGTGTTCCCTACCATTTGGATCCCGAGATCTAAGACCATAAACCATGTTCTCTTCTCGAACTATGTGTGTCTTGATTCCCATATTTGTGGGGTACATAGGAACTCTTGACCGCTTTGCCTTGGGCCCAGCTTAACATTTGTTTTCAGTACCTTGACCTAAATAAAATCCTCCAAGGATACGTGGGGTGGTATAGATTTTGTGTGTCCTCATTCATGTCAGGTTTAAATCCACTACACCACATACTCCCTTCATAGGATCTCCACTTTCACCTTCTATCCTATCATATGACGTTAAACTACACCCGCCCACATGTCGTCAACGTATGACACAAAATTGTGATTATTCCTTGAACAAGTTTAGGATTCCCTTTGTTAGTCATGGGATGCCCTAGATCCCTTTCCGTAGATGTCCTATTCATGAGTAGTTATGATCCCTAATCCGATCGATGCATCCACCTAATGGGTATTCACCACAACGGTGTAATTTCAAGTGTGTTGGACTCCATTCGAACAAGCCATCACTCCACACTCCATGATTTTCATGCCCCCTATTCAGATCCTCATCATCTTTCACATCTAAAAGAACCCCCTAGCAATTTAGATGCTTGGCCTATGGCTCGCCTACTGTCCTAGGCTAACGTTCCGGAAGTCTAATAGATGAAATTTCGAGTAAGTCCTAGTGTTTCAAACATGGTCAGCACTCGGTCCTCATTTGTTATTCACATTATAGGCTAACACAATAAGCATACTATGTTTTGAACACAGTCAATAGTAATCCTTTATTGTCACGCCACCCTTACAATGTTCCAAACATTGGCTATCATGATTCACACGTTCCATTTCCCTATGTTTGGATTATGTCGGATGCCCCCGACTCTACCCTTCTCGTGAACTAAAGAAAATTTGGAAGGATGACATGTCGATTGTCCAGAGTTTACTGTCCTCCAAATGGGACTCTCCCATTTCTTCCTGGGAATTTGGATTGGTTGTTAAAACCTTGGATTTCCGAAGCTTGTTCAACACCCTTATGTTCAGACGACATAGCATGGCGACCATCCCTTGTTTCTCACATTGGGCTCGACCTGCATGAGCCTAGGGATTGATCACGAGGAATTTCACAAATATAAAATATCTGTGTAAAACCAATACAAATAACAAAACTCATGTATGCATCCAATCAATGCATGAAAGTACGTTCGAGGGTTTGTAATTATTATATAACCTAAGTGTCGATCCCTCCCATGGATGGATTAACCCCATAGAAAAAAAGATATTGCTCTGCCATCCATTGACTTGTGGAGTCTAGGATTTTCCACCACCTTTTCAGGTCCCACTCCTCCTCGTCAGTGATGGGGCACAATTCATCAGCTGCAATCTGGGCCCGCTCTATGTCAGTCATGATGACACTCTTCTCTTCGGAGGCCTGCTTCATGCGCTCCTCAGTCTCTACCAAATGGGCCTTCAATCGAAATATTAGCTTCGCTTGAACCTCTAGGGAGGCTGAGTTCCCATTCACTCAAACCTGTTGCCACTATATCTTTTTATCAACCTCCCGAAGCCTTTTGATATTCACTAATTTCCTCCACTGCCAGCCCACACTAAGGCCACAGTCATACTCCCAAATATTCTCCACCATAAGATCTCGATCAAGCATGTGGGGGAAATGATAATACACTCCCCCACCACACAGTTTATGCAATTGTGATCGAAGTTTATCCATGTCATCCAGCCATCACATTTGGGGGGTGTCATCGATGAAGTGCTTGATCAGCTACCGTGAATTACGATCGACTATTTTGTTATCCTCTTCAACAGAAGTCGTCTCTTTCTAGTCGACATGATTGGTAGGATCATATGTGAGGAACACAACTAAGAACTCATCAGCATGGTCCACATCTACTGTTTGATCAGGTATGGTGGGACATGTGTTGTCTGATCAATCCTCATTGTCAGACCCCACCTCAATAATCTCAGGCTCAACCCTGCTGATGGCCCCACCAGTGATTGTGAGTGTCACACCTTGGTTGGTCTAGATATCCACCTCCACAATCATTGGAATTCCCCTAGGAAAGGCGCAACCAGAAGCCCCAACCAACCTTGCCTAGGCATCCCACGCCATTTGAAGAATGGTGCACACCAAAAGGGGTATAGATGTCAGTTGACATAGTCAATGGGTGATAATAATGAATTTAGTAGAGGAGACTTATAGAGATCGAATTCCTGGTCTCATTCTTGGATTCACGCCATCAGAACCCCGAGGAATCTCCCCTTGTATATTGTTGGAAGGTCTGAATTCTTTGAAGGAGCCACCTCGGGTGTCCTGGCCCGAGTGGATGCGATAATCAATACAGTCGTGGGTATAGATCCTTAAGGTCCCTTATATGCATATCTTGAGGGGAAATAAAGGTTTCTGGGTATGAGACCCACCTACACAGTTGAATTATTAGTAAGGAGTCCAAAATGACTTGGAATCCGTCCTTGAGGAAGGGTCTTGGAATTTTATGTCAAGGGACTTGGTAATTTCTTCAATGTCTGAGTGTTGATCATCAAATTTTCCCTCCTCCAATGGGATACCTCTACTTTCCCATCCCCTAAGGATGATTCATCCCATTCTATTGCAATGGAAGGCGCTCCATCAGTTGGGAAGCTGACAACTACAGGGGGGGTTGTCAGATTCAACCACACCATCACCCGGTCTGTCATTGGACATGAGGCACCTCAAGAGTGCACAAATTATTATAACTCTTCCATGTATTGATCTACCTCCTCCAAGGATACTGAAAAGTCAGGCTTGTCAAGGCCAACTCCTGAAAAGTCTATCCCGAGGTGGTTCAAGTGATGCCGTATCTCGGACAGGCTGAGGAATTTCCTGTCGAAATCCCAGACGTCCAAGGCCTTTAGGGAGGAAATATTCTCTAGCATGTGTATATGGGACAACCGCTACCCTGGAGCCTGGGTGGGTAATCTACGGAATCCTCTCGGTGTCCCCCATCAGGATAACTCCATTCTTCTGGGACCACTGGGTTCACTGCTGTTGTTGGATCCACTACTGTCGCCTACCCCTCAGCCAGTATGGGACTTTCTATCACAGTAGCCCCATCATCGTGGGATGTACATGCCATCATTCAGCCCCAGACTTAAGGTTGCAGAGGCTCACCATCACCGACCTAAATGGTCCTCTGCTTCAGCTTCTCCCCCAGGTAGGTCGCCCCCATGATTTTAGCATACTATTTCAGCATCCCAAAGATGACCATGGGTGGAGGCAATTCGTTCCGCTTCTTTCAATATTCTCATGGAAAACATGATCAACATATGCCTCGTCACTCATTATTATTTCTCATAGAGCACCCCTAAATAGACCTGTGGGTTCATCCACTACATACACTAAAACTATCTGGAAAATTGGTGCGGGGTGTATGGCTTAAAGAGAGGCTCACTTTCTATTCTTTCCCCTATAACTCTACCTCAAATGGTCAGAAGATAGGACTAGTTCTCTTCTGTTCCTTTTCCATTATTAGAAAAATCACCTGTTGGATGACGGAACAAATGAAAACTGAATTCCTCTATCTTCCAGATATGGTTTAGTACTACTTACTCAGTTAGTTTGGCCAAAAATATCCCCACAACATGTAGAATGGAAAAATGGATGTTTGATCCTAGAGGGGAGAGGGGGTTCATATATTCATTGACTCCCCTGATGTGTGCTGCTATCTACCCATATAGGAGGTGGAATGGCCTACATATCCTTTGTGGCCTCTTCCCCTCACTGATATCCCATAGCATCTTGTACAACTTGGCGAGCATCGAGATTCCAAGGTTCACCTTCCCTCATGACGCCAACATGGACACCATGAGAAATGTGTTTGCTCTCAAACCCATGTTAGTATCCCTCACCAGCAGGATCAAACCGCAAATGAGAGTACCGATAAATTCCACCGGCCTGACTACTAGTTGCAGCTCAGTGCTGACACTGAACCCCCAGGTTTTCCATTGGCTGTCCTACAGGTGCCACCAGTACAAGTGTTTCTTTCCATGTTGACCCCCATTCGGGTTTTTATGAGGCCTCATAGGAAACTGTTTATTTTCCATGGAGTTCCGAAACTGTTTGAACAACCGCTTGATGTGGACTTCTCTCAAGGCTTCCTTGTCCTCTCTCGGCACCAGCTCCATCAGTTCCATCGCCAGCAGTGGCATTTTCTCTAGATCCTCCCATGCACCCATAACCAGGATGAATTCATCATACATCGCCCCCTATATCAGGACCCCCATGATCACGTTCACATCCCATAAACAAATGTCGACATCCCCATGGTGCAAGTGGAAGGTATTGGTCCTCAATGACCACCTACTCAACAACTCTGGCATCAACATCATCAGTTGGTAGATTTGAAATTGGAAGGCCCAAGCCACCTCATATAGTCTCAATCTCCTCAGCTAAACCCCAAACACTTCACTTGAGGCACCTACCATGTAGGCCCAGGCACAATCATCTGTGAATTTGCTACCCTGGCGCTGGTCCCACTCATCAGACCACCCCTTCACCGGGTTACATATAGCTGCCTTCAAGATCACCTGGTATAGAGGGGGGATGCCTCCAGCTTCAATCCCTTTATGTTAACATTGATCATATGATTCTACAAACAATCAACAATGACGAGTGTGATGTCCTCCGATGCATGGCCATTAGCTTCTCAAAACCACTGGCGCTGACACGACGTGCTTCAGAACCATTAAGCTGGCTCATCCCTAATAGTATTAGAGATGAAGATGTTACCCCTCAACCCAAATCCATACAATGGCTGCCTCTTTCATAGTGGATAGTTTTTTTTGGGATTTCCGACAGAGGCTCTTCCAACGACCTATGGTCGGTGTGGCTCTGTATAAACTCCCATAAGCCCAATATATTCACCATCTCCTCCCTTTGGACCGTGTCTGCAAGAACCACCCTAGCCTCCTTATGGTGATTCATTCGGTCATGAATTTTTGGAGTTCTATTAGTGTTTCCCACGAAGATCTTTTGCAAAGCAAGTTCGTGGAGATCAGTTATGAAGGATGTTCACGGAAGAATGAACTTGGTTTCAAAAGAATGTTCACAGATCACACTGACACGATGTCAAAGACTTGTTGTGCACCGTGAAGCAGAAGGAATAATTCATGGAAATCAATCACGAAGTACACAGAGCGTCGTGAACCGAGAGAGCTACAAGCCAAAAAATGCAGAGAAGAGAAAGAAAAAAGGGAGGTCATCTCCCCTATATAAAGGTGAGGACCCCATGAGCTTTACGGCTCATCCAATCTACTATGAGCATCATGGAGCGCCAGCCTGGGCACACTGATCTACCTCGCAAGCCCCCTTCAAGAGTCACCTTCGCGATTGACTAAAGAATTTTGGTTGTTGACCCTCTAACATTGGCCCCAGTTTTGTCCTCGTCTCAAAGTCTGAGGGGGGGGGGGGAATTTGTTGATTCTATAATCAAATAAAATCCATAAAAAAGGAGATCATAAGGGGATTCCATGTGATGACCAATCGTGGAGCCCCATAGCCGTGCGGCCGATACAGAGCTCTCCCTCCCTGAACCCACCGCAGAGCAAGGAGGCGGGATGCTCCATGAACGTATTTGACATTCATGATCCCACCATGTAGTAAGGATGTGGGATAATTAATAAACCTATTTGATGTTCGCGAACTGCCATAGATCAAGGAGGAAGGATTTTCCGTGAATGGATTTGACATTCACAACTCGCCATGGAGCAAGGAGGCATGATGCACCATGAACGGATTTGATGATCTTGAACCTGCCGTAGAGCAAGGAGGCTGGATTCACTACAAACTAATTTGACATTCACGATCCCACCGTAGAGGGAAGAGGCGGGAAGCTCTGTGATCCAATTTGACATTCACGAATCCACCTCGGAGAAAAGAGGAAGGATGCTCCACGAACCCCTTTGAACATTGTGAACCCACCATGGAGAAAGCTTCATCTTCGCTCCGAGAGAGCTCTACTTCGCAGTTTCTCTTGCCTATAAATTCCCGAATCCCCTCGATCCCAAAGGACGGATCCTCTAACCTTTTTCCTTTTGAGCTCCCACATCACGAAGCAATTTTTTCTTTGCAAACCATGTTCTTTTCAAGGTAATTTTGCATCATGAGGTGCCTTCCCCTTTGGATCGATTCCGCCCCTCATCAAAGAGGGACACCCTTAATAGAGCCCAAGGGCCTCTGCGATGGTAGGAGATCCTCCAGGGGACTTGGGTCACCGCAGAGCATTTATGCTTTTCAAAACACCCTTCACACACATGTGATCCACATGCTAAGGTGTGGTAACTGTTCATCACGCAGCACATTTCTTCATAATGTTATTCTTCACAATTCACCCTCACTTCACGAGGCATTTCCCATAAAATTCATTTCAACTTCACGATGAACCTTCCATATGCACCTATGCCCTATACCTTGGCTAGGAGACTTCACTTTGCGAAGCACATCACTTAATGAAGCCTCTCCACTCCACAGAGCACCAGATCTTCACCAGGATTTTACCTGTGAACCACTTCGCTCTGCAACTCCTTTTCCCATGCATCCCATTAGGTTTTCATGATGCAATTTCAGGGTCCCTTGTATTTTGCTACCCGTTTCGTTGCTTTGCCTCATGCTTCTTCGCATAGGAATGAAAACAACTATTGATTTTTCCCATAGTCCCACTAACATGGACCCCCCCAATAGATCACTACATGAAACCCCCTTTCACTGCATTGTTGATGCCTTCCATACCACAAGGGTGGGAGGGTATCAGTTAAATAAATCCCAGTGGAGCAGAGTGCACCCACCTCGTCCGAGCTACCAGATGTTAAACTGCCAAGCACCTTTTTCCTCAGCACATGATGTTAAACAGGGACCTTGCCCCATGCCTTGCACATTGGGGGAATCATCTCATACATTCTCTATTCCCACTAGTCTCCACAAGAGTGAGAACATTACTCATGTGGAATGAGAACCTCTTTATTGGAGTAGTGTCTGTTATCAGGGAAAGGGAAACCTCCCTAGTGTAAGCCCCCTATTTTTCTTCCAGGAGGTAGCATTTCTACTCCTCTTTTCCTGGATTCCAAATCCCTCTCGTGCTGGGCTTTGTCTGTAGGGACCTGAAGCTTAACATACATGGACATTACATTACTTTTTCAGAATACTTAGTACATAACAAAAACACACACACAAGGACCGTAATAGTTTAGTGTCTTTGGAAACTCGGAATATAATCTTCTAATCGTGGTGAAAGATCTTCAACATCTCCCATAAAGATCTTCCCTTTTTTACCTAAAACCTTTCTTTATATCCTGGGGAAATGAAAACATAAAAGGGTGAGCCCAAATTCTCAGTAAGGGTAAACAAAAGAAATATCAATCACGTCATATTTATAAGAACATAACATTTTGGAAATCTTAACCTGAAAAAGAGATCATAATATCATAACATGGGATAAATCATAGCAGTGAAATGTAATCCCAATAATCATAACTTAAAACATGAAACATTGTGGAATACACACATAATCATAGAGAATCATTTCTTATTAGTCAAGACTCATTGCCAAGACTATCTTAGTGGACAAAGTCCATTTCTGAATTGAGTTCACTCCTTGTTTCCGTCCTGTTTCACTGAACATGTCGAACCTGCCCTTCCAGCCATGTTTATCTCATGAGATATAAAATCTTTACCCAATGAATTGGAGGTAGATATAGGTCCCATCCATCTCGTAATGATACCATTCTTATGTGTGCCACAAAATCATAAACCATACATCATAGCATAACCCATGTAATAAAAATGGGAATCTTAAACATCATAACATCCTAAAAAAATTCATATAAGATAAATGAATTCATAAAAATAATTCCATCACAACATAATCAAATCAATGTAATAATAGTGATAGAAATATAACCCTTTATTATCTTAGATGGAAAATAATTTTGATAAAACACTTGAACTCCGTTCTTGAGGAAAATATCCTTTCTACTTCAAAAACATTTTCCTTTCTTAACATGTCATACAATTTCAAACTAAAATAATTTGATTAAAAATAAACTTGAAAACTTGTAAAGGAATATTCTTGGAAATAATGTTTTAAAAATCCGTTCATGCCGTATAAGTTAAAAAAACATTCTTCTCGTACTTTTGTCAGAAAAGTCAAAAAGTACCTCGTATGAAAAATGACAAAAGATTCATTTCATATATTTTACTATAAACTCACCAAAGGGTAAAAATGGATTTAAAAAATTGTAAGTGGATGGAAATAATCTTACAAATTGAGGAAACATGTATGTGGATGATAAAATACACCCCAGTAAATACCAATGTATAAACAATCTCAGATAAAAATGAGATTGTGATATTTCGCTTACCTTAGGTCCGATTTGCTTCGTAAGTGTCCGAACCTCCTGTATAATGATTTATATAATGTCATTGACTTATTACAGAATCATAATCATTGTTATGATATCATATATGGTTCACTTATGACTTTATATTACCCATTCTTTTGTAAATTACATGTTAAAGAACATTTTGGGTAAAATCGTTTCATTTTTCGTCCTTGTTTTGACTTGTAATTATTAATATGATTACTTAGATCATGAGTACTTAATTCCAGAATATAAAACATGATTTATATATAATATATATTCATAATATACATATATATAATAGATCAGTAAATGGAAAGAAATACACCGTTCATGGAGACGGTAGGCCGTACGTACGCATGAACACTATTTTCGTTTCCTTATTGAGTTGAATGGAATTAAGTAGATGACATACATATATATACACATAAATCCAGTATCATTATTATGTCATATATTTCATGATCACTTATTATATATACTTTATAATCATTCATGAATGGTTAACGTGGAGAATGGATCTCATCGCGTCGTGGAGACGGTAGTCCGTACGTACGCACGAGCGGTGATATCATTCTCATGATCGTGAATTTGTATTGGAGTGTATGTATACTATTTCAGAATCAATATCACTTTACAATAATCATTTATAGTTATTATTTACACCATTATACCCATCCAAGTAAGGTGGTGGTGGAAAATAGATTACACCACGGCGTGGAGACGGTATTTCGTACGTACGCACGCGCGGTGATTTCATTTTCCGTAGGATGGATAGATGGTGAAATAGGGTTGTTTCATTCTTATAATAACATATAAGTATATGAGTGATACTGATTTTATTACTTCATAATGAAACAACCAAAGAAGAAGAAGTGGAAGAAGAAATAAAGTTTAAAGAATCGGTAACAGACATTACCTCTTCTTTGAAGAGTCTCTTTGAGTCCTCCTCTTAGGGAAATAAAATTGTCCTTTGAAGAAGACCAGGACCTCTAGGATGTTGATATGGAAGTGGAGAAGATAATTCGGCAGGGGTTGGCCAAGCTTGATGGCTCAATGTGGTGTGAGGAAGAGAGGGAGGAGGTGCCCTTTTATAAGGGAGGAGAGGGGCTCCTTTAGAAAAACTAAAAATATTATTTTATTATAAATCCAAATTCGGTTTTAAATAGCTCCAAATTGATTTATTTCAATGCTAAGGTGGGTATGGGTTGAAATTCTCTCATCCAATATAATTTAGAAAATTTTAGGTTCCTATTTTAACCTTATCATTTAGATTTAACATTAAGTTAAATAATTTTACTTTTACCGGGTCTTCTTGTGTTCTTACACTATAAGGTTAATAAACATACTATAACAAGCCAAACGAACATCAAGTTGTTTATTATTAATATATATAACCGTATATGAGTCATTTGGATGATACCTATATTTTTAGGAATAAAATAACAATTAATAATATAATATTTGTTTTAAAAACTATTTTATGTCAATTTTGACACTATTTAGTAATTGATTTTTGTGAAATCATAACAGAATGATTAGTTCGAAAACATTTAATTAAATAAATAATAACATGTCATATTAACCTATAAAATTAGTGTAATTCATAAAAAGTCTCAAATTAGATTAATTTGTGTATTTATAATATCAATTATGTCAATATTTCATTAATAAGATAATTACTGCATCATCGTTGTGTCATAAATAAATAAAATAATTTAATGTCTAAAATTTAAAAATAAAATACCATTATGTAGGAAGTCTTTTTATCTTTCTAATGAATATTTATAGTCGAATTTATCTTATGCATAACCCTATATTAAAAATTATCTATTTATTAAACATTGATTTTAACTATTTTAACCCTTCTTTAAATAAATTAATAATAAATGTCCTAATCTAATCCAAGTGGTCCTAAATGGTCATATCATATTCCTAAGGATGTTTATGGTCGAATTAAAATTATCCAATAGAATTAGGACATGTGTTAGGGTAATAATAATATCATTTTTACCCTTCACTCCCCTATTTACTTTTAACCGTGGTAAAAAAAAGTAAAAAGTTACTATTCACCAAAAATTATTTTCATCTCATTGAACAACATTTTAGTCCTTGATATGAACCGTGTCTCTTGAATTTTTGAAATTCTACTCACAGAAGTGGTAAAATTATGTTTTATGAAAAATTCAGTTTTTTAACTACCACTTAGTGGTTTCACTATTCATCAAAAAATGAACGTTTCCAGAAAAATACCAAAAATTAGGCATAAGCTATATTTGATATTATGAATTCAAAAATGATGGTCATTTTACCAAATTCAAAACATATCAGTTACATTAACTAATTTTAAAATTAATTCCCGTCATCAAAACTAATAGCGTGTTTTTAAAAGATAATAACTATCAAAAGATTGACACTTGTTTATGTCTGGTTTAAATGTGAAATTAAATCCAATGAACAAAATTGTATTAAATTGTAAAAATATATTCTAAATATACTTTAGGACCACTAAAATTAATAATTTATCACTATTAATTATTGCGATTAAAAAAGTTGTTTTTAATTTGAATTTAGTAATTTTCACTATTCATCATAAAATGAAAGTTATCCGAAAAGTACCAAAATTTCTCCCTAAGCTAATTTCGATATTCCGAATCCAAAAATGAAGTCCATTTTGAAAAATAAAATTTACAAAATTTCAAAAAGTGGTTATCACTATTCATAACGGATAGTTTTAATAATATTTTAATAGCATATCGTTGTTTAGTGAAACTTGGTATTGCGTACTACACACGCTATCGAGGAAGGTCGCGATTGCGTGTAATGAAAGGCAAGTAAAGGATGCGTGTTGTGCAAGCTCCTTTTGGTGTAGCATACAACACAAGTCATTAATGAAATTAAAAAGAATATTTTTCATAAAATCTCGGGGTGTTACATTCTACCCACATTAAAATGAATTTCGCCCTCGAAATTCATCGGGGTTATAAATTGTTTACTACTCGAATGTTTATTTAATAGAAACCCACATCGTAAAAAGGAATACCAAAACCAATCTTTAAAAACAAAAGTATGAAACGTAACGGTTACCCAAATAAACTAATCATTAGGTTTCCACATAGGTGAAAATATGGATATGGAAGAGAAATCTAACCATCAAGTTCTGATAGAGAGTGGTAGAGAACATGGCTATGAAAATGTCATCAATCACAAAGCCATAAATTTTTGATGATCTAAGGTACCATCTGATTAATCGGATATAAGAGCACTAGGACAACATTTTTGGCTTTCAAGATCAATTCCCTAAATTTGATGAAATTGGAATTAGAAGAAATACTTTCGTGATTTTGGTATAGTCTCACCGTTGGACGTTCTTTGGAAAATTTCCACTTCATCTCTAAAAGAAATGAAGTTGAATTTGGCATTCATGATGTGTTAGCAGATCATGTGATATAATGATGGGTCATTCCATCTGTCTCAAACAAAAGGTTAGAAAAGTTATCACAAAAAATACATTAGTCCATCTATAGTGAGATTAATTATATAGGGTTTCTAAAATGGACTTAAACTTCATATATCATACTGCTTAATAAAATAAAACTAGTTTCTACTAAACAGGGACTTCCTGTAGGCTAGTGGTAGGCGATAAAGGCCAGTCACACTTCGGTTGTGGGTTCGATTCCCACAGCCTTTTCCGACGTGATAGGCTATCGCCCATCCTACAGGTTGCCTTTTTTCTAAAAATACATTACTATAGCATCCCCTAAATAACATCGAAAAAGGTTCTATCCTTAAACAATACTAACTTATGTCCAACATATTTCATTCCAATATTTAGGCTTATCCATAGTATTGCAGTCTATTGTCATATTATAGTGAAAACAATTACCAGAGATTTCATATAACAAGCATGTTAATGCCATCGTTGATCCCCATATATCATAAGATATTTCTTTTTGGTCACATTACAAAAGTTCGAAGGCCTTAATCATGTATTCTCTTGAAAAAAATGATTACCCATTGAACCTTAGTGAAAACATGAGTGCTGTCAAAAGTTTACTCTTTCCTCATACCAAAACCCCAAAATTATATATACTGAAACCATGATATAACTATTTCCTTATATCAGTCATGAGTTCATGAATACTATCAAACATTTAGTTTTCTCCTTATCCCTTCATTATGCGCATATCATCTACTTTCCAAAAATATCTGAATAACCTTTCATGGTTACTGGTACCATTCATCATACACTTTGAAAACTTAAGGAAAGACAACAGTGTAACAATCCTTAGATGTATCTTTATTCCATAGTACCATGAGATTACTTATACAACATTACACTTGATAAACATGTAATCATTCCACTAACTTCTTAAACCATTGATCGAGCTTCAACAATTATTTCAACGCACATATCATTTGTAGTCTCTTCATCATCATCAACATAAATACTACCCATACGACCATATGATTCTCTTCATGAGACTTTCCCTTATGGTATTGGTGTGCATAATGCCTGTATATTCCATGTTTAAAACATTTAACCATTATTGATGTCGTAGTAATACCATTATCATCATACCTGGTGTTAACTGAACCTTTTCCTTTGCACTTACTAGCTTTGTGTCCTTCCTTTCCACACCCAAAGCATCTTCCAGTTCCTTTGAAACATTCTCCTTGATTCCTCTTCCCACATGATTTACATAGGGGAAATTGAACTTTCTTTCCTTTATGATCATCATGAAACTCCATCTTTCTCTTATTAGCCGAGTCAGGAAACTTACCAAATTTGAGTTTATTGATCATATTATGAGATTGCTGATTCGACATAATAATGATGTTTGGACTTCCAAATCTCATTTCATTTGGTTTCTCATGAATAATATCATTCCATTATCAATCATATGCTCCATTATCGTGAATAATCTTGTTTCCAGCAATTTTCTAAAACCCAAAAAGAATAGTGTGAGAGGAAAAAATCACGCTAGGGAAAACAATATAATAAAGGGAGAGTACCTTCAATATCTAACATCTTCAGTTACCGTAATTCTAGTACTATAACTTATACTTATACTTAACCTTAGGGACATCCCTAGACATACCTTAGAAATATCTCTAGGGATTGCACTAAAGTTATCACATCCTAGTTTCCAAAGGTTGACTAAACATTTCCTCTAATACCAACTGTAGAGACCCGAAGCTTAACATACATAGACATTACATTAATTTGGCGGAATACTTAGTACATAACAAAAACACACACACAAGGACCGTAATAGTTTAGTGTCTTTGGAAACTCGGAATATAATCTTCTAATCGTGGTGAAAGATCTTCAACATCTCCCATAAAGATCTTCCCTTTTTTTACCTAACACCTTTCTTTATATCCTAGGGAAAAGAAAACCTAAAAGGGTGAGCTAAAATGCTCAGTAAGGGTAAACAAAATAAATATAAATCACATCATATTCATAAGAACATAACATTTTGGAAATATTAACCTGAAAAAGAGATCATAATATCATAACATGGGATAAATCATAGTAGTGAAATGTAATCCCAATAATCATAACATAAAACATGAAAATTTTTGTCATACACACAAAATCATAGAGAATCATTTCTTATTAGTCAAGACTCATTGCCAAGACTATCTTAGTGGACAAAGTCCATTTCTGAACCGATTTCACTCATCGTTTCAGTCCTGTTTCACTGAACCGGTCTAACCTGTTGTTCCAGCCATGTCTATCTCATGAGATATAAAATCTTTACCCAATGCATTGGAGGGAGATATAGGTCCCACCCATCTCATAATGATACCATTCTTATGTGTGCCACAAAACCATAAACCATACATCATAGAATAACCCATGTAATAAAAATGGGAATCATAAACATCGTGACATCATAAAACAATTCATATAAGATAAAGGAATTCATAAAAATAATTCCATCACTACATAATCAAATCAATGTAATAATAGGGATAGAAACAGAACCCTTTATTATCTTAGATGGAAAATAATTTTGATAAAACAGTTGAACTCCATTCTTGAGGAAAATATCCTTTCTACTTAAAAAATATTTTCTTTTCTTAACATGTCATAAAATTTATAACTAAAAGAAGTTTATTAAAACTAAACATGAAAACTTGTAAAGGATTCTTCTTGGAAATAATTTTTTAAAAATCCTTTCATGCCGTATAAGTTAAAAAAACATTCTTCTCGTACTTTTTTCGGAAAAGTCAAAAAGTACCTCATATGAAAAACCAAAAAATATTCCTTTCATATCTTTTACTATAAACTCACCCAAGGGTAAAAATGGATTTAAATAATTGTAGGTGGATGGAAATAATATTACATATTGAGGAAACATAGATGTGGATGATAAAATACACCCCAGTAAATACCAAAGTATAAACAATCTCGGATAAAAATGAGATTGTGATATTTCTCTTACCTTAGATCTGATTTGCTTCATATGTGTCCGAACCTCCTGTATAATGATTTAAATAATGTCATTGAATTATTCCAGAATCATAATCATTGTTATGACATCATATATGGTTCACTTATGACTTTATATTACCCGTTCTTTTGTAAATTCCATGTTAAAGAGCGTTTTGGGTAAAATCATTCCATTTTTCGTCCGTGTTTTGACTTGTAATTATTCATATGATTACTTAGATCATGATTACTTAATTCCAGAATATAAAACATGATTTATATATAATATATATTCAGAATATACATATATATAATAGATCAGTAAATGGAAAGAAATACACCGTTCATGGAGATGGTAGGCCGTACGTACGTATGAACACTGTTTTCATTTCCTTATTGAGTTGAATGGAATTAAGTAGATGACATACATATATATACACATAAAGACAGTATCATTATTATTTCATAAATTTCATGATTACTTATTATATATACTTTATAATCATTCATTAATGGTTAACGTGGAGAATAAATCTCATCGCGTCGTGGAGACGGTAGTCCATACGTACGCACGAGCGATGATATCGTTCTCATGATCGTGGAATTTTATTGGAGTGTATGTATACTATTTCAATATCAATATCACTTTACAATAATAATATATAGTTATTTTTTACACCATTATACCCTTCCAAGTAAGGTGGTGGTGGAAAATAGATTACACCACGGCGTGGAGACGGTATTCTGTACGTACGCACGCGCGGTGATTTCGTTTTCCGTAGGATGGATAGATGGTGAAATAGGGTTGGTTAATTCTTATAATAACATATCAGTATATGAGTGATACTGATTTTATTACTTCATAATGAAACAACCTAAGAAGAAGAAGTGGATGAAGAAATAAAGTTGAAAGAATCGGTAACGGACATTACCTCTTCTTTGAAGCGCCTCTTTGAGTCCACCTCTTAGGGAACTAAAATTGGTCTTTGAAGAAGACCAGGACCTCTAGGATGTTTCTAGGGAAGTGGAGAAGATAATTTGGCAGGGTTTGGACGAGCATGAAGGCTCAAAGTGGTGTGTGGAATAGAGGGAGGAGGTGCCCTTTTATAAGGGGGAGAGGGGCTCCTTTGGAAAAACTAAAAATATTATTTTATTATAAAGCCAAATTCGGTTTTAAATAGCTTAAAATTGATTTATTTAGAAGATAAGGTGGGGATGGGTCTAACTACTCTCATCCAATAGAATTTAGACAAATTTAGGTTCCTATTTTAACCTTATCGTTTAGATTTAACATTAAGTTAAATAATTTTACTTTTACCGTGTCTTCTTGGGTTCTTACACTATAAGGTTAATAAAATTACTATAACAAGACAAACGAACCCCAAATTGTTTATTATTAATATATATAACCTTATCGGAGTCATTTGGCCGAACCCTATATTTTTAAGAATAAAATAACAATTAATAATATAATATTTTTTTAAAAACTATTTTATGTCAATTTTGACACTATTTTGGAATTGATTTTTGTGAAAATCATAACAGAATGAATAGTTAAAAAAAAGATAATTAAATCAATACTAACATGTCATATTAACCTATAAAATTAGTGAAATTCATAAAGAGTCTCAAATTACATTTATTTGGGTATTTATAACATCAATTATGCCAATATTTCATTAATAAGATAATTACTGCATCATCGTTGTGTCATAAATAAATTAAATAATTTAATTAATAAAAATTACAAATAAAATACCATTATGTATAAAATATATTTATCTTTCTAATAAATATTTATAGTCTAATTTATCTTATGCATAACCCTATATTAAAAATTATCTATTTATTGAACTTTGATTTTAACTATTTTAACCCTTCTTCAAATAAATTAATAATAAATGTCCTAATCTAATCCAAGTGGTCCTAAATGGTCATATTTTATTCCTAAGGTTGTTTTTGGTCTAATTACACTTATACAATAGAATTAAGACATGTGTTAGGGTAATAATAATATCATTTTTACCCTTAACTACCCTATTTACTTTTAACCGTGGTAAAAAAAAGTAAAAAGTTACTATTGACCAAATATTATTTTCATCTCATTGAACCACATTTTAGTCCTTGATATTAACCGTGTCTCTCGGATTTTCGAAATTCTACTCACAGAAGCGGTGAAATTATGTTTTATGAAAAATTCAGTTTTTTAACTACCACTTAGTGATTTCACTATTAATCAAAAAATGTAAGTTTCCAGAAGAGTACCAAAAATTAGGCCTAAGCTATATTTGATATTATGAATTCAAAAATGATGTTTATTTTACCAAATGAAAAACATATCAGTTATATTAACTAATTTAAAAATTAATTCTCATCTTCAAAACCAATAGCGTGTTTTTAAAAGATAATAACTATCAGAAGATTTACACCTGTTTATGTCTGGTTTAAATGTGAAATTACATCCAATGAACAAAATTGTATTAAATTTTAAAAATATATTCTAAATATACTTTAAAACCACTCAAATTAATAATTTATCACTATTATTTATTTCGATTAAAAAAGTTGTTTTTAATTAAAATTTAGTAATTTTAACTAATCATCAGAAAATGAAAGTTATCGGAAAAGTACCAAAATTTCACCCTAATCTAATTTTGATATTATGAATCCAAAAATGATGTCCATTTTGAAAAATTAAATTTAAAAAATTTCAAAAAGTGGTTATCACTATTCATAACTGCTAGTTTTAATAATATTTTTATAGCATATCGTTGTTTAGTGAAACTCGGTATTGCGTACTACACACGCTATCGAGGAAGGTCGCGATTGCATGTAATTAAAGGAAAGTCAAGGATGCGTGTTGTGAAATCTCCATTTGGTGTAGCGTACAACACAAGAAATTAATGAAATTAAAAATAATATTTTTCATAAAATCTCGGGGTGTTACATTGTCACCACTTGGGCCTTCATCCTGGAGTAAGTCCCAATCTCAATCACCCTCGGGCTGCTAATCATGCGCAAGACCCTGTTTCCACTTTTGGATACTAACAATGTGTACGTCCCACTCCACTTTCCACGGACGCACCTTCCACGTCGTGATCGTTTGGCCTTTGCTGCCACTTGTTTCTCACACCGAGCATGAATCATGTGGGCTTAGTGTAAGCATCGACCATGACATCCTATCTGGGCATCCTAGAGTGTAATACCCAAACCCCCTTCTGAACTATGTGGAAATTGATCCTTTCCAAGGTATGGTATGAAAAAACCCTTCCCGAGGTTCAAGTCCAATGACCATTGGTCTCGATCATCTTCACGTATCTTCGCCAACTCACACCATTCAGAACTATGTGGATATTGATCCTTTCAAAGGTAAGGTTCGTAGAAAGCCTCCCTATTTTTCAAGCCCAACGTCCATTGGTCCCAACCATCTTCACATCGGTTCTCCAATTCACACCATTTCAAACTATGTAAACTTTGATCCTTGCCATGGTAATGTAGGTAAGAAGACTCCCTGAGGTTCAAGACCAACACCCATCGGTCCTGGACATCTTCACGTCGATTCACCAACTCACACCATTCCAAACTATGTGGACTTTGATCCTTGCCAGGGAAAGGTGCATAGGAAGCCTCCCTGAGGATCAAGCCCAACGACCATTGGTCTCGACCATCTTCACGTTGATTCGCCAACTCAAACCATTCCGAACAACAAGGACTTTGTTCCTTTCCAAAGCAAGGTGCGTAGGAAGCCTCCCTCAGTTTCAACCCCAACACCCATCAGTCCCGACCATCTTCACGTCAGTTCCTAGTCCTTTTGAACTACGTGGGATTTGATACATGCCATGGTAATGTATATAGGAATCCTCTATGACGTTCAAGCCCAACGACCATTAGTCCCAGCCATCATCACATCAGTTCTCAAACTCACACCATTCTGAACTATGTGGACTTTGATCCATACCAAGGTAAGGTACAAAGGAAGCCTCCCTGAGGTTCTAGGCCAACACCCATCGGTCTCAGCCATCTTCACATTGGTTCCCACTCCTTCTGAACTACATGGACTTTGATCCTTTCCAAGGCAAGGTATGTTGGTAGACACCCTGAGGTTCAATCCCAACAACCGTGGGTTCCGGTCCCCTTCATGCCAACCACCATCATCCCTCATGATGCTAAACTACATCCCTCTTTACGTCATGCATGAAGTTAAACTACATTCAACATCTAGCGGAAAGCCGTTGTGACCCAACCCAGTGGTAAACTGTTGTGATACACCATCTAGTGGTAAGCCGTTGTGACCCACCATCCTGCGGTAAGCCGTTGTGACCCCATCCAGTGGTAAGAAGTTGTTACCCTATCCACCAGTAAGCCGTTGTGACCCCATCGAGCGGTAATCCATTGTGATCCAATCCAGCAATTAGCTGTTGTGACCCTATCCACTAGTAAGCCATTGTGACCACTGTTCAATGGTAAGCCATTGTCAACCCCATTCGACGGTATGAACCTATCATGTGAACAATGAAGACTTTGATTCACTACCACATGGAAACGTAGGAGGTCTCTTAGAGACTCAACCCAACATCAAAACCGTCCTCGAGTCGACTCCATCGCATTCTCCACCCACTTCACATAATCATACATCATTAATTTTTGTTCTTAACTGGGCCGCCACATCCCAGTGGGATCATGCCACCTCATTCTCCATTATTTTTACCAACAAATGGGTAGCTAACCACCCGTTAACCCCACCATCAGTGTTCCCTATAGGGGTTGCACTCCCTGAATCTGCTCTAGTTAGTGTTTCAATCAGTCTGATACATCTTCGCTAGATGTTAAACCTACGGAATACCCTGTGTTAAACATAGAAATATAAATAAAACAACAGATTGTTTCTTATGGAATATAATTCCCCATGTTCTACATGGGATGCCTCGGTATTCCGCACCCCCGAGAAGCCATAAAATAAGGGGAAGAAACCCACTCATGCTAGTATCACATCATCCAGATACACCAATGATGTCTAATGTGACTAATCTCCCAAATGATGGTTTTTGTCCTGACCAGATCCCATTGAATGTCCCGATAGAAGAAGTGTAATTAACTGGTGTCCATGTAGATATGGCACTGGGAAGAGTTTCATGAACAACCTCTAAAGTATATATGGGAGATATGGATTAGGTGATGAGTTCTGAGGAGAAAGCCACAGAAGGAAGAACCGACATTTCATCATCCCGTTTCTATCAAGCAGAAAACGTCCCTAAACAAGGAACAGATGCTGCCTGCCTTTGGAAAGTGGGAATGCATGGTAGCAAATATCATCTTCGACCTCCAACAAATGGATGTGAATGCCCTAGATAATGATTCATAAACATATATTATACTTGGATAATCATGTGAGGGTACCAACATACTTTGGTACTCTCTTTTATTCCATTTTCATTATGTTAAGTAAATTTCTCTTCATTTTAGTTCCTAGCCCATAAGGGAAATATTTTTCAATGAATGTCTCTTTTAAGGATTTACACTCCTTTCATTTTATTTCATCTCCCTAATTAGTATTCTGGATCAATGGCCACCATTTATTAACATATCCCTTGAGATAATATACATCTAGTATGTCATTTTCATTTTCATTGAATCCCTAGGATAGAAATATCTTTTCAATAGACTGGATCCACTGCTCAGTAACCACTATATTAGTATCCCCACTATAATATGGGGGCTTATATCCCATGAAACTATCCAAAATAACTGTAATATGATTATTATATATAACCTGAGTGAGTTGTCCCAATATTGTTATAATCTTATAAGGTCCAACATTAACTATTTTGACTTATTTAGTGGGGAAATCTGAATTTTATATGCGGGTATTGATTCCATTTCTTCCATTAGTCTTTATCAATATATAATGACACACATTATGTTATCTCATAATCCTTAAGAGTTTTTAACCAAGAATTGACTATAATGAACCATTATAATTCTCATGTTTAGTTAACATCTAGTTCTCATGGTTTCTACTAATCTTTATTTGATAACAACAGTAAAAACCTCGAGCCCAATAGTCTGGAGTTAGTGGTTATTTTATTACAATTTACAAGATAGAATAGATCAAATCCCTAAGGATCAATTAGTTTAGTATTCTTAAATAACAATATTTATATGTGGTTCCCTTATTATATTGGTAGTTAAACATATAACATAAAAAAGAAAAAAACTCTTTTCTTAACATTTATTCAAAGATTTCGTCTTCATAAACTGGGGAAGGAAAATAAATAAATTGGTGAGGTCAAATACTTCGTAAGGGTTATATGAATCAATAATTATTTAATCAATGCGAATAATTCATAATCATTATGGGAACTTAAATACCTGAAAAACACTCGCCATCAATAAAATGAGAAGAAAAAAATGGAACCATAGATTTTTTCATACTGAAAATCTCATGAAAATTAATACCTATGTACTGAATGATGAAAATGACTAATTATTTGACTTCACTTATCAGAAATATGAACCATTATCATATATACATTTCACAAGATGGATTAATTCTGCGAGTAGAAATCCATCTGCTTATTTTTGTAATCAAACATGAAGGGATGGATGCCAACTATTTTGTCTCATGAGACATGTTGATGCATTGAGGGGGTGTACAATGTCTGGACCCACCTATCACTAAAAGAATAAATCATTATTGATACATTTATTTAATAAAATAACAATACGCCTTATAAAAATAATCATATTGAGTTGAGGATATGGATTCATCAACATTTCCCCACTTAAAAAAACATTTAAAATAAACATCATATGTAAAAATTGTATACGTCTAAGAGTATAAACATATCTATGATAAAATAAATATGAATATTTAATGAAATATTCAATGAATTATGTTAATAAAAAGTTTTTAGTATACATAAACCACAAACAAGGAATACGCGGTGAATAAAGCATATATCATAGAAATAAAATTAAGATGATAATCCCCATATAATGTTCGTATCATTGAGGTAAAATTTAATAAATGGGGTAATTATGTGTAATAAAAGAATATAAACCCAAATAGAAAATTGGATGTAAAAAATAAATAAATAAAAAATGGTTTCCACCATAATATTAGCCCGATATAATCAATGATGTAGGAGTATAACATAATGAATTGAAATTGCATTACGAAATCCCTTACCTTATGTATGAAAGCATTATACAAATGTACTTAATCTAATGGAAAATAAACTTATATTAATTAGTTACTAAATTTAGATCCCTTTCAATATGTTTTTTGTTTATTGTAATTTTATTAGATAAATGTATGGACTTTTTGATGTTTTATAAGATTCAATTTTATCATTCTAAGAGTGTTCATTTTTTTTAATTTTCACAATCGGTCTAGTTATATATAAGTATGTAAATTCATTTAAAATTGAAATAATTAAATATAATTGAAATTATATGTCATTAATAAACATTAATTAGTTTAAATGATCTTATATATTAGTTGGTTATATGTCATGGGGAATATTCTTTAGATAAAACATTAATAAAAATCATTAAGTTTATATTATTGGTTTTTACAACCATCATAAACATATATATATATATTTTAATATCATGTTTACATAATGGTTTTATAAAATTATTTAACTTATAATATTTATAATAATGTAATAGATAACTAATAAAATGGTTTTATGACTATCCTAGAATGTGGTAATGGAAAATGAAAACACAACTTCAACGATGTCAGTAAATCGACACATCCTAGATGATATTTTCATTTTTATAACAAAAAACAGAGAGGAGAAGGGTTTCGATGATTCATATTCCATTAAAATCTTAAAATTTTAATATATATATATGATAATGTATTTTCCATACATTTTTGAAAAGAAAATGTAAATATATGATAAGAAAATAAAAGAACGTAAAATACATTAAAAGAAAACGAAATAATATTGAACCTCCTAAATAACATATCCTTGTGAACCTCCTTAATATTATCAGGATTTTTATTTTGGAAAGACAAGTAAGACTAGGATGTGGGTAATATGTTTGGGAAAATATTTTTTAGAATATTATCAAGATACTATTCTTATAAGGTGTGGTGAGAATAAGTAGTGAGGGGTGGTATTTATTGTGCCACGAGAGCGGTGTTTTTTACTATTTTATTCCTTTGTTTATTATTTTGGATCAACACTATCAATAATGATGACTTTGTGACCAATTACACTGACAAGGGAATGTGAGTTTGAAATAATTATGCTGAAGTTAGTCATACATCATCCATGACTCAATAATTAATGCCTTTTGCTACTACCATAAATTAATGTATTTCAATATTCACAAAAATTCAAATATTTTAGAAAAATATAAAAAATTCACCCTAACCATTTTAAGAAATATATATTTCAAAAAAATAGAATCCATTTTTTGAAAATAATTTCTTTCATATATAAAATTTATTTATTAATTAAAATCATTATTTATTCAAAAAATACATTGTTTAAAATTGTAATCAATTTTAAGACACATTGAAAATTAATTAAGGTCTTATAAAATTATTTCATAATCATAAGACATAAGATTATTAATTTTTTAATATATTTTATAAAAGTAAATTTTCTTTTAAATAACAATATTATTTATAAAATTGTGTGTAAACAATTATGTTCCTAAAAAATACCATCAATTAATTTACTATTCTTAAAAATTTATTTAATTATTCCATGATAATGATATATAATATATTCATTTATAAGATAACTAAAATTTATTTATACTTTCAAAGGTGATGTTATAATTTTAATTTACACATTAATATTCCTAACAGTCACATTACTATTGAAATGACTTTGTTAATATTTTATAGTATATCACTGTTCTTTTAAAATCGACATCACATGAAAAATAAGCTATAAAGTAAATTTATTTAAGAATATATGTTCCACAAATCATTTTTAGTTTTAATAAGTATAAATAGGGGGCATGGGAACTAGTGGAAACAATGAAGGATAAATTCCCTCACTTGTTTTTTCTTTTGTTTGTAAAATGAATTTTTGTGGACGAAATTTCATAATAGGGGAAGAATGTAAAAACCCAAAATATTATCTATCCCTTATTATAATTTTTTCATAAAAAATATAAATCACATAGAGAAATAAAAAAAAATTATTTTCATAAATTATTTTTAGTAATAAAACCAATAATAATTCCAAATATTACATTATGATAATAGAAAAAAATTAGATAATATGGATAGAAAAATTTTGATCTGCACAAATGACAAGGAATACCATAGTCACTAAATAAGATGTAGAAATAAAACAAAATTTTAATACTTTTATATTTATTTTGAACATGAATATATATAACTTTGGGAGAAAATATAATTGAATGAAGAATTTCTGAATTAAGTGGTTTTTATATGAATTAAGGAATCAATATCATTAGAATAGTAACATGGCCTCTAGAATAATAATATTACCATTAAGAATAATAATATGACTATTAAGAATAGTAATATGGTATTTAGAATAGTAACCCCACATATGAAATTGTAAATATAATTAAGGTATTTTTATAAATGAATATTTCATATTATAATATCTTTTTGTAAGAAAATAAATGTTTTAAAAATTATAATTGAATTGCTAGATTTTTGTAAAACGTAAATGTATATATTAAGTTGTACATTTAATATAATGTTTTAAATGAAAATTTATTTTCATTAAGTATATTTATAAATTATTATTATTATTTATTATAATTATAAAAATAATTTTATAGGACATTAATTAATTTTCAAAGGGTCTTAAAATCATTTAATATATTAAAATATGTATTTTTTAGATAAATGATGATTTTATTTTAAAATCAAATTTATTATTTCTAGAAAATTATTTTCACAAAATTTATTCAATTTTTAAATCAATACATAAAAAAGAACTTGGGTGATTTTTTGGGTTTTTTCTAAAATAGTTGAATTTTTGGTGAATAGTAAAATACAATATTTTTTGGTATTTAACATTATAAGAGTGTTTTTGTCATGAATGGAGTAATAATGATGAAATAAACCATTGATTAAAAATATACAAAACTATTTAATTTATTTATTCATAGTAGTCAACAAAATTTATAGTCTTGAGAAAAATAATAAACTAATGAATATAACAATAAAAAACACCCCTTTCCTCCTCCTATAAATACACCCCATCAATACCCATTATATCCCATCCTTCTAGTCCTTTTACCTTTTAAATATTATTTAAAATTACCTTTACTTGAATCTAACCCATTTAAATGTCTTATAGTCTAAAAATATACCAAACCCAACTTCTTTAATGAGGTTTTCAATAAGACAACGTTCAAGAGTTAAAATCATCAATCCTTATCTAGTACTTTGTTTAATTTTATTATCTTATCCACAAAACACCTATCCAAAGTGGAATGAAAAGTACAATGTCATATATATGCTTTAATTTTATTTCATCAATGGAATATACATAATTAAATTACTTCCATTTTAATTTTATTTTAAAAATGTAAAAAGAGTCCATTATATATCCATTCAACTCCATTGTGGATGACGAGTTTTTTCCCATTACCAACTTCAAGGATAGACATAAAACAATTATTAAGTTAAAATAAGGTTTTATTATGTATAATATAATTTTTTATATGTTTTGAAACAAATTTATAGACATAAAATTAAATAAAACGACAGTATTTCATGATTGGAAGAATACACAACAAAATTAACAAAACATTTATCATTATAATTTTATGAAATGAATCATCATTAAATTAGAAACCTAAATGATATATGGTACCATTTAGACTTTCTAAATATTATTAATACATTCTTATTTCACTATAATATAATTATTCTCATTTTACCTGAACATCCAAAATTACATAAAAGTGAACTGATCCTGAAAACCAAGAAAAAGAACACTCCTAGAATGAAACAATTGAACTCTATAACTCATCAAAATGGGAATAAATGAAATCATAATAAATAATATTATTTAATTATATATTATGATTTTATTAATTAAAGAATATAGTATTAATATCTTTGATATTATGTGTCAGTGATAAACATATTCAGGCAAATGGTAAAAGAATTATCAAACCAAACAACTTTTCATCAATTTATACCTCCTTAATGAAATATTTTGTATGTATATTCCTATAATATTCCTTATATTTATTTAATTTATTATTCTATTTTTGTTTTGGGGTTATAATATTATTGAAACCTGATTTTATGACAAATATAATGATTTTTCAAAAGAACTCTTCTTTCCAAAAAGCATATTGATTCCATTTTTATTTGTATATTCTTCACTCAAGAGTGATGAAATCTTTATCAAATTTATTTTCTCTATTATTTATTTGGAAACCCCATGTTTATTCATGAAATAATTATTTATGAAATCATTGTTAAAATCCATTCATTTTTATCTGTAAATTAAAGAATATGATTGTAATACGTTCTTTATGGCATGCATGATTATGTAAATATTATTATTTAGAGAGTGGAAACACAATTATATAGTCCTATAATGCATTGTTTTATGGGTTTTATATCATGAGATAATGTGTAATATTAATTAACATTATGATATTTTTTTTACAATGATAATGTTTTGATTATGAACATATGTTTTTCATGAACATGATGCAAGCACTATACACAACTACATGTTGTATTTTAACACTAAGACATGTTGTTTCATTTTTATGAATAGACACATTTTATATCATTACCCATTATTTCCCTCATCTAGTGGATAATGATCCTATTCTTATGTTATTATGATGATGATTATGACCACTTGTGTTTTATTGATTCATGTATCTTTTACATACTCTTACTTAGATTTTATCGAGCCATTTATTTGATGTATACCCCCAGGAGAGTACATGTACAAAGGAGAGAATGCACTTTTAAGGATAAAGATTAATGACTTAAAAAAATTATGTTTCATTTTGTTCATGTTATATTCAATCCAAATTTTTTCAAGGCACTAAACCTTTTGATCATGGATTTGTATCTCAATTATGTTGTTTATCTTAAAAACGAAGTAATAATTATAGAATGGAATGTAGGATTATTTTAGATATTCTATAGATCTTTCAAAATATTTGATCAACTATAACTATATTATTTGGCACATATTCAACTTTTTTTTGTAAATATATAATTAAGGATTTTTTGATCAGTATAAAAATTACAATTTTCACTATATATATATTTCCTCTATATATTTAATGAAAACATTATTTCTACCAGCTCTAAATCTGGTGTTGGGTAATTTTTCTCAGGAATTATGAATTTGAGAGAGGAATAACCAATTATAATTTCATTATTCTTGGGGGAAAATCCCAGTACATTCTTAAATGCATCACTATATATCACAAACCATTCTCTAACGACAGGTTGTGTAAGGATATGCATGTTGACCAACCATCTCTTCAGTAATTTAAAATTATCCTCACATTCAACAATTAATATGAAATTGTCTTCCTTTTCATGGATACTTGGTTATTATAATTTATAGTCATGTGAAAATCGTTTTAAAAATTTAGTAGTACCCTAACAACCTAATAAAATGATGGATCTCAGTCACCAAGGTTTATCTGGGAAAATTTTCAATAAATTATTTCATTAATAAATCCACCGATATACCCTCACTTGAAAACATATGACTTAGAAATGAGAATTATAGAGACAAAAATCACACATGGTAAATTTGTAATATATATTATACTTCTTATGGTTTTTAGCAGAATATTAAGTTATTCTTTATGCTCATCCTTTTTCTCAGAAAATGTAATAATTTATTCTAAAAAGACTACCAAAAAAATCCAATTAATCTCTAAATTCTCTATCTATTAAATCCATGAAAATATAATGATCATTTGTAAGTCCAAATGACATAACTATAAATTCATAATGATTATTTCTCATATATAAGGTTTTCTTGTGTAGATCCTCCTTATTGACCATTCATTAATCATATCCAATACAAAGACTAGTCTTGAAAAAATCTCAAGATCCTCATAATAGATCAAACAAATCATCGATATGGGGTAGAGGATACTTGTTCTAAATATCAATCTTGTGATGTTCATGTTAATAAATGAAACAGTTCATATACACATATTTATTCTTAATAAAAAATATGTTCACCTCAAATTGAAGCATTAGGCTAAGTGAATTTGTTATATAGATTCTCCTAGAGTTATTTTTTTATTTAATATAACTCAATTGAGTCTATTAAATATGGTGTCTTTGAAATTTTTGTAACATAAGGTATGAGTTGTATAGAAATATATACTTCATGATTTGGGGAATGAATAGGAAAGTACGTAGGAAATACATCAACATATTCTACATAAATAGGAAAGTTTTCAATTTTGTGTTTCTCTCCAACCATTTGAGATAAATATCCATAATTAATTGTAAGTAAAACACATATGATGAATGTAATTTCCATTGCGAGTTTAGGTTCATCCTCACATAGATAAATGGTCGTAGGATGATTTGAAATTTCAATTATATATTCCCTTCCTTGTTTTTTTGATCTTTATACTGATAGATCCAATAAATATGAAAAATTACATAAAATTAAATTATAGGAATAATGATTTTATTTACAGGAAGCACATTACAAAAAACATCTATCAGATAGGTGATATAGACTTGAGATATGATAATTTTACTATTAATATTTTTCACTAATAATTGAACGCATAATCATTAAGGTGGTTTTGTGATACCCATTAATAATTCATCATATATAAAAATGTGGGTTGATACTGAATCAAATAAAACATTTTCATTTTCAGAGTGTATGATAAATGTATAATTGACCACATCGCTAGAAACATCATCTTTGGGTGTAGTTATTTCATAAGCTTGGACTTATCTCCTTGTAATTTTTTAGGGGTAAGTTCCCTTGATGTTTTAGGAATTGGGTTGTATAGTGAATCTAATCTTTAATTTTATAAAACTATACTTTGATATCTTCTCCCTACTCTTTCATTCATGATCATGATTACCTTTATATGCACACTTTAAGAAAAATATTTTTCCCATCAATCTTGTACTAAGGTGTTTCCTTCCACATGTATCTCATGATAGAAATTAACCATAACTTATTCCCATTCTCCATTTTTTATTCATAAGGTTTTCAGTCATCCTATTTATCTCTTGACATCCTTCAAATCCCTAAGGCATGGAAAATGTTTTCTCCATCTTTTTAGCACATGATCCTATATCATTATATAATTAGAATGTTTTGGAAACTAGTTTCCTTCAACTGGTTTTCCTTAGTTCATAAAATTAATATTCTATCATAGTTTTTGTATTACATATTTTTTATGTAGCATACACTATAGTCCTCATAATGTTGTCTTCAAACTTAGTAACATTTTACTCTTCCTATTTTCTTAGAATCCACAATGAACTCTCAATATCCGTTAAATTCTTTTAAGGGAAACAGTTTTTTTTCAATAAAAGTTACATAAAATCCTTTGACTCTTTATTTTATATTTCCTCCACATCCTTAGTATTTTTAATTAATTACCACCACTGATCTTTATCACTCATGAGATGATAAACTTACATGTCATCCTACTCTATTTCATTTCATACCAATGCGAGGAATATATTATCTAAATAACTTATCCATTAATCAACTACTAATAGATTTGTGGATATATAGAATCATGGAGGTTAATTATCATATGAATGAATAAAACTATATAACTACACAAAATATCAGACGAATTATCCATACATGTTAGGATATTGATCATAACCTATGTCTACTACCACAATATAGTTAGAATTTTTTCAACTCTACTTCCACCAATATCTGAATATTCATTGTTTTACCTAGAAGAGAAATGATATATAGATTATGTGAACTAATATGGGTTTTAATCCTTCACTTAGGTTCCATTTCAATATCATGGTATATAATATATTATATTATAACAATATGAATAATAACATTTAATTCTAAAAATTATGAAACTTATACCCTAAATTAAAAATCATGGCATACATAATATAAAATTTATAAGATAAATATTTTTGGCAATATTTTAAAATTATAAAAATATATTGAAATATTATATAATGGTTTGTAAAGGGATTATGAATTTTCTAAAGAATATGAACAAAGAGTGTCAAGAAAGGTGTGTAGTTTTAGGTCCTATCATTGTACATAAATTGAAATTGTGTAAATACCCAATCAACCCCTTTCAGATTTATCACCCACAGTTCCACAACAACATCCAATGTATAATATTCAGATAGAGATTCATTTTTTGGGAAACATTACATTTCATCCCTTACCAAAACGTCACAATATTATCCTGTACTTAGACTTACCTTTATATTCTATCATATTATTATGATTTGTAATATATATATTAATAAATCCAATTACCAAGGATTATAATAAACATTTCTTCAACACTAATAATATGAACCTTGATCCCAGTATGATTGAATATGTGGTAACTTTATTTCATTGGCATTAGATACAATTGATCATAACATGAAGGATCTATTGGTTTAGTAGACTTGAAAAAATAAATACATGATTGAATCCCACATTACATTTTAAAAAATAAAAACACAATATAGTGTTTTCTTTGATAACATAATTATTTCCTCTAGAATATACATTAATATCAATCATAATAAACATTTTTGGAATCATAGGGAATGTAATGAAAATAAATGGGTGAGCTCCGATGATCAGTGAGGGAAAGCATAAAATGAAATCTATCATATTATAAATAAGGACTAAATAATATGGAAAAATTATGATAAAAAATTATATTTAAATAATCAAATGTTATTGAAACATAAACATGGGTACTATTGTTATAATCACATAGAAATAATTAAACTATATTGTAATGATAAAATGCATAAACCATGATATCTAACACTTATCATCGAGGTCTTAAGCTAAGAAATTTTACATAAGTGGGTTTGGAATAAGACATATACCCAATTTGTCTGGTCTAATGAGACCTACATATGAATTTAAGAGATATGTAATTATAGGACCCACCCATAACATAATAATTAAAATGTATTCATTATATGAATAAACAATAAATCATAATCAATATCCCATTATATTAATTAATTCTCATTATGGGATAAACTAGCATACAGAATGCCAAAAATTTCTCAATTAAAAGTTATCATAATATATCCAAAGAAACAAATTATATTGTATAATTCGATTATATACGCTGTAAGGAATAATATTTTTCAATGGTGGATGGCAGGGGTAAAAATTATTTTATAATATCATTGAAATATTTCGAGAAGAAAATAAAGAATTTATTTTAAAATAACTTATTTAATGTCATAGGAGTATCATAATATTGGAAAAAAATACATTTAATTAACCCTTGGGATATTTATTATACTTTTTAAGTCAATGAGTGGTCATGAGGTTGAAAAAATTAATTAGTGCGGTGTATGCTAAAATAATTATTCAACTAAATCCATTGAAAAAACCGCCTGGTTGGGAATAAATAAAATTAATTTTAATTGTTTTCTCAAATGTAAAATATGGGTAAAAATGAAATTAACAAATAATTATATAATTTTCAATAAATTATTTAAAACATTAAAAATAATATACAGACATGTCGGAAAAATATTCACGACTAAATAAATATATGATGTCCATTTTTCGTTAAAGCATACATTCAAAATATTTTTTACTGAGAGTGAGGAAAATGAAAATGAAAATAATTATTTCTATAAATAATAATTTTATTATAAAATATATCAGTTTTCGTATTCAAATATCATATAATTCCATTAATAAAAACAAAACATAAAATATCCTTAATAATATGAGAATGTAAAATAAACCTATTATCTTACGTTAAAATTCGGTTTTATGAGATTCTATCCTCCTATGTTATAAATTATTATTTTTATTGATATAACATTACAATATAAATTATTAAAATATCAGATATGATACAATTATAATATTTAAATTTTATTATTAATAATTCATTATTAAAAATCATCACTACTGAGAGTTAACAATTACATTTTTAGGAAAGTTTTAGTTTAATAATTTTGGTTATTACATTATTGAAATGGTTCGATTATCTAAAAAATATTAATACTGATATAAATAATATATATATATTATATTTATAATCATCCAATAATGGCAGAAATGAAAAATGAATTGCATTTCTTCGTGAGGTGGTAGTTCACATATACACACAAGAAAAACTATCACTTTTTAATCGATGGAAGGGTAAGAAGGAAAATGATATATTATATTTGATGAACTATAAAAATGTCATAAATATCATAAAAAATAATTTTATTGATATTAATTTTCATCCAAGTGAAATAGTGATGAAAATTGAATTACACTAATATATGGAGCTGATAAGCCATACCTATGATCAAGGGATGTTTTCCCTTTCCATTGGAAGGAAATAAGGTTTATAATGGGTTTTTATATCATATTAATAATACGTTACAATATTTAATATAACTAATTTATTATTTTATAATATATAATAATTATTTTGTGGCGTTACCATAAAAATAAAATTGAAATTACTTAGTTAATAGTTATACAATATCATTGAGAAACCACATTTATCTTAAACCATAAGCCATGAATGGTTGAAATTTATGAAGGAATAGAAGTTTTATGATATGGATATGGAATAGAATATGGTATTAGGGTATGTATTTTCCATTATATATTGCTTAAACCTTTTGAATAATGGAGGAGAGTGTGTTCTCTATTATTAGTGAGGGTAGAGGAAACCTTGTATTTACTAAAGGTATTAAGTTAATATAAAGTAATTTTCATGTTAATGCGAATAAAATTGATTTATTTATAATAAAACATGTTGATATATCTAAATAAAATTATAAAATAATATTTATAGGTAATTAGGTTATGTTATAACGCATATATCTTAATTTACACCCTTTTAAACCCTTTTGACAGTTACCATGATATCAATGTTTTTACTCTATTTGGGTTAATAATATAATTATGAAATAAAAGGTTACCAATAAGTAGAAAATAGTTTTTTATAAAACAAATCCCATTCAAGTGACATAAGATATATTTTTTAATTTCAATTCAATTAATAAAATATTATTTGACATAAGATGCCCTTAAATCCATTTACAAGACTATTTCCATAGATTAACATTAAATACATCAATATTCAAATATAATTGAAATATAAAAATATAAAACATCATTAATATTTTATATTTTATATTAAATTCTATTATATAATAACTCACACTCTTTATATTAATTTCAATATATTATAAATCATTTATTTTATTTTTTGTTAGTTGAACTTGTAATGTGTCGGCATTGCGTAAAAATTTATGGTATTTATTACATATAAAAAAGTTAAAATAAAATGTCATGATAAAAAATTACATCATATTTAAAATAAACATTTAGACCCAAAATTTACTTATCTCTATGATAAAATAGTGTAGATATTAAAACAAATAGAATGTTAATTTATATTTAATTTTTAAATAAAATATTTGTAAGGTCATTATAAAATAAAAATAAAACTATGTTTCAATATAATTGAATATTGGATGATTTTTTTAACAAAACAAATATAATAGAAATAATTCATATGTCAAATTGTTTGTCATGACCCGTCCTCAGGGCCCGTGCCGTAACTACCCCAAGCCCGCCTTCCATAGGCCAGGGGTTGGCGACTAGCACCAAAGACGAAAAATCTCGTTAACTGGGAAGGCATTGCCTTTATAAAAGAAAAGAGGCACCAAAGAGTACAAGCGGAAGAAAAACACTAAGTACAAAAGAAAAGCTGAAAAGTAAATGGGCAAGAATACAAACCCAAAAGAAAGTACGACTACAACCGAACAAAGTACAACAGCAAAAAAGACAAACGGCTGGAAGAAGGAATGAGCTCTTGGGTCATCCTCCTCGGATCCTACCTGAAAGGTAGGTATAGATAGCGCAGAACCTGGTCGTCCACCATGGATCCTACCTGAAGGGTAGGTACAGATAGCCTCCTCCACGCTCTCGTCCGTCAACCTCATCAGTGAGTCGTCACGTCGTGTAGTCCACCTCCGGGTACCGTCCAGTCCTCGAACACTCGGCCTCCGTCAGCACTGCCCGTCGTCTGCAACCAACACAATGAGGTGCGGGTATAGCCCGTGCATGGGTGAGTATAACGATAGTCAGTAGGGACCCCGAGACCCTCAAGGTCTCAATAAACCAACAAGGATAACCACAAAGAAAATCTCAACAGATAACCTTTACTTAGGTATATGCCCATACATATACATAAGTTATCAAGTAACCCATCTCAATCATGAGTAAACACAAGGATTGTGAAATCAACGGATAACCACTACCCAGGTATATGCCCATACATATACCTAAGTTAGCAAGTGACCCATCTCAATCATGAGGTAAACACAAGGTCAAAAGTCTCAGCTCAAACCAGGATTTTCATTATCGAAACTGTAACTGGTGAAGAGCCCATCTCTGGAGTGTACAGTGGTCCTGTCATGACTCCGAGATACTGCTCACTAACCTAAGACTGCTGAGGTACTCCTCCTGTCGAGTACCGCGGGCCTGCCACCTCACACACTAGTGCTTCCCGCCGGGGTCTGCCACCCAACACAGTAGTGCTCCCCCCTCATAGCCTACAGAGGTACTCCTCCTGTTCGAGTACCGCGGGTCTGCCACCTCACATAGTAGTGCTCCTCCGCTATGGGTCTGCCACCTCACAATGTAGTGCTCCCCACTGGGTTACGTAAGTCACTCCGAATCGAATCCGATAAGCAGTCATCAGGTCTCGGCCGGCTACACGGTCTCCGTAATCTGTACGCTCGTCACTGGGAGGGTCCGCTCCATGAGCTACAGATCGATACATCAAGTATCTCAAAGTCCCACAAAGAAGTATCTCAAAGGACCGCCTCGTCATAGGGGTCTCAACGCAACAGACGGCGCGTCAATCGAATGCTCAGTCTGTGAGTTACTAGCCTTTTTGTCCCAGGGGCCCGGTTGGTTTCGTGAGCGAACCAAACCCGGCCGTATCTCAACTGTACCCCGAACTCTCATAGGGTATACTCATAGGGACTGTTTCTCAACGAGATCACCAACGTCTTTGATGGTTCGTCAAACGGACGTTCTGTCAGAAAGGTATCAACTTTTCCGTTCCAGGGGCTTGGTTGGATTTCTGTGCGATCCAACCCGGCCACTATCCATCTGCATCCAAAACTCGGGCGGAGAATGCCAAAAGTTCCGTATCGTTAACAAGAACTCAACGCAACAGACAACGCGTCAATCGGACGCCCGGTCTGAGAGTTATTGGCTTTTTCGTTCCAGGGGCCCGGTTGGTTTTTAAGGAAAAACCAACCCGACCGTACTCCACCTGCATCCAAACCTCGGGCGGAGTATGCCAAAAGATCTGTCTCATCAAGAGGAATTCAACGAAACAGACAGCGCATAAATCGGACGCCCGATCAGTTAGTTATTGGCCTTTCCATCTCACACCCACCCTGGAAAACTTCGCAGGAGGTCACCCATCCTGATCACTACTCTAGGCCAAGAATGCTTAACTATGGAGTTTTAACCACGTAGGCTCCCGAGAAGGAAGGTGCATCTTCAGTATAGTATACCGAAACGACTGTCTCGATCCAAGGATCACGTTGCTGCTGACGGCGAGTTGTTTGGAGGCCTGTAGCCCAAGATACGAGCATTTGACCAAAAGTGGTCCGCAACTGGGGGTCTGGGCCCGGGCCGACCCGGCCTGACCCCCCCTGGGTCGGCCGAACCAAGTCGACCCGGCCCGGGCGGCGACCCGGCCCGACGACCGGGCCCGGCTCGAAAAATCCCGGCCCGGCCGGCGAAGCGGTCCGGCGCGGACCGGCATGACGGCGCGGACCGGCACGGCGGCGCGGCCTGGGCGCCGTTCGGGTGTCGTGCGCGGGGGGCAAAGCCCCCCCCACCCCTTTGAGAACGGCGACCCCTTAATTGGGGCCGCTTTTGAGACCCGGCTGGGGGAATTTAATTCCCCCGGTCTCCACTGCCCGGTCGGCCCGCACTGGCCGGCCGGTATCGCCAGCAAGGACCGGCGACGGCCGGTCCTTCCTTCGCTGACACCGGCGGCCCGGTGCCGGCCGCCGGTCATCTTGCTCCGCCACGGCCCGGAACCGGCCGCGGCCTATGCCATTCGGCGCGATGCGACGACATCGCTTCCCTCCGCCGCGGCCCTGCTCCGGCCGCGGCGCCTTTGACTTTGTTCGACGCGACGCGACAGCGTCGCGTTCTTGGATTTCTTTCTATGGTGCGGCGCGACGGCGCCGCGCGTATCTTCCACAATAAATCGCGTGGTGCGACGGCACCACGTTTTCTCGTATCATCCTCAAGAAACCGTCACGAAAAACAAAGGAGGAGGGTCGAACGTGTTTGTGCGGTCCGACCCCCTCGCGTTATTCGATAACAAAAAGGGTTTTAACCCACAATTATCACCAAGTTTGTATTCACAAACAATTAAATAAATAAAAACCCTCAATCATCAACCGCTTGATCGGACGATCCGCGGATCAACCCGGTATTGGATGGTCCGTGCTCGTCGTTTTTTCTCAAAAGATTAGAGAATTCCAAAATAAATTCCCCTACCTCGGCTTCAAGAATGGAGTTCTTCAACGACCCGCGGAAGACAAGCGTCGCGGAGGTCGGGCGTCGTTCCGTCTAGGTTGGTGGGAGAAGAGCTCGGTGAAGTCGAGTCGAGGCGTCACCCTCTGTATACTTTGTAGGCGGCGGTGCTTCCCTTCCTTACTCCGGTTGAAGATGGTCGTAGTTGTTGCTTAATGTTATTCCTAAACGTGGAACGTTCTTCCTCGAGAGGTTGGTGATCTTCCAAGAGTTCTTCTCCTCTCCTTAGTTCTCCCCACAAGGTTTATGCCAACCCAAAAAGAAGAATATAATCTCTCTTTTTAATGTTGGAAAAATGAATTCAAAAGAATTCAAACACTCAAAATAATTAATTATGTTGGTTTAATTAAATAATTGCAAAGTGTTGGAATGAATTTAAAAAGATTGAAATTCAAATAAACCATACTTAACTCACCTCATTAATTAATCAAGTTGACAAATATTAAAGAATGTGAGTTAATGGGGAGTTGAAATGTGAGGGGTTAAGAGGGTTCGGGAGTTTAAGGAATTTGAAAAGGTGGGGGGGGGGGGTTCGTGTGGGCCCCACCCTTTCAAATATCCACACATGGGAAGTTGGATGGATATGGGCCCACCACCAACTTCCCATGGGAGAAGTTAACCACATAACATTTTAAAATTTGATTTAACAATTTTATTCACTTTTTTTAATTAAACCCCAAAAATTAACTTCTCCTCCCGCACAAACGAAACTACGGTAAAGGTTCTCTTAAGCGATTACCGGCGTTGCGAGTTCATCGGTGCAATCAGATTTCAATTCCGAGCACCGGTTCAAAAGATAGAAATTCTCGCTCGCTCGTTCACTGAACGTACCCGAGCCAAACTTCGGAAATTAATTCCGGGCACACCGGGCCTCGGAATTAGGCGCCGTCAGAAACTGCGTTCTTGTAAAATTCAAATAAAGTTAAGAAAAAAATTTCCTTGAAATTTCCGGGTCTTTACATTACTCCCACCTCAGGGATTTACGTCCCCATAAAGCTTCAACACAAACTAGGGTCACAAAAGCGGTACAGAGCACGCATCTGAGCCTTCCGCTCCCATGTGCTTACCTGAAGGTTCCGTACTGCCAAAGAAAGTGCACCCGAGGAATCGATCGTCCTCGTAGGATCTGATCCTGTCGATCCTCGATCCCCACTGGAACCTCCGTGAAAGACGCCCCATCGCCATCGTCCAGCACCTCATGGTCGATGGTATGCGAAGGGTCGAGCATGTATCTCCTCAGTTGAGATACGTGGAAGTCATCGTGCACCTGGTGCAACTGCGGTGAATGGGTCAAGCGGTAAACCACCCCGCCTACCCAGCTGGGGACCTAAGAAGGTCCGCTGAACCTTGGAGATAACTTGCCGCCTTGGCCACATCTCTGTAAACCTCATCGAGGTGAGACCCATATAAGAACGTGGTCGCCATCCTCAAACTCCAGAGGTTTCCAATTCCTGTTAGAACTGGAACTCAAATGACTACTTCCACGAGGGTAAGGTTGGCCGATTCAAGAGTGATCGGTCGCACCCTCCCGTGAAAGAGTTTATCCCGTGCTGCCTGGGGTTTTCTTTTCGCCGACTAAGGAAAACCCATCCCGACGTTTGCCTAAAACCGTCCATTTGAGTATGAACAGTTATTGCCCATTCCATACTCAAACTAACGTCGTAAGGCCTTGATGCTGTCACCAAGAGATTCCAACCGAAACTCTCTTGTCGAGGGTCTGACCAAACCGTCGGCGTAGGTGTGATTATCGAGTCTCCTCCCAAGGTATCTCCAGATGTGAGGGTCAAGTCCACGACATACCGGAACTCTAGGTCTGGAACAAGATTTTTGAAAGCAAGAAATGATTCAAATCGACATCCGTTACTACAAAAGAAAGTAGTGGACACAGACTGTCCCTTGGATCATTTCTAGAGCCATTGGGTCACACTCCTTGACCACATGCAGCCGCACTCTTCCTCCGCCCTCCAGCTCCCTGAGCCTGGCAGGAATAACTAAGGCGGGTGGTTGTACAATTTTAGGATGTACACCACCTCATGCTGCTCTCCTAGCTCTGCCTCCACGACTGCTGCTTCGTAGACTCATCTCTCCTTTAAGCTTCCTCTTCTTTAACACGCCAGAGTCTCTAAGACTAGCACCGGTTTCCTATTTCTTACTGCACTGTGCAGTCTTCATCCTCTCTTGGATGTCCTGGACCTCCTTTAGTCTCGCAAGAGCTGCTATGATTTCTTCTTGACCAATAAGAGAAACACGGTCTCATCCCTTGGATGAACCACATTTTTTGCCTAATACAGTCAATCCTGACATGAATGATGCATTCATGCCATGGATGATGTCGTAAGGCCTCGACGTAACTACTAAGAGATCCAACTGTCACTCTCGCCTCCAAGGGTCGAGTCACACTGTCGGCATCAGTGTGAGGTCACTAGGTCCCCTCCAGTAGAAATCTCGAAAGTGAGGGTCAAGTCAACAGTTTAATCGGGACCACTCAGTATCAACCAAACAAAAGGATAGGAAAGAAAACATCTCAATGATAAGTGTCTTTATATTATTGCAGCTCATAGCACAAGACACGAATACAATAGCAAAAATGGAACTATAAGTACAAAGGACGTATCCACTAGTTCCTCTCCTGTCCACCTGTTTCTGGAGCTCTACTGCCTTGTCCACTGCTCGGCTGTTGCTCAAGCACCAGCCGCTGCTTCTGTCTCAATGGCTCCTCCAACACCCGCTGATCAACCGTACGAGGAGTCGGACAGTCACGTGCCAGGTGACCCTTCCCGCCGCAGGAGTAACATTGTCCGTTTCTGGCACGCTTAGCTCTGACCCCACCTCGGGTGCCCCGCACCACCAGTCCTAAAACCCGAGAACATCCAACTGCTAGTCGGGTCCTCCTGGACCTCTGCATCATCTGTCCACTGCCCACAGATGACTCAGCTACTGATCGAAAAACACGTGGCAAAGGCAGAAGCTCCTGTACACGCTCGGGGTGTTGAGATACTGGCACAAACTCCACCCTGAAGAAGGTCTCGAAGTCTTCCCATGCGAAGGTCATCCCGTCGCATAACTGAAACAAGTGGCTCCACCACCTGCCTGCTGCTGCCTGAAGGAGGCTGGCAGCAAAGATCACCATGACGTCTGCCGGCGTCCCCACTAGCCTAAAGACTCTCACCAGCCAAACCTCAGCCGCCTGCGGGTCCGTCTCTCCCCGGAACCTGGGTGGCCTCTGGCGCTGGAACTCGTGCAGCGCGCTCAAGCGTCGTGCATCGCCTACTACTGGGGATAGTGGCAACGGTGGCCCAACGTATGGTAGTACCACTGGTGCCTCCGCTGGTGCCTCAACTACAAGAGGGCCCTGCATCGAAGCCTCGTTGCTTGAAAGGCTGTCAGCATGCACATCCCTATGGGCTCTAGCTGGTCATCCGTGAAAAGACATCCTGAAAGAAACATCGTGACATGGTCAAATGTTTATACCTGGTGAGATGACCTGGTTTGAGCTGTTTTAAGGGAAAACCTTTGAAAACACACACGCAATCAGTGTTTTCATGCACAAAGTTGAAAATCAGTTGTCCGGGTCCTGGTGTATGGATACGTCAGCCGCCCGTACCAACACTGGACTCCCTGAACTGAAATCCACACTCTGTACTCTTAACACTATTGCCTCACAGAAAGAAAAAGTCAGAGTCATAAGTTCTGCGGTAGAACCGAACTCCTCTGATACCAATTTGTCACAACCCATCCTCGGGGCCCGTGCCGTGACTACCCCAAGCCCGCCTTCCATAGGCCGGGGGCTGGCGACTAGCACCAAAGGCGAAAAATCCTGATAACTGGGAAGGCATTGGCTTTATAAAAGAAAACAGGCACCATAGAGTACAAGCAGAAGCAAAACACTAAGTAAAAAAGAAAAGCTGAAAAGTAAATGGGCCAGAATACAAACCCAAAATAAAGTACGACTACAACCGAACAAAGTAAAATAGCAAAAAATACAAACGGCTGGAAGAAGGAAGCAGCTCCTGGGTCGTCCTCCTCGGATCCTACCTGAAGGGTAGGTACAGATAGCGCAGCTCCTGGTCATCGACCATGGATCCTACCTGAAGGGTACGTACAGATAGCCTCCTCCACGTTCTCGTCTGTCAACCTCCTCAGTGAGTCGTCACATTGTGTAGTCCACCTCCGGGTACTGACTTGTCGTGTAGTCCACCTCCATGTACCGTCCAGTCCTCGAACACTCGGCCTCCGTCAGCACTGCCCGTCATCTACAACCAACACAATGAGGTGCGGGCATAACCCGTGCAGGGGTGAGTATTACCATACTCAGTAGGGACCCCGATACCCTCAAGGTCTCACTAAACCAACAAGGATAACCACAAAGAAAATCTCAACAGATAACCTTTACTTAGGTATATGCCCATACATATACATAAGTTATCAAGTAACCCATCTCAATCATGAGGAAACACAAGTATTGTGAAATCAACGGATAACCACTACCCAGGTATATGCCCATACATATAACTAAGTTAGCAAGTGACCCATCTCAATCATGAGGTAATCACAAGGTCAAAAGTCTCAGCTCAAACCAGGATTTTCCTTATCGAAACCGTAACTGCTGAAGAGCCCGTCTCTGGAGTGTACAATGGTCCTGTCATGACTCCGAGGTACTGCTCACTAACCTAAGACTGCTGAGGTACTCCTCCTGTCGAGTACCGCGGGCCTACCACCTCACATAGTAGTGCTTCCCGTCGGGGTCTGCCACCCAACATAGTAGTGCTCTCCCCTCATAGCCTACAGAGGTACTCCTCCTGTCGAGTACCGCGGGTCTGCCACCTCACATAGTAGTGCTCCTCCGCTATGGGTCTGCCACCTCACAAAGTAGTGCTCCCCACTGGGCTACGTAAGTCACTCCGAATCGAATCAGACAAGCAGTCTTCAGGTCTCTGCCGGCTACACGGTGTCCGTACTCCATACGCTCGTCATTGGGAGGGTCCGCTCCACAAGCTACAAGTCGATACACCAATATCTCAAAGTCCCACAAAGAAGTATCTCAAAGGACCGCCTCGTCATAGGGGTCTCAACGCAACAGACAGCGCGTCAATCGAACGCCCGGTCTGTGAGTTACTGGCCTTTTCGTCCCAGGGGCCCGGTTGGTTTCGTGAGCGAACCAAACCCGGCCGTATCTCAACTGTACCCCGAACTCTCATAGGGTATACTCATAGGGACCCTTTCTCAACGAGATCACCAACGCTGTTGACGGTTCGTCAAACGGACGTTCTGTCAGAAAGGTATCATCTTTTCCGTTCCAGGGGCCCGGTTGGATTTCTGTGCGATCCAACCCGGCCACTATCCATATGCATCCAAAACTCGGGCGGAGAATTCCAAAAGTTCCGTATCGTCAACAGGAACTCAACGCAATAGACGGTGCGTCAATCGGACGCCTGGTCTGAGAGTTAATGGCTTTTTTGTTCCAGGGGCCTGGTTGGTTTTTAAGGCAATGCCAACCCGACCGTACTCCACCTGCGTCCAAACCTCAGGTGGAGTTTGCCAAAATATCTGTCTCATCAAGAGGAATTCAACGAAACAGACGGCGCATAAATCGACCGCCCGGTCTGTTAGTTATTGGTCTTTCCGTCTCACACCCACCCTGTGAAACTTCCCAGGAGGTCACCCATCCTGATCACTACTCTAGGCCAAGCACGCTTAACTATGAAGTTTTAACCACGTAGGCTCCCGAAAAGGAAGGTGCACCTTGAGTGTAGTATACCGAAACGACTGTCTCGATCCAAAGATCGAATTGCCGCTGACGGCGAGTTGTTTGGAGGCCCGTAGCCCATGATACGGGCATTTGACCAAAAGTGGTATGCAACTGGGGGTCTGGGCCTGGGCGGACCCGGCCCGACCCCCCCTGGGTCGGCCGAACCAGGTCGACCCGGCCCGGGCAGCGACCCGGCCCGACGACCTGGCCCGGCTTGGAAAATCTGGGCCCGGCCGGCGGCGCGGCGGCGCGGTCCGGCGCAGCGGTGTGGACCGGCACGACGACGCGGACCTACACGGCGGCCCGACCTGGTCGCCGTTCAGGTGCCGCGCGCGGGGGGAAAATCCCCCCCCCCATTGAGAACCGCGACCCCTTAATTGGGGCCGCTTTTGAGACCCGGCCGGTGGAATTTAATTCCCCCGGTCTCCACTGCCCGGTCGGCCCGCACTGGCCGGCCGGTTTCGCCAGCAAGGACCGGTGATGACCAGTCCTTCCTTCGCCGACACCGGCGGCCCAGTGTCGGCCGCCGGTCATCTTGCTCTGCCGCGGCCCGGAACCGGCCGTGGCCTATGCCGTTCGGCGCGATGCGACGGCATCACTTTCCTCCGTCGCGGCCCTGCTCCGGCCGCGACGCCTTTGACTTTCTTCGACGCGACGCGACGGCGTCGCGTTCTTGGATTTCTTTCCACAGCGCGGCGCGACGACGCCGCTCGTATCTTCCGCAATAAATCGTGTGGTGCGACGGCACCACGTTTTCTCGTATCATCCTTAAGAAACTATCACGAAAAACAAAGGAGGAGGGTCGGCCGTGTTTGTGCGGTCTGACCCCCTCGCGTTATTCGATAACAAAAAGGGTTTTAATCCACAATCATCACCAAGTTTGTATTCACAAACAATTAAATAAATAAAAACCCTCAATCATCAACCGCTTGATCGGACGATCTGTGGATCAACCCGGTATTGGTTGGTCCGCACTCGTCGTTTTTTCTCAAAAGATAAGAGAATTCAAAAATAAATTCCCCTACCTCAGCTTCAAGAACGGAGTTCTTCAACGACCCGCGGAAGACAAGCGTCGCGGAGGTCGGGCGTCGTTCCGTCTAGGTTGGTGGGAGAAGAGCTCGGTGAAGTCGAGCCGAGACGTCACCCTCTGTATACTTTGTAGGCGGCGATGCTTCCCTTCCTTACTCCAGTTGAAGATGGTCGTAGGTGTTGCTTCATTTTCTTCGGAAACGTGGAACGTTCTTCCTCGAGAGGTTGGTGATCTTCCAAGAGTTCTTCTCCTCTCCTTAGTTCTCCCCACAAGGTTTATGCCAACCCAAAAAAAAGAATATAATCTCTCTTTTTAATGTTGGAAAAATGAATTCAAAAGAATTCAAACACTCAAAATAATTAATTAAGTTGGTTTAATTAATTAATTGCAAAGTGTTGGCATGAATTTCAAAAGATTGAAATTCAAATAAACCATACTTAACTCACCTCATTAATTAATCAAGTTGACAAATATTAAAGAATGTGAGTTAATGGGGAGTTGAAATGTGAGGGGTTAAGAGGGTTAGGGAGTTTAAGGAATTTGAAAAGGTGGGTGGGTTCGTGTGGGCCCCACCCTTTCAAATATCCACATATGGGAAGTTGGATGGATGTGGGCCCACCACCAACTTTCCATGGGAAAAGTTAACCACTTAACATTGTTAAAATTTGATTTAACAATTTTATTCACTTTTTTTAATTAAACGCCAAAAATTAACTTCTCCTCACGCACAAACGCAACTACAGTAAAGGATCTCTTAAGCGATTACCGGCATTGCGAGTTCATCGGTGCAATTGGATTTCAATTCCGAGCACTGGTTCAAAAGATAGAAATTCTCGCTCGCTCGTTCACTGAACGTACCCGAGCCAAACTTCGGAAATTAATTCCGGGCACACTGGGCCTCAGAATCAGGCACCGTCAGAAACTGCGTTCTTGTAAAATTCCAAAAGAAAATTAAGAAAACATTTTCCTTGAAATTTCCGGGTCTTTACATTGTTTTTTAAAGACATATCAAAATATTTTAACCTTAATTACTGGATTTACCCTTACCGTCGTGACAAATATTTACCACAATTAGAATTCATAATTTCCAAAAATAAAAGGGTAATATATAATAAATTTGAAATGCTTTATTCTTAATATGATATTTATTTTTTAATTTCACATTTCTATAGGTGTAATAATTTAATTTTAAAATAATCATGCAAAACTCAATAAAAACATATATTTTAGAAAATGTGTTTTCAAACATAAAACTAGATTAGTTCTTATCCCATTCCAAGTAAACACTATTTAATTATTGTAATTTTTTTATTGAATATATAATATTTTAATTTTTTTATAATAATTCATTAATATTGATCATTATAATTTATTATGACAGAAACTCATTATGCATATAAAAATGGTATTTTAGAAAAAATATCTCACTAACCTTAAAATAATTTTATTTTAATTAATTATAAATTGATAACCAATGATTTGAGATTATATATTTGTAGAAAATAATTTTTAATAATTTTTTTATCCATATTTTTACATATCAATCCGATGGCTAGGTGATGACTATCACATTATCATATTTCAGTAGTTTACCATGATTCGTTTAAAATCAGTGTTTTATGAAACACATGCATTCAAAGAAATAAAATTTATTCTAGGTAAATAATAGTGTGTCATGGATAAATCATATATTAATGGTTAATTCTTAACAAATTATTTTTTATTCTAGATTGATAAATGTAATTTTGGTGGGGACATTCAATATAACTATTTACTGGGTCAATATAATTTCAATATCAAAAGTTGAGGATGATCCTCTAAAGGATATATTTTCTAGTAAATTAACAAAAGTTATCCATATTAATCTATTCATAATTTTAGTGAATATTTCCTTATGAATTACTTGGAAATTGTAAACATTTTCTAAATTCATAAATAATTTTTTCAATGGGTTTGGCGATGAGAACATCAGTTTCTGTGTGTGGGATGATGAAAAGAGTAATGTTATTATGATTTGTGTGATCAAAAAAATTAAGGGGTTATACTGAATAACTAAAACATGTTATTGTATGAAGTTGAGTGAAAATAATTAACTATAAACATCTTGGTTGATCTATGTAATAAATTGGAATGGAATATGTTTTGGATAGCTTATATGTAAGCAAAAAGAAAGTCCATAGGCAAGTTGAATGAAGGATATTATAGAAATATTGAGGAATAAAAAATCTTTTGTTGGAGAATAATAAGTTAGGCCTATGTAAGAATCATTTTATTTGAGTACTATTAGGATTACAACTATTTTGAGGTGACCAACCATGTTCATAACATTAGTTTAGATGATTGGAGAAGACATAAAAATTTTAATCATAGTGGACGTAGGAGAATAAAAATTCCCAAAATAGGTGGAAACACATAGTGATACTTAATAGTGTAAGTTAGATATTAATGAAGATATGTACTGATTTAAATCTAATGGATCTTGGGTTATGATGGAGTTATCATGGGACATAATGGAACATAAAAATAACTCGGATTTATAATTGAAAAGAGGGGATGCTGTTAATATGAATTTCAATGAAAAAATAATAGAAAATGGATTTCAATAAAAATATGGTGTTGATTTGTATAAAATATTCTCACTGGTAGTTAATCATAAAATTATATAGATAGTGATGAAAATGATAGCGACATATGATCTCTACATATAATAGATATATGTAAAGACAAAATTTATTCATGGAGAGCTGGGGGAAGAAATCAACATGATGAAAATAGTGGTTTTTAATAAAAATGAAAACCAAAACATGGTATTAAAATTAATGAAATGTCTTTATAGGATGGATCAATAATTGATATATTGTAACAAAAATTTTGATGGATATATTCTCAAAGAATTATTTAAGTGGTACAACACAAATTATTATTTCTATTGGATGAAGTGAGAGAATGGGTCATTCATCATATAGTTGTCATATGTCGATGAAATATTGGTTGTGTGTCTATTGGTTTTATATATTTAGGAGCAGAATCATATGTTTTGAAATTTATTCAAAATGATGTATCTTAGAAATTACAAGAAAATACTACGGATGATGATTGATGGGGACAAGAAAGGAATAACATTTGTGTTATCTCATATGAACTAAATCTATAAGATCAAGGAAATATATGGATTGTATGGATGTAATAACAACTCAACTTTGTAAACCATACACATAAAACTATCCATGACACATGCACCAATAATAAAAATGTAATTTTTTTACTTAGATATTGTTCCATATGCATAAGTGGCCAAATGATTTAGCTTGAAATGATTTTTAAATGAGCTGATATTTCATTTTTAGTGGGTGTCATAAATAGAATATTATTTCATCTATGAATGGAAAATTGAGATGTTGTGAAAAAAATCATCCTCTATATTAATGTAATATAATACCTTACCTTGTGTTATAGGAAATATGACCCTTACATGGATATTTTGATATGTAATTCAATAATGGATTAAATTATAATTGGATAAGAACATGTTTTGGGTTTACATGTGGATTTACAATGAAAATATGGATATCAGAGATATAGAGGATCGTTACATTAAGAAAAAAATAATTAGCGTATGTGATTTCAAAAGATGATTGAATGTAAATTATTTGGATGATACAAATTCTAGATGACCCATAAGATGTCAAGAATTTGGGGCAACATTATCTAATAATTATATTGTGATCCAATTGGATAAAAATCAATATTTTGATAAAAAAACAAATAATCTTGATTTCGTGTATCATTTCATCTGGAACCTACTTTAGGATATGTATATGGAGTTGTAGAAGATATCTAGAAGCCCAAATCCATTTGATATGTTCACTAAGATGAGATTTTAATAAAGGATTTTGGAGCATCATTATTTAGTTTGATTTGGGGGAATGTAACGAGGGTGTAGAAGCACTACATGATATGAAGGAAGGAATGGGGGTTCCCAAAGTTCTGCATAAGAAGCTTATATAAAAATATATTCAAGTGGGAGATTTTTGAGTGGTGAAATATTCATTTAGTTCACTAAAAATTCACTAATAATAAGGTCATTCATCAATAATTACATTTACCTAAATTTATGAAATTGGATAATGATTGGACTCATTATACTGATAGATGTTGCATGATTTCTATATTTATAATGGGACCATAAAAAGTTACCATCTTCTGATAGAGTGATAGTGAAACACTGGAGTTCCAAAATTTAATCAAAGATGAAGGGTCACTCATTTGGTATCCAATCCAAATATTAATTTTACATGGTAATATAATTTGTAATTCTAATAAATTTTTTAATTTAAATATGGATGTAATGTTTCTCTTAAGAAGTTATGATTCATTTTCAAAATAATGTTAAATCTATTGTGTTATTTCATCCTTTATATACATCCATTGCTTGTATTTAAACTACTTTGAATGTATTCCTATGGGAGTGCTTATGTGATTATGAGGGTAAAATTTGTCTGGTAAGTGGTGTGGAAGAACATACAATATCTTGTAAACTTATTTGAGGGAGTCCACCCAGATAACAGGTACTTCTTAAAGTCCTCTTGTGGTCATATTTCGATGAGTTACATCAGTTTATTCAAGTAGTATGGATTAAATTGGTTTTATAATAAGCACATGCTAAGGAAAGATCCACAAAATAATATTTCACATAACAAATAATCTTATTTATAAATATATATTTAACACACCTCTTCTAGGTGGATAAAGCATCAACATATAATACCTTTTAGAGGGATTAAATGTCTCTTCCAAACCTTCTATATGAAAGATACATATCAAACATTAACATCTTATATGTGGAAAACACATCATCATAAAAAATCGTCTATGTGGAATATTTACACCCACATCAATCACTATGTTGAATGTTATATTTCTACATTAGAGCCTCGATTTGGATGACCAACCATTAAAAAATCAACAACTTAGGTGAATTATATATTTTAGGTTAAAGTATGTATCACCATTATAAAAAGTATATAAGAAGTTATTGTTTGGTGAATGATATATCACAATATGAAAATAGGGTTAATGGTTTATCTCTAAGTCAGTGATGTATAAAAAAAATGACAACATGGTAGATACAATATTTAATACTCAAAGATATATAAAAAAGCTACAAAACTAGATAAATGATCAATTACAAATCACACCTTTGAATCCCCATTCACGTAAGACAATTTACCACCGATATAAAAAACAAGGTTATTGATTAATGACCACCTGAGTAACAATATATGTAGGTGATTCATAACAACATAAAAAAGTATTAAGCACCTAAAAGTTACATGGTGAATGAGCCATCACCCAATGAACTAGACCAAGAAAACAAATTACTATTTAAAATACCCACTCAAAAGATGTAGTGTGACTAGCACTCACATTCTAATCTCAAACCTTCCTTGGTATGATTTTGAAACACATAAAATCACTAAAATCAGAAGAGTCCCCCTAATGTTTGTTCTCATTATACTAATGTCTTGCCAATAATCTAGGTCATGTTTTAGCCTAACAAATAAATGATCCCCCTTTTTTAGGAAATAACTTTTCATTCAATATAAGTCTCAATAAAAATATTGGGTCCAAGGAAACACCATAAGATTACATTCCTTAAACACCTCACCAATTTATAGTTGAATATTTTCCATTTTTCACCAAATGCCTAATACAAAATTCTTTATGGACCTACAATTATTTGGAATTTCCCTAACCATTACTAATTTTTTATAGAAGATACATTTGGTTCTGTTCATGGTCATACATAATTCATGATTAACTTTATAAGAACACCCCAAACACACTCCTTGATGTCACAATAAAGAACATGATTTACCCATAATAAGAACTCCTTAGGTAATGTGATTCACAACTCCCGGATGGAAGCAATGTTTGGGTTCCAATTTAATATTTAGTTATGCCTTTTATATAAGTAACATAGCCATCGAGGGTCATGTAATAATGTATAACACATAATGAATCTATATGAGTTTATAATGACTTCTTAGCCTTGATCACATAAGGGACCTACTCACAATTCTATACTGGGTCACACTAACCTTCTTACAAAGCCTTATGATCCATAAAATATATGTACAACCATATAAATGTGTAATATTAGGCACTATCAACCCCAAGTATAATGTTTTCCACTCAATCGATGATTAAGGACCACACTAAAGATTTTCCTAACCCATATTATCCATCAATTACATTCAAATGGAAGTAAATCTATCAAATAATATCTTTAGTTAATTACAAAAAAATATATTTAATTTACAAAATTAGTCCATATTAATTAGATTACATATCATAGTAGAATATTTCATGAGGTGGAATATCGTCCTTGAAATCTCAATCAATGGGGTGTAGTTCACTTATCACACACTCTTGAGTCTATTTTCAATAAAATAACAATTATAAAAAGAAAATTCATGTGCATATTTGTGATTTAATTCTTCTAGATCCTACTCTAGATATTGAAAAATAATCCCCACTGTTTTGAATTGAATCCACTGTGATATAGTAGAATTGACAAAAAATAGTAACTCCTGCCGATTAAAATCAGAGAATAGGATGGGATGACGTAACATGAGAATGAAATACGGTTTATCTAATATACTTATCAAAAGAAAACACCTATGTCGACAATATATTAAGTATTAATGAATGAGATATAGAGGAAAGAAAATGGGTGGCTCCTCCTTGGTTTTGTTTTTCCGAAGCACAATGACCATGATTAATGGTTAAAAAAACAAAAATACTAATTCAACATTCAATAAAAAAACTGATTTGGGAATAAACTGATTTTTAGTAAACCATAACTACGCCCTTAATGAACTACCAGGTATTCACTGTAAAAAACAAGTGACCTGGTGGCCCCAACAAGAATACTTTCTACCTTAGAACCACCAATGGGTACTCAGTACACCATCAAAAGGTACATTATAGCACTCAACTACCACTAGTCCTAAAATTTTTATTAAAGAAGTTCCTTAAAAAATCCAAGGCCATTTACACAATTTATCACCGCATGAAATTTCATTTAAATATTTACAAGGAATCTCCAAACACCAATTCATAATCACAATTCAAAAATTTAATCATACCTTAGTTATCTAATAATCTAAACCTAGATTTTCATTAGATCCTTCGACACACATAAGAATAAGTTAATATAACCTACCATCTCTTCCCTGATATGTCTCTACATGAATCACCCATAAACATCGTTTTTCACTAATATCAGATGCAATATATAACTCCTACTATCCCATTGGTTATTGCGATGTTGATAATACACATAAAATAGATAAACGACCAATTAACCTAAATACCACCCACTATAGATCATCATACAAGTTTATTTATTATCTAAATGATAAAAATTTATATTTATCTATGTAATATTATCAAAATTTTATAAAACAAGTTAGATTATACTCCATTACACATACTACCTACCAAACAGTCTGTGCATCTCCATTAATATTTATTCACACTGATTTCATGATGATCATATTTTCTTAGTGGAATTCCTTAATTTATGTTTCACTGACATCACACACTAACGATTGACATAATGGGTCAAACCAGAACAACTCTCACCTTTAACCACATTTGAGGACATCTATCCTCATCAAAACACATATCCTTACCCCAAAGTCTGTACTAATTACATGAATCCAAGATCATTTCATATATTAAATCATATATTTATGGGAAGAAAAATTTGAATTACCCTTTCCCCATAACATTTTATTTCATTATCTCATTTGTGGGCATCACACTATATCACAACTCATAACTCATAGAAGTTATTTACTAAATGTATTAATTTACGCATAACTAATTGATTAACACCTATATTTGGGTATTTTCTATTTCTTAAACATACCATGAACACTTTTATCCAAGTAATGAATGAAAAAACAATATCAACCGAAAATTTAGGTCTATAAACACAGAACAGTTGGTATTTAACCAAAAACCTCCAAATGATTGTTTAATGATCAGATGATCTATGATGTTCTCCCTATAATAAAATTATAATTATTCAAAATCGATGCGCATTTTTATTATTTAAAAACCATTATTTGAACAATAAATATAAAGGGCTCCACTCAGGAAATTTTGATAGACCCATCACATGAGCTTTACTCTTTAGCTTACACTACCATGATACTCCTTAGAACCATTTCAACATATCGTTTATGATCTATTTCTGTGACACCCAGTACAAATGGATTTAAATCAACATCCACACCCTTGATCACTTCCACACGAATGTCAAATTAAACCTCAGTGTAGAACATAATCCACATCAGTTGAAATTTGAAATCTCATTAGTGATTAACTATCATGTTTGAGGAACCATACTTAATCTATAAATATAACACCAAGCCACTAATCCCCTCAATGTCTCATAGGTCCCTATAGTCAGTAGACTAAATTACACACACCATAAGGGTTGTATATTTTCTCTTATATGATCTAATCATTCAGGTGAAATCAAAATTCCCATGATTCTTCAATAAATTTCACATTGAACCAAAAAACCTTGTTTCATGCACCAGTCCCCATCGATCAATAATCAATAAAGTTGTTGGATAAAAAATCACACTTTTATAAGTTGGTGTGTATAACTATCCCATCATGATTCATATCTTAGGGTTACCCAAAAATACTAGGTTGAAATTTGTTTCAATGGAAAAATTTTCACGATCTTGGGTGCATGAGGATATTATAAATGATGTTTGAGATGATACCCGGTCTCTTTATGAGAGAGGGAACTAGGAACATACGAGATCAAAGGACCTCTTGGAACTGGATTGAGTATCCGACACTTGAGGATGTGGAGATTGAATCACCTATTTATAATGAGTTTGGTATAATTCACCAATCATATGTACTTTTCTAGTGGCACCCTATGAAAAAAACATAGGGGGATGTTGGGCCCAAATCAGATAATATCAAGAACTTGGGTTGTCAGAACAACTACAAAACCACCTTAGGGAGATATCATGAGTACCCCATATTGAAGGAGGTATAGAACAATAAAACCCTTTATATGTTCCTCTCTCACCATGTGGCTTTTTCTGGGGGTACCCTATAAAGAACATAACCACCAGGATTGTTGGTGTGAAGTTAAACAATATTTTGATCAGGGGTTATTTGAGGTTTCATAAATGGTATTTATATTTGTACTCATTCTATGTTCCGAAAATGTTTCTAGGTACCTAGGGGGTATATGGGGTATCCCATATAATAGGAGGTAGAGAATGAATCAACCCTTTATAAGGTTATTTGGATACCTCCCCCATCACATTTCATATTCTAAGGGGACTCAAGAGAATCAAAATCTGGAGGTAAATCAGGTCCAATGTGGAGAATATTTTGATTGCGAGTGATCTAGAATGTTATAATGAATTGGAATAGAAATCTTCATAATAATATTAATAAATTTAAATGGTCATTTTTATGAGTTTGTGTGCTTATAAATTTTTTAAAATATTCTAAGGAACCACTATTTGGATGTTACATAGTTTCAGGTGATGTTTAGAATCAAATGTGATAGAATTTAGAAGGTTTTGGGACTATACATATATAAGAAACATAGTTATTAAATCATATATAATTATTAGAAAACTAAAATGGGTAATAGATTTTAGGTATTTAAAATCATTATCAACATATATGGTTTATAAAATGTGTAAAAAATTATGAAACCCTTATAAATGTTTGTACATATTTTCGAATTTAACCATTTTCCCACATCCATTCCTGCTTGTTCTGTTTATTCATTATACACTCAACTTATGCAATTCCTATTTTATTATTACCCCTATAAAACTATATTATTCTGAGTTACTCTCAATAAAATTGTAACCCTTCCTTATATATTATTTTTCTTACATGGTATTAATTTTTTATTCATTCTTAGAGATTTGAGATGTGGGTTTCCATGGATCATAGAGAAGTCCTGACAAACAATAATTTTTTCTCAAGAAGGAAAATATTGGTTCTGTTGTTTATCTTATATGTAATTTCTTGTTTTTTAATGTTAATTTATTGTTCAATATGTATTCAAATGGTTTAAGATATTTTTTATGAGATATAAAAATTGTATTTTCATGAAAATTTGAGACTTTTGTAATATGAAATGTTTTATAGTGGTAAAATGAAGTTGGATTTGAGTAATTAATTATTTTCATACGATATAAGGTAGGAGACCTTTAATTTCCTTGTTTTTTTGATAAATGTTGATAAGTACGTATTACAGAGCAGTGTAATAATTTTTTAATAATGTTATAATTATAAATATTTTATATATTATTAACATTCATGATTCTCAATGACCAGTATATTGCATCCTTGAGTGATATTTGTATCGTGTAAAATGGGGTGTTCCCCATATCAATGTAAAATTATAAAAAGGACCATATAACTATGATTAATGGGTTTTTTATCCTTAAGAACTATTTAGTTTGGTGTTTCTTGTCCACAATATGAGATATTGTAGTGAATATCTTATGATACAATATATTTAATCCAATAGAATACTTTTTCATATTTTATAAAGTGTTTAAAATATTGATAATGTTATAAATTTGATGTTATATAAAACTAACCATTCAAAATAATTATTTGTTTAATGGTGTATTTTTATATTAAAAATGATGGAATTGATTAAAGAGTTGAAATATGTGGTTTGAATAGTGCTTTGGGTTATATGATTTTATTATTAGAAATGATTTTTCGTTTGACATAGATGAGTGATTGAACTATATTTTTATATAATTAAATTTTAAATTATTATTTAGGGAATAAATTTTTCATTATTGAAATTTTAACTAATGGAAGGATTTTTTTGTGTTTTTAAATCTTGTGAGTTTACAGTTTGAAATAAAATGATTTCAAAATGGAAGAATTTATTTTATTAATTTTATTTTGAAAATTAATACCAGTTTTTTTATATATTTAAATTTTATTCGTTATACTGGTTGAAAATTCTTTATAATGGATTTTTTTGTTATAATGAGTTGTGTACATATCCATTTTTCTATAAAAATAGGATACCCGTTCATGATTTGAGTACATTCTATTTCTTATTTGATTTCTATTTTTGTTTTTGCCTATTTTTTTGTTACCAAAATGATTAGGGTACAGTGAGAATAAGATATTGTATGTGAGAAGGTACCTTAAATTTATTATTGTATTTATATTTTTATATTTTTATGGAGATACTTAGTTCATGATGTGGAGATAAAAATATTTGTCTTTGAGTGAGTATGGAACATTTTGTTTCCACTTGGGATGTAAAATGTGTATTTTGGGTTTATTAAAGTGGATGATTGATTTTTTTGTGGGAATTAGTTGAATTTAGATAAGGATAAATTAGAGAATTAAAATATTATGGTATAATATAGTAAAATGAGTTTGTATAGGTTTGAATGTAAATCCTCATATATTTTATGTATTTTGAAGTGTATAAGTAACATAACAAATTGTTTTGATTTAAAAATAAAAAATATATAATTTAACGTATCATCATTTTGGTGTGAATGGTATACAGAATAATTAAATGACTAGCTTGTATGATTTAGAAAACTGTTTAGAGTGTGACATTTTTTGTAGTACCTTTTCATGGATGAGATTAATGGTTTTTTAATAGTTATTGTAAAACATGAAACATTATTTTTTAAATTTATTGACATTATTTAATTCCCAAACACATGGTTACTAGTTAAGGGATATAATAATGGTGATATATTATGGTTAACAATATTACATGAATATGGAAAAATCATAGATTAGATAGATGGACGAATTAACTGGATAAGTGAGTGGAATGGTTTTTGTATGATAAGTAAGAATGTATTGGTTTATTACCTCATATGGGTAGTTATTTCTCCATCCATTTAGGGACATTATAACTAATGTGTGATAATTGATTTTACATAAAAATGAATATTTTATAGAGTATCCCCTTGATAATAAATAATAAAAATTATATTTAACCAAGGGACATAATATGAAATTTTTTACCCCTTGATACTAAATTTGATCAACTATGTAATTACTGGATAACAAAATGTTACACTATGAACCCCTTAAAGAAAAATGATATGATGGGTACTCAGGGTGGTAGATTTTTCTCCATATATTCATTATATTTATGACTGAATATTTGTGATTGAATTTTTATTATTAGTATTTATTATAGGTTATCTATACCCATTAGTTTAAATATTTTATATATAGGGTATCATGAATGGTTCTGTAACACCTCAAGCTTCCACAGTACGATTCTCTTTGAATAATACAGTAGCGTGTGTTGTATGCAATTTCGAGTTCTAACACACACCACAACCAATCAAACCAGCCGTTATGAATAGTAATACCCACTTTTTGAAATTTTATAAACCTTATCTTTCATAATGGACTTCATTTTTGGATTCATATTATCAAAATTAGCTTAGGGTGAATTTTTGGTATTTTTCTGAAAATATTCCATTTTTGATGAATAGTGAAAAAAACACCGAGTTATAGTTTAAAACCAAATTTTTATTTTAATAATTATTTATTTTATTTAAATTTAATTAAAGTAAAAATAGATACATAATACCTATATAAGTTAAATGCAATTCATTGGAGTTAGTTTAGATTAATTTTAGATATATAAAAATTTTATTGAACTTTTCACTGTCTTTTACCCACCTCCTAGAAGAATTTGGAAATTTACATAAAACATAATTTTACCACTTCTATGACTGGAATTTCAAAATTTCAAGAGACATGGTTCATATCAAGGAGTAAAATGTGGATCAATATGATAAAAATATTTTTTGGTGAATAATACCTTTTTACTTTTATTTACCACGGTTAAAAGTAAATATGGTAATTAAGGGTATAAATGATATTAATATTACCCTAACACATGCCCTAATTCTATTGGAAAAGTGTATCTAGATCAAAAATAACCTTAGGAATAAAATATTATCATTTTGGTCCACTTGGATTAGATTAGGACATTTATTATTATTTAATTCAAAGAAGAGTTAAAAGAGTTAAAATCAATGTTTAAAAAATAAAACATTTTTAATATTTGGTTATACATAAGATAAACTTGATTATAAATATTAATTATAAATCTAAAATTATTTCCTACATAATTTTATTTTATTTATAAATTTTGGACATTAAATATGTAAATTTATTTATGAAACAATGGTGAAGTAGTAATTACCTAATTAATGAAATATTAAAATAATTAATATTATAAGTATCAAAATAAATCTAATTTGAGAATTTGTATGAATTAAAAAAAATTTCTAGGTTAATATGAAATATTAGTATTTTTTATATAATTTTTTTTCGAAGTAATAATATTGTTATGAAATTATCAAAAACCAAATTCCCAATAGTGCCAAAATTGACATAAAATAGTTTTTGGAACAAATATTATATTATTAATTGATATTTTATTCTTAAAAATCTAATGTTCGTCCAAAGGACTCATATAATGATAGGGGTATCATTAATGGACCATTTGGGGGTTTCTTGGACGTATATAGTAGGTTTATTAACTATATAATATAAAAATACAATGACACATGGAAAATGTCAAACTGTTTAACTAAGACTTAAATATAAATGATAAGGTTAATATAGTGACCCAAAACTGTCTAAAATATATTGGTAGAAATGATTTCACCCATACCTATATTAACCTTTATATAATAGACTTTGAGCCATTAGAAACAAAATATTAATTTATTATAAAATAATATTTCTAGCTTTTCCAAAGGTGCCTCTCACCCCTCTTATAAAAGAAAACTCCCCCTTCTCTCTAATTTACACCTTCAAAGACTTTTGGCTCGGCCAAAGCCTACCCAAATATTCTCTAAAAATTCCTCAATTTAACTTATAGGCATTAGTCTGATCATAAATTCAACCCAAAGAGCCCTTTTGATCAAATCAAATGGAAGATCCCGAAGAAGAGGTAATGTTTTCACCACCCACTTTCAAGTTCCTTACTTCTTCAACTTCTTATTTCATTGTTATTTACATTATAAAATAATAAATCTAGTATCTTATATATACTATGATGTTATTATAAATATGGTACAACCATATTCACTATTCTATCCATCCTTTGAAAGACATGTCACCATACGTGCGTGCGTACGGCTTACCGTCTCCACGTCGTAGTGTAATTGTTATTCAAAATATTATTATTTGGATGGGTATGATAATGATGTTTAATTAATGTAAATAATAAATATAACATGATAAATATTCTGTATATATGATATACCATCCAATTATATATTATTTTAAAATCAAAAGAACGATAGTGTCGCTCATGCATACGTACGGATTACCGTCTCCACGAACGCGATGAGATTCATTTCCCATCAAAACCATTCAAAAATACATTTCATTTGATGATTAAAAATAATTTTTAGAGACATGATATAATTCTGGATATGAATAATATACATCCCATCTATATCAAATATGGCTCGCATAACAAATAATATAAAGGAAAAAAAATTCGTTAACACCAGAAACGATGATAATACTAATATTTTATCACCAAAACAATGTTAAAAGATCATATATGATATCATATTAATCTATATGATTCTTGTATAATTTAATAACAATTATTTCACCATTATACAAGAGGTTAACCTACCCTCATCCAAGTAAATGTACATGTTAAGGGTTTATTTCACAGTCTATTCATTATCCGAGGTTTTTATACGTAATTATCTAATGGGACCTCTTTATCATCCACATCCATGTTTCTTAAAAATGTATTTAAAATCATTCTTAATATTTTATATACTATAGGATAAATTCATTTATACCCTTGTTTAATTTTTATAAGATGTTTATAAAGGAATCTTTCCGTCATTTTCCAAACAAGGTCCTTTTTAACCTTTTCAACAGAATTAAGGTAAGAATATCTTTTTTAACTTATATGGAAGGTATGACTATTATCCACCATTGTTAAATCTTCGAAGCTTCCCGTACAAGATTATAAGGATATTTTCAAATTAAATGATTTATTTTATAATTATGTGACTTTTAAATGATTTAAAAAAAGAGATATTTCACTCAAATAGTTTTGATTTCATATATGTCAACATCCTTTGATGGATTTTAAGTTTATTTGAAGTTTATTTATTATGATACAAAACATACATATTGTATTGAAGGTATTCTAATATGTTTGACTATGTAGGTGTTATTTTTTTATACCATTCATGGTTTTTGGAGAAAGTATTGACACATCGTATGCTAGTTTTAATACGAATGCTTATTTTATATTTAAACCTGTTCATATGATGAATGCATTGGACTTAATAAGTGACAGGTGGAGCCCGCTATAGCTCTGCGGTGCATCGGTAGGTATCATGAGACAATGTAGTGTCTTGGAACAATGCCTTGAAAGAATATTATTTTTAGTCTTGGCACAAGGCCTTGACTATGTGGTTATGATAGTCAAGCATTATGTAGTCCATCATTGTGAAAGTGGTTACTGATATTGCATGTGATTATTCGAATAATATAATTGTAGAGACCCAAATCTTGACATACATAGAAATTACATTACTTTTGTGGAATACTTAATACATTACAAAAATAGACACCAAAGGACCGTAATAGTTTAGTGTCTTTGGAAACTCGGAACATAGTATTCTAATCATGGTGAATGATCTTCAACATCTCCCAAAAAGATATTCCCCCTTTTTTTCTTACATAAAACCTGTCTTTATATCCCGTGAAATATAAAAAATATAAAGGGAGAACTCAAATTCTCAGTAAGGGTAAAAATAAAGAACAAAAAAACAATCCATAAACATTTGAATGCAAAAAAATGAATGTAAAATCTAAATATCAAAATCGTGAGCAATGTATGTATGTCATATATTATAAAGGAACATCAATCATGATAAAATAGCATGGGAATAAAAAATGTAATTATAGAAAACCATTGAGAACATGATATGATTTCTACAGTATCCAAGGCATTGCTGCCAAGACCATCTTAGTGGACAAAGTCCCTTTCGGAATCGACTTCACTCATCGTTCCAGTCCTGTATCACTAAACCAGATTAACATACCATTCCATCCATCTCTATCTCATCAGATATAAATCATTACCCAATGCATTTGAGGGAGATATATGTCCCACCCATCTCATAATCAAATCATTATTACTTGTGCCCCAAAACAATCATACATCATTTATCATAACCCAAAGAATAAAATGGGATTCATAATCATCATCCCTATAATAACGTAATACATATAAAACAAATGGATATCCTTTCATCATCATAATAATAAAAACATTTAAATAATATATACATTATACTTGAACCATAATCATACTATATAATGTCATCATAGATGGAAAATAGTTATGATTAAATATATGAAATGAATTCTTGAAGAAAATATCCTTTATTCTTAAAAATCATTTTCTTTTCACAAAATTCCACACAATTTTAAAATAAAATGATTTAATTGAAAATAAACATGAAATCTTGTAGAGTAATGTTAAAGAAAATAAGGCATTATGAAACCGTAAAAGTCTGTTCATGCTGTATAAGTTAAAAAACATTCTTCTCATACTTTTTCTAGAAAAGTCATAAAATACCTCATATGGTAACCAAAAGAAAGATTCCTTAAATACCATGTAGTAAAATTAAAAAATGGGTAAAAATTAATTTAAACATACAAGAAACCATTTTTAGAAAAAAGGATATTAATGATAAATATTACCCTAGTAAATACTTACGAATAAACAATCTCGAATAAAAACGAGATTGGAAAAGTTATCCCTTACCTTAGGTCCGATATGATTCGTACATATCCGAACCTCCTGTATGATGATTTAAATAATTTCATTTACTTATTTCAGAATCATATTCATTGTTATGATATCATATATGATTCACTTATGACTTTATATTACCGGTTATTTTGTAAATTTCATGTTGAAGCAGTGTTTTGGGTAAAATTGTTTTATTTATCGTATGTGTTTCAAATTGTTGTTCTTGATATTATTATTACTTATATCATGATTTAATTACTTCTAGAATGTAAATCATGATTTATATATCATATATATTCAGTATATATATATATTATAGGTTGATGAATGAAATGAAATACACCGTTCATGGAGACGGTAGGCCGTATGTACGCATGGACGCTGTTTTCCTTTCCTTATTGAATTGAATGGAAGTAAGTAAATGAAGTATATATATACATAAATCCAGTATCTTTATAATGTCATATATTTCATTATTATTCATTATATATACTTTATAATCATTCTTGAATGGTTAATATGAAGAATTAATCTCATCGCGTCGTGGAGACGGTAATCCGTACGTACGCACGAGCGATGATATCATTTCCATAATTATTGAATGGAATTGGAGTGGATTATATAATATCTCATAATCCATATTATGTTATAATATCCATATATAGTTATTCTTTACATCATTATACCCATCCAAGGAAGGTGGTGGTGGAAAAAGAGATTACACCATGACATGGAGAAGGTATTCCTTACATATGCACGCGCGGTGATTTCATTTTCCATAGGATGGATAGAAGGTGAAATATGGTCGGTTCATATTATAATAACGTATCAGTATATGAGTGATACTGATGTTATTACCTTATTATGAATCAACAAATGAAGATGAATTAGAAGAAGAATGAAACTTGAAACAATCAGTAGAAGAGATTACCTCTTCTTCGATGCACCTCTTTTAAGATTCCTCTTAAGGCACTAGAGTTGGTCTTTTGAGGAGACCAGAACCTCTATAATGTTTCTAGGGAAGTTTAGAAGGTATGTGGGAAGGGTTTGGTAGAGGTTGAAGGCTCAAAATTGTGTAAATAGAGAGGGGGGAGGTGCCCTTTTGTAAGGGAGGAGAGGGGCACCTTAGGAAAAACATAAAATATTATTTTATAATAAAGTCATATTCGGATTATAATAGCTCCAAATAAATTTATTTCGAAGATAAAGTGGGTATGGGTCTCAATACTCTAATACAATAGGTTTTAGAAAAGTTTAGGTTACTATTTTAACCTTATCATTTTGATTTAACACTAAGTTAAATAATTTATCTTTTACCGTATCTTCTTGTTTTCTTACACTATATGGTTAATAAACATACTATAAAAAGTAAAAAGAACCCCAAGTGGTACATTATTAATATATATAACCTTATATAAGTCATTTGTCCTACCATTAGATTTTTAGGAATAGAATAACAATTAATAATATAATAATTGTTTTATAAACTATTTTATGTCAATTTTGACACTATTTGTTTAATTGATTTTTTGAGACTCATTACAGCATGATCAGTTAAGAAAAAGTTAATTTAATAAATAATAACATGTCATATTACCTTATAAAATTAGTGTAATTCATAAAAAGTCTCAAATTACATTTGTTTGGGTATTTATAACATCAAATATATTAATATTTCATTTATAAAGTAATTACTACCTCATCATTCTATCATAAATAAATTAAATTATTTAATGTCTAAAAATTATAAATAAAATACCATTATAAAGGAAATCTTTTTATATTTCTAATTATTATTTATAATCCAATTTTTCCTATGAATAACCTTATATTAAAAATGTTTTAGTTATTAAAATTTGATTTTAACTCTTTTAACTCTTCATAAATAAAATAATAATAAGATTCCTTATCTAATACAAGTGGACCTAAAGGGTAATATTTTATTCATATGTTTGTTTTTGGTCGAATTAAACTTATCCAATAGAATTAGGTCATGTGTTAGTGTAATAATAATATCATTTTTACACTTAATTACTCTATTTACTTTTGACGGTGCTAAATAAAAGTAAAAAGTTACTACTCATGAAAAATTATTTTAATCTTATTGAACCACATTTTACTCCTTGATATTAACCGTGTGTCTCAGATTTTCAATATTCAACTCACAGAAGTGGAAAAATTATGTTTTATGTACAATTTCAATTGCTCCTAGGAGGTGGGTAAAATACGATGAAAAGTTCAATAAAATTTTTATATATCTAATATTATTATAAAATGAATCCAATGAATCAAATTGAACCTATATAATTATTATGTATCAATTTTGATGTAAAATAAATTTAAATAAAATAAATGATTATTTAAATACAATGTCAGTTTTAACCAATAACTCATTGTTTTCACTGTATATCAAAAATTGATAGGTTTCAGAAAAATAAAAATATTTCACCCTAGGCTAATTTAGATATTCCGAATCCGAAAACGAATTACATTTGGGAAGATAAAATTTTTAAAAATTCAAAAACTGGGTATTACTATTCATAACAGCTAGTTTATATAATATTTTAATAAAACGTCATTGTTTATTGAAATTCAGTATTGCGTAAAACACACGTTATCATGGAAGGTCACGATTGCGTGTAATGCAAGCCAAGTCAGGGTTTCATAGAGTGAAATATTCTTTTGTTGTTGCGTATAATAGAATCCAACCATATTTTATTTATACATTGAATATATATATATATACACTCAATTTTGTGTAGAATAACTTCTATCAAATGAACTTGAAATTGTGATTAACACGATCCAAGAATATTGTTGCGTATACAACAAGCTAATACGGTGTGGTGTATAGTTAAAGATAATCATGGTGTAGCATAAAAAACAATAAATCAAATAAATTAAAAAGAATAATTCTCATAAAATCTTGGGGTGTTACATTCTACCCCCCTTAAAATGAATTTCTCCCTCGAAATTCGTCGGGGTTATAAATGGTTTACTATATGAACGTTTTTTTAATGAAAACTGACAATGTAAAATGACTAGCAAAACATAACATTGAAAAATAAATTATAAAACGTAACAGTTACCCAAATTAACTAATCACATGGTTTCCACATAGGAGAACATAGGTGAAAATATGTATATGGAAGAGAAATCTAACCATCATGTTCTGATGGAGAGTTGTAGAGAACATGGTTATGAGAAAGCCAACAATCACAAAGCCATAAAATTTTTATGATCTAAGGTACCATCTAATTCATCAGATATAAGGGAAATAAGTCAAAATTTTTGGGTTTCAAGATCATTTCCCTATAGTTGAAAAAAAATTATTAGAAGAAATACTTTCTTTATTTTGGTACAATCTCACCATTGGTCATTCCTTGAACAATTTTCACTTAATCTCTTAATGAAATAAAGATGAATTTGTCATTTGTGATGTGTTAGCAGATCATGGGATAAAATGATAGGTCATTATATCTATCTCAAACAAAAGGTTAGAAAATGTTATTAAATATACATAAGTCCACCTATAGTGAGATTAATCGTATATTGTTCTTAAAATGGACTTATACTTCATATATCATACCACATAATAAATTAAAACTAATTTATACTAACCAGGGACTTCCTATAAGGCACCAGCCTTAAACCTTACTTAATCTTGAGTTATTAAAAGATTACACATTGATGATATTTTTAGGTTTAGAGTTTTAGAGAATTAGATCAGAAAACATGCATTATATTCCACATTTATACAAAGTGGTTACATAAAAGATATATTTCATTTTTCCCATCAACAAAAACATATTTAAAATAAAACATGGATTCTTTCTTGAAACTTCCCTGACACTATCATCATATCATTTAACATTCCCTTGACCTGTGAAAAACATTTCAAAAACGTGGGATGAGCATAAAAAGCTCAGTAAGGGATATAAAAGTACGAAATGAAAACATTAGTCCATGTATGAAATCGTACTTTACTCATAAAACATAATCACTTTAACATACCTCATCAAATCATGAATAAACCATAGAAATCAGAAGACATAAAGGTAAATTGAGGCATTCATAACATTCTTACATAGGGAGTAACCCTCTTGGTTACGTTTGGAATACCCATCAAAGTATATTCCTTAAATCTCTTCGGAGAAACATTAACATTTAACCCCTTAGCGTTACCCAATGCATTGGAGAGCTATATCAGGCTCACCCACCCTTAGTTTATCACGGAACTACCCGTCTTCATAAACAATTCCCAAGAACCATAACATAATCATAGCACATATCTTAAGCATAAAGGAACTATAGCATTCCCACATTGCAATAACAATATAACATTTTAGGATAATGAATCCATACTAAATACCATTTTCAAAACCATTTAAAACATATAATAAAGCTATTTTTGAATCAAAGTGTTCCATAGCGCTTTGAAGTTTTTAAAATTTTAATCCATTAATATCCATATAATTAAATCCTTAAAACCATTTTGAAAAAAAGGATATTAATGATAAATATTTATAAGAATGAATCATTAAAACATTTAAAACGATATTTTAGTTAAAGGGTTTTTAACAAAATGAGAGACACTTGAATACCATAATTGAGGAATAACATTTAATCAAAACTTTATAATATCATGAGAATAAATGGATTCATGATATAATATTCCGAGGGACAGTATATACACCATATAAGAGTGAATTGGTGCATAACAACAATGAAGTCTCAATAGAAATTTAAAATGAGATGAAATCTCTTATAAAGAATGTATCCTTAAATTAAAGATAAATCAATCTCATAATTATGTGTGAAAAATATAAATACACCCAATATAAGTGGATATTAAGTGTAAAAAAATCAAAGGTCATTCACACATATTCAAAGGATGACATATTCAATAACTACATGTTGAACCCAAAGAAATCAAAATTGGGTTAAGAAGTTCCCTTGGTAAAATTCGAGAGCTTAACGGCGTCACTTTAAAATCCATAAAATTAGTTGATGAGAGAGAAAATTGTATATCATCACTTGGACATAAAATTTACATCTATAAGTATATAGAAGAACATATCCAAGCATAAAAAGATGTAAATTAAAAGACATAACAAAAGAAGTCTTTTAAAAAGAGGAGGGTGAAAGGTTCCCTTACCGATTTGGGCAACATTCACAACGTACACCCCGTGGAAGAAGGGTCATAAAATGAAGATGTAAAGACCCATAAATGAAATTATACTACACAATGTGTATAATAATGGTCATTAAATACACCAATCAAAGGAAATAGTGGAAAACATAGCATAAATGTCATGGGAATAAATGTGAGATGAAAAATCCCTTACGAAAACTCGGCAGCCTAACGACGCCACTTAAAACATCCAAAAACAGATTTATGAGATCAAATAGGGTCTCTCATAATATGAACATAAAAATTACAGTATAAGGAATATAAAAGAACATCCCCAAAAATAAGAAATATGAGCTTAAAATAAATGACATAAAAGAGAGTACTTAAAAAGAAAGAGAGAGGTTGCATCTATTACCTTGGGTCCGACTTGACTAGATCATTCATTAACCTCCTGAATAATAAACTTGAGTTAATTTATAATTTCCTAAGAAATTTTTTCATGTTCATTATTACTTTTATATCACTTACTACCATGTTATGAACATTATTTAATTATTTAAGTTAATAATGGTCTTTTTGTCGATCATTGCTACTTGAGTAAAAAATAAACTATTTATAATTACAGGTTTGTTCTTGTGGTAAAATATCCATTATATCCAGAATTATTTTAATTATGTAGATATCAAATATATTATATATATCCATTATATACATGCATTTATAATATTACATAACATTTAGAGGTAAGAAATGAAATACAGCGTTCATGGAGACGGTAAGTAGTACGTACGCATGAACGCTACTTCCATTTATATTTAATATTTAATGGAATTAAAACATAATGATACATAATAGTATTATAATTAAAGTATGGTATCATATATAATATCATTAAATCTAGCCTTTATACGTACCACATATGGTATTAAGGAATCAAATCACTTTAAGGTGGCGGTAGTCGACACTTCCTAAAATGAAGATATCGCGTTTACCCATAATGGAAGTCATAAAGGTATGCCATAAATGAAAAGTACATAAGATTAAGGAAAACATAAAAATATTATATATCATATATATATATATATAGTGACATATTAATGGCCACCTTTGAATGTGTTAAAAGAATATTGAACAATCATCATTTCGTGAGGTAGAAATTTACCATCCACAGAAACAGTATGTTCTTTAACCATTAGATGTAGGTGTGTGTAAGTGTAGCTCGAATACTTATTATAAAAACATCTGAGTATGTTGAAGATATTGTAGTTCTTACAAAAGAAATTAATAAAAAGAGTTTAGGGGGTTGGAGAAGAAAAATAGAACAAAAGAACACAAGTGAAGACATTACCTTAAAATCGGGTAACTCCCTTTGGTTTGAACCAAAAGGGTTTCTTGAAGAGCTTCCTACCTAAGGTAAGGTTTCTAGGATTAGGATAGGGATGTGGAGAGATGATATGGGCAGGGTTTGGCCGAGCCAAATGCTTGAGAGCTAGGGGTAAGGTGGTAGAGGTGGAGTCCTTTTATTAGAGAAGAGGAGGGGCACTCTTGGAAAGTTATAAAATGTTGCTTTATTTTCGAATGAGTTTCGGATTTTAAAGGTCCCACATTGATGTATTTTGAGGATAAGGTTATAAGGGTTATAAATATACTCATACAATAGGTTTTTGACATGTTTAAGTCTTATATTTTACATTATATTTACATTTTATTTAAATCGTTAAATAATGAGGTAATCGCTGCATCATCTTGATGTCATAAATAATTTAATTTATATAATGTCTAAAATTTATAAAAAAATACAATAATGTTGGGAATATTTTTATCTTTCCAATGATTATTTATAGTCAAAAATATGACTTGTGTAACCCCATGTAAAAACTGTTTTAGTAACATAATACATGTTTGTGTCATTTTTACTTTTACTTTAAAAAAAGGCATTAATGTCATTATCTTACCCAAGTGGCTCCATAGTGTCCTAAAAATCGACCCATGGGTTTTTTTGGTCGGCCATGACACATCCAATAAGGGTATGACATGTGTCAAGAACATTTCATATTATTAATACATTATTTTTACCTTAAACTACACTAATCACCTCTAATCGCGATTAAAAACGTAAAAGTTACTATTCACCAAAAAAATTATTTTAATCCTGTTGAACCACATTTTACTTCTTAATAAAAACCATGTATGTCGGATTTTTGAAATTCAAAACACAAAGTTGGTAAAATTACATTTAAACAAAAAATCAATTTTTTAAGTACCACTTAGTGGTTTCACTATTCATCAAAAATTGAAGTTTTTCAGAAAAATACCAAAACGTCACCCTAAGCTATATTTGATATTCTGAATTCAAAAATGATGTCTATTTTACAAAATTCAAAACATATAAGTTACAATAATTAATTCCCATTGTCAGAACAAATAACGTGTTTTTAAAAAACAATATCTAACAAAAGATTGACAGTCGTTTATGTCCAATCTCAAAGTGATATTAATTCCAATGACCACCATTGGATTAAATGGTAAAAATATATTCTAATTTCACTTTAAAACCAATTAAAAATATAATCTAACTATATAAATAAATTAGATTAAAAATAAGTTTTGAATTAAAATACATCACTTTTTACTATTCATTAAAAAATGAACATTATCAGAAAAGTATCAGAAATTTATCCAAAGTAAATTTAAATGTCCCAATCCTAAAGAATAAGGTTTTTTTTGAAAAATATATCTTATAAAATTGTGAAAATATAGATTTAAAAATGGTTCACCATCAAAAGGCAGTAAAACAATCATTTAAAAATATTAGAGTATTTATTCTTAAAATTGAATTCATTTGGATATTAATCCTCTAACATTTACTGGATAAATGTAAAAATATTTAACAAACATATGTAATCATTTTTTAGTTATTTCTGATCATTCCCTCCATTTCAATGGCTAGGTGTTAACTATTATAATATTATTATATTATTAGGGTGCAACGTAAGATTTCAAAGAAACTCGTTATTGCGTATTGGGTATGCCATCGAGCATAGAATTCCCTTTAAATTATTATTAACATTTTATTCACAAATATTGATAAACATTAGAATGTAATATTATTTATTTACCTAGGAGGTTACATCCTTCCCCCCTTTTGGGAATTGCGTCCTCCCAATTTCAAAATTGTGCATGGAAACTCCATTGAATGTCCCACATCAGAACAAGAGTCTGTAAAACTATCACTTAAAAAGAATGGGAGAGAAGTAAAAAGGTCACCCGAGTTAACCCATACTAGGATTCCATGTATGAAAATATGTATATGGAGGAAAAACAAAGGGTCATGTTCTAATGGAGAGTGATAGTAAACATTTCTAGGAGAAAGTTGACCACAAAAAAAAATCACAAGCTTGTGATGGTTTAAACGGTATTCGATTCCCCAGTAGGAAAAGTTAACAGAAAACCTTTTTGTTTTAAGTTACTCTTAATTGAGGAATTTATTTTTGAGCTTAACTAAATCATAATGAAACAAAATTACTTGTCACATAGTCTTTCAACTTTTACTAGATTCTTTAATCAAACTCATATTTTCTCCAAAATATGAGTATTTAGGAAGACTTGTTCGCATTAAGAGTACTATAATCAACACAAACCAAACCAGAATTCTTAGTACGAGATCAGATAATACCCAAAAAGGATATTTTTTTACAAAAATAAAAACTACTCCTAATCTCCAAAATTTTTCAAACAAACCCCAAAGTTCAACAAAGACCATTCGATAAACAATTTGTCCATAAAATTCTTCAATGTAAACCCAACTAAGTTTGAAACCCAAATATTTGAAGGATTTAATCACATAGTCTCCCAAGGTACAAATTAAAATTTATCTCCAAATAACATCAGTTGCTCTTAAAGTCTCATACTGAAAAGTAATTATCATAATCACATATCCTCCATGATAGGTTAATAATTTCCATATATAACCCAAAATAAACTTACTCTTGATTCATAAAATCATCTTCCATCATAATATATAGTAACCCATAATTACCTCAAAAGTAAAGATCCTATAAACCCTAATGGTTACCTTTATAATTATCACATGAACTTCCACATCGAGTTGGTTCTCTCATACAAGAGGCATTAGAGAACTCACCAGGGTTCAAGTGGTTGATCATGACTCTTTATAGTTGTTTTAGAATAACCACGATATTTCTCATTGAATCCCCCATTTCATACAGTCTCTTAATCAGAGAACCACCACAGTTTCCTTCAAACCCATTGTCACTTTGGTGCCTGCTAGATCCATCCATTTACTAAAACCAAAAAGGTCAGTGTGAGTATATCAACAAAATCATCACGTACTAAAGAGGAAGATAAATACTAAGATATACGTATCCAGGTTATCTCAAACACATTCCATCCTTAAAAAATAACAATGACTCTATCCAATATAATAACCATTGTGGTCATACCCAACTTTTCACTTATGCTAAAACAACACTCTAACCTCTAAAGTTATCTAAACCGACCTCTGATAGTATTCATTTTTCCCATCAACGGAAATTTTTTTAAAATATAACATGGATTCTTTCTTGACACTTCCTTGACACTATCATCATATCATGTACCATTCCCTTGACTTGTGAAAAACATTTCATAAACATGGGATAAGAATAAAAATCATAGTAAGGGATATAAAAGTACGAAATGAAAACATTATTCAATGTATGAAATCATACATTACTCATAAAACATAATCACATTAACATACCTCATCAAATCATGAATAAATCATAGGAATCATAAGACATAAAGGTAACTTGAGGCATTCATAACATTCTTACGTAGGTAGTAACCCTCTTGGTTACGTTTGGAATACCCATCATAGTATATTACCTAAATGTCTTCAGAGAAACCTTATCATTTAACTCCTTCGCATTACCCAATGCATTGGAGAGCTATATCGGGCTCACGTGCCCTTAGTTTATCACGGAACCAACCTTCTTCATAAACAATGCCCAAGAAACATAAAATTATCATAGCACATAACTTAATAATAAAGGAAATATAATATTCCCACATTGAAATAACAATATAACATTTTAGGATAATGAATCCATACTAAAAACCAATTTCACAACCATTTAAAACATATAATAACGTGATTTTTGAATCAAAGTGTTCCATACCACTTTGATGTTTTTAACATTTTAAACCTTTAATATCCATATAATTAAATCCTTAAAACCATTTTGAAAACATGGATAATAATGAGAAATATTTATAAGAATAAATCATTAAATCATTTAAAACGATATTTTAGTTAAAGGGTTTTTAACAAAATGAGAGACACTTGAATACCATAATTGAGGAATAACATTTAATCAAAACTTTATAATATCAGGAGAATAAATGGATTCATGATATAATATTCCAGGGGACAATATATACACCATATAAGAGTGAATTGGTGCATACCAACAATTATTTCTCAATAGAAATGTAAAATGAGATGAAATACCTTATAAAGAATGTATCCTTAAATTAAAGATAAATCAATATCATAATTATGTGTGAAAAATATAAATACACCCAATATAAGTGGATATTATGTCTAAAACAATAAAAGTTCATTCACACATATTCAACGGATGAAATATTCAATAACTACATGATGAACCCAAAGAAATCAAAATTGGGTTAAAAAGTTTCCTTGGTAAAATTCGACAGCCTAACAACGTCACTTTAAAATTCATAAAATTAGTTGACGAGAGAGAAAATGGTTTCTCATCACATGGACATAAAATTTACATCTATAAGGATATATAAGAACATATCCCAACATCAAAAGATGTCAATTAAAAGACATAACAAAAGAAGTCTTTTAAAAAGAGGAGGGTGAAAGGTTCCCTTACCGATTTGGGGAACTTTCAAAACGTACAACCCATGGAAGAGGGGTCATACAATGAAGATGTAAAGACCCATAAATGAAATTATACTACAAAATGTGTATAATTGTAACATCCCATGTAAGTAATGAATAATAGATATTTTTATCTATGTCTATTAATGAATTATATAGTGTTTTAGAGGCTTAAAATGAAAATAAATACAATCTTATTCATGGAATACACAAATGTTCTTAAAAGATTGTTTTACTGCCTTTTGATGGAAAACCCTTTTTAAATCAAACTTTTGAAAATTTTATAATCTATATTTGTCAAAATAAACATATTCATTATTATTGGGACATTGAAATTTACATTGGATAAATTTTTGGTATTTTTCTGACAATGTTCATTTTTTAATGAATAGTGAAAAATACTGCATTTTACATCAAAAATGCTTTTTCATTTAATTTAATTATATGGATAGATTTTCATTTTAATTTGTATTAAAGTGTAATCTGAATATATTTTTACCATTTAATCCAATTGTGGTCATTAGGATTAATTTCACTTTGGAATTGGTCATAAACTAATGCCAATCTTTTCATAGATATTGTTTCAGAAAAACCCGCTATTTGTTTTGACAACGGGAATTATTTTTAAATCAATTATTGAAATTTATGTGTTTGGAATTTGGTAAAATGGATTACATATTTGGAATCAGAAGGTCCAAATTATTTAATTAATACTCTTTTATTTTTGGACATTATGGATAGTAACGATGGTAATTATCTTTAATTATCTTGATTAATGAGTAATCAGGTAGTTAAAGATAATAAAATGATATCATAATAATACAAAAAGACCACAACATGTGTCCTAAGGCTACGGGTTGTCTCATGACCGACCATGGTATGCCTTGTGCCAAACTTGGGGGCCCCATGGAATCACTTTTGTGAGAAAGTGACTTTTTATCTTTTTATTTTAAAATAATGTTAAATGTGACAAAGAATGTATCACCTAAGTAAAATATTTTTAATTTTGTCTACATAAATGATCATTTGGACTATAAATATTCATTAGAAAGAGAAAAAGGTTTCCTACATCATAGTAATTTTTTCATAATTTTTAGACTTTATATAAATTAAATTATTTATGACATCATGATGATGCAGCGATTACCTCATTAATAATGGATTTAAATAAAATGAAATGATAATGTAAAATATATGACCTAAACATGACCAAAACCTATTTTATAGGTTCATTTCGAACCCTTATCACCTTAACCTCGAATTATATCAATGTGGGACCTTCTGAATCCGAAAATAATTTTCAAATAAAGTAACATTTCTTTACATTCCCAGAGTGCCCCTCCTATCCTCTTATAAAAGGCCCCCCACCTCTACCTCCTTACCCACACTACCAAAGCCTTTTCCTCGGCCAACCCCTGCCCATTTTGTCTCTCCACTTCCCTCTCGTACTCCTTAAAGCCTCACTTTGGGCATAAGTCTTCCAAAGGAAGCCTTTGATCTCAAACCAATGGGAGTTACCCGATTTTAAGGCAATGTCTTCACTTGAGTCCTTTTATTTTATTTTACATATCCAACCCCCTAAACTCATTTTATTCATTTCTTTTGTAACAACTCCAGTATCTTCAATATACTAGGATGTTTTTATAAGAATTATTCGAGCTACACTTAAAAACACCTACATCTAATGGTTAAAGTACATAATGTTTCCGTGGATGGTGAATTTATGCCTCCCGAAACGATGATTGTTCAACATTCTTTTAACACCTTCAAAGGTGGCCATTAAGATGTCACTATATTTATATATGATATATAATATGTTTATGTTTTCTATATGCTTCTGTATTTTTCATTTTGTGCATACATTTATGCTTTCCATTATGGGTAAACACGATATCTTTATTTAAGGAAGTGCGGACTACCGCCCCCTCAAAGTGATTTGATTCGTTAAATACCATATTTGGGACGTATAAAGGATGGAACTATGATATAATATATGATATTATACTATAATTATAATATGCCATTATATAATTATGATTCCATTCTATAAAATACGAAATAGAAATGAAAGTAGCGTTCATGCGTACGTACAACTTACTGTCACCATGAACGGTGCATTTCATTTCTTACCTCTAATAGATTATGTAATATTATAAAGGCATGTATATACTGGATATATATGATATATACATCATGATTATAATTCTGGATATAATGGATACACGAACAACTTGTAATTATAAAGGGTTTATTTTTGACCCAAGTACCAATGATCGTTAAAACGACAATTATTAACTTAAATAATTACATAGTGTTCATGACATGGAAATAAGTGATATAAAAGGAATAATGAACTTGAAAAAGGTTCTTAATCATGTATAAATTAACTCAAGTTTATTATTCAGGACATTAAAGAATGATCGAGTCAAGTCGGACCCGAGGTATGGGACTTCGTCTCAATCTCCTTTCATTGAGGCATATTTTGTTTTATACACAACCTTCTTTTATACGGTGTATAAAACCCTTTGACTTTTACGTTTATTCAAAAGGAATATTTTTTATACGAAGCGTTTACTAATCGACAAAAGGGAATGTTTTTGTCGTACGTATGCGGCGACAACGACTTCTCCGCCGCCATGACCATTATTTGAGTTTCAGCTTCCTCTACAAGCCATACATTCTTTTTAAAAGAAAAATAAATACCATGTTTTACTTTACTTTTATTTTGGTATTGAAAATGGTTTTCATAATGTTTTTATATCAATGTGTTGTATTGATATCTTGTGATTGAAAGGTGGAAATGTTATGTTTCATATATGCATGTTTTATGGGATACGATTATGTTGAGGTTCTTGGGTATTATTATGAAGACGGGTGGTTCCGTTATAAACTAAGGGCGGGTGAGCCCGATATAGCTCTCCAATGCATTGGGTAACGCAAAGGAGTGAAACGTTAAGGTTTCTCTGAAGATATTTAGGGAATATACTGTGATGGGTATTCCAAACGTAACCAAGAGGGTTACTCCCTATGTAAGAATGTTATGAATGCCTCAAGTTACCTTTATGTCTTATGATTTCTATGATTTATTCATGATTTGATGAGTTATGTTAAATTTCTTATGTTTTATGGGTAAAGAATGATTTCATTCTTATGTATATATGTAACCATGTTTTCTTTCCATATTTTTATATCCCTTACTAAGCTTTTTATGCTCATCCCATGTTTTTTTGAAATGTTTTTCACAGGTCAAGGGAAAGGTACATGATATGATGATAGTGTCAATGGAGTGTAAAGAATGAATTCACGTTTTATTTTAAATATGTTTCTATTGATGGGAAAGAAGAATACTATCTTTATGTAACCAATTTGTTTATATGTGGAATGTAATGAAAGTTTTAGGATCTCATTCTCTAAAACTCTAAACCCAAAAAGATCCTCAATGTGTAATCTTGTAATAACTCAAGATTATGTAAGGGTTAAGTCTGGGGCCTTATAATAATAACGGGAATTACATACACCACTCAATGGAAATAGTGGAAAACGTAGCATAAATGTCACGGGAATAAAAGTGAGATGAATAATCCCTTACGAAAACTCGGCAGCCTAATGGTGCCACATCAAACTTCCAAAAATGGATTTATGAGATCAAATAGGGTCTCTCATAAAATGAACATAATAATTACAGTATGAGGAATATAAAATAACATCCCCAAACATAATAAAGATGAGCTTAAAAGAAATGACATAAAAGAGAGTACTTAAAAAGAAAGAGAGAGGTTGGATCCCCTACCTCGGGTCCGACTTGACTCGATCATTCATTAACCTCCGGAATAATAAACTTGAGTTAATTTATACGTGCTTAAGAACTTTCTACAAGTTCAATATTCCTTTTTTATCACTTATTTACATGTTATGAACACTATGTAATTATTTAAGTTAATAATGGTCGTTTTGTCGATCATTGCCACTTGAGTCAAAAATAATCTATTTATAAATACGAGTTTTTTCATGCGGTAAAATATCCATTATATAAAGAATTATATTCAGTATGTAGATATCATATTTATTATATATATCCATTATATACATGCATTTATAATATTACATAACATTTAGAGGTAAGAAATGAAATGCACTGTTCATGGAGACGGTATGTCGTACGTACGCATGAACGCTACTTCCATTTATATTTCATATTTAATGGAATTAAAACATAATGATACATAATAGTATTATAATTACAGTATGGTATCATATATAATATCATTAAATCTATCCTTTATATGTACCACATATGGTATTAAAGAATCAAATCACTTTGAGGGGGCAGTAGTCCGCACTTCCTAAAATGAAGATATCGTGTTTACCCATAATGGAAGCCATAAAGGTACGCCATAAATGAAAAATACAGAATCATAAAGAAAACATAAACATATTATATATCATATATAAATATAGTGACATCTTAATGGCCACCTTTGAAGGTGTTAAAAGAATATTTAACAATCATCGTTTCGTGAGGCAAAAATTCACCATCCACAGAAACAGTATTTTCATTAACCATTAGATGTAGGTGTGTGTATGTGTAGCTCAAATACTTATAATAAAAAAATTGTAGTATATTGAAGATAATGGAGTTGTTACAAAAGAAATGAATAAAAAATTTTAGGGGGTTGGAGAAGAAAAATAAAACAAAAAAACACAAGTGAAGAGATTACATTCAAATCGGGTAACTCCCTTTGGTTTGAACCAAAAGGGTTTCATGAAGAGCTTCCTGCATAAGGTAAGGCTTCTAGGATGAGGATAGGGATGTGGAGATATGATACGCATAGGGGTTGGCCGAGCCAAAGGATTAAGAGGTGTGGGTAAGGTGGTAGAGGTGGGGGCCTTTTATAATAGAAGAGGAGGGGCACTCATGGAAAGTTATAAAATGTTACTTTATTTTCAAATGAGTATCGGATTTTAAATGTCCCACATTGATGTATTTTGAGGATAAGGTGATAAGGGTTCTAAATATACTCATCCAATAGGTTTTTGACATTTGTAGGTCTTGTATTTTACATTATCTTTTAATTTTATTTAAATCATTTTTTTAAAGGTTGGGGTCGAAGCCTCATTTTTATTAATAAAGCAAAGCAAAGACCTCTTTTAACTAGGTAGAGGGAGACCCATTACATAGCTCGAAGGCCCAGTGGGCTAGTAGCCCATTACATAGCCCGTAGGCCCAAAATAATTTAATTTATTTAATGTCTAAAATTTATAAAAAAATACAATGATATAGGAAATATTTTTATCTTTACAATTACTATTTATAGTCAAACATTTGACTTTTATAACCCCATGTAAAAATTGTTTTAGTAAAATAGTACATGTTTGTGTCATTTTTACTTTTACTTTAAAAAAAGGCACTAATGTCATTATCTTACCCACGTGGCTCCATGGGGTCCCAAAAAACGACCCATGGGTTGTCTAGGTCTGCCATGACACATCAAATAAGGGTAGGACATGTGTCAAGGTCATTTCATATTATTAAAACATTATTTTTACCTTAAACTACACTAATTACCTCTAATCGCGATTAAAAACATAAAAGTTACTATTCACCATAAAATTATTTTTATCCCATTGAACAACATTCTACATCCTAATTACAACCATGTAAGTCTGATTTTTGAAATTCAAAACACAAAGGTGTTAAATTTTCATTTAAATGAAAAATCAATTTTTTAAGTACCACTTAGTGGTTTCACTATTCATCAAAAATTGAAGTTTTTCAGAAAAATACCAAAAATTCACCCTAATATATATTTGATATTCTGAATTCAAAAATGATTCCTATTTTAAAAAATTCAAAACATATAAGTTACAATAGTTAATTTAATAATTAATTCCCATTGTCTGAACACATAGCGTGTTTTTAAGAAACAATATCTATCAAAAGATTGACACTCATTTATGTCCAATCTCAAAGTGATATTAATTCCAATGACCACCGTTGGATTAAATGGTAAAAATATATTCAAATTTCACTTTAAAACAAATTAAAAAGATAATCTAACTATATAAATAAATTAGATTAAAAAGAGGTTTTGAATTATAATACAACACTTTTCACTATTCATTAAAAAAATGAACATTATCAGAAAATTACCAGAAATTTATCCAAAGTAAATTTCAATGTCCCATTAATAAAGAATAAGTTTATTTTGACAAATACAGCTTATAAAACTGTCAAAAGATAGATTTAAAAATGGTTCGCCATCAAAAGGTAGTAAAACAATCATTTAAAAATATTATAGTATTTATTCTTAAAATTGGATTCATTTGGATTTTAAACCACTAACATTTATCAGAAAATGTAAAAATATTTAACAAACATATGTAATAATTTTTTAGTTATATCTTTTCATTCTATCCATTTCAATGGCTAGGCGTTAACTATTATAATATTATTATATTATTAGTGTGCAACGTAAGATTTCAAAGAAACTCATTGTTGCGTATTTGGTACGCCATCGAGCATAGAATTCACTTTAAAGAAGTATTAAAATTTTCTTCACAAATATTTTTAAACATTATAATGTAATATTATTTATTTACTTGGGATGTTACACTTCCTGTAGGCCAGTGGTATGCGATAAAGGCATCTCGCACTTCAGTTGTTGGTTCGATTCCCACAGCTTTGTCCGACGCGACGGGTTGTCTTCCGTCCTCCAGGTTTTCCTTTTTCTAAAACTACATTACTATAACATATGATCAATTATATCGAAAAAGTTCTATCCTTAAACAATACTAACTTATGTCCAACATAATCCATTCCAATTTTTTGGCTTATCTAAAATACTTATGTTCACGCTCATAGTATAAAGAAAACAAGTAATAGAAATTTCATCTACCGAGCATGTGAATACCATCATTTATCACCCATTTATCATTAGATATATCTTGTTGGTCATATTACAAACATGTGAATACCTTAATCATGTACTCTTTTGAAACCTGAATTACCATAGAACCTTAGTGAAAACATGAATGCTTTCAAAAGCTAACTCTTTCCACATACCAAAATCCCAAAAATTTTATATACTCAAACCATTATATCACGTTGTCCTTATATCAGTCATCAGATCATTAATACTATCAAACATCTCGTTATCTCCTTATCCCTTAATTATGTGCATATCATCTACTTTCCAAAAATATATGAATAACCTTTGATGGTTACCAGTACCATTAAACATATACATTCAAATACATTAAGAAAAAAAATAGTGTAACAATCCTTAGATTTGTTTTTATTCCATAGTACCATTAACTATACAACATAACTCTTCATAAACATACATCATTCCACTACCTTCTTAAACCATTGACCGAGCATCAACAATTATTTCATCTCACATATCATTTGTAGTCTCATCATCATCATCAATATAAATACTACCCATACGACCATGATGATTCTCTTCATGAGAATTTCCCTTAGGGCATTGGTTTTCATAATACCTGTACATTCCCCATTTAAAACATTTAACCATTTTTGATATCTTAGATATAACATTATCCTTGTCTATGGTGTTAACAAAACATTTTCCTTTGCAATTACTGGCTCGGTGTCCTTCTTTTCCACACCCAAAGAATCTTCCAGTTCCTTTGAAACATTCTCCCTGATTCCTCTTCCCACATGATTTACATGAGGGGAATGAAACATTCTTTCCTCTATGATCATCATGAAACTCCATATTTCTCTTATTATGTGAGTCAGGATACTTACCAAAGTTGAGATTATTGATCATATTATGAGATTTTTTATTATGCATAATAACGATGCTGGGACTTCCAGATCCAGTTTCATTTGGTCGCTCATGATGAATATCATTCCATTATCCATCATATCCTCTATTATCGTGAATCTTCCTATTTCCAGCCATTTTATAAAACCCCAAAAGAATAGCGTTAGAGGAAAAATCATGCTAGGAAAACAACATAATATATGGGGAGTACCTTAAATATCTAACATCTTAGGTTTAACTCTAATATCGTTACCGTAATTCTAGGACTATAACCTATAATTATACTAAACCTTAGGGACATCCCTAGACATACATTAGAAATATCTCTAAGGATCTCACTAAAGTTTTCGCATCCTAGATTCGAAATGTTAACTAATCATCTCCTCTAATACCAACTGTAGGGACCCAAAGATTGACATACATAGAAATTACATTACTTTTTCAGAATACTTAATACATAACAAAAACAGACACAAAAGGACCATAATAGTTTTGTGTCTTTGGAAACTCGAAACAAAGTATTCTAATCATAGTGAATGATCATCAAAATATTCCATAAAGATCTTCCCCTTTTGTTTTCTTACCTAAAATCATTCTTTATATCCAGGGGAAAAGAAAACATAAAAAGTATGAGCTCAAATTCTCAGTAAGGGTAAACATAGAGAACATAAAACAATCCATAAACATTTGAATGCAAAAACATGAACATAAAATATAAACATAAAAATCTTGAGCAAAGTACGTTAGGAATATATCATAAAGGAACATAAATCATGATAAAATATAATGGTAATAAAACATGTAATTGTGGAAAACTATTAATCACATGATATGACTTATATAGTAGCCAAGGCATTGCTGCCAAGACCATCTTAGTGGAAAAAGTCCCATTCGAAATCGAGTTCACTCCTCATTCTAGTCCTATATCACTGAACCAGATTAACTTACCATTCCAGACATGTCTATCTTATGATATATAAATATTTACCCAATGAATTGGAGGGAGATATAGGTCCCACCCATCTCATAATTAAATCATTCTTACTTGTGCCACAAAACAATCATACATCATTCATCATAACCCAAAGAATAAAATGGACTTCATAAACATCATCCCATCATAACGTAATCCATATAAAACAAATGGATATCATTTAATCATAAGAAGAATAAAAACATGTAAATAATAGATAAATTATACTTGAAACATAATCATACTACATAAAGTCATCTTAGATGGTAAATAGTTTTGATAAAACACATGAAATGAATTATTGAGGAAAATATCCGTTCTTCTTAAAAATCATATTTTTTTCACAATATGCCATGAATTTTAAAATAAAAGGATTTTTTTTGAAAATAACCATGAAATCTTGTAGATTATACTTCATGAAAATAAGGTGTTATGAATCTGTAAAAATCCGTTCAGGTCGTATAAGTTAAAAAAATATTCTTCTCCTACTTTTTCCGGAAAAGTCAAAAAATACCTTGTATGGTAAAAAAAGAAATATTGGTTACATACAATTTAGTAAAAGTAAAAAATTGGTAAAAATAACTTTAAACATACAAGAAACCATTTTTAGAAAACAGGGACATGAATGATAAATATAACCACAGTAAATACTTACGAATAAACAATCTCGGATAAAAACGATATTTGAAAAGTTATCTGCTACCTTAGGTCTGATATGGTTCGTACATATCCGAAACTCCTATATAATTATTTAAATAATGTCACTTACTTATTACAGAATCATATTCATTGTTATTATTTCATATATGATTCACTTATGACTTTATATAACCCGTTCTTTTGTAAATTTCATGTTAAAGTAGCGTTTTGGGTAAAATTGTTATATTTATCGTACGTGTTTGGACTTGTTGTTTGTGATATTATTATTACTTATATCATGATTTACTTACTTCCAGAATGTAAATCAGGATTTAAATATCTTATATATTCAGTATATATATATATACAATAGGTAGATGAATGAAATGAAATACACCGTTCATGAAGACTGTAGGTCGTACGTACGCATGAATGTTGTTTTCCTTTCCTTATTGACATGAATGGAATTAAATAGATGAAATATATATATACATAAATCCAGTAGCTTTATCATGTCATATATTTCATTATCATTCATTATATATACTTTATAATCATTCTTGAATGGTTAACATGGAGAATGGATCCTATCATGTCATGGAGACGGTAATCCGTACGTACGCATGAGCGATGATATCATTCCCATAATTATTGAATGGAATTGTAATGGATGATATAATATCTCATAATAAGTATGCTGTTATAATATCCATATATAGTTATTCTTTACACCATTATACCCATCCATGTAAGGTGGTGGTGGAAAAAACATATTACACCATGGCGTGGAGACGGTATTCCGTACGTACGCATGCGCGGTGATTTTGTTTTCCGTAGGATGGATAGAAGGTGAAATGGGGATGTTTAATATTTATAATAACACATCAGTATATGAGTGATAGTTATGTTATTAATTTGTTATGGAACTAGAGTTAGTCTTTTGAGGAGACCAGAACCTCTATAATGTTTACAATGAAGTTGATAAGGTAAGTATGCAATGTTTGGCCGAGCTTGAAGGCTCAAAATTGTGTCAAGAGAAGAGGGAGGATGTGCCCTTTTATAAGGGAGTAGAGGGGTAACTTAGGGAAAACATAAAATATTATTTTACAATAATGTAATATTCGGTTTATAATAGCTCCAAATTGATTTATTTCTAAGATAAAGTGGGTATGGGTCGAAATCCTCTAAACCAATAGGTTTTAGACAAGTTTAGGTTACTATTTTAACCTTATCATTTAGATTTAACTCTAAGTTAAATAATTTAACTTTTACCGTGTCTTCTTGTTTTCTTACACTATATGGTTAATAAAATTACTATAACAAGCCAAACTAAACCCAAGAGGTTAATTATTAATATATATAACCTTATCTAAGTCATTTTTCCGAACCATTGATATTTAGGAATAGAATAACAATTAAAAATATAATATTTGTTTTAAAAACTATTTTATGTCAATTTTGACAATATTTTGTAATTTATTTTTGTGAAACTAATAACAGCATGATTAGTTCGAAAAAAATTAATTAAATCAATACTAACATGTCATATTAACCATTAAAATTAGTGAAATTCTTAAAAAGTCTCAAATGACATTTATTTCTGTATTTATAACATTAATTATGTTAATATTTCATTAATAAGGTAATTACTGCATCATTATTGTGTCATAAATAAATAAAATTATTTAATGACTAAAAATTTCAAATAAAATACAATTATATAGGAAATATTTTTTTCTTTCTAATGAATTTTAATTGTCCAATTTATCTTATGTACAACCCAATATTAAAATTTTTTAGTTATTAAACATTGATTTTAACTATTTTAACTCTTCTTTAAATAGAATAATAATAAGTGTCCTAATCAAATCCAAGTGGAACTAAAGGGTAATATTTTACTCTTAAGGTTGTTTTTTGGTTGAATTAAATTTATCCAATTTAATTTGGACATGTGTTAGGGTAATTATAATATCATTTTTACCCTTAATTACCCAATTTACTTTTAACCGTGGTAAATAAAAGTAAAAAGATATTGTTCACCCAAAATTATTTTTATCTTATTGAACCACATTTTACTCCTTGATATTAACCATGTCTCTTGTATTTTCTCAATTAAACTCACAAAAGTGGTAAAATTATGTTTTATGTACAATTGCAAATTCTCCTAGGACGTGGGTAAAAGATGGTGAAAAGTTCAATAATTTTTTTATATATCTAAAATTATTATAAAATGAATCCAATGATTTACATTGAACTTATATAATTATTATGTATCAATTTTTACCTCAAATAAATTTAAATAAAATATATTATTATTTAAATAAGAAGTCGGGTTTAACTAATTACTCAGTGTTTTCACTATTCATAAAAAATTGAATGTTTTCAGAAAAATACCAATATTTCACCCTAGGCTTATTTCGATATTCTGAATCCAAAAATGAATTGCATTTTTAAAGATAAAATTTATAAAATTTCAAAAAGAGGGTATTACTATTCATACTGGCTAGTTTATATAATATTTTAATAACATATCATTGTTTAGTGAAAATCGGTATTGCGTACAACACACCCTATCGTGGAAGGTCGCGATTGCATGTAATGAAAGCCATGTCAGGGTTCCATGTAGTGAAATATTCTTTTGATTTTGCATATAATATAATCCAACCATATTTCATTTATACCTTGAATATACATATACATCCACTCAATGTTGCGTAGAATAGATTCTATCAAATGAACATGAAATTGTGTTTAACACGATCCAAGAATAGTGTTGTGTATACTGCATGATAATACAGTGTGTTGTATAATACAAGATAATATTGGTGTAGCATACATCACAAGACATAAAATAAATAAAAAATAATACTTCTCATAAAATATCGGGGTTTTACAAGAATATCCATGTGAATAAGTAAATGACATTATTTCATTTTATTTCTGCTATATTATGATGAAGATAATGTTTCAAAGGATTTTGTTTTAGTTATATATTTTCTTAAATGTTTATGCTTATTTATGAATGTTTCTACTATAATATTATCCTTACTAGGCATATGAGGTCACCCCTTTCAATGTTTTATTTTTTCCAGGATGTTAAGAAGTATTTTATGAATGACCTGTAGGGATAGTATTAGGGGATATGAGTGTGGACTATGGAGACTATGTCGTTGTAGTTTTCATTTTATGATGTAATGTAAACTTTATGAATGTATATAGTGATTCCAAGGCTACTAAACTCATCGTTGTTTCGAGACTTGATCTTTTGTGATCATGAAAATGTTATGTAATAATGCACCGACTCTGGGTAACTGGGGTCAGGGCGTAACAGTTGGTATCAAAGGAAGTTTAGTACAAACCTTGGAAACTAGATTTATGTAAACTCTGATTATGGCACATGGACCTAAGATGGGCATTGAGGATTAGTATAGAATAACTTCCTATAATTTTGGTATTGTAGATATTTTTTGAGTTTTCTGAGCAATAAATACCTGTATGGATACGAGCAGGTAGAGGCAGATCTGGCATAGTTGTACCTAGGGGTAAAAACTGAAAACACCGCTTTGAGCTGGACTCGAACGGGAACTGGTGCACGACAACGGGCCTTGCTGCACTCTTGGTTACGACACTCCCTGGGGATATTTTTAGCATAAATCTCATTTTCTTTACAAACTATTATAAAGGGTTTATGAGTATATACTTTCTTATAGAAAACATTTTTATGATTATGGATTTTATTCATAAACTGTTCAATTTATGGTAAGTGTTTTACAAGTTTAAATTTATGTATTGTGATTCATAAAATAATCTAGTATATGACATTGTTTAGAAATGACGCCTATTGGATGAAATGGAAACCATATAAATGAATGAACTCCTTGTAGGGATTTCCCTCCTACTCAGGATAATTTTAGTGGAGATGGTTATGTAACTGGTGCTGATCAGATAATCACAATACTGGGACAACTCACTCAGGTTATGAATAATAACCTTAGCCGTATGGAGCACACTGATCCGCAGCGTGGAGAATCAATGTTAGAACGCTTCATGAGGCAACAACCACCAACATTCAATGAGAGTAAAAATCCCTTAGTCACTGAACAATAGATATATTCCCTAAAGAAAATATTTCTGTCGTTGGGGAGTAGTGAAAGGGAAAAAGTTGTCATGGCAGTTTATCGCCTCACTGGAGATGCTAATCAATGGTGGTCATTGATTCAAAATACGAAGGAAGATGATGAAGTATCAAATATGGATTGGAGGGAGTTCAAAGAGATTTTATTAGAAAAATACTTTCCTCGTGACCATCTAGTAGATATGGAAAGGCAATTTCTGAGTCTGAGACAAAAGGAGGATGATAATGACTCATAGTATGAGGATTTCATTACAAGGTTAGAAAGGTATGCTGGAGATAATATAGGTATCCCAAGAAGTAATATTGATCATTTTTTTGATGGGTTAAAACAGTTTCTTCGTCAAGCATTGGTCTCAAAATCCTTCTCAACATATGAAGATGTTGTCTCGTGTGCTATCAAGACAGAAAAAGAATTCTCTAAGTATTATGACTCTAAATCAAAGAAAGAGAAGAAGAGATCAGCTGACCACTCTAGAAATGTAAAAAATTGAAAGAAGGGAAAAGTTGAATATCCATCCTGTAGTAAATGTTGGACGAAACATCCCGGTACTTTCTTGAAGGGAATGGGAGTCTGTTACAAGTGTGGTGAAAAAGGCAACCGAGCTCGTGATTGAAAAGGGAAGAAGGAAGCTACTGATGTTGAATGCTACAATTGTAGGGAGATGGGACATTATGCAAATTAATGTCCTAAGTGTTAGGGGAACATACCTCAAAAAAGTCCAAGCGATCATGGCCATGATTATGCTATCACTACTATAGAGGAAGAAGCACTGAAAGACGTAGTGGCTGGTAATTTAATGGTTTCCACAAGTTTAGAAAATGCATTATTTGATTCTTGATCATCAAATTGTTTCATATATTCCCAGTTTTTTATGAAAATTAGATATTTCCAATTTGATTAAAAATGGGTTTGTCAGTTAAAACTCCTAAGGGAAGTATCTTTGCAACATTTTTGTAAATCAGTCTCCATTAGAGCACATAAATGTTTTTATCTGCTGATCTCATCATCATACCTATGAGTGAGTTTGATATAATCCTCGGTATGGATTGGATTTCAGACCATGATGCGAGGATTTATTGTAAGAAGAATGAGGTTACAATTTTTGATGATGATGATAAAGAACAACTTATCTTTAGAGCAGAATCGTCACCACCTGATTCTTACCTAGATCCACCCCCAATAGCTCAACTAAATTCAATAATTGGGGAGGAAGAGAATTAAATAACTGCGGGTAAGGAAAGGAATGTTCAAATAGAGTATGTACCAATTGTGAAAAAATATGTAGACGTGTTTCTGTAAGATTTACCTGGGCATCCCCCAAAACAAGAAATTTAGTTTTCCATTGATTTAATTCTGGGTTCAAGGCCCATATCGAAGACCCCTTATAGAATGGCCACAGTGGAAATAGTTGAACTAAAGAAACAACTAGAGGAATTGAGTAATAAAGGATTTTTTCTCCCTAGTGTTTTTCCATGGGGAGCCCTGCCCATTTTGTTAAGAAGAAAGATGGATCAATGAGGTTATGTATCGATTACAGGGAGATCAATGCTATACCAATAATTAACAAGTATCCCCTACCTCGCATTGATGATTTATTTGACCTACTACATGGAGCTCAATACGTTTCAAATATTGAGCTTCGATCTGGATACCATCAGTTGTGTGTGAATATGGAATAAATTCCGAAAACAACATTTCGAACCAGGTACGGGCATTACGAGTTAACAGTAATGCCTTTTGGATTGACTAATGCACCCTCTGTTTTCATGGATCTAATAAACAAAGTTTTCATGGAATATCTCGATTATTTTGTAGTGGTATTTATTGATGATATATTGGTATAATACAAAATCTACGAAGATCATGAAAACTTCATGCGCATTATCCTAAAGACTCTTAGAAGACATAAATTATATGGGAAGTTTAGCAAGTGAGAATTCTGGCTTCAGGAGATCTCTTTTCGTGGCCATATTGTCTCGAAGGATGGAATCTTTGTTGATCATTCTAAGACATGAGCAATCCCTGAATGGCCAACACCAATGAGTATAACTGAGGTACGCTGTGTTATTGGTTTAGCAGGTTATTATCGACGTTTCGTCCAGAATTTTTACCGATTGGCTAACTCATTAACGAAGCTCACACGTAAATGGATTAAATTTGTTTAGAAAAAAGAGTGTGAAGAATGTTTGGAATAACTTAAGAGAATATTAGTCAATGCTCTTATATTGACTCTACCATTGGGGAATGATGAGTTTTTTGTTTATGGTGATGTATCGAAGAAAGGACTTAGTTGTGTGTTTATGAAAAATGATAGAGATATTGCATATGAATCACGACAGCTGAAAATTCCTGAGAAAAACTATCCTAATCAGGATCATGAGTTAGATGCTGTAATATTTTCTTTGAAGATATGGAGAGATTATCTCTATGGTTAAAATTGTGAGATTAATACTGATCACAAGAGTTTGAAGTATATTTTATCACAGAATGAACACAACATGAGGCAAAGGAGATGGCTTGAACTACTCAAGGATTATGATTGCATGATACACTACCACCAGGGGAAGGCAAATAAGGTGGAAGATGCTTTGAGTATAAAAGATCATGGAGTTTTGAACAAGATGATAGTTGAGAGGGATCCTATTTACATGGATCGAGTAAAGTTTTATATAGGAATAACCATGGAAGGTGAAACATCAATAAATTTTCAACTGGTTTCCAAAAAATCTTTACTATAAGGATAAAGTGTTCTCAAACTGATGATGAAGAGTTTCAAAAGAAGATTAATGTTCTGAATGATGGGAGATTGAGTGACTTTGTGTATGAAGATGGAATTTTGAAATTTGTGAGGAGACTTTGTGTTCCCGATATACCTAATCTAAAAAGGGAATAGTGGGATGATGCTCATAGTTCCAATTTCAATATACACCCAGGGAGCACCAAAATGTATAGAGATTTGAAGGAACCTTTTTGGTGGGACAACATGAAGAGGGAGATTTATGATTTCGTGTCACGATGTATGGTTTGTCGACAAGTGAAAGCTGTAAGGAAACAACCTGGTGGAGTATTGAAACCTCTTCCCATACCTGAGAGGAAATGGGATAATATCATGATGGACATTGTCATGGGACCACCAAAGACTCCTAGAAGAAATGATGTAATATGGGTCATTGTTGATCGTATTACCAAGTCAGCACATTTTATTGCTATAAGGGAAGATTTACCACTTGAACATCTAGAAAGTATATATATTATTTTAGTTGTGAGACTTCTTAGAGTACCCCTATCGATTGTTTCTGATCGTGATCCCCATTCTACTTCATGATTCTAGAAGAGTCTTCAGAAGTCCTTGGATACTAAACTTTGTTTGAGAACTTCCTACAACCCTCAAACAGATGGACAATCAGAAGAGACTATTCAAACCTTAGAAGGAATGTTGAGATCATGCTCACTTGACTTTCAGGGTATCTGAGATCAATATTTGCCTTTGGTAGAATTTTTCTATAAAAATAGCTTCCATTAAAGTATTCAGATGGATCCATATGAATCGTTATATGGAAAGAGATGTCGTACGTCAACCTGTTGGGATGACGTTGGTGAAAGAAAACGTGTAGGTCGAGAACTGGTGGAGGAAATGATGGAAAAGGTAAAGGTAATCCAATACCACATCAAAGCAGCTCAAAGTATGCAGAATAGTTATGCCAATAACCGATGGAAGGATTTGGAATTTCAGGTAGGAGATCATGTTTTCTTGAAGGTATCTCCATGGAATAGAGTTTTACGTTTTGGTAAGAAGGGTAAATTGAGTCCCAGGTACATCGGACCCATCATAATTCTAGAACAAATTGGGGTTGTAGCATACCATCTGGAAATGCTGCCAAGTCTCTCCAAATTTCACAATGTCTTCCATGTATCACTGATGAGAAAATACATGCCCGACCCAACGCATGTGATCACTTACGAGGAATTAGATCTGGAACCTGATCTGTCTTATTGCGAAGAGCCCATCAGGAATCTTGATACAAGAGAACAAGTGCTGAGAAACCGTACGACTCGTCTGGTAAAAGTTCTATGGAGAAACTATAAGATGGAAGAGGCCACGTGGGAACCCGAGGAACTTATGAAGAAGAACCACCTGAGTCTTTTCATGCGGTATTATTCTAGAAATTTGTTGTATGAAATTATTTGAAGGAGGGGAGAATGTAACACCCCAAGATTCCATTGTACACTTCTCTTTGAATAATACAATAGCGGGTGTTGTATGCATCTTCGAGTTCTAACACACACCACAACCAATCAAACTAGCCGTTATGAATAGTAATACCCACTTTTTGAAATTTTATAAATTTTATCATTCAAAATGGACTTCATCTTTGGATTCAGAATATCAAAATTAGCTTAGGGTGAATTTTTGGTATTTTTCTGAAAATATTCCATTTTTGATGAATAATGAAATAAACAATGAGTTATAGTTTAAAACCAAATACTTATTTAAATAATTATTTAGTTCATTTAAATTTAATTATGGTAAAAACTGATAAATAATACCTATATAAGTTCAATGTAATTCATTGGAGTTAGTTTAGAGTAATTTTAGATATATAAACGTTTTAATGAACTTTTCACCGTCCTTTACCCACCTCCTAGAAGAATTTGGAAATTCACATAAAACATAATTTTACCACTTCTGTGAGTTGATTTTTGAAAATCTGAGAGACACGGTTAATATCAAGGAGTAAAATGTGGTTCAATAAGATAAAAATAATTTTTTGTGAATAGTAACTTTTTACATTTTTTTACCACAGTTAAAAGTAAATAGTGCAATTAAGGGTAAAAGTGATATTAATATTACCCTAACACGTGTCTTAATTCTATTAGACAAGTGTATCTCGACCAAAAACAACCTTAAGAATAAAATATTATCATTTAGGTCCACATGGATTAGATTAGGAAATTTATTATTATTTAATTCAAAGAAGAGTTAAAAGAGATAAAATCAAAGTTTAATAACTAAAACATTTTTAATATAGGGTTATACATAATATAAATTCGATTATAATTATTCAATAGAAATCTAAAAATATTTCCTAAATAGTCGTATTTTATTTATAAATTTGAGACATTAAATAAGTTAATTTATTTATGACACAATGATGATGCCGTAACTACCTAATTAATGAACTATTAAAATAATTGATATTATAAGTATCAAAATAAATGTAATTTGAGACCTTTTATGGATTGAACTAATTTTATAGGTTAATATGACATATTCTTATTGTTTATATAAATTTTGTTCGAAATAATAATGCTGTTATGAAATTTGCAAAAAAAATCCAATAGTGTCAAAATTGATATAAATGTGTTTTTAAAACAAATATTATATTATTATTTGAAATTTTATTCCTATAAATATATGGTTCATCCAAAGGACTCATATAATTATAGGTGTATCATTAATGGACAACTTGGTGTCAGTTGGAGGTATATAGTATGTTTATTAACTATATAATAAAAAAAATACAAAGACACATGGTAAATGTCAAACTATTTGACTAAGTGTTAATTATAAATGATATGGATAATATATTGACCCATACTTGTCTAAAATAAATAGGTTGAAAGTATTTCGACCCATCCCCACATTATCCTTTAAATAATCCACTTTAGAGCCATTAGAAACCAAATATGAATTTATTATAAAATAATATTTGCAGCTTTTCCAAAGGTGCCCCTCACCCCTCTTATAAATGGGCACTCCCCCTTCTGTCTAATTTACACCTTCAAAGCCATTTGGATCGGCCAAACCCTGAACAAATATTCTCTCAACGTTCCTCACTTCAATTTTGATCATAATTCCAACCTACAGAGCCCTTTTGAAGAAATCAAAATGAAGAACCCGAAGAAGAGGTAATGTTTTCTCCACCCTCTTTCAAGTTCCTTTCTTCTTCAACTTCTTCTTTCTTTCTTATTTCCATTATAAAATAATAAATCTAGTATATTATATATACTGTGATGTTATTATAAATATGGTACATCCATATTCAGTATTATATCCATCCTTTTAATGAAATGTCACCATACATGCGTACGTACGACTTACCGTCTCCACGTCGTGGTGTAATTGTTATTTAAAACATTATTATTTGGATGGGTATGATAATGAAGTTTAATTCATGTAAATAATGAATATAACATGATAATGATTCTGTATATATGATATACCATCAAATTATATATTATTTTAATATCAAATGAATGATATTGTCGCTCATGCGTATGTAAGGATTACCGTCCCCCTAAACGCGATGAGATTCATTTCCCATCGTATCCATTCAAGACTAAATTTCATTTGATGATTAAAAATAATTTCTAGAGACATGATAAAATTCTATATATGAATTATATACATCCAATCCATAAAAATATGTCTCACATAACAATGAATATAAAGGAAAACAAATTCGTTAACACCCGAAACGATGATAATACTAAGATATTATTAACAAATAAATGTTACAAGATCATATATGATATCATATTAATTTATATGATTATTTTAAAATTTAATAACAATTATTTCACCATTATAAAGAAGGTTAACCTACCCTCAACCAAGGAAATTTACAAGGTAAGGTTTTTTTTCAAAATCTCTTCATTATCCAAGGTTGTTTATAAGTAATTATCTACTGGGAACTCTTTATCATCCACATCCATGTTTCTCAAAAATGTATTTCAAATAATTCTTAATGTTTTATAGACTATGGATTAAATTCATTTATACCCTTGATGACTTTTTATAAGATGTTTATAAAAGAATCTTTCCGTTGTTTTCTAAACAATGTCCTTTTTAACATTTTTGACAGAATTAAGGTAAGAATGTATTTTTTAAATTATACAGTGGGTGCGGCTATTTTCCACTTTTGTAAAAACTTAGAAGTTTCCCTTACATGATTATAAGGATATTTTCAAAGTAAATGTTTTATTTTATAATTATGTGACTTTTAAATGATTTAAAAAAAGAGATATTTCTCTCAAATAGTTTTAATTTCATCTATGTCAACATCCTTTGATGGATTTTAAACTTATTTGAAGTTGATTTATAATGATAAAAAACATCCATATTGTATTGAAGGTTTTGTGATATGTTTTACTGTGGATGTGTTATTTTTTATACCATTCATAGTTTATTGAGAATGTATTGACATTTCATATGCTAGTTTTAATACGAATGTTTATGTTAAGTTTAAACCTGTTCATCTGAGGAATACATTGGACTTAATAAGTGATGGGTGGATCCTGCTATAGCTCCTCGGCGCATCGGTAGGTCTCATGAGACAAAGTAGTGTCTTGGAACAAGGCCTGGACAGATTCGTATTTGTAGTCTTGGAACAAGGTCTTGACTATTTGGTTATGATAATCTTTCATTATACATTCCATCATTATAAAAGTGGTTATTGATATTGCATGTGATTATTCTACTAGTAGAATATCCATGTGAATAATTAAATGGAAGTATTTCATTTTATTTCTGCCATATTATTTTTAAGTTCATGTTTAAAAGGCTTTTGTTTTAGTTATACATTCCCATAAATGTTTATTCTTATTTTTGAAAGTTTCCTCTATATTGTTATCCATACTGGGAATCTGAGCTCACCAATTTCTATGTTTTATTTTTCCAAGGATGTGAAGAAGTATATTACAAATGACATGTAGGGATAGTATGATGGGATATGAGTGTGGACTATGGAGACTATGTTGTTTTATTTTTTATTCAATGATGTAATGTAATCTTTATGAATGTATCTAGTGATTCCAAGGCAACTAAACTAATCGGCCTTTCGAGACATGATATTTTCTAATCATTCCAATGTTATGTAATAATGCACCGTCTCTGGTTAACTGGGGTCAGGGCGTTACAGATTCTATGTAAATTTTATAACGATATTTTTTTTTCAAGAAATGGTTTTAGTTAAAATACATCATAGTACCATACTATTATACGATGGTATCTATTTTATTCAATGAATGAAAATACATAGATATCATTTCTACATACTTGAGGATAATGATTCATTGGATTTATCATCCCAAAATTGTTATTCTCATCAGTATATGTAATTTCATTGAAAACATAGTACAAATGGATATGTTACACAACTAATAATATTTAAAAGCTGGATACATTATGAAACAAAGAGGTATCGATAACCAAGATATTTACATGAATAATCTGGCTTAGGATGAAGTAGGTAATGGATAGAAATTTACATCTTTGAAAATAGTGGTTTATATATCTGACTATGATACATGGTATCATATTTTTCACTTATGAAAACTCACTAAATAATTTATTTTGAGTGGTAACCACATAAAAGATCATTCTTCCATTGTTTTGGGAGAAGTTGTGTTATGGTTTTTTTGTAGAAATATTCTGATAATAAATTGATTTGATTTTATATTAGGTAGTTATTTTTTTTAAATTGAAAAAATGGTATATTCCATTGACACAAAAAAATATAAAAAATTTATCACACTCAGTTATTGTAGCTAAATACAATGAGGAAAACCTCCTAAGTCCTTAGGTTCCCCTCTTGGCCACGAACATGGTAGAGTTTTTGTGTGTGCATGGATAGATATTTTTATGATGGTGAATGAGTGTTCATGTAATCACTTATATATAGAGTTTTTTTCTAATGGTGAATAGTATTTGAATGACTAGGTTTAGACATGAGGTTTTTGGTTTTGATTTGGTTTTGAGGTCCCAATATTTTTAATTATCATGTAGAAACTGGGAATCATTGCGTAATTTTTATTTTTTAGATTGTATTATTAAAGTGTGGTTATTAATGAATTAATGAATTTATAATCATTTTATTATAAGATTATTATACTTTTAAATGGATGTGATGGTAAACAAGGGGTATCGATTGATATATTTTACTTTCAATTAGAGGGTATAGTCTACCAAAGCATACTAGCGATTCTTACTACATTAATTGGAAGAATGTATCTTACAAGGAGGAAAAAGATTAATTTTTTGGCGCCCAATATTGGTCCACATTGTTTATTATTTATGGGGAATCACAAAATGGTATCATAGTGAGAGTTTTATGTTTTGGGATAGAGTAAATTATCAGTAGGGATTGGCTATCATAACTTGGATGGAAATAGTTTTATTTTATTATTCAACAAGATGTTTACTGAAGATAAATTTACCATGGGATTCCATATTATATGAGTAGGAACTAATGTTTTAGTGAGATTTCATACTAGAATATTGAATACATAGTGGGAAATGATCCATGTTTGAATAGTATATCTTAGTCGAGCTTAATTGATATTAGAGGATGTATTTATTTAGTAAAATTATTATGTAATATTGATCATTTAATTCTTATATATAGTTATGATTCATTTTTTATGTTAATTATTAATCACCAAAAAAAATTATTTATCAACTGGCATCTTAATTATATTGGCTTAATGAGGTAATATTAGAATTTTATAAAGATATTATTTTTATGAATATTATATTCTTTATATATATATATTTACACATGATATTTATTAATTTATTAATTTTTTTTAAAATTTTTAAATTTTGGAATTATTAATATGAAAAGTTTCGTATTGAGTAGTGTTCGGAATTTTTTATTCCTGATTTTATAAGTTGATAGAAGTATTTTTATTCAGTTTTTTATATTTTATGAATGGAATAATTATTGGGTGTTTCATGAAATTTAGAAAGGAGTATTTTTTTCAATTCAAATAGGATATATATTTATAGGGTTTTGAAATTTATGAATGGGTTTATATTTTTAAAATTTGAATTATTAGAAGAAAATAAGAAAATGGATGTCTATTTTATGAAATGGGAATGTGTTAAAACCCATGGGGAAGGGGTTGTTTTTTGATAAAATATCACATGATATTGGGGATGTGGGATGATCATTACTGATTAATTTGAAATATTCTATGTTTGTGGGGTTAAATAATTTTCAAAGGGAGATTGTGTTAGTTGAACATCCATGTGAGATTGAGGGAAGGTGTAGAGGGAAACTAGTTGGTGTTTTTAATGTTTAGAGGGAATATTTATATATAATATGGGTAATAGTACAATTTTTTTTGGTTAATAGTATTTTTGTTTCATGGTATTTGAAGACCATATATTAGATATTTATGTTTGAATTGAAGTTTCATGGTTGTTGAGGTTAAGATTTGATTCATTGAATGGTTTTTTGGAGTTAGACACTTAATTGCATCGGTAAAAAAGTGTGATAGAGATTGAGAAACACATAAAAAAGTATAGATGATAAATTAAAATTTTTTCATGGTTTTATAACCATGATACCAATCCATTAACTGATTAAAAGTCTCTTAACATATAAATTTTCACCTAAACACCCTCCCAATCACTTTAACCCCAACTCATTGAATAAGGTTTTATGGGTGGTTTTCATGATTCTCCCTTATTTATATAAATATATAATTATAATATTAGGGAGTCCTAAATGAAATTTAATTCTCAATATTCATTATATTTTTCCATTTCTCTTGGTTTTCTCTCAATGTGGTGTATGGTATTAGGGATTTGGAATAAGGGTTTCATAATGGCATGGGAAAAAACTTTTAACTAATAAGTCTGTTTCTAGGAAAAATTGATAATAACTAGACATGAATTTTTATAACTATTCTAGGAAAATTTAAGACCATTAAAATATAGGACAATGTTTTATTGTTTTTAACATGTTATAATTTGTTTTCTTGAAATGTATTTTTTAATATTTAACATTTTTACTTAGGTAGTTCATGTATAATATTTATGAAATGTATGATGTATTTGATTGATGTTATGGTAATAATTTATTATAAGATTCTCCAAATGTTTATAATTTTAGGGTAAACCATTATTATTTAAAAAAATGTTTTCAAAAATGGTTTCATAATAATTTTATAAAGGATTTCTTATTTTTTTTTAATTATTAGTTTTTTCAATAATTGTTTAGTGATCATAAGAATAAATGATATAAATTTAAATATTGGTTTCTTATAAAGACATTATTTTGTTTTAAAGGTTGTACTTAGTGAGATTGTGATAATTGGTGGTATTTTTTATGTGTTTTTTTTTTGAAAATTATGGAATTTGTGTGGATGAAATTTTTTAGTATTTGAGAGATAAAAAATAACCTAATAACGTGTATCCATGTCCATCGATGTTGGTTTTAGTGAAATTTGATGGAATAAAAATTCCATGTTTATAATCCTATGTTAGTGTGGCAATCTCATTGATTAGAATGTGGGAAAATAGAAATCCCAATTCAATATGGGGGCCTCCTTAATAAGAGGAGGATATAATAGGTTTTTTTATTTTATCTCATGAGTTAGGATTGTCTAAAGGATTTTACTAAATCTTTTTTTTTGTGTTCCCTTGGCTTATCTAGGACATAATTAATGTGCATATATTCATTTGTTTAGAAATATTTGTGGTGGATAATTTTTTTTTAAAAATTAATAGCATAGATTAAATACTTAGTTTGGAAAATAGGTTGAGTGAGTAAACTATATGGGTTGAAAATTGTTTATAAGGGTGAAATGTTTTGAAAATGTGTAGGCAGGGTAAGATGGTTTCCCAAGACGATTTTACATGTTTTTAAAATTGTGATTGTGTTTTAGTAATCAAGATGATTTTTTAACGCTTTGGGTATTTCCTTCATGCATTTTATCCCACTCACAATAGTTGATATGAGTTATATGTCATAGTAAAAATATGGAATCATCACGTAAATCTTAATATATAATTATACTGACCCCTTTAATGCATATCATGGTCAACACATAGTTGTTTCATCCATCATTTTGGGTTATATGCTTTTGGGTTCATGAAATAGTTTATTAAAATGGGGTATGTACATTATTAGTTTAGACAAGTAGATAAGTTTCTTACTACTTTATTTTTTAGATATATTTAATTTAACATTTAAAAGTAGTTATAAGAGAATTATTATATATATATAAATATTAATTTCTATAGATGAATACAATATATATAGTAGCATAGATTTTCATATTTTTCATGTGTAATGAGATTATCCACTACTCAATGGTATTGGTAAAACCTAATTGATTTATTTAAAATTATTATTCATTTGGGGGAAATGATTAGGGCTATGTAATATTCCAAACCCATGTTGGGGTTAGGATTTAGTAGTCGGGTCATACTAGGAGGATAGAAATGGTATCATTTTGGTTTGATCATGCTCTGTAAAGAATTGATATTGGATGGTCATGATATAGGGGGTATACTAGAATAATTAATGATTCAGATTTTTAAATTAAAACACGATTTTATAAGGAAATCACATATTTAAAATTGTTGGTTGACTTGGAATTAGTTAGTTTCATTTTTTTTTCTGGTGATGTGTCATTCCTATTGTTCACTATGATATTCTTTTTATCTTATGTATCCTATATCATCTTGATTGGGATTTCATTGTATCTATGTTAATATATTTAGTTTCCAACATTTTTTGGCTATAAATGGACATGTAATTTGAAAAAAAATATAGTGTACTATTGTAATTTCTAGATATTGATAAAAGGGATTTGAATTGGAATATTTATAATAGTTGTGACTTTTAAAAGGTAAAATAATTTTTTTAGAAAACATTTATATAAACTGTGACTATTATTGATATAATTTAATAAAACATTTGATATATTGTTTGGTTTAATGTCATTGATATCTAACATGGATATTATTTTAGGATGCCTCCGTCACTAGTATGATGTCTTATTTACCGATATTTAGATTTTATAAAATCATATAGGCATTGAATTAATATATAATTCATTAAAAGTACTCCATAATTGTGGAAAAATAGTTCATTTATTGGAAACAAAATTTTATAATGTTATTGGTCCACCATTGGAGATTATTCAGCTACATTTTTTGGTTTGTATCATGAAAAAAAGTTACATCTCCATCTAAATTTTATAAATAACATCATTAATTCAAATGCGTTCAATGAATATTTTAAGTGAATAAGGATTTGGAAAAAGTGTTACTATGTTTATATGATCTTTTGGGAGGAAATGGGAATTTTTATGGTGAAAATAGACTACTTTCATGTTTTATTTATTGGAAGAAACAAAATGATCTTTTCAAAAAAACATTGAAAATAGATTGAATTTTTTTATATGAATAGTTTTCTTATTATCAAAGATTTATAATCATCTTGAAATAATTTCTAACTCAAATTTCATATATCATGTATGTTTTTAATGACAGTGTATGAAATTTTATGTGTTATAAATTATAATGTGATATTATTTGGATATTTGGCACCATTTAAATTTAAAAAATGGAAATGTGAATGACAAGAATTCATACTCATTTGTTTTTTATTAACAAAATGTGATTTTAATTTTATTTAATATTTGAATTAATACTCTAAATTAGTTATTAACTAATTTTTTTAAAATGTATGATTAGTTTCAGTGAATTTACATAATAAAAAACTTTTTTGGGATTTTATGATGTTTTTTAATTTTATTAAAAAAATTTCAGGGGTCATGTACATTATTCTATTAGGGGTAATTAGTTAAAGAATTTTGGTGGGACACCATTAGTGGTTTGGATTTTTTAAAAAAAATTGATTTTCAAAGAGATATTTTCTTTAATGGGTTTTTGAAATTTGCGAATATTTTCTAAATATTTTTATTTATATGAAATAAAATATGTGTATACTTGTTGTGTGTTTGATTTAAATAAATTAAAACTATTTACTTATATTTAAATTGTAGAGAATTGTATTCTTTGGATGTGGGAAAGGATTTTTTACTATGAATATTTTTTATATTATATAGTTAAAATGTGGAATTTTTGTATGGTTTGAATTGGAAATAGTTTAAAATGTAAAATGATGGATAACATGGGAAACTAATTTAAAGGTGTGGGGTAGATTAGTATTATGTTATTATTTCTCTATTTTAAGTTATGTTTACATATTAAATATTTAGTTTTACTATATGTTTTATAATATTTAGGAGTAATTGTGTATGAAATGTGATTATTTTTGTATTTTTCAGTCTCCTTAAATAAATAAAAGTTTGGTGTATGGTTAACATATTTGTTTATTTGTTAATATGAATGGAAAATTGGTTGTATAGGGATTTAATAGATTTTAATAAATGCGATTGAATATATTATCGAACCCATGGATTTTTTATTGATATATATTGTTAATAAAACTAGGAATATGTTAAATTCATATATTTTAGTAATTGAATTGGGAATAATTGGTTTGTAGTTGGTGATTTTTTGACTATTGTATCTCAATTAATTTTTATGGTATTGGGTTTCGATACATATCTAGTGCAATATAATTAATGATATTTGGGTACCTAGTATTATTTAAGAGCACGTAATGAGATTATTTTATTATTTCATTATACGTCGGATATTTGTTTTATTTTTAGTTAAATAGTAAGATAGTAACATTAATGGGTTCTTTGTCATTTCGATAGGTGTCCTTCTTAGAATAGAGAGACTTGTGGTATAATATAAAGTGATAATAATGGATTGGTTTCAGGCTTATTTCATATACTAATTGGGAATTTTTTTATCAAAACAACATAAAGGAGTATTATATAAGAGTTATCAAATAATTAATAAAATTTAGTGATTTAATCATATACATAATTTACAGTAGGTGAGGATAATTATCAGTACATTTGGGAGAAACCATATTTATGGTGAAATTATCCCAATAATGTGTACATTATTGAGATCACAATTCTATGAACCATGGAACCAAAGATTTTATGTTTTGAAAATAAAAAATTTTACTTAATATTGAAACTATATCTCTTTTAATGTCATGTTGAAATCATATGATGATCTTGTATCCATATAAATGGTTTTCTATAGAAAATTTTTTTATTTCTATTTGAAACTGAAATGGAAACACAAAGATATATTGAAACAAAATTTTGTATATTGAAATTTTTGGGTTTATATATTGGCTGCGTACAACTAGATTTTTGGATGAATTTGAAATATAATTATAGAGATCAAAAAATTTGATGTCATGACCCGTCCCTCTGGGCCCGTGCCATGACGACCCCATGACCACCTTACATTGTCCAGGGGCTGCAGAATAGCATCAGAAAGGCGTATCCCTATAAATGGATGGCACTTCCATTAATCCAATACAAAATCACAGACTAGAATGCATCAGGATGCAACCTCATAGTAAACCGTTTTAGTAAAAGTGTGTTGGAAGTAAAACGAAACGGAATACATGCCAAACTAAAAAAGGTACAAGTAAAAATGAAAAGTACAAAACAGTTCATAGATCATTTACTGAGGATCCTACCTGATGGGTAAGTACAGATCATCTCTACAACACTCCATATAAGCCCAAACACTCCACCTCTGAGCACCACCCGGTCATGTACCCCATAGCCTCGATCAAACATTGTACATCGTCTGCACAAGACACAAAAATGTTCGAGCATAGCCCATGCAGGGTAGAGTATAACGATACTTAGTTGGGACCCTGAGACAGCCATATGACTATTAAAGTTTCCCAATGGAAAAATCACAATGTAATACATCAAATCTACTTAGGTATATGCCGATAAACATACCTATGTTTTCAAGATATACTCATCTCATACATGAGGAAGGAATACAACAATGGTAACACCATGAAGTTTGAAATACCACATAGGTAACACCACAATGATATAAGTACCACACAGTTAACACCACGAAGAAAACACCACAATGGTAGAAGTACCACACATGTAACACCACAAAGTAAGAAGTAACACATAGGTAACACCATGAAGACAACGCCACAATGGTTGAATTACCACACATTAATCAAGAAAATACAACACCACCAAGGTTGAAGTACAACACATGTTCTTTCTTCATGTTAATGCCTACCAGAGGGTTCTTCGCACCCAGTGCACTCGAGTTCCATAGAATATGCCCCTCAAGATATTAGTCATACCTCAACTGCCACTAAACTCCACAAATGATTAACCCATAGTACTACCATGCCTTAAGGTTACCAACACATCATACGATGCATCAATTAGATTCCCGGTCTGTGAGTTATAATCATTTTAGATCTGATAGCCTGTTTGGATTTGGGTTTGATCAAACCGAACCATGCTCTAACTGCCTCCAAAACACAATTGAAGTATAAAAAAAGGACAATCTTAATCCAAGGATCTCAGAGCCATAGACGGTTTATCTAACAGACATTTAGTTCTCCAGATATGGCCCTTTAAGGGGTTTTTGGGTCTAGTCTGACCCAGTCGGACTGACCATGCTGGACCCGGTTTGAATCAACCTGACCAGATCAGGGTCTGACTCAGCTGGGCTGGTCTTCATTGGGTTCAGCCCACTAGGCCGAGGCCCAACCTGACCTGCAAGGGAGGCCCGCAAGGGGGCACCTGACGTGCAAGGGGGCGACCTAGCCCGGGGCGAAGCACGACCCGCTAGGCTCGCACGACCTGTTAGAGTAGGGTCCACATGAGCTGGCACTAGAGTGGAGAGGCTCCCTCCCCCCTATTTGGAAACAGAACCAGTAATTCCTAAGGGTGCTTCCAAGTAACATGGGACCCACTTCGGGTCCCATAGCCATGTCAGACAATCCACGACCTGCATCCTTCAGTGGCATGCTAATCAGGTCACCCTCCTCATTCGCGGCCAGCAGGTGTGCTAGATGCCTCCTCCAACCGCCATGACTGATGAGCCACAGATGGTTCCTCTGGTGGTAGGGGTTTGGAACCTCCTCCCATATGGAATGCTGGTACCGACCACCACCTTGGTCCCCATCGGTGCCAGTTTCCAGTACCGCTACGTAGGCGGTCTTCCACAAACAATGTATGGGGTAAACAAGGTTGTAGAGGGTTCATGCCATGTTTGTTAGGCCTGCGCCCTATGTGTTATCTTGAAAACGTGAGTTAGGATTAAATGACTCAACAACTCTATAATTAAAATCAAAAGTAAACCCTACCTTAAGAAAGATGGATAAATTCCCACATTTGAGGAAGTGGGTCAGTGTTCGCTCCCCCCTCAACAAGTCTCCAATGACATCCCTCGATCACCGAGCTTCATTTTGGGGTTTTTTTGTCGCTCATCACCACTTGCTGGAAGTAGCTCCATTCTCTAATGGTTTGGTGTCTTGGCACTTTGTCAGCACTTCACTTCTTGGTGAAGCCGTGCCGACACCTCTTCCCAAGCTCCATATAAATAGGATAAGGGAAGTGTAAGTAACGACATTGGGAATTAATATGGGTTCATCAGTTGGGAACCTACATAATTCCCCAGTGAGGTCATTAAATAATATTGAATGGTCAAACCATTTATTCTATTGACATGTCATTGGTCCCACGTTGTCGTTTGTCCTTTGGTGGAAAAGAATGAAAATAAAAATTCACTATCTTATTTTTATTATTCTTTTAAAACATAAAAACATAACTTTTTCTCTAGAACTACTATAGTAAATGTGAATCCTCGCTTAAGCGAATCCTGGTTCTACCAATTAAATAGTGCCCACAAATTTTTAATCTAAGCATCAGTTCAAAAGTTAAAAAATACCACTCGTGTGTTTACTTAACGTGCCTAAAAAATGTTTTGAAATTCGTTACGGGCACATCAGGCCTCAGAATCAAAAAACCTCAATTTTCATAGAATTTTAATAATTCAACATAATTAAAATAAATTACATGAAAAAATACGGGTCTTTACATTTTAAATTTGGAGAGTTTTTAAAATTTAAGGGTTCTCAGCAATGAAGGGAGGAATGAAATTTTCTTCAACTTCAAAAAGAATATTTGAGCACCCTATTTGATTTGAAGATTGATTCTTTACCATGTGTGCAATTTTCAAAATTTTACATGATTGGTGAAATTTATGGTAAATCCTTTATTTAGAGACAGTTATTAATTAAATAATTTACTTAACTAATCATTATTAAATAACTTATCTATAAATTAAATAAAATTGATATTCTGATATATTATATATGGAATTGAAGATGAAATATTTTAATTGAATATAAATTTTAGATGATTTATTAAATTTATGGAATACATAGTTAAAAAATTAATTGAGTTAGTTGAATGTGTGAGAGAAAAAAGTAAATACATGTATATAAGGATGTTGTAGAATAGAAATTTATTGAGGAATTTAGAGACAAATTCATTTGATTTAGTTCCACTATCAAGATCATTTCTCATATTCCATTTTTTCTCTCTTGATATTTTGTGGAATCAGTATGGCATGTACAATTAGATAAATATAGTGATAAAGATATAATTATAAATGAATGACCATTGATTATCAATGGAATATCCAATATTTATTTCATCATGTAATTGCTATAGGTGAATCCAAATTAATATCTATTTATTCATGTTTTTGGATCTCTAATTATGTTACCTTATAGTATTTATATATAATTTATAATATTTTGAAATAATGATTTGGTGGAAAAATAAAAAATAAAATAAATATTATAAAATTTCATTAACCTAAATTTCTAAATAATTATGATCTTGGAAAATGAGATTAATAGAATAACTATTAAATATAAATAATTATAATGAAATAATTTATTTTTGATTGAAATTGATAATAAATGGATTTGAATTATGGAACATGATTGATAATATATATATTTCATTAATATAGAGATTTTTTTTTGAATTTAGGTTTATTAAATATTTAGTTGATAATGCGATCATAAATTGTGATCAAATTTTAAAATAAGGGACAAAATATCATGATATGAGATTATGATGATATTGGTATGAATTACTTCTTATTATTATTGTGGGAATCGATTGATAATATTTTAATGATGGAAATTGGTGTCCATAATCATTATAGATCATTTGGAATAATTTTTAAGTCTCCAAATTGATTTTTGAAATAGAAATTATGGAATAATGTGGAAAATAATTTATTTGGAATGAGGGGAGAGTTTATAACTTTAGAATGGTCCATACATATTTTCTATGGGGATCTTCCACATTGTTGAGAAATTTACCAATGGTTTGTGATACTATTGGATAACGTGGCCGTGGGATACATATGAACGATAAAACATTATAATTGGGTGATGCCACATTCTATAGTAAAGACAATTTTTCCTTGTTTTTTGCATAGGGGTAGTGTATAATATACATGGTTTTTGCCACCATAACATGATTTTTTCCACATACAACACAATCCTGGAATCTTAGTGCTTTATCTATTTTTATTAAGGAGTGTATTAGAGATTTTGTGATCAGTTTATAGTGGTGGTGACATTCAAACATTATGTAACACCTTATGTAAAAATTTTAGGGGTGAATATATGGAGGTGTGATCGTGGAATGTTGTTTTGGGTGATGAGACATTTTTAAATGAGTTTAACATTAAGTGATATATAACGATAATGTATAAGAAATTTTTTATTCCTATTATATGATGAATGTTAATGAATATTTAAATTACCATATAGAATTTGATTTGTGAAAGAGCTCGGTGAGATCATGACATATCATTATTATGAAATTATATCCCCTTGGAGCTTATGTATGTGGTGGTATAAGTGGGAAATTGATTGGATGGTGTGGGTTAGAATAAATTTATGATTCACAATTATGACAATGGAGATGATGATAATGATGATGATGTGGATAATATTGTTTAAATTTGTAGATATTTGGTGTGTGGTGGTGATACTATTGGATAAAGAGGGGAGATTATTTTAGGGATAGAACATAGTAATACAATGAGTATCCATAATGTTGGGAAACATCCCACTTGATGTAGGTTTTTTTGGGGCTATTCCTTATGTGTGGACACCTAAAAAAAAGAAAGTGTCTCTAGGTGTGGAAATTGACCAAACCAACATAGATACATGCCAATATATATATATAGGTCACTGTAAGTGTAAACCAAGATGATGATATATATATAACGGTCCTTATGAGTGGGAATCTAGTTGGATATATTATAGAAAGGTCCCTATGAGGGAACATATGTATACAGTTTTTGTAGTGTGGTACTTATGGGTGGACAATTTCCCAGCTATTAGTTGTGTATTGGTGAAGATTTTTTTTATAGGGGTGGAAATCTACGGTCTTGAAATTGGGAATGTGTTGTGGTTTAGAATGTATGATGATTATAAGGAATGTGATGGAAAAGTTATTCTAGTTATAATTATATATGGATGTTTTGTTAGTTTATATTGTTTTGATTAATTCATATATTGATTCATTGCATCGATTCATTTATATTGACATATTGTTGTCCAATGGAGTAACTTTTACGTATATTTATTTACACACCCCTATTTTAGACATCATTTTTTTAAAATCACATAGATAGAGTTGGATGTAGTGTTTAGTGACATTTTCAAGGAGACATTCTTGTGAAGAGTAATTAAAGGTGGTAGTTGAATTACACCATACTTAAGGAATATGTGTAATGATATGAATTATGGATATTTTGACATATATATTGAAATTGAATGACATGAAATATAATTTTATAATTTTTTCATGTTATGTGCTCTTGTGATATAATTGTTTTTCTAACATATAATGTTTGATATACCAAGAAAATAACAAAATAAATTACCATATGACACAAGGAATTCCCCCACATATGCTAGATGTTTTCCACTAGCATAGAGGGTCTAATTAAATTACACCGTGAGATTATATCCTCCATATCATCGTGAAGTTCGCAAATACACTTTGATCACTAAGAGGGGAAGGGTGAATCAGTGACATATTTTTATTTTTATTAATGTCCCGCCAATTTAACAACCAAATTTGTTGCCGTTAAAATAATTGATCCTATCATATTTAATATATCCTCCTCACATCATAAACAGTATATATATATATATAGAGTTTATTACCTGAGATTTATACATACTAATATAAATACCCACTCCTTGACGAAGTTGGTTAGACATCTCAACTTATAAATCCTGCACTATAATATTGTTATCAAATTCAATGGATCCTGATTCACATTGGAGAGTTATTATTTATACACCCTAACCAATAGTATTTGGAAGATACAAATTATACACCCCATTAATTGATCCTACATTCTTGTTTTGTTATACAACCCATATTATAAAACTAATACCTTTATTGGTTATATGACCCATCTATAAATCCTCCCTCCTTGATTTTTAGACACCCTAATCAGTAGTAACTTGTTATATGACCTAGTCAGTGGATTTCTATATAACATTTATTAAACAAAAAAAGATCATGATATTAACTAGGGTTTTTATAAAAAACAAATAAACGGATCTCCCTCCAGGAACATACTGGATCAATAAGTCTACCCCAATACAATATCAATAACTTCAAAAATAACTTAAAATAACATTTCAGTCTTGAAACTCACTATATATTCTAGGTAATCTGGATCTTCCTTAGTCCTATATAAATCAGGTTCAAGTATTCTAATAATGTACTATACATAAATACCCTAATCTAGTTCCAGAAACAAATACTTTATACATCGAATTTGATACAAACTATTACAACCTCTTCATAACAAGTCTATAATGATAATTTTAATATGAAGTATTTTGAACCTTTTAATATTTCAATAATTTATTAGATTTTCAGTTTATATAATGAGAAAAATTATTAAATAATAATTATAATATTCAAATCATTGTAAATATTTTATTAAAAAATAATTTCTTATGTTTAGAATCATATTTCATTCATAACAGTTTTATCTTTATTCAAGAAAAATCACCATAACTAGAACATTGTCTTTGTCAACTTACGTACTCATACATAATCCATATGGAAAAAATTTTAAAATGTGGGTTGAGAAAATAAATTTAGATTAATGGTGATATAACAAAATAAAACCTATTACTATGTTGAAATGAACCCATAATATTTTTGTTTCTTTTAAAAAAAATAACATTGATCTCATAAAGAACTTGTAAAATCAGTATTTGATCAAGAAAACCATTAAATCACATATAATTCATTAAAAAACTATGAAATTAATATTATACATTTTATTAATCACTAATGTCCACTTGTATTTCATCCATAATAGAATAAATTATAATCTATTAATTTCAATCATCATTTACATATAGAATAAATAACCACCCAATGTATTAGAGTGTTATATCGTAGGACTGCCTAGTATCATTAGTAATGTCAAAGAACCATTAAATAGAAAAACTAATATAATCTTTAACATTACAACCAAAATCTCATTTTAAATCTTGATAAAAATAAATTTCAACAAACTCTAAAAAATATGATTTGATATACTTATTTTATGATAATTCATAAAAAATAAAAAAATTCCAAAAATAATAAGATTTAATTTACTAGGAAAATCATAAAAAATTGAAGAGGAAGGTCCATGATGGTGGTAAAATTCAATCTTTTCATAAACCATAAATACATATTTTACACAATTTATGAAATCCAACACAAATACATATGTAAATTAGTAAAAATTTATATTTTAAACCATGTTAAAAAATTGGATATAGTAGATTACAGCCTTAATAAAATCATTGGATTATAGGAATGAAAATTTATGAAAACTAATAAAAAAATATGGATATGTAACAAAAATATTTTGAATGAAATCATTAAAACGCAGTTTTATTAAAAAATATCTTTCCATGTGTCCTTAATTTCTACATTCTTCATTATATTTCATTAACACCAAACATATATTAATTATTTAATTTATTCATAATATTTTTCACGTTTCATATCAATTTACATTTCTTTATTATAAAAATTAATTAATTAATTACTTTTTTAAGAACTTTATTCAGGTTTAGTCCATTATTATTCCTTGTATTTCTTTTATTACAATGTTTTATTCTATTTCCAAATTAGTTAAGTTCACATTAGATGTTTTGAGATTCATTGTTTCATTATATCAAAAACACCTCGATAGGTTAGACATGGTAAAAGGGTTCATTATTAAATAATTTATAGAATTTTAATTTTTTCACAATTATTGTTTTTAGTCATTAAATATAAAATTTAAACAATCCATGTTAGGTAGTCTGAAAAAATGAAATACAAATTTTCTTGGATGCAGTAGTCTGTATATAAAAAATTACTATTTGTAGTTTATAATAGATGAGATTAGAATATATATATATTAATTTATTATTATAGGATAATTATTGTTCCAAAAAGTCCATATAGATTCATGAAATCAATATTTATAACAATACATGTGATGTGGTGATGAAAAATGAGATACGTCGTATAAGGTAGAGATATTTCTTACGAACACATAGAAAATGTTTTCATTTTAAATTGGATATAAATAAGATAAAAGAGTTTGTAACATAAACATAATTACATTTAATTATAGTGAGGAAAATAATTTCATTATATTATTTCGGTTATAAAATATTAGAATATATGGAAGAAGAAAGAAACTTCAATAATTTTGGTTAAGACATAAACCTATTCAAAATAAATTTACAATTGAATAATTACTTCTTCCTTCTTAATTTAGTATTTTAGTGTGAATAATATATCATGGACCTATAGAGGATATTTGGGATGTGATTTGGGTATTCATTGGTTGAGTAAAAGTGGTAAAATTGTGTGGATAATTGAGGACAGGAGAGGCCCTTTTATCTTTAAAATAAACTAATGAAATTTTCACTTAAAACTAGAAGCCAAATAAAAATGTGGGATAATATGGGTAAAAATTAAATCATTTAATAATATTATAAATAATTTATAGTGATATATATTTTCAATATCACATAGTTTTATCCCTTTTAACCCTTACCATGCTAGAATTGTTTTTATATAGGTTATTTATTAATAATACCAAAAATAAAATAAAACTTATTACATAATATAAAAGTATTTATTCCAAATATGGAAATAATTTTATAAGAAATTTTTTTAGAAGAGGTAAAATTAACTGAAATATAAATGTATAAAAGTAAATCAAAATAGTTTCCAAGAAAATTACTTTTATGCATAAAAATAGATTTTTCAACAAAATATGTTATATAATTGATCCAATTGAGAGGTATTAGGGTATGAATAAACAAAAGAGGGTTATTATACATTAATAAAACTTTATATCCAAATATGACTTTGAAATTACTTAATTAAAAAAAATTAATTAAAATTTTCATTATTATAAATAAAACATTACTTAAGTATGAAATTATCACATATGGGTTTCTAAATTACACATAATATTTTTAAATTATTTATTTTTATTTTTAAATATATATTTATTCCATTATATTGGTATCATATATTTTAAATTATTCATTATATCATTATAAAATCATATAAGTGATAGTATTTTTAAATTCGATATATTTCACTACTCACAAAAAAATCAATTTTTTTTTGAAAAATATAAAAAATTTACCTTATTATGTTTTTACTTATTATACCCAAAAATAAAGATAATTTAATCAAATTTAGATAAAAATAATTATATTTTTAATTTTTTAACTGAAGCTATACAATTCATGCCTAATAATTTTATTTGAATTAAACTATTTATAATTCAACATAAAATTTATATGAAACCATAATATTGAAATTTAATCTATAAAATATATTTATAATAATTAATAAGGTAAGGAATTGATTTGTTATGAACACTACAAGGTTTTCAGATTCATCCCCCTTAATGAAATTGTGTCCTCAAAATTTTATTCATTAATAAATTGGTGATGATATATTTTCCAAATTTTTTGATTTCTGATTCTCATGTTTCTTATGAAATAATATTTTTTCTTCCAAAAAATATAAATGAGATGTGTTAGCTTATCTAAAAATAATTTATCTCAAAGATCAAGAATCTATATAGGATTCTATTTATAATTAAGTATCTATTCTACCAGTACAAACCTAGGGCTCCAAATATGATATAACTAAGGTTAAAATTTCTGTAATAACGAAACATAAAAAAAAATATATGATATACTCGATGGTATGGATACCCAATAAGTATCTAGTTCGACATATTTTTATAATTTCTTGCAAACTAATAAATCAAAAACATAATTATCCCTTTTTACAAAAAATAAATCAAACCATTCAGAAGATATGATTAAATAAAAACATGGTATACAATATCAAAAGAAATATATTTATTTTGATAATAAGTATACCTTTTCATCATACTTTGATACTTCCTCATATGATGCATAATCTTGTTTAGTTATTCATAAATATATTTTACTAATTTGTATCGCAAAAACTTTTTTTCTCTAAATTTATCCCAACATTAAATAGCATGACACCACATTTTATATAATTCATCAAGTGGTTATACGTGTAAACAAGATTTAAAATTATTACTATTTGAAAATTTCTATAAAGAAAGATATTCATACTAACATCATGCATAATTTAATGAGTAATAATATAACATATACATTAGTGTCAGAATTAATTGATAGGATTTCCATTTGATTTTTGATGGAGAGATTTAATGAAATTTAACTCTGTACCCAAAAATTATAAATTCAATTATAAAATTTCAAATTACATATTGGATAAAAATTAAATATAATAATGATATTTGATCCACGTAATATGAATATCTCTTAATGATATAATATAAAAATATTATCAAATGATATATTGTCTAGGGAATAAGAACAAAATTCATATATATAGTTAAATGTTAAAAAATAACCCATATAAGATTTTTTCTATAGAGATGTGTTTGAAACAATCACCCTGAAATAATGGGATATAATTTCTAAATTTAAATAAAGGAAAAATAGTAGTTAAACGATTCTCTTTGGTTGTTGTTATTGTACTTTAACTTATTTGAAAGTAAAAAATTTCACGATTAATTCAAAAATATAAATCTTTATTACACCTCAAAAATTATATTCTTGAAGGTATACATTCAAATTAGTAGTACTAAGATATTCCATAAAAAGAGAGTTTTGATCCTCACTCACTAATTATTTATTCAACTACAAATAACATTGTACACACAACCACATTCCCAGAGTTAAGACAAATTATTTTTCGATGTTTAACTCTTTACATTTTCATTCTTTAACTAAATTTTTAATTTATTTTAACCATGGTCTTCTATTATGGAATACATAACTATTTATAACAAATATATCTATACTAATACTTGATCTAAATGATATGTAGTTTTTAGATACATAACCTATAATTCAAAATTCATTAAATAATTTACTATTGAATCATGTTTCAAATATTAAATGGTAAATGATAAATAATAATTTCAACACATGTAATATATTACCTAATATTATTTATCTCTAATATATATAATTGTATAATCATAATCTTTTATCATTTTTGTTCATCTTTTCTGCGTTATTTTTAACTTCTTTTGAGAAAATATTGCAAGTACTCGTAGAATTCTCAAGTGGGGGGATACATTTCTAAATAAACTCATTCCATTTAGATAATTATAAATTTCAAATACCCCAATTAAAACACATTATAGTTAAAATGTATTATAGGTATATATAATTTTGTTCTTTTAAATAATTTCACCAAGAATTATTACAACCCATTAATATTTTTTATTAATTTTAATTTTCAAAAAAATTAAACTCATTAATCGTGAGATATATATATTACTTAAAAATAAATACTATCATAATATATTTTTAAATATCAGTTTAAATGAAATTAAAAAGATTAATATTAATAAGCCAATTTAAAACAAGCATTTAAAAGAAGAACTAAACACATTGTAGAATTATGTGATAGACTATCTCAATGATAGATCTTATTACTCTCCACTTGATTAGTAAAAAAATTTCATGCATGTTTATTAAATCTTAATAATCAATTATAAATGTTGATTATGTTTTTAAAAAACAATTGAACATAAATAAATACATGATATACCAAGACACTCCCATAGTTCTACATGGGATAATAAAAGTAGAGAAGTAGAAGAAGATGTATTTGAGAACTAACCTTTAAATTAAATTAAAATTTCATTAAATATATACAATTATGTAAAAAAAATTATTTCAGTGTAAAAGTAATATATATAGAGAATATTTATAAATAATTTTGATGAATCTTAACATATTATCGGTTTTAGTTGATCTTTAATGATATCTGCTCTATATAAAGTTCATTGTTCTCAAGATTTAATATAAATTAAATATTAATCTTCTAATTTTTTTCACTTTCTCCTCGAAAAAAGTGTGTTGTGGATTTAGAAAAACTAAAAGATGTAGAGATCAAAAAAAGTGAAACAACCTTAGATGTGAGAGGCTTTATCTAATTTTAATGATTCCTCTCAATGTATAAATTTAATAATTAAAATTACTAGATTGAAATGAATTATATATTTTTAAAAGCATCACTAATTCCAGAACTATCCATTATAAATTATTTGAAATAGATAGAGAAGGGTCATCCTTAAAAGTACCTTTATTATAGTCACTTGAGTTAGTATTTATAGCAGGTTTTAGTTATATTCATATGGTGGATTTACATAGTGAGATTTTCAATTGCGGATAGTTGATGTGATCATGAGAAAAATTGGACTCAATGTATGATATATTCATTACAAAAATTTTTATTTCACAGGTATGTCATGGGGTGACATGATCTAATCTTGGTTTTGATCGATTTGTTTATTTGGACACTTTAATTTCTCTTACAATATCCTGAGGAATTTTTGAAAAAATTTCCATGGTTGGTTTAATAGAAACATTGTTGAATCATTTTTTCTTTTAGTCGCTTCAAAAGATATACATTTTTTTTCTATCTTTCTTGGTCAATTATCATGGTTGGTAGACTAAAGTTTGGTTGTTTCTTTTTATAATGCAGAGTAGTGGCTAGACATTTCCAATTTTCATATATTTCATATAAAATATATTTTAATATCATATAACACATAATTCATTAATAATAAAAGAAAGATGATTTTAGATAATTAAATTATGTAATTTCTAGATGAACCAAACTATCTCCTCATTTTTGATAATCTCATGTGAGGGAAATATAAATTATTGTGTAAATTAAAATTACAATGTGAGAAGTAAATAAATTATTTAAATTTTAAATTAAAAATTTATTAAAATTAATGAATACTTACTCTATTAATTTCTATATTAATTCATCCACCATTTAGGATTATCAAAAAGGTGAAAAAATAAAATGATAATAAAACATATAAATAATAAAATTATAATTTGTCAAGAAGGAATAACATATGATATATAATTAATTTTAATGGTTCATAAATTTAATACTATAAAATTAGACATTATACCTATCTTGGAATGTAATAAAAATATGACGAATTAGCCTCTAATATATAATTATGATCAATTAGAGATTAGTCTTTCATAAGAGATGGATGAGAGTTATGATTAATTGAAGCCTATTTTTGAGAGAAATATGGACCATGAATTGTAACTATTCTAGAAATATGTCTAAAATAATGAATTTAATTTATTAGTTTAAATCAAAAAGGTGAAACATAGATGTTTATAGAGTCTTTTACTTAAGATATAAAGGCTGGATCACCTGAAGGTAGTGGAAAGGCTAAAGGTGAATCTATAGTATTGTGAGGTAAATGGAGATAAAGATCTATAATATTTGTGAATTTATTTTGGGATATTTATCCTTGTTCCATAATATAAAAAAATAGATCCTTCCATTTTATTAATATTTCTAAAATTGGTGCCAAAAATTTTATTTCCTCAACCATAGCATTGAAATCATAGTTCATTAAATGTATCTGAAGGTCAATTTTTATGTATTTATCAATGTTATTAAAATCACATTTGCTGAATATTTTAGAATGTTAACTATTAGTTGATGAATTTTCTATCTCCTCATATCTTCAATATTTCCTTGAACTAGTTTTAACTGACTCAAGGTTCTTAGACATTAAATATTGAAAACTATTAATCATCAAATCAATGGTCCTTGAACAATCATCCAAAACACCATTTATTTAATCTATTGAAATATGTATAAGAAGAAATTCATCAATAGAAGTAATAGTAGAAGTAACATTTGATGTAAAAATATTATAGGAACCTTGTACCAGAGAATTCAAGTATCTTTGGATAATATTACTCATCATTTATGTTAAATTAGAATTAAAGGGTCCTAAAAGAATTTATTATACTCTGAATCTCTTGAATCAAATGATCAATATTTATAAACCACTATGGATGGATTTTTGGAATATCATGAGAAACAATCTAGAAAATATATTCATCCCTAGAATGTTCCACTGAAGATAAAAATCTTAGAACCATTCCATTGAACAGATGCATCATATCAACGTTGAATTTAGTTAAATCATTATTAGTATCATATAAATCATTAAATTTATAATGATATAATGGTGAATATTCATAATGGGATGATATATGATCTAATTAATCACCATAATACAATGGTATTATCTCTCTAGGTTCCAAGGAATATAAAATAATTTCAACATCAATGTACATATGGTTATTTATCTTAGAAAATCAAACTTCTCATAACCCATCTACTAAAGTAGTTTCCTTAACTCTATTTGGGTTTACTATTTTAGGAATAAACATTCTATCAAGAATTTATTACATTATTTTTTTATCCTTTCTTAATCCTATAATATTACACTTGGATAAGGTTTTTCAATCCTGTATTGAAGATAAATTATATTAACCAAATAATCTGTAATATAATGATTAAAAATATGATTGGTATGTGAAATTAGAATATAATTTCCACCATTTTCATGTTGAATAACTCAATGATGACCATCACAATAAATATCAGAGTTAAAATACTCAATTATTATGAAATATAAAAGGTAATTCCCCCCTTAGACTATGAATAATCAAATTAATTTTAATCTTCTCTTTCTTCTCTGCTAGTGGAGTTACATTCTTGCTAGACTTAGCCACTTCCCCAATAACTTAATTTACATTAAAATAAGGAATAAAATGTTATCTATATTCATCATAATCATTATATTCAATGATAGTTTCTATAAATATATTTAAATAAGATGGATATATATCCTCATCAATAGAACTAACGTACTCTTCATTGATATTTGATGTGTCAAGTGATTCTTGAGGTCCATATAACACATCTTGATCTCTAGTCTTTTCATGTGATGAATCTGGAGAATTTTCCACTAGATCATGATGTTCATAAACAGTTTATTCTCCAAAAATCTACCATGAATTATTTATCTAAATAAACTAAATTATATTCTAAAACACTTTTTGATTGAGTAATAAAACAACTAATGTTTTTCATAGTTATGTTTACAACCGATTCCAATTCTACAGATTCTACATACTTATAGGAATAATAAAAATTTTCATAACATTCAAAACCTAGATCATGTATATGATTTAGTCAAACACATGTTTTATGTTATTTTTCCATAATTTTTAATGGGGTCATCAACCATCCACTGATTCCAATTAGAATTCATTTTTTTGAAATATTCTTTCTTAATTATAACCCTCTATAATTTTTTGATTTTTCCTCCATATGAGGAACATTATCATTATACTCAAAACATGATGAGTTTAACTAAGGATTGATAATGGAATTAAATAGTCAGATTCACCTAAAAATGTACACTATATGTTTCATAAAATACCTATCCAACCTAATATTTACACATATATTCATCGAAATATAAAGGGAAGAAAATGAAATTCATATAATTCTATAATACCAATTCTTATGAAAAAACTATTATTTAGTGAACCTGACTAGTTACATTAACATTACATTTAAATATATTGAAAGATTTCTTCGAGTGTTTCTATCTCTAGTTATCTTCAAAAAACTTTTTTCATACATAAATGTCCCATGAGACATTTTATAATAACCCTAAAAATCGTGAAAATCGCAATTATGTTGCACTTAAAAAAATTTGACCCATTTCATGGAGGAAAATATAATATCTTCACCATTAATAAGGGTTCATATGAATTAATTTTTCTCATAATCATTGAATTGTTAATTAATAATCTCTTTCACCAACCATGGATAAAATTCAATGCTATTTTCACTAACCCACTCAGTCCATCCCTCATTATATAGTGAAATCCACACAAAATAAATTCTTGATTTATTCCACCAATCATCGATCATTTTTTCAAGTAACACTATCAAAACTGATTGATACACGTTATGAGGATAAAAATATGAACATTCAGTTTTATTTATTATAATCAAATGAGTATGATCATAAAAATAATATAATTAATATTACAATTCAATTGTACCCTCTTATCTGAGATAAAAGTGGTTTTAAAAGTTCGAGCACAAGAGGGTTTTGTTTTGAGGGAGAGAGAGAGGTCTATATGAATTTTGATTTAGTGGTACTTTAATTTCATAAGATTATACCAAATAATAATGATAATGAAAATAAATATAATTTTTACTAAAAAATAATATATAATAAAATGGATATTGTATCTTGAATGACTATAAATGATATGGTTGCTTGGTTTAAAATATTAGCTAGGCCTACATCACCAATAAGTTCCACAATAGCTTGAGGACTTAGGGTACCTTGAAAAACCACCTGAATAAATATTCACAGTGTCTTGGTGTATTATGGGATCGTGAAAACATATGATCGCATTAGATCTTTGAAACAAATTTAATCATTTTATATGTTTTTTATATAAACAATTAATAAAAATTATGTAATATAATATATATGATATTAACTATTATAAAATCACCAAGAACACATTGATGATGTTATTAACCATGATTTAAAAAATATATTTTCCAATAAAATAAGTATTATTTGAAATTAATCATTCTTAGTTCATGTATGATGTAATTAAATATCTATATATTCATAGAATTTGTAAATACTTCAGTAATATGATGTTTTGTACCATTGAATTCAAGAGTCATAAAACCATTTAAAAATGATTACTCAAAAAGTGATGTTGTATATTGATATTTTTAGTCTTATAATGTGATACTAGATTTGGGAATTATTAATAGAAAATTATTATCATATTTTAAAGAATCATGCCTAAATAGATAGACATATAATATTAATGCGTGTTTCATCTATAAAATTTATCTGTAGAAACTATCTTCACCAATTTATTCATCTTTTTTAGTGGAAAATGCAACAAACATTTATTTTTTATTACACCAAGATGGTAGATACATTCTTTAAAAGTAATACTTAATAGAGGTGTTTTATATCTAAATTATAATCACTAAAATTAGCATCATAATAACTAACTGATAAATTTTTTTTCCTGTAGAGTAAAACAATAAAAAATATAATTTATTTACGGATATTTAAAAATATTTTTTGTCGCATTAAGATAAGAACCCTTTGTGTTATTTGGGAGTCATGAAAACATGTACACACAAAAAATTATATTCATCTTGATAATAGTTGTGTATATAAAACATCTTATCATACACATATAAATATTTTGTTCAACTATTTCCATAGTTTCATCCAAATTTAGTTTGAAACTTGTAATTTTTGGAGTATCACTTCCATTTATTATTCCCAAAGAATTTTTTTAATAGATCATTTTAATGTACACTTTTTTAAACTATTACATATTTGTTTCAAAAGTTTAAAATCTATGGAATGATTTTATATCCCACATAAAAAAAAATCAATTTAATTATTAATTAATTTTTAATATTCAACACATAAATAATATTTTAATGAAACAAAATAATTATCATCAACATAGATTTGAAAAAATATTACATATTTTGATGATTTTTTAAAAATATTTTTGGATCAGAAATTAAATTTGAAACCCCATTTGAAATCAAGAAATAATTTACCCTATAATACAAAGATCATGGATCTTATTAAAAACCATAATGTGTTTTTTAATGTTTTAAATATTTATATATTAAGTGGTGGTTAGTAAAATCTTGTTGTTGTTCAATAAAAACATCCTTTAGGATATATCCATTTAAGAATTCACTGTTAATATCTAGTTGATATAGTTTGAAAAGAAGATTTATTTCATATTGTAGAAGTATTCTAATGGATTCATGTCACTCTACATGTGAATATGTAACTTAATAATAAATACCAACCTCCTCACTATAACCATTTTCATCTAATCTACCCTTGTATATCGCTATAGTCCCATATTCATTAACATTGTTTCTATATACTAATTTAGTGACAATAATTTGGTTGTATTTATGTATATCAAATAGTTCTCAAGGTTTATTTCTTTCAATCTAATTTAGTTCTTATTTTTTTTCAATTTCCTAGTGGTCACCCCTAATTTATTTATTCTTGTTATTAGGTTTTAGTAAAGACAAGATGGATAGATGGTTTCAAATGATTTATATGAGATGATAGTGTTTTAATTCTTTTATTAATATCATTAATAATAAAATTCATATTGTGATAATTATGGGTTATAATGGTATTATGATTCAATGTATATGGTTCTTCAATGTCTACTTCTAGGACATGTTGGTCTCTAATGTGTGATTTATCAATTTAATCCTTATAATGTTTAGTAGGTTTATATATTTATGATATTCATATTTGGGACATATTCTATATTATTTTCTATTACAGTTTGGGGTTCATGCAGTCCTACCTCATTAAATTTGAAATATATAGTTTCTCCCATAATTTTGGTTTATTAAAAACTCTTTATTCGTTGGTAGTGGTTGAAGAACTTTATAAAATTACATCATGTCTCATTTTTTATGAATTTTTCAAATTTCTCATTTGTACTTATAATAAATAATTCTCATCCCAAAAAATAATAAATAATGTTACATTTGAAGTTATATCTTTCCATAATTCATAAAGAGTTCAATTTATGACTGGTCTTATAAAAACAGTATTTATTTTATAAAAATATATTCTTATAGTTTTTATCCCAAAAGTAAACTATTAGTTCATATTCAATAAGAATATCCTGATAAATTTCTTGAGGGGCTCAATTCCTTATGTCAACAACCCATTTTTTAGAGGTGTTCAAGGTATAGAGAAATTGTGTCTATAACTATATTGTAAACCCGAATATTCAATTTCAAACCTATAAAAATCAAATACACAATCAATTTTCACGAATTTAATTATTGGAAAATAATATTTTCTATAGATTTTGGAATATTTTTCAAACTATGAGGGGGAATAACTTATTTAGTTTGATAAATATTTTCATGTGAATATTGAAAAATAATAAATAATAAAGTTATTATAATTAATCCCAAATTCTCTAGAATATTTAAATGTTATCAACAAATACAACTGAAAATATTCTAGTGGATGAGTGGTATACACCTCTTTCATTGGTTTGAAAGAACCATTGTGTTGCCTTCACTTTTAATAGGGATTGCACACATTATCTTTTAAGGATTATAATTTCGGTAAATCATTGAATAGTTCATTATTAATTGTATTTATAATTGAGTTTATAGTTCTTTTTCCTAGCATCATATTCCACAACTAATATTCTCTTTAAAAATAACCCAATCAAAACCATTTAAAAAAATAATGAAACCAAATTAATAGTATAAAAACCATCATTTCATAAATCAAAAAACACTAATGAAATATTTTAATATTTTCTTCAAGAATTGTTTAAAAATTTAACGTTATATCTATCATCACACTATTTATGGGTTACCAATTTAAAAAAGTCTAATTATTTTCCATTTTCATTATCAAAAAGATTCACAATTCCTTAATATACATTCACATAACTCTTGAACCTTGAGTAGCCACTAGTCATGTTTCTGGAATTTTCACATTCAAGATATCATAAAACATTTCTACCTCTATTATATTAATTTACCTATAAAAAATCAAACAAAATAATGATTTTGGTACACATAATTTAATTAGTCTAGGGATGTTAGAAAATAATGATTTGAAATCCAAATGTACTTCACAAGTTTTTTTATTATTGAATTGAATGATTTAGAGATAAATGTATTCATATGTATAAAAAGGTGATGGTTATTTCCAAACCCATAAGTCCCTTTAGTTATAAAAATTATGTTTTTATTCTATAACCATAGATCAAATTTATTCTTATACTACTTCCATTGATGTCATGGTAGGTATCTAATACAATTATTCAATTTGGGAGGTATTTTAATTCCCACTTTCATATTCAAACTATTTTTTCTATTTATAATGTATTCCAAATTATTCTTTTGTTATTAATTTTCTTATTTTTAATCATTATTTTTCTGTAATAAGGGGACATTATTCTCTTTTTAAATTATAACATCACTATTATCTTGAGTTGATATAGAATGAATCTCGTTGAGATTATATTATTTATATTTTTGATTATTCATATTGTATGAAATTATAGTGTACTATTAACATAATTATTCATTAGTAATGTTATTTTTATATCCAACATCATAATAATAAAAATTAGAATTTATAATTTATACCTCAATTACAGTGTCTATAATGAAAATGTTGGATTTTTCTCTTACCACATCTCTACAAATGTTAGAGTCACTGGAACTATATTCTAAATAAATCCAAGATAATTTCATTGGATTCTTGTGTTTTCTTTATATTTTATCAGAATTCATTTTTTATTTCATATTTGTACAACTAGTGGTGAGGTTGCATTTTCTTTTAAATTAATAGATTGTAATTTCACTAGATGTGTTATCCTTTCTATATCATTGCTTACACTTTTATTTCTTTTCATTCATTAATTTTAAATTTTATTTTTATAAAATTTATTAATTTTTTATAAATTTTATAATCTATTGGCTAAATGAGTCATATTCTCACCAGTCTGAGAATAATATTCATTTCAAATTGAGTTACCATCCTGGATAAATTCTTTTGATTTAGAATGAAATGTCATGAATGTTATTTTTTATTCTTATGCAAAACATCTTCATTTTTCTACATTCACTTATTATTAGTAAATCATCAATTTTCTAGTAAATTTCATGTTTTTTAGCTTAATGAAATACCATTATTGTCTAATTATAACTTCTGTAGTTCTACATATATCAGTTAATCACCATATTAGTTCTATAAATAATGGGATTTCATCCATAAAATGTCCAAGAGACAACAGTGTATTGATAATTTCATCAAATCTATAAAAAATTTTAGAAATTGATTCATTATGCTCCATCTTAATGGTAATGCACATCCTAGTACATGTATTTAATAACATTTCTTTAATGATTGATATTCCTTCTAGGGAAACATATTATCTATCAAAAATTATATAAATAGTAGCACAATTGGATATTTTTTTTATAATCATGTTCCCCTAATTTACATAACAATTCACTCATAGATTTGAATTATAGTCATAAGAAACCATAGTGGTATTATACCTTTTTTTTCTACCAATCATGTTTTTTTCATATAAATATCATATATTTACCCAAATATGAAATGCCATCTAGATATATTTTAACATTAATTTTCCATTGAGGACAATTAGTTTCATTAATTAATTAAGGATGATAGGTTTCATGAAATATTGGTCAACATCCTTAATTATATATTAAATAAATAAAAAATAAATATCTTTCTCTAAAAACTTGATTATGGTTGGGGGTAAATATAAACAAATAAAGAAATAATTACTTTGATACCAAATTTATGTTTTCTATGGAATGCTCTGAGCCATGTATTGATATTTCAATAAAACATTATATTTTGAGAATCATATATTAATAATCCTTCAATCAATACACATCCAATTTCAAAAATACAATAAGATTATATAATCTATTAATTTGAAATAGGTTCTCAAATGATTGATAAAACCCAGTTAAAATAATTTTAAATGAATCTAACCTTTGATATAATATTACTCACACCTAATATATATATATATATATATATATATTATTTATAAATGAAAATTTTCAGAGTCAAATTGTCTTCATTGATTAAAAAAATCATAATAAAAAATACTATTAAGATTAATTAAAACATTTAGTTAAGTGGAAAACTAAACACATAATGTAATTAAATAAATGGTTTTATACAAGATAGACATAGTCCCCTTCACGTGACAGTAACCCAGTCATAAGAATTTTTATTTTAACATAATAAATATTCCAAAACCTAGATAATGTTTTTAAAAAATAATTACACATAATAAATTCTGGAATATACACAAACTCTTCTATGATACTATTTTGGATAACATAGGTAAAGAACAAGAATGTGTAGTTGATTACTATTATTTACATTACAAGAGAAGGTCTCTATAGATTTATTGCAAAGTAAAATCTAAACTCATAAGGTATAATATATAGAGATAGTGAATATTTATAAATAATTTTTCTAAAACTCAATATGTGATCAATTTTGTTTAATTAGAAATATCACCCACAATTTATAATTATTCAGTGAGCATGGGAGATAATGTTAATGTAAACATTACCTTTTCTTTTTTTATATTCACTAAGAAAACATAGTGGCAAGGATATAAGAAAAATGAAATATATAGTGATCATAAAGGATTTCACACTCTTGAATGTTGTAGGATTCATAAAATTTTTAAGATTATTATCAAATAATCCATTGAAGCATAATAATTCTCATACTAATAAGAAATATAATATCTAAAATGTATCATTATATTCAAAAAATAATCATTGTAAATTTTATAATTTTGGTATGGTAGGTATGACCTTTAATGCCATTTAGCTATGGTCTCTAGAGTTGGTAGTTATTGTAGTTTGAGAATTTCTTCCTATATTATCTTGAATTATCATGTTTTTAGTTATTATCACATGGTGTGATCATGAAACCACTTAGTCATTTCATGATTTAGCAGCATATTTATAAAAATATCTTTTTTGTATAAGAAAATATCTTAAATTTATATCTATAATTATTATAGTTATTTATAAGGTAAATTTAAATTATCATTCATTAGAATTATTATTTTTTGATGTGTTATACATAATAAAATAAATAGTCTTATGGTCACTTCCTTTTTTCACGTGTTCACTTAAAATCTTAGAAATAATTTTTTCGATCTATCTTGGTCACTTCTCAGGGTTGGTAGACTAACTTCACATGGTAGCATTATATAACATGTTGTATCTTCAACACTTATTTGATTTTCATATATTTTCCTAAAAAATGTTTTGTATCATAAAACATACAAATTAATTTATTTTATGTGAAAAGTTATATTAGATCATTAAAACAAGGAATTATTATACTTGAATAAAAGTATTTATTTCAATAATTTATGATCCATGTATATAAAAAATTTCTGCACATATAGAATATTCCTCCAAAATCATGAAGCAAAAAATAATTATGTAAGATAAATGTCAGGTGTTAGTTAATTCAAATTTTGTAGTTTCAACAATCATGATGTATATAAAAATTTCCAATCATCTGACATCAAAATAAAACCACGGACCTTCAATAAAAAATCCATATAACTAAAAAATAACAATTTATAGATTATAGGGATAATACCATATAATTAACAAATAATTTTTTAAATTATATGAAACATTTATCACAGTACATCTCATAAAAAATAATTAAAACACTTTTTAGTTAACATGATTAGTGGCTTAGATAACAAAGAAAAAATTTCAATAAATAGTGGGAAATAAACTGTTTCTCATGATCCTCATAACATTTATAATATTTCAAAATATATTTAAAAGTACCGCGAAATATTTATCCCAATAATCATGAAATAATCCATTCATAATGTTCATAAATACAGTGGGTGCATTTGTTAACCAAAAGGGAACAACCAAAAACACATAATGCTCATACGCAGTTAAAATATCTATCCATAGAATATATTATTTCATTACTTTTAGTTGATGATATTTATACCTAGTAATAATCATTGAAACATATCGCACTCCCAGGAGAATTAAATCCTTTATTTGACAGTCCAACTTCTACTATTGTAGAATAAAACTACATTGCCACTCCTTTCATATTTTGATCAGGATGATTCCCAGTCTGAGTTTCTATCTTCAGACATGAATTTCTATAACGACACAACTAAATGAAATTAAAAAAATTCAGTACTAATTGATCATATTATTTCCCACCACTAGTATGATTAAACCACTATTCATTACTATCATGAGCCAAATAATCTAACATACAAAAATAGTATCAATTTAATAATATAGTTAAACATTACATAAATTGTTTCTTAGCATATATGGGACATGGGGGATACCTATAAGTGAATATGTGTATTTTTTTTCTATACCTTCTTCCACAATGATCAGTTTATATTCTTTATGTCATGATATAGACATGTGTTGATAAAATCTATCTTAATTATCATCGGACATCAAAGAACATACTCATAGATTCCAAAACTCATTATAAACTTAGTTTTAATCATGTTTAAAACCTATAAATTTTACATTCATGGTCCAATATAAAATTCAATGTAGACAAAACCAATTTGGTAAATTTTTCTCCAGAAGTGGAAAATGAACCTTCTTCCCTTTTATTCAACTCAAAAATTTACATTCCAACATAATTTTAAAAAAAATTAATTATATATTTCAAGAAAGGGTTATTTAAATTTCTTCTTCTCCCAACTGTAAATTTCATTATTCTCTTAAGTATTCCTAATTAGATAACATCATTGATCGATTTCACATTAAAAAAATAAACTAAAATAGTTACCATTTTAAACTCCAAAAAACAAAAAACCCTAAATATCATCTCTTAAGTACATATACATCCTTCATATACCATTGGGTGTAAGGTTTTGCCAAATTTTAGAGGGGGTTTTTTCATGAAATTGTCCAATATTTACTTGTTCCTCTGGGGATACTTTTTTCACTATATTTCATGGGTTCTTACATTTATGTCACATATTAACTAAGCTAACCAAGCCAAAAAAAGATAAGTTAAAACTCTAATAATTTAATTAAAATGATTCCTAAGGTTTTTGTTCTCTTATTTCCATCATACATTATTAAACGAGTTGCATCTACATAAATCATTCTAAAATGGATATAGATATTTGAACAGTCATGTAAACCCTCTTAACTACCTTAGGAAGATATACAAATATGTTAAAAAAACTTATAATAAATTTTCCAACATCATCATATCCGCAAATTTCATCTAATACTTGATATAGTACTAACTATAATGCCCCATCCTAGAATTTGTAGACCATGTTCATGAAACATATTTGTTATACAATGGCTTTGATACGAACAATTAAAACACAATATAACCAACCAATAATTAATTTAAATAATCTTTAAACATTTTATATTCTCATAATATTTTAAATTTACAGTGCTAGATAATTATGAGAAACAATAAGTAATAAAGTGGACACTTCCACTGAGTGTGTATTTTTTCATTAAAAATATGATCTTATGTTTAAATAATTATTTAATACATGAAAATTTTCTTTGTACATGAAGAGTCACCATAACAAAAACGTTGAATTCATTGATGTACATGTGGAATATTTATCTATATGAAAAATATTTTTAAAGAAGGTTATGTGATTTTTTTTTGAATAAATGATATAAAAATAAATTAATTCCCTTAGTCCTTTGAAAAAGATGAAATACATAAGGGAGTTTTTCTCTTTCAAAAAATAAACTTTATGATTATAAATTACTTGTATAATATAATTTTGATAAATAAAGCCATTAAAAATCATTGAAATTAAATAAATATTATGAATGGATCATTGGAAATCATATTCATCATCTGTGTTCACTCATAATATAATAACTTATAATTAATTAATTCCAATCCCAATTTATTAAGATAATAAATAATTAAACAATTAATTGAGTGAATATATCAAAGGCCTACCTATTTTCATAACTAATGTAAAATAAATAAAACAAAAAAAACATCAATAATAATAACATTTTTTCGGAACGCACATTTTAACTAATGCTAAAAATCACCATCAATCATCTCATATAAATAAGATAAAATATTATATTATTTTGATAACTATTTAAAATATTAAATTTACCAAAAAAAATAAAAATTTAATTTAATTATAAAATCCAACAAAATTAAGAGGAGTATTCATGAAAAAATATGTAAATTTATGCGGTAAAAGTTTGTCATTCTGTAAATGTAAAAAAAATTCATTTCACACCATTATAAAAAATGAAAACATTTCCAATATTGAAAATGTAAAAATAGTTATTTTTAAATCATTTTAAATAATGTCAATTATAGTTGAATATGACCTTACCAAATAATTGATGTAAAGACAATAATATTATTTTAACTATGTAACAAATATTTATATGGAATTTTTTTCTAAAAGAAATAAAGTGAAACACAATTTTTAAGAGAAATATCTTTCTGCGAGTCTCGAATCACTGTATGCATCTTTTACATTTACTAATAATGGAATAAAATTAATAACGTGATTAAAAACATCCTATATTAATTAAAATATATTACTCCTTTTAATTAATTTATTACCAGGTGTTACTTAGTTTCTAAATCTATTAAGTTCACAATGCATATTTTGATATTATTCTGTTCATAATGTCAAAAAAAATTAGTAGGTATACCATGGTCAATATGGTCATGATAACATTATTTTAAAAATATTTTTATTAAAAAACTAGTATTTTTAAACATTAAATATACTTTCAAAACATGTTCGGTAATGTGTCCATGAATAATAAAATAGTTCATTTCATGGAGGTGGTAGTTCACACGTACAATGGAGTGATGTTTCCATTTTCCATTTGATGGGAGGAAAGAAGGTTGATAAGATTTAATTCATTTAAAATCATAATTATTTCATAAATATAATGTATATTTATTAAATTCATTATTATATTTATCCATGTTTGTCGGTTATGATAAATGAGATAAATCATCCATTGACGCGGTTGTATACACATACCCACTAACAAACATTTTAAATTTCAATTAGATGAGAAAGTGATTAAAAAGATATTTTCCCATCATCATAATAACATTAATGTAAATAAAATATATATTTTTTAATTATATTTATTTATTATAAAATATATTATTGAGGTATAAGAAGTAAAAACATGAACAAACTTGGTAAAGGATTCAACCTATTTTGTTGACTTATTTCATTGGATTACAACTTCTGACTTAATAGATTTATCTTTTGATGAGAGGAATAACATTATTAAGTGTGGATAATTTTGTTAAGGTTATTTAGATATATAATTTTCATGATAATGTTCTAAAATTGTGAGGATAAGTGAGGGTAGGAGAGGTCCATTTATAGGTAAGAGGGTTGAAACATTTTTTGAATATTTGAAATTTTAAAATAAAATTTAGATAATTTCAAAGTAAAAAAAGGAAACCAAATTAGAATATGGAACATGGTGTATCAAAATACACTAAAAAATAATATTTTGTATAATATTTACTTATATATTTGGGATATATCCCTTATTTTTTATTAGTTTAGCCATTTAAACCAATAACGTGGAGGAAAAATATTTTCCCAAGCTAATTTATTTATTAAAATTTAAATAAGATAGTCATTATTAACAAATTTTTACCATAGGATTCTAAATATGGAAGTAATTTTATGATATTAAATTTCTATAAGTGGTAAATATTTATTTTAATATACATGTGTAAAACACAGTTAATTTTTTTAGAAAAATTCCCTTTTAATTCTAAAAATTAAATTTACACGAATATAATATATATAATTGATCCTCATGAATGTTATTGTTTTATGAATAAAAATGACATTTTTGTGTTTTTTTCATAAATCGATAACAAAATAGAACATTTAAGTTATTTAACTAATATAAAATAATCAAAAATAGTTTTTATTATAAATAAAACATTAGTTAGATATCAAGAAGTCCAACATTGGTTTCTAAAAACAAAATAATATTTTTAAATTATATATATATCTTAAAACATATATATTAAATAAAATAATTTTTATATATTTTTATTTCACTCTTATATAATGATAATTTCAAAAAAGTGACACTATTTTCAATATCAGTATTTTTCACTATTAACTAGAAAATTTACTACTACAAATTTTAACAATTCACGATCAACTACTTTTTCCCTTTTGAATCCAAAACATATTTCCATTTTATCAAATTAAAATTAATAAAATTAATAAATTTATATTTTATATAGAACCCCATACTTCTTGGAAAACAATAAAATTTGAATCAATTTATTTCTTTTTTTAACTAAAAATTTATATAATATTTTTATATTAAATGTGAATTCATAAAATCTATTTAATAATTTAATATAAAATGAAATATATTTAATATTAAAATTAACTTTTTTATCACACATTTTATTTATAAAAATATATCTTAGCTGTATAGTCGTTATTCATCCTTTGATTACTAGAATGTATTAGGGTCACAATTCTATAGAAGTTTCACACTTCGAATTTTAAAATCGTTACCAATGTTATATGATTTGTTCATGAATATCTTCACTTTTTTATATTCAAAAAATAATATAGTGAATAATATATTCTATATTACAAATAATAAAAATAAATAACTTTCAAAATGATCATTTCGTATTAAAATATCATTGAAATCATCGGTCAAAATTTCATTTTAAATGTCAACATGAGTTGGGATTAATTATTTTATGAGAACATTGAACACAATTTCGAAATATTTTATAAAAATATCATAGTTAATAATGTTTTTTTTCAAATATACATAAATCATCATATAGAATGGAAAATTTGTGGCATTTTCACCCCAATGTTGTGTCCTAATATACTTACATCATCGATGAATCAATACTAAAAAAGATGAGTTTAACAGTGATAGAGTTCAATAGTGCTAGAATTTTTTTCATAAAAATTTTCTTTAACTACACTAATCTAGGAACTAATAATACAATCCTTTATCAGTGCTAAAACATAATTGATAAAATGCAGCACATATCAATACTTTTTTTGCACTGATAAAGGGTGACATTTATCTGTGCTTTATTTTAGTGTTGATAAAGGACTCTTTTTTCAGTACATTATTCTTAATGCTAATAAAAGGGCCCCTTTTTTCTGCATTTTTTTAATGCTGACAATTTTCTAGAATAATATTAAACATTTAAAAAATAGGAATAAAATGAATAAACTAAGAAAAATATGAAATATCTTATTCATTAAACAATTATTAATAAAAATGAATAAATTTAATACATATATAAATTTAGATAATAAATATTAAAAAAATAGTATACAATAAACATAGATATATAAAAGGAATAAGTAAAATATATATGAAATTTTAATTAAAAAAATATTAATGTCTTATTTATTTTAAATGTTTTTATTTATTTTTCAATTTAACTTATATCAAACATCATGTGTTGCATTTAATTTATTTATATACATTTTAATGTATTTCTGTATATATTCACACACAAATATACTTACGCAATGTATAGAAACACATACACAAAATATTTATGTAATTTATTCAAAATTTAGTTTATTTTAGAATTTCAGTATAACATGTTACATTTAATATATATTACATTTCAAATGAATCGATTTTATTTATATTTTTTCTATAATACAATTTCATTTCTAATGTTTCTTATTTTTTATTTTATTTTTTAAGTTGATCATTTTCTTTTATCCCTTTATATATTTTTATTTACTATGTTTTATTATTTTCAATATGCATTCATCTATTTCAATATATTTTTATATCCATATTTTTTTAATAAAAAATATTTAATTAATAAAACTTATCCATTATTTGAATATTTTTAAACCGTACTCATTTTGAAATATTCAATTTCACTCATTTCTATAATGCATATATCTAAAACTATATATCTATTATTAATATTAAAAATATATTTATAAATAAATATTTATATATAAATATGTATACATATGTATATTTAGTATATTTATAATTATTATAAATAAATAATTTTTAATTTTTAAACATGTATTTATATAATTATAAATACAAAATTATATATATTTAAAAAAATATAAACTATAAGAAATTTATTTAAAGAATTATGAAATTATTATAAAGTAATTTAAATTATTATAATTATAAAAGTTTTATCCGTGATTTTTGGGCACTGATAAAGATCAATCTTTATCATCGCTAAAACAATTCTGTTTAAATATATATTTATCATCTCTAAAACTCTAGCACTTGTAAATATGTGTTTTATGAACACTTTTTTAGCACTCATAAAGCTCGAGATTTATTAGTGCAAAAAAAAACTGATAAATAATCCATTAATCAATGATTATAAATTTAGCACTGATAAATGGGATCTTTATTAGGGATTTTCTAAAAGGACTATAAAAACTCACTACACCTAAATCGTTATATATCGGTGGTTTAGTAATGAGTGCATTAAAAAATTTCTTGTATTACTGGGTGGTTTTTTAAAAACCATTACTAAATATTCTTTTTTTAAAACACACTTATCCTGTAACCCCCTCTCCTCCCATATTACCCGTGAAACCTAATCATAGCTAACCCTGCACTGGCGTCACTTGATCCAAATTGGTACCAGCCTTCACCGACGAATCTCATGACTAACCCCTCCAATCCTTCACTGGTGTCTCCCAAGCTGTCCAATCCCACACCAGCTATGCCTGATCTATCATATCCTAAGCCCTTGGGGCCCTCACCGGCATCACCCGAGCTTGAGCTCTCTAATCCCTCTTTGGCCGAGCCCTCTCCGACCGAGCCCAAAACCGAGCCCTCAGTCCCTAAGCCCCACAATCCATTATCTAAACTACTTTTCCCTAATCTTCGTTGCTCTTTGTAGTTCTGTGATGCTCTACATGGCTCTATGATGTAGTCATAGCCTCCAAATTATGTTAAATTGACATATTAATAGACCACTAATAAATTGTAGTTATAATCATCAATTATATGACAACATTATTTTTTACTAATGATTATGTTAAACATTGGAAGATTTTTTTAGGATATGTATTTTATAAGAAACCATGAATTGGTTATAGGAATGGAATACTCTATAAGAATTTTAATCAATCAACATTATTTATTTTTATAGACCATATGTACAAACCATGGTCTTTGTATTTTCTCACCATCAAAATAGTTCTCTACCAAGGTACCATGTATGTTCTCAATGATCATACTAGTTCCCCTTAAAAAAATTAGTATAGAATATCTTTCTTGTAAAATTCAAAATTTACCCTTTTATAATTGATTTAATGTTCATTTGATATGCGTTATCTTTTCTCATTGATATGTTCATATTCATCAAGCCATATATGATGTTTTTATTCCATTTTCATAACTGGTTATACTATAGGGATGAGTAATTTCTTAATTACATGATGGTTTCATTAATTTTGCTCACCATAGAATCCATACATTTTTCTTCTTCCTGCCTCTATATAAATAAGATTTGTATAGGGGGTTCTATATCAAGAACAATATGTGTATTTATTCCCATTACAATGTGATTCATTTTTATTCCAATAAATCAACTCTAATCCAAAGACTAATAATCTATCATTATGTTAGACTTCTACTAGGAGGTGAGATCTACATTAACTCATGTTTAGTATTCCCTATGTTTTTTTCATGTATGGAACTGGTAAGGTCTTATTAGCATTGAAACTCTATTTATATCAGGATTCCTCTGTTCTCACACTATAATATTCATTCACTTCATTATGAATCCACACATTACTAGATTTTACCATTATCTATTTTCCTATTTATGAAAAGTTATGTATTTTAATTTTATTTAATAATGTGTTGGAACATTGTGGTATTGTGATATATATGGATAAAAGGGGGATCATATTACCAATGGACACGTCTTAGCATTCAATCTTTTTGAAGGAGTTTTTATATTTTCTGATTTCTAATCGATCTGTTGATGGAAGATGAATATTTCTATGTCTTAAATGAAAATTTAGATGATGGTTGAAGAGATAGGAATTTTATAAACACATTATATTGAATAAATTACCTGCACACTATTTCTGTTGGATTTAGCATGGACAATCGAATGTTATAGAATCTTTGAGTACTGACTTCAATTGACAGAAAGAGCTCCCAACATCATTGACAATGGAAAATGAAATTAAAAATCTTATAAACGATTCATTAGGCATTTAAAGACAATGAAATCAAAATCAAAACATATTAGAATAACTAGTTGAGGGTGCAACAAATATAAATCTGACCACTAATTTTTTGGAGACTATTGGAAGAAAAGAAAAATTGTAACACATTATTGGATCATCCTCTTGATTATATAGAAACTAATGTCACTGAAAACTTTACTGTATAGACAAATTCATTTCATGGTTTAATTGATGATGGAATCATGAGTTGTTTAGTGGATGTTCAAAATATTCAAAAATTCTTTTCTGCTGAAGTTGTTCCATATCAAATAACTGTATAGAATTTCAAATAAGACGATATCCATGATATATGAATTTTTTCGTGATGCATTTTATAAAGAAAATATTTATGATTATTTTTTATAATATGAGAAAACATTTTAATGAGCTTGGTCATAATTATAGAAAAATACATTTGTGTACCAATGATTGTAGGCTTTATTGGGGTGAGGGTTCAAGTAGTCAGTATTGGAAAAAAAGTTTTTCTTATAGATGTTAGATAATGATTAATGTTGGAAGTATGAATCCACATACTATTATGATGAATAATAAAAATAAAACACCTGAAAAGGGTTTTCATTACTTTCCTTTAAATCCTCGATTGAAAATATTATTCATGTCATAAAAATCTACCAAACACATGAAGAGGCATTCTGTAAATATTAACAATGATGGGTAAATACGACATACAAGAGATTCAAAATCATGGAATAAAGTTGATTAATTATATCTAGATTTCACATCTGATCCTAGTAATGATCAATTGTGATTGGCTGGCGATAGATTCAATCCATTTGGGACTTTGAGTGCTTGTTATAACATTTGGCCATTTTTTGGACCCCATACAATATGTCACCATGGATGTGTATGAAACAAATATTTTTTTATTTCTATGATTTTTCCTGGAAAAAGGTTTTCTAGAACTGATATTCATGTATATTTACAACCATTAATTGATGAATTAAAGTAGTTACGGGGAAATGATGTTCAAACATATGATGTATCTTATAGAACAATTTTCAAAATGAATTCTTCACAACTGTAGAAAATTTGTGACATCTCAAGACATGAAAATTTAGCTAGTCTTAACAAGTACACGGGATTGGAATGTACTATTTGTAACAATGATTTTGGGCCTGAATTAATACCTTACAATAGAAAAGTATTCTTATTGTGTGGTCGATGATTTCTTAATGCATCTCATATATTTTGGGTGAACAAGTCGAAATTCAACGGTTCTATTGATCGTATACCACCTCCAATGTTGTTGATATTTTCAAAATTATTTCCCCAAAATGGAATTGTAGAAATATAATTTAGGTTTGTGTATCATTTGAATGATATCAGGATATGTGTTTGAATAGTATCTCTAAGTGGAATCGGAACACAACAATGGAAGAAAAAAAGTATACTCTTCAAGCATCCATATTGGGAATTTAATTTTCTATGGCCTAATATAGATGTGTTGAATATTGAGAAGGAAGTTTGTATAAATTTGATCTTCTCATTTGTTATTGATCATGGAAAATTGAATAATCATCTTAATACTCAGAAATACTTATAATAAATGAACATAAATCATGATCTCTATCTACATGAGAATGGAAAGTAAGCTCTAGAAATTTTTTCAATGAAAAACAGGGATAATGATACATTCTTTTGTGTTTTAAAACATGTCAAACTATCTAATGGGTATTAAAGTAAAATACCATGGTGTGTTTATTTAATCCAACGTAGGTTACATGGATTTAAATGTTATGATTCACAAATTTTGTTACAGAAGTTTCCACCATTGGCATTGCATACAATATCACTTGAAAAGGTTACTACCTATGTAATCCAATTTTTCACATTATTTAGAAAACTATGTGAGAAAACTCTAAAAACTTTTGATCCTAAAAACCTTTAGGATATATTTTTATTGAAACTTGTTGTAATAGAGATGATCATTCCTCCATTGGTTTTTAATATCATAATGAATTTAATTACACATTTGGTTTTGGAATATAAATTAGGAGACATCGTACATTATCTATTGATGAATCAAATTGATAGGTACATTATTTATAATTTTTTCATTTATTTATACAATTTTTAGAAAAATATTTTGTACACAATTATGTTTTTTTAAATTTAATTCAAAAATATAGTGGGCATTAGAAATCATATGTGAAAAATAAAGCACAACCTGAATGCTCTATTTTTGAAGTCATATTTCTAGGGGAGTGTCTTACCTTTTTATCTAGATACATTGATGATATTGAAGCAATATTAAATCGAGTTAGACATGTTGAATACACATTTACTAAATATAACCTACATGGAAAATCAAAAATATTACCACTTATTGGCCGATCAGTTGGGAGGAGCTCAAATGTTACACTAAAAAATGGAATTATAATAGTAACATAGATATACACATGAGCCTCAACCCAATTGGTGGTTAATATCTATGTTCATCCATTGGACCCTGGTTCAAAACTTTGAAGAGGCATAATTTCAGGTTACTCCTGCATTATTATTGCAGGTACTGTATCTCTACTATGCGAGTACTGCAGCATGTACTATAAGAGGTATTGTTCGGTATTGTAGTAGATGAAACTATTAACCTTGGGCCACCAGTTTGGGATTGTAGTCCTTATGAAATTTGGGACACCCAAGCCTTCAAGTCAGTATGGATTTCGGGCCACCTCAAGTCCTTTGGGCCACCTCAAGTCATTCAGGGCCACTTGATATGCAGACTCACAAATAAATTCAATAATAAACCAGCTCCAGATGAGGATTCAAGAGCAGGACACATTCTCTAGAGAAAGGATAAAGGATTTTAACGTATGATAGGGTAAGAAATTTCCATTGTTACTGGGGATATACATCTCTACACATGACAATAAACTAAACAACCATTCAAAGGTGGAGATTTAATCACGATGCAGATACTGGGGAGTTGATGTTTCATGATCTCATATTCTATATTATATCCTTTAGACCTAAAGGTCCAAAAATGTCTCCAATCCTTTGGTAAATGTAATCCATAATCCAATGGTCCTTTTAAGGGTTCCTAGTTACCCCTGAAATAGGGGGATATCGAAAATCAATAAAAAAATCCATTGGGCCATTCATATAGGCACATGAATAATGATATGTGCAGATAAATAGTGAAATTCTAGATATAATTATTTAAGAGTTTATTATACAATCAAGGATATTAATGAGATTCCAAACATGAAATGAGAAATCTATAACAAAAGGTATTAATAAAGAGATTGTAGAATGTTTTTCATGACGTGTATGTTCATAAATATTTAAATCGATAGAGACCTTAGGTTGGAACATATATTTTGTATGTATAATAATTTATATTACTTTTTTAGATCATTAATAATGATACTTGATATGAGTTTTCATTGGATTTTATGTTTATTGCTCAAAGTCCTCTAAAACAGGCTAGAAAGTTCGACACATACAATGTGATTGGATTTAAATTTCATAAAATTGATTAGGGAGATGGTTTGAAACCTAGAATTGTAGTATATTTACCTATTTTGAAGTGGGATACTATCAAATTTTGAATGATATTTTCAAATTAAACTACCACACGAATATTTCAGCTGAGTAATTAAAATGAAATTTGGTCAATTTTATCCGGTGTGTTAATAGAGATTCTGTGGAATTTACTTTTTTGAACTTCTCACTATTGATGGATGTTGATGACTGTGAATTACATGATACATATATCTTATCATCAGTAAAAAAACTTGTATAGTATGTGTAATTTGTCATGGATAAAAGATGGAGTGTAGTTTCTCACATAAAACAAAGATACTTGTATGAAATCAGTGATGAATTGTAATATCTGACTTATAACATTGAATCCCATCAAGAACAGGAAACAAACTCATTTTCCCATCATCATATTAAAAATATTTTAATTGCAAGGTTGGATGAAAAAGATTAAGTGATGATGGAGTAAAAAATAACACGATTAAAGGAGAAAATGAATGTATGTATAGTAATCCATTCGTTTATAAACAAATTTTTAATTTTTTGACATATATATTCTAATGTTACTTTTATTTGATTAAATGACAATAATGTCCATAAGGAAGTATTACATTGATAGTTATCAACCCTTAGTAACAAGGTAGTAGGCCACTTCGAGTTCTTCACGAGGTTATTGGGGGGTGAATATTATCAGTATAAATTTAAAAATGAATAAAGATATTAGTGCTCTTTTAAATTATTAACTATTTTTTTAAAAAGATGGAAATAATTAGTCTATGGAGAAAAATATGCAAAGTTCATATTTCTGAAATCAGAAAGGACTAAATATAGTTGTCCCATTTGACTACTACGGGGTCCCTAAGGTTGAAATTGTGGGTTTTATTTGGCTAGATCCTAGGTCAATTGGAGTAATTATTGGTTTCCCTTTCGATAATGTATGATGATTGGACAAATATGACTTCATTTTGGAAAAATGAATTACACTATTCATAGATAAAGGTAATTTCAATATATTATGGTGAAATTTAGTTTCATTGTGTTATTAAATTAGAATATTTTTAAAAGAAATCTCTTTGTACAAATGTTTTTTCACTTTTACATTGATGGTGTTATAACACAAAAGTGAACATTGAATGTGTTGGTTGATTTTTATCAGAATACAACCAGATCTGTCCCTGGATATATTATATCAATTACTGGTGGTGAGAAGGTAAATCGCACAACTCCAAAATCATTTAGGTAACAAAATTTCATTGGATTATAGTTTAAATACAAATATATAACAAATTTTAATTTTATTATAATTTTCAAATAGGTTTTGGTAGCAGGAAGTAGAGATAGAGATAATGATGTAGATGTAGATGGAGATGGAGGGGGTGATGAGTAGAGTTCAGCTGGCAATGATTAGTATTCTTTTTGATGTGTTGGAATAATATGGAATGAGGGGGTTGACGTATTAGTTCAGACATAGACATGAAATAATTTTTTTTGGATGTGATCTAATATAATTTTATATTGATTTCATATTTGTTATATATGTTTTATTTTCTATGATTTTTATTGGAATTTTGTGTGGTACTGATAGGAGATACAAATGGCATGCATTGGTTTTAGGTAAGATCTGTAGATGTGGAATCCGAAGTTGGAATTTTTTTAAATAAATATTTAGCAGCGGTTTAAAACACCCCTATATATGAGATATTTTTAATATCTTTGGTTATCATAACCACAGTAAAAGTAATTTTTTTATGGTGGTTCAAAATTTGTGCGAAATATGAAATAGTATTATTTAGTGGCAGTTGTAATCATTTTAGCATTGTTTTTGTGGGGGAAAATTATGAATTTAAAAGGGGTTTTAACACTCACCAAATCCTCATCATTTCTTCCTTGAGAAACATTCATGAAAAATGGAAATAGATGCTGTTAAATACGAATTCTACGATGCATACCAGAAACCATCACTAAATGGATGAAACTTCCATTTATTAGATGCAGACACATAATTTGGAGGTGGCTTTTGAAACCACCATTAAACCATGTTATGACAGTTTAAACTTCCACAAAATCAAAATATAACCACCGCTACTCAGGACTTTTCTTATAGATAGTGACCCATGTCTATTTAAAAAAACCCTGACCATGAACTAATCACTTGCAAATCTCAGGCTCTCAAAGAACTTCTCCACTATCGGTGAGACTCTAATATGTTGTCTCGAATTAATCAATGTAAGAATCGAATTTATCTTATTTTATTATATTCCCCTATTTCTTTTTGATGTTTTGTGTTCCATGTTTTTCATATTTGCAATTTCAATAAACATTAAGAACCATACATATCTTATCATCATTACTGAAATACACCAAGTGTGGTTATATTTCCTCTCCTCCTTTCAAATGTATTTGAGTGTCCAATACAATTTTCCCTTGAGACACACATAGCTGGTTTACACTACTCATGACATTAACAAGTAGACCTATCATCCAACCTTAATTTTCCCTTCATTTGAATAAAATATTTTTCCAAAATCTACATAGTTTTCCAAATTTAATTCATCTTATATAATTGATTATAAATTCAAAAGCCTTAATTATAAAGGGTTTTATGGATTTGGGGACACTATGTTTTGGCTCTCATTTATTGGTACTGAGCATATAGGGACCAATGTAAGGGTAAAAATCAACAATTTTTTTTGAGGATTTTGTTATTCATGTAATCTTTTATACCATTAAATGGGTTGTTTATTTTTATGATTTTGATGAATAATTTTTTACTAAATTCAAAAAAATATTCAATTAAATATTCTTGTTCGACAAATTATTTTAGTGATGCATGTTGTGAGAGTTTTTTTAATTAAATAAAGATTATTATTAAACTCTTACCATGGTTTTCCAATAGTTATGTTGAATTAATTTGAGGATAAAATTATGGTCAATTGTTTTTACAAAAAATTTGTAAATTGTAGAGTTGCGAAATCATTGATTAAATAGACTCAGAAATAAACAACAACATATAAGGAGTGTATTTACAAAAAGGATGTGATTTATTCTTGGTTGGATATCAGATTAAGAAAACCATGAGATAGGATTCACTAATAAATTTAGTATTTAATATAGAGAGATAATTAATTTATAGGATAAATAAATAATTTGAAAATCCATCTAACATGGTGAATAATTGTAGAGAGAAAAAAACTGATTAAAAAATAAATTTTGGTTTGGATATTTATGTCCTATAGTCATGTAATTTTTTTTATCCATGTCCAAAATAAAAAATAGAGATATGATCCCCCTATTATAATAAAACATTTTTTCATTCCGTTTGAAAATCACTCTTCTTTTTTGAGAACTTTTTATCACTATGTCAAGGTGATAACACTCTTTTGGTGATCATAGGATGATACCCAAAAACTCATAAGGGTTATTAGAGACTTTTTCTTCATGGACACATTGTATTAATCTATTATTTCTTTGAATAAATTATTTTCGTATTTTATTTTTTCAATATCATATATTATGATATAAAGGATTTCTCAATTCAGCCATAACATATGGCTCGTATATATTATATGGCATGACATATGGAAAATATAATAATTCGAACAATGTTTTATCCTACAATATATGATATCATAAAATATGAATCTATCCATGTTTTTTGGGAAAATGGAGGAGAAAATCACAGATAAAATATCACCTCAATTTTCAAATATGATAAAAAAATATGATATCTTCTATATTATTTGGTGAGAGCAGTTGTGGCAAGTGATTAATGTTTTATCATAGAATATGATTGATTTACAATAATTCTTATCTACAATATTATATTTTACAACCAATAATATCATTACTAGTCCTAATATATGACATTCCTACAGGTTATTGAATATCTACTCCATGCTATGTGGTAAAATTTTCAATGAAAGGATGTATCTATGGTTCCTATATGAATTTAACGTAATATGTCATAATAATAAATTTAGGATTACATTTAGTAAAATCATATAATTTATAAGAGTAAAAACATTCTAGATGAACACTTAACATGATATGAAAAAATTATCCTTTAAAAGGACATATGCTATTGGAGGGATCATATGGTGGATTAAAAAAATAATCAAAATTGGAAGGTGAAGAATCCTTGAGTATAAAGAAGTGATTTCCAATGTTGGTGGGGTGAGAGTCATTTTACAAGACCATTATAGTGGAGGTATTTTAATCCCTCTTCAATTCAATAAACTTTTTGTGTGATTTAATTATTTTAGGTTCCTAGAACACTTTAATCCTTAGATGCTTGATTGTCTTCCATCTCTTGATGATGGATTAGACTCCCTACTTTAGGCAATACATTCTCCCATTATCTAGAGAGGGAAGGAAATCAAGCATCTGTGGATAAATTAAATAAAGGAATTGAAGGTTCATTGTATTATAGTATTTCAGTATTATATCTCTGTTCAAGACAATAAAATTTTTTATGAAAGTTTGACTAAATTATGGAATTTTTTTCATGGTGTGTATTTCATTGTTGTTATTCAAGAAAAATTAAATATTTGACTTCTCATGTAGACAATGTATTCTAAACATGTTAATATTTTGAATCCCAAGCATGAATACTATATTGATTATGAAACTATGAGAATTGTTATGGTTTAAACATAATGTTGATGAAAAATGTGAAAAACAAGAACCATGCAACATCACAATTTTAAATAAAATTATCAAGGAAAGAATTCAGGGGATAAAATTTGATGTTGGTTGGAATCAACAAAACAAACATATAGATCCCAAAAATACAACATTCATTAGTTATATGGGGGTCAAAATGAGGTTTAATGTGCTAGTTGATACTAAATAATTATTGCATGTCCAACCTGTAATGAAGGAAATTCTTTGGAAAGATATAATAGTAATGTTACAATATACATTTTCTATTTTACTGAAGAATAATATAATGGAATATTGATTTAGTTTTCCTTATTCCTTAAAGAATTATATTATTTTATAAAATCATCGTAATAAATTTGTCTTAATTACCACTGAAAAGACCATAAAGGCATTTAGAATATTATGATAGAGGTATATCTTAGATTTTCATAGGGGAAAATAATGCCCCACCCACCACATATTTATACACACATTATAAATCAGAAATCATGGAATGATTTTTGGAGTCATCGTAAATATGAATCATTTTAGGTTCATTGTAGTGGATACTATATTATTTGAAATTATTTATTTTATCCAACTTGATTCAAATTTATTGATTTTTTAAATAGATAAAGAGTTTATAAAATAAATAATGTGCATAATAACCAACTACCCCTCTCTCAAATGAATAGTGGGATACTCTTCATTAGATAAGAAATTGGTATGTGTTTTTAATTATCAATAAATGATTAACAATGTTATAAGAAAAACCATATGTTCTTTTGTTTGTATATAGAATGATGAATCAAAATCTAAAGCCACATTTATCCCATGTCATGTGCAATGGAAGGAGGCTCATATAAATAATGATGGTATATTAGGTGATGTATATACATAATAAGTATGTGAATCATGGGTAAGTATGAGATAATTATAATTATTTATGATTTTAACAATATAACAAAAATTTAAATATGTTCATATTTTTATATGGTTTAGACAAATTAATCAGAAATGACTGTATTAGAAGAAAAGCATCTTTCAGTAGCTTAGAAGTTGCCTAAACAATATGGCTCTGTTTGAGGATTGGGTTTTGGAGTCTCACTCGAACATATTTTTAGAAGATAAACCACAAGATTGTATATATAATAAGGTGAGATGAATGCATGCCTAAATATACTCACTGTAAGATATTATTTTGTGGTCCGGTTTGGTTTAACAATGTATATGAAATGATCAATTAAAACTAGTGGTGGAGAAAAAATCAATATATGAATGAATTGACCACACTATATTTTAGTCTATTCATTCTCCCCAACCACATACCTTACTCGAGGTAATCAATTTTTTCATTAATCCTTCTCCAAAAAATTAATCAAACAACATAGGAAAATTTTATATAACTAATATTCGGTAAGGTACATATGATTGTGATTTTTATTTGTCAAGACCAATGTACTATCATGTTGTGATGGGTACAATGTATAATATACCAAGAGTCTAGCTAAATAATCAACCCCTCTGAGAAAATCACCTAAGAGTGAATATTGAGGTATCTTATGAGCTGAATGCCATGTTTGTTGTCCCACTCAATGATTTGGCTATTACCACGGTCAAAGATACTATTAAATCATTTTAGCTTGGTTATCTAGTCTTATAAAGATACATGAGATACGTCTTTAAAAACATTCTTATGGAAAACATGTAATAGTTGATGATAAAAAATCAGAAGTGAGGAATGACATTATAGAAGAATAAAGCAACATAAAAACCAATGGTTGAATTAAGAAAATCTAGTGAATCAAGACAGAGAAAAAGAATATCTGAGAGTACCTTCTCACCACTAGTTCTCTGGAAAAAATTATTAGCATTAAAAATTCATGAATATACCCTATTTAAAGGTAAAAGTTTGTCTTACATTAAATATGAAGTAAAAATATATAGATAATCGTTCATAGACAAAATTGGTCTTGAGTCTCTGAATTAGATTCTCTAGCATGAATGGATGGGCATCTCAGTTGTTAATACATACAAAAGGTACATTTTCATAATACGTCTGTCTAAATAGTGAGTTAATTTTTTTTATTAAATTTAATAACTATTCATATTTTGTATATGAATTTATTTTACAACTATATAAAGGGATGATCAAGTGAGGTAAGATTTGGATTCAACAATCCCTGTATCATTTATATGACCAAAATAAATTTGGATAATGAAGAAATATAGTTTAAAAAGATGATTAACTACAAGTGTTTAATAAAAAGGTATAAGATGATATGATCTTTTTGATAACAACAACTCAATGGTAAAACCCTAGGATTTAATCGCATAAAATATATTTTTAATTTTTGGAATACTTAACTATTTTTGGTTTTTTGTCAACATTGGATGCTGATAGTAGTTAACATAAACACCCCGAATATTAATTTTTTGGATTCCATGTATGGATTTTAACCCAACCAAACACACATGACGTGTATTATATATTTGAAAAATAGTACATTCAACATTTTATAGATAAAAATTGAATTTTATGTTCACTCTGTGTTTAAATGATAATTTTATTATGATAATGTGATTACTCAATACATTCTTGATCATGGAATGAAGTCGGTGTCTGATGAATGAAATCCTATGGATTACTAAAACTAGAAAAAAATTAAGGAATATGTAAAAATATTTATCTATCTAATATTTCAAAGCATTTTACTTATTTTGATCAATGTTTCTATATTGTCTAGAATAAGATAATTATATTTATTACGGATATTATGTTTTAAAAATCCTGAGAGAATCCATGAAGCATGAAAAGACCAGCATCCCCCAACAGGTAACTTCCAATTTTAATTAAAATTTCATTAAATATATTTCATAATAATTTTTTCTATAATTGTTATCAGTACTATCAATATTTCCAATAATGGAGTTACTCAAAAAAATAAATTAATTTTTTTAGAGATGAGTGGGCATGTAAAATTTTTTCAGAATGTATATCGATAACAAATTTTGGTGATTGCGTGTTATGTTTGGGATATAGTATGAGTTATTAACTTATAATGATATTTGGGGTGTCATGAATTCATGTTATAATGGTCATATATTATTTTTGATCTCTTTATCAAGGATACGACTGATGGAGGAAATCTATTTGTTTAAAATTTTTGACCGACAGACAATAAAATTGTTTGGAAATTGCAGAGGAGGAGGAGGAGGTGTAGGCGTAGGTGGAGGAGAAGGAGGAGGCGAAGGAGGAGGCATGTTGGAGTTGGAGTCTGATGTGGAGGAGGACGTAGAGGCGATGAACGAGGTGGAGACTGAGGAAGAGGAGTATAAGAAGAACTATATTGCAAACAATAAAATTTTTGGGCAATGAAGTTAAATAAAAATCAAACCATGAATTTTTTATAACAATTGTTTAAAGGTGAACACTACACTTTTGACAAATGTTATGTGTCATTGTATGTATTTCCAATTTTAAATTATTTTTCTGTAAAAAATATATGTGGTGTACTCCAAACCAAGGAAACACATTCAAATTATTTTGGAAGTTTAGAACAATGATCCATACATCATTTTTGTTGTTTAGGGATTAGCCAAACCACAATTTGAAGCATGGTGTGACTAGTATGACTCCATGTGTCCGTTATCAGTATAACATTAACACATTAATATAAAAAAGTTTAACTCACTAAAAACTGATCAAACACAATAATTTTGTCTTTAAAATTTGGTACAATGATTCATAAATCATTTGTGACATGTCTGAATATGTCTAATGTCAAACCGACACATGATTCGACCTGTATGGATCAATGTGTGTGTTTCCCATTTAAAATGACATTTTTGTAAAAAAATATATGGAATACCTGAAACTAATCAAACACTTTCATATTGTTTTGGTACTTTAGAAAAATGATCCATATGTCACTTGTGACGTGTCAGGATTATACACACCTCAATACAATATACAGTGTAACCTACATGACTGAAAGTGCATCTTTTTATTCAAAACAAACATTAATTTTAACAAAAAACAACTAACATTCTAAAAACCTAGAAAACACATTCCAATTGTATTGATACTTTATGAAAATGATCTATAATTCATTTGGGACATGTAGGAAACCGTCACACCTCAATTCGACTATTGGTATGACTAGTATGACTCCTAGAGTTCCATTTTTATTCAAAATTTACAATAATTATAGTAAAAAAACAACTAAAACACTCTATAATATTGTTTTTATTGTATTTGTCCTAGAAATTTTATTTCATTTAAATTTACTATTTGTATCTTATTTTTGTTTTTTTGTTGTTTCTACTAATACAGTTTGTTATTGCAGCACACTACTCCTGTTTTAGGTGATGTAGTGTATTACAACATCGATGTACAGTTTTTCCCTTGGTCAATGCTAATAAATTATTAAATAAATATATTATTTATCATCCATTTTATAGGTTCATAAAAATCATACCATTATATCTGACTTAGAAGGTTCTTCTAAATAGAACATTATCAGAAAAAATAGAAGCGCTAATAAATGGGGTCCTTTATTATTAGAGATAAGATTAATGAACTTCAAGTTGTGATAAGGCAGTCAGTTCTTTTCTAGTGCTGATAAAGGCTGATTCTAGCACTATTATGATGCATTTTGTAGTAGAGAATTCTCAAAACAATCACCAATTATAAACCAGAATATGACCCAACCAACTTTTTTCCAAAATGGATCTTTTGAAAAATAGTATTCTACGGAATGACACAAAACTCATTTTATGCATGTTTTCTTTTAAGTATCAAAACACCCATATAGTTTTTTATCCATGGTGACAAAAATTTCCATTGAAAATAACCCACAGTGTGGTGGTATCTATCTCACCATAACAAGATTATTCTATTAATATTTGATACTTAATATTTTCTTGAATCATGATCCATCTATGACTATGATGTATAATCCATGAATATCATGAAAATAATATTTTAGGAATTATAATTCTATATATTTAAAACATTTATTCTGAATTTTATCTATAATTACAGTAATATATTAGCATCTAATTTTTAGAATATTAATAGGATATATCCTCAAAATTTTCATTAAACATATAAAAATATAATTTTTGTATGTGTCGATGTTATTTAGGCTATCTATCAAAGTCATATTTACATACCATTTCCATTTTCTATCCAATGTGAATTTTATATGAATTATGAAGTCTTACAAAATTCTTAAATTCATAAAAGATCCTTTTCGAGGCCATATGTTTTTATAATTGTCGTATAAAAATACTTCTAAAGTTATACTAAAATATATTTTCATATAAAACATTGGTTAATTGATATATAAATTACTAATTTCATATAAAACCCCTTCTAATGTAAAAAAATGCTCCAACTCAAATGAATTCATGTCTTTGTAATGTTATTTCTTCGACACTCAAATTCCAAACATCACTGAAAATAATTCATAGACATTACCAATCATTATTATACATCCTCATTCATATAAACAACATCCTAATTTTTTTAAACCAATTTACATTCATCCAATTACATGCATCTTAATTTTCTTATAGAATAACACATCAATTATCCTTCTAGACACATGGTTTCCATGACACAAAATATATCATATTTATAATCCTGATTTAATCACAAACCTATAAGAATAATCACATTCCTTCACCGATAATATATTAATTTCTTCTTTTTAATAAAACCCTAACTTATTGACAACAAATCCAAATCTCATGTGGCCTAAAAAAATAAAATAACATACAATGAAAATAACATAATAATCAATGATAGATAAAAATCAGAGAACCTCATATGAAATTATAGTATAGATAATATAGGAAGTATATACTATCCCCATACCATTATATATTATTTACAAACAGGTCATACAAGAATAAATACCAATGGAAACCACTTAATAATGGATCATATATAATGCCAATGAAAATTTAATTACATAAAAGAGGAGACCCAAACCATCAAATAAAGAACTCAACCCAAACTAGACTCTATAACTACATTGAGATCCTCTTTCCTATACACTAGTAACATGGTTTATTCCCTAAATAGAATTTCAACTATAAGGTATTCATTTGTACTTGGGTTCTTGTATTGGATTGGAGTAAAAATATATATTTTCCACCATCAATAGTTCCCCTAAAAATAAAAATATATTTATTTATACATACACATAATGAAATAAAATTCATAAAAATATAATTAATATAACATATAACCAATTAGGTACACATGTATCCCCTTTTTTGTTGAATCATACCTACTTTTACTAGTTTAATAATGGAATTATTATTTGGATGGGTTCTTAATAAAAGAAAATTGTGAAGGTTTCTTCACTAATACACCATTCACATAGCCCCAAAATAACCTTTTATAATATAAGATCAATATTCTAGTCATAAGTATCCACAAAAGATCCCATTCTAGTAACATACATAATATCTTATCACATACAACCCTCAAAGAACCCCTACCTAATAGATGGATCAATATTCTAGCAATAAATAATCCTGAATGATCCCCTCTCAATAGAAAGAATAATATAATAATTACGACTATCCATAGAAGACACCCTCCTCATAACAGGATAAATACTATGGTCATATGTATCCAATGATGATCCCCTTATAATAGTAGGAATAATATCGTAGTAACATATTTCAGTTTATTATCCCCTCTTGAATGCAATATCAATATAATGATTATTAATGGATTTAAAAGACCCCCTATATAGAAATCTCAAAATAATAATGGATATCTAGTTATAATAATAATATCTTACTATATTTATCTCATTGTACGATCCATATTGTTTATATAGGGAGAAATATGCTTGAAATATGGAATATTCTATACATAAATATATATATTAGATAAGTAACCTTAATAACCAACATAATCTACTAAATATCATATATCCTTAGAGGAGAACACACTTGATTATAAGCGTAATACTACTTATATCATCCATTAATCATGTTTATTAATAAAAAAAGTAATTTATTGAAATTTAAGGGTAATAAACCCTAGAAGTGATATCTTTATACTAACCCATCTTTGAATTATATCAGATCTCATTCCATAAAAATCATACCCAGACATAACCAAATTTTATCAATTTACTACTATAATTGACCACAAAAAAGGTTTTAAAAACCAACACAGTCATGGGGGATCAACTATCTCAGTCATGACCCATTAATTGAAGACAAAACATATAGGTTGTGTCCCATAAACTATTTCCCATGGTCACTATGTAGATTCTTCATGAACTACAAACTTGATACCCATCCCTTATTAGGTCATCATAATTAATCATCCAAGAATACCGTCATTTAGTGAAATAGACACATTATAATAACTTAGCCAACCTATATTTGTGATTTATCCTATATTATTATCAAAATACTATATCAAACACTATCCCCCCATGGAGAATCAATTATTAGTGGTTAACCCACCAAAAACTCTATAGTGGAATATTACTATAGAACCCATCTATTCCTCTAATGTCTATTTATGAGAATCAAATTTTATATTCATTTTTCATCCCACTAAAACAACCCATATTCAGTATGATAGATCCAGTAACTAGTCACCGAGATCACTTATAGATTAATATGCTTTATGAGTGTCATATGTTAATAAAAAATCCTTTTATTGGTCACTAGATCTTTACCTCAAGGATGAATCCCAAAAATAAATTCTAATATCACTATATCAAACAATCTCGCATTGGTATCATTTCCGTACATGACTGTAAAATAAAGAATTATATTCATAGGTCAAGATATAAGTTTAACATAAAAGGGCGGTCAATTTAGGGTGCAATTGGTCTGGTCCAATAAATGGTTAATGGAATCAACAATAAATATTTCGGGGGATATTTTGTGGTTAAATTGGATATGAGAAAGGCATATGGTAGGATGGAATGGGGTTCTGTTCTAAGATTCTTTGCTTGAATGGGGTTCTCGAACTGGACTATTGATCTCTTTTTTCGTTGCTTTAGCTCAGCATGGATTTCTACTTCGTTCATGGGAATGAATTTTGGATTTTTTAAGGAATGTCGTGATCTCATGAAAGGGGATCCTCTATCCCCTACTCTTTTCATTCTTGCACAAAATGCTTTCAGCTGCTACATTAATATGGGACTCAGCTCAGGTAAAATCCTTCCTGATCACAATAGGTATGCCACAAGGGGAATTACTCACTTGATTTTTGCAAATGAAACTATTATTTTTATCAATGGTAGTAGAAGATCTATGAGGGGTCTCAAGGGTATTTTAAAAGAATATTGCAAGTGGAGTTGAAAATTGGTGAACAAGGAAAAATCCACTTCGTTGCATCAAGGAGGACCTCTATGAGGAGGGAGAGGATTCTGATAGCCATCCTGAGCATGGGAAGGGGATATTTTTCCTATGGATTACCTCGAATATCCTGTTAGTCCTTCTTCCTCGAGGGTGCATAATTTTGATAATCATATAAGAAAAATTATTGGGCATATCCAGAACTGGAAGAATAGAATTTTCTTTTCTAGAGGCCATATCACTCTAGTAAACAATGTTCTTATTTCTGTCACTATGAAAATTATTTCTACTCTAAAGGTTCCAAAAATTTTAATATCCAATTTGGAAAGGATTATTGTGTCCTTTATATGGGATGGTAAGATGGAAGGCAATCACCATTGGGCATCGGGGAAATGATTAGCAAGATCTCTATGTGAAGGGGTTATTAATATGAGAAGTGTCTCCATTACCATGCATGGGCGGCATGCTAAGTTAACATGGGAGGCTATGGAAGGACGATCACTATGGGGAAGAATCAGGAAGGATGTATATGGCCTGAATGTGAATATTCAAAGAAGGAAAACACCTAGGATATGGAATATGACCCTCCTGTAATTGGAAATTATGCATCATCACTCTCGATGGATTTAGGGTAAGGGTACATCAACTTTTGGTAGCAGGATTGGGGGGTGGGTAGGCTATGGTTACTGGTGTGTCCTACCCCAGGATTATATTTTAAATTGGCCAGTAATTACCCAAATTTCCTACAGTATATTCTTGTTGAGAGTCAAAGGAATTTTTTTAACACTATTATTTTTATCGATGACGAAGACAGGCTGGTTTTCACAGTCTCTTCGTCGGGTGCTTTCTCCAATAAGAATTTTGATCGTGTGATGAGGGTCATATTGAATGTTGATTCATGGGGGAGTCTCTATGGTGAAATGATATCCCCTCAAAATTTATCTTTCCATTAAGGTGTGTTCGGAACAAGGATTTGCATAAAAATGAGAACCATCAGAAAATGGGTGTGAATATGGATTCACGGTGTTAGTGTTGTAGGTCTTCCAACCAAGAATCAGTAGGGCATATTTTCGATGATAGTGAATGGGGTAGAGGGATTTGGAAGGCCTATGTGGCTTTATTCGGTTGGAATGGGTGTAAAGAATCTCTGGATAACTTTATCCTTGCTTGGTTTAGTGGAGCTAGAAACCAAGGGGTAGAGAGAAAGGCCAAATTAATCATCCTAAGTGCCAGGTGCTGGACAATTTCGAAGGCCCAGAATGAGGGTCGACACAATAACATTTCAGGATCCCTGGCCTGCATTATTTTTAAAATGAAAAACAATATCATGGATCTTCTTTGTTTATTCCCAGAATATCACACGGCGCCTTCGGTTAGTGAGTTGGTCCCGTCTATATCTACTTATCACCAGGCGAATGTTTTAGGGCATGGATGTTGGGTATGGTGGTGTCCTCTGAGCCAAGGGATCAAACTAAATTTTTATCTTTCATTGCGCGGGGGGGGGGGGAATTCATGGGGGTGGTGTTATGAGAGATCAAGTTGGGTCATTCCGTGTGGTGTTCAATGCTTCGTTCGAGGAAGATGATGCTCTTCAGGTAGAGGCCCTGTATTCGGCTAAGTGTTTGGAAATGTGTTCTAGTAGAGTGATTCGATTGAAGACGGTGGAGACTGACTCTCTTCATCTATATAGAACCTTGCTGTACATGGGAAGAATACAGTGTAATATATTTTATACAGTCAGGAGATGCAAAGTTTTCATGGGGAATCACATGGTGATATCGTATACATGGAAAGAGGGAAATACAGTAGCAGATTTTATGATGTCAATTGATACTTCTTATCATGGTATTGTTTCCATTATTAAATTGGGTTCATTTCCTGGTGAGGGGATGAAGTTTGTTATCAATGATTCGTTGGGGTTTCATTATCTTAGACCTCTATGATGCTTATGGTTCTTCATATGCATTGTGATTTCCCAAAATCAATAAAAATGATAACTTTCAGTCCGTCAAACCATATATAATTCAGTAAAATTAGGTTCCAACTATAATAAACTAAATGTTATTCCCTTTAGTGATTCACTACAAATCCAATAGTCCTTATAAGCCCACTCTGGTCATCAACTATAGACACATTCACCCTATATAAAACAAGTATTGATATAAATAAATTATAAGAAATATATAAATATTTTCCATATAAAATATATAATTATTTTCAGTAGAATGATTTTTATAACCCATTGGATGGTGTAATACTATTGAAATATTATGCAATTGGTGATGTAAAACTATTACCATGCCATTAAATCTAGGCAATGAGGAATCCCAAAAAAATACATAGAGTTTCATCAATCAATTTCACTTAATTTAACCAAAATCTATTATTAAATTAATAAACCATAAATTATATATTTTAAAAAACTGAAATTATATATATTCAATACTACTCAATATCCTGTAGCTATCTCATATGAAATTCATCTAATGGTGGAATGATTTCAAAATTATTTGGTGAAATCAAAGCTCAATTTCCTAGTTAATCCATCCCAATATTAGAGGATGAACAATGGAGTAGAAATAAGAGACTAAGAAGTAATTATTAAAATGAATTAGTGAAAATATGTTCTATAATCCACTATAAATATAGGGGAATTATTGGGGAGGAATAAGAGACATTTATGAAATTCTATTACCACTCTTAGTTATTGGAACACCCATAAAATTGGTGGATACCATAAAAGAAAAGGGACAGAATCCCTAAAATTTCCCCACGTAAAGTAGGGTGGGGTATCCCTACTGGATGATTTGGGGACTTCCATTAGATATCTAGTTATATGGATAGTTGAATAGCCGTATTTAATAGCCTACTAGATCTATGATGGACTACCGTTGTGGGTTTTTATGGATTCTAACTAAAATTAAATGATCTATATTCCTTCCAAATTTGGTTGAATTTTATATCTAATATTATCCATAATATATTTATGTATAAAACTAAAAGTATAGAATTTTCAAAGTATTTATATGACCTATACCTCAAAATATTTCTTAAATATTCAACTCACCCTTGGACTAACTCAAACAGAGTTGAAAAACCACCCATTCTACAAACATAAAGTAGTGTGGGGAATTTTAAACTCTCCATCATAACAATTATTATCCTAAATAAGTATCCTATTGAATATCTAATCATTTATAATGGTCTCCTAAATTCAAATCATGCTTCAATAATTGGATATTATACATATTATGAGAGAAATACAAGACCAATCTAGAAATATATCCAATATTTAGGCTCTCTATTCTCCATTCCATTATACATAACCATTATTTCTTTAATGATGTGCATTGATCAATTTTTGAGTCTCCATACTTGATCATTGGAATTAATAATCATATGTAACCCTTCCACTAACTTCTTCCAAATAACTATTGACCGAATAATCATTATGTTGATTAATTCCATCAACCCTAAACACAACCATTATCATAGTATCATACATGTACTATATAATCATTGATGCCCCAATCCTTTTAATTTCCTTTATAATCGGGACAAGATCATCCCTTTATCAACACCACATCCAAGAACCCTCTAATAAACCATATCTAAAAATTTATATCACACACATAATCGTGAAACCCTTACATGAATCCCTACTCTATTGTACGTGCATCCATATAATACAGAAGGTATTAAAATTCCATAGTCCAGGTCACCATACTGGTCAAATTTCCAAAACACATAGTCATCAATTACAGAACCTACATTGTTTGAATGATCATCACTAAATTATTAATATACCCGGGTTTATACATTTAATTACATATATACAAAATTATTGCATATATGTTCCAATGTATCATCTCACCCACTATTGATTTCATTTTTTCACACACACCCCACTTAAATTAAATTAAATTATCCTATAATGGATATTCGTCACTCCCACCACCTAGGGACATTCATAATAAAATCATCATCCAAACAATTACACATAGATGCATTTATCATTATATCATAATATATCATTACCATGATAGTCACACCAAAGATAATGAAATTCTTGTACTACCATAAAATATTATCCAATTCATGGTTGATCCAATTCAATGACACTAATGTCTTAAAAAATATATCTCTAGGTCCATGACCTCACTCACTATCATTTGAATCTAACTTTCTATCCCATTTTAGACTCCACATCTCCATTTTATATGTTTCACCATTTCATTAGTCATTAGCCCAATGTAGTCAAAAATTTCACAAGATTTATTTATAATCATGCCAAATAACATGAAACCTCATAATTAAATTGAAATAAACGTTTTAATCATAAAATTTCTCATTTATCAAAATATCATAGTTCATATCCACCATGTTGTTGATGTTTCAATAATTACATGATTCCCAAGACCCCTTAATCATAATAAAAAACCACCCTATAAGTTTTATCCGACTCAAGGGTGACACCATAGACCTATCGTTTTTTATGATTAACATACACATGACCATCCTTATAGAAACTTTGAGTTAACCAACGCACAGTAAAGTATTTCAATAGTAAATACCAAATCCATTTCTCAATCAAATCATGTTGTGTCAAACCATTCCACATATCATCTCATACATGATCAACCGATTAATATGATCACAAAATAATTATAAATAGAAAAATATATGAATATTGTATGAAATTAGGGAAAATACTAATAAGCTTAAACTCACGAATGATTTCCCCTCTCATGGGATTCCTTATTTCACTCCAATATGAATGTCTTAGATTCTAACAACGACTGATCATGCCAACCCAATCACTAATATCAATATAAAAATATCAGTCTAAAATTATCCCCTTGAAACAACCACTATTGGAGTGTTTGAAATTCATCACTTAATCTGATTTTAAATAGTTTACAGAACATTATAACATTAGTAGAAAACCTCCTTTAATTAATATCTAATCTAAACTCTAGGAATATATATATACTAGTCATTAATTTTCATATTTATCAGTTTCAATCACTATAGTTCAATTCCCATTATTACATGGATCACATTTATAACCATCTAGTAAATGATGCCTCTGAAGCATGTTAACCACATATTTCATAAGGAACACTTTTTTCTCTCGATCCAAAAAATAACAAAGGAAATCCATGTTCGTATATAAACTAAATGATCACATAACACCCATGTGTCATTCCTATCAAACAAAACACCTAATTAAGATTATCATTTATAATGAAACCATGTTCCTATGCTACCAAATTACTCTTTATCAACCCTCAAATATCTCTAACCATCCCTCTATAAAACATAGAAAATGCACATCTTATTATCAGTAGCCTAACTCACATTGTCTATAGACCAAATATTATCTATAAAACACCCAATCAAGCAGTTCTCCATATTTAACCTGAAGTAAAACATGAAAACTCATGTGTTAAAGCCCCAACACCAGTCCTATAATTAATATTATGTATCCTCATATTTATAATACTCTCTATAGGGTCATTTTCACCACCATGTGTATATGTGTAATATTAATCTATAGTAAAATGGTTCATGGAAATTATCACAAATGTGACTTAGTTAGTTAGAGGTCCCACAATAATTTATTTTAATAAATGATTAGTAAGTTACATTTAACAAAATAACAGTAACTATTTTATCATTCAGATATAATCCTACACAACTCATGTAAACCTACTTGTTAATGAGATATGTAGAGACATATTTAATCACAATCTGTATGACTTGTGACCAGAAAATCCACAACCAAATAATTACAAAAAAATATTATTATTTGATTAAAAAAATACTCTTGTGTGGGATAGTCCATAATCTCATTTTCAAGCCTCTTTTGGGATGATTTCACAAATAAATTTTATAGGAATACACCATTGGATTTCGTAAATGAAATATATATTATTATATAATTTTTATCCCTTTAGGTGTGATAAGATTGTGAGTCCGATTCAATTTTTCATTTCTGGAATGAATACTTTTTATTGTACCACCCGAAAAAACTATTCTCTTATTTAAATGTTTCATCATTAATCTCTCACATTTACATAAAAGACTTGTATACTAATAGTTTTTTTTAAAATTTTGATTAATTAACCCATTCAAATGATCCTAACAATATATTTTATTCTCAAACAACATCTACCATTAAAAACATTTTTGATATCTTTTTAAAATTGAGAGATAGTTATATCATCTGATCCTCAGATTCCTCAATAATTATGTTTTATATATCAGTATTTTCAACTATAATTATATAGTATATGTTACATTATATTTGATATTATTTTTCTTAGTATTTTCAAGAATTAAAGCCTCAACATAATTAGTTTGATTATCTTTCTCCCTTGAATGGATTCAACTTATTGCATCCTTTTATCTTCTAACGGACTTATACAAAGATGCATAATTTATTTCATTCATTTTGTTCTTTGAAATTGGAAATATGATGTTTTATCCATATCAACATATTATATTATCGTCCTATAACCTTATTTATCTCTTTCATAGATAATTATGACACCATTGAATCTATTTCATTTCAAAAACAATCTAAAATCTTCTATAAATATATGTATCATGAATAATTATCTCGTGGTATTGTAAAACCTTGAATATGTTACTCAATAAAAAATAAATTTATAGTGATAAAATGAATGGTACAATGATTTCCTTCTATGTATGAAGTAATACCCTATTGAATGTCGAAAATCTATTATTTTTTATAAATTTAGGATTATCCAACAAAATATATGGTGATATATCTTTAAGAGAAATAAATATCATAGATTCTGATTATAAAATTCAAATATATATATATATATATATATATATTATTCTGAAATAGGAGGGGAAACATAAATTGAGACTGGAGACCTGGGGGAACTAATATAATGACCCATAAGTGAATCAACCATTGTAATATAAAAAAACCAATTGGAGGGACCCTATACTAATAAAGGATGCATGAGGGTGATCCCGTGGGTACCAAGACTCCAGGTAGTGAGCAACCTTGTTTCCTTTTCTCTATGTGTGAAGAATTCATGGATCATTTTTAAACAATGGTTTCAATTTTTAGATGATATAAATAATTGAAAAAGGGGGGATGATTACTCTCTTAGTGTGGTGAAAATGGTGTAAGATTAAATTTTAATTGATGTTAGTTTAATTTTATTAGAGCATCAAAATTCCATCACATTATGTATGGAATGAGCTTATGGAAGGTGGGAATTTCCATGACCATTGGAGGAACTTAAATAAAGGATGACCAATCACCTAGAGTAACAAATTACTCCTCCTCCATCACAATACGTAGGTATTATAGAAAATCCACCTTGAGTTTGAAACTATTTGTGGGATGGATCAAATATAATAAATGGTCTGGAAGTGAATGGTTCATAAAAGATTGAAGGGTGTGTCTTTTATCGATAATCTTTACCTTGGTGGGGGAAATCTCTCAATACAATAATAAGGAGGCCAGGTCCTCATCTAGGCTTCCGGATCATTCCACCAATTCATTCATTGAACATGAGTATCTTTAGTTCCTAGTTGTGTTCCTGGCCTTCCAATTGTACCGGTATCCAGTTTCATAGTGAATACATCTCCCATTATTTTTAGGATTGTTACTTCCCATTAATTGAATCCACATGATTAAAAGATTTATGTTCAAAAGGTATATGGGGGAGATCCTAGTGAACTTTCCAAGGGAGAGAAAAGTTGTTTAATCACAATCATATTCAATGAATTGATGCATTGGAGATTCTCCTCTTGATGCATGAAAATAATGGCACATGTAGGCCAAGTTAATCCCCTTATGTTTTATAGCCTCAACTATTAGGATTATGTGATTTGGTATATTAAAAATCATTAATTTAAACATCAATTGGATATTATTTAACTTAGGGTCACGTCCCAAACACTGGTTGACCTTCTCAGATAGTTTGAATCATGTGATGGTAACCTTTATCTGAAAAAATCTCTAAAGGGTAACCCATAAAAAATCATTGGTACTATTTTCTTGAAAAGAAGATATCATTGAAGAGATCACATTAGTTATGTTCTGGGATGGATTTAATGTACTATATATTCATTAATGAGTATAAAAACATGATTTTAGGAGTCAATACACTCAATAATCGAACGATGGTTCCCACCCTATTATGCTTTTAAGAACTAACGTCACCTAAACCAATAACTATCATTAGTGTCGTAGAAGGGTATTGATATGGATTTTGAGCATCAACCTATTCCGAGATACATTAAATTTTTTATGACACATATATCATCCATTCATGGACATGATGAGCCTACCCGAAATGGGCTAAACTTTCTACACCTCACATAAATATTTTTCTAGAAGGTTGTGCATGGAAATGGAAATGCTTCATAGATTAATGCCTCCTTCACGAAAAAATATTTTCCATCCTAGTATGTGATTCATAATAGAATATTCTATTTATGCGATTATACCATATTAAAGAGGTTATAAAATTGATTACTTTTTAATATATTATCCATGGAACCATGAGATATGAAAAAACATGTATGGAAATTGAGGTAGGTACACAGTTCACCCGGGTGATTTTACAACCAAATGGAAGGAGCTGATTCTTATAGTTATTGAATAAATTATTGAAGTTTACAAGCGTGACTTCATGTTTATGAATCTTAAACATGTAGATGAGTGTTTTTATCCAATAAAATTCATTAGAATGATTATAATTTTAAATATGATGATGTTCTCTATCATTCTTAAACTCCTCTATATATAAAATGTTGTGATATATATACAGAAGTTCTCCCGATTTGTTATATGGAAACAATATTCTTGGTATTATTATATAATATTTTGGAATACTCATATTTGTTTTTTCAATTTCTATTCATAATTAATATCATTTCATCTGTGATGAGGAGGAGATACACTCATTTCAAGTGATCCCTATTATGGAAGGGGAGGATGCTCCAATTAATCACAAAACTATTGACTTGTCTAGAGATAAAATGATTCACTATTAATATGATTGTTGGTGAATGATCGTACCCCTAAATTAAAACCATAATTTAATTAATGAATCTATAATTTTTATCCATGAAAAAGATAGATATCCATGGGAGAAGATGTATCTAAAGAGGATATTGATCACCCAAGATGAAAATACCATAAAAATCAACAATTTATAGATAATTCCCTATTCTATCATATCATAGGCCATATCCATGTTGAAATTAATGAAAATACTTGAATAAAACATTTTTATCGATGTTTCTAATCATATATTTAGTTAGAAAGTTGATCTTTTATAGGAACTCCCTTGGATGAAGCCATTCTATTCCATAGAAACCTATTTGTGAAGATTAATGGAGAGTATTATATTTAAGATACATTCAAGAATATTATAGGGGTAGTTACACATGTTTATAGGGATGTATTTCTTCAATGAGGAGGGTTTATTATAATTTGGTATGAGAACCTGGTTGGTAGAGAAGGACACACATGAGATTACCCAAACTTGGAGAAGTATTGTATGGAATTTATGAGTACATTCATGATCAAGTCTCATAATGATAGATAAAAGGATTCTTGAAGGAAATTTGGTCTTGGGGAGATATCAAGGTTGAGATATAGATTTGATTTCCATATTTCCACTTAATCCATAAGTATTTCCAAGAATGTGTTGATAGGATCTAATAATATGTGGGTAATAGATGTGAAAATCCATATATGTACTCCAGTGAATCCATCATGAGTGCAACGGTTCAATCCAGTTAATATATATTTGAGGAGGTCCTCAACCATACCACCCATCATAAGTGGGTCATTGGTGATTAATTTTTTAACCATTATAATGTTTGGAATGTTTTGTATCTTCCATTACATTATGCAAGAATGGATTATTTTGGTGTTCCTATCACCTTCTTTATGGAATGACACACTAGATGACACCCATGCCACTATTTATTATTATAGAAGCAACTATGATTGCTAGGATTTCATTAATCAAGATGGGGGAAGATCTAATAATCCCTATTTTTTTGAGATGATCCTTAAAATGTTCGATATCAATATTGAGGTTATCAACATCCTAAAGCATAAGGGTATGTCCGAACTCCATGTTTGATGACCCCACTTCATGGGTTACAACTTTTTATGATGCCCAACACATAACTTTTCCATCATGGGATTATTCAAGGATTCCTGAACCTTCTAGTGATATTTACGGCCATAGGACCAACATTTATAAAATAAGAAATGATTACTTCCAACTTTTCTCAAAAAGATTTTGATCAGAAGAGGAGAGTGGTAAGATAAAAATCAGTCTAGTTGGGAGACCCTTTGAATGGGATTGGTTGACAATATATAGAGGTCAAACAGTCATCTATCAAGGTACAAATAAGTGAAAATATTCAATTTTTGATCATTTTAGTAGGAAAATTTATCACATGATAATCCAAGGTCCATTATTCTGTTTCAGATAGTAAAGAAGGTGATGTTAAGGATATATTTCATTAGATTGAACCCCCTAAATTTCTTCTATGAGGCCTCAATAATGGTGTTTATATTACCTATAATTTACCGTACAATGTCCCCATGTTTGATGGACCCCAAATCATACCATAGTTCCTCTATTTTCACCATTTGTCATTTTGAATATATAAATGAAAAAATGTGTAAAATCTGACATTGGTATTGACATGTTGGAGGGGGACCCGATTTTATCCGTAGAGATGCTACCTCTTAAAACAGTCAAATGTTATTATTGGCAGGATTTACATCCATGAATACAATTAAATATTTTGTGGGAAAATATGAATTTTAGAAGTGTATTTTATTTCAAAAACTAGTACTATGTATACATTACTATTTAGAATCTTGATTGAGAGGAAATTATTTACCATTTGGATTACAAGGATGCATGAATTTTATACAATAATGGAGATAATTGAGGAAGTAGGTACTTAGATTTGACCCCATGTTCTGGAGAGGTGAAAACCAATGAAAATGATTCATTATTCAATGACATGGAGTTATATATAGTGAAAACACTAATATAAGGAGTAATAGTATCTAAGGGAATTAAATCTAGAGGTATTGGAATGTCATCTGATAATACTATGATCCCATTAAAGAGAAGGAGTGGAAAATGATCTAATAAGAAATGGTCCATGTTCTTGCTCACTATGTTGGGAAATAAATTAAACAGGACTCCCTTACCATGGTTAGGTTCCTTATTGAGTGAAACTGGTGGAATTTGTAGAACAATGGAATCCTCAAACATCATCATCAGAATGTAATGAACAAGTTCCAGTAAAGTACATCATGAACCAAGTAGGGTTGCCTGGGGACTATTGTGAACATGGTAGAAGTAAATGAGCCTTTGAGTACAGAAATTAGTTATATCTAGTGAAATTATAAGTAGGAACACCCACCTATAAGAAACACTCAGAGTGAATTCCTTCAACGCATGGAAAGGCCGGTCTAAAGTGAAGGTATAAGAAGACCAAGAAGGATTTTACCATGAGCAAAACATATTTCAAGATAAAATATAGTGGCATTGGAGATGAAAAAATAGTATAATAGATATAGAGAGATGAATAGGACATGGTGCCACCAAGGGACAGAAAATTGATCTATGGGAGAGGGAACGAAAGATCCATCTCAACACAATGAAAAGAAATCGAAGTGTTGAGCAGGAATAGCATAAAATCATCCTTATAGAGGAATAACCATAGATAATCCCATATTAACTAGAGGAAGAAGATGATGAAGAATGAATATCCTTGAGATTTTATTGAGGGTCATACCCAATGAATATGACTACATACTCTATTTACGGTGGTTATTATCCCCTACACATATGGAAAATATTATATCATCAATATCAATAATAGGAAAGGGAATGACTATGAAACATTAACAATATAAGAATTGAACAGTTTATTAAAAATAAATTTGATACTATGGAATCATAAAGAATATACTCTTGATGAATGATCATAATTTAAATCACAAGTATCCACTAAAATTGTAGAATCTGGTCTGCATTCATTGTTTCATAGAAATATTCTCTTTGGTTATCTCTCTCACACCTTTAATAATTTTCACACAAAGCTATATTATTTTCTTCCACCCACAAAAAATGAGCTCTTGAGTCAAATCTATTTATTTTCATGAAATATTCAAGAGAAATTAAAATATAAACACCATAATATTTTTTATGTTTTCCCTAGTATTTGTTCATGAAAAATTAAAAAATTAGTTATGGTTTTAACCCAAACAACTTGTTAAAAACACCCATTTTGAAATCTAATTGAATATAGAAAACATTCTAGAAACTACCTCCCCATGATATAATTCCCATGGTTGTATTGTGATTCACATCAACATTAATCTTATTTTAAAAAATATAACATATATTGAAACATGCAATACTCTGTAGAAATATGATATCCTTTAATTAAAATCTCCCTAAAAAATATTCACATTTTATTAGAATAATAAAAACCATTACATAGTAGGGATTATTCCATTACAAGATAGAACAACACAAAATTTCAAGGCCTCTTAAAAGGTTTATTATGACTCCCCTCAATCTATAAACCTCAATAATTTTATTCATACCAAACCATAATTATATTATTGTATGACCCTTTATATCATGCTTTATCCTTATATAAGATATACTTATTAATACACATTATAATTGTGGTATGACCCCCTACTTCATAGTGTAGTCATGTATTCATCACATAATATAACATCACCAAAATTTAATATCCTACACTTTAATGGAACAACTTATGTTCACATAATTCTACCCATATTGTTGATACTTGACTACACCAACAATTATTTATCTGCAAATCAGCTCAACAACTTTCATGTTTTGATTACACCACTCGTGGAATAATGTAATTTTCTTTATCCAAAATACTTATACACTTCTATAATCGTTCTCTAAATGATTTGTGTCATGTCAATTTCTTCTAAACCTCATGTTTGAGGAATATATATATTTTATGCCTAGAAAACCATGATTATGGTATGAATCATAGAATATGTATTGAAAATAGATATAAAATAATCACATTTTAGACTAATAAGTACTAGTCAATTATTTATAATTGTATACGTTCTAGTTAATATCGATGAAGGATTATCTAATTTTAGAGTAATTATAGTAGTAACATCAATATTGGCTAGGAAGTTATTTTAAATTGATGCATCCCATTCATTACTATATAATTTCATTTTATATGATTCAGTTATGGATGTCAAATTAATTACTAGAATATTAAATTTAGACAATCCATTCAAGAAAATAGAGAGAAACACATATATATTTACATTATGTTTGTTTTTCATTAGTAGATATAGCTGGATATTTTATTTACTTATTTTATTTATGATGAATTTTTTAATTTTGTAGGAATAGAATGTTTGAATCATTTTTGAGTTCATATTGACATTTCCTGATTAAAAGCAACTTTAATTCCTTATATTAATTGGTATTATGTTTTCCTAAGAGAATTATTGTTTCATGTAAGTAGGTCTATATTTAATTTTGGGGAGTCTAAGGCTATTACATCCCAGAGAGAAATAAATTTCATTAAATTAGTTAAAGGTTGTGTTAATGTTGTTTTAGTTATTTTTGGTGATTAATTTTATGAAATTTTTTCTTATGGATTTCATTTTATTTATTCGAATGTGGGAGTAGAGTTTTTATAGAATTTTTAAGAATCAATAATCTTATTAGTATAACTTCCTATCATATAGAATTATTTAATATTATCTAATTGAAGATATTGTTGAATGATATTGAAACCAAAGTATTCATTAGGAAAATTATATAACCATAGGGTGACACAATGATTTTAATCAAGATTAATGCTGTGATTTTATGTTATTTATTGAATATAATGTCTAAATCGAGTGACTATAAAGAATTTATATCTTTTTCCATTGATTTTATATCATTGTGATGTCCTGGTAAGGGCATAATTGTTATTTAACATTGATCATTGATAAGGATATAATCACCTTATGATTATATTTTAAAATAAACTAAATACATATTTCCAAATTAGATATATTCACATTGTGGTTTTATTAATTACATTTTATGTAATGGATTTTTATCTATTTTCAGGCACACGATGATTTGATAAATTTAATCATATTTGGATAAAATTCCTACTCTATTTTTTATGATATATTTGTATATTGGCAATATTATGAGGATTATAAAGAACATTTTTCTACAGTGCTAGATATTATGAGGTCATTATTACTATATTATAACATGAATAAGGGATATTTTAAAATTATAGAGATGAAATTGGTTTGGAATATTGATTATATGTCAGTCAAATTTATGGATCCAAATATGTTGGATACAGTCATTTCATGTGACATTCCCAATAATGTACTTTTGATGCAATGTTTGTTGTGTATTTCATTATAATACCATCAATTAATTTAATAACCAATCCAATCAATAGTGTTTGAGATGGAATTTAATTGTAAGGGGTGAATTTTTTATGGGATTATAGATGTATTGTTTCATTTTAGGTGGGTTTTATTATACAGACATTCCTATCTTTCATAATGAAAGAAAGGATTATAAAGTTTATTATAAAATATAAAGTAATGGGTTTAGTTGTGTTCCAAGGTTGAAATGTTGGGTAGTGGTATATATTTCTTAATATATTGGGAAATATGATTAAATTTATCACACCCATGTTCATAAATTTATAGTTTTATTATATTCATCTAAGACTTGGTGATATTATTTAATTAGTTTGGTATTTAGTTTTTTCTCTAATTATATGATATTAAAATATATATTATATTTCTGTGATTAAGACATTTATTAGAGAATATGAGTGTAATATCATAAGGGGTTTTTCTTTAAGGAGATATATACTATTGGGAAAGGGAACATCAATGTTGATTATTGAGTAAAAATATGTAAGATATTATTGATCAATAATTGAAGGTTTAGTATCATGTAATGAATTTTTTCTAAGTGTTGAAACTTAATGTATTAAATAATAGAGGTTATATAGTATTGGAACCATTGACATACACTTTGTATTTTGTTTGTTAAAAGGGAATGGGAGTTATAGTTTTTTTTATTGTTTAACTTTTCATGATGGAATATATGGTAGCGAGAAAAAACATGGATATAATATAATTCATAACTATATTCTATATTTTTTTGGGGATGTGTCTTTAGTAAATACAAGTTTATATGAAGAGGAAATGAGTGATTTCCATATTTATTAGTGGGGAATTTAACTTAGTTTGACAAAAAAATGTACCACAATTTTCGAAAATACATTTTGTAACTACTAATGAAATTATATGTGGATAAATTTTTAAAATTATTCTTTACATGTATGATAGTGATGGATGAACACCAAATAATAGATGGTGTTCTTTAATAATTAACAATTATAGAGTTTAAATTGGAAGATATTTATATATATTGTTAAATAGTTTTCAATGGATTATATATGGTAGAGATTCCATTATTCTATTTTTAAATCGAACAACTAAAGTTCCACATTTAGACACTCTTGTGAGGTTGAATATATATGATCATCCTCAAATTGATGGATAGATTAAATGTATTATGAATATTCTAAAGGTTATTATTTTTTCATATATTTTTTATATCAATGGTTCCTAGTAAGACCATATATCTTTTTTGATGTTTTTATATAATAATAGATCCAAAGATTCAATTCTAATTTATTTATTTAATTTCTTATATGAGAGACCATTTCAATCATATTTATGCTAGATAGAGTCCAAAGGGAATGTTTATTTTATTCCAGCTTGATACTTGCAATACCTAATGAGTTTTGACATTTAAAAATACATTATATATATATATCAGAATAGATAAATGTATTATACTGGTCAAATATATTAACCTCAAGAGATTGAAATTAGGAATCAACATTTCTTTCACATCTCACAATGAATGGGATGTCAATTCTACCATAGGAAAGGAAATATGACTCAATTTTTTATAGGACCCTTTAAGAATGTATAAAAAATTGGGAAGGATTCTTATTATTTTTATATTCCTTTTTAATATAGTATAATGTATAATATATATATTTATGTCAGATTTAATTATCTTTAAATGAGATTTATCTCTTTTAATTCTCTATGATGATGTGTAATTGGAGTCTAAATATTCCATTAGTGAGTATGAAATTATTATTTTTATATATATTGAGAATAATATATTTTGAAAGGTGATTAAACATGTTTGAGTATTGTGTATTTTTAGGCATGTACAATAGGAAATGTCAGAGAGGGAAAAAGATATGATATCTCTATGGAGAAATTGTTTCACAAGATGAACGTAATAACACAATCCAATTATTTGAAATGTCAAGTTGATGAGTTTATAATTTATAAAAGTATTATGGTGTAATTATGAGTATATTTTGACTTAAATTTATAAAATAAATACAATTTTTTGGAAATTAGATACAAATAATGGATATTTCAGGGCAATTTTTTTCTCAAATATATTAATTTTTTTCTGAAACAAAAAAAAAACGTGTCTATAATGAAATGACACCATTATATTTTATGGGTAAATTATACTATAAATGGTGGGTTTGGATGTTTTGAAACCTTTATGTTTACATAGGAATTTTTTGGTGGAGTTTTGGGATTTAATATCCACTATCAATTAAAAAAATTCATTTAATGAAAAAAATGTGTATATTGAAAAAACTGGTCATAGTAGAGGTTATGATAATATAGTGATTTTGATGAAATCCCTTCCAAAAATTGGGAAAGGAAATGATGATGTATATTATTCCGGTTTCCCATGGGTTTGTATTGAGTTTTTCGTTGGAATGGTGGAGGAATAAAAACTATAATGATATTATTTTCCCATGGTCTGGATATTTGTGAAATCATGATGTTCTTTATAGAAACCATCATGGTGCATTTCAAATATCATGGTTTGTATTTATTAAAATATATAAATAATTTATGACAATTTTTCAGATTATTTATATTCAGTTCTTGGATTTTGAGATACCATGATGTGGATTTAGTGAAAACATTATGGTGTTATATAGGATTATTTTGTTAAATAGTGAAATTTTTTACCTATTAATCATTATAATTAGATCTAATTTTTTGACTGAATATTACAAAAAAAATTCACCTCACTAAATAATCATTTTCTCTCAATATCTTATTGCGGTGATTTATTATTTTATTCTTCATGAATTTTTCTACTATGAGTTGTTTAGTGTTTATTTAGGTAAATACTTATTTAATATTTTAATTTTGTTAAGTTTCAAGGTTGAATTATTTCATTTATCTAATTTATTATATTTATTTTAGTTTAATTAGATAATAAATTTATTATGGGTATGAAAGATTTAGATATTCATTCTTTTTTTTGAACTGTTTCATAAATTTATGGGAAGTAACATCCTTCATTTCCTTGGTATTTATTTGAATAATTTTTTAAATATGAATAATTATTGCGATATTAAAAAGGTATGTTCCGAATATAGTTAAAAATTAATTCAATATAATATTTAGACAAATTAGTTTAATTAATTTGTCATAAAAATGTTAATTTTTAATGAAAAGATGTTGAATCGTATTATTTAATTTGATTAAAATTGAATACTTTTGAAATTAAATTATTATATAATAATTTAAGGTCGTATTATTACTAATTAAATTCATAATGATGTTTTACTATTATAAATGGTAGTTTTAATAATTAAATATATTTTTAAATTATATTCGAGGTGATTTTAATTCTCAGGGTTATTATGAGAATTTATTTTATTGATTTAGAATGAAATATTATTCTAAATTTATGTTATGATACATTAATACGTTCTATGAAAGTATATTTTATTCTATAAATTATTTCTTAAAGATAACACATATGGTTATTTTAAAATAACTATTCATTATGTTTTGATATAGAAAAAAATAACATATATTCAGATACATAATGATTATTTAGTAATAGTTTTAATCTCTCAAGTATTTATGTTATTATGACATTTTATTTATTCATTTATGAGATTCATGAGTTCAGATTACTTGAAGGGAAGTGTTTGGTTAGAAAAAAATTTAATGATTTTAAATGGTGTTACAAACAAGATTACACATTCTATGTTTTTTGAAAGTAAATACATATTTATTCAAATTGATAATTAGATTATAATTCTCATTTTTTGGCTATGAAATTTTGTGAATAAAATTCTGAAAAGTTAGAATAATTGGTCGAAATAGTGGTATGTACTATTTGGATGATTTTTTAAAACTATATACATTATAATATATGTTTCTTAAAGATTATTAAATTATTAAATAGTATTACAATACTCACATAAGATTACTTTTAAATCTAGCTGATACTTTGGTTCATTGTGGTTTTTTGAGATTATTTCCCTAACACAATACATAAACACCTCATGTGTATGGAAACTTTATTCAAGGTTTTTGAAGAATTCAAAAAAGAACATTATAGACGATAATATATTTGGAGATACATAATTGAAACTATTTTCTTATGATTTTATAGTTTTTATATTTTTTTATTCAATTACTTTTGTGTATCTTTTGATATTATTTGTTTATAAAATTTCGTCATGAGATTTATTGACACTTTTTGATGTCGGTTATCACTAGTAATTGTTAGAATTCTTTATTAGGTTTCATATATTTGAGTTTATTTTTTATAATATTACATTATTCTTATTCTTATGATATTATGGTATTATATTTTTCATTTTTTTATAGTAATCTATTTTGGGTAATATATCCCTCTATGTGACTCTCTTAAATTGTTTCAACTATCCCCTATCCTATTTTGATCAGGGAGTGCACTTAAGGTCATATGTTGTTTATTATTGGTGGAATTTTCATACTAAGATAAAAAATTTCATCATATAAGATTTATAATAGAATATGGATATATATGTATATGTTATTATAATAAAAATTTATTCTCCTTTATATAATTCTATATGGAACATTCCACCCATAAAAAACACAATAATAAGAAAAAAATAGTTTAACAAAAAGAACAGAGGTTTTAAAGAATGTGGCTAAAATGATAAGCATTTTGGGAATGGATGATAATTTTAAGATGTAACATGGTTATGTGTATTGAAAACATATTTTATATAGATAAGGTAGTCATTAGAAAAGTATTTTTGTCATTAAAAAAGTAAAATATTTGTTTTGAATAATGTTCATTACTTAAAAAACATTTTTGTACATATTTATTGGATAATTTAATTTTTCAAAAGATAGATATTGATTATACTATAATATAAATAAAATTTAAATTTACTATATCATACTATTTTAATGTAGAAAGTTTTAAAAAAAATTTGGTTAGTATAAATTTAGCCAAATATTATAATACATTATACATGTAGAATATATTGTATACATGTATTATATAGTAATAACTTTTTTTCTTAATTTTAATTAATATATATTTATATATATATTTATATTTTCTTAAACATATTATGTTCCAAAATATTAGTCAATCTCCAAAAAATAATGTGAATTTTAAAAGAATAGAGCATTTTTATTCTATTTTTTATAACTAATATATTATATAATTTATTTACATATTCCACTCAGTTTTTATAGGGTTTAAACATATAAAAGATTATTTTTAATTAAATATCATTGTTTATATGTTAAAATATAAGTTTAGAAAAAAGAGTGTTTAAAATTAATAAATATTTAATTCCCAAATTCCAATCTCCCAACCAACAAATAATTTTATATTATCCAATTTTCTCTGTTAATAACACCCCTCATCCATATCATTATCATTAAAAAATATACTAGAATTTTCATCCTCACATAATTTCTTATTATACTGTTTACAAGAGGTGAACAAGGTTTCCAGGTGGGGGTTTCTCAGGTTCTATGTGAGCTGAATGTAAGTTAAGGGATCCTTTCTCTCTCTCTCTCTCTCCCTCTCCACCTTTCAGTTTCTCTCTCTGAATCTCCCATTATTATTATAATCCTTTTTGGTAATCCATTCCATATTTAATTCCCTATTCATATATTTTTTATATCGAATATATTACTTTATATTTTAGTTATTTTGACCATGTGTTACCTAATCCCTTTCTATTTAATTCGAAAACATCTTTCATCCCAATCATTGTAACTCCCTATAGTGGGATGATAAAACATATTATTTTAAAGAGGTAATTATAAGTACGTAGTATTTTACTCATCCTTTCCACCTTGCTATGGAAATATCACATCTCTAGTTCATTCTTCTATGAGACATCTTTTGGAATATTTATATGGCTTTATTCCCTGATAATTCAATAATATAACAATTTTGTAACTATGTTAAATATTAGAGTCACAATTATCAAATTCTCTACATTGAAAATTCTATATACATTAATATCTTGATTGAATATTATTAATTAATAATGACACATCATTTTATTGACTGTGTAAATCTATATCATGTTTTTTTTACATTGTATAGACAAATTTTTATGTCAATACCCATTTAACAATTTTGTCATGTATTATTGAACTATATTCCATGAAAATAGAAAATATGGGTTATTGATTTAATTTTAGAGGGGATTGATCTATAAATATATTTTACTTTATTTATTAAAATTCTTTATAAAATGTGGTTCAATTATAATGATTTTTTATTTATACCATTCCTCAATGATTCATTAATGACAACAAAAAATTCATTGTGTCATGCGTTTTACATTTACTATGAACCATTCAATTCGAATGACTTGAACGACAATAAATAACTAAATTATGATAACCTACGTATCAATAATTTTAGATTGATTGTGTAAACTATATATTTTCTCACATATCCCTTACTCATTTATTAACCATAAATATTGATCTATTATGAAGGATGTTTTATTTTTATCAATAATGACGGCATGTGAAGTATTATGATTAGATTCGGAAAAATTGATGGGCCATACCAAAATAATTTAATAGCCAATTTAATAATTAATGATAAATATCAATAGAGTCTATGATGAATTTAAAATTTTCATTATCAATAAGATACATCAGTGGTTACTCTTGGTTGGATGTTTATGTTTAAATAGAAATGATACGTGATAATATAATAATGATATCATGGTGTTAAGCCTTGGGAATATGATTAAGATGCATATATTCTAGAATTAATAGTCACTTGATTACATATGTTCTATTCTAATTCATGTAATGATTATGTTTTGAATTATTATTTTACAATGAACGTCATATATTGATTACTTCATAACATTCATCTCATACTAATTTCTGAATTAACTCTATCTGATTCAGAATTTATAATTCCCCATTGATTGATCATGATACATGTTGACTACATTATTTATCATCATGTTTATATTTTATATTTCCCCTATTTTTAATTATACTATACTAAAGACTATATTTAATGAAGTATTCCTCCATGATACTATATCATGCCTATACGGTACCATTATTGTGTATTTTAGCTCAACTATTTCTTATGTTTATCATTTCCATTGGAAATAAAGTATATTATATGAATCATATGAAATTAATATCATAATATTAAGGAATAGTGGGAAAATATATTTAATTTTTTTGTATCACTTTTTTTATTATATTGTAACGAGTTACCAAATAAATAGAGAAAACATTTTTTTGAGATTTAATAAACATATTATTTAAATTTTATGAAATATATTTATTAATATAACCAAATATTTTATTTTGGGTCTAGAAAATTCATTTGATACACCATTGATCAAGTGTTAGAGACTATATGAATCATGTTGAATTTCACACTGAAATTGTTGGTTGAAATTATTAAGTAAGACAAATAAAGTGTATATCCATTCCAAGATAGTCACATTATATATTGAACTATACAGTTTTTCATTATACTTAGAGTGAAAAATATATCTTGAGTTTTTCATTATGATAATGATAATCTCATATTATGATCTGATAATATGTTTTCAGAATATAAGAACCTTTTATCATTTTATATATAAAAAATTGTAGATTGGATAAAAATATCTCTTATTTATTGGGTACACACTACATGTTTTTATAAAACAACCTTTTCATTATTGGTATTTATATATTGTTTCCAACATAATAAATGTCCAATGGGTCACAAAAAGAGTAATGGAGTTATAAATTATTATTTAATATAAATGCTTAATATTGAATTAATTGATTCAATGTACTGAATTGATAAATATTTTTGACATCTTTAATTATTTATTAACAATTTATATATTAAAGAAAAATCTTTTCTAATTATATATTATTTTATTAAATAATTTAAATAATTTAAATATTAATCAAATAAATTTTAATGTAGTAAAATAACCATATACACGCTTAAAATAAGATTAATTGGTTTCTATGTTTTTCATAATATTTGAGTGAGTCAAATAACAAGTAGAACCATATAATCAATTCATGGAGATATTTCCCATTAAACGGATCAATGGGATAAAATACCTCACTCAAATCATGAATTAATTGATTCATCCATGACCTCATAATATATATATATATATATACATATGTGTTCCCAGGGTTTTGAGTGATAGGTTTTAATAGATTATTTATTTTTCTATAGTTTATTCTTCCCCTAATAAACTTTTCATTACTTCCCATCGTTTCTTTCATTTATATTTAAATACAATTGAAAATAATTTCTCATATAAAAAATAGGGGTTTAATACCAAAAATGTTTGTTGGTCTAAATTTTCTTGAAGATACTATATATAGAACCACACTTTGATTAAATCAATAACAATTAAAATGATGTCACTTATAGATTTAAAAATTAGAGACCTTATTATTGTGAATTAATTTTATGAATTTATTACTTTTTTTTATTATGAAATAACAATCATCACCAAACCATATCCAATATTTTATTGGAATATTATGTCTTTCAATGTATAGAGATTAAAATATTTTATAAATTTTTTTCCTCCCTTTATAATTATGGACATATTCTCATATATTAATGTGGTGAAATAGCATATCCTAAAAATATATATCTATTCTCTACCATAAATCAAATTTAAATAGTTTCATTTCCATTTCTTATAAAATCGATCTTGATATTATTAACATATTTGAGAAATGATTTATATAAACTAATACTAAACAACCTCTATTTTACAACACCATAAAAATATGTGATATTTTAGTCATCTTGTTTTTTAGAACAATTACCCATAAAATGTGTTCCAAATGGAACAACATGTGAATGATATCACAAATATAACTAATGATATAGACCCATACCATTTGTTTGTTACTCAATATACTTATTGAAGAGATATACTATTTCAATAATATATTAGTACCCATAACAATAACCACATATCTATAATATTGACTATTTTATCTTTCCAAAAATTTGATTTTGACCCTTAATTATAAATTTTTTGGGATTTATTTCAACAATTATTAGATCAACATTACTAATGATTTCACGTCATTACCCCAATTTAAATGATCAAAATGAAAATACCAAATATGTTATATTGAACCACTGAATTTCATTAATGACAACCTTATGGTATATCCAAATCATTACATGAATTCTAATCTATAGATTTTTATTTTCCTCTTTTTGAAAGTTTTTTTCTTAATTGAAATCTAGTTATTAAGATATAAGTATATGAAAATTTCACAATAGAACATTCCAAGAATACTAAATCTCAAATATATGAATGTTTTTATATGTATATTATAGACCTAATAACTTTATCAATGGTTTACAAAATATATAAAGGATTAATTTATATATTTTATTTAAAATACCAAGTTAAATTACATTATTCTTTTGTCAAAAAGTCATTATAGGAGGTAATCCCAAACATTAATTTTTCTACTATCATTAAATCAAAATGATCTAAACAAACACAAATATTAACAAAGTATGGAATGTTTATTAGAAAAACCTATAAATCATCTCCCAATAATCATGTGAATTATCAGACCATAACTGTATATTTTTTTCAATTTAATCCCTTAACATATATGCATAGAAACATTTAATTTAATTTCTCTTAAATATGTTTTTTGTTTGTGTATTTATATGTAAATAAAATTTATAAGACAAAGAAATGTATTGTTTACAAAATAAAATTCCTATAAATATTTTATATAATTTGGTCCCATGTACCAGATCCCAAAAGAAACACTTCATTATTTTATCAATACAAAACATTCCATATAAAGGACAAACACAACCCACACTATAAAAAATATTAAAATAGGACAATAAATTCTATTAAAAAACATTACTAGAGAATAAATATACATACGATCAAGATTTCAAAAAATATATATCACACACAAAGAACACAATAAATAAAAAAAATTCAAAATATATTTTTAATTTTATAAAATGCTTGGATATAACTCATATAAATATAATTGAAAAGTTAATGAAATAAAAAAGATTTATTTATTGGATGTATAAAGGTAATATTACTATTAGAATTGTAACCTAGACATTTTAAAAGTAACCTACTATTTAAAAAAAATTAATTACTTAAACAATAAATTGCCTATTAGAATGGTAAAATGGGTTATAAATTATATTTATCATGAACCAAATAAGTCAATAAAAATATAAATATATAAAAAACTCATACAAAGTAAATACAAATTATGAAACTAATAGTAGGTATATGTGAATATTTATAATAATGTGTATTTTAACATAATTTTTTAAAACCCTAATTTTTATTTTAATATTGAACCACTAAAATAAATAAATTATTTTTCAAAAATATTTAGATAAATTGAGTATCCATTTTTTATTAATCTCAATAATATTTATAAAGGTTATATTTTTTTAATTTTTTGAAAATCAAAATTTTTTAGCTTAATAAAAAAAATAGTTATTTCAAATATCATATGTTTTAGGGAAAAATTTTATGTAATAAATAAATTAAAATTATAAATGGATTTTATTCGCCATAAAAATTTATAATAAGTTAATAATTTATTTAGAACAAACAATTCAATTTGGATACCAAAAATGTTATTTGTAATGTCTAAAATTAATATGCATTCCATTAAAATTTAATTTTTCAGTTTTTTCATTTATTTTATTTAAACTAAAAAATTCGTTTTAGGGATGGATTAAATGTCCTAAAAATACATATATTTCTATCAAATACTATTAATATTTTTATATAGAACCAGTATATTAATAGAATTCCATGGAATAATAAATTATTCAACATTTCACCCAAAACCCAACACCCCTTCATGTACTGATATACGTCTAACAGAAAAATGATATTCCAAATACATCCAACTAAAAAATTAATTCCCACATTAATTTTATTAATTCTACTTATATCCTCAAGAAAATTTTGGTTTCAACTTAATCAAAACCATCTAGACTATTGATATATAACAATGTAGTTTGTTTTAGTAAAAAGGTAACTCCACCACCATATTTATTTAAATTTTATATCTAATCACCTAATATATTTTCATTTTTAAAGATTATTTAAATAAGTAATATATATGTGAATAAAATACTAATATTTTTATTATATCATATGACTGTCACAATCAATTAATGATATATTCACACTATCCCATCTATTTAAAATGTTATATTAAGAGTCATTTTTTATACCTATGACGGCATTATCGATTCATGTATCATTGAATTTTAACAAAGATCGTGTAACTTATATATTTATATATATAAATTATTATGATATTCAATAAATATTATGAATAATGGGTGAAATATACATATCTTTCCCTTTCTTGATAAGGTATTGTAATTGATTTGTTTACCTTCCTACATGGATAGTGTTAATTCATTAATTTTAAACACCTTTCTAGATGGATATCACAGATCTTATTTAAAATATAATCTTATTATTTTATTTATATATTTTATTTTTATTGAAATTTTTACTAATTTATATATAAAAACTATTCAAAACTATGAAATTAAAATGAAAATGCAATAATTGATACAAACATGTCATCACACCATTTGATCGTCATTAAAGTGTCAATATTATAACAAATGATAATAATTTATAAATGAGAAAAAAATGTAACATACTACTAGATTAATTTTTTAATAATCATAAATTTGTTATATTAGAGGCTTAATATTGACAATCCAAAATAGAACCTCAGGTAAGAGGAATCTCTCAATCATTCTCTTATGGGTTCTCTCTTTTTGAATAATTCACCGTCAAAAATTTCTTTGTGTTTTCAACATTAAATATCATACTAAATTTATTATTGAATATATCATGGAATTTTCATATACAATCACTTTATTAATAAAAAAATAGTCTCAATTCACATCTAACATTCTTCATTAGTGTTTTCTTATATCAATCACATCTATTTTGGTTATGTCTCTTGTTCTTTGTGGAACATATTTTTTAATGAGTATATCATTACAAATGAAATTATCCCTTTTATTTTATCATTAATTTATATACATTTAAAAATAATTTTTGTTTTCACTGATTGATTGATCTATTTTTTGTACCATGGAATAGATATAAGAAGACTCTCAAACTCAATTATTTTTTGTGGTATCCTATATTTCTCTCCGATTCACAATGATTTTTTGAAAATCCCTTATAAATAAATTTTATTCAAAATTAAGTCTTTTTATTATAATGATATTAATGACCCTATATCCTTGGTTTTATTTCTTATCCACTGCCATTTATTTTTCAAAAACCTTTAATTTTAAAACCACTTATTAACGCATGATTGGATTATTCTAAATCTATTCATGAACTATGATTCTGTATTTGTTAATTAAACCCATGAATGTAGAAAACAATTTTATCATGCTTATTTTAGAAAACCACATGGTTATTAAATATCCTAAAAATTAAAATATTAGTATGAAACTCATTCCATTTCAATGTGTATATTTCATTTTTATTTTTGTTATGTGATTATTTTTTGTGAGCCATGTGTAACTCTGAACATTTTATGATGTGATGGGTTGTCCTAGAATTATCTATCAGTACATTATGTGGGTAAATTATTTTATTTAATGAGATAATTATGTATAGTCATGTTGTGATTATTTTTATTGGTAGTGCTATTTATGGACATGGTGTAGTTATCTTTATCCACAATATCATGCTATATTGGTAATTATCCCCAACTTATGATTTACATGATTCATTATTTTGAATGATCCATTCCACAAGACTTCTTTGTATGATTCTGAGGATTATGACCATATGATTAAGATATGATGATGATTGTGATACTCACCCATGCACTCATTTAGATTCATTTCTCTTGTCCATCAATTTTATTCCACTTCTTATAGGGTTTTTAGGTTCACCCAGACATTAACGTAAGTCCTAAGGTGGTCATATATATTATGGGTTTGGAAATAATATATGAGTTATAATATAAGTTTCTGTTCAATGTGATATACAATAATATAGGTAAATTATATTATATGAATATAAAATCAAAATAAACTAAATTTATAATTATTGAAATGGTTAAATATAAAATAAATTCATCAAATTGATATATAATTTGAATTTCATTTCACCAAAGAAATAAGTGGGAGTCTAGGTGAATAACATTTCATATGATAAAAATATAATTTATTTTTAATTATGACATAGAAAAACAAGTGTATAAATCCTCACATAGATAAATTTTTGTTCTTGAAAAATTGTTTATGTATAACTAATATGAACACATAGGGTTAACATTTTCAATGTGTTTTAAAATTTTATCATATTTAATTTTAATAGACATTTTAATGTTAATAATTATCTTTTATTGAATTTATGGAATCATTAATTGGTATTTTCATGAATAAAAATTGAGAGGACATTATTTATGCAATCAGGTATAATGAAATGTCCCAATGATTTAATATATATTTTCTTATATTTTATCCCTCAATGTATATTAGTAAAAAAAAATTAATATTTTTATCATTATATTATTGTTTGTGTATCCCATTAATATTTTTTTGCAATGAAAAATGAATTGTTTCTTTAATAAACTATAGTAAATAATTTCCTATGGTTATATCAGATGTTCGATGTCACAAGAGAAGGGATACATTATTTTGTTAATATAGACCGTTACATATGAATGATAAAAAAAACCCATACAATTTATAATATTAAAATAGTAAAAAATAACATATGTAAAATTTTAGATTCCATTGTGTCATTGTTTCCTTGAAATATCTCACATGTGAATAACATTATAACAAAAAACTAGATATATGGCTTGAATTTTGAAAAATGAACTAATAAATTTTCCAAAAAAAAATATGTGAATGATAAATAAACGAAATAAGAGGTATTTAATTTAATTATAATGGTTATATGACTTTGAGTATTGTAACTGGGATATGTTAATAGTGACATGATCATTATAATAGTATCTTAATTGTTAAAATTTTAACTTGATGAAGATCCTTTGTGATGATTTTGTAAAGAGTTTAGTATTTTTTCACTATATCTTACTGTTAATGTTTTTTTTCATGTAAAAAAATGATATAGGATTTGATAATATATTTCAATAAGTTTTCTTATAGAGTGTAGAAAACTTTTCTTATGTTATATGATGCTCTATTGATCCTCAAGTACTGAATATTATAAAGAAACACATAATCATACATTATTTGTTATGTTTTTTATGAAGTTACATACTTTGTTTTGAGAAGTATGAAGTGGGATAATTTGATGTCCGATCAGTAGTATAAAGTTCAATATGAATTTATCTGAAATATAGCTTGTACAAAGTCATTGATAAAATTTCGAAGAAGTTAACTATTTGATGTTCAATGTTTTAAAATCACGGAGGATTTTTTGTGTGAATAATTTTTGATCAAGTCCATAAAAATAACATAAAAATATGTTAATGTTTATTAATTATCAAGTAGATGGATATTTTTTCAACCAATCATATGTACAAGTGGGAAGATGATCACATGAATGTTTAAAATATTTACCTGATAAACTGATATAATGTCAAACTGGGTAGAGATGAATGTTTTCAACCGATCTGAGAAATGTTATGAAAAATTATAAGAATCAATTGAGGAATTTTCATAAAATGTTAAATAAATATAAAAATGATAAATCTTTTATAATTTCTATTTAACAACAGTTCAATAATGGTGAAAGATCATTTGAAACTGATAATATAAGAGGTGTCAATGATGTTTGAAGAAAGGGAAAATGAGTTGTTCATGTAAACATGATTGATCATAGATCTATGAAATGGATAAATATTATAAAAATAAATATTATATCCTCATGAGGAATATTTTATAAATATACTCTATATAGAGTTTCATTAACAACATTCTTTATAAGATGTGTTCAGTAAAACCCGGAGAAGTATTCAAAGCCTAATGAATGAACCTATATGAGTCCCTCAGATATAGAAAATCTTTGATGATAATTGGATAATAAATTTAAAAAAATCTATTTCAATGTCTTATTGAATGATTCACTGAATAGAGGGTGCATATGGAGATCACCATATGTATAGATACTAATTCTATAAAACTGAGTAATCGATCAAAGCAGACAATTGAGAGATAACATAAGATTCACCAAACATAGATGTTTTTATGGAATAATCAGGAAATTTTTATTAGATAGAATATAGAGAAGTGTAAAAAATAATTTTTTATGTCCTTTATAATGATGCTACTATGATATAATATCATTTCTGGATTATATAGAATGTTTAAGAATGTTTGAATAATTCCTTTAATTATATGTTATGAAGGTTTGAAGAAAATAATAATCAATGAAATTTGTATGATGTTTCAAAAAATTTATAGAATATTGTATTGGTAAATAGTAAAGTTGAAAATGAGAGAGATTCAAGTATATAGATTTGGTTGAGTAGGAATGTTATTCATGTTCTATCACTTTCTCCTAGAAGCAATCCTATGTATGGTGTATGATGTATAATTAAGGTTTATAGAACTAAATTTATATGGAAGGGAGGTGATGTTCTGAAGGATTCTATGTATAGTGAGTTTCTAACCAGGGGAACACACAATTGTACAATTACTAACATAGATATATGTGTTGATTAGTGGTATTGAACACAAGAATTGGTTTGAGATACATGACATCAGTTACAACACACAAAGACACTAGATAGATTGTTAGGCATAATGTTTCATGAGCTGGATAGATAACTGATCAGTGGTATATAGATATTAGGTGCACTATATAATGTTACACTCGATGATTGAAGATGGATCACCAAAACAAATCATACCATACAGAGTTAATATATGGAGAATTTTCTAGAAGATGATGATATTAGTTTTGTTCAATGTTTCCTATCTTTTTTTTGATTGTAAGATAAGAAAAATATATAACTTTTGGGTGTTAGTATAATTACCTATAAATATATATATATATTCTAAGAGGAGTTGTATCATGTTTTATTCACATTATATTATAGTAATTTACATGTGTTGATGGAAGTCCCCATGGTATGTATATAGTATTCCACACCGATGGAGAACAATGTTAACCTAGTGTTCCCTAATTTACTTTCCTTATATTTTTTTACGATGATTTACTATGTACTATAAAATTAAAAATTATTGATAAATCTATCATGTTACTAGGGTTAATTGCATATATGAATAAATTTTAAAATAAAAAAACAGATTCAACCCACCCCTCAGTGTTTCTCACTCTTATATTAAATTTTATTGGTGTTTGAGAATCCAGGTTACCTCTATATGATCCTTAATTTTCATATTATTTATAATATCAAATTAGTTAAGATAAGCTGTATTACTACCATATATAGAAAAAATATCATTGATAGAAGAATATATTGATACAATATACTTTGTTTCTCAGTTTTTAGGTTCCTGGTACAACTACAATTGTGACTCCACCCATTTTGATATATAATCCTCAAAAGTTTTTGAAAAAAAATTCATTCAGTTTATGAGAGAGGTCGAAATGAAATGCATTTATCCTTATTATAAAATTATTATTTGATAGTGACGACATTTTTAAAATCTATTTTATATTTGAACAAACTGGAATGTATATTTTATGGAAATATAACATTTAAAAAATAAAAAATAGAATTACTATGGGTGTAAGTTTGATCATATCAGAATAAAATATTATGTAACTATCGATGAATAATTCCCCATAGTTGACAAAATATTCAAAAATAATAGTCTATTTTGAGGTTTCATGGAAGATTTAATCATTGTTAAGAAACTCCTAAAAATATTTATAGAAAGGTTTGATCATAAAATTTATACCTTTGAAGAAAAATATGATTTATCTCTTGATGAATTAAATAAAATTCTTGTATCATATGGGATGAGAAAACACACACACTCAATTAAAGACTGAGTAACTAATTGATTTTAATGATACACAAAATCTAATCCTTTGTGAATCTAAGAATGAGAAAATAGATCTCAAGGGTACATAAGATAATTTTTATTTTGATGTAATTAATGTGAATATTTTGTTTCTAATATCTAGAACTACTATAATGTTAGAGGAAATTACAAAGTCAAACTCCCACTTATATTCATCATGTGTAGAGGAGGAAATAAATTTATTAATTTAATAAGATGAAATATTCATAATTAAAATATTATTTTTAAGAAAATATATGGTGGATAATATTTAAAAAAACATCCATGGAAGATATGAAAACCAAAATGAATAAGAAAAAGCTCACTAGAAAGAACAGTGGAAGTATAATAAGTAGGAATGTTGAGTGTGACTCTTCTAAAAATATTTCATCTAATGATAAAAACATGAATAAGTTCAAAATAATCTATTTCTAATATTTAAAGAAAAGATTAATTTTCCAATTCTTATGAAAAAGGTGGTGATGAAACCAATATTTAATATCAGTTGATAAGAAAACATGATACATGTTTTAAGAAAAAAACAATAAAATATAAGTAAATGATAATGAAATAATGTGAGAGGTATAATGTTGGAGAATAATATTTACTTAATGAGGAATATGTTTACATTAAGGATATAATGAACCTCTAAATGAATGTTTTAGAACATGTAATATCGATGGAAGATCGTAGTGAGAAAATCATTGCAAATAAATATAAGGTTTTAAAACAAATTAATGATTACTTAAGTTTCCAAGTAACATAATTATGATAAGAGATAATTTTAAAAAATATTTAGAGATAAAATATGAGAAATATAAATCTATTAAAATAACTATTTCCGAAGATTAGGTGAAATATATACCCACTAAATATAAAAGTTCATCAGATTGAACAAAAATGTATCTATAAGAAATAATGTTTGGAAATCCAAGATTAATAAAGGAATTAGAAAAAAAATACATTAAAAATTATATTTAAAACAATTTTTGTAATTAAATTTTCAATTGAAAATGATATTATGATAAAATAGATGTGTTAACCATGAATAAACTCATTATCGGAAAAGTTCAATTTTCCATTATAGATAGAGATTCTGTGGATATTTTTTGTGCTATAATATATATGGGTAAAAATATTTTAATTATCAGAACAAAATTTCTATCATTAGAAGTCGTATTGTGTTTTGGGGGATAAATGACATAAGAGAAGAGAGAAACGTTCTAAAACTACATGAAGAATGAAAATAAATTTCTCCCAAATTTAGAAAATCCCTGAAGAAAAATAATTTTTATATCTTATAGGATGTTTTTGGAAGGTGTTACTAATGATGTGAATATGTTGTGGAATGTATTTAAAGTATTCTAGGAATCATATCTTTGTATATAAAAGAAAATCATTCCAGTGAGAATAAAATTGATGAAAGATATTTTGTTGTTGAGACTACTCTGAAAGTAGAAAATGGAATAAACCATGGATTATTGATAGTGGTTATTCCTCACATATGATAAGTGATATAAATATATTGAACGATATTTAATAACCTTAATGATTAATAGTTACATTTATAAATTATACATGATTGAAAACTAAATTAATTGGAATAGTTGAGATTACAAATCTTAAATTAAATCAAAGGAAGTTCTCTTTGTCAATGATATCATGAAGAAATATTGAGTGTTAGCCATTTTTATAGTTATGGAAATAATTTTATCTTTATAAAATATTCAATAATCATATGAATTTTTAATGATGAAAAATGTTTCGACAAGGGAGAAACTAAAAGTTTAAATCTATTCCAGATTAGAGATATTTTAACTCAAGTTACCTAATTATTGAGGATGAAAATATGTTGTTGAACAAAATACTTGGGAATATTGTCTAGATAACTATGAAAAAGTTTATAAGGAAAATTATATAAGAAAATATTCACCATTTAAGAGGAAAGATGATTTTTTAACAAAATATATATAAGTAATGATTATTAGTGGCAGACAGAGGAATTTTAAAATAAAATTCCCCATACATGTTAATCTCAAACCCTCTATTCTATTGGTAACAATGAGACATAAATTTACTTTTTTTATTAAATTCATTGATGTTTTCAGTTTGATAACCATCATAATGATAGTGAAATATACATTAGAATCCATAAAGATGCTCATATATTTTATAATATATGTAGAGAGAGAATTAGTTCTTTATATACTAAAATTTTGCACTCAAAATGTCAAGGAATACATAATTTTTTTTAGTCCTATTTGTAATAAAATGGAATCATACAAAAATAATGTTATACATATCCTTCTCAAAAAATAGAGTTATAGAAATGTGAAATATAGTTTAATTAGAAATGGGAAGAAGTAGTCTCATTAAATATAATCATTCTAAATTCATATGGTGAGTAGATGTATGTATAACAATTTATATTTAAATAATATGTTTAAATAGTCCAGATTATAAAATTAATTCCTATGATATATTTTATAAGAAATATCCAATAATTATATATTTCTTATTTTTTGGGATTCCGATCTTTCTAATGATAAACAATACCAATGTTGGAATTATTAATAAAAAATATGATGAAATAATTTTCAAGTAATATTTATCTAATGTGTGAATTTATATGTGTTGGAATAAACATGTAGAATAGTTATTATATTCCGATTATGTGAATGTTATTGAAAATTAGACTTCCATAACAAAGGTTTTTAAAGATGACAAAGAACATATTATGAAATATTCAATGATATCTCAAATAAAATATTGAGCGAAAGAATATCATTGTGTGTATAAATCTCATCAAGATGATAAGTATATATTTATTAACAAGGAATGTAATCTAGGGAAATTGTATCTAAATATCTTAAATTTAGGAAAAAGGTTAAATCTAATAAAATAATTGAAAATTATAATACATTAGTTTAAGCAATAATAATTTTTGGATTATAGAAAAAGATATCACTTATCTCAAAGGTTGAACCAGATTCAATTTCATAAGTTTTTAAAAATAAATAATGTAAAAATGATATGAATAAAGAGTTGGATCATATTAATAAAAATAGCACCAGAAACATTGTTCAATGAACATCGAGGAATAATATTAATGGTAAAAAAGGGCATTAAAAATAATATTAGTGAACAAGGAGAAATCTAAATAAATAATGCATAAATTATTTTAAATGGTTACTTGTAGGTGAAAGGTGTTGATTTTGAAAAAAAAATTCCTCGTCAGGAGACTTGAAACTATAGGAATGTTCATAAGATTTTTTTTCAATAATTTTTAAAAACTATATCATATGAATGTTATGTTAGAATTCTTGGATGGAAAAGTAGAATAGTTATATTAAATTATGCTACATTGTGGATTCATAGTTGAAAATGATGTAACAATGATGCAATAGATGAAGAAAGATTTTTATTCTTTGAAATGGGATCAATGTGCTTGATACATTAATATAGATTGTTTACAAGGGTAGTTTTACTTTCATAAAGGATTATTTGATAAGAATATACATGTTAAGGAAATTAAAAAAGGTAATATAACTGTCATAATTTACATTAAATATATATTTTTATGGTTAATGGGGTAAAACATAAGGATATATTTCTGACAAAATGAAAAATATCTTTACAATGACTTTATTGGGAGAGTTAACTTTTTCTGGGTATTGATGTTCAGTAAAAAGTGATATTAATCCTCTTATATTAAGAAAACTATGGAAATGTGTTATTATAAAGGTTTTTCATTTAATATTACAAAGTGTTTTTTACACTTATCTCCATTTTTATAAATTGATTAAATATGATGATGTGAAAAATGTTAATCAGAAATAAATTTTTAGACCATTTTCTATAATAAGTAGTGGTATAAAATTTCATGTTTATGATAATGTTGATTGGTTTTATGACTATAATGATCCAAAATTAATATCGTAAGGATGATTTCTATTTGAAAAATATTTTCTGATTTTACATAGTAGGAATTTTTTACATCAATCATAGGGGATGAATTATATGTTCCTTCCACCCAAGACAGTATCAAAATTATGTGAGTGAAATATAAGATGTATTATTTGAGGGTTAATTTTATAAAACCATTAAATATTATTTTCTATAATAAAATTTCACTTGAAATTTTCAAATAACTTGATCAAAATTCCCTATCAAATCAAATTAAAATAAAATATCATTTAATCAAGGAGAAAAATTTTAGTAGTGACATTATGCTTAGTACATTTTCAAAAAGTATAAAATTGAAGATATTTTCACAAAATAAAATCTATGGGAATTATTTGAGGAATTGAGGCTACAACTACATGTTTAGAATCTAGTAACGACTTTTTAAATTTCACAAGGAATGTGTTATCCTACATTGCTTTGAATATTATCATCATAGGGGGGTAATGTATAACTATTTTTGAAAATATTCTATGTTATGAAACTAGAGTTATCACAAAAAGGGGAATATTTAAATGTTAATGAATATTTTATCTTATCATGCATACAAATATATTTTCATCATGGTATGAAATTCCATAAAAAATTATTTATCAAGCTGTGTGGTGTTAAGACTATCTCTATGGTAAAATCTATGGTTTTGTGAAGAATAGTTGTTAATAATGTTTGATATGTTTCAGTAAAATCCAAAGGGGTGCATTAAAGATCCTTTAGGTTGTTTTTTGTGAAGAATATTTTATGTTTTGTCAACAGATTGTGTGGTGAATATATTTTTGATTCAGGTAAGAAAATGTATCTTGATTTGTTAAGATGATTAATAATTTTTTCTTATAGGGCAAAGGAAACCTTCCTTATGTTATAAAACGCATTATTAATCCTCGTGTTCCTAACATCATCAGGAAAATCATTAGAAAAGATAAAGTGGAATGTTTTTTATATATTGAATGATTTATAAACTAGAGAATAATAAAATGTGAGAAGTAGAATATTGAGTAGAATAATAAAGTTAAATATGAAATTATAAAAAATAAATACTATATATAGTTAATTTTTGGAAGGATTAAGTTTGTCACAGTTTGATGTTAGTTGTTTTAAATCCATGGATGTAGTTTTTTATATAATTATTATCAGATCAAGTACATTCGATAAAGCACAATCAGAAAAGTATCCAGATCAAACAGTGTATTGTAATTCTCAATCATAGGGAATATTCATCATTAAAGAAAATGGACATGTGGAAAGATGGTCAAATAGATGTGTATATAGTTTAAAATATGAACATGTAAAATTCTATTAAAGATGTATGAGAATCCTTTCTACAAATCTGATTAATGGTATGAAAAAATTTAACAAAATCGGTAGAGTTTCATCGGATAGTATTTAAGGAATTATACATTTGATTAATCATTTATAATTTCCATCTAATGTAGATTCATCCATGATATAATATATTTTTGAAGTGGTATAAGTAAGGAAGTCATATATTTTTAATTAAAAAGAAGATTAGTTTTCTAGGACAACATCCTCGATTAGAGATCCATCAGATGAATGAAAATTGGAAAAATTATTAAAATTTCATTGGATGGAATGTTTACAATAATAAACCCAATTGAGTTTTTCGATCCAATAATTTAAAAAATATAAGTTGAATTAAATGGGGAGAAGTTTAAAATGTAAAATGAATTAACCTATACAAGTAAACTGAATGGAGAAAATATATTTTGATCCTCATATTTTTTTGGAAAAACCATTAGATATAGGAGTTCATGCAAAGTCCAACCAGCCAAGGATGATTATAAAAATCACTGAATAGAGAGAGTATGAGTCCACCAAAATGAGTTAATTATTATAATGAGATCATGAGGAGATGAAGGAAAATTCACCATATAGAAAAGTTCTAATGGATTCAAGCTATAATCAATTTCAAACAAGAGTATAGAGAATATATAGAAATATTTTGTAATGTCCCAAAAAGTTATGATGTTTGAGAGATACATTAATTTTGATTTATCTAAAGAGTTTATGATGGTTTTAAAAACTTCCTTATTGTCATGTAAATAAATATTGATGATATTAGATGTTTTTTGGAAATTTCATAGTGTTTCAAGAATGATCTATAATATTTTATAGGCATTCAATGAAGATAGAAATAAACAAGTGGTTCAAATTTTTGGTTTCAGATAAGTGGGAATGTGTATTGAATTGCCTACCATTTCCCATAAATCATACATATAAAATGGGGAGAATATATAATATAGGTTTTTGCAACACTATCCATATTCAAGAGAGGTGAAGTGATAACTGTTTCATTGTAGATTGAGTTTATGACTTAGGGAACACCAAGATGATGAAGTTGTACACTGGAAATAGGTGTTTATTAGAGGAAATAGATAGTGGTAACAATCAGAGCTACTGAACATAGGTTTAATCAGAAAGAGTTACAATATAGAATGCGAGGTGTACTGTTTTGTTCAACAAATAGATAATATATCAATGTTGTAGTGATGTAAGGTGCACTAAAAAAAGTTACACCGAATGAAGTTAATGGTACATCAGATGAAATCGTATTGGATGGAGTTTTAAGACATAGAATTTTCTAGACAAATGTACTGTGTGTTTTTTTCATATTTGCCTATATTTTTTTGTATTTGTCGAAAAGATACATTGTACCTAATGGGATCCATTATAACTACATATTAGGATAATAAAGGATTTTAAACTATGTTGGATCAAGTTTTATTCACTTTATATTATATTAAATTTCCATGGCCTGAAAAGAGTCTCCATTGAAAGGATGTAGTAACCCACATAGGGGTAAACATTGTAAATATTTTCCTATATACATTACATTACATTCTATGAATACAATGTTATTTTTGGTTTAAAAAATTAAAATGATAGAAATCACCAAAAGGTCTAAGGTGTTAATCCCATGTTTGATGAAATTGTAAAAGAGATCTAGTGATTCACCCCTAACCTTCTCATAAGTTCTCTCTCTCCTAGGAACATCAATTTATCATCGAAATAGTAAAATGGGTTGTAAATAATATTTCACATGAATAAAATAGTTAAATAATGATGTAAAAATTACATACATTAAGTAGTAATATTTTTAAGCACAATGTAATTATAGGTGTATATTTATTTTATTGTTTTTTAACTTATTTTTTCCTGAATATTAATTAATTATGTTAGTATTTAAAATATAAAATTTCTGTATTCAAAAAGTAATTTTATTATATTTTTTTAATATTTTTAATGTTCACATCAATATTAATTAATGGTGTTTATTTTTATTTTTTTTAAATACCTGAACTTTAGTTTCAATTATAAAAAATAGTTTTTTAAATAACATATATTTCTTGAAATAATATTGATGTAAAAATGACCCATTAAATTATAAAAATGGGTAGAACTATAAAAAATGAATGCAATAAGATAATTTATTCATTAAAATAATATAATTTTAGTTTTCAATACTAAAAAAAATTTCAATGTCATAAATAATAAAGTATTCCTTTAATGATTTTTTTTAATTTTTTTCATCTTTTATTTTATAGAACAAAAAAAATTATATTTTAGAATGCCTTAATATTCATGAAAATATAAATTCTCAAGAAAATAGTATTTATATCACCAAATATAACCACTATTGAAACACTTAGTCTTATAATAATATTTCATTCAAAATTCTAAAATAAAATACCCCTTCACGTATAAATACACTCTCTCACATCCAAGGAATATCACTCTTCAAATCCATCCCATTTCAAAAATTATACATAATTCCCTTATCAAAAGACTATTTAGAACATGTAATGACTTCATTTATAGTAATTTTATCAGTTAAATATTTTTTCCCGTAACCTTAGATGTTTTTCTCATAGTTGGCATTGAGGTTTGGGTGTCACGGGACCCCCGAAATTATATATTAAAAATAAAATATATATAATCATGTATTCACATATTCTAAAATAAATATTATCCCCATTTTTTTAGACCTCATATTGAAACTTTCAGACAATATTTTTTTATGATAGGTGGTGTTTACCCTAGGTACGACAAAAGGTTGTCCAGTATCTTATTTTACATAAAAGTAAATAATTGGTGGTTATGTTTAATATATTAAATATTAATTCAGTTAAATTTAATGAAAATATAAAATATCCCTCACTCTATAAATTCTCCCATTATAACATATATCAATATTTATCTACATATCCTTAGGAGAGTAGGGAGGAGGTATAATAGACACTGTTTGAGATGATAATATCATGACCTGGGTTTGAGGATGATTGATTCAAAGAGATTATTTTTAATGGATGATGAATTTATAAGAATATTCAATGAAATACATCATGAATATGTTCTTCAATTTGGATCTACCCCTTCTCAAAAAACATATCATTATTTTGTGGATTTCAATATATTTATTCGAAATATGAGTATTGATTAATTATTTGATTAACATTTCGTTAATAATGATACCATCATGATCTTGTTTTAATTAGTGTTGTTGATCCTGATTATTATATTTCATTTGTACCATGAATCATCACTCTTGTTTTTTTTTAATTCTGATATATGGTTGGAATCACATCAGAAAACAATAATACTCACATTGATTATGTGTATACATTATCTTCATTCTAGGTGTTCATTATCGATAGACAATGGTGTTACTGATTTAAAATTTATAGGACAATTTAAATGTGATATAAACGTAATATTCCTAATGATTTTCCATATTACTATAGTTTATACTCTTATGGAAGTGTTATTATAGAAAAATGGATTCTGGGTGATGGTTTTATGTATCAGAACCTCGGTTTGGCAATTGGTGTTGTGATAATCCATGCGTGGGAAACCTGAATTTTGATTTTAGGCCAATGTAGGCCAATAATTGATTTTAGAGACACAAAACCAGAATAGTATAACTAAAATTGATTCCACTATTGTACAGAGGCAGTGATACAGAGATCAATATTGAATGGTGTTTAAGGATAGTGAAGGAAAATGTGGTTTTAGATGATATGTGACAAGAAATAGGCCACTAAAAACACTTAAAACTCATTCAAGGTAGATGTAATATTCATGGAATGTTCTGATGATAGAGAGAAGGTGTAAGCAACACATTCAATATTCATGATAACCATTGGTTTATTTGAATCCCATGTATTCACAGTGTGTACTTTAGAAGAAGGCATGCTGAGTTGGCCCCTCTTGTGGAATATTGAGTTTAGATTTGCTTTAACTGTCATACATTGAGTGGAATACCTTCTAATCATATCAACACTATAGGGTAATTGTTTATTGTAATGATCTCACAAACTGAAGGATCCCATGTGGCCTACAAAACATTTACCTCATAGTATACCCCATGTACCCATACTTGTTCAGAGAACCCGAGTTTAGCGAGGATCATGGTTTGGAACATGGGTGGTCTCACATTCTATGCACATTAGAGAACACTCCATGTACACCTACTAATCCAGAGATTCTGTTTTTTAGTGAGGAAGATGTCTTAAACATTGAGTTCTCCAATATAGGGCTTCACCCAAATTTCTCACAATTGATTTTGGATCCTACACTCTGTATACAGTGAGGGTAAAAGTCTAGGGTTCATATTAATGGGACTTACACATCACCTTATATAATATTACATTAACATCCCTTATACTCTTCAAAATATCACATCTCTTTCTCCACAACTCAAATTTGGGTCTATGAGCAGCCTATCCCAAGTAGTGTTTTATGTAGAACATGACTGAGGAATTAATTTTAGAATAAAAATATGGCACATGGTGTTATGAGATATATTATTCATCCATGAATTATTAAACAATGGTAGTGATCATTTTTTGATCCTTAGTATAAGGCCCCAGCCTTAAACATTACCTAATCTTGAGTTATTACAAGATTACACATTGGGGATCTTTTCAGGTTTAGAGTTTTAGAGAATTAGAACAAAAAACCTGCATTACATTCCACATTTAAACAAATTGGTTACATAAAATATGGTATTCATTTTTCCCATCGATGGTAAAATGTTTAAAATAAAACTTGGATTCTTTATAGACACTTCCTTAACACTATAATCATATCATGTACTATTTTCTTGACCAGTGAAAAACATTTCAAAAACTTGGGATGAGCATAAAAAGCTCAGCAAGGGTTATAAAAATATGGAAAGGAAACATGAGTTCATATATACATAAGAATGAAATCATACTTTACCCATAAATCATAATCACTTTAACATTCCTCATAAAATCATGAATAAATCATAGAAATCATAAGACATAAGGGTAACTTGAGGCATTCATAACATTCTTACGTAGGGAGTAACCCTCTTGGTTACATTTTGAATACCCATCACAATATATTCCCTAAATCTCTTCGAAGAAACCTTAATGTTTAACTCCTTCACGTTACCCAATGCATTGGAGAGCTATATTGGGCTCACACGCCCTTAGGTTATCATGGAACCACCCGTCTTCATAACAATTCCCAAGAACCATAACATAATCATATCATATAAAACATGCATAAAGGAAACATAACATTTCCACTTTTCAATCACAAGATATCAATAAAACAAATTCATATAAAAACATTATGAAAACCATTTTAAATACAAAAATAATAGAAAAGTAAAACATGGTATTTAATTTTCATGCAATAATGTTATGGCTTGTAGAGGAATCTGAAACTCAAATAATGGTCATGGCGGCAGAGAAGTCATTGCCACCGCATACGTACGACAAAAAAAACATTCCATTTTTTCATTTAGTAAAATCTTGGTATAAAAAGATTAATTTTGAATAATCGTAAAAGTAAAAGGGGTTTATACACTGTATAAAAGAAAGTTGTGTATAAAACAAAATATGCCTCAATGAAAAGAGATTGAGACGGATTCCCTTACCTCATGTACAACTTGACTCGATCGTTCTTTAACCTCCAAAATAATAAACTTGAGTTAATTTAAACTTGCTTATGAACCTTTTTCAAGATCATTATTCATTTTATATCACTTATTATCATGTCATGAACACTATGTAATTATTTAGGATAATAATGGTCTTTTTGTCGACCCCGTGTACTTGAGTCAAAAATAAACTTCTTGTAATTACAAGTTGTTCGTGTGGTAAAATATCCATTATAACCAAAATTATATTCATTATTTAGATATCATATATATCATATATATCCATTATATACATGCATTTATAATATTATATAACATTTAGAGGTAAGAAATGAAATGCACCGTTCATGGAGACGGCAAGCCGTACCTATGCATGAACGCTAATTCAATTTCTATTTCAAATTTAATGGAATTATAAAATAATGATACAAAATAGTATTATAACTATAGTATGGTATTATATATAATATCATTAAATTTATCCTTTATACAATCCACATATCATATTAACGAATCAAATCACTTTGAGGGGGCGGTAGTCCGCACTTCCTAAAATGAAGATATCCCGTTTACCCATAATGGAAACCATAAAGGTATTCCATAAATGAAAAATACAGAAGCTTAAGGAAAACATAATCATATTATATATCATATATAAATATAGTGACATCTTAATGGCCACCTTTGAAGGTGTTAAAAGAATATTGAACAATCATCGTTTCGTGAGGCAGAAATTCACCATCCATAGAAACAATATGTTCTTTAACCATTAGATGTAGGTGTGTGTAAGTGTAAATAGAATCCATCTTATAAAAAATCCTAGTATATTGAAGATACAGGATTTGTTACAAAATAAATGAATAAAAATAGTTTATGGGGTTGGAGAAGCAAAATAAAACAAAATAACACAAGCGAAGACATTACCTTAAAATCGGGTAACTCCCTTTGGTTTGAACAAAAAAGGTTTATTGAAGAGATTCATGCCTAAGGTAAGGCTTCTAGAATGAGTAGAGGGATGCGGAGAGACAAACTGATCAGAGCTTGGCCGAGCCAATGGCTTGAGAGGTTTGGGTAAGGAAGTAGAGGTGGGGGCCTTTTATAAGAGGAGAGGAGGGGCACTCTTTGAAAGGTATAAAATGTTACATTATTTTCAAATGCGTTTTGGATTTTAAAGGTCCAACATTTATTTATTTTGAGGATAAGGTGATAGGGGTTCGAAATAGACTCATCCAATAGGTTTTTTACATGTTTAGGCCTTATATTTTACATTATATTTTCATTTTATTTAAATCGTTAAATAATGAGGTAATCGCTGCATCATCATGATGTCATAAATAATTTAATTTATTAATGTCTAAATATTAAAAAAAATCCTATGACGTAGAAAATCTTTTTAGATTTCCAATGACTATTTATAGTCAAAAATATAACTTGTATAACCCCATGTATAAATTGTTTTAGTAAAACAATACATGTTTGTGTGATTTTTACTTTTACTTTAAATAAAAGGCACTAATGTCATTATCTTACACAAGTGGCTCCATGGGGTCCCAAAAATCGACCCATGGGTTTTCTTGGTCGGCCATGACACATACAATAAAGGTAGGACATGTTTCATGGTCATTTCATATTATTAAAACATTATTTTTACCTTAAACTACACTAATTACCTCTAATCGCGATTAAAACTTAAAACTTACTATTCACCGAAAACTATTTTAATCCAATTGAACCACATTTTACTTCCTAATGACAACCATGTATGTCAGATTTTTGAAATTCAAAACACAGAGTTGGTAAAATTTCATTTAAACAAAAAATCAGTTTTTTAAGTCCACTTAGTGGTTTCACTATTCATCAAAAATTGAAGTTTTTCCAGAAAAATACCAAAACATCACCCTAAGATATATTTGATATTCCAAATTCAAAAATGATGTATATTTTAAAAAATTCAATGCATATAAGTTACAATAATTAATTTAATAATTAATTCTGTCTGTCAGAACAAATAGCGTGTTTTTATGAAACAATATATATACAAAGATTGACACTAGTTGAAGTCCAATTTCAAAGTGAAATTAATTCCAACGACCACTATTGGATTAAATTGTAAAAATATATTCTAATTTCACTTTAAACCAAATTAAAAAGATAATATTATCATATAAATAAACTAGATTAAAAAGTGGTTTTCAATTAAAATACAACAGTTTTCACTATTCATTTAAAAAATGAACATTAACATAAAAATACCATAAATTTAACCAAAGTAAATTTAAATGTCCCAATCATAATGAATAAGTTTATTTTGACAAATATAGCTTATAAAATTATCAAAAGATAGATTTAAAAATGGATCACCATCAAAAGGTGGTAAACCAATCTTTTAAAAATATTAGAGTATTTCATGCATTAGGTTGGATTTATTCTCATTTTAGGCCTCTAAAACACTATCTAATTCATAAATAGAAATAGATAACTATATCTATTATTCATTACTTACTTGGAATGTTACATCCTTCCACCTTTAGAAAATTGCGTCCCTGTAAGTTATTTACTTATCGTATAAGTGGGGGTATTTATCCCTCATAGCATTTTCAGATTCCCACGTTGCCTCTTCAACCATATGGTTTTTCCACAAAACCTTTACCTGGTGAATTACCTTATTTCGCAACACTTTCTCCCTTCGGTCATGAATATCAACTGGTTGTTCTTCATAAGAGAGATTCTCTTCCAACTGAACTACCTCTAGGCTCAAAACATGAGATGGATCTGGCATATACTTTCTCAACATCAAAACATGAAAAACATTGTGTACCTTAGATAAAATTGGATGTAAAGCCACTCGGTATGCAACTGATCCAACTCTCTCCAAAATTTCATATGGTCCAAGGTTCCTTGGACTCAAATTTCCTTTCTTACCAAATCGCATCACACTTTTCCTTGGTGAGACATTGAGAAAGACATGACCACCTACCTCAAAAGAGAGATCATTCCTCCTGTTGTCTGCATAACTCTTCTGCCAGCTCTGAGCTGTTCTCATGCGTCTCTGTATCAGATGAACTTTTTCTGCCAACTCTTCTACCAATTTTGGTCCCATCAACATCCTTTCCCCAACTTCATCCCCGAAAGCTGGAGTTCGACATCGCTTTCCATATAACGCCTCAAATTTTTCCATCTATATACTGGAATGAAAAATATTATTATATGAAATTTCAACAAAAGAATGATGTTGGTCCCAAAATCCCTGATAATTCATCGAACAAGGACGTAGCATATCTTCCAAAGTCTGAATTGTTCGTTCTGACTGCCCATATGATTGAGGATGGAATGATGTACTAAAATTTAATTCAGTACCCAAGGACTTTTGAAGGCTTTTCCAAAAGTTAGAAGTAAAACTGGGATCATGATCAGATACAATGGAGATAGAAACTCCATGTAACCTGACTATCTCTTTAAGATAAAAATGAGAATGTTGATCTAGGGAAAAAGTATATCGTATAGAAAGGAAATGAGGAGATTTAGTCAAGCGATCAACAATAACCCATATTGCATTATTACCTCGAGGGGTCTTTGACAATCCCACAATGAAGTCCATGGATATATTCTCCTATTTCCACTCTGGTACTGGTAAAGGCTGAATCATCCCTTTCGGTAACTGCCGCTCTGCTTTTACCTATTGACAAGTCAAACACTTCATAGTAAAATCAGAAATATCCCTTTTCATTCTGTCCCACCAGTAATAGTCTCGAAGATCTCTATATATCTTAGTACTTTCTAGATGAACTGAAAACGGAGAACTATGAGCTTCACATAACAAATCTATCTTCAACTATGAATCAAGAGGCACACAAAATCTCTTCCAAAATCCCAAAACACAATCATTATCAATGTTGAATTTAGGCAACTTACCCTTCTGAACCAGCTCTACTTTTTCCTGCAACTCACTGTCTTTCTTCTGTGCTTTCTTGATTATGTCTGATAGAGAAGATTTCATTGATACCTGAAACAAAACATAAGGACATCATGCACCAAGAACTTTTATGCCAATGTTTATCAAATCCTTAACCAAAGGATCACGTTCCAAGTGCAACATTGTTAATGAAGAATTACTTTTTTGAATCAAAGAATCAGCCACTTTATTTGCTTTTCCCGGATGGTAATGAATTGTAAAATCATAATCCTTGATTAATTCTAGCCATCACCCCTGTCTCATGTTCAATTATTTCTGAGTGAATATATTCTTTAAACTTTTGTGATCGGTATATATTTCACACTTTACTCCATACAAATGATGTCTCCAAATTTTTAAAGAGAAAAACAACAACAGCTAATTCCAAATCATTGTGGGGTAATTTACCTAATGAGTTTTCAACTAATGTGAAGCATATGCAATTACTTGATCATTCTTCATTAGGACACAACCAATTCCTTTCAATGAAGCGTCACTATAGATAAAAAACTCACCATTCCTGGAAGGTAGTGCCAAAACTGGAGAATTCGCCAATCCTCTTTTCAATTCTTGAAAACAATCATCACATTCTTTTATCTAGATAATCTTGACACCCTTCGGAGTTAGCTTAGTCATTGGACTAGACAACCTTGAAAAATTTCTAACAAACCTTCAATAATAGTCTGCCAAACCAAGGAAGCTACGAATCTCAGTTACATTTGTAGGACTTGTCCATTCTTCAACAACCTTTGTTTTTGTAGGATCAACAGTTATCCCATCGTTAGAAATAATGTGACCAGGGAAATAAATTTTTTGCAACCAAAAATCACACTTTCTGAATTTCCCATACAATTTATTTTCATTCACGGTTTAAAAAATAACCCTTAAATTTTATTCATTCTCCTCTTTATTTTTAGAAAACACCAAAATATCATCATTGAAAACCACCAAAATCTTATCCAAGAACTGATGGTAAATTCTATTCATTAAGTCCATGAATACAACAGGTGCATTGGTTACCCAAAAGGTATTACTAAAAATTCATAATGGCAATATATTGTACGAAACACGGTCTTCGAAACATCTTCTTCCTTTACCTTCAACTGATGGTACACCGATCTCAGGTCAATCATTGAAAAATACTAAGCTACCTGGAGCTGATTAAACAAATCATCGATATGAGGAAAAGGATATTTGTTCATAATAGTGATGTTATTCAAGGATCTATAATCAATGCAAAGTCTTATAGAACCATAATTCTATTTAACAAATAAAATAGGAGCACCCCATGGTGATGTGCTAGGTGGAATGAAACCTTTCTCTAATAAATCTTGCAATTGCTCTTTCAAATCTAAATGTTTAGTTTGAGCCATTCGATAAGGGGGTTTTGAAATTGTCTTAGCATCAGGAACTAAGTCAATGGTAAATTCAACTTCCTGATTAGGTATTATTTCAGGAAACTAATTAAGAAAAACATCAGGATACTCATTTACCACTTGCACATCATTAATCAGAATAGTTCCCATGTTTTCAACGATATGTGCAAGGTAACATTCATTTCTATATTTTACATGTTTCTCGACCTCTTGATATGTTATCAACAGTAAGGGTTCATTCTTGTACACAAACTGAAAGCCTTTCTGAAATGAGACATCTTTATCTCTATAGTCAATCATAGCATGGTAAATAGAGAGCCAATCCATACATAGGATAACATCAAACTCTACTAGAGGTAAAACAGTAATGTTCGCAAGTAGGTTCTTCCCACGGATAAGGATAGGAAGATTATTATAAATTCTTTTTGCCTCAACATTTCCCCTAGGTGTTTTTACCACATTTTCAGGAGTCATTTCATGAGATGGTATTCCCATTTTACTAGAAAAGTTTTCAGAGATGAAAGAATGTGTAGACCCCGAATAAAACAACACACTGGCATAATTTGAACAAACAAACAAAGTACCTAATACAACATCATTTGATGGCCCGTCATCTACTGAAGTAGTTTCAAAGGATTTCACCACCCTTTTATACCTGTAGTCTAACTACTTCCCATCAATCAAGCTCTTTTTCGGACACTCATTTTCATAGTGACCCATCTCATTGCACATAAAACATTTCACTAACTATAAATAAAAATTTTTCTTACCATTTCCCTGATCTTTTTCAGTGTAATCACGTGCCTGATGTCCCATCTTACCACATCGGTAGCTCTTTCCAGAATTCATTATACATTCCCCAACATGCATTTTACCACATTTATCACAGACTGGAAACATAGTTTTCTTATCATCAGACTTTTTTGAATAATTCTTCCCTTTCTCCTACCACCTCAGTCTCTTCTTCTGTTGGTTGTTATTGAACACTTGATAATCGTAAAACTCCATTTCCACCTTCTCAGCACATCGAACAAGCTTTTCATAACTTTTGAACTCATGAAAAGCTAATGGCCTTCGATATTTTGGCTTTAATCCTAAGTAAAAATGATTGATTTTACTATCAAGGTCTTGGATACAATTTGGAGCATACCTTGCCAATCGAGTGAACCTTCCTTCATAGGTAGCCACTAAGTCCTCCTCTTGCCTAAATTCCAGGAATTGTTTTTCCTTCCTATGTCGAATATCCTTATGAAAATACTTCTCAAAAAACATACATTTGAATTCATCCTAGTCGAGAGCATCAATCTCATCAGCGTCCCTGATATTTTTAACCATCGACCACCACTGATCTGCTTCACCCTCCAAACTGTAAATAGAAAGACTATGATTTTGATTGTTTGAACACCCCATGAAATCGAAAATCTTCTCTAGTTCTTTAATCCAACCTTTAGCTAGCACATGGTAAGATGATCCTATGAATGATGGGGGATGTTGCCTCATGAAATGTTCCACCACTAACATGTTCCTCTGTGGTTGATCTGGCTGATCTCGTGCATGGATACCACAACCATTTATTTCTTGAGTCAACTGCACCATTACTACAAAAAACTATTCAGTTCCAATTCTGACCATCTCAGGATGCTAATTTCGAAGGTCATTACCTCCTGTATGCCTTCCTAGCACTGCTTCCTTGTTTCCTCTGCGGAAAACCATTCTGAACAAACATGACTTTGAAAAAGCAACATGGTAATCTTCAAATGGAATATCATTTCAATTTGAACATAAAAATGTATTTTTGGATAATCATTTAATAGAATTCTAACTCCTAAAGTTATCTAAAATGCCCTTTGATACCAACTATAAGGCCCCAGCCTTAAACATTACTTAAAATTGAGTTATTACAAGATTACACATTAGGGATCTTTTTAGGTTTTGAGTTTTAGAGAATTATATCATTAAACTAGCATTACATTCCACATTTAAACAAAGTGGTTACATAAAAGATAGTATTCATTTTTTCCATCAATGGAAAAATATTTAAAATAAAACATGGATTCTTTCTTGACACTTCCTTGACACTATCATCATATCATGTACCATTCCCTTGACCTTTGAAAAACATTTCAAAAACCTGGGATGAGCATAAAAAGCACAGTATGGGTAATAAAAATATGGAAAGGAAACATGAGTTCATATATACATAAGAATGAAATCATACTTTACCCATAAAACATAATAACTTTAACATACCATATCAAATCATGAATAATTCGTAGAAATCATAATACATAAAGGTAACTTGAGGCATTAATAACATTCTTACGTAGGGAGTAACCCTCTTGGTTATGTTTGGAATACCCATCACAGTATAATACCTAATTATCTTTGGAGAAACCTTAACGTTTAACCCCTTCACGTTACCCAATGCATTGAAGAGCTATATCGGGCTCACCCGCCCTTAGTTTATCACGGAACCACCCATCTTCATAACACTGACCAAGAACCCTAACATAATCATATCACATAAAAAATGCATAAAGGAAACATAAAATTTCCACTTTTCAATCAAAAGATATAAATACATCACATTGATATAAAAACATTATGAAAACCATTTTAAATACCAAAATAAAATAAATGTAAAACATGGTATTTATTTTTCATTCAAAAAAATTTATGGCTTGTAGAGGAAGCCGAAACTCAAATAATGGTCATGGAGGTGGAGAAGTCTTTGCCGCCGCATACGTACGACAAAATAGAATTCCCTTTTTTCGTTTAGTAAACACTTCATATAAAAAGATTCCTTTTGAATAATCGTAAAAGTAAAAGGGTTTTATACACTGTATAAAAGAAAGTTTTGTATAAAACAAAATATGCCTCAATGAAAGGAAATTGAGACGGATTCCCTTACCTCGTGTCCGACTTGACTCGATCGTTATTTAACCTCCTGAATAATAAACTTGAGTTAATTTATAATTTCTTAAGAACCTTTATCAAGTTCATTATTCCTTTTATATCAGTTATTACCATGTCATGAACACTATGTAATTATTTTTGATAATAATGGTCGTTTTGTTGAGCCTGGGCACTTGAATCAAAAATAAACTTCTTGTAATTAAAAATTGTTCATGTTGTAAAATATATATTACATAAAAAATTATATTCATTATTTAGATATCATATATATCATATATATCCATTATATACATGAATTTATAATATTACATAACATTTAGAGGTAAGAAATGAAATGCACTGTTCATGGATACGGTAAGCCGTACGTACGCATGAACGCTACTTCCATTTCTATTTCATATTTAATGGAATTATAACATAATGATACATAATAGTATTATAATTGTAGTATGGTATTATATATAATATCATTAAATCTATCCTTTATACGTACCAAATATGGTATTAACGAATCAAATCACTTTGAGGGGGCGATTGTCTGCACTTCCTAAAATGAAGATATCGCGTTTACCCATAATGGAAACCCTAAAGGTATTCCATAAATGAAAAATACCGATGCTTAAGGAAAACATAAACATATTATATATCATATATAAATATATTGACATCTTAATGGACACATTTGAAGGTGTTAAAATAATATTTAACAATCATCGTTTCGTGAGGCAGAAATTCACCATCCACTGAAACAATATGTTCTTTAACCATTAGATGTAGGTGTGTGTAAGTGTAGCTAGAATAATTATTATAAAAACATCCTAGTATATTTAAGATAATGTAGTTGTTACAAAAGAAATGAATAAAAATAGTTTAGGGGGTTGGAGAAGAAAAATAAAACAAAAGAACACAAGTGAAGACATTACCTTAAAATCGGGTAACAACCTTTGGTTTGAAACAAAAGTGTTTCTTGAAGATCTTACTGCCTAAGGTACGGCTTATAGGATGAGGAGAGGTATGTGGAGAGACAAAATGATCAGATCTTGGCCGATCCAAAGGATTGAGAGGTGTGGGTAAGGAGGTAGAGGTGGGGGCCTTTTATAAGAGGAGAGGAGGGGCACTCTTTGAAAGGTATAAAATGATACTTTATTTTCAATTGAGTATCGAATTTAAAAGGTCCCAAATTGTTGTATTTTGAGGATACGGTGATAAGGGTTCAAAATATAATCATCCAATAGGTTTTTTACATGTGTAGGACTTATATTTTACATTATCTTTTCATTTTATTTAAATCGTTAAATAATGAGGTAATCACTGCACCATCATGAAGTCATAAATAATTTAATTTATTTAATGTATAAAAATTATACAAAAAATACTATGATGTATGAAATCTTTTTATCTTTCCAATTACTATTTATATTCAAAAATATTACTTGTATAACAACATGTAAAAATTGTTTTAGAAAAACAATACATGTTTGTGTCATTTTAACTTTTACTTTAAATAAAAGGCATTAATGTCATTATCTAACCCAAGTGGATCCATGGGGTCCTAAAAATAGACACATGGGTTTTCTTGGTTGGCCATGACACATCCAATAAGGTTAAGACATGTGTCAAGGTCATTTCATGTTATTAAAACATTATTTTTACCTTAAACTACACTAATTACCTCTAATCGCGATTAAAACATTAAAGTTACTATAGACCAAAAAATTATTTTATTCCCATTAAACCACATTTTACTTCATAATGACAACCATGTATGTCCGATTTTTGAAATTCAAAACACAGAGGTGGTAAAATTTCATTTAAACGAAAAATCATTTTTTTTAAGTACCACTTAGTGGTATCACTATTCATCAAAAATTGATGTTTTTCAGAAAAATTCCAAAACATCACCCTAAGCTATACTTGATATTCCGAATTAAAAAATGAAGTATATTTTAAAAAATTTAAAACATATAAGGTACAATAATTAATTTAATAATTAATTCCCGCTGTCAGAACAAATAGTGTGTTTTTATGAAACAATATATATAAAAAGATTGACACTAGTTTATGTCCAATTTCAAAGTGAAGTCAATTCCAATGACCACTATTGTATTAAATACTAAAAATATATTATAATTTCACTTTAAAACCAACTCAAAAGATAATCTAATCATATAAATAATTTAGATTAAAAAGAGTTTTTTAATTAAAATACAACATTTTTCACTATTTATTAAAAAATGAACATTAACAGAAACATACCAAAAATATATCCAAAGTAAATTTCAAAGTCCCAACCATATAGAATAAGTTTATTTTGACAAATATAGCTTATAAAATTGTCAAAATATAGATTTAGAAATGGATCCCCATCAAAAGGCTGTAAACCAATCTTTTCAAAATAATAGAGTATTTCATGCTTTAGGTTGGATTTATTCTCATTTTAAGCCTCTAAAACACTATCTAATTCATAAATAGACAGATATGACTATATCTTTTATTCATTACTTACTTTGGATGTTACACATAGAGATTCATTGAGGTCTATAATCCCTTAACTCTCTTGGGTGTGGGTCCTCCATACTCTTTATATTGGAATAGTAGGTACTCCCCCATAATAAAAATGGAATGGTTCCCCATTAAATAGACTGGTACTCCCTCATCTTCATTTTATCTTGGGGAGTGGGTCCCCTATTAGATATTTTGATTCCTCGACTGTGGAGTGTAGTGGAAAGGTGCATGCCCTCCACTCGTATTTTTGTGAGGTTGCAGAAGGTGTTTGTAATCCATGATGGGATTATTTTGAAATACAAACTAAGTCATCATTATTATATAGAAATGTAGATTGGGATCATTATTTTCAATTCACATGGTTATCTTTATAAAAATATTTTAAAATGGGTTTTTTTACCATCTTTAAAGATGAGTTGATATAATTATTTTATTTCATTGATTCCCTTTTGGGTTTTGATAATCTTATGTGGGTGTGTATACACTCACCGATGCTTGTGGGTTTCCTTCATATTTTTGTATTATAATGTTAAAAAGATATTATAATTGAAAATTGTGGAACATGTATTATTGTATCTTTACAGTACAGGGTGGAACTTACCATGTTTGGGGGTCAGACCTTGGGATCTTAATCCAAGAACCCCCCTAATTCACAATTTTTAGTTTCATTCAAATTTGGATTTCCCCTCTAATTATGTATGGGAGTGTATATTTACACTTACAACTTTTTATTACATATTGAACTCTAATATGTATCTTAAAGGTTTATTCATTCATTCTTTACTCTCTAGAGTTTTATACATTGTGATATCTCTACAAAATTCCATTGTTGTCTGTTTTTTTAGAGGAAGTATATGTATATATTATAAAACCTACCATTTCTGTGATATGGAAATGTAGATCTTGTATCCAACCCTTAATCTATAAGCGGTTTTATTGGGGTGTCATTCTAACTTTACTATTATATTATGTGGGTTCCTGATGAATCATTTTGTGATAGAGTTATATGAGAGGAGTTTTTCCGTATGGAGATGTTTGAATAGTCATGTATTGAAAATTTATTTGTGAACACAGGGAAAGAATTTTTATGTTTTTTGTGTTTGGATCCCATTCTTGGGAACCCAGTGTTGGTGTGGTGGATGATGTTTCAATACCTTGAGACTCTATCAACTTGTTTTTAAACATAGCATTATGATGCCCTGGTTATAGAGAAACCATTGATACATTTGTCATACAAGATTGTGTTTTTTGACTTCCATTTCTTACAAAAGACTTGTCCAGATATAATCTCCTTAATAGTGGTATGTCTGTATATTTTTCAATATGATTGTTTTTTATAGCTAAATAGGATTTTGAGATAGTATTAAGATGATTCCCAATTGAGAAATGAGGCCAAAATTTATGGAATTATTATTGAGGTTCCCCCTAGTATATCATAGATAAATGCTTCTACCGAATGGTTATCGCATGGATACACCTACAGAGTTATAAACGAATGATCATCAGTGTGTAGAGAAAATGATAAATTTAACATGATAAGATGATGATGTGAACATTATTTGTGCACTTCAAGAGTTCCATCATTATTGAAAACTCAATTTTTATGATGGTCTAGACCCTCCATCAATGGAGGAGAATATTTAGGAAATGGTCCTTGTCTCTCATAATATGTGGAATTTGACCTATCAAATATTTCTGATCACACCCATCATTCTACTTAGATAAATAGGGAATTGGTAAAGTCTGGTCATCCAGACCATGACAAGGTAACACTCCATGGGATATAGATGAGTATCACTTCAAGAAGGAGTACACTACATCGACCCCATTGGTAACCAAGGTTTAGTTAGAGGTGGTAATATCAGTTTTCTTCATTGTGTTGGATTCCTCTTGTTTAGATATAATTCCTAATAGATAACTCCTTCAGGGTAATATGGGGATTTGATGAATTCATTTTTTAGTGATGTTTAATTTGTATTTTTATATACAAGGATGAGGGATGCTTCCCCACCATGATGCGTTATTGTTTGAAGGAATTTAAATTCTTGTGGGTGAGTTAGTTCCACCCAATGTGGATAGTTTCTAGTTGTAGTGGATGAGTTCCTTTGATGTTTTTGTCTGAGGATGTATTGTTCCTATTACGGTTTTAGTGAGAACCTTGGTTGTGGGGAACTTGTAGAAAATGGAAGTACAACTTCAAGAAGTGGAGGATTATTACCCAGAAGCACTGAGGGTGTCAATAGGCACAACCAATTACTTATCTTATATAAATACATTTTTAATAGATAGAAAAATAGTCCACTCCTTCCTTTTTCGATTTATTTTTTAAGACCTAGAAATTATAGTGGATCCTTTAGCTCAACCCTTTCATCTAGAGACACATAATGAGGAATTTTCTATGGGTTCACATCACTTTTGGGGGTGTTACTAGACTGTTGAAGGATATATCTTCTCATGATATCCTTCTATAATTTATATGATACCCTGTGCTATTTTAATTGTGTCTAACTGTGTACGAATATTTTTTTCAAAGTTAGTGAGAGTGAATCTAAAAAAGAGATGGTCGGGCTTGTATGTTTTAAGATATAGTTGAATTCTCATTAGTATGATAATATGAACATTTTAGTGGTACATGCTATGATAATTAAATTCAATAATGTTTTGGCGTAAGATGATGCCTTTTTAAAGTACAAGTGTAGATTACCTCCCCATTGGGAAATTAAATTATTATTTGATTTATACCTCAAGACAACAATTGTATATTTTGTGGAATATTGTATTACCCCAATTGAGCTTCAAGAGTAAAGGATGTAGTTTTAAGACCTTCATGAGAATGTTTCTATCAATCACAGCGTGTTCCCTTGATCATCTTTCATGTAATTCAGGGAAAAGAAAAATGAGAGAAGGTGGATTTTTATTGTTACCATCACCCAGATTAGTTGATGATCACAGATAATTACCCTTTACCATTTATTAGAGAACTATTTCACTGATTTTATAGTGTAATATAGTTCTTGATGTTTGGACTTAGGTCCTTTTACCACCACAATGGTTTTCATTATGATGGAATACCAGTGGTAATATTCCAATATTTCTACGGGCATGAAAAGATCATGGAAATTATATTTCGTGTATGTAATTCCATTATAGTGTTCATTAAGAACAATAAATGGATCATATATCCTCTAATAAAAATTTTCATGGTAAAAATTATCGATAACATCCTGGTATTCTAGGATTACAAGGTGGTTCACAAAGATCTTTTGAGGAAGGCCACTGAATAACAAAAGGAGAATCAATTCATCTATGATCATGAAGTGAATATTTTGTAATAGTGAGGTTTAAATTTAATGTAATTTCATCTATAATTATGGAATATATATGGTACCAACAATACTTGATTCAGTTCTTCACTGTGGGCCACAACATATAGTATCATAGGTGCATAGTTTCCTCAATTATTTAGTGTAAAATCAAAGGGTTGTGATTGAATATTTACTGATTACAACATGTTTGAAAAACTTTAAAAGGGAAGGGAATACAATTTCGTGGATTGATAAGGGAAAAATCACTCAAAGATTCAAGGAAGTTCTTGATTAGTGACCCTATGTTGATACTTCCACTGGTATGAGTTCTGTACGTGGTGTTTTTGATGCCTCTAGAGATGAATATAGATTTTTATTGATGTAGTGAAAAGTAGTGATTTATTATAGGATGAGTTAATTGATACCACATGGGAAGAACACCATATCTCTTTAATTTTTTTGGGAAGTGGTACTATTCTCCTTTAGGATGTGGAGCTATTATCTTTTGGGTATAATTTCATTATTTTTTCTGGACACCTTATTTTGAGATACATGTCTACCTAGAGATAATTAAATATGAGATAGATGTTTTGATTAGATTACTAATAGGACTGTTCTTTTGGGATAGTCTATACTCATGGTAAAGGAAAGGTATTTGTAGATTAAATTATTAATAAATCTCATTCTCATTTGGTGGAGGAGGTGGTAGTGTAGTTTTCCTCATTACAGCTGACCCTGGAAGATTAGAGGGGTTCATATTATCTATAGAACATGGTGGTGAACCCCCTATTCATTAAACATGAGAGAGAGAATCTATTGGGAGATGATGATAGTGATGTTCTACATGGCTTGACATCCTCATATGATTCACAATATGGAATTTTTTAATCTGATGAAAAAACCATCCTTTTTTTCTGGATAGATAGTGGGTCAAGATTTATTGCATGAGGAGGTGTTGATGGAGTAAACTAACTCCCCCTCAGAGGTTAATCTGGGATTGGAAAATATATAACAAGACATTATGTCTTACTTTCAGTTATAAGACATGAGGCAATGTGTTGTTTAGTGTTTCTAAATTCCGTAGATGACAGAAAATTAATGGTGAACATCAGGTTCTATCATGTATGAATCAGCCACAAGAGTTTATTAAATAAAAGTGGGATGAAATATTGATAGTTTTGTGATGGGGTCTCTAAATGCAGTAAAAAGACACAAATCAATTAGGGTGATGTTTGAATGGTCTTCTAAGAAAAAACATTTTATTTCATATTAATGGAAGGGATCAGTTGAGGTATTGTGATATTTATACATGCATGAGACCATCTTACTTTATAAAATACCCATGGTAATCATATTTGCATACGATTCTTGGTATATATCATAGTTTCAGAGTAGTTAGTCAGAGGATTTCAGGACATTGTTATATATAATCATAATGTCCCACTTCTATGTGGATGGACAATCTTAGAGGCCCATGTCATATTTGGAAAGAGTATTGTGATCCTGTATATTGGTATTCAACTAGAGTTACATAAAACACTAATTATTGTATCTTTCAATCTACTATCACCGTAGAACCTCTCAAAGAAAAGTATATAATACCCTATGGCTTATCATTTTTTTTGAACTAATGTTGGGTATAAATCTCATTTTCTTATAGGAATGGTGCAGTAAATTCCAAATAATGTTTTAGGTGGTCTTCGACAATTTTATGATAGCATAGTGACAAAAAAATATTGTATAGACTGATATCATAGGGATTTGTAGTTTTTGTAGGGATAAAATTTCTTGTTGATAGTCTCTCCATGATATAGATTATAGCATTTTTAAGTGGGGTATTACGATTTTCTCCATGGTTCATTCAAACATTCGATTTTTTGTGTCGGGTTGGTAACATTTCACTACAAGGATTTACACTTGAAATGGTACCAATTACATGATATATTTCTTGGGTCATAACCTAGGAGATATGTGGATTACCCATCACATGTTATTATCCTGGGTGAGTTAGACACTGAGGGTGGTCTCATATTACTTGGAGTACCCAATACTGCTTAATGGTATATATAGGAGAAAATTTTATGGATGAACTATTCCTTTGGTTTAACTACTTTATTAGAAGAGGGGCATTTAAGAAATCTCAATGGAAAATAAGATCCTAATACAGGATCATTATCATTACCTTTTTTTGTAGTTATCTTTTTTTGGGAAAAAATAATTGATTATGGGGAGAATGTAAAAAACTAATCTTTTGTGAATTTTATCTATTTTATATTTCTACAAGTATCTAAGTATTTTTATTTGGGGTTGAGGATGTATTTTAGGAAAGATATGAATTTTAATATAATATATTAAAATTTCTAGAAATATTAAAACACATGTATGAATATTTTCATATAAAGGGTTATCCTATTTATTGGAACCTCATATGAAAAAAATGAGATGTGTTTTTTTACGGATACTAGGTTTACAATAGGAATTACATATGGTTTGTCTTCATCAGATGTTATTTGGAAGGAAATCAATAAAGAGAATGTTAAATAAATCCAATATTAAATCATTTACGTTTATTTAATTTCAATCCTAGGCCTCTCTCTACAAATTCAATGTTTTTAAAATTATTCAAGCTTAGTTGAATAACCATGGGTAATTTGAGAGGAGGGGGAGGAAAATCCACCCTCAGTGATGAAGAGCTTATGTCCCTATATTAATTATGAATGAATTAAGGAGATTCATGGAATGAATAATGAATAGAGTTGAACCTTCAATGAGACCTCTACTATCTATGTTCTTCAAAAATGATTGGTCCATTCTCAAGGTAGGACTCAATATTTTTATGATTACCACCATATTTATTTGGTTAATGAGTATTTATTATTCATATATTTTATCATACTATAATCATGATACTGAAATCATCCTATATTGAAAATTATATTTATGTTGATTATTGTCTTGTTTCACCCTTGAATCACCACTTTTGTTTACCATAATTATGATAGTTGGCTAGGATCACATTATATAATGATAATAATCACTTTTTATTTTTATATCTTATCTCTATTTACCATGTTTTTCACCATTGGACCATAGGATCAACAATTATACATTTATTGATATGCTAAATCGTAATTGAACCTCCATATTCTTGGGGATTTTTAAAATGAAAATGGGTTGACACCATTTATATGTTTCAACATGGAACAATGGATTGAGGGTGTTTGTTCTGGGAATCATAACACTAATTTGGAAATGGGTGGCATGGTAGGTAATGTGTGGGTGACCAAAATTATGACTTATGGCCACCGAAGGTTGGGAATCAATGTTTGGAGATGCGATAGATGAATGGAAGTAATATAATTTATATGATAAAGTCATGGTTAGTGGAGATCCCGAGAGGAGAACCATATGGTGTTTTGGGATGATGATGATAACAGGTGACCAGAATCTATCCATCACGAACACAATAATGTAGATCAATAATGATCCATGAATCATTTTGGATTTAATGTAAAGAGTGCACGAGGATGATATTTAGACAATACATGTGAATATTATGGGTTTCTATGAAAACCTAATATAAATGGAATGTTTTTTAGAAGAACTCATGTTGTGTGACCCCTTTTGTGGTGACTATGTTTTTAGTCTACTCTAGGTAACTCAATCATGTGGAAGTCCTATATATCTTTTTCTTTTAGATGTGTAACTAAAACATGTACTAGAATCACACACTAAGGTATATCATGTGGAAAATACACCATATACCTTGGAGTACATACCAAGAACCCATACAAATTTAGGGAACCCATTTCCATCAAAAAACATGAATTAGACCCCATGTTTTTTCACAAATGGTGTAGATCTGAATACACCACCAGTAACCATACTCAGATATATAATCCCATGTTAAGTGAGGAGCATGTCTTGGAATCCAATGGTTCCTTAATTATGATTCAAATATACGACATGAAGTGTAATTTTCCTCTTACACACTATGTGAATCGAGTGAGAATGAACATAGTTTAGACTTATGATACATTTCAAACACCAATTAAGAACATTAATTCTATTTCCTACATAACCATATACCTTGAATATATGTATCTTCAGTACATAGATTTGTGCCTGTGAGTATTATATCCTATGTATTTTTTTTGTATGAATAGATAATTGCCTTCATTTTGGAATCAGATAAACAACACAATGTGTTATGATTGAGGATCCCCATTTCGAAATTATCCATTAATAGAAGTGATCTGGTTTGATAATATGAGGGTCTTCATGTTTTTACTCACCTATCACACCAGTTTTTGAGTCTCCCACTCAATTAATACATGTTTAGTAGCTACTCCCCCATGCTATATAGGTTATGATTACTCTATCAACAGAGTGGTAAACATCCATCTTCAAGATCTAGTGGGGTTCGGTCCTCAACAAGAGTTATTACTCCCTAAAATGTATGGAATAGGGGAAACTTGCAAGACCACTCCCCTGATTATTGTGAGGATTTGTCTGGTTATTGTCATTAAATCATATACCTTTGGGATCTATTGGTTGAGTCATCTTTTTTAATTAAATATAAAGATTGATATCCTCATTTTTTACTTCTCTTATAATTTTTTATGAGAATATATGGTGTTAGGTTTCATTGCCATCTTTAATTATAGGTTGAGTTGACTATTATATCCAATTGGGTATCTTTTTTTTGGGGCATCGTACTGGGTATTTATATAATCACCCCTACTGGGATTTTCCCACACATGGTTTTTCTTATGAATAATTAAACTATATTAATAGTTAATTTAGTATGACTAGTATTGATGGATCTTAATATTATGTGGTGGTGTTTACCATGTTAGGTGGTTGGACCCTAGGATCTTAATCTAGGCCCTCACATTCTTTACCTTTTTCAGTTACTTCTTTCTTTGGATTCCCTCTATATTTCTGGTTGGGCATTAATTTTCCCATTATACATTTTTATTACCTTGTTACACTCAGATATGTATCCTAGATATTTTTTCATTCATTTTTTACTCATGAGAGTCATTCAATTAATTATATGTCCACACAATTTCATGTATTTTAGTTTGTGTTTAGGTTCATAGGATAATGACTCCAATTTCAATAATGTAACTACTTGGTGCTTATCACCATATCGTTCCCTATTAAAGATGTGATTGGGTTGTCAATCTCATCTTACTATTGGCCCAGGTAGGAAGTCGGTGGGTTGATTCATGATAGTGTTGTAGATATTTTCTGTTATAAAATCACATAAATTTATCATGGCCATAGATCCGTAGAAAAAAGGTATACCTCAATGTAACAATAACTCCACTTTCCTCCAAATTTTATTATTATTTATATACTTTTAATCTATTATAATTTCTCTACATTCATAAACTAATTAATTTACATTGACACAGATGATTAATTTTATTATGATATGGTATAACAATTATAATTATTTTATAATATATATAATTTCTCCCCCCTTTTTTACAGAGTCCATTAATTGTTTGTTATAACCACCAATGAGGGTGTTATCTATTTATTATGTATCACCACATTTATGACTGGATATTGTTATATATATATATATATATATATTCTATTATGTTACTGAATAATTAATCAAATCTATTTGTAATTTCTATATACCCACCTCTAATGAATAAGTCTTGTCAATGGATGGTTTACGCAGCAATAATGTCATTTTCCATTATTTAATTATTAACACATTTAGTGATTATTAACATAGCCTATATATAATATTTAAATAATTTATTTAATATTTTTTTTTGGGAATGAGTTAATTTAACAAATGAATAATTAAAATATAATTAAAACTCTATAATCAAAAATAGAATTGAATTATTTAAACAATCATTTCATTCAATGATGTAATATTCCATTAAAGGTAAATAAATATATTAAAATTACTATAATTGACCAGTAAGAATATAAATAAGTTTAATAAGTTCATGTGTTAATGATTCATTAATCAAAATTGGTTTTAAATGTGGTGTAAAAGTGATGAAACAAAAAAAGAACCTAAGGGAACAAGAATATCCCTATGATTACCTTTATGATTCTATCTATTTTTAAATAATATTCTTTAAGAAGTTTTTTAAGTCGTTTATACATTATATCTCAAAATATATTTACTGTTGACATTGTACATACATTTAAATATCCATTCGGTGTAATCATAATCACTTATTCCCAATCCATTACCTAGAATTATCATAAGGAGACACTTGTCCCAATTTCAACTCTTCGGGTTTGGTATTATCATATTTCTGTAGAATCTTTCTTGATGAGTATATTCTTACATATAAAATTATCACTGTTCATTTTTCATTTAATTATTTGTATTTACATGTAATTATCATTTTCACCCTTTGATTGATCCCTTAACTTTATCTCACCAAATGATTAAGGGAACTCTCAAACTCAACTCTTTTATTTCTACATTATACGTTATTTCTCTCTAATTACATTTTATTCAACTAAAATAAATTATAAATGAATTTAATTTAAAATTCATTTCATTTAATTTTTTGATAGTCATCTCTTAATTTTCATTTGATAGTTTAATATCCACCACTAATGATTTTGATAAATCCTTTATTTTGAAATAGGAATCTCTAATACATTTTATGAATTGTTTAGTTTAAAATATGAAAAATTATAAATTATCTGTCAATGCTTCCCTTGAAGGTCATAAATAATTTTACCATCCTTATTTTTGGAATAAATAATTATATTAATTGATTTATTAATTAAATCATTATTATGAAAACCATTCCAATTTCATTGGTTTGTTTCATATGTATTCCTAATGTATGCCTATTTTATATGTGGAATCCATGATTAAGAAAATATTATGATTTGAAAAGAGGTATTAAAATTATATATCCTTCTAATGTATTTATTAAATTATTATATTTCTTTAGATCATTATGTGTTCACAAAAAGTACTTAGAGTTTTCAATAATCTAATGCTTGGAGATGATGTAGCTAGCATTATCTATGATGTTATGATTTGATTGAAGCAAACCCAAATATATGATTATGATGATAATCTATTAGTGGAATTACATTACTTATTCATATTATTACTTTGAATATGATCTAATGCTTTTGATAGGTTGAAATGGTCATGCAGACCCATATACTCATGTTGATTCATGTCTATTGTTATACCCTATTATTCCTCCCATTACTAGGCTGTTAGTACACATTTTTATGTTTTTCCCCAGGTGATCATAAATGTTATAAAAAACTCAACCAACTAATCATAGGTCTAAAATTGAATGTTTATTTATTGTGATATGATGTTATAATGGTTACCACTTTAATATGTACTTAGTTCCTTGATACACTGAACACATGAATCTTGGAACGGTTAAATGTAAAAAAATTTTAGGATATGTATTTAATGATTGTATATGTTTTCCCCAGATCCAAAAGTATGGGTTTATGGTGTCTCAACTCACAATTATTTATCTAGTTATGGGAATAATTTTTTATTACCATGTTTGATATTACATTTGTACTTTCATGCCTCCATGAAATTTATATAAATTGACTAATATTTCATCCCAAAAAAATACGGGTTCATTTTTTTCATGGTTTTGGTAATAATTTCACCAATTATAACTACATGAACAATATCACGCCATATTTTCAATATTATCTTATAATAATCATTTTATCCTCTTACATGACATATAATTATTATACCAACATGCCACTTTCTATTACTCCACTATAATTATTCTAAAATTATTTCAAATGTTCCAAAAACATTTTGAATCTTTTATGATACATAATAAATCCAAGTAGAACATATGGATAATAAAAATTATGTAATAAAGGAATAATATAAAAAATAATATATCACAATAGTCATGAGGAAATTTTTTAAAAATATAAGTTTTTTATATTTATTTTCAACTAACATCGAATTACTAGGATTCCATATACCACTAAACTAATTTTAGGATATTATAACCCATATTTTGTTGTTAATTTTAAGACTAGGTCATCTTAAAGTACACATAAAAATTAATTTCTCAAATCGAAATAATAATTTTTTTGTTGTATTAAAAAATATCAACATTCATTTTATAATATTTCATAAATATAAAACAAGGTAAAAATAACTAACAAACGAAATAACCTACACTCTTATAGAAATAACATACCAAGGTCAAGTTGTTGTAATAGTGGGATCCCTAGACCCAACAAAATATGGATTTTTAATAACCATATCATGTATAAAATTAGATATTCATGATTTACACATAATATTATAGTGTATAATATCATGTGTCTACTTTTTAGTGGTATGTCCATAGTTTATTTTTTGTATCAAAAGGTTATAGAAAATAACTGGAAAAAATGAGGGACTTGCGATACTTTGACAAGAATTCCTAATATAGGTCCTATGGTTTAGATAAATAATACTAATTAGATGTAATTGATGTTAGACTGTTAGTTGTTTGGGGTTTATAATCATTGAGACTTATTCTCATGAAGTTTCACAATGGTCATCGCTAGTTGGTCAAATCATGAGGGAAAACCTACCAATAAGGACACCACATGTTTTATATTTCATTGGTTGTTCATATCTATTTACATGGGTGTTGTTCCCCTAACATGATATAATTATCAAAATGTTACATTTTATTTCATATTTTATTTAAGGAAAAACACCATGATACTGAAGTCGTTACAATGATTCTTGTGTTGAGTGCATTATTTTTGGAATAACATATGATGAATACTCAAAATAAAATTTGATGATTTTTAGTTAAGGAAGTAATAAATCTCATGCCTGGTTAACCAGGATGGTATTACCTCCATAAATCTATACCCAATGTAGTCATAAGTAATTAAGTCTAGATAGATGAAGAAATAATAAAAAAATAAATGATGATGACACATGTGTGCATCCTTCATTATGAGATATCTAAAAGCAAAGAGATTATTTTACACAGTGTGCATTTTTAGGTTTTCCATCATTGATATGAATATTTTTTATATCATTAAGGGCCTTACCAGGTTCATAGACTTTTCTATTGATAAATAAATATTATTCTCTTCTATGGATATATGATTCTACAGGGTCACAGATATTAGCGTATTCGAGATTCATCCATATTAAGGTGATTATGAATATAGGACATGGTAGGACCCACCAAAGGGTCTTAGTATTGTCGACGTTTTATCGATCACTGATAAATAAATAAAATCATTATCATTTAATTATTGAATAATTGGGTTGAACTTATTTATTAAATGTATTTATAAGATTGTATATAAATTAAAAGAATTTTATTTTATAAAAAAATATTATTTTAATAGTTTAGTATTGCTTAATATTAGTGGAAATTATGAGTTGAGTTAAATGAAAATGTTTTATCACATAATATATTTTATCTATATTCAAGTTATGTGGTAAAATATAAATTAAATTTATGATGAAATTTAGTTCATCATAATTATTACATATTACATATTTAGTGGTCAATAAATTTATGTGATCCAGGAATCCTATTGAGTTATTTTCTGTAATCCACTATATAATTAAGAGTGTAACTTCATTACATGTGTGATTCATGAGTTTTGAAGGAGATATTCTTTATCATCTTTCATTCTATAGAGACTAAGTATCTCTCCAAGAGAATGATCCAATATTTCATTCAGAGATAAAGGTAAGGGGTCAGGGTGATCATCGTGTTGTCAAAGAGATCATCATAAGTCTTCTCTAGCAACTAGAATTAAATGATTAATGTGTGAGAATACATTTAATTAATGTGTGGAAGATCTAGAGGTGTTTGGATTTAGATCCTTCAAGAAACTGTTGACGATGATGAGTTTTTGTAGAGCATGATCCGATTCAGAATGAGGTACTCCTTAATTTTTAGTTCATTTCTTTGAATATTCCATGCGAGATACTCATACCATTATAAGGATTTGATCAATGGAGAATAAAAGTTCAGTTAATATAGAGATTAATTTAAAAAAAAATCCTTTCCCACCTACTTTCTCTACATGACCACGTACAATCAAGTCATGTCAAAGTGATCATGTAAATTATTTGAGCCATGGAAAAAATTAATGTTTCATTAAATTAAGTAAAGTTATTAAATTTCATTCCCTCGGGCATACCACAAATCGATCTAATATTATATGATGAAGTTATGGTCATTTGAAAATGTTAATAGATAATGCAATTGGTTTTATGGGTATTAAAATTGATTCTGATCGAATGTGGTTCAATGGATATTAAAATTTATGAACAATACATGAACACACACACATATATATGGATATTATTTGTAGGAGTTATAATGGGTGGATTTTAATATTCTAAATAGGTTTCTATGACTACTGGATTTGTTTTAATGCAAATTGTTTTTTTTTAGAAATTAAACAATTGATTTTCCATGCTCTAAAATTATATTAATGGAAAATTTTTAATTAAAAAGACATGGATGTAGATTCTTCTTAACAAGGGTGTTTTCTAATATAAAAAAATTTCATGTTGGGTGGATGATTAGGTTGGTCTATAAGATAATTATTAATATTTGTATACAAATTTCAAAAAAGCAGATTTAGTGAGAGGTTTTTTTTTTCAAGAGGGATCCCCATTGAATCATCCTTCTCCTCATGCCACCCAACAAGATAGACTAACTATGCCCCATTCCTTATAACCAAACATCCCCTTCCACCCCTCAACAAGTTCTTCCTCAGTGAGGCCGCCTCCTAGAATATCGATGCACCCAGCAAATCCCACTTCTTTCTAGAATTCATGGATGATCCCACATGGAATTAGTTATCTAGATCCACCCCCTGATTGAGATCACCATCCATAGATCTGATGCTATCGGCTCTGTCCAGTCCTACTGCCTCCCTCAGGCAACATGGATGCCACCTGGTTGAGAACCCAACACCAGAACACTATGGATCTAGTCAATCATCACCCTCATTCACTATTGTCGACATATAAAATGATCTAATCCACTTACACATTAAATAACTTCTCTTACTCATACCAAATGGAGAGCTCCACTTCCCATTTGAGTTCCTAGTTTTCCATCGAGCACTACCGGTTGAAACCCAAGCTGTCGCGACCACCGACATCCCTAAATATTCTATAAGACCTAGCGTCCGTCATCTCTTATGCTGCAACCATCTCCAAAACTACCTCCCTATTTACAATAATATTAAGATACCACCCATTCCCGAATCCTATCCAAAATTGGAATACACACCGACAAACATTCTAGATCCTATTAGGTTCATGTGTGTGATACCACTAATTTAGAGATAACCTACTACACATCCACATTTTTTCATTGAAATTTGTATGGGACAGGTCTTCCTAACTCAAAGTGGGTCTGGTTTAAAAATTGTGGCCCATAATAAAACAAAACAATAATTTTATGGCCCAAAATGGGCCAGTGCAGGGTCAACTCTGCCCAAACTGGCATTGGGTGAGGTTTCATGGGAAATGTTAATCAAAATTTATGAAATTTATAAATTTTATTTTAGAATTAAAATAAATGAATTCAATATTCAATTTTTATTTCAAATATAATATTTTTATTCCTGAATATAAAATTAATTTAATTTAGGTATTACCATTAATTAATTAACTAATTTAATTTTTGGTTATAAAATTAAATTAGTATTTGGACTAAATAAATTAAATTATTTGAAAAATTAATTTTAATTTAATATATTTAATTTCCTCTCTTAATTTATAATTTATTGAAATTTAATTTTCTCACACTTTAAATGAATTTCATTGACTAATTTTATGAAAATGATTAACTTAAGTATTGTTAGTTTGTTTAATTTGATTATATTTTATATGTGGTTGATGATTGTAAATAATTAATAATTTTTTTATGGATGTATGTGGGTCAAATTTTTTTTGGTCAATATGTATATGGGTTTTCACATCGAATTTATAATTTCTATATATTTTTTCTTTTGATACCCCCTAAACAGAGTTGGATTATTTTTATACTTTGATGAAAATGATGAAAGTCTTAGACCATGAAACGTCGATGTTAAATAAAGATCATAAGTGGGAAAATTGGAAGGGGACGAACTCAATCATGAGTCAAGCTATGAATTAGGTATGATACCCCTTCAACATGGTTGATCCACTTAGTTTAAATGAATCAACTAGTTTTATATGCTCATGAATAATTAGGTAGCTTATTTGTTTAATGAATTTTTTTGTTAGTTTTTGCATTTATATGAAAAGGGAAAAACATAAAATAATGGACAAGTGAAATGCATAAATAAGCAAGTAATGTTTTTCTATTTATGATCAGTTATGATTGTGACAATATAGGGTGAATTAATTGATATAAATAGATTACATTCATAAAAAATACATCAATGAAATATTATAGAACAAAAGTGTTCCATTGTTTGAATTTGAACACAACCAGGTGTTCGAGGTTCTTTGTCGGCCACAGATAATGGTTTCTCCTACTAATGATGAGTTATTATGAGAATGATGGGCTAACATAACTAAATCTTGATGAAAATGTGTGCCCATATCTAGCATTCTTCATATATAGAGCTAAGCATTGTGTAATTCGTGTTTATGATTTTAGAAGTAGATAATTCACTGAATAGATCATGGATCAATGAGTTAATACATTTGGTCAGTCAAACACATACCTAGAACTCTAAGAGTAGTGGAATAGCCATAGTTTGTAGAATATTATGAGCTATTCATGGACTATTTCCACTAGAATACTAAAGGAAGAAATTATTCTAATTCTAATATAAATGGTTACTAAAATTTGATAAAATAGTTGGAGGCATTTAATGTCTTATTTAATGAATCTATAATTTATACAATGGTAATGAAGATAAAAGTACTAATATACTAGATTTTTTATATAAAATGAAAAGTAATACTGTATATACACATTGATGAATATGGTGAATATTAAATTTTCTTTCCAGAAAGAGTTTCTGATGAGTAGTATAAGTGCTTTCACATGGTTCAACGAAATCATAAAATCATGGTGTAAGTGTCCCCAATACCTGTTATGCCACCATAAAATGTGAAGGTATAAAAATACTTATTGGAGATTCATGTATGATGCATATGCTAGTTTTTCATTATGGTATCTTCATTGTCTGATTTGAGTTGTGGATAAAACATCAGGACCTGGATGATTATACATGTTGTCTCATCTATAAGAATGTTACCCAAATAATTTGAAGAAATATGTTGATGGGTGATGATTTTACTGGATATCTGTTAATTGAAATATGTTTAATGATCATTACATGGATTCCATTCTCATATATTTTTCTCCTAAGTATCTAGTTTCATTTAATATTAGAAAATGAACATTATAGAAAAAATTATTTGTTACATTCATGGTATGGATTTCTAGGTGTAAAAGAACTCACAGAGTGTATTACTTTGTATGGTGAATTTTTTGAAAGACAATGTGAATATTCCAATAGAATGGTTTATTCCAAAGGCACCTTCACAACATCCTTAAATAGTAGGTATTTATCATGAGTTTATTTTTCATCATATATCATGAAGCATTAAAATGGATGTTTAGACGAAATAACCTAAATTAAAGAGAAAAATAATCAATTCTTCTTCAGGTATATTGATCAAAAGTAAGAAAACATTACATTATACAAATTTTTGTATTAAATAAAATATTCCAATCAAATATATGTATCATAATATAGTAACCAAGTAATTATTTAAATGTTATAAGACTAAATGTGTGTTCTCCAAGAAGTTGAGAATGGGTGGTTCATAAGTCTGTGGTGGAAGTACACGACTTCTATATTTCCAGGTGAATGATCCCAGAAGATGTTTTTATTGAGTATAAACAATTTTTTTTCATGTGTCATTTGGACACTAGGAGAAATTATTGTAGTTCAATAATGAATGTTATTGGTGTTGAGTAATTCTCAATATGTAGTTTACTGATATGTGAATCTGAGATTATGTGTGATGAATATACAAGTTAAGGATTATATAACATGTTGTTAAATTAACATTATCTATCACTTAAGGATAATAGAAGATATAAGGATATACCAAGTATGGTATTTAGACTTTTCAGAGCTAAAAAACTAAGTATTATATATATATATATATGTATTTATTTCATACAAATAAACCTTTAATAATAATGGTACGTAATAAAGTTTTTCAACTAGTTTATCAAGTTAGAAAGAATTATTCATATGGTAAGGTACTGTGTGTACACTTTATATGATTCCTTTACATGTTTAAGGAATGTGAGAGTGAAGTTTATTATATTCATATATATAATATATGATATTCTTTGGACTACATTTCGTTGAATGTCATGACGAAACACTCAATGATCTTTGAAATATAGCATGGAGTAATTCCTAAATTCACATTACCTTATAGACATTTTGGATATGAATCTTATAAGGAGAATCAATTAAATTTATTTAATATTAACCACGACCTAGAAAATCATAATGGATAAATTCCTAAATACATAATTAATGATACACATAAGAGAAAAGATGTTAGCAAAAGGAGTATCAATGCTGAAACTTATATTCAAGGAAAAATCATCAATTGTTTAGAGAATATTTTCAAATAACAACATTATACGATAAAAATATGCCAACTATAATGACTAGTGGATATAATATAAAGAATAATATGATATAAAACATTCATTCCCAAGATCATGTGTTTAGATGCAATGATTTTTTAGGATATAATGAAGCGTGCCTAAAACAAAACACAATGTGCATCGAAAGTAATTATCGTAAATTTTTTTAGGATATGACCAAAATACATATGATAAAAATGATATACCCAACTATTAGTCTATATTTCTATATGTGGGTTTACATAACTATTTTATATAATGGGAGAAATTAGGATCTGTGTATAGTTAATGTTAGGGATCCACTAATAGGTGACACCGAAACAAGTTTCACAGGATGATTTGGAAGAGTAATGTTCCTGATACACAAACTACATAGAATGGCTAAAATAATTGTAATGGTTTTATATTCACTATAGTTGGTGACAAATTATTCATTGAATAATAAATCACACAAGTATGAATTATATGACAATTAACTATAATTGAAAACAGTAAAACAAATTCAATAATGGATTCTATGTATCATAGTATAAGTTAATTATTATTTTTAATATTGTCGTGGCTATTCAAGTGAGACTATACATGGATGAAACAAGTGTGAGACTAGTAAGGATTGGTTGGTTATACCAAGTCACTATATCAATATCCATTATAATGTTTCTTGTCACAAATTTCTATGATCAATTTTTGAGAATTTTATATCAAGACCACAAACTGTGGAATGTGTGTATATGATGCTTCCAGAAAGGGACAATGACATCACAAAATGAAAATAAACAGTTAAATTTACTTAAATATAGTTCATGATTGATGTAAGCGAAATGATCCTAGAACCATAATTTAGAATAAATCATCTCTAGGTATCTACCAGAGGTTTGGGGGCGCATTATGTTTTCTCAAGTGATATATGTTTGGTATCATATGGACAAAACATTCTTAGGAATTATTTTCCATGGAAATAATCATAAATTTATGTGCGGAATTCTAGAGGTAGCTTTTATAGTGATTTATCTGTGGTGATTCTAGTCCCCAAATGAAACCATAATTATTATAGTGTTGTATTTCCCAGTTTTTCACAGCTGATGTATAATACATGATTGTTTCTTTATATATACCCTATATTTTTCTATGGTGATTGAGGTACCCATAACGCTGATGAAGGTTATCAATGGATGATTTAGTTTTTGAATAAATTCATACTCATGATGTCTAAAGGGTGATAGTTACCATTTCCATTTTTAATTATTTAGGTATGGGATGCTAGTATATTACAATTTATAACCAACCATTTGGTTATCTCTCCTAGGTATGTTTCATGGATTCCTTTATTCAGTATTTTTTTCCTAAATAACTGAGAGTTAAAACAGAAATGGATATTTTGGGTATCCTCAAATGTTATCAATCAGTGATAAAATATGTTTAAAATTTCAATTATTTGGCACCTCTATATCTATATTTTGTCTGCTAAAGATTTAATGAAGGAATGGTTCCTTTTTTGAAGCCTAATACTAGAGCTACATTCACCAATTCTTTGATCAAGTATGAATACCATTGTAAAATTGGTTTTAATTACCATCATTTTTTGAGAAAGCCTGAAAAGGAAGCTTATTGAAAGTCATTATTTGTTTCTTGAAATTGAACATTAATATGGCTAGAGATAAATGAAAATGGAGAGGTAAAAATGGTAGGAAGATACCTTTCCAACCTTCCATTTAGATTTATGAAAAGCAGAATCCAATGTTTGTTTCTAATGCGAGAAACCCAAGAACATTTGAACTTATTTTCCATCAGCATTGAATACCTATCATTTATGTGGATTCTATGGTCACATTATGATGTTCTATGAGATAGACATGCATTATAATAATGAGATTCATACCTAGAAGAAACTTATTCAGTAGTGTAATGTTTTGTCACTTCCATTGAAAAATTGGATGTTCATCATTATTTTGGGAGCCTATTCCAATGTAATATTTATTATTTCATGCGGTATTATCCCATATTTTATGTGCATAGATTCTTTTTTTCATAATATATTAAAAGGGTTTTCTACATACATTATTATATTTATATATGTTCATACCTCATTGTTTTTTCTTTTTTCACATGTATGCTTTAAACTCTGGGATGTTTTTTGTTCATTGATTTAGACATGGGTGGGACCTTGGGTGTATTTTTTTATTCTTGGTGGTTTGGTTTTTTTTAAAGTTGTATTATGAAGGACACAATGTGGTATGACTCTATCTAAATTACCATGAAATGGTGTTATGTGGAGTTAGATTTGAATAAACTCATATAGAATTTGCAACCCTTCGGTTAGAAACCTATAATTAAAAGAGAGGAATTATTTTTTTCCAATTTAATGTAATACATTAGTATGGGAAATTATCATGCTCTTCTTTTGGTCTTACTTTGGTGTAATTTGTATGTGGTGATTCGTAAATACCTCTAGAGATTTAGGTAAAGTGGTTTAACAGTTCCATTTTATTATTTGGTTAAAAGATTTTATTAGTCGACAAAACATTATAGATTGATTTTAAATGTTGGGGAGATTAAATTTGGGTTTTTTATTCTCCCTCTTGTGGTGGTTGGAGATGCCTGTTTTTTGAGTGAAATTGTTTCTTCCTAGATGTGATAATTCTCTTTGGTGTATATATCATGTGTTTCACTGGTAATTGAGAAATTATTAATGTTGGGGTGACCTGTGTCAAGTGTCAATGAATTTATATAATTTTTTAAATATATATAAATGAGTTTGTGCCTTGATTCCCTATTTTTGAGGCTTACTAGGTCGGTGGTAATTGAATCCTTACTAGGGTGATAGTTTTCATTGATTTCTTGCCTGTTAGAATTTTCTGAGTACTTGTTGGTGGTATTAAATATCATGGTAGATAGTTTGTAAATCCCCTAGGAATGAATTTACTGTATTAATATGGTGATTTATTTTTCCACTGTGTTCAATGGTCTTTTGATTTGAAACATTGGCATTTTGGAGTCTTTTTAAGAGGTGCACGGTTAAGGTGAACAGCTTTTAAACCATTTTGGTTATATAGGATAAACCATGAACCCTATTTAGTGTGTTAGTGGGGACAAAAAAATTAGGGAACAAATTTATATAATAGTGCAGCCAAAGTGTGAAGTATATTAATGTTTTAATAGTGGATATGCACATGGCTTCCACATTATTTGGAAAATTGTGTGGGGAAACTACCTATCTTACCCATGATAGGGAATTTTTTTCTTTTTCTTTTTTTTTCATTTTAGGATTCTCCCATAGGCCACACCCATTTGGTACCCATGACCCAAAAAATTCCCATATGGTTTTTTAATCCCTCTATGGTCCTCTATAAATCATTCTAGGTTGTTTCTTGGTTGATCTTTTTCCATGTCAAGAGGTATGATTCTCTCTTCATTCTTCATCTAGTTTTCTGTATTTCTCTCCAATACCTCTATCTAAAAATTTCATTATTGAAATGGGTTTTAGTATTTGGGGATTTTTTTTGAAAGGGTTGTGAGCCATAGTAGTATTCCAATTCATGTGGATTTTGGGAAAGTGACATGGCCTCACCACATGAGGTAGGTGTTTTCATTTTATTTTCTTTTATTCAATACTTCCAATATTATATGGGTTTTCTAAAAATATGGTTCACCTTGATATTCATAGTATATAAAATCTAGTGTTTGTTTTCTAAAGTTTGTATTTATTTTTATTAATTTCTATATATAAAATTGGAGTAATTTCATGTTTTAAATGGTTTTTTCATTGAAATGGTATTTTATGCACAACCCATTTTTGATAAAACTACAAGGTTAGTGTTTTTAATGAAACAAAAATGCTTTTTGTTTTTAAGAAAAAATAGGATTCTTAATTTGATTTCATTTTGTGTTAAAAGAGTTAATTCAGGTTTCAAAGGGTGTTTTAGTGTTAGAATATGGAATGGAGATTTCATGGAAATGTATGGTTGTACTAATTGATGAATATATTTTCATTTTGATTCATATTAGAATTCTGAGTATTTTTGAAAAATGGGATTCGATATATATATATATATAATATTTATAAATTATAAGGATTTTTTGGTGCCTTATGATGTGTTTGTTGTTTATTATTCCCTTGTTAACCCCATTTCTTTTGTGGATATTGTTCTTATACAATTGATAGACGTTATGTTAGGTATCTCTTATAGTTCTTATGTTTTGGAGAATAATTTGAGGGTACTGTGGGAGGTGGGAAGGATGTGATTTTTTGAATTACCCTTAAGAGATTTTTGTTTTATTGTGATTAAATTATTATTCATAGTCTACCTATGTTATTATTACATGATGAAAATGAGGATTCCAAGTGGGTAATAGTGGGACATTTCTTGGATAGTTTAGATTCATTCACTAGATAGTCCCCCTTAATAAAATAAAAATCTAGGATTTTGTTTTTATAATTGATGAGATTTCTTGTAGTGATTATGTGAATAGATATGTTGTCATAGCCTTCCAGAAGTTAGATCCATGTTTCTATGTCTTGTGTGGTCCCGTTTGCCCCATGTTTTTACCTCATTCTTTGTTTCTAGGTTATTCCTATCTCATTTATAGTTTTTAATTTTTATAGATTAATTCATAGATAAAATTTCATGATGTTTTTATCTTTTTGTGGTTTTTCCTCATTTGGGTAGTGTTACTCCATCCATTAATTTAGTATGTCTCTTAGTGATTCTATACCATTTAATACATAATTACCCTTAGTTGGGGGGGGGGGTGGGTGGAATATTTTAAAGGAAAATGGAAATGTTTTTTCAAAAATGGATATCCATATTATTAAGTTTTTGAAATTTTTAAACCACATTTGTGTTTAATTTAAAATCATTCTGTTAACAAATAATTGTTTGGGATTCTTTAGAAACAGAATTATTTTGAAATAACACAAAATTTTTGAAATGGTTTAACACATGCGATATCTGATGAAGTGAATTTTTTAAATTTTATATTCTTAGATTTTATAAAGTGAAAATGAAATCCTATTTTTCATTCATTTTTGAAACAAGCATAATTGGTTTTCTAAATAAAAGAAGTTAAATTGAGTCATGGTGGAATCCTACTCACATCATCTCACACTTGAGATTATAATGTTGTTGAGTATGTAGTGTCAATGTTTTGAAATGGATTATTTGGAATTATATTTTAGGTTTCATGCAGTTTCATATTTCTCTAAATTGGATGGCTTTTGGGGTTGTGGTGGTGACTTGAGTGCCATCGAGAGATGGTGATTAGGGATTTGGGTTATACAACCGATTGAATTGATTTATTTTTGATCTTGATCTTTTGTTTGTCTCATTTAACTTTAATTTTAGTTTTGTAATTTTTTATCTAATGGCTATTTATTTGAGATTCATATTTTGGTTTGTAGAAACTTATTTACGTTATGATTTGTTTGGATGTTGGGTTTATTCACATTATTGAGGCTAAAACCATACCTAATGGTTTTGTTAAATAGCGGTGATTCTTTGAATTACCTAGGGGGATCGATGATGCTCCTCACATATGTGGGGGTATTATTTGTATGATGGATCAAATGGAGACCTAGGTTGGTTGATTATAATTTATATAATCAATTTCATTGATATCTAGAAATAATGACTAGTGAAAATTCAAAAAAATGTATATAGAATAATATAAAAGTATTTACATTCCCATTGAATAAATTCTTCAAAACTCAATTTGATGGAGTTATGAATATTATTAACTAAAATTAAACACATAAAAAATATGGAATTAATTCATTATAAAAATACTAAAAATTAAAGGTATATATTATACATATATAAAATTAATAAATTTTTTTAATAAATACAAATGAGGATCTTTACTATAAAGGAGAAACTTAGTGGTTGACTGACACATAAAATTATAATAAACACTATAATAAACACTAAATGAATAAAAAATGTAAGAAATGTGATATAAAATTTTCATTGAGATAGATATATTAGAATTCTATGAGTAAATTTCGAGAGAATTAATGATGGTAAAATATTATAAGTTAAAATCACAAGGAAACCATCATGTAATCATTGGGTATATAGTGATTGGGAATATATTATTTTGTTATAAATTATATGAAAGAATGATTTAGAATTTAAAAACCATATTGAATATATTGGATACATACAAATATATACTTTTTTTATTTCAATGGAATTATGATATTTTAAGAAATAATAATGTATTCCTTTTCTATTAGAGATATATATAATGCTATGGAAAATTATTAATGTTTTATTTTTTGATATTAAATAATTTTTTTAAAATTTAAATATTTAATTTAATAAAATGATTTTATCCTGACATTAGAATAAATTTATTTTTGAAATACTAAAATTTTACCAAAGAGGGAGAAATTCCATAAAAATAGAATTGTTTTCTAAAAAAATAGAGTATTTATAGGATTATATTTTATGAATACATGGATAATTACCCATAAAATATTTAAAATGGAAAAATTATATAAATAATCAATATTGTAGAGAACTGTGAACAAAAATAGAGAACTAAATAGATAAATAGTGCACTAAAGACAATTATTTTTTCATTTTTTCAACAAAATAACACTCACTATACCAATAAATACCATCTTATTCCACCCATTGAAAACAAATTTAGGTTTTGTCTCTATAAATTCAACTAAAATTCCTTATACTAAATATCATATCCATGTTTTGTAGGCTTTGGCCAGAATATGTTTTAAAGATACTATATACAAAAAAATATATAAATAAAGGTGTTATATTAAATAAATTATAATGAATTCTTCTCATATATTATCATATATATTTATAATATTAACCATTTTAAATAAAAATAGCTAATAATGTAAGAGAAAATATATATTAAAAGGTTTCTATTATATCAAAATCATTAAGTGTTTATAACTTATTTTTAAATTTTATATCGTCTAATTGATATAGTACAAATTTTGTTTAATCATAAAAATTAATTATATAATTATATGATTATCATCAAATGCATGTTGATTAAAATATATTATTTTTTAAAATATGAATTAAAAATTGATTTAGTTTTTGATTATGTGAATTTATTGGTAAACTTTATACATGGCATGTTATAAAAAAATTCATGGTTAACGAAAATGACATGCCCAAAAAAACCACGGAACACTCATTTGGTGGGAATTAGTTCTACCAAAGAAGAAATGATTGTGGAACATAAAAAATATGTAAATATTATAAAAAAATTATCTCTGTGATACCATAAATAATGAATTGATGTACACTAAACAATACTCGAGGCTATAATATTGAAAAAGCCATAAAAAGGGGAATTATTATACTGTAATGATTATTATATAAAATTTACTCCTAATAAATAATTAATAAATGAAAATAAATTAAAAATAAAATTTAAACTATTTTTAAATAATGATATAAAAATATTTAATTAATAAACTTATGTCGATTAGACATGTAATTTGAGTACATTCAATCCAATGAAGTGTGAAGGTTTGTGAATTTATCTCTTGATCCCTCTTTTTATTCTTATAAATATATTTATTTTTTAGATTATAATTTTTATTTTGTTGCATTATATTATTATTCATTTATCTTCATTCACTAGTAGAAAATCACATTATAACATTAATGTTTTTACATTATTTTTTCAAAACTAACATTAAAAGATTTTTTTGAGGCCATTAACATGGGTTTTTTTAAAAAATGATGTCAAAAGGTCATTAGAATGACATATACATCAATTTTTTAAAAATCAAGAAATAAAAGTCATTATGAGGACCTTTAAAAAATGTTTTTATGTAAATTAGATGAAAAAATATATATTAAAAAAATTTAATATCCATAGTGATATTCTAATTTTTTCGACATGATTTTTCGAAATCCATCATCCTCTCTGCTCAAGATGGAACCCATCCACATTAAATATTCTTCTTTAGTTTGATTTGAAACATCATTTTTCATTATTTATTCTTAATCATCCATACTTTTTCTTTATTAATTAACCATCAGTATTATTCTCAGGACATAAACAAAAATCCACTCATATCATGACCACTCTACAAGGTTTTTCTTCATTTTATTTTCTACTTTATTTTTGAGAACATTTCACATTAATCTGGAAGAAGACACCATGTTTTCACTACATTTTAGTAAATCCATTAGAATTTAGTATATATTTTCCTTTATTGAACTCTAAAATTTGTAAGTTATTTTTTAATTTTTGGAAGATTAATTAATTATTTTTTAGTTATAAATTGCATTAATTCATTCTTGTGTTTGTATGTATCTTTTTATCAACTATAATTTTTTTATTTTTATTTGTTCCAAGTTATTTTTTTGATTAAATATTTTTTATGAAGTAATTTTGTAGTTCCATGTATTTTTATTTAAAAATTTTTTATTTGCAAATTTTTTATCATTATAATTCGTTTTTTGAAATAATTTTTCTTCTTAAAATTTTTTATGTATACTTTTTTTTTCATTACAATTACCTTTGATTAATTTTTTTATTCTTGTAAGTTGTTTTTCCTTTTTAAATTATTTATAATGATTAAAATTTATATTAAAAATTTATGCAAGTTTATATATTTATATTCTAAAATGTTTTTAATATTATTGTTTAAATATATGTTTAAATACTAATATATTTTAAAACTTTTATATATTATATTTTTAATTTTTATGTATTGAAATGATTATATTTTGATAATTTTATGATGAAGTAGTGATGAATATGAGATAGGGGTTGAGATTTTCTTGAATTTTATGAACAAAATCCTAAAAAAATCTATAATCTATCCAAGTGTGAATTGTCAGTCTTTGGTAAAATATGGTACATAGAAACCAAACAATATCAAAAACAAATTATAGTAGAAATTATAGACTATAGATCTTGGTTAGTGAAGTAAAAAAAAGTTATGATCTTCTGATGATGAATATTTTCATCATGATATAGTTGATCATCTTGAATAATTAAGTCATGATGTAGGTGTCGATAATTTTGAAAAAATTGTTTCATATCTATTCAAAGATGTTTAGAAACCTACATTAATAGGTTTCACTAAATTTAATATGTTATAGATTGATATATGATTAGTTAACATGAATTAATTATATGGTTATAGTGATAAATGTTTCACTGAATTTTGTGAACTTCAAAAAGGGACACATCTATAAGGAAACATGCTTCTAGATTCCAAATATGTAGGAAAAACAATTATTTTCAATTGTTTTAATGTATAAAAGAATACTTGATTTTCACAACTAGTATATTCTATATAGTAAAGAAATCATATTTTTTATGGACGTTATGAATATGGGACATCATTATATAAAATAGATGAAAATTTAAAACACGATTCACTCTCAAGAATAGAAAAGAAACCTCATACTAATAAAATTTGGTATATTTAAATAATTTATCATTTCAAATGTCTATATGAAAATTCAGATGATACAAGGATTCTAAGAGGAGATATTTGAGTGAATCATTGATTGAAACATATATCACCTTATTGATTCTGCATAATGGAAAAGATTATATAAAAATTTGGTTTTGAAAATAAAATTTCATATATTATATTGGGATTGTTCACTTATATAATGAATATTTATCATATTCTAAATAACTTACATAGTTCAAGGCCCTTTATGTTAGTTTTAAAAACATATTCCCCATACATATGTTTGAATAAAAAATATGTGATGATGAGCTCAATTATTTCTATACCAAAACATCATAGAAATGATATTGATTTTTATCTATCACCATTGATTAATGATTTAATATTAATATGGGGGACAAGTGTTATATAATTTAATGAAAGCAAGAAATATTATTTTCTTTTTCAGGATATGTTAATGTTTATTATAAAATAATTAGCTTCATACATAATCATATCTTTATTATGATGTTAAAGGGAATAAATCTTGTCTAATTATCGAAGAGTAGACTTCATATAATCAACTATTGAATGGAAGAAAATTAATGTACAAGGGACACTTGATATTTTGGTGAGTTGAAAATCATTAACAAAAAATAGATAAAGGAATATGATTGTTTATAATAGTATGAATTTTACCAACAACCTTTATCAGTTGAAAAATATTATGACAAGGTAATTAACATCTGTAACATTTGAAATGAAATGATTTTATGGTCATAAAAAATACAAGGAAATAAGGTTCAATTTTATTTTAACTAAATTAGTAGATATTTTTTGATTCAAAACCTAACATTGACCATATAAATATTGACAAATTTTTTTTTCTACTTAGAAAATTATTAAACATAAAATAATAGAAAATGGATTGATTGTATGTAAGACTGTAATTAATAATTATGGGAATATGATTGATTTTTATCTCCCATAATGAAAGGATATATAATATAATTTCTTAAAAAGTTTCACACATTAAAAAATAGTGTTATGATACATTTTTTAATTAATGAATAATATAAAATTACCAAGTAGGTTTTCATCAAATGTAAAAAATATGGTATTTTTGAATGACGTAAATTTAATATATATAAAAATTAATGATTTTCATGTATTTATGGAACCGTTTCTATTTGATTAATTTAAGGGATAATTTTGATAACTATAGAATTTTTGTCAACAAGTTGTTTTAGTTTTCTAATAAAATCTATAGAAATGTTGGTAATCAAGATTTTTTAGTTGTGTTGAATATTTATAGCCACCTAGGATTAACATTATTGGAGATTATATAATTTTAGATGAATAGTCATCACCTTACAAATGCACATGTATGTTAGATGAATATTCATCACATAAAAAAGTAAATTCCCATGGACCATAATAGTTTAGTGTATCCAGACACTGAGAAAACATTCTTCTTGTTTGGTGAAATACATTCAACGTCACCCGTAAAGATCATCCCCTTTAGTACCTCAACATAAAACCTTTCATCATAACCCAGGTAGAGGAAACATAAGAAAGGGGTGAGATTGGATTCTCAGTAAATGTTTAAAAAGAGATAAATAAGCATAATCATGAACATATGCATTTGAGAACATGATAATAAATTATAAGATCACAAACAACATATCGAATATCATACCCACGTGTAATTACATAAATTTAAGAAGTTCAAAAGATATGAATCATAAGGGAATAAATAGCATAATATATGAATCCATAATAAAGGAATATGAAATGTAATTTTTGAATTCCCGTGAACATTCAATTACATTCCCTATATGTCCATGATCTTTGAAAATGACTTATATATAAAAATTATGGGGAAACACCTACTATTTAGGACACACCATCATCCCTAGTTGTAGACCCTCCTTATAAGGGACCAGGTTTCCCCGTTTTCCAATATTTGATTGGGTTACCCCATCTACCCATAGTGTATTAGGATTCCCTATATTCCCATAGTGGACCGTGTTTCCACACTTCCCATAGTGGATCAAGTTTCTATATTGTCCAGAGTCGATTGTGTTTCCCCAGCATCCATAGCGGATGAAACCTGTAGACTTGATTCCCATCATTATCTCAGTAGATATAAATACTTTCCCAATTCATTGGAGAGATATATAGGTCCCACACATAACATAATAAAACTATACATACATGAACCAAATTGTAATAAAACATCCATCATACAATTTCCCTTAAAAAAAGATGGGTTTTATAAAAACCAAATCATAACCCGAGAAATGAAATGGGTATCATAAATATTAAATTATATCATTACCTTTATAAAAGATATAGGTCTCATAATAAATTCACAAAATCATAATCTGTTAATAAAATTATGTTTCAAAAGCATATAATCATTGGAAGAGAAAAATAATTCATAAACATCATTCCATAAAATCACAAACTATTCAATAAATAATATTAATGGTATTCTTTGTTCATATCCCATGTAAATTATAAAACATAAAAAAGTATGTCTTATTAAATGGAGAAGTATTTTTTAAGATAATATATAAAACATATTATAGAAAACCTAATTTATTTGAAAATATTTTACCTAAAAAAATTTCAAAAATCTTTTTCTTATAAATATCATCATCGTCATAAATATAATAAAAGTTGTTTAGAAAGAAAGAAAAGAAATAAAAACAACCTAATCCACAAATGGGTAGGGCAGAGAGACATTTTTCTATGGGGGTCTAAAAAAATGGAGACCTAGAGTATCACCTCTTAGAATTTTAACCCCTAGTGGTTTCAAGATCTAGAAGTCATGAAAATATACGCACTCCGTTCCATGAAAATCAAGAGATGAAAAGTAATCAGCAGCCCTGTTACCTTCCCGCCAATAGTGAGACACTTTTGTATGGCTACTGGGAAGAGAACGACACTTACGAGTGAGATATTAAATCGAACAAGGAGTAGGTCCCAGGACATGAATAGTTTTGTGAACCATCATAGAGTCGGTTTCAGATTCCAGAAGATGCAGGTTATGCTACCGACACACAGAGAGTCCTATTTACATAGTCTTAGCTTTTGCCACGAGAGAGGTACCATGCCCTAGCCAGACAGAGAATGCCAAAAAACTGAACCAGAGTAGTCACGAACAATACCTCCTCCAGTCCTAATTCCAGATTTTCATGAGCCGTCAGTATTAAGTTTCAAAACACAAGCCAGAGGGAACCACCTTACACAATTTCCTAAAGGTTGATTAATAGAGGCAGGTGCTCCATGAGAAGTAAAGTTAGCTGTTGCAGCGTAGGAGGCTCCCTAAAAAGATAAAGGGCCCTACCCATGTCACGAAAGAGGGATATGGTTCTGGAGATGATCACTCAGCCGAATGAAAACACCCTATCGAATTCGTTTTTGTTTCGTGCTTTCCATAATCACCAACAGCCTGCCTGTAGGACAAAGTTCCTTGCTTTTCTCTCATAACTCACCTCACCCGTGCTGTGAAACAAACAGACCATGAAATTCTCGTCCGCCATATTTAGACTAGAGACTTCTGTTAATACACCGATGAATTCCCAAACCGCCTGTAACCACTCTTTTTCGAATAACAAGTGCATTGAGGTCTCCTCCTGCTTCCTCCTACAATAGAAACACATGGAAGCCATTTTCACACCACATCTTCTAACGTTTTCTTCAATGGGGAGTGCTCTTTTGCGGACTCTCTGTACTAGAAGGTTGAAATTTGAAGGCATGAAGATATCCTATACAGCCTCATTCCAGGTATCATCTGCGTTATGATGGTAAATTGTGGGACAATACTCTTTCTAGGAGAATGAACCTGATGAAGATGGAGTGAACACACATTTATCAGGAATAGATGAAAGTTCTATAAGATGAAACTCCTCCTGCTGGTTCTTGTCCAGAACAACATTAGTGAAAGAAGGATAAAAACTAGCCTCCCTGAATGTGATGTTCGTAGCAGGGCACCCCGGGAATCCGATGATTGTGCCGCACATGTTGTCATGCCAAAAAGAGATTTTGCATGTACCAAGAATACAACGAACATGGGGAGAGATGGAGCTGATTTGAGAAGCAAACTGATTTCCATAGGCTAGAGGATTGAATCACAGGATAATTCCCATCCTTAATATAGCATGCATGCATGGAAATTCCCCACAATGATCACTGCTCCAACACTTCCTAAGAAAGTTTCACATGCATGCATGCAATGGTACCCTAAAGACTACAGACATTAATCCCTCCGTCGCTAATAGGCCTTGTCATCTTGTCCCAGGAGACCCAGTGATGTTTTCCATTGATATGGGGATCCCTTATAAAACCTGCATGAATTTTATCCAAGTTCTGAATGACTCCCGTGGGAGCTTTGATGGAGGAAAGGATGTGCACCGGGTTAGAGAGAAGAACACTATTAACCAGCGTGATCCTCCCCTGGAAAGAGAGATACATGTTCTTCCAATTGAAGATTCTCATAGTGACTCTGCTAGCATGGGGATTAAAGTCGCAGATACACAAGGATTTCGAAGACAGAGGGGCTCCCAAATAGTTCATTGGAATCTCATCCTTTTGTATTCCCAAATAGTTGCTTATAGAGAGGACCCGAGCATCCGAGCATCTATTCAAGATGAAGAATCTACACTTGTTCCGGTTGATGACTTGCCCACTCCACTTTCTGTATGCCTCCAACACCCTGTTAAAAGACCTTACTAACCTTCTCGATGCATTAAGGAAAACAATGGAGTCGTCTGTAAACATGAGATGTGAGACTGGAGGAAGATGCATTCTTCTACAAAATGGTAAGATCCCCCCGCTTCTGATGTTCTACTAAATGAGGTGGTTAAGAACGTTATGGGTGATGATAAAAATAGTCGGCAATATGGGGTCTCCCTGATGAAGGCCATGAGACATCTTCAAAAAGCCGAAGGATTTTCCCATGGAGATAAGAGACATCCATGATGAGCTGAAGCAACAAAAAATTAGATCGATATTCCGCATGGATAGACCCATACTATCCAGGAATTTGATGATGAAGGCCCATTCGACATGGTCATAGGCCTTACTCATGTCAATCTTGATTACCATGTTGGATCCCCGAATGTTCCAATTGATATCTCTGATCATTTTGTGGGAAAGGGCTATAGCCCCCTGAATAGAACGACCCCTAAAGAAACCATGTTGCTCGGGTGAGATGTTGATAGGAAGATGAAGGGCCAGGAGGGTGTTGAGGATACCGGATAAGATTCTATAGGGGAAATTTCACATGATTATTGGACAAAAGTGATCAATGGAAGAGGGATCTTTAGATTTAGGAATGAGCACCACAGAAGTAGTGCAAGCCACGCAGGACAACAGACCTCCACAAAATAAATCATGAAATAACTCAATGAGATCACTTTTCACTGACTCCCACGATGCTCTGTAAAAAGCTCCAGAGAACCCATCCAGCCCAGCCACGCTATAAGGATCAAAATTCTACATGGCCTCAAGAATTTCTGCCTCATGAAGAAGGTCACTCAGGATTATGTTGTCCTGATCAGTAAAGGTATACTTCACAACATCAAATAATCCAAAAAATTCTTCACGGTATCTTGGTGATGTGTAGTTGTGAGGTCCAGCAAGGAGGCTACAGAAATGGGACCATGAAAACTCTCCAATCGTATTCCTATCTTCAGAAAAGGACCCATCCTTGAGCGCGATCCTTGGGAGAACCCACCTCTTCCTTTCTTTGATACATGCATGGAAGTACATAGGGTTCTTATCTACCTCATTAAGATATTTGATGCGCGCTTCTGCTCTCGCATGACATTCCTGTCTGAGAAGCATATCCCTCAGCTCCTCTTTTCTGTTGGAAAGACCCACAAATATCCATTCATTCCAATCAATTTCAAGTTGTCTTTCGATTCGATCAACGTATTGCATGGACAGGTCCACAACGTTGTCATATAGGCGATTTTACCTCGACCATATTAGGAGCATTGCTTTGAGAGTCTAGAGTTTGATGTGTAAGGATGTCTATGTGTGATCAGGAGCTGGGTCATTCCAAGAGGCATGCACCAGCTCATTGTAACTAGGGTGGTTCGCCCAGTGAGGGTAGAAACAAAAACTAGCAGGACTCTCTTCTCTGTTGGAGAGGGAAATAATGAGTGGAGAGTGATCACAGATCCCCCATGCCAGATGCATTACTTGGGAGTTAGGATACATAGATAATGCATGAACGTTGTCCAAGCCATGGTCCAAAGAACTCCACAACTGCCGATTTCCATGTTGATTATTGCACCACATGAAATAGTCACATGCAAACCCAAGGCCGAGAAGCCCTCGACCCGCCAAGAATTGGGAGAAATATAGGCTTGATTGCCTATTAAATGGCCCACACCCCTTTCTCTCATCTGGATCAGATAAAATGTTGAAATCCCCCACAACAAACCATGGGTGATTCCCGGGATCAAAGGCGTTAAGATCTCCCCACAGAACTTACCTTTGATGAGTGTCATAACATGCATAAATAAAAGAAATGAAAAAAGAGTGGGCCCCTGAGACACTGCCAACGTGATGAACTAATCCCCCACCCAGGAAAGGACAACTGAAGTGCCCCGGTTACAGAAGATCCATATGTGCTTGTTATCCAGTTCAGAATGCATGCACCCATGAAAATTAATCTTACTTGAGAAATCAGTGAGTTTACCTGATGGTTGTTTATGTTCAAGAAATGGAATCGAGTGAGATTCTATGTTTGGAGATCTCTGAGGATACAAAGTCTGACTTAATACGAGCTCCTGTACCTCGAACATTCCATATGAGCATCGAAGTCATTGAGAAAAGTGGATTCTAAGACTGGCCAAAGAGTTCATGGCCTTGTCAAAGTGGGAGGGTACTCTCCCCTGATGCTTCCTTGATTGAGATCGATTACATACACCAGAGTTTATAGGCTTGGGCATACTAGAAGGAATATCAGCAGCATATGGCATTAAATATGTTATATTCTTTCTTTCTAGGAGAGATTGACTCAGCCTCACCTACCTATCATCCGACCATGAAGCAGCTTCCTTTGGAGGGCCCGGGGAATTATCTGAATCTGAGCCAGGTGGAGAACCCTCGAAAGAGAATCCAAAAGGAACTATTTCAAGGGACCAGACATCCCTCCCAATGGATCTCCAGGGTAGCATTAGATCTGTTGGGAAGGTGGGAAGAGGAGATGGAAAACCTGAGGAAAGAGTAAAGGAGGATAAGATGGTACTAACTTGTCAAGATAGACCGCTTGGAACAAAAGGCACCATGGCTCTGCAACGCCCACTGACTGATTCCATCTTTTCCTCACAATTGGATTTGAAAGCTACAAAACCTTGGAGACACACCAAACCTACATACGGGTCTGATGCCACTTCCGCTGAAATACCAGAGAGGGGCGAGTAGGGGAGAGAAGCACCACTCCAGAGGATCTGGACGAAGCTAGAACACTGCAACCACCCTTTTGAAGATGACGACACACTTGTAGGGAATGTACCTAGACGTTGTAGTGGGAGCAGAAGATCGGTAAAACGGGGTAGGAAAGGGCTTGAGACCAGCAGGGTGAGTCCGCCACCCGAATATCAAGATGCTATGGAATAGGAAGAGAGAGATCTAGTTCCACACATATGCGGACAACAGCCACCTCCGTGAAGCACCTGGAACAATGATCTGATCACATGAAACCATTGAGAGAATCTCCAATGGATTTTATAAGACCTTCATTTAAGAATGGAAGAGGGACACCCGGGAGGCTAACCCACAGCGCAGCGAGGGGTGATTCGTGCCCCCGGTGAGCGTCCATAGACCATCTGAAAATATTGAAGCTCCAATGATCCCATGAGTGAGGAGCCATACAACACGCCTGAAGAAAGTCCCCTTGTGAAGCTAGAACGATGTAGAAATAAAGAATATGGACCACAGAGACCTGAACCCGAAGAAGAAGACCTCAGGTGCTCACAAAGCACAGAAAAAACACAAGAGAGGGATTTGCTGCATAAAAATGGGCAGTCAGGTTAAAGCGCAGGTGATCTGAGGCCTCAGAAAACGCCGCTGCAGGAACATCAAGACTAATATGAGAGATGACTCGTGATGAGCGAGGATTGACAAAGGAGACTGCCGAAAAAATGGGAAGGGCACCAGAAGATCCGTATAGGGCATCCCAAAAAGAGGGTCGGGCACCGGGAGCACCAAGAGGCAACACAACCCTCGAAACGGAGGGTGAGGGAGAGGGACTGTAGGCAGATCTAAGGAGAACAGCAGCCGACGCCGAGTGGGGGGGCATCGACCAGGCAGATGAAGTCGCAATTATCAGAAGATTTGAAAACACAGAAGGAGAGTGAGGCGCGTTCTCCTAAGTCGAAGAGAGATACATTTCCACATCTCTCTCCATATTTATTGTAATTGTTTTTTCTTATAAATAATACTTTACAATTTTATTTAATATAACTCTTGAGAAAAATATATTTAATGTCATCAAAAACTCCTTTTAAAACATAATACATTTTGAAAATATTTTACTTCTAATATATATTTATAAACATATAATGTAATCGTGTAAATATATTGAATTTTTATCTTTGAAAAAACCTTAAAAACTCATAATTAAATATTGAAAACATTTTTAAAAATAGTTTTTTTGAAAACACCTCGAGAACATAAAATGAAATCTTGAATTTTTTGATTTTTTTAATTGAAATTTAATTTAGAACTCATAATGAAATATTGAAATCTTTTAAAATTGTTTAATTTATAATGCGTTTAAAACATAAAAATATGGCTTCATATCATTTTAGATACCGTTTTCTAGAAAATAGTATTGAAAAGATATAAATAAAACATGAAATAATTGATTTCCTTTTATTGTATTTACATAAAATGGAACGTATGATGGTGTAATTTAAATAATACTTAAAAAAGAATAAATAAATACATATCATATATATCATATAAAAATAGTATGTCCATCATATTTCCCAACTATGGGATGTGTTCAAAGAAAAGCTGACATCATTATTTCATGAAGCAGTAGTCTGCCACACACATGAAAGATATGGTCGTTACCCATTTGATGGAAATATGTGTAGGTGTTGGAAGAACTATTATAATGAAAAAATATAAATATTTTTAGGATACTAATGTTATTATATAAGCATTTAATTAGAATAATTGATGTGGTTGAGTAAGAAAATTAAATAAATGATCTTTTGTAAGGTTGTTACCTCTTATTTGTGTAACTCATAATATTTTGAACCAAAGGGATTCATTGGTTGGATTTATGTCAAAAGGGATACTTCTAGAATAATGGTAGGGAATTTTTTATCTTATATTTTCAAGTGTTGTATGATCCAAAGTGGCTTGTTAGGTATGAGGAAGGGGAATAGTGATTGTCATTTTATAAGGAAGGTTGAGTGAAATTTATGTAAATACCAAAAGGTAAACAATATTGTGAGGTCTTCCATACCTTAGGATCTACAAAAATGAAAAAATAATTGATTAAATGTTATGCATGGTAGATAAAAACATCTATAAAAAATAAGTTCATTTTTATAATTTTTTTCATTAACTACAATGTTTCCCCACTTATATGATTTTGTTTTATATTATGTTATGTAATTTTCAAACCTATGTAATTGATCGATTAAGACTAAATTAATGTGATATTTTGTAGCATCCCCTACCCAAAATTCTACTCTAACTATGCTAACAGTCAGGGTTCTCTAGGCCATAGGCACACCGACCCAAACACCAAAGTTTACCGACTAGTTATGAGGGTTTAAATAGTTATAGTGGGGAGGTTATACCCTCTAGGAACAAATAATATATTTTCTAATCGTAATAAGATAACATGAAGCATAATGAAATCAGAACAACATGCCATCAAAACCCTTATATCCACTAAAAACGAACCAAGTAAACATCTCATATTAGTTTATACAATACAATATTCATAGTGCTACCCATGGGAGACTATAGTAGCTTCATATATTAGAATTATGAAAGTGAAAAGGAAATGAAAATAAATGTAAAAACCCAGCATGGGATGACCCCAAGGTCCATGCCCATCTACATGACGAACAACAATACAATCTATCATCAGAAGCTGATCCTTTATGACTTCGTAAATTTATAAGGTCTACAAGCGTCCCGATGGGCCTCTGTTGGGTGTAAGATAAATCTCAGAAGGATACCACCAAATGGGGGGTACCTTATACATGTATTTAATCATATAATCATTTATAAGTAAGTATTATGATGAAATAAATAATCATGACCTCCACATGTGATCAGAAGCCACTAGGGAGTGTTACCTGCTTCGTCCAACACTGGAATCTTAGAAGCAAAGAGATTCCTTAGACCATGGTCCAAGGTACCCCTATAATTGTAATGTCCCGAAGAATAATCAGGTTCCACCTCAATCATATAGCCTGGCACCAAGTGCCTCCTAACACCTCGTGTCTAAATGTACTAATGTACCGATGGACCACCCAAGCAATAATATCCCTGTCACACAAACCCATTCTCAAAAGCCGACATTGGCCCATAGGATTAAAATTGGATGAACAATGATGTATTTTCTCAAATAAATATCCATACCCATAGCCTCAAAAAATGGAGTGCCTCCACGCCCAACTTTATATCCTTATATCTATCAACTAAAATCTCTTCACCTTCAATGTAAATTTCTATGGTATGAAATCCCTAAAATATTAATACCTAAACCTAAACTATCAGGGGCCTATACCCACACGTTTGGTCAAAACCACATAGTCACCAAGTCAACCTATGTGCACATGACTCAATTGGATCTTGGGCTTTCATGTGTGATCAGAAATCACAAAAAAGAACCTAAGCCACACCATCTCCGGAACCTTGTTCCCTTATGACCATTTCTTTCAAATCCAATGGCCATTCCATCCAATTATCTCAAGAATTGACCAACCTGACGATCCATCCTCCACAATCCGATGTCCCTGATTCTAAACCCTATGGTCAAAACCACTCATGAAAATACAAGCCACACCTGACCAATGATCAACATCATTCAATCCAGACCCCCATTCAATCCCAACCTCTGACCTAGACAATCACGACCACAACAGTTTAATTATATTTAATCTCAAGTATTACATTTATATAAAACATATTTAAGCGCATTAAAAAAGTAATACAAGTTAAATAGATTGAATAACACTAGATACAAGCTATAGCACATTAGCATACTGGTCTTTAATGCCTCAAACTATATAATTCATGCTTTAACAATTTAAACATAACATTTTAAATTAAAACAATTCAATTAAAATCATTTCTTCACCCCAACAAAAATATCCCAATGATAAACGACCTCTCACCCAGCCACACTCTAAAATAAAATTTATAGGGAATTACAACAATATCCCACATGGTATAATAGCTAATTCAACATGCTATAACATGGTTCCACACAAAAACACTCTATTGAGATAAAAATTTGGAACCATAAAATTTCTGTGAAAACTGAAAATAATGTATGCACCAGCTACCTTAGACACCTAGGCATAGGTACATCTGATATCTAACTCCTATTAGAAGCAGATTGACAATTATATGAGTTTCTATCTGAAATTCTAAAATTTTCTCAAATGGAAATAACGGTATGTATGTCAAAGGATCAATGAATAAGAGGTATGTTTTGGGTTAAACATATCGAGGAGATCCCACATCCCCCAACATATTGAAGAACGAAGGTTAGAAGTATTAGTTAGATCAAATCCAATGCACGTAGGAGATGGGTATCTCACCCCCTACTGTGCACAACCAAGGTGGATGAAATAGTGTGTGAAGGAAAGAATATGGAAAAGATAAAATAAATAAATAAATTTTTAAAAAATAAATTTGTAAAGGTCACACAGTTTAATGGAACGACTATAAAAACCATGCAAATACAGTGTGGAAGCCAGTACCTAAAAATTTAAGTCTATATGGGATACCTTTACGGTTTCCATACTGTGAATAGACCATGTGAAAGCCACTACCTAAGGCCACATGTCCACATAGCTATCCCACACGACATAACCAAGCGTGCAGTAATTGTGAACTTGCACTTGCAACATTAAAACAGGCCTCTCGGCCTCTAACACTCCCAAAACCCTCCGGAGACACCCGGGGCACTCTCAAAGCCACTATAACAACCAAAAAACACTATTTAAGGCCAAAAAAACTCTCATAATTGAGTTCAATTCAACGAAAGAAATATCATTTCAAGTAATTGAAAAATTCAAACTCGAAGGGAATTTTGACCTATTCCAAAAACTGGGGTCTGTAAAATCTCACGACCATAACATAGCTTATCTGAGAGCTTGAAAATAAAATATGTAGATTGTACAAAACATACCCAGCCTATTAAAAAAAACCTACACTACCTCACTCTCAAGGGTTCAGGACGAATTTTTACATGGGGATCCTCATCTTAAGAATTTCCTAACATGATCTCAACATGACCAAAACTCAAATCAAATAATGGTCCAAAGACCGATTTTTAGACCCATGGGTCTCCCATGACACATTTTCGACCCTGAACCTCATCAGGTTCTCCAGTGTTGCTTTCAAAACCCAATAATATTCCACACTACATCAATGCCCACCTTGAGCCCATGGAACCTATGGAAAAATTAGGTCCTCTATTCCAGGGATAGTGCAAACAATCCCGGTTCCTTGAACCTTAATCAAAAACTGCATCTTCGATGCCCCGATGCCCCAATGCCCATGGTAATTCATGTAACATACATCCAAAAATTCCCTAATGCTATACATCCCAATATATACATCCAATTATTCCATTTATTCCAAGCACCTCATATATATATATATATATATATATATATATTCATGCACCCGAAAATCCTCCCACCCAATGAACAATGTCTAGTCAGTCCATATAACACATTTGCACCCCATTCCCTCAAAATGGACATGCCTCAATAGATCATGAAAAAAGAAAACAAAAAATCTATGGCCACACCTACGACGTACCTCTAACTGTCGTCTGATCACTAGTCTTATAAACTCAAGGAAGATCCAATGTGTGCACTCTACCTGAAACATAACATCTAATAGTCAGTCCTCCATGTGGTGATACACCAGCCACTAGACATTAACCTCATAAAAGGGTCCCAATATCTTTGACACATTCTCTGTTTACAGTTGAGCATCAGCTACCCTCACTTATTACAGTTCATAAACTGATCTCTGAAGCCTACTTTTTCCATGGTCCATAACTTTCGGCTATTTGATGACACTCCCTACAGAACATCCCAAGATTCCCATCCTACCCACATGCCCGACACTCATTTGGAGGCCTATCATATAGAGTCCGAACATGAACTCATTTCTAACACAGATGAAAACCACAATAGATCTACCATGATGTGGTAAAGCTGATTCCATGGCCTGAACAACATGTTGAAACTCATCATAACCTCTTTTCCATCAATCAGAACCAACACATGAATCTGCTACTCGGTCCATGTGAGAAATTTCCACTAGTTTACCATCACATATGATCCCTGGATTTACCTCTTATGAGAAAAAGGTGATCAAAAATATGTTTACCTTCTCCTAAATGGTGTGCTGTAAGTAATCTTTGAAGCACCTCAACCTCAACGTGTCATAAATTACAATACCTAGTTCAACGAGAGACAACTAAATAGATGTAGCTGGATAGTCTATGATGGAAACGTCACTCTACTAAAGGCTCAAACTCTTGAGCTCTCTCTACCCTCAACATCTATGAGAAAATTGCTCGAAGATCCTATTCTCTAAGTCATTCTACGATAGTCCCTTGTGTCTGTGATCCTAATCATATACATCCCACTAGTGCTTTTCTGGTCATATGAGCATGTAAGTCACCATCTTGACCCTTTGACCAGGAAATGTCTCCAACTCCTCAAAGATCATATGCATTCTCTCTATCCATTTCTCAACCACCTATGGACCACCCTCACCCTAAAAATGTTGTAGTTAATATGACATGAAATATTAAAAAATATAGGATATTGAGGGATCTATTTTCATAGCCATCTATCGATGCACCTTAAAACACATACCGGGATAGATCAATGTTTAACATCATGCCATGGCTCGAATTTTGTCAAGTTTAGAAGTTATCCTCCCTGCACTAGATCCTAATTCTGATCCCACCCCTAATACTATACCTATGGATATGGTTTTACCAACCCCCTTAAGGGTTTGAACACTACACTAATATAAATGGGCTCTAATCCAATAGTTCTATACCCATGGTTCGAAAAACTATAGGTATTGACAATTTTTGTTAACCAATACAATCATTTTTTTAAAAAACTATGTGAATAGTCCATTTAAAATCTAGTACCACTCATGCTTCTCCTCACATATTCATGATCCCTAATCTATCTTTCATTCCCCTCCCCCTCCATCCTTTGCCTCGATCTCAACCTCAACCTCATATCCCCCTCCTCCAGCTTGACCTCCCGGCCTTGGCCTCAACCCCCCGACCTCCATGTCCTGGACAACACGTCCCTCCCTCTATGTCTTCCTCCAAGCACCATACACCTCAGCCTCTTGGACTCCCACTCCTCACCTCCCCTCCTTCACATGTCGGGTAACCCCCCCCCCCCCCACCATACCGTAGGTCCATTTCCCTCTCCAATATAGGTCGATTGATTTTATCACCCGATCGACGACCAAACATCTTCTCAATTAGAATTATCCCTTGATCTTTGTTGTCAATGTGTATCATATCCAAAATCTCAAATTCATCAGTGGGAACCCATCTAGGTTGAGGTGTGTTTCTATTCATCAATGGGAATCTCTAGTTCACCCCACATTCTCCTCTAATTGGGTTTTTTATGATTCCATCCTTTTTTGATAGTTAGTTCCTAATACTACTATATCAACATTATGAAAACCACATTACACTTATATTTGATTTAGATTAACATGATATATTTAAGATCCTTAATTGAATAATATAATTTTTGATTTCATGTTCTATTGAACTATATGATTCATATATTTTCTATAGAATCATGAAATTGAGGTAAATTTATTTCATAAAATTTAAAAACTTCTTCAAATTAGCATATAAATATTTCTTATATATGTTTCAATGAATTTATCTGTGTTAAATATTTGGTTATGATTTTTTCTTCTAATGATGTATCATTAAAACATGATGTTCTCATAATAAAATTGTTGGATCTTGTTATGAGTTCATTTAGAAAATAGTCAATGTCATTTATGATTATGAGTTGTTTTAAAATATGAATGCGATGAAGAGTAGTTGTAAATTTTTTTGAAGACTATATTATCTCATGACTAATGTGGTAGTGATGGTATTTTTAAAATTTATTTTATTTTTAAGAGAGAATCCATTATATTATGTATCATTATTAGAGCACATTTTTTTTCTTTTGTAATTCCATTTTTTTCTCCTGTGTGATCGAATAGTATTCAAGGCTCGGAAACTACCTCTTCTAAATGTTTATTAATGATGTATAGTGGTGGAAATTATAGATCATGAAGAAGGAAGAAGAGTACTAGATGATGTAGGATGTCAAGGACACATCCCCACTCCACCCTGTTGTATGGACTATGATCTTGATATCACCAAGCATCCACCACAAGCCTGTCTATGTATTTTATTCTTGGTTTTTTAATTTTTTGGTCATGATTAGATGTAATTGTGTTATTATTTAATTTTTATTCCAACTATCCACATTTAGTTATTATTTTCAAGATTAAATTGTATTATATTTCCGGTTCAATTAAAATAACTATTGAGTGTTGAATTCTAGTATCTAATGTGGTAGAATCTATAACACATTACAATTTTTGATCACAAACTCAATCATTACATTAATATACTATTTTTTTGTTCCGTAGTAGTATGATATCATCAATTATCCTTTATTTACTATACTATGACCATTTATTTATTTATATATATGAGTCATTTTTCTAAAAATATTATTGATGAATTAAATTTTATCATTACACCACAAAAATTTTATGTTTTATTGTAAATTAATATATTGGTAAATGTATATAGTTTCTTTATGTTTTTCTCTCTATGCATGTTATATATTTTATAATTCGTTATTTATTTAATCATTTTTTTAGTTATTTACATATTTCTGTATGAATCTATTTAAAATATGGAATCACTGTTTCATAACATTTAAATTATATTTTTAAATTGGGAGGATTCTTTTATAATTTGTGAAATTGGTATCCCCTACATTATTTTCTTATCTGATGATTATATAATGTATTTTTTTATTTTCTACTCTAATTAACTGTTTATTGATAATTTTTTTCTTTGGTAATCATTCATGTTGTAGAACCAAATGACATTATATTACCCCACCCAATAGAATGTAAAAACACTTTAAATGTATTCGATAAAACATTCAACCAAATAGTAATTTTATATGTTAGAAAATGAAACTTTATAATTCATTATTTTTTTACTCCAATAATTTGATAATTATTTTTCAATTTCTAAAGATTCATTAACTGAGTTAACTTCCCGCTATGACAACCAACCCATAACCATATGATAATTTTAATTCCATGTTAACATTATGAGACTGACCATTGGATTCATGTATCTTTAGGTTAGTTATGTTCCAGTATTAATTTCATCTTCAAAACTCATGTGAACATAATAATCATTCATGTATGTATAATTTAAGAACTAATTTAAAAAAATATATTCATCAATTCATATGTGTTAGTAATAATGGAGTTCCTTTAATTAAAGTTCATTTAACTATATTGATAGTAGATTAATATATATCAAATTTTCTTGAAAGAAATAGTTGTTTCATACACATTTTGTTACATATTCATTGTTTAATGACTTCTTTCATAACTGTTAATAATTTATTGTTTTATTTGGAATTTCTATTTCAATTAATTTTGAAATTTCATGGTTATATAGAAGTATTTCATTATTTTTTCAATGAATTTTTAAATTGATATCAATGTATAGTCCAATGAACTATATCATAAATGTTCTACATTTTCACATTACTCGTCGATATTTTTATAAAACCACTTTTATTCTAGTTCTCTTGATTGTTATATTACAACTATTGATGATTATCTCATTATATAAAATAATATTTGTTTGGTTATCACCATTGAAAACAAATAATATATAATGATGTTCATGCTATTGAATGGTTGAAACATTATTATTATGTTTTCATGCTGATTTTCATTTTATTTTCATTATTGTCGTATTATAGTTTTGGTAAAAACAAATTATTGTTACCTTCCCTTTTGATTTGTCTTTGCAAGTTCTCTCCTATAATTATTTATGTTTTTGGATTGTTCTATTTGTATAGTTATCCAAAGATATAAATAATAGATGCTTTTATCATCGTTCTCTTCACATTTTTCTAAGATCAATGTAATCATTATATTCTTCAATTTTTTACCATGAAGGATAATATTTAGGTAAGTTTACATATTTATTAGTTATTAATATTTAAAAAAAAAGTATTTTCTAAAATGATTTCATTTATGGTATGATGTGAATTTATTATTGAATTGTGAAGACTTTTTATTATGTATTCATCAGGGGTGTTAAATGGGTATTATTTGTAAGTTATCCCACATTGATGTTATAGTGATAATTTATTATATTAGGGAATTCCATGAATTTTGAGTGTTTGAAATCCTCATAAATTAAAACTACCATCAAAGGGAATTTATATGACACATGTTTTGATTCTATCTAGATACGACTTTTTGAAACCATTAACAAATAAAACATGAATAACTTAATTATAAATTTATATATAAATATTAATTTGTATGACTAATGGATCCCCTTTTTCTAATATGAAAGGTATTTTGAATATTCATAAATTTTCAGATTTATTTCTATTATTTATAGTGGATTGTCTACAATCTCATGGTAGTGGTATGATGTGAATTTTTATTCTTCTAAAAAATCCTTCCAATCTGATTACTATAATGTTATGTTTAGTTATCATATGGGGTGTCTTTATCCCAATTATAATATAACCTATATCCATTGGTCTTCATCAGTATCTGAATCCCTCCATTGGATTTCTCTTCAAACTCGTTTTCATCTCCAATCTCATTCCCTTGTTCTATGGATGGATAAAGAAACTCCTCCACTCTGATGCATGCAACATTATTTTATTATGGAGCACACTGGTGCTCACATCAACCCTCACCATTAGGACTGTGATAATTTTGGTGATTCCACTCATTGTGAGTACAATTTTCCTGAACATGACACTCTTGAAGATTATGTAGGAACCCATTCGGACCTTCCATCGTATCATGATCCCGATGTACCATGCCATGATCTCCATCAAGTGATTAGATCATTATGTGATCAGTGATGAATTGTTTGTAAATTTAATAGATAGAGTGTGGAATGGGGATGGTTCTATTTTTATCAAGGTCCAAAAATAGATCTTTTTGATAGAATGATATAGATGATGAACCCTATTTGCTGAATTTGAACATAGAGATTCAGAGGGGGAGATTGCAGTTATAGTTTGGACTACTGGATCAAGAAAGCCTTCTCTATTGGATTCATTTCATAGTGAAATTCCCAAAAAATGGATGGTTTTCACTTTCTTAGTGACTAATTTTTGATTTTTTAGCTCATCTATTGAATGCATTGATTATTCCACAGATTTGTATGCTTTTGTACCTTTTATCAGGATAGAATTGTTTGAATTACTGCATATGTTTCCCAAACCCCGTGGATTAAAAGAGGTAAAATCGAGGAAAACATTTGTTTGGGTTGAAGATGAACCAAGAAATATACACTGTAGTCATCAGGGCCTCTTGATAGGAGAAATACGTGGAAATGATAGAATCTATTCACTAGAATGAAATTGGAGAGTCAATCTCATTGGGGGCCAAAAACAGTACATACAACTTGCGAGAGCCATTTATTAGGATCTTGATATTTACCTTCTTGATGATGTTTTCAGTGCAATTGATGCCCACACTAGTTAAAATCTATTCAAGGTGACAACCCATCACAAAGTGAAATTTTAACAATATTATATAGATTTTCTGAAACATTCTATTATTTTTACCAGAATGTATGGGGGGCTTCTCAAAGGCAATACCATTTTTGTGGTTACCCATCAAGTTAACTTCTTGCATAATTTTGATAGAATAAATGTTATTTTCCATTAGCCAATATTATTATTATTGAGGTGGTTCATTGGTGAGATTATATAGAAAATAGGTCATGAAAGATTGAGTTGCATTGTAATTTGGGAAGTATAGAGATATACATGAATCTGGCACTAGAGTTAATGATTTGATGATGGAAGATGATTGCTCGATGGAAGTGAAGGAAATCGGATGCAATGTGCCTACCATTAGTTCGACTAAAACACAAAACTCAAAAGATGTATCATTGGAATGTTCATAAAAAACCGATGAAGGAATGTATCTCAAATATGGTTTTCAACTAATTTATCATATGAACTACAAGAATCCATTTACTCTTCATTTGTTCCTTGAAATATGATTTTTCTAGTATCTTGTCATTCATATTTATTTGTTTTCATTTTTCTTCGACTGAATTTTTTAGTTTTTTTATTTGTAAAGGATATATACCCACGGTTCGTTGAAACATGTGTATATTATTTCTGGTTTCATAATCTATAACCATTGTATAACTAAAACAATGGGTATTATGGAATTTTCTAGCCCAATACCCATGCTTCTATATAACTGTTGATATAACTCTCTCTCGATGCCTTTGTAGCCCATAGTTTATCAAATGATGGGTATAGAATATACCCATGGTTCCAAAACATGGATATACTTGATATTTATAGTATTGTGATCTTGCCCCTACTACATTATACCATCAACCACCCACTGATTCATTTGACCAATCTAAGAGTAACCTACTGAATACCATGAAATGGATAGAAAACTAATATATATAACAATATATCATGCAGATAGGGAAAAATGTAATAAGGTAGTGTATAAAAACTAACCATACTCTCCCCCACAAAAACCGTTCCCAAGACATCTCGACCTCACGTCCTCCTTTCGCACCCTCAATAAAGCCAAGTATCAAAAAATCCTTGGTCCATGCCTGGAATTACCACCAATGTTGCCTCAAATCGACGATTGAGTCTCCTAATCCTTGAGATAATAAATAATCTCAGACATAAAACCTTCTTATTACTATGGGTGTCCGGCCCAATTCATATTCCACATGCAATTTTAGATTAATATATATAATGGAATATCACATTACATAAAAAATAGATTTTATCTTCTGTTTCAACTATTTATCATGGAAATTGGCATATATCAGATGGTATTATCACTTTAAAAGGCATATGTGTGCATATGAAATTGAAATACCCTGAAGATATGCCTATCAAAATCCGAACAACCATGACTTTCCTTACTATGATAAGGTTTTATTCTGCCTTACTACATCAGTTCAATGGTCACATATCACAACTAATAACAATTTCAAACCAAGTGATCCACCAAGGTGGAAATCATATAAATTTTAATCTGTGTAGGAGAAAACATTACAACCCACCCAAGGTAAATCAATCCATCCCACGTACATGGGGCTGCATGCACCCAAGCATTAGTTTGAAATCTAGTTTTGAAAACAACATATCTCTATTCTACCATAAAACCAAATTGTAATACCAATAAAATATGTAATAAAAAATCCTTAGATACAATTTTTATTATCCCTAACCCAAACAGCCACACAAACAGTGCTAACAGGTCAGGTTGCACAAGCCTTAGGAGCACCAAACTAAATGAAAAAGGTATCTGATTTGAAGAGAATATGTAAATAGGAATAGTGGAGAGGCAATAAACTCTGGGAATATATATTTTTTTTTTCAGAGTAAAATATGATATCATGCATCAAGAACAAACAGAACATCATGCCAACAAAAAAATTATATTCACTAAAAATGAACTGAGAAGAATTCTTATATCAACTCATATAATTCAATATCCAAGGTACGACTAATGGAATAAAACAATAGCTACATATATAAGAATGATGAAACTGAAAAGGATGAAAAAAGTAAAAATCAAGATTGGCATGACCTTAAGGTCAATGACCATCTCCATTCCAACCAACACTACGATCCAACACCAGAAGTTGGTCCATTACCTATAAATAAATTCATAAAGTCTTTATGCATCCCTAAGGGCTCGTGCAATGTGTGAGATGAATCTTAGTAGGATACCACCCAATGGTATGTACCTACTATATACCTTTATGATGACATGAATCTCCAGTTAAATAATATGATGCAATAAATATACACAATATCCACTAGTGCTCCACAACCACCAGGGAGTGTCACATACTTTAACTGACATTAGAATCTCTAAAGAAAAGAGAGTCCTTGTCCTACAGACCAAGGTTACCCAAGAAGCGCAAAGTCATAGTGAACCATCGAGTTCCACCTCAATCCTAAATCCCTGCACTATGTGCCACCTAAAACCTTATGTCTTAAAGTACCAACATCCTAGAGGCCTTCCCAAACATTAGTATCATAGTCTCATGGACCCCTGTTCGAAATCTCATGTTATCCCATTGCATGATAACCACAAGAACCTCAATTTCCATCCTCAAATAAATATATAGGCTCATAGAATCAAACATGGAGAGCCTTAGCCCCCAACTTGATAGCCTCATCAATATCAACTAAAGTATTCTCACCTTCCATGTGATGTTCTATGGCATGAACCACTTAAAACCATAAATTCCTAAACTGCAAAAATCCAGAGACATTGTCCACATGATTGGTCAAAACCACCTCATCACAAAGTCAACATGTCTGCACACGACTCAATTAGCACTTTATCCATCACATGCGAGCAGAAAATCACCCAAAATAACCTAAGAAACACTATATATAGCATCATGGGCCCCTAAAATTATGCCAAAAAAATTTGATGGCCATGCCATCCATGTATCGTGGGCCTTACCCAACCCAAAGGTTCCACCACCTCAATATGACATCCATGATTCCCAATACTGTGGTAAAAACCACTCAAAAATAATCTAGGCCAACCACAACTAGTGATCAACATCACTAAATCTTGATGGCCATGCCATACCAACCTCAGGCATAGCCCATCCCAAACCCAAGGGTCTTAGCATATGTAATTTCATGCATTAAGAAAATTTAAAATAGATTTAAGCACTTTAAACAAGTAATTCAAGTTAAATAGATTGAATTACACTAGCTACTATCAATAGAACATTAGAAATAATGTCTTGCATGCCTATAATATTCTTATTCAAGATTTAACAATTTAAACAAACCATTTTAAATTAATATAATTCTATTAAAACCATTTTGTCACCCGGACCAAAATATCCCAAGGAGAAACGACCTCTCGCTGGGCCTCACTCCAACATAACAGGTATATGGAACACCCATAGTGTCCCACATGATATAATAGTCAATTAAATATTCTATAATATGATTCTACTCAAAACCCATCATTTTTATGAAAAGAAGCAACCCTTATGCATCAACAAAAGCTGAAAATAGGGTGTGAACCACGAAATTTCGAATTGTTGGGATAAAAACAACTGATATCAATGAACAATTCGATATAGATTGATGTAGATATCTGTTTTCATCTTACAACATGAAATTGGTTTATATAGAAACAGTGGTCCATAAGATGAAGGATTGAAGAAAAAGATGTCTATACATGGGTAGCCTTACCAAGGCCATCTCATATCCACCAACGGATCGAAGAACAGAGGTCATATGAAGGAGTTAGATCAAATCTGGTTGAAGGAGGAGATGAGAGGTTCACCCCTATATGTCATGATCAAGGACGAAGAAAGATGGAGAGGGAAAAAGAAATAAGAAAAGGAAAAATATAGAAATAGAATTGAAAAATATATGTACAGGATGCATAGTTTACACGTACGGTTTTCTAAAAAGTGACGAAACCATGCGAAATACACTTTTTAAAGATATAGGTTTGTTGGGGGCTACCTACACGGTTGTCCATACCATGTGAAGACCGGGCAGAGGCCATTTCCTAATGCGATATGTTGGCACAACTATCATGCATTGCTTGAAAAACCTTGTGGTAATCGTGCGCCTACAACAACAACATCAAAAATAGGCCTCTCGGCCTCCGACACACCAATAACCAAATTGAGTCACTCATGTCACTCTCCAAGCCACCAAACCAACCTAGAAACACCATTTATACGAAACGGAACATTCATAATTGAGTACCTATCAACCAAACAAATATATGCATAGCCATTAATTTAAAAATTCAAAATGGATGGGGATTTTGACCTTTTCCAAAAACCTAGTCGTTTCATATTTATTATAAAATATAGAACAAATATAGTGTTAATATATTATCAAATTTAAAAAAATCTCATGTGTTTTGGAAATTAATTTAAAAACAAGCACGTGTAATGTGAAAAAACACTTATTTAACTCAAACAATGCTAAAATTGTTTTTATTATTTGATGGACAATATTTTCATTATAAAAGGTAAATTGGTCCACGAATATACCATCTTTATAATTATTATCATTAAAAATAATTTTTCAGAGTTTAGTTTTTTAGTAAATTTTATATATTTGAATAAAGTATCATATATTAAAAAATAACATTAACGTCAACTATGACATCATTAACTTAACTCAAAATTTAAAAATATGAAGACAAATATGGAATTTGAATATATTAAGACCAGACTTATTTATAATGATATATTCATCTTAAAAAATAGAATACAATAATTTGGTCAATTTAATTTAATTTTAATATTTTTAGTGACATTTATTTTTATTAATTATTAATTAAAAAATTATAGAATTTGGAAATCCTTAATAAGATAATCTAAATAAATCATGTCAAAAAATTAAATATAAATTAATATGAGGAAAAAATCATTTACCATTCATTATAATGTGTACAAAAGAACTAATGTTCATTCGTGCCCATAAGTCAAGTCCTTATAAATGTTCATGGTAAGGATGATTACTTTTTTGTATTTTTCCATACAAAACATATTATATTGGTCAATTTCCAAAAATATTATATAAATAGATAATAAAAAATATAAATAAGTAGTTATATGTTTGAAATATGGACATAAAAGTTTCATTGTAAAATTTTCTAGGTTATTTCCCACTTTATTATTATCTTTTAACCACTAAGTAAACTAATTTTTTTATCAATCATTGTAATTAATTTTAAATAATTTCACAAATATATATATTTTTTCAAAAACTATGTTTAACTTAATAAAAATTATATAATTTTCATAATAATAATATGAAATCCATTTTAAAAAATTATAAACACATATGTGGAGGATATTAATATGAAATTAACTGAGTAGAAGTGTAGTGAAAAGGGCTCTTCTAAGAGAAAATATTTAAATATTAGAATTTTTTTTATCCAATTTCAATGTGAAATTAGTTTCAATTAACTATGTTTTATTATGTTATGTAAAATTTATCTAAATATACTTAAAAACTAATGAATATATAATTTAACAACATAAATAAATGAGACGAAAAAGTGGTTTTGATATAAAATTTAGTAATTTTCACTTTTTATCCAAAAAATGAATCTTCTAAGAAAAATAAAAACAATTAACCAAAATTTAATTTTGATATTTTGATTTCAAAAATGAAGTGAATTTTTTCAAATTAAATTTAATAATGTCTCTAAAATTATTTTTCTAACTATTCACACATGGGCCTAAGAAGGAGTTCATTTGTAAAAATAGTATTTTCATACATATAAACAATTTTCCAAAAATTATAATTTTTGTTATTAATAAGTTTTATTTGTATGAAAACATTATAAATAATTATTTTAATGAATTTATTACAATGCATGTTTCTATGTTTAACATCTATGTTATAACTATATTTTTAACTAAATATAGTAATAAAATGTAGTTTTATAAAAACTCAGTACTGTATGTAACACAAGCCAAAATTGTGTTACATGTATCATATTCATATATAGGTGAAATATATGAAAAAAGTATAAATTGTTTTACTGTAAATATCAATAATAATATGGTAATTTCATATAATAGAAGCTATATTCAGTGTTTGATGAAATAAAAAATATCAAAAAGTCTAAATTAATTTCTATTTTTTTATAAAATCTCATGGTGCTACATTCTACTGACCTTTAAATGAATTTATCCCTTTAAATTAATCTAGGATATCAATGGTTTAATACTTGAATGTCTATATCTTAGAAACCCTAATTTTATAAATAAATTTTCAAACATTAATTAAAAATAGAAATTCGGAAACATAACAGTTACCCAAATTAACTCAAAAACTTATTTTCGACGTAGAAGAAAATAGGTTGCAATGAATAACAATGACATTGATGAAAAAGTTAAATAATCATAGTGAATGACAAAGATCACTGATCACCAGTATTTGGGTGACCCAGATAATGTTATCAATCACAAAACCATAGAATGAAGAAGCATGAAAGAGGTCATTGATATCATATAAAATAATGATAATATAATGATATTTTATTTCAAGACCCTTTTTAATAAATATGAATAATTTTCATGAGAAGCTATACTTATATTAATTTAGTACATACTCACACTTTTTTTCTTTGAATAATTTTCTTTTCATCTCTTATTATGAGAAATAAAGGTGGAATTGTCATTCTTATAGAATTAGAGGCTCATTAGATCCATAAATAGAATGATAGGCAATTCCATTGGTCTTTTTTAATCACAAAAGAATGTATAACAAGTTATCAAATATTCATAAATACTCATATGGTGATGAAATAATTTAATCCTTAATTCATCATCTCATGTTTAACATAATATATTCCATAAATGGATAAACATATTGTAACATACCAACCCAAACCACTAGGTCCGAGCCAGAATGCTACATGACCTGATTTGGGCTTCCCCATATACAAGAGGTTGCTAACTAGGAGGGAGGGTCATGAGTGAATCCTTGGGGAGGCTAAAACATACATATAATGTAATATTATTGATAATAACAAACCAAATAATAAGAAAATAAGAGTAAATTCAAAAATAGAATAAAGGAATACATATAAGAGCTCCTAATGTGGTAAGCCTTTCTACTGTATAAATAAGTTGAAAATACAAAATAAAAGTAAATAAACATCCATATTTCTGCTACTCCAGTGTCTCTCCAGGTCCACTCCAGTTACAAGCTCCACCACTCAACCATCCACCATAGGGCCCTTCCCCTTAGCTGGTACTCTAGTCAGGATGTCTATAAGCATATTAAAATACCCATATAGGGTGTCCACAGAAGACTCGGTAGGGAAACAACAACACTACCTTACCATAAGTGTACAATATATATAACATTTTATATCATAACATATGTAATTGAATAGTAAACATACATGTGTTGAGTCATCATTCACTAACCAAGCCACCACCAACCACAAACCAATCCACTTCAACTTGTTGCTGTCTAGAATGTCAAGGAAACATCTACCTCCAACAAGGTCACATAGGTCACCCCACCTTTCTGTTGATTATTATAGAAACAAAATGTGTTTTGTTGGGTCAATCTTTGATATATTTATCCTTTTAATCACCGATGAACCTAGTTTTTAGGAATCCAAGACCAATTTCCCATATCAATCCACTATGATTTACCCTCCATAGGTGTATTTACATCTTCCTTGAAAGATGTTAGGATGACATTCATATGCGTAACTAGCCATTGGACCACATAACTCCCACCATCAAGGCTACAACTTTGTATTTTTATGTCAATAAGTGATCTCATAACATTTACATTTTTTTATTTTTGAAATTCACAAAAACATTCTCTTTAAATATTATTTTCTGTCTCCAAGAAAATTTACATGCTTAACCTTTATCATGATTTTAAAGGTTTGGTTAAAGTTACATGTACTAGCATAATCATATTTCTTTAATACCACATTCCTCTAAGAATGAAAAAATTGTAATCTAATCCTCAGAACCTTACAACAACATAGAAACAGAGACTAACTATTTCTTGAATCCAATTCCATTTGATTTAAAACCTTATTTCATCTAGAATTTTAACACCAAATTCTCAGAAATTCTAACTCCGAATTCTCAGATATTCTGATTTTGAATTCTCAGAAATTTTGTCTCTAAATTTTCAGAAAATTTAACTCTGAATTCTTATAAATTCAGACACGAAATTATTATAAATTCATTCTCTAGATTATAATAAATTATGAATATAAATTCTCAAAAAATCAATCTCTGAATTCTCAAAAAATATGACTCCGAATTCTTAATAAATATTTACTCCCTTTCTATTAAAAATCATACTCTGTTTCTATCCCAAATGAGACTATGAAACTATCCAAAATTATACACTATTTATATCTAATATCGTACAATATTTCTATCCAAAATCATAATCTGTTTCTATCCAAGTCTATGGTATGATATATAATTTTAATAGACACTGTTTGTATACATATTCAGACTCCATTTCCCACCATATTTACAATCAGATTATTCATACATGTAAATGTCACATAATTCTTTATTATATTTCTTTAACTTTATCAAATCCTAGTTTACATTTGTTTTTTAGACTTAATAAATTATTTCTTACCTATTACTAATTATTATACATGATTATGTTACAATGAAATTATGTCGTTCCATATTTTTTTAACTAACCGTTGGATAAGTGATTCCTATCCAGGTCCCTCTAAAATTCCAGGAAATAATATGACAATTGTTGGAGTTGAACATTTTGGGTTTTTCCCAAAAATACACCATCCATTTGAATAGTTTGACCCACGGTGAGACACAATGAGACAAATTGAGAATTGTTGGATGAGCTTATTTATAGGGATAAAATTTGTGATATGAGACCCTTCCTCAAAACTGCCTTGTGAAAATGCTCTGATTAACTGGTTCAGATTTCATAGTGTGATTCTGATTGTTTCAACATAATCAAGGGATTTTTGGGATATGAAGACATAGGTGATGATCATTTTTGTGATCGGGCTCTTACATGGATAACAAGATAGATTTTGATATTCCTATCCAGGGATTACCGTAGTGTGTGTAAGATAACCTTTCATGAATGTATAAATCAACGAACATTTATCCGTGGTTGTCAGATAACCTTCTCTTTGTGTTAAAATATTCCATGTTACTTATTATCTTCACATGTTTGTTATATTTTCCCTATTTTATGTTATATCTATAAAGTATAACTTTATCATACTTTCTTATAGTTATACTTACTCATATATATTTTATTTTATAGGATTTAAGGTTGAATGGTTCGTTAAGATAAACATATTTAATTTTCATTAAGATAAACATGTTTACGTCTAGGTTCTTTATTATTAGACCCATTCCTATCCAATTATCCCTTTTTATGAACAAAATAGGTTTTGTGAATTCATCTTGTTTAACTTCATCAAACATATATTTTCTTAAAAGATAAAAAATGTTTTTAAACTTTAATTTCACACCTATTATAACTAAAAATCTACATATATATTTTAATCCAACAATTGTTATCAGAATAGTTCTCTAAAATAATTATACTTACGCATTCCATGTGTTTTCTTATATATTATCATCGTTTATAAACTATTACACTAACATGTTTTGTGGAAAAGATCTTATGAAATTTCTTATTAGATAGAAGGAATCAACATTGGTTCTATAGACAATCTAAATCCCATAAGACCCCCAATAATTGATGGTAATGATTATGAGTACATTCTAGATAGGATGAATAAAATCTTTATAAACATTGTGGGGATAATTTTTTCAGGATCACAAGTGATTACATGATTTTGGAGAAGGAAATTAGATCATCCACAAATTAATTGAAACAAGAATATCAACTAAACTATAATGTATGAACTAATATTTTATGCTCCATGAATAGGATTATCTACAACCTGTTATCCTCTTTTGAAGCTTCCAATTTTTTATTGAATAAACATGAAGTTACAAATATTAGAAATTCAAAAGTGTTAGAAACAAGAATAGCTATGTTTAGAGATGAATATATCGGCTTTATGTTTCCTTCTGGAGAACCAATTTTAAAAGATCAACAATGATCTATGACTATCTACAGTAGTATTCATTATATGGGTGAGAAAGGGATTGATGATGAGTTATAATGTAAAAGATGATAGATACTATTCCAAATGAGTAGTAATATAAAAGAACATATATTGATGAAAATAGGAAAATTTCAAACATCACACTTGATAAGTTATTTTGTACCCTCCTATATCATGAAACTAGAATGAAGAGAGTCGAATAGATCAATATGAAAGATAATGTTAATAGTAGTGTTTATTTCATTACTACATCAAATCATATGAAAAAAAATACTCTAGAAAGAGTTAGTAGACAAAAAACTAAGAAATATATTATAATATCTGAATCAATTGACAGTGAAAAGTCTGAGAATGATCTTTATAGTCTTGATCAAAGGATGAAAAAATGTTTCAGAATGAAATTATTTATCTATAGATATAAGAAGAATGATAGAAGGAACAAGACATATTTACAAGAAACATGTTATGAATGAAAATGTTCTAGACATATCAAACCATATTGTCCTATGATTAAGAGTAAAGATATAAAAGATAAGTATTCGTAAAGGAATAGAAATAAATATTAAAAATATAAGGCAAAAAAATTCGTAAAGGATAATGAAACCTGGAGTTCTGGTTGTGCTGACTCTTCAAATGAATCCTTAAAATATGAATCATCTTGTCAGAAGAATATTGATCTTATAGAAAGATTACCTGTTAAAAATCAGCGTCTTAGGGGTATGGTACACAATGATGAATATTTAACAAATATTTCTTTATATACTAATTTTTCTAATGAATAATAATATGAATATTATGATGAAGAATATTCCTCATCAGAAGATAATACCTTACATTTGATTGAAAAACTCTCTAGATTTCCTAAATTACTTGAGAATTAGAACTGTAATATAGAAAATATGTTAGAGAAAGAAAAATATAGATTTTTTATTTTAACAATACAAATATATGATATTTCCAAAGATATTCCTTAATAAACTCTATATTTTGAAAATGATTCTAAAAACAATGTGTATGTTAATTCTAAGAAGGACAATCTTTATAAGGTTGTTGAATATGTGATTTATAAGAAAAAAGTTTTAGAGAATAACTCAAATTCTAAGACTAATGACGTTGAGGATAATAATTTAATCATCATACTAAAATATGAAATGTTTTTCTTAATGAATATTTTATCAAATTTTACTCCTAGAAGGAAGGAATTTGATAAAATGTATTCACAACTTCATCATCTAAGGAATACTTCTATATTTTGTTATACTCACTAAAAAGCGGTTTTCAGTTACAACTATTTTGTTCCCCCAAGTGGTCCATTTTTCACCATATGTCAATGCAGTGGACATTTGGAGGAAAAATGTTCTACAAATAAAACCCATTCATTAGGTTTTCATAATTGTCAAAAAAATTTAAGAAAATGTGGGTACCTAAGATTTTACTTTATAATAATTTTGGATCCAAGAATGTGTGGATTATGAAAGTATAACTATTTTTTTATCAGGAAAATTAAGAAATTTCCAACAAAAATATTAGGTAAATGGATAGTGGATTTTCTCGACACTTGATTGAAAAAAAAACTTCTTTGACATGAATATTAAAATGAAAAAGGAAAAATCACTTTTGGAGACAATGATCATGGTGAAATTGTTAGTATACGAAACCTTATTCATCTTAGATAATATTAAATTTTAAATGATTTAATTTTTATGTACCTAAGAACTATGTTTTTAGTAAAATGCAATTTTGTGATGAATTTTACCTTGTGAAATTTTGGAATGATAAATATCTAGTACACTAGTACAAGGAAGAGTTTATTCTCTCTACCAATAGGCATGAGAAATTTTATCCACATAACATATAAGAACATAGGAGCCATGAACTATATTTCCTTACTGTAATGGAACATCAATCTTAGTTATTAAAAAGAAGACAAGTACACTATACCTTAGTAACCTATTCAAAATATCAATGAAAAGACTTGTTAAAGATATACCACTTCTTAGATTTGATTCTTCAAAATATTTTGTTCTTTTTCAATATGGAAAGAGACACAATTCAAGATTCAAATAATTTTCAAAGGCCTTCTATTATGATCCATTACAACTAGCACATATATATCTTTTCCGACCAACACAAATTAGTAGAATTGGAGGAAAATACTATGTATTTTTTTAGTTTTTTATTACACTATATTTACATGGGTATATTTTCAAATATAGAAATATGAAGACTTTTCAAATTTTAAATATTTTTCATCCAAATTTAAAAGTGAGAAAAATCATCCATAGATAACTATTCATAGTTCTCTTGGGGGAGAATTCAAAAATTCAGATTATGAAACTTTTTTTAGTAAGAGGCCTTACTCATAACATCTCATTTCCATGAACTCCTCAAAAAATTATTTTGAAATAAGGAACCGAATTCTTCAAAAAATAACTAGAACCATGTTGAATGAATATTTTATTATCAATCTGTTTCGGGATGCAGTTGTTAGTACATCTTGTTAAACTATAAAAAGTTTTTAAATCAAGACTTTTCTTAATAAAACACCTTATGAAATGTGGATTTTTCAAAAACCTATAGATTCTTACATCAATGGATTTGGATGAAACTTATTCATCTTAAATAATAAAGATAACATACATAAATTATCAGCCAAATGTGATGAAGGGATTTTCTTAGGCTACTCCACTTCTTCAATGGTGTGTAGATATTTTAAAAACAATTCCTGTATAGTAGAAATAATATTACTTGTTAAATTTGATGAAACTGATCCTTTTATTTAAATAACCTCAAACTATATCTTTAGATATGTTTTCAAAAATTGATTATTTACCATTGTAGGAATATTATTCTTATAAGGAAAATAATCAATAAGATTTTTCTGAAGTATTTACCCTAGAAGATGTTTTACCTTATGTTGATGAAAATGTTTTACAAAATCCAAATCAGTTGATTCCTAAGAATCATCCCAGTGATAGTATCATTGGTGTTGTAAATAAACCTATAATAACTACATGTTCCTTAAGAAATGAAGTAGGGAATATATAATTTCATACACAATTAGATCCTAAATCTGATAATGAATCTATTGGTGATGATAATTAGATTAAAGTTATGAAATATGGACAAAATGAGTTTGAAAGGAACAATTCCTGGACCTTTATTGAGTGGAAAAAAACTTCTATAATTGATATAAACTGGGTCTTCAGAAATACATGTGATTAAAATGGAATCATTTTGAGAAATTAAGAAAAATTAGTTGCTAAAATATATAATAAACAAGTACTAATATACTATGAAGAAACCTATGATCTAGTAGACAGACATGAATCTATTCATATTCTAATGGCCTTCGTAGCATTTCTAAATTCTAAACGTTTTCAAATGGATGTAATATGAGCTTTACATAACATATATGTTTAAGAGGAAGTTTTTTTTATCAATATAATAGTATTGAAGACACAAAACATCCTTAAAATGTTTAAAACATTCTAATTCATTATATAGACAAAAACAATCCCCTAGATCCTGGTCCAACAAACTTACCAGATTTTTTTTACAAAACTATTATGGTAAGGGAAGTGCTGATCCAACCTTTTATATAAATAAGGATAATAAAAATTTTATTATTGTTCAAATTTATGTGGATGATATTATATTCAGATCAACTCAGAAATCTATAATTAATTCATTTGTGAATCACATGAAATTTGTTTTTGAAATGAGTATGATGGGTGAGTTAACATTTTTCCTTGGTTTTAATATTTCACAAAACCCGAAGGAACTTGTATATTTCAACATAATTATTTTAATGATCTTCTTATGAAGTATGGACATGAAAACACTAAAAGTATAACTACACCAATTAGTACCTCAAATAATCTTGATCTGGATGAAGATGGGAAACCAGTAGATCAGACATCCTTTAGAGGTTTTATAAGAAGCTTATTATACATAAAAACTATTCATAAAGAATTAATGTTATCAGGATTCTTATGTGTAAGATATAAATATAATCCAATAGAAAACCATTTAAAAGAAGTAAAATTAATTTGACAAAATTTAATGGGAACCATGGATTTAGGACTTTTTTATTATTCATGGAATGATTTTGTTTTAAAAAGTTTTTTAGATGCTGACGGTGGTGGATGTAGAATGTATTGAACAAGTACATTCAAAACATGTCATTTCTTAAGAGATTCATTAGTTTCTTGTTCATGAAAAAAGAAAAAATTTGTTGCACATTACACTTCAGAAGATGAATATGTATCATCTAGAAGTTATTATGCTCAAGTGTTGTGTATACAACAAACACTCACAAAGAACGACATATATTTTACCAACACCCAGATAATGTGTGATAACACTAGTGTCATTTCATTATGTACAAACCATGCACATCATTATAATGCAAAAACATAGATATTAGGCATAACATTCATAGGGATCAAACATTTAAAGGAGATATCATTCTCCAATTAATCAGAATGAACGATCATCTGGCTGTAATATTTACAAAATCATTACCCTCATATAGATTTGAATACATTAAACAAAATTTATGAATGATAACCATATGGAAATGATTAATAATAACTTATTGTTAAAACTGTATCCTATCATTAAGATATTCATTTTCATAGGGGGAGTATATATATTTACTCCTTTTTATATAAATTTTTAGGAACCTAATTTTTTTCATTAATATAATTTTAGGAACCAATCAAATTATTTCTGTAATAAAATTTTTCAAACCTAAAAATTGTATTTCAATAATAAAAATATTAAAAAAGATGTTATTAATGATAAATCTTATAAACATTGATAATTATTTTTGAAGAATTCATAAGTTATGCTTCCTTACATAAATATTTGTTTTTTTCAATGTTGGTATTTTCAATATTGTTTTAAGAAAACCATGTCACATTCATTTTTCTTAAATCCAATTTTTTCTTTAAATCCTCTAAATATAAGAACACATAAAACCTTATTCAGAATTGATTTCAATTGATAGACTATGAAAATATAATCTCAACCATTATATTGAATCAAAATTTGGAACTGTTGTTGTAATGTCTTTGTAAAGGGACACCATACTCGCGTCCCACATTGGTTATCTCAGATTTTTGTGTTGAAGATCTTCCCTTATTTATGTGTTCCATTATCTTCTTTTAGTTTCCTTACTTTATGAATGCCTCTTGAAGATTATCCTCAGACTCTGATGAAGTATCAATCTAAAAATTAAACAAAGGATTGGTTACTGTTTTGAGAAAGGTTAGTTGATCATAATTTCTTTATGAAGTTTAATTATATGATTGAAAATATTATCATTCTTAATGGAGGGAAAATCATTTTTTTTAAAGAAAAGAATCAAGATTTGGTATATAGGGACTTTGTACTAGAATGTTATGATTCAATGTAGTTCTATGAACATGGTGGAAGATAAATTTTAATCATTAGAGTAAATGGGAAATCATATTCATTATATTTCCACAAGGTCTCTAAAATCAATGATATTCTGTATGAATGTTAGGAAATTGATTGATCACACAGTTTTCCTGATAAGGATGGTTTATTCCAGAAGGTGATGTCTATAGAGTTTCTTGGACAGAAAATATTCAAGAATGCCCAAATTTACCATCTCTCAAAAACCATAGGTTTGGTCATTGTGGATACAATGCTTCCATATACCAAATAATAGTGATAATAATTCACTCAATATTTTTGATATCTTTCTCTTAAATTTCTTGACGAACTTAAGGATGATAAATCTTGGAAGAAAATTATTCTAACATTCAGTATCATTATGAATGGAACCATAAAGTCTCATATATTAATGTATCTGATGATTATATCAATGATTATAGACTTGGGATTATAATCTTTTAATATCCCATCCACCAAAAAGGAAAATAATTTCCAAATTATGTTACACAACGATGATATGCTAAGAAGAATGAAAATAGTGTTCAATGTTGAATATGTAGTGTTTTATGATCTTCTTAATAAGTGTGGTTATCATGAAGCTAAGAAAGTGAAATTGATGAACCATCAATGAAAAGAAATTATAAAGATCCTGATACCTAGCTAACAAAACCTATTATAGAAATTAAATATGAACCCCATAAGAGAATGAAGAAAAAAATAATGATGATAATGTGTTTTCTAAATGGCTGGACAAAAGGAAGAAGAAAAAATAAGGTGATCCTATCATTGGGATTAACCCATGTGGAAGATCAAGCCTTGATATTTTTTAATATGAAAATCATGAAACAAAAAAAATGGAGAATAAGAAAAAATAGAAAGAATCAAAAGGTCAAGCTGGTAAATATTTTTTAAAAGATGTAGATAACAATTAATAAATGATCTAGGTAATGAAATAATTCTCGAAAGATTCTTAACTTCCATAATATTTTGTTCAAGAATAATAAATTCTACAACAAAATGAATAATAGGGTTATGAAATTGATAACTTGATCAGAATGTTTGAAGAGTATCATGAAAAGTGATTTCTTATGAAAAATATGAAATAATAAATTCTCATGCATCATACACCAAAATAGGTTTAGAAAAATAGAAGGAAAATTATAAATAATAATAAGTTATAAAAGTCTATTCCAATGAAAAATCATAGAAAATGATAATATTTATTAAGAAGATGAAGAGGAAGTTAATGTTAAAGAAAAAGAAGGCGAGGTAGCGAACATTTTTGAAAATATTGTCGATAAAAGAAAGTTAGTACTTTTTGATACACCATAGAAAGATGTAGTAGAAACATCTAAGCCAAATAATGCTGAAGATGATAAATTTAATCTTCCCAAAAAAGTTACCATAGTCTATAAATCATACTCTACCATTGGAAATGATTTTGTTGAATAGTATCTAAAAAATATTGTTGATTCAATTCTATTATACCCAAAAATTGAATCACAGTTCCATCTGATTCAATAGTTAATCAATTCCAAAATAGAATCTATAAATATATTGATAGATAATATCATCAAGGTATAAGTTGAATTCATGAAATTATTGATCAATTATTAAGCCCAAAGGATGTCATACAAGATGATAAAAAACTAGTGGAAATCTATTGTTGATGATAATATAGTAGTTTAGGATTATATGGATTCTGTTAAAGAAGATTTTAACAAATTTTTTGAAAGTATCAAGAATATATCTGAGAGGATAAATTAAGATCAAGCTTCCCGGTTCCAAGATAACATAGATATTAATGGAAAAAAACACTTTTTTTCTCATATTCAAAAAAGAGAAATAGAATCCATAGAACACATGGAAGAAAAAGTAAATTCCCAATAATACGTGATCAAGACAATAGAATAAATGACTTAGACACTTGAAAAGAATAACCACGATCAATAATACTAACTAGAGAAGTGCCATGAATGTCCTATGGATATAAAGATGATGAAATCCAACATTAAGAAACTTCTTCCAATTTAAGAATAAGGATGATTAATGAACATAAAACTCAAACTTTTTGTTATACTAAAATCATTCATTCATATTTAAAGAAATCGATTTTTTATATTTTATTTCATAATTATCCTTTTATAACCATAACTGTAGAAATTTTTCCCCTCCATTGGTATAGAATATAAAAATGGTGCGGAGAATTTTAAAAATAATAGCATATTATGAGGGAGTTGACACAAAATAAGAAATTTCATAGTAAAGGGGAGCCTAATCTTAAAGGAGACCTTTTATTGAAAATGATTATTTTTCCCATACACGTTCTTAATCCAAAGAATAGGATCCTTAATGTGACAAAACTTTAGAGAGATTTAGTCATATTCTATTATTAAATAGATATAAGGTATATAAGTTTTTTATTTCATGTTTTATAAACATAATATTATTTTTTGAAAAGTGGATTTTTCATTCCCAAAAGGGAGAGATTTTAATGTCAATAAGATAATTTATAACTTTTATATTACATTATGTTTTAAAAAAACAAAATCTTTTTCTTTAAATATTAATTTCCTTCCATAAGCATGTTTACATGCTTAACCATTATCATAAATCTGAATGTTTTTATTAAAGTTGATTATCCTAGAATAATCATATTTTCTTAAGTGATAATTCCTTTAAGAATGAAAAAATTATAATCTAATCCTATGAACCATACAGTTCCTTAGAAAATAAATCTTACAATTTTTTCACAATAATTCCATCTTATTTTAGACTATGTTTAATCCTTAATTCTGACTCTAAATTCAGAAAAATTATGACTTAGAACTCTCATAAAATCTGAAAGAAAATTCTCTAAAATTAGAACATTAAATTCTCAGAAATTCTGACTCTAAATTTTAAGAAATTATGTTTTTTAATTCACCATAATTCTAGTAAGAAATTCTTATAAATTATTACTTCCAATTCATAGATAATATGATTCCGAAATATATGAAATTATGACTCTGAATTTGTCAAAATTATGACATTGTTTTTATCGATAATTAGACTCAGTTCCAATAAACAATCAGACGTATTTTATATCCAAATATAGATCCGGTTTCTATCAATAATCAGACCCCATTTCAATACAAAATTAGATTCTATTTCAATCCAAAACTAGAATCCAATTTTGTATTTTGACAGACTCTATTTTTATTCATATTCAGACTCTATTTCCCACTATATTTAGAATCTGTTTATTCATTAATTTTTATGTTACATATTTTATTTAAGATATTGTACAAATATTATCAAATTTTAGTTTTCTTATATTTCTTATAATTAATAATTTTATCATTCATGTAATTGTTTCTTATACATGATTATGTTACAATGAAATGATATTATATAATCCATTTTAAACTAACTTTTGGCTAAGTGACACCTATATAGGTCCCTCTAAAAATCACCAAATAACATGGCCATTGGAGTAGGATATGACTGTTGGAAATATTTAATATAAATTACCCATCCATTTGACTAGTTTTATTCATGTTGATACATGTTTAGACATGTTGAGAAGTGATTGACTTGATAAATTCTAGAGGGATACTTTGTGCTAGGAGAGATTTTCTCAAACCTACCGTGTACGACTACTCTGAAAAACGTGGTCAAGATATGAACAAGTTGTTCAATATTATTAGTGAGATTATTATTGTTGTGGATGAATTGATGGATTTGTGGGATAAGAATATAGATGTGCTGATCACTATAGAGATCCATGAGTTTTAGGGATAACAAGATAGATTCTGATATTCTTATTAAGGGATTATCCTAGTGTGTGTAAGACAGACTTTATTAGACAAATAAATCAAGGGACCTTTATCCAAGGTTTTTGTAAACCCTTATCTTTGGGTTAAAAGATACATTGTTACTTGAAATTTTTATAATATTTTTTAATTCCTATGTTTCATGTTAAAGTTAGAAAGTATAACATTCTTATACATTATTATACTTGTACTTACGCTTATATATTTGATTCTATATGCTTTAAGTTAGAATATTTATTTAAGATAAACATGATTAGGTTTGTTTAAGATAATATTGTTTATGTTTTGGTTACTTATAATGGGACCAAGTCCATTCCAATTATCAAATTTTTAAGAACAAAAGAGGGTTTGTGAATTCATCTTCTTTATCTTTGTTAAACATAGATTTTAATAAAGAAACTAAATATTATTGTTTTTAAACCTAAAAATCATCCCCTATTTTTATTGATCGTCTATATATACATTTGGATCCTATATGTATCTCAGTCTCTTCTAGCTATCTACAATGCATTCCCCTCTATATTGAAATCCATGCTCTCCTTTAAAGATTATAAGACCGTGTCAGGTTGGGTAACCACTTACACCCAACATCAAGGCTCCACATGAGTATCCTGGTACTTACATTGCAATTACACATGCTACACAACACAAAAAAATGTGTCATAGAAACACTATGATATGTCACACCAAGATCAAAGTCATGATTACCACACATAATCAAGTGCGCCCAGGGCTACTCACACACCAACATGAAATTAAAAACAAGCATGAGTTATTTAGTAATAAAAATCATATCATAATAATATCATATATATATATATAAAGACCAAAATGGGAAGTAACCTCCTACCACAAGTTTTTCAATGTTAGTGGCATGGATAAACTTCCTTGTGTGGTTCGATACACCTCCCTAGGACTTTATTATCATAATTGTCGACACAAAAAAGCTCAAAGTTCTTCTAGAGTTCCTAGAACCAATATGAATAATTATATTTCAAAAGGAAATAATTGTTTTCATGTGATGATACATTCTATTTCATGTATATTTATCAAGTTATCGATTAAAATATTACGTAAGAAAATATTATATCTCTCTTAGAGAGTTATCCAGTTATCATTTTATAATTATAATAATTATTCATTGAGAAAAATGTAATTGTGCTATGATTATTTTGATAATGATGTCATATTATAATTAATTAATAATTATACTTTTAAAAAAATTAATTATTATATTATAATATATTTTCCTTAAAAAAAATTTATTTATCAATTTTCACAAAAACTATAATTTGATAATTTATTATATATCTTACCAAAATTAATTTGAGGTTTTATCAAATTAATAATTTTGATAAATTAACCTATTATAAAAAATTGTAATTAATGATTAATAATTTTAGTAGTATCTTATGAAAATCATGTTTTAAATTATCATTTAATAACCTAGTGAAAATATCATTAATAATTTAATATAATTTTCATTTTTAATTATAATGTTTATCCTTTGATAAAATTAATGTTTCCTTCATCACCAATAATTTCATTAAAGAAAAACCTTTGCTATTTTTTATTTGGTCCATTTGGTATGTGAAAAAGAAGATTGAACGATACAATATTTCCTTCAAATAAAAAATATTATTTTTGTTCTTCTCATTGATATGAGTCCAAATACACTAACAATGTGTAATTAAGATCAATAATATAGAAGGTATTGGATTGAGAAGATTTTAAAAAGAATAAAATTATAACAAAATAAAAGACTAACGATTACTCTTTCCTATCATAGCAGAAGGAAGATTTGGTTGCACCTTACAAATATAGAAGTAGTGGAAATCAATATCATGTAAGGGGACTGGGACCCGATGTTTCTTAAACTATACCAGACCCACAAAGTTCAATTCTCTATCAGGTGTTTAAGCAATCTAAACCACATACACAGGAGATCCAAAACCAAATATAATTTACATTTTCAACGGAAAATAATTTGTAAAGTCATTAATTTCCCATCATTAAGGCATTGCTAAACTTTATTTATCCAAAAAAGATCAACCCCAAGAATATGGATGATTACCCACATGAAAATGTTGGTTTTGACGTTGAATAAGAAAAATCAAGGTTTAAATAATGAAATTCCATTTATTTTTTTTAAATTTGGATTAATGATTAAATTAATAATATTAATTATTTAGTATAAAAATAAAAAACCACCAAAAGAAAATGAAACATAAAAATTATACCCTTTCTAGGGTAAATACCCCATTTTGACCTAAAAGGGGTAACATATTATACATATGACAAACCTTTTCCATGATATTAATTGTTTAATATTAAAAATACAGATTAAATGTTAATAAAATATAATAAGGGATAATTTTCAGAGTGAGACATCCAAACATCTGAAACATACCTATGTTAAAACACACCTAGTGTAAACAGTGTATCCCTAACCTATTCGTGGTCTATTTTTTCCCATATGATGCACCATTAATGAGTTATTCAATTATTTTGAATAAAAAATTTGTGCTTGATATAATATATTTAATATTTTTATTCTGTCTTCATTTTGCCTTTGTAGGCCTCAGAATATCACACTAACACAGTGTTTGACTCCGAATATATTCCATCTAATATTTCAAGTTTGTAATTGGGGTTTTTCTCTAATTTAGAGCCTTTACACATTATTAAGTTATTTAACAAATATATCATATTCCCACTTAATATGTTAATGATTCATCAAAAGAGGGGTTCTTATTTGTACCTCCCACCTCACCACTATGTTTTCCCGTATGTAGGGGTAGCCAATACAACCTTTAAAGACGTTAGGACTGTGTCAATATGGGTAATGTCATAAACCAAACCTCAAAACTCCACATAAGTATCTTAGATCCTAAAAAATTATTCCACTAGCTATGAAACATAGAATGAAAACTTGTCATATCATGAGATGATAAGTCACCCAAAGTTCAATGTCAGAATAATCACACATAAAAATGTTCATCCATGGCTACTCACACACTCACATGAAATTAATCACAATCATATGTTAGTCCAATATAAACATCAGAATGATAAAATCATATATTTGGACCTAAATGGGCAGGATCCTTTTACCTCAAGGATTTCTAAGTTGATGTTAAAGTTTAAAAATGTTGTCATCACCCAAACCACACTCTCTCCTAACATAATGATGATCGCACGTGAAACCAATACTTTAACCATCCATACTTCCACAATATTTAGAATTATCCATATCTTATATAAACAAAAAAATCATTTAATCTATACAAAATACCACACCCCCATCGAAAACAATCTTAGGATTTAAATTCTACGTGCCGAGATGAATCTAGCAGAACCAATGGTGCATCAAACAAGTAGATATAGAAGAAAATATCAGGGAATGAATTTTTGAAAATAAAATAGAATCAGAGAGAGATATTAAGAGAGGGGAGAGTGTCATGAAAAATAATGGGATTCCTACCCATGCCATGCACCATAACCCATATCAAATTCAAAATCCTTTTTCATCAATAAATTTAGTAACATTTATTAATTTAATCAACTATTTATTACTTTATAATATTAATTTGACATGTGATATCATCATAATATATGGTGTTTCATGGATCAATACCACGATACAAAATTAGATATTCAACATTGGTCTGGATGTGACATCCTTGATTTAAGGGTCACACTTCTATGGATGGTGTGTCAATCCGACAATGTACAATTAAGTTATAATGGAAATGAGGGTTTGATAATAATAAAAATAATTTAATATTATTATTAATATAATTTTTTTAAAAAAATATCCAAGCCATGATGGGATATCAATATGTGATACACTTTTTTACAGTTTAATTTATTTAATATTATCACTTTTCATTTATTATGATATTATCAAACAAATGGGAGATTAAATCCCCACATCTAGAGGAATTTATGATGGTGGTGGCTCCATTCATGTTTTTGGTATGTGTAATCCATCTCGAGGAACCTCTTTATCGCCAATTAATTTATTAACACCTAATTTTATTAATATTATAAATAATAATAGTAGCACATCATTATTATTATTTAAAATAATAATATTAATAAAACACCCTTTTAATATTATATTTCAAAATTAATAATAATAATAATTGTTATTATTTTTATAATTTGTAATATATAATCATTTCATGATTAATATTTCAAAAAAAACCATAATTAAATACCTTAAATTTAAAATTCCCTTTAAATCAATGATTCAATGTAAATTCAACAAAAAAGTGTCTAAATTCATCCATTTATGGTGTTAGATATTTTAGATTGGTCAAAATTTTGTAAATTGTTGGTTTGAAAAACTTTTGTTGGGAAATAATGGAGTTTTTAGAACTAGGATTGAGATGAGGAAAACTCCTTTTATATAAATAATTTAAATTATTTATTTTAAAAAAAATTAAATAATACCTAACGTCTGTTACGCAAAGAAGTTATTCCCCGTCTAGGGTAAAACATGTGTTTGGGACCTAACAGTTTGTAACATCTTGACCCAAATCACCGTATCTGGGACATAATTCTATATGACTTCATGTGTGACATGCAAGAGGTTGTATATTAGTAGTGAGGGTCTTACGTGGAGCTTTGGTGAGACTATACCCTCTATATCGATTCATAGGATCAATAATCATCAACAAAAACCCTAAATATTTGATTAAAACATAGAAATTAAAAGATGACATACATATAATGTAACGACCCCAAAAGTGGAAACAAAAAACAAGTAAGTAGTAGAATGAAAATTAGATTGTAAATGAACAATCTTATAAATAGTTCTCTTATATTTTAAGTGTCTAAATTCTCTTCATTATCCCCTACTCATCCATCCTCAATATGGCCCAAACCCTCCACCAGGTCTCTATTGATGAAATCTACAAGCTTACAAAATTCCCAATTAGGGTGTGATTATAAGATATAGTATGACACCACCAATTCATCCTAAACACGATGTGATCCAAATAAAAGTGTATGGAATACTAAATTTTGGGAAGCAAACACACAATCCAAAACCAAGCGTTCATTCACAAACCAATATGCCTCAACCCCTGACCGTACATGCTTCAGATCTATGGTGGATAGTTGTGTGGTGGCCAATGGATAGAAATAGAATCATGATAGGAACATGATTACTCAATGCTATATTGATTATTTACATGTTGGTTTTCTTTTTTTACTTCTTACTTGGGTTTGCTTGTGACATAGGGTCCATTAATATATATGTATGTCATCTTAATGTTTCTAATTTTTACATTGATTATTTATGTAGTAGTTGTAGGTTTTGGTTCTGACAACTTGATACCGAGGGTATAATCTCCCCAAATTTCCACTTGAGACCCTTGCAGCTAGTCTGCAGTCTCTTGTGTATAGGGAAGCTCACATACTTTCATTTAGAACTCTATCTTAGACACAATGATTGGGGTTAAGATTTTACAAAATGGTATCATAGACAGGTTTTGATCCTTGGAACTGACACACAGTTTGGAGGATCAAAACCTCTATATGATACCAAATGAAACAACTATTCCCTACTGATAGAACAAACACTGATCCTAACATGGCCATTAGGTCCTGGCCTGCCATGTACCACCAGTTTCCCCGCAGACATGTTGTACCCACCTAGGGGCCAACCCACATGACCGAACGAGTCATCTGACTAATGACTATCCCCAAAGTCCAACACATGTCATTTCTAGTGTGATTTTTCCTCACTCACACACACCTTGGGAAAATTCCAGAAGGCCACCCATCCTGGTCACTATTACTGTCTAAGAATGCTTAACTTTTGAGTTCTAATTAAGTGGGCTCCTAAAATGGTAGGTGCACCTTATTGACATGAATCATATAATTAATTCATTTAACCCATTATCAAAGCAATTTTAACAAAATTATCAAATTATAACAACAAAATTGTTAAAAAATTACTAAAATGTTTTTTAAAAGGAAAATTTATTATAATTATTAAGGGTATAAAACATTGAATTAATTTGGTTAAGATATATTATGAATTATCCAATGAAAGTTTTTAGGAAAATATAGAAATGATTATTTGTAAGGAATACTTATTTGAATATAATAATTCATTTTTGTTAGAGGATAATTATAATGAAATTATCACTTGATAGGATTATCAAAATTATCATAGGATAATTTTGTTTTTTTGTCAAAGAATAATCATTAATATTATAAAATCATAATTTAAAAATTATATAAGTGTGATAAAATATCATCATAGATTATATTTTAATAGATAATTTTTTATTACTCATGGGAGAGAATGTATAAGTTAATGTGATATTTTATTTCTTTTTGAAATAAAATGATTGGAATTGGTTCTAAGAACTCCTGAAAAACATTGACCATTGGTGTGTCGATCATTACAATAACAAAGACGTTTAGAGGTGCATCGAACCACACATGGGGGTGTATCCTTGTCGCTGACATCGAAGAGCTTGAGGTATGAGGTTAGCGACCATTTTGGTCAACATATATATATATATATATTATTATTATTATTAGGATGCGATTTTTATGTTGGACTAACTCTTTCTTTTGATGAATTGCATGTGGGTATGTGAGTAGCCCTAGGAATACTTGTTTTTTGTGATCATCCTGGCCTTGATCATGTTGTGACTTATCATTACATATAATTAAAAAAAATTGTGTGTTTCATAGCATATAGAATAATTATTGCAGGTAACATGATACATAGGGGGTTCTTTGATCCTGGATCTATGAGGTTACCCAACCTCACATGGTCTTAACATCCTTAAAGGCATGTATGGCTACCCCATGTAAAGGGGAAAGCATAGTGGATAGCTGAATTATATTGCAAAAAACAATTGGAGCCTTGAGGGTGTGAGTTATGTGGTCTTGTGGCTGGTTACCCATCATGACGTATTCCTAATATCCATAAAGGTAGATATGGCTACCCTTGAAGAGGGGAAATCATAGAGTCTTTCAGGAAAAAAAGTGGTCATGGATTCCAACGAACTTTTGTCGAGTGTGATTAAAACTATAAAAGTGGATAAATATAGTCCCAAAAGAATTTACAGTGTTCATGTAAAGACCATCAGATGTGTTAGGTGAGCTATGTTACGTTGATAGAGGTATTTTTGTTCATTAATTTCTTATCGTCAATGTGATGAAGCATGTGGGGTTAGGGTTCGTGTTGTCTTAGTGAGCACATGCTTACTCAGAAAGTGTATGTAGACTAAGAATTTACTTATGATATGATATATATTGTTTTATATATGTTGTGAACTTATGGTATGGACGTATAGGTGATGTCATACTGTGTATTTTACTCACACCCTACTTGGGAATTTCTGTTCCCTTATAGATTTCTAAATCATAGAACTGATGAAGGGAAAGGGCACTATGGAAGATGGTTGAGAGGATGATCATGGAGATGAAATAGAACTGGAAAGACACAATATTACCTCATAGATATAAGTTTATTTACTTATAACAATTATTTTATACTACTTTATACTCTATAAACGTTTACTACATTGGGGTCTATTATATGCATGTCGTTATTCTGTTTCCACATTTACTCAACTATTTATTATTTGGTTAATTATTATTTATCCCATGACATGATATAGAGGGTTTAGTTTCCCCAAGGATTAATTTGAGAACCTCACTAGTAGTCATAAATCTCTTACATATAAGGTTTTTCCCCTGAGGTTATGTTAAATTTTGGCACAGACTCGATGGTTCATGTGAGGATGTTACACTTATAAGCCTTCAGAATGATGGAAGTAGAAATCGTTTGAAATAATGTCACTAAATTATGTAGTAAATGTTTATCATTTATAAAATATATATCATTAATAATGTCTTGGTTGTCACATAAAAAAAATGTGAATACCTTAATCATGCATTTTTTTGGAACATAGTAATAACCTGAATTTGCAAACATCCTTATTTAAAACATGGATATTTCCTTACTCCAATAATTATTGGATATATTATTAAATAGTTTTTTTGTAAACTTCATAAATGATAGAAGAAACCACTTATCAACAAATCCTTAATTAGTTAGATGTTAATAAATACCATTCAATTTACTTATTCATATCCAACATATCATTTCCCAATAATAATTAACTCACCCTTAGGAATATATTATGGGTTTTATTTCCCTTAATCATTTATTTCCCATGAATATAACCTTGAAATTAAATAAATTTTCTAGTTTTTTAGAAAATTTTACATTTTCTTTTAAATCCTAAATAAAAAATAAAAAATTAAACAGTCGTTATATATTTCACAACTCTTAATTATTGAATCCAAAAACATAAAAACATTGATTGTTGCACTTAAACCATATGCTACTAACAAGGATACCTCATCTAATAAATTAATACCTATTTCCTTTCTAATTTCGCCTATATTATTATCATTAATAGAAGTATAATCATTACTCATACCACTTTGCTGATTATTATTAGAAGATTTTCACTTAGGACATAAATTTTCATAATCCCCATTCATTAGAAATTTAACGAATTCAACAATCAATGATTCCAAAATGAAGCCATTATTCTCATCCATTATGTAAACCAAGCTGTTAAATTTACATTTGAATTTACTTGATTTGTATCATTATTTTAAAAAATCAAAAAATATTCTTGTTCCTCTATGAAATTCACATGGGTGCTTTATTCCACATACATGACATAAAGTAAACTGAATCTTCTTTCCTCAATGTTCTCCATTACATGAACTCTTAGAAAACTCTTTCATTCTCTTCTTTCATGTGTTAACGTTTTGGATAAGATAAAAATTGTTAATAATGTTCTGTGAAATCAAATTAAGAAATATCACAACATCCTTCACTCTAGTGGTTTATCTATTGATTTATTCCATATGGGATATTAGAATATGTGGACACGTTTATTTAAATTTTACGTATCGCTTTATAAGATATATATTTTTCTAAGGAGTATGTTAATAATTCTTATTAACAAAAGGCCTATATTATTCAATAATATATATCAAGAAATTTAATTAAGTTATTTACAAGTTATTTATATGAATTAGTTCATGTTGTTCTCTATATATCAAGAAATTGGATTGTTGATAGTGAAGGTAAAGGTATATTGGGAATGAAGTAAACATTTGTTCAATATAATTAAGTGATGAAAGGAAATTTATTCATTTTTAATAACATAGTTTATGTTGGGACATAAATATCATCAAATATTTTTTTATAAAGATATTATATCTGATAAGAAATGAAAAATGTTTGATGATTCAATATAATAACACATCTATTTCATCATTTATGGATATAATCAATAATAAATTTTCTACATGAGAAACATTGAAATAGTTAGGTGGTGGAGTAATTTTTAATATTAGAGCATGGTATTTTTTATATCAATGGTTACAGATTTTACACTGAAACCTAAAACAATATGAGTACCTTTTAAAATATTGGTGTAATATTCATCTCTAAAGCTCTAAAATTTTAAGGTACCAAATATAAGAACCAAATTTTAATATCAACCATTATTTTGGAGTTGTTTAGGATATATGAGAGATTTATTGTTTTAAATTTTTAGGTAAGAGTATTTAATTATAACTAGGCCGTTAGTAATAGTGGTATAAAACGAGATGATTATTGACTTAAACTTTTAGATTTTAAAATATTTAGTCTCAATTAGAAATAATTTATCATAGAAACTGGTGATATAATATTTCATATAGTGGAATCATTCAATAAACGTGTTTTATGGTTTGGATTGGTAAATATTCATTTGGGTTTTGAGAAAATTGATGGGTTCGAAGACATTTTATAAATTCTTTATCTATTAAATGATTTACTCATAATATAAATGATATCGATGTAGATATTTACCATGGAACATGAAATGATCACACAGAACATATATGGGTAAACACAACATTAGTCTCACAACTAATAGAGTAATATGTTTTTTTATGAAACTGAAAAATTTAAAAATAAGTTTTTAAATATTATATTTAAATACGTATATGTTAATAATTCATTCAATTTTATGTTGTTTTATATATTCATTAGATTTAGATATCCATTTTTTGTTTAAAATTTTTCTTTCATCATTCTATTATGAAAATTTTCTATATATTCTTCATTTTCAGATATAAACTTTTATTTAGGAAAATATTGCTATTTTTAATCATATTTTTAATAATTACATTTTCACTTACAAAATTTATTAACTTTTAAAAATAATACATGACCCAAAATCAAATATTATTAAATGATAATTATTTATATAATTTTTGTCAAATTTTTATATTTTCTAGTTTTATTTATTATATTTTTATTTAAAAAACTATCATATACTGTTTTTTTCTATTATGAACAATAATTTGTATAGTTATTATAATTACTCAATTTTAATCAAATAAATCCACAAATACCCTTGTCTATATAGAGTAAATATTTCTAAATGACACACATGGTAGGAAGCGAATTAATGAATCCATATTTTTTCATTTGAATATATATCAATTGTAAAAAAATTATTCAATTAAATTAATCATATATATTCAAAAAATTGTGTATCTCTTCATCTTCTACAGATAAGACAATATCTAAAGATGATAGGCATGGGATGACAGATTTTGTAGAATAATAATATTCATTTGGAGAGAATATGTTTATAAATATTTCTTTTGAGAACGACCAACAACTATGCCACATTCCACAATGCTTATTACATAAAATGATAAACAATTTTAAAGAAGTAATACCATTTTATTCCTTAGTTGGAAGATTGTAAACTAGTCAGAAAAAGATTGGTTATTTTATACCATAACGATTAAATTTCTATAGTAATTTATAATGTTTTTTAATATTTTTCATATATACATTTCTTAATATTTAATATGTTTATTTATAGATTACATTTTACAATCTAGAGATGTAAGGAACAAAGAAAAAGTGTATATACGATAAGAAAACTAGAGGGACAGATTTTGTGTCAATTTTTACTTCATTTTAAATTTTTTTGAGTAAAAAAGATCAAAATAAATGTTTTAATTATGTGTTTATAGATACTGAGAGATTAAATATTTTTCTCTCCAGTCAGTGGGAGGAATCATTTATTTTTTTTAGTTAAATTTTTCTGTGGAATTAATTTTAATTACATGAAAACATATTTATTTTTATCATCTAATTTGAATCTAGGAAATCATAATGAGATATAAAGTCAAAAAATTTACACCATCGTACATTGTCACATGGAGTGTATCATTTAGTAGAGGATAATATTCTTCTTAAAAAATTTAATAAATTAAAAGAAAAGTCATTTAACTTATAAAAAATAGGTTACAACTAAACCGCCATATTCTCCCACGAATACAAAAATATAAAGATGGCAAATAATTAAAAAATGTGGATATATATTAATTTTCAAAAGAATGAAGTACTCGATAAGATTATATAAAATTAATCGTTATGTTTCATTAATTTTACTATATAGTACATTTATGAAAATAATATGAAATTTGAGAATATTAATTCAGTGTCCCCTTTGTGAAAAAATTACACATATTAAATTTACACTTGTGGGTATGTTGGATAATCTTACGACTACATTATAAATTTTGGAACATCTTGGACACATCAGAGTGTATATAAAGGGTATCAGATTTTAAAAAGTATATAGCTGCACTCATAGTGCAACATCAATATAGAAAAATATAAGGATGTTATATATTATTTAATAGTGGATTTGTACCACATATTTTTTTTAAAGATGATAGAATTATGTTTTTAAAATCATTTATTCATGTAGAAGTAGTGAGATAGATGCGACCTACGAACCCAGATCATCCACTTTCTCATTCATACCCAATCATATATTGTTAGTTTAATACTTGGATCCCCATGTTTTCATTATATGAGGTATTATGTATATAATAGGATTTTATATATGGGTCATGTAAGAGTATATGTATGTGATATTATTGATTCAACTACACTATTGTCCCCACCAACTGAGGATGCTTCTATAGTAGGATAGAGTTATGGCCATTTGTTACAAAAGCCCACTAATCATTATAGTCAGATGAAATATGATGTGTGAGTTTATTTTCATATATTATGTATCATTAAACAAATAATTACAAATAGTATTTTCTTACCATGACCTTATAAAGTAGTATTTTAAATCAAAGGATTTACTACAAAGGAAAAAATAAAATTTTAGGTTCCAGTACCTCCAGATAGTTCTCAAGTAGTAGATGGGGTTATAATGTTATCAAACATATTTTAATATTAGATAAATATTATAAATTTTCTATGATTGTTGATATATGTGTAATTTATTACATATAAAATATTTTTAAAAAGGACATCATGGAAGTTGTAAATGGGCCACTAGTTTACTTTACCTGTTTTATAATTGTTAATAATGTAATTGAATATAAATTATTAATTAAAATTATTTAAATGTTTTTCTTAATTATTAATTAATATTAAACTTAGTTATCTCCATAATATTTTCATTGAATATTATTAAAATTCTATTTATGGTTATATTGATACCGAATATATCACAAGAGTTGTGAAATACCTTCACTTAGAACATAAAATGGAATATATATATATATATGAGTGATTAAAAAACATATAGATTATATGTTTTTTTTCATTTTTTTGATGGATGAGAACATATAAATAATTATAAACTAGTATGCATTATAATTTAATTAGTGATAAATTTTTAATAATTTAGAGGAAATTGGATGTTAAGAATGTCATTATCAAAATAATTAATATAATATAATTCCCTTTATTATGTGGTTTTTGAATAATGTCTAACATGTTTTTATTGTAGTAGGACATTAATGATTCCCTTCTTTATATAATCTATATGTTTAAATTTTAAATATGATTTAATAATTATTATTAGAAATTACTATAAGTCATCGATTGAGTTAAATAAGGCTCATTATTTAATTGTGTTACTAGAAATAATTGAATATGGGAATGTTAATATAGATAACATTTATATCAGAAAATATATGTTTTCTGTTACATATCATGTCATTATATTTTTAGAATATTGTTACTTAAATGAAATTTCATAGTCAACAAGGTAATTTTAATTGGGAAAATTATTTTTTCATAATTAAAATAGGATGTTATCATGACCAGAACAAGATACGATTTCAAGAGGATTTGTTTTATCATAAAATTATTAATTTTTAAATTTAGAAATATTTATATTATATGTGTTTGTTGATGAATCTTTGTATAAATCAATAAAAATGAAAAACCATAAAAACACATTTAGAGTATTTTCTATGACTGAATAATTTAGAGATTTAACTTAATTGATGTGTAGACATTTTATAAAATGGTTTGAAAGGTCTCAATGTGTGTTTATGCTCCTTAATCTATTTTTGTTATTTTTTTTTCAATATTTGGTGTTTCAATTTGTGTTTAATATTTTTGCAATATGTATTTTTCAATTTTTTTAATTTATTGGAACATCGAAGATCATTTTTTTGAAAAAATGATATTAAATTTCTTCCTAGAAGGGCTTTCCACATCAATTTTTATTAAAACTATTGTGGAAATACATATATATTTTATATTTTATACAGATTTTAGTGTCGATTTTCAGTAAAACTTATGTTGAAATAATTTTATATTTCATCTTTTAGATGTATTTTCATTATAACTTTTTAATAAACCAACACATAATGTCCCACTTTTTACATTACATATATCAATATCACTTTATAATGTACATTTTAATAGAAAACTGAAAATAATGTTTTTACACAAGTGCACGTGAATTCCATATCACATTTCAATCATTGTTTACACTTACATAACTTTTCAGGAAGATGCCAAGAAATTCCCTTCTTCATTTGGTTATAATTTACCATCTTCAAATTCAATATCATTCTTCCTTTTTTATATTATATTATTTTATATTTTCATAATAATTTTAAATATTAATTTATAATTTTACATTTCTTAGGAAACATGTATGTTATGTATTATCTTCTCTCTATTTATTGTTCGGATTAAATACCTTCTGAAATAATAAAGTAATTAATTTTTCCTTAGCTATCATGTGATGACATTTGATTTATGGTTCGTTGTTTACTTTATTTCTATACAAAACATATATCTATGGACATATTATAATGAAATGGTTGAAACAAAATTAAAAATCCGTTGAATTCATTTTGTTATGGTTACATCACAATATAAATTTAATAGGATATGTATAGGGATCCTTGTACATTGTGATATAATTTTTTGGAAATAAGCCTTCACTAAATCTATAGTTTTCCAATTGATATGTACATGGAATGGTTCTATGTCACACATCATGTTTATCATCTGTAAATATTATCTTGATCAACATCATGATCTAAAATAAAAATTTATTCCATTACTTAATTCATATCACATACACATTTCCCCATACTAACTGTTATCTCACCCATCCCTATCAATAATTATGAAATCTAAATTTCTGTTATAGTATTTTATGTATGATGGCTTCATTGATGTATTTTCATTATTTTTTTCATTATTTTTTATGAATTAATTTTGATATAATATAAAATATGAATTAAATCTTTTAATATAATAGATATATTTGTTTTTGGGTGTGATTCATAATTTAGTTCTTATATATAACTATGAGAATATTATGTAGAATATATATATTTAATATTTGGAATAATATAGTTTGAATTAGAATAAGGTTTAATTAAAATGATTGATTATTTCATAAAATATGGGAGGAAATATATACTCTTTTTTAACCATATGTGTCAAAATTTATGATAATATAGGGATTTAAGTAATTATTTATCTATATGTAAATTTTTTTCTAATAATTTGTCTAATGGTATTATATATATTCATAGTTGTTTTCATAAATTGATAAATATATAAGGAACCATATAAACAATAAATTTATTTGAGATTTTAACTATTTTAATAAAGATAAGCCTAATATGATGGGGGTTGGATTAAAAAAACTTATAAAACTATTAGTTCAACTATATTAGGTTGTGAACAATAACTATAATCATGTGAATTACCAAAATTATTGAAAATAAAATATATTTTCATTGATTTCATTATATTATTATAAAAAACATTCACTGGTAGATTACAAGGTCTACTAATCTCATTGAAAAAGATTAATATAAATGTAAATTTTTTTTCTCTTATTTATTTTTTAAGAATGAATTTTTTTTTTAAATATATCTTATTATGAGAAATTGATTTCTGTTGGTAATATATCAAGAACAAAAATCCTAAGAAAGATTTTTCATAATATATTTTTATGAAATAAAAACAATATTATTTAACGTATTTTACCTTCACACACTATAAATAAAAAATGGGGAGGAAATGAATAGATCATAGGGAAATGTTGGGAAAAAAATTTGTCTTTTGAAGATTACATCAAAAATTTTTCAGCATTAGCCTATGGATTATTCATCAACTCGAATTGAATGACTACTTAATTTTATAGTATTTCCCTAGTATATTTTATAAAGTCATTTTAAATATGGAATTTAAAACCAATAAATTACTTGATTTTATCTTAAGGTAGAGATGAATATTATAGATTCTCAGTGGTCACATAGATAATGATATATAAAAATGAAAATTATATTTTCATAGACATAAAACTAAGAATGAAAATGGTGGAGGAAAAATGTAGTTTACCATATACAAAAAATATTGGAAGAGGTGCCTAGGGACATATCTCATGGGATTTGAAAAATATTTGTAGAGTGAAATAGAATTACCTCAAACAGAAAACAATAAAATATATATGATGTAGATAATTTTATTTTTTACAAAATAATATTTCACCTATTACATCTATCATGGTTGAATTTATCAATTGTAAGGAAATTGTGCATTATAAATGCTAATGTCATAATCTGTGGTTCAATAAAAATAACTGATATTATCAACCGTGAAAACAAATAGAGATAAGATTATATTATTTTATCAACACCATTGAAGATGATCATTAAGAAAAATTTGTTCCATGTGCACCTATTATTAGTTTATGATTTGTGATATTTCTATATGAATATGGGTTTTCATATTCATTCATAACATGAATGATCTTTATGACTCAAGAGTAAATTTCAAAAATCATAATAGTTTATTTATCTATTAAAGCATATTGTTTTTAAAAAAATTCAAATAAATTATAGGAATAATCATTAATTTATTAATATGGTTGATTTTTTTAGAAAATTTTGTTTTTATTCATTTAGGGAAATTTGATGTCATATTATGTGACAAATCATTCAATTTATAAAATGATAATATGAATAACCATTATAATAAAATCTATTCGTATATCTTAAAACATCAAATTATTTAACATAGATGTATGGAGAGTTACAATTTTCTTTTGTAATCCCTTACAAAAATATAAATCTTAAAATCCCTTGAAGAGAGACATTTGATACAATATAACACATCATTTTTTATAGTCTTGGCCATTAATAAAATAACTATTGATAAAACTACAAAATATAAAATAGAAAATGGGTGTATATAAATACCAGATCAGTAAAGGAATATTTTATTGAGAACAATTCTGTGGAGGGAACCCCTTTGATTATTCAACTATCATTGGAGGGGAATGCTTCAATCATTGAAGATGATGGGGTAAACACTAACTTGGGAAGGAATATTTGAGGGTAATATTCTCATCACACCACCTTCATTATATGAGAATTTTTTTTATGATTCCAAATTAGGGTAATAAACCCATATAAGAATGATCGAATATAAAATATATAAAGGAACACTAAAGGATGCTAGTTTCCCTACCTGAAACTCAACATAGTAAATGAATATCATAATAAAAACTCAATTTCCATGGAAGGATTTCCATTTTTAATGGTCATTGTGAGAGTAAAATGTCTAATAGGATCAAAAATTCATACGAAAAAAACTAATAGTTGGAAGCGTGAATTATTTTTGATATAATTTTAACAAATTTTTACTTTTATCCCTTATCACATAATCAATTTTTAGTGAATAGAATCCTTGTCCCATTTTCTCTATCTCATAATCTTATCATTGGTTGGTATTTATTTATATAAATATCAAATTAACACACAAGGAACACTATGGATTTTAATTGGGGTTCATCTTCATTAGGATGACTACATCCCTAGTGTACCATGGTTATTATTCTACTCACAAAAAGACAATCATTATTATCCAAAAAAATCTAGAGGAAGGATATGGCCTCAGACCCATTACAACTATTGGAAATGACTACTTATAAAAAATAACTAACATTAAACTTTTCTTTATAGTGATATATATATTTATACTACTTCTTATGAAGTGTTATCAATAAATCAAATCTAGTAATATATTTACAAAAATAATCTAAAATCCTTACATAGAATGGAACAATCTTCAATGTCATCTCAAATTGTATAAGTCAATGAGATTTAGTATACTTATTCATATTTATAAAAAAAGGAAGGATATATCATGGAAACCATTAAAAATAAACTTATATTTTGATTGTGGAAGGAAAATATAGAACTCTTCTCTTCTTATATTAATTATTATTATTATTATTATTCTTCATCCCAAAAAAATAAACATTTTCATGTTGTACTGGATTTCCCTTTATTTATTATTTGATACTCATTTATTATTCTATTTGGATGTAATATCATATTCCATATATATTTTTTACTTGTATAACATATTCTAGGAATGTACTGTCAAGCATACCCATTTTCTTTGAATTATAAATTATATGATTTGTATAGTGTTGGATATCTTTTCTTCAATGCCTTATACATTTCTTTTATATAATAATTTTACTATGTGAATATAAAACTTTTAATTTAAATAAAATTAAATCTTTATAACTTCAAAAAAAATTGGTCTATTACAACCCAAAATATTCAACTATTATTACTTGTAAAATATTAAAAAAAACTTACCTATATTCTCAATGCCGTCCATTTTCATTTCCTTAGAATATTTGGTTACATCATGTCATTCTATTAAATTTAACATCTAATAAAAATTGATATATTAACTGTCCTTGAGTTAATTAATTATTTAAATATTTATTAGTTGTAATTTCTACTTATTCCATGACATCATGCTCGGGAATCTACATCTTCTATCATTCAAAGATCTTAAATTTTTTCTTTATTCAAAATATATAGAATCTTGATATTATTATACAAATATTAAACTATTTGTAGAAAATTTTAGTTTATATGGTCATTTTTTATTTATCATTTATTTAGAACATAGGTTTTATAAGTATAAATATATTCATGTCTTAGTATTTTTAAAATTTTACCAAGTAGATAAATTGTATGTAGTCCCCTAGTTGATTCAGTTAGTCATACATGGGTGATTAATGTGTAAATATTTTTTTTTCACTAATATTTACATGGACACTAATTCTGTAAATATCTAAGTGATGGATACCATTATGATAAAATTTAACATTGGATCCATATATGTGAGTAATCATCTATGGATCCACTTATGGAACTACTCTTACATTGATATAAAAGTTAGATGGATATCTTATTACATGTATCATTACTTAGGAAACAATATTTCTGATAGATTTCAAATCTTATGTCATATCACTTTTTACAGATGCCATTCATCTTATGCACTGCTTTTTACCATATAATATTTCAACATCTTATGAAAATAAGAACTCATTTTTAGCTCCCATATCCTATGATAATTTTAAATCACACACATTGAATTCTATTATAAAATAATCTTATGTAGATTTCCTTAGGTTATGATCCACTACAAGATCCATGTTCCATATATAAATCCCCATACATGGTAGATTAATTTTCAATCCCTTTATATGGATCACTATTACATGAATTTGACTAATCAATTTTAAGATTGCACAAGATTATAAAAAAAATCCATTAATTATTATTCAAGAAATTTTATTGGCATAAAAAATTATTAAAAACATCATATAAAGGAATTCCATCATTTGATACATTAACATCCATAAAAACACTCCTTCTAAGGTTTCATTATCTTCTCATCCATCCTAACTACTTTGAATAGTAATTTTTTATTATCCCTTTTAGTTGACTTCTTATAAATTGTATTAAATGTTGTAGAAAACTCATTAATCATTAGATATTTTCATTTCCTTTAGGAAAATCACATTAATCATCACAGTTCATTCCAAATTCATCTAAGTACATTTTAATATGATACTATACATATGATATCCACAAGGATAGATCTTCTGAAATATTATTGAATTAATGTGTATTTGTATCACAAAAACATTATTCAAACCATCATGTAAAAGATACTAAATCTTAAAATCAATCTAATAGAAGAAGTAACTTCAGATAATCAAATATGATATAACTGATTCTTCACATTATCTCATAGTATTTTTTTCATTCCTTTCCCAATGAATAATGAAAAATAATCACATTAGTTATCATATTTCCCATCATGTCACAAAACCTCCATGAATATAATTCTAGGAATTCATTATTAATTTCATTTTCCACCAAATTAGGGGTAGAAGTATACATCACTTACAAGATACATAATAAAGCATAAATCCCTTAGTAATAATTATAATTCATTTCAAATAATAATTTTATTTCTTGAGAACTCAATGTTTTTTTCTCAAAAGGATTAGAAACGTCCAAAAAACACCACCAATACATCATCAACACATAAAAATCATGAAAATTACATTAAAGATTATGATCCTTTTAAGAAATAAATAAAGCACAATCCCTAAGTGGGTTCCACAATATCCACCATTGTATTTTTTTCATACCTACTAGAAAATGATATGTAAATATGTGATCTAACACAATTCTTCCTCTCTTTCCATTTATCATTATAAAATATTATTATATTATGTCCCCTTTTTTAATGAAAATAAATTTAATGAAAGAGGATGACATTAGTAAATTCATGATAATTTTTTCCAGAAACCATTAAACTAAAAGTCTATTGTAGAAATTATTGATATAGAAAACACGGGGGGTTTAATTTGGACCAAAATGGTACCATAAGACCACCCATAATTATTATATCAAATTCTGGTGTGGTGAAAACGTGCTTAGGCTGAATCCCAGTCACACAAATTGATATATTCATTTACAATGTAATAATAATATAATATCCTGTACTATTATTAATACACATATCAAAAACATTTAAGTACATATAATTGGTTTTATAAACCAGACATGAGATCTCAAAGAATTGTTAGCTATAAATTTCAATGATTTAAAATATTGAAAACTAATATAATAAGAATTAATTCTTAAGAATCCATGTATGAGAAATTATCCTGACATACCTTTTAAATGACATTTATTCAAGAACATGCTATATTTAAATTTTATTTAGTTATGTACTTTATATAAAATAAAAATGAACAATTAAATTGTTTTACACTTTAAAAAACACTAAATAATCTTATTCATTGAAGATGGACTTTTTATCATATGATATTTATAATTCTAGTAGATTTATCATACATTGACGGTGTTAAATATCAAATCTCGAATAGTTATTCCATCATTATAATTCTAATTATATATATATGGAAACATTAACATCTTATTTCCTACTTCTGAGAACATGAATCAACATTAATTAATTAATTTTAAATCTATAAAATTATACAAAATCAAAGTAGGGAATACGTTGGATCTCCATTCATATGAATGTGATTAGTTGAATTGATAATTTATTCAAACATAGTTTTCACATTATATTATATCTTATTTTAATAATTGTTGAACCAATATATGGATTATATTTTAATTTTTTTAATAAATTTTTCGGATTTTTTGAAAAATATTTTGTGCCTATTTATAGTTTTACAATATCACACGATGTGAATTGAAGAAGATCAGTGTTTTATTAAAAAAATATTTAAATATTTTACAAAAGTTAAAATGTTACTAATTTTTTATGTTTAAATAAAAAAATATAAATTTTCAAATGACCCATAGTATTTTCATAATAAATTTTCAAATCTCATAATACTTCTGATGATTTTAAAAGACATAAAGAATAAATATGATAATTTTTGAAGAAATATAAATCTTTTGATATTTTATATGTCAAATTGATAATTATTTATACGTTATACAATCTCACAAGACATTATTTTTTTTCTTTTAATTTTATATTTTGTTGGACTTTGGAATATTTCATTAGAGTCTTTACCGTTTAAAAAAATTATTCTACACGACATTTTTTTGTGAAAATATAAAATTTTTATAAAATATAAGAGGTTTCTAAAATTTTTGTTCATGGAGATTCAAAATTTTAGGTTCTAAATGATATGTTAGAAAATATTATGTTATTCAAAATAGTTTCAAATTTTCTAGTCTTGTGATGAAAACCTGATTCATGTTTATAATTATAGATAATTAATGATGACGAATATGTTATTATCTATGAGAACAAATGTAAAATTTTTATTGTTATAAATAAAATGAATGTGAGGATTCAATCACACCCTGATGTGAGAAGTCACACTAAATAGAGAAGGTCAGACTAAAGTACCTGATTGAGAATGTATTGTGAAGATAATGCTACATTATAATATTGGATTCCATGTTCTCTACTGGTGTTATTATGTGATTCAAACATATGTTGATGAAATTTTGTGGGTACATATTATGAGGAAGAGATTTTTGATATATTTTAACATCATATGAGGACTAATATTATATGTTTATTAGGTTATTTAATGGATTAATGTGACTAATATTTCATGAGAATTATGTAGCAGTTTCGGAAAACACTTTTCAAGGGATAATTTACATATTCAGTAATGGAAATATGTTCAAATATTTTTTTAAACAAAAATACATTGAAAGTGAAGAAAATTTGAATGATAAAAAATCCTTATTGATACTTTACACCCATGAAGAAATAATATAGAATAATAAAAATAAATAAATGTACAAATAATGTTTTTGATTTGATAAGAAAGAAGTTTGATTCCACTTAGTCATTGTTATGATTTATTTAACTAGGGATTGTTCTTCACTGAAAACATTAACAAAATATTAAATTGTGTTGGTTTTTATATGAATGTTTGTTTAGAGTAATCATCAATATATATCATTTTCATACCCCCTCCTGATATATTTCATGGTAATAAGGGAATAACAGTATGTCCATCAAGTTAAAATAGGAACACACATGGTGCATTGTCACCCATTATGAAATCAATTTATTTTATATTACTATAGTCCTGATTTTTTTATTGTAGTGGATCATAATATTTTTAAAGGTTTGTTATGAAAATTAAAAAATATATAAATAATGAGTTACCCCTATCTCAATTTTCATCACCATATAAGTGATAATTTCAACTAGAATCATATCCATGTTCTATCTTGTTGATCATTTTGGATATATGTTATTAAAAAACAAAATTATATCAATAGAACTCATATTATAACATTTAATTAAATGAGATTTCATATTTTTAAATTTAGAATTGAACCATACTGTATTAGTGTCACTCTTAATGTTCTCAATTGTGTTCCATATGGGTATATAATCACATGCTCAACATTAACCTTATATTTTATTGAAAAAATGTTTAAAATAATGGAATAACATTAAATTCCATATTATATTAATTATCTAAAAACACAATGACAAAAATTCATGTTTTGAAAAAAACTTGATTTGTAAAATAATTCATTGTATTTTTGATGGAATCAAAATATTGAAATAAGATAATATAAAAATTGTAATCAAGTATTTTCAATTTTTTAGATGTAAGAATAAAAATAAATTGTTAATTTTTTAGTAGATTTAATTTTATATTTAGGGGAATCCGATGGTTTGGAGAAAATATTGATGAATTTATAAGACTGAAGAAGCTCACTTGAATTGTTGCAAACATGTTTTTTTGATACAATCATAGTAACTCAAGATGAAAATAATTTTAATTACACTATTATTAAACTTCATATCCCCATCATAAATTATAAGAGTAGATTAGGAAAATATTATAAAACAATTGTAAATAACGAAAATCAGACAGCCTTTAAATTATTTAAATATTTGATGGATAAAAAAAACAAACATTGACTCTGAAGATGGGAAAATTTTGTAAGACTCTACTAAAACACATTGCCCAATTTTTTAAGTATCAAATGTATGTATTTTATGAATAATTTTATTATTTAATTAAAATTTAAAAATTGTTAAAAAGATGTTTATTTTATTCAAACTATCCCTTAAAAATCATATGTGAGGGTGAATAAGAAAAATTAATGAAAACGTTCACTAGTAAAGGTTGTTCATATAAGAAAATTCAATCCAAAGGTAAGAATAAAATTTCACCCAAGTTTTTCTGATGAAATATTATTTTCGTTGATGATGGTATATATGATTGTGGTAAAAGAGGTGATAATGAAGGGATTCTAAGGATGTTATCCAAAATGGTTCTTTAATATCAAGAATAAAAAAAGGGACTCATTAGAAGAAGAATCATAAGTTAATATTGTGTTTTTAGATGAGAAATATGAATCTTAAAAGGATTATACTATTAAAATTGATATCAAATTATTATTAAATAAAATATAAATACTGAGGCATGTAAATTCTCATTGGAAAATGATCTTCGAGAGGAATAATAAAATTCATATTTAGAAAGATACCTAGGTTAAAGAATATAAAAATTCCTTACATGAAAGTGCTGATAAAGGTAAGATTATTGATGACATGGATTCTAAAATATACCATGGGCACAAAGAGATATAAAAAATAAAGAAAATTATTTTTGAAACTGAATGACAGAATAAGAAAAATAAAATTTTATTTTTATAAGTATTATTTTGTAGTGAGTAATTCTCTAAAAAAATATTTATGGTTATTTAAAGGTAAATATGTTTTTTATTAAATTTGGATGATTATAAATGGATAGACTCTGAACAAAACCTCACATATCGAAGTGTTTAATGGTACAAAATAATCTAGAATAACTAAATAATAATAAAAAAGATCTAATATGGAGATGGATAAAATTATAATTCAATTTTACATTGTAGTTCCAATACCCTAAGGGAGATTTATTAAAAAGAAAATAGACATGTCAACTCAATGGAGGTCTTTGAATGAGGTTAGAAAACAACACAAATAGTAGTATAAATTCATCAAATGATAATATATCATGTTTAGAACTTGTTTTTTTTTACTATATATATAAAAACAATTAGTATTTATGTTCTATAAATATAATATTAAGGGGAATTGATCATGTCAGAGACAACACAAATAGATTATAATTAATAAAAAAATCAAAAAAAATGAGAGGAAGAAAAAATTGAAAAATAGTTTTGGAATTTGGAAAAAATATATGGAATGTGTTATCAAGAGGTAAACATATCAAAGGAATGTGATACCTTAATCCAAAATAAACATAATCTATAATATTAAAATGAAAATATTAAGAATAAGGGATACATCAAAAATCAGACTAATGAGGTTGAAGTTACACTAAAATCAACTTTTTTAAATTATAGTAATAAGTAAAATGGTTCTTGTTCTTAGATAAAAATTGATTTAAAGGACATGTGAATCATGAAAAGTATAAAAGAGTGGATATGGAATTTTTAATGATATTTCATAATAAATTAATTTATTTGGGATGTAAAATATTGTGAAAAATTATATTATTTTAAACAAATTATTATTAAGTTATATGAAAAACATAATTTTCTATGTGTTTCTAAAATATATATTGATGGGAATAAATTAATATTTATAATGAATTTACTTCTAGTGATAGGGTCAAAATACTGAGATATTATAAAAATAATTTTTAGAACCTCATGTAACATGTTTTAGTTTGAAGAAGATAGAGAAGATTTCTATTTGAGAATGAAAGATAAAAATTATCTATGACATTAAAATATATGTTATATTATAAAAAATCAATTAATGTTTGTCAGAAAAGTGGTTATAATAAATTATCCCATTAAAAAATAATGTAATATTGTTATTTCTTAAAACATTTTTGAATTGAAAAATAGTGAACACAAGTCACAAGGGAGATGAAATTCTAACAAAAAATCAATGGGGCTGGTTCAATATAATGTTTTTGGAATTATGAAAAAGAAAATCAGCCAATGGAGAAAAATTCTTCATCACATTAATTGATGAATTCACCAAAATGAATTGTATCTTGAATATGAATTAAAAATAACATCTCTAGATAGATTCGAAATCTTTAGAATACATTATATAAGAAAAACTACTTTTCACTTAAATACATTGAGATCTAAAAATGGTATATAATATTCAAAAAGTTATTTCTATAAATATTATAGAAATAATGAAATTATACACAAGTTTAATGTTTCATATATAATATAAAAATGGGTTTTATGAAGGGGAAATTATAGGTAATTTTAATTGGAATAAATAATGTTGTGGGAGACATACACCTCAATATTTTTCGAGATTCATGAAATTATCATTTATATAATTATATAAAACATATGGATTCTCAGAAAATTTTAATAAATTACTTATTATGATATTTGAATCATGAAAACACTATGTGAAGGAGAAAATGAAACTATTTTGGAGTCTAACCATTCATCTAGTGGATAGATAGTTGTTTTTGAAATTGTGATGAAAAAGAAGAATATGGAATATTTCACATAAATAGAAAAAATAGATATTTTTATAAATTTTATTACCATAAATATCATAGAATTTTAAAATTTGATGATGTAAATGTTTTTAAAAATTAATAAAATAATAAAACACTCTCCCAGAGGATGGGGTTTTTAGTTTTGAACCAACTGTTGAAACTGAATAAATAACACAATTAAAAAAATTTGATCTATATTATTCATTTTAAGGGATAATATTGATTTAATAAAGTCCAAAATAAAAAAAATATATTTTTGTACAATGTGGATATGGAAAAAGTTATTGGAGATTAGAATCAAGCAGTTGGTTTAAGAAGCAAAATTAGGAAACAAGTTTTTTAATGTTCTGTCAAATATAGAACATCAAAACATTAAAAAATATTTGAATCATAATTAATTTCTTTAGTTTATGAATGAATATCATGATCATATATAAAAAATGAAACATAGGGGACTATTTTTTATCCTAAATAAATTTTTTTTTCAGAGATAAATCGTATTTAAAGAATAAGGAAGATGAGAAAAGTATATTTTTTATAAATAAATAATGGATAATTAGAAAGTGTTAGTATTTAATTATGGTCATTTAATTCTATTAAGCCTTTTAACTTGGTTTTATATTTTTTTTGATGTAGTATATATGCTTATTAGATCATGGACACCTCAAATTTTGTCGGGTTTCAATAAATATTTTGTAATGTTTATAATAATAAATGTTACGAAAAAAATTTAGTCTAATTAACATTGAGAAAAAATTAACAATATATGGGAACCTTTCACATTAAATTTATAATTAATTTAATTAGATGAATTACTTTGGTCTTGAAAATTAATTCTTTATAGAAGACATGTATTTTTTGAACATCTATTCTATTATATTATAATTATATTGGGGGGATAAATGGTAGAATCTACATAGAGATGATGAAATCATTATATTATGATATTTAATCATTGATAATATTACCTTGGGCGAAACATTGGATGTACAAATAACCTTGTGTTTCTTCCTAAGACCACCATACAATCCTTTGAATGATTTTTTTTCATGTTCTCTCATTCTTAAGAGGTAGATAGTGGAAACTCATAATTAATTATAGATTTTTAAAAAAATATATCTATAGGTTTGATTGAATATATAGATTCTACGTATTTTCAATAATATAGTACCCTATAAAATTACATAACTATGTATTTTAAGATATAGTTAAGATGAAGAATTTCAAATAGTAAAACACCCAAGTTTATATAATATATTTATATTTAAAAAATAACTTTTTTTGATACAATGTAAGGAAACAAAAACAAAAAAATTATGTGAATAGTTATTATAAATTACCAAATTAGGAATATATTTTAAATTAAATATAAATTCTGAAATTAATTTTTAAATACCCAAATAAGTACTATTGATCCTAAATAACTACTTTAAAAATCATTTTAATGAACAATAATTTTTTTTCAAAAATATTATATTTAAAAAAATAATTTATTTTAATAAACATATAATTTTATTATGAAGGTATATAATTAATTATTTCATTATATATTGGTTATCAAATAAAAAAAATTAATTTAAGGGTAAAGAGATATTTTTTTCCAAACAACTACTTTTATGTACGTTAAATATTTTTATCATAAAATACTAAATTAATATCTATTTATAAATTATATAAATTAAATATTCAAATAATATATTAAATAATTCTTTTTAATATTTAATTAGTGCTTTTTCCATGGAAATTTATTAGAATAAATTCAGTGTTATGATTCAAAATCCATTTTTCTTAAAATATTTTTCATATTGTTTTTCAGTCTTTATATAAATGAAAAATTTGAAAAAATTTGAAATTTAATTGTTAAAATGATTTAAATATTATAAAAAATAATATTAATATTTTTTAAGTTGGTCAATTTATTTTTTGATAATAATGAATAGTAAACTAGGTAAAAATTCACAACAACAGTAAAGGTTAGAAGGGATAATGAGGGTTTAAACTAAATATATATGTGTTAAAATAACATCAAGGCATGTATAAATCATATTTTTTAATATATTTGGACACGATATCATTCCATATTTTATATTATTCAATTTTTAACCCTTTTCTTTTTAGAGTGTATTTATTATATTTTTAATGTTCTTAATATATACAAGAGGTCCATTCTTATCACCTATAAAAAAATTTCACTTCATAAGAAAATTTGTTTCATATATATCAACCAATATATACCTAAATACCATCCAAAAATCCCTCTCCATGTGCTATAGGTTCTGGCCTCTCCATAATATGGACCTGTGAAGGTATAAGGTATTATCTAAAGTAGGATTCCCAAAGAAGAGGTAATTGTCTTTACCAATCTATTTAGAGATTCATTTTTTCAAAAACCTCCTCCAAATCATCTATAACCATATTAAAATTATTATAAATGTATTATTAGTAGATTTAAATGTTTCTAGGTCAATTTTAAATCAATTCAATAATTTATTTTCATCCAAGGAAAAAAGGTATCATCATTTACACACACATGTGAACAACCACCTCGATGAATAAATGTTAGTCATTATTCAAAAAAATGTCATATATTATCATATTATGTATTTAATGTAATTATATGAAATATTTTGTAATTTATATATATGAAAATATTTATTATTATGTACCTTTAATTATTTCTATTCGTTTAAGAATAAAAGCATTATGCATGTGTAAATATGAACTACCACCTTCACAATTTAATGTAATTAATTTATCCTCTCCATATTATATGAAAATATATAAAATTTTATATAATGAATAAATAAGATACTTAATAAATTATTAATTTTATTTATATTAATAAACCATTAAAATGGTATAAGGTCTGAAACCATCGAATTGAAATATTTTTGGAAAATATACTAATTTTCAACAGAATATTGATTTCAATAAATATTTGTTAAGAAATGTGTAATTGGAAATTATAATGGAATGTAATATTGGAATATATTTATAAATATGTTCTTGTAATATATTAGGAATAAATTTAAAATTATTATAATAGAAATTACTAGAGTTTACAAATAATGTTTGGACCTGAGGTGATGGTTTATGTTATAATATCATTTTTAATGAAGATAGTATATGATTAAAAATATTTTTATGGGCTATATATTCTCATTATTTAGAAACAAAATTTCTTCTATATGATCTATTTATTTCTTTTCATTCTCCTCTCTTTGGTAATTTAAATGACACATATATTTTTATGAATAGGTGACCTTATTTACTCTTTGGTGAATAATTGTTTTCATCTATATCTATGTTCTCTAAAACTTTTTCAGAAGTATTATTTTTCATTATTCAATGATTATTAATATCAACATTAAATGAAATTTAACTTTTTTTTAAGAATTATAAATGATTTTTTATTGCTTCATGAACATGTTATTTATGATTTTTTAAATAATGTATGAAATGATTCTTTATTTCAACATTTGACACCCATAAATATTTTCTTGCTATCATGAACATTATATTCATTGATGATTATATTCAAAATCCATGGTTATTTTAAATGAATATCATTTTCCAAATATCCATTTAATTTTTATGTAATATTTTCTAAAATGAAATTAATATTTTTCTAAAATTTTTGAATAATGGATTGAATATTATTTTAAACGTATTTTTATTTATGTCAGTATCCTTTTATGGTTATTATGCTTCATATGGTATATTACGTAATTATATATCTATTTTATTTCTGTTTATGAATTATGATAATGTGATATTGAAATATTTATGAACACCATTTTATTTCCATTAGTTATTCTATAATGAATTTATTAATGATTTTATGATTTTGTAGAACACACAAACACACACACACACACACATATATATATATATGGGGTTTTAATAATTTTACATGTCGGTATGTTAAATCAATTAAATTCCTTACGTAGTGATTGTTATCTCATGAAAAAATATAAAGTGGATGGGGATTGAACCCACACAATGGATGAAAATAGGTTGGGGAGTGATCCTAATTAATCATGGGACTTTGTACACTATGTGATTATGGTAATAAATGTGATCTTTGAAAATGAAATTATTTCATATTATTATGATTTTGATAATAATCCATTGCCATTATTTTATTCTTATGATATTTACTCAACTATCATTATTGATTAATGATGATTCATCACTAATAAGAATCATTGAAGTAAAAATGAAAATTCACTATTCAATTACTCTTGATTTATTATTTATGTCATATTGGGTATAAATTTTGTTAGTTGTCGTCATGATCTCATAAAATTATTGTTATCATATCCATGGCTCTAAACATAATTTGTGATCTAATCATATGTATATCTTCACTGAACATCTAATATCACCGTTTCTTATGATTCCATTTTCCATAGGTTAGGAAAAAAGTTTTTAAATATGAGATTTATAAAAAGGGTACTATGTGATAAAATCATTCTAGGGGATTTTGAGTATCATTCATGAAATCTGTTTATTTTGTATCTAGTCTATAAAGACACAAATATTTTACAGTTTCATGACATTAATTTTTGTGTAATTTATATTTTTATTATCTAAAGTGATGAAATATTTATTTCTGTTATTCTAGGGTTTCCATAGTTGGTATTAGAGTAGGTTTTGGTTAATTTTAGAGAGTTTGATAAAAAAATGTAATTATAACCTAAGAAAACACATATTGAATTTAAATTGATTTTAGGTGAACTGATATGTATCATTAGTTGATAAGAAGATTCCTAAGTTTAGGAAATATCAAGAATGATTATCGTTATTGTATGATTTTTAACACCGATTAGTATGGAATGATTCTTCCACTATTCTATTTGGATTTTTTCAATGGCTAGATCCATGAGAAATTATGATATTAATTAATAGGGTGGAAAATGAAATGATTTTCCTCTTGATGAACTGAATTACATTGGAGTTAGAATGAAAAATATTGTTTCTTTTCTAAAACAAATCTCCCATTCATTAAATAATTTCAGTGTTCTAAATGAGTAAAATATGTTCTATTCACCATTGAGAATTTCATGAGGAAATAACCAAAATTTTATAGTGGGTCTTCTAATCCACTAGTTTTGAAGAAAGCAATCCATACTAGAAAATTATTTATTCAAATATCTAGTGTTTGGAACTAAAAAATGATATCCTGGTGATGTATCTCTTAGAAGTAGAAGATGTTATATTTTTTAATATTATTTAGAATATGATTCAAGAAGATGAAATTGAATACATTCTATGAAAAGAGTATAATAGGTTATTTTTATTATATAAAATCCTAAAATTATTTGTATGAAATTTTAATGGGATTCCTATAGAATAAGTATAATTATATTGAATATATTAGTACCTACAATGAAAATATTGCACAGCTTTTGAGGTATGCCTTTGGTTTTATCATCACCCATAAAATAAATAGAAATCAATTCTTCATAGGTTTTACATCACATCTTCAATAGGTGCAGGCCATAAGGATCTTTTGAAGCTATGCGTATATAGTTCAATGTGATGACAAGGTATATGTAAAGAGATGATATTTCCATCCTTATCATGGATCTTATTACTAGATAAAGATATAGTTTTTAGAATGTTTAAATAATATAACACATGGAGGAATCAAAATAAAGAAACCATTATACTAGAGTTTGGAATGTTTCAAGAGGTAAATTTTCTAACGTAATGTGGTAAATGTTTTATGTGTAGAAAATAAGGACATTGAGCATGTGAATTTTGGAGATAAATAAAAAGGAAAGATAAAAAAATAATATGGGGAGAGATAAACTGAATGAATGACAAACACTCATTTTCTACAAATATGTGGAGTGTGGTAATTATAACAACTAGTTCAAGAATATAAGGGTTAATGATTATAAAAATCATAAAAAACCTCTACATCTATATGATAAATTTATATCTCATGTGATCAATCAGTTACAGTAATTAAGGAGTTAAATGTAAACCAATAATATACTCTAGAACTATGAATGTCATATTTGATTATGGTTATTCCTGCTCAATAACATCTAAATAATTTTTTGTACAGGTCCAAAACTTTACGTATATGGAAATTACATTACTTTTGCAAAATACATAAAACATAACAAAAACAGACACCAAATGACCATAATAGTTTAGTGTCTTTGGAAACTCAGAACATAATCTTCTTAATCTTGGTGAAAGATTTTAAACATCTCCGATAAAGATCATCCCCTATTGATTTCTTACCTAAAACCATTATTTATATCTTGGGGAAAAGAAAACATATAAAGGGTGAGAACAAATGCTCAGTAAGGGTAAACATAGAGAACATAAAACAATCCATAAAAAATTGAATGCAAAAACTTGAACATAAAATATAATCATCAAAATCTTGAGCAAAGTATGTAAGGCATATATCATAAAGGAACATCAATCATGATAAAATATCAAGGGAATAGAACATGTAATTGTGGAAAACCATTATGCACATGATATGATTTCCATAGCATCCAAGGCATTGCTAGAAAGACTATCTTAATAGACAAAGTCCCTGTCGGAATCAAGTTCACTCCTCGTTCCAGTCCTATATCACTGAACAAGATTAACTTATCGTTTCATCCATGCCTATCTCATGAGATATAAATCTTTACCCAATGCATTGGAAGGATATATAGGTCCCACCCATCTTGTAATGAATTCATTCTTACGTTTTCCACAAATGAATCATTCATCATTCATCATAACCCAAAGAATAAAATAAGCTTCATAAAAATCATCCCATCATAACATAATCCATATAAAACAAATGGATATCATTTAAGCATAATAATAATAAAACCATATAAATAATAGATACATTATACTTGAAACATAATCATACTAAATAATGTCATCTTAGATGGAAAATAGTTTTCATAAAACACTTGAAATGAATTCTTGAAGAAAATGTCCTTTCTTCTTAAAAATCATTTTCTTTTCACAAAATTCTATGAAATTTTAAAAGAAAAGAATTTTATTGAAAATAACCATGAAATATTTTAGAGTAATATTAATGAAAATAAGGCATTATGAAAATGTAAAAATCTGTTCCTGCCGTATAAGTTAAAAAAATTCTTCTCGTACTTTTGCCGGAAATGTCAAAAAATACCTCATATGGTAAACAAAAGAAAGATTCCTTACATACCATGTAATAAAAGTTAAAAATGTGTAAAAAGTACTTAAAACATACAATAAACAATTCTTATAAAATAGAGACATTAATAATAAATATAACCCCCGTAAATACTTACGAATAAACAATCTCGGATAAAAAGGAGATTGGAAAAGTTATCCCTTACCTTAGGATCAATATGCTTTGTACATATCCGAACCTCCTGTATAATGATCTAAATAATGTCATTTACTTATTACAGAATCATATTCATTGTTATGATATCATATATGATTCACTTATGACTTTATATTAACCGTTCTTTTGTAAATTTAATGTTAAAGTATCGTTTCGGGTAAAAACAATTATTTATGTTACGTGTTTGGATTTTTTATTCTTGATATTATTATTACTTATATCACGATTTACAAACTTAATGAATGTAAATCATGATTTATATATCATATATACTCAGTATATATATATAATAGTTAGATTAATTAAATGAAATACACTGTTCATGGATATGGTAGGTCATACGTACGCATGAACACTATTTTGCCTTCCATATTGACTTGAATGGAAGTAAGTAGATGAGATAAATATATACCTAAAAAGTATCTTTATCATGTAATATATTTCATTATTATTCATTATATATACTTTATAATCATTATTGAATGGTTAAATGTAGAATGAATCTCATCGCGTCGTGGAGAAGGTAATCCGTACGTACGCAAGAGCGATGATATCGTTCCCATAATTATTGAATGGAATTGGAGTGGATGATATAATATCTCATAATCCATATGATGTTATAATATCCATATATAGTTATTATTTATACCATTATGCCAATCCAAGTACGGTGGTGGTGTAAAAATAGATTACACCATGTCGTGGAGACGGTATTCCGTACGTATGCACGCGCGGTGATTTCATTTTCTGTAGGATGGATAGAAGGTGAAATAGGGTTGTTTCATATTTATAATAACATATAAGTATATTAGTTATACTAATGTTATTAATTTATTATAAAACAAAAATGACGATGAGGTAGAATAAGAATGAAACTTGAAAGAATCGGTAGAAGAGATTGCCTATTCTTTGACGCACCTCTTTTATGCTTCCTCTTAAGGCATTAGAGTTGGTCTTTTTAGGAGACCAGAACCTCTATAATGTTTCTATGGATGTTTATAAGGGAAGTGGCCAGGGTTTGGCCGAGCTTGAAGGCTCAAAATGGTGTAAAGAGAAGAGGGAGGAGGTTCCCTTTTATAAAAAATGAGAGGGGCACCTTAGAAAAAACTAAAAATATTATTTTATAATAAAGTAATATTCAGTTTATAATAGCACCAAATTGATTTATTTCGAAGATAATGTGGCGATGGTTTGAAATCTTCTAAACCAAAAGGTTTTAGACTAATGTAAGTTACTATTTTAATCTTTTCATTTATATTTAACTCTAAGTTTAATAATTTAACTTTTACTATGTCTTCTTGTTTTCTTACACTATATGGTTAATAAACAAAATATAATAAGACAAACTAACCCCTAGTTTTTCATTATAATCTAATTCATTTGGCCGAGCCTTAGATTTTTAGGAATTGAATAACAATTAATAATATAATATTTGTTTTAAAATCTATTCTATGTCAATTTTGACACTATTTGTTAATTGATTTTTGTGAAAATCATAACAACATCATTAGTTCGAACAAAGGTAATTAAATCGATACTAAAATGTCATATAAACCTATAAAATTACTGGAATTCATAAAAAGTCTCAAATTACATTTATTTGGGTATTTATAACATCAATTATGTTAATATTTCATTAAAAATTTAATTACTGCATCATCATTGTGTCATAAACAACCATTAAAAATGATTTAGATATTAAACATTGATTTTAAATCTTTTAACTCTTCTTTAAATAAAATAATAATATGTGTCCTAATCTAAACCAGGTGGACCTAAAGGGTAATATTTTATTCTTAAGGTTGTTTTTGGTCGAATTACACTTATAAAATATAATTAGGACATGTTTTAGGGTAATAATATTATTATTATTACCCTTAATTACCCAATTTACTTTTAACCGAGGTAAATAAAAGTGAAAAGTTACTATTCACCAAAAATTATTTTTATATTATTTAATCACATTTTAAACCATGATATTAACCATGTCTCTAAATTTTTTTAAATTCAACTTACATAAGTGGTAAAATTACGTTTTATGTAAAATTGTAAATCCTCCTAGGAGGTGGGTAAAAGACGGTGAAAAGTTCAATAAAATTTCTATATATCTAAAATTATTATAAACTGACTCCAATGAATTACATTGAACTTATATAATTATTATGTATCAATTTTGACCCAAAATAAATTTAAATAAAATAAATGATTATTTAAATAAAACTTCAGTTTTAACCAATAACTCATTGTTTTCACTATTCATCATAATTGAATGTTTTTAGAAAAATACCAAAATTTCACCCTAGGCTAATTTTGATATTACAAATCCAAAAATGAATTCCTTTATGAATGTTAATGTTTATAAAATTTCAAAAAGTTGGTATTACTATTCATAACGGCTAGTTTATATAATATTTTAATAACATGTCATTGTTTTGTGAAACTCGGTATTGCATACAACACACGTTATCATGGAAGGTCGTGATTACGTGTAACGAAAGCCAAGTCAGGGTTTCATTTATTGAAATATTATTATGTTGTTGCGTATAATATAATCCATCCATATTTCATTTATACATTGAATATATATAAATATATATATACTCAATTTTGTGTAGAATAACTTCTATTAAACGAACTTGAAATTGTGTCTAACACGATCCAAGAATAGTGTTGCATATACTGCAAGCTACTACGGTGTGGCGTATATTACAAGATAATCATGGTGTAGCATACAACAAAAGACATCAAATAAATTAAAAAGAATACTTCTCATAAAATCTCAGGTTGTTACATTATACCCCCCTTAAAATGAATTTCTCCCACGAAATTCCTCGGGGTTATAAATGGTTTACTACATGAAAGTTTCTTAAATAGAAAACCACATCGTAAAATGGTCTTCAAAAACTTATATTTGAAAAATAAATTATAAAACAAAACGGTTACCCAAATTAACTAATCACTGGGTTTTAACATAGAAGAACTTTGGGGAAAATATGTATATGTAAGAGAAATCTAACCATCAAGTTCTGATATAGAGTGGTAAAGAACATGGCTATGAAAAATCCAACAATCACAAAGCCATAAATTTGTTATGATCCATGGTACCATATAATTAATCAGATATAAGGGCACTAGGACAACATTTTTAGTTTTGAAGATCATATCCCCAAAGTTGAAGAGATTGGAATTAGAAGAAATAATTTCTTGATTTTGGTTCAATCTCAACGTTGGTCGTTCCTTTGAAAATTTCCACTTAATCTCTTAAATAAATGAAGTTGAATTTGACATATGTGAAGTTTTATCAGATCATGCAATAAAATGATAGGTCATTCAATCTGTCTCAAACAAAAGGTTAGAAACAGTTATCATAAATACATAAGTCCATCTATAGTGAGATTAATAATATATGGTTCCTAAAATGGACTTATACTTCATATATAATGACACTTAATAATTTGAAACTAATTTATACTAACCAAGGAAATATTGTAGGATAGTGGTGTGCGATAAAGGCCTGTCACACATTAGTTGTGGGTTCATTTCCCACATCCTTGTCTGACGCAACAGGTTGTCGCCCATCCTGCAGGTTATCCTTTTTCTAAAACTACATTACTATAACATCCCATAAATAATATCAAAAAAAGTTATATCCTTAAACAATACTAAATTATGTCTAACATAATGCATTCTAATCTTTAGGCTTATCTAAAATAATTTTGTTCATGATCATAGTAGAAAGAAGAAAATTATTAGAAATTCCATCTACCGAGCATGTGAATACTATCATTTATCACCCATTTATCATAAGATATATCTTGTAGGTCACATTCCTAACTTGTGAATACCTTAATCATGTATTCTTTTGAAACATTAATTACCATAGAACCTTAGTGAAAACGTGAATTCTATCAAAAGTTAACTCTTTCCACATTCTAAAATCCCAAAAATTTTATTTACTCAAACCATGATATCACATTGTCCTTATTTCAATCATGAGCTCATTAATACTATCAAACATCTCATTATCTCCATATACCTTCATTATGGGCATATCATCTACGTTACATAATATCTGAATAACCATTCATGGTTACCAGTACCATTCAACATATTATTTTAAATACTTTAGGAAAAAAGAGTGTAACAGTTCTTAGATGTGTCTTTATTCCATAGTACCATTAACTATACAACATAACTCTTGATAAAATAAATCAATCCACTACCTTCTTAACCCATTGACCGAGCTTCAACAATTCTTTCATCTCTCATATCATTTGTAGTCTCTTCATCAACATTAATATAAATACTACCCATACGACCATGATGATTCTCTTCATGAGACTTTCCCTTAAGTAATTTGTTTGTATATTGCTCGTACATTCCACATTTAAAACATTAAACCGTTGTTGATGTATTATAAATACCATTATCCTTGTCCATAGTGTTAAATAAACCTTTTCAATTGCAATTACTGGATCTGTGTCCTTTTCCACACCCAAAGCATCTTCCAGTTCCTTTGAACCATTCTCCTAGATGCCTCTTCCCACATGATTTACATGACGGGAAATGAACTTTCTTTCCTCTATGATCATCATGATACTCCATATTTCTCTTATTAGCTGAGTCAAGATACTTACCAAAGTTGAGATTATTGATCATATTATGAGATTTCTAAATATGCATAATAATAATTTTTGGACTTCCAGATCCAATTTCATTTGGTTTCTTATGAAGAATATAATTCCATTGTCTATCATATCCTCCATTATCGTGAATCTTCCTATTTCCAGCCATTTTCTAAAACCCAAAAAGAATAGTGTGAGAGGTAAAAAACATGCTAGGAAGGCAACATAATAAAGGGAGAGTACCTTCAATATCTAACATCTTAGGTTTAACTCTAATATCATTACCGTAATTCTAAGACTATAACCTATACGTATACTTAACCTTAGGTACATCCCTAGACATACCTTAGAAATATCTCTAGGGATCTCACTAAAGTTTTTTCTTCTTAGTTTCCAATGGTTAACTAAAAATTTCCTATGATACCAACTATAGCAGTCTGGAATTACTTCTAGAAGACAATAATTGATACCTATCAGGGAACTCCATGGGCGGCTACACCCCATGGGTGGGACACACCTCCATCCCCAGTGGCAACCATTTCCTCCTGAAGCCCTTGGATAGAGATCCATGCTTCGTCCAATGCTCACATGTGAGAGTTCCCAAGGATCAGATTCATTCTTACCTCCTTTTCCTATGATACCAACTGTAGTGGTTCCAAACATAATGAACATGGACATTACATTACTTTTGCAGAATACTTAATATATAACAAAAACAGACAGCAAAGGACTGTAACAGTATAGTGTCTTGGGAAACTCGGAATATAATCTTCTAATCATGGTGAAAAATCTTCAACATCTCCCATAAATATCTTCTCCTTTTGTTTACTTACCTAAAACCTTTCTTTATATCCTGGGGAAAAGAAAACATAAAAAGGGTGAGCTCAAATTCTCAATAACGGTAAACATAGAGAACATGAAATAATTCAAAAATCACTGAATGAAAAAACATGAACATAAAATCTAAACATCAAAATCATGAGCAAAGTATGTAAGGCATATATCATAAAGGAACATAAATCATGATAAAATAGAATGGGAATAAAACATGTAATTGTGGAAAACCATTAAGCACATGATATGATTTCCATAGTAGCCAAGGCATTGTTTCCAAAACCATCTTAGTTGGAAAAGTCCATTTCAGAATCGAGTTCACTCCTCGTTCCAGTCCTGTATCACTGAACCAGATTAACATTCAATTCCATCCATGTATATCTCATGGGAAATGAATCTTTACCCAATGCATTGGAGGGATATATAGGTCCCACCCATCTCATAATGAAACCATTCTTACTTGTGCCACAAAACAATCATACATCATTCATCAGAACCCAAAGAATAAAATGGGCTTCATCACAATCATCCCATCATAACGTAATCCATATAAAACAAATGGATATCATTACCTCATAAGAATAATAAAAAGATGTTAATAATAGATACATTATAATAGAAACATAATCATACTAAATAAGGTAATCTTAGATGGAAAATAGTTTTGGTAAAACACTTGAAATGAATTCTTGAGGAAAATATCCATTCTTCTTAAAATTAATTTAATTTTTACAATATGCCACACAATTTTAAAAGAAAATGATTTTATTTAAAATATCCATGAAATATTGTAGAGAAAACATCATGAAAATAAGGATTTATGAAACCATAAAAATCCGTTCATTCCATATAAGTTAAAAAAACATTCTTCTCGTACTTTTTCCAGAAATGTCAAAAAATAGATCATATGGTATAAAAAAGAAATATTCCTTATATACCATGTAGTAAAAGTCAAAAAATGGGTTAAAAGGACTTCAAAAAAAGAAACCATTTTTTGAAAACATGGGCATGAATGATAAATATAACCGCAGTAAATACTTACGAATAAACAATCACGGATAAAAAAGAGATTGGAAAAGTTATACCTTACCTTAGGTCTGATATGCTTTGTACGTATCTGAAACTCCTGTATAAAGATTTAAATACTGTAATTTAATTATTATAGTGTCATATTAATTTTTATGATATCATATATGATTCACTTATGACATTATATTACCCGTTCTTTTGTAAATTTCATGTTAAAGCATCGTTTTGGGTAAAATTGTTTTATTTATCGTACGTGTTTGGACTTGTTGTTCTTGATATTATTATTACTTATATCATGATTTACCTCAATCAAGAATGTAAATAATGATAAATATATCATATATATTCAATATATATATATAATAGGTAGATTAATGAAATGAAATGCACCGTTAATGGAGACGGTTGGATGAACGTATACATGAAGGCTGTTTTTCTTTCCTTGTTGACTTGAATGGAAGTAAGTAGATGACATATATATATATACATAAATAAATTATCATTATCATGTCATATATTTTATTATTATTCATTATATATACTTTATAATCATTCTTGAATGGTTAACATGGAGAATGAATCTAATCCCATCGTGGAGATGGTAATCCGTACGTACGCACGAGTGATGATATCATTACCATAATTATTGAATGGAATTGGAGTGGATGATATGATATATCACAATCCATATGATGTTATAATATCCATATATAGTTATTAATTACACCATTATACACATCAATGTAAAGAGGTGGTGGAAAAACAGATTACACCACGTCGTGGAGATGGTATTCTGTACGTATGCACGCGCGGTGATTTCGTTTTTTATAGGTTGGATAGAATGTGAAATAGATTTGCTTCATATTTATAATAACATATCAGTATATGAGTGATACTGATGTTATTACTTTATTATGAAACAACAAATGAAGATGATGTATAAGAACAAATAAACATGAAAGAATCGATAGAAGAGATTACCTCTTCTTCGACGCACCTCTTTTAAGCATCCTTTTAAGGTACTAGAGATGGTATTTTGAGGAAACAAGAACCTATATAATGTTTCTAGGGATGTTTAGAATGAATGTGAGAAAGGTTTGGCTGACCTTGAAGGCTCAAAATTGTGTAAAGAGAAGAGGGAGGAGGTTCCCTTTTATAAGGGAGGAGAGGGGCACCTTAAAAAACAAAAAATATTAATTTATAATAAAGACATATTTGGTTTATAATAGCTAGAAATTGATTTATTTCAACGATAAAGTGGGGATGGTATGAATCCTTTAATCTAATAGGTTTTAGAAAAGATTAGGTTACTATTTTAACCTTATCATTTAAATTTAACTCTTAATTAAATTATTTAACTTTTACCCTATCTTTTTGTTTTATTACACTATATGGTGAATAAACATACTATAACAAGCCGAACAAACCGAAAGTGGTTCATTATTATCTAATTAATTTTTTGAATATTATATTTTCAAAAATAAAATAACAATTAATAATAAAATATTTTTTTAAAAAAACAATTTTTGTCAATTTTGACACTATTTTGTAATTGATTTTAGTGAAAATCATAACAACATGATTAGTTCGAAAACATTTAATTAAATAAATAATATCATGTCATATTAACCTATAAAATTAGTTGAAATCATAAAAAAGTCTCATATTACATTTATTTGGGTATTTATAACATTAATTATGTTAATATTTTATTAATAAGGTAATTTCTGCATCATCATCGTGTCAGAAATAAATTAAATTATATAATGTCTAAAAAATATAAATAAAATAAAATTATGTGGGAAATATTTTTATCTTTCTAATGAATATTTATAGTCAAATTTCTCTTATGTATAACCCTTAAAAAAATTTTAGTTATTAAACATTGATTTTAACTCTTTTAGCTATTCATTAAATAAAACAATAATAAGTGTCCTAATCTAATCCATGTGGACCTAAAGGGTAATATTTTATTCATAAGGTTGTTTGTGGTCGAATCAAAATTGTACAATAGAATTAGGACATGTGTTAGGGTAACAATAATATCATTTTTACCCTTAATTACACTATATACTTTTAACCGTGGTAAATAAAAGTAAAAAGTTACTATTCACCAAAAAATATATTTATCTTATTGAACCAAATTTTACTCCTTGATATTAACCTTGTCTCTAAATTTTTGAAATTCAAATAACAGAATCGGTAAAATTAATTTTTATGTACATTTGCAATTGCTCCTAGGAGGTGGGTAAAAGACGGTGAAATGTTTAATAAAATTTTTATATATCTAAAATTATTATAAAATGACTCCAATGAATCACATTGAACTTATATAATTATTATGTATCAATTTTGATGTAAAATAAATTTAAATATAATAAATGATTATTTAAATAAAAGGTTGGTTTTAACTAATAACTCACTGTTTTCAATATTCATCAAAAATTGAAAGTTTTCAGAAAAATACCAAAATTTCACCCTAGGATAATTTTGATATTCCGAATCGAAAAATGAATTTCATTTTTAATGATGAAATTTATAAAATTTTAAAAAATGGGTATTACTATTCATAACAGCTAGATTATATAATATTTTAATAACAAATCGTTTTATAGTGAAACTCGGTATTGCGTACAACACACGTTATCATGGAAGGTTGCGATTGCGTGTAATGCAAGACAAGTCAGGGTTTCATGTAGTGAAATATTATTTTGTTGTTTTGTATAATAGAATCCAACCATATTTTATTTATATATTAAATATAGATATATATACACTCAATGTTACGTAGAATAACTTCTATCAAATTAACTTGAAATTGTGTGTAACACGATCCAAGAATAGTGTTGTGTGTACTACAAGCTAATACGGTGTGGCGTATAGTACAAGATAATATTGGTGTATCATACAACACAAGACATCAATTAAATTAAATAGAATACATATCATAAAATCTTGGGTTGTTACATTTTTTAAGGGTGCCATATCACACACGTAGGGATTTTATGTTTAATTATTTGGGAATAATGTTATGGTATTATAATATCGTCAAAAGTGTATATTTCATCTCTGGTAAAGGCTTACTGGAATGTGCTTCCTATAAAACTTTTGATTCTCCCTTTATATTAGTAAGGTTAGATTTTGGGAATGGATTGAACTTATTTAAAGTGATTCCATATAATCAACCAATGAAGGGAAGTCACATTTCATATTATGAATGAATATATTATTATATATTAGTTTAAATATGAATATTATGTTCTAATTTAAATTATAACCATTATATATATCTTATTACATATTCATGAGGGGTAATTATCTCAAATTGTTTGGGAGAAATTCAAATTTGAAAATATAAAAGTTTTTTTTCCATATATGTCGATATATTTCATTGATAGTTACATAGTATCCCCATAAATAATGGCGTTTAATTTTCAATAAATTCATACATCATTATAATCCTATTTAAATGAGTTTTTAAAGAATTACCTTGATTTATTTTCAGGATTTAAAGAGGAATCTCAAGGATAATCAAAATAAGGGATTGATTCATCCAATTGTTTCACCATGTGTTTCAACTATTTTTTATATAGAAAGATCACTCAATTGTTAATTATATTGATTATCAAGGAATTAACAAGATCCATATCTAGATACAGAATCCTCTACCCCATATTTATGAACTTATTGATCAATTTCAAGAAGATAAATTCTGTTCAATGATTATCCTCAAATATGGATATCTTCTGTTGTGGGTCCAAAGGAGGGGCATATCCAAGATTACCATCCATATGAGGTATAATCATTATGAATTTATAGTGATTCCATTTGTACTTACCAATTACACATATATCATCTTGGATCTAATGAATATTTTCTTTAGATATTACCTTAATCAGATTTTATTAGTCCTTATAGATAACAATAGAATAAATTTTAAGATAAAGTAATATCATGATGATTATTTTAGGATTATGTTAATGTCCTGGGAAAATAAGTATTTGTATTCCAAATTTAGTAAATGTGAATTTTGTCTACAAAAAGTATCATTCATAGGACTCATAATTAAAAGTGAGGGTATGCTGATTGATCACAAATTGGTAGAAGGTAATAATATTATCATAGACTAACCACGATGATTGAAATATATTGTTTTATTTGGCCAGATGGATACTAATAACACATTCTGAGAAATTTCCCACGGATATCAAATCAACTAACGTAGTTGATATTAAAGGGAGCCCGGTTTCATTATTTTGATGGATATAAATATAATTTTGAGGAACTAAATAGATGGTTGGTTAATGTGCTTTCACTCACCCTACCCTTAAATGGATAAGGGGTTTTGATATATTATGACAGTTAAAAAATGTTTTTTGATTTTGTTATCATGCATAATGACATGGTGGTATCATACTCCTCTCACCTATTGAAGGTACATGGGAAAAATCACTTGAATTATGATTCGGAACTCATAATATAATTTTTCATTTATTATTTGGAGGAATTTTATTTGTGTTTAATATATTTATACTTATAATGATAAGAAATGTTAGAAGTCTATAATTAACGAAAAAGAGATTAATATATAACAAAGGATATGGTTATACTGGCGAAAATTGTTTTTTTTTATTTTTTTTATTAAGAAAAACACTTTTGTGGGGAAAGTGAGAAACTGAAAAGTTCAACAAGCACCAAACAAGCCCAAGCAGAAAACTAGAAATACTCCCAACCAAGCAAAAGGAACAACCGCCAACTCCAATGCAGGACCACTCGGGGATCCCATGCATGCATGGTCCCTCCTGAAGGCAAAGTCCTCCCTCAAATTCAACGATGTCCCAAATGACCTGCAGTGGAGAAAGTAGAGTTCTCTAGCCCATCTGAGCCGATCTGCCATCATACATTTACACACACATCAAAGTAGAAAGCAGAATCATTGAAAACCAATTGAATTCTAACTGATTCCATATCCCTAAACAACTTCTAGGATAAATTGGATACCTGAGAATGTGGATCCTCCCTTATCAGGTCTTCAAATGAATAAGTCAGCTTATTCTAGATCTGAATGTACTCCTCTAGCTTGATCATCCCCTTGTTGAATCCCCCAACCAGTATCATGTCCTGTTTGTCAACCCAGATATATTTCTCCTCATTAAGATCCATGTCAATAGTCTGACCCATAATCTTGGCTGCATCCGCTTCTAAGGCATTGAGAAATAAAACCTTCTCTTTCACCTCATCATCCGAGCACAAAATCAAGTCCAAGGATAGATCAGACTTACCAGTTGGTATTGGCTAACACCCGTCCCCACTATCCAACTTCACATCCACTGTCCTTTTTGTTGAACGAGTCCTCATAAGAGGCGACATGGAGGAGTGTTCCTTCCTACCCTCCTCTTCCTATCACACCTATTGCTCTTCAAACAAGCTTCTTCTTCAGAGTAGCCCTTACTAACCTCAAAGGGTTCTTTAGATGATTCCTCTATGGACTCTACCTCAGCAAGACTATCAAACCTGTTTCTCAAGATGACTGGGGTCTAGGTGGAAGAATCTGCTCCCCCTACCTGATTTCCAGGGAAGTATATGGTTATACTGATAAATGATAATATCATCCCAATATATTACCACACTAGAAAGGAAAACACGGGTGTTGATGATGTAAGTCATATGGAAAGTGAGTATGTTCATTAGGATAATGGAAATAGATCAAATACACATGGATATTTTGAATATATTCATGGAAATTAAAAAGAATAATGAAATATCACGTTTGTACAAGATAAAATTTCAACCAATAATTCATTTTAATATTATAGTGACATGAATGGAACATATGAATAGGAAAAATAAGGTAAGTGATGTTTCTCCATTTAGTCATGATAGTGATAGAATGTTAATGTTAACGAATAGATTATGTACACTGTCAATACCCAGATTGAAGAAGGATTTGTTCAATATAGACCATTTTTAATCATAATTGATTTATAATAGAATTATGAATATGAATAGATATATTAAATATCATGTTAAGATGAAAAACATGAATAAATATATTGAGTAATTTTCATCATAATGCTTGGTATTCCTGATTGTTAAGTATTAGAGACAAAATTCTAAGGGGATTTTACAACTATTACCCATACCTGAGAGTAAAATGGAAATATCCACAATAAATATCACTCTAGAAATCACAAAGATATATTAGGGGAAAATATATATGAGTTTTAGACAATCGCCTTCAAAAATTAACTAATTTGATTTCCATCGAAGTAAATTTTAGTCTTGATACACTCTTCAGGTAAAACATTAATTAAGGTGAATGTTTTCATAGGGCACTACTCTTCATGTTATCTAATAATAATCTGATTTTAACTATGATATTATTGATAAATATTCACCAATCCATGAATATATATTTTAGATTTAGCAATACATATAATCCTTAGAAAATTGTTTAGTTAGAGAGGACCAATCATATGCTAGAATATATTTTGAGAGATTTTTATATGCATTTAAAAGGAGGTTGGGATAAACACATTCCTTGACGTAAATTTTATTACAAAAAAAATATTCCAGCTGATTATTAAGATGGATCATTATGATACCCTCTATGGAAAAAAGCGCCATATTCCAAAATGTGAGTATGATGTCTAGGAAATAAATCTACTCGTACGTGTTCCAGATAAAGAAGTTGAAGAGAAATTTATGTCATTTAATAACATATCAATGAAACTTAAAGCCATAATAATTATACTGATAATCATATGTGATATATAGAGTTTAATATTGGTTATAAGGTATTCCATAAAATATCTCATATGATGTATGTTTGATATTTGGAAAGAAGGGAAAGAAAATACCCATATATATCACCCCCTATGAGATTCGAGATCAAATTTGGAAATTAGCTTATCTCATGGTGCATCATTCAAACAGATCCAAAATTCATGATTCATTTCAGGTATATCTTTTAAGGATGTATATATCAAATCCTTCACATGTACAAAACTCAATGTTTATTCGAATATTAAATGATCCTTCTTAACCCCAATGACTGATAGAAATCATGTATCATAGAGATAAAGTTATATGGAACATGAATAACCACATGGTATGTGATTACTTGTGGGATTGAAAAAATTGCAGATGCGTCATGGGAAACTGGGGATATGATGTGGTTGTTTTATCCTCAGTTATTCAATCAGATTAATATAAATTTTTGGGTAAAATTATTATAAGGTTTTAAATTGTAAAACCACTAAATTTTAGAATATATTTCTCAATAATAAATAAATGGACTTAATAGCTTGTGAAATATGAAACACAAAAATAATAGGAATAATAGTAATAAACTATATAATAGAACACAATATATGGTATTTAAATTTTATATAATTATTTAAAAATATTTTCTAATTCACATATAAAATATAATTGATCATAAATAACTATTTGAAGATAATATGGTTATGATATTTTTTTCATATATGTTTTATTTAAAATTTAAATAATGGTAGTATAAAAAATAAATTTTTTTTACAATATTAGAAAATTATTTTAGTTGTTATTAATTTTTTATTAATTAAAAAATAATATTTTAAGGTAAAAAGTTATTTTTTCCAAAATAATACATTTAATGTGCAGAATGTGTTTATATCATAATAAATAATTTTATCAATATTTATAAATTATTACAATGTAATTTTTAGATATTATATTCAAATGAAATATTATATCATTCATTTAATCATTTTTACTAGGAATCTGATTAGAATAGCTTGTTATGATTTAAATGCATTTATGAAAAAATGGGTTTCATTATGCTTTTCATGCTTGTTGAAAAATTAATTTATTACACATATAAGAATTGAATTAAAAAAATAATAATTGTATTATTCTAATTAATAAAGCTATATTTTCTTGGGTAGGTTAATTTTAGTTTTCATTGTAATGGCTTGTAAATGAGTTAAAAATTTAATACCATGGTAAATGATTAAGGGGATAGCGAGGGGTTGAACTAAATATATAACGGTAATAATAACCTAAGAATCATTTATAAATCCTAATTTTTTAAAGTAGTTATACCCTATATAACCTCATATTAGAAATGTAATCAATATTGATCCTCCATTCCATGAATGTGGCTTTATTATATTTTTAATAATCATAATATATAGAAGAGTGGCACTCCCCTCACTTATAAAATGAGGTTCACTTACCCCCACACTTTCACAACGTTGGAGAAATATAGTTCCACCACAACCCAAACAAATAATCTCTTAAATTCAATAACCTTGTCTTAGAGGTCAAGATATAAAGAAAGACAAACCCTGTAAGGCTTAAGAATCAAAATAAAGGTGGTTTCCCAAAGAATAGATAAATGTATATGGAGATATATTTTGAGTTTCATTCCTCCCCAACCTATATATAACGTTATATAAAAATAATAACTTGATTAAATCAGTATAACTAAAATAATTAAATTTTTTATCTATACTTTATAACTATTTTATACTTAATTTTCATCCTATAAGATATGATAATGTTTTACATTCTTGCACATTAACTATCACCTTCATGATGCGATGAGATTAATTTTTCATGTAATCCATAATTGAATGGTAATATATATGTATATAATTAATATATATTATATATTTTACATTTCGATGAATTTATAACGACATACAGTTACATACCTTTCTTTATATCTATTCACTGGAAAATAAAGACATTACCTATACACATCTATAGATTATCGTATACATGAAGTAATGTAATTAATTTTTCATCATCACTATATATAATTAGATATAATAGTGTATATAATTAATAAATATGATACATAATATTCAAAATATTATGAATCTATGACTAACATACATGCCCCATAACCATCTAACTGAAACATGCCTAAAAACAAGATTCCCCCAAAATGTTATGATTAATGAATAATTTATAATAAAGGGATAGTTGAAAATTATAAAAGAATGATATAATTTTATATAATTATGAATATGTACTACATATATATTTATAAAAAATATTAATATATTATAAAGGAATAGAAGTTTGTATATAAAGAATTTCTGGACATGAGGTAAGGATTCATGTTTAAATTTCATTTTTATTCTATATTTTTTATGCCTGAATCAAATTTTCTGTAATTATTTTACTATTATATCATTAACCCCATATATTTTAATATTATCTACTTATTCATTTGGTTTCATTTTTTTTTTCATTTTTTTCTTCTCATTTGTACTTAAAATGATCATTAAATTGTTTTTAAGAAATATAGACATTATTTTTTCATTAGTCATTGATCATTATATTCCATGTGTATGTTTTTAAAACATTCTCAAAAATATTATTTTATATGATGAAATTATAATTTAATTTCACTTTCAAAAATATTTCAATTTATTCCAAAAATAATTATAAATTTATTATGTCAATTTTTTCTGATAATTTTTTTATATTTTAAAAAAATATATGAAAAGAATATTTGTTAAAAATTTTAAATGCAGATAATCATTTCCATCCATAGTGATATATATTCGATTTGAATATTCTGTTTTAATTATTCTATTATTTTTTTAAATGAAGATAACTTTCTATGTATTTTAAGAATTTTTATTTAAAATGTTATCAAAAGAACATTACATTTTTCTCATGTTTTCAAATAATGGTGGAAATACTATTTTAATGTTATTTTTGTGGTATTTAAAATGAGATTATGATTCATTTAATTTATTGGGGGTATTGTGTAATGTTTATAGCTATGTTATTTCTTTGGATGTCTTATGATTATCTGATGTTGAAAACCATATAAATATTTTTATTTTCAATGTGTTATATTATGGTGAATTATTTTAATATATCATGTCACACATATATGCGATTCTCATTAAGTGATAGGGGTTCCACTAAATACATATAATTCATTTGTAAATTATTTATATCTCATGATTTAATATGAAAAGAATGAGGAGTGAATCGATTGCATTGATGAAAGGAGGTCATGGAGTGAATCCATTGCATTATAGAAACTTTTTCACAATGTGATTATTAACTTGGTAGTTATCCTTGACTAATGAAATGATTTTAAATGAATTTAATTGAGAGAAAATTACTGTGAATTTGTTTATTCTTATAATAATTTCCCACGAACGATTATTTACCAATAATGAAGCCTGATTGTTTTGATTTATGTATTTTTAAATTCAATTACATTCTTACATGACAAATTATTTATGATATATGATAGATTGAGGATGAATTTCATAAGTTATGATTATGATATATTACCCTTATATTTATTTTATACTTTCATAAGTTCATTTATTGATATCTCTCATTTTTATTATTACTACACATTTGATCTCACCATTTCATATGTTTACATTTTATTGATGGTATGATGAAGGGTTTTATGTATGATATGTCTATGGAGGGTACTTTTCGATTAGAAATATTTGGGATATATTTCTGACCTTTTTTTAGTATATGGATTATGTATCCATTATCCAATGATACTAAACCAGTATGGTTTCATGGATTTAATTTTTGTAAATTATATTATGTTTTTATCTAAAATTATATAATAATTATTTTAGTTATTCTTGGGCCACCTCCCATAGGCCATTAATTTATTTTATAATCCCTAAATATCTTTTAATTTAGTAAACTAATTTATAATTATCGAAATTATATTTATTTTATCATTCCTAAAAAACATGTAACTCTTTCTTCCCTTCCCCCACATATATAAAACCATTAAACATAAATATTATTATTTAAATAAGTAATATATATATTTTTATTATTCACAAACCTGAAAATAAATTATTAATTAATATTCAACTCACATAAGATAGTGATTGAATATGTGTGATTATTAAATCCCAAAGAAAGTTTTTTATTTATATAAGAGAATAATGTTTAATAGAATAATAAAATTCAAAAAGAATATATTTATAGTCAGTAGAAAGACTAACTCTGTGACCCTCTAGGATTATTTCGTAGTGTTATTTGGAAAGATAACCTAAATTCCAATATAAATAATTTAGTAAGACATAATGTAACCCATGTGGAAGAAGTTCATGTTAATATATTGATAACCAAATACAAGCACATTCTATGTATTATAATCCATTTGAATTAATATCATGTAATCAAAATGTAACGTCCCGGTTCCGGAAGCCACCCAGAGGCACCACGTGCCCTTTTGTTCACATGTCATCTAGCACATTTCCCTTAACACCAGAGGCTGATGAATAAGATCAAGGTCCATGGGTGTCATAGTGGGGAAACTATTCCCTCATTGGAAGAGTTACATAGTGGGAGAAACAATAGAAAAAGTGAAAGTAGGAATAATCCATAAAAAATTAAACATTAGAAGACTAGAAAATAATAAACTGGAGCACAAATATATGTATATTAATGATGCATGATACATATATCTAGGAAAGACGCCATTAAAATCACAATGCTGGAATACAATAGTACTAAACCCATGTACAAAATAAAGAAAGTAAACAAGTCCTCTGTATATCAAGCAATATCTTCGTTCCTTGCTCTCCATCTCCACCGAAAATCATGTACCTGAAGTAGAAGGGTGTTTTCCCATATCTATACCTGCATCAATATAATATGTTTGAGCCCAAAAGCATGCACCACATAGGGTGTGAGACTAAATATGATTATGAAAACGCCAAAAATATCAGTGCCTGTCAGTCAGTGAATATATGGAAAATAATATGTACATAAAGTAGTAAACAAGGAAGTACTCTAAAGTAAACAATCCACAGTTTCAACGCATTCAGTTTCATATATAAAGCAGCTGGTAATCAAAACAGGTAATCACGACAGGTAACCCTATGGAATTTACTCATAGCCAATCCCCTCTAGTCCTACCTAGCAACACAAGAAACCCTCTGGGCTGTACACTCTGTCTAACCCCCCTATTTCAGCTTAAGCATAGACTCTCTGAGGAATCACTCACCATGAATTCCACCTATAGTCTCATATCAGTAACTACATGCACTCTGGGTAAGCACTCATCATCTATACCCCCAATGGCCTGCATTGAGGATCTACAAACACTCTGGGGATGTACTTATGTCAATTCCCCGTATGGTCTCACATCATAAATAAAACAGACACTCTAGAGAAGCCCATACGTCCATTCTCTCTATGGTCTACTACACCAGGTTCTCATGGCCCTGTGTAAGTCACACAGGTATTGCAATGCATATCAGAAAAAGTAAACTTCAATAACTACATGTCTAGAAGCCTACAACATATCAGCATATCAGAAAAATCACACCATCCTACACCTAGAAATGAGAAAGTATACAGTAGCATAATAGGAAAACTAGAACCAATAGTGAAAACATGCAACCATGCATGAGAAAAAACTTCTAGGTCATAGTAATGAACCCTATTCACATTCAATCAACCTATACTCAAGAATACAAGCATAGAAGGAAAAAAATAGGTCTAAAATGGAAAACACACAATACCACGTTCGTGGGTATTGGAAAAAATTGCATATATAACTCAATGAATTTCTACGGAAAGTAAAAAACCACCTACATCGGTATTGGGAGTTCAATATACATGAGCCTTAGGGATTGAATATCCTTATAATACTGAAGATCTACAAAAAATCCTAAAAAATTCAACAGAGGATAACTTGAGAAAGAAGAGGAATCATGAAATGAAGCTCAAGAAGAAGAGAGGGCTTACAGAGGTGATCCCAATGACATCAACGATGGTTGAATCAGAGTTCATATGCACAGTCGGGGGCTCAGAGGAAGATTGCGGCTGTATAGAAGCTCTCGGCCGAACAAAACATAAAATACGACCTTTCTGGAAATTAGACATGACCTCGGTGCATTTAATGTAAAAAAGAAACTACATGGCGTGTACTTTGGATGTACATGTCTTGAACATTCCGTTTTTGTACCTTGAATTAGGAAGCCTCTAGGTTACCCCCACATGGTGGTGTGCATGGCCGCTACATGGTCTGCACATGGCTATACATGTAATCGTGTACATAACGTGTAATCAAAAAGTACATGGTGTGCACTTCGAAAATTTCATGAAATTTCCCTTCTTCTCAAAAACAACCAGAAGAATGAAAAAATATGTAAAAAGAAGATCTAGATTCTTACAATATTCCACCTTAAATAAATTCATCAACGAATTTCCATAGCCCGGTGGCCTAGAAGAAGAAACACCGAATAGCTATGACCACTGTACTCAAACATCGGCCTTCCTCTCCCAAGTCTTGTCATGTACTCGCCTGTGCTACCAAAGAACCCATACCAGAGGAACAGAACGACCATAGAGAACCTTTATACATAGATCACCGATCTAGATAGGATTCTCTTCGAATGATTCTTCCACTTCCAACTCATCCTCCTTCGGTTGAAAAACATGAGACGAGTCTGAGAAGTAATGTCAAAGCAGAGAAATGTGAAAAACGTCATGCATAGCCTGTGACCTATGAGGTAACTGAAACCGATAGGCAACCAGCCCAACTCATTCCAACACCTCAAATGGCCCGACAATCCTTGGAAAATGCTTACCCTGCCTCCTAATCCTCTTTTGTCCCACCCTCAGTGTGACATGTAGTAAAACCTAATCACCGACATTGAACTCTAGAGGTCGTCTCTGTTGATCAGCATTAGACTTCTTTCGATACTGTGCAATAGTCATCCTCTTCCAAATCAATTGTATCATCTTTTTGGTCTCCTGGACAAGTCGAGGCCCCACCATAGCCGCCACTCCTTCTTCCATACAACATAAGGGTGATCGGAATGGGATACCGTACAAATACTCATAAGGTGAAATATGAATAGTAGCTCAAAAACTATTCGTGTAGGAAAACATCACAAGAAGTATGTGCCTCTCCCAAGAACCTCTAAAATCCAGAATGCATGCTCAGAGAATGTCCTCATGGACATGAATCATATGCTCAGACTGGCCATCTGTCTGGGGGTGGTAAGCTGTACTCAAAAGTACTTTTTTTCCCAAATCCTTCTAAAGCCCCTACCACACCCGAGAAGTAAAACATGCATCTCTATCCGAAACAATGGATTTTGGAACTCCATGTATGCCCAAAATCTCACGGATGTACAACCATCCTAGCTAATTGACACTAAAGGACTCTTTGATCGACATGAAGTGAGAAACCTTAGTGAGTCTGTCAATGACAACACAAACTGCATCATTCCCTCGAGGTGACCTCGGTAAACCGATCACGAAATCCATCGCGACATAATTTCTCATCAACCCAGGAATGGGTAACTACTGTAAAAGCCCTACTATTCAATGATTCTCTGTCTTCACCTACTGACAGGTGGAACACCTTATGAAGAAACAAGAAACTTCTCTCTTCATACTAGGCCATAAATACTGATAGTGTAGATCACAATACATCTTGGTGACACCAGGATGAAATGCCCAAACTGAGGAATTGAAGTCCCACACCATCTCCTTGCATATGTATGATGGAACCCATAAATGCCCCTGGAAACACAACATATCATCCTCACATATGGTCCATATAGGAAAAGGGTCCTCTTTTGACACACTCTCCCATTGGACAAGGCCTTCTGAGTCTGATAACTGCCTCATTCACACTTGATGAAGAAGAGTAGAGGTAATATCTACAAAAGGAAGGAATGTCTTCCCCTATCTTCCGTGCACCTCCAAGTGCATCTCCAAGAACAGAGAAATATGTTTCTACTCACATATAGCCTCTTGAATGGCCTATATCTGAGTCCTTATAATCAATGCATCAACCACTACATTCCCTTTCCCAAGTGTGTAGGAAAACTCAAATTCAAAATACTGAAGGTACTCAACCCACATTCACTATCTCACATTCAAATCACACTGATTAAAGATGTACTTGAGACTTTTATGGTTAGTGAAAACAGCATAATGCTATCCCAGAAGTTAATGTCTCCAACAACATAAGGCATGAAAAACTGCAGCCAACTCAAGATTGTGTGTTAGGTAATTCTTCTCATGTGGCCACAACTGCAAAGACATATACACAACAACTCCTTCTCCCTACATAAGCACAGCTCCCATCCTGATACCTGATGCGTCACAGTACATAGTATAGATATTTTCCTCCTCTAGAAATACTAGTATCAGTGCTAAATTCTACCTCCCTTTCAGATCCTAAAAGGTTGGATCACAAGAATCTGACCACAAGAACATTGTACCCTTCATAGTAAGAACCATCAGTGGCACTACAAAGCATGAATAGTCCTGAATAAGCATCAGTAGTATCAATCCCACCCTAGAAAACTCTGTACCTCAAATACGTTCTTCAGATGCTCCCATGAAACTACTACTCTCACTTATTCAGGGTCTACTAACACTCTTTTCTCAGAGATAACATTACCCAAGAAGTGAATCTGATACATCCAAAAGTCGTATTTTGAATGATTAGCATATAACTGATCCTCTCTCAGTGTACTCAAAACGATCTCAAATTGTGTGGCATGGTCGTGTCGAGTGTGAGAGTATACCAAGATATCATCAATGAAACCAACCACAATGGAATACATGTATGGATGGAACACTCAGTTCAGCAGTGCCAGGAAAACTCCAAATACGTTTTTGAGACCAAACGGCATAACCATATACACCTATAGACCATACCTGCTCTGAAATGATATAACAGGTATATCGAAATGTCAAACATAGAACTGATGGTAACCAGACCTCAAGTCAATCTTTGAGAACAGTTGAGAACCTCATAGTTGATCAAAGAAATCATCAATCCTTGGTAATGGATTTAGGTTCTTGACCGTCAACTGGTTCAGCTTCTGATAATCCAGACAAATCCTTAGGGTATTTTCCTCCTTCTTCGCAAAAAGGGAAGGAGAACCAGAAAGAGAAGTATTGAGTCTGATGAAACCCTTTTCCTTCAACTCCTCCAACTATTTATTTATCTCCTGCAACTCTAGTGTATCCATCCTATAAGGTGGAATGGACACCCGTTCCACTTCTAGTAAGAGCACAATAGAAAATTCTACCTCTCGCTAGGGAGGAAAACCTAAAAATTCCTCTGGAAAGACATCCCTGAAATGATCCACCACTGGTGGGAAGTCAATCTGTGGAGTCCCCTGGTCATCCAGATAAATACTACAAATTTGGGTTGTAACTCCTCTCAACCGATGAATCTTGGGTCCCGCTCGGCTCGTATAGACATCCAATTTGTCTTTATGAAGAAACGATCTACACTCTATTGATGTGAAACTCACCCTACAATGATAGAAACCAACAACTACCTTTAAGGGAACTAACTACTCCATTCTGAGAATGAAATCATATCATGTCATCTCTAAGACAAAGGGGTCCCATAAGGAGTGAGACCTACAAACCTCTAGGGGCACTCCTTGCAATGACGTACACTCACCGTTCTAGTCCCCAGTAGAGTGTCTAGTGCTATGATATCGGCTGAAAAAAATATACAGATCCCAAATCACTCCACAACAACAATAGATATAAAGCTATGGGAAGCCCCCACATCAAGAAGAGCATAATCTAAAACTGAGGCAACTATAATCTTACCTCAAACTGTAGATGGTCCGCGATCTTGATCCTACCGGGTCTGCTCCACTGCAAAAGTCTAGCCTGCACCATGGCCCAATGACCCTACCTGACCACTCTGAGCTGGTCCACCCTACTGTTATTAAAATCCTGATGACTAAATACAACGACCACGACATCCACCTCGGCTTGAATGGATGGAATAACTCCAGTTCCCAAACTGATGAATTTTTTTGGTACTTCCCCTGAGTGAGGAGTCATAGAAGAACCCATGTCTCCAGCTGCGAGTGAAAAGATCTGATAGAAACACTGAAGATGACCCATCTTCCCAAAAGATCAACACTCCACTGGGTATCTCAGGCTATGTGGCCTCGTATGCCCACTCTTCCCTCACTGGTAGCACACAACCTTACTACTACAATAAGTGTCTCGACTCCATGGATCACTGCGTGAAGACTCCCTGCGGTGCTTCCTGCTATTAGGAGGTGGGATACTAACTCTAGATGCCAATCTGCCCTGGCTCACAACTCCAAAATCCCTCAGATTTCGCTCAGTGATCAGTTCCAGATTGATGATAGATGTAATGGAAGTCAACATGATGATGTTCAACAGAGATCGGATGTCATGCCTGAGACCATACTCAAACATCCTTATAAGGAACAACTCATAAACTCATGGAATAAGCATGAAGCATTACAACATAGTAAAGAGAGAATAATGTTAGAGACCCGAGGCTTTACGTACATGGACATTACATTACTATTGCGTAATAATTAATACATTACAAAAACAGACACACAAGGACCATAATAGTTTAGTGTCTTTGGAAACATGTAACATAATATTCTAATCGTGGTGAAAGATCTTCAACATCTCCCATAATGATCTTCCCCTTTTGTTTTCTTACCTAAAACATTTGTTTATATCCTGGGGAAAAGAAAACATATAAAAGGTGAGCTCAAATGCTCAGTAAGGGTAAGCATGGATAAAATAAAACAAATCACATACATTTGAACATAAAATCATGAACATAATGTTTAAACATCAAAAGATTGAGCAATAAAAAAGAACATGGAAGTACGTAAGGTATAGATCACAAAGAAACATTAAGCATGATAAATTAGCATGGGTGTAAAACATGTAATTGTGGAAACCATTCAGAACATGTCATTATTTTCATAGTAGCCAAGGCATTGCTTCCAAGACCATCTTAGTGGACAAAGTCCTTTTCTGAATCGAGTTCAGTCCACATTTCAGTCCTGTAACACTGAACCGGATTAACTTACCGTTCCATCCATGTCTATCTCATGAGATATAAATCTTTACCTAATGCATTGGAGGGAGATATAGGTCCCACCCATCTTATAATGAAATCATTCTTACTTGTGCCACAACATAAACATAAATCATTCATCATAACCCAAAGAATAAAAATGGGTTTCATAAACATCATCCCATCATAACATAATCCATATAAAAAAATGGATATCATTTCATGATAAGAAAAGTGAAACCATGTAAATCATACAGACATTATACTTGAAACATACACATATGAAAATAATATAATCTTAGATGGGAAACGGTTTTGATAAAACACTTGAAATGAATTCTTGAGGAAAATATCCTTTCTTCTTCAAAATCATTTTCTTTTCACAAAATTCCATGGAATTTTAAATGTAATTTATTTTTTTGAAAATAGATATAAAATCTTGTCGAGTAAGCATCATGAAAATGAGGCATTATGAAACCGTAAAAATCTGTTCACGCCATATAAGTTAAAATTAAACATTCTCCTCGTACTTTTGTTGGAAAAGTCAAAAAGTACCTCGTAACGTAAAAAAATATTCCTTACATACCATGTAGTAAAAGACAAAATGGGTAAAAAGGACTTTAAACATACATGAAAACAATTTTATAAAACATGGACATGGATGATAAAAATAACCCCAGTAAATACTTACGAATAAGCAATCTCGGAAAACAATGAGATTTGCAAAATTATCCCTTACCTTATGTCTAATATGCTTTGTATGTATCTGAAACTCCTTTATAATGATTTAAATAATGTCATTGACTTATTAAAAAATCATATTCATTGTTATGATATCATATATGGTTCACTTATGACTTTATATTACCCGTTCTTTTGTAAATTCCATGTTAAAGAGCGTTTTGGATTAAATCGTTTCATTTGTTGTCCGTGTTTTGACTTGTAATTATTCATATGATTAATTTGACCATGATTACTTAATTACAGAATATAAAACATTATTTATATATAATATATATTCATAATATACATATATATATAATAGATCGATAAATGGAAAGAAATACACCGTTCATGGAGACGGTAGGCCGTACGTACGCATGAACGCTGTTTTCGTTTCCTTATTGAGTTGAATGGAATTAAGTAGATGACATACATATATATATATACATAAATACAGAAGCTTTATAATGTCATATATTTCATTATTATTGCTTATATATACTTTAGAATCATTCTTAAATGGTTAACATGGAGAATGAATCTCATCGCGTCGTGAAGACGGTAGTCCGTACGTACGCACGAGTGATGATATCGTTTCCATGATCATGGAATTGTATTGGAATGTATTTATACTATTTCAGAATCAATAAAACATTACAATAATCATATATAGTTATTTATTTTTACCATTATACCCATCCAAGTAAGGTGGTGGTGGGAAAATAAATTACACCACGGCGTGGAGACAGTATTCTGTACGTACGCACACGTGGTGATTTCATTTTCCATAGGATGGATAGATGGTGAAATAGGGTTGTTTAATACATATAATAACATATCAGTATATGAGTGATACTTATGTTATTACTTCATAATTAATCAACTAAAGAAAATAAGTTGAATAAGAAATAAAGTTGAAAGAATCGGTAACGGACATTAACTCTTATTTGAAGCGCCTCTTTGAGACCTCCTTTTAGAGAACTAAAATTGGTCTTTGAAGAATACCAGGACCTCTAAGATTTTTATAGGGAAGTTGAAAAGATAATTTGGCAGGGTTTGGCTGATCTTGAAGGCTCAAATTGGTGTGAGGAAGGGAGGGAGAAGATGGCCTTTTATAAGGGAGGAGAGGGGCACCTTTGGAAATATAAGAAATATAAGTTTATATTAAATCCCAAACCCACATAAAAACTTCAAAAATGACTCATATACGAATATAAGATGAGATATGGTTGTAATCTCATCAACCAATAAGATTTATACATGTTATGAATCTATTTTAAACATTATTAACTTGATTTATCCTTATTTATCAATTTTATTTTATTTATGGTAATAATATTCTAAATTTTAAATTATTATTAATAATTACATATGTGTTGCGAATTTTCCATAATTTGACACTTTATGACTTTTTCGATCATATAAATTTAAATTTATAATTTTTAAATATTATTTTGATTTTTAAACAATCTTATAATATGTTATTTTTATAAATTTACAATAGTGTCAATTTTGACACTATTCATTTATTTGAATTTAAATAAACAATATAAAGAATATATGTTCAAACTAAAAGATGTAATAGATTCATAACATGTCATATTTATCTAAAAAATTAGTGGAGAACATTAAATAGTTCATATAATATTTATTTAAATATTTTTAAACCATTTATTTGATATTTATCTCAATAAAATAATTTCAACATCACTATTATTTCACCTTTAATGATAATTATTTAATCCCAAAAAATTATAATTTAATTAATATGATGTAGATAATATTATTTTCTTTCGGGATACTATTCATGATCGATGTTTCATTAAGTTTATCACTAAATTAAAATTATTATACTTATAAGATTTAAAAAAGTGACATGTTGTCACTTTCTTTGGTTTTAATGATAATTAAATTATTTTCATGTAACAAAGTCCATTAAATGATTCTAATCGGACTCTTAGGTGATATGGGTCGACCTTTAGTCATACAATAGGATTTTGGCAGGTGTTAGGTTAATTTTATAATCTTATATTTACCCTTAATTACCCGATTTATCTTTAACTATGGTAAATAAAATGTACTGTAGTTACTATTCATAAAGCCCAAAAATAAAAAGTAGCTTATTAAAATAATTTGGACTCACTGATTCCAAATATGGAATCAATTTTTCCAAATTAAATACACAAAAGTTTCATAAATTAAATTAATATTAATCCCATTGTTGAAAGAAAATGGGTTTTGGTTTAAAACATTACAAAAGATTGAATTTATTTAACCTACGAATTCAATGTAAAATCAAAGCTAATGGCAAAAATTATATTAAATGGTAAAAATATATTCTATTTATACTTAAAAACCATTCAATATTATAATTTAACCACATAAATAATTACAATTAAAAAAGTTGTTTTTAATTAAAATATAGCGTGTTTTTACTATTCATTAAAATATAAAAGTTATCAGAATAATATGAAAATTTTATCCAAGGTAAAATGTTATATCATTATTAAAAAGAATAATTGTATTTTTAACAATTGAACTTATAAACATGTCAAAAACTATATTTAAAGTGGGTGCGCCATCAAAAGGTGGCAATACTGCATTTTTTGAAAAAAATACTTATTTTACCCGAAAAATTTATTTTGTTCACATAAAATGATTTATAAAATTTATAAGATGAATAATAATGTTATAAAATTCAAAATGTGGTTAATAATATTCATAATGTCCAGTTCATGATAATATTATAAACATATATCGTTGTTTAGTGAAACCCGATATTGCGTACAACACACATTATCGAGGAAGGTCGCGATTGTGTGTAATGAAAGCCAAGTCTGGGTTGCATGTAGTGAAAGACTCCTTTTTTGTTATTTATAACAAAATCCAACCATATTTCATTTATTCATTGAATATATATAAATATACACTCACTGTTGTGTATAATAACATCTATCAAATGAACTTGAAATTGTGTATAACACGATCCAAGAACTATGTTGCATATACTGCAAGCTAATACGGTGTTGCGTATAGCACAAGATAATCTTGGTGCAGCATAAAACACATGACATCAAATAAATTAAAAAGAATACTTATCATAAAATCTCGGGGTGTTACATTCTACCCCCCTTAAAAAGAATTTCACCCTCATAATTCGTCGGGGTTATAAATGGTTTACTACTCGAAAGTTTCATTAATAGAAACCCACAACGTAAAAAGGAATAAAAAACCAATCTTTAAAAACTAAATTATTAAACGTAACGGTTACCCAAATAAACTAATCACTGGGTTTCCACATAGGTGAAAATATGGATATGGAAGAGAAATCTAACCATCAGGTTCTGATGGAGAGTGGTAGAGAACCTGGATATGGAAAATCCATCAATCACAAAGCCATAGATTTGTGATGATATAATACACCATCATATTCATTGGATATAAGGGCACTAGGACAACATTTTTGGGTTTTAGGATCATTTCTCTAATGTTGAAGAATTTTCGAATCAAAATAAATACTTACTTGATTTTAGTTCAATCTCACCGTTGTTCGTGCCTTGAACAATTTCCACTTCATCTCTTAAAGTAATGAAGTTGAATTTGTTATTCGTGAAGTGTTAACAGGTCATGTGATAGAATAATGGGTCACTCTATCTGTTTCAAACAAAAGGTTAGAAAAGTTATCAAATATACATAAGTCCATCTACGGTGAGGTTAATCTTATACGATTCCAAAAATGAACTTATACTTCATATATCATACCGCATAATAAAATAAAAGTAGTTTCTACTAACCAGGGACTTACTGTAGGCTAGTGGTAGGCGATAAAGGCTAGTCTCACTTTGGTTGGGGGTTCGATTCCCACAGCCTTGTCCGACGCGATAGGCTGTCACCCGTCCTACAGGTTGTCCTTTTTCTAAAACTAAATTACTATAACATCCCATCAATAATATCAAAAAAAGTTCTATCCTTAAACAATAATAACTTATGTCCAACATAATCTATTCCAATCTTTAGGCTTATCTAAAATACTTCAGTCCAAGCTCATAGTATAAATAAAATGTTTACTTGAAATGTCATATAACAATCACGTGAATGTCATCATTTATCCCCCATATATCATAAGATATATCTTGTTGGTCAAATTACAAACATGTGAATACCTTAATCATGTATTCTATTTAAGAATGAATACCCATTAAACCATACTGAAAACATGAATTCTGTCAAAAGTTAACTCTTTCCACATACCAAAATCCCAAAATTTCTATATACTCAAACCATGATATCACTTTGTCTTTATTTTAGTCATGAGCTCGTGATTACTATCATATTAATTTCTCCTTATCCCTTACATATACGCATTTCATCTTCTTTCCAAAAATATTTCAATCACTTTTTCATGGTTACTAGTACCATATAATAATAGAAAACCAATACATAGATATTCCAAAATTCCACAATACCATAAATGAGATTCCATGATACAGTTTTGAAATCCCATTACATAAACACTTAATCATTACACAACATCATTTTCATACTCAACATCACAAATAGTGATCTCATGAGACTTATCTTAACCCTTTTCTTTAATAGGTTTCTCACGTTGATCATCATTAACCCGTGGATTAGGTCATTTATTAGCATAATGCCCCATTTCCTTGCACTTGAAGCATTGAAGTGTTGGTGGAGAGTTCTTTATACTCTTTTATCTATTCATATAGTTAGAAACCTTTTTACCATTACTTTGACAATCAAATACTCAATGACCTTCTTTGCCACACTTAAAAAAAATTATTACCTTTTAGGCAATCTCCACCATCCTTCTTTCCACACATTGAGAATAAAGAAACATTCATCTTTTTTTCACCATTGTTCTGAGATTTCTCTTTCAACTCCATCTTTCATTTCTTTTCAAAACCATGAGATAGATATGTTACACCAACTTCCAGTTCTACCATGATATCACAACGCAAAATTTCTTCATAGCTATTGAAATCTCTTATAGTTAATGTCATTCGATGAGTTGGTTTTAAGCCACTGAAAAATCGATCAACTTTACTTTTAGGTTGGATGATAAAGCCAGATTCATACCTTGCAAGTCTTGTAAAATTCCCTTCATATATTCCAATAGATTCATCATCCTTCGGCTTACGCTCAAGAAACACCTTCTCCATCATTGTTCGAGGAATACAAGGGAAGTACTTATTGAAAAATATGTTCTTGATCTCGTCTCATTCCATGGACTCAATTTCATCTCGGGGCCTTGTATTCTTCATTAGAGTCAACCACTGGTCTGCTTCACCTTCTAAACGGTAAACAACTAGAATGACTTTATCATGTTTTGAACAGTGAAGTATGGAAAATATCTTTTCAATGGTACTGATCCATTGTTCAGCAACAAGTGGATCAAGAGACCCATTGAAAGAAGGTGGATGTTGCCTCATGAAGGACTCAATAGAATATCGTTCCCTCCTCTGCTCATTTGGAAGTCCAGAATGATTCATAGCTTGTGTAAGTATAGAAATAAGAATTTTCACTCTATCTCCTGTAACGTTGGTTTGTTCAGGAGGAAAATCATTGCATTTTCCATTACATTGATCAACACGGTTCCTTCGGGTTCCAGCCATTGTCTAAAACCCAAAAAGAATAGTGTAAGAGGCAAAAATCATGCTAGGAAAACAACATAATAAATGGGAGTACCTTTAATATCTAAAAACATAAGTAAAATTCTAAGATCGTTACCATAGTTCTAGGACTATATCCTATACGTATACTTACCTTTAGTGACATCCCTAGACATACCATAGAAATATCTCTAGGGATCTCACTAACATTTTCGCATCCTAGTTTCCAAAGGTTGACTAAACCTTTCTTCTGATACCAATAGTAGCGGTCTAGAATTACTTCCAGTGGACTATAATTGATACCTATAAGGGCACTCCATGGGTGGCTACACCCCCTGGGCGGGACAGACCACTATCCTCAGTGGCAGCCATTTCCTCATGAAGCCCTTGGGCGGAGATCCATGCTTCATCCAACACTCACATGTGAGAGTTCCCAAAGATCAGATACATTCCTACCTCCTTTGCCTCTGATACCAACAGTAGAGACCCGAGGCTTGAGGTACATGGATATCACATAACATTTGAAGAATACTTAATACATAACAAAAAAAGACACACAAGGACCGTAATAGTTTAGTGTCTTTGGAAACTTGTAACGTAATCTTCTAATCGTGGTGAAAGATCTTTAACATGTCGCATAAAGATCTTCCCATTTTGTTTTATTACCTAAAACCTTTCTTTATATCCTGGGGAAAAGAAAACATATAAAGGGTGAGCTAAAATGCTCAGTAAGGGTAAGCATGGATAAAATAAAACAAATCATATACATTTGAACTTAAAAACATGACCATAATGTTTAAACATCAAAAGATTGAGCAATGACATAAAACAAGGAAGTACGTAAGGCATAGATCATAAAGAATCATTAAGCATGATAAAATATCATGGGAGTAAAACATGTAATTTTGGAAACCGTTTAGCACATGTCATGATTTTCATAGTAGCCAAGGCATTGCTGCCAAGTCCATCTTAGCAGACAAAGTCCCTATCTGAATTGAGTCCACTCCTCATTTCAGTCATGTAACACTGAACTGGATTAACATACCGTTCTTTCCATGTCTATCTCATGAGATATAAATCATTACCCAATTCATTTAAGGGATATAAATCTCCCACCCATCTCATAATGAAATCATTCTTACTTGTTCCACAACATAAACATAAATCATGCATCATAATCCAAAGAATAAAAATGGGTTTCATAAATATCATCCCATAATTACATAATCCATATAAAAAAATGGATATCATTTCATCATAAGAAAATTTAAACCATGTAAATCATAGACACATTATACTTGAAACATACACATATGAAAATAATTTCATCTTAGATGGAAAATGGTTTTGATAAAACACTTGAAATGAATTATTGAGAAAAATATCCTTTCTTATTAAAAATAATTTTGTTTTCACAAAATGCCATGGAATTTTAAATGAAAAGTATTTTTTTGAAAATATTAATAAAATATTGTCGAGTAAGCTTCGTGAAAATGAGGCGTTATGAAACCATAAAAATTCTTTTCATGTCCTATAAGTTAAAATTAAACATTCTCCTCGTACTTTTGTCAATAAAGTCAAAAAGTACCTCATAAAGTAAAAAAAATGAAAGAAAGATTCCTTACATACAATGTAGTAAAAGAAAAAATGGGTAAAATGGAATTTAAACATACATGAAAACACTTTTATAAAACTTGGACATGGATGATAGAAATAAACCCAGTAAATACTTACTAATAAGCAATCTCGGATAAAAATGATATTTGCAAAATTATCCCTTACCTTATGTCCGATATGCTTCATATGTATCCTAATCTCCTGTAAAATTATTTAAATAATGTCATTGTCTTATTACAGAATCATATTCATTGTTATGATATCATATATGGATCACTTATGAATTTATATTACCCGTTCTTTTGTAAATTCCATGTTAAAGAGCGTTTTGGGTAAAATCGTTCCATTTGTCATCTATGTTTTGACTTGTAATTATTCATATGATTAATTAGATAATGATTACATAATTCCAGAATATAAATCATGATTTATATATAATATATATTCATAATATACATATATATAATAGATCAATAAATGGAATGAAATACACCGTTAATGGAGACGGTAGGCCGTACGTACGCATGATCGTTGTTTTCGTTTCCTTATTGAGTTGAATGGAATTAAGTAGATGGAATACATATATATATATACATAAATCCAGTAGCTTTATAATGTCATATATTTCATTATTATTTCTTATATGTACTTTATAATCATTCTTAAATTGTTAACATGGAGAATGAATCTCATCGCGTCGTGGAGAAGGTTGTCTGTACGTACGCACAAGGAATGATATCATTTCCATGATCATGGAATTGTATTGGAGTGTATGTATACTATTTCAGAATCAATAAAACTTTACATTAATCATATATAGTTATTTATTTTCACCATTATACCCATCCAAGTAAGGCGGTGGTGAGAAAATAGATTACACCACAGCATGGAGACGGTATTCCGTACGTACGCACGCGCGGTGATTTCGTTTTCCGTAGGATAAATAGATAGTGAAATAGGGTTGTTTCATACTTATAATAACATATCAGTATATGAGTGATACTGATTTTATTACTTCATAATGAGACAACTAATGAAGAATATGTGGAAGACGAAATAAAGTTGAAATCATCGGTAACATACATTACCTCTTATTTGAAGCTCCTCTTTAAGACCTCCTTTTAGGGTACTAAAATTGGTCTTTGAAAAATACCAGGACCTCTAAGATGTTTCTAGGGAATTGGAGAAGAGAATTTGGCAGGTTTTGGCAGAGTTTTAAGGCTCAAATATGGGTGAGGATGGGAGGGAGGAGATGCCCTTTTATAATGGAGGAGAGGTGCACCTTTGGAAATATAAGAAATATTAGTTTATATTAAATCCCAACCCCACTTAAAAACATCGAAAATGACTAATATCTAAAGATTACATGAGATAGGATTTTAATCTAATCAAACAATAAAATTTAAACATGTTAGGAATCTATTTTAAACATTATCAACTTGATTTATCCTTATTTATCAATTTAATTTTATTTGTGGTAATTATATTCTAAATTTTAAATTATTATAAATAATTACATATGTGTTGTGAATTTTCCATAATTTGAAACTTTATGACATTTTCGACCATATAAATTTAAATTTGTAATTTTTCAATATTTTTGTGATTTTTTAACAATTTTATAATATGTTATTTTTATAAAATAACAATAGTGTCAATTTTGACACTATTCATTTATTTGAATTTAAATAAACAATATACAGAAGATATGTTCGAAAAAAAAGCTTTAATAGATTCATAAGATGTCATATTTCTCTAAAAAAGTAGTGGAGAAAATTAAATAGTTCATATAATATTTATTTTAATATTTTTAAATCCATTTATTTGATATTTCTTTTAATAAAATAATTTCAACATCACTATTATCTCACCTTTAATGATAATTATTTAATCCCAAAAAATTCTAAATTAATTAATTTAATGTAGAAACATTTATTATATTTATGTAGACTATTCATGTTCTAAGTTTCATTATGTTTATCACTAAATAAATATTATTATACTTATAAGATTTAAGAAAGTGACATGTTGTCACTTTCTTTGGTTTTAATAATAATTAAATTATTTTCATGGAAAAAAGTCCATTAAATGATTATAATTGGACCCTTAGGTGATATGGATCGACTTTTAGTCATCCAATAGGATTTTTTCTGGTGTTAGGTTAATTTTATAATCTTATATTTACCCTTAATTACCCGATTTACCTTTAACTATGGTAAATAAAATTTACTATAGTTACTATTCATAAAGCCCAAAAATAAAAAGTAGATTATTAACATAATTTCGACCCACTGATTCCAAATATGGAATCCATTTTTTCAAATTTAATACACAAATGTTTCAGAAATTAAATTAAAATTAATCCTGATGTTGAAAGAAAATGGGTTTTTGTTTAAAACATTGCAAAAGACTGAATTTATTTAACATACGAATTCAATGTAAAATCAAGGATAATGAAATAAATTATATTAAATGGTAAAAATATATTCTATTTATACTTTAAAACCACTCAATTTTATAATTTAACCACATAAATTATTATGATGAAAAAAGTTGTTTTTAATTAAAATATAGCGTGTATTTACTATTCATTCAAATTTGAAAGTTATCAGAATAATATTAAAATTTTATCCAAGGTAAAATTTTACATCCTTATACCAAAGAATAATTTTATTTTGAAAAATTACACTTATAAACATGTCAAAAACTAGATTTAATGTGGGTGCACCATCAAAAGGCAACAAAACTGCATTTTTTGAAAAATACTTATTTTACCCGAAATTTTTTTTGTTCACATAAAATGTTTTAGAAAATTTATAAGATGATTAATAATGTTATAAAATTCAATATTTGGTTAATACTATTCATAATGGCTAGTTCGTGATAATATTATAACCATATATCATTGATTAGTGAAACAAGGTATTGCGTACATCACATGCTATCGAGGAAGGTCGTGATTGCGTGTAATGAATGCTAAGTCAGGGTTGCGTGTAGTGAAAGACTCCTTTGTTGTTGAGTATAACAAAATCCAACCATATTTCATTTATACATTGAATATATATATATAGACTCAATGTTGCGTAGAATAACATCTATCAAATGAACTTGAAAATGTGTATAATAGGATCCAAGAATTGTGTTGCGTATACTGCAAGCTAATACGGTGTTGCGTATAACACAAGATAATATTGGTTTAGCATAAAACACATGAAATCAAATAAATTAAAAAGAATACTTATCAAAAAATCTCGCGGTGTTACAATAATACTCAATAACAGAAAGGGTACCCTGTTCCAGACTCATGAACTATCGGGCTCTATCAGCCCTCAAAGTCTTTAGATAGATGTAGTCATGGAAGATATGCTAGAACTCCTCCCATGTCATGACTTGTTGTAGTCCCGTCTTGAGATCACATCCCACCACCTCTTGGTATAATCCTAAAGAATATCTATAGCAAGATTGACTCAACTATTTGTAGGTGTCTCTAGATGCTCAAATATCATGAGCATGGCATCTAGCCCCGACTCTCCAGCTAGGGGTCTTCCAATCCCTGGGAAAGTGGAAGGATACTGCCGCTGAGAGACCGAAATCAATTCTTCCATCCATAGGGTAGGAATCGATGCTCGATGAATAGTTTCCATCATCCCGATAAAGCATTCCTTGAACTATACATCAGCACATGCCATCAGTATAATGGCTGGTGCCAAGACTGGCTCAATGGAAGGATCTATAGGTAGTCCCTGATCATCCATATCAAGTGTTCGATCACTACCCTAGAACATGTGTAAAACTGGATGAAGTCTTGGTAGAATGACTCTATAAGGTCAACGCTCACATTTGATCATGATTATGATGGACCAAAAAGAGAAAACGTAAAAAGGGAATAGAAGAAGGAATGCATTCATGTATTACAAAACATGACTACATAGCATGTATAACACTTGCAAGGAATGTTCCCTTCAGCCATTCACATGGTCATGTACTCTTTCATAAACATGTTGTGTAAGACACCATACACACGGTGTGTTCACCTAACACATGGCATGAAAACGAATCCTCTTCCCCTTCATGAGTACTTCCACATGGCTAAGCAACACGGTTTTCCTTAGAACGATACTACATGGTATGTTAGTTCCAAACACAACATGTACTAGAAGAACCTCACTAACCTGTGTTTTTATATACATGGCCGGTTACCTAGCTCACACTACATAGTGTGTTCCTAGGAGGACTCAGTGTGTACAACGATGATTTTTCCGACCTGTGTTGTTAGATACATGGACATGCATGAGATCAACACAACATGGCGTGTAGTATGGGACACGACGTGTTCACCCCATGATTACCCTATCATGTGTCTCTGCCCACATGTCATATGACATAGTTAGAGGCTACATGGAATGCACATATGGTACATTGAACGTACTTAAGAAAACCAGTTTATTCTCGAAGAGAAGATGAAATGACATGTAGTCAAAACTACACAGCGTGTATTCTGGGTTTTTCATGATAGTAAGCCTCAGAAACAACTCCGGAGCCCAGAAAAACACTAAATCAAACATTAATTTTCAATATTCCTATCCATGAGGGCACATACTCCCCACGAATCAAGCATGTCATCTTATACAAGTTATAAACAAGGATAAAAGTCAATGATCCACAAAATTACGATTCATGAGGGCCCATAACACCTCAATAACCAAAGATTGGCGTTCATTCAAAAAAATACCTACACAAAGAAATACCCTATCAAACATCAGGTATTTTATCAAGGAAACTATCACAATAACATGAATCTCTAGCAAAACATCTACCACAACAACATGCAATCGCTAATGCACCATATATGTAATTGATGTAATGCATGGCATGTGATTTCTAGCAAGTGGCTAAATGATGCATGATATGGCATACCCTAATCTAATCGAGTAGTAATAGAAATTAAACCTGAATAATGTCAACAATAATATCACAATACATGTGAGTCATCCAATGGTGAAAATCAGATCAACCGTAAACATTCAAAACCAGAAAAATTGCAACAAACGAGGTAGATTGGCTTTTCCCTGTACCCAGGTTTGCTCCTCCCTGAAACAGCTTATTACCAAGTACCCATTCCATCATATCTCTAACAAAAGGATCCAAAAATTATGTCAAGAAGAAATGAAACCCCTCTGATATGACATGGTAATGTCCATGATCCAGAAGCCACCAAAAGGCACCCCGCACCCGGTTGGTCACATGGCCTGAAGCGCACTTCCCCGAATGCCAGTGGAAGCTGACTAGAAGCGAGGGACTTCAGTGTGATAATGGTGAAACTATGAACTCATTGGAAGAGTATCACAGTGGAAGAAAGCAATAGCAATATCTGAGGCAAGAATAATCCATACAAAAGTAAACAGCAGAAGACTGAAAATAATAAGTTGTAGCACACATATATGTATATAAATGATGCATGATTCATATATCTAGGAATGCATCCAAAAAAATAAAAATGATGGATTACAATAGCACTAAACCCAAGTAAAAAAAAATGAAATTAAACATCTACATAGAATTTTAATCTAAATCTTTGTCCCATTCTCTCCAGCTCCACATCAAATCACGTACAAGAAGTAGAAGGGAACTTGCCTTTATCTATACCTTCAGCAATATAATCTGTTTAGGCCCAAAACCATGGCCCAAACAAGGTGTGAGACTAAATCCCAGAAGGCAACCTCCACAATATATGTAACTAACAGTCAATGAATATATGGATGGTAATAAGCACAGAATGTAGTAAACATATAAGTACTCAGTAGTAAACAATCCAAAATTTCAATGCATTCAGTTTCATATATCAAGCAACAACTAATCAAAATAGGTAAGCACAATAGTTAACCCTCTAGGAAGTACTCACAGACCATCCACTCCAGTCTAACCTAGCCACACAATCAACCCTCTAGGATGTACACTCAGTCTATCTCCTCTGGTTCAGATTAAGCATAGACTCTCTCAGGAAGCACTCACCATCAATTCCTCTAATAGTCTTGTATCGATAACTAAAGGCACTCTAAGTAAGAACTAAACATCTATTCCCCTTGGGCCCACGTCAAGGATCTACAGACACTCTGAGAAAGAACATACATCAATTCCCCTTATGGTGTCACATCGTAAATAAAACAGACACTCTGGAGAAGCCCTTACGTCCATTCTCACTATGGTCTACTACACCAGGTTCTCACAGCCCTGTGTAGGTCAAGTAAGTATCACAACGCATATCAACCAATCTAAACCTCAATATCTACTTGGCTGGTAGTCTAAATTATTTCATCATATCAAGATAGTTACACCATCCTACAACTAGGCATGGCAATGTAAATAGTAGCATGACAGGAAAACTAGACCTAATGATCAAAATAGGCAATCATGCATGGGAAAAAAATCCAAAGCATATAAATTAACCCAATTAACATTCAATCATCCTCTACTCAAGAATACAAGAATAACATGACAACAATAGGGATAAAATGGTAAACACACTATACCTTATTCATGGGTATTCAGAAAAATTGCACATATAACTCAAAGAATTTCATTAGAAATGCCCAAACCACCTACCATGGCATTGGGAGATCAATATAATTGAGTCTCAGGGATTGAATCTCCTTAGAATTCCAAAAATATATAAAAACTTCTTAAATGTTCAATAGAGGAAATGTTGAGAAAGAAGAGGTATCATGAAACGAAGCTCATGCAGAAGAGAGAGCGTACCGATGGAATCCAAACGCAATCCACAACGGTCGAATCAGATTTCGGATGCACGGTCGGGGGCCTAGAGGAAGATCACGGTCATACAGAAACTCTCAACCAAATGAAACCTACAAGAAAACCTTTTTGACAATTAGACATGACCCTAGTATGTTTAATGAAAAAGATTAAACACGGAGTGTAATTTGGAAGTACATGGTGTGTACCTTCCATTTACGTACCCCGTAATAGGCAGCCTCAAGGTCTCCACCACAATGCCATGTGCATGTCCGCTACATGTTCATCACATGTCTACTCATGATAACTGAGTACACGGCATGTACTCATAAACTACACATATTGTACTTTCAAAATTTCTAAAAATTCCCCTTTTTCTCAAAATTGACCAGAACAAGGAAAACATACCTGAAAAGATGATCCAGGTTCTTATAGAAAATTCCCAACTCACTTCATCAACCAATAAACTTGATACATATTTATTTCAATATAATTAATAGACTTGTTAATAAAAAACTACTATAAAATTTAATTTGATACATCAATTACAATAAAAGTGTTGAGATACCAATATCTATAATGATGGAAGGGATAAATCATCCAATTAATTATTCATTAATAAAATATTACTCATGAAAAAAAACATACCCTAGTTATCAATGAAATTATATCGTAATGGTATATAGAAAAATATCAAAGTATGTGAATTAGTATATTAATTAATAATATCCCCAAAGTATAAGGATTATTATTCATTCTCATACTTAGGAACATACAATGAATCCCACACACAAACAAACACACACACACACACACATCTATATTTTATACTGGTTTGTCTGTCCTTATAATCTCCAATCATAGAGACTACATTTATAAATTTCATGAGATGAAGTCTCACATAATTTCACGTAATTAGATGTTACATTCCTCATCTTCTATGTCCCATTAAATTTATTCACATGACCGCATGGTATATTGAATAAGAATATCATCATAGAAATTTAAGGTTCTTATCACATAGGGGAACTACTATGACCATATTACTATGATAGATACATTAGGGAATTATCACATGAATTTTACATATTAGAAAAATAAATACATGATACATTATTTATTGATAACCACATATATACGTATATAAAATTTGAAGTAAAAAGTTGTTGGTGATAAGGAAATAACTCTAAAGGGATCCTAGTTGTAGTATATAATACTACTAATGAATTTTATTACATAAACTATCTCATGATGTTCATACTTTTATTGAGATAGGGATTTAGTCAATGTTCCTGTCATTTTTTCTTTTGTGGAAACTACACTTACAATGACACAACGTACATTAGAAAAATCCATCAATAGAGGATACGTTCATAGTATGCATAATTCTTGTTGATGTCACGTTGTCTTATTTTTATGATCTACCACTATTATTTTATCAAAATAGGTTATGACATGGTCTTTAATACTATGCAAAAAATCATCCTCCTGGATAATTTTTTCCATCCAATCCATTTTTTAGCTACATTAAATGACACAATATAGTAAAAATCCATTATATAATCATTTACAATAACTTTATTGGAACTCTTACAAATCATATAATGTCTATTAATAGTGAATATATATCCATAATTAAATTTAAAATCCTACTGATCTATTGGTAAAATTAGGTTTGTATTACCCATGACTACTATATAACACAACCAAAAGACATCTTGACTCCTATTAACACTGGTGAAAATGATTTATCACAGTATATTCATTGATCATATTTACACCATTTAGGAAAAACTTGTGTCCTATAGGTACTAATTAGTCCATCAATGTCCTGATTCTTTTTAAATATCTATTTTAAAACAATGATATTGACATCAATTGTATGATGTATATAATTATATACATGGTTTTGATACATGGAATTCCCTTAATAATTCATTATTACATTCCACATGGAAAATTCTTTACCCCATACAATTTCTGAATTGGTTACAAGATCATTCTTATAAATTAATAATTGGTCCCAAACTTCTCTGATATGGAAAAAATATCATTGGGGTTCTCTAAAAACCCTCATACTCATAAACATTACATATGTCTATAGAATATTCTCTTCAATTGGGATTAATAGAATATAATCTTTTTATAACTCCAATATATCTTAATCTATTACTTAATTAAAGTATATCCATCACCCTCTATCTTTTTTCGATATGTTCTCACTACAAAAATAAATGAGATTTTTGTTAATAAAAACCGATCTTATCTACGTTTTTATACAAGTAATATCCATTATTTTTGTTAAGAAATACAATAATTTTACAATTAATGACACATGGTTCATGTTTGTTTATATATATCCTTAACAAATGAATCCCAACCTAATACTCTTATATTTAATAACAGATATTTATTTTTGTTATAATGTCCTTTAAAAATATCAGTTACATCTTTTATTTGGGACATGATTTGGTATTTTTGAAATTTTTTATAATTCATATCAACAAAAATTTAAAAGAGTAATTTTATGAATCAACATTGGTGTCATTATATTTAACATGGTGTGATTCATCCTTTCACTTAAACATTCCATTTTTTTGTATAGTGAAGAGTAATATGAGATATATTCTTATACTCCCATAAATAATCAATGATATCCTTTTAAAAATATTCTCCACCATGATCTGATTAATGATTATTTATGTCTTTAAAATTTTCGTTCCCAAATTAATTCTCATATTGCTTAAATTAATCAATGTAATATCACTAATTATACATGAGGTAAACATATACATATATACTACATTAATTAGTAAAATCTATGAATTACGTGAATCAACTACTTTATTATATTATAAATGGTCCAAAAAAATTGACATAAACGAATTTGAACAAGATTTTTTGATCTTTAACCTGTTATGAATAATAGGGATTTGGGAATTTTCCTTGAAAAAAGTTACAACATATTCTAAATGATTTTAGTTCAAAAGTATCTAAATATCTATTTTTATATAATAAAGAAAAATGAATTTTTTACTAGTCCTATATGGTGATTTCACAGTTGGGTATGATAAGATTCCTTAGAACTTGATTTTTATCAATTTTCATATCTTATTTTTTTAATGCATAACATAAAGGATGTAATTTAACTACATATTTCAATAATATATTCTATATTTTAAAATTACTTTCATTTATTCCCCAATTTGATATCCAATTCAACCAAATCCTTAATTCACATGGGCATAATGTTTTATGTATCTTTTTGAACATAAAAATAATTTCTTAACATTGAAATCATTATAGAATGACATGTGAGGTGGTAGTATCTTATATTCATACTAGTGATCATTTTATCATTAGTGGATCATAGATCCTCCTCACACAAGAAACTATTCTAAATCATCTTGGATCTAATAGGTGGATGAAAATGAGATCCCCAAAATATATATCAAATATATAATTTATAAAAATATTTCGTTGTCACGTGAATTAAAACACACTTGTATATTTTCCTTAATTATTTATCATGGTGAATCATTTCTTCTTGTGGAATTTCATTTCAACTGAAAGACTTATGAATTCCAACTTCTTTTCTTCCCCTTTGGTCCTCCTCTTCATGTAAGGGAATTATGTTCATTATTTTATATTATGGTTATTATTTTATGTTTTTTCTTGGACTTCCTCTTATTTACAATAAAAATATATGGATTTTCATGATTTCTGTCCTCAATAACTTGTAATTGAAGAGTGGGGAAACATGAGAGAGAATATCCAATGTTGTTTCCTAAATTAACTCTTCAAAAGATAGTGAAGATCTGGTGGAGTGAGAAAATAATGAGTTTAGTGTATAAATACTTATAAATAATAAACCCTAGAAGTTATATATTTTCAATATATCCTATGATTTTGAAAATACGAGGTATATTTGGAAAAAAAATTCATCTTTTTCTAGGAAGTGCTATAGAGAGATCTCAAAAAACTCATATTTATCTATCCCCTAATAATGAACATGGATAAAATTGATAATTTTATGTAAAAAAATTTTCTTGTGTTACTTCATGATCCCAATATACAAGTAAGATAGCATTAAACACTGAAAACATAGTAAAACAGTTATATTTTTTCATATATAAAAAATTCCTCATCAGTTGCTTCCTTTACATGACGGTCTGGAATGTAGTGCTTCCATTTAATGTGTAATTAAATATACAAAAGCATATATCATTCCTATAAATTAATAGCAGTTGGGATATTTCCTTTTCAGTGAATTTTATGCCTATATATGATGTTTGATAAGATAACCATTTTACAATAAAATATAAAATAATATTATTAACACCATACATGATTATAAATTATCTGAGATGAAATAATGTTCATTTTTTATTACTCTACCAATATTAATTCAAGAACCTATATCACTCATCACTATATTAATAATGTACTATCACGATAACATTATAGTGGAAATTATTTATGCTTTACTTTTCATAACCCAGACCATGTCCATGAAAATTATAATATTTTTTTTTGGTAAGAAGTCTTCAATACTACAATATTATAGCTCTATGATCAATTGTATGGGATACCTAATCAATTAATCCTTTCAAAAATTTTCTCATAACCCGACTCCAACGATGTATTGAATAAACTATGTACATTACCCTCAATTTTATTAAGTAAAACTATTTTCCATGAAAATATTTCAGATAATTAAACATTCTCTTCAATCTGGTCTTACAGAAATTTTAACTATATGTTAATCATAACATAGCCAGTGGAGGGATTATTTTAAAATCATATTTTATAAAGTGATTTTGTTTATTTTATCCTTTTACGTGTCTTGTTAATATTAAGTGTGTTTTATCCTTTTACGTTTCATGTTAATATTATGTGTATTTTAATTTACTGATTCACCATGTGCTTATAAAATAATTATTCATAATATTTTTTATTTTATTCCACCTATGAATTATGGTTATTTAAACAATTTATTTATGTTATCACGATAAATTATACGTAAAATAAATATCCATTCATAATACAAAATGAGTTTTTATCATTATCATGAACATTATCAACCAATATGTTAATTTAGTAGACAATAAACAAATCACCAAATCAAGGAAAAAACTTTAATATGGTCTTGGATCAGGTTACAATATTCCACCTATGTTGTGGATATTTCTATAGTTTATATCACGTCTATCTCAATTGACACTCCACAAATAAATTGGGAGTCCCATTATTATATATAATTTACTCACATGCAAGTTAGGGAAACTAAATGAATGGTTATAGTGTTTACAGAAAATAAATACCGAACACGCATGTCCATATATAATAAGATTGTATAATGTGTATGACATTATTATAATTTCATAAAAAAATATTCAAAAACACATATGAAATAATTAAATTTTTATTAATACAAACCAAACATAGGAAGGTCAATTTCATTATCATCCAAGCATTCATTGAATACACAATTAATAAACTAGTTACTTTTTCAATCATTTCTAATTAAGAATAAATATAACTAAAATAATTTATTATATATATTAATTTATGATTTAATTTATCCTAGTCACCATCCAATTTTCCACTAGAATTTCATTTTCTATAATGGTAATCAAATCAAATAAAAAATATTTTTTAAAATAAACAAGGTACATGTAGTGTACATGGAGAATACATGACATGTACCTATAAAAAATATATGGAAGAATAATTTTCATGTACTTTGAACTCACATGAAACCTATATTACATGGTGTGTTATATGACTACATGGAATATAATATTAATAAATTAATCACATGCACATTTAAATTAAACAGTGTTTGTAACAACCCGAATTGTTATAGTTTTGGGATTTATGTTGGAATTAGAAATTTTGGTTTGGTGAATTGTTTATTTCCTGAACTAGGACTAAAAATGGGGTTATGAGATTCTAAAATCCCAAAAAATGGTTTAGGTGTGGGATTTAGATATTAAGTGGTTTCTCATGGGTTAAGAAGGATGTTTTAAATGATCATTAGTTCAATGATTTTGAAAATAACAGTCACAATCTATTCATAGTATGAATGGGTATTTTACACAGTGATATAATAATTATGGTATTATCATGTGATGAATGAGGAGATTTTGGGAAAGGGGGTGATAGCCAAAATTTTTAATATACAACAATTTAGTTCACACCTATACACATGATGGGGAATTTTTTTCTAAATGACAAGGGGATTCTAAAATAAGAACACCCTTGGGGTTTTTTCATCAAAAGAGAAAGAGAAAAAGGGTTAATCAAGTACCCTCATTACTATCTATTAGATTTTTATAGTTCCTCAGAGGTTCTACATGATGAATCCCGAAACGTTCCCCTATCATCTCCACATCTCTTCTCCTATCAATTTTAACTCTATTTCAAAGTGGGTGAAAATCATTTTTAAGAAAATTTCCCCATATCACAGATAAATAATTTTAATTGATAAAGATTTAATATGAGGATAAAAGAGGATATATAGAGGGGTTTTATTCAATTCAATTTTGTCTCTTATCATGTGGGTTGTTGTTTTGTGTGTTTATTTATATGTTAGGTATAATTTCAGTATTGTTTTCCTTCTATATAATTTTGTCATTTGATTCATTTGTGTTTACTAGGATAAAGGGTATTTAATTTTTTTATTACTCTTGGATACTCATGATTTAAACACAATTGGAATCAATAGTGATATTTTCACCAATAAGGTAGAAATTTATTTTAATTGACGAATTATTTATTTTAATGAATTTGATTGGTGAAACAGTTTCTCGTGGACATGATTGAGATTGGTATGAGCGTGGGATTTGATTTATGAACCTTGAATGAGGTTTCAGGCCATAACCATATTGAGACTCTATGTATTTAAATTATTTTATGTTCATGATCCTTAACTAGTATTATATTTCCATATTATAAATATTTTTGTGAGTTTACCTAAGATTCATATAATTTTCTATTAATATAATATTAAACATAGACTATAGAACATTCTAAATGGATCGATGGTCATTCCATGGTCAAATGATTTTCGATGGTCTTCCTTATGGATTTTAGAGGTGATTGTTGGGTTTCGAATAGTAAAATGGATTCGTTTTAAAATATACTCAAAAGATTTTTTTGGGTAAATGAAATTATAATGGGAAATTTATTATTGGGGATATAGTTTATAATTTATTTTTGAACTGGAAAATGGGTGTTCTAAAGGACTTTTTATGAGATTTTGAGCTATGATAATGGACTTAGAAAAGTAGAATGTGATTACTTTTTTGATAGGGTTTGAAGTGGATGTTCCGATATGATTTATTTGAAATAATGAATTGATTATTGTGAGTTAGTTTTTCTCTATTTGACCATGTATGAGTGAATACCATTTTTGTAAATCATATGTGCTTTGTATCTGTAGAGACCCAAAGCCTGATGTAAATGGACATTACATTACATTTGCAGAATACTTAGTACATAACAAAAACACACACACAAGGATCGTAATAGTTTAGTGTCTTTGAAAACTCGGAATATAATCTTCTAATCCTGGTGAAAGATCTTCAACATCTCCCATAAAGATCTCCCTTTTTTTATACCTAAAACCTCTCTTTATATCCTGGGGAAAAGAAAACAAAAAAGTGTGAGCTCAAATGCTCAGTAAAGATATACAAAAGAAATATCAATCACATCATATTGATAAGAACATAACATATTGGAAATCTTAACCTGCAAAAGAGAGCATAATTTCATAACATGGGATAAATAATAGTAGTGAAGTGAAATCCCAATAATCATAACTTATAACATAAACCTTTGTGGCATACACACATAATCATAGAGAATCATTTATTGTTAGTCAAGACTCATTGCCAAGACTATCTTAGTGGACAAAGTCCCTTTCTTAACCGAGTCACCCTCGTTTCTGTCCTGTTTCACTGAACCGATATAACCTATCGTTCCAGCCATGTCTATATCATGAGATATAAAATCTTTACCCAATTCATTGGAGGGAGATATAGGTCCCACCCATCTCATAATTATACCATTCTTATGTGTGCCACAAAATCATAAATCATACATCATTGCATAACCCATGTAATAAAATGGGATTCTTAAACATCATGCCATCATAATCCATAAACAATTGATATCATTTCATCATAAGAAAATTGAAACCATTTAAATCATAGAGACATTTTACTTGAAACATACATATCAAATAATGTCATCTTAGATGGAAAATAGTTTAAAAAAAACACTTGAAATGAATTCTTGAGGAAAATATCCTTTCTTCGTTAAAAACATTTTTCCTTTCTTAACAAGTCATAAAACTTTAAACGAAAAGAATTTGATTAAAAATAAACATGAAAACTTGTAATGGAAGCTTCTTGGAAATAATGTTTTAAAAATCCATTCATGCCGTATAAGTTAAAAAAACATTCTTCTCGTACTTTTGTCGGAAAACTCAAAAAAGTACCTCGTACGAAAAACGACAAAAGATTCCTTTCATATCTTTTACAAAAAACATACCGAAGGGTAAAATTGGATATAAAATATAGTAGAAGGAAGGAAATAATATTACATATTGAGGGAACATGGATGTGGATGATAAAATAAACCCCAGTAAATATTAAAGTATAAACAATCTCGGATAAAAATGAGATTGTGAAATTTCCCTTACCTTAGGTCCGACTTGCTTTGTAAGTGTCTGAACCTCCTGTATAATGATTTAAATCATGTTATTGACTTATTACAGAATCATATTCATTGTTATTATATCATATATGGTCCACTTATGACTTTATATTACCCGTTCATTTGTAAATTCATGTTAAAGTAGCGTTTTGGGTAAAATCGTCTCATTTGTCGTTCGTGTTTTTAACTTGTAATTATTAATATGATTACTTGGATCATGATTACTTATATTGAGAATGAAAAACATGATTTATATATAATATATATTAAGAATATATATATATATATAATATATCGATAAATGGAATGAAATACACCGTTCATGGAGACGGTAGTCCGTACGTACGCATGAACGCTGTTTTCGTTTCCTTATTGAAGTGAATGGAATTAAGTAGATGACATACATATAAATTTACATAAATCCACTATCATTATTATGTCATATATTTCATTAGTAATTATTATATATACTTTATAATCATTCATTAATGGTTAATCATTGTGAATGAATCTCATCGCGTCGTGGAGACGGTAGTCCGTACGTACGCACGAGCGATGATATCGTTCCCATGGTCGTGGAATTGTGTTGAAGTGTATGTAGACTATTTCAGTATCAATATCACTATATAATAATCATATATAGTCACTCATTACACCATTATACCCATCCTATTAAGGTGGTGGTGGAAAATAGATTACACCACGGCGTGGAGACGGTATTCCGTACGTACGCACGTGCGGTGATTTCATTTTTCCGTAGGATGGATAGAAGGTGAATTAGGGTTGTGTCATGTTTATAATAACATATCAGTATGTAAGTAATTTTGACGTTATTACTTTTTCATGAAACAACTAAATAAGAAGAAGTTGAAGAAGAAAGAAATTGAAAAGATCGGTAATGGATATTACCTCTTCTTTGAAACGCCTCTTTGTATCCTCCACTTAGGGAAGTAAGATTGGTCTTTGAAAAAGACCAGGACCTCTAGGATTATTATAGGGAAGTGGAGAAGGAATTTTGGCAGGGGTTGGCCGAGAATGAGTGCTCAAATTGGTGTGAGGAGGAGGGGGAGGAGGTGTCCTTTTATAAGGGAGGAGAGGGGCACCCTAGGAATATCTCAAACTGTTATTTTATATTAAAGTCAAAATCGGTTTATAATGGTTCCAAAGGGTCTTATTTCGAAGCTAAAGTGTGTATGGGTCGAATGCCTATCAACCAATAGGATTTAGGGAAGTTTAGGTTATTATTTTAACCTTATCAATTAGATTTAACTCTAAGTTAAATAATTTAACTTTTACCGTGTCTTTTTGTTTTCTTACACTATATGGTTAATAAACTTACTATAACATGCCAAACGAACCCCAAATTGTTTATTATTAATATATATATCCTTATATAAGTAATTTGGCCGAACCTTAGATTTTTAGGAATAAAATAACAATTAATAATATTTTATTTTATTTAAAAACTATTTTGTGTCAATTTTGAGACTATTTGATATATGATTTTTTTGAAAGTCATAACAGAATTATATGTTCAAAACAAGTTTCTTAAATCAACACTAATATATCATAGTAACCTAGAAAATTAGTGGAATTCATAAAAAGTCTCAAATTACATTTATTTTGGTGTTTATTACATCAATTATGTCAATATTTCATTAATAAGATAATTACTGTATCATCATTGTGTCATAAATAAAATATAATATTTAAGGTCTAAAAATTACAAATAAACTACCATTATGTAGGAACTCTTTTTATCTTTCTAATTAATATTTATAGTCGAATTTATCTTATGTATAACCCCATATTAATAATGTTTTAGTAAATAAACTTGGATTTTAACTCTTTTAACCCTTCTTTAAATAAATTAATAATAAATGTCCTAATCTAATCCAAGTGGGCCTAAATGGTCATATTTTATTCCTAAGTTTGTTTTTGGTCGAATTACACTTGTCCAATAGAATTAGTACATGTGTTAGGGTAATAATAATATCATTTCTACCCTTAATTAACCTATTTACTTTTAACCGTGGTATATAAAACTAAAAAGTTACTATTCACAAAAAAATTATTTTTATCTCATTGAACCACATTTTACTTACTGATATCAACCGTGTCTGTCGGATTTTCGAAATTTCATTCACAGAAGCGGTAAAATTATGTTTTATGCAAAATTCAGTTTTTAACCTACCACTTATTGGTTTCACTATTCATCAAAAATTGAAGTTTTTCAGAAAAATGGAAAAATTTCACCCTAAGCTATAATTTATATTCCGAATTCAAAAATGATTTCTATTTTACAAAATTCCCAACATATATGTTGCATTAATTAATTTTAAAATTAATTTCTGCTGTCACAACAAAGAGCGTGTTTTTAAGAGATAATAACTATCAAAAGATTGACACTTGTTTATAAGTGTTTTAAATGTGAAATTACATCCAATGACCAACATTGTATTAAATTGTAAAAATATATTCTAAATATACTTTAAAACCACTCAAATTAATAATTTATCACTATTAATTATTTCGATTAAAAAAGTTATTTTTAATTAAAATTTAGTAATTTTCACTATTCATCAGAATATGAAAGTTATCTGAAAAGTACCAAAATTTCACCTTAGGCTAAATTCGATACTCCGAATCCATAAATGAAGTCCATTTTGAAAAATAAAATTTACAAATTTTCAAAAAGTGGTTATTACTATTCATAACGGCTAGTTTTAATAATATCTTAATAGCATATCGTTGTTTAGCGAAACTTGGTGTTGCGTACAACACACGCTATCGTGGAAGGTCGCGATTGAGTGTAATTCAAGCTAGGTCAGAGATGTGTGTTTTGAAAGCTCCTTCTGGTGTAGCTTATAACACAAGACATTAATGAAATTAAAAAGAATATTTTTCATAGAATCTCGGGGTGTTACATTCTACCCCCCTTAAAATGAATATCGCCCTCGAAATTCGTCGGGGTTATAAATGGTTTACTATTCGAATGTTTCATTAATCGAAACCCACATCGTAAAAAGGAATACCAAAACCAATCTTTAAAAACAAAAGTATGAAACGTAACGGTTACCCAAATAAACTAATCACTGGGTTTCCACATAGGTGAAAATATGGATATGGAAGAGAAATCTAACCATCATGTTCTGATGGAGAGTGCTAGAGAACATGGCTATGGAAAAGCTAGCAATCACAAATCCATAAATTTGTGACAGTCTAAGGTACCATCTGGTTAATCAGATATAAGAGCACTAGGACAACATTTTTGGTTTTCAAAATCGTTTCCCTAAAGTTGAAGAATTTGAATTAGAATAAATACTTACGTTATTTTGGTACAATCTCACTGTTGTTCGTGCCTTGAACAATTTCCACTTCATCTTTTAAATAAATGAAGTTGAATTTGTTATTCGTGAAGTATTAGCAGATCATGTGATAGAATGACGGGTCATTCCATCTGTCTCAAACAAAAGGTTAGCAAAAGTTATTAAATATACATAAGTCATTCTATAGTGAGATTAATCATATATGGTTCCTAAAATGGACTTATACTTCATATATCATACTAATTAATATAATAAAACTAGTTTCTACTAAACAGGGACTTCCTGTAGGCCAATGGTAGGTGATAAAGGCTAGTCGCACTTCGGTTGTGGGTTCGATTCCCACAGCCTTGTCCGACGAGATGGGCTGTCGCCCGTCCTGCAGGTTGTCCTTTTTCTAAAAATATATTACTATAACATCTCATCAATAATATCAAAAAAAACTTCTATCCTTAAACAATACTAACTTATGTCCAACATAATCCATTCCAATCTTTGGGCTTATTCATAATACTGCAGTCCAATCTCATAACATAGTGAAAACGATTACCAGAGATTTAATACCATCGTTGATCCCCATATATCGTAAGATATGTTTTGTTGGTCACATTCCAAACATTCAAAGTCTGTAATCATGTATTCTCTTGAATACCCATTGAACCTTAGTGAAAACATGAATGCAGTTAAAAGTTAACACCTTCCACATACCAAAATCCTCAAAATTCTATATACTCAAACCATGATATCACTTAGTCCTTATATCAATCATGAGCTCATTAATACAATCAAACATCTCATTATCGTCTTATCCTTTCATTATGCGCATATCATATACATTCCAAAAATATCTGAATAACCTTTCATGGATACTGGTACCATTAATCATACACTTTCAAAACTCAAGGAAAGACAACAGTGTAACAATCCTTAGATTTCTCTTTATTCCATAGTACCATGAGATTACTTATACAACATTACACATGATAAACATGTAATCATTCCACTACATTCTTAAACCATTGACCGAGCTTCAACAATTCGTTCATCTCACATATCATTTGTAGTCTCTTCATCATCATCCACATAAATACTACCCATACGACCATACTAATTCTCTTCATGAGACTTTCCCTTAGGGCATTGGTTTGCATAATTCCCGTACATTCCACATTTAAAACATTTAACCATTGTTGATGTCGTAGCAATACCATTATCCTCATCCATGGTGTTAACTGAAACTTTTCCTTTGCACTTACTTTCTTTGTGTCCTTCTTTTCCACACCCAAAGAATCTTCTAGTTCCATTGAAACATTCTCCTTGATGCCTCTTCCCACATGATTTACATTGGGGAAATTGAACTTTCATTCCTCTATGATCATCATGAAACTCCATCTTTCTCTTATTAGCCGAGTCAGGAAACATACAAAATTTTACTTTATTGATCATATTATGGGATTGCTGATTCAGCATAATAATAATGTTTGACTTCCAAATCCCATTTCATTATGAAGAATATCATTCCATTGTCCATCATATTCTCCATTATCGTGAATCATCTAGTTTCCAGACATTTTCTAAAACCCAAAAAGAATAGTGTGAGAGGCAAAAATCATGCTAGGGGAAAACACCATAATAAAGGGGGAGTACCTTCAATATCTAACAGCTTAGGTTTAATTCTATGATCGTTAGCGTAATTCTAGTACTATAACCTATACGTATACTTAACCTTAGGGACATCCCTAGACATACCATAGAAATATCTCTAGGGATCTCACTAACGTTCTCACATCCTAGTTTCCAAAGGTTGACTAAACCTTTCCTCTGATACCAACTGTAGAGACCCGAAGCCTGACGTACATGGACATTACATTACTTTTGCGGAATACTTAGTACATTACAAAAACACACACACAAGGATCGTAATAGTTTAGTGTCTTTGGAAACTCGGAATATAATCTTCTAATCCTGGTGAAAGATCTTCAACATCTCCCATAAAGATCTCCCTTTTTTTATACCTAAAAACTTTATTTATATCTTGGGGAAAGGAAAACATAAAAAGGTGAGCTAAAATGCTCAGTAAGGGTAAAAAAAAGAAATATCAATCACATCATATTCATAAGAACATAACATATTGGAAATCTTAACCTGCAAAAGAGAGCATAATTTCATAACATGGGATAAATCATAGTAGTGAAGTGAAATCACAATAATCATAACTTATAACATGAACCTTTGTGGCATACACACATAATCATAGAAAATCATTTCTTTTTAGTCAAGATTCATTGCCAAGAATATCTTAGTGGACAAAGTCCCTTTCTTAACCGAGTCACCCTCGTTTCAGTCCTGTTTCACTGAACCGGTATAACCTACCATTCCAGCCATGTCTATCTCATGAGATATAAAATCTTTAACCAATGTATTGGAGGGAGATATAGGTCCCACCCATCTCATAATGATACCATTCTTATGTGTGCCACAAAATCATAAATCATACATCACTGCATAACCCATTTAATAAGATGGGATTCTTAAACATCATGCCATCATAATCCATAAACAATTGATATCATTTCAACATAAGATAATTGAAACCATTTAAATCATAGAGACATTTTACCTGAAACATACATATCAAATAACGTCATCTTATATGGAAAATAGTTTTAAAAAAACACTTGAAATGAATTCTTGAGGAAAATATCCTTTCTTCGTTAAAAACATTTTTCCATTCTTAACATGTCATAAAACTTTAAACTAAAAGAATTTGATTAAAAATAAACATTAAAACTTTTAAAGGAAGCTTCTTGGAAATAATTTTTAAAAAATCCATTCATGCTGTATAAGTTAAAAAAACATTCTTCTCGTACTTTTGTCGGAAAACTCAAAAAGTACCTCGTATGAAAAACGACAAAAGATTCCTTTCATATCTTTTACAAAAAACTTACCGTAGGGTAAAATTGGATATAAACTATAGTATAAGGAAGGAAATAATATTACATATTGAGGGAACATGTATGTGGATGATAAAATAAACCCCAGTAAATACTAAAGTATAAACAATCTCGGATAAAAATGAGATTGTGATATTTCCCTTACCTTAGGTCCGACTTGCTTTGTAAGTGTCCGAACCTCCTGTATAATGATTTAAATCATGTTATTGACTTATTCCAGAATCATATTCATTTTTATTATATCATATATGATCCACTTATGACTTTATATTACACATTCTTTTGTAAATTCATGTTAAAGTAGTGTTTTGGGTAAAAGCGTCTCATTTGTCGTTCGTGTTTTTAACTTGTAATTATTAATATGATTACTTGGATCATGATTACTTATATCCAGAATGTAAAACATGATTTATATATAATATATATTCATAATATATATATATATATTATATCGATAAATGGAATGAAATACACCGTTCATGGAGACGGTAGTCCGTACGTACGCATGAACGCTGTTTTTGTTTCCTTATTAAAGTGAATGGAATTAAGTAGATGACATACATATAAATTTACATAAATCCAGTATCATTATTATGTCATATATTTCCTTAGTACTTATTATATATACTTTATAATCATTCATGAATGGTTAATCATTGAGAAATAATCTCATCGCGTCGTGGAGACGGTAGTCCGTACGTACGCACGAGCGATGATATCATTCCCATGGCCGTCAAATTGTGTTGAAGTGTATGTAGACTATTTCAGTATCAATATCATTTTATAATAATCATATATAGTTACTCATTACACCATTATACCCCATCCTATTAAGGTGGTGGTGGAAAATAGATTACACCACGGCGTGGAGACGGTATTCCGTACGTACGCACGCGTGGTGGTTTCATTTTTCCGTAGGATGGATAGAAGGTGAATTAGGGTTGTTTCATATTTATAATAACATATCACTATGTAAGTAATACTAAAGTTATTACTTTTTCATGAAACAACTAAATAAGAAGAAGTTGAAGAAGAATGAAATTGAAAAGATCGGTAATGGATATTACCTCTTCTTTGAAACGCCTCTTTGAATCCTCCACTTAGGAAACTAAGATTGGTCTTTGAAGAAGTCCAGGACCTCTAGGATTATTATAGGGAAGTGGATAAGGGATTTTTTCAGGGGTTGGCCGTGCTTGAGTGCTCAAATTGGTGTGAGGAGGAGGGGGAGGAGGTGTCCTTTTATAAGGGAGGAGAGGGGCACCTTAGGAATATCTCAAAATATTATTTTATATTAAAGACAAAATCGGTTTAAAATGGGTCCAAAGGGTCTTATTTCGAAGCTAAAGTGGGGATGGGTCTAAACCCTATCAACCAATATGATTTAGACAAGTTTATGTTATTATTTTAACCTTATCAATTAGATTTAACTCTAAGTTAAATAATTTAACTTTTACCGTGTCTTTTTGTTTTCTTACAATATGTGGTTAATAAACTTACTATAACATGCCAAAAGAACCCCAAATTGATTATTATTAATATATATATCCTTATCTAAGTCATGTGGCCGATCCATAGATTTTTAGGAATAAAATAACAATTAATAATATAATATTTGATTTAAAAACTATTTTGTGTCAATTTTGACACTATTTGATATATGATTTTTGTGAAAGTCATAACAGAATTATATGTTCGAACCAAGTTGATTAAATTAACACTAATATATCATAGTAACCTATAAATGTAGTGGAATTCATAAAAAGTCTCAAATTACATTTATTTTGATTTTTATAACATCAATTATGTCACTATTTCATTAATAAGATAATTACTGCATCATCATTGTGTCATAAATAAATTAAAGTATTTAATGTCTAAAAATTACAAATAAAATACCATTATGTAGGAAATCTTTTTATCTTTCTAATGAATATTTATAGTAGAATTTAACTTCTTTATAACCCCATATTAAAAATGTTTTAGTAAATAAACTTTGATTTTAACTCTTTCAACCCTTCTTTAAAAAAATTAATAATAAATGTCCTAATCTAATCGAAGTGGGCCTAAATGGTCATATGTTATTCCTAGTTTTGTTTTTGGTCGAATTACACTTTTTCAATAGAATCAGGACATGTGTTAGGGAAATAATAATATCATTTATACCCTTAATTACCCTATTTACTTTTAACCGTGGTAAATAAAACTAAAAAGTTATTATTCACCAAAAAATTATTTTTATCTCATTGAACCACATTTTACATACTGATATCAACCGTGTCTGTCGGATTTTCGAAATTCCATTCACAGAAGCGGTAAAATTATGTTTTATGCAAAATTCAGTTTTTAACCTACCACTTAGTGGTTTCACTATTCATCAAAAATTGAAGTTTTTCAGAAAAATGCCAAAATTTCACCCTAATCTATAATTTATATTCCAAATTAAAAAATGATTTCTATTTTACAAAATTCCCAACATATAAGTTGCATTAATTAATTTTATATTTAATTTCCGTTGTGACAACAAATAGCATGTTTTTAAGAGATAATAACTATCAAAAGATTGACACTTGTTTATAACTGGTTTAAATGTGAAATTACATCCAATGACCAACATTGTATTAAATTGAAAAAATATATTCTAAATATACTTTAAATCCAGTAAAATTAATAATTTATCACTATTAATTATTTCGATTAAAAAAGTTGTTTTTAATTAAAATTTAGTAATTTTCACTATTCATCAGAATATGAATGTTATCTGAAAAGTACCAAAATTTCACCTTAGGCTAAATTCGATACTCCGAATCCATAAATGAAGTCCATTTTGAAAAATAAAATTTACAAAATTTCAAAAAGTGGTTATTACTATTCATAACGGCAAGTTTTAATAATATCTTAATAGCATATCGTTGTTTAGCGAAACTTGTTGTTGAGTACAACACACGCTATCGTGGAAGGTCGCGATTGAGTGTAATTCAAGCCAGGTCAGAGATGTGTGTTGTGAAAGCTCCTTTTGGTGTAGCGTATAACACAATACATTAATGAAATAAAAAAAAATATTTTTCATAAAATCCCGGGGTGTTACAATATCCCTTAATATGATTTGTTTATGTAAGTTGATGCATGATGATTCATATTTTCTATGGGTAAAATAGACATAAATTTTATTATCATATCAATGTGATGGTTAGTAATGAAGGATTTCATAGAACACCTTTAGGGTTATGATGGGTCTTGAATGGTTGTTTGCCTTGAAAATGATTCTCAAGGGACTAGTTACACAGTGAAGAGATGGTTAATGGTGAGATGGGATGCACGAACAATTTTTAATTTCCTACATGTGCCTTAATGTAACATCCTAATAGAATGTGGGAATTGGAAAGTGTCCCTCAATTAGGAATTACCATAGTTTATTTGGAAGGGTTGGATTATTGATTTAGCCTCCCATGAGTCAACATGGATGGGTATGTTTGATTTACAATGACCTCCTGAGAACATGGGGGATAGGTAAACGTGCATGTGGACTATTCCTTGTAGGCATGGGATGAGGAACACCCAGAGGGATGGGTTATGGGATTATGTGATTCATAGATAGTAGATTTCCATCATGTTACAGGGGATGGTATGAAGCTAATATACATTTTATCATTCCCCATTCCACCATGTAGTGTATATAAATTTAGATGTTTCCCCGCCTAGAGTCTTTGGATTCGTGTTGTAAATAATTTGGATTTAAAACATACCCAACATCTTCAGGTAAATGTCCATATACTGTAACATATTATTATTATTTTCATTCCAAAATGGTGTTAAAGCTGGTTTTGTGTGTGTTATAATAATGCATATATTCTATAATTACGTATAAGAATGAATTGTTTGAGTTATTATATATCATGGATTTTATCATTCCATCGAAGCGAGTATTGTACAGGTTGGGGTATAAAGTGGATATTGTGACGGAACTGAAGAATGTTTACCTGTGTATGTTTTATAATTATGAATTTTCAGTTAGATTGTTTACAATACATGAATACATATTTTTCAAAAAAATATTACATTTAGGTGTACTTGAGTATAAAAAACTATGTTTTGTTGAGCAATGGGGATACATACTTGGTCATTAGACTCACCCCGATTAGGGTACATGAAATGAGTTCTAATATACATGGGTAGACTGTCCCATGTAATCTTAAGGAATGGGAATATATAGATCCATAATTATGGTACATGTTTAATAATATGATGGAGGAAATGATTTGGAAAGAAGGTGTGTGAGTTTGGCTAGAGACTGTTTAACTTATTTGAATATTCTGTTCAACATGTGTACTAGAAACTTGTTCCTTTTTTATTTGTATAATCCCGTGTTTTTGGTTGATTAACTATGTTGTTTTACTAAATAATATTGTATTTGTTATTATATTATATTTTTAATTTTGGGGTCATATTGGGATTTGAGGTTTATGTCTATAGGGTTTTGGGAATGTATGATATAAAAACATGTAATGTTTAATTTTTAGTTGAATTCTGAATTATCATAGGGAATTATTTTAAGAGGGAATAGCCTCCCCATGAATTTTATAGGCCCACTCTACTAGTTGGTGGACCCAAAAATACATGGAGGCACACCCAAGGTCAAATAGAATTCTTATGTGGGAATTTTTCATTTGGACTTGTCAAAGGTCTTTCAAAATTGTATTTTATTGTGTATTCAGATTAGGTAGTGTAACTAGGGTGGAGTTAGGATATCATGACTATAAGGTATATCGAGCAGATTCCTTACTAGTATGACTATAGTCAAAATCCATGATTCAATGGGATATCTAGTTTTAGGATTATGAAATATTGGATGAGTAGAGTATTTTATTAGACTAAAAATCCCAATCTAAAATGGATGACTCGTAGGATGCTTATAGGTATCAATTGGGATTTAGTGAGTTGTATATATAACCTGATAGTTTAATTTTAAAATCATGATACCTGGACCTATGGGTAGCATTGTTTAACATGAAACCTCATCATAATCCATACTAATTTAAGGAACTTATAATATTAAAAACATTATATAACATTTATTATAAAATATGATTATATATATATATGAGGGGATTTTATGAATGACTGTGATTCGATTTCTTATATTCCATGGTATTTTTTGTTATTTTTTTATTTTGAGAGGAACATATTTTTGAATGTAAACTCATATGGTGGCAGGAAGATTTTTTAAAATGGTTTTGAAATTATATTTTAATTGAAATGGATCATTAAGACTGTTATTTTGAAATGGATATGGATTTTCAATAGGATTTTACTAATTAAAATGGAAATTGATTATAATTTTTTTTTTCTAAATTGGTTTTTGAAATGAAAATGATATATAGGAAATGTTCTAGATGGACTAGTATTTTTGGGTGATTTTGGTTTTGAGTAAATCCCTTAGATTGCAATGTTTTTTTTGGAATCAAAAGAGATTTTTTCTTGTGGGTATATTTAATAGATTGGAGTTTTGAAAATACGAAATTTGTTCTATATAAAATCTTTTTTTAAGGATTTTTGTGTGTAATTTTTGACAACATCTAGTTCATAAAATTTAGGTTGTTATTATTATAATTATTAATTTTGTAACTACCTTGTGAAGTTGGTGTGTGAGTGCACTTGGTTTACTGTCTTGTGTAGAGAGAAATGGTTTCCAATGTATAAATGTTTTATATACTTATGGTGTATTACTACGAGAGTCCTACATCATTGAGTCATGGTATTAGTAGGTATGTTAGGGATATTTTGAGAGAGCCTCCAGTGGTGGGATCATGATTAGATGTTTAATGTATTCTAGAGTAGCCAAAATTTTTTTAGGGGATCATTCCCTTGATGAGTATTTATGTATTTTGGGTTGGAATACTAGTATTTGTTTTATGAAATCCACATAGTTAGGATAATTACTTTTTTTAATTAGTCATTGGTATTATTGTCTTATATTGGTGATAAATATAAGCTTGGGAGAATAAGTTATAGAAAATTTGTTGTCTGGAATTGATGGGTGCAGTTGAGAACTATATTGGTTTTTAAAGGTTAGTGTTTCAAGTTTGTAACTTAGATGTGAGTGGGTGGATCTAACCAGTGGGGTGAGGTAGTAGTATTAAAAAATAATATTTTTTAAAACTTTTAATGCACATTTTCTTTCCCTCAATCGTGATAGATATTTTCTTTGAATATTCTTTTTTAATGATTCCATTATTTTTTAAACGAAAATAAATTTCTATGTATTGTGTGAATTTTTATTTAAAATGTTATCAAATGAACATTATATTTTTCTCTTGTTTTCATAAAATTGTTAAAATATTATTTTAATGTTATTTTTGATGTATTTAAACACAGTTTATGTTTCATTTGATTAATTGAGTGTATGGTTTAATGTTTTCATCTATGTTATATCTCTATATTTCTTATGATTAATTGATGTTGAAATCCTTAAAAATATTTTTCTTATTGATGTATTATATTATGGTGGATTATTTTAAAATCTCATTGCACACATATATGTGATTTTCAATAGGTGAATGGTGGGTCCCCTAAATAAATATAATCCATTGGGTAATTTTTAATATCTCACGACGTAGTATATAGAGGACAAGGAGTGAACCAATTCCATTGTTGGAAATATGTCATGGAGTGAATCCATTCAAATATAGAACTTTTTTCACAATGTGATGATTATCTTGGTAGTTATCCTTGACTAATGAAATTATTTTATATTATTTTAATTGAGAGACATTTACTGTGATTATTTTTCATTCTTATGATAATCTCTCACATAAAATTATTTACTAATAATGATTCCCAATTCATAGGATTCTTGTATTTTTAAATTAATTTACATTCTTCCATGACAAATTATCTATGATATATAACGGATTATGCATGAATTTCATAAGTTTGGATGATAAAATCATACCCATATATTTATTTTATACATTCATAAGATCGTTGATTGAAATCTCTCAATTTTATAATCACTACACATTTGATGTCACTATTTCATATGTTTCCATTTTACCGAAGGTTATGATGAATGTTTTTAAGTATGATATGTACATAGAGGGTAATTTGAGATTTGAAATATTTGGGATATATTTCTTAACATTTTTCAGTATATTGATTATGTATCTAATATCAAATGACACTAAACCATTGTGGTTTCATGGTGTGAATTATTGTAAAATATATTATTTTTTTGTCTAAAATGTTCTAATATTTCTTTATTCTATGCTTGGGTCACCTCGCATAGGACATTAATAAATTATATGTTCCCAAAATATCATTTATGTCAGTAAACTATTTAATATTTATCAAAATTTCATTTATTATATCATTCCTATTAGACTTGATAACTCTTCCATCACTTCCCGAACGTTTATAGAACCTTTCAACATAAATATTATTATTTAAATAAATAATATAAATATTTATATTATTCACGGTCCTGAAAATAAATTATTATTTAATATTCAACTCACAAAAAAAATTGATTGAATATTTGTGATTAGTAAATCCCAAATAATGTTTCTTCTTTATACATGATAATAATATTTATTAGAATAATTATATTCAAAAAATAATATATTTATAATCAGTAGAAAAACTAAGTATGTGACCCTATAGGATTATATCATAGTGTAATTAGGATGGCTAACCAAAATTCCATTATAAATAATTTAATAAGACTTAATGTATCCCATGTGGAGGAAGTTTGTGTTAAATTGTTGATAACCAAATACGAGCAGATACTAAGTAATATAATCCCACTCAATTAATATCATATAATGAAAATTTAAAACTCACTTCATCAACCTATATACATGATACATCTTTATTTCTCTATTATAAATAAACATTTCAATATAAAATTTCCATAAAATTTTGTTTGACACATCCATTACAATAAAAGTGTTTGTATACCAATTTCCATAACAATGGAAGGCACAAATCCTCAAATGAATTATTCATTACTAACATATTACTCATGATAAAAAAACATATCCACCATCTGTAACACCCTGAGATTTTATGAAAAATATTCTTTTAATTTCATTAATGTCTTGTGTTGTATTCTACACCAAGATTACCTTGCGCTATACGCAACACCGTATTAACTTGCAGTATATGCAACACTATTCTTGGATCGTGTTACACACAATTTTGATAATAGTTATTCTACGCAACATTGAGTATATATATATATATATATATATATTCAATGTATAAATAAAATATGGTTGGATTATTTTATACGAAACAACGAAGGATTCTTTCACAACACGCAACCCTGACTTGGCTTGCATTACATGAAATCGCGACCTTCCTCGATAGCGTGTGTTGTACGCAATACTGGGTTTTCAGAAAAAACGATATATTATTATAATATTGTCATGAACTAGCCGTTATGAATAGTGTTAACTAAATTTTTAATTTTATAACATTATTATTCATCTTACACATTTCTAGAACATGGTATAAGAACAAAATAAAATTTTCGGGTAAAATATGTATTTTTCAAAAAATGCAGTTTTTCCACCTTTTGATTGAGCACCCACATTAAATCTAGTTTTTGACATGTTTATAAGTTCAATTTAACAACATAATATTCTTTTTTTGAATCAAGATATAAAAATTTACCTTATATAAAGTTTCGATATTTTTGCGATAACTTTCTTATTTTAATGAATAGTAAAAACACGCTATATTTTAATTAAAAACAACTTTTTTCATCATAATATATTATGTGGTTAAATTATAATATTGAATGGTTTTAAAGTAAAAATAGAATATATTTTTACCATTTAATATAATTTATGTCATTAGCATTGATTTTACATTGAATTCGTAGGTTAAATCAATTCAATCTTTTGCAATGTTTTAAAGAAAATCCATTTTCTTTCGACAACAGGATTAATTTTAATTTAATTTCTGCAACTTTTGTGTATTGAATTTGGAAAAATGGATTCAATATTTGGAATCAGTGGGTCCAAATTATGTTAATGAGATACTTTTTATTTTTGGGAATTATGAATAGTAACTATGTTAAATTTTATTTACCATAGTAAAAGGTAAATCAGGTAATTAAGGTTAAATATAATATTTTAAAATTACCCAAAAAAATGTCAAAATCCTATTGGATGACTTAAAGTTGACCCATATCACCTAAGGGTCGGATTAGATTCATTTAATTAAATTTTTTCAATGAAAATAATTTAATTATTATTAAAACCAAAGAATGTGACAACATGTCACTTTCTTAAATTATATAAGTATAATAATTTTAATCTAGTGATAAACTTCATGAAACTTCAAAAATGAATAGTCTCCAGAAATCTAATACAATTATCTACATCATAGGAATTTATTTATAATTTGTAGGGATTAAATAATTATCATTTATTATGACACAATGATGATGTAGTAATTATCTTATTAATGAAATATTGACATAATTGATGTTATAAATACCCAAATAAATATAATTTGAGACTTTTTATGAATTACACTAATTTTCTAGGTTAATATGACATGTTATTATTGATTTAATTAACGTTTTTCGAAATTATCATTCTATTATGATTTTCACAAAAATCAATTACTATATAGTGTCAAAATTGACATAAAATAGTTTTTAAAACAAATATTATATTATTAATTGTTATTTTATTCTTAAAAATCTAAGGTTCGGCCAAATGACTTAGATAAGGTTATATATATTAATAATAAATAATTTGGGGTTCGTTTGGCTTCTTATAGTATGTTTATTAACCTTATAGTATAAGAACACAAGAAGACACGGTTAATGTAAAATTATTTAACTTAATGTTAAATCTAAATGATAAGGTTAAAATAGGAACCTAAACTTGTCTAAATTCTATTTGATGAGATTATTTCGACCCATCCCCACCTTAGCCTCGAAATAAATCAATTTGGAGCTATTTAAAACCGAACATGACTTTATAATAAAATAATATATTTAGTTATTCCAAAGGTGCCCCTCTCCTCCCTTATAAAAGGGCACCTCCTCCCTCTCTTACTCACACAACTTTGAGCCTTCATGCTCGTCAAACCCCTGCCAAATTCTCTTCTCCTCTTCCCTAGAAACATCTTATAGGTTCTGGTCTTCCTCAAAGACCAATTTTAGTGCCCTAAGAGGAGGTCTCAAAGAGGCGCTTCAAAGAAGAGGTAATTTCCGTTACCAATTCTTTCACCTTTATTTCTTCTTCCACTTCTTCTTATTAGGTTGTTTCATTATGAAGTAATAACATCAGTATCTATCATATACTGATATGTTATTATAAGTATGAAACAATCCAATTTCACCATCTGTCCATCCTACGGAAAATGAAATCACCGTGTGTGCGTACGTACGGAAAACCGTCTCCACGCCGTGGTGAAATCTATTTTCCACCACCACCTTACTTGGATGGGTATAATGATGTAAATAATAACTATATATTATTATTTTAAATTGATATTGATTCTTAAATAGTATACATACACTCCAATACAGTCCCACGATCATGAGAACGATATCATCGCTCGTGCGTACGTACGGACTACAGTCTCCACGACGCGATGAGATTCATTCTCCACTTTAAACCATTAATGAATGATTATAAAGTGTAAATAATAAGTAATCATGAAATATATTACATAATAATGATAATAGATTTATGTGTATATATATGTATGTCATCTACTTAATTCCTTTCAACTCAATAAGGAAACGAAAACAACGTTCATGCGTACGTACGGCCTACCGTCTCCATGAACGGTGTATTTCATTCCATTTACTGATTTATTATATATATATATATTCTGAATATATATATATATATAAATCATGTTTTATATTCTGGAATTAAGTAATCATGATTTAAGTAATCATATGAATAATTACAAGACAAAACACGGACGACAAATGAAACAATTTTAACCAAAACGCTCTTTAACATGGAATTTACAAAAGAACAGGTAATATAAAGTCATAAGTGAACCATATATGATATCATAACAATGAGTATGATTCTTTAATAAGTCAATGAAATTATTTAAATCATTATACAGGAGGTTCAGACACTTACGAAACAAATCGGACCTAAGGTAAGGAAAATATCACAATCTCATTTTTATCCATGATTGATTATTCGTAAGTATTTACTGGGGTGTATATTATCACACACATCCATGTTTCATCAATATGTAATATTATTTCCATCCACCTACAATTTTTTAAATACATTTTTACCCTTCGGTGAGTTTTTAGTAAAAGAAATGAATGGAATCTTTTGTCGTTTTTCGTACGAGGTACTTTTTGACTTTTCCGAAAAAAGTACGAAAATGTTTTTTTAACTTATATGGCATGAATGGATTTTTAAAACATTATTTCCAAAAAGATTCCTTTACAAGTTTTCATGTTTATTTTTAATCAACTTCTTTTAGTTTAAAGTTTTATGACATGTTAAGAAAGGAAAAATGTTTTTAAAGAAGAAAGGATATTTTCCTCAATAATTCATTTCAAGTGTTTTTTCAAAACTATTTTCCATCTAAGATGACGTTATTTGATATGTATGTTTCAAGTAAAATGTCTCTATGATTTAAATGGTTTCAATTTTCTTATGATGAAATGATATCAATTGTTTATGGATTATGATGGCATGATGTTTAAGAATCCCATTTTATTACATGGGTTATGCAATGATGTATGATTTATGATTTTGTGGCAAACATAAGAATGGTATCATAATGAGATGGGTGGGACCTATATCTCCCTCCAATGCATTGGGTAAATATTTTATATCTCATGAGATAGACATGGATGGAATGGTAGGTTATACCGGTTCAGTGAAACAGGACTGAAACGATGGTGACTCGGTTCAAAAAGGGACTTTGTCCACTAAGATAGTCTGGAAATGAGTCTTGACTAATAAGATATGATTCTTTATGATTATGTGTGTATGCCAAAAATTTAATGTTTTAAGTTATTATTATTGTGATTACATTTCACTGCCATGAGTTATCCCATGTTATGAAATTATGATCTCTTTTACAGGTTAAGATTTCCAAAAGTTATGTGCTTATGTATATGATGTGATTGATATTTCTTTTGTTTACCCTTACTGAGCATTTGAGATCACCCTTTTATGTTTACTTTTCTCCAGGATATAATGAAAGGTTTTTGGTATAAAAAAAAGAGATGATCTTTATGGGAGATGTTGAAGATCTTTCACCAGGATTAGAAGATTATATTCTGAGTTTCCAAAGACACTAAACTATTATGATCCTTGTGTGTGTGTTTTTGTTATGTACTAAGTATTCCGCAAATGTAATGTAATGACAATGTACGTCAACATACGGGTCTCTACAGTTGGTATCAGAGGAAAGGTTTAGTCAACCTTTGGAAACTAGTATGCGAAAACGTTAGTGAGATCCCTAGATATATTTCTAAGGTATGTCTAGGGATGTCCCTAAGGATAAGTATACGTATAGGATATAGTCCTAGAACTATGGTAACGATATTATATTAAACCAAAGATGTTAGATATTGAAGTTACTCCCCGTTTATTAGGATTTTTTCCTCTCACACTATTCTTTTTGGGTTTTAGAAAATGGCTGGAAACAAGATGATTCACGATAATGGAGGATATGATAGACAATGGAATGATATTCTTCATGGGCAACCAAATGAAATGGGATTTGGAAGTCCAAACATCATTATTATGCCGAATCAGCCATCTCATTACATGATCAATAAAGTAGAATTTGGTAAGTTTCCTGACTCGGCTAATAAGATAAAGATGGAGTTTCATGATGATCATAGAGGAAAGAAAGTTCAATTTCCCCTATGTAAATCATGTGGGAAGAGGCATCAAGGAGAATGTTTCAAAGGAAATGGAAGTTTATTTGGGTGTGGAAAAGAAGGACACAAAGCCAGTAAGTTTAAAGGAAAATGTTGAGTTAACACTAGGGATGAGGATAATAGTATTGCTACGACATCAGCAATGGTTAAATGTTTTAAATGTGGAATGTACGGGCATTATGCAAACCAATGCCCTAAGGGAAAGTCTCATGAAGAGAATCAGTATGGTCATATGGGTAGTATTTATGTGGATGATGATGAAGAGACTACAAATGATATGTGAGATGAAAGAATTGTCGAAGCTCGGTCAATGGTTTAAGAATGCAGTGGAATGATTACACGTTTATCATGTGTAATGTTGTATAAGTAATCTCATGCTACTATGGAATAAAGAGACATCTATGGATTGTTACACTGTTGTCTTTCCTTGAGTTTTGAAAGTGTATGATTAATGTTACCAGTATCCATGAAAGGTTATTCAGATATTTTTGGAATGTAGATGATATGCGCATAATGAAGGGATAATGAGAAAATTAAATGTTTGATAGTATTCATGAGCTCATGACTGATATAAGGAGAAGGTTATATCATGGTTTGAGTATATAGAATTTTTGGATTATGGTATGTGGAAAGAGTTAACTTTTGACAGCATTCATGCTTTCACTAAGGTTTAATGGGTATTCATTTTTCAAGAGAATACATCATTAAGGTATTCACATGATTGGAATGTGACCAACAAGATATATGGGGGATAAATGATGGTATTCACATGCTTGGATGACGACATTTCAAGTAATCATTTTCTTTGTACTATGAGATTGGACCGAAGTATTTTAGATAAGCCTAGAGATTGGAATGGATTGTGTTGGACATAAGTTAGGATATAACTTTTTTTGATGGGATGTTATAGTAATATAGCTTTAGAAAAAGGATAACCTGCAGGACGAGCGACAACCCATCGCGTCGGACAAGGCTGTGGGAATCGAACCCACAACCGAAGTGCAACTGGCCTTTATCGCCTACCACTGGCCTACAGGAAGTCCCTTTTTAGTAGAAACTAGTTTTATTTTATTAAGCGGTATGATATATGAAGTATAAGTTCATTTTTGGAACCATATACGATTAACCATAAGATGGACTTATAACTTTTGCTAACCTTTTGTTTGAAAGAGATGGAATGACCCATCATTCTATCACATGATCTGCTAACACATCACGAATTACAAATTCAACCTCATTTCTTTAAGAGATGAAGTGGAAATTTTCTAAAGAACGACAAACGGTGAGACTATACCAAAATCACGAAAGTATTTCTTCTAATTCCAATTTCATCAACATTAGGGAAATGATCTTGAAAACCAAAAATGTTGTCTTAGTGATCTTATATCTGATGAATCAGATGGTACCTTAGATCGTCACAAATTTATGGCTTTGTGATTGCTAGCTTTTCCATAGCCATGTTCTCTACCACTCTCCATCAGAACATGATGGTTAGATTTCTCTTCCATATCCATATTTTCACCTATGTGGAAACCCCGTGATTAGTTTATTTGGGTAACCGTTACATTTCATACTTTTGTTTTTAAATATTGGTTTTGGTATTCCTTTTTACGATGTGGGTTTCTATTAAAGAAACTTTCGAGTAGTAAAGCATTTATAACCCCGACAAATTTCGAGGGAGAAATTCATTTTAATGGGGGTAGAATGTAACACCCTGAGATTTTATGAAAAATATTCTTTTAATTTCATTAATGTCTTGTGTTTTATTCTACACCAAGATTACCTTGCGCTATACGCAACACCGTATTAACTTGCAGTATAGGCAACACTATTCTTGGATCGTGTTACACACAATTTTGATAATAGTTATTCTACGCAACATTGAGTATATATATATATATATATATTCAATGTATAAATGAAATATGGTTGGATTATGTTATACGAAACAACGAAGAATTATTTCACAACACGCAACCCTGACTTGGCTTGCATTACACGCAATCGCGACCTTCCTCGATAGCGTGTGTTGTACGCAATACTGGGTTTTAATAAACAACGATATATTATTATAATATTGTTATGAACTAGCTGTTATGAATAGTGTTAACTAAATTTTTAATTTTATAACATTATTATTCATCTTACACATTTCTAGAACATGGTATAAGAACAAAATAAATTTTTCAGGTAAAATAAGTATTTTTCAAAAAATGCAGTTTTGCCGCCTTTTGATGGCGCACCCACTTTAAATCTAGTTTTTGACATGTTTATAAGATCAATTTGACAAAATAAAATTCTTCTTTTGAATCAGGATATAAAAATTTACATTAGATAAAGTATCGATATTTTCCCGATAACATTCATATTTTAACGAATATTAAAAACACGCTATATTTTAATTAAAAACAACTATTTTCATCGTAATATATTATGTGGTTAAATTATAATATTGAATGGTTTTAAAGTACAAATAGAATATAATTTTACCATTTAATATAATTTATTTCATTAGCATTGATTTTACCTTGAATTCGTAGGTTAAATCAATTCAATCTTTTGCAATGTTTTAAAGAAAACTCGTTTTCTTTCGACAACGGGATTAATTTTAATTTAATTTCTGCAACTTTTGTGTATTGAATTTGGAAAAATAGATTCCATATTTGGAATCAGTGGGTCCAAATTATGTTAATAAGCTACTTTTTATTTTTGGGAATTATGAATAGTAACTACGGTAAATTTTATTTACCACAGTTAAAGGTAAATCAGGTAATTAAGTGTAAATATAATATTTTAAAATTACACTAAAAAATGTCAAAATCCTATTGGATTACTAAAAGTCGACCCATATCACCTAAGGGTCTGATTAGATTCATTTAATTAAATTTTTTCAATGAAAATAATTTAATTATTATAAAAACCAAAGAATGTGACAACATGTCACTTTCTTAAATTATATAAGTATAATAATTTTAATCTAGTGATAAACTTCATGAAACATAGAACGTGAATAGTCTCCAGAAATCTAATACAATTATCTACATCATAGGAATTTATTTAGAATTTTTAGGGATTAAATAAATATCATTTATTATGACACAAAGATGTTGTAGTAATTATCTTATTAATGAAATATTGACATAATTGATGTTATAAATACCCAAATAAATATAATTTGAGAAATTTTATGAATTCCACTAAATTTATAGGTTAATATGACATGTTATTATTTATTTAATTAACTTTTTTCGAACATATCATTCTGTTATGATTTTCACAAAAATCAATTACTAAATAGTTTCAAAATTGACATAAAATAGTTTTTAAAACAAATATTATATTATTAATTGTTATTTTATTCCTAAAAATCTATGGTTCTGCAAAATGACTTAGATAAGGTTATATATATTAATAATAAACAATTTGGGGTTCGTTTGGCTTCCTATAGTAAGTTTATTAACCTTATAGTATAAGAACACAAGAAGACACGGTTAAAGTAAAATTATTTAACTTAATGTTAAATCTAAATGATAAGGTTAAAATAGGAACCTAAACTTGTCTAAATTCTATTGGATGAGAGGATTTCGACCCATCCCCACCTTATCCTCGAAATAAATCAATTTGGAGCTATTTAAAACCGAACTTGACTTTATAATAAAATAATATATTTAGTTATTCCAAAGGTGCCCCTCTCCTCCCTTATAAAAGGGCACCTCCTCCATCTCTTACTCACACAACTTTTAGCCTTCAAGCTCAGCCAACCCCTGAAAAATTCTCTTATCTACTTCCCTAAAAACATACTATAGATTCTGGTCTTCCTCAAAGACCAATTTTAGTGCCCTAAGAGGAGGTCTCAAAGAGGCGCTTCAAAGAAGAGTTAATTTCCGTTACCAATTCTTTCACCTTCATTTATTCTTCCACTTCTTCTTCTTAGGTTGTTTCATTATGAAGTAATAACATCAGTATCACTCATATACGGATATGTTATTATAAGTATGAAACAATCCTATCTCACCATCTATCCATCCTACGGAAAACGAAATCACCGCGCGTGCGTACGTACGGAAAACCGTCTCCACGCCGTGGGGAAATCTATTTTCCACCACCACCATACTTGGATGGGTATAATGGTGTAAATAATAACTATATATTATTATTTTAAAGTGATATTGATTCTTAAATAGTATACATACACTCCAATACAGTCCCACGATCATGAGAACGATATCATCGCTCATGCGTACGTACGGACTACCGTCTCCACGACGCGATGAGATTCATTCTCCACTTTAAAACATTCATGAATGATTATAAATTATAAATAATAAGTAATCATGAAATATATTACATAATAATGATACTGGTTTTATGTGTATATATATGTATGTCATCTACTTAATTCCGTTCAACTCAATAAGGAAACGAAAACAGCGTTCATGCGTACGTACGGCCTACCGTCTCCATGAACGGTGTATTTCATTCCATTTACTGATTTATTATATATATGTATATTCTGAATATATATATATATCTTGTTTCATATTCTGGAATTAAGTAATCATGATTTAAGTAATCATATGAATAATTACAAGACAAAACACGGACGACAAATGAAACAATTTTACCCAAAACGCTTTTTAACATGGAATTTACAAAAGAACAGGTAATATAAAGTCATAAGTGAACCATATATGATATCATAATAATGAATATGATTCTGTAATAATTAAATGACATTATTTAAATAATTATATAGGATGTTCGGACACTTACGAAGCAGATCAGACCTAAGGAAAGGGAAATATGACAATCTAATTTTTATCCAAGATTGTTTATTCGTAAGTATTTACTAGGGTGTATATTATCATCCACATCCATGTTTCATCAATATGTAATATTATTTCCATCCACCTACAATTTTTTAAATCCATTTTTACCCTTCAGTGAGTTTTTAGTAAAAGAAATGAAAGGAATCTATTGTCGTTTTTCGTACGAGGTACTTCTTGACTTTTCCGACAAAAGTACGAAAATGTTTTTTTTAACTTATACGACCTGAATGGATTTTTAAAACATTATTTCCAAGAAGATTCCTTTACAAGTTTTCAAATTTATTTTTACTCAACTTCTTTTAGTTTAATGTTTTATGACATGTTAAGAAAGGAAAAATGTTTTTAAAGAAGAAAGGATATTTTCCTCAAGAATTCATTTCAAGTGTTTTTTGAAAACTATTTTCCATCTAAGATGACTTTATTTGATATGTATGTTTCATGTAAAATTTCTCTATGATTTAAATGGTTTCAATTTTCTTATGATGAAATGATATCAATTGTTTATGGATTATGATGGCATGATGTTTAAGAATCCCATTTTATTACATGGGTTATGCAATGATGTATGATTTATGATTTTGTGGCACACATAAGAATGGTATCATTATGAGATGGGTGGGACCTATATCTCCCTCCAATGCATTGGGTAAATATTTTATATCTCATGATATAGACATGGCTGGAATGGTAGGTTATACTGGTTCAGTGAAACAGGACTGAAACGAGGGTGACTCGGTTCAGAAAGGGACTTTGTCCACTAAGATAGTCCTGGCAATGAGTCTTTACTAATAAGATATGATTATTTATGATTATGTGTGTATGACACAAATTTTAATGTTTTAAGTTATGATTATTGTGATTACATTTCACTTCCATGAGTTATCCCTGGTTATGAAATTATGATCTCTTTTACAGGTTAAGATTTCCAAAAGTTATGTGCTTATGTATATGATGTGATTGATATTTCTTTTGTTTACCCTTACTGAGCATTTTAGATCACCCTTTTATGTTTAATTTTCCCCAGGATATAAAGAAAGGTTTTATGTATAAAAAATAGATGATCTTTATGGGAGACGATGAAGATCTTTCACCAGGATTAGAAGATTATATTCCGAGTTTCCAAAGACACTAAACTATTACGATCCTTGTGTGTGTGTTTTTGTTATGTACTAAGTATTCCGCAAATGTAATGTAATGTCAATGTACGTCAAGATATGGGTCTCTACACCATCTAGAAGAAATTATATCATCATGATTTATATAAAAACATCATAGTATGTAAATTATTACATGAATTAATAATAACCACACTGTATACGGATTATTATTCATTCTCATATGTAGTAACATAAAATGAAACACACACACAAACATATATATATATATATATATATTATAGGTTTTTTTATCATTATAATCTCCAATCATAGATATTACCATTTATAAAATTCATGAGATGATGTCTCACCAAATTGAACGTAATTAGATGTGACATTCCACTTATTCTATGTCTAATTAGATGGATTCATATGACTGTATGGAATATAGTATAATAATATCAACATAGAAATTAATGGTTCTCATCACATAGGGGAACTAATATGCACTTATTATTGTGATGGATACATTAGGGAATTATCACATGAATTTTACATATAAAAAAAATCATTATGTGATATGGTATTTATTGATAACCATATATAATAATATATAAAATTCAAATTAAAAAGTTGTTGGTTTTAACGAAATAACACTAAAGGGATCCTAAATATAGTATATAAAACTACTAATGAATTTTATTAAATAAACTATAACATTATTTTCATACTTCTATTGAGATATAGATTTAGTCAATGTATCTACCATGTTGTCATTTGTAGAAACTCTACATATAGTGATGCAACCAGCATGAGAAAAATCCATCATGAGAGGATACATTCATAGCATTCATCATTCTTGTTGATGTGACATTGTCTTATTTTTATGATCCACCACTACTATATTATCACAATACGTTATGATATGGTCTTTAATACTATGCACCAAATGAAGATCCTAGATAATTTTCCCTACCCAATATATGTTTAGCTACATTAATAGACAAAATATAGTCAAAATCCAATAAATAATCATTTACAACAACTTTATTTGATCTCAGATAGGTCATGGAACCTCTATTGATAGTGAATAAATATACATATTTAAATTTAAAATCATATTAATCTGTTTTTAAACTCATGTTTGTATTACCCATTACTCTTATATAACACAACCAAAAAGGTTTTTAGCTCCTATTAACACTGGTGAAAATGTTTTATCATAGTATATTCATTGGTCATATTTACACCATTTAGAAAAAAAATTTTCTTCAAGGTACTAATTAGTCCATAAATGTTCTGATTCTTCTTGAATATCCATTTGAAAACAATGATATTAACATCAATCATAAGATCTATATAATTCTATTCATGGTTTTGATACATGGAATACCATTAGTAATTCATTATTCCATGATACAGGGACAATTCTATGCCCGATACCATTTCCTTATAGGTTACAAGATCATTCTTCTAAACTAACAATGGGTAACAATCTTCGGTGATAAGGAAAAAAATATCATCGAGGTTCTCTAACAACCCTTATACTCCTACACATTAGTTATTTCTATAAAAAATTCTCTTCAATGGGGATTTATAGAATATATTCTTTTAATAACTGAAATCTATCATAATCCATTACTTAATTGAATTCTATATTTCTCCCTTTATCTGTTTTAGATATGTTCTCAATCCCATGATAAATGAGATTTCTGTTAATAAAACCCATCATATCTATGTTTTTAAATATGTAATATCCCTTATTTTTCATAGTAAGTCCAAAAAGTGTAAACTTAATGACACATGGTGCATGTTTGTTTCTATATATATCCTTAAAAAATGAATCCCAGCCTAATACACTTATATTTATTAACATAGATTTATTTCCATAGTAATTTTCTTTATGAATAACAGTTACTTATTTTTTTGGACATGATTTGGTATTTGTGATATCGTTTAGAGTTCATATCCCAAATATTATAATAGAGTAATTTTATGAATCAGCATTGGTCTCATTATATTTAACATGGTGTGATTCATCCATTCATTTAAACATTCCATTATTTTGTATAATTAAGAGTGATATGAGATATATTCTCATTCTCCCATATATAATCAATGATATCCATTTAAATATATTATGTACCACGATCTGAGTAATGATTATTTATGTATTTAACATTTTGGTTCTCTAATTATTTCTTATATTCTATAAATTTATCAATATAATCTTACTAATTACACTTTAGGTAAACATATCCACATAAACCACATTCATTAAAATAATATATTAATTATGAAAATCAAATACTTTATTATACTATTAATTGTCCACAAACATTGACACATACCAATTGAAAAAGATTTTTTGACCTTTAACCAATTATTAATAATGGATATTTATTATTTCTTCCTTGATAGATGTTTTGACATGTTCCAAATGGTTCTAGTTTATAGGTATCTAAGTATATATTTTTATATAATGAAGAGAACTGATTTTTTGACCGTACCTATATGGTGATTCCACTCTTGGGTATGATAAGATTCACGAGGACTAGATTTTTATCAATTTTCATATCTTATTTTTTAATGCATCAAATAAATGATGTTATTTAACTACGTATTTCTATAATATATTATATTTTTTAAAATTAGTGTCATTTATTACCAAATTTGAAATCAAATTCAACCAAATCCTGACTCCCCAAGGGAATACTATTTTATGTAACATTTGGAACATAATAAAAATTTCTTAACAATAAAATCATTATATTATGAAATGTGGGGTGGTAGTATTTAATATCCACATTGGTGATCATATTACCATTAGTGGCTCATAGATCCACCTCAAAACTTGAAACTCCTCTAAATATACATGGTACAAATAGTTGGATACAAATGAGATCCCCAAAATATATATCCAATATAGAATATATAAAAAAATATAGATGTCACATGAAAAAAACTCACTTGGATATTCTCTTTACTTATTCATCAAGGTTGAATGTTTCTTCACGTGGAATTTCATTTCACCTAAAATTATTATGAATTCATACTCCATTGCTTCTCCTTTGATTGTCCTCTTCTTGGAAGGGAATTTTGAAAAATATTTTATATTATGGTAATTATTTGATTTTTTTCTTGTACTTCCTCTTATATCCTATAACGATATATCTATTTTCAAGATTCATATCCTCGATAAATTTTAATTGAAGAGTGGGAACATATGAGATAGAATCTTCAATGTGGTTTCTTAAAATAACTTTTAAAAATTTTAGTGAAGATCTGGTGGAGTGAAAAAAGAATGAGTTTAGTGTATAAATCCTTATAAATATTAAACAATATAAATTATATATTCTTAATAAATCCTATGATTTTGACAATATGTGGTATATCTGACATATATTTTCACTTTTTCCTAGGAAGCGCTCTAGGGAGAACTCAAACCACTAATATTTATCTCTCTCCTAATAATTATCATAGAGATAATTGAGAATTTTATATAAAACAATGTTCTCGTGTTACTTCATGAGCCCAATATACATGTATGATAACATAAAACACTGAACAAATAGATGAACATTCATATGTTTCCATATATAAAAAATCATCATCACTGGATTCTGTCATATTAGGGTCTGGAATGTTGAGTTTCCATTCAAGGTGTAATAAAATGTACACAAACATATATCATTTTTTTAAATTAATAATAGTTACTATTTTTCATTGTCCTTTAATTTTATTCCAAGATAATTTTTTTTGATGAAATATCCATTTTACAATAAAATATAAAAGAAAATCATCAACACCATACTTGATTATCAATTATCTGAATTGAAATAATATTCATTTTATTATTACTCCACAAATATTCATTCAAGTACCCATATCCCTCATCACTATATTGAGAATTTACTATCACGATAAAATTATAGTGGATATAATTTATGGTATAATTCTCATAACCAGACCATGTCCATGAAAATTATTAGACATTTTTTTGGTTAGAAGTCTTTAAAACTACAATATTATATATCCATGATCTATTGATTGGGATTCCAAATCAATAAATCCTTACCCAAATTTTCACAACACATGACTCCAAAAATGTATTGAAAAAAATATTTACATTACCCTCTATTTTATTAAGTAATAAGACTTTCCCTGTAAATGTTTCAGATAATTAAATGTTCCCTTCAATATGGTCTTACTGAAATTTTAACTATATGATATTCTTAACATAGACAACCGAAGGATTATTTTAAAATCATATTTTTTAATTTTATTTTTTTAGTTTTTTATTTTATCCTTTTATATGAATTGTTAATATTAAGTGTATTTTAATTGACTAATTAACTACTTGTTTATAAATATTAATTCATAATTTATTTTATTTTATTCATCCGTAGAATGATTGTTATATAAACCATTTATTTATGATATCATGATATGGAATAAGTAAAATAAACATCAATTCATAATTAAAAAATTAAATTTTATAATTATCATGACCATTATCTACCAATTGTTAATTTAGTAGATAATAAACAAATCTCTGAATCAAGGAAAAAACACATTGATATGGTCTTGGATCAAGTTACAATATTCCACCTATGTTGTGCATATTTCCATTTTTTATATCACATTTGTTCTCTATTAAGATTCCCCCAATAATTTGGGTGTTCCATTCTTATATATAATTTACTCACATGCAAGTGAGGGAAACTAAATTAATGGTTATGGTGTTTACATAAAATAAATACCGAACACGCATGTCTATATATAATAAGACTGTATAATGTGTAAGACATTGTAATAATTTCATAATAACAATTTCAAAAAACAAATATGAAATAAATACATTAAAATTCATACAAACCAATCATATGTAGGTAAATATAATTATCATCCATGCATTCATTGAATACACATTTAACAAACTAGTTTCTATTTTAATCATTCTTATTTATGATAAAATATAACTAAAATAATTAATTATATTTATTAATTTAGGCATTCGTTTATCCTAGTATCCATCCAATTTGTCCTTTATAATTTCATTTTGTATAATGCTAATAAAATAAAATATATATATTTTTTAAAATAAATTATGTACATGATGTGTATATAGAGAATACATGAAATTTACCTATAAAAAATATATGGCACAATATTTTTAATGTACTATGAAATCACATGAAATATATATTTTATAGTGTGTTATATAATCACGTATAATATAATATGAATAAATGACACACATACAAAAGTAAATTTCACAGTATATGTAACAACCCTCATTGTGACAGTTTTGAGATTTCTGATAGAATTAAGAAATTTTGGTTTATTGAATTTTTTATTTCATGATCAAGGACTAAAAATTGAGTAATGAGATTCATAAATCCCTTAAATAGGTTTTGGGTGGGATTTAGATATTAAGTGGTGTCTCATGGGTTTTGAAGGAGGTTTGTAATGATCATTAGTGCAAGATTTTGAAAATAACAGATACAATTTATTCATATTATGAAGGAGTCTTTTACACTATGATATAATTATTTTGTTATTATCATGTGATGAATGTGGTGATGTTCTGAAAGGGGGTTCTATTCTTAAATTTTAATATACAAACACTTTGTTCACACCTATACAGATGATGGTTTTTTTAAATGTTAAGTGGTTTTTAAAATAAGAACCCCCTTGGCAATTTTCCCTCAAAAGATCATGCAAAAGGGGGTAAATCAAGCCCCCCTCATTACTCTATAGTAGATACTTATAGTTTCATAGTGGTTATTCATGATGAATCCTAAAAGGTCCTCCTATCGTTTCTGCATCTCTTCTCATCTCTATCATCATTCAACTTCAAAGTGGGAGAAACAAATTTGAAAGGAAATTTCGTCATATCAGGGATAAATAATTTTTATTGAGAGGGATTTCATATGAGGCTAAAAGAGGATATATGGATGGGTTGTATTCAATATGTTGCTTGTCTATTATCAAGATGGATGTTGCTGTATGTGTTTCTTTATATTTTATGGAGAATTTGCGTAATGTTTTCCTTCAATTTAGTTTTATCAGTTGATTCTTTTGTGTTTACCAGGATAAAGGGTATTAAAATAGTATATTACTCTTGGTTACTCATGATATCAACACCATTGGAAAGTCTAGTTAGATTTTCAAAAATTTGGTAGCAATGTTTTTTTAATTAAAGAGTTATTTATTTTCGTGATTTTGACTGATGAAATGGTTTCTCATGGACATGGTGGAGTTTGGAATGAGTGTGGGATTTTATTTATGACCCTTTAATGAGGTTTCAGTCATTGGCCTTATTGAGACACTTGGAATTTTAATTATTCTAGGTTCATGTCACTTCAATAATATTATCATTCCACATTGTTTATATTTTTGTGAGTTTACAAAAGATTTGGATAATTTTCTGTTATTATAATAGTCAACATAGACTATAGACCATTCTGAATAGATTGATAGTGATTTTGTGGTCAAACAATTATTGATGGTCCTATTTATGGTTTCTATATTTGTTTATTGGGTTTTGAATGGTAAAATAGAATTATTTTAAAAACATACTTAAAATATGTATTTGGGTAAATGAAATTATAATGGTAATGTAATTATTAGGGATATAGTTTATAAATTTATTTTTGAATGGTAAAATAGGGTTTTAAAGTTTTTTTATGAGATTTTGAGCTAAGATCATGGATTGAGTAAAGTAGAATGTGGTTTCTTTTTTGATAGGGTTTGAATATGGTGTTCAGATATGATTTTTTTAGAAATAAATAATGGATTATTGTGAGTTATTTTTTCTCTATTTGACCATGTATGAGTGAATAACATTTTTATAAATCTTGCATGCTTTGTATCCCATGATATGATTTCCATATGTAAGTTGATGCATGATTATTCATATTTTGTGTGGGTAAAAATGATAGAACTTTTATTGTGGTACCAATGTGATGGTTTTAATAAAGGATATGATAGAACACCTGTATGTTTAATTGGGTTATTGAATGTGTATTTTCCTTTGAAATTTGTCTCAAGGGACTAGTTACATAGTAAAGAGATGGTTAGTAGTGAGATGGGATGCACGAAGTATTTTTAATTTCCCACAAGCACCTAAATGAGACATCCTAATAGTATGTGGGAATAATCCAGTGTCCATGATTTTAAAATCCCCATATTTTATTGGGAAGGGTGTGTGTCTTAATTTATCCTCCCAAGAATCAACATGGATGCGTAACTTTGATTGACTGTGGAGTCCCTAGAGCATGGGGGGATGAGTAAACTTTCATGTGGACTATTCCTTGGTTGGAATGGGATGAGGAACACCCATAGAGAAGGGTTATGGGATTATGTTATTCATAGATAGTAGACTACCATCATGTTATGAGGGATAGTATGAATCTAATATACATTGGATAATTCCCAATTACATAGAGTACTGGGTATAGATTTGGTAGGTTTCCCACCTAGAGTCTTTTGATACATGTTGAAAATCATTTGTTTTCAAAATCATCCCTACATATTCAGGTATATGTCCGAATATTGTATTAGATTTTTTTTCGTTCCTAAATGGTGTTGGAGTTGGTATTGTATGAGTTATAATAATTCATATATTCTAGCAAGATGTTGAAGAATGTATTGTTTGAGTTATTGTATAACATTGATTTTGTCATTGCATCGAAGTGAGTATTGTAAAGGTTGGGGTATAAAGAGAATCATGTGATGGAACAGAAGATGGTTTACTTGTGTGTGTTTTATTATTATGATTTTTCGGTTAGTGTGTTTACAATACATGAATTCAAATTTTCATATAAATATTAGATTTAGGTCTACATGACTATAAAAAACAATGTTTTGTTGAGTAATAGGGATGTATACTTGGTCATTGGACTCACCCCAATCTGGGTACATGACATGAGTTCCAATGTACATGGGTTGACAGTCCCATGTAATCATAGGACATGGGACCCCTATTGAGCCATAATTATGGTACACGTTTAATATGTTCTGGAGGGGGATGATTTGGAAGGAATGTATGTGAGTTTGGATAGAGGCTGTTTATCTTATTTTAATATTCTTTTTTACATGTGTAGTAGATATTTGTTCGGTTTAAATTTTGTTAATCCCATGTTTTTGGTTGATTATCTACATTGTTTTACTACATTGTATTTAATTTATCAATATATTCTATTAGGAATTGTGATGTCCTAGTGGCCTTTGAGTTTTTTTTCTATAGGTTTTTAGGGATGTCTGATATAATAACCTAGACTGTTTAATTTTTAGTTGAATTGTGAATTAATATTGGAAATTATTTTAAGAGGGAATATCCTCCCCTTGAATTTGATAGGCCCTCTATACTAGTCAGTAGCCTCAAACATACATGGTGGCACACCCAAGGTCATATTTAATTCATATGAGTGAATTGTTAATTTGGACTAGTCCAGGGTATTTCAAAATTGTATTATAGAATTTTTTAAGATTAGGTAGTGAAGCTAGGGGTGGAGTTAGGATATCAAGACTCATAAGGTATATCGAGCACATTCCTCACTAATATGACTATGGTCAAAATCCAAGATTCAATGGGATGTCAAGTTTTAGGATGAGGAAATCTAGTTTGAGTGGACTGTTTTATTAGACTGAATATCCCAATAAAAAATGGATGATACATGGGATGAGTTTTTAGGGATCAATTGGGATTTAGTGAGTTGTATATATATCATGATAGTGTAATTTTAAATGAAAGATACATGCACCTATGTGCATCATTGTCTAACATGAATCCTCATTAGAATCCATACAAATTTAAGGAACTTATCATATTTGTAACATTGTATCAAATTTATTATAAAAGCTGATTAGATTAATATATATATATGAGGGGATTTTTTATAGACTATAATTCACTTGTTTTCCTTCAATAAGATTTTTTTTTTGAAATTTTTTTATTTTGAGAAGAACATATTTTTGAAAGTAAACGCATATGGTTTCATGAAGATTATTTAATATGGTTTTCAAATTTGATTTTTACCAAAATGGATCATAATGATTGTTATTTTGAAATGGTTTGGGATTTTCAATACGATTTTAGTGATTCTAATAAAAATTGATTTTGAAATTTTATTTTAAACATGGGTTTTGAAATGAAAATGGTATCTATAAAAGGTAAAATAATAACTAGTATTTTTGGGTTATTTGGGTTTTGAGTAAATCCCTTAGATGGTCAGGTTTGTTTCAGAATCAAAATATATTTTTGGTGTGGGAAAATTTTATTGAATGGAGTTTGGAAAAAAAATTGTTCTATATAAAATCTTTTTTTTAGGATTTATGTGTGTTATTTTTGACTACCTCTAGTTATTTAGTTTTAGGTTTCTCTTGTTATCATTATTTAATTTGAAACTACATAGTGAGGTTTGTGGGTGTGTTCAATTGGTTTAGTGTCTTGTGTAGAGAGAAATCAGTTCCAATGTAGACATGATTTATATAATTATGGTGGATTACTAAAAGAGTCAAATGACATTGAGTTATGTTTATAGTAGGTATGTTAGGGGTATTTTGAGAGAGCCTCCGGTGGTGGGATCGTGATTGAATGTTTAATGTATTCTAGAGTATCCAATTTTTATTTTTAGGAGATCATTCCCTTGATGAGTTTTCTATGTATTTTTTGTTGGAATGGTACTATTTTTTATATGAAATCCACATTGTTTGGATAACTAATTATTTTAATAAGTCATTGGTTTCATAGTCTTATGGTGGGGAGAAATATAAGTTTGGGAGAATACATTATTGATACATTGATGTATGGAATTAATGGGTGTAGTTGAGAACCATATTGGTGTTTTAAGGTTAGTGTTTCCTATATGTAACTTAGATTCTAGTGGGTGAATATAACCAGTGGGGTGAGGTATTGGTCATGAGGAAGGATTTATTTATGATATAAAATGGTTTCTGACATGATTTATAGACTTGAACATGTTTAATTACTTGTGGATTACATATACATATTGAGAATTATAATAATTGAATTGGGGAGTTTTTTTGAGCCACGTAATTATGTGTGGTAAATTTCCAATGGAATGGGATATTTCCTTTTGTGCATGGTTTTTCTTTAGGAATTAGAATTTTCACCGCTGTTCAAGATTTAAATTTCACATAAAATAAGTTTTTTTGGGTTTTATGGATTGAGTAGTGTCTTGTGTTTATGGATAATATTATGGATGATCCCGAATAAACATGCTTCAAAAAATAATATTTGTAGTTCATTCGTAGTGTAAATTCATCTTTCCCATCTTTAATTTATTTCATGTGGCGTCTTTTGTTGTGAATAGTGAAAAGTGAAAAAAGGTATCCTAAAAAGTCATATATTGAATAATATGTTCACTTCATGCCATATACTGATTTTTTTAAATGTAACATATGGTTTTCTAAAATAGAAATTCCATCATGGTTTCTCTCTGGGAAGGGATCATGTTAGAGGGGCATCTAAACCCCCTTACTGCATAATTCCCATTTATTATGGTTCTTTCTTGGTGGTTCATCATTTATATCAATAGTATGATATCCTCTCCACTCATATTTTCTTCTCCACTCTATTAACTATTTTTTACATTTCTTTTTCTTGGATTCATTGGAATTATTTCATCAGAGCATTGAAAAATAGTTTCTATAGATTGGGATTTTTTCTAAGACTCATAAAGTATGTATTGAGAGGAAATATTTAAATCATTATTTACTATTTATCATATGTTATTTTTTATAAGGTTTTATTTAGGGTTTGAAATTATTATAAAATGATGATGTTGACATAGTATATATATTGTAAATATTTTGTAATTCAATGAGGATGTTAAAGGGGATTTAAATAATTTAGGTCTATAAGATAAAATATATTAATAAGTCTGCTGAAGGAAGTTATCTTATTGTTGAAACCATCAAAATATCTATTGTTGTGTTTTATTTTATAGACAATTTTAACAAAAAATTACTTATGGTTGTTGTTAAAGTGTCCCTATAGTGTTCTTAAGGTTGTCGAGAAATTTTCCCAAACCATGTTAGGAATATTTTCTTATGTCTAATGATGCTATTTCATTATTTATACTTCCTAACATCATGAAGAAAAAAATGATCCTAACTGATGTTTTATACCTTTGTACTAGATAGAGAAGTAAAATAGTTTCAACTGATAGAACAAGGTTTATAATATGAAAATATAAATTTTAAGAATAATATATTAGATAAATGACGATTCACCAAATGGAAATGCTTTATATATTTATGTTTAAAACAAACTTTTTCACTAGATATTATAGGTTGTTTGTTACCCGATGAAGGATACAAATAAGTCCACATTTATGTGCATTTTATTAGTATGTATGAAGTGATAAAATGTAAAACTATATTAGAATACATACCATGGTGTGATAATATTCATATATGACCGAGAACATGAATTTAATTTTCAAACACAAGATAAATTAAGAATAATTTCCATTGACAAAGGTGAAGGTATTTTGTAAGAAATTTCTTTAGAAGTTAGGACAATGTTATCACACTATAAATGACTCAAGTACATTGGAGAGAAGAATAAAATTTTACCACAAACATAGTTTTTTTAAATTCAAACTATAAAATACTAATGATACATGTTTTATGATGTTATTAATTAAATCATGGAGTATTATGATGAGTGAAGTTCATCATTTTGAATTAATATGATAAAGAACCACTATACAATGTTTTTTTGACAAATAATATGCCCCTCTAGGTATAAGACACAAAAATATAACATTTACATTTCATCACTTGTATAAATGTATCATAGGATATTTAGAAAGGTAGTAGTATATTTCAACAACTACATAAGGGTATTGAGGATATATATTTCAAAGATGTCAAAAAAGGATATTTGAGTATAGTCCCAAATAGAGACATCAATAAAGATGAAATGGTTAAAGTTCTATTCTTTCAAAACTCAAAAGATCCAAAAGATAGAGATTTTTTATATCATAATACTTTTAATTATGAAGGTTACACAAGAATATATATAAATATATAATCAATTGATGCGGCTTGAGTTCTATTGTAAGGAAAATTTTAAAAAGTAAACCAAATAAGGGGGAGTATATTTCTCATTAGTGAAAGAAGGTGGTTTATCAAAGGGGACACCAAGATGTGTTTCAATAGTTAGGATGATCAGTCAAAGAAACATATGATGAAATGGAATAAAAAAGAACATGATGCTATCATATCGTATTTTTTTAGTTATTGTTTTCCAATTTTTTTATATGGACATGAATTAAGTTGGGATGGATTGATTATAATAGATGTAGGTTTATTGAAAAAATAGATCATGAGGAATGAAAATGAGTACACTAGGAAGTGGAGACATAAGAAGAGAACTAATCGAGGTTATGATGAGTTCCTAGTATAGACAAAATTGTTTGAAGAAGTTTACAGAGAGGTAATCAATGGACAATGATGTATCATATCCACTAAATAGATAAACAATACAAGAGTTGGTATATTTTTAATAAATTCAATAGAAAATTATATTTCAAATAAACGTCTAAAATTCATTTCAAATAGTAATAATTCCCTTTTAAGATGATGCTACTAAGATAATATTTCAAATTATATTTTCTAGAATAGATATTGATGTTCAAATAACATTCATAACACTAAGGATAATGACCTTTGAAAAAGGATGAGGTAATTGGAGTTTTATGATGATTCTAGAACATTTTAGAAGAGTTGGGGAGAATCTACCAAAATTAATATTTGTGGGAAACTTGTAATTAGATTTTCTATTTAGTGGGAGGGAATATTTTATTTCTCCCTCATTTCTTCCATGACCAAACCAATAAAAATGTTTTACAATAAAAAATCAGTTTTATGATTATGAAATTGTTCATATGAATAGGTGAAATGAAGTGATAATGTTTTCAGAGAAGTGTGAGGTTCCAACCAAGGAAACACTTGTTAGAGTAAGATGCATCAAAAAGATGTTATGACATGAGGTGTACATATCAGTGTTCTTGATCAATGGTATCCCTGATATGGTTGTTTGAAATTAGTACTACAAATAGTGTGTTATCATATATAAGTATCAGTCATTAAGGAATTGATTCATGCAGCACTTGACAGAGGCTTATCTAATGAATAGTCAGGTAAATCTTATAAAGTTATATTAGGCAATCATAGAGGTAAACTAGTAGATACTCATGTGACATAGTTATTAGATAACTTATTTATAGATGAAGTTTTCATTAGTTTATTACATGTTTATATTATGTTGTCTTTAATAATAAAAAATGGTGTAACTAAAGGGAGTTAGTATAAGTTTATATCAAGATATATGAAGATAATTTCTAGATATAGATCTATTGTGGGATTTTATTTAAATGCCAATAATATTTAATTGATGAAATTATTATTAGTGGAAGATTATATGGACTTACAAGTGTCTCCATGTCAAGGATGTAGGTTCTCACATAGAGTCCAAACCTTTTAAAATTTCTTTTGTGTTATTTTATTTATATCATATATAGAACATAAGGGTATAATAGTGGGGAATTGTTTGTAAAGATACATAAATCGTAACTGATAACATAGTTTTGATCAACCTAATATGTGAAATAATCTATTTAATGTATAATGATTAACGTTTGTCACCATATATTCACCTTTCCCCTCTCAGAATTACTTTATGTTCTTCCTGGGAAACATAATTGGTATAAAAGGTTAGCATCCCTATATTTGGATATATACGTTTTTATACTAGAGTTATTTAATTTTTATATTTTATATGTAGAATTATAGATGTTGAAGAATGTTTTTCTCTATAATTTTGAGATTTTTTAGACTAAGATTAAGAATAAAATAGTTGTTTTTGATTTAAGAAAGATGAATTTCTTGACCAAAACATTGAAAATCAGAATAAAAAATAATCTTATAAGTACAATAAGTCTTCCACCAAAAACCAATGGAATGAGGATCCACCACAACGTACTGCAATGGTGTCTAGTAAAAAATCATATGAATTAGAAATGATTAATCCTCCAAATTAATCTTTCTCATGTTATTAAGAATATGATTCAATAGAAACTGTTAAAGATATATATTATGAAATCCGTTATTATAATACATATTTCACTATTAATGTTATTAAATATATACTTTCACATGTTAGGGAAAAATATATAGAAATATCAAAGATGAAATTGGAAATCTATGACCCAGAGAGGGAACTAGGAAAAGAGATCCAAGAATATACATCTCTCACTAAAATTTGAAAAGAAAGGAGGAAACTATGTTATTCTCTTGGGAAATTTTCATCCTTATATAGAAAATGTTTTAGATGTTTTTGAGGAAATTTCATTTTTACGTATGTTCTTTAGAAAACATACCACATTTATGAAATGTTTATTAATACAACAACATTTTGTTTGATGTAAAACCTCAAGGAATAGAAAATCATGAAATATTACTAAACAATGGGATTGAACTACATGAATATTGGTTTCATAAGGATCACATGTGTATGGAATTTTAAAAATTAATACAATATCAAGGAAAAATTAATAGACTTTTAGGAATAATGTTTTCCCTTACAAAGAATAATTATCGAGGAGTTTGTGTAAAGAATATGTGTTAAAAAAAGCATCCATGGAAAATCCATATGAATTTGAATTTTCTCCCAATAAAATTTTTTAGGTCAAGAATTATTAAATGTAGATCATGGAAAATTGTGTAAACATCATCTTTCCATGATATAAGCGAGTAGGTTTCATGAAGAAAATATAATAAATTTAGTTATGGTATTTGAAAATAAAGTGATTTGCCTTGCAAATAATATGAAAACAAAAAACATAATATTTTATTTAGATAGAGGGTAGAGTAAGAATTATGAAATCTACTCATCATCAAACATCAAAAAATATGAGACAATAATATTAGATATTGTTTCTTGGGAGAATATTACAACATTAAAAAGTATATACATTGGCCGAAAGAATAGAAAATAATCAAAATAAATATCTTTGGATAATATAAAGAGAAATATAACCCCGCATTAAAATAAATATGTTTTCAAGAGAACTTATCTTATAAATATTGTTTATAATTCCTTTAAATAGTTGGTTGATAATGTTGAGAAACTAACATGTTAAATGAAGGTGTTAGTTAGATAAGAAAAGAGAAAGTGTTCCCCCCAATATGTTAATGAGTTTAATGTTTCCACCATATGAAATACATCTCTATAAAATAATTCAAAGTTAATTTGTTATTTATATTGTTATAGAATGTTAATAAACATGGATATTGTTCATTGGAAAAAAATTATATAGTTTGATGAAAAGATAAATGAAACATTAATGGGGATCGAATTGAATGGAAAAGTAAAATTAGCTTTGTATACCCACATTAAAAAAATAAAATTATCTACTAAAATCCAAAAGATTTCGATATTTCGATAAAAGTTTAGAATTTTTTTCACTAAATATATATGTTCATGCATTTTTATTCTTTAAATATACAAAATAGAACACATATACTACTAATTGAGAGATGTCACCAAAGGATGAAATATAATGCCAGAAAGATAGATTTGATATCTACATTGGTCTAGTAAGACGAATGATACAAGATTATTACACCCAAATAATAGTTTCAAAAGATGTCTTACCAACGATAATTTTATAATTACATAGAATAAAATGCCACTACATGTGTCGTTGTAAACATTGCATGAATGATCAGAACAATAGAAAGAATTTCAGAAGGTATTTTTAGAAAATTTGAGAAAGACATAAGTGGATTGGAATGGTTGAATACATTTTTAATAATGTAGTTGAAGAACTCCAGAGGTCACCTCAAAAGAGTATACTACTAGATAATTAGAAGTTGTGTGGAAGATACATGATGGCTAGAAACACTTCATAAATTTTCAGGGCAATGTTTCTTGGTTAATATATGTTTTTAAATAAGAAAATAAATCTGTAAAAGTAAATAATTGTTTTATAAATAAAGGGTATTAAAATTATAAATTTTAACATATTTTAATGTATTTAATGCATTTATATATCGAATAATTAAAGTAATTAATGAAATTAAAATCATAAATTATATAAAAAATGCATGTATTTTGTTAGTTTAAGTTATGAAGAATCAACTACACTATATTGAATGATAAATTAATGATAATAAATCCCCATAAAGATCAAGCATTGGAAGATGAAGGGAGAAGTCATGAAGAAAAATTAATAAAAAACAATTTATAGGTTCAAAAAAATCTCTCAAATCCATTATAATTTATACAAAAGTTAAAAAAATATCATCCTTTATTAATCCCTTGATTCAATGTGATTATAAAGGTAATGGTGATTGAAGGTGATTATGTTCATGGGATGTCATGAAGTAGAATGATAATCTTATTTGGAATCATTATGTATATATTTAGAAATTAATTATAGTAAAAAAATGTCTTCCCAAAAAAGATACTAGAAATATGGAATGTTGAAATATGTTGTCATATTGTTGGGATATTTTATATAACACCACATTCATAAAAAATGAGTATGAAATGTTAATGTAAGAATGTTTTGATGATGAAAAGGTACGCATTATCTTATAAAGGGGCAGTAAAACATTAAAATTTTCAATCATGATCATTTTTGATATGTTTATTAATATGGATATCGGAATGAATGTTGAATGAAAATATGATGAATTTTTTTTTCTAAAATAAGTATTTGGAGAATTTGTAATCTCTTTCAAAAAAATAATTGATAAATTTTATTTCTAATTTAATCACTCTTATTTTATACCTTGATCAAGGATCATTTAGAAATTGAGTATGTTTATTTTTGGATTATCTATTTAATAAAACAGATCCATTCCTTCTCTTAATAATTTCAATGTTAATACATGGTTCTATATAATAAAAGAATTGAAGAAGAAGAGGTAGGAAGAATTTTCTCCCTATTCCCCAAAATATGAACAAGGAAGATTCAAAATAATTATTATTAAGGATGAGGAAAAATAATCTCTTTATATAAAGCTCTTAGAAAAGAAATATCATTTTTATTAATTATCAATAAAGGGGAGAATGATTTCTGTAAATTTATAGAGAATTTGGTTTTGAAAACAAATTCCTAAGGGGTGACTAATGTTTATATTTAATGATAATGTTGTTATAATTTATATATTTTCAACAGTTCGATATGAATTAAATGAGAAATATAATGTGGATATTCAATAGAATATTTGAGAAGACAAAAAGATAAGTTAATTTTTCAGAATTAAGTTATCATGATGGTGAAACTGTCATAATTTCAATTATGATGTTTTTGTTAGTACATAAGTTAAAGGAAACTTTCTGTATAGTGGTTATGAATGATTCCATGTGAAGTGATATAAGAGGTTAATAATGTTTCCTTGAACATGTTGTGAAATTTCATTAAGCATGAGGATTATTTTGTGTTCTTCAACAAACCTAAAATCTTACAGAAACTCATCATCCATGAAAACATTGCATATATTTTTACATGTCAGAAAAGAAAAATAGTTTCACCAGTTGGACCAAGGATTTAGTAATTATAAGAAGACATGTAAAAATTCTAAGATAAATAAAACATATTTTAAAAGATGTTGATTTAGAAGATATACATGGTTGATGTAGCACTTTTTTACAAGATGAACCGGGGTGGTGTTTACTAGATACTGGATAAAAAAAATCCATTCTTCTATTTTTTGTATGATTATGTACAAATGGATAACAATTTTGAATATGTTATAATAAGAAAAATGGTGTGATAATATATATTATCATTCAAAAATAAAATGTTACCATTTTATTACCACAAAAAGATGGAATTATTCCACCAGGAAAAGTGTAAGATCATTTGTAATTATGTTTTTAAGAAATATAACTATGTTATCACACATTCATCATCTTGAGTTCATCTGAAAAGGCCAAAGAGTTTGTTGAATCTAAATTTTCATAAATTTTTAGTAGAAAATAATAATTTAACAAGATACATTAAGTTATTTTTTAAAACAAGTAGTATGATTAAAAAAATAAGGTATTTGGTTTGAGTCAATTATACAAACACCCATTATAGAGTTTTTTGTAAAATAATGAATATTTCTCTCTTTGTAAAGGTTAGGAAAATATAACCCCTGATTTGTATTATGAATATAAGGGTATTACACATTTTTGTAAGTTCCATTTCAGATTCCTACTACTACATAATGGTCATTTATATTTAATATGACCTATGTGATGGTGTGGATTATATCTAGTAAAATATATCATATAGAGAAAATCCATGATGAGAATCAAATAAATATTTAAATGATGATTCAATGTTTCATGTCCCAATAGCTAAACACTCAAATGAGCCAATGAATACAGATTTGATATTTTATTGAATGAAAAAATTTATAGGCTCTCGTTATATAAAATTTTGTATGAATATTTAAGTACATATTCAATTCTATCAAATTGACAATTATCAATGTCTTGATGATCAGGGGAGTAGAATGTTCATTAGTTGATGAATTTAGTTCATTGAATGAGATTACATGATGATTATTTCAATTTAGGATGATTAATAATATAATTATGGGAAGGACACATATAAGAAAAAGTATAATGGTTCAATTAGATGGATGATTTTGAGTTCTTTCATTTCAATATATATATGAATTCTTGATCTGAGATAGAATAGATTGAATAGAGATGTTTCAGTTCATCATAAAAATAGATCCTGGTGAATAAACATGAGTACATCAGACAAAGGATATGTATAAAGAGTTCTACTCAAATTTATACAATGTTCACCAAACAAAAGAAAGTGTTTAAATACAATCACAGAGAGGTGAATCCCTTGGAAAAAAATGTCATCTACACCAAAAAAATATACTACCTAGATTGTTATTAGTGAATTCATCCTAAACACATATATAGGATAGAGTTCTAAGAATAATTAAAAACATTAAAATACCATTTAAAATGAATATGAAAAGATAATCATTCATATAATATTATCTTGATTAGAAAAAGATGATTAGAAAATTATTTTTACTTTTAGGATAAACAAGTTAGAATAATTTTGATGTCACATGAGTTTTTATAGATATCCAAGAACATTATTTAAGATCTAAAATGTATATCATAAATTTGAAATTACACGAATGTTTGAAATTGGAATTTGATTTAAGGGAGGGAAAAAATTTATTTCTGACACTATTCAACCATGACCGAACCTATATAAAGTTGATGTTAATATAATATGAGTATTATGAATGTAAAACTATTCATAATCATGAGTTACATAAAGTGCTCAGGTTTTCAGTGTAATGCGGGGTTTAAAACAAATATAAATCTCATAAAATAAGTGGAACTATACAAATCATCTGATCCAAGGTGTATTAGAAAGAGTTTTTTATTAGAGAAATAATATTGTGGTTTTTTGGACATAGCTAAAACATGAAGAATAGTATCAACCCAATGTATCAGTAAGAGGGTAATTAATGCATTGTGAACCATATGAAGGCTTAAAAAATAGAAGGTGAGGCACATTAGACAAAGTCATAATGGATAAAGGAATATGGACATAAGAAAGAATATGATTACATGGTCTTATCATATTGATTATTTATGGATGATGATTTCATGAGATAACTATATGTTTTTCTTATGCTGGATTGAAAGAGAGACAAATGATATAAAATATGGGAGTCATTATACATTTCTATTAATAGATAGGAAGACCATTTTTTGAGGCCACAAAACAATGGGATATAGAATAAATAAATATCAAATGAATTTTTTTAAAAAAATTATTAGATGTATATGTGGACTAATGGGAGTAACCATTGTAAGGATGTGGGTTCTCATACTGAGACTGGTCATTTTTAAATACCTATATATTTTTTACTTATATTGTAATCACAGTTTAAGGGTACAAAAATGATGTAGATTTTATAAATATCCACACTTATTAATTGAGAAACATGGTTCAATCAACTTAATATAAGAATGAATTTATATGGATTGTAATTAGTAAAAGTTGGTCACCCCTGATTTACCACCAACCTCAGTGTCAATAAATGACCAAAATTGGGATCTCAATTATCTATATTAAAATGTTAAAGGGGGCCTTTTATTGGGGTTTATAATTTTTGGATTTAAGGTATCCTAGTATTGGGGAGCATGGAATGTGGATCACATTTGGAAATAATTACACTACTTGATAGGTTTTGGCACTAATGATGTCCTATTTAATTTTTTTAATTAATTAATTAACTAACTAAATGATGTGGTTTGATGAGAAAAGTTAATGTGGACTCAATAAAATTTTTTAAGGGTACATGATAATATTTATGACTATCAATTGAGGTTGCGTCATTAATCATATAGAGACTTGTGGTCTTTGGGAGATTTTAATTATTTCCCAAATTATTATTATCTTCTATCAAGATATATGTTATTAATTAATTTCAAAATTATTTAAATAGGATCTTGTCATCCTAATATTGTACATGGAGTGCATAGTGTGTTAAATGTTTCGATGTTGGAACCCCAGTTGAATGAATGTCGGTGGCCCTCTTTATAGTTTTCATGTAGGTGTGTGTTGGTTTTCAAACAGTAAAATGGATTTCCTTTTTAATATATAATTTTAATGTGGTTTTGGATAAATGTAATTTCAATGGGAAATATTATATTTATTAATGGGTTTTGGTATGTATAATGAAATTGAAAAAATGAATTTTAAAAATGATATTGATTGGATTTTCTTCCAAAACTCTTGAATGAGTATAGTGGAACATGGTTACTTTTTCACATGGAATGTTCAGAAATTTGGAACATGTGTTGCAATGCGTGAAAATTTTCAATATTTATTTACCTACTAACTACTGTAGATGTTGCTAGCAGGGTCGAACCACAGAGAGAATGTGAGTAGACACTAGGAAATATCCTTTTGGAAAAATGTTCAGGCAAATGAGCTTTAATTGTGTGATTAAGAAATAAGTTCTAAAAACTAAATGACTATTTTAAAAATGACTAGTTAAATTAACTAAAACTATCTAAGTGAACTTATCTATGAAAGAAACTAGCAGATATGGATGTGTCAGAGTCGTGAAGTCCATTCAAGTGCATGCAATGTCAATTATTTAATTCCCACATATGAATATTTATTTATTCAATTATCACTGATTCCAAATTTAATCAAAATTTCATCTGGTCTCGTTCTCTGATGTTATATAACATTCTAATTTTCACACAAATTATTTATCATTTCATTCTCTGTCTTGACGAATAATTTGCGCGTCCTTATAGCGCTGAATTACTTGGTGAAATACAATGAGCTGTTTCACACAAAGTCGAAGTATCTACCTGCGTTGGGTTCACTCACATGAGATTACATAATAAGAATCACTCATGCCAGTTTGAAGGAGAGAGCACACAAAATATTAATTTTTCAATTAATATATTTATTTATTCAAAATTTGATCACGCGATTGATCGAATTCCGGATAAATAAATTCTCAGATGAACTCACGTTCGTGATTATTTATTAGGAATCACACGAACGGGCACTAAAGCATGTGTACATGTCCCAAATGATAATTAATTTAAACGAAGATAAAATTAATTAAATAAACATCCTAATGAAATTAATTCAATAGGAAATCAAACGTAAGAATAAATTAAAGACATGCATTCACCATCACATTTATCACAACTCCGACACCAATGAATTTGCCTTCCATCATGATGAAAGAACACATAAAATAATAAATAAAATATATCACCATTCACGTGTCATTGATTTGGTCACCGCGAGACGCCTTCAAAGATCGCAAAACAATAACCATCGCTCCGCTCCATGCAGTCGCTGACGCCGCACCCGAATCAAACCATCGCGCCGCTGAAAAATATGTTTTGATCTGTACTCACTTTCGCCGTGCTACGTAGGCCTGGTGGATAAGGAGGGAAGGTACTCGAATGGAGAAATAAGGGGGGGGGAGGGGTTCTGCTGGTGGAATAGGAGTGGGGGCCGAGTAGGTAGGGCAGAGGGGATGGGGGGCGGCAGGTCCAGGATGTTATAAAAGGGGGAGGCGAGAGAAGGGAGGACCGTAGGGGGATTAGGGGAATAGGAGCGGCAGCGGGTTAAGGGGAGTTAAGATTGATGGATAGGAGAGGCGTGGGTCCAGTGGGAGAGTAGTATGGTGGCGGATGGAATTGGGGAGAGGTGCTGGAGAGATGATCGGCAGATAAAGGGGCAGCATGGGGATAATTGGGGGTTTGGAAAATTGATTGGAGAGAGAATATGAGAGGGGTAGAGGGAATGACGTGGGAGAGGGGATAAGTTGAGTAAAAGGTGGAATAAAAGGTCAAAGGGGGAAGTGGGGTGTGGGAATAGGTTGTTAGGGGATGGGGAAATTAGAGAGATAAAAATAAAAACAAAAATAATTAAATAAACAAGTAAAATCAAAGTTAAAACTAAATTTCAAATTCAAAATAAAATAAAACAATTATCTAATTATTAAATGTTAGATAATAACAATAATAATAATAATAATAATAGAACTAAAAATTAATGCACATGTAATTAGATATTATACTATTAAATATAAAGATAATAAACTAATAAAAAGATACTATGTTATTAATACTATAAAAATAATGAAATAAAATAAAATATAAATAGAGAATTAAAATATATACATACTAATAAAGTTAATAAAATTAAATAAACAAAAATTAGCGAAACTAATAATAATAATATACTGTTATACATAATATATAAAATTAATATAACTAATAAAAATACTAAATTACTAATATAAGTAATAAATTAACTAAAATTTTTCAAAATATCTAAATTACTACAAAACTACAAAATAAACTAAAAATATAAAAGTACGTGAACTCATTAATCATTTGAATTTTTTTTCCAAAAAAAGTATGTGCACTCATTAATCATTTGACCTACCTTGCCATTATACTCATCACTCGAAAAGATTTGATCAAAGTTTTTCTCAATTGTCATACACATGCATGCTTACCATAGGCTTGCCATGAATTTCACATCTCCACTAGTGGAAATCAAAAGAATTCACCAATCTCAGGGAATTTACATGAGGTTAAATTGTCTCTGAGGTTGCAGTACGGTGGGTCATAAAAAAATGTGACAGTTTTTTTTTGGAAAAAAGGAGGGTTGAATCTTGAAATAAATGCATGATAAATGTCAATCCAAATGTCTTCCTCAAAAACTCACTCCCCCACACTTAAAACACTTCTTGTCCCCAAGCATATGATAATCCAATGTATCTCTCATTTTTTTACACAATTCACACAAATAAGATGGTAAAGAAATACTGGTGAGTATCAACTCAAAAACCCCATGAAATAAATGTCAGAAAATAATCCCAATAAATGGTACACAAGTATCATATAAGCTTTAACATCTCAATGAAGTTAGGTCATATAGAAAACTTCCTAGGTCCTGGAGTAATGAATCATCACTTTTATAGGTATCCCCAAAGTCTAGGGTTACCGCGTAATGACCACACATGTACTCATTGTTGGAACCAAAAAGATTCTATATTCCCATATCAAAATACATGCAATGAATTTGGATACTGTGAAAAAATTACTCATATGATCAGGATGGGATAATGTCAATCCATGTACATCAAATGACTCACTACCCCTCGAAGAACCCTCTCCATGAGTAAGTCTCTCCCCCCCCACACTTAGATTGAAATCATCATGCAAAAATTCATGATATTGGTAAGGAAGGGTATCGGCTTGGGCTCATCCTAAAATGCTCCTGCATGGCTTCTAAGGGATATACGATGGAGAAAATGTTTGGGCGGATCAGTGGGTCAACGGGGCTAAAATATCAAACTGATTCCTCGATCATTTTAGTGCAACTTTCAAAAATTCCCATCGCTTTGATGAAAAAACATGGAAAGTTCTAGAAGACAAAACATGGTTGAGATTTTCTCAAGAAAAAAGGGAAATAATATATGATTGTGAAATGGCTTAGACTCTTCACGGGTATGGAAATATAATGTTGGACAATATAGATGATAATGAGTTCAAATAAGTGTCTCAAAATTATTCATGTTTTTGAAAAACATTTTTGAAGCATGAAATAATATCAGCAATCATCTCAGTCATGAGATCATGGATCAAAGAATTCCAAAACTAGAATTACATGCTCAAATTTCCTAGGGACACGAGTGGTATGTTTCTGACTGTGTTGCGACAAAAATACAAAAAAAATTATGTGGGTTTATAAATGACAAGAATGTTAGTTTTTTTTCAAAATTTTCTTGTTTTTTTAGTTTACATGGTGTTTTTGGAAGCATAAAATATGACAAAAATACAACACTTCCCTGTGTAAGTGAAGATAGATGCGGAGAGGCTGTTTGTATCAGATGAAGCTCCATAAATTGTATACCTGTAAAACCTACACCTTGGCAGCACATACTCACATCATATCAAATAAGTCACACCATAATCAAAAGAATGTGGATGATAAAAAAATTTATGATGAATTTAAATCCACTACTGTTCCAGGAGAAAACATATTTTTGTAAATGCATGCCATTTTATTTAAAATAAAACTAAATGAAATGAAATTAAATGCAGTGAAAAGAAAAGAAAAACAAATGATGGGTTGCCTCCCATTGAGCGATAAGTTTACTTCGTCTTCAACCAGACGTAGTTGAAACTCCACCGGGATCGAACGGAAATGTAAACCATGCATCTACTTCTTTTTCTGTAGGAGTGTGGAATCCATTCATTGAAGATGAGTTTATCCTACAAGTTTCACAAAATCTCAATGGAGTCTTGTTAGAAAAATGGGTTTGTGGATTGAAATGAAAATATGCAAAATCACAAGGGAATGAATATACCTCACCTGTAGAAAGACTCATCGAATTATTGAATTTTGGGCAAAGGTCGTCAATGTAAGGATCAATAGGATTACCTCTTTGAATTTGCATAGGTGAAAAAATGCCTTTACCCGACTCCTTAAGTGGTTGTCTTATATCCATCACATCCTTGAATGCAGTATCTAGGTTGATGATGTATCCCAATTCGTTTTTACCACTAACCACCTACATAAGAAAATCCACTGGTTTCCAACTCAATACATGCTTGATGGTTTCATTGATTTTTCCAAGGTTAAAGATATCGTTAGCTTATGTGGGTATTTCAAGTGAAGTGTTTTTAACCTCATCACATGGAGAAAGTGGCACATGATCATTTGTAGAAGATGAATCCATTGTGTCAAGAATGACATCTTTTTCAATATTTTCTTCTATACCACCCTCATCACATTTCTCCGTTGGTATATGTTTCACCGAAAACTCAGGATCCTCCAAGAAATCCCATTCTTCCATTGTTTCTAGAAAATTATGAGTGTTCTCTACCACCAATGCCGATTGATTCTCCGATTCCAGAAATTTTTCGGAATTCTCCATTTTAGAAAATGTTTTTGACTCACAATGATTTTCAGAAAGATGTGATTCGATGTCATTTGAAGTGATGTCCTCTTGAGTGTGGCCATCCATTGTCTCTTGGTTCAATTCCGAATCTATAATGGTAAAGAAAGGTCATAGTTCAATTTCCTCTTCATCCTCAAAAGGTGCAATTTGATAGACATTGAATGTGTCCTTTTTCACTTTGGCATGACTGGGTTGTGAACTCGCGGAAGGACATGAAATCACTTTTTCCGAGGGACCATTATGTTCAATAGGGCGGAAGACCAAACTCTCATATTATTCAAATGTGATTAGATTGGATGAATTATTTTGTGATGGAGGGGAGTCATCAATTTTATGATAAGAAGGTAGATCAACCTCATTTTCAGACTCGGGACATAGATGTTGTTCAAATGGAACCTCTATTGCACTCTCCTCAAAAGAATTGTTTTGAATTAGATCATCAAGTGGAAATGAAGCAGCTAGATCAGAAATATGATTCATTTGAATTACAAAATTATTCAATTGATTTTCTAGATCTTTTTTTGTGGAAAAAAACTTTACATTGCATTCATCTTGATGTTCAAACATCCGATTTGTCTCAGTGATAGCACAATGCAACATGTGCTCAATTATTGAATCATTTTTTTGACATGAATTATCAAGTTCTAAATTTTCAGGAATACATTGACTTTGAAAATAATCAACAGATGTATAAGGACTTGTTTCATAGCATGGTGAAATATTCTTATATGGATCATAGCATGGACTTGAATAAATATCATTGAAATAGACGAGATTACATGGATATATCATGTGTGGTGAATCATTATACATCATACCTTGAGTTGGGTCTGCGTAGGGCGGTTACTGGTTGTAATTATATGGTGCGGCCCATGTCATTTTTAACTTCTGGGTGTCTTGAAAATCCCTGCAATGAAACATTCATAGAGTAGTAAACTATTTTTTTTGGAATAGTTTTTTTTGACCTAAATCACTCTTTTTAAAAGAACTCTTAATGCTACTATTCTCCAAAGCAATGGTGCCAGAAATTTGGCACACGTGTCCCAATGCATGAAAATTTTCAATATTTATTTACCTACTAACTACTGTAGAAGTGGCGAGCAGGGTCGAACCACAGATAGAATGTGAGTAGACACTAGGAAATATCCTTTTGGAAAATGTTCAGGAAAATGAGCTTTAATTGTGTGATTAACAACTAATTTCTAAAAACTAAATGACTATTTTAAAAATGACTAGTAAAATTAACTAAAACTATCTATGTGAACTTAGCTATGAATGAAACTGACAGAGATGGAAGTGTCAGAGTCGTGATTTCTGTTCAAGTTCATGAAATGTCAATTATTTAATTCCCACATTTGAATATTTATTTATTCAATTATCACCGATTCCAAATTTAATCAAAATGTCATCTGGTCTCATTCAATGATGTTATATAACATTCTAATTTTCACACAAATTATTTATCATTTTGTTCTCTATCCTGACAAATAATTTGCGCGTCCTTATAGTGCTGAATCACTTGGTTAAATACAATGACCCGTTTCTCACAATGTCGAAGAATCTACCTGCGTTGGGTTCGCTCACATGAGATTACTTATTAAGTATCACTCATGCCAGTTTGAAGAAGAGCGCACACAAAATATTAATTTTTCAATTAATACATTTATTTATTCAAAATTCGATCACGCGCTTGATCGAATTCCGGATAAATAAATACTCGGATGTACTCTCGTTCGTGATTACTTATTAGGTATCAAACGAACGGGCACCAAAGCATGTGTGCAGGGCCCAAATGATAATTAATTTAAACGCAGATACAATTAATTAAATAAACATCTTAATGAAATTAATTCAAAATGAAATCAAACATAAGAATAAATTAAAGACATGCATTCACCATCACATTTATCACAACTCCAACACCAATGAATTAGCCCACCATCACGATGACACGACACAAAAAATAATAAATAAAAGATATCACCATGCTCGTGTCGTTGTTTTGGTCACCGCGAGATGTTGTCAACAATCGAAAAACAATAACCATCGCTCCGCTCCGTGTAGTCACTGATGCCGCTCCTGAATCAAACCACCACGCCTCTGAAAAATATGTTTTGATCTGAGCTCTCTCTCGCCATGCGACGTGAATCTCCGGAGGCCAAGAAAATCTTTACGCACGTCGATGAGAGCCCGCAGCTTCTTGGTGTACCTTTTTCACCCTCAAGTGGCCAAGAAGGTAAGGGGGTGCAGGTAAGGCAGGGGTTGCGGATGAGAGGAGGGAGCAGCGGGTAGGCCTGGTGGATAAGTAGGGAAGGTACTGGAATGGAGAAATAAGGGGTGGGGGGGGGGGGGTTCTACTAGGGGAATAAGAGTGGGGGCCGAGTGGGTAGGGTAGAGGGGATGGGGGGCGGCGGGTCCAGCAGGTTAGAGAAGGGGGAGGTGAGAGAAGGGAGGACCGTAGGGGGATTTGGTGAATAAGAGGGGCGGCGGGTTAAGGGGGGTGAAGATTGATGGAGAGCAGAGGCGTGGGTCCAGGGGGAGAGTAGTATGGCGGCGGCTGGAATTGGGGAGAGGCACTGGAGAGATGATGGGGAGATAAAGGGGCAGTGTGGGGATAATTGGGGGTTTGGAAAATTGATTGGAGAGAGAAGATGAGAGGGGTAGAGGGAATGACGTGGGAGAGGGGATAGGTTGAGTAAAAGGTGGAAGAAAAGGTCAAAGGGGGAAGTGGGGCGTGGGAATAGGTGGTTAGGGGATGGGGAAATTAGAGAGATAAAAATCAAAACAAAAATAAATAAATAAACAAGTAAAATCAAAGTTAAAACTAAATTTCAAATTCAAATTAAAAGAAAAAAATTATCTAATTAATTAATGTTAGAAAATAATAATAATAATTACAATAATAATAATAATAAGTGAACTAAAAATTAATGCACATGTAATTAGATATTATATTATTAAATATAAAGATAATAAAATAATAAACAGATACTATGTTATTAATACTATAAAAGTAATTAAATAAAATAAAATATAAATAGAGAATTAAAATATATACATACTAATAATGTTATTATAATAAAATAAACAAAAATTACAGAAACTAATAATAATAATATACTATTAAACATAATATATAAAATTAATATAACTAATAAAAATACTAAATTACTAATATAAGTAATAAATTAACAAAAATTTATCAAAATATCTAAATTACTACAAAACTACAAAATAAACTAAAAATATAAAAAATGGTTAAACTAATTAAGTAAAACTAAGTTAGAAAATTATTAAAATACATACAAAATACATGTACATCAAATGTAGAGGTGGTTTGATTATATTTTATAGGGAAAAATTTAAGATCTTGATATTATTTATATTTGGTCAATATGACCACATGTAGGAGATTATTTATATTCTAAATCTGTAATTATTTATTTGAGCACCCTTGTTGTGATATCCCAACATATGTTTATGCATTTGTATTATGGGTAGCTTAAATTGTAACATCCCAAGTAAGTAATGAATAATAGATATTTTTATATATGTCTATTAATGAACTAGATAGTGTTTTAGAGGCTTAAAATGAAAATAAATCCAATGTTAAGCATGGAATACACTAATATTTTTAAAAGATTGTTTTACTGCCTTTTGATGGCAAACCATTTTTAAATCTATCTTTTGACAATTTTATGAGCAATTTTTGTCAAATTAAACTTATTCTTTATGATTGGGACATCAAAATTTACTTTGGGTGATTTTTTGGTATTTTTCAGACAATGTTCATTTTTTAATGAATAGTAGAAAATACAGCATTTTACATCAAAACTGCTTTTTAATATAATTTATTTATCTTATTAGATTATCTTTTGAATTGGTTTTGAAGTGAAATTAGAATATATTTTTACCATTTAATCTAATGGTGGTCATTGGAATCAATTTCACTTTGAAATTAGACTTAAACTGGTGTCAATCTTTTGATACTTATTGTTTTATAAAAACACGCTATTTGCTCTGACAGCGGGAATTAATTGTTAAATTAATTAATGTGACTTATATGTTTTGAATTTTGTAAAATAGACTTAATTTTTGAATTCGGAATATCAAATATAGCTTAGGGTGAATTTTTGGTAATTTTCTGAAAAACTACAATTTTTGATGAATAGTGAAACCACTAAGTGGTAATAAAGCAAACTGATTTTTCAGTTAAATGAAAGTTTACAACTAATATGTATTGAATTTTGAAAATCCTACATATAGGGTTGTCATTAGTATGTAAAATTTGGTTCAATGGGATGAAAATAAATTTTTTGTGAATAGTAACTTTTTTTAATTAATCACGATTAGAGGTAATTAGTGTAATTTAAGGTAAAAATGATATTATTAAAATGTGAAAACACCATGACACTTGTCCTACCCCTATTTTATGAGTCCGGGACGACCAATACAACCCATGGGTCTATTTAGGGGACCCTATGGAGCCTCTTGGGTGAGATAATGACTTTAATGCCTTTTTTTAAAATAAAGGTGAAAATGACACTAACATAAATTGTTTTACTAAAACAATTTTGAGAAGGGGTTATACTAATCATAATTTTGTCTATAAATACTCTTTGGAAAGATAAAAAGATTTCTTACATCAGGATATTTTTTTTATAATTTTTAGACATTAAATAAATTAATTTAATTATGACAGCATGATGATACAACGATGACCTCATTAAGAAATAGTTTAAATAGAATGAAACGATAAAATAAACACTAAGACCTAAAGTTGTCCAAAAACTATTGTATGGGAATATTTCGAAGCCTTATTATCTTATCTTCTAAATATATAAATTTGGGACCTTATAAATTCGAAAAACTTTTGAAAATAAAATAATAGTTTCATGATTTCCAAAAGTGCCCCTCCTCTCCTCTTATAAAAGGCCCCCACCTCTACCTCATTTCACACACTCCTCAAGCCATTGGCTCGGCCATCCCCTGACCATTTACTCTCTACACATCCCTCTCCTCATCCAAGAGGATTCCCTTTGGGCAGAATTCTTTCAAAGGAAGCCTTTAGACTCAAATCAAAAGGAGTTACACTTTTAAAGGTAATTCATTCTCTCATGTTCATTTGTTTTATTTTTCTTGTCCAACCCCCTAAACACTTTTTATTTACTTATTTTGTAACAACACAAGTATCTTAAATATACTAGGATGTTGTTATATGATTTATTTGAGATACACTCTCACACAACTACATCAAATGGTTAAAGAACATACGGTTTCCGTGGATAGTGAAATTCTGCCGCCCAAAACGATGATTGTTCAATACTCATTTAACACCTTCAAAGGTGGCCATTATGATGTCACTATTTTTATATATGATATATAATATGTTTATTCTTTCCTTAAGATTCTGTATTTTTCATTTATGGAATACCATTATTGTTTCCATTATGGGTAAACACGATATCTTCATTTTAGGAAGTGCGGACTACCACCCCCTGAAAGTGATTTTATTCGTTAATACCATATGTGGGATGTGTAATGGATAAAGTTAATGATATTATATATGTTATTATACTGGAATTATAATATACTCTTATTCAAAAAGGAATATTTTTATATGAAGCATTTTACTAAACGACAAAAAGGAATGTTTTTGTCGTACGTATGCGGCGACAACGACTTCCCCGCCGCCGTGACCATTATTTGAGATTCGGCTTCCTCTACAAGCCATACCCTTTTTTTAATGAAAAAATAAATACCATGTTTTACTTTGGTATTGAAAATGGTTTACATAATGTTTTTATTATATCAATGTGTTGTATTGATATCTCGTGATTGAAATGTGGAAATTTTATGTTTCTTTTATGCATGTTTTATGTGATACGATTATGTTGAGGTTCTTGGGCATTATTTTGAAGACGGGTGGTTCTGTGATAATCTAAGGGCGGGTGAGCCCGATATAGCTCTCCAATGCATTGGTTAATGCGAAGGAGTGAAACGTTAAGGTTGCTCTGAAGAGATTTTAGGGAATATACTACGATGGGTATTCCAAACGTAACCAAGAGGGTTACTCCCTACGTAAGAATGTTATGAATGCCTCAAGTTACCTTTATGTCTTACAATTTCTATGATTTATTCATGATTCGATGAGGTATGTTAAAGTGCTTATGTTTTATGGGTAAAGTATGATCTCATTCTTATGTATATATGTACCCATGTTTCCTTTCCATATTTTTTATATCCCTTACGGAGCTTTTTATGCTCATCCCAAGTTTTTTTTTGAAATGTTTTTCATAGGTCAAGGGAAAGGCACATGATATGATGATAGTGTCAAGGAAGTGTCATGAAAGAATCCATGTTTTATTTTAAATATGTTTCCATTGATGGGAATGAAGAATACTATCTTTATGTAACCACTTTGTTTATATGTGGAATGAAATGCAAGTTTTATGATCTAATTCTCTAAAACTCTAAACCCGAAAAGATCCTCAAGGTGTAATCTTGTAATAACTCAAGATTAAGTAAGGTTTAAGGCTGGGGCCTTATAGTTGGTATCAAAGGCCGGTTTAGATAACTTTAGGAGTTATAATTTTATTAAATGATTATCCAAAAATATTTTTTTTTGAAATGATATAGCATTTGAAGTTTACCATGTTGCTTCACCTAAGACATGTTTGTTCAGAATGGTTTTCCATAGAGGAAACAGGGAAGCATTGCTAGGAAGGAATACAGAAGGAAATAACCTTCCGAATCAGCATCCTGAGATAGTCGGAATTGGAACTGAACAGTTTATTGCAGTAATGGCACAGTTGACTCGGGCTATAAATGGTGGTGGTAACCATGCTCGAGATCAGCCAGATCAACCGCAGAGGAACATTTCAGTGTTGGAACATTTCATGAGGCATCATCCCCCATCATTCAGAGGATCATCTGACCCAGTGCTAGCTGAATGGTGGATTAAAGAACTAGAGAAGATTTTTGATGTCATGGGGTGTTCAGAAAATCAAAAGGTTAGTCTTTCTATTTATCGTTTGGAGGGTGAAGCAGATCAGTGGTGGTTTATGGTTAAAAATATCAGAGAATCTGATGAGATTGATGTTCTCGACTGGGATGAATTCAAAGGTATGTTTCATGAGAAGTATTTTCCTAAGGCTGTTCGACATAGGATGGAAAAGCAATTCATGGAATTGAGGCAAGAGGAAGACTCAGTGGCCGCCTATGAAGAAAGGATCACTCGATTGGCAAGGTATGCTCCAAATTTTATCTGAGACCTTGATAGTAAAATCAATAGTTTTTACTCAGGATTAAAGCCAAAATATCGAAGGGCATTAGCTTCTTGTGAGTTTATAATTTATGAATAGCTTGTTCGAGGTGCTGAGAAGGTGGAAATGGAGTTTGCCGATGATCAAGTGTTCTATAACAACCAACAGAAGAAGAGACCGAGGTGGGAGGAGAAAGGTAAGAATTCTTCAAAAAAGTCTAATGGTAAGAAAGCTAAGTTTCCAGATTGTGATAAATGTGGCAAAAGGCATGATGGGGGATGTCTTCTGAATTCTGGAAAGTGCTACCAATGTGGTAAGATGAGACATAAGGCTCGTGATTGCACTGAAAAAGTTCAAGGTGAAGGTAAGACCAAATTTGATTTACAGTTAGTGAAAGGATTTAAGTGCAATGAGATGGGTCACTATGCAAATGACTGTCCGAAAAAGAGCTTCAGTGATGGGAAGTAGTTAGACTACAAGCAAATAGGGGTGGTGAATTCCTTTGCAACTACTTCAGCAGATGTCGGGCCATCAAATGAAGTTGTATCAGGTACTTTGTTTTTTCATATTATTCCATTGTGTTGTTTGATTCGGGGTCTACACATTCTTTCATCTCTGAAACCTTTTCTAGTAAAATGGGAATACCATCTCAAGAAATGACTCCTGAACTTTTGGTAAAAACAACTGGAGGGAATGTTGAGGCAAAAAGAATTTATAAGAATCTTCCTATCCTTATCTGTGGAATGAACCTACCTGAAAACCATATTGTTCTACCTCTAGTAGAGTTTGATGTTATCCTGGGTATGGATTGGCTCTCTATTTACCATGCTAAGATTGACTGTAGAGCTAAAGAAGTTTCTTTTCAGAAAGAATTTCAGTTTGTGTACAAGAATGAACCCTTACTGTTGATAGCATATCAAGAGGCCGAGAAACATTTAATAGATGGAAATGAATGTTACCTTGCACACATCATTGAAAATAAAGGAACTGTTCAGATTAATGATGTGCCAGTGGTAAATGAGTATCTTGATGTTTTTCTTGATGAGTTGCCTGGAATAATACCAGATCGGAAAGTTGAGTTTACTGTTGACTTAGTTCCTGATGCTAAGCCAATTTCAAAACCCCCTTTATCGAATAGATCAAATTGAACTTTTAGAGTTGAAGGAGTAATTTCAAGATTTATTAGAGAATGGTTTCATTCGACCTAGCACATCACCATGGGGTTCTCCTGTTTTATTTGTTAAAAAGAAAGATGGTTCTATGAGACTTTGCATTGATTATAGGGCCTTGAATAACATCACTGTTAAGAACAAATATCCTTTGCCTCATATCGATGATTTGTTTGATCAGCTCTAGGGAGCTCAGTATTTTTCAAAGATTGACTTGAGATCGAGGTACCATCTGCTGAAGGTAAAGGAAGAAGATGTTCCAAAGACCGCATTTCGTACTAGATATGGCCATTATGAATTTTTAGTAATGCCTTTTGGGATAACCAATGCACCTGCTGTATTCCTGGACTTAATGAATATAATTTTCCATGAGTTCTTGGATAAGTTTGTGGTGGTTTTCATTGATGATATTTTGGTGTTTTCAAAAAGTAAATTGGAGCATAAATGTCAGTTAAGGGTTATCTTGCAAACCTTAAAAGAAAAAAATTGTATGGTAAATTTAGGAAGTGTGAGTTTTGGTTGCAACAAATTTCTTTCCTTGGTCCCATTGTTTCTAAAGATGGGATAAATGTTGATCCTGCAAAAACAAAAGTTGTGGAAGACTGGCCAGGACCCACAAATGTAACTGAGATTCATAGTTTCTTTGGTTTGGCAGGCTATTACCGAAGGTTTGTTAGAAATTTTTCACGGTTATCTAGTCCAATGACTAAGCTAACACGGAAGGGTGTTAAGTTTATCTGGACAAAAGAATGTGATGATTGTTTTCAGGAATTAAAAAGAAGATTGGTGAATGCTCCAGTTTTGGCACTACCTTCCAGGAATGGTGAGTTTGTTATCTATAGTGATGCTTCATTGAAAGGACTTGGCTGCATCCTAATGAAGATTGACCAGGTAATTGCTTATGCTTCATGACAGTTGAAAACTCATGAGGTAAATTACCCTACACATGATTTGGAATTAGCTGCTGTTGTTTTTTCTTTAAAATTTTGGAGGCATCATTTGTATGGAGTAAAGTGTGAAATATATACCGATCACAAAAGTTTAAAGTATATATTCACTCTGAAATAATTGAACATGAGACAAAGGAGATGTCTAGAATTAATCAAGGATTATGATTGTACAATTCATTACCATTCGGGAAAAGAAAATAAAGTGGATGATGCTTGGAGTCGAAAAAGTAATGCTTCTTTAGCAATGTTGCGTTTGGAATGTGATCCTTTGGTTAAGGATTTGATGAACATTTTCATAGAAGTTGTTGGTGCATGAAGTTCTTCTGTTTTGTTTCAGGTATCAGTGAGATCATCTCTATCAGATAGAATCAAGCAAGCACAGAAGCAAGACAGTGAGTTGCAGAAAAAGGTAGAGCTGGTTCAGAAAGGTAATTTGCCTGAATTCAACATTGATAATGATTGCGTTTTGAGATTTGGGAAGAGGATGTGTGTGCCTTGTGATTCAAAGTTGAAGAGAGAGTTGTTATGTAAAGCTCATATTTCTCCGTTTTCAGTTCAGCCTGGCAGTACTAAGATGTATAGAGATCTGCGGGAGTATTACTGGTGGGATGGAATGAAAAGAGATATTGCTGATTTTACTGTGAAGTGTTTGACTTGTCAGCATGTTAATGCATAGCGGCAGTTACCGAAAGGGATGCTTCAGCCTTTACCAGTGCTAGAGTGGAAATGGGAGAATATATCCATGGACTTTTTTGTGGGATTACCAAAGTCATCTCAAGGTAATAATGCAATCTGGGTTATTGTTGATCGCTTGACTAAATCTGCTCATTTCCTTGCTAAACGAGATAATTTTTCCCTAGATCAACTTTCCCATTTGTATCTTAAAGAGATAGTCAGGTTACATGGAGTTCCCCACTCCATTGTATCTGATCGTGATCCCAGGTTCACTTCTAATTTTTGGAAAGGCCTTCAGAAGTCGTTGGGTACTGAATTAAATTTTAGTACAGCTTTTCATCCTCAATCAGATGGGCAGTCAGAACGAACAATTAAGGCATTGGAGGATATGCTACGAGCTTGTTCAATGGATTATCAGGGAAGTTGTGACCAACATCTTTCTTTGGTTGAATTTTCATATAATAATAATTTCCATTCCAGTATACAGATGGCACCATTTCAGGCATTATATGGGAAGCGGTGTCGAACTCCAGCTTTCTGGGATGAACTGGGTGAAAGGAAGTTGATGGGACCAGAATTGGTAGAAGAGATGGCAGAAAAAGTTCAGCTGATTCAGAAACATATGAGAACATCTCAGAGCATGCAGAACAGTTATGCAGACAATAGGAGGAAGGATCTCTCTTTCGAGGTAGGTGATCATGTTTTTCTCAGGGTTTCACCATGGAAAAGTGTGATGCGATTTGGTAAGAAAGGAAAGATGAGTCTAAGGTTTGTTGGACCTTATGAAATTCTAGAGAGAGTTGGTTCAATTGCATACCGAGTGTCTTTACCTCCGAGTTTATCTGAGGTACACAATGTTTTTCATGTTTCAATGTTAAGGAAGTATATGCCAGATCCATCTCATGTTTTGAGTCCAGAGGTAGTTCAGCTGGAAGAGAATCTATCTTACGAGGAACAACCGGTCCAGATTCATGACCACAGGGAGCAGGTATTGCGGAATAAGGTGATTCATCAGGTAAAGGTTTTATGGAAAAACCATATGGTTGAAGAGGTAAACATGGGAATCTGAAAATGCTATGAGGGAAAAATACCCCCATTTATTCGATAAGTAAATATATTGTGGGGACACAATTTTCTAAAGGGGGGAAGGATGTAACATCCCAAGTAAGTAATGAATAATGGATATTATTATATATGTCTATTAATGAACTAGATAGTGTTTTGGAGGCTTAAAATGAAAATAAATCCAATCTTAAGCATGGAATACACTAATATTTTTAAAAGATTGTTTTACTGCCTTTTGATGGAAAACCCTTTTTAAATCTATCTTTTGACAATTTTATAAGCTATGTTTGTCAACATAAAATTATTCATTATGATTGGGACATCAAAATTTACTTTGTGTGATTATTTGATATTTTTCAGACAATGTTCACTTTTTAATGAATAGTGAAAAATACTGCATTTTACATCAAAACTGCTTTTTAATATAATTTATTTATATGATTAGATTATATTTTGAATTGGTTTTGAAGTGAAATTAGAATATATTTTTACCATTTAATCCAATGGTGGTCATTGGAATCAATTTCACTTTGAAATTAGACTTAAACTGGTGTTGATCTTTTGATACTTATTGTTTTATAAAAACACGCTATTTGCTCTGACAACGGGAATTAATTTTTAAATTAATTAATGTGACTTATATGTTTTAAATCTTGTAAAATAGACTTCATTTTTGAATTTGGAATATCAAATATAGCTTAGGGTGAATTTTTGGTAATTTTCTGAAAAACTTCAATATTTGATGAATAGTGAAACCACTAAGTTGTAATCAAGCAAACTGATTTTTCAGTTAAATGAAAGTTTACCACTAATGTGTATTGAATTTTGAAAATCCGACATACATGGTTGTAATTATTATGTAAAATGTGGTTCAATGGGATGAAAATAATTTTTTGGTGAATAGTAACTTTTTTTCATTAATCGCGATTAGAGGTAATTAGTGTAATTTAAGGTAAAAATGATATTATAAAAATGTGAAAACACCATGACACTTGTCCTAATCTTATTGGATGAGTCATGGACAAACAAGACAACCCATGGGTCGATTTAGGGGACCCTATGGAGCCTCTTGGGTGAGATAATGACTTTAATGCCTTTTTTTAAAATAAAGTTGAAAATGACACTAACATAAATTGTTTTACTAAAAAAAAATTAGAAGGGGTTATACTAATCATAATTTTGTCTATAAATACTCTTTGGAAATATAAAAAGATTTCCTACGTCAGGATATTTTTTATATAAGTTTTAGACATTAAATAAATTAATTTAATTATGATATCATGATGATGCAACGATGACCTCATTAATGAACAGTTTAAATAAAATGAAATGATAATATAAAATCTAAGACCTAAACTTGTCCAAAAACTATTGGATGGGAATATTTCGAAGCCTTATCATCTTATCTTCGAAATATATCAATGTGGGACCTTAGAAATTCGAAACACTTTTGAAAATAAAATAATAGTTTCATGATTTCCAAAAGTGCCCCTTCTCTCCTCTTATAAAAGGCCCCCACCTCTACCTCATTTCACACACTCCTCAAGCCTTTGGATCTTCCATCCCCGGCCCATTTACTCTCTCCACATCCCTCTCCTCATCCTATAGGATTCCCTTTGGGAAAAATCCTTTCAAAGGAAGCCTTTAGGCTCAAATCAAAAGGAGTTACACTTTTAAAGGTAATTCATTCTCTCATGTTCATTTGTATTATTTTGCTTCTCCAACCCCCTAAACTCTTTTTATTTACTTCTTTTGTAACAAAAACAGTATCTTAAATATACTAGGATGTTGTTATAAGATTTATTCTAGCTACACTCTCACACAACTACAACAAATGGTTAAAGAACATACAGTTTCCGTGGATGGCGAAATTCTGCCTCCGGAAACGATGATTGTTCAATACTCATTTAACACCTTCAAAGGTGGCCATTATGATGTCCCTATTTTTATATATGATATATAATATTTTTATTCTTTCCTTAAGCTTCTTTATTTTTAATTTATGGCATACCATTATTGTTTCCATTATGGGTAAACACGATATCTTCATTTTAGGAAGTGCGGACTACCGCCCCCTGAAAGTTATTTGATTCGTTAATACCATATGTGGGATGTGTAAAGGATAAAGTTAATGATATTATATATGTTATTATACTGGAATTATAATATACTCTTATATCATTATGATTCCATTCCAGAAAATACGAAATAGAAATGGAAGTAGCGTTCATGCGTACGTACGGCTTACCGTCTCCATGAACGGTGCATTTCATTTCTTACCTCTAAATGTCATGTAATATTATAAATACATGTATATGATTAATATATATGAAATATATGTTATCCAAATCATTAATATCATTCTGGATATAACAAACCTTTGACCAAATTAACAACATGTAAGTGTAAGAAGTCTATTTCTGACTTAAGAACTAAATACCGACAAAATGTACATTATTAACTTAAATGATTACATGATGTTCATAACATGGTATAAAAGGAATAATGAACTTGAAAAAGGTTCTTAGGAAATTAGATATTAACTCAAGTTTATTATTCAGGAGATTAAAGAACGGTCGGGTCAAGTCGTATACGAGGTATGGGACTTCGTCTCAATCTCCTTTCATTGAGGCATATTTTGTTTTATACACAACCTTCTATTATACGGTGTATAAACCCCTTTGACTTTTATGATTATTCAAAAGGAATCTTTTTATACGAAGTGTTTTACTAAACGACAAAAAGGAATGTTTTTGTCGTACGTATGCGGCGACAACGACTTCTCTGCCACTGTGACCGTTATTTGAGTTTCGGCTTCCTCTACAAGCCATACACTTTTTTTTAAAATGAAAAAATAAATATCATGTTTTACTTTGGTATTGAAAATGGTTTTCATAATATTTTTATTATATCAATGTGTTGTATTGATATCTCGTGATTGAAATGTAGAAATTTTATGTTTCCTTTATTCATGTTTTATGTGATACGATTATGTTGAGGTTCTTGGGCATTATTATGAAGACGGGTGGTTCCGTGATAAACTAAGGGCGGGTGAGCCCGATATAGCTCTCCAATGCATTGGGTAACACAAAGGAGTGAAACGTTAAGGTTTCTCCGAAGAGATTTTAGGGAATATACTGTGATGGGTATTACAAACGTGACCAAGAGGGTTACTCCTTACCTAAGAATGTTTTGAATGCCTCAAGTTAACTTTATGTCTTATGATTTCTATGATTTATTCATGATTTGATGAGGTATGTTAAAGTGCTTATGTTTTATGGGTAAAGTATGATCTCATTCTTATGTATATATATACCCATGTTTCCTTTCAATATTTTTTATATCCCTTACTGAGCTTTTTATGGTCATCCCAAGTTTTATTGAAATTTTTTTCACATGTCAAGGGAAAGGTACATGATATGATGATAGTGTCAAGGAAGTGTCAAGAAAGAATCCATGTTTTATTTTAAATATGTTTCCATTGATGGGAATGAATAATACTATCATTATGTAACCACTTTGTTTATATGTGGAATGTAATGCAAGTTTTATGATCTAATTCTCTAAAACTCTAATCCCGAAAAGATCCTCATGGTGTAATCTTGTAATAACTCAATAATAAGTAAGGTTTAAGGCTGGGGCCTTATATAAATAGTACATATTTATGGTATCAAAGTTAATATTTGATTTGAAGGAAATTAAAAAAAAAACCATTGAGATATGAGAGTAGTATCGAATGTGATTCATTCCTATGAATGAGTATTGGAGGAGTAGTGGACTAAAAATAAGATAGAGACATATCAAATGAGAGTTTTCACTGTTGGTTGTTTCATATATGTGTTTGAATATAGCCTCCAAATATTATGTGGAAATATCTTGGTGTTCTTGATTTATATTAACTATTTTCTATGGGGTTGTTTTTGTGTTATTGGCTACAAACACCCAAAAACCAATGAAGATGAGTTAGTGTGCGTGTGAACCTTTCCTTGTGTGGATTGGTTCAAGGATCGTATTATGGGTTTGGTTATGGAATGATATAATTCATTGATGATGAAACATCCTCAAATGATAAGGTATGTATGACAGAACATGTAAAAATGAATTTCCCATGTTTTTTTAGGGTGTGGGTTGAGGTTATGACATATCCCTATATTGAGTCGTCATGTGTGTGTTAGACATAATTTTTTTGTTCAATATGTTATGTCATTTGGAATAGTGTGAGTTACGGTACATATGGACAATATTCATTCCAGAATGCTTTAGATGTATGAATTATATGGGCTACATTTTTACATGGATTCAGTATAAGTGGAGAATAAAGTATTTTATGGGTTATGGCAATACACTAATTCAAACATGACACTAATGTATGTATTGCATGGGTAGTGGTATGTCTCAGATCCCAATATGGGATCAAAGAAGGTATGAATAGGTTTTCTTCCATGTTATATTTCTCGGTTAGTTTTTTACCTTGAAAAAATAAAACCTATAAATATTTTATTTCATCTACATCCACTTAATCAAAACAGTACTCAGTATTGTGGAGTAATTGAGGAATCCTACTATGTCATTGCACTCACCCTTACCCATCTGCATAACATGTGTTTTAGTTTGTATGTGCAGGATTTCCTATTTTCAATCTTGTTAAAATAACTAAATTGATTTGAAATCATGGTATGGATTTTTCATGTTATAGTTTATGATGTTTTAGTGGGATAATATTGGAGTTGGGACAAAGTTCATGTGACTTACTATCAGTTTATCTCGATTATGTTTACTAACCAGGTGGGATATTATAATATGTTTCCTTGTTATGTTATATTAATTCATTTTTTGGATGCATCATTTAGACTATTTAAATCTTTTTATTTTGGGATCTAGGGGCCTATTAGGCTACAAATTTTTGGTCTATTGGGCTTTTGGGACATCCTTTATTGGTATTAGTAATGCCAATTTATTGTAGACTAAGGCATAGCACTAGATATTAATATTACATGTAATAGTCTCCCAACTATTTTTTCTGATCCCCACTACTTATAGGATGCCTCGAGTGTTTGGGGATGAGTTCCTGTGGTAATTTAGAAAACCTACTTAGGTTCCATTTAGGATTCCTAGGTTGGGGTGTTACAAATTTAAATAACCCAAATGCAAGCGGAGTACATTTCGTGTGGAGACCATACATGGTGTGTGGTTATAATATTTATGTAAATATTTATTAATAAGTTAATATGTATATATATAACTTATCACATGGAATATACAGTCAATAAATCATATATAGAAAAGTTTTTATTAGGTTTAATTTATTAATGTATTAATTTTACTTTTCAATGTAGTCAATTATGATGCACGAAATGTACAATATATCTATACACTATGAATATCACATTATAATTTATCCATGAAACACACCTTAGGACTACTCATTTATATAATCAATATTTTATTATGTACATGACATGTACGGGGAATAAAAACTATGTTTCCTCTGAGTTTCATGGTTTTCAGTCACACACGTCATATAATAAAAACACAAAGTCCCTTTGATTTATTGTTTTCATCTATTAAAATTATTGTAAATCATTCTATGTACTCGATTTACACATCATGTATTCCAAAAAACCATGTGCCACCATAGCCTTATCAAAACATTATATTTAATGAAAAAAATAAATTCAATACATAGTGCATCAAAATAAACTCGAGAATCATATTGGTGAATTGAACATGGGTAAATAGTATGTACCTTCAAAATAAGAAATGTGTAGCCTCATGTTATGTAGCCAAAATTATATTTATATTTTTATGGTTTCATTAAGTTTTTGTTGTATATTATCAAAAAATTCATGATTCTATGAGTGACAGGGATAAAAAAGAAGAATTAATATTTATTTATATATTGAATGAACTATTAAATTGAAAATATAAAAAACATTAATTGGTAAAATTTCAATAAATAAATAAAATTTTTATTACGAACAATCTAATACCACTTATGGGTTCTGAATACAATGGATGCAGCTTTTGGGTCATGCCTAACTCAGAACATTCCAGGCTTTAATGAATAATAAGAAACATACATGAAAATAAATGTTAGGACTAATGAATTAAATCTGAAAATGATTAACTGATATTGTCATAATAAAGAGGCGTGATAATTTAAAATTAAATTTATTATTAATTTAATTAAAATATGTAACTTATTCTTGAAAAATAAATTTTCATAAAAGATGTTGAAAATTTGAACAACAATTTAGTTGTACCATCATTAAATTGCTAGGATCCCATGTAGAATCTCTCTAGTAGTGTTTCAAACATACTTATATGATCTTGAAGCATTACTGATGGTACTATGGGTGATATTTTGGTGGTAGTGATCATCTTATTTCACATTATAGGATTACCACACAATCCATTGAAGGTTGGTATCATTATTTCTATTTCTTTAGAGTAAGAGGAAGGTGGAGGGTTTTGATTCATTAGAGTGGTATAGTTTATTTTTCTATGGTTTAGAGAATCTCTTGAATCAATGTTTTGTTGAAAGAAAACATCTATACTTGGGAAATGATATAAAAATGTATTTATAGAGTTAATATGGAGAGTAAATACATTCATAATGGAAATTAACTACTCTCATAATTCATAGTGAATACCATGACTATATAAAAATAGTATTATTATTTAAATGATATGTACTAAACATCCAGATAAAATAAATATAATGTTATAAAATTAAAAAGTATTTATTTATTAAAATTATATTTATTATATCCTTCCTACTAGACCTAATAACATGATCTTTACTTCCTCCAACTTTACCAAACCGAGAATGATAAATACTATTCATTTGATATATAAAATCCTTATTTATATTATTCATGGTATTGTAAATAAATATTTAATTTATATTTTAAATATTTAAAACTGTTTCTAAGTATGCATGATCAATAAATATTTAATAAATTTTAGTCCCTATACAAGATAATTATATTAAATAAAATAGAATTTAATTTATATCAATAGAAACACTATGTCTGTGAACCTCTAGAAACACTCCTTAGTGGAATTTGGATTGAATTTTTAGAGTCAAATATCATAATTTTTAATTCATAAAAGAACTGAATATGAAATATATAATGCCACAATGTAATAAATGACATACAAGGGCTCACTATATAATATAGATGCTTTCTATTGATATCACATAAACCAAGTTTCACACTCATTTAGATTACCACTTTTCTCGATATGTTTTTCTTGGAGTAGATAAAATGAATCTATAAATACAATATATCCATTGAATTTTCTTTGAGATCATTATTCTATTCAAAGGGTTCTAATATCAAATTTTATAATGGTGGATAGGAAAAATAGTTTCTTGTATTATTAATTTATTATATTACTCTTGATTCACCGAACGTGCCTAACTTTACCATTAACATATTTCTTCATGGTTTATGGAAATATATTTTATCACATATCTTATGATATACAATAATTATAATATAAATGTCCAAAGATAATAAAACATTCTCATATATATTAATATCCAAGGAAAAACATATTGGTGCATTTACTAATGGAGGGTTTGTCTTCATAATATCCATTCCAAGAGAATACCAAGTGTTGAGTTCATAAGATGACCTACCTTCCTCAAATGAGTTATCACTCCTAATATTTTGCATTATAATAATCCCATTAGATAATGTTATATAACAATAGTTCATGTTGTTTAATAATTTTAATATTTCATTTCACTATTCTCATCATATCAGTGAAATAATAATACATTTTAAATGTGATGGGTAGTGGAAGACATTATAACAATAATGTTACAGAAAATGTTAATCAATATATTATAAGGTATTTATTAATATTAAAATATTTGAATATATGAAATATTAATAAAAAGGTAGTAGGTTATAGGGAACCAAATATAATGTGTTTTAGACATGTTATAATAAAAATCATTCATTATATTGTATGATAGAGATGATTCAAAGTATTTCAAATTTACATTAAATACTAATTTCAAATGGGGTGTTAAACGAATATGTATACATTGACAAAACCAAATGAATTTATGATGTATATATATGAAAGTAAATTATTTATGTTTAAAATGACTTTTTATGGATTAAAACAATATCCAAGATCATGATACGTCATGAATGATTAATATTTAAGAAGTATGGAATCCATAAAAAGAAATATCGATATAAATTTATTTGTGAAAATACCAAGACCACATAACATTTGTGAGTGTGTATTATTTTATATAAGATTTTACAACAATAAAGAGTAGTTGTGAAAATAATTTTTCTAATAATATGAATAACATATTTAAATTATCATTATTAATTGAATTGAAATTATTTTTCGGTTTACAAATAACACAAACCACATGAGACATTTTCATCTCATAAGAAACATATGCCTGGGACCTCTAGAAAGGGTTTGGAACTAATGATAATAGTTGAGTGTATGCACCAATATAGGTAAGAAAAATAGTAATCAATATTTATGAGGAGAAAATTATAAATAAATATAATTAATAATATTAATTGTAACTCTGTTATATTAAACAATATCAGGAGTAGACATTTTCCATACAAATAAACTTTTTGAAATTTATTAGTTGTATTCTAAAGAATAAAATATTATATCATTAAATAGAGTTATGTTATATGTTTCAAATATATTTAATTACAGACTTTTATACCATAATATCAGTCAGATATATTTTAAGGGATTAATATATGGATGTTACATAGATGGAGTTTCTGATGGGACGTTATCATCACATGGATCATTTTTTGATAGTGATATATATATTAGATGGCCCTCAAAGAATAAAATATTTCATTCCATGAGTTATATAGAAACCAAATATGGGGTTCATTTATATGTAACTACACATATGATCGAGATGAAGACACAACATGACTATTACAAGTTCATGTGAATTGTTAATTTTTTTAGTTATGAAAATTATAGTTCAATAAATCTATCTATAAAACTGTTGCAACATTCTAGATCCAAACGTAATAGTATTAAACATAACTTTATAATAGGTAAATTGGTTGAAGGAATTCTGGAAAATGAGTTACTTCAATTAAATGAAAAATAATTGACATCCTCATTAAGAAGCTAAAAACTATGTCTTTTGAGAACATTAGGTTTTAAATGAGGGTGCATCGCACTTACCAATACTACAGAAGGCTCTAAAAACCAGTTTCTCATATCCTAAAGAAGAATATGATCTAGTAAAATTATTTGAATTTATAATGGAAGGTTTTTATATCCAACCTAATAACACTTATTTTAGACATTGAATATAGCACAATTAGACTTAATGTTCATTAATTCATAGCTCGATTCTTTGAAGAACTTTATACCGCCTCCTCCTTATTCACTTTTTCTTTTTTGTAAATAAAGGTGTAATGGTATTGCACATGAGCCTCAACCTATTTGGTGAGGACTCCACAAGTTAATCAAGGAGACCTGAGATTATACCCATGTGGTCACTTATTTCTGAGGTATAATAATTGTACAATATCATTTACTTTAGCAGGTACAATTTAGTAATTTAGCAGCCTGAACTATTGATCAATCAGGGCCTTCAGGACCCCGGTTTGGTCCTCGATTCTTGTAAGGATTTTAGGCCACCCAAGGCCTTCAAGAATTTTTTTCCTGAAGGAATTTAACAACATTAAGGCTTTTAGGTGACCCCAAGGCCTTCGTTCCACATGAATTATGTAGATGTACCAATCAGATTACATGGGACATGGATCTAGACATGGATTCAGAGCAGGTGAATTCACCAGAGCATATCTAAATGGAATTGGAAGATTGAGATGGTTTGGAATTTCCATTTGTACTAGGCTTGTGCATCTCTTCGTTTTATAGTTATCTGACAATCCATGAAATGGTGGAGTGTTGATATCATGACATTTCCTGGGGAGGAGAAGTTCTAAGTTGTCTAGTCTGGTGATTTCCTCTTAGACCTATGGGTCTAGTAATTGTTTCTTAAGCTTTTGAGCACTGTAAAGGTTCCACCTCACCCCTTAAAAAGGGGGTTTTCAAAATAAAAAAAATGATTTCATTCGGGTAATTTTATAAGTGTGTAATAGGATTCTCATTGTTTTACTTTTCATGAATTGAAGAGGATACAATTTTAGAATCCATGAGATAAGGAAAACGAGATTTATGATATTTTTACTAAATATAAATCCAAATGGATGGAATGTTGAACCCACTTGGAGATGATATTTCTGTAAATACATTTTTTAAGGTGATGATAATTTTAAGAGTTCATTTGGAGTGGCTAAATATGAATTGAGCTAAATTTAATAAGTTCATTGTTTTTCTAGAGAAATATATAAATGTTTTGTTAAATATTAAAAATGTATAAGTCCAACTATTTTAATAATAACAATAAACTTTTCCATATGACTTGAATAGTTTTTAAGATTAATGTAAATGTTACATTACATTTTGTGATTTCATTATCTATGTTTAGATTTCATAAGATTGTTTGATTTTTTGTAATAAAATTTTATTTTTCATAAACATTTGGAAGATCTCATAATACATTATGTTTTCGTATGACCAGTGGGGTTTTTAATAATATTGACAATTTTTTATGAGTATTCTATTATATATAATTTTAAAAAGGAATTATTGGAGAGAGTTTGTTTGAGAAAATTTAATACTTTTTTAGTAAGATTGAAGTAGTTTTTAAAATAAAAGAAGTAATATTTTGAAAAGTTATTGTTATGGAAGACAAGAAGAGTAAAGATTTATTGTCTTTATGTTCTTAAGATATAGTGGGATTTTATTATCCCATAATTGAATTTGAGCTTATTAATGAAGATAAAACTATTTTTTTCTTCAAGAAGGATGTTATACAATTATTTTATGGTGTATATGTAATGTTAGAATTTATGCACATCAAAAAGCTAAATGTTTTTCTATAAATACAAGGTTACATTGTAATATTTGATTATGAAAATATTATATAGGGATAATTATAGAAATATATAAGATTTTATAATTACGAGTGAACTTATTGTGAAAATGTGGATGAAATTAAATGATTTTTTATTTTTTTATAGGATAATTAGTGTATTTTTAAATATTTTGTGAAATATAATTTAATTTTTTTTAAAAAAATTGAATGGATTAATTTGATAATGTTTTAGAAGAATTAAGGAGCAGATCACACTAGTGATTTACAATTATTGATTATGATATTTATATATGGGAATATAACCACAAAAATTTCGAAATATAAAATGGGTGAGAAAAAAATGAAAAAAAATATCTATAAAAGATATATAATACCATATTAAGAAAAGGAAGAGTATAATGGAAGAAAATTGGAGAGATAGTTGGAGAATACTATTGAGTTGAGAAGGAAGAATGTTAATTTCACTTATTATTTACGAAAAATTCTTTCATAAGTTATTATTATTATTAAAATTTGTATTCGTGAAAATGTTATAGTGAGTTAGTTCTTAAAAGAATGTTGGGTTGGTATCATAATAAGTATAGGTCCAAGGACATACCTATTCCATAATTATTTCTTGATAATAAAAGAAGAATTATGTGTGGGGGTGGGTGGATAAAAGCCACCACACATCAAGGACAGAGTCATCCATTATAGATGTAAAATTCATTAATAGGAATCATTTTTGTTTTTATTAATCCACTAGTGAGATATATAGTGTAAAATCGAATAAGAATGATAGATTTTTTATTTGAGAATAATTAATTTTAAAGCATTTAATCACATCCTCGATGTTTTTTTCACTATCTAAGTGATCATTTCAAGATGAAAACCCAAATTCCCCTTATAGATTTCTAAAACAATTTTTTAACATAATATAACATTTTTAAATAAAATTAGATAAAAATATAAAAAAAATAAATACAAATATGTTTGTTATAAATAACATTAGTATGGAACTAACTCATCATTAACTATCAAATACATCCTTTCCATTTACTATATCATAAATATATATTTATATACATGATGAAATATACTGATAGGGGTGAGTATATTAATACCATGTAAAATTTCCAAATTTTTTCCTATTTATTCCAATAATAAATATTTTACAAGTACTGTAATGAATTACTTTGAAAAATAATACATTATATTTAAAAATAAAAAATTTTATCACATAATTATAGATAATTTCATTTATTCACATGAAAACCATTAATATTATTGATTTATAAAAAGATAGAATAACCCTTCCAAATTCACCACAAATATATATGTAAAAGTTAATTGAAAAACTTTTTAGTTGATATGAGGATAATGAAACATTTAACCATAAATCATAAGTATTATCATATCTTACACCTATTATAGATTAGAACCCACCAAAAAAGTATTTTCAAATTTGTGGACCAATCATTTGACATAAAAAAATAAAAATTTCCTTCATGTATAATTACATGACCCTTCTATAGATTTTTATAACTTCCCATTCACCACTTATACCTATTTTATTTCATTTCTAAAAAAAATTATTAAGAAAATTATATTACAATTCTACTAAAACATTGTATCATTATTTCCACTACTCTAATGTACAATAAATAATATTTTCAAATATATAATTTAATGGAAAATCCCATTGTTAATTGTAAAACCCTATAAACCCATGTTTAACTAATTCCAAAGAAATTCCAATTTAGAAAATAAATTTTATAAATTTATTATATAAGTATAGACACAATAGAAAGTATATATAATATCATAAATACCACACTATGGAATCCAAATACATCATGTAACAGATTAAATACACCTACATTAAATAAAGAATACATGACGATATAAGGGACCCCAGATCTGATGTCAATGGTCATTCTAAGATCCATCAAAACCCTAAAGATAAGGATACGAGATCATGATTTTTCTAGTATATAATTTTAAACTATTATTACATCACTATGGATATAATCTATCATGGTATAAACCTCTAGAAATATATTAAGTGATCTTGGAACCGATGTGATATTAGAGTTCTATTTATATGTATAAATTTGTTCTGTACAATCTATGTAATAGATTCAATGTTATTCACTACCTATTTTAAAATTACAATTAAAAGAATCCCTATATATATGAAAGTCCATAATAGAGTTTGAATTTGGGATTTTAGTGCAAAATAAGAATTTTAAGAAGACAAAATCTACAACTTGAACCTAGTTGTGATATCTAGTTTCCTGAACCCCATAACAATACACCTCACTAATCTGAAATTTTCCGTCTGAAACTCCAAATTTTTAGTATCATTGTATGGTACCTATGACAGTGAACCCTATTATAAATTCATCTCAATCTAAAAATATTCCACACATAGACATCATGTATTTTCTTGAATATAATGCACCATGATCCTGATTTCTTCCACATCATTTTAAAGAACCCAAATTAAAATATAGAAACAATTAAAACAATAAATGAAATTTTTATACCTTTTAAAGGAATCATAATCATTTATTTTTTAAGAGCATTTATAAAAAATTATTCACTGGTATTTTTTATCCATGATAAACAATTATTATTTTAATATATAATCCTCTCTCCCCCAAGTCTCTTTAGGAATCTCTTTATCATATGCCAATAGTATCTCCAAGGATACACTAAACCTTCTTAAGATATTATGTTTTTATTATTGAATCTTTAACGCACGCCTGCCGCGGGGCGTGGACAAAAAGAATTATATTTTTTTTCCTAGTGCAGCACAGTGGCTGACCAGGGTCGTCTCTCTTGAGGAGCCTTCTCAATTTGGTTCACTTACATTATTCTATATCACCTAATCTATCTTTTTTTGTGGTTTTTTAGTTATTTAAAATAATGAAAAGAAAAGTAAGAATTCTAAATTTATACTTAGATGCAAGTCTAAACATAATGTAGTTAGGAAGAAAGTATTTGGTTTGGGGTTTAGCCAGGGATTCAATCATTATTCTCCTTTATATGTTTGATTCTAATTTGATAACTCAAACATGAAATCTCATGTTTGAATTACTATTCTTTTCTAGAATAGAAATAGCTTGAGTTGCATGTCGTTGGGGACTGTCACCCAATCAGGGACATTCGCCTCGCCCAAGAATACAACTCAAGTCTATCACAACTTTAGAATAAACTTTAACGAAAACTCATGAACTTCTTGACCTACCCCCGAGCCAAGCCTAGGGGTCAGCCTCTCATTTCCGAGAGTTGGAGATCACAATGGTGGATGGATGAGGAGAGATAGATAAAGAGAGAGAGGAGAGAGGGAAAGAGTAAGATTAAATAATTTATAATGAAAGTGATAATAATAATAATAATAATAATATAACTTATTATTATTTTTATTACTTAAGAAAATAGTTTTTGAAAAAGGAGAGAGAAAGAAAGTAAAATAATTTGTAATTAAGATTGAGATATTTTAAATACTGATTATAATAATATTAATAATAATAATAATAGTTTTTAATTATTATTATTATTATTATAATTATAGAAGAAATTAAATGGTGGAAACCAAAATAAAAATACATGGATAAATTGAAAAACATTCAAATTACAAATGAAAATTAAAACTAAAATAAAAATAAAATAAGAATAAAATAAAACCAATAAATGATGGGGGAAGAGATGAGAAGCAGCGGCCCATGCCCCGGTGGGATCCCTCCTTGGATTTGGGTGCCGAACTGATGATTTTGGAAGGAGGAGAGGGCATCCTTTTATAGGCAGATTTCGGTCCCCCGAAAGTGTTCGCGTTTTTGGACCCATATATGGTCCATTCACGTGTTTCCTCCTTCATATAAGATGTTCATAAATGTGTGTTATGTCTCCCCTCAACATCTCAGCACATTTGGACTCCGGATGTAGATGTTATGAATTTTTCATTGAAGGCTTCTGTTTCTGGAAGAAGCTTCTAGGAAGGTTCCTCCAAAAGAATGTCGTTCAATGACCTCCTTAATGACCTCCAACATCCACAAAATTTATTTTATAGTCGTCTCTAGATGTCTGCGTCACATCCCAGGTGGAAACATCTCAGTTGGATGTGTGTAAGCCGCGTTTTGGTTCCGTTACTTTGCTCGTGTCCACTCTGTCCACCCGAAATAATTGTCCAACATCAACGAATTGTCAAGCCCTCTATATGACCGAATCAGCTCCTGGTCCAGAAGACAAAAATGAAGGAAATAAAATAAGGATTATAAAAAAAAATTAATCACAAAATTTAGACATATATGTTATTCTAAATGACAAAAATACCCTTGTTGTCAAAATCTGTCCAAAATCCAGAATTATGCACTTTTCTTCAATTATAACCATTTTCATTATAAAATTCAAATTACCCATTATTTTAATAATACAATGAAATATATGGGTTTTATAATTGAAAAACAGTAAAAAATACTTATTATTTGGTCAAAAATATGCACGTAAATTTTCTCTGTCAAATACCCCCACACTTAAACTATGCTTGTCCTCAAGCATAAAATGTCAATATGGAAATCAGAGGACACCAATGTTACCAATATTCAAATTTCAATGCAATAAAATCAAACAATTTTCCATGTAAAATCAAACATTCAATAATCTGCATAAAATATCAATTTAATTTCCCATTTTTCAACGATACAAATAATTCACATATTTTATTTTTCCCCTTTGAAAATTGATGGAACTTTTCATTTCATTAATTCAAGCTCCTTGATTCATCATTATTAAATATGCCATGTCATGATTTACCTCACTTTTGATTTTTTTCTCTCATCACTCATGATATTATTCAAGTAGAGTTATGCTAATATCATGAAAACATGCTTCTTATCCATAGGCTTGTAAATGAACTACTTTCTCCATTTTGTAAAGACAAAAGACACATAAAATCATGAGGACTTGCAATTAAGGGTCAAATGACTATGAGGCTTAAGGTTGGTAGGATTTGATGCTTTAAAAATTAATGCTCAAGGAGGAGGATAATATCTTAAGTACAATGCATGATATCAAATTTAAAAGTGTAATGAACTTCTCTCCTTCAAAGTAACATCACCCACTTCCCAAAACTCAAAGTAAAGGTTGTGATCAAATTATGCATAATGAATGATTTGTGCACCCTCTTGAATATTTTTTTACTTTTGTACTTTTTTTTCATTTTTTTCGAAAAATATGATTTGATCAATCCTCACATCCATCACCTAACCACATACGATCAGAAGATCGTCGGTCTGGAAAATAGTGATTTTTGGTTTTCCCAAATCACAACCCATTTTTCTATTTTTTTGGATTTTTTTTATTTTTGTCATTTTTTTTATTCAAGAGGGGAAAACAACAGAGTATCATGAATGATTTCACAACCTTTTATAATTACCACAATAACACCCCCACAATTCTTCCTTACAATGTGTATCATCCCGTCCACCATGATTTCCTTTACCCCCACACTTCAACTTTAAATATCATGCAAATACCAAGAGTAGGGTAGGAATGGATAAAAATGGCTTGAAACATGGTTCAACCCTATAAAGGTCATTCATGGTCTCTATGGGCTAAAAGAAGGATTCATGTAAAGGTGGTATTTTAAGGATAAGTGGCTTTTCAAAGGATGCCTCAATAATTTTAAATGTGTTCTTGTACAGTCATAGATTTGACAAGTTTCAATACATGTTCTGGTCAGTTACATGTCCCAAGATCACTCAAGAAATATGCTCAAGAATAAATATGAAGTACTTGGTCTAGAAATCCTCTCGGGAATAAGAAATATATCATTGGTCAATCACTCATGGAATGACTAATAATAATAAATCAATTAACATCAATTTCAGGAATTAAATGCATGAAAGATGGTTGGGAAATTTTATTTACAGGAATTAATTAGTTCCTTCGAATCATGAGTCATCATTTCAATATCTATTCTTCATGTTTAAAAATTCAATTCTGCATTTCAATCATTTAATCATATCAACCATGAAATCTAAAACATGGCATCACTGGGTTCCTAAGAAACTCATGTCTCCTAGATAAGTCGAGTAAAACATTAATTCAAGTGTGGGCATGCAATTTTATCTTTAAAGCTCAAAACATGTTTTGGACTAAAATGTGGAGAGTTTAAAAGATAAAACACTAAAATTGAACTCCCTTTTTTCCATGAAACATGGTCCTTCCCCTTCAATGTCTGGGGATGCCTTCCACCATTATGAACCTATAAAAGAAAACAACCAAATTAAACATAAGGATCATGTCATTTAAGCTCAAAAAATATAGAAGGAAGGGGGCTGCATGCTGCATTACATCTAGGAAAAGAAAAGAAATTGAAATCTAAATTCTTACAATGCATTTAAAGATAAATCTTGGTACGATCCCCCAAGTGGGCCCTGGCTTCTTTTACTGCCTCCAGAGGGTAGTACCAGCAGTTATCCAAGGTCTGATGGTGGTTGGGTCTTCTTTGACATGAACCACCACATGTGATTTTTCCCAGCATCCACTTCTTCTTTATTTGTGAGGAGGACTCTAAGGATAGAGTATGGCAGATCCCCCCCCCCCCCTTCGCAATATGGTACACCTTGGAAGGTGGGGGTAGGATGAAGTATGGAACATCCTCTTCCTTGGTTGCGACTTGTGCAACCTTCTTATCTTCTAGTGCTGGCTTCATGAGGGATGCATGAAGAGAAGCCTCTTGTCTGATTTTCTTAGGCTCAGCTACCTGGATCTCTTGATGGGGCTCCTCCAATGCATGTTCATTGAAATCAAGGAGCTCCATGTGTTCCTCAACAGGTTCGTGTCCATTGTATTCTTCATCTTCCTCCAAGGCATAGCAAAGAATGTCTGATTCTGTATAATCAAAACAAGAGGGAGTGATATAAAAATCTGTTTCAAAAAAATCAGAAGAGATGGGGTCAAAGAAAGTTTTCACTCCCCGAGTTGGTTCAGCTTCAATCTCCACCTCAGTGGTAAGTGCCTCTTGGAGTATGATGGTGGAAGGTGAAGGCAGGTAGTCATGCTCCTCCCCCTCGAGTTTGGCCTCAAGTTCATGGATGTCTTCTGTGAAATCTGGGACAACTAGTGGCACTTCCTTCTTGGCCTTGAATCTTTTTAAGTCTGTTTGAAGTTCATTAACCATAGCCATCAAGTCTTTAGGTGAGATGCATGTTGTAATGCCTCTTTCCATATGCTTGACCATTATCATCAGCGCATCAGCTCTTCGTTGGAGGGCCTCCTCAGTGTACTTGTGTTCTTGCACCTGTGAGTAATTTTCAGTCCATGTCGAATAATAATCATTTGAATTCATCATGGAATTTTTTTTATTTTATAAAAAGAAATGAAATCTTACTAAGATGTGAAAATAGAAAACGTAAATGAATAACTGATTGGCCTCCCAGAAACGGCGCCAATTTTAATGCACGCCTGTCGTGGGGCGTGGACAAAAACAATTATATTTTTTTCCTAGTGCAGCACAGTGGCTGACCAGGGTCGTCTCTCTTGAGGAGCCTTCTCAATTTGGTTCACTTACTTTATTCTATATCACCTAATCTATCTCTTTTTGTGGTTTTTTAATTATTTAAAACAATGAAATGAAAAGTAAGAATTCTAAATTTATACTTAGATGCAAGTCTAAACAGAATGTAGTTAGGAAGAAAGTATTTGGTTTGGGGTTTGGCAATGGATTCAATCATTATTCTCCTTTATATGTTTGATTCTAATTTGATAACTCAAACATGAAATCTCATGTTTGAATTACTATTATTTTCCAGAATAGAAATAGCTTGAGTTGCATGTCATTGGGGACGGTCACCCAATCGGGGACATTCGCCTCGCCCAAGAATACAACTCAAGTCTATCACAAATTTAGAATAAACATTAATGAAAACTCATGAACTTCTTGACCTCCCCCCGAGCCAAGCCTCGGGGTCAGCCTCTCATTTCCAAGAGTTGGAGATCACAATGGTGGATGGATGAGGAGAGAGAGAGAAAGAGAGAGAGGAGAGAGGGAAAGAGGAAGATTAAATAAAATATAATGAAAGTGAAAATAAAAATAATAATAATAATATAACTTATTATTATTATGATTACTTAAGAAAATAGTTTTCAAAAAAAGAGAGATAAAGAAAGTAAAATAATTTGAAATTAAGATTGAGATATTGTGAATACTGATAATAATAATAATAATAATAATAATAGTTTTTAATTATTATTATTATTATTATAATAATTGAAGAAATTAAATGGTGGAAACCAAAATAAAAATGCATGGATAAATTGAAAAGAAATTCAAAATACAAATGAAAATTAAAACAAAAATAAAAACAAAATAAGAATAAAATAAAAAGAAGAAATGAAGGTCGAAGAGAGGAGCAGCAGCGGCCCATGCCACGGTGGGATCCCTACTTGGATTTGGGTGTCGAACTGATGATTTTGGAAGGAGGAGAGGGCCTCCTTTTATAGGCAGATTTCCATTCCCCGAAAGTTTGTGCGTTGTTGGACCCATAAATTGTCGATTAACGCGTTTCCTCCTTCATAAAAGATGTTCATAAATGTGTTTTATGTCTCCCTTCAAAATTTCAGCACATTTGGACTCCGGATATAGAAGGTATGAATTTTACATTGAAGTCTTCTGTTTCTGGACGAAGCTTCCAGGAAGGTTCCTCCAAAAGTATGTCATTCAATGGCCTCCTTAATGACCTCAAACATCCACCAAATATTTTTTATAGTCAGTTCTAGATGTCCTCGTCACATCCCAGGTGGAAAACTCTCAGTTGGATGTGCGTAGGCTGCGTTTTGGTTCCGTTACATTGCTGGTGTCCACGCTGTCCGCCCGAAACAATTGTCCAAACTCAATGAATTTTCAAGCCCTCTATATGACCGAATCAGCTCCTGGTCCAGAAGACAAAAATGAAGGAAATAAAATAAGGATTATAAAAAAATTTTAATCACAAAATTTCGACATATATTTTATGCTAAATGAAAAAAATACCCTTGTGGTCAAAATCTGTCCAAAATCCAGAATTATGCACTTTTCTTCAATTATGACGATTTTCATTATAAAATTCAAATTAACCATTATTTTAATAAATCAATGAAATATATGGGTTTTATCAATGAAAAACAGTAAAAAATACTCATTATTTGGTAAAAAATATGCACGTAAATTTTCTATGTCAATCTTCAATAGTGTTATCATAATGTTTTCTTCTCATTTCAAATACACGAGATCACATTGAAGAAAATCATAATAATATTCCATAAAATTCCTTAGTTGTGAAATGTATAGAATATTGTACTCTTTAGCATATTTTATATAAATTCCAAATTAACATGTGATGTGTGGAAAACATTGTTAATGGGTTTGGACATACATTGGAAAATTATAAAGACCCTTGTGTAGTATAATGGATACCCATAGGTATTGTTCTCTCTTGATGATTATGTATATCATTTATAATCTCTAATTTATATTATATTATATTATTTTTTTTTAATAAATTTTTTTTATTATTTTATTATTAATTATATATAGGTATTAAAAATGATTATTTATTAATGGATGAATTAAATTTATAATTAAAATTAGTGGAATAATGTTTTGAGGTAATGAAATACATGTTATTAGTAACACTTCTAGAATTGTAGAATTCCCTGATAAATGTTATTTATTAATGTTCTTAAATTATATATCATTTTACATAAAATAATAAATCCATAGAGTGAATGAATTATTATATCACTTTACCAATTTAATTTTATAATATTGTAACCTATATCATTAATATATCACCTAGCTTGTTGTAGAATGTTTTAACAGGCATTTTAGATATGTAATCGTGTCTTTGTGAAATTACACAACACTTATCTATTTACAACTAACACTGTGTTACTAAACTAAAAAAAATGGTATGTATAATTTCACGAGGAAGAATAAGTGATCAGTGGGTAGACATTAGTGGGATATCACTTCACTTATTGAACCAGTGACTAAAAACATATAATTTTCACGAAAACATAATAATTAAAATGTTACTAAAAAATACATTTCATAGAATCCTTCCCTTGAAATAGAAATGATAGTTAGTCCTATATTAAAAGGTAAAAATATCAATACTGATGGGTAAAAGCATAACTGAAATGAAAAATTATGGAACTGAGAGAGAGAGAGAAAGGGAAAAGAGAGTGTGAAGACTAATGAATTAAATAACATTAATTATAGATGAAATAATAAAATAAATAGTAAATTAAACCAAGAAAAGTATTATTACTTAAAATATGATAACTTACTAGATATAACAAATCTACATCATCCAAACCCATTTCATACGAGAGGGAGAGTGTTTGTATACGCATTAGAGGACCCTTCAATAATTCTTTGAAATTAATGGATGGTCTTTATGTAAGGTTGGATGACATGTGGATCTCTCCACATATGTAAATTTTTTATAGTTACACTTGATTTTTTTATTCTTTAAAAGAACCATAGAAATATCAAATATTTTTTAATGGTTTCTTTTTATTTTTATAAAAAATGAATGTCACAAGGGAGGGATATTCATATTATACATTTCTTTGAGCGAGAGTTTGTGCATGAAATCCATATAGATTTAGTACAGATGCAACAACCTTAGTTCATACTTTTTTAGTGTTAATTAATACTTATAGTTGATCACAATTAGTAAAATTTGGTTTCTAACTCATATTTTCAATCGATTAGTTGAGATTGTAATTTCTGATTGAATTATGGGTGAGTTAAAAGTGTTGTCTCAATAGAAGATAATGATGATGTGATTAGATGGTGTGTTTTTATAATATTTATTTTACTATATTATTTCACCAATCCCATGCCAAAAAATTTGTTGGGGATGTGTGCTTCTATATATATTCAAACATGACTAACATGTGGGAAAAATGTATCCACACTCCATGTGTACTTATTTTATTACGAATTTACTTAGAATTTAATTGTTTTTATTGTCTGACAACTATCAATTTTCCTATTTAAAAAATAAAACAATTTCCCACATAATATTTTCTCATGAGTGAGACTCTAATTGATAATTTTATTTCCAGTAATCTTTAACATGTAGTTTTTATTTTTAGGGGTTTATGTTGATTGTTTATTATGGAACCTATCTCTAAATCTCCACCATATGTCAATGAAGCTAGGAAAATATATTCAATTAGACAATGGGATATACCATTACTCTCACACATCAAACCCTTTATCACCCTATATTTTCCCCAGTCAATTTTGACATACCCATTCAATGTGTCTATGTAGCAATGCATAAATTTAAGAATGTTTACTTCTGATTTAATATGTGTCATATTTATTAATATAGAATATTATAAAATTAATTAACAACCAAAAAAACATCAAAATATTACATTACTATTAAATATTAATATCACAATAAATATAATAATAATGGATTAATATGACAATATAAATGTTTTTCTCTAAGAAACTATACGTGTATTTTTGATAAATCATATTTATTTTCATTTAGTTCAAATATATTTTATGAAAAAATTTTAAATTTTAATTAATCTTTATTTTTATAATAAGACATTTCTTATTTGATTAAATCATTTGTAATTTTATAAGGTATGAAATTTTATCATGTCATGAAAATTTATATTTTTTAATAAATAATGGGTTTCTTCAAAAAATAGATTTCTAATATTTATAATAAAAATTATATAGAATGGATATTATTTTTGGAATCATCACATGAAAATTATATTAGGGTGACTCCATTTTATTTGTTTTTTTAAATGGGTTTTTAATGAATAGTAATGAATACCATTTTTACAAGAATGGTAACATATTTGACATCATCATGATATTAGAATAAATTAAAAATTTCTAAAAAAATTGATTTTCCAAATATTTATAAGGGGGAAAATAATACACCTAAATACAACAGATTAAATTTGTAAACAAATGTTTCAATCATTGAAACATAATATATATATATATATATTATTACATTTTTTCAATTTTTTTTGAATGTTTTTTCTTTAACTAGGATTTTCATATATTACATTCATTTTTTTCAGTTATTATAATTTCATATAACTATATTTTTTATATTAATAAAATTAAATTCCAGGGTAATTTATATGATTTTATTCTTTGAAAAAAATTATAAAATAATCAATATTAAAATTCAGAAAAACTCAAATCCATATATATTAATACATTCTCCCCCTTAAAATGAAAAATCACTTCTCATCAACATCTAAAATCCAAAAAATTTCCCTTTTATCATTTTTTAATCCTCTTATTTCCCTTAAATAATTTTTTTTAATCACACAATATCAAGCCTTCAATTATATTTTCATTTATTATAACCTTAAAGATGAGGTGAACCAAATTATATTTTGATGCTTCATTGTCATTTTTTTAAACTCTACGTATATTGGTTTTTAAATTTAATAAATTTATTGTATATACTATTTATCCACCTCTTTTGAAACATCAAGTTAATGGTCATTTTTATCCACATATGATAACATTTTAAATTCCATACTTATCCCTTATAACATTAATTGTTATTATATTTTATAAAATATAAATTTATTTTAATGTATCTTATTAACTACGTTTACATAAATATAAATAAAAAACAATCAATATCATTGAATCGATACAAAACATGATTATTTAAATAAATATCACTAATCTACTCATTCTTTAAAATAATAATAATAAATAATAATTCACTACATTGATTCCCCATGAGAGTAGTTTCATTCTATTTTCATTGTTGCATTGTGTAGCACTTTGGTGATTGTACCACCATTTTGAAATAGTAATTAATAAATATAAATAATTAAAATTGATAAAAAATTAAAAAAAGGAATATAATTCACTTATAGAATTATGTTTTAGAAAACGTAAATATATTATATAGAATGTGAAAACATGGAAAAAATATAATGGGTCCTAAGGTATGGGGAATCTCAAAACAAACACAACTGCTTGCTTCATAACCAACTTATTTATTTTGCAACACGATTTTGTAAATTCATTATAAATATGTTATTGTTTATTATCAATTTATACTTTAAAAGTTATATATTTTCCCACCTCATTGTGAGTATTTTTGTAACGCCCCGACCCCAGTCACCCAGAGTCGGTGCATTATTACATAACATTGGTATGATCACAAGAAAGATCAAATCTCGAAAGACCAATTAGTTTAGTAGCCTTGGAAACACTAGATATATTCATAATGTTTTACATTACATCATAAAAATGAAAACTACAACAACAGTCTCCATAGTCCACACTCATATCCCCTCAAACTATCCCTATAGGTCATTTATAATTTACTTCTTCACATCCTGGGAAAAATAGAACATAGAAAATGGGTGAGCTCAAATGCCTAGTAAGGATAACAATATAGAGAAAACTTTCATAAATAAGAATAAAAATTGAAGGCAATGTATAACTAAAACAAAGCCTTTAAACTTGATCTTGAACATAGTATGGAAAAATAAAATGAAATAATTCCATTTACTTATGCACATGGATATTCTAATAGTAGAATAATCACATTCAATATCAATAACAACTTTCATAATGATGGAATGCATAATTCCAGACTATCATAACCACATAGCCAAGGCCTCATGCCAATACTACAAATAAGATTTTTCCAAGGCCTTGTTCCAAGACACTACTTTGTCTCATGATACCTACTGATGCATTGAGGAGTTATAGCGGGCTCCACCCGTCACATATTAAGTCCAATGCATTCCCATATTAAAAGGTTTAAACATAACATAAACATTCATATTAAAACTAGCATATGAAATGTAAATACTTCATCCATAAACCACTAATGCTATAAAAATAACACATCCACGGTCAAACGTATCAGAAAACCTTCAATACAGTAAAGAAGTTTTGTATCATAATAAATCAACTTCAAATAAGCTTAAAATCCATCAATGGATGCTGACATAGAGGAAATCAAAACTGTTTTTAGAAAAATATCCCTTTCTATTTTGAAATCATTTAAGAGTCATATATCTATAAAATAAAACACTTTCTTTGAAAATATTTTTATAATCTTGTAATGGAATCATCGACGATTTTATAACGGCGGAAAATATCTTCACCCGCCGTATAAGTTAAAAAAACATTCTTATCTTAATTCTGTAGAAAAGGTTAAAAAGGACCATGTTTGGAAAACAATGGGAAGATTCCTTTATAAACCACTTATAAAAGTCAAAAATTTTATAAAATACTTTAACCCATAGTAAAAATAATGTTTTGAAATACATTTTAAAGAAACATGGATGTGGATGATAAAGAAGTCTCAGTAGATTATTACGTATAAACAACCTCAGATAATGAAGAGATTGCGAAATAAAACCTTACCTTGTAATTTCCCTTGTTGAGGGTAGGTTAACCTCCTATTTAATGATGAAATAATTGTTATTAAATTATACAAGAATCATTTACATTAATATGATATCATATATGATCTTGTAACATTTCTTTGTTAATAATATCTTAGAATTATCGTCGTTTCAGGTGTTAACTTACTCATTTTCTTTTATATGTTTTTCTACGCAAGCCATTATTTTCATGTATATGTTGTATATTATTCATATCCAGAATGATATAAAGGAATTAAACATTATTTTTAAATCATCAAATGATAATTATACTTTAATGGATATGATAGAGAATGAATCTCATCGCGTTGGTGGAGACAGTAGTCCGTACGTACGCACGAGCGAAAATATCATTCTTTTGATATTAAAATAATATATAATTGGATGGTATATCATATATACAGAATCATTACCATGTTATATTTATTATTTAAATGAATTACACGTCATTATTATACCCATCCAAATAATTATTTATTTAAATAACAATTACACCACGACATGGAGACGGTAATCTGTACGTTCGCACGTATAGCGACATGTCATTAAAAGGATGGATAGAATAATGAATATGGTAGTACCATATTTATAATAATATTATAGTATATAAGAGAAAATGGATTCATTATTTTATATTCTTAATAACAAATAAAGAATAATTTTAAGAAGAAATGAATTTGAAAAAGGGTGGTGAAAACATTACCTCTTCTTCGGGTTCTTCCTTTTGATTTGATCAAAAGGGTTCCTTAGGTTGGATTTATGATCAAACTAAGGAATATAAGTTGTAGTGAGGGATGTTTAGAGAGTATTTGGTCATGGGTTGGCCAAACCAAAAGGCTTTGAAGGTGTGATGTAATGAGAAGGGGGAGTTCCCTTTTATAAGAGGGGTGAGGGGAACCTTTGGAAAAGCTAGAAATATTATTTAATAATAAATTCATATACCGATTATAATGGATCAAAAGTGGATTATTTAAAGGATAAGGTTGGTATGGGTCGAAAAACACTCAACCAATATAATTTATATTGGTTTGGGTCATTATATTAACCTTATCTTTTAGTTTTAACTATTTGTTATTTGTTTGACACTTACCATGTCACTTTGTATTTTTATATTATATAGTTAATAAGCATACTATATACCTCCAAGTGACCCCCAAGTGGTCCATTAATGATAATAATATCATTATATAAGTCTCTTGGACGATCCTTAGATTTTTAGAAATTGAATATCAAATAATAATATAATATTTGTTTTAAAAACTCTTTTATGTCAATTTTGACACTATTTAGAAAATTAATTTTTGTGAAAATCATAACAGAATGATTACTTCGCGAAAAGTAACTTAAATCAATCCTAATATGTCATATTGACCACTAAAATTAGTTTAATTCATAAAAAGTCTCAAATTATATTTATTTGGGTATTTATAATATCAATTATTTTAATTTTTCACTATTATGGTAATTATTACATCATCATTGTGTCAAAAATAAATTAAATTCTTTATTGTCTAAAAATTATAAATAAACTAAAATTATATAGGGAATCCTTTTAAATTTTTAATAAATATTTACAATAGAATTTAACTTATGTATAACCTTATATTAAAAATGTTTTAGTAAATAATCATTGATTTTAACTCTTTTAACTCTTCTTTGAATTAAATAATAATAAATGTCCTAATATAATCCAAGTACACATAATGATAATATTTTATTCCTAAGGTTGTTTTTGGTCGAGATACACTTGTCCAATAGAATTAAGTCATGTGTTAGGGTAATATTAATATCATTTTTACCCTTAATTACCCTATTTACTTTTAACCATGGTAAATAAAAGTAAAAAGTTACTATTCACCATAAATTATTTTCATCTCATTGAACCACATCATACTACTTGATATTAACCCAGTCTCTCATATTTTTGAAATTACACTCACAGAAGCGGTAAATTCATGTTTTATGAAAAATTTATTTTTTTATCTACCACTTTGTGGTTTCACTATTCATAAAAAAATGCCATTTTTTTAGAAAAATACCAAAAATTCACCGTAGGCTAATTTCGATATTCTGAACCCAAAAATGAAGTCCATTTTGAAAAATGAATTTTATAAATTTCAAAAATTGTGAATTACTATTCATAACGGCTAGTTTGATTGGTTTTGGTGTGTTAGAACTCAATGTTGTGTACAACACACACTATTGATTTATTCAAAGAGAAGCGTACCATAGAAGCTTGGGGTGTTACATTTTCCACTCCTTCAAATAATTTCATCCTCGAAATTTCTAGAATACTACCACATGAAAAGACTCGGGTGGTTCTTCATCATGAGTTCCTCTGGTTCCCACATTGCCTCTTCCATCTTATAGTTTCTCCACAAGACTTTTACCAGATGAGTCGTCCAGTTTATCATTACTTGTTCTCTCATATCAAGAATCTTGACGGGCTCTTCACAATAAGACAGTTCGGGTTCTAGTTCTAATTCCTCATAGGTGAGTACATGCGTTGGGTTAGGCATGTATTTCCTTAATATTGATATGTGGAACACATCATGAACTTTGGAGAGATTTGGCGGCATTGCCAAATGGTAAGCTATAGCCCCAATTCCTTCTAGAATTTTGAAAGGTCTGATGTACCTGTGACTCAATTTACCTTTCTTACCAAAACATAAGAATCCCTTCCATGGCGATACCTTCCGAAAAACATGATCGCCGACTTCAAATTCCAAATCCTTCCTTTGATTACCGGCATAGATCTTCTGCCTACTTTGAGCTGCATTGATATGGTTTTGGATTACATTCACCTTTTCCATCGTTTTATCCACCAGTTCGGGTCCTACAAGTTTTCTTTCACCAACTTCATCCCAACAGGTTGGTGTGCGACATCTCTTTCCGTATAATGCTTTATATGGTGCCATATGAATACTCCAATGGAAGCTATTGTTATAGGAAAATTATACCTGAGGTAAATATTGATCCCACATACACTGAATGTCATGTGAGTAGGATCTCAACATGTCTTTTAATGTTTGAATAGTTCTTTTTGAGTGTCCATCTTTTTTAGGGTGGTAGGCAGTGCTCAAATGACGTTCAGTATCAAAGGCTTTCTGAAGACTTTTCCAGAATCATGAAGTAAAATGTGGATCACGATCAGAAACAATCTATAGGGGTAATCCATGAAGTCTCACAACTTCATTAATATATAGTCTTGCTAGTCATTCAAGAGGTAAATCTTTTATTATAGCAAGAAAATGTGTTGACATGGTAAGACGATCAATAATGACCCATATTGCATCGTTCCTTCTAGGAGCCTCTGGTAGTCCCATGACAAAGTCCATCGTGATTTTGTCCCATTTCCACTCTGGTATGGGAAGGGGTTGCATGACTCCTCCAGGCTGTTGCCTTACAGCTTTCACATGTTGAAAAACTATACATCTTGACACAAAATCATCAATCTATCTTTTCGTGTTGTCCCACAAAAAATGTTCCTCCAAATCCCAATACATTTTTGTGCTCCTAGGGTGTATAGAGAAATTGGAACTATGAGGATCATTCAGTAATTCCATTTTTAGATCTGGTATATCGGGAACACAAAGTCTCTTCCCAAATTTCAAAATTCCATCTTCATACACAAAGTATCTCAATCTCCCATCATTCACAGCTTTAATCTTCATTTGAAATTCATCATCATCAGTCTGAGAACTCTTAATCTTTTCTAGTAAAGATGGTTTGGAAACCATTTGAAAAAGCATTGATGTTTCACCTTCCCTGGTTATTCCCATGTCCATCTTCACTAGATCCATTAAAATTAGATCCCTTTCAATTCTCATATTGTTCAAAACGCCATGATCTTTTCTGCTCAAAACATCTGCCACCTTGATAGCCTTCCCCAGGTGGTAGTGTATCATGCAATCATAATCCTTGAGTAATTCAAGCCATCTACTTTTCCTCAGGTTGATTTATTTTTGTGATAAAACAGACTTCAAAATCTTGTGATCAGTATAAATCTCACATTTTTCACCATATAGGTAGTGCCTCCATATCTTCAAAGCAAAGATCACAGCTGGTAACTCAAGACCATGAGAAGGATAGTTTTGTTCATGAATTTTCTACTGTCGTGATGCATAGGCAATAACAATATCATTTTGCATAAGAACACAACCAAGTCCTTTATTCGATGCATCACAATAAATAACGAACCCATCATTCCCCGATGGTAGAGTCAATATAGGATAATTGACTAAAAATCCCTATAGTTCATCGAATCATTCTTCTCACTCTTTTTTCCAAAAAAATTTAACCCCTTTACGTGTGAGCTTCGTTAATGGGTTAGCCAATTAGGAAAAATTCTAGAAGAAACGTCGATAATAACCTACCAAACCAATAAAGCTGCGTACCTCAGTTTTACTCGTTGGTGCTGGCCAGTCTTGTATTGCCTTGGTCATAGATGGATCAATAGAGATTCCATCTTTAGAGACAACATGTCCAACAAAAGAAATCTCCTGGAGCCAGAATTCACACTTGGTAAAATTCCCATATAATTCATGTCTTCTCAAGGTCTTCAGGATAATGCACAATTGATTTTCATGATCTTCATAGCTTTTGGAGTATACCAAAATATAATCAATAAATACCACCACATATTCATCGAGATATTCCTTGAAAACTCTATTCATCAGATCTATGAATACAGAGGGTTCATTAGTCAAACCAAAAGGAATTACTGTAAACTCGTAATTCCTGTACCTGGTTCGAAATGCTGTCTTCAGAATTTCTTCCTTATTCATACTCAACTGATGTTATCCAGACTGAAGGTCAATCTTTGAAAAGTATTAAGCTCCATGCAGTTGGCCAAATAATACATCAATGCGAGGTAGGGGATACTTGTTATTTGTTTTCATATAATTGATCTACCTGTAATCAATACATAACCTCATAGATCCTTTTTTCTTTTTAACCAAAAGAACAGGGGATCCCCCTGGAGAAACACTAGGGAGAATAAATCCCTTTTTACTCAATTCCTCCAGTTTTTTCATTATTTCAAATAATTCTACAGTGGCCATTCTATAAGGGGTCTTCAATATAGGCCTTGATCCAGGAATTAAATCAATAGAAAACTCAACTTCTCGGTCTGGAGGATGTCCATGTAAATCTTCCAGAAACACATCTACCTATTCTTTCACAATAGGTACATCCTCTATTTGAACATTCCTTTCCTCACCCACTGTCATTTCATTCTCTTCCTCCACAATAATTGAATTTAGTTGAGCTACTAGGGGTGGATCTAGATAATAATTAGGTGGTGACAATTATTCTCTAAAGATATGGTGTTCCTTATCATCATCATCAAAAATCGTAACCTCCTTCTTCTTACAATAAATCATCGCATCATGGTCCAAAATCCAATCCATACCGAGGATTATATCAAACTCAATCATAGGTATGAAGATGAGATCAGTGGATAAAAAACATTTATGTGCTCTAATGGGAAATGATTCACAAAACTTTGTTGCAATGATACTTTCCTTAGGAGTTTTAACTGACAACTCCCTTGTTAAATCAAATTATAAATATCTAATTTTCATAGTAAACTGGGAATATATGAGACAATGCGATGATCCAGAATCAAATAATACATTTGATAAATTTGAGGAAACCATTAAATTACCTGCCAACATGTCTTTTGGAGCTTCTACCTCAACAGTAGTGATAGCATAATCTTGGTCTTTATCCCTTGGCTTTTTCTGAGGTAAGTTTCCCTGAAGCTTAGGACATTCATTTTCATAATGTCCCTTCTCCCTGCAATTGTAGCATTGGACATCTGTAGCTTCCTTCTTCTCCTAGAAATCACGAGCTTGGTGGCCTTTTTTTCCACACTTGTAACAGACTCCCTTTCCTTTTAAGAAAGTACACAGGTTTTTCTTCCCACATTTACTGCAGGATGGATATTCAACTTTTCCCTTCTTCCCTTTATTTCCATTCCCAGATTGATCAGTAGATCTCTTCTTGCTTTTCTTTAAAGTCATAAGACATAGATAATTCCTTTTCTATCTTGATAGCAAATGAGACAATGTCTTCATACGATGAGAAGGATTGTGAGACTAATGCTCAACGGAGAAATGGTTTTAACCCATCAAAGAAACAATCTATCTTAATTCTGGGGTTATGTATATAATCTCCAGTATACCTTGCTAACCTTGTAATGTTATCCTCATACTTTGCGACATTCTCATCATCATTTTGTCTCAGACTTAGAAATTTCCTTTCCATATCTCCTCGATGGTCACGAGGAAAGTATTTTTCTAAAAACAGATATTTGAACTCCCTCCATTTCATATTTGATCCTTTATCATCCTCCTTCATGTTTTGAATCAATGACCACCATTGATCAGCATCTACAGTGAGGTGGTAAACTGCCATGATAACTTTTTCCCTTTCACTACTCGCCAAAGCCTGAAATATTTTCTCTAGGGAATTTATCTATTTCTCAGCTACTAAGGGATTTGTACTCCCATTGAACCTTGGTGGTTTTTGCCTCATGAAGCGATATATCATTAATCCTCCACGTTGCAGATCAGGGTGCTCAATACGGGTAAGGTTATTATTCATAACCTGAGTGAGTTGTCCCGGTATGGTGATTAGATGATTAGCACCAGTTTCATCACCAGCTCTACTATAATTATCTTTAGCGGGAGGGAAATACATACATGGAGTGTGTGCATTCATACAGTTTCCATTTCTTCCACTACGAACCATTTCTAAACAACGGCATTAACTAGATCAGTTTATGAATCAAAATACATAATTTCATACTTATAAATCACTTAACATAAATTGAACTATTTATGGATATAATCCATAATCATAAAAATGTTTTCTTTGGGGAAGTATATACTCATAAACCATTCATAATGATTTGTAAAGAAAATGGGAGTTATCCAAAGCATATCCCCCATTAGTGTTATAACCAAGAGTGAAACAAGGCCTGTTGTCGTGCACCAGTTCCCGTTCGAGTCTAGTTCAAAGTGGTGTTTTTGAGTTTTACCCCTAGGTACATCTGTGCCAGAGTTTCCTCTACCTGCTCATATCCAGACATGAATGTATTGCTCAGAAAACTCACAAAATCTCGACAAAACCAAAATTCTAGGAGGTTCTTCTATACTAATCCTCAATGTCCATCTTAGGTCTATGTGATCTAATCAGAGTTTATCTAAATCTATATTCCAAGGTTTGTAATAAACTTCCTCTGATACCAACAATAATGCCCCAACCCCAGTTACCTAGAGTCGGTTCATTATTACATAACATTGTCATTATCACAAGAAAGATCAAATCTCAAAAAACCGATTAGTTTAGTAGCCTTGGAAACACTAGATATATTAATAAAGTGTTACATTACATCAAAAAAAATGAAAACTACAAAAACATAGTCTCCATAGTTCACACTCTTATCCCCTCATACAATCCTTGTAGGTCATTCATAATTTACTTCTTCACATCCAGGGAAAAATAAAACATATAAAATGGGTGAGCTCAAATGCCCAGTATGGATAACAATATAGCGGAAACATTCAAAAATAAGAATAATCATTTAAGGCAATGTATAACTAAAACAAATCCTTTTAAACTTGAACTTCAACATAGTATGGAAAAATAAAATAAAATAATGCCATTTACTTATTCAGATGGATATTCTACTAATCGAATAATCACATGCAATATCAATAAGAACTTTCATAATGATGGAATGCATAATGCCAGACTATCATAACTACATAGCCAAGGCCTTGTGCCAAGACTACAAATAAGATTTTTTCAAGGCCTTGTTCCAAGACACTAGTTTGTCTCATGAGACCTACCGATGCATCGAGGAGCTATAGCGGGCTTCAGCCATCACATATTACATCCTATGCGTTCCCATATGAAAATGTTTAAACATAACATAAAAATTCGTATTAAAACTAGCATACGAAATTTAAATACTTCATCCATAAACCAAGAATGGTATAAAAATAACACATCCATATTAAAATGTATCACAAAACCTTCAATACAATATAGATGTTTTTTATCATAATAAATCATTTAAAAATAAGATTAAAATCTATCAAAGGATGTTGACATATATGAAATCAAAACTATTTTAAAAGAAATATCTATTTCTATTTTGAAATCATTTAAGATTCATATATCTATAAAATAAAACATTTTCTTTGAAAATATTTTTATAAGATAGTAAGGGAAGATTCGACTATTTTTTAATGGTGGAAAATAGCCGCACCCTCCGTATAAGTTAAAAAAACATTCTAACCTAAATTCCGTCGAAAAGGTTAAAAAGGACCTTGTTTGGAAAATGACAGAAATATTACTTTATAAACCACTTATAAAAGTTTATAAGGGTATAAATGAGTTTATCTAATAGTAAAAAAATGTTTTCAAATACATTTTTATGAAACATGGATGTGGATGATAAAGAAGCCTCAATATATTATTACGTATAAACAACCTCAGATAATGAAGAGACTACAATATAAAACCTTACCTTGTACTTTTACTTGGTTGAGGGTAGGATAACCTCCTGTATAATGGTGAAATAATTGTTACTAAATTATACAAGAATCATATAAATTAATATGATATCATATATTATCTTTTAACATTGCTTTGATAATAATATCTAATAATTATCGTTGTTTCGGGTGTTAACTTACACATTTTCTTTTATATGTTTCGTTACGTAAGCCATGTTTGTCATGGATAGGTTGTATCTTATTCAAATCAATAATGATATCAAGTCCTTAAACATTATTTTTAAATCATCAAATGATATTTATACTTGAATGGATACGATGGAGAATGAACCTCATCGTGTTCATGGAGACGGTTGTCCGTACGTACGCACGAGCGACAATATCATTCTTTTGATATTAAAATAATATATAATTGGATGGTATATCATATATACAGAATCATTATCATGTTATATTTATTATTGACATGAATTAAACATCATTATTACTCCCATCCAAATAATAATTTACTGAATAACAATTACACCACGACGTGGAGATGGTAAGCCGTACGTACGCACGTATGGTGACATGTCATTCAAAGGATGGATAGAATACTGAATATGGTTGTACCATATTTATAATAATATTACAGAATATAGGAGATATTGGATTAATTATTTTAGACTGGGAATAACAGAGAAATATGAAGTTGATGAAGAAATGAATTTTAAAAAGGGTGGTGAAAATGTTACCTCTTCTTCGGGTTCTTCCTTTTGATTTGATGAAAAGGGATCCATAGGTTGGCTTTCTGATCAAACTAAGGAATCTAGGATGTAGTGAGGGAAGTTGAGAGAGTATTTGGGTACGGGTTGGCCGAACCAAAAGGCTTTGAAGGTGTGAAGTAATGAGAAGGGTGAGTTCCCTTTTATAAGAGGGGTGAGGGGCATCTTTGGAAAAGCTAGAAATATTATTTTATAATAAATTCATATTCAGTTTCTAATGGATAAAAACTGGATTATTTAATGTTTATGGTTAGGATGGGTCTAAAACCACTCAACCAATATAAATTAGATGGGTTTGAGTCGTTATATTAACCATATCTTTTAGTTTTAACTCTTAGTTAATTAGTTTGACACTTACCATGTCACTTTGTATTTTTATATTATATAGTTAATAAACATACTATATACCTCCAAGAAACCCCCAAGTTGTCCATTAATGATACACCTGGAATGATATAAGTCTCTTGCCCGATCTTTAGATTTTTAGTAATTGAATATCAATTAATAATATAATAATTTTTTTAAAAACTCTTTTATGTCAATTTTGACACTATTTGGAAAATTGATTTTTGTGAAAATCATAACAGAATGATTAATTCGAAAAAAGTCAATTAAATCAATCCTAATATGTCATATTAAGCTATAAAGTTAGTTTAATTCATAAAAAGTCTCAAATTATATTTATTTGGGTATTTATAATATCAATTATTTTAATTTTTTATTATTATGGTAATTACTGCATCCTCATTATGTAATAAATAAATTAAATTATTTATTGTCTAAAAATTATAAATAAAATATAATTATGTAGGAAATATTTTTATATTTATAATGAATATTTAAAATAGAATTTACCTTATGTATAACCCTATATTAAACATGTTTTAGTGAATAAACTATGATTTTACCTCTTTAAACTCTTCATTGAATTAAATAATAATAAATTTCCTAATCTAATCCAAGTGGACCTAAATGATAATATTTTATTCATAAGGTTGTTTTTGGTCAAGATAAACTTGTCCAATATAATTAGGACATATGTTGGGGTCATATTAATATCATTTTTACCCTTAATTACCCTACTTACTTTTAACTGTGGTAAATAAAAGCAAAAAGTTACTGTTCACCAAAAATTATTTTCATCTCATTGAACCACATTTTACTCCTTGATATTAACCATGTCTATCGGATTTTCGAAATTACACTCACAGAAGTGGTAAAATTAAGATTTAAGAAAAATTTAATTTTTTAACTACCACTTAGTGGTTTCACTATTCATCAAAAAAAGATGTTTTTTAGAAAAATACCAAAAAAAAGAACCCTAAGCTAATTTCGGTATTCCGAACACAAAAATGAAGTCCATTTTGAGAAATAAAATTAATAAATTTCAAAATGTGGGAATTATTATTCATAACGGCTAGTTTGATTGGTTGTGGTGTGTTAGAACTCAATGTTGCGTACAACACATGCTATTGATTTATTCAAAGAGAAGCGTACCATAGAAGCTTGGGGTGTTACAATTTTTGGTCCATCATTATGATTAATTTTCAAGTTACTATTCTAGATAACAATTCTTGATACATTAACATTTTTTTCTATTTTTATGAAAACACGATCTTATCCATTTTAATTATACCCATTAATACCTAAAATGATGTTCTCACTTTATATTTTGGAGAAAATACGTTATTCCTTCTTTTTTATATTCCATATGATGTTTTCATGAAACCAAATATTTTTTCATGGGTTTATTTTTTGTTCATGATTGATAAATGTCCCCCTTCAATGTGTAATGCACGCTTGGGACCATATTATGACATGATGGGGGTCCTAGAATTATATATCTCTATAATTATTTAGAAAATGTGATAGATCAAATGATATTACTAGTATTATGTGGGAACATGATTATATATATTTCCACATTTTATGAAATGATGACTTGAACACATATGTTATGTGTAAATATAAATCTTCATTTCTTCTTATCTTATGTGTGTTATTTGAAAACAATGTTATGATGTTTAATTATTATAAATTTCCACATTAAAATTTATTTTTAAATGATTAGTTTATTATTTATTTAGATCCTTTTATTATTGTATGATGGTGATGGTTATTTTATACAATGTACTATAATGTTTCTTGTCTCATGCCACTTACCTTTTATTCCTCTCTTTTTTTAACTTTTTTCTCACCCTTTATTTCATATATATATATGATAATGAGATATACAAATTATAAACTAAAATCTAATAGTTGTATCTTGATGAATAAACTAAATATAGTTTTATGTTTTATTATGTTGTATGAATATAATTTTTCCAATATTCAAATCTGTTGAATTCTAAATGGTATTACTATTATTATGTTACTTATCATAAAAATTGATGCAATAACCTTGTTTAAAAAATATTGGTTGTAACAATTTGTAGTCTAGGTCATCTTGATATGGTTTGAGGAAATTTTTTTAATAAAATAACACTTTATACCTTCTATATAGTATAATAACTATAATAAAATAAGAAATATTTAATATAGTCATACTTTACAAAATTAAATCCGAATTTAATAAATCCAATTAGTATAAGAAATTATTGAAATTTATCAATTTACGTCCATTCTATTCTGAAAGATTGTAAATATTTTTAATTGACATTTATATAATAAAATTTATATTATTTTAGAAATGAAATGTAGAAAATTTCCAAAAACCTAGTTCACGTCCATGCCCCATACACAAACATTATACTCATGTGAAATAATTTAAACATAATTAATTCTTAAAATAATTACATAAAAAGATAAAATGAACCACCCTTCCCTTATAATTCTTATATTTATTTCTTGATGAATTAAATCCCCCTTTCATTATTATAATAAAATATCATTCAATTATACTGATCTACCAATGCACATGTATACCTATCCCATCAAAAAATGTATCTCTTACTCTCAAGTTTTTTTAATCAAATTTAATATCTTATGATAAGGAACACCATTTCTGTTCAGGTAATGTGAAAATGTATCAAATTAATTATAAATTACATACTCAAAAAAATAGTATGTGTTTGATTATGGAATATTTTTATTAGCTCGAGGATTATAAACAATAAATTCAAGGAGGCGTCTGATCTACAAAATATAAATGCACAAAATAATTAAAAATTAAATTTAATATCATTCATTATCTTTCTCTCTCAAATTCATTACCTATAATAAAATAACATTTCGTATAAATTTAGAAATGAATAAAATGGACAACAATTTATTAATCCTCTATCACAATATTTTCCAAAAAATTAAAATTAATTGAATATAATTTGACAGAATCTTGAATATTTTATTATACAAGAATAAATAGGTGTGATGAAAAGTTCAATGAGTGTAAATCAGTGAAGATAAAAAGAATACACCTGAATGATGTTAGTATAATTTAGTGGTAAGGATTAAACACTTAAATAATTAATAAAATCCAATTTTGAGATACCATTGAAAGTAGGAAGGTTGGTTACCTTGTTCCCCACATTCCATGTATAAAAAATATCAACATCAAGATGAAGCATGCCACAAAAGTTCCTAAAAGTGTAAGTAATTCTTTATTTGTGATGAAAGAGGCCCATTTTAGATTTTATCGATTTTTTGTATATAAGTAGAGAATGTAGATATTATTGTTACAGGACCATTAAGGTTTGATCCCAGTTAACATACCATGATCTTATTACTAAATAGATATTTATTCTTCATAAAAGTATAAAAAGTACATCATAACTGATCCATTATAGTTTTAAATAATACTACCTCCTAACATGATCCCATGTATGAAGGAAATAACAAAATCAAGCTAGAGACCTTATACAATTTCTTTACATCTCACCCAAACACAATTTATCCTTTTATTGGGTATAGAAGCATTTGTGAAATAGTGTGGTATGTGATACTTAAGGACATAAGGAAACAAAACCTCCTTAAAAATAATTATAGTGAAAAAATTATAGATAGAAATTTATATTTTAGGTGTCATTAATTATGATTCTAGACTTGATATATGGAAGCATAGAGAGTTTCCTTGATAAAAAATCATCATGAAGAGAAAATGATATTATCGACCTGGGAATTTAAACACCCACATAGATTAACATTAAATCAATATTGAAAAATGATTACATAGTTTTTTAATGATCATTGGTTCCCCATATTAGTGGTAGTGATTCATTTGAATATGCATTATGAAAAATGCAATATGTTCTCAACTTTTTGCATTTTATTATATATAAAATATTTCTATAAATGGTGTGAAAAAAATTTATTCCATAATTATTATTACTTAATTTCCCCTTTATAAATATGAAAAACATCATTACATTATCCCAAACATGTAATTCATTCAAAAATGATTTCCATGGACACCCCCCACTTTTCATCAATTATAAATCCTATATAAAAATTTTAATATATATTTTAAAAGGTATTAGGTTTGTATTTAATATCTCATAATATTATTGATGGTCCTGAAATCACATCAAAATGATGTATTTTGGTAAGGTAGGCTCAAAAAACAGTATCCAACATCGAATTTGAATTTCTAAAATTTACATCTTCATTTCAATAAATTTTAATGTCATAAAATTTTAATTAATAAATAATAAAATTTCATGAATATAAATCATTTATCAATATAAAAATATTAATAAAATTTACTAATATAAAAAAAGTTATAAAATATTTTTAGGCTGGATAATATTATTATTGGATAATATTTTTAAAACATGGATTTTTCAATGGACCCAAATATTATTAAACTATAAAAAATTATGAAGTTATAAAAAACACATCATAAATCATCTACTTTTTTACTTTTTATTTAAAAAATATATATAAATATTTCCTAATAGTTCAAAAAAATAAAAAATTTCTAATAAATCTAAATACTCTTAAAAAAGAAGGATAGAAATTATTGATATAAATAACAAGACACAATATCCCCCAATAATTTATTTTTAATTATAATAAACTACATTCAATAATGATTTTACTTATTAAAGTAATTCTTTTTTGTAAAAATAATAATAACAAACATAGTGATATACAACAACTAGGTTTAATTTGGATGAAAAATAATTATTATATTTATTAAAAAAAATATTTATTTCATTTTTGAAAAAACCTCCAAGAATCGAGAAAAAACATTCATACCCATCAAAATGAATTAATAAAAGTCCCAATGAAACCAAAAAGTTATATTAATGAAATAAAATAAAAATTAAAGAAGAATAAATATTTTGAGTTGTATATAATGACCAAAACATTCCTTCCCCACAATAGTGCAAAAATATGAGGCATGAGAACCACGATGAATAGAGAAAATGTACTTTTAAATTTATAAAAACCCCGGGGAATCAAAATGGATAAAAACGTATCGACCCTGAAAAGATACTTTTATTATTATTTATGGACATTTTGTTGACCCGTAATTTAAAATATATTTCCAAAACATATTTTTTATTCTGAATTTGATACCAACTAAAGTAACCCAATTTTAACAATATCAAATTACAACACACAATTATAATATTTAGTTCCCTATTTTCCCAATATCTTTTATGTTTAGTGTTTTAGAAGATTAATTAATGAAATTAGTTAAAAAATATATTGCCTTTATTGGATAATGAACTTTTTTCCTACTATACCCAATGTTTCTTATTCAATTATAAGTATTTAATATGTAATAAAAATTTATCCTCTCATGAAACTCTTCAAGACACACCATATGTAATACTCTTATTCATATCCAAAGGAAATTGAAGTATATGAATGGTGGGATAATATTTTTTACAAGGTGTATCGTATAATATAATGTATCTTATAATACATATTGAATGATTAGTATGGTAGGAATAATTAATAATAAAATATTCAATAACAAGAAGACTTGGTTTAAAATATGTTCATAGATAACTAAAAATTTAATTACTCACCTAGAAATTTATTACTACTTTTATAATATAGTATTTCATAATTTTATAAATTTTACTCTTACCATTGAGCCCTAGTTCAAAGTTGTGATACATATATATGGGTGACATACAACAAACACTCAATCTAGTTTTTCTTGTGATACCCACTTATGCATTATAAGGATATGTAATTATGGGACCCATCCATCAATAAATTATTAATATTAATTCATATTATAAAATTATTGGATAATAATTACACTACAAAATCAACATTCTTTAGTAATTAATAAATATTTGTAATAGAAGACATGCATATAGAATATCAATACATTCACCTATCAATAAGTTGAATAATATGATCATAGTATATAAATATATAATGGATTTATATGGTTTCATTAGATTATATACATTTTATACGATAATATAATTTATAATATGCTGACATAGATAAAAAAACACCATTACAAATACATTGAGATGTTTATTTGAAATCAAGAAGAAATATAATTTTCTTTTGCTAAAATATAAAAATAAAAAAGTTATGGAACAACAAGAATAGGATTATATTAATTTTTTTTAAAAATTTTGAATTAATTCTAATAACTAATATTGAAAATAATTTTGATAAAAATAATTCAATTCTAAAAAGTTAAAAAACATTATTTTACATCTTTTCTAAATAATATCAAAATGACTATTGTGGAATTTTTTAAGTGGTTCCTTCTAAAAAAATAACCAAAATTAAAATCCTAGAGATTATTATCTAATATAATTATATAAGAATAGAAAAGAATAAATTTTAAAAAATAAAAGAATTTTGATAAGGAAGAGAAATAATTCTGACAAAAAACAAGTGAGATTAGAAAATAAAGCCCTAATGATTTGTTAACATTTAAAGTAAAATATAATGAATTATAGAATATGGAATGGGAATTTAAATACCATAACTATAAATATATTAATGATATAATATTTCAAATATATATTTTATAATCCTTATAAATGAAAATATGTGCCTAATATGAAACATGTATTAATGAAGTAAAAATGATTTGAAAAACTATTATTGTTATTATAATATTGGAAACAAAATTAATTGAAAAAAATTAATTGTATTTTTAATTATAATGATAAATAATATAAAATATTAATATGGTTTTTAATATAAATAAATCAATAAGAAATATAACATTGATCCTAAAATTAAACTTTTCTTGAGGAATTTAAATTCTGACAAAGAATCCATACCTTGAACTTCCTCTTTATAGAACACATTATAAAATACCTATATAAAAAATGTAGATTAATTATTTATATGAATAATAACATTATTAATAATTATTTCCCATTATAGAATATATTAACTATTATTTATTTCCCATGTATTATTTGTTTATTAATCTTCAGCTGTCAACATTGCTATTTTCCTGAATTGTTTTTTTGTTGGATGTAGTCCCTCCCCTTTATTAATGGTTTAATCATATCCAAAATTTTCATGATATTTTCATAAATTTTTTAAATTTAGTTTTGGATTCCCATTTAAATCATATAAATCCTATCATGATAGTTCACATGGAACATTTAAAAATAACATTTTTTGTGATTATTGAGTTCTCAAAAGATTAGTATTTATTGGTAAATTTTATTTATAATATGATTAAAATTTTATTATGAAAAACAAATATATTTAAAAAAACATAAATTCAAATATGTCTATTAAGGTTTTCTTAATAATTATTGAGATAAAAATTGATAATAACTTCTAGGTTGGTGGTAAAATTTACTTAAATAGAACATGTTATGATTATACAATGATAATGAAAATGTTACTGTATATTTATAACATAACCATAAAAATATATATAAATTGTAAAAAATAAATGAGGTAATTTACCCCTTAAATATATTTATTCACTACTCATTAAAAAATTAACCATTTCAGAAAAATAAAAAAAATTCAGTGGAAGATAATTATGAGATGAAGAATTAAAAAATTATTTCTTTTATTTAATGAATAATTAAAATCATTTTATGTTTTCTTCTACATGAAAATATATAATACATAAAAAATTATTTTATTTGAAAATTAATTTTTAATTTTTCTGATTTATTAATATTATTTCGTAAAAACTTATAATTAAAAAAGTGAAAATATATTAGTTTTTATATTAAAATGTTATATGTTTTTTTAATGTGATCAATTTAATTTATCATGATAAAGAAACACAATAAAATAGTTTAATTAAAAATATTCATTTTTAACATTGAATGATTTTTATTATATCACCTTAATTATTTATCCTCTAATTAATAATTTTCATCAAATACTTTTTAGTAAATAATATAATATCATTTCATAAGAAATATGAATGTATTTATAATAAATGTTTTAAAAAAACATTTTAATATATTTTTATTGACATGAGGTTTTATCAAAATTTTAATTTTCTTAATGATGTTTCACAGTATATTCTTAAAATTTAAAAATGATTACATTGCCTTATATTTGGTTACATTTTTAAACTATTTAATTGTTATTTTTAGTTTGGTGTTTTGTGAAACACAATATTGTAAATGATGTATTTTTTTAATGAAATACATAATAAAATATCTGGGTGATATATTCTACAAAATTACGTAAACTACATCCTTGAAATTTAAATTTATCTAATCGATAAATATATGATGGTGTTTTTAATATATCCATGAGAAATTAAATAATATATAATGACTAATATAATTTTCTTATCATGGTTATAACACATATTTTACCTCAAACAATCAATATTTTTCTAGATTTTGTTTGATAACCATCCGTGCAAAAAAGACTTCCATATCTAGTTATAAGACTAAAGAGTTTCTAGAATCATATAATTCAAAAAAAATTAGGAACATAGTTTGAAACAAAGACTAAAACCAAATAATTATGATAAGATTCGATAAACCCATTAATATAAAAAATAAAAAATATGATATATAACCAATTAAACATTCATTTTATCCCATGATTCCATAGGTTTTAATATAACTCTATAACTCTATTTTAGTGGAAATCATATTTCTATAAGTTTTATCCTTTCAATAACAGTAACCTGACCCCTTAAAATAACTAAGGAAAAAATATCATGATTTTCGTACCACACAATAAACCCAAAAATCCTAGAATATTTTCCCTCAAAATTCAATATATCCATTATACTAAAAAACATGACACACCAATGAATATTAATTTTATCGTAAATTCTCTATAAAATATATAAATATTTTCCAAAAATTATCCTAAACCACCTAATCTCATAATCAAATTTCATCCTTCAATATAATCAATACTACACAAATTATATTATGTATATTAATTAACTAATTATATAAATTAAATAGAATAACATAAAAATTGAATAAAAGATCAATAAAAAGGGTAATTTATACCCGAATCATTTATTATTCCTAAAACTTGATAAAAATATCTCCAAATATAATTAATAACCAAAAGACTAAATCACACAATACCTAAAATGTGGAATATATGCGTTTAATCATTTGATAAATGTTCAAATTATCATCCCATAATATTCTCTAAAACACTCAAATTGTCTAAATATAATAACATCCTAACCAATAATGTAATCTAATCCCACCCTTTAAACTAATGAAGATTCTTCAAAATCGTACTCCTAAAGAGGTGCAGAAAATAATTTTGATAGTCTAACATTTATTCAACCAGATGTGATATTGATTTAATAATAAATATTTATAATGTAAAATGGAAAAAAATTATATCACTTATATACCCCAATCAATTTTTTATTATTGTTTTAATAAAACACAATATTAATTTTTAATATAACCCATATCATTCTCACCAAATGAATATTTTCCTCATTATAAAAAAATATTCATATTTCATAATAAGTCTTTAACAATCTACCCAAAATTTCTCTTCTCATTATAGTTTTATAGGAATACCATTTATTGTAATATTACTCATATCTAGTGGAAATGGAAACCAAAAAATGGTGATATCAAGCACTCGGTAATGGGTAGCATACTATTGAATCCATTGTAAAATACACAAGGAATGATTAGTATGGAATGAATATGAAATAATAAAATATGCCATAATCAAAATATATTAATCAAATATATCCAATAATAACATAGAAATATAGATAAACACACTGAAAATAATAATTAATTTAATAGGGGTGGAATAAATAATGTATGAAATTTTACTCCTATCATAGAGGCCACACAATAAGACAGCATACATAAATAGTTAAATCATACACCAAATATCCATGACAGTTTATCCTGTTAGGCCTACCAAAGGAATGAGGTTATATATAATAATGGGCTCCACCAATTACAAATTTTTCCAAATTTAATCGAATATGAATTATTCTAAAAAAAAATATAATACATAATCCACAAGATTTAGTAATCAATACACTTTCATATTAGAAAACCAGCATAGTGAATGTAAATGTTGTTTATGGTAAACAAATATAATTTTATAATCATAATCCACCTATAAAAGGGATATTCTCATATTCTGTGTTTAGAATAAGAAATATTAATTGACTTAAACATATAAAAATAATTTATAAATACATTTTGAACACAAGAAAAATATCCTTTTATTTAATAAAATAAAATAAAAAATATAAATTAAAAAGATAATAGTATTATAATTAAAAAAACATGTAAATATATAAATTAAGATAAATTGTGAATAAATGACCTAGTTATTTTAAAATACATTCAAGTGGCATGTATTAAAAAAATAATTTCTTACTATATTTTAATGAGATTAAAAGTTGTACCTTGTGGTTGAAAATATAAATTTTAAAAAAAGTAAACAATGTAAAAGAAAAGCTAATATTTACTCAACCCATCATATATGTATATATAATAACATGTGTAAAACAAAATAATGAATATTTACATGGAAGATAAATATTTTTGATAAATGAAGTGACATTAAAAAAGAAACCCTTACATCATCGTTAAATTTTGAACTATTTTTTTTGAAATATTATACATGAAATACACTTAAAATAAAATAATTATTAATATAATCATGGTCAAATATTTGAAAAAGGTATTATAAATAATATATTAATTAAATAGTTTTATAATATAAATAATGTCTTATAAAAAGGAAATTGAGATGAAAATCCCTTTGTCTTATATAACTCTTGAATAAAAAGACAATGAAATAAGGAACATGATTTGATATATTAAATATAATGATAATTAATTTGATAAATCATGGGATATTTATTGAAAATAAATCTATATAAAACGAAATATGGTTTAAAAAAACATGTGTCAATGGATTGAAATTGAAACCAAGAGCCTTTACATTGAAGTTCATCTTCTTCAAACTAACTACAACATCCATATATAATAAATTTGGGTTTAATATTAATATGAATAATAAAAAATTTATGTTTATTTTAATTTATAATATCTATATACCATTCCTTATTACCCATTTATTAATTTTTTATTAATATTCAAATGTCATCACATATGTTTTTAACGCATGATATGGTTCAGTAGTACCAATCATTACTCTTAAATAATGTTTTCAAATTCACCATACTTTTAATTCTAAGATAAATATTTTTATTGTTGTTTCATGTATCTATTTAATGGATATTATATTGATGGTTTTAATGAAATTCCTAAAAACTATATTTTTGGTGATTATTGAATTAATAAAAGAATTGAATTTATTGGTAAGTATAATTTTTAATAGTTACACTACAAAATTTGGAAAACATATTAAATTAATTGTTATTAAATATCAATACATTAATTTTGTGTTTTATTAGTCATTAATGAGTTATGTTTTTTAGTAATGTCTATGTAGGTGGTAAAACTAATAAAAAATAGATATATTATAAAAGTTGAATGAATAAGAACATGATATGGTATAACAATAATAATCTTTCCATAGGACTGTAATGGTTTTAAATTTTTTCTAAAAGTTATAAACATTATTCATGAAGTAGTATATTAATAATATAGGTGAAAAATAATCATAATGATTCAGTTCATATAAAATGTCTCGGATTGCTTATTTTAGGAGGTTAAATATTTCAAATAATAATCTATTATATATATTATTTCTATAATGTTGAAAATAAATTTCAATAACCTTAGTATTGTTATAAATTTAATATGTTTTAAATTTAGTTTATTTTCGTATCCATCCATGCAAGGAAGTGATAAAAAATGATGTCTATTGTTCATGGAGGTGTTAGTTCATAAATAAAACGTGTGACATTTTCTTCTTCGAATTGATTTAAGGATGGTAAATAATGGTCATTAAAACTACATAATAACATTAAAAAATATAATTTATATTGATTTAATTATATGAAAATAGTTATAATATATTTAGTGGTTGTTTAATAATAAATAATGTTGACAGAACATCAATTAAATAATTATCTTTTCCTTGGATGTCATCATTTATGTCACACCTTCATCAATCTTATATTGTTATTTTGGGTAGAATAAAACCTATATGTGATGGTAAATATATTTGAGGATATTTGAAGAATATTTTGGCCAAGATATGAAGCTTTAGGTGTGATGATAAATTGTGTGATGAAGGGATTATATTACAAGTTAGAGGAGTAAGACCCTTATAATACTTGTTTTTAAATATATAGTAAATTTAATAATCAAGTAATGTGGCCCAAAATTTTCCATTTTTAAAATATAGTATTCTTAATGTTGATAATACAACCATCCAGTGAAATTGATAAATATATTTTTTTATTTCTGGCCATATTCATTAGTGTGTCCATAATCCTTTTAACATTTTCCGTGCGGACAAAAATTTACCATGGTAACTTATTTTTATGACCTAAAATGAAATTGACCTTATTATTAAATCTTAAAATGATAATGGAAAATTTATAAACCATTTTAAATGAATCAATTTGGAGAGGAGATAATGATTAATTTTAAAATATGTTTCTTTAACACAACAAACTGTCTTTAGAAAATAATCAATTTAAATCGTAGAAATGAATTTATTTGAAAATTATGTAAAGTAATAATTCCCATGATATAGATTGGTTTATTATTAAATATTTAATATATTTTTTATATTAACATGATATATTATACTGAATGGATTATTGTTAATATATAATTAATGAAAAACAACTAAAATAGTTTTTTAATTGAGTTAAATATAACATAAGTTCCTCAAACTAAATAATTGATTTTTAAATTAAATATGCTAATTTAAATGAATTATTTTACTCATTGTTTTTTTATGATTGGGAAAAAGGTTAAAATAATTTTTCTACAATTATATGATAATGATTCAATAAATATTATAGTAATTATAGAAACTGTATATTTCAAAAATCACATAAGAAAAAACAATTTCTTAAAATTCCCCAAGAAACACACGGAGATAATTTTGATAATAATAATTCAGATAATTTTCTCTATTTTAACTAATTAAAATATTCAAATGCGGGAATTTTATTGAAAATGAAAATAAATAATCTAAAAAATGAATTTCTATGGAATTTAACTTTTAAACATTAAGAGCACTTAATCTTATTTAATATAAATTTATATTTAATTAGTTTTAATATATTAGTTTATATATTATAATATTAAATATTTTCAAAATAATATGTTTTTATTTATCTATTTAACTTATTTATAAAAACTACAAAATACTTAGAAAACAGTTTTTTAGAAAAATATCCCATTTCTATGATTGAATGATTTTAATCGCATTAGATTAATTATTTTCACATAAGTAAATTAATTTCATCAATTCAATAGTATAAAAACATTTCATATCATTTTTTTAAAATATTACTCCAATAATAATACATTTTTATTTACATAATGTTTTGTTATTATTATATGTTTCTTAAAAAAATTGTATTGTAATATTGAATTTATTTTATATTTAATTTTATTAGTTAATCTCAATAAATTTAATATTGAATTATTTTAGTTTACTGTAGGGTGTGATAAAATATTCTCAACAATATATTTATTTAATGTAATATATATTAAAATCAATAGGGGTTACATTCAAAGTATTATCTTAAATTTATTTTATGTTTCTATTATTAAAACATTAATGTTATAATATTTTCAAATAAATTGAAATTGTGGGAAGAAAATATTTTATTATTAATTAAATAATTAAATTAAACATTTATATGAGAGGTTATATGAAGTGATGTTATAAAAATCATGTTAGTAAAAAAGAATTATAGTTTAGAGTAATTATATAAAAAATATTTTTATCTTTATTCTAAAGAAATTTATCATTATATTTAGCATGTTAATTAAATAGATGGAATAATATTGTGTACCACTCTAACCACTTAATATGATAAATTTTTTACAACTAACCATAGAGATTTAATATTTCTTGAAGTGGTTTCATCCAGAATCTTTTATAGAGCCTTCACAAGGACTCAGCGATATTCCACAATACTTCACCTTTTACATCTCACTGTGTTGAGTTAAATTGTAAAGTAATTATTTAATTATTTTAATGATGAATAAGTTTTCCATGAGTGGATAGTAATGAGTTGTATCATTAAACTACATACAAATGACTTATAATTAGTATAAAAATAAATCAATTAAATTGATATTATAAGTAAAAATATATTCTCCAGCTTCCCCTAATATAAATAGCTATTATAGTTAGTCCAATAGTATATAGGATAGAAATAATTCTTTATAGAGATAAAAAAAAACAAAATATCAAAAAAAAATTGAAAAAATAGATATAAAATAGTGAAAATACTAATGCATTAAACTGACCAAATCATAAAATAAAGAAGAAAATAAATAATAATATGAACAAAAAAATTTCATCAAGTCAGAATAGAAGATAACCTTCACTACATAGAAAATCTATGCCAACTGAAAAACTTATAAGTGAGAGGATGATTATTTTCATAGGGAATATAAGAACCTTTGAGTATTCCTCATTGTGAAAGGATTTCACCCATGTTATGTTTTCTAATAGAAGGGTATATCAATTTAACTATATACATTATAAATATTCTCAGATTTTTATTCTTCCAAACCATATGTTGAATATTTTCCATATTCTATTATTGGTTTAGTTTTTATGTTTATATTCATAAGGGAATTTTGAAAGGCAATATAATATGTTCATTTCATAATTGATTTCAAAGTGTGATGTGGTTAAAATATTTTTCTTGTTGAGATCAATGATGAAAAGTATTACTGATGGTGTAAGTAGTAATGAATTAGTGGAAATGAATATTTTTTCAAAATTAAACTAAATAATATAATAGAATATTAAATTAAGTAATAAATAATAATTATATTGCATCTTAGGTGAAAACATATAAGAAAAGGCAAATCAAAACACTTTCATAAAGGTGTTCAACTGAATCTCGACACTTGAGTTCCATTGTATCCTCCCCCAATGAATGATATATACAAATTAATCCTTTAGATTTAATGGTATCCTTGATCCACTAAAGTGGGATGAGAAATTCTTTTCAATGTAGAAAGAATAAAACCCTATGCAATATAACATTTTAAATAGAAAAACGAAGTTACCTAATTTTCTTCAAATTATTAATAGTGATCACAAAAGGCCCAAAAATTTTAGTGGTAGTTAGAACCCTAGATGAAGAATGAAAAGAATTTTTATTTTTTAAAAAAAATTATAACACACTAAAATATATTCTAGCACGATTTGAATAATTAATAACTGGAGAAAGAGATACAATTTTAAGAGAGAGAAAGAATAAACAAAAATTAAAAAATTTTAGATTAAGTGAACCCTCCATTGTAAATGGTGAAATTTAATCCTTCAAGGATGTGTATTTATATTATTAGGATATTCGATGTTTTTTATTGAGGCTTTGGGTGTTGAAAGAAGTCATTACAAGGAAAACAAGCTTGTATGGACCAGTTGAAAAAAAAATGTTTTCTAGAAATTACTCATCGAATGATTTATATACTCCACTAGCATGCCTATGGGATAAATATTAGTGCTCATCCATGTTGTCCAAGTCTATCCATTGATTTAATGGGTTCTATAATAACCTCGGAGTTTTCATTGTGTTAACGTATTGGTATAAAAATGCCCCCTTCTCTCATGAATGCTCTCCCAAGGGCACCACGCCTTTCCACCATCTAGGGTGTCCCTTATTGATGGATCATAATTTTCTAGATGTTTCAATATTTTATTATTCTATTGATGTTTAATTTTCCACCACCTTATTCCTTTATTAATTGTTTCATTTTTTGGTTTTTCTCTCCATTCTTGCTTCTTCTCCTCGGATGGGTTTCCCTTCAATGTTGGCCTGATTTATCCAAAATGTTGATATCTTCATGTGTTGTGGTACTATTTGATATTCAATTCTCTCCTCTATTATCTATTGTTTGATTATGGTTGGGTTTTCTTTCGTATTGCAATCATGTCTTGGTGTTGGGGGAAATGTTCATCTCAATCTATGCCTTTTCTCCTAGACATATTATACTAGACTCCATTTTTTTATGATGTAGTGGATCTCATTGGGTTTTGGGTTGTTTTGGTTTAGGGATCATTAGTTTTACAGGAGTCGTGTTTAATATTTACTCTTTTCTATCTTAGTGTTTCAATTTTCATTACTCGTTTTGATTTTCTTCATTCTATTCTCTAGTGGTATATGATTCTAGTTATGCTTTTTGAATGCGATTAATGTTTAGACTCATGAAATTTTATATTTTTTCAAGTTCTTCATCCTCATTGACAACAAAAGTTATTGGTGATCACGTTCTTTATCGATGGTTCCCTCTCCTCCTCCATGTCATTTGCCTGATGGTGTTCCAGGTATCTTGGGAGGTGAATCTGAGTGGCCAATGACATTTTAGAAGGTTGTGGTGCTTGATGGTGTTTTTTTATTTCTAGTTATATTTGTGGTGACTAATTTTTTTATCCTATGTCGTTATCGATGATAGAAAATATGGGTATTTTTATATTTTTTCGAAATCCTATCATGATGATTTGGTAGAATATTTGTTTGTCTCTTTTATGTAACATAATTTTCCATTTAGATTTTCTTTAATGGTGATGTTGGTTTCCAAAGTGCGAATCTTGGTGGTGGTTTGGTGTGGCTGAGATATACGGTTTAGGTTAGGATAAGAGATTTGAGGAATCTCATAAACTGAGGCGGTGATGATGGTTTTGATTTTTAATTTGAAATTTGAAACATTATTTTTTACTCAATGTCCTACACGACGATGTGGATGTGATTTTTATTGGAGTGGATGATTGGGATGTGGCATTGATTGGGATGGATGTCTCTAGATCCTTACAACATTTTAATGTATTATGTTTTAATTTGACACTGTGTATGTTCTGAATTTTTAAATATTTGGTCATATGGAAAGTTACAACTCATACTAAAATATTATTTTAAAAATAAAAAAAAATGATGTTGAGTAATAACCTGTTGGTTGGTGCCTTTAATCATGTTCGATGGTCATTCTACCCAATGAGGTCCTTTTAAATTGACATATATAAACCTCTTAATACCTTATTTTGGAAAATATAATCTCTATATTAATACCTCAACATTGTAAATGTTATATGAAAAAAATAAAATGGTTAAAAATACAATTTGTGTGTGTGATCATTAAAATTATTAAGATATTTAATGTTAAAACAATCCCCATAATTTTTAGGATCACAAATATTTTAATTAAAAAACATAAATATAAGAATATGAAATGATTTACTACCAAAATATATCCATGAATCAGTATGAATGAATATAAATATTTTATAATGAAATAAAAATGGTATTTTCAAATATTGTATAATTTTCAAAATGAAATATAAAATAGAATGTGTATAAAATAATTGAAACAAATTACATAAATACTTTAACAAAATGAATATACCTTTGATAGTGTAATCTTCTAAATAACTAAAACAAAAAAAAACAATTTTACAATTTTAATATTTATTATATACCATTGATGAGATAAGATTATCCCTAATTATGATCATCAAAAGGAAATAAACAATTTTCGATAAAATTTAATTTAAAATTTAATAAACCGTCATTAATTTTCTCCGTGAGATATATAAACGACAAGTATTTTAATATCTGAAACTGATATTTATAAACTAATAAATATCTTTAATCAGAAAAATATTTAAATCATAAAATTTTTTACCCTTCCAATATAGTTTTAAGATTTTAACATTTCATAAAATAATGTATAAACGGATATAACTTTGAAGTTCCCAAAATCATAAACTTATAAAATAAATTTGTCTCACTCAAGGAGTATTTCAAAAATAAAATTGTTTTATATCCCATTATTTTTTTATCCCATAAAGTTTAAAATTTCTCTAAAATAAAAACATTAAAATCACAAGGATCCATGTAACACCCCAAGCTTCTACGGTACGCTTCTCTTTGAATAATGTGATAGCGTGTGTTGTACGAAACACCGAGTTCTAACACACCATTACTAATCAAACTAGCCATTATGAATAGAAATACCAACTTTTTGAAATTATATATATTATATATTTCAAAATGGAAATCATTTTTGGATTCAGAATATCTAATATATCCTAAGGTGAAATTTTGGTACTTTTCGGATAACTTTAATATTTGGATGAATAGTGAAAATTACTAAATTTTAATTAAAAACACCTTTTTTAATTGAAATAATTTATATTGATAAATTATGAATTTGAGTGGTTTTAAAGTATATTTAGAATATATTTTTACCATTTAATATAATGCTGGTCATTGGACATAATTTTACAATTAAACCGGACATAAACAAGTGTCAATCTTTTGATAGTTATTATCTCTTAAAAACACGTTTTTTGTTTTAACAACGGGAATTAATTTTAAATTAATTTCTGCCACTTATGTGTTTTAAATTTAGAAAAATGGATTCCATATTTTGAATCAGGATGTTAAAATTGTGTAAATATGTAACTTTTATTTTTAGACATTTTGAATAATTACTTCGGTAAATATTTTATTTACCATGGTTAAGGGTAAATCCGGTAAATATGTGTTAAAAAATAATATTATAATAATACTAAATTATCCTAAAACGTGTCCTAGACTTATTGGTTGTTACATGTTCGACCATAGTTATCTTTGGGTCTATTTTGGGACCCCATGGAGCCACTTGTAGGTGATAGGGACACTTAATTTTAATTAAGTTAAAATGAATACAAAAATGACAGAAGCATATATCTTTTAGTAAAGAAATTTTTACATAGGGTTATATATGTTGGATTTTCGACTATAAATATTCATTAGAAAGATAAAAAGATTTACTAAATAATTATAGTTTATTTACAATTTTTAGACATTAAATAATTTAATTTATTTATGACACAATGATGATGCAGTAATTACCATAATAGTGAAAAATTAAAATAATTGATATTATAAATACACTAATAAATATAATTTGAGGCTTTTAATGAATTAGAATAATTTTATAGGATAATATGACATATTAGTCTTGATTTAATTAAATTTTTTCTAAGTAATAATTCTGTTATGAGTTTCACCAAAATCATCTATTGAATAGTGTCAAAAATGACATAAAAGAGTTTTTAAAACAAATATTATATTATTAATTAATATTTAATTCCTAAAAATCTAAGGTTCGGACAAGATACTTATATAATGATATATTTATCATTAATGGACCACTTGAGGGTCTATTGGATGTATATAATATGTTTATTAACCATATAATATAAAAATACAAAGAGACATTGTAAAAGTGAAACTAATTAACTTAGAGTTAATACATAAAGATAAGGTTAATATAAGTACCGAAACCTGTCTAAATTCTATTGGTTGAGTGGTTTTCGACCCATAACCACCTTAAAATTTTAATAATCAACTTTCAAGCCATTAGAAACCTAATATGAATTTATTATAAATTAATATTTCTAGCTTTTCCAAAGGTGCCCCTCACCCCTCTTATAAAAGGGCACTCCTCCTTCTCATTTCTTCACACCTTAAAAGCCTTTTGGTTCGGCCAAACTCTGCACAAATACTCTCCCAACATCCCTCACTACAATCTAGAGGCCTTAGTTTGATCAGAATGCTAACCTTTGGAGCCCTTTTGATCAAATCAAAAGGAAGAACCCGAAGAAGAGGTAATGTTTTCACCACCCCTTTTCAAGATCATTTTTTCTTCCACTTCTTCTTCCTTTGTTATTACCATTCTAAAATAATAACTCCAGTATCATATATATAATGTGATGTTATTATAAATATGGTACAACCATATTCAGTATTCTATCCACCCTCTGAATAACATGTTACCATACGTGCGTACGTACGGCTTACCATCTCCACGTCGTGGTGTAATTGTTATTCAATATATTATTATTTGGATTGGTATAATAATGATGTGTAACTCATGTAACTAATAAATATAACATGTTAATGATTCTGTATATATGATATACCATCCATTTATATATTATTTTAATATCAAAAGCATGATATTGTCGCTCGTTCGTACGTACGGACTACCGTCTCCACAAACGCGATGAGATTCATTCTCTATCGTATCCATTCAAGTATATTTATCATTTTATGATTTAAAAATAATGTTTAAGGACTTGATATCATTCTATATATGAATAATATACAACCTATCCATGAAAAACATGGCTTATGTAACAAAACATATAAAAGAAAATGAGTAAGTTAACACCTGAAACGACGATAATACTAAGATATTATTAACAAAGCAATGTTAAAAGATCATATATGATATCATATGAATGTATATGATTCTTTTATAATTTAATAACAATTATTTCACTATTATACAGGAGTTTTACCTACCCCAACCAAGGAAAATTACAAGGTAAGGTTTATTTCACAATCTCTTCATTATCTGAGGTTGTTTATACATAATAATCTACTGGGATCTCTTTATCATCCACATCCATGTTTCTTAAAAATGAATTTCAAAACATTTTTACTATTTACTAGAATATGGGTTAAATTCATTTATACTCTTGTTTTTTATAAGAGTTTTATAAAGGAATCATTCCTTCGTTTTCCAAACAAGGTGCTTTTTACCCTTTTTGACAAAATTAAGGTAAGAATGTTTTTTTAACTTATACGGTGGGTGCGGCTATTTTCCAGCATTATAAAATCGTCGAAGCTTCCCTTAAAAGCTTATGAGAATATTTTCAAATAAATTGTTATATTTTATAAATATATTACTCTTAAATGATTTCAAAAATAGAAGAGATATTTATCAAAAAAGAGTTTTGATTTCATCTATGTCAACATCCTTTGATGGATTTTACGCTTATTTGATGTTGATTTATTATGATACAAAACTTCTATATTGTATTGAAGGTTTTGTGATATGTTTGATTGTGGATGTGCAATTTTTATACCATTCATGGTTTATGGAGAAATTATTGACATTTCGTATGCTAGTTTTAATACGAATGTTTATGTTATGTTTAAACCTTTTCATATGGGAATGCATTGGACTTAATATGTGATGGGTGGAGCCCGCTATAGCTCCTCGATGCATTGGTAGGTCTCATGAGACAAACTAGTGTCTTGTCACAAGGCCTTGAAAAACTTATTTTTAGTTTTGGCACGAGGACTTGGCTATGTGGTTATGATAGTCTGGAATTATGCATTCCATCATTATGAAAGTGGTTATTGATATTCCATGTGATTATTCGATTAGTAGAATATCCTTGTGAATAAGTAAATGGCACTATTTTATTTTATTTTTTCCATACTATGTTTAATTTCAAGTTGAAAAGGCTTTTGTTTTAGATATACATTGCCTTAAATGTTTATTCTTATTTATGAAATTTCCCTCTATATTGTTATCCTTATTGGGCATTTGAGATCACCCCTTTTCTATGTTTTATTTTTCCCCGTGAAGTGAAGAAGTAAATTATGAATGACCTGTAGGGATAGTATGTGGGGATATGAGTGTGGAATATGAAGAAAAGATGTTTTTGTAGTTTTCATTTTTATGATGTAATGTAAAACTTTATGAATATATCTAGTGTTTCCAAGGCTACTAAACGAATCGGTAGTTCGAGATTTGATCCTTCTTGTGATCATGCCAATGTAATATAATAATGCACCGACACTGGGTAACTGGGGTCAGGGCATTACAGTTGGTATCATAGGAAGTTTAGTACAAACCTTGGAAGCTATATTTCGACAAACTCTGATTAGATCACTTAGACCTAAGATAAACTTTGAAGATTAGTATAGAATAACTTTCTAGAATTTTGGTATTGTTGAGATTTTATGAGTTTTCCGAGAAATACATCCCTATCTGGATACGAGCAGGAATAGCTGCCTCTGGCACAGATGTACCTAGGGGTAAAACCCGAAATCACCACTTTGAGCTAGACTCGAACGTGTACTGGTGCACGACAATGGGCCTTGCTGCACTCTTGGTTACGACACTCTCGGGAGATATGCTTAGGATAACTCTCATTTTATTTACAAATAATTATGAAGGGTTTATGAGTATATACTTCCTCAAAGAAAACATTCTTATGATTATGGATTATATCCATAAATAGTTCAATTTATGTTAAGTGTTTTATAAGAATGGGATTATGTATTTTGATTCATAAACTGATCTAGTTTAAGCCATTGTTTAGAAATGGCGCCTAGTGGAAGAAATGGAAATCGTATCAATGCACGCACTCCATGTAGAGATTTCCCTCCTGCTCAAGATAATTATAGTGGAGCTGGTGATGCAACTGGTGCCGATCAGCTAATCACCATACTGAGAAAACTCACTCAGGTTATGAATAATAACCTCACCCGTATGGAGTACCCTGATCCACAGCGTGGAGGATCAATGTTAGATCAATTCATGGGGAAAAAACCACCAACGTTCAATGGGAGTACAAATACCTTAGTAGCTGAGCAATGGATATTTTCCCTAGAGAAAATATTTCAGGCTTTGGGGAGTAGTGAAAGGGAAAAAGTTATCATGACAGTTTACCGCCTCACTGGAAATGCTGATCAATGGTGGTCATTGATTCAAAACGCGAAGGAAGATGATTATGTATCAAATATGGAATGGAGGGAGTTCAATGATCTGTTTTTAGAAAAATACTTTCCTCGCGACCACCGAGCAGATATGGAAAGGCAATTTCTGAGTCTGAGATAGAAGGAGGAAGAGAATGTCGCAAAGTATGAGGCTAACTTTACAAGGTTAGCAAGGTAAGCTGGAGATTATATACGTAACCCAAGAAGTAAGATTGATCATTTCTTTGATGGGTTAAAACCATTTCTCCATCGAGCATTAGTCTCACAATCCTTTTCATCGTACGAAGACATTGTCTCATGTTCTATCAACACCAAAAATGAAATTCTCTACGTCTTATGACTTTAAACCAAAGCAAGAGTAGAAGAGACCTGCTGATCAATCTGGGAATTGAAATAAGGGGAAGAAAGGAATGCTTGAATATCCATCATGTGGTAAATGTGGTAAGAAACACCCCGGTACTTGCTTGAAGGGAACATGAATCTGTTACTAGTGTGGTGGAAAGGCCACCAAGCTCATGATTGCAAGGGGAAGAAGGATGCTACCAATGTTCAGTGCTACAATTGCAGGGAGATGGGGCATTATACAAATGAATATCCTAAGTGTTAGGAGAACTTACCTCAGAAAAGGCCAAGGGATCAAGGCCAAGCTTATGCTATCACTACTGCTGAGGTAGAAGCTCCGAAAGACGTGGTGGCAGGTAATTTAATGGTTTCAAAAAGTTTAGCAAATGAATTATTTGATTCTGGATCATCGCATTGTTTTATATCTTCCCAGTTTGCTATGAAAATTAGATATTTCCAATTTGAATTAACAAGGGAGTTGTCAGTTAAAAATTCTAAGGGAAGTATCATTGCAACAATGTTTTGTGAATCAGTCCCCATTAGAGCACATAAATGTTCTTTATCTGCTGATCTCATCGTCTTACCTATGATTGAGTTTGATATAATCCTCGGTATGGACTGGCTTTTGGACTATGATGCAAAAATTTATTGTAAGACGAAAGTGGTTACGATTCTTGATGATGATGATAAGGAACACCTTATCTTTAGAGCAGAATCGTCACCGCCTAATTCTTATCTAGATCCACCCCCAGTAGCTCAACTAAATTCTATTATTAGTGAGGAAGAGAATGAAATGACTATGGGTGAGGAAATGAATGTTCAAATAGAGGATGTACCTGTTGTGAAAGAACATGTAGATGTATTTCTGAAAGATTTACCAGGACATCCTCCAGAACGAGAAGTTGAGTTTTCCATTAATTTAATTCATGGATCAAGGCCTATATCGAAGACCCCTTATAGAATGGCCACTGTAGAATTAGTTGAACTAAATAAAAAACTAGAGTAATTGAGTAATAAGGGATTTATTCGTATAAGGCCCTAGCCTTAAACCTTACTTAATCTTGAGTTATTAAAAGATTACACATTGAGGATCATTTCAGGTTTAGAGTTTTAGAGAATTAGATCATGAAACTTGCATTACATTCCACATTTAAACAAAGTGGTTACATAAAAAATAGTATTCATTCTTCCCATCAAGGGAAACATATTAAAAAAACATGGATTCTTTCTTGAAACATCCTTGACACTATCATCACATCATGTACATTTCCCTTGACCTGTGAAAAACATTTAAAAAACTTGGGATGAGCATAAAAAGCTCAGTAAGGGTTATAAAAATATGTAAAGGAAACATGAGTTCATATATACATAAGAATGAAATCATAATTTACCCATAAAACATAGGCACTTTAACATAACTCATCAAATCATGAATAAATCATAGAAATCAGAAGACATAAAAGGTAACTTGAGTCATTCATAACATTCTTACGTAGGGAGTAACCCTCTTGGTTACGCTTGGAATACCCATCACAGTATATTCCCTAAATCTCTTTAAATAAACCATAACGTTTCACTCCTTCGCGTTACCAAATGCATTGGAGAGCTATATCGAGCTCACCCGCCCTTAGTTTATCACGGAACCACCCGTCTTCATAACAATGCCCAAGAACCATAACATAATCGTATCACATTAAACATGCATAAAGGAAACATAACATTTCCACATTTCAATAACAAGATATCAATACAACACATTGATACAAAAACATTATGAAAACCATTTTCAATACCAAAATAAAAGAAAAGTAAAACGTGGTATTTATTTTTCTTTTAAAAATAAGGTATGGCTAGTAGAAGAAGCCAAAACTCAAATAATGGTCACGGAGGCGGAGAAGTCTTTGTCGCCACATACGTACGACAAAAACATTCCCTTTTTCCGTTTAGTAAAGCGCTTCGTATAAAAAAGATTCATTTTTGGATAAACGTAAAAGTCAAAGGGGTTTATACACCGTATAAAAGAAGGTTGTGTATAAAACAGAATATGCCTCAATGAATGGAGATTGAGACGCAGTCCCTTACATAGACGGTATCCTTGGTTTAAGGATAAATCAATTACATAATTATGTGTGACATAAGAATACACCAAATATAAGTGGCTATTCAGTGTAAAATAATCAAAGGTCATTCACACATATTCAAAGGATGACATATTCGATTACTACATGTTGAACCCAAAGAAATCGAAATTGGGTTAAGAAGTTCCCTTGACAGCCTAACGGCGTCACATCAAAATGAGTTGATGAGAGATAAAAAAATGGATATCTCATCACTTCGACATAAAATTTACATCAATAAGGATATATGAGAACATATCCCAACATAACAATATGTAAATTAAAATACCCAACAAAAGAAGTCTTTTAAAAAGAGGAGGGTGAAAGGTTCCCTTACCGACATGGGTATCTTTCAAAACATAAACCTCGTGAAAGAGGGACAATACAAAATTAATTTAAATAATCATAAAATAAAGTATATTACACAATGAGTAAAATAATGGGCAGTACATACATCACTCAAAAGAAAATTGTGGCAAATGTAGCATAAATCTCACGGGAATAAAAGTGAGATGAAAAATCCCTTACGAAAACTCGGCAGCCTAACAGCGCCACATAAAACTTAGAAAAATTGGCTGATGAGATCAAATAGGGTATCTCATCATATTAACATAAAGTTTATAGAACGGGGAATATAAAATAACATCCCCCAACATAACAAATAGGAGCTTAAAAGAAGTGACATAAAGGAGAGTACTTAAAAATAAAGAGAGAGGTTAGATCTCTTACGAAAATTCGGTAGCCTAACAGCGCCACTCAAAACTTCCAAAATGGATTGATGAGAGATAATAGGGTCTCTCATCACATGAACATAAAAATTACAGTAATATTAATATAAAATAACATCCCGATAACAAGAAAGATGAGCTTTAAAAGGAATGACATAAAAGAGTGTACTTAAAAAGAGAGGAGTAGGATCCCTTACCTCAAGTCCAACATGTGTTGTTCGTTTCTTTATATTCCTAAATAATAAACTTTGGTCAATTAATAATTGCCAAAGTACCTACTTTAGATATTATTATTCAGTTCATATCACATATTATAATGTTATAATAATTGTTTAATAATGTAAGTTCATATCAGACGTTTTTGCCGATGTTTTGTACATGAGTAAAAAATGAACTTGATTGAAAAAAGATTGACCATGTAGTTATAAGTGAATAATTTACAGAATATTATTAATGATTAAAATATCATATATATCCAGTAAATATTAATTTTATACTATTCCATATCATTTGGAGATAAAAAATGAAAAACACCGTTCATGGAGACGGTAGGCCGTACGTACGCAGGAACGCTACTTTCTATTTTTGTCATATTAATGGAATTAAACAAAATGAGATATATATATATATATGTTATAATTCCATAATTATATCCATAATTTAGATGTAATATATTACACATATATCCATTATATATATGTAGTTATAATAGTACATAACATTTTGAGATAAGAAATGAAATGTACCGTTCATGGAGACGGTAAGCCGTAGTTACGCATGAACGCTACTTCCATTTCTATTTCATATTTAATAGAATTAAAACATAATGAAACATAATAGTATTTTAATTCCATTATGGTATCATATATAATATCATTAAATATACCCTCTATACGTACCACATATGGTAATAACGAATCAAATCACTTTGAGGGGGCGGTAGTCCGCACTTCCTTAAATAAAGATATCGCGTTTACCCATAATGGAAACCATAAAGGTATGAAATAAATGAAAAATACTGAAGCTTAAGTAAAAAATAAACATATTATATATCATATATAAATATAGTGTCATCTTAATGGCCACCTTTTAAGGTGTTTGAATAATGTTGAACAATCATCGTTTCGTGAGGCAGAAATTCGCCATCCACAGAAACAATATTTTCTTTAACCATTAGATGTAGGTGTGTGTAAGTGTAGCTCGAATCCTTCATATAACAAAATTATATTATATTGAAGATACTGGATTTTTTATAAAAGAAATTAATAAAAAGAGTTTAGGGGGTTGGAGAAGCAAAATAAAACAAAATGACTCAAGTGAAGACATTACCTTAAAATCTGGTAACTCCCTTTGGTTTGAGCTCAAAGGCTTCCTTGGGAAGACATATTCCCAAAGTGAGGCTTCAAGTAGTAAAATAGGGAAGTGGAGAGACAAAAAGGTTAGAGTTTGGCCAAGACAAAGGCTTTGGGAGTATGGGTAAGGAGGTAGAGGTGGGGGCCTTTTATAAGAGGAGAGGAGGGGCACTCTTGTAATGTTACAAAATGATACTTTATTTTCAAAAGCGTTTCGGATTTTAAAGGTCCCAAATTGATGTATTTAGAGGATAAGGTGATAAGGGTTCTAAATCCACTCATCCAATAGGTTTTGGACATGTGTAGGTTCTAGATATTACATTATCTTTTCATTTTATTTAAATCGTTAAATAATGAGGTCATCGCTGCATCATCATGATGTCATAAATAATTTAATTTATTTAATGTCTAAAAATTATAAAACAAATACTATGATGTATAAAATATTTTTATATTTAAAATGATTTTTTATAGTCAAAAATCTGACTTGTATAACCCCATGTTAAAATTGTTTTAGTAAAACATTTCATGTTTGTGTCATTTTTACTTTAACATTAAATAAAAAGTTATTTATGTCATTTCCCAACCAAAGTGGCTTCATGGGGTCCCCAAGTTGACCCATGGGTTTTCTTGGTCGTCCATGACACATATAATGAGGTTAGGACATGTGTCAAGCTCATCTAATATTATTAAAACACTATTTTTACCTTAAACTACACTAATTACCTCTAATCGCGATTAAAAACATAATAAGTTACTATTCACCAAAAAATTATTTTAATCCCATTGAACCACATTTTACTTTTTAATGACAACCATGTATGTCGGATTTTTGAAATTCAACACTCAAAGATGGAAAATTTTCATTTAAGCAGAAAAATCAGTTTTTATAAGTACCACTTAGTGGTTTCACTATTCATCAAAAATTGATGTTTTTCAGAAAAATCCCAAAAATTCACCCTAAGCTATATTTGATATTACAAATTCAAAAATGAAGTATATTTTACAAAAATCAAAACATATAAGTCACATTAATTAATTTAATAATTAATTCCCGCTGTCAGAGCAAATAGCGTGTTTTTATGAAACAATAAGTATCAAAAGATTGACTCTAGTTTAAGTCTGATTTCAAAGTGAAATTAATTCCAACGACCACTATTGGATTTAATGGTAAAAATATATTCTAATTTCACTTTAAAACCAATTCAAAAGATAATCTAATCATATAATTAAATTAGATTAAAAAGAGGTTTTGAATTAAAATACAACATTTTACACTATTCATTTAAAAAAATGAACATTATCGGAAAGATACCAAAAAATTACACAAAGTAAATTTGGATGTCTCGATTCTTAAGAAGAGTTTTATTTGGTTCAATATAATGTTTAAGAGTGGAAAAAACTATATTTAATGACGGTTCTCCATCAAATGGCGATAAGTGAGCCTTTAGTGAAAACTAGGGCATATACGCCTAAAATTGAATTCTTTCCGTATTTTAAGCCTTTAACTTTTATTGGATAAATGTAAAAACATTTAAAAACATATATAATCATATTTTAGTTATTTCTATCCATTCCCGCCAATACAACGGCTACATGTTAACTACCATTTAAAATAATATTATTTTATTATTAGAGTGCAACGTAAGATTCCAAGGAAACTCGTTGTTGTGTGTTGGGTACGCCATCGAGCATAGCGTCCCCTTTAAAGTTATATTAATATTTTATTCACAAATATGCATAAATATAAAAATGTCATATTATTTATTCACCTGGGGTGTTACATCCTTCCCCCCTTTTGGGAATTGCATCCTCGCAATTTTAAAATTGGGCTCGGAAACTTCATTGAAAATCCCATATCGAAATAAGAGTCGGTAAAACAATCACTTTAAAATAAAGAAAGATAAGTATAGAGGTCATCTGAGTTAAGCCATACTGGGATTCCATGTAGGAAAACACGGACATGGAGGAGAAAACATAGGGTCATGTTCTGATGGAGAGTGATAGAAAACATGTTTAGGAGAAAGTTAACAATAAGAAAATCACAAACCACTGAAGGGTTAAACAGTGTTGGGTTCCCCATTAGGAAAAGTTAATAGAAAACATTTTTGTTTTAAGTTACTTTTTATTGAGGAATTTATTTTTGAGCTAAAATAAAACATAAGGAAAAATACTTACTTGTCATGATGACTTTCAGCTTTTACTAGATTTCTCACACAGACTCATACTTTCTCCAAAAGACGAGTATTTATGAAGACTTTTTCGCATTAAGATTACTATAAACAACTTCTAGAGGAGCACCTAATCAACAAAAAAAGAACTATACATTTCCAATGTCTTCAAACCTTAACCAAAACTAATACTAATAAGGTTACTACAAGATCAGATAATCCAGAAAAGGATAACCCTTTATAAAAAGAAAATATATTCTTAATCTCAAAATTTGTCCAACAAAACCCAAAGATCAATGAGGAACATTTGATAACCAATTTGTCCATAAAATTCTTCAAAGTAAACCAATCTAATATTGAAACCCAAATATTTGAAGGATTTAGTCACATAGTCTTCAAAGTTAAATCGTAAAATTTATCTCCAAACAACATCAGTTGCTCCAAAAGTCTCATATTGAAAAGTAATTAACCTAATCACATATCCTCCATGATATGTTAATAATTTTCATAAATAACCCAAAACCAACTTACTCTTAATTCATAAAATCATCTAACTAAAAAGAATCGGTCAAACTAAGTAGGGACTTCACGTAGTCCATTGGTAGGCGATAAATACCTGTTGCACTTTGGTTGTGGGTTCGATTCCGGCAGCTTCGTCTGACTCGATGGGTTGTCACACGGTCTGCATGTTGTCCCTTTTCAAAAACTATATAATTTTATAACATTCCTCAAAAAGAGATAAATTCATCAAAAATAAATATAACATATTCCTCAAGTTTATCTCATGCCTTCTTATTTCATCATATCATATAATAACCCATAATTACCTCAAAAGTAAGGATCATATAAAATCTAATTGTTACCTTTATAATTATTACCTAAACATACACATCGATTTGGTCATCTCGTACATGATGCATTATAGAACATACCAAGGTTCAAGTGGTTGACCATGACTCCTTGATAGTTGGTTTAGAACAACCATGATATTCCTCATTGAATCCCCCATTTCATCCAGTCTCTTAATCATAGAACCACCACAGTTTCCTTCAAACTTGTTGTCTCTTTGGTGCCTGCTAGATCCATCATTTCACTAAAAACAGAAATGTAAGTGTGAGTATATCAACAAAACCACCATGTACTAATGAGGGAGACAACCACTAAGATATACTTACTCATTCACTTTATCTAAAACTAGGACTCTTTCTGAAATCCTATCCATTATGGTACTGTCACTTATGATTAGAGAATACCCTAACCTCTAAAGTTATCTAAACCGACCTCTGATACCAACTATAAGGCCCCAGCCTTAAAACTTACTTAATCATGAGTTATTAAAATATTACACATTGAGGATCTTTTCAGGTTTAGAGTTTTAGAGAATTAGATCATGAAACTTGCTTTACATTCCACATTTAAACAAAGTGGTTACATAAAAGACAATATTCATTCTTCCCATCAACAGAAACATATTTAAAATAAAACATGGATTCTTTCTTGACACATCCTTGACATTATCATCACATCATATACCTTTCCCTTGACCTGTGAAATACATTTCATAAACTTGGGATGAGCATAAAAAGCCCAGTAAGGGTTATAAAAATATGCAAAGGAAACATGAGTTCATATATACATAAGAATGAAATCATACTTTACCCATCAAACATAGGCACTTTAACATAACTCGTCAAATCATGAATAAATCATAGAAATCATAAGACATAAAAGGTAAATTGAGGCATTCATAACATTCTTACGTAGGGAGTAACCCTCTTGGTTACATTTGGAATACCCATCACAGTATATTCCCTAAATCTCTTCGGAGAAACCTTAACCTTTCAATCCATCACGTTACCCAATGCAATGGAGAGCTATATCGGGCTCACCCGCCCTTAGTTTATCACGGAACCACCCCTCTTCATAACAATGCCCAAGAACCATAACATAATCTTATCACATAAAACATGCATAAAGGAAACATAACATTTCCACCTTTCAATAACAATATATCAATACAACATATTGATACAAAAATATTATGAAAACCATTTTCAATACCAAAATAAAAATAAAGTAAAACATGGTATTTATTTTTCTTTTAAAAATAAGGTATGGCTTGTAGAATAAGCCGAAACTCAAATAATGGCCACGGAGGCGGAGAAGTCATTGTCGCCGCATACGTATGAAAAAAACATTCCCATTTGTCATTTAGTAAAATTCTTCTTATAAAAAAGATTAATTTTTGGATAAAAGTAAAAGTCAAAGGGGTTTATACACCGTATAAAACAATGTTGTGTATAAAACAAAATATGCCTCAATGAATGGAGATTGAGACGAAGTCCATTACAAAGACGGTATCCTTGGTTTAAGGATTAATCAATTTCATAATTATGTGTGACAAATGAATACACAAAATATAAGTGGCTATTCAGTATAAAATAATCAAAGGTCATTCACACATATTCAAAGGATGACATATTCAATAACTACATGTTGAACCCAAAGAAATCGAAATTGGGTTAAGAAGTTCCCTTGACAGCCTAACGGCGTCACATCAAAATGAGTTGATGGGAGATAAAAAAAAGGGTATCTCATCACATCGACATAAAATTTACATCAATAAGGATATATGAGAACATATCACAACATAAAAATATGTAAATTAAAATACCCAACAAAATAAGTCTTTTAAAAAGAGGAGGGTGAATGGTTCCCTTACCGACATGGGTATCTTTCGAAACATACACCTCGTGAAAGAAGGACAATACAACATTAATATAAATAATCATAAAAGAAATTATATTACCCAATGAGTAAAATAATGGGATGTAAATACACCACTCAAAGGAAATTGTGGCAAATGTAGCAGAAATCTCACGGGAATAAAAGTGAGATGAAAAATCCCTTATGAAAACTCGGCAGCCTAACGGCGCCACATAAAACTTACAGAAATGGGTTGATGAGAAAAAATAGGGTATCTCATCATATTAACATATAGTTTATAGAAAGAGGAATATAAAAGAACATCACCCAACATAACAAATAGGAGCTTAAAAGAAGTGACATAAAGGAGAGTACTTAAAAAGAAAGAGAGAGGTTAGATCTTTTACGAAAATTCGACAGCCTAACAGCGCCACTCAAAACTTCCAAAATGGATTGATGAGAGAGAATAGGGTCTCTCATCACATGAACATAAAAATTATAGTAAGATTAATATAAAATAAAATCCCAATAACAATAAATATGAGCTTTACAAGGAATGACATAAAATAGTGTACTTAAAAAGAAAGAGAGGAGTAGGATCCCTTACCTCAAGTCCAACATGTCTTGTTCGTTTCTTTATATTCTGGAATAATAAACTATGGTAAATTAATAATTTCCTATGTACCTAATTTAGAGATTATTATTCAGTTCATATCACATATTATAATGTTATAATAATTTATTAATAAGGTTAGTTCATATCAGACGTTTTTGCCGATGTTTGGTCCATGAGTCAAAAATGAACTTGTTTGAAAAAAGATTGCGCATGTAGTTATAAGTAAATAATTTCCAGAATAGTATTAATGATTAAAATATCATATATATCCATTAAATATTAATTTTATAATGTTCCATATCATTTGGAGATAAAAAATGAAAAACACCATTCATGGAGACGGTAGGCCGTACGTACGCATGAACGCTACTTTCTTTTTTTGTCATATTAAAGGAATTAATAAAATGAGAGAGAGATATATATATATATATATATGTTATAATTCCAGAATTATATCCATAATTTAGATGTAATATATTACATATATATCTATTATATATATGTAATTATAATAGTACATAACATTTTGAGATAAGAAATGAAATGTACCGTTCATGGAGACGGTAAGCCGTACGTATGCATGAACGCTACTTCCATTTCTATTCCATATTTAATAGAATTAAAACCTAATGATACATAATAGTAATTTAATTCCAGTATGGTATCATATATAATATCATTAAATATACCCTTTATACATACCACATTTGGTAATAACGAATCAAATCACTTTGAGGGGGCGGCAGTCCACACTTCCTTAAATGAAGATATCGCGTTTACCCATAATGGAATCCATAGAGGTATGAAATAAATTAAAAATATAGAAGCTTAAGTAAAACATAAAAATATTATATATCATATATAAATATAGTTTCATCTTAATGGCCACCTTTGAAGGTGTTAGAAGAATGTTGAATAATCATCGTTTCGTGAGGCAGAAATTCGCCATCCACAGAAACAGTATGTTCTTTAACCATTAGATGTCGGTGTGTGAAAGTGTAGCTCGAATAATTCTTATAACAACATCCTAGTATATTGAAGATACTGGATTTGTTATAAAATAAATGAATAAAAAGAGTTTAGGGGGATGGAGAAGCAAAATAAAACAAAATGACTCAAGTGAAGACATTACCTTAAAATCGGGTAACTCCCTTTGGTTTGAGCTCAAAGGCTTCCTTGGGAAGACTTCTGCCCAAAGTGAGGCTTAAAGGAGTAAAACAGGGAAGTGGAGAGACAAAATGGGTAGGGTTTGGCCGAGCCAAAGGCTTTGGGAGTGTGGGTAAGGAGGTAGAGGTGGGGGCCTTTTATAATAGGGGAGGAGGGGCACTCTTGTAATGTTACAAAATGTTACTTTATTTTCAAAAGAGGTTCGGATTTTAAAGGTCCCACATTTATGTATTTCAAGGATAAGGTGATAAGGGTTCTAAATCCACTCAGCCAATAGGTTTTTGACATTTTTAGGTCTTAGATATGACATTATATTTCCATTTTATTTAAATTGTTAAATAATGAGGTCATCGCTGCATCATCATGATGTCATAAATAATTTAATTTATTTAATGTCTAAAAATTATAAAACAAATACTATGATGTAGGAAATCTTTTTATATTTCAAATGATTATTTATAGTAAAAAATCTGACTTGTATAACCCCATCTTAAAATTGTTTCAGTAAAAAATTTCATGTTTGTGTCTTTTTTACTTTAACATTAAATAAAAAACTATTTATGTCATTTCCCAACCAAAGTGGATTCATGGGGTCCCCAAGTTGACCCATGGGTTTTCTTGGTCAGCCATGACACATCCAATGAGGTTAGTACATGTTTCAAACTCTTCTCATATTATTAAAACATTATTTTTACCTTAAACTACACTAATTACCTCTAATCGCGATTAAAACTTAATAAGTTACTATTCACCAAAAAATTATTTTAATCCCATTGAACCAAATTTTACTTCTTAATGACAACCATGAATGTCTGATTTTTGAAATTCAAAACACAATGATGGAAAAATTTCATTTAATCGGAAAAATCAGTTTTTATAAGTACCACTTAGTGGTTTCACTATTCATCAAAAATTGAAGTTTTTCAAAAAAATCCCAAAAATTCACCCTAAGCTATATTTGATATTACAAATTCAAAAATGAAGTATATTTTAAAAAATTCAAAACATATAAGTCAAATTAATTAATTTAATAATTAATTCCCGCTGTCAGAGAAAATAGCGTGTTTTTATGAAATAATAAGTATCAAAAGATTGACTCTAGTTTAAGTCTAATTTCAAAGTGAAATTAATTCCAACGACCACTATTGGATTTAATGGTAAAAATATATTCTAATTTCACCTTAAAACCAATTCAAAAGATAATCTAATCATATAAATAAATTATATTAAAAAGAGGTTTTGAATTAAAATACAACATTTTACACTATTCATTAAAAAATTAACATTATCGGAAAGATACCAAAAATTTACACAAAGTAAATTTTGATGTCTCGATTATTAAGAAGAGTTTTATTTGGTTCAGTATAATGTTTAAGAGTGAACAAAACTATATTTAATGATGGTTCGCCATCAAAAGGTGATAAGTGAGCCTTTAGTGAAAACTAGGGCATATACGCCTAAAATTGAATTCTTTCCGTATTTTAAGCCTTTGTCTTTTATTGGATAAATGTAAAAACATTTAAAAACATATATAATCATATTTTAGTTATTTCTATCCATTCCCGCCAATACAACAGCTACAGGTTAACTACCATTTAAAATAATATTATTTTATTATTAGAGTGCAACGTAAGATTCCCAAGAAACTCGTTGTTGCGTGTTGGGTACGCCATCGAGCATTGCATCCCCTTTAAAGTTATATTAATATTTTATTCACAAATATGGATAAATATAAAAATTTCATATTCTTTATTCACCTGGGGTGTTACAAATCGCCCTAGTGTTTCCCCATGGGGATCCCCTGTTCTTTTTGTTAAAAAGAAAGATGGATCTATGAGGTTATGTATCGACTATAAGGAGATCAATGCTATAACAATAAAGACCATGTATCCCCTACCTCACAGTAATGATTTATTTGACCAACTGCATGGAGCTCAATACTTTTCAAAGATTGACTTTTAATCTGGATACCATCACTTGTGTGTGAGGAAGGAAGACATTCCGATGATAGATTTTCGAACCAGGTACGGGCATTATGAGTTTACTGTAATGCCTTTTGGATTGACTAATACACCCTCTGTATTCATGGATCTGATGAATAGAGTTTTCAAGGAGTATCTCGATTAATTTGTGGTGGTATTTATTGATGATATCTTGGTATACTCAAAAATCTATGAAGATCATGGAAATCACTTGCGCATTATCCTGAAGAATCTGAGAAGACATGAATTATATGGGAAGTTTAGCAAGTGTGAATTCTGGCTTTAGGAGATTTCTTTTCTTGGCCATATTGTCTCTAAAGATGGAATCTCTATTGATCCTTCTAAGACCAAGGCAATCCAAGAATGGCCAGCACCTACGAGTATAACTGAGGTACGTAGTTTTATTGGTTTGGCAGGTTATTATCGACATTTCGTCCAGAATTTTGCCCGATTGGCTAACCCATTAACGAAGCTCACACATAAAGGGGTTAAATTTGTTTGGACAAAAGAGTGTGAAAAATGCTTTGAAGAACTGAAGAGAATATTAGTCAATGCCCCTGTATTGACTCTACCATCAGGTAATGATGGGTTCGTTCTTTATAGTGATGCATTGAAGAAAGGACTTGGTTGTGTCCTTATGCACAATGATAGAGTTATTGCCTATGCATCACGACAGTTGAAAATTCATGAACAAAACTATCCTACTCATGATCTCGAGTTATCAGCTGTGATCTTTGCTTTAATGATATCAAGGAACTACCTCTATGGTGAAAAATTTGAGATTTATACTGATCACAAGAGTTTGAAGTATATTTTCTCACAAAAAGAACTCAAAATGAGGCAAATGAGATGGCTTGAATTGCTCAAGGATTATGATTGTATGATACACTACCACCCGGGGAAAGCAAACAAGGTGGAAGATGCTTTGAGCAGAAAAGACCATGGAGTTTTGAACGTGATGAGAATTGAAAGGGATCCAATTTTCATAGAACTAGTGAAGATGGACATGGGAGTAACCAGGGAAGGTGAAACATCAATGCTTTTTCAAATGGTTGCCAAACCATCTTTATTAGAAAGGATTAAGAGTTCTCAGACCGATGATGAAGAATTTCAAAAAAAGACTAATGCTGTGAATGATGGGATATTGAGAGACTTTGTGTATAAAGAAGGAATTTTGAAATTTGGGAAGAGACTTTTTGTTCCTGATATACCTGATCTAAAAAGGGAATTAATGGATGATTCTCATAGTTCCAATTTCTCTATACACCATGGGAGCACCAAAATGTATAGATATTTGAAGGAACATTTTTGCTGGGACAACATGAAGAGGGAGATTGCTGATTTTGTGTCAAGATGTATGGTTTGTCAACAAGTAAAAGCTGGAAGGCAACAACCTGCAGGAGTCATGCAACCTCTTCCCATACCGGAGTGGAAATGGGACAATATTACGATGGACTTTGTCATGGGACTACCAAAGACTCCTAGAAAGAACGATGCAATATGGGTTACTGTTGATCGTCTTACCAAGTCAGCACATTTTCTTGCTATAAGAGAAGATCTACCACTGGAACGTCTAGCAATACTATATATTAATGAAGTTGTGAGACTTCATAGAGTACCCCTATCTATTGTTTCTAATCATGATCCCCGTTTTACTTCATGATTCTGGAAAAGTATTCATAAATCCCTAGATACTGAACTTCATTTGAGCACTGCTTACCACCCTCAAAAAGATGGACAATCAGAACGAACTATTCAAACCGTAGAAGACATGTTGAGATCTTGCTCACTTGACTTTCAGGGTATGTGGGATCAATATATACCTCTGGTAGAATTTTACTATAACAATAGCTTCCATTTGAGTATTCAGATGACACCATATGAAGCGTTATACAGAAAGAGATGTTGTACACCAACCTGTTGGTATGACGTTGGTGAAAGAAAACTTGTAGGCCCAGAACTGGTGGAGGAAATGATGGAAAAGGTGAAGGTAATCCAAAGTCACATCAAAGTAGCTCAAAGTAGGCAGCCGAGCTATGCCGATAATCGAAGGAAGGATTTGAAATTTCAAGTTGGTGATCTTGTTTTCCTGAAGGTATCTCCATGGAAGGGAGTCATACGTTTTGGTAAGAAAGGTAAATTGAGTCCCAGGTATATCGGACATTTCAAAATTCTAGAACGAATTGGGGCTGTAGCTTACCGATTGGCAATGCCGCCAAGTCTCTCCAAAGTTCATGATGTGTTCCACGTATCTCTGTTGAGGTAATACATGCCTGAACCAACGCATGTACTCACCTACGAGGAATTAGAACTGGAACCCGATCCTTCTTATTGAGAAGAGCCCGTCAGGATTCTTGATACAATAGAACAAGTACTAAGAAACCGGACGACGCGTCTGGTAAAAGGTTTGTGGAGAAACCATAAGATGGAAGAGACAATGTGGGAACCCGAGGAACTTATGATGAAGAACCACCCGAGTATTTTTAGGTGATAATATTCTAGAATTTCAAGGATAAAATTATTTGATTGAGGTGAGAATGTAACACCCCAAGCTTCTACGGTACGCTTCTCTTTGAATAATGTGATAGCATGTGTTGTACGCAACACCGAGTTCAAACACACCATAACTAATCAAACTAGCCATTATGAATATTAATACCTACTATTTGAAATAATATATATTTTATATTTCAAAATGGTCTTCATTTTTGGATTTGTAATATCAAATTTATCCTAAGGTGAAATTTTCGTACTTTTCAGATAACTTTATTATTTTGATGAATAGTGAAAATTACTAAATTTTAATTAAAAACAACTTTTTTAATCGAAATAATTTATATAGATAAATTATGAATTTTATTGGTTTTAAATTATATTTATAATATATCTTTACCATTTAATATAATGTTGGTCATTGGTCATAATTTTACAATTAAACAGGACATAAACAAGTGTCAATATTTTGATAGTTATTATCTCTTAAAAACACGCTTTTTGTTTTAACAACGGGAATTAATTTTAAATTAATTTCTGCCACTTTTGTGTTTTGAATTTAGAAAAATTGATTCCATATTTTGAATCAGGATGTTAAAATTGTGTAAATAGGTTACTTTTATTTTTAGACATTTTGAATAATTACTTTGGTAAATATTTTATTTACCCTGGTTAAGGGTAAATCCGGTAAATAAGGGTTAAAAAATAATATTATAATAATACTAAATTACCCTAAAACGTGTCCTAGCCTTATTGGTTGTTACATGTTCAACCATAGTCATCTTTGGGTCGATTGTGGGACCCCATGGAGCCAGTTTTAGGAGGTAGGGACACTTAATTTTAATTATGTTAAAATGAATACAAAAATGACATAAGCATATATCTTTTAGAAAAACAATTTTTACATAGGGTTATATATGTTGGATTTTCGACTATAAATATTAATTATAAAGATAATAATATTTCATATATAATGATATTTTATTTATAATTTTTAGATGTTATATAATTAAATTTATTTATGACACAATGATGATGCAGTAATTACGATAATATTGAAAAATTAAAATAACTGATATTATAAATACCCAAATAAATATAATTTGAGACTTTTAATGAATTAAAATAATTTTATAGGATAATATGACATAATAAGATTGATTTAATTAACTTTTTTCAAAGTAATAATTCTTTTATTAGTTTCACAAAAATCAACTATTGAATAGTGTCAAAATTGACATAAAATAGTTTTTAAAACAAATATTATATTATTAATTGATATTAAATTCATAAAAATCTAATATTCGGACAAGATACTCATATAATGATATGTGTATCATTAATGGACCACTTGGGGGTAGATTGGATGTATATAGTATGTTAATTAACCATATAATATAAAAATACAAAGAGACATTGTAAAAGTGAAACTAATTAACTTAGAGTTAATACTTAAAGATAAGGTTAATATAAGTACTCAAACCTATCTAAATTCTATTGGTTGAGTGTTTTTCGACCCATCACCACCTTAAAATTTAAATAATCATCTTTGGAGCCATCAGAAACCGAATATGAATTTATTATAAATTAATATTTCTAGCTTTTCCAAAGGTGCCCCTCACCCCTCTTATAAAAGAGACTCCTCCTTCTCATTTCTTCACACCATCAAAACCTTTTGGTTCGGACAAAATCTGCCCAAATACTATCCCAACATCCCTCAATGCAACCTAGATACCTTATATTGATCATAAATCCAACATATGTAGCCCTTTTGATCAAATCAAAAGGAAGAACCCGAAGAAGAGGTAATGTTTTCACCACCCCTTTTCAAGTTCCTTTCTTCTTCCACTTCTTCTTCCTTTGTTATTACCATTCTAAAATAATAACTCCAGTATCATATATATACTGTGATGTTATTATAAATATGGTACAACCTTATTCAGTATTCTGTCCACCCTTTGAATAACATGTCACCATACGTGCGTACGTACGGCTTACCGTCTCCAAGTCGTGTTGTAATTGTTATTCAATATATTATTATTTGGATGGGTATAATAATGATGTGTAAATCATGTAAATAATAAATATAAAATGTTAATGATTCTTTATATATGATATACCATCCATTTATATATTATTTTAATATCAAAAGAATGATATTGTCGCTCGTGCATACGTACGGACTACCGTCTCCAAGAACGCGATGAGATTCATTTTCCATCGTATCCATTCAAGTATAATTATCATTTAATGATTTAAAAATAATGTTTAAGGGCTTGATATCATTCTTTATATGAATAATATACAACCTATCCATGACAAACATGGCTTATGTAACAAAACATATAAAATAAAACGAGTAAGTTAACACCCGAAATGACAATAATACTAAGATATTATTAACAAAGCAATGTTAAAAGATCATATATGATATCATATGAATGTATATGATTCTTGTATAATTTAATAACAATTATTTCACTATTATATAGGAGGTTAACCTACCCCAACCAAGGAAAAGTACATGGTAAGGGTTATTTCACAATCTCTTCATTATCCGAGGTTGTTCATACGTAATAATCTATTGGGATCTCTTTATCATCCAAATCCATGTTTCTTAAAAATGAATTTCAATTTTTTTTACTATTTACTAGAATATGGGTTAAAGTAATTTATACGCTTTTTTATAAGAGGTTTATAAAGGAATCTTTCTGTCATTTTCCAAACAAGGTGTTTTTTAACCTTTTCGACAAAAATAAGGTAAGAATGTTTTTTTTAACTTATACGGCGTGTGCGGCTATTTTCTGCCGTTATAAAACCATCGAAGCTTCCCTTACAAGATTATAAGAATATTTTCAAAGAAAATGTTTTATTTTATAAATATATGACTCTTAAATGATTTCAAAAATAGAAATAGATATTTCTCTAAAAAGTGTTTTGATTTAATCTATGTCAACATCCTTTGATGTATTTTACGCTTATTTGAAGTTGATTTATTATGATACAAAACTTCTATATTGTATTGAAGGTTTTGTGATATGTTTGACTATGGATGTTCTATTTTTATACCATTCATGGTTTATGGAGAAACTGTTGACATTTTTTATGCTAGTTTTAATACGAATGTTTAGGTTATGTTTAAGCCTTTTTCATATAAGAATGCATTGGACTTAATATGTGACGGGTGGAGCTCGCTATTACTCCTCGATTCATCGGTAGGTTTCATGAGACAAACTAGTGTCTTGGCACAAGGCCTTGGAAAAATCTTATTTGTAGTCTTGGAATGAGGCCTTGGTTATGTGGTTATGATAGTATGTCATTATGCATTCCATCATTATGAAAGTGGTTGTTGATATTTCATGTGATTATTCGATTAGTAGAATATCCATGTGAATAAGTAAATGGAATTATTTCATTTTATTTTTTCCATACTATGTTTAATTTCAAGTTTAAAAGGATTTTGTTTTAGTTATACATTGCCTTAAATGTTTATTATTATTTATGAAAGTTTCCGCTATATTGTTATCCTTACTGGGCATTTGAGCTCACCCCTTTTATATGTTTTATTTTTCCCCAGGATGTGTAGAATTAAATTATGAATGACCTTCAGGGATAGTATGTGGGGATATTAGTGTGGAATATGAAGAAAATATGTTGTTGTAGTTTTCATTTTTATGATGTAATGTAAAACTTTATGAATATATCTAGTGTTCCCAAGGCTACTAAACAAATCTGTCTTTTGAGATTTGATCCTTCTTGTGATCATGCCAATGTAATGTAATAATGCACCGACTCTGGGTAACTGGGGTCGGGGCGTTACAATACATAATTAGATAAAAAACTCATAAAATAAATATTTGAAAAAAACCTACATTAGTGATATAGATAAATATAACAATGAATCCAGTAAATTCATATAAAAAAACAAGGATACACATTAGGCTTTTCCATGTTCAAAATTGTGTAACCTATGTTTTTTATTCCATAATCTCCCTTAATAAAATCAAAATGATCTAGAGTGATGAGTTTTGTGAAAATATTGGATAATTGAAGATTCATTCTTTGAAATTATAACATGATACATCCATTTTTAAAATAGTCTCTAAAAAAGTGATTCTTGATGTCAATGTTATTTTTTTGAAACTATTGAATTGGATTCTTAAATAGTAATGGAACTAGTGTTATCACAACTTATTGGAACATGGTTATAATTTATCTCTTAAAATAAGAGAGTGTGTTTTGTCTATATAATTTTTGTGAAATAAATCCCAATTGAGATATTTTTCACTTTGACCATGTAATGAGTAATGTAATTCTTTTGTATAATACTCTAAGAGTCTAGATATTTTCAAAGTAGGTGATAATCACCCCTTGTACTATTCTTATGTAATTGAAATCTACCAAAATCAGTATCATAAAAATATATAAGTTAAAAAAGTGGTGTCCTTTGGATAAAGAACCATGTTTTTAGGACCATTTAAATATTTGAATATTATTTGAAAATATTTTAAATGTGATTATTTACTATTAGATTGAAAACAAGTACTAAGATTTGCACTAAACATGTTTTTTGGGTTTGGTCCTGGTAAGGTAAAGATGGCTCCCAATAATACCTCTATAATAATGTCTCCCAATTATGTATTCTGCATGATCCATACCAAAACATTTTAAATGTAAATTACTGTATTTTCTTAGTTATAGAAAAAATTCATCATTATTATCATATATTTAAAATAAAATAAAAAACATTAATTGTCAAATAAAATTTAATTCAAATTATTTTATCAACAAATTTAAAGAAATGTTACATAGATATTCTTTTATAGATCCCAAAATACCATTATTGACATAAATTTGAGAAATTAATTTTTTTTAAAAAAATATGCTACAAAAACAATAATGAATTATATTTTCCAATTTTAGAATTATTTTCTAAATTAATTTTAGATACAATTTCACACTAGGACCATATTTATTCTTCCAAAACATACAATTCCTTGGAAAACATAAAAATATGACTTTCATGTTTTTTATCTTCAAAATTGGGATGATTTTCTTCGAAAACATTTTAATAAATTAAACGATTTAATAAAAAAATTAAATAACCATTTGAATACCCATAAAATATTAGTGGGAAGAGAATACTAAAATGGCTCTAAAAGATTCTATACTTGAGATTTTAATAAAGGTATCACCATTATAAATTACAAATTTTTTATTGTAACCACCAACTATACATCTATATTTTTTTTGTATGATGCCACTAAGATCACCTAACCCATTCCTAGAAACATATTTGATACCAAAAATTGGACGTTCATCAAGTTATTAAACAAGAGTGTTGAAATTGTTAATTATATATTAGTTCAACTCTTCTTTCATTCTTAGTTCTTATTTTTCATTATAAATGTAATGTTAAATATTTAGGGGTTCTAGATGTGCATAACCGTATAATATACATCCCAAAATTAAAAAAATAATTTAGATATGAGTATTAGTTTGTAAATCACAAATAAAATTTTCTAGTTGATGATCTTTAAACATCACCCTTGGTATCAAAAATTGGATAGCTGGGGGCTCTTCCTTTAATTTAGTTTTATTTATTAGAGTTATATTATTAGAGGTAAAAAATTCTAGTAATTTCTCAACATAATAAAATTAGAGATGTTGTGTTGGAAAATTTTCATGAAACATTTGGTAATTTTTTTTCCATGGCCTTAGTCATAAAAGGGTAAGTGTAATTTACTTGAGTTAGAGTGACCAAAGAAAATACCCTTATCTGATTCAATATCAATATTTCTTTGAAATTATTTGGTGTAAGGAATATTCCATTTTAAAAAAACACCATAAAATAAATCTTTAGGTTGGTTAACTTTACAATGATTATAAAGTATTTTTTTAATGATAGATCTTACAAGAAAACAATTGTAGTTATAACATGATGTATTTACTTCCTTGATCCAAAAATATTGAATGATTAATATGCATTAAAAAGAGTTACTAAAATCTATTAAATAGTTTCATTCTATTATTCAGAAACCATAGTTTTTTGTGGAGTCCAATGAGTATAATAGATTGATTAAAACCTTATTATGTTCAATGTTCATGAAAATCATATATTTTCAAACACACCATAATAGTGAATATGAATAAGTATGATATTATACACTATAAATTTTTTTCTTTCTAGATAAATTTATCTATTTGATTATATGAAATGATTTTATTAACAATGAAATAAACCCGTCTAAATATTTTATATTCGTAAAAATTTACAAAAGCGCAAGATTTAACTCCCTTAATTGAAACATGAACATTTTAATGTTTTTTGAGACCTTGAACCCTGTATCTTAGAGGGGGTGCCTACAACCATTAAATTGTCATAATTTACAAGGAATAACCTCCTAGTACCTATTAATTTTGTAGTTTTAGTAAACTAGATTCATATAAGATTCACAAATTACAACTTGTTTTTTGATAATAACGTTATTATATTTAACATATCACGACATATTAGTCATAGTAAAGTCATGGAATCATGGGTGAATAAAAAAATAATGTTTAGTAATAGTTAAGTACATAAGATGTGATAATGAATAAATGTGAACAATAATCATGGATTGAAAAATTAATAGTAACACATGATATTTAAAAAAAATGGAAAGGAAAAATCAAAACGGTAATTAAGTAACTAAAAACACATTCCATAAAATTAATGAACTAAAAATGAAATGAAACCAGAGATAAAATCATAGTGGAAATATCAAAGATAACAATAACACATGTGAATAAATTTATTAATTATTTAATGTTATGTTTCCCAAGTACATGATACCATTAAAATCGAAACATTTCAAATGATAACTTTTCGTATATCTCTATAATGACATTTCACAAGATAATTTAAAACATACTGGTTACTATCACATAATATTTTTCCAAATGATTTCTGGTCTTGAAACAATCGATGCATAAATTGGATTTCATTAATTGGTAACCAAACCATGTTTTTCATGTCCAAAACATTCTTCATATATCAATCAATAGATTTAACTCATAAATATTTTCCCTTATCAAATATCAATATTGATTAAATAAAGCACAATTATTAATATTTCCTTTGTTAATAAAATAATTATTAATGTAAAAATAGTATTTAAAAATATAATATTAGTTAAAAAATAATAATATTGATCACAAAAGAATCTGGATATTGAAGATAAGTTTAATTTCCAATGAAAAATGGTTTCAATAATTTCATTGTTTCAAGATAAAGTTAATAATAAAAAAATAAAGTGGGATAGCACAATAACTCGTACCGTTTGGTAATTTCGATGGTAAATCCAATTGAATTATATCATTAAAATTAAAACAAATAATATAGTGAATAATAGAGTATTTGTGATATAACATGTCATATTATTTTTATATACACCTCATAGAAGAATATTGTATCATAATAAAACCTTCATCTCAAAGAAAATATATTGAGAAAAAATACCTTACCTCATACATCGAATTAGTTAGAAGTTCTTTAACATAATATATAGAATATTTAAACATTTTATTACCTCATTAAAAACCATATTAATATTTATTATATCATATATTATTATTTTATAACATCTTATCACTTTTCTTTAGATAATCATTTAATATTGTCATTATTTCAGATGTTAATTTTCTAGTTTTTCACATGAATGTTTTGGAATGAAATATTCGATTATTGAACATGTTATATTGTGATATCATCTCTATAATAATAATAAAAAAATAATTATAATATTTTTATATAAAATTTATAAATAAAACAGTTAATTAATGATGTTTATGAATAATGATGGAAGTTATAAATACATAGATGACATGCCCTGCGCATGCATAGGTAATATTTCCATTTTCACCGACAATTATAGAAAATAGGTTAGTAATATTGTCAGTTAAATAATGATAATAATATTATATTATATTATTAGATATATCATCCATTTGGTGTGGTGAATAGTCACATGTTTTTATAAAGGAGGTAGTCCGCACATACACAAATGAAGTTGTCATCACTACATGAGTGAAAATGAATGAAATAAGATGATTTATTTTTGAAATAAAAGAATAAATTTTTCATGGAAATAATAATTATTTAAATTGTATAAAATATAATAATTACATTTTTCTTTATCAATATCAATGTGAATATTTATTTATAGACGAATCACATCGCTTCGTGAAGTAGTATCCCACCATACACACGAGTGGTCTTATCATATCTATTACTAAAATGAACGTAAAAAGATATATATTTTATAATTAATACAGATGTATAAATATATTATAAATATAATATATTAACAATATATCCATCATTATACATAACCATGATAGGTGGGAATTGAAAAATTAACCATATCTGTTCCCGAGGCTGCTATCTTCCATATACACAAATGATGATTTTATAACACATTTGATAGAAGTGGAGATTGTTTTAGATCACAATAAATGTAAAAAATACTATTTTATTTAATATAATATAGTAATTACATTATAATGATATAATAAATAACTAATTATTTTTAGAAAGAAGTGAAATAAATACAGTTGTTGAAAAATATTACATCTTGTTCATTTATCCTCCTTAGGTTTGCAATAATGCATTCAAATGTTATATTTATTCAATAAATAAGGATAATATGATTAGGATAGGGATTATATAATCTAATTTTGGTCAGTATTATATGATCCAAATTTATTTCGATGTGTGATGAGGAGAGGATAGGGTGTATAATTTTATAATTAGGGTGTATGGCACACTTGTAATGTTTTTGAAAGAGTGAATTACACCCACATTTGTTTAATATCTCTAGAAAAAAAAATAAAGGGTTAAACATGATAGTTTATGGGATAAGATATATTATTGGAAAAAAGAATTGGGTTTTTAATACTTTTGGGTCATTTTTGCTATTTATATTCACTGTTTAACCACTAAGTAAACAAAATTTTTCCTTAATCACTATAATTAATTATAACCGTTTTTACTAATAATTATTTCAAAATATAAAATTTACATTCTATAAATTATATATTATTATGAATGAATATATTGAATCTATTTTTATAAATTCTATTCAAATAATTGGAATAATTCATTTTAGACATAACCATGAAGATGGGTTGAGAGAGAAGGGGTTTTATAGATAAAATGATCAATAGATTACAATATTTTTCTATATAAATTTAATATAGAAATAATTACAATAAACTAAATTATATCAATATATTTAAAATTGAACTATTTTTACTTCAAAAAAAATTAAAAATATAATCTAATAATATAAATTATTTAATTTGAAAGGAGGTTTTCCATTAAAATTATGTACTTTCACTATTTATCAAAATTGAATCTTCTGTGAAAAATAACAAAAAAAATATAAGCTGAGTTTTTTTCTGATTCGAAGAATAATGTTTATTTTTGTCAAATATTTTATCTATAAGTTTTAGCAATTATTTATTATTTTTTTCCCCAAACATGATTAAATAGTCTTTCAGAAAATATTATTTTTAAAAAAACATATTATTGTTTTAAATGATTCTTATGTTATTTATAACCAACATATAAGTAATGAATGTTTGTAAAATAGAAATTTTCAGATTTCATTTTATGATATTCATACCCAGCATTCAAAAGGTTTAGTAAAACCAATTTTATTAAATATTAATATTAGTTTTATATTATTGTTGATAAAACCCATTATTTCCTGTAACATAATAAATCAATGAAATTTATTATCATCAGTATCCTAACTATAAACAAAAGTAATGTTTTTGTAAAATAAATATATTTAAATAATTTTTGTGTTATATTATATTCCTATATACAGTTTGTGATTCACATCACCTATTGAAGAAAATGTTATTCTTTTAAAATTATGGGGTGTCACATTCTCGTCACCTTAACTAAACTACATTACTATAATTTAGTATTGATATAATTAATAAAGGGTTTGTAATGTGGAAATTACATTGCTGAAAATCCCTCAATGTACCGGATTTAATTATAGATCCTCTTAATAAGAGAGATAAGGGTAGTTGAAGGGTAATATGGAATAACACATATCTTGATTTTTAATTTTGATTGTTTTGGTGTAAAAAGTGGATAAGTTTGTGGAGAAAAAACATGAATATTTATTAAGAGTTATAAAGGTCTTTGATCAGTATAATGTGAAGGATAAAATAAATTTTGAGAGTCACAAATTGATAAATCCAATATTTTGGAAAAGGTTATTGATATGATTAAAAATTATGGTAATAAGATAACATTATCATTACAGACCATTTTTCCTAACCTTGGGGAAGTCCATTACTACATAAGAATACAATGAAATAAACATACTTGATATACATTTATTTCATAATCACAATTTAATAATTTCTATTTTTCTTTGATAAATTTTCAATTTGACCCTTTAATATACGAAATGAATATCCAAAAATTATTTTTTATTCTCGAAGATCTAAAATTAACTTTTATATGAACACCAATTCTTTAAATATTAAAAAGTATTTCTATATATCTCTAAATATTTTCAAAAACAAATATAGTCAATACAATAATCTCTAATCCAAAAAATTAATAATATTGGTTCATCATTAATATGTATTAATCAATTTTTTTGACAAAAAAGAATGAAATATTTACAAATAATTCATGTTGGCTAGTGGTAGGCACTAAATCCATACCAACCTTCTGTCATGGGTTCAAGACTCACCTCCTTTCTAGATGCAATGAGTTGTCACCCTACATGTGATTCTTACTTTAAATAAAATATATTTATATAAATCTTATAAAGTTCTCAAAACATGTGATGGAAATAATTAAATAAATTTAATCTTTAAATATTCTTTTTATACTATGGTTTTCAATAAAAATAGTTTTTATAATGTATAATAATATTTTTTGAGAGTTATTACAATGTTATTAATGACCAATTTATCATTAAAGGATATCTATTTGTAAAAAAATATTTCAATAAAATGTAAATTCATTGTTAAAAAATTAAATTTTCCACTAAAACATATGCTTTCTAATATGTTATATTCTAAAAATATCCCTCAAATTATCATTAATCATGGTGGTCTCAGATCACATTAATCCAAAAATATGTTTTAAGAAAAGAAACACATGATTAACCATATACTAATAACCAATATGTTAATGAATACACATGTTATTATGAAATTTACATAATTATAGATATTTTATGATTATTATAACCAAAACTCATGTGGTAAAAATACTAATAAAATTTATTTCTTGAATCCCAATAAATAAATACATCATCATAATTATTTCTACATAGTTCTCCTTTAGTCTACGTGTAGACCATATACTCATTAATTGCATGTATAAATCATGACACTGTTGGTTCATTATAATACTACATAGGTTTAACCTTAGTCATAAATTTTAATCATGAATTTAAATCCACTATAATGGTTTATAATGAAAATGTATATAATCCTAATTATATACCCAATGAGTGTCAAACTAGATGAATAATAAGGCTCTTGTCAGGTACTATGGAAAATCGTAGCAAATATGACACTCCTTTTTCAATGTTATTACCCAAAAAACCTCTATGACAGGACTACATCCACTTTTCGTATCTAAACAAGATTGTATTTCATTAAAAAAATGAAAGAAGAAACTATATATTTCCAAAATATTATGATACACTTCTATACATATACTCAAATTATATCGTTTGGTTACTTTCCAAATTCCATGTGTTCCTAAATATAGTTAAAATTGTTTCTATTAATATTTATCTAATACCAACTATAAACACATTGATATAATATCCCAGAGTAGGTGGATACTGCCATTACATTGGCATAAGATACAAGGAATCACATCTCGATGGACTGATCAGTTTAGTTATTTTGAAAAACTATATATATAACTGATTCGCATATTACATTAGAACTCAAAAATAAAGACAATTTATTTTTTTCAATAATAACATTATTCAATTTTTTAGATCCATGTATATGTGTCAATGTAAACTTCATTGAATCCCAGGTAATGAAAAAAAAAGATAAGCTCAAATTTTATTTAAGGGTTTACTATAGAGGGGTAAATAATTAACCAATAATAACAATTAAAATAGAAAGGTAAATAAATAATAACACAATAAATTTAAATAATTTCATAAGGAAAAATAAAAATTTTGAGGTAAATAATAGAAAACACATACCATATAATATAAAAACTGAAAATGAAACAAGTCTATAGAAAATATAAGAGAATACATTTACTAGATAATAATAATTTGTTTGAATTCAGTTATTATATATATTACATCATGTTTTAAAGGAACATTAATCCTTTACCATCATTTCCATTTAAAAGACAGTTTTTAACATTCATTGTTGAAGGCCTTTTTAAAGACTCTTTAAAGCATAATTCAGACTACCATGTAGGGTTTTTATAACTTATTTTATCTCATGAGACTACCAATGCATCAAGGGGACTTTATTAATAAGTCTCAAACCATTATGTCTCATGTAAAATAATTTCTCATATATTTAATAATAGAATTAACTAAAAAATAAGGTTCCTTATCAAATATTTAAATTGAGTAAAAATAAAACTTTATAATTATTTCCCAGTTAATCAAATAATTTTCATATTAAATATGTATGTAAATATAGTATAGAGTTTAGGTGAAAATCACATTCATCATATATATATATATATATATATAATATAAATTTAATTTACAATTAAAAATGTTATATTAAAGTTGAGGTTTGAATATACATTTAACAATCACACAAGAAAATGAGATTGCTTAATAACTCTTACGATTTTTAAATTTCCACATCAAATCCATTTTCATGAAATGATTCAAATTGAAACAAAAAAAATAAAAGATGAATTAATATTGATATTTAATGTTAAAGGGGATTTATATACACCTTGTTAAATAACATGGGTTTATAATAGATCATATGTCTCAATGAAGGAAAATTGAGATATAAATCCCTTCCCACAGGCTTTCATTTTTTTTGAACATGATTTAACCACCTATATAGTGGTTATAAAAATTTTATTATCTTAATATAGAATCGTATTAATATTTATAATACCTTATATGATTCTTTTACAACTTTTTTCACCATTTTGTTAATAAAATTTGATTATTTTCATTGTTTTGGGTATAAACTATCTTGTTTTTCTCATTCATGTTTTGGTAGGAATGATCTAGTTTTTTACAAATATTTTATAATTATATCATCTGAAGAATAGTAATAACGACACAATTATCATAATTTTAAATAAAATTTTCCATTAATAACAATAATAATGATGTTTATGAAAATTGAAGTACGTGTGATAATGGAGATAGTAAGATATACGATTGCATGAGTAACACATCCATTTTTTAAAGATCTATATAGAAAGGAGATAAGTAATATTTCAAATTCTATAATGATCATATGATTATTAATATAATACTATATACATATATATATCATCCATGTTTTTTAGTGATGAAAAGGGAGTCGCATTGCTTCGTAAAGCTGGTTGTGAACATATACACGAATAATGGTATCATCATTATGTGAGTAAAAATAAATGAAATAAAATCATATATATTATATTTATATAATGATACATAAGTAATAAAAAACCTAATTTTTTAATTATATTTCATATAATCATAAATATTATCTTTACCACATTCTCTGTGAATCTTTTCTAATTGATTAATCAATTCGATTCACGATGAGGTAGTATGTCGTACGTAAGGGTGATATTATCATGTACCTTACAAAAATGAAGTTATATATATATATATATATATATTTTATTTTATTAATACATAATTATTAATATGTCATAAAGATCATATCTTTACTTTATATTCATCATTATACCAGACCTTGGGAGGTGTAAAATGAAAAATGAATGACATCATTTCATGAGGCTATAAAAAACTGTACACATGAATGATGATTGTTTAACACATTTGATTTAAGTAGAGAAATTTCTTGACCTTAACATTATTATAAAAAAAAATATTATATGGATTACAATTAGGTTGTTATATTATCCCGGTTTAGAAATTTTTATGGAAGTGTAGGAGGAAGTAAAATAAAGACACTCTTTAAAGATTTTCACCTCTTTTATAGGTATCCTCCTTAAGTTTGTAACAAATACTTATAAGTTGGGAATTAGTAAATATATAACTCTTATATGATGATTTAATAGAATATATAAAGTAATTTGGTTAGGTAATTTATCAACAAATGTGTTTTTAATGAGTGGTGTGAAGTGGAGAGGGTGTGGCCTTTTATATGTTCAGTGAGTTGCATACTTTATTTTTATTAAAAATAGTGAATTAAACTAGAGATTATTTCATATAAATGGTCCAAATAATGAATTTTATATGTAATAGAGGTTATAATATCTAAATATTTATATAGAATTTGTTTTTGAAAGTCATTTCATCATTTTTCCACCTTATATTCACTGTTTAACCACTATCTGAACTCTATTTTACCTTACTAACTGTAATTAATTTTAATTTTTTTCACTAATTTTTTTTCCAAACATAAGTTGGAGTCATTAGAAATAATAAATCAAGATTAGTGTAAATTTTTTATATATTTTTTAAAAACTAATTCAGAAAAGTAAATTTTTTTAATAAAAATTTATCCAGTTAATGGGAAAGAAAAACATGATTTTATAGATATAATGATGAAAAGTATACAATTTTTTATATCTAAATTAAATAAGAAAATTATTTAAAGGGATTAATATATGAATAAATAATCTATTTTTTCTTTTAAAATAAATTATAATAAAAATTTATCATTATAATTTATTGAATTAAAAATGATTTTTTCAATTAAAATAAAAAAAATTCACTATTCATTATTATATGAAACTTCTACAAAAAATACAAAATTTTCAACATAATAAAATTTTGATGTTTAAATTTAAAATTTCTTGTTTATTTTTTCTAATAAACATTTTAAACTATTTAAAAAATAACATTAAACTATGTGTATTATGCACGATTAAACTGTATTTTAGAAAAACAAAGTAAATATAAATATTTTTCTTCTAAATGATTATAATATTATTTATAACCATGAAGTATATAATAAACATGTCTAAAAATTACATTTTTATAATTTACAAAATATTATTATACCCTCTATTCCATCTGTTAGGTAAAGGAATTATATTAAGAAATGATATTAACAATATCTTATGGTTTGGTAAAACCCGATATTACATATAATGCATGCTATCATAGAAAATAATTATCATGTGTATCATAAGATAAGAAATCAATTAAATTTATAATTAAATAAATATTTTTTAAAGTATTATGTTTTTATAGTCTCTTCAAAGTTAGGTTATTCATTTCATAGATTCTCTTGAATAAAATAATATTATTTTATAATTTCAAGGTATTACGTAATAAATAATGATCTAAAATATCATTTTATTTAATGGTGTAAATTTATATTTTATATTTAGAAGACTATTATTTACCCTTAATAAGTTGCCAATTCTCAATCAAAATGTTGTATTTGAAAAGGAATTTAATCAAGTCATATACTAGTTGATTTAGGTTGAATTTCAAATGCGCGTTTGTGTGATATAATGTCCAAAGATTATATGACCAATACAAGACTCACTATTATGTTATTGTAAACATTAAACATGTCTCTTGTAATGATATTTCGAATGAGTAACATAACAATTTTAATATAAGAAGGTTGTAAATAAAATATTTCATTTAGAATAAAACAAATAAAGCAACATTTTCAAATGAAATTTAAAACCACCACAACATAACTAGATATGAAACAACCAAATATTGAAAATAAATTAAAATAAAATCTATGATCTATAGCATATGTGAAATGTAACATTAATGCTAAATAATCCATAAAATATTAATATTTAATTATAACTGTTATTACATTGCTATTGAATTAGATGGTATGGATATGATTAATTGATTTATAATATATATATATAAAGTCCAAAATAAATATATATATATACAAATAATTTCTTTTTAAATAATCAATCATTTTTTGTAATTTAATAATATTATTTAAAAATAATTTTTCATCAAAAAGGATTTTTTTTCCATGAAAACATATTATGAATGTTTTTTTTGAAATTTTAGATATTTTATTTCATAAAATAATGAATTTTGAAATCATCATATCAAAATTAGCTTATTATTAATTTTTTAGGTTTTCAAAAAAATATGTATTTTTTAATGAATTGTGAAAAATATTATTCTTTATTTAACTCTATATTTTCTTTTTCGTGTCTTTACATGTTAAAATTATATGTTGGATTATTTATTTGTTATTTTTTTTATAAAAAATCAAATTATTGTATTTTGAATGAATTTTATACTTCGGTGTTGTATAAACATATTTTATATATTAAATAGATTTATTTCCAAAAAATGGGTTTTCAATGCATCATATGGGTCCAATTTAAATTAAATACTTCAACTTATGTGAATTAAATTTAGAATAATAGAATTCATGCTTGTAATGAATAGGTTTAAATCTGGTAATTAGGAACTATAGTACCATAATATTATCATATATATATATGGAATCATTTTTTTGAATATTTATTAAATAATAAAATGACATGCCTGAGGCCCACAATAGTTTTGTGTCTTTGAAAACCTAAAAACACAGACAACTAGTCCATATGTAAACTAAATCATCATCCAATATAATATTTATAGATAAAATCCTTTATAGGAAAGCATAAATAATAAATTTCATCATAACCATGGGAAAGGAAATATAATAAAGGGTGAACTCAGATGCCCGGTAAAGTTCAATATGGGTGATATATAAGCATTACATGAATAAAGGATAAAAGAAAATTAAGTGTAAAATGTTAAAACAATACCTTACATATTATAGATAATAATATAGAGTCATGGAATACGAATCTATTGGTTATAAGTCATGAATCATAAGGGAATAAAAGAACAAGAGCTATGAGATCATTACATTGGAATAAGATATAGATTTGTAGCATATACACAAGCATATAAAATAATTTCCACATTAGTCAAGGATCATTTCCAATGCTATAATAATGGAATGGATTTTCTCCCCATACCATTATAGTAGTCACATTTTACTCCCAAGGCCATTATAGCAGACAAAGTCTCGTACTAAAATGGTTTCACCCCCATCCTATTCCCATATATCTGATTAGATTAAAATCATTACGTAATTCATTGGAGGGGGATATAGAACCACACAAATCATAATAAAAACAATATTAATGTGTTACAAACTATTATAAATTATTCATAAAATCAAAATTCTTGAAATGAAATGAGTTTCATTAACATTTCATCAAACCATAACCTGTAAAAAATAGACTAATTTCATAATCATTACAAAAATTACTCGTAGAAAAACTCAATGAAAAGAAACTATGTTTAATAATAATTTTATGATGGAAAAACCCATGGAAGAGAAGTAGGTAACATAAACATCATTTTATCATCAATACAAACAAATATTAAAATAAAAAATAATTGTTTCCTTGTATTATATCCACAGAAATACTCATGTAACTTCAACAAATGTCATTCTAGATGGAAAATGATTTGTATCAGTCTTCAAAAACAATAATTTACAAAAAAAAATCCTTTCTAATATAAATTTTATTAAATATAAATAAATTTGAAAATATTTTTGTAACGAATATATGCAAGAATATTTTTAAATTAATCATTAAATAAAATAATTTTTATGATGAAGATATGTTTTCTCTCTGGGTTTACACATTAAAAAATATTCCTTTCACATTTTTAAAATCCAAACATACATTTTTTGGAAATTGAAAATAATATTACATTAAAAAAATTTAAAAAATAAAACAAGGTTGAAAATTTATATTATAATAAAATTGTTAACAATAAAAAAATTAAATTTTTCAATATAATATGGTTTTGGATGAAAACAGATTTTTGACCAAAGAGGGGAATAAAGTACGATTTTAATAAAAATATTTTTTCTATTATTTTCAACATAATAATGATGAGAAATGGTACTTTTAAAATATAATTACATAAATATCCAAGGAATAATAAAATTTATGTATTTATTAAGATATGGATTATATGATTTTTTTCACTGGACACATAATCATAAACAATCCTAATAAATAGTGTGATTGTAACATGAAATATTTTCCTCTTTAGTAACATTGAATTGTAATCCCCACGAAGTAATAACATAAAATAGAATGTAAAATTCCATGAAAATTAATAATTTTATGATATTAAATGTCAAAAGGGATATATATAAACATCATTTAGGAATATAGTTGCCTAATATAATATACTCCAAAATGAATAAAAATTGACAACAATCCGTTACTGCTTTGGTAATCTTTAGAATCATAATACAAAATAAATAATTAAATTAAATTAAGATTTAGATAACATAGATAAAGAGATTTTAATGACAGAACATGTCTTCGAGGTTGTATACACACACAAAAAAATAAATGACCAATGAATTTTTATATTCCCCCAGAAATAAAAGAGAGACTCAAAATCCATTACCATAAGTCTCGAATTCAATCTTAAATGTTCAAATGCAATGTATTATAAATATAAGTTTATTATAAATCTATTATAGAAATATAAAAAATCATATATATATATATATATATTATACAATATATTATTTTCCTAGGACCATTTATTTTTTCTTTATTATCAATTCCATGTTTATGTTATGTTTCATGTAATAATAACTATATTTTGGTAATATGTTCAAATTTATTATTTTTTTACTCTTAATTTGATCATGATTTAACCATATCAATAATTTTAAATAGAATATAAATATCATTTATATTCCATGAAAATGTATATAAATTAATCTATAATATTTAGTGATTGAAATGAAATACATCATTTATGGAGAAGGTAGACCCTACAGATGCATGATTGTTGTTTCTATTTTTTTTATCAAAATGTATAATTGAATGGTAAATTATTCATTAACAATAAATAATCATTGTTAATTCAAAAATATCACATATTTTCATTAAAATAACCATTATCATCATGTATGTAAAGCCTGGATAAATCATATCACTTCGCAAAGAGGTAGTCCGCTGTACAAATGAGCGATGTTATCATATTCCTAAAATATGTATAGTATGATGGTTTGTGTAATATAAAAATTCCAAAAGTAGAATCAAATCATAGATGTAAAATATAATTAATAAATTCAAAATTATCTTTATCTTTGAGAGGTGGTAATGGAAAATTAATGACATCTGTTTTTGAGGTGGTTGTCTTCCCTACACAAGAATAATGATTTCATAACATATTTGACTAAAGTGGAGATGGTTGTATTTCATTAACATAACATTAAAACATCAATTTATATGGATGTTAATGAGTAATTTATTTCATCATGTTTTAATATTATCTAAGGCGGGTTGAGTTATAAATAACACAAAAATGATGGTTGTTGAATGTTACCTCTTTTTTGGGTATCCTACATAGCTTTGTACCAAAATCATTCATTAGTAAGTTTTCTATTAAAACTAAGGATTCTAGGATGATATTAGGGATGTTGATATGGGATTTGGTTAGGATTTTTCTGATCCAAAATTATTTTATTATTTTTATAGTATTGTAGAATTATGGTCTTTTATATGTGAGATGAGTAGCATACACATAGTATTATGAATGACAATGGTGTACACATGTTTTCACATGGCATGTAACATCTCCAGTAATGGTAGATTAAATATTTTTTATATTTATTAATATTTTTGAAATATCTTGTAATTTTACCTAAAAATATACACTATATATAATAATATACATGACACATAACAATGATTTTTTTTTCAGAATCTTATTTTACACAGAAGACAAGGTTATAAAGATCAATAATATACACTTCATAAAATTATTTTTAGTGGTAGTGATCACCTAGATTTTGTATTGGTGTGAATTAACAGAGATAAATATATTATTTAAACAAGCATTTATTAAGTGTTTTAACATTCATAAAATAAATTGGATAGATTTAAAATAAGAATTGATCCACTATTAAACATAATAATGTGTATATTTTTAAAAGGTAGTATTACCAACTTTTAATGGAGAACCCATTTTAAATATATTCTATAAAACATTTATAAAATTTATATGAAAATTGTAACTTCATTTCTAAAATATAAATTTAAAAATTTACTTTGTATGAAATTTTTGTATATTTTTTAGAACAATCATATTTTGATGAATAGTGAATAATACTAGATTTTAGTTAAAAACTAATTTTTTGTCAAATATACATGTATAGTTAAATATTGTTTTTAATTTTTAAAAAGTATAATTAGATAAATTATTTTTTTTAAACCAATTTAGGTCATCATAATAAATTTTACTTTTAAATTTTATATACAAACATAGAAATCTTTTGACTGTTTATATTTGGAAAACAGACATAATTATCCTATCCTCTTGATTAAATTTAAAAAAATTTATTTTATTTATGAGATTATAATTCAAAAAAAAAGGATTCCATATAATTGATAATAATAATTTATAATTAATAATATTGTTATATTTTTTTGCCAAAAATATTATGGAATTTGATTAAAATTAATTACAATGATTATGGGAAAAATTAGCCTATAAAGGACTAAACCATAAAAATATAGGGAAAATTAACATACTAACTTTTAGAAATTAAATTATAGAGACATAATAGTACTCTGTTTTCACTTGGATATAATTTGGACCATGATTGGATACACATTACATGAAAAAAGTGGGTTTAATTTCCTTTTTAAAAATATACAAACATGCCACTCCTCCACTAATATAAAAAGGTACTCACCCCTCCCACATCCCCGTACCTCTCAAAAACAAATTGACCAATATCATAATAAATATATCAAAAAAATACCCCCCTCTTCATAGAAGCCTCACCATGGGCATAAATATATCCATGGATTCCCTTTGGTGCAAACCTAAAAGAGGTATCAGAATAAGAGTTAACACCCTTATTCAAGATCATTTATTTTATTTTTATTATCCAATTCTTAAAATATTATATTTAAATGAATAAATAATAAAATAAGTATCCAAATAATAATTTAATTAATTTTATGATAATATTTATACCTACTCTTACACACACATATATCTAATGTGTAACAAACTCACCGTTCTTATGTACGATGAACTACAAGCTCACAAAATAATGGTGTTCCTTTTTTATCTTACCACATTTTATGAATAGTAATTTGATGGAAAGTAATTTTATATATGAAATATATGATTTTTTTTACTAATTTATAATCCTATAATTATTATATAAAACATAACTTTATATATTCAATTTTTTGTAAATATGTAACATCATTTGTGGTGGTTTGGAAAACCGCCTCCTCAAAGCGATGAGATACGTTCAAAACCTAAGTTGAAACTATTAAGTACATGTTTAATTAAATATATTTTAATTAATTAAATTATATATGATATTAATTAAATAATTAACTTTCAATAAATATAACACATCATTTTCATTAACACTTTTTCACTCCCGGAATAAGTGATAACATCGTTTGTGGAGGTGTGGAATACTGCCTCCTTAAAGTTATATTACTCCGTTTACATCACATGAATTATATATATAACTATATAAAATTATATAATATGGTATATATGTTGTAATTATACAAATAATGTTAAACTTTTTATTTACCTTCTTTCCATAATGACATAGAAAAATTATAATGTTACTAATTCTTACATACGACCTACTTTCTCCATGATTGTAACATTAGATAAATCTTCATAATCGTATTTCTTGATATGTTTTAGAATATTAATTGTTATATAGATATGATAATTATTTCATGATTATTATTTTGGATTTGTTCATATAATAACCCCTATGACCATAGTTGACCTACCAAATATCATTTTGACACATTAACAAAATATGGTCAAAACACCGGAGAAAAATTTAAGTGATTAAGTAGTTTTTCAAAAAACTATAATGAGTGAAATAAAAGTTCAAATAAACATATGATAGATTCTTAAGAAAGTTAAAAAATTAATATAGGAATATTATTCAAGAATGTAAATACACACAATATGAGTCAGACCCAAGGTAACGGATTTTGTCTCAATCTTCCTTCATCGATGCATTTCCTAATTATATGTCCCTTTATTAGTCTATAATGATTATATCAATCCCCTTAGACATTATATTTCTTTATTTTAATTATTATCATGTTATTTTTATATTTTTATATTTTATGGGGAATATGATTTAAATGTTCAGTGTGGTATGAGAAACAATAAATTGTTATGGACTTAATTTAATTACCATTTATCTGTGGAATTATTCTAGATATTATTTTATATACTTATTTATATGTATATAATAGTTTTATAATGTTAAAAATTGTTATGTTTAATTTCATTCTAATATTTATAAAATGGAATCTTTTTACATGATTTAGCCAAAAAAAATTACAAATGAAAAAATAATGTTATATTATTAATGTACACTACAAAAATGATTTTTCCACAGCCATGTCAGTTTTTTATTTTTGTTTTACAATGCAATATTTTCACGTTTTCAGAAATGAATTTTTTTTCTCATTTTAGTATTTTTAAAAAAAATTATTTTTTTACATGGATTGATTATTCCAATATCTAGAAATATTTTATTATTTTTTAAAATAAAATATTCTGAGGAAATTAATGAAAATTTAAATATTCATTGTGTTTAAATAAAATAAATAAACTATGAAATGTGATGGTTGGTTCTGTATTAAACCAATGATGGGTGGTTCTATGAAAAACCAATAATATGTGAGTCTATGATAGCTCAAAAATGCATTCGATAAGGAATTTAGTCGTATGGCTATTCCATTTGTTAGAGTGAAATGTATATATATCAACCATATGGTTATTCCATTTATAATATTAACATGTATAATGATGTTCCATGTTAACTTTGTATATTTTCAATTAAGGATATGGTTTTTATGGTAATATTATGATTATAAAAAATATATTAAATGAGCTTACTATCTAAGGGATGTATTTTCTAATTATCATGGTTAATATTATTACTTCATGTTAAAGTGTTCATATGTTTTTAATTTTTATAAATGGATTAATGGTTTCCTTTTTTCATATCTCTTACAATGATATTTGTTATCTTCCCATGTTTTTTCTTTATATTTACAGTACTCGTGGATGATTTAGGGATTAGAATTTTTCATGTTGATAGTTGTAAGGAGTTATCATAATATAAGGAATGTTTTACATTTTTAAATTTCTACATACTGAACAAATCAACACTAATAAAACGTTTCTACATTTTATTTTAATGATTAGTTATGAATGAGTTATAGAATGATTAAATAAAACTATGAACTTGAAAATATCAAAATGTGAGATAAAAAATACTCCACACTTAACTTGAGATTGTGTAAGGTTTTAATTTTGGCTACTTGTATTTATTATCAAATGAAATGATTAGATAAATTTAATGTTTATGTCAATATTAGTATCATACACATAGAATATTTTAAATTATGGTTCTGGTAAAATGATATTGAATTTGAATATTAAAATGTTTCTTAATCTAAATTTAAATTTCTTAGAATATTTTTCCACAGAGGAATCAAGGAACCTCTAGTGGGAAATAACCAATAATAAAATACCCGTATGAATCAGCATCCCACGATGTAGAGAATTGGAACAGAGTAGTTTGTTGTAGTGCTGGATCAATATACATAGCATATAAATGGTGGTGGATTCTATGTAAGATAGAAACCATATCTACCATAGGTAAATGTGCTTGTATTGGAGAATTTAATGTGACCACATCTACTAATAATTGGGATACCATCAAACCCAGTTATTTCTGGAGGATGGATTAAATCCCTAAAAATATATTCAATGTCATGGGTTGTTCGAATCACCAAAAGGAAACTCTTTCAATTTGTAGTTTTAAAGGTGAATATGATCTGTTTTGGTCAATGGTTAATAATATTAGAGATTGTGAAAAGATTGGTTCCTTATAATGGGATGAATTTAAGAATAGTTTATTTTAGAAATATTTTCCAATATTTGTTTGACTAAGGATGGAAAAATAATTCATGTAATTGAGACGAAATGAAGAATATTCAATGGATATATAGAAAGAAAACATCATTTGACTTGTGAGGTTTGCCCCATATTTTATCATAGATATTTATAGAACTATAAATTAGTTTTATTGACTATTGAATCCATGATATAGAAAGTAATTGGATTCTCATTATTTTTGGATATATGAGAAACATTTTCGATGCACTAAGAAGGTATAAGTGATGTTTTCTGATGATCATGTGTCCCATGAAAAAAACTAAAATAAGAGGTAAATTTTTAAGGAAATATAAATTATTTATCGATGAAGATTGGATGTAAGAAATAAAAATTTCCATATAGTGATAACTGTGTTAAAAAACATCCAGGATAATTTCTTTCAACGTATTTGATGTTCATCTGATATGGTAAGATTGAACATATAGTTCATGAATACAAGTAAGATGAAAAAACATGAAATGAAATACCACTAATAATAGGTTTTAGTTTTAATGAGTTAGGAAATTATACCAATGAGCTTAAAAACTTGATTAAAAAGTGTGAAAACCCACATGATCAATCATAAATGGGTTTGTTAAAATCGTTTTATTCTATATCAGTTGATGTTGGTCCAAAAAATGAAGTGGTGATAAGTATGTTACTAGAATATTTTTTATGTTACTAGTCTATTATAATCATATTAATTCTATGTTTGATTCTAGATCTTCCTATTCGTTCATTTCTAATAACATTAATAAAAAATTGGGAATATAGCGTAATTAATGTAAGATAAATATTTTGGATGACACATGGTAGAAGAATTAGAGAAACCATGATTTATAATAATCTTACTATTATCATTAGTGGGATTTTATTTCTTGATTATCTTGTTGATGTATCTATTGTAGAGTTTGGTATCATTTTTGGTATGGATAAGATTTTATTTTATCATGGAAAAATATATTATAATGATAATAATGTTTTATTCAATGACTTTATACCTTTAATATCATACCTTCAAGTAGAGAAATTGATGAAATACAATAGTGTCTGTTATTTTTTTCATGTTTTAGAAAAGAATGAAACAATCCTGATTTCTGACATCCATGTAGTGAGTGAATTTATTGATGTTTTTCATGAATAATTTCATGGTGTTGTTATTGATCGAGAATTTTAATTTATTATTGATTTGGGTCTAATGATAAGCTGGTCTCTAAACCCACATATACAATTTCATGTGTATAAATTTATGAATTGAACAACATGTTTCCTGAATTTCATGATAAACGTATAATTCAACCTAGAACTTCACAATGAGGTGATTCAATTTTATTTGTGAAAAATAAATATGGTTACATAAGAGTTTTGATAGATAATAGATCATTGAATAATATAACTATATAGAACAAGTATCATTTTCCTCATATTGATAATTTTTTTTATCATATCTTGGTATATAAATGTTTTTTATAAGGCCCCAGCCTTAAACCTTACTTAATCTTGAGTTATTACAAGATTACACATTGAGGATCTTTTCAGGTTTAGAGTTTTAGAGAATTAGATCATAAAACTTGCATTACATTCCACATATAAACAAAGTGGTTACATAAAGATAGTATTCTTCATTCCCATAAAAGGAAACATATTTAAAATAAAACATAGATTCATTCTTGACACTTCCTTGACACTATCATCATATCATGTACCTTTCCCTTGACCTGTGAAAACATTTCAAAAAAAAAACATGGGATGAGCATAAAAAGCTCATTATAGGTTATAAAAACATGGAAAGGAAACATGAGTTCATATATACATATGAATGAAATCATACTTTACCCATAAAACATAGGCACTTTAACATACCTCATAAAATCATGAATAAATCATAGAAATCATAAGACATAAAGGTAACTTGAGGCATTCATAACATTCTTACGTAGGGAGTAACCCTCTTGGTTACGTTTGGAATACCCATCACAGTATATTCCCTAAATCTCTTCGGAGAAACCTTAACGTTTCACTCCTTCACGTTACCCAATGCATTGGAGAGCTATATCGGGCTCACCCGCCCTTAGTTTATCACGGAACCACCCGTCTTCATAATAATGCCCAAGAACCATGACATAATCATATCACATAAAACATGCATAAAGGAAACATAACATTTCCACATTTCAATCACGAGATATCAATACAACACATTGATATAATAAAAACATTATGAAAACTATTTTCAATACCAAAGTAAAACATGGTATTTATTTTTCGTTTAAAAAAAGGTATGGCTTGTAGAGGAAGCCGAAACTCAAATAACGGTCACGACGGCGGAGAAGTCGTTATCGCCACATACGTACGACAAAAACATTCCCTTTTGTCATTTAGTAAATACTTCGTATAAAAAAGATTTCTTTTGAATAAATGTAAAAGTCAAAGGGTTTTATACACCGTATAAAAGAAATTTGTGTATAAAATAAAATATGCCTCAATGAAAGGAGATTGAGACGAAGTCCCACACCTCGTATCCGACATGACCCGACCGTTCTTTAATCTCCTGAATAATAAACTTGAGTTAATCTCTATTTTCTTAAGAACCTTTTTCAAGTTCATTATTCCTTTTATACCATGTTATGAACATCATGTAATCATTTAAGTTAATAATGTTCATTTTGTCGGTATTTGGTTCTTAAGTCAAAAATAGACTTTTTACACTTACATGTTGTTAATTTGGTCAATGGTTCATTATATCCAGAATGATATTAATGATTTGGATAACATATATATCATATATATTCATCATATACATGAATTTATAATATTACATCACATTTAGAGGTAAGAAATGAAATGCACCGTTCATGGAGACGGTAAGCCGTACGTACGCATGAACGCTACTTCCATTTCTCTTTCGTTTTTTCTGGAATGGAATCATAATGATATAAGCGTATATTATAATTCCAGTATAATAACATATATAATATCATTAACTTTATCCTTTACACATCCCACATATGGTATTAACGAATCAAATCACTTTCAGGGGGCGGTAGTCCGCACTTCCTAAAATGAAGATATCGTGTTACCCATAATGGAAACCATAAAGGAATGCCCAAAATGAAAAAAACAGAAGCTTAAGGAAAACATAAACATATTATATATCATATATAAAAATAGTGACATCATAATGGCCACCTTTTAAGGTGTTAAATGAGTATTGAACAATCATCGTTTCGGGAGGCAGAATTTCACCATCCACGGAAACCGTATGTTCTTTAACCATTTGATGTATTTGTGTGAGAGTGTAGATAAAATAAATATTATAACAACATCCTATTATATTGATGATACTGGTTTTGTTACAAAATAATTAAATAAAAAGAGTTTATGGGGGTTGGAGAAACAAAATAAAACAAATGAACATTAGAGAATGAATTAACATTAAAAGTGTAACTCCTTTTGATTTGAGCCTAAAGGCATCCTTTGAAAGGCTTCTGCACAAAGGGAATCCTCTAGGATGAGGAGAGGGATGTGTAGAGAGTAAATGGGCAGGGTTTGGCCGAGCCAAAGGCTTGAGGAGTGTGTGAAATGAGGTAGAGGTGGGGGCCTTTTATAAGAGGAGGGGAGGGGCACTTTTGGAAAGTAAGGAAATATTACTTTATTTGAAAATGTTTTTCGGTTTTAAAAGGACCCACATTGATATAATTCGTGGATAAAGTTATAAGCGTTCGAAATCCACTCATCCAATTGGTTTTGGACATGTGTAGTTCATAGATTTTACATTATCTTTCCATATTATTTAAATCATCAAATAATGATGTCATCGCTGCATCATTATTATGTCATAAATAATTTAATTTATTTAATTTCTAAAAATTATAAAAAAAAACTATGATGTAGGAAATATTTTTATCTTTCCAATTACTATTTATAATCAAAAATCGGATCTTTATAACCCCATGTAAAAATTGTTTTCGCAAAACATATTATGTTTGTGTCATTTTTACTTTTACATTAAATAAAAAGTTATTTATGTCATTTCACAACCAAAGTGTCTCCATGGGGTCCCCAAGTTGACTCATGGCTTGTCTTGGTCGTCCATGACACAACCAATAAGTTTGGGACATGTGTCTAGGTCATTTCATATTATTAAAGAATTATTTATACCTTAAACTACCCTAATTACCACTAATCACGATTAAGAGCTTAATAAGTTACTATTCACCAAAAAATTATTATAATCTCATTGAACCACATTTTACTTCTTAAATACAACCATTTATGTCGGATTTTTGAAATTCAAAACACAATGATGGCAAAATTTCATTTAAACGGAAAATCAGTCTTTATAAGTACCACTTAGTGGTTTCACTATTCATCAAAAATTGAAGTTTTTCAGAAAATTACAAAAAATTCACCCTAAGATATATTTGATATTACGAATTCAAAAATGAAGCCTATTTTACAAAATTAAATAAATATAAGTCAAATTAATTAATTTAATAATTAATTCCCGCTGTCAAAGCAAATAGCGTGTTTTTATGAAACAATAAGTATCAAAAGATTGACACCAGTTTAAGTCCAATTTCAAAGTGAAATTGATTCCAATGACCACCATTGGATTAAATGGTAAAAATATATTCTAATTTCACTTCAAAACCAGTTCAAAAGGTAATCTAATCATATAGATAAATTAGATTAAAAATCAATTTTGATGTAAAATGCAGTATTTTTCACTATTCATTAAAAAATGAACATTGTCAGAAAAATACCAAAAATTCACACAAAGTAAATTTTGATGTCCCAATAAAAACGAATAAGTTTATTTTGACAAACATAGTTTATAAAATTGTCAAAAGATATATTTAAAAAGGGTATTCCATCATAAGGAAGTAAAACAATCTTTTAAGATATTAGTGTATTCCATGCATAAGATTGTATTTATTTTCATTTTAAGCCTCTAAAACACTATCTTAATCATTAATAGACAGAGATAAAAAATATCTATTATTCATTACTTACTTGGGATGTTACATCCTTCCCCCCTTTATAAAATTGCGTCCCCGCAATTTATTTACTTATCGAATAAATGGGGGTACTTATCCCTCATTGCATTTTCAGATTCCCATGTTGCCTCTTCAATCATGTGGGTTTTCCACAAAACCTTTACCTGGTGAATCACCTTATTCCCTAACACTTTCTCCCTATGGTCAAGAATTTGGACCGGTTGTTCCTCATAAGATAGGTTCTCTTCCAACTGAACTACCTCTGGACTCAAAACATGAGATGGATCTGGCATTTACTTTCTCAACATCGAAACGTGAAAAACATTGTGTACTTGAGATAAACTCGGAGGTAAAGCCACTCGGTATGCAACTGATCCAACTCTCTCCAGAATTTCGTATGGTCCAATGAACCTTAGACTCAACTTTCCTTTCTTACCAAATCTCATCACACTTTTCCAAGGAAAAACCTTGAGAAAAACATGATCACCTACCTCAAATGATAGATCCTTCCCCCGGTTATCCGCATAACTCTTCTTCCTACTCTGAGCTGTTCTAATGTGTTTCTGAATTAGCTGAACGTTTTCTGCCATCTCTTCTACCAATTCTGGTCCCATCAACTTCCTTTCACCCACTTCATCCCAGAAAGCTGGAGTTCGACACCGCTTCCCATATAATGCCTGAAATAGTGCCATCTGTATACTGGAATGGAAACTGTTATTATAAGAAAATTAACCAAAGAAAGATGTTGGTCCCAAATTCCCTGATAATCCATAGAACAAGCTCGTAGCATATCCTCCAATGTCTGAATTGTTCGTTCTGACTGCCCATCTGATTGAGGATGAAAAGCTGTACTATAATTTAATTCAGTACCCAACGACTTCTGAAGGCCTTTCCAAAAGTTAGAAGTAAACATGGGATCACGATCCGATACAATGGAGAGAGGAACTCCATGTAACCTGAAAATCTCTTTAAGATACAAACAGGAAAGTTGATCAAGAGAGAAAGTATCTCGTATAGCAAGGAAATGAGCAGATTTGGTCAAGCGATCAACAATAACCCAGATTGCATTATTACCTCGAGATGTCTTCGGTAATCCAACAACAATGTCCATGGATATATTCTCCCATTTCCACTCTGGAACTGGTAAAGGCTGAAGCATCCCATTCGGTAACTGCCTCTCTGCTTTAACCTGCTGACAAGTAAAACACTTCACAGTAAAATCAGCAATGTCTCTTTTCATTCCATCCCACCAGTAATACTCCCACAGATATCTATACATCGTAGTACTGCCCGGATGAACTGAAAATAGAGAACTATGAGCTTCACATAACAACTCTCTCTTCAACTGTGAATCACAAGGCACACACAATCTCTTCCCAAATGTCAAAACACAATCATTATCAATGTTGAATTCAGGCAACTTACCTTTCTGAACGAGCTCCACCTTTTCTGCAACTCACTGTCTTGCTTCTGTGCTTGCTTGATTCTATCTAATAGAGAAGATCTCACTGATACCTGAAAAAAAACAGAAGGACATCCTTCACCAACAACTTATATGCCAAAGTTCATGAAATCCATAACCAAAGCATCACGTTCCAACTGCAACATTGTTAATGAAGCATTACTTTTTCGACTCAAAGCATCAGCCACTTTATTTTCTTTTCCCGGATGGTAATGAATTGTACAATCATAATCCTTGATTAATTCTAGCCATCTCCTTTGTCTCATGTTCAATTCTTTTGGAGTGAATATATACTTTAAACTTTTGTGATCGGTATATATTTCACACTTTACTCCATACAAATGATGCCTCCAAATTTTTAAAGCAAAAAACAACAACAGCTAATTTGAAATCTTGTGTAGGGTAATTTACCTCATGAGTTTTCAACTATCGTGAAGCATAAGCAATTACCTGATCATTCTGCATTAGGACGCAACCAAGTCCTTTCAATGAAGCATCACTGTATATAACAAACTCACCATTCCTTGAAGGTAGTGCCAAAACTGGAGCATTCACCAATCTTCTTTTTAATTCTTAAAAACAATCATCACATTCTTTTGTCCAGATAAACATAACACCCTTCCGTGTTAGCTTAGTCATTGGACTAGATAACAGTGAAAAATTTCTAACAAACCTTCGGTAATAGCCCGCCAAACCAAGGAAGCTACGAATCTCGGTTACATTTGTGGGTCTTGTCCATTCTTCCACAACTTTTGTTTTTACAAGATCAACAGTTATTCCATCTTTAGAAACAATGTGACCAAGGAAAGAAATTTTTTGCAACCAAAACTCACACTTGCTGAATTTCCCATACAATTTCTTTCCTTTTAAGGTTTGCAAGATAACCCTTAAATGTCTTTCATGGTTCTCTTTACTTTTAGAAAACACCAAAATATCATCAATGAAAACCACCACAAACTTATCCAAGAACTCATGGAAAATTATATTCATTAAGTCCATGAATACAGCAGGTGCATTGGTTATCCCAAAAGGCATCACTACAAATTCATAATGGCCATATCTCGTACGGAACGCGGTCTTCGGAATATCTTCCTCCTTTACCTTCAGCTGATGGTACCCCGATCACTGGTCAATCTTTGAAAAAAACTGAGCTCCCTGGAGCTGATCAAACAAATCATCGATATGAGGCAAAGGATATTTGTTCTTAACAGTGATATTATTCAAGGATCTATAATCAATGCACTGTCTCATAGAACCATCTTTTTTCTTAACAAACAAAACAGGAGCACCCCATGGTGATGTGCTAGGTCTAATGAAACATTTCTCTAATAAATCCTGCAATTGCTCCTTCAACTCTAAAAGTTCAATTTGGGCCATTCGATAAGGGGGTTTTGAAATTGTCTTAGCATCAGGAACTAAGTCAACAATAAACTCAACTTCCCGATCTGGTATTATTCCAGACAACTCATCACGAAAAACATCAGGATACTCATTTACCACTGGCACATCATTAATCTGAACAGTTGCTTTATTTTCAACAACGTGTGCATGGTAACATTCATTTTCATCTTTTATAAGTTTCTAGGCCTCTTGATATGTTATCAAAAGTAAGGGTTCATTCTTGTAAACAAACTTAAAGTCTTTCTGAAAAAAACTTCTTTATCTCTACAGTCAATATTAGCATGGTAAATGGAGAGCCAATCCATACCCAGGATAACATCAAACTCTACTAGAGGTAGAACAATAAGGTTTTCAAGTAGGTTCTTTCCACAGATAAGGATAGGAAGATTATTATAAATTCTTTTTGCCTAAAAATTTCCTCCAGGTGTTTTTACCAAAAGTCCAGGAGTCATTTCTTGATATGGTATTCCCATTTTACTAGAAAAGGTTTCAGAGATGAAAGAATGTGTAGACCCTGAATCAAACAAAACACTGGCATAATCTGAAAAAACAAACAAAGTACCTGATACAACATCATTTGATGGCCCAAAATCTGCTGAAGTAGTTGCAAAGGATTTCACAACCCCTTTCTACTTGTATTCTAACTGCTTCCCATCACTCAAGCTCTTTGTCGGACACTCGTTTGCATATTGACCCATCTCATTGCACTTATAACATTTCAATAACTGTAAATCAAATTTGTTCTTACCTTCAACTTGATCCCTTCCAGTGCAATCATGAGCCTTATGTCCCATCTTACCACATTGGTAGCACTTTCCAGAATTCAGAAGACATTCCCCAGCATGCCTTTTGCCACATTTATCACAAACTGGAAACTTAGTTCTCTTACCATCAGACTTTTTTGAAGAATTCTTACCTTTCTCCTGCCACCTCGGTCTCTTCTTCTGCTGGTTGTTATAGAACACTTGGTCATCGGCAAACTCAATTTCCACCTTCTCAGCACATCGAACAAGCTTTTCATAACTTTTAAACGTACGAGAAGCTAATGCCCTTCGATATTTTGGCTTTAATCCTGAGTAAAAACGATTGATTTAACTATCAAGGTCTCGGATAAAATTTGGAGCATACCTTGCCAATCGAGTGAACCTTTTTCATAGGCAGCCACTGAGTCTTCCTCTTGCCTCAATTCCAAGAATTTCTTTTCCATCCTATGTCGAACAGCCATAGGAAAATACTTCTCAAGAAACATACCTTTGAATTCATCCCAGTCGAGAGCATCAATCTCATCGGTGTCCCTGATATTTTTAACCATAGACCGCCACTGATTTGCTTCACCCTCCATACGGTAAATATCAAGACTAACCTTTTGATTGTATGAACACCCCATGACATAAAAAATCTTCTCCAGTGCTTGAATCCACCCTTTAGATAGCACAGGGTCAGATGATCCTCTGAATGATGGGGGATGTTGCCTCATGAAATGTTCCACCACTGACATGTTCCTCTGCGGTTGGTCTGGCTGATCTCGTGTATGGATACCACCACCATTTATCGCTTGAGTCAACTGCGCCATTACTGCAACAAACTGTTCAGTTCCAATTCTGACCATCTCAGGATGCTGATTCGGAAGGTTATATCCTTCTGTATGCCTTCCTAGCACTTCTTCCATGTTTCTTCTATGGAAAACCATTCTGAACAAACATGTCTTAGATGAAGCAACATGTTAATCTTTAAATGCTATATAATTTTAAAAAAATATTTTTGGATAATCATTTAATAGAATTCTAACTCCAAAAGTTATCTAAACCGACCTTTGATACCAACTATAAGGCCCCAGCCTTAAACCTTACTTAATATTGAGTTATTACAAGATTACACATTGAGGATCTTTTTAGGTTTAGAGTTTTAGAGAATTAGATCATAAAACATGCATTACATTCCACATATAAACAAAGTGGTTACATAAAGATAGTATTCTTCATTCCCATCAAAGGAAACATATTTAAAATAAAACATGGATTCATTCTTGACACTTCCTTGACACTATCATCATTTCATGTACCTTTCCCTTGACCTGTGAAAACATTCCAAAAAAAACTTGAGATGAGCATAAAAAGCTCAGTATGGATTATAAAAGCATGGAAAGGAAACATGAGTTCATATATACATATGAATGAAATCATACTTTACCCATAAAACATAGGCACTTTAACATACCTCATAAAATCATGAATAAATCATAGAAATCATAAGACATAAAGGTAACTTGAGGCATTCATAACATTCTTACGTAGGGAGTAACCCTCTTGGTTACGTTTGGAATACCCATCACAGTATATTCCCTAAATCTCTTCGGAGAAACCTTAACGTTTCACTCCATCGCATTACCCAATGCATTGGAGATCTATATCGGGCTCACCCGCCCTTAGTTTATCACGGAACCACCCGTCTTCATAATAATGCCCAAGAACCATAACATAATCATATCACATAAAACACGCATAAAGGAAACATAACATTTCCACATTTCAATCACGAGATATCAATACAACACATTGATATAATAAAAACATTATGAAAACCATTTTCAATACCAAAGTAAATCATGGTATTTATTTTTCGTTTTTAAAAAAAGGTATGGCTTGTAGAGGAAGCTGAAACTCAAATAACGGTCACGACGGCGAAGAAGTCATTGTCGCCGCATACGTAGGACAAAAACATTCCCTGTTGTCGTTTAGTAAACGCTTCGTATAAAAAATATTCCTTTTGAATAAACGTAAAAGTCAAAGGGGTTCATACACCGTATAAAAGAAAGTTGTGTATAAAATAAAATATGCCTCAATGAAAGGAGATTGAGACGAAGTCCCATACCTCGTATCCGACTTGACCCGACCGTTATTTAATCTCCTGAATAATAAACTTGAGTTAATCTCTATTTGCTTAAGAACCTTTTTCAAGTTCATTATTCCTTTTATACCATGTTATGACCATCATGTAATCATTTAAGTTAATAATGTTCATTTTGTCAGTATTTGGTTCTTAAGTCAAAAATAGACTTCTTACACTTACATGTTGTTAATTTGGTCAAAGATACATTATATCCAGAATGATATTAATGATTTAGATAACATATATATCATATATATTAATCATATACATGTATTTAAAATATTACATCACATTTAGAGGTAAGAAATGAAATGCACCGTTCATGGAGACGGTAAGCCGTATGTACGCATGAACGCTACTTCCATTTCTATTTCGTATTTTCTGGAATGGAATCATAATGATATAAGAGTATATTATAATTCCAGTATAATAACATATATAATATCATTAACTTTATCCTTTACACATCCCACGTATGGTATTAACGAATCAAATCACTTTCAGGGGGCGGTAGTCCGCATTTCCTAAAATGAAGATATCGTGTTTACCCATAATGGAAACCATAAAGGTATTCCCAGAATGAAAAAAACAGAAGCTTAAGGAAAACATAAACATATTATATATCATATATAAAAATAGTGACATCATAATGGCCACCTTTGAAGGTGTTAAATGAGTATTGAACAATCATCGTTTCGGGAGGCAGGATTTTGCCATCCACGGAAACCGTATGTTCTTTAACCATTTGATGTAGTTGTGTGAGAGTGTAGCTCAAATAAATATTATAACAACATCCTAGTATATTTATGATACTGGTGTTGTTACAAAATAAGTAAATAAAAAGATTTTAGGGGGGTTGGAGAAAAAAAATACAACAAATGAACATGAGAGAATGAATTACATTTAAAAGTGTAACTCCTTTTGATTTGAGCCTAAAGGCTTCCTTTGAAAGGATTCTGCCCAAAGGGAATCCTCTAGGATGAGGAGAGGGATGTGGAGAGAGTAAATGGGCAGGTTTTGGCCGAGCCAAAGGCTTGAGGAGTGTGTGAAATGAGGTAGAGGTGGGAGACTTTTATAAGAGGAGAGGAGGGGCACTTTTAGAAAGTAAGGAAATATTACTTTATTTGAAAATGTGTTTCAGTTTTAAAAGGTCCCACATTGATATAATTCGTGGATAAGGTGATAAGGGTTCGCAATCCTCTCATACAATTGGTTTTGGACATGTGTAGTTCCTAGATTTTACATTATCTTTCCATTTTATTTAAATCATCAAATAATGATGTCATCACTGCATCATTATTATGTCATAAATAATTTAAATTATTTAATGTCTAAAAATTATAAAAACAAATAATATGATGTAGGAAATCTTTTTAGATTTCCAATGACTATTTATAATCAAAAATCTGATCTTTATAACCCCATGTAAAAATTGTTTTCGCAAAACATATTATGTTTGTGTCATTTTTACTTTTACATTGAATAAAAAGTTATTTATGTCATTTCCCAACCAAAGTGTCTCCATGGGGTCCCCAAGTTGACCCATGGCTTGTCTTGGTCGTCCATGACACAACCAATAAGGTTGGGACATGTGTCTAGGTCATTTCATATTATTAAAGCATTATTTATACCTTAAACTACCCTAATTACCAACAATCACGATTAAGAACTTAATAAGTTACTATTCACCAAAAAATTATTATAATCTCATTGAACAACATTTTACTTCTTAATTACATCCATGTATGTCAGATTTTTGAAATTCAAAACACAATGATGGCAAAATTTCATTTAAACGGAAAATCAGTCTTTATAAGTACCACTTAGTGGTTTCACTATTCATCAAAAATTGATGTTTTTCATAAAATTACAAAAAAAATTCACCCTAAGCTATATTTGATATTATGAATTCAAAAATGAAGTCTATTTTACAAAATTAAATAAATATAAGTCAACTTAATTAATTTAGTAATTAATTTCCGCTGTCAGAGCAAATAGCGTGTTTTTATGAAACAATAAGTATCAAAAGATTGACACCAGTTTAAGTCCAATTTCAAAGTGACATTGATTCCAATGACCACCATTGGATTAAATGGTAAAAATATATTCTAATTTAACTTCAAAACAAATTCAAAAGATAATCTAATCATATAAATAAATTAGATTAAAAAGCAGTTTTGATGTAATATGCAGTATTTTTCTCTATTCATTAAAAAATGAACATTGTCAGAAAAATACCAAAAATTCACACAAAGTAAATTTTGATGTCCCAATAATAACGAATAAGTTTATTTTGACAAACATAGTTTATAAAATTGTCAAAAGATAGTTTTAAAAATGGTTTTCCATCATAAGGAAGTAAAACAATCTTTTAAGAATATTAGTGTATTCCATGCATAAGATTGTATTTATTTTCATTTTAAGCCTCTAAAACACTATATTAATCATTAATAGACATAGATAAAAAATATCTATTATTCATTACTTACTTGGGATGTTACATTTTTAGATGACTTATCTTAGTTTTGGGTACCATCAGTTGAAGGATAAGAAGGTTAAAACTCTATTGTCAACATATCAGATGAGAAATTGGAATTATGAGTTTTTATTTATTCCCATCGGGTTATCTATTGTACCTTATGTATTTAGGAATATTATGAATAGAGTATTCAATAAATTTTTGGATTAAGTTCTGGTTGTGTTCACCCACTATTACAAAAACTACTTCTCACATCATCATTTTTTGCGTCAGATATTTATAACTGATATAAAAATCCATGTAAATTGATTTATCGTGTCAGTTATTTTAAAAAAATGTTAAAAATGAATTAACCAGATTTATCTCATAAGTTATTATATAATCTACTAGATAAATCAAATGCATCGCTTTATCACCTCTGTTATAATATAACTGATGTCATAAAGACCAATTTTAGGTCGATTAATATATAACCAACATCATAAATAAATCTTAATTTATTTATCACATTGTTTGTTATATAATGAATACTACAAATACTTTTCTCATTTCGATTATAATATAATTGATGTGATAAATGTAACAAAAAATACTTTTTCACATTAATTACAAAATAATCGAAGTGATCAATCCTTTAAATATATATGTACCCCTATCTATAGTCATTGATGATTTTTTTTGATCTGGAAACAATGACTCGGTTCTTTCTTATGATGAAACCCTAGAAACAATTCTTCAAACCTATGGCCTCTAACAACATTTTTTCTAGCTTTTTTCATCATAATTTTTATCTGCACATCTATTTGATTGTCTCGTAACTCTCAAGTATGTCTCACATGCCTCGATTTGGGTCATTATTTTTTACATATTCCCTAAAATTACCAATTTCAATTTTGTTTAATAAAATATATCAAAATATATTTTTTATTTCTTCAGGTTATCAATATGGGAAATGATGTATCTTTTATATTTATCTAAAATCAATAGACCCAGAATTCTTGATTATAAGTAATAGTGTTCCATTAATTATTTATTGAAAAATGAAGCATGAAATTCCTCATTATTGGAATTCATTTTTCTTATCCTTTATGATAAATCATTGTGCATGAAGCTCAATGTTACTTTGGTTAGATGATCATGTTAATCGTTTATTTAAATACGAAATCTTCATATGGATAACACTTATCATGGAGACATTGGTCATATATCATAGCTCCCATGTCAATTAATATAACACATTAAATTTTCTATTATTTTTTATTATTAAAATGAATGTATACATGTCTAAGTGTTTGGTGGTGATTATGTTCTTAGTCTTCCTATAGGAGTTGGGACATTCAATTTTCAATTATTTTCATATATGGTCAGGTTATATTTAGTCGATATTTTATGCTGACTGCTTGTATTATAATATAGTACATTGTTACCCGGTTTCATATTTATTTAGAAGTGTATTTGTTAAATATTTATTATAACATATTAGTTTTTGTTAAATTCCACTACATTAATTAAATATTATTATAATATATTTAGTACTGATCAAGATGCTAAATTCCTCCAACTATTCAACCATTATACTGTCACTGGTAGTCGTCATCCTCTAGAATACACATATAGGGAGGCTCACATGAGGACTTACCACCAACCAGTCTATTTACTATTTATAAAGGGAAGAGTTTTAGGGAATTATATGTTACTTATTAATCCCCGATAACAAATACTCAATATTCCATCAATAAGATATTATCCCCACCTTCATAACACTATCCTGGTTCCTCTCAAAGCCTTTACTTTGAGTTTAATAAACAACCATTTCAAAAAGTTACTCAAAACATAGAAACATCATCTTATAACTAAAAAATAATGTACGACCATACACAATACCATTTTACATTACTAAAACTCAATAATAATGTTAAAATCCATAAATGCGACCACTAAAATTAAATGAAATAAAGAAAATATTTCAATTTAAATGAATCCTAAGACCAGTTAGATTAATATTTTTGTTTATTAGGAATAAAAATTAAGTAACAAAACTCATTATGTGATGGGTTAATAATATATCACCATAGTAGATGGTGATTTATTTTTACATAGTTGTTTAAAATCTTATTACTCAAAAAATATCAATATAATTTTCAAATACGAATACATTTGGTTATATTTAAAAACAATTACTTTCATGTTATGGAATATTTCATAAAAATATAAAACTAGATTATATAACTATTATTTCTTTTTAAAATTATTTTCAAGAAAATATTTTTAGGATTTAACATTGGTATTTAAAATTATCTTCCATTATTTTGTAGAATTTGTAATTATATTTTTTAAATATGCATATATTTATTTTATATTTAATAAATTGTGTTACATACAAATTATGACATATTTAATATAAATCTAAAATTATAGTATCATAACACTATATATAATTTAGATAATTTAAATAGGTAATAATTAGTCATAGTTGGATTACGGCACATTGAATGAGTGATGAATTTGAGGATGGTGTTGATACTTTTTTGGAATTATCTAAATGAAATGTTCCAAACAATGACATGATTATCTATCCATTTCCTAAATGATTAAATATGAAGATGTTGAATAGTAGATAGATCAAACATCACTTAATTTCTCATGGTATTAATCTGAGTTACAACCCTTGGATTTGGCATGGTGAAACAACCTAGAATTTTAGATCTACTAATGGCGTCACTCTGTAATATAGTAACACTAATGAAAATTAAGAAATGGTTCATGATATTGAATTAAAATAACTTATAAAGGACTAGAAATTGAGAATTTATATGGTTATTCTAAAAAACCATTATATCTTAGTTATATAGACTTTATGGTTTTATCATCGGTGTTAATAGTGATTACCCTAAAAGAGAAACAAGGATGGAGTGACAATAGTTTTATAGTGCTGGTACAATTGTTGAAATACATTCTTCTTAATGAAAACTATCTTCTATATTCACATTATAAGGCCAAGAAAATATTAGTCCTAATCAGATTGTGGTACAAGAAACTACATGCTCGCCCGAATGGTTATGTTATATATATGATTGAATAAGAGTTTCTATCTTAGAGTAAAAAATGTAGGGCATCATGTTATACAGTCATTGTTAAATCACATGTTGATTTATAAATTACAGTGATATCTGGTAAGATATTTTTGTGTATTCTTATAACTCCTCATTTAAAAAGTTTATTTTCTGATTTACATGAAGCTAATTGATTAAGATGGAATGTTGATGATCATATATGTGATGGAAAAAAACATCATCTAGATGATTGTACATTATAGAATAAAACAAATCACTAGTTTCATACATTTATAAATAAAGCTATAAATCTCAAACATGGGTTATGCACAGAGGGAATGAATTAATATTGAAGCCTTAGTAGCACACATATTTAAAGGCCTATTTTATTTCTAATTTACATCCTATCACCTGAATTTTGTATGAAGTGAAAATATTTCATGTTGTGCTTAATGATCTCTGGACCAATGAATCCTTGAAATGATATTGATATTTTATTACCAAAATTATATATTTATTTGAATCTCTTATGGGGGGATGGTAGTAGATTGTATGATTCTTATATAATTGATTTTTTTTCAACTGGATGCGGTGAATATGTTCATTATAAATGATTTCCCAGTATACAGAAATTTGTATGGATACAATGTTAAGGGGTATAAAACATATCCAACTTGTGAACAAAAGACATCATTTTGTAAATTATATAATGGGAGGAAAATAATATACATGGGTCATCAAATGTTTTTTCATAGAGAGCAGTCTTTAAAAAGATTCAAAAAGGACTTCAATAGCTCAAAAAGATTTGATATTTCTAAAAAGCATTTCTACATTTATGGGTATTATTAGAGGATTAAAAACCATGATGTGACATTTGTCAAGAAACTTAAATCTGGTAATTATATGAATATTTTGAAGAAACTGTCAATATTTTTTGATTTACCATATTAGAGATATCATTAATTGAAACATAAAATTGATGTCTTGCATGCGGAGAATAATATCTATGATAGTTTTATTATAAATTTATTAGATATTAATCGAATGAATAAGTATTTGTTGAATTCAAGATTATGATTTATATCATTTGGAATATATTTGGAGTTATTTCCCACTCCTGATGGATAAATAAAATTTCTTCCCCTGGCATGTAATATATTATCCAAGCGGGAGAAATTTCACTTTTTTCAGAATTTTATTGATATCAATGTTTCATTGGGTTATTCTTCAAATGTATTTTTGTTTTCTCTTCTAAGGATTTTATGTTGATAGGTTTCAAATCTCATGATTTTCCTGTCATAATGCAAAAACTTATACCAGTTTCATTGGATGAAATATTTTTCTTCTGTGTTAGAAAGACATTAATAAAGGTTTTATATTTTTTAAAATTATATTTTTGATAATGTGATTGATCTGGATGGTTGGAATTTTTTAATGATGAGATTTATGTACTTTGACAATTATAATTTTCGTTTTCTTCTTTATTTTTTTGATATAATGGTGCATTTTATTGTTCATCTTGATCGAGAAAGATAGATCTATGGACCGATATATCTATATTGGATTTATTATTTGGAATGATATATGAATATATTAAAAGGGTTTGATAAGAATATATATCCTCTTAAAGCCTCCATTGTTTAAAATCATATTTAACAGGAGGATATATTATTTTATATGAGCTGCATATCTACGATGGAGCACATTGGATTACATCAATCTCACCAAGAACTTGTTAACAAAGGGGTAAATATTATTCACTAATTGAAAGTAAAATCTATGTTAGGTGAAAAGATTGAGAAGGTACATTTATACATCATAAATATAATACATTATTCTCATCCATATGTAATAGTTATATATTAATGAGGTTATGAAATGTCATCCAAAGAATAATGAAATGTGGATTTTGAATGACCATAAAAAGTTTTCCATGCTTTAAAAAGACAATTCTTGGTAGATCAAATGAATCTTAGAAATTAATATCATTAGTGGGTGATCCATATTTAAATGTGATAACATGTTTTGAGTACAACATTACTAGTTTTAAATTTCCTAAGAAAGCTTAAGACAATAGATGTGAAGTTCAAATTAGTGGTGTATGGGTGTTTGCAGAAGCAATACATTTTTTGAGTTCTAAAAAAAACACAATTTATGAATTAATTGCATATTATATTGTCATTAAGGAAATATTAGTGGTTTATTACATTATAATTAATAATATAGTGATTAACATTGAATGTTTTATCAGTAAGAATAGTGTTAGACACAATGATTTTGGAACAACACTTGTTAATTTGAATATATTGGAAGACATGACTGATTCTTTAATAAAATAAACACATGAAAAATATATTTTATATGTTCTTAATCAATATGATATATAATATACTTTTTTATCAAATAAAAAACATTTTTTTGATTATCAACTGAATACAGATCCTGATTTATGTGAGATCCCTTTTTTCATGGAAATATTAACAAATAATATTGATGAGAATGTCGTACAAATGGTTCTTCTATATGAAATGATCATGAAGAAGATATTCAAGAAAACTAACCATTAGTAAATTCCTGATATATGAGATAATATATATTTATTTTTCATTTATATTTATGAATTTTATAAAATGTTAGATAATTTAATTTTTTTCTAATTTAAAACTTGTATTAAATCTAATAAGTAAAATGGTTTGTTTATATTAGTTTAGTTTTTTTAGTTTACAATGTTTACCATTACATAACATATATATTTACTATCTTTATGGAATTTTAATTATTTTAAATCTAATATGTTAAATAATTTTATTTTTATGTAAAAATTATTTATTAGGTTGGACCATTTTTAATATTCAAACACCAATTCTGGAAGTTTTTCATTCATTTACATGAAAATTCATATGAAATTACTATTTTAATAATTTTACATAAGTATAAAAAATATGAATAAAAATGTGATATGTTTTAGTTTACTTTTGTGTTTCATGGTTTTTCATTTTTTATTTACATTAGTATTATTCGAGTGTAATATGTATATTTGTGTATTAATAGTTTGTTTCATTGACTTTAAGGATACTGAAAAATCAAATAGTTGATCTACCATTAAATTCTTAAGATGAGCTTCATGATAATTACTATAGGGTGGAACATGCACATGATCCTCTTGATGATCCCTAATCTTATTCATATTATCCAATAGTGGTAAAGAATAGTTAAAGTTTTGGTAATCCAGGAAGCAAACATTTACAAAAATTATCACTTGCTCATAACCAGGACAAGATGATAGTGGTAGACTTTGATTATTATTATATTCCAATTGGAACAAATGGAAAAAAAATCATGAGTATTATATTAACTCAGAGAAAAAGAAATGTTAAAATTTTGTTTAATAATTAGAGAAGTGTTGATAGAACAATAATATCTCTTTTAAGGGAGACATTTTGGCATGATCTTTTTTTATTCATTTACTAATCTTGAAAAATTTATAGCATAATATGTATTCCATCTTCTTATAAAATTAAATTTGATACACTTGACACTAAAGGATTCATGGATAAATTTTTATCGATGGTTTCTAGGGTATGGAGGGATTTAAAATCAACCCTCACAACTGATTTCATTTCTGGGCATAGGAAATTTGAAAATCCATGTTATATATATCCTTTTATATATGAATACACATAAAATGAATTTGTTGAATGTAGGAGAAAATAAGAATTTTGGGTAAGTGAAATGTAAAAATTTAGATTTTTTAATATATTAATGATATTATTAATGATTTATTATTATTAATATATCGAAATTTTTGAGATATCCTCAGAAGATCTAATATTTAAACATATACCCTCATAAATTATCTCATAGAGGGTAGAAATTATTTGAAGAAAATATTATGGCTGAAAAATTACAAAAAAAGAAGACCTGAGTCAGCCTCTAGAGAGGTTTCCCCTCCACCCCAATTTAGACATGAAAAATAATAGAGAGATCAGATGAGTAAAAAGGGGAAATATATTATGGACGAATTGACGGTCATAACATAAAGGATTGTAAGATATTTAATTTATTAATTTATATCAGTTTAATTCTTAATAAAGTTAAATCATTAGAATAATTTTTTAAATAATTCTTATAAGATTTTCTTTAGGATTGATGAACAAAGGGGGTATTTAAAGCTAATTGTTGGAAATATATTTTATCTATAGCATTGAGAATGCCCAAACACCCGAGTCATATATGATGATACCAAATGTTTGTGTTAGTGAAAAAAAGTGTTACCATTCTCTTCAGCTTCTTCCCTTGAGGGTTTTTATTTAATAAATAGAATATTTAGAGGGTGATTTTTTAATATTAATGTGACGATGGATGAAAAAAACACAATATTAGGGAAATCTATGTTTTTAGACATGCAATGAAAATTTCATACTATAAATCTCACTCCACCTCAGCCAGAAACTCACAATCCCCCACTTCTGCCTGTATACCCCATTTTTTCATCCACCTCCACATGGAGACAAAAAATTTTCCCTTCCATTACACTCACTCCCCCCTCATCCTATAGACCCCATTTTTATCCAACTCCTACACCCTCTCCTCCATAGATTCATAGTTATTTTGAATTTTATTTTGATGATCCTCACTGTCAAATAGTTTTATTTGTGATGATATATTATATTGGATATAAAATTCATCATCAATAGATATATATATATATAGCAATATAGGGTCACTATAATGTATATTATAGATATATCAGCGGTAGTACAATTATCTACTGATGAGGTGAGTATTGTTGGTAAAAGTATCAACCATTTTTAGTTTGGATATCTATACTTATGTGAAATATTACCACAATTTTATCTGTTTATTTTATCTTTCATTTTATTTTATAAATCAATGTCTTTAACTATTAAAAGTTAATATATTTATATATTTATTTATAATATTACATAAAATATAAATAAAAACTATATGGTCAACATAAATGGAAATACGCTATGACTTCAGATACAAATTCTAGTAGTCTTGACCGGTAGTCAAGATATTCAAATTTGTTAGTGTGTGTGTATACATTTCTAATGGAATCTTAAGTATGTGTGTGTGTAATAAATATGGTGAATTTGAAAAAATATATCTTGGATCATGTTACTAATGATTTGTTTGGATTAAATGAGATGCAAGTGTTTTTCATTGAAGTCTTAACATTTGTCTTTCCCTCTGTTAAATATATTGAAAATTTATAATTATGTCAATTTATTATTATATATTTTTGTAAAATGTGTGAGGATAATGGAAAGACATATGTGTGTGGATTGATGGATCCATAGTTTATTTTACCTCAATATAACACATTTACTGAGGAACTAAGAACAATTTATGTTTATGAAATATTTGAATAGAATATAATTACACAGTGCTAGATATTTCTATATGCTGAGAGGTAAGAAACAAAGATCTCGCAAAGCATTATTTATCTTTTTACACAATAATAACTAACATTAAATTTTATTATTTATAGTGGCCATTGGATGTTATGTGTTTTTTTTCTACGGGAGATGATACTTTACTGAATATGATTTATTCATGGCGATGTACGATGAAATTTAATTAAAATGTTGTAAAAGAATGTTTTAATTTCATAATATTTGTTTTTATTATAATGAATTTTATATTTATTTCATTAATATATATTCTAATAGGTGGTGGTATTTCTTTTGAAAACCCACAGTATAAAACAACATCGAGATCAAATATATAAACTTGAAGGTGATTTTTCATTTATAATAAATATATTTTGGATATATTACATAAAAATTTTATTTTGAATAAAAAAATACATTTAAAATAATTTTCTTAAACAACATGGTCTCTTTGAATACACTTATGTTTGGATAATATTAATTTATTAAATAATTATAGCTGAAAATATTATAAATTTTGAATCGTGTTAGATTTCCTTTTTAATTATTCCTTGATATTTCATTTTTTATTCACTATACAAGTTAACTATTTTAATTTTATTTTGTATCTTTTTTTATGACCCTCACCCACACAGTCAACAAGAGTGCACACAATTATAAGTCGAATGGGAAAATAATTTTATAGGTTAGATTGGATTTTAGTCTGTTTTAGTGAATATTATAATTTTGAATGTTATAATTATAAATGTGTATTTGGTAGTTGTTTTTGATGTATTTAGGAAGGTTTTTAGTTAATAATCTAATTTTTTAATTTTGTGAGTGTGAATGTGTAATTTTACTACAAATTATTCTCATTTCTAATACATTCTGTATTTTTCAGTTTTGGTCAGCAGCAGATATTATGGGTTTAATAAAATTTTAAAATAATGTTTTTATTGTTTATTTTATAAATATTGTTAAAAATATCTTATATCAGTTGTTTATATCAGTTATTTTAGAACCAAAATATTATAATGTTTTTTAGTTTAGTAATATGTTAATCAACATAAACCCCTTTGTTCATGTTAGTTAATTATTATCCAATATACAAAATTATTCGGGATTGTGGGTTTCCACATTTAAATTTATATAAATAATTTCTTATATGTTGTATTACATTGGTTATTTAATAACCGAAGTCAAAAAACTATCTTCCCAAATCATTTATCACATTGATAATATACAAAGATGACATAATATATGATATTTGACATTGGCTATTTAATAAACAATTTCAAAAATTTGTTGTGTTCCATATTTACAATGTTAGTTTTGTTAACGAATGTTACAGACAATATTTACAGTATTGCCTCTAACAATGGTTTCTACAAAGAGATAAAAAAAATAAAAAAACTGATGTTGTAAATCATGTTTATACTAGTATTGGATAAAATTTTTTTATATTGTAAAAACCATGAAGAACATGAAATGAACTGTAGGATTTTTTTGAATAAAAGAAAAAAAATGAAACGATATGGAATGTTTAGTAAGATTGAATTTTGGTGGTGAAAAATTTCAGTCCGTTGAAATATTGTTTCTAAAGATGGCATAACCGAAGACCATTCTAAAACAAATGTTATTGAAGATTGTGCAACACATACCACTATCACCGAGTTTTTATTTTTCATTGATTAGATGGTTATTACTGAAGGTTTTTAAAAATATTTTCCCAGTTATCGCACCCACAAACCAAGTTAACATGAAAGAATGTTTGGTTTACCTAGATAGAATAATGTAATGTTTGTTTTAGGAACTGGAATGAAGATTCTTCAGTTCTCCAGTTCTGTCACTTCCATACTGAAATGGGGAATTTTTCATATATTGTGATGTTTCATTAAAAGCACCTTGTCTCATACTAATGCATAATAATATGGTAATTTCTTATGCTTTATGTTTATCGGAAGGTAATGAGTAAAATTACTCAACACCTGAGTTGGAATTTGATGTTGTTTTTCATATTAAAAATTAAGAGGCATAATTTAATAGAGTGATGTAAAAATTATATACTATTACACAATTTTTGAAGTATATATTCACTCACAATGAGTTGTACATTAGATTGAGAAGATGACTGGATGTAATAAAGGATTATAATTTCATGATTTATTATCATCTTCGAAAAGAATACATGGTTGATGATTCTTCAAGTTGAAAAAGTAATACTACATTAAACATGTAACATTTATATCAGAACCATTTGGTAAATGATTTGATTAATTTTTAACTTGAATAAATGGATACATATATATCCACTATTTTATTTCTAGTTTTCGTGTAATAAAATTTTTTCTAAATAATTAATAGGGCTGAAAACAAAGGTCAATATTTATAATAAATGGTAGAATCCCTTATGAATGAAAAGATTCATTATTTTAAAATCAAAGAAAATGTCTTTTATTATTTTATAAAACATTGTGTGTGTATTATTATTCATAGTGTAGGAATGATTTATTGACTAAAACTCACAATTCACGGTTTTTTGTTCATCTGGGAAGAACTATGATGTACAGTGACCAACAAAAATATTTCTGGTGGGATGGCGTTTAAATTCATATTTTGGAATTTAACATTAAGTGTTTCAATTTTCAATAGGTTAAATAATATTCACATTTACATAAGGGGATTCTAAAAAGTTTCCTAGTTATAGACTAAAAATGGGAGAATATATGAAATGATATCATGGTGGGATTTCCCAAAACATCATAGTGCAATAATCTGATTTGGGTTATTATTGATTAATTAACTAAATATTTATATTTCCTTCCCATCTGATATAAAATTTGTTTATATCATATTTCTAGGTTGTATCATAAATAGATTATGAGGTTACATGGAGTCCTAATATCATTTTTCTCAGACTGTGATCCCACGTTCACATTCAATTCTTGGAAAGGACTTCAGGTGTCGTTTGGTACTGAATTAAATTTCGATTCAACTTTTCATACAAAATCTGATGGAAATTCTGCGAAGATGATTTATACCTCGTATGATATTTCTTTTCATTCTTAATGGAATACTAAGGAACTTGTGATTGACATATTTCTTTAGTTGAGTTTTTTACAATAATAGTATCTATTCAAGTATACATATGGAACCATTATAGAACTTATATGGATAGTATTATAGAACAATGACTTTTTTAGATGATGTTTGAATAATTATTTTAACAGTACAATAAAGGAAAAAAGTATTGAATGTTAAGTTGAATTAGTGACACATGAGGATAGCTGAGAGAGAGCATAATAAATATGAAGAAAATTGAAGAAAAAATCTATTTTCAAGGTTTGTTGTCATGTAATTTGAAAGGTTTCTCCATGGAAAAATGTGATATGATTTATTAATAAGGGTATGATGAGTCCATAGTTTATTGGGACATATTAAATCATTGATAAATTTGGAATTTGTTCTTATAGAGTGGCCTTATATCCGAGTGTATCCCAGGTACCCAATGTATTTCATATTTCAATGTTAAGGAAATATGTACCAGACTCATCTCGTGTTTCATTCCTAGAGTAGTTCCTCTAAAAAAAGCCCTCTTAGTAGTTGTATCGATTGTAATAATAATGGATAAATATATACAATTTTTCATATGAGTATAATTTTTTACATTCATCCATTTTTTTATTGGGAAAAATAAAAATTGATTCAATTTTAAGTTTAAATTTTTGTATATTTTAAATAGGTAGTTTTATCACCTTTTAATAGGGAACCTAGTTTAAATCTAATATTAAACACTTTTAAAATTTATATGTGACCAAATAAAATTAATTTTTCACTAAATCAATAAAAATTTACTTTGGGTGATTTTTTTGAATTTTTCATAGAAATATCATATTTTTAATAAATAGTGAATAATACTAAATTTTAGTTCCAAACTGTTTTTTCATACAATTTATTTGAATTGTATGATAATTCATGTAATTAGGTTCAATGAATAATCATATAATTTTTATATTAGTTAATCCAATTTATAATGTTTTTATCAATTTCACTTTTAAATTGTATATAAACACTTAGAAAACATTGGAATGTTTTTAATATAATAATCTCGCATTGTCATACCGTTTACAATATTATAATTATATTAAATTCATTCACTTTTATGATTGGAATTTGGAAACATTTATTCCATATTTTGAATAATAATAATCTATAAAGTATAATAATTCCATGAATTTTTTATTCCAAAAATATTTTTGAATGTTATTAAAATTAATTACAATGATTATGAGAAATTTTAGTTTAACGAACGACCTAACCTTACAAAAATGGCCCAAATGACCTAGAAATTTTCCCAACGTCCATTTTATATTCATATTTATACCCTATCATCCATTTATAATAATTTGGACCATTACTGGATCCGCATGACATGGAAAAATCATGGATATAATTCCATTTAAAAAACATTACATGAGTGCCACTCCTCCTCTACTATAGAAAGTCACTCCACCCTCCCACTTCCTCACATATCTAAATCCACTTCGGTTTAACAAATATATAACCAAATATCTCCGCCAAATTACATTAATTTTATTATAATACCATATTTATACATAAATCCTTTAATATAACCCCTTTGGTATAAACCAAAATGAGTTACCTAAATAAATGGTAACACCCTTCCTCTAGTTCTATTTCTTATTTTCATTCATCACATCCTAAAATATTATTATTCAATGAATAAATAATAATAATAGTATCATAAATATACTGGAATGTTTTAATGATAATATATCACCATAAACATACAAACACATCTATATTATTGGTAAAAAACTTACCATTCCAATGTACATCAAATTACCGCCTCACGAAACAATGTTATTCGTTTTCCCTTTAACTCATTTATTTGGATTAGAATTATAATTTAAATCATATTTATATATTATTTATATGACATTTATTAAATATTTATTTTTATTTATTTATTTTATAACACATACCTATATACATTATATTTTCTATAAATTAGATAAGATCATTTGTGGAAGTGTGGACCACTAACTCCTCAAAGTGATGTGATATGTTCAAACACTAAATGAAACATATTAATGACGTGTTTATTAAAATACCAATGAGATAAAAAAATCTATATGATATTAATTACATCATTAACATTTTTTAAATATAACACAACAATTTTTACACTAATCTGTACTCTGAAAATGGGATTATATCGTTCGTGGACGTGTGGATTCCTGACTCCTATAAGCAACATGATTCCATTCACATAACCATAATTATATATATATATATCGATTTATATATTATTAAACAATATTTTATATGTAATATAATGATTGTTATGGAAAGATAAATTGGTACTTACCTTCTTTCCAAAATGATCATTGAAAAATGAGAATGTTACTCATTCTTGTGTACGACCTACCATCCCCATGACTGTAATGTTGGTTCATTTTTCATAACCATATTTTAGAACGGTTTTTAAATGTTTAATTAATGTATAAATATAAGATAATTGTTTAATAATTATTATTCTGGATATATTCATATAATAACCCATTTGGGCATAGTTGACCTACCAGAGTCATTTTGAAACATAAACAAAATAGGGTCAAGAAACCAAATGTAAACTAAACTTTTTATGTTATTGTATAAATCATTGTAATAAGTGAAATATAAGTAATAAAATATACTTATCCAACATTAAATTACATTACTATTATATTATTTTAATGTTTAAAACATAATAGTTCTACAAATATAGGATCCAAAACATAAGTGTCTTGGAAAAATTAGGACTATACATAACTTCTGCATAATAAAAAATAAACATTTATTTAATTTATTCTTCTCTATCTTCACATTTTCCCATGTGTTATCATTATTATAATAATTCACCTAATGATATACATCAATTGAAGGGGAAAGCTAAAATCCTTGTAATATGATGAATTAGAGACACGAAACATGGGTGATAATCATCATCATCATATGATCATCAATGTATTCATTTGTAGAAGAATTATATAATGTCATGGAATGTGAAAACACAAAAAAAAAATAATCATGTCTTACTGGTCAAATATCCCATATATTTATGAACAAATATGACATCACAATCTTGTATATTTCACTTTATCTCATTAGATACATCATATTACTCAATACATTAGGGTGATATATAATTCTGAGTGCACCCATCATATTATAACTTATACAATTTCATGACTTCCACAAAGAACTTATATTAATCATGAACATAATATCACCCATTGAACGAAATGGGTATCATTTAAGAAAGAATACATTCCTGAATAATCATTGGAGCTCTCAAATTACTGAATTAATAATATATATGGTATATGAATTATCAATATTCAGGGAACAAGGAACAAGAACATATGATATAAAAGATGTTTTTTTTGAAAGAAGAGTTATTATGGAAAAATCATTGCATTTGACCTAAAAATATTGGAACGTGTATATACCAAAAGAGGGGGACGGAAAAATATTAATGATATTTCTAGAGAATTAATGGAACTTATATACTAAAAATAAAGTGATGGAGTGAGGAAACAATGAATGAGAGTTAGAATAGAGAATACCCTTAGATTATGTCTGAATAATTTAATAAATTTAATATCCAGTATCATCAAATTAAAGTGATTAATTAAAATATATATAAATTTTTATTCATGTATTTGATTTATTTTTGTTTCAATGAGTTCATTTATATGATTTTCTATGAGTTATAGGGTTCAATTTTATTATTTGGGATTGCTTATTTCCTTTGTCTTCCTGACGAGTTTGCTTATATATGAGTATGGAAGTTTATATAAAATTTAAATTGTATTCTAGAATTGAAATTATTTGATATTAATGAACATGAAAGAGATTAAATGTTCATATATATCATTTGGTTATATGGTATGAGGATGAATAATTAGATGAATAGTTAATGAAAATGATATAATTTGTTTCGAGGATTTTATGATGATCAAGAACTAATATCATTTTATTTAATATAATATAAATATATTTCTTCAAAAAAATTATATATCATTTAATATTTATAATAAATTTAGTTAACAATAAATATGGTTTTATGACCATATTTTATGGTTGTATTGAAAAATGTAATCCCATAATCCATGGTTGCAGTAAATCGACACTATAGAGACGGTATTTTATTATATAGAATAATTGGAAAGAGAATATATTATAATATTAACTATTCCACTAATATAATAAAATTATAGTATATAAAATTTTCTAGAGTTATCATTCCTCTAGGATCAGTTGAGGTTAGGAGAGAAAAGAAAAGAAATTAAATTGAAAATAAATAATATTAAAAGAGGGAGGATTTTACTTTTTGATTGTATCCTCCTTGAATACCTCCATAGATAAAAGGGTTTATTATTTTGATGAGGCCAGGGGATCCTTGATGCGGGGTAGGGTATTGGTAAGAGTATTGGTTAGAATGTGGAAAATATTTTGGGCTTCAATGATGTGAGGAGAAGAGGTAGCAGGGGATAATATTTGTAGGGGAGGAGAAGGGTGGTTTCTCATTGTTGTTTTCATTAGTTTATTATTCTGAAACAAGACTATGAATAGATTAAAATGTATCACTAAATATATTAAAATAGTAAAGGAATGTTTAGGATTATGGGTTCAGATCATCCATGCATCATCTATGACTTAATAATTTTGTATTTAGAATTTATCATAAATTATTATATATTATTAATTCTCCAAAAAATTCATTTATTTTAAAAAAATTACAAATAGTAACTATAACCATTTTTCGATGATTAGAATTGAAAAATAATCTCAATTTAATGAAAATTATTTTTTAAATATGAGAAAATTAATATTCAATTGAACTCATCATTTATGTGGAAAATAATGATTTCGAAATTATATTATATTTTCAAACACTTTGAAAAAATATTGTGTTTGAAAATAATTTATTATAATCATAAGACAAAAAATATTTTTTTAATAAATACATTTTTGGGAAAAATTCATTTAAATAATTATATTAGTTTTGAAATTATAAATAAACATTTAAATTTTAAAAAAATTCAAACACTAAATTAATAATTTTAAAAATATTTATTCACATATATTATGATATAATTACAATATATTATATTTTATATGATGCCTAAAATGTATTTAAATTTTTATTTATGAGGATACAATTCTATTGGCCGAATTACTATTTGTAATAGTCATGATTCTATTTTAAGTGTCAGGCACAACCACAAAACATGGCAAGGGAAGCACTGCATTTTTATCACTAAGTAGAAAGGGATTATAAAGGGGTGGGCCTTTATTAGCAGTAGACAAAAAAAGATAAATGGGACTTTATCAGGGCTAGAAAGCACCGATAAAAGTTTGTGTTACAAAATATTATTAATATATATAAAATTATTATATTTATATTAAAAAATAATGCTTATTTGTATACATTAAATAAAAAACAAATATTTATAATGAATATATATATTTTAATAAATGTAAAACATATAAATAATGTTTTAATTGAAAAAGTATTTATAATTTTATAATTAAATATATACATATATATTTATATAATTAAATAATTATAAGATTATAATATATTGCATTAAATAATTAATATATTAATTTGATTTATTAGATTTATTAGATTTAATATATTTATGAGAGATTTTTCAGATTTATATTTTTTACATTTATAAGATTAATTTATTAGAAATATTAGATTTATTTAACAAATTCATTATATTTATTATATTTGAAATATTTAATATAATTAATATTTTTATTTTATTTATAAATATATAATACGTTTTAACATATATATTTATAATTCAAATTATTGAATATATATTTGATTTCAATAGAAATTGGTCAATTAATATATTGCTCATGCGTATATATATTTCATATATCATGCATGAATGTTCATTTACACATTACATCACATTGTCCATTGATGTGGTATATTTATTAATTCATAATGTTACCCATATAAACTATATGAGTTCTATAAAATATACTTATAAAATTACATTAAAAGTTATTAAATAATAAAGATATTTTATTTTATTTCTATATATATATAAATACTTTTCAAATACAGTATTAATTATAATTACTACTATTTATATATAAATAATTATAAAATTATACATATAAAATTATAATATTATTAATTTATATATATTAAAAATTATTTACAAATTATTATAAATATATACTAGTTATAGTTATAATTATCACTATATATATGTGTGTACATAATTATTAAATGATAATAAATATATATATATTATTAATTATAATTTTATAAATATATATTTTAATAATTATAATTATAAATATAATAAATGTTTACAAATAAATAAATAAAAATTATAATTGTTCATATAATTATTTATTTGGTTGTGATATTGTTCTCATAATGATGTCCTTTATCAGTGCTAAATAATCCATGCTAAAAGACATATTTATCAACACTATAATTTTAGTGCTGATAAATAAGTCTTTTATCTGTGATTTTTTATGGATGATAGAGAAGGAGTTTATCAGTGCTAACATCACAGCACTGATAAATATTTCTTTTATCATCAATTTTTTATCACTGATAAAGGCCTATATTTATCAGCGCTAACAAAGATCTCATAATGGTATGTTTTATCAGTGATTCTTATTTTATCACTGATAAAACATACCTATATTAGGGCTTTTTATCTAGTGCTGATAAATGTTCCAACATGTTCTATAAAATAACCCTAACAGGCTCCTCCTCCCCCATACCCTTTTAGGACTTCGTGGAATCTAACCCCTACTCCATCGAGCCCTCCTCCTCTATGACCCCTCCTCTGTCGCGACCCCTTATCCTCCTCCTCCACCAATGCTACCTCCTCCTCCTCCTCTGTTATGTCCCTCCTCCTCCTCCTTCGTCGCCGCTACCTCCGTTGCTACTGTGGCCTCCTCTTATCCCTCCATTTCGTCCCATCCCTCTCCTCCTCCACCGCCCCTACCTCCTCCTCCTCCTCCATGGGATCCGACTCATCCTCACCCTCTGCTGCCGCATCATCCTCCTCTTCCTCCTATTCCTCCTTATCATCCCCTCTTTGCACACCCCCTTGTCTACCTGACCTCCTCTGATGCACCCTCCTCATCTAACGACTATCCGACAGCCTCTTCTTCAACACACAGATTCCCCAGGTGAGCCTCTATTACTGTTTCTCAGGCTTCCATAGTGTTCTTAGGTATCGAGGTATTATTTCATCTAATTGTTGGTATATCATTGAGTTTTGGGGGAGGTTTTCATCTAATTTTTGTTATACCATTTTTTTGGTATATTTTTTCATCTAATTGTAGGTATACATATTGAGTATACTATTTCACCCTTTGATTATTATAGTTTACAATTATTTTTTAATTATCTTAGGTGGAGACGCTTCTTATATATATTCCATTACCTTTCTTTTTTATTACATATATTTATTTCTATTTTCACTTTTAATCACTTTATTTAGTTATATTTTTTTCATTCAAAAGGGAGAGAGATATTAAAATTTTGGAATATTTTATTGTATTTGGTAAATATCGAATGTGTTGAATGGTACCTTGCTACTCAGTCTATGTTTAGATAAATTCCAATCCCCTCTCAATTTTATTATTTTTATTTATATTATAACTTATTCCTCTATTAGTGTGTAGTTTATTATTCTTTATTATAGTGGCGATATTCATTAGATAAATTCATATCCCATCTAAATTTATGTGATTGTTCAATCACTCATGCTTCCACATTCTCTTTCAATCTACGTAGACCTATTCTAACTATTTATACCATCATTCAGGCTACATTTGGATAAATCCTACCATTATGCTCAGTCGACAACCTCTATGATGGAAAGCTTCTCTAGGAGTGTCTATCATTTAATTTTGGGAAATATTTTAGCTTTATATTAATTTATTAAATTTTATAGTCTTGAGTAATATAATAGCAACAACCTTTAAAAAGGCATGTTGGAATCATGTCTCTACTTTTTATAATTCACATAGTTATACCCAAATGTAACATATAATTCCTAAAGTATTTATTTTTCCTTTCTATATAAATTGAATTGGAAGTAATCGATATTGCCTCCATAGAAAAAGGAATACATTCAATCATCTTTTAATATTAACAATTCATCACACATAATAATGAATTTCTATGTAACTTATATAATTGTGTCGGTAGGACTTTTCTCTCGAACCTACATCCAAATTGTCCTTCCCTATTGTATATTGACATCAGGATTATTGAAAATTCATGTTCGTTGAATGAAGTCCTTAAAAAATTTGGTCGCAACAAACCCCTTTTGTGATTATCAAATATAAAAACTGAATATTGTAAAAAAATACATAAGGGTTATATTTCATTTCCAAACCTTACTAAGGTTATACCAGCACCCATCAATCTGCCCACCCCGATCCTCAGAAAAGTTGAAAATTAGGCAATAGTCATGGGTTATGACAGTGGATAAAAACCAATTGAAAATGGATATACATTATATCCACTATCAATACATACATGAGTGTTATCCTGGATTCCATAGCCCACTGACAATAGTCATTGTCGGGTTATCTTGTACCATACACAAAGCTTGTGGATGTAGTAATTATTATGGAGAACATATAGACATGCTATTTAACCTTTTCCATATGAAATAAACTACAATTGGTGGATCAAAAACATAGTTAACTAAAGTTATGGTTTATGAATGTGGTCATATAATAATAAATATTAAACAAAATGATGATTTTTGATCACATGACCACTTCTATAATTTATCTAAGACATTATCAATAAGTTAAAATGAACTATATTTATAAATATATAAATATCTATATATCTACATATATTAATATATGTTTGTTTATGGTTATAATTTGTAATAACTATAATAATTATACTTTAAGAAAAGAAAATTGGTCATGGGTTCTGGAGCCTTTGGCCATAGTCCATATCAACTATGGTAATAGGTGTTATAGGAAAGTCATACCACTAATATATATAGAACACAGACTTAGGAATTTCCAATTCCCTTCCCTCGAAATAAATTACCTTGTCCATAGTCCATATCAAGTCACACATCGTTTATAGATCCACTAAAAAGTATGTGACTTGGTTTTGCAAACTTAAACAAAAATTAGATCATAGATTGTGCCTTGTCATTGGAAAAAGGAATATATCTTGGTTATACCTATCAGTGTGTAAAATTCATGGATTTATTATTCATGCCATGTTATGGTGAAATATAGATATTAAAGAGTTACAATATCCTTAAAAATTGAGGTCTATCTAGTGAATATCCATGTGACACCCTTATATTTTAATGAATAACATATGGTTGGTTTCTATGGTTAAAGAGGAAAACTAAACTGAGTTTTCAAATGATACTAGATTCCTTGACATGGTGAATAATGTACATCGTGGAGGTTGTGGTTGTGTTAAGGTTGGGGAACTATGGTGTGGAAGATAGTTTTTATGGTTCTAGTTGTTTTTTAATAGTTGTGTCATGGATTGTTGGTTGTGGTGTGAACAATTATAATGTGGAGTTCACATAGTTCATCCGATTATTGTTTCATTTCACTATAAAGGGTGTGAGGGATTAGAGGTTATAGTGTAGTGATGACCAATGCTTTATAGTCCCTTTACCATAGATGATATTATCTCATTGTTAACCATGTACGTGGATTATAGATGTGTTTTTACCGTGAACCATTATGGTGTGGACATCTCTTTTGGGTTGTAGTTCATTCTCAATTGGGACCTAATGTAGAATGGCCCTATGTTGTGTGTTGTGATGTATGTTATCTTATATTTCCAAGGTGTTGTGTTGAGATGCATGTCTTGTTCTCCCATATTTTTAGGTCCTTTACAATTGAGTCCATTTTATGCTTGGATTCATGATGAACCTATTCTTATTAAACATCATGATGGAAGAACACAACCAACATAAATATAATTACTTTATCCAACCTCATTATAATAAGAAATATACAATGAAAATTTAAAACACACTGCCACATCATAATTTCCATCAACATCTCCACATCATTCACCCCCTCCAATCTTATTATTTATACATTCCAAATCACTTTTTACTATCAGATGAATGAAAATAAATCCTAATAATATTAAATGATGTTTTTAATATATTTAATGTTATCTTTTGATGTATACTTCACACACTAGGTTCAAAAAACATTACAACCATATAAATGTGAAAATCCTTAGTGGTGAATACTCTAATGTCCAATCTATTAAAGATTTATCGGTTATGATACTATCAGTACCCACCACCATAGGAAATGCAGTTGAGCTATGAATGTATTAATGTGTTACCCCCCCCCAAATCCTATATTTTAATGGACAAGGGTATGTTACAATTGGAAATATAATGATACTACCCAATAATGTATCATAACCAAAAAATGACCTGAATTTCCAATAACCTAAGTGGCATTCATGATCCCTACCAGATAAAAATGATCCTCTAGAAAAATAAAAAATTAATAAGTAATATTTTACCCCTAAATTATAGTAATTTAAAAATGATCTTTCTTTTAAAAACAAGTCATGTCCCTTAGTAAATTGAATATATAATAAAATATTAGTTATAATGAAAATTAAATAGGAATAAGATTTCATAGATAGAAAATAAAATCCCTCTTTTGACCAATAAAACATTTTAACAAGATATTACCTGTTCATAAATTTAGTTGGACCTATTTTTGATAGGTATAACATATGATTTGCATTTTATGTTTTCCTTTCACTTGGAAATCTCCTCGGCTGTGCACCTCTCCTCACCCTTGAACGCACCTTTGTTGTGCATTTAACAACACCATTATTGTGAGTTTTATCCTATTACTCATTGGTATTCTATTATTTTCATGTTATTACTGTTTTATATTCATGGTTATGTTGTGAAATATAAGGTCTAATCACCCTTCTAAAAATCATCGCTCTTAGTGGACCTTTTTTCACTAAATGAATTGAATAATGGTTTGTTCTTGTTGAACATTTGAATATATAAATTTTAAATTTACTAGACATGGATAATGAATAAATTCACCAAAATGATTAAATTTATATAATAACCTCTGAATTAAAAACTGTAATTGAATAATGGATTCATGGTAAAATATGAAATTATGTTTGATTGGTTTGTGTGATGTTGCAATTATGTTCACAAGTTTGTGATTGTATGGTATTTCGGTTATTGGAAGGATTGGTATGCCATTTGTTTTCAATGATTTAGTTCCTCCACCATTGAATATCAATCCAAACCATACCCATTTCAATGGAACCCAACATTGTTACTAATGAAATTCAACTAATTATTAGAAAAACACTTCATTACAGGACTCTATGGGTCACTTTATTGACACCCTAGTCAAATAACCATGACAACATAAATAATGAATCGTTCCCCCAGCAAGTAGTCAATGTAAAATCATACCGTATATTAGTTTTTTTTACCATAGTTCTTTACTCGAGACATTATGTTTCTAGAGAAACACAAAAAAAAACCAATTAAAAACATTTCATATAAATCACATGTGGGATATTAAAACCATATCGTGCAAGGGCTTCTCGTATCTTGTTACATTTATCAAGTTGTTGGGATGATTTGTAAGATCTACTTCGGCCCTGAGTAATGCATGGAGAGGTAAGGTTATTATTTACCATAGCTACATCCATTGATTATAGTCGGATGATGACCATAGTTGAACATATTTTGTGTAATTATTTTGTTAAATAATAATATTAATGAATCAAATAAGATTTGTATGAATAAAACATGGATGATTGACAATCAATTTATAAAAGAGTATAAATATTTCATGACAGAGTTTATCAAGATTGAAAAATGTTATGCATATAACCATTCTCAAATAATTTTTTGGTGTTTACCTAGTTTTTATTATATAGAAATTAGTCTAGAGGAGATGGAAGAAAACTCGATCTATAACAGAATATATTGAAGATATAAAGGTTGGAATAAACATAGGGAAAATAAAAATGTATGTTTTAGATGGGATAACACTAAGGTTTATGGACCATCTGATATAATTACATGTGTGAAAAATGAATAGACCCTATAGATTATGTGATTACAGATGTAAATGATGATGAAGATCATATTGAGGAAATGAAATGGATAGTGAAAGATGAACATTGTGATTGATAAAAGTTGTTTGAGATGTTAAAGAGTTATGAAATGATGCCATTATGAACTAGTAGTGCTAAATATTAATCATTGTCAACTATATTGAGCTCTATAATTTGAAATCAAGAAACGAGTGGAGTGGAAGTAATTTTAAAGAACTACTTTCTCTCCTGAATGACATGCTCCGAAAAGATAATCAGTTACTGGGAGAAACATAGGATGCTAATTGAATTCTGCAATCGATGGTTATAATCTCTTAAAGAAGACATGCCTGATTGAATGACTGTTTTCTATTTCTCAAAAACCACAAATCACTTAATGGATGGCCAAAGTGTGGTGTTTCTCGATAAAAAAATATGAATCCAGTATTATGAAAGCCATATGGTACTTTACAATCATTCAAGGTTTATTTTCCTATATATAAGTGAGGATAATATAGGACAACTGACTTGGCATGTGGATACAAGAACTATATATGGGAGACTAAGTCACCCAGCAGTCTCTTCTTAGTGGAAAAAAATTGATCATGAGTATCCTAAATTTGGAAACAATATATGTTACATTCATGTTGCCTTTTCTAAATATGGGGTGAATCCTTTTGATTTTAGAAGAACCACTCACAGTATACGGCAATTTATGATGGTAAATTATATCTTACCACAATGGTTATGCATGAAATGAAAACACATCAGGTTATCTATGCTTATACCAGGACCAAACCTACTATGTACTAATATGGATGATTCTTTGGCACCATTGATTGAGGATTTGAAATTATTTTTGGATTTAGATGTTACGTTGTATATTGAATTGAAAAATAATGATTTCCCTTTGAGAGCCATGTTTTATAGGACGATAAATTACATTCCTTCTTATGAAATTTTGTTAGGATATAGAGTTAATGGAACTAAAGGATGTCATGTTTGAGAAAAATATACATAGTCAATTAGGATGAAACATTCATAAAAAACAGTGTTTCTTTGACATTGTATATTTCTACCCCAATAAAAAAAGTAATTATCCTAGAAGACATCATTTTATTGATATTTAGAAGAACGTAAAACATCGTCACTACTAATAGGTGAAATTTTTTTTGAGAATGTAAAATTTTTGGACACCACTTTTGGTAAAAATATTTTAAAAAAAGATATGAAAACAGGTTCAAAAAAGGGATCAATTTTTTTTGAATTACTATACATGAATTGTTTATATGTTTAAATGTTTCTTGATTTTATGCATGTTGAAAGAAGTCTATCTGATAGTGTCATCGATACATTTCTAAATGCACCTGACAAAACAATGGATGAAATTAAGGATTTGATGGACATGGTTGAGATGGTAATACGAGAAGAGTTGGCACCACAAAGGGTTGAATAATGAATATTTCTTCATCATGCTACATACACAATTTCTAGGTAGGAGAGATATTAGCTTTGAATCATCTTTAATTACATAAAGGTTCCAGAGTGGTACTCATCAAATATCAGGAACATTATTTCAATGAACGATTTAATATTAAGGGGTTTGAAATCACATGATTTCCATGTTTATAATTAATATCAAATTCTTATAGCTTTACATTGAATTTTTTCCAAGACATTACAATATAAATTAATGAATATTTGTTTCTTATTCAATGCTTTATGAAACAAAGTTATAGTCACTGTTAATTCTCCATCTATGGAATGAAAAATTGAAATCATATAATGTCAATTGGAAATGTTCTTCCCGCTGACATTCTTTTATATGATGGTTCATTTTACGGTTCACTTAGTGAGATAGAATCAAATTTTTGGTCTTATACATTATAAATGGATGTACCACATTGAATGGTATATTAATATTTTGAAATATTTTTTCAAAAATAGAAGTCAGCAAAAGGGTTGTATTGCAGAATGATATATTGTGGAGCATGTCATTGAATTCATTACTAAATACATGTCTGGTGTGAAAAGTAGTGGACTACAAAAATAACATCACATTGGGAGGATTAATGGTGAATTAATCTCACTAAAAGAGTTTGTCATAACCAATATTATAGATCAGATGTTCAAATCATATTCTATGCTAAGTGGTAGGTAACCAACAATATTGATGTTAGAAAAGAATCCATAGATTTGTTATTATCTTATATCAAAACCAAAGAAAACATTTGAAAATAGGTAAAGGTAATGTTATGAAATAATATATCTATTTTAACAAAAAATTATATAATTAAAAGTTCATATGATTTTTATTATTCCTTTCAAGGTTCATTTATTTTATATGATTTCTATCCATGTGACGTGCCTTTGAAAAAAGGGAAATGATTCTATGTATGATAAATTATAGAGGTAATTTTTATGTTTTCATAGTAAAATCATTGTCAATAGAATTAATACACTGTATCATATTTATGTTTAATTTATTTTATATTTATATGTAATATTAATGTACTCACATGTGATATCAATTTAGGAAATGTTTACGTCATTATATTTTGTATTAGAGTAACTGACCTATTCGAAATAGAGAAAAAAACATTCATTTGATTTGATACTTTAGGGAGATTATCCATAAGTAATTTAGAATGTTTAGGAATCAACCCCAGCTCAATATGACACACGATGAGACAAATACAACTTAATGTGTCTCCTTTTATTAAAAATTGACATTATTTTTAGTAAAAATAACATGTGAAAGAATGAAAACTGAGAAAACACATTCGGATATATATCTAACTTTACGGAAACATTCCATAGATCATTTGTGACATGTAGGAATTGACCACACATCAATTCAACACACAATACAACTGATATGACTCAAAGTGTCTCTTTTTATTTAAAATTGATATTAATTTTAGAAAAAATCCCAAGTGACAAAATGGAATCAAAGAAAACATAATTATATTATTTTATACTTCAAGATGATGATTCATGATACAATTTTGACGTGTATGTATAAACCACATCTCAATTTGATGTTCAATGTGACACGAATGACTAAAGGTTTCAGTTATCAGTTTGAAATTGACATTTCTCCTCAAAAGTGTGACTCACCAAAAACCAAGAAACCCCTCTCCAATTGTATTCATAATTTTGGATAAAACATAATATGTTATTTTTAATGTGAATTAATTAGTCTCAAATTAAACAATGCACGATGCAATGAGTATGACTCAAAATGTTTGATTCTAGTTTGAAATGACATTTTAGTAAAAAAAAACAGCAGTAACATACTACAAATTAAAAAAAACACATTCATATTGTATTGATAATTTAGGACAATGATCCAGATGTATTTTGGGACATTGAGGAATCTACCACACCTAAATTTAATGGACAATGCCTCTTGTATGACTCAATGTGACACTTTTTTTAAAAAATTGACATTAATTTTAGAAAAAAACAAAAGTAACATACTAAAAACTAAGAAAATGCATTCATATTGTATTTATGCTTTAGGAAAATGATACATGGGTAATTTTTGATATGTAAAAATAAACTACACCTCAATATGATGCATGGTGTAATTGTAATGACTAAAAGTGTCTGTTATCTTTCTCAAATTGACATTTTAACTCAAAATGTGTCACTCATCAAAAAATAAGAAAACCAACTCCAATGACGTTCGTAATTTAGGATAACGATTCATAAGATTTTTGTGGTATGTATGAAGCAATTTAATATCAATCTAATTCATGATGTAGCCGGTATGACTCAAAATTTGTGTTTCTAGATTTTAATGTCATTTTATTCCAAAAACACAGTAGACATACTACAAACTATGAAAACACATTCGTACTATTTTGATACTTTCTGAAAATAATCCAAAAGTCATTTTTGGCAGGTAGGAATTGAGCACACCTTAATACAATGCCAAATGAGACTAATATGACTCAAAGTGTCTCATTTTTATTTAAAAATGACTTTAATTTTTGAACAAAACGCATGTTACTTTTTGAAAAATGAGAGATCACAATTGTATTGTTTTGATACTTTTGGAGAACAATCGATGATTTATTTGTGATGTTTAAAAATCATTTGTACCTAAATTTGATGCATGGTCTGGACAATGTGGCTAAAAGTGTCTTTTATCAGTTTAAAATTGATATTTTATCTCAAAACATGTCACTCATTGAAAACCATGAAAACCCACTCCAATTACCATTATAATTTAGGATAACTATCCACATGTTATTTTTGATGTGTACAAAGAAGTATCAAATCAAACCAATGCACGATGAAACTGGTATTGACTCAAAATGCGTGTTTCCAATTTGAAATGACATTTTTGTAAAAAAATACAACTCGCATATTACAAACTGAGAAAACACATTCAGATTGTTATGATACTTTATGAAAATTATACATAAGTATTTTATGACATATAAGATTCAACCTCACTTAAATTAAATCCAAAATTCCACTAGTATGGCTGAGAGTCTCTCTTTTTATTTAAAATAGAAATTAATTAAAGAAAAAAATGTAAAATACTGAAAACTGACAAAATGAATTCGGATTATTTTGATAAATTAGGACAATGATCCATGAAAAATTTGTGACATATATAGATCAACTAGACCTATATCCAATGCATGATGTGCCCTATATAAAACCAAATGTGTCATTTAAATTTGATAAAAATATTACTAAATGAATAAGTGACTTACTAAAAACTAATCAAACCAATTAATATTGTTTTAATATTAAAAAAAAGATATATGTATCATTTTTGAAATTTATGAATCAACCCCACCTGAATACGATGCAAGATGTGACCCTTATAACATTAAATGTGTCTTTTTTAATAAAAATGAAATTTTATAATTTTTTTTAATGAGTTATGAGACCCCTTATATTAGGAAAGTTAAAAAAATTACAAAAGTGTTAATGTAAAAAAATGACGAAGATACAAATTTAATATCAATAAAACATTGACAAATTCATATAAAAAACCCCAGAGTGAGTGCTCATACTATGAAAATATGATCTTTCACCCCATCCATGTGGGTGGAGACCCCTTTCACTAAATATTTACAAGCACCCATGATCCATCACAGTCATTAAAGACTATGGTATCCCTATCTTATTCTATTGCGTTTATAGAAGGTGAACCATAATCATCTGTACTATTTTCAGAAGATATTAAATCAAATGGATTATGAGTGCATTCCTTATATTTAACATTTTCCTTAAAAAGATGAACATGAGGTGATGATCCATTGCATTTACTATGCATTCCTTGAACAAGTTCAAAGGGTTTATTAGAGTTTCCATAAAATCCCCTTCATCTTTATCATATGAGGAGGTTGAATATAGGGTTGGAGCAGATTCTTTTGTATGAGGGATAAATGGTTTGGGAGCACTGCAAGAAATAGGGGAAGTAAGAGTATCAGCAATCACTTTCCCTACAGAAAATGATGAGTCAATATTCGGTGTAATAGAATCCCTCCCATGAGTAGTGGTTTATTTGATGGGAGAACTCCTCCAAATCTAGTATTTGGAAAATAGACTACATCTAGCTTATTTTTCCCCTTTCAGTTCTAAATATATATCATATTTTTCTCTTTCCATATCTTATGTTCCACTACCTCTTTGAAAAAAACATTCCTGGGTTGTTTGACTACCCACAGAGTCATCAGTTACCTGGTCATCATAAAGACCACTAGATAGAATGTCCTTGAAAGAAACAACATCATTATGTTCACGGTCTCCCAAATTAGTCCATGGGATTGTGGGTTTTACTGTAATAGAAAAGATAGTAGTACACAATGCACTATCATAATTTGGAGCAACATTCCTAGACTGAGTACCTTCTATGATTTATTTTTCCAACCTAGTTCCATCTAAAATGTTTCCAAACATATCATGTAATGAGATAGAAACATTATTAATAGACCTAAAATAGGGATATATAAGAGGAGGTGGAACTACTATAACATTATAATTCATCTCTACCTCATTAAGAAGTGTAGCACTCTAGTCTCTTCTTCTACTATGATTTAAGTCAGGTCCCTTCAGATGAAATTCATGAAAATTATTTTTTCTTCTACTGTCTAAGGTAGTATGGCCAATAATAGTATATTATTCATAAAATAGAGGAATTGTTTCATATTACATTCTATGATTAATATCATCAAGCAGATTAGAAATAATGGTATAATCAATCCTTGGAATTGTCTTATCGAACTCTACTAGAATATGAGAAAAATTGAAAAACAACCACATTTTTTTGGAACTGTCCAACCTTATGGGGACCCTTAATGAAAATGTGATATAAAATAAAAATTTTGGATGCCATAGGATCTAGTTTAAGACTTATAGTTTTACCCAAACCTGGGCAGAAGTCTCTATGAAATTACACATGTTTAAATTTTTATTCAAATCATGTAATATCAATGTTCATGGCCTTAAATTGATCAACATAGTGCTTCAAAATTTCCTTTTAATGTTCACAGAAGGAAAAAGAATACAGAAAAACCATGGTCTAATGGAACACATTTAAAATCAGAAAATCCCCAAATGGTTGTAAGCAAGTCAAAAAGATAAACAGGTTTCCACAAATTCATTCCTTTTGATATCTTAATTCGATCCATGATAGAGAACATACAATGACTTAACTGTTCTACAATAGCTCCATTGGATGCTGAGACTTGTCTAGTTGTGCCATTTCAGATTACATGTAGCGTTGTATGATCGCTAAAAGATACATACGGACCGACAGTGGAACCTATGAAGGCCAGCATGTTCCTATAATCTTTCACCGTAGTGCACCATGAATGGTTTACTTAATGCAGAAACACTCAAAGGGAATCATAGGTCTACATATTCATACTTCTAGGGTTTATTTGTTGCATCATGTCTGACAACAAAAACCAGAGTGAGGGAGTACCGATCCTCCATCCTTCAATATTTTATATCATTTTATTAATATATTCATTAATATTAATGTATAATTTATTTCATTATTGTATTAGAAAAATCATATTTGTTCCTTATATAGGTGGATGTTTTTTCGTCATTTCTGATTCGTTGTTCGGTAATTAATACCATGGCTGACATTGGGGGGGGGGGATCATGGATTCCAAAGGATGAATCAATAATGTTTTGAACTATTAGTTAGATAATTGTAATTATAACCATATAAAACATTGTTTGAAATGTATATAGAATTTTTTTTTCTATATTCATGATGTCATGTAAATGTATATAGAATTTTGTGTGAAACTCATGTAGGTGTTTTTCCGTTCATAGGTGCTTTGTTCGAGTGCCAGTGTTGTTTTGTATAGGTGTTCAGGTGTTGTGTGTGATGTTAAATAAAAAGAGCATCCTGGGAAAATTAATATTTATCAGCATTGAAAATACTGCTGATAAATGTGGAACTTTTTCATCACTTTTTTTATCATGGTTAAATGGCCCCCATTATCAACAAATTTTCAGTGCTGTTAAAAGTTACCCCCCTTTGTCTTCACTATGATTAAAAATGTTTTCTTGCACTATTAAAAGCAATTTGTAGAACTTTTAGAAGCCTTATTAGTATAAGTGGGTTCACAATTCCATCATTATATGTTTCTTATTTTAAATAAATACCCCTTATTTCAATCATTCTTCATTTGTAGTGTTTTAATTGTGTTCTCAATGTTATTTTATGTTGTTTATACTATATAAAATATTTATAATAAGTGAATTTGCATTGAAAAAATTTTATGTCCTCATATTATTCCCCCCTTATGAAATTACACCGTTGAAATTTCATTTTACATACTATAGTGAAAACAATAGAGGGTAATTCCCCTTCACTACTTCCTCTAGTTCCTATATTTACTCACAATACATATTGTTTCACCATTGTAATTTGACCAAGCGATTTGTCTTATTGTGTCGAAAATTATCGCTATGGTACATGATCTTCAACAGCCATTCCTCATAAGAGAGTTCATATTCTTATGATACCACACATGGATTCAGTACGTGTGATATATCTGGTATGCACTTCCTTAACATGGAAACATTTAATACATAGTTTACTTGATACATAGTAGGTTGTAGTTATTGTCTATAGGTTACAACATTGACATGATTGAGGATCCCGAAGGGGGCGATGTACAAAGGACTCATCATTCTTTTCTTCCCAAATTTCATTATCCTCTTCCATATAGATATGGAGATGAATACCATGTACCCAAACATAAATTCTAGGTTACATCGATGATGGTCTGCATAGCTTCTCTGTTGACTTTTGGATTGATCTGATGTAGAATGGTTTTTTCCCTTTCCACCATTTTTTGACCACATCAGATCCTATTATCTAACGTCTGATGACTTCATCCTATAATGTCAGTATTCTCTATCTTTTCCCTTAAAAGGATTTATATGGATCCATTGGGATTCTTGAGGGGAAACATTTGTTGTATGAGTACTCAACCATAGGTTTATGTTGTCACTGTCATACATTGATGTAAATTGAACATTCTCTAAACATGTCTTCTAGTGACTTAATTGTATGCTATGATTGACCATTTTTTTAGGATCACAAGCCATAGTAACGTTCGATTTAGTTTTTAGATAAATTTGGATACTTCCTTAAAAACATGGTGGTGAGTCTTGGATCACGACAAGATATAATCGATAATAGTTTCCATAAATCCTTATCACTACTTGGATGTATATATATGTATTTTTATATAGTGATAGGTCTGATCAAATTGTAATAATGTTAGTTTTATTTGTAATATCATCCATAACAACCTAATATTAATTGTTTCCTATAAATGTATTTAGATATCTAGTGACAATTTCCATTGTGATGTTTTCCCATTTCAAAGTTGGTCTGGGTAATGATTGCATCATACCCTTATAATAATTTCTAATCAACCATCACTTGATAACATACCTTGTAGTAGGATGTATATTCATAAATATTCTTCATCATATTATAACAAAAATAGTTATCTCCGCAATCCCAATACATCTTTATTTTCCCTCGGTGAATAAAGAAGGTTATGCATTGTGCATCATTCAAAAGAACATTCTTTATATCTAGATCATATTATACACATAGTTTTCAACCGTATCATATATTTACTTCCCCATAAATTTTATATTATATTGATTTCCCTTTTTTTTATAGATTACACCTTCTTCAAAATTTCCACATTATTTCCATGAGAATATTTTATTTTCTCTATTATGGATGGCTCAACAATCATTTGAGAAATAATTGTTGATGTTCCTCCCATATTGATTTTAATTTCTATCATTTTCAAATCAATGAAGATTGGATAATTCTCAATCCTCATCATCGATTATATTTCATGGTACTTTCTACATAGATAATCATTAACATTATTCAATTTAATAGTATTATAGTGGATTGAGATGTTGTAATCCTTCCTGATATCTGACCATATTCATTGGGATAGATTAATCTCCTTATATGAGAATATATATTTTTGGATCTTACAGTCTATATATATTTTAAAATCATTCCTTAGAGATAATGTCTCCATATTTCCAAATCCAAAATCATTACTTCCAATTATAGGTCATGCATTGGATTGTATTTATTAGGAGCTTTCAACTACCTTGAGTTGTGGTCTGAAAAATTATAATTATTAATTAGTTCACAAACCAATCCACTATTTTATGAATCACTATATAACACAAAGAGTTACACACTTTTCAAACATGTGAGTAATGGAGCTGTGATAATCCTCTTTTTACCTCTTTGATGAAATATTCTTATTTCTTATTCTAGAAAAACATTTCCCCCTTTTCGATTCAGTGTGATTAGTGGGTTCTAAAATCCTAAAAAGAACATCAAAAATCACTTGAAATAATCAACTAAACAACAGAAACTACTGATATTCATTATTTATTTTTTCTTCAGCCAATATTTTATTTTATTTAACTTATAAGGGTCCTAATTTATTCATTTACTATGATAACATGATCCAAGAATGATACTTCCTCCATCCATTAATCACAATTAGTATACATTAAAAAATCTCCTTTTGTGTATTATTTAATGAGGTAGTGTTCATCATGTTCCACCCTTCCCTTGGATTATATCAGAGTGTCATCAATAATTACTAAAAACAAATTTTCTATGTAATATCGAAATACTCTATTAATTAATTCAATGATTATTTTTATAGTGGTAGTGAGTTTTGAAGGAATCACTATGAACTCCTAATGTCAGAACTTATTATAAAGGATGTGTTTGGAATATCTTCATTCCTTACCTTTAATTAGTGATATCCTCACTGAAGGTTCTTGTAACAGCCCGAGATTTTATGAAAAATATTCTTTTTATTTCACTAATGTCTTGTGTTGTACGCTACACCATAAGGAGCTTGCACAACACGCAACCTTGACTTGCCTTGCATTACACGATAGCGTGTGTAGTACGCAATACTGAGTTTCACTAAACAACGATATTCTATTAAAATATTATTAAAACTAGTCGTTATGAATAGTAATAACCACCTTTTGAAATTCTGTAAATCTTATTTTTCAAAATGAACTTCATTTTTGGATTCAGAGTATCGAATTTAGCCTAAGGTGAAATTTTGGTACTTTTCAGATAACTTTCATATTCTGATGAATAGTGAAAATTACTAAATTATAATTAAAAACAACTTTTATTAATCGAAATAATTAATAGTGATAAAACATTAATTTGAGTGGTTTTAAAATATATTTAGAATATATTTTTACAATTTAATACAATGTTGGTCATTGGATGTAATTTCACATTTAAACCAGACATAAACAAGTGTCAATCTTTTGATAGATATTGTTTCTTAAAAACACGCTATTTGTTTTAACAGCGGGATTTAATTATAAAATTAATTAATGCAACATCTATGTTATGAATATGGTAAAATAGACTTCATTTTTGAATTCGGAATATGAAATATAGCTTAGGATGAAATTTTGGCATTGTTCTGAAAAACATCAATTTTTGATGAATAGTGAAACTACTAAGTGGTAGGTTAAAAACTGAATTTTGCATAAAACATAATTTTACCACTTCTGTGAATGGAATTTCAAAAATCCGACAGACACGGTTAATATCAATGACTAAAATGTGGTTCAATGAGATGAAAATAATTTTTTGTGAATAGTAACTTTTTACTTTTTTTTACCACGGTTAATAGTAAATAGGGTAACTAAGGGTAAATATGATATTACTATTACCCTAAAACATGTCCTAATTCTATTGGATAAGTGTAATTCGGCCAAAAACAACCTTATGAATATAATATGACCATTTAGGCCCACTTGGATTAGATTAGGACATTTATTATTATTTATTTCAAAGAAGAGTTAAAAGAGTTAAAATCAACGTTTATTTACTAAAACATTTTTAATATGGGGTTATACATAAGATAAATTCGACTATAAATATTCATTAGAAATATAAAAAGATTTCCTACATAATGATATTTTATTTATAATTTTTAGACTTTATATAAATTAATTTATTTATGACATAACGATGATGCAGTAATTACCCTTTTAAGGAAATATTAACATAATTGATGTTATAAATGCTCAAATGAATGTAATTTGAGACTTTTTATGAATTCCACTAATTTTATAGGTTACTATGATATATTATTGTTGATATAATCAACTTGGTTCGAACATATAATTCTGTTATGACTTTCACAAAAATCATATATCAAATAGTGTCAAAATTGACACAAAATAGTTTTTAAATAAAATAATATATTATTAATTGGTATTTTATTCCTAAAAATCTAAGGTTCGGACAAAAGACTTAGATAAGGATATATATATTAATAATAAACAATTTGGGGTTAGTTTGGCATGTTATAGTAAGTGTATTAAACATATAGTGAAAGAAAACAAAAAGACACGGTAAAAGTTAAATTATTTAACTTAGAGTTAAATCTAATTGATAAGGTTAAAATAATAACCTAAACTTGTCTAAATCCTATTGGTTGATAGGATTTCGACCAATCCCCACTTTAGCTTCGAAATAAGACCATTTGGAACCATTATAAACCGATTTTGACATTAATATAAAATAATATTTTGAGGTATTCCTAAGGTGCCCCTCTCCTCCCTTATAAAAGGACACCTCCTCCCCCTCCTCCTCACACCAATTTGAGCACTCAAGCTCGGCCAACCCCTGCAAAAATCTCTTCTCCACTTCCCTACAAACATCCTAGAGGTTCTGGTATTCCTCAAAGACCAATTTTAGTGCCATAAGAGGAGGTCTCAAAGAGGCGCTTCAAAGAAGAGGTAATTACCGTTACCAATTCTTTCATCTTTATTTCTTCTTCCACTTCTTCTTCTTAGGTTGTTTCATTATGAAGTAATAACATCAGTATCACTCATATACTGATATGTTATTATAAGTATGAAACAACCCTATTTCACTATCTATCCATCCTACGGAAAAAGAAATCACCGCGCGTGCGTACGTGCGGAATACCGTCTCCACGCCGTGGTGTAATCTATTTTCCACCACCACCTTACATGGATGGGTATAATGGTGTAAAGAATGACTATACATAGTTATTACAACATCATATTGATTCTGATATATTGTATAATCCACTTCAATTCAGTTCAATATTTATGGAAATGATATCATCACTCGTGCGTACGTACGGACTACCGTCTCCACGACGCGATGAGATTCATTCTCCATGTTAACCATTTAAGAATGATTATAAAGTATATATAAGAAATAATAATGAAATATATGACATTATAAAGCTACTGGATTTATGTATATATATATATGTATGTCATCTACTTACTTCCATTTCAAGACAATAAGGAAAGTAAAACAACGTTCATGCGTACGTACGGACTACCGTCTCCATGAACGGTGTTTTTCATTTTATTTATCTATCTATTATATATATATATACACTGAATATATATGATATATAAATCATATTTTATATTCTGGAAGTATGTAAATCATGATATAAGTAATAATTATGTCAAGAACAACAAGTCAAAACACCTACGATAAATGAAACGATTTTACCCAAAATGCTTCTTTAACATGGAATTTACAAAAGAACGGGTAATATAATGTCATAAGTGAACCATATATGATATCATAACAATGAATATGATTCTGGAATAAGTCAATAACATTATTTAAACCATTATACAGGAGCTTCGGACACGTACAAAGCTAATCGGACCTAAGGTAAGGGAAATATCACAATCTCACATTTATCCGAGATTGTTTTTACTTTGGTAATTACTGGGGTGTATTTTATTATCCACATCCATTTTCCCTCAATTTGTAATATTATTTCCATCATTCTACAATAGTTTATATCCAATTTTACCCTTCGGTAAGTTTTTTGTAAAAGATATGAAAGGAATCTTTTGTCGTTTTTCATACGAGGTACTTTTTGACTTTTCCGACAAAAGTACGAAGAATGTTTTTTTTAACTTAAACGGCACGAACGGATTTTTACGGTTTTATAAATCCTTATTTTCATGAAGCTTCCTCCAAAAGATTTCATGACTATTTTTAATAAAATCTTTTTCTTTTAAAATTGCATGATGTTTTGTGAAAATAAATTGATTTTGTAGAAGAAAGGATATTTTCCTCAAGAATTCATTTCAAGTGTTTTATCAAAATTATTTCCCATCTAAGAAAATAAAGGGTTCTGTTTCTATACATATTTTTACATTGATTTGACTATGTTGTGATGGAATTATGTTTATGAATTCTTTTATCGTATATGAATGGTTTTATGATGTCATGTTGTTTAAGAATCCCATTTTTATGACATGGGTTATGAAATGATGTATGATTTATGATTTTGTGGCACACATAAGAATGGTATCATTATGAGATGGGTGGGACCTATATCTCCCTCCAATGCATTGGGTAAAGATTTTATATCTCATGAGATAGACATGGCTGAAATGGTAGGTTATACCGGTTCAGTGAAACAGGACTGAAACGAGGGTTACTCGATTCAGAAAGGGACTTTGTCCACAAAGATAGTCTTGGCAATGAGTCTTGACTAACAAGAAATGATTCTCTAGGATTATGTGTGTATGCCACAAAGTTTCATGTTTTAAGTTATGATTATTGTGATTTCATTTCACTACTATGATTTATCCCATGTTATGAAATTATGCTCTCTTTTGCAGGTTAAGATTTCCAAAAGTTATGTTCTTATGAATATGATGTGATTGATTTTTCTTTTGTATACCCTTACTCAGCATTTGAGCTCACCCTTTTATGTTTTCTTTTCCCCAGGATATAAAGAAAGGTTTTAGGTAAAAAAAAAGGAAGTTCTTTATGGGAGATTTTGAAGATCTTTCACCACGATTAGAAGATTATATTCCGAGTTTCCAAAGACACTAAACTATTACGATCCTTGTGTGTTTGTTTTTGTTATGTACTAAGTATTACGCAAAAGTAATGTAATGTCAATGTACGTCAGGCTCCGGGTCTCTACAGTTGGTATCAGAGGAAAGGTTTAGTCAACCTTTGGAAACTAGGATGTGAAAACGTTAGTGAGATCCCTAGAGATATTTCTAAGGTATGTCTAGGGATGTCCCTAAGAATATGTATACGTATAGGATAGTCCTAGAACTATGGTAACGATCTTAGAATTAAACCTAAGATGTTATATATTGAAGGTACTCCCCCTTTATTATGTTGTTTTCCCTAGCATGATTTTTTCCTCTCACACTATTCTTTTTGGGTTTTAGAAAATGGCTGGAAACAAGATGATTCACAATAATGGAGGATATGATGGACAATGGAATGATATTCTTCATAATGAAATGGGATTTGGAAGTCCAAACATCATTATTATGCTGAATCAGCAATCTCATAATATGATCAATAAAGTAAAATTTGCTAAGTTTCCTGACTCGGCTAATAAGAGAAAGATGGAGTTTCATGATGATCATAGAGGAAAGAAAGTTCAATTTCCCCTATGTAATTCATGTTGGAAGAGGCATCAAGGAGAATGTTTCAAAGGAACTGGAAGATGCTTTGGGTGTGGAAAAGAAGGACACAAAGCAAGTAAGTGCAAAGGAAAAGGTTCAGTTAACACCATGGATGAGGATAATGGTATTGCTACGACATCAACAATGGTTAAATGCTTTAAATGTGGAATGTACGGGCATTATGCAAACCAATGCCCTAAGGGAAAGTCTCATGAAGAGAATCAGTATGGTCGTATGGGAAGTATTTATGTTGATGATGATGAAGAAACTACAAATGATATGTGAGATGAAAGAAATGTTGAAGCTCGATCAATGGTCTAAGAATGTAGTGGAATGATTACATGTTTATCATGTGTAATGTTGTATAAGAAATCTCATGAAATAAGGAGACATCTAAGGATTGTTACACTGTTGTCTTTCCTTATGTTTTGAAAGTGTATGATGAATGGTACCAGTAACCATGAAAGGTTATTCAGATACTTTTGGAAATTAGATGATAAGTGCATAATGAAAGGATAAGAAGATAATGAGATGTTTGATTGTATTCATGAGCTCATGATTGATATAAGGACTAAGTGATATCATGGTTTGAGTATATAGAATTTTGAGGATTTTGGTATGTGGAAAGTGTTAACATTAAACTGCATTCATGTTTTCTCTAAGGTATTCAATAGAATACATGATTAAGGACTTTGAATGTTTAGAATGTGACCAACAAGACATATCTTATGGGGATCAACGATGGTATTAAATCTCTGGTAATTGTTTTCAGTATATTATGAGAGTGGACTGCAGTATTATGGATAAGCCTAAAGAAGTTTTTTTTTTGATATTATTGATAGGATGTTATAGTAATGTAGTTTTAGAAAAAGGACAACCTGCAGGACGGGCGACAGCCCATCGCGTCGGACAAGGCTATGAGAATCGAACCCACAACCGAAGTGCGACTGGCCTTTATCTCCTACCACTGGCCTACAGGAAGTCCATGTTTAGTAGAAACTAGTTTTATTATATTAAGCAGTATGATATATGCAGTATAAGTCCATTTTAGGAACCATATGTGATTAATCTCACTATAGATCGACTTATGTATATAATTTTTGCTAACCCTTTTGTTTGAGACAGATGGAATGACCCGTCATTCTATCACATGATCTGCTAACACTTCACAAATAACAAATTCAACTTCATATATTTAAGAGATGAAGTGGAAATTGTTGAAGGCATGAACAACAGTGAGATTGTACCAAAATAATTAAAGTATTTATTCTAATTCAAATTTTCAACTTTAAGGAAATGATCTTGAAAACCAAAAATGATGTCCTAGTGATCTTATACCTGATGGATCGGATGATACCTTAGATCGTCACAAATTTATGGATTTGTGATTGTTGGCTTTTCCATAGCCATGTTCTCTACCACTCTCCATCGGAACATGATGGTTAGATTTTTCTTCCATATCCATATTTTTACCTATGTGGAAACCCAGCGATTAGTTTATTTGGGTAATCGTTACATTTCATACTTTAGTTTTTAAAGCCAAGTTTTGGTATTCCATTTTACGATGTGGGTTTCTACTAGAGAAACTTTCGAATAGTAAACCATTTATAACCCCGACGAATTTCGAGGGCGAAATTCATTTTAAGGGGGGTAGAATGTAACAGCCCGAGATTTTATGAAAAATATTCTTTTTATTTCACTAATGTCTTGTGTTGTACGCTACACCAAAAGGAGCTTGTACAACATGCATCCTTGACTTGCCTTGCATTACATGATAGCGTGTGTAGTACGCAATACTGAGTTTCACTAAACAACGATATTCTATTAAAATATTATTAAAACTAGTCGTTATGAATAGTAATAGCCACTTTTTGAAATTCTGTAAATCTTATTTTTCAAAATGAACTTCATTTTTGGATTCAGAGTATCGAATTTAGCCTAAGGTGAAATTTTGGTACTTTTCAGATAACTTTCATATTCTGATGAATAGTGAAAATTACTAAATTATAATTAAAAACAACTTTTTTTAATCGAAATAATTAATAGTGATAAAACATTAATTTGAGTGGTTTTAAAATATATTTAGAATATATTTTTACAATTTAATACAACGTTGGTCATTGGATGTAATTTCACATTTAAACCAGACATAAACAAGTGTCAATCTTTTGATAGATATTGTTTCTTAAAAACACGCTATTTGTTTTAACAGCGGGATTTAATTATAAAATTAATTAATGCAACATCTATGTTATGAATATGGTAAAATAGACTTCATTTTTGAATTCGGAATATGAAATATAGCTTAGGATGAAATTTTGGCATTGTTCTGAAAAACATCAACTTTTGATGAATAGTGAAACTACTAAGTGGTAGGTTAAAAACTGAATTTTGCATAAAACATAATTTTACCACTTCTGTGAATGGAATTTCGAAAATCCGACAGACACGGTTAATATCAATGACTAAAATGTGGTTCAATGAGATGAAAATAATTTTTGTGAATAGTAACTTTTTACTTTTTTTTAACCACGGTTAATAGTAAATAGGGTAACTAAGGGTAAATATGATATTACTATTACCCTAACACATGTCCTAATTCTATTGGATAAGTGTAATTCGGCCAAAAACAACCTTATGAATATAATATGACCATTTAGGCCCACTTGGATTAGATTAGGACATTTATTATTATTTATTTCAAAGAAGAGTTAAAAGAGTTAAAATCAACGTTTATTTACTAAAACATTTTTAATATGGGGTTATACATAAGATAAATTCGACTATAAATATTCATTAGAAATATAAAACTATTTCCTATATAATTATATTTTATTTATAATTTTTGGACTTTATATAAATTAATTTATTTATGACATAACGATGATGTAGTAATTACCCTTTTAAGGACATATTAACATAATTGATGTTATAAATGCTCAAATGAATGTAATTTGAGACTTTTTATGAATTCCACTAATTTTATAGATTACTATGATATATTATTGTTTATATAATCAACTTGGTTCGAACATATAATTCTGTTATGACTTTCACAAAAATCATATATCAAATAGTGTCAAAATTGACACAAAATAGTTTTTAAATAAAATATTATATTATTAATTGTTATTTTATTCCTAAAAATCTAAGGTTCGGCCAAATGAATTAGCTAAGGATATATATATTAATAATAAACAATTTGGGGTTAGTTTGGCATGTTATAGTAAGTGTATTAACCATATAGTGAAAGAAAACAGAAAGACACGGTAAAAGTTAAATTATTTAACTTAGAGTTAAATCTAATTGATAAGGTTAAAATAATAACCTAAACTTGTCTAAATCCTATTGGTTGATAGGATTTAGACCCATCCCCACTTTAGCTTCTAAATAAGACCATTTGGAACCATTATAAACCGATTTTGACAATAATATAAAATAATATTTTGAGGTATTCCTAAGGTGCCCCTCTCCTCCCTTATAAAAGGACACCTCCTCCCCCTCCTCCTCACACCAATTTGAGCACTCAAGCTCGGCCAACCCCTGCCAAAATCTCTTCTACACTTCCCTACAAACATCCTAGAGGTTCTGGTCTTCCTCAAAGACCAATTTTAGTGCCATAGGAGGAGGTCTCAAAGAGGCGCTTCAAAGAATAGGTAATTACCGTTACCAATTCTTTCATCTTTATTTCTTCTTCCACTTCTTCTTCTTAGGTTGTTTCATTATGAAGTAATAACATCAGTATCACTCATATACTGATATGTTATTATAAGTTTGAAACAACCCTATTTCACTATCTATCCATCCTATGGAAAAAGAAATCACCGCGCGTGCGTACGTGCGGAATACCGTCTCCACGCCGTGGTGTAATCTATTTTCCACCACCACCTTACATGGTTGAGTATAATGGTGTAAAGAATAACTATACATAGTTATTAAAACATCATATTGATTCTGATATATTGTATAATCCACTTCAATTCAGTTCAATATTTATGGAAATGATATCATCGCTCGTGCGTACGTACGGACTACCGTCTCCACGACGCGATGAGATTCATTCTCCATGTTAACCATTTAAAAATGATTATAAAGTATATATAAGAAATAATAATGAAATATATGACATTATAAAGCTACTGGATTTATGTATATATATATATGTATGTCATCTACTTACTTCCATTTCAAGACAATAAGGAAAGTAAAACAGCGTTCATGCGTACGTACGGACTACCGTCTCCATGAACGGTGTTTTTCATTTTATTTATCTATCTATTATATATATATATACACTGAATATATATGATATATAAATCATATTTTATATTCTGGAAGTAAGTAAATCATGATATAAGTAATAATTATGTCAAGAACAACAAGTCAAAACACCTACGATAAATGAAACGATTTTACCCAAAATGCTTCTTTAACATGGAATTTACAAAAGAACGGGTAATATAATGTCATAAGTGAACCATATATGATATCATAACAATGAATATGATTCTGGAATAAGTCAATAACATTATTTAAACCATTATACAGGAGCTTCGGACACATACAAAGCTAATCGGACCCAAGGTAAGGGAAATATCACAATATCACATTTATCCGAGATTGTTTTTACTTTGGTAATTACTGGGGTGTATTTTATTATCCACATCCATTTTCCCTCAATGTGTAATATTATTTCCATCATTCTACAATAGTTTATATCCAATTTTACCCTTCGGTAAGTTTTTTGTAAAAGATATGAAAGGAATCTTTTGTCGTTTTTCATACGAGGTACTTTTTGACTTTTCCGACAAAAGTACGAAGAATGTTTTTTTTAACTTAAACGGCACGAACAGATTTTTACGGTTTTATAAAGACTTATTTTCATGAAGCTTCCTCCAAAAGATTTCATGACTATTTTTAATAAAATCTCTTTCATTTAAAATTGCATGATGTTTTGTGAAAATAAATTGATTTTGAAGAAGAAAGGATATTTTCCTCAAGAATTCATTTCAAGTGTTTTATCAAAATTATTTCCCATCTAAGAAAATAAAGGGTTCTGTTTCTATACATATTTTTACATTGATTTGACTATGTTGTGATGGAATTATGTTTATGAATTCTTTTATCTTATTTGAATGGTTTTATGATGTCATGTTGTTTAAGAATCCCATTTTTATGACATGGGTTATGAAATGATGTATGATTTATGATTTTGTGGCACACATAAGAATGGTATCATTATGAGATGGGTGGGACCTATATCTCCCTCCAATGCATTGGGTAAAGATTTTATATCTCATGAGATAGACATGGCTGAAATGGTAGGTTATACAGGTTCAGTGAAACAGGACTGAAACGAGGGTTACTCGATTCAGAAAGGGACTTTGTCCACTAAGATAGTCTTGGCAATGAGTCTTGAATAACAAGAAATGATTCTCTATGATTATGTGTGTATGCCACAAAGTTTCTTGTTTTAAGTTATGATTATTGGGATTTCATTTCACTACTATGATTTATCCCATGTTATGAAATTATGCTCTCTTTTGCAGGTTAAGATTTCCAAAAGTTATGTTCTTATGAATATGATGTGATTGATTTTTCTTTTGTATACCCTTACTGAGCATTTGAGCTCACCCTTTTATGTTATCTTTTCCCCAGGATATAAAGAAAGGTTTTAGGTAAAAAAAAGGAAGTTCTTTATGGGAGATTTTGAAGATCTTTCACCACGATTAGAAGATTATATTCCGAGTTTCCAAAGACACTAAACTATTACGATCCTTGTGTGTGTGTTTTTGTTATGTACTAAGTATTCCGCAAAAGTAATGTAATGTCAATGTACGTCAGGCTCCGGGTCTCTACAGTTCTCCTTAGAGAAATATTTATCCCTACATAGTTTACCGGACATGTTATATTTCTGTGGAATGTGATACTTTTTATTTATCTTTATTTTTTGCAATCATGACAATAAATGTATAGGTGAATTGATCCATCCTTCTTCATGAAAAATAAGACAAGATAACCTCATGGTGAAGCACTTGGGAATATAAAACCCTTGTACATATACTCTTGTATCAACTTATTTAGTTCCTCTAACTCAATGGTGTCCACTATATAAGCTGTAATTGATATAGGAAGATATCTAGGAATAATTTCAATTGTGAACATAAACTCTCTATCTAGAGGAAGACCATAAAAGAATTAAGGGAATATATCATTATAGTCACTCAAAATGGAAATGTCTTATATCATGTTTTTCATCATTATCTCAATAATTTGAGCTACATATACTTTCTCATGAGGAAATATTATCCACAAATGAGATGATGATTCTGAAGGATATTCTTCTTCCACATTAGACATGTATATAATTGGATTATTCCTTGAGCTGTAAAGAGTGAACTCCTTTTCCTTAAATTTTATGTTGGCTTTATATAAATATATCCAATGCATGCCCAATATATCATCATACTCCACAAAAGGAAGTAGAACAAGATATTCATGGAAGATCAATATAAAAACATTAACTCGGTAAGAGTTATATACTTTTGTTGAAATAATATCCCAATTATCTATTTTCCTAGATAACTTAACCTCTATATTGGGGGGGGGGGGTGTTTCAATAGTTCTTCTAAACATGAGGCATATGAATAACTACGTAGAACAATAATCGAATAGCCTGTATTCTATTCATGAAAGTATAACCAGTGTATCTATCACCATATAATTATCATGATCCTATTAAATAGCATTTATATCATAAGAATTCCCTTATTATTTTTGATATAATGGATATGAACACTAATTTTCTTCAAATAGTAGAGGTTTTCTTCTATAGCAATCATATTACAATTTCTCCCTACAATTGAATCATTGGATCCCTGGTGGTGGTCTCATTTTTTGCACCAGATTTTACAACATCATCTTGCCTCTTCATTTTTCATGAGCTTGGTGTCCTTATCCTCTACACATTATAATTTCCACATCCCTATGCGGAATTTCCCATGGTACCTCTTCCAACATTTTTAATATGTGACTGGTTGAGTTTTACATCAACCTTTTTCACTACACCCCATCTTGAAACTCCATAATTATTTTCCTATCGCCATATAGATGGGAAAATTCTTAAAACTACATATCCACTTTGATATCTATTTTAAAAAATTCTTCATAACTCCCAATGTATAGAATTATTAGATAATTTTGAAGGTTATAATTTAAAAAACTAAAGAATCAATCTTTTTTCTATCATTATTTATAACATAGATAAAGCATATCATGAATTCCTTGTGAATTTTTTATGCTATTAAATATTTACCTTTATTTGTTTCTAGATTATGAATTCTCTCTCTATATTTTTATGAAAGGACCAAGTGATATACTTATTAATAAAATTTATATTTAAGTATTCCCACTCCATCTCTTCAATTTATCACGTAATATTTGTGTTTTTAATAAACTCATACCATTTTTAATCCCCACCATATAAATGATAAATTTCAAAATTTACATTATCTTTATAAGAAATGTTGACCACAAAAATATATTATCCATTGTGATTACCCATTGTTTTGAGACCAGTGGATCAAAAGATAAACTAGATATTAGTGGTCGGTAAAATATAAAATAATAAATATCCATTTGATCCATCATAGGTGAAGGAGGAAGTTACACATTATTTAGGTTTTTTTATAGCTAAAGACAAACAGGTAAGCATCTCCATGAAATTTTCAATAGTACCTCCCAAATAATTTGGGATTTCATTCCGGAAATTGATGCATTGTCCCTCAAAATGTTTATTGTCCTGGTTTCTCTAAGTTCCCACTATTTTCTAAGATAGAAAATGTTTTAAGAGAACACAATTAAAAAATTCTAGAATAAATAATGTATTCATGTTTTCATTTAACATTAAAGGTATACATTTTGGAATTCATATTATTATAATTTTATAAAAAATGATTCTTGGGTGATTACATATACATATTCTCATAATAAGGGGTTTCTCTAATGCTCTCTAACCCTAATTCACAAATTAAATAAACATTTCTCTGATACCAACATTATCAACCATGACATTCTTATATAATGATTACATCATTTTAAATATATAAAACATAATAGTTATTAAAATATACAGTCTAATGGTATAATGTCATTAAAAAATTAGGACCATACATAACATTTACATAATAAAACATAAAAATTAATTTAATTCCATATTCTCTAGATTCATATTGTCCTTGTGTTATCTTTAATACTTGTATTCACCTGAGGATATACATCCGAATAAGGGGAGACATAAATGCCCAGTAAGAGGATGAATAAAAGGAATGACACATTGGTTTGCATAATCATAATCAAAATACAATCTTCATAGTCATGCGAGTAATAACTAAATTATGGTATGGAATGTGGAAATTCATTAGAATGAAATATCCTTTCTTAGTGGTCAAAAACCTCACACATTTATGAAAAAATCTATCATCATTCTCATGAATACATCATTTTTCTCATGAGATATATCACAACACTGAATGCATTAGTGTTCTACATAATTCAGGGTGCACTCATCACTTCATAACATTTTCATGTGCTATATAATTTCAATTTCACCCCATGCATCCTGAAATTTACAATATCATCCATGAAACAAAAAAACATTTGTAAACCATTGACATAAAATAAACACTATAAACGAATGGGTTTCATTCCGCATATAATTATTTATTGAATAATCATTGGGTTCCCAAATTAATGAGGTAATAACATATATGGTAAAGGAATCATCAATCTAGAGTGAATAAGAAACAATCTCATAGGAAGTGAAAGATATATTTTTTGAATGAGGAGTTCATTTGGAAACGTATTTTTATTTTTCATAAAAGTATAATGGAAAAAATTATATTCCAAAAAAAGGAACTAAAAATGAATGACATTTCATTAATAATATAGGAACATCCACACAGAAAATGGAGTGAAATAGGGAAACCCCAATGAATGAGAGAAGGTTTCTAGAATCACCTTACCTTATGTCTGAATGATTTATTAACTAAAATACCAGAAAAATAAAATAAAATTCATTAATTAACGAATATAGAACCTTTTAAACATGAATTTGATTCATCATAGTTTTATTATGTTTATTTATGGTATCTTACAATAGTTATATAGTTTAATTTCACCATTCTCGAGGGTTTATTTACTTGGATTTCATAATTAGTTTTCTTAAATTTGATAATGAAAGTTCATGTAAAATTTAAATACTCAACAAGAATTGAAATTATCTATTTTTATTAAACTTTAAAAATATTAAATGATCTTATATGTCATTTTCATTATAGAATGAGGATCAATGATTAGATAAATAGTTAATGAAAATGATTTAGTTTATTTGGTGGATTTTAATATCATTACGAACTCATATCATTTTATTTAATATGGTGTTTATATACTACTTCGAGAATATTATATAACATGTAATATGTGTAATTAAATCTTATTTGACCATAATTATTTGTTTATGACCATATTTGTTGTATGTAGTGAAAAAAATTGCATTGTTCATTATGGTAGTAAATCGATACACCATAGTAGATATTTTCCTTTTCAGAATAAATGGAAAAGGGAAGATATTAGAAGATTAATTATTCAATTAGAATAATAAAATTTATAGTATATTAATGATATTATAGTTATCATTCTTCTTTGATAGGTTTAGTTTTTGGGATTATAATAAATCAAAATAAATTTAAAAGAAATCAAAAGAAAAAGAAATAGAAATATACCTCTTGAATTTCTCCATGCTGAGAACCTTATTAGGGATAACATGTTGGTATTTTGATGAGAAAATGTTCTCATTGGTGTGGTAGTGGGATAGGGAATAATATTGTTTATAATTTTGACAATATTACATGATTTTAATGTGTGATGAGAAGTGGTGGTGGTGGGTTGTATTTAAAGGGCCTGAGAATGGTGTTTTCTCATTATTGTATTCATTGGTTTTTTATTTTGGATCAAGACTATAAATTGTTTGAAATTTATCTATAAATACATCAATATCATGAATTAGAGTTCTAGATTATCTTATTACATCATCCATACATCATTTCTGACTTAATAATTCAGGTATTTAGATTTTATCGAAAGTTATCATATTTTACAATCCACTATAAAATACATTTATTTTAAAGAAATCCCAAGACTTGAAGCTAACCATTTTTTAATGTGTAAAATTAAAAAATGAACACCATATTATGATAATAATTTTCAAAATAATAGTTTTATAAATAAATCATCATTTACATGGAAAATTTTGATTTCAAAATTATATATTATTTTATAACACTTTAAAAAATAAATTAAAGTCTCACAAAATTATATTATGAGCATAAGAAATTAAAATATTAAATTTATGAATCTATTTTATGAAAATAAATCTTAATTTAAATAATTATACAAATTATATAATTACATATAATTATTTTTTGTTTTATAGAAATTTAATAAGTTAATTAAAATATTTTAAAATATTTATTTGCATATACAATTATGTAATTATATCATATTATCATTTATAAGATGCCTAAATGTTAGTTTTATTTTTATGAATTTTTTTTACTATTATATTGTACAAATTAATATTCCTAATGTTTATATTACTACTCCATGGGTTAGGTTTCTATTCAATCAGGATATATTTCTTAATTTTTGGAAAATGACTCTTACTTCATTCATTAAACATTTATAATGATTGTATTTTGTTGTCAATGTGATTCAACGTGGTTTATAATTTATGAAATAATTATAATAATGTAATTTACATCCATAAAATTTTAGGTCGTTACAAAATAAACATTAAAAAGGTTCTCAAGAAAGTAGATAATTTAAATAATTTTTTTTTCAGGAATGTAATGACATAGAGGAGAAGTCTAGCCCAAGGTAATTGATTTTGTCTCAATCCCATTTATTTGAGTAATTTCTTTATTATATTCACCTTTATTCTTTTATTAAGATTATATAAATCCTCATTGACATTCCATATCCATATTTTATCTATTCCAATGTTATATAATGTTATTTAATATTAATAATTTATGGGGCTTATTATTTAAATGTTAAAAGTTGTGTGAGACACTATAAATTTTTATAAACTTAATTTCATAATATTTTTTCCATTGAAATATTCTGGATATTATTTTACTAATTTATTTGTATGGATATAAGAGATTTATACATGGAATTTTATGTTTATTTTGAATTTCCTCAAATAATTTCATAAAAAGAAAACTTTTTTATATTCTTTATACTAAATGTGTTGACAATCAAAGAATGTAATGTTCTATTATTAACATACACAAAGAATAATATTTTTCCTATACCATGAGAATTATTTTATTTATGTCTTCCACTGTAAGATTTCATGTTTTCAAAAATAAAAATCCCTATTTTTCTTCTTTTGGGTATTTTTATTTCAAAATGTATTGATTAGTCAAATATATTTAAACCATATCTTATGATTAAACGTGACATTTTATGAATGAAATGCTGAAATTTTCCATATTTTATGTGTTATGATTTTAGATATTTTGCTTTTCCATTTACAAGGCGGTTCCATAATAAGAATTGATGGTTGGTTCCATGATAAGTCATATATAGGTGGGTCCATGATTGTCCTCCAATTCAATGGGTATAGAATTCAGCCATATGGATATTTTATTTTTTAGAGTAACATGTACAGATGTAGTCAATATGATTATTACATTTACAATTGTGACTTGTATAATGATTTTCTAAGAAACCTTTATGTAGTCTATATTCTTGTATTGGTTTTATGGAAATGTTATGATGATAAAAAAAGTAAGAAATGAGCTTATTTTCGAAGGAATGTATTTACTAATTTTTTTTTTGGGAAAATTACCACGCCATGTTAATGTTTTTATATGTTTTTAATGTTTATAAATTGAATAATGGTTTCATTATTTTGATATAACTTACTAAACTTTTTATTATCATACGAAATTTTATCATTTTTTTGACAAGACTTAGTAAGGGATAAGAAGAATTCATGTTGATAGTTTTAAAGAGTTTTTATAAAGAGATCATGTTTTTTAAGGATTTATATGTTAAAAAATGGATACTAATTGAATTTTTCCACTTTGGGTTTTATGGTTTTATTATATAGAATTTATGGACTAATTCTCTAAAACATTAAACTTGAAATGATTCTATATGTGAGATAAAGTATAATTCTTGACATAATATAAGATTATGTAATGTTTTAAGGTCAGGTCCGGATATGCACGAGGATCTAAACTAGACCGTTATAATTAATTGAAGTGATAAGTTTAAAATAATTCCATAAAATGGGTTAAGGAAAAATTTGGTTTATTTTTAATGCTTATCTTATCAGTTTAACACCCTCATAAAACCTATTTTACCTTAACTGTGGTAAAGAATTTTTATTTATTTTACTAATAATTTTAGTCAAAATTAAAGATGGCGTAATTATATTATATAAATATTGATGATTAAAACAATTTAATTACTTTTCCCAAACTTTATTAATAAAATTGGAACATTTTAATTTAAAAATATCCACCCAAATGTGATGAGAATACGTCTTTTTAAAGAGAAAATGTTCAAACGTTTATATATATTTATATCAAAAATAAATATAAAATAAAATAAAATAAAATAACGTTATATAATTTATATATAATTGAAAGAAATTTACATAAAAACCAATTTAAGATATAATTATAATTTAAAAATAAAATAAATAAAAATGTAGATGTCAATTATAATTCAGTTTTTTTCAGTATTCACCGAAAATTGAATACATTAAAAAAATTTCAAAAAAAATCACCCTAAGATAATTTTGACATGATGATTTCGAAAATTGGGTTTATATTTTCTATTTAATTTTATCATATTTTGAAAGATTAAATTTATTAATGTTTACAAAATTAATTAAAAACATTTTTTGAGAAAATATTATTTTTGAAACATATAAATACTTTATTAATTACTTTTCACTTTTTTGCCAATATATTTCTAATAAGTAAAAAATTATAATTATTAATTACATATATCATTTTTATATATTTAATGTCTAGGAAATATACATCATTTTTGTATAATTTAAAAAAATATAATACTATTGTTAAAACTCAATGTCATGTTCAACACAAGCTACCCTAGTGTTCCTTGTACCACATGATTTGCAATATTTATCGTGTAACAAAATTTATTAACGAAATTTAATTTTTTTGAAAAATCATTGTTCAAAAAAACATCGGGTGTTACATGAACCTATTATTTTTATTCATTAGTAATAGAAACTAAGGAAAAGTGTTTTTACAACAGTATGGGTCAATAATATAATTAATGCAAAAAACAACATGATATGGAATATATATTTACCCTAATACATTAATTTATCATATTTTATGATTTTATTTAATCTAATTTCAACCAAGACTCAAATATAATTCCAATTGGTTCCAGATTTCATTTATTTTGACCTTTATCATATTTATATAAGAAATAATGATAAAAATAACACAATTTTTCCCTTTATTTATTATAATATTTTTTGAATGTGGTAATGATAACATAGGATTATATACATAGTAATTTTAAATATAAATTATTTTTTTATCATGGTAAATTATATCTATTTTTAGTTAAATAATTACATTAAATACTTACAAAACACCCATGCTGTATAAATTCTATTAATATAAAAATAAAATAAATGTTTTTAAAAATTTCAAAAGTTAGGTAAATTGAAGGAATTATTATATTCCATGGGTTTCATATAAATAAAAAATTTTAAGGATGTGTTAAAAGAATATATTCAAAATCCATTTCATTCCTATTTTTTAAAATTCAACTTAAACGAATTATTCCAAAAATGTCATTAATGATATTTTATTATAAATAATATTTTATTAATTCTTTTGAAATGACTAAAAAATAAATAAATCTAAAATATATTGGTATATGAAAAAACTTATCACAAATTTTCCTTTTATTATATAACTATTATTTATATTGAAAATATTTACCCTAAAAGAGTAAAAACTCTATTGTCTTGTTTATTATAAAAAAAAAGATAACATAGATTTCAAAAAAAATATAAGGTTGAAAACATAATATAAACTTGTAAAAATTTAATTTGATGATATTATTTAGACCCAAATTTTCATATATTATAATTATATTAGATTTCATCAATTTTATTTTTAAAATTAATTTTCAATAATTTAATACTTCATGAAATTCTATGAGTGATCTGCCCTTCACTTATAAAATTGAACATCCGATCATACTTTTATTACAGTTAAAAAACATTCTAGTTCAAAAAATTACCAAATCTATTCTGTACAAACATACCCACGTCCTAGAGAAGATTTATTATCCAAAATCTAATCTAAGAAGGATTTAGGTATAATCCAATAGAGTACGTCCAAAGTAGAGGTATAGTTCTTAACTAAGCAACATTGTTTTATTTTTTCATTCGCATACTTAATATATTATTAAAAAATAATGGTATAATATCACAGTTATATCCCATATAATTATAATTTTTTACATTAATTTTATAATTCACACCCATCCCATATTCGATAAAAATGGGAAAAGAACAATCGTTCATGTGTAGAGTGGGTTTCTACCTCACGAACTAATGTAATTACTTTTTAGTCACCAATTCTCACAAATAAATTTAATAAGGGATTTAATTTTTTAATATATGACATTTAATATAGATTCATCATCTTCTATGTATAATAAATCATATACATTTTTACCATTCTATCCATTGATGAATTATATCACCATACATATAAATGTGTGGACTATATCCTATATTAAGCATTGTGTTTCAATTTTAGTTACCATATCATATGGTAGTTATATATAAGAATTTAATGAAATGAAATGGTTTTTATGATATAATTTTAATTATTTTTAGATAATATAATAAGTATATTTTTTTCCATCAAGATATTTTAAAAATGGAAACGATACTCAAGTGTACGTATGACCTACCATTTTCATGATTGTAACCTAGTTCATTTTTCATAACCATTTATCCTAAGTAGTTTTAACATTTTTTTATGTATTAAAATTATAAAAATTTCAGTATTATTATTCTACATATTTTGGAATAGTTCCCTCATTAAAAATATTTAACCTACCTAAATCATTTTGAAAAAAATATCTCAATTTCATCAAAACGTCTGATATGAACTTAAAGGATTATATAAGAGAATATAACTTTATAATCGATAAAATAAATGTAAAATGAAACATGAAAACCATTCTTATTAATTTATATAATTAAAATTGTTTTATTATTTATTAATATAAATAACATACACAAAGAGTCATACTGAAGGAAAGGGACACATTACTTTTAAATCCTTACTCTATGGTTTTAACGATTTATCATCTAAATAGTTAATTTCTAGGATCAAATTCCTACATTATTCAATATATTTATTTATATGGAACTAAATTAATTTTAATAATATTTCATTCCACTTTTTACATTAATTCAATAGTTTTAATAAGATTATTTTATTGTGCTATTTACGAAATGTTATAACATTATTTTCAAAAGAAAAAATCAATGATTTATTTTCATGTGCAAGATTTCAATTGATTTTCATGATACCCTATTTATTATATAATATTCCAATTTCATTAAAAAATTCATTATTTTTTTCAATAATGAACCCCTTTAAAATTTAATAAAAAAGGTAACTTGTTTTTAAATTGAATTCATTTTATAAAATTAGGAAATGTTTTTTCTCATGATGGTAATGGATCTTTCTAAACCACCATTTTCTTTATGTTGTAACCATTCTGTCTATAAATCATATTCCATATCACATTTATGTTTTATAATTATTCTAAGTTATATATATATATATATATATATATCTCACATATATAATTATATGATCATCCTTCCATTAGTGGGGTAATACATGCCTTATGATTATTTATCAAATTCCCTCTTCAAGAAATTTAATATCACTATGATATAATGAATGATTATAAAACCTATCTTGTTTCCAAAAGTAATTATCATATTTAATAATTATAATTTATTTCAATTTTTTGTTAAAATTAATTATGAAATTCTTATGACTTTTATGCACAGATATATTTCAATGAATTCGGTAAAACAAATTTATCATGAAGAATAATGTATAGGTTTAAGGAGTAAACCTAATCCAATATGGGACACTTACCACCATTATATGTTATGTTAGTATTTTTATAAATGTGGTGGCATTAATTTCTCACTCAATACATACCCCCAATTAATTTATTAAAAGAAAATGTTATAATACAAGAACAAGAAGTAAAGATCATACACAAACAGAGGATCAAGGAAGAACAATTTGAGGTTTTCAAGAGGAACAAACCAAATATTGAGTTTCATAAAACAATTCCATCATCCTAAAAATGAAATCCTACAACAAGATGATTTTAGAGTAGAGTTGGTGGATCCTCTTAGAATTATATTTGTTGTATTACCAAATCCTTCAATGATGTGCAACATCAATGTGCCCATAAAACTTTAGTCTGAACTCCATGAGTAAAGTATACAAAACAATGTAAATATTAGAGACTAGATATCAGGAAAGGATCATAAAAACCAATCATTAAAAAAATCTAGTCTCTTAACAACATCATCTCAACTCCATCGCCACTATATCTTATATATTTTGATGATGTGTATTACCACCAAATCACGTTACATGAGAACAATATACATGCAACACCCTCCATCAATCTACAATGATTAGTTGCATCAATCCATCTTTGATAGGTATAACAAACAGTAGTTGAATAATATCTAATGCTGAACCGAATACAATTCATTCCTTTGTATATAGACTACCAAGTTAAATCTTTAATAAGGTGCCATTAGCATGCCCATTGAGTCCTTTACCAGATATATTTATTATTTGACCATAGTGGAAAAAACACTCTTCAGAATACTAGAGAAAAAATATCTATTGATAGTATCATTCCCTTATAAACCAATTGAGCTCAATTTTTTATCTTTAGAACATTCAAAACAGTTTCAGTTTCTAATTTTATGTCATCAGATGTCTATTACCCTTATCATGTTCATCCCACGTCCATAAGGTCATTATCAATAGCTCATTGGATATGTTCCCTTATCAATTATTCTACTGTGGTACAATTCATAGTGAAAGTACATGGAAAATATATATTTTAATATAGACTGAAAAACATGCTTAAAGAGCTCATTGTTCATGCACTACAAAAAAATGAACTCATGTCCCTTTCAAGAAAAATCTTGAAAATATAGAGAAGTCTAAAACTACTTTGACATATTTTAAAGGATAACCTTCCCTAGATTGAGAAGACCAAGAAATAATGAAATCCATTTTTGAATAAGAACACTTGGTTCATTTATAAAGAGAGGAATCCCCAAAAATCTTTTCAAAGCACGAGAAAAGGTACTGCACAAAATAATCTATCACAAAAAATAATAAGATATTATAGAAAAAATCATCCAATTGTGTGACTTTGAAGTCGAAGTCTGGATTTATTTTTTATTCATCCAACATCCCAGGGAACACCTATTTTCTATGTCCAATGTAATTATCAACATTAAGGATACAATATTGAGATTTCTGAAATATTATCACACATAGTTCATCCATCCAGGCATCAACATCTTCTATCATCTCCTCCTCATTGCAATAATCATCTATTTACACGATATTATTTTTCCTTTATTAGTTATGTCACATAATTAGTAGGTTTGAATCGATTGATCAACCACATATGGGAATATTGGATGTTTAATCTCTTTTGTAGTGGTTGGAGGTTCAATAGCATTCGTAGTGGCTTGAAGAGATCTTGTGAAAATTTTTCTTTCAAGGTGATAGTAGTTTATGCACTTTCTTTTTTTTCCTAGGATTTGGGGTAATGTATCCACCAGTATCTGCCATTGGTTTTTTCCTTTTCTATAACCTTAAATTAATAAGTCTTCTAAAATTTTATTAGTTTGATCCTCAACCTCAATCAAGGATTCACTAGAATAAGAAATTTCACCTTTCTCATTAACTCCTTTATCATGTGATAGAATGTTTTTATAACATTCTACACCAGGGGTAATGGAAAACCACGGGTAGTATCCTTAGGTAGAGAATTAGAAAAGTATAAAATTATAGTTGAATGATGTGATGATTGAGAAGGTTGGGAATTATATACAATAAAATCCTTGTTCTCATCTATTTTCTTCCCTCCAATAGTAGAGCGGCCATAATTAGTTACTTTACTAGCAAAAATATCATTTATTTTAGGTTTCTACTTGACTTGTTTTACTCAAGGAACATTATATTTCTATGATCATATAATACAATGTTAATTTTGTAATTCTTTAGAGTGATTAATCATTAGATAATATTTAATGGAAATTATAGTCCACTTAGTAAGCGTGAAATGGTTAGAATTTTTAAATGTAATCATATCTTTTTCTTGACTGAAATTGAACTTTTATGTTTTTTTAATTTATTACATTATGATTAATTATGAACTATTTTATGAAAATATTTTTGTAGAATTTTTTTTTGTAATAAAATGATTATTTTTATCCAAAATTTTAATTTTGTAAATTACAAATCTTATACAAGTATTCATAAAAAACAAGTTTATTTATTTATTTTTATATTTCCCTTACAGAAATTTTTATTTTAATCCAAAATTTTAAAATGTTTTTCAATGAGTTATATGGATGATTATGGATAATAATGAGGTCAACATTAAATATTTAAATATATTCTATGAAAAGAAAAAAATTTATATCATAAATTATTTTCTTATAGAAGAAATGATTAGTAAACCGATGATTCCACGTTGTGATGTAATAAAATTTAAAAATAAATTATTGACATAAAAATGAATATTATTTAATTTTTAAGGAAGGTTCTATAGAGTTTTTTATCATATTAATGGCTAAGATAAAATTTAATATTTTTATTGTATATCTTAGGTAAAAACGTTATAGATAAGCATATGTATTGGATAACATCATAATTTATATTATGATATAGATTATGTGATTTTCCTAGTAATACATAAATTTATCGATAATAAATGTGGTTGTATTATTGGCACTAATACAACTGATGGTGATAACTATGAAAATATTCAGTCTAGTAAATATCTGTAAAGACCCAAACCTAAACATTACATACTATGGAGTTTTAGTTCGGAATTTACTTTCTTTCACAATAATGAAATTTCCTGGATTAATTTTTTAATATTACTAGGCCATATGTCATACATATTATCTCATGTATTAGAAAATATAAAACTCTACAAAATATCAATTTTTCTACAAAAAAAACTTTTTAATATAATAAATGGTTTCTTTTTCAGGTGAAATATTCATAACATTTGACCTAAACTATTTATTTCCTTTACCCATCATTAAAACATGTAAAAACAATTTAAAACATGGAATTATCACCGAATCTAAAAAAGGTAATATGATATAATGAAAGAAACCATTGGTCCATAAATATTTATAATCCCATTAAATCATTTTCCCAATGTAACACTTTCCACCCATAAAAGATAACATCTAAAAAAACCTAATGAAATAAATCTTTTCAAGTAAAACTATGTAGAAAACATAAATCTTTAAATTAAATTGTGGAATCATTTCCCAATAACTCTTACATTTACTATATCACTTAAGGCTATATTGTTAGTAACCTTCAATGTTATAATTATAATACCCATCGTAATATATTCCCATAATCTCTTAGGAGAAACCCATCTAGTTAAATCCATCTCATTTACCAATACATTGGAGAGCTATAATGGGCTCACACAACCTAATTTTATCAAATAACCACCCACAATCATAAAACATTCCCATGGACCATATCATAATCATAACACATAAACCTTGCATAAAAGAAAAATAACTTTTCTATATTAAAATAACTTTTCATTTTTACAAATCTCAACACTCATAAATAAAAACACATTATTTGAAAATAAAATATTAAACATGTATAGGATGATTAATAATATTAAACAAAAACAAATTTTAGAAATTATATTCAATCTTTATAATTTAAAAAACATCGATTTTGAATTTTGTAATAATAGTTGAAAGAGTATCTTTTAACGAGGGTTTTAAAAGAAAGTCTCCTAACATGAGTCTGAATTGTCACCAAAGAAATTTATCTTCATGTGTAATAAAAATTAGTTTATTATTTAATTACTTAAGAAAATTTTAAACTTTATTATTCATCTTATATAACTTATTATTTTTTTAACAATAAATTAATTATTTAGGTTTAAGTCATGAATTTTGAGGATATAAATGACATAAATCAAAAATGACTTTATTTATGATGCTTATAGTCAATGTAGAGATTATTAAACAATAATAATAATATGAATAATTATATATTTATCTTTTTTATAAATAAATTATACTTTTAAATAAAATATTTACTTATGGTTATGAAAAGTGAGAAACATTTTAATTACAACAATGATATGTCGTACATACTCATGAGTAACTTTTCAGTTTTCAATGATCACGATAGAAAGAATGAAAGTATAATTTTATCATTAAATAAATATAATAATATAATTAATATCATATTAATCATTCAAACATACTTATATATATCAGTTATGTGATTTTATGAATAAAAAAATCACATCGCTCTGTAGAGGTAATACTTTAGACGTACGCATGAAAAAAATTAGTATTTTTTGTGGATGGATAAGAATGAAAGTAAGTGATATAATATTATTTAATAATGATAAATATATCTTTAATTTCACATATAAAAATTTATTACCCCATTATAACTAGTCTATAGAGATGGTGATGGAAAATGATTTACATCTGTTCGAGAGCCAATAGTCCTCCACAAACACGAACAATGAATTATTTTCCAATTTTATGGAAGTGAATATAGATTTAGGTGATGATATTAACATAATAAAATATAATTATATTGAAGATAATTTATATATTATTTCATCATGGTTGATAAAGATCTTAAGGTGTGGAATAAATAAAGAAAACAAATACACTTAACTAAAAATGATAACTTTTCATCACATAATCTCCTTTACCTAACATAATAAGATGAATATGGATGGTTTTATTCCTAAAATAAGAGCTCAATAATGTGGGGATTGACACTAGGAAGAAATTTTCATATATTATGGATGATAAAATTGATTTTATTTTGTAAATTGAAGAGGATAATTGATGACCTTTTATAAGAGATGGTAGGGGAACTATTGGGAATTTTCAAAATATTAATATAAATTAATATTCTATTTTAATTGGATCCATAATGATTTATTTTAATGATATAATGATTATGGATAAATATACATTTATAAAATTAAAATTATTTGAGTTATTATTATTTTTTAATCCATATATTTTTATTTTAACCCTTATATAACTTCTTTAACTATTATCATGATATCATGTAATTTACACATAGAGGGTTAATATAATTAATATTAAATTCTGAATGAAAAATAAATGAGTCAATGATCATATTTTATACCTATTAAAATAGTTTTTCCAATGTGTTGAATTTTATTTTTTTCTTGCAATAAAATATTATTTATTTTAAAACCCCTTTAACGTCAATTTTAATACTACTGATTATATGAATTTTTAATAATATCATAACAACATGGTATCTTTGAAAAAATATATTAAAAGATCACTAACATATCAATTGAATCTAAAAAATCAATGGAAGACATTAATTTTATCAAATTATATTTTAAATAATATTTGTAATTTTATTTATTTGAGCTATCCATTAATTAACCAGTTATTGCGTTATCATTATTAGAGATATTAAAGTAATTATTTCTATAATAAATAATTAAAATAAATTACAATGATAATGAAGAAAATTATATTTCTAATGAATTTTTTTTCAATAATTATTTTCAATAAGCATATAATAGAAATGTTAATTTTATTAAAATCATAAGTATGACGACTTTGAAATTTCATTCCTATAAAATAAAATAATCTCATTAAAGAAATATGATTAGATATGAGTGGTAATAATATCTTTCCATGAATTATTTTGGTTTAAATTCACTCAAAAAAAATTTGGACAAGTGATATGTAAATTAATTTTATTTAAAAAAAAAATTTACCCTTAATTACAGGATTATCCTCTAACAGTCATAATAAAAATTACATTGTTTACTATATAAATTTTATAAAACTAAAAGGGTAATATTAAATAAATTATTTCCTTATGATTTGAAAATTTTAATCCAAATCTCTAAATTCAAAACGGAAAATTGGATATTTTTAAATTAATCTCATTGTCTAGGTTAGAAAATAGATTTCTAGGGTGAAAATATTTAAATTGTTTTACCATTTTTACATAAATATTCAATGAAAAATTTATTCCAATGAAATAAATTGGATTACAATAGATAAAATTGATCAAATTATATATTAAAACCAATTGAAAAAATAATTTAACTCTATAATTTATTTAATCAATTAAAATGCAATATTTTATCTATTCATCAAAAAAAACATATCATAAAAATAACATTAATTTTATAAAAGAAAAATTTTATATTCAGTTATCAAAATTGATGTTTATTTTTTGAAATATAATTTTAAAAGTGAATAATATAGTTTTAAAACAAGTATTCCATTAAAAGGAGATAAAAAGACTTTTTAGAAAATACATTTTTTAACCGTAAAATAAATATGATATTATATGATATTAAACATAGTGTACCTATATAAATATTAAATGTTAATAACTATGAAAAATAATCATTCTATCATTACCTAGGTTGTTACATTCTTCCCTATTTTGGAAATTTCATCAATGAAATTTTATTCACTTCTTAAATAAGTGAGGATATATTTCTCTCATAGAATTTTTCATATTTCTATATTTCCAATTTAACCATATAGGGTTTTCATAAAACTATAACATATTGAATCGCAATATTCCACAAAACATTCTCTATTTGGTCAAAAATCTAATTAGTTATTCCTCATTATAAATATTCTCTTCCATTCGAACGAATGTAGGGCTTAAAACATTGGAGGAATTCGACACATATTTCATTAACATTGAATCACGAAATACATTGTGTACCAAAGACAAAATTAGAGGAAAATGCAATTAGAAGGAAATTTATTCAACATTTTCTATGATTTCATAGGGTAAAATGAATTTTTGATTCAACATCTCCTTATTAATATAAACATCATAAATTTCTATTTTAAATCATTAAGAAAGACAAGACTACCTACATCGAATGAATGATCCTTCCTTCGATTATTCATTTAACTTTTTTCCATGATTTGATCTATCCTCATATGTCACTGAATCAATTAAACTACATATACCATTTCTTATTAAATTAAGTTCCAGTCAACTTCCTCTCACAAACATCATCGGAAAATGATTAAGTTCGACATTTTTTTCCATATAATGTCTCACATGGTGTAATTTGTATACTAGAATCAATATTATTATTATAAGAAAAAAATAAAATAGAGAATAATGTTGATTCCAACATCCTTATTAATCCATTGAAGAAGCCCATATCATAACATTCAATGTCTGAATTTTTCATTATAAATTTCCATCAGAATGAGGATGAATGGTTTTGGTGAAATTTATTTCAGTTCATAATGACTTCTAATAAAAATTACAAAAACTAGAGGTAACCCGGGATCACAATAATACAATATGAGTAAGGAACTCCCTGTAACCTTACTATCTCTTTAATAGGCAATTAAGAATTTTTATATAGAGATAGATTCTCTAGAATAGAAATAAAATGATATGATCTTTTAATTCAATCAAATTTAACCTAGATCTAAATATAAATTCAATATGACATTGGTAATCCCACTATGATGTCTAAAGATAATTATTCACATTTTCACTTTACAAGTGGAAAACAATGATTTATCCGCTTCAGCTACAATATTTATTATTTAACAATTTGAAAATAAGGTTTCATTATTTATATATGTTCTATATGATTTTTTCATAATTATGATTATGTTTTCAAAAACCATTATTTTTGTTTTAGTGAATTTCTAGTTATAGTACTAATGATGATAATGGTGAAAATGATGGACATTAAATTGATTATAAGAAAGTAAATGGGATTTTGGATAATGTGAAAGATATTTTTAGTTTTCGTAATTACTTATCATTATTTAATATTAATAAACTATAACTTAACCAACTCTTAGACTCCCTAATAAATATAATTATTGAGTATGAAAATGGCTTGTGTGGTAGAGACTACATAGGAAAGAAGGTAAATTTTCATTTTTATCAAAAATGTGAAAATGGGAACTGTGAAATAATTATCAAAAGAATTGGAAACTATTTTATTTATTTAAAATATAGTCAAAGAGAAATGAATTATAGAGTAAAAATGGGAAGTTCAATATAGAGTAATAAATTTCATCATATAGATTAATTTATTGTTTTTTATCTAATGTAAGGGGTTCCATTGAATTATCATAGTTAACTCCCTCATATAATGGTTAACTCTCAGAATAGGGATGGACCTATGTTATACCATTGATTTAAGTGATATATTATATGTTTTTATGAATTTGGATTTAATAAATATGATTTATTTGTATTATTATAAAAATATTTTTTTAGAATAATAAAAAATATAAATATTTATTCAATAATATTTTTCATGTTAGGATTTTAAATCATTTTTTGAATGGTACTCATGGAGAAGAAAAGTGATTAACTTTAAAATAATATTTTTTTGGAGGAATAAATGATTAAAATAATTATAACCCCTAATATATGACTAATATTGAGTTATTAATGTCCAATTGGGATGTGGATATGACTACAATTCATGAAATAAATGGAAAAGTGACTTGATAAAAATAGTGATATATGTTGTCTTTGATAAATTTTTTTATATATTTTTGTTTAGGGAATATATACAATATTATATGATTAATAAATATTTTTATTATTTTGTGAAGAATATATTTATTCATTTTAGGTTAGTATAATAGTTATAGTTATCATAATGTGATTACAAATTTAAGGTTGATGATATGTTCAAAGAAATAAATGCTACGTTGGGGTATTTAGTAATGAGATTTTGAGGTAATTTACATATTTTTCTAAGGTTAAGGAAATATTTTATATTTAGATTTAAATAAACCTTTTGGTATATGTATTAATTCATTTTATGTTAATTGGATCTTTAGATTGATAATATTAATGGACGAAATGGGTTCACTAACAGGAATATATTTTCTGAGATATTTATAGTTGAGACACTAATTTAATTCTAGTTTATTATTTAAATTATTTTAATTATATTTTTTTATTTTCTCCATATTATAATATTATATAGTTATTTATCATGATATTTTGGGATATGATTCTTTGTGTTGAGATATAATTAACCTTTAATTCTAACATTATATTTAACCTAAAATATTATTTGAGAAGAATGAAATTAAATATTTTTAAATGTCAGATGAAAGGTTTGAGGGAAAAAACTATTTAATATTCATGTCAATACGGAAATTTGGCTTGTGGTTGTTCTTATAAATTGATTAAATTGGTAACATTTTCATTATTCTATAAATTATTTAGTTAATCATATTATTTTATTAGTTGAGTGTTTATACACTATGTATATTTTCTTACTTTGTTCTAAATACACACTTTTTTAATGATAAATGGGATTTTAAATTTATTGATATCATTTTATAGATTATGGTTTTACTTTTATTTCTTAATGAATAAAATAAATTCATGTTAAAAACTTATCGTTTATTAAAAAAGTTGAGATTGTGTTGGAAATTGATTAATGGATGGAATTCTACTAATCAAGTAATTGTATTTCTTTATAGTCTACATATAGATGGTAGAAGTTTTCCTAAACTTTTGTAAAATGATATTTCATTAAAAAATTATCATATTAACATCATTTCTAATGAATTTAAGGTATTTTCACCACATATCAGATTATGGATTTGTTGCCATTAACGTTTTCCTGATCAAACACATTCTTGTGATCCATGAAATCAGTCACTATCCCAATTTAGTTAGACAACACATTTTTATCCAATCCTATATCATCACATCCCACTAATGTTCTCTAATTTGAGATATTAATTTTGTGATGAATTTTTTATTATCCTTTCACTATTTTTATGAATATGTTTTATTAACCCTATTAATGATGTCATATATTTCAAAAGGAATATATAAATTCAATCCACTATTAATTAATCCTGATATAAAAATATGATGAGAAAATTATTAATTATGTGATGAATGTAATTCCCCGTCATTTTAAATTTAAAAATATCTAATAAAAACTATTTTTGATAGAATATAAAAAAGACAACATTGTGCCTAAAGGAACTATGAAATTTTAATTTTTTAATATGTCCATCATAACCTAGCATTGATTTTTGGAGGTATGAATATTATTAACTAATTTATGAAATAGAAATATACCAAATTTATAGAAAACCAATTTATTAATACATTATTAAAAAATAGTTAATAAATTTTTAGAAGAGTTATTTCAGTTTTTAAAAACATGGTTTCTTCAAAAAAAATTATTTGTTTTTTTGAAAAAATATTGTGATTATTTTATAAAAATTGTAGAAACATTATTTTTAAAAATTTATCTTTTTTTAACAACCATATCAATAAATTATTATGTTGAAATTTGGATATTTTTCTAAAAATTTTGTTTTTTCATTAAATATGGATTTTTTTATTTTAATGAAATTCACCTTTGGTTTTTAAATTATTTAATATAAAATTCTATTTTGGATTATTAATTATTTCATATTAATTAAAAAATATAATTAAGTTATTTTTAATGAATTTTATACTTTTTTTAGAATAATAACATTTTATAATTAAAAATATATTTTTTTGAAATATCATTTTCCATCACATCTCATTGGTCTAACATTAAATTAAACTATTCCAATTCTCTAAAATGACAAATTAATATTGAATTACATATTAGGAATAATTTTTTTTCATAGTTTCTAAGTATTAAATGTTTATTTTTAGTCATTATGAATAGTAACTATAAAAAATAATTACCACCCTGATAATGTTAAATCATGTAATTAAGGTAATAATTTGTTAAGAAAAAAATTTACAATAAATAATATTTTAAAATATTTTATAGATGTCTATAATCCATTTCAATCCATTTTTTGAACATATGTCCACTTGGTGAGACATTTCATTGATTTTGACCTTTATCATATTTTATTAAAAGATAAAACAAAAACGATACATTATTTCGTTTAATAACAACAAAAACAATTAATAGGGATAAATATAAGTAATTTTTGGTTATATATTTTCATTTTAAATATTTTTTTTCCATGGTACTTTATTTGTAATTTTAGAGTAGTTAAATATTTATCATAAATGCTTATGCAACACAAACACAATATTTTTTCAATTAATAGAAAAATAAATGAAATGATTTTAAAAATATTAAAAATAATATAAATTAAATTAATTATTGTGTTGCCTGATGTTTTTATAAATATAACATATTAGAGATTGGTTAATAGATAATATTAAAAAAATCTCTTAGTCCGTTATAAAATATAGATTAAATGAATATTTTCCAAAATGAAATTAATGACATTTTATAATAAATAATATATTATTAAATGATTTTAAATTCCTTGGAATATGATTCTCAGCCAATTTATTAGGATATATATATTAAAATATAGAACATGATCGATTTTTTAAATTTTACTTTTACGGTAATTATCCGGATCCCTAAAGATTAAGAATATTGTTATCAAAGTAACTATCAAAAAGGGTTAAACATATTAGAAAAAGTTGTACATGTAATAACCATGTATACAATTTTTTATATTTTATTGGATTATATTATTTCAACCATTACACATCCTATATCATAATTATATTGTTTTGGGTCCATTTTAAATTGAGAAATAATTTTTATTAATATAGTACATTAATTAATACCAAGAGTTCCTCTCCCATCACATATAAAAGAGAACCTCCTATCCACTTTTTTCACACGTAAAAAACACTTAGTATTAGAACATACCTACCCAAATACCATCCTTACATCCTTACCCATATTTATAGTGATTTCATCGATCATAAATCCAATCGTGGAAGGCTTTATGTATGATCCTGTATAGTAGACCGAATAAGAGTTATAGTTCATAACATTGTTTTATTATTTTTTTTATTCTTCATCCTCTATTAAATTTTATTCAACCAAAAAAATATATTAAAATAAGTATATTCCATATACTAATATCTTATTATTTTAATGTAAAAAACCACAACCATATCCTCTTCCTTTAAAATTTAAAATGTAACGATCATTCATGTATATGATGAACTACTGTGTCACAAACTAATATAATTGGATTTCCATCACCACCAAATGATGATTCATAAAATAATGTATTTAATGTTTATATATGATATTTATGATATATTTATCATTTTTTAGTGATATTATATCATAAAATCTGGTATATTTTTATCAATTAAAAATTAATAATTGTAACTTCTCAGATTTTCCATGTATTATTTTTTGATATTATATAGATTATTTTTGAGAAAAATTTATAAGATGGCATGCGATGCCGCGACCCAGTGCTCTCGGAACATATGATTGAAAAAAAATAAAATATTTAATATCTCAGAGTGGCAATTATCTATAAAAAGGGGAAAAACACCTAAACAAGTTCATGCAATAGAAATATGAGGTCACCATTCAGTTCAAAATTATGGCTTTACAATGAGCATGACCTAACATTGGTAAACATATTTCATTTTTGAAAAAGTTTTCATGAGAAAAAAATGAAAAAAATATGTAATGTATTTTAAAAATGAAGTGACACAATGACTTGTTCTTTATGTGTATCCTCGAATAATAATTAAAAGGTTATCTGTATTACCATGGAACTTCTAGAGGATAATCGGGAGAGATATATGTGAATCATTTTTTATGAACAAAAATAGATTAAAAATATATGATAGACCGACATAGATTTTCATGGATCTCTCTAATGAACACAATGTGGCTTCATTCTTCATTAATGATCGATCCAAGTCGAGGTAGGGGATTTGATTTAATTGGTTTATTCATAGTTCATAATTTCTATGATGAACACAATTCAGTCGGTGAATGTATTGATTTGTGTATTGATCACTTTATAATTTTGGGATTTATTCATTGTGATTTAATTGATCAAGTTTTCGATCCAAAATCCATCATTCTTAACCATTGGAAATTAAAAAAGTGGCAATGGAGACATTCATTTGTTCATGTTTATTTCTCAGCCCTCGCTCACATTCTTTGCTGGCTAGATCCCCATGGTCTCAGCTCAATTATTCTAGATGGTCCCAAACTCAATCAAACCGCTAGTGTTTAGAAAAATATATATTCAGGGATGGATGAGTGTAGATAGGGACCCAAATAACTTTGATATAATACTATTTCAATTTTCAAGCATCAGAGGTGGTGTTGTAGTGTACATTAGGGACCAATAATGTGTGACAGCGATGGTTGGGGGTAATGGACGATGATGCCCGATGATGTTCCATGTGCGGGATATGGAGTCGTGAGCAACAATGATAGATTTTAATGGATGAATAGGCAGACATAACAACAAATGTTGGAGCATGGAGATAGACATTGAGAGATGAAAAATACAACAGATTGGGTTGGTGGGCTATGACAGATCAGTGGGTTGGGGTGACAGGTCATGTGAGATGGACTCGAGATGAAACTGAGTTAGATCCAAGGTAACCGAGAGGAGCCCAGTTGTAGTCAACGATGGTGATTAATCATAGTGGTCGACCATGGTGTCGCATCATCTCAATCTACTGTGGGTGCAGTGACAACATGGACGGTTTATGTACAATTGACCACGACAGTCAACTGTAGTGTCTATCAGGCGCGACAGGTAAACATACTGCATCGTTTAGTCAACAAGTAGAAGGTCTGTAATCTTGGTGGACCAAACATGGTGGTTGGAGGACATACAATGGAGGTAGGATTGGAGGCACTGGTAGATCAATGTGTATCTTCGTTAAAAAAATCACAAATTCTATATAGAGTTTCCAAACAACATGTCGTCAACAGAATCATGAATATAATTTTATATCGGTTGAATTAAGAATAATGTGGTCTACCATATTTAAATTTCAAGAAGTAATTTTCCCAAGAATGAAATAGTATATGTTGATTTCATTCCATTATTCATTTACTAGAATGTACAATGCAACATTACATCAACACAATTTGATGGTAATCCCTTGTAATGGGATAATCTCAGATAGAGTTTCTTAAACCTCCATGAGACTAGAGTGTGATCCTCTATTATCTGTAGTGGAGTTTTTATAAACATCATGACCTTCCTTAGTATGATATTTATCCTCCATCTAGGAGTCCACATAAGTAGGGTTTGTGGAATCATTGGCATATATTTCTTTATATAGTGGGTTGATCTATATTGGGTTCGCGGTGTCCCCCAAAGGTTTGGGGAATGACACCCTCTCTTAATATCATATTCATCTCAGTTAAGTGTGTTCTCTTTGACGGATACCAAATGAGAAAGACTCCATCAATGAGTGTCTCAATTGATAACATGGATCATAGAGTGAGTTCTCCCAAAATGAAAATTTCATGGAGAAAAATCACGTGGATTGTAGTTAGCTATGACCGCCTAAGGGAGAAGAGTCTCTCATGAGTATATTTTTCACTTAATTGCATCATATATCTATTATATTATGTTACCTCTTGTATTGATCTAACTATACTTGCTGATTCATGTTTAGCATTTTCAAGGAGTCTAACTCAGTATTGTTATACTCACCCATACATTATCTTTTACAACAAATCACATGTCTTTTATAGATGAAATCCCTTTTCATAGTGTCCTAGGAGTACTAGGAGTGGGCAGAGCATAACATTATAAGGTCAGACTAAGTTTTTTACCAAGACCCTCCATTTGACACAGACTCCACCCTTGGAGAATTTTGGACTCTTGACCATTTAATTGGCTTGTGTACAGAATCATTATAGTGGGATTTTATTTAGTCTGGGATACTTTTCCATTAATTCATTTTGTAATTGGTTGTAGTATCTTAGTTGTATGTGTTCATTATTTCAGATGTTTAATATTTCATCATTGGGTGGCTTAGAGATGTGTGCACATGTATATGTACGAAGTAAAATTCTTCCCATTTGTAGAAATATCTTAATCTTTTCAATTCCACATCCCATGGCATGTTATATGTGGACTTGGGGTTTTCATGGCCTGATCCCCTCTAAGAAGGGTCATGATAGAGTTTGTATCATAGGTTGTTGGTTCTACAATAGGACCGAGACTCTAGGTTATGTGTTTTAGGAACATTGTTTTGTGCATCAAGTTCATCTTTTGGCCACGTACTCCATTGTTGGTGAGGATACCCACATATCCATACAACATGACTCTGAACACCTTCTTTTCGACTTAAAAAAAGAGAACACTATTTGTAAGAAAAATCAATGGTGCATACATCACATAGTAATGGTTGTGTTTTTCATGTTATTCTTGATTCAACTCATTTAATACACTCTACTAGTTGTTGTACATAATGTTTTATTTTGGGATGCATCGATATAGACATCCACCTAGGATTCCACCACATGATCACAGAAATGATCCTATTTGGTATGAGGCATTATTATAGGGGAATCTACTAAAGATAACACATCCTGGATGTTTACTAGGTAAACCACCACCGGTTGAGTAGTAGCTACTTCCAGAACTCCTAGCTCAGGATGGAAACATATTGGGTGCATTACATGAGTTTCAAAGGTAGTGACCTCATAGGGTTTAGGGTGATCTAGACCACCAGATGTCTTAGTATTGTCTATATACAGTCACCAATATTTTATGACTTGTGATGATTCATCCCAACCATATAAAAATCCTTTTTGTTGTCCTTCATGATAGATCTATAGTGTGATGGTGGAGCTTGTTGACTTTGTCATATTATGGGATAACACTCTCTCGGACAAAATTCAATGATCTCTTTATAGAAGAGTAATATATGGATATGTTTTTATTGGAACACCTATATGAGCTCCTTCATGTAAAATAGGGATGTAAGACCCAAGAATGTTATTCATTGAACTTCACTGATCCTTCATGATAATCCTTGGATATTGTATGAGACACTTTTTAGGGATTGGGACATTGAGAAATGCTTGCACCTGGACATCATGATATTAGAGGCATCCTTTATAATTTCAACATATGATTGGGTACATGAGCAGGCCCTTCTAGTATAATTTTTTTGAGTAGAGTAGACACAAGTAATTGGAGCTAATAGTGGGCACCCAGAATCTGATACATCTACAACAGGTGGCATTAAAAATCACAGGTATCATAGTAGGCTAGGAACTTTAGGAGAAGATACTAGGACTCAGGGTTATGGGTGAAACAATCCCTTGGTGGCTGGAATATGCCCTGGGATAGGAGGGGATTATCATGGGATGGTCAAGGGAAAAGGGGATAATATTTCCCAACCCATCATATAGTTGATAAAGAGACTATTGTGGGATATCCTAGACATAGAAAAAAACAAGAGAAAAGTGTTACATTTAGTGGTGGTCATGGAAGAGGGTCTTAAAGGGTGGCAGAAAGTTTTTAGAAGTTTGGCCTACTACCACCACCACCCCCAGGTAGTCCATGATAGGATATGGGATCTATTGAACATGTTTGAGGCTAGATATATGCTATAGAGGCTAATTAACTCGAGGCTCTTGGTATGATATAAGGTAAAATATATTATTTTCCAAACGTAGTATTAGTATTGATAGACATAGGCACTAGATATTCTATTGCCTTCAAAAATCATTTTCGATACTCGGAGATTCATATAGATCTATTTAATCGAACCTTATGTTTGGAGACTCTTATTGATGTAAACATGATGATCATCTATTGGTTCTCACATTGTGACCTGACTCATGGAATTGTGAGTTTCTAATGGGAACTCATGGTAACCACTTCAAGGCCTTATGACATTATTCATGGTATGGACGGGTTATCCACAATTCATGCTCAGATTCACAATTATTGGGGAGGAGTGTGGTAGGTCCACAATGATTGATCCATGTTTTCCTTTGATAGTTAAAATGAAATCCATTCTTTATAGGACACACTCACACATTGAAGGTTGCATTAGATTACTCATCAGTTGGAAATCCTGAACCTCAAGGAAGTGGATGTTATGACTCCTCAGTTTCTAGTAGTGGTGATGGAGAATGAGTACGAATTTTCTATTAACTCTCATTTTTACCACCCTATTAGGATATATACTTATTCATTTATCTAAACCCCTAGAAGACACAAATATCTACACCTCCAAATAGGAGGGCTCTAAGAGATCTTTCTGAGCTGATAATACATTTGGATGACTTATAGAGGAAGGGTCTCATGAGACCCAGTCGTTCATTTTAAGAATCCCCTAAATTGTTTTCCAAGATTTAAAATATGATATTTTTGTTATGCGTAGATTACCAATTCATACACTATGTGGCCATGATGAACAAGTATCCACTGTTGAGGATCGATGACCTATTTGATCTTTTTAAATGGATAAAATTATTTTAAACAATTTATATCAGATGAGGTTATCACCAGCAATGAGTATGATATGAGGATATACTAAATATGAATTTATGTTTCCATTATAGACACTATGCGTACTTGGTGATCCCTCATGGAATGAAAGTTTCTCCAATAGTGTTCATGGGACTCATGGAAATGATATATTAGCCTTATATAGACCATATTGTGGTATTATTTATCGATGATATCCTATTTTATCATCCATCTGATGGGGAACATGTGAAACACCTATGGATGACCCTGAAAAAACATAGAGAGCACATGAATTTACAAAATCTCTCTAAGTCCCTATTTTGGATTGAAGAGTTCCATTTTTTGGGACACGTTATCTCAGAGGATGGAGTTGTGGTCGATATTGTAAAGGATTAGGTAAGGATTTCTTGGGAGCCACCCAATAGTGTTTTTGAGGTGGATAGTTTCCTTCGATTGGAATGATACTATCATCGGTTATTAATGACCCTCCCTAGTGTGGTTTCACCCAATACATCTTTGATAGAAATTGGGTAGTCTTTCGTGTGGATGAAAACATTCTAGTAGTTTTTTTTGAGTTATGGACGAGTATTATGTGTGCTCCCTTATTGAATTTACACGACAAAGGCATTGAGTACGTGGTGTTCTATGATCCAATAGGGACCTTCCTTGGTTGTGTCCTAATGTATAGTTAAGAAGTGATTGCCTATCATTAAAAATAGTTGTAACCAGAAGAGAAGAGCTAAAAATCCCAAGATCATGATGTATAAGTGGTAGTTTTTTCTTTGAAGATGTGGAAACACTACGAGATGAGTATCACAGAATTTGGCCTCGATGTAGATTACATTATGGATGGAGATGGGGAATCATACCTCCTATAAATGGTGGTCACCCCTCCACTCTTACATCGAGTCAGTGAGGCCCAACTTGGGGATTCTATCATGGGGACCCTACATGCTCAAATGTCCATAGAGAATGTTGCTAATTTATATTTGAAAGAATGGATCATTCCATTCTCTTTAGAGGATGCATGTTGGTACTAGAGATGTTGTCGGATTAGATTTTGAAGTCGTTTCATACACCCCCTTTGGCAGTACATATGGGTGTTCCAAAGAATTATTTAGACCGTTGATGCCAGTTTTTGTGGTAAGGTTTGAAGAAATAAATAGTATATTTTGTTACTAGAAGGCATACTTATCAGGAAATGAAGGATAAAAACCAGGTTCTTGTAGGATTAGATCAACCCCTTGAGGTATGATAATGGAAGTTGGATAAGATATATATAGATATACTGATGGGATTACCATATACCAACTAGAAATATGATGTCACATGAGTGATCATTTACAAACTCACTATGTTAATCCACTTCCTATCTAACAGAGATTAGTGTTTCAGGAGAGAGCATAAGGCACCACCATGTTCAGAAGATATATCAAATCAATTGTCTTCTATTGAAGATTATTTCTGATCGTGATGCTCTCTTTACCTACTTGTTGTGTGAGGGATCACACAAGGCATTTAGGACGTAGTTACACATGAGGACAACATTTAAACCACAAACAAATGAATATATTGAGTGAACTATTCAGTTCCTGGAGGTTATGTTGTATACATAAATGGTATAGGGTTTCCATTGTTGGTAGTATAACCTACCAAAGCTGGGGATTAATAAAAACAAAGTTACCATTACACCCTTGGTATGGAAACATTTGAAGCATTGTATGGGAAACCTTACAGGTAACCACATTGTTAGATTGATCTAGGAGAGTCTGTAATCAGGGCATTGGAGTTTTTGGAAGCAACTATATAGAAGGTGATGATCATCAAGGAGTGGATAAAGACTATTTAGATCCATGAGGATTGTTATGATGATAGGTGATGGAGGCCTTTCGAGTTTGATAAAGGAGACCATGGGTTACTTCATGTTTTACCTTGTTGGGGATTACAGAAATTTGATGGGTTTGGTGAGTTATCTTCACGGATCATAATCTATTTCCTAATAATATGAATAGTTGGTAGTGTAGTATTCCTCTTTGCACTAACTCAAATGTTAACTTGGGTATATGATGTCTCCCATGTATCAAAGCTGAGGAGGTACGTGCATGAACCATTATGCATTATCTACTAGGGAGTGATGGGCATTATATATGGAGTGACCATTGATGAGTACCTAGTGGAGACTAAGGAAGCATAGGAGTGGATTGTTTTTGGAATATTGATTCTTCGTTGTTGGCTTAGTTGAAGCCTGAGAATATCCTAGAGATCACATGGGAGCGGGAGGCTATGATTCAACCCTAGTTCCCCCATCTATTTGAGTAGCCCTTGTTTTGGATTTTCATTGATTTAAATCCAAAAGGTGGGGATAATATGACATCACGAATTTTATTTGTATTATTTTTAGATATTATAACGATGATTTTGGAGTCTAGGTGTTGAGATAGCATACCATTACAAGGACGGGTGTTCCCAAAACCAATGTTTGAAAACTATTTAAATATTTAATTCCGTGAATGAATAATTTACCTAAATGAGTTAAATAACACTTAAACCGGTTCCCAAGTCAGAAATATGAAGGTACTGTTGAGTTTATAATAGTGACATTGTCAAATGTAAAACCTGACCTTGGTCGGTGTGGTTCATTTCTAAAAATGATTCTACATGTGTAAAGTGAATAAAATAATTAAATTATTTTTTTGAATATTTGACAAAATGAATAGTTAAATAAGTTCATTTATATGTTAAAATTATAGGGTTAGCTGTATAAATGATGGACTTTTGTGGGATCATAGAGAGATAACTCAAGGAATCCTTTCTGATGAACGAAAATGGATCGTGCATTAACAATTGACACACATAAATTTAGATAGATCTCTCCAACGAATGTAATGCAACTTCATTCCTCATCAGTGATCGATTAAAATAAATTTCTGGAATATTATATAATTGGTTTATAACCAAATGTAAATTTTTTTTATTAAAGGAAGTCAATTGACGAACGAATTGATTTTTGAATGAATATCTTTGTGTGATGGGATTTATTCTATGAGATTTATTTGATTTGATTTTCAAACCCAAATCCCATGTACCTGATAATTTTCCAATAATTCTTGGAAAATTATGATAAACCATTGTTCTGGTTCCACCCTCTATCCTTGATCATGTTTTTCTCTAGTTGGATACTTGTAGTCCCAGGATGACATTTTCATATGGTTCTGAGCTCGATTGAACCCCTGAATTTATGGCCTATCAAAAATTGAGGCTGGATCAATGTAGGTCATGACCCAAGTATCTCATATCTATGATCATTTTAATTTTGGTGGATCAGGGGTGGTGTAGGGTTCGCAAAAGTGACCACTGGCGCATGGCAGTAGTGGTCAGTGACTCGTGGCAATAGATGATGTGCACATTATCTGTCCGTGTGTAGGTGGTGGATCCGAATGAGGGTGTTAGAGCCACATAGCTGTGGTAGAGATACATTTCTCCAAGACTAGTATAATAGGATGCAGGTAAAGACATCAGTTGTGAAGTATGCTATTATGTTGGGATAAGCTAGTGGTCCTTGTTCGAATGGTGGGTCTGGTTGTGCTGGTGGGCCATCTTGGAAACAATTGATATGAGTCAGAATCTGATCGGATCATGGGAAATTGGGATGGATCCTTGTTGTGGTAGGCCATAACGATCTACCACGATGGTAAACCATGGTGCCTAGGAAGAATGAGAAGTTGTGGGTGTAGTGACTGTGTGGCTAGTCTGCTGGCGATAGATCGTAGTGGTTGATTACAACAGTCGGTCAGGCAGGTCAGGTGGACTGACAAGTAAGGTCAGTCCATGTGCAACTGGTCCATTAATTTGGTGTACAGATCCTGATGGAAGGTGGATGGACTGTGGTCTATGCTGGAGTACACACAATTGTAGGTTGACCGACTGCGATGGTAGGTTGACTGACCATAGCGATAGGTGGACTGACCATGAAGGTAGGTGGACCTACATAAGTAGTTGGAAAACATTCCCCATAAAGTCTCTAGGTAGATTCATTTAATGGGTCATAACTCATAAATTGGCCATCCTAATGATGTTCCAACATCAGAAGCATGACCCTGATTTTATGATGGTTGAGTGAAGACCAATGTTGGTTACCTTATTCGGATTTAATGCTCTCTATTTTTCTAGTTTGGAATAGTATAGTTTGAGAGCATTCACTTGGTCCTTTCATCAAGGGTACAATGCTACATTACATTCACTTCACTAGATTATAATCCCCCCTTTTGGTCAATTCTATGATAGAGTTGTGGAATCCCTATGTGAGACTAGAGTGTGATCCTTTTTCATCCCTAGTGCTGTTAGTGGAATCTTCATGACCAATCAATGTTGGATGGTGATCCTCCATCCATTGAGACACATTAGTCGGGTTTATTGAATCATTAGCACATGATACCATATATAGTGGGTTGATAATAGTTGGGTTCCTATGTCCCCTAGTGTTTTTAAGTGTGAATTCGTCTGTATGTACCTTCATCTTCTCAGACTAGTGAATTCTCTTTGGATGCGGCCCAAATAAACTAGAACTCTTCGTTGAGTGTCTCCGATGATAACATATCTCATGGAGTGAGTTCTACTGGAAAGATAATTTATTTATGTAGAATCCTTTATTTGGTAGCTGAAAATGAACACTTGATGGCATGGAGTATTTATTATGTATATATGGGTTTTTATTACCTAAAATATTTGTTATACATTATTAAATCTTGTATTAGGCTGACTTTACTAAGTGATTCATGTTCAATGTTTTCAGGGAATACAACTAAGAGTTGTTAAACTCACCCCTATAAAGGATTTTCTCACATGTTTCATGTACTGTGTATATGGGTTCCCTATATAGAGGTCTGAGGGGGGCAAGGAGCTGGTGGATCTTATCTAGATCTTGGTAGACAAAGGTGTTTACCGGGAGTATACATTTGATGTTTTCCTTTACCTTTTTGTAGGTTGTACTCTTTAATGTTTTAATTAGATTGTGTATAGACACTTTGTGGCATGATTATATTTTTCCTGGTTTAATTCGTTCCTTTACTTCTCATTGTACTATGTTTTTGAGATCTTAGTTGTATGAATGCATTCATTCAGTTGTTTTACATCTCAGCATTGGGTGGATTGGATTTGTGTGAGTGTACAGGTACAAAGGAAGATGCCTCTCATTTATGTGAAATGCCTTATTTTTTCTAGCCACTAGCCCCTACCCTATTAGAGGAAATATTGGGGTAGTCATGACATAGGCCCCTCTAGGAAGTGTATTGATAATAACATCATTTGTACATATGTGTAGACTACCACCTCCATAAACAAATGCGATTCATTTTGATAAAAAACCATTACGTGACTTCAATATATATAAGAATCTAAAGAAATAATATTGTATTTATGATATAATGATAATTATTTAAATATAAAATAATAATTATCTCATTTCCATCATGATCTTTGATGAAGATAAATACTACTCATGTATATTAAAAACCTACCATCTCTATCATTTTAACATAGTTCAATTTTCATAACTATATTTAATGATTGGCATTAAAAGTATAATTATATATAAAAATGATAATAATTTCATTGTTATTATTATTTATATTTTGTAATTATTTCATTATTGACTATATTCATCCGACCAAATTTGTCTTGAACATGTATGTTGAATATAATCAAAACATATGATATGAACTGGAATGATTAATTAATTTAATATAATAAGAAAATATATAAATTAAATGGAATAATAACCATGAATGCGGTTCATAAGAAAGTAAATAATTAATATTAGTTTTTTATTCAAGAATATAATGTATGTATTTAATGATTTAGACTCAAGGTAAGGGCAAATTTTTATTATAATCCTCATTTAAGAAGTTTTTATAATTTATTTTCTAAATCATTATCAGAAATTTCCATAATATTAGTATTACCTTATTATTGAATTTCTATTGAAATAAATCAATTATAATTAAAAATTTATTTCAATTTTTAATTTTCATATAATTATTTAAAATATAATCCTTTTATATATTTTATATGGAAATTTATTTACATTCTTTAAAAAAGAAAATACACATTTTTAAATTTATTATATAAGTAAAAAACGGGTTTCCCAACCACTATAAGCAATATATAATTTTTTTACTCGTTTATATAATTCCTTTTATTCTCTAATAAAATCTCTAATTTAACATTATTAAATATATTTTTATATCAATATTAAATAGAATAGATATTTTAATATCATTAAATTTTCTTCTTATAGGGGCATGAGATTCCTCTAAACCACCATTTTCTATAGGTTATGACCATTATCTAACAAAATAACATTATCAGTTTAAATAATGTTATGGTATTATTATATGTTCTGTATATATATAAATCACATATATTCCTATATTATTCTATCTTCCTTTAATGTTGTAATTCATGCCTTCTGACCATTTCTCAATTTCCATCTTTAAGAAATATTTTTTGATTACGATATGAGGAATGATTACGAAACACAATTTTATCTACAATTAATTCTTATGGTTATTACTTATAATTTATTTCCTTTTTTGATTTAGAAATAATAAAAAATATATTAGTATGGTTGTTCCAAGATTTCACCCCAATGAATTTGGGTAAATATTTTGTATCAGGGGATGTTAGGTATATGATTAGGGAGTAAACTTAATACAATATGGCACACTATCCACCTTGTGACATTTTACTGGTATTTGTCAATGTTTTGTTCTTAGATTAGGTTTTGTGTTTCTTCCCAATTTCATATACTTCAATGATCTTACAATAACATTTTATTTCTATTATGTTTCTACGTGACTATATACGATCTTATAATTAAAGGATAGTGTACGCTACTTCAAGTAGTGAAAATGTATACCTTTTTTGAAATTATTTTCATCAGTTATTCATGACTAAAAATGAACATTTTATAATTTATTAACTCTATTTATATTACATATGAAATGTTTTATGAAAATATTTTTTTTAATATTTATTTAATTAGGTAATAATTTATTTTATTTTCAGACCAATGTTTAATTTCAAAAACAAAAAAATTTACATATGTATTCTTGAACTAGAATTTTTTTATATGTCCTGTAATTAGATTTTTGTGTACTTAACAGATGTTTAGGAAATTATTTCATTGGGTTTTATAGATGTGTAGGTGGACGGATAAGTTAAGATGAAAATTGCGATAATATTCCATGAATAGAAAACATGATGTATAAGAAATGTTTTTTGTGATAAATTTGAATACTATGTGAAAGTGTCAATTTATGAGGTAATAATTTTTTTTGTACGAGTGATTATATAATTTTTTTAAAATTATAAACCATATATATCTTCAAATATATAAATATTAATTAATTAAATAACTCTAGGTTATGTAATGTTTAATGATAGGTCCATAAATTTGGTATCCAAGGAAAATTTTATACAACATAAGAGATTTGGATTATATACCTTTGGTGAAAACCATAGGGATAATACATAGTACAAGATAAAAACTAAATATTTAGTTAAGATATAGATTATGTGTTTTTATAGTAATACATCACCAACTGGATACCACTAGTTTATGTGGTTATGGAACATATTAATCTATATGTAATATTCCATGAAATAGTTGTAAAACAATAAATCCTTCATATTTCTTAATTAAGGTGATTGTGCTCTTACTGCACACCAGGTTTGAAAATCCCTAGAGATATTAATTGGTTAATTTAAATTTTCTTTTTTAATTATAAAGAAATATTTGAATATATTATAACCATTGATCATATAGTTTTAACCAAAGTTTTCATATATTTTAAATTTGGCATCATGAATTTGAAATATTGTAAATTATTTTCCACAACATTTATTATTTTTTATCCCAACTTGATTTTAATTTTTTTAAATTTGACATAACTGGTGGGAATGTTGTTAATAGTGAATGTGATGGATAATATTATGATCATGTGAATCCAAATAGGATGTGACTGTGGATAAATATATTGTGATTATACATTATTATTAATCATGATATAATATAAACAAAATATACATTAACTAACTCTTAGATTCGATAATAAAGAGACGGATTGAGTCTTTTTAGAGCATAGGTGGTGGAGACGTTAGAAGAAATAAGGCTCAATTTCCTTCATTTAAAAATATTGAAAGAGACACCCCAAATAGTGTCTAAAAGGAACAGTAAAATTTTTAATGTATAGAAAGGAAGGTGATATAACAAATGAAATATGGAAAAAAATGAGGATTTTTATGGAGAGAAATCAATTTAATCATAGAGATGCATTTTTATCATGTTTTCATAAATGTGGGGAACCAAGGAATTTTTCATGTCAATTCCCTCTTCTAAAATTTCACTCATATACAGTGGATCAAAATATATTATACAAGTCCGTGAAGTGATAGGATTGATGTATTTATGTATTAGGATTATGAAATTATATTTTAGATGTTTTATTATAAATGGATTTAATATATTAGAATCATGAAACATATAAGGACTATGACATAATAATTTTTAATGGATTCTAAAACATATGTTGATTGTTACTAATATCTTTGAATAGTGAATTAGTGTTATGTTTTTTTAGAAAACCCATGATTAATGGAAATATAAAATCTAATATATGCACGATGTATAGTGAGTAATGTTTAATTGGGATAAAGTGATGTTTTAAAATAATAAAATAAATGGGATAGTGATTTGGGGTAAATTTTATGTAGGTATTCATTGATGGAGATTATTGAAATTTTTTATTTCTGTAATATATTCATGATTAATAAGAAATTTATTAATTTTTGGAATCATATATATCTCTTCATGTGAGTTTATAATGTGCCTTATACATACCATAATGGTATTATTATTTTATGGTTCATCATATGTTTGAAGGAATATATATATCTTTTGAGTTCATAAGAAATGTAATTTTGAGGTAATTTACAACATTTACTTGGTTTCTGAAAGGATAATGTTCAAATAATTATCAGGTTTATTATGTGATTCTATGTTATGATAATTAGATAGTGAGATGTAGAGACTGTAAATTTTTTTAAATGTGCTTCATTGATAATGTGGTATTTTCAATGATATTAATTTTCAAGTTAATAATTACCCTTTAGGTTAGTTTATAAATTTTACTCATGTTATTTTTGTGAATTTCAAAAAATTATATGATTATATAGTGATTCTCATGTTATCATGGGAGACAATTATTTTGGTTGAGATATATATAACTTGTAAGATTAACAAGTGATTTAACATAAAATATTTTTATTGACAAATGTAATTAAATTTATTTAAATACAAGATGAATGTAATGAATTCACCTTTAGTGATAATTGTTCATAATTTTGAGGTTATTAAGGTTATTTCATAAGTAGGGTTCATTATGAAATGACCAAAATGGAATATTTTTTATATTTATTGAAGTTTTGGAGTTTAGAATATTATTTCATCATAACAAGGTTTATAGATTTTTTGGCGAAATTACCATCTCATAACGACTATATTTTGGTTAATATTTAAATGTAATATGAATATATTGATATCATTTTATGTAGTATGAAGTTAATTTTAGTTATTCAGGCCTAAAAAATATTATCTTGAATAACCATCATTTGGAGAAAATAATAAGATTGTGGTTAAAATTTATAAAAGGATAAATTTATACTAATCATGTAAGTGTATTTCCTTAAGTTATTCATCTATATGGTAAATTAATCCTTCAACTCTTAGAAAATGATATTATAACATATTTTTAATCGTATTTTCATTATTTATTATGAATCAATGGAGTTTTTCAAACCTCACTCATTTAAGGTTTTGTGGTCTCTAATATTATATTTATCATTCACTATATTGTGACTAATGATCTCAGTGAATCACTGTAATTATTTGGACATTAATTTTTCTATACATGCCTATATTTTCACTTCCCACTAATTTTCTCCTTTATAGAAACATAGTTAAGTAATGGCCTTTGTAATTACTTTTCCCTTTTCTCAAAAGTAGTTTTATTAAACCTTTTAATTAAATGAGTTATCAACAATGGTATTTTTATATGTTAAATCCTTTGTACAAAGATAAATTTCCATTGGAAAAGTAAAAATTTATTTAATATGTAATACGGTATCAACTCACTATTTCAAAAAAAATGAAAAAAGAATTCCATCTTTGTTAATATATACAACACACAACACTGAGACTATATAAACCATGAAATATTATTATTTTAATATTAACTTTTTAGCCAAGATGTTATATTGGATGGTGTTAATACGATTAACATATTTATGAATGTTATATATAATGGTCATAACCAATGATATTTTATTGATAAATTATTATTAAAGAATCACATAATTTTTAGTAAAATAATTTTAGTCATGGAAAATACAATTCCTTAAAAATGGATATTATTTTTTTCATAAGTAAATGTTATGATTAATATTTTTTTACTTTTAGAAATATTATATTATATAAATTATATCAGTTTTTAAATAATAAAATCAAAATATTCTAATGGTAAGATTATAATATATTTTGAAAAATATTTATTTTTCCTTGATTAGTTACAAATTAAGGTTTTTATTGAAAACAACAATTTATTTCTGATGTATCTAAAACATAAAATTATATTTTTTGGATAACTAATTGATTCTTTTTTATTAAAAAAATATAATTATATTATATGGAACTAATTTTATTCAATTATATTCTATAAAAATATTTTATATCAAAGGTTATTTTTTTTCTAAAAAACCGTTTATCAACGTGTCTCACAAGTATAATTTCAAAATAAATTCATCCAATTATGAAAATTGAATCTTGTATAATATATTCCTTATTTTTAGACAGCATGTCCATATTTTGTTAATATAGGACCTTTATGTATTTTTTAAAATATTTTTTATTCTAATAAATAAAAAATACATATAATTTTCATATTTTATTATAAAGTGATATAAGTATTATTTTTATTTTGCGTAATTTTTTTTCTTATTTTTTCTAGTGAAATAATTATCTTAAATTTCGGTACGTCATTGAAACATTATTTATTCAACTATTAGAACAATAATATAAATGATATTAAAAATATTAAAAGTAATTTAAATTAAATGGATTATGGTGTTCTATGTTTTTTAAGTAAATATAAAATTTTAGATATGTTTAAAATTATTATATTTTAATTAAAACATTATAAATCCATTTTCATATAAAATTAATGGAATAGTTCCAAAACTGAAATTAATGAATTTTTTTAAATTTTTTTTATTAAATTATTTAAAACGCAAAAAAAACATATACATAGCCAAGGGACAGGTATTTGGTTTAAAATGGAACCATGACCAATTAATTTTCAAATTTTCTTTTTATAGTAACTATATTGAACATAAAATAGTAAAATCATTGTTATCACGACAATTATGGAAAATGATTAATAAGGGTTAAAACCAAGAGATAAGGGTAAAACCAAATATAGACTTGAAAAAATTTTATTTAATGATTTTATTTATAACTATAATCATATTATATCTTAATTATATCAATTTGTATCCATTTTAACAAGTAAAGTGATTTAAATTAATTTAATACATTAATAAATTCCATGAGTTCCCATACCTTTTCTTATAAAAGGCCACATACTATTCATGATTATTGACATGTAAAATACCGTTTGGATCAGAAATACCTACGTAATTTTAGTACATATATCTATTGACATATAATATAATTAATTTTTTATTATAAATATAATTTATAAAGGCATTACATATAATCCTAAAGAGGCTACTAAAAAAAGAGGTAAAATTCAAACCCATGCATTTTTTTATTTTTCTACCCCCTCCTTAAGATACTATTCACCCATCGTGATATATTAAAATAATAAAATACCATATTTTTATATTTTGTTAAATTAATTTAATAACCCACATCCATCACCTCTTCAATTAAGATGGGATATGAAATTTCCATTCATGTATATTGTTGACTATCACCTCATGATCTGATGGCAATCATTTTCAGTCACTACCTCACACAAATGTTCATAATTTTTGATGTATATATCTAGGATATTGAGGAAATATTTATCACTAATTAGATATATTATATCATATTATGTATAACAGTTATTTTACTAAATAATTAACAAAACGTTCGTGCATAAGAGTAGACTACCACCTCCACAAAGTGATATGAATTATTTCATAACAGCAAGACATGGATAATATCTATAATCATTTAACAAATTAATGAGTTAATTAGGATATAATTATAAATATTTAAAGATAAAATTAAACTCTAATTCTTTCTATAATGATCATGAAAATTGGATGTGTTAATAATGCCTACATTTGACCTACGATCTTGATTGTTCATTTTATATAACCATAAATCATTTTTGGTTTTTAATATAATATTTAGGTTTAAAAATGATAATTATTTCAAGAGATGATTTTTTATTTTAAATAAATATTTACATCGTGACCATAGTAAATCTACTGAAGAAATTTTGGAAATATGAGTCGATTATATTCAAAATGTAGGATATGAACTTAAATGAATAAGTAATTGAAATTAAAATATAAATTAATAAAATAAAATGAATATAAAACATGATAATTTTTTATTAATAATGAAAATAATTGACAAAAATATATTATTCTTAAAGACAAAGAATGTATGTGATAATTCAGACTCAATCTAAGAGACACTTTACATTAAAACCCACATTTTAAATTTTTTAAGTATTAATTTACCATATATTTCTTTTCCTTATACATATTATTAATATTATTATATAAATTTATTTTTATCTCAATAATTTATTTATAATTTAATTTTGTTTCACATATTTTTTTCATTCAATGATTTTAAAAAAGGAATAATTTTACATATTTTATAAGGACTATTTTTTTATTTACAAATGAAAAATGAATATTTTATTTCGACTTATCTGACAATAAAATATTTTACCACTTTTGAAAAAATTATTTTTATTGGGATTTGTTTATAAGTTTATTTCATTCTTTAAAATAAATAAACAGGTTGGGAACATTCATGGGTCTTGCATTTGGTGATTCCTAGTGGTTCTGAGGTTCACGATATGTTGGAAAATTATTAAAGAAGTTTAAAATAGGTTTGATAATTTATTTATATTAATTATAATGATTGTAAATTCATATTGAAGGTTTTTTTAAAATTATTTAATTTAGGAAGATTTGTTTCATTGTATGAAATTAAATATTACTGAATTTAAATATGTTTTTCAGAATTTTAATTATTTACGATATATTAAATGTTATAAAACATATTATACATGTGTGTAAATATGTATATTTACATGCATCATGCTAGAATTACATGTTTAAAAAATTATGTGTTACAAATTGGGATATTTATATATAAATACACACACACAGAGATATATACATATATATATATTAGAATATCTTCATGTGTATATAAATATCAATTTTGCTTCCAAATATATATATATATATATATTATGATATTATATAATAAGTGTTTTCATATATGTATGTAAATACAGATATACATGTGGGAATATATATGTATATATTCAAGTTTTATATATGTGTGTATTGAAGTATATATATATTTATTGGGTAAAAAATATAGATGATAAATTATATCAATAATAATAATAATAATTGTAAAATGTGTTGTGTAATAATGATTAAAGTGATTATATGAATTGAATATAAGATAATGAAATTATAAATTAAATACAAGTCAGGAATAATGGGAGACTGTGGGTGTTCTGGTTTTTAATGGTAGAAAAACGTTTTAATCAATAGATTGGAGAGTTAATTACTAAAATGAAACAAAATAGAGATTTTTGATGAAATTAACCTAAAATATTTATTACATTTATTACAGACAAAAAATCATAATATATATATATATATATATTATTTTTTCAAAATAAAATTTTAAAATATATTATATGTTAAAAGAAGAATTTTCATAAAGTGTTATGGGAAAGATGAGAAAACATTATGTTAATTGTTTTAGAAATTATATTCCAAGTTATATATGTTTTTGTATAAATATGTATAATACATTTTTTAATACTAAATGCTATAAAATTGATTGGGTTGTAAAATGTATATATATATATATATGCTTGTATGCACATATAAAAGTATTTATATATCACATTGTTCTGAATATATATATATATATATAGTAGAATTTTTTATATGAGAGTGTGTTTTATAATTTACTGAAAAGTAAAATTAAATATTATCAGAATAAGTGAGATAATAATAATAATAATAAATATGGGAAATTGAAACCCCAATGTAAATAATAAATTTTGTAGCAATTTTTTACTTAAATGAGGGAATTGTGTAAAAATATGAGAAACCATAATATTGATGGAATTAATGTGGGATAATATTTTTATTTAATTAAGCATGATATAAATTTGTGATTGGAGAGACAATGTAGTAATTTTGGATTAAACTAATAATAATGGAATGTTAATGTTTCAAAACATGTGGAATTAATGGGAAATCAATTATATATATATATATATATATGAGATTTTATAATTAAATGATATATATTAGGATGATAATTCATATAAAAATTGGGTAAATAAATATCCTATATATATACAAATTCTTTCTTCCGTATCTCGATAAATACTGATTAGAAAAATGCTCCATCAGTTTTTTTGATTCATCATAATGAGAATAATGTATGTGAATTTTTTTTAAATTTATTGTGTTATTATTTTGATATTTTATTAAATCCTATTTCAACGTTTAAATGATTGATGATGGAGATTCAGAATAATTTGGATTCATGTGAGACCTTTGAGATGTTATTAATAATAATTATTTTGTCTACAACTCGAGGTAGGGTATCATTTATTTTTTATTTAGTCAAATCCTATGTGTGGGGTTTCCCTTTTGTTTATCATTAGGATGATGGTTGGAGCTGGATAAATAAATATGATAAACCAATATATATGATATTTAAGGGGAAGAATATTAAATGTTATGATTTTAAATGTTTCATTATTTGATACTGGAAATTATACAGGCTAGATGCCCCATTAAAAAATGTGTTTTTGGTGTTTTTTGAACAATATATGATATGTTATGAAAAAAATGTTGTATTAATTTTTTTTCAAAAAAAAAAGATAAATTTGCTAACCACTTTTATCTGGTTAACAAAATTGTTTTCCCATGGGAATAATGGTTTTTGTAAAAATGTCCTTATAATAAATATGTCAATGTAAAGTAACATCCTTACTAAATATGAAAAGGTAAAATGTGGTTCTACTATGTCTCTAATGTGTACTTTTTGTGGACGTGATGTGGTGTTGTTATAGTTGATTTGAAGAGGGTTTTGATATGACATGGGTTGAAAGGGAAAATGAATTACTAAATTGGATTGGGAATTAAGGATTGTGTAGTTAATTTTAAAATTTGAAATAATTGGATGGATAAATAAATTGGCTTTATGAATGAAGTTTTTTGGTAAATGGAAAATCATGAAAATGAATTATATAAAATAAAATGTTACTTGTGTATTGTGGAATATTTATACAGTGTTGTAATTTTAGATATGTCAGTGAATGTTGGAATTTTAAAAAATGGTTTGTACCTTAGTTTTTAATTCAAAGTATGGGATTGGGTTATAAAATAATATATATTTATCTTATATATTATTGTTATTTCTATACTCACCCGACCCTAACTGAGCACTATATGACCAAACACTCATAGTCACATGGGTTTGTGTTTACAAAAATCCTGGTGGGAGGATGGATGGATTGTTAACTACCCTTCCCCACTCCATCTTCTGGGAGATTAAAAGGACTTTTAAGGTCTATGATTGATAGAATTGAAGAGACCATCTATCAGGTAACTATGTGAGATGATGGAATATGTATGTGTCGAATGATGTGATTTATTGTGATGGCCTAAGTGTGTGTGGTAGTGAAGCAATGTGATGTGATGTTATTCGAAAGTGGTGGAAGAACTAGTAGGTATGATTCTGCGGTGTGAGAATAGAAAATTTGTGCAAAAGTGGTGTGATGTACCCTATAATCAATGTGTTTTATGTTATATTATTGTACTTGGATGTGTTGTTTAGTGAGAGAGAAATGGTGAGATTAGGGTTTGTTTAGTTGACTTTTATGGGGTTGTTTGGTTCTGTTTTTTTCTTATGGGTCAATTACTATGATATTTTCACATGTTTATTAGGGACATTGGTTTTCCTTCTGAGTATACCTATATAATCACCCTATATATATAAAAATTTATTTTGTGAATCATGGAGAACGTTTTGGGCCACAATGGACATTTATATTTCAGACTATTGGAGTAGTTGTTTTGTCGTTGCCTTATATTTTATTCAATTGGGATTTCAGATTTAGAAATTTATAAGTATTCTTTTAATTTATACATACATTTTGGTATAGTTTTTCTTGATTTTTTATTATGTCATTGAGTTATTATAGATAATTTTTTCTATCCTCGGGTCATGTTTTATTATAGTGGGAAATGCCTCCCATATCCTGATATTTTTATACCCTCAGTGTTAGTCACTAACCAATGGCCTGTTCAAGGTGGGACTCGATGATTATTATATATCTCCCTTCATTAAGGTATATTTTGTGGGAGGGGGTCATGAAAGAGTGGCATTGGAGCTGATTTTTAAGAGATACCATGGCGTTATGATATAATAATAGTGAGGATCTTATGGGTTTGTATGGAAACAATTTCAGAAGAACATTATGTGTGACATAATCCAGGGAGATCAACAATCGATTGGGATTATCACCCCCCACGTGGTCTGATTGAAGGAATATAAGTCAACTAAAAGTCCAAGTGAGGTGATAGAACATCTAGCATAGAGACCTAGGAGTGGAACAAGAATCATGATAAATTGTGTTTTTATTTGAATTTGGTGGTCTTGGGAAGTTAAACAAAATTAAATAAATCATGGTATGTTATGTGTATTTCTATGACATTTATTGTGAGATGGATTTTGTTTGTTTTGGTCTTAGGATGTTTGGGTAATATCTCACCTCCCATTAAAAGTTTAATCACAGAAAGTAGGTAATAACATAAAATTTTCTATTATTGAAATCATGAAATTAATGAATATAGGATTTCCTCCATAGTATAAATCTTTTTATGAATGAGTTTTTGGGAATGTATTATTATTATATTATTATTTAGCTTTATTGATTGATCTTATATTGATTAATTGATTTATGACCTCAAACATTTAAAGAGAGTTAAAATATTTCACACTTCAAGACATGTTATATTACGACATGTTTTACAACCATGCATAAGATTCATTGCCGAAAAATGAAAATAATATCATAGTGGAGATGAGTTCCTATGATCTGTACACTTGTGGAAGATATTTCAATATTTATATGACTGATTCTGTCGGTTGAGAATATTTAATTGATATTTTATCTTGTGTATTGTCCTAGAAAATTATGATTTGTTAAAAAACATAGGAAATATCTCAACTAAATATAATGGATTATTTCAAAATATTGTTTCTTACATTGTATATCATATTTAATGTATGGGAATCTAAAACCATATTTTGGAAATAGGAGGCATTGTAAAAAAATAATTTAAATATTTTGATGTAAAAGGCTTGAAATTGTGAAATAAAACACCTTTTTATATCTTTGAAAATATTGGTTGAATTTTTTTGAAAAAACTAATTTTATTTTAAATTAATGGATATTTTGAAAGGAATTTACATGATGAAAAATATGAATAACGAATTGAGATAAAAATAATTTTTTATTATAATTGATTGATATATATTGTATAATGTTATTGTTATATCCATCAATGTGGCCGTATTATTATTTTAGAGGTATCTCCCCCAAAAGGTAATTTTTTAAGTATCGTACATATTTAGACTTATTTTACCTATTGGTTTTTGTGTTCCACGTTTATCATGAAGATTTAGAGATATCTCAATGATTGGTTGTTTGAAAGACCATTAATATTTCATTATGATTTTTTTTATATACAATGAGAATTTTTTGAGTGGTATCTAATGCAATGGACTGGAATTTTTCAAGGCCTTCCTTAAATAAATTACTAGCAGTTCCAAGGTTCTGGCTGTTTTGGAAAATTTTAATAGTGGTTTTAAATGAGTTCGATAATTTATTAATATTAATTTTGAGGTTTTGTTATTTATTTTTGATCTTTTTTACAAAAGATTCAATTTATAATGATTTATTTACTTACAAAAAACACTATTATTGAATTTAAATATGATTTTTAAAATTGTAATTACATCTGTTATATTAAACTATTACTCGCCTATGCTATTGCACGTTGATAAAACTGAATTATTAAATTACACATTCACACATTGATATGGTTCAATGATTCTTTATGAAGATAATTCTACATTTCAAAATATAGATATTTGAATAAAATTATTGATATGAACATTAAAATATGAATTATGATATAATTGAGAACATAATGATGTAAATAACATAACATGGCAGAAATGATTAGATTAAAAAACATATTATCTTATAATAATGACATAATACATATTATATTTCAAAGAAATCTGTGTGGGAATTTCATTCTTCCAATTCTCCATATAGGGAAAATGACTTCAACATTGATTAAATTGAAGGGATGGGTAGTATATATAATGTCATCATGGTTGATTTGGATTCCGGTATGCTTCTTATAGGACCACTTCTGTGGAGATAGACATGTAATTTTGTATCCTTAACTAAATAAATCCTTGATGATATTAGTGGTGTTTGAAAAACAGTTGTCCCTTACTATAGGGCATGTGTCTGGTTCATATAATTGTACATGCAGACTGTCTATACATGATTCTATTAGAGAGACCATGTCGTGGAATGTTTTAATAGTATTACAAGATGTTCATGTTATCGCCCCCTCCCTCTCCCTATCCTTACCCCTCAAAAATATTATTTATGAGAATGAGTTGTGATAATGATAAACACTTTATTAAGGACCTTTAGTAGGGATTTTGAGAAATGAAGTAGAGACAAAGTTGAAAGTAACCATAGAAATGGATTAAACTTGCTGAAGTTGTATATATAAAGTACTAAATCTCTATTTCAAAGAAAAATAGCTTATAGACTACATATTAATACTCAATATTAAAAGAACTAAACCACAATTGGACTAAACTACAGCACTGACACAATAAATTACGATTAAAAAGACCCCATTCCCCCAACAGTAATCAACTTGTTACCTTAGAGTAAGCAAGATCCACTATAATGCAATTTTTAAATCCAGTGAAATAAATAATTCAATGCTTATCTATTATGTTTTTTCCCTCACAAAAACAATCCCAATAATAAATAAAAATTCAATACAAAGCAGTAAATGAGCACAGAAAGGAAGCGTCAATGTAGTGGTCACTGCAATACAGTTTGGGCTACCTTTTAACCACTAGTTGTTTGTATGAGCCTTCATGAGCAGCTCCCAGTTGAAGACCTTCAGTACTGTTTTAATCTGAAAATCGAAGCGGTCCTATTAATTAATGAAATGAAGTTAATGATTTCTTCAATGAAGATAGAATTGATGAATAATTGGATAATGACTTGATAACAGAACACTTTACTACAAATATAGATAAAGAAGAATGTTTGTACGTAATCTTAAAAAAAATATCTAAAATGATTTTATTTATTATATGAGATCCAGCAACATCAGTGGATTCAATATATTTAAATTGGAAAACATATTGAAAGTGAATGGAAACACATATACATGAAAAAATCATATTAACTGTGAAGAAAATAGATTATGAACACATAAACAATGATGTTATTATCAAAAGAATTTTTATTTTTTCAAACAACTCATCAGATGTGATAAGTACTTTTGAGGCTTCAGTTGAAAAAACATATCAAAATCTGTTTGTAGTGGTGTTTTCGCATATAAGTACCTTCAAATGCATCCTTAAAACATCTGCAAATAAAAATAGTGATTTTATGCATTTCCCACCTATGATGCGGTAGATGAATAGGATTAACTCCTTGGTGTTGGATCTCTGGAAATAGAATAAATGGTTTGTATCCAATGCTAATGACAGGATGATTAGACCTAATCCCCTATTCATACATCATTTCAAAACCAAAATACTTATAAGCATGTGCATGGATGTCCTAGAAAGTAAATACTAATATAATGAATGTTTCAGAGAATATTAGATATGTAAATTAATGCCTCATACATTCTAATGTTCGTAAACTTTTAGAAACATTAATTTTGAATAGATATTAGTAGATTATACCGAAGTTATTTAAATGGAGGGAGGTATGTCAAAAATATCATTTTGATGATCACCAATCCTTGATAATTAAATGTGGTCCGCATCCTGTATAAAAAAATTGAATGAATTTTAAGTTAATATTTGAATAAAAACTAAATAAATGTAAATAGATTAAACATTATAGAGACATGAAAAAAATAATATTTTAAGAACATGTTTTCATACCATTGGGTAAGCTCACTGTGATGATTTAATTTTGAATCCAGTTTTGTAATAATTTACATTATAATTGACACGTGTGAGGGAATAAATCATAAAACTAAGAAAATACTACTTACTGTTATCTTTCCAGGGCTGTTTCCGTAAAATTCAAGATAAATTGGAAATAGAATATGAAAAATTAAACACACCCTATTAAAATAAATATCTACTATTTGAAATGTAATAAAATGAGGTCTATGTCATCCCATTATTGAACAATAATGAGAAATATAAAAGTCTTGTTAATGGATTTTCATGTAGTTGATGCAATGTGGTACTCACATCAGAAAAATCAGGGGGTAAATTAGGGAACTGCTGATGATATGAAACTGAGGTGGATTGGGGGGGGGGGTAAAAATAATTAGAAATATGAAACAGAGAAAATTTAAAATTAGCATTGGAAGATAGATTGATCCATAGTTACATCACTCTTTTAGTATAGTATCTTGAAATAGATTATAATCAAAAGCATAATCCAGTTTATAGGGTATATGAAACATAAATTTCATGATTTTAAATCCTGAAAATTATAAATAGTCATGTTCTATGGAGGTGAAATGGGAAATACTGAAAGATGGAAAAAAGAGAAAACTGAAACATAGAAACTTACATGTCGACATTGGAAGATAGATTGATCCATTGTTACAGGACCCATGGGATCCCTCTCTTATTGAAATTTCTGAGTGCCATTTCTTGCTATCATACAATAGAGAAAATAAATAAGAGAGTGTATATTTTGACTAAAAATAACTAATTTCATGAAAAAGATAATGGGACATGAACCTAAACACCAAAAGTGTGGATCATGCCCCTGTGTCTGGCAAAATTTTGATGGGTAAATGAACCCTGAATTTCAGATGACCATATATTTTAGTATAATTTCATTAACCAGATGATAATAAAAAGCACAAGCAGGTTTGGAGGGTACATGCAACATATATTTAATGATTTCAAAGCCTGAAAATTAAAAAATATTCAAGTTCCATGGAGGAGTAATGGAAAATAATGAATTATAGAAAAAAAGATAATTCAAGTAGAGAAACATTCATGTTAGAATTGGAAGACAGATTAATCCATAGTTACAAGACTATTTTAGTATAGTATCATGAACCAGATGATAATCAAAAGAATAAAAAGGTTTGGAGGTTACCTGCAACATATATTTCATGATTTAAAAGCCTGAAAATTAGAAATATTCATGTTCCATGGAGGGGAAATAGGAAATACTGAAAGATGGAAAAAAGAGGAAACTAAATCCTAAAAACATACATGATAGCATTGGAATACAGATTGATCCATTATTACAGGACCCTTGGGATCCTCCTCCCGTTGAAATTTTTTATTCCCATTTCCTGCTTTCATCCATTATATATAATAAATTATAGAGTGGATATTTGGACTTAAAACAATTTATTTCATGAAAATGTTGTGGGGACAGGAACCGAAACATCACAAGTGTCGATCATGCCCTTGTGTTTAAAGGACATATCATATACCATTCTCAATCTAGTATACTATAGGAAAGATGGTGTAGTGAATTATTAACAGTGATAAGTATTTTTTTCAACTCCAAAAAGGGTTATTTAGAAACATCAAATTGGATTCATATTCCATGGTACTCAAGAACCCAAAAATAATAGGTACCTTTCAAAGGAGCAGTTTTCGGGTTCTAGTGAAGATGAATTCTAGTTTATAAATCCACAAACAACAATAAGTATTCTAGAAATTCAATGAATCATAAACATTCCACCATGGCATTCATGAAAAGACAACTAAACATAACAAACATAGAATTCAAGGACAGAAAAATTGTCTCACCATTGAATTTAACAGATGTAGTATTAGGAGGATCTTAAGCCACATCAAGAATTGAACTTCTCTTGGAGATGCTCTCACTTCGGCATTCTCACTATTCCTTGAGCCTCATTATAAGTAGCTTTTGGTACTCAACAGTTTTAGAAACTATAAACATTGATATTATAAAAAAACATTTAGGAAAATGTCTTTAAACTATTGAATTCTAAATGAGAACTGTAAATGGGAACCAGAAAGGTACCCTTAATTATGTGGCTAAATAGTGATACTCATAGTAAAAATTTGATCCAAAAAAGATAAACTATTTATTAATTCAATTCAATTTAAAATAAGGAAAATTAATGAGTACCGTGTCATTTCAGTATCAAAAATCCCCAACCTTCAATGTTTCTAGCTTCAGATTCTTTGTGTTCAAAACCAGAAGTTCAAAAGGGTTAAATATACAATGTGAATCTAACCAAAGGAAACTAACTACTCATAATTTATCAAAGTGAAAGAGCCATATGTATCCTAAATTTTAAGTTTCATCATAGTATTCATCGGAAAAAATTATAGTTGTCTCCAAAGACAGTTATTTTTAGTACCTCAATGTCGAATCCCTTTGAAAAAAATGGCAATCGACATAGTCTCCAAATGATTTATTATTCCTATAACATGTTTTGACCTTAGAAGAATACGATGGAATGCATCCTAAAATATAAACAAACCATTAAAATTCTTGACTATCAACCAAACAACAGTTAAAATCATAAATAGGGAAACATATCCACAAAAATCACTTAAAACTAATGTAATAACGTATCCAGATAAAATAACAGTAATTTATCAAAAAAGGAAACTACCAGATCATAATCTTTCCATATAATATGCTGAATAAAAAATTCCATGAAGAGGCTTCAGGGTAAAGTTGTTGAATGGCATTGATAGACATCCATATGATGCGGCAAATCCACATTGTAATTCACATACCTAATTAATCAGTAAAGACAAACAACATTCATTGCAATATAATTAAATAATGATAACTGGAAATTAAAATAAATTAAAATATTGATCAACAGTTTTAATTTTTGTTATAATAAAGATAGCCAAAGAAATATAGTAAACAACATTGTACATCCCACAACAATACTAATAACAGAGAAAAACTAAACGTAACTAAACAAATTATAAACTATATATTACAGTAATCATAAAAATTTTGAGATATGAAAAGTAAACAAACCTAGATGGAACATTTACTATAAGACACTTCACAAACACAACCATATTCTAGTAAATATACTTCACATGAATTATTTACGGAGTTAAATTTGTAATGGAAATTTGAAACAATGAGATAGAGTTAGCTATAAAAACATTCTTGGGTTAGGCATAGATACATTTAGCCTACTAAGGCTGGTTTTTCGTTTATCATCTCCATAATATGGAGATGATGTTCATTGGAAGAAAATGATGTTGGCTTGGGGTCTGGAAACAGGGAGCCCTCCACAGTAGCTTCAGAATCGAAGTTAATCATCAATTTTTTCTACATGAAGGTTAAACTATAATAAATGAGAAGTATTCAGTACTTATTAGTCATACCATTGAAACTTGAATATATATTTTTACAGATAGAAAACATCCATAAATAGAGTGTAATTAGAGTAAAATGTAATGGGAAACCAAAATGAAGAATGATACAATATTGTATACAACATGTACAACATCTGTGTAAGAGAGTATGAATTTTGAAAATTAATACCTTGGTTGAAGAGACAACAGTAGTACTTGTATTAATAGCACCAGAATTGTTTTAGTTGTGTCCGGATGAAGAAGGAAATTGATGTTCCTAATAAAGATGGTTAAGATAGTTCATGTATGTGGTCAATATTTTGTTACTATGTTGAATTGTAAAGAACATAAGATAAAAAACATATTTTTATGCACATTAAAAATATTGTTGTTAGGTAATCTTCATCCTGCTACCAAGAAATTCCTATAGAAGAATGAGACTACATACCTAGATGTCTACAGAACTCTGATTATAGTTACTAATATAATATTAATTATCAATGATGAAGAGCACTGTGTATGTGTTCTATTCTAAACTGCGTTTTCAATTTTGAATGGTGTACTCTGTCACATCATGTGACAGATGAACTTTCTTTGATTTGAAAACATTTGGTTTAGAGGGAAAACCAAACTCATCTGGTTCTATGTTATAATGAAATTGTAAATTGAGTTAAAAACATAAATTTCATGACGAATACACATACGTGAAGAAGCTTAGTTGTATCATATCATGTCTTAAATGTGAATTTGATTTTCCAATAAACTGCATGGTGTGCTTCTCCAAGAGCCCAACAGATAGCGAGCCTATGTCATCTTTAACCAGTAGTTGTACTCTAAACCTGATATATTTATATTTGTGTAGTGTCTTTACAAATTAATTCATATAAGAATAATATTAATGAATAAATATTTATCAATAATGGTAGAAATTAAATGAAAACCTTGGAGTAGTGAAGACTGGTGTTTTCTTACAATTCTGGCACCAATATTTTCCATCAGCAACTTGTATTTTTTTCATGTAGGAGTTTCATGATTCAAAATAAAAGGGACGAGTGCTTTGAAGTTTTACTATTTTAGAGTCAATCAGACTCTTTATCAACTATGAAATAATTAGAAATATGAATATATTAATGAAAGAAGGTATTACATGTACTGTATTATAGTTCACATCATGAAATAATGGAAATTGGATACTATACATACATGTAGTAACTTTTTATCATCATAAATGCATTTTTTCTTATTCCAATAAGGAATTGATGTAACACAACTATTTCAACGCGTTGATGGAGGACTTTGAGACTGTGAATTACTTATGATTCCAGTTCCGATTAATGATGTAAAACCATCATTCAAGAACATAAATAATTTTAATTTTAGTCATATAGCTGGTATTTGTAGGCAGAAAAAGATTGAAAAATGGAAATACATAGTTTACCTACTTCTAAGCTCATGGAATACTGGGATGTCAAGGTTGAGTAGTATTTTCGAATCATTAATTAATGTGGTGATAATAACATATGTTGGGACATGTAGAACAGAATGTGCCGAAATTCAAGTTTGTAAACTGAAAAAAATACAATAATTCCAGTCAAACAAGTTGTAGAGAATTAGATGAATTTTTAAATGATACAGGTTGCTATAATGCATAACAATACAGTTTGCAGTATGGAATAGGATATTTTAGAACATAACAGTTGATGGAAATTTAAATTTTCTGTAACTATACAGATTGAAGTTACATATCAGGAATAAAGTACTGTTTACCATATATGATATTCATTCCTATAGATTTGTAAACTATACAGTCAAATTATTCAATATTTTGCATTGAATTTGGCGAATGTATAAGAAATACATTTTACAATAATTCATAAAAGTTGATGCACAGTTATAGTTTCAAAATGGCAGTAAATAAGATGGAGCATAAAATATGTTCGAACATTATAGTTTCCAAAAATTAATAAATCATATCACATTCTAGATCAGAGCAATTATGCTCGATCTTTATATATATGATAATTTCAATTTGCAAGATGTTTTTTAATAGTACAGTTAGGGTGAAACATTATTCTGGATGATATATATCATTAATTTACATTTTATGAAGGAAATTATAACAATAAGCCGTAGCGATTAATTTTTGACGCATACATTGATTTTTTTAAGGTCAACTTCTTTGTCGTAACCAACTGAAAGATCAATACTATAGAGGATTTCATGTTGTTCTCCAAGTTCTCTGACATGATGTTTGTAAACTCCCTCCACAAGCTACATTTAATTTTCAAGCCTCTAGATTAAATCATAGTAGATGTTTTGGTAATTACATGAATATATTTAATATGCTGTGGGAAGAGAAGGATGCTAACATGTCATCCTATAAAATTACTTGAAGATTTTTTTCTGAAGTACCAACAGACTTTGTGGGGTTTGAATTTTGTAGATGTCCAATAATTTCTATAATAGGTATGAATAATGTGGAAGGAGTAGTTTTTAAAAGAAGTGATCATTACTGTTAACTATAATATCGAGACTATAAAATTAAAGAAACTAAAAAGAATTTGAAATAACTATTTTGTAGTAACTAATTATTTTGAACATGCAGTAACTAATATATTTGGAATCATAGACATTAATAAAAACTTGATTTTATGTAATATACCTATTAGATGTTGTTTCGAAATGGTTGTGTTAATGATGTCATCAAAAGTAATGAAGTCGAAATAGAAGAGTGGTAACTGAGCAACTGTTGGTCGAACAAATGATGTTGTTGTTAAAAAACAATCTACAACCATGTCTTTCCCCCAAGTAACTTCCTTTATTAGGAGAAATATAGATGTTTTGTATAATGTAGCAATGTCTATCACACAGAAGTGGTTTGTACTAGTTGATTGCATGGCCGTTGTTAACTGTACACTGTATTTTTGTCTCCTGCATGAAACAATAGATTTTCAAAAATAAATATTTTACAAACAGCTGTCACATTTCAGAGATATAAAAAATTATACTACAAAAGAAGTACATATTATTGGTGTTATGAAAATAGTACTTGAACTGTAATTTCTGAACTGGATAAAATCACTTCGGCATCACAGATAATCAGATTGATAACAGCAACACCATAGTTGGGCGAGGAGTTCAACCACATATTCAATGCACGAACTTCTATTTTCAAAGTTTCATCAACATCAATAGTAATCTAATTCAGAGGACAAATTCTGCATGACATGCTTATAGTTCTGCATGTTTACAAATATTGTACATATGTGATAGATTAATCATCCATTATAATGTGTTGTACTTATATAAAAGAAAATAATAAAATCATCGAATTGCATAAATTTTAAATTAAATGATACCTATCATAGGTTATCAAAAATTTCACCATAGATAGAATTTTCTGTACTATTAGAGGTAGATTTTTCTCTATCATCAACTAAAATTTTTAAACCACCTCGTGACATCATTCTAGATATGAAAACATAAAGTTGTCTATGACAGAACACAGGCTTGTGAAGATATAAACATAGAGAAGATAGATACTGGCCTTGAATTATATTAATATTCATTTCATAAGAAATAGTCAAAGTATATTGTCTTCCTTGTAATATAAAAGGCCATCTTATGTCATTGTGTGTCATATTAATTCTTGGGATGAATGCAAGATATTCAGAATGACAACCAATTAAAATTTCTTCTCTAATGCCATGATTACCCAAATGTGTAACAATTTGATGAGTATCATTGCATAGCCCAACTAATTGATCAACATTTCGAAGAAACATAATGGGTACTCTGATTTTCAAAGTAATGTTATGTGCAGGTAGCCCGGAGATAGTGATAACATTTATGAAATCTGTTGTATATATGTTCTCTGGCTAATCTGTATCAAAAATGGAATTGCAAACAGAATCAGAGCAGAAATAATCTTTTCCCTCAAAATTAGTATGTCTTAACATGTAGTCATTGACTTCCTGCACAACATCACGCGTTGGTTCTAATATAGAATGATCTTTCAAATACTATAAATCTTCACACCCTTCAATGAAATATGGGTAAGAAAAATCAACAGATGATGTCATAGGGGATTTATTTATTGCAAGAAGATAGGTGGATGGTATTTCAATGCACAACTCCCCATCACTATGATCCCCAATTCAACCCTTTCCAATGTCCAAAATCCACTTTTCAAAATCTAAAAATTCATTTGGATCATCAACAATATATGGTGATTTTATCCTCATGTTCTGAGTCCATGTTAAAACCCGACAGTGCTGCCATAGATATGATGATCTTATACTTGCAAATACAATGTCACTTCTCTCTCTGCCAGGGGTCACTGGTAGTATTTGTCGGAATTCTCCACCCAGGACCACTGTTAGACCACAAAAAGTTAAATAAGAAGAGTTTTCATTATGTAATGACATAATATCACTTAATGTATGATCTGGAACTTCAAAACAGTGTTTATGAATCATTGGTGCCATATCCTAGATAATCAATTTGGGTTCATGTAATAGTTGTGAAACATTACTCACTTGTTGAATGTTATAGACCAACTCATAATTTATAGAAATTGGTATTAAAAATTTTGAATGAGTTATCCTCCATCTAGGTAAGAGTAATGATTATATTCCACTTGAAGAAACTGCTAGAACAATTTTTCCTTTATACATTAGTAGACATGTCAAAACTATCAAGATTAAAGTCCTACTTGTACCTCCAAATCCATGCAAGAAAAAGAATCCACCCTCATGAGAAGATAATGCAGAAATAATTTTTTGGATTATATTTTTATGTTCATCAGTAAGCATATTATTCAATGTTGTGTACTCAAGATGCAATTTTTACCTATCATAATTAATCTCTTCCGCAATCAATCAATTCAGTTGAGGAGATATTGTAAAATTTGGAAGGTGCATTGGAGGATAACACTACAGAGATTTTCCATTGATGCGAAGAATATTATCTATTTGAGAAAAAGAAACATTTGTTTCTGATGATCTGTCATTGTAATGTCTAAAAGATAGTGTATTAATATTAGAAATAAATATAATAATTTCAATATATTCCAATTGATAATGTAATAGGTTTGTACCTTATAATTGAAGTTGTTGTTGTTGGGAATATATAATGTCATCAGTTAGGATTTTCCAGGTTGGAAACCAATCAATTTCAGTTTGAGAAATGGAATTTGAGAATAAAATTTTGGCAAATAGTCTTCGTAAAGAATATCCCATTCCCAAAGCCTATACATCTTGTAGTGCTTGTATGAATTCGTTGCCTAAGGATAGAAGTCCCATGGCTTAACATGTTTCTCTAAATGTATGATAAGTAATTTTTTTCAACGTTCTGATAGACTCATATAAAGTTTCTCCTGTGACATTTGTTAATAGAATACGCTAGTAATGTATTTCTCCAGAAGAGGGGACCACATAGTATAGTTTGCTAATAATGAAACCATGTTTGTGCGGGTACCATTTCTTTTCATGATAGTGGTATAAAAATCATGCTAGAAATTCTGCATACGTAAGATTTATGCCTTCTAGATACATTAGATTTGCATTAAACCATGCTGTGAACATGGTATCAGAAATGATGCTCTTATTCATGTTGTCTTATATTTTATCATAGTCTGAATATGTGACATTGTTTTATCCTGGTAAATGAAATTATAGTCTCTCAACTGGAGGATATCTATAGTGGATATCATAAGAGAAAGTCCTCCAAGAAGCTTCACAAGGTGAGATGTACCGGCAATCATAATACATTTTAATCTCTTCGACACCCTTGTCGTGAAGATTTTATTGCTGCTATCAAATAGTGTTGCGGTAATAAGATCGTAGACCTTGCTAATATATTTAAAATTTTATTTAATATAGGATGACGAATTGAAAACTTATATATTGTGAGGAGAATTATATTTTAACATCATAGTTGAATTTTATTGAACAACAACCCGATTGTCCTACAGTAAACCATTTTTGAGAATAGTACAACATGGATTTTTTCTCTGATAGATGACATAACCATCATCTTCTACTTCTGTTTGGGGAAAAAAAATTGGATAATACATTGAGCATTTTAAACTCCTCATACAAGGTTAGCGACGATTGGCTTCACCATGTGGTCCATGGATCATAAAATTGCAGACTGCTGCATGTTGTTGAGGGAAGGCACCATTGTTTTTAATTTCTATAGAAACAATTATATTACTATTTGATGGAGTGACCAACTGGCATTCTTGACTATAAAATAATTGAATGTGCACATGCGGCAATCCTATTCATTGAAACTTCACTCTACAAACAACTACATTGGAAATTGAACAGAAGAAGAAGAAAATTTCAAAAACATTTAACAAATTCTAGTTGCAGTAGTCATTAAAAACATGCAGATCTTAGTGACATAGTTACATTCCTTCTTGAGAATTTCCGAAGAAGGATCCTTCTCATAAATCATTCCCGAGTTGTTGGAATTTTATGATGAAAATTTGCAATAGTATATGAAGACAGTCCGATGGGTGCAGGTTGTTTACTTTAACAGATTGAGAAACATCAGGCCACATTAGATTGCATGTAAATGTTAAAAAAATATCGGGATACCCTTCCTAATTACAGATTGACATTTCATCTTGGTAATTCCGAATCATATATCATTGGCCACCTATAAAAGTCGAAAGTAAAATGATACGCTTCCCACATTAGGAACCATCCCGATCACCCCTAAGGAAAGCATCTTGTAACCCATTGTATAGCTCTGCCCTTAAGAACTTTTGGATGTAGTGAATAAAAGATAATCTTTGGGACTTAATCATTATGTATGCATCTACAATAAACTATTGATGAAGCCTCTTAGAAAAAAGAAGGTTGTAAAATTCATAGAAAAGTGATTGAAGGTGAAAGGAGAAATATTCTCACATTATAACATTCATGACTTTCGCATTGTCCTTAAACGGTGTAGTGTGATGGGATATGTTGCCAACATATACATCCTCTCCACCCATGAAAACCAATGTATATTGAAGAGGAAGGTATAGTTGGTGAAACTCATCAATGCGTTGTAAGCAACCGTCTTTGCTTTTAATGATGATATTTATCTAATTATTTAGAACTTCGATGTCGTCGACAATGGGCATTGCAATCTCAGAAGTAGTTTCTAAGTTGTATGTTTGTGCATCCCTTCCTCATCTTTTAATAAGTCATAGTTTTAAATTTGTAATGACATGTGTCTCAATAACATCCCTTTCTGTTCTGAATTGTTGTGATAATCTGTTATCTTCATGAAGCATATTCTGTAGCTTTTGAGAAATACTGACATCAATAATCGAGTATTTGTTTCTATTATCAAAACTGTATAAAATATGTGTAGTGGTAGTGAGATTTTCAAGAGACAATATTTATGTATTCCCACATACTACATTACATATTTGACTTCCTGTACTATATTATGAGCATCATTTGCAGTTTCGTATACATAGAATTGAGCAAACATGGGTGGTTTTTCATCAGAATAACATAAACTACCAATGCGATGGTGGTTTTGTCAATTTAATCTAAATATATTTAGAGACCCACCACAATTCACAGATTTTTCTACTTTACCTCCCAATGATGTAAATGCAAACATAGAGTTTTAAATGTGCTGGTGATCATGTTATTATTTAGAATTTGGACAACATTTACTAAAAAGAAATGTTCTAAGGTATTTGGGACATGCAGCCAAAGGTTGTAAAGCTATTTTTCCCATTGAGAAACATATTTATGAATGAGGTACATGTCTATAGATATATATTTTATTCCTCTCTTCATACCATAAGGTAGAACCGCAGTGCTCACATATTTTAGAATGGTCTCTACATTCGAAATATTCTGAAGAGAAAAGAATTGAAATAGATGCTATGAATTCAAAAATATAGAGCTTGTTTAACATTATATTACACTCACAATCTGTGTAGTAATAAATGTGTTTATTTATTGTAAATATCCTATTTATTAAAAATTTTGATGTTGTATTGAAATATCTGCATCATTAATCATCATGTTATTTTTTGATGATGAATTTTAACAGTTAGAAATAATAGATTTAAAAAGAGTAATGTTCTTAATAGAATGTCCAAGTTGACATGCCTCTGAATTTGAATGCATGATAAATCATAGAGTTCATTAAAGGAGTAGTATCCCTGTAGGTACCTCTCATTGAATGTTTTTCATCAGTTTATTCTATGGAACCTGCATGGTTAGTAATATCTCCTTTGGAAAACACGATATGTGAATACGTTAGACGATATTAAAAAATTCTTATATATGAAGGAATTCATACATAATAAATGTGAGATGATAGTTGTAATGTGGAACATACCTTTGGATGAAAAAAGTATGCAGTTTCTAGTTGTAGTATAATTAGCACAGTCTGATAAAGTAGTAGTATGTTTAAGAGTAAATATTTTACTACATAGTAGACTTCACGTAGTGGTGTGTTTGGTGCTTACTATGATGAGGATGAATCAGTTGACTCCATAATAGTATAATCATTTGAAACCCTACCTTGTAAGAGTGATATTAGGACTGTATGTTGTGAAATTGTAATTTATAGTATTCAAATTAAATGTAACAGAAGTATAAATGTGTAAATGTTTACAGAAAGAAATCTAATTTCGTATCGTGGTTTTTGGTCAATTTTTTTGTTCTTTGATCCAATGTGTATCATTGATAGCTCTGAATACTCTTGAGGGACAATGGAATAGGGAATGGATTAATTATAGGGATACATGGTTATTATGTTTTCCGATAGTAATAAAAATAATAAAATGGGAGATAGTAAGCAAAACTAATCGTTGATGGATATAGATGATAATGCAATGCGGTGACGTAATTCCGTGTCAGTAGCTGGTGTGACCAGTTCTGGTGTAAAACAATATCTTATAGTCATTATTAACATAAAACATTCATTAATGTTGTAGTATATATTTTTAGAAAACATTTCTCTACTTTAAAGTGTTTGAATATAACGTTTGGAAAAATTTCTCACAGTTGAAAAATTAATGGGAAACGAAGACATACACCTTTGTGTTTGTCTCTCCCATGATGGCATCATAGGTTTAGGTGCAGTAATGTTTTCAGTGGTCATTCTACCTATGTATTTGGTAATATAGAAAACATGTAAGCTATTCATTCTTAAATAATGAAACTATTTTAGTAGTGGACAATATTTAGAAGACAACACGATTGATGTCGTTGATGTTGTAATCCTCTTTTAAGTATTACGTCTCTATATCTTGTCGGGGAGTGCATATTTTTTCTGTGTATCTATTTATATTATTGTTAAGAAACAGAACAGGACCACATAACCTTGCTATACAGTGTTGTGACCTCATAATAGAAAAGGTATAATATGAGGAATATAATGTAAACCATTGTAGTAATGATTACTCAAAGAAAAAATGCCCGATAATAATTAACATGTATACTTAGTTGATGTACTGTTCAAATAACATAGATCATGTAAATGTTGCAGTCATGTAGTACTTATATTGTGATTGTATTAAGTGATATGGTTGGTTGTACAGTTATAGTCATATACTATGAATATAAGACCATAGATTCCATCAAAAAAATAAGACTTCTGAGTATTGAAATAGGATTACGTACTATGATAGTTTAGTAAACTTATCTAAACCATTAAAAAATATAGTGTAGCATTGAATGGAGAGATATCCTAATGAACTTAGATAACATACCTTGCAGAAGGTAATATAGTTGTTGAACCAAGGACAACCTGTAACACCTCGAGATTTTATGAAAAATATTCTTAATTTCATTAATGACTTTTGTTGTACGCTACACCAAAAGGAACTTGCACAACACGCATCCATGAATTGCCTTGCATTACACGCAATCGTGACCTTCCTTGGTAGCGTCTATAGTACGTAATACCGAGTTTCAGTAAACAACGATATGCTATTAAAATATTATTAAAACTAGCCGTTATGAATAGAAATAACAACTTTTTGAAATTTTGTAAATTTTATTTTTCAAAATGGACATCGTTTTTTGATTCAGAATATCGTAATTAGCTTATGGTAAAATTTTGGTACTTTTCGGATAACTTTCATATTCTGATGTATAGTGAAAGTTACTAAATATTAATTAAAAACAACTTTTTTAATCAAAATAATTAATAGTGATAAATTATTAATTTTCGTGGTTTTAAAGTACATTTAGAATTTAATTTTACAATTTAATTCAATTTTTTTCATTGGATGTAATTTCACATTTAAACCAGACATAAACAAGTGGCAATCTTTTGATAGTTATTATCTTTTAAAAACATGCTATTTTTTTGATGAAGGGAATTAATTTTAAAATTAGTTTATGTAACTGATATGTTTTGAATTTGGTAAAATAAACATCATTTTTGAATTCATAATATCAAATATAGCTTCGGCCTAATTTTTGGTATTTTTCTGGAAACTTTCATTTTTTGATGAATAGTGAAACCACTAAGTGGTAGTTACAAAACTGAATTTTTCATAAAACTTAATTTTACCGCTTTTGTGAGTGGAATTTTGAAAATCCGAGAGACACGGTTAATATCAAGGATTAAAATGTGGTTCAATGAGATAAAAATACTTTTTGGTGAATAGTAACTTTTTACCTTTATTTACCACAATTAAAAGTAAATAGGGTAATTATGGGTAAAAAAGATATTATTATTACCATAACACATGTCCTAATTGTATTGGACAAGTGTAATTCGATCAAAAACAACCTTTGGAATAAAATATGACAATTTAGGCCCACTTGGATTAGATTAGGACATTTAATATTAATTTATTTAAAGAAGGGTTAAAATAGATAAAATCAATGTTTAATAAGTAAATAATTTTTAATATAGGGTAATACATAAGATAAATTCAGCTATAAATATTAATTAGAAAGCTAAAAATATTTCCTACATAATGGTATTTTATTTATAATTTTTATACATTAAATAATTTAATTTATTTATGACACAAAGATGATGCAGTAATTATCTTATTAATGAAATATTGACATAATTAATGTTATAAATACCCAAATAAATGTAATTTGAGATTTTTTATGAATTACAATACTTTTCTAGGTTAATATGACATTTTAGTATTGATTTAATTAACGTTTTTCTAATTAATCATTCTGTTATGATTTTCACAAAAATCAATTACCAAATAGTATCAAAATTGACATAAAATAGTTCTTAAAACAAATATTATATTATTAATTGTTATTTTATTCAAAAAAATCTATGGTTCGGCCAAATGACTTAGATAAGGTTATATATATTAATATTAAACAATTTGGGGTTAGTATGTCTTGTTATAGTATGTTTATTAACCTTATAGTGTAAGAAAACAAGAACACACGATAAAAGTAAAATTATTTAACTTAAGGTTAAATCTAAATGATAAGGTTAAAATAGAAACCTAAACTTGTCTAAATTCTATTGGATGAGATTATTTAGACCCATCCCGACCTTAGCTTCGAAATAAATAAATTTGGAGCTACTAAAAACCGAATATGACTTTATAATAAAATAATATTTTTAGTTTTTCAAAAGGTGTCCTCTCATCCCTTATAAAAAGGAACCTCCTCCCTCTCTTCCTCACACCACTTTGAGCCTTTATGATCGGACAACCCCTACCAAATTATCTTCTCCACTTCTATAGAAACATCTTAGAGGTTCTGGTATTCTTCAACGTCCAATTTTAGTACCCTAAGAGGAGGTCTCAAAGAGGCGCTTCAAAGAAGAGGTAATGTCTGTTACTGATTCCTTCAACTTTATTTCTTCTTCCACTTCTTCTTCTTTATTTGTTTCATTATGAAGTAATAACATCAGTATAAATCATATACCGATATGTTATTATAAGTATGAAACAACCCTATTTCACCATCTATCAATCCTACGGACAACGAAATCACCACACGTGCGTACGTACGGAATACCGTCTCCATGCCGTGGTGAAATCTGTTTTTCCACCAACACCTTAAATGGAACGGTATAATGGTGTAATGAATAACCATATATGGTTATTATAACATCATACTGATTCAGATATATTATTCCATCCACTCCAATTCTATTCAATAATTATGGGAACGATATAATCGCTCGTGCGTACGTACGGACTACCGTCTCCACGACGTGATGAGATTCATTCTCCATGTTAACCATACATGAATGATCATAATGTTTATATAATGAATAATAATAAAATATATTAATTATATGGGATTTATGTATATATATATGTATTTCATCTATTTAGTTTTATTCAATTCAATAATGAAACGAAAACAGCGTTCATGCGTACGTACGGCCTACCGTCTCCATGAATGGTGTATTCATTTCTTTTATCGATCTATAATATATATATGTATATGATGAATATATATTATATATAAATCATGTTTTACATTCTGTAATTATGTAAATCATGATATAAGAATTAATATCAAGAACGAAAAGTCGAAACACATACGATAAATGAAATGATTTTACCAAAAACGCTGCTTTAACATAGAATTTACAAAAGAACGGGTAATATAAAGTCATAAGTGAAACATATATGATATCATAACAATGAATATGATTCTGTAATAAGTCAATGACATTATTTATATCATTATACAGTATTTTTGGATACGTACGAATCATATCAGACCTAAGGTAAGGGATAATTTTGCAAATCTCATTTTTATCTGAGATTTCTTATTCGTAAGTATTTACAGGGGTTATTGTTATCATCCATGTCCATGTTTCCTAAAAATGGTTTCATGTATGTTTAAAGTCCTTTTTACCCATTTTTACTTATACCCAATGGTATGGAAGGAATCTTTCTTTTATTTACCCAACAAGGTACTTTTTGACTTTTTCGACAAAAGTACGAGAAGAATGTTTTTGTTAATGTATACGGCATGAAAGGATTTTTACGGTTTTGTAAAGCCTATTTTTAATGAATCTTCCTCCAAAATATTTCATGGCTATTTTCAACAAAGTCGTTTTCTTTTAAAATTGCATGAAATTTTGTGAAAAGAAAATGATTTTGAAGAAGAAAGGATATTTTACTCAATAATTCATTTCAAGTGTTTTATAGAAACCATTTTCCATCTAAGATGAAATTATTTGCATATGTGTATTTTTAAAGTGTAACGTCTCTATGATTTAAATGGTTTCACTTTCTTATAATGAAATGATATACATTTTTATGGATTATGTTATGATGGGATGATGTTTATGAAACCCATTTTTATTCTTTGGGTTATGATGAATGTTTTAAGTTTATTCTGTGGCACAAGTAAGAATGATTTAATTATGAGATGGGTGGGACCTATATCTCCCTCCAATGCATTGGGTAATGATTTATATCTCATGAGATAGACATGGATGGAACGGTATGTTAATCCGGTTCAGTGTTACAGGAATGAAACGAGGAGTGAACTCGATTCAGAAAGGGACTTTGTCCACTAAGATGGTCCTGGCAGGAATGCCTTGGCTACTATGGAAATCATAACATGTGCTTAATGGTTTCCACAATTACATGTTTTATTACCATTCAATTTTATCATGATTTATGTTCCTTTATGATATACGCCTTACGTACTTCCAAGATTTATGTCTTTGCTCATGGTTTTAATGTTTTGATTTCATGTTCAAGTTTTTGCTTTCAAATGTTTATGGATTGTTTTATGTTCTCTATGTTTTCCCTTACTGAGCATTTGAGATCACCCTTTTTATGTTTTATTTTCCCCAGGAAATAAAGAATGGTTTTAGGTAAGGAAACAAAAAGGGGAAGATCGTTATGGGAGATGATGAAGATCTTTCAACATGATTAGTTGTTTATATTCCGAGTTTCCAAAGACACTAAACTATTACGATCCTTGTGTGTCTTTTTTGTTATGTATTGAGTATTCCGCAAAAGTAATGTAATGTCCATGTACGTCAAGCTTCGGGTCTCTACAGTTGGTATCAGAGGAAAGGTTTAGTCAACCTTTGGAAACATGGACGCGAAAATGTTAGTGAGATCCCTAGAGATATTTCCAAGGTATGTGTAGGGATGTCCCTAAGGATAAGTATATGTATAGGATATAGTCCTAGAACTATAGTAACGATCTTAGAATTTATCTTAAGATGTTAGATATTGAGGGTTCTCCCCCTTTACTATGTTGTTTTCCCTAGCATGATTTTTGCCTCTCACACTATTCTTTTTGGGTTTTAGAAAATGGTTGGAAACAAGATGATTCATGATAATGGAGGATATGATGGAAAATGGAATGATATTCTTCATGAGCAACCACATGAAATAGGATTTGGAAGTCCAAACCTCATTATTATGCCAAATCATAAATCTCATAATATGATCAAGAAAATCAAATTTGGTAAGTTTCCTTACTCGGCTAATAAGAGAAAGGTGGAGTTTCATGATGATCATAGAGGAAAGAACGTTCAATATACCCTATGTAAATCATGTGAGAAGAGGCATCAAGGAGAATGTTTCAAAGGAACTGCAAGATGCTTTGGGTATGGAAAAGAAGGACATAAAGCCAGTAAGTGCAAAGGAAAATGTTCAGTTAACACTAGGAATGAGGATAATGGTATTGCTACGACATCAACAATGGTAAAATGTTTTAAATGTGGAATGTACGGGAATTATGCAAACCAATTCCCTAAGGGAAAGTCTCATGAAGAGAATCAGTATGGTCGTATGGGTAGTATTTATGTTGACGATGATGAAGAGACTACAAATGATATGTGAGTTGAAATAATTGTTGACGCTCGATCAATGGTTTAATAAGGTAGTGGAATGATTATATGTTTATCAAGTGTAATGTTGTATAAGTAATATCATGGTACGATGGAATAAAGACACATCTAAGGATTGTTACACTGTTGTATTTCCTTAAGTTTTGAAAGTGTATGATGAATGGTACCAGTAACCATGAATGGTTATTCAGATATTTTTGGAAAGTAGATGATATGTGCATAATGAATTCATAAGAAGAAAATAAAATGTTTGATAATATTCATGAGCTAATGAGTGATTTAAGGAAATAATTATATCATGGTTTGAGTATATAGAATTTTAGGGTTTTGTTATGTGGAAAGAGTTAACTTTTGACAACACTCATGTTTTCACTAAGGTTCAATGGGTATTCATTTTTTTCAAGAGAATACATGATTAAGGATTTCAAACATTTGGAATGTGACCAACAAGAATTATCTTATGATATATGGGGATCAACGATCGTATTAACATGCTTGTTATATGAAATATCTGGTAATTGTTTTCACTATAATATGACAATGGACTTCAATATTATCGATAAGCCTAAAGATTGGAATGGAATATGTTGGACATAAGTTAGTATTGTTTAAGGATAGAACCTTTTTCAATATTATTTATGGGATGTTATAGTAATGTAGTTTTAGAAAAATGACAACATGCAGGATGGGCGACAACCCATCTCGTCAGACAAGACTGTGGGAAATGAACCCACAACCGAAGTGCGACTGACCTTTATCACCTACCACTAGCCTACAAGAAGCCCCTGTTTAGTAGAAACTAGTTTTATTATATTAAGCTGTATGATATGTGAATTTTAAGTCCATTTTAGGAACCATATATGATTAATCTCACTATAGATGTACTAATGTATTTTTTTGATAACTTTTCTAACCTTTTGTTTGAGGCAGATGGAATGGCCCATCATTCTATCACATGATTTTCTAAAACATAATGAATGACAAATTCAACATCATTTCTATAAGATATGAAGTGGAAATTGTCCAAAGAACGACCAATGGTGAGACTATACCAAAATCACGAAAGTATTTCTTCTAATTCCAATTTCATCAACTTTAGGGAAATGATCTTGAAAAACAAAAATGTTGTCCTAGTGCTCTTATATTCGATGAATCATATAGTACCTTAGATCATCAAAAATTTATGGCTTTGTTATTTCTAGATTTTCCATAGCCATGTTCTCTACCACTCTCCATCAGAACATGATGGTTAGATTTCTCTTCCATGTCCATATTTTAACCTGTGTAGAAACCCAGTGATTAGTTTATTTGGGTAACTGTTACGTTTCATACTTTATTTTTAAAGATTGGTTTTGGTATTCCTTTTTAAAATGTGGGTTTCTATCAAAGAAACTTTCGAGTAGTAAACCATTTATAACCCCGATGAATTTTGAGGGCAAAATTCATTTTAAGGGGGGTAGAATGTAACACCCTGAGATTTTATGACAAATATTCTGAATTTCATTATTGTCTTGTGTTGTACGCTACACCAAATGGAGCTTGCACAACACACATCCTTGAATTTCCTTGCATTACACGCAATTGCGACCTTCCTCGGTAGCGTGTGTAGTACGCAATACAGAGTTTCACTAAACAACGATATGCTATTAAAATATTATTAAAACTAGCTGTTATAAATAGTAATAACCACTTTTTAAAATTTTTTAAATTTTATTTTTCAAAATGGACTTCATTTTTGGATTCGGAATATCGAAATTAGCTTATGGTGAAATTTTGGTACTTTTCGGATAACATTCATATTCTGATGAATAGTGAAAATTACTAAATTTTAATTAAAAAAAACTTTTTTAATCGAAATAATAAATAGTGATAAATTACTAATTTGAGTGGTTTTAAAGTATATTTAGAATATATTTTTACAATTTAATACAATTATGTTCATTGGATGTAATTTCACATTTAAACCAGACATAAACAAGTGTCAATCTTTTGATAGTTATTATCTTTTAAAAACACGCTCTTTGTTTTGATTAAGGGAATTAATTTTTAAATTAGTTAATGTAACTGATATGTTTTGAATTTGGTAAAATAAACATCATTTTTGAATTCATAATATCAAATATATCTTAGGCCTAATTTTTGGTATTTGTTTTGGAAATTTTCATTTTTTGCTGAATAGTGAAACCACTAAGTGGTAGTTAAAAAAACTGAATTTTTCATAAAACTTAATTTTACCGCTTCTGTGAGTGGAATTTCGAAAATCCGAGAGACACAGTTAATATCCAGGACTAAAATGTGGTTCAATGAGATGAAAATATTTTTTGGTGAATAGTAATGTTTTTACCTTTATTTACCACGGTTAAAAGTAAATAGGGTAATTAAGGGTAAAAATGATATTATTATTATCCTAACACATGTCCTAATTCTATTGGACAAGTTTAATTCGACCAAAAACAACCTTAGGAATAAAATATGACCATTTAGGCCCACATGGATTAGATTAGGACATTTAATATCAATTTATTTAAAGAAGGGTTAAAATAGTTAAAATCAAAGTTTAATAAGTAAATAATTTTTAATATAGTGTTATACATAAGATAAATTCGACTATAAATATTAATTAGAAATATAAAAAGATTTCCTACATAATGGTATTTTATTAATAATTTTTAGACATTAAATAATGTAATTTATTTATGACACAATGATGATGTAGTAATTATCTTATTAATGAAATATAGACATAATTGATGTTATAAATACCAAAATAAATGTAATTTGAGGTTTTTTATGAATTAAACTACTTTTCTTGGTTAATATGACATGTTATTATTTATTTAATTAACTTTTTTAGAATTAATCATTCTTTTATGATTTTCACAAAAATCAATTACCAAATAGTGTCAAAATTGACATCAAATAGTCTTTAAAACAAATATTATATTATTAATTGTTATTTTATTCCTAAAAATCAAAGGTTCAGCCAAATGACTTAGATAAGGTTATATATATTAATATTAAAGATCTTGGGGTTCGTTTGGCTTGTTATAGTAAGTTTATTAACCTTATAGTGTAAGAAAACAAGAAGACACTGTAAAAGTATAATTATTTAACTTAAGGTTAAATCTAAATGATAAGGTTAAAATAGAAGCCTAAACTTGTCTAAATTCTATTGGATGAATAAATTTAGACCCATCCCCACCTTATCTTCGAAATAAATCAATTTAGAGCTATTAAAAACCTAATATGACTTTATAATAAAATACTATTGTTAGTTTTTCCAAAGGTGCCCCTCCCCTCCCTTATAAAAGGGAACCTCCTCCCTCTCTTCCTCACACCACTCTGAGCCTTCATGCTGGGCCAAACTCTGCCAAATTGTCTTATCCACTTCCATAGAAATATCCTAGAGGTTCTTGTATTCTTCAAAGACAAAATTTAGTGCCCTAAGAGAAGGTCTCAAAGAGGCTCTTCAAAGAAGAGGTAATGTCCATTACCGATTCATTCAACTTTATTTTTTCTTCCACTTCTTCTTCTATAGTTGAATCATTATTAAGTAATAACATCAATATAAATCATATACTGATATGTTATTATAAGTATGAAACATCCCTATTTAAAAATCTATAAATCCTACGAAAAAAGAAATCACCACGCGTGCGTACGTACGGAATATCATCTCCATGCCGTGGTGAAATCTGTTTTTCCACCAACAACATAAATGGATGGGTATAATGGTGTAAATAATAACTATATATGGTTATTATAACATCATAATTATTCTGATATAATATACCATCCACTCCAATTCTATTCAATAACTATGGGAATGATATCATCACTTGCGCGTACGTACGGACTATCGTCTCCACGACGCGATGAGATTCAATCTACATGTTAACCATACATGAATGATCATAATGTTTATATAATGAATAATAATGAAATATATTAATTCTAATAGATTTATGTATATATATATATATATATATATGTATTTCATCTATTTAGTTTTATTCAATTCAATAAGGAAACGAAGACATCGATCATGCGTACGTACAGCCTACTGTCTCCATGAACGGTGTATTTCATTTCTTTTATCGATCGATAATATATATATACATATGATGAATATATATTATATATAAATCATGTTTTAAATTCTGTAATTATGTAAATCAGGATATAAGTATTAATATCAATAACTACAAGTCGAAACACATACGATAAATGAAATGATTTTACCAAAAACGCTGCTTTAACCTGGAATTTACAAAAGAACGGGTAATATAAAGTCATATGTGAAACATATATGATATCATAACAATAAATATGATTCTGTAATAAGTCAATGACATTATTTAAATCATTATATAGGAGGTTCGGATTCGTGTGAAGCATATCGGACCTAAGGTAAGGGATAATTTTGCAAATCTCATTTTTATCCGAGATTGCTTATTCGTAAGTATTTACTGGGGTCATTGTTATCATCCATGTCCATGTTTCCTAAAAATTATTTCATGTATGTTTAAAGTCCTTTTTACCCATTTTTACTTTTACCCAATGGAATGGAAGGAATCTTTCTTTTATTTACCCTACAAGGTACATTTTGACTTTTTCGACAAAAGTATGAGAAGAATGTTTTTTAACGTATATGTCATGAAAGGATTTTTACGGTTTTATAAAGCCTAGTTTTCATGAAGCTTCCTCCAAAATATTTCATGGATATTTTCAACATAATCCTTTTCTTTTAAAATTGCATTACATTTTGTGAAAAGAAAATGAATTTGACGAAGAAAGGATATTTTCCTCAAGAATTCATTTCAAGTGTTTTATCAAAACAATTTTCCATCTAAGATGAAATTATTTTCATATGTGTATGTTTCAAGTGTAATGTCTCTATGATTTAAATGGATTAAATTTTCTTATGATGAAATGATATCCATTTTTGTTATGGATTATGTTATGATGGGATGATGTTTATGAAACCCATTTTTATGCTTCGGGTTATGATGAATGTTTTATGTTTATTTTATGGCACAAGTAAGAATTATTTAATTATGAGATGGGTGGGACCTACATCTCCCTCCAATGCATTGGGTAAAGATTTATATCTCATGAGATAGACATGGCTGGAATGGTATGTTAATCTGGTTCAGTGTTACAGGACTGAAACGAGGAGTGAACTCGATTCAGAAAGGGACTTTGTCCACTAAGATGGTCTTGGAAGCAATGCCTTGACTACTATGGAAATCATAACATGTGATTAATGGTTGGCAGAATTACATGTTTTATTCGCATGATTTTTTATCATGATTGATGTTCCTTTATGATATATGCCTTACGTACTTCCAAGATTTATGTCTTTTCTCAAGGTTTTAATGTTTAGATTTCATGTTAATGTTTTTGATTTCAAATGTTTATGGATTGTTTTATGTTCTCTATGTTTTCCATTACTGAGCATTTGAGCTCACCCTTTTTATGTTTTTTTCCCTAGGAAATAAAGAATGGTTTTAGGTAAGGAAACAAAAAGGGGAAGATCGTAATGGGAGATGTTGAAGATCTTTTAACATGATTAGTTGTTTATATTCCGAGTTTCCAAAGACACTAAACTATTAAGATCCTTGTGTGACTTTTTTGTTATGTATTAATTATTCCACAAAAGTAATTTAATTTCCATGTACGTCAAGCTTCGGGTCTCTACACAACCTGAGTAAATTGACCATTCATATTAGTACACATTCCAATGGATAATGCAAGACAAAAGAGCAGAGTAATTTTTTGGGCTTACCGTTACTTTTGTAGGAGAATGAATTTAATATACTCAATGGATGATTGTAACCATATCATTAATGCACTGGTATCCTAATTTTCATACAAATAAATTTAATTTCTTTGTTGTGTTGCTGTAATGGAATGTAAAAATGTAAAGTACAAACAATAAATAATTAGACATAATTTGTAACAGTAATTAATGTAGAGAAAATAAAAAGATGTAAGTAATGAATGAAGAATTATGTTTGTGTTCAAATATATAGTATTACTGCATAACTGAATTCGGTTTAACTACAGTTAAATCAAATAAGTAGTAGGCTTAATATGTCAACGACGAAAACATACATGATATGGAGGTATCATTTTTTATAATATAAATTAGGTATAGTACATGGATGATACTAAGCTCTTCGAGGATGATGATTTAGTTAATAGTGGAGACATGTATACAGAAATAAACTTGAATCCCTAGAAATTTGATAGGTTAACCAAAACCAGAATAAGGAATATGTCACATGAGCATAGTACGGAAGGATGATTTTAGATGTTCTTTGAAAACCAAAAACAATATCCTAGGTTTATAAATGCGATTAGTCATAGAAAACTGTTTTTCATGGTTAATGTAGGTAGGGGAGAGGACTCGGCTGTGGTAGATCCATAGGAGGATTAGTCTGTTGTGGAAAATATGCAGGTGTTGTAGATCTGGAAAGAGGATATGATTCCCGATGTACCAAAGTCAAAGTAAATGCTTGAGAGGATAGTTGAGATCTGGAAGAGCTGATGACTATTGTTTAGAGGGTTCTGTAATAGTCAGAGAAGATGAGGATCATCTTTAAAGGGATACAGTATAGCTAAAACCCTACAATCCACAGAGAGGAAATACGGGAGGGTCGGGGGTAGAGGCTTGTGGATTTTGGAGGATTATTTGATGGTGGTATACAACTGTTGAGTCATGTCTTCTTCATATATTGACTTTTAGGATGATAAAATCTTACATAAGAAGATATATAGATATTATACAACATATTGTACACGTGTGTAAATATATATATTTACTTGAGTCTTTTATCAACTAAACGATTCTAATTTTTTTAAACAAAATCTGATATATATTTATAAATATACATACATCTATAAATTTATATTTTCATGTATATAAACATATATATAATGTTTTCATATATATATATATATTATGAAATTATATAATACGTTGTATAACATACGTTTCTAAATACATATATTCATGTGAGAATATATATGTGTGTGTGTGTGTGTATTTTAATATATATACATATTATTTAGGTTATGAAATGTGAATGTTAAATGATTTTAATAATAAATATATTAATCGTAAGATGTGTTGTGTAATAATGGTAAATGTTATTTTTCAAATTGAATAGATGAGAGACAAATTAGGAATTAAATATGACTCGTGAATATTGGGTGTCTGTGAAAGTTAAATTTTTAATGGGATAAAGATGTGAGAATGAATTGATTAGAGAGATAATTATAAAAATTAAACAATATAAGGGTCGCCTGAAATTAATATATAATAATTATTACCATTGTTACAAAGAAAAATTATTATTAAATAATTAATGGATATTTTTTTAATAAAATTTCAAAATATAACATACATAAATTGGACACATTTCTTAAAGGGTTTTGATGAATATCAGAATAATGAATCATAATTATTCCACACATCATATTTCATGTCATATAATTGTGTGTAAATATTTATATTGACATGAGTGTGGTTAACCATAAATGTTGAAATAATGTTTGGGTTGTGAAATTTTTTATGTATATATATATATAAACATATATATTCATGTACGTATATAAGTATTTATATTCCACTTTGTTGTATATATATATATATTCAATAATTTTATATATGAGAGTGCATGTTTTAATTTACTGAAAAATTAAATGAATGGGATATTAAATATGAATGATAATAATAAATAGGATAATAATATTGATTAATAGATGAAATTGAAATATCAAATTAAATTATTAATTGTATAGTACATTTTTAATTAAATTATGGAATTGAGTAAAAATTGTATAAAACATGATTTTGATCGAATTAAAGTGGAATAAATTTTTTAATTAATTAAAAAAGAACTGAATATGAGATTATAGAGAGAATATTGAAATTGTGAATTAAAATAATATTAATGAGATTTTAATGTTTCAAAATATTTTAAATTAATTTAAAATGAGTTTTATAAATTAAATGATGTTTTATTATTAAATAATTGAAATTTATTATGATATTTCATTTACAAATCGGTTGAAAAAATACCCTATATATATTAAAATTATTTATATCATATCTCCCTCAATACTAATCAGATTAATGTAGAGTCAGTTTCATTTGATTGTTCCTAATTAGTAGAAGGTAATAGAATATTTTTCATAAATTAGTTGAATTACAATATCGATATTTAGTATAATTAAATCATAAAATTTAAATTATAGAAGTTAGAGAATCAAATGATTTTGGATTCTCTTTAGACCATGAAAATATTGTTACTCATCCATATTAGGGATAAAAATCAAGGCATGGGATCATTAATTTATCATTTAATTGAATCATGTGGGTAGGGTTATTATTTTTGTCTTCTTTGGGAATATGGTTGGAACTGAATTAATAATGATAATCAACATGTTTAAATGAAATTTAAGTGGAAGGGTTCTTGAATCACATGATTTTACAACTATTCATCCGTTGGTATTTTGAATTTTACAATCTATATTTCTCATTCAATATTACTTTTATTTGATTTTTTCACAATATATGATATGTTTTGAAAAATATATAGTGTGACGTTTGTTTTCTTGAAAAAAAAGAAATTGGATAACCAATAATATTTGGATAATATAATGGGTTCCCCAAGAAAATTTTGGTTTGTTTGAAAATATCATCATAAAAGATGAGTGAAATTCTTGTAAAGACCTTACTACATATGAAAATGTGAAAATTCTATATGCTATGTGTGTATGATGTGGTGTTATTGTGGTGGATGTGAAGAGCCGTCTTGATATGTCTTGGGTTATAATGGATAATGAATGAATTAACTGAATTGAAAAGTATGATTTATGTGGTTAATTCTTATATTTATGAAATATATGGATGGATAAATAAACTATCTTAACAAATAATATTTTTTTTGGTAAATGGTAAATCATGAAAATGGATTATCTAAGATAAAATGTGTCTAGTGGTATGAGGCATGTTTATTTACTGTTGTGATTTTAGATATGGTTGTGAAAGATGGAATTATATAAAATGGTCGGTAGCTTATTTGTGAATTCAAAGTATGGGATTTTGTTCTTTTATTCTATATTTATATATCCTATATATTATTTTTATTTCTATAGGCTCTACACCCTTATCAATAACTATGTGTCGACACTCGTATAGTCACAAGGGGGAGTTTTTTCAAACATACCATTTGTAGTGTGGATGGATGACCACCCTATCTTCCATTCTCCCACTTTTAGGATATAATAAGGAAATTAATGAGTTGTGATGACCACATGTTAAAAGTTCAACAATCGAGTTGTGGTGTGATGGGCAAGATGTGTGTTGGTGGGATGCGATATTTTGTGATGGCCTAGGTGTGTGCGGGTAGGATGAGATGTGATGTGATGTTATACAGAAGCGGTGGGAATGATTAGACATATGATTTTGGTGTATGAATATTTAATATTATTGGGAAAGGGTGGGGGTTCCCATATCATCAATTTTATTTATATTATATTAATATACTTGGATGCGTTTTTTGGTGAGTGAGCCCTTGTGGGATTTAGGTTTGGTTAGATGACTTTTCTAGGTGTAGTTTGGTTCCTCTATTTTTCTCGCGGGTGAATTAATATTCTCTTATAACACATACATAATATACTATGTTTTTCCTACTGAGTATACCTATATGATAACTCTACATATAAAATTTTGTTTTTCAATATTCTATGAGGGAAATGTAGAACGAAATGGACATTTATATTTCGGACCATTTGAGTTGTTGTTGTGTTTCTACCATAGATTTTTTTATTTTGTTCTTTAATTTGAAGGATTATATGAATTTATTTCATTTACACATAATTTTTTCTATGGTTTGACTTTAATTTATTTTATTTCATGCGGTTATTATGAATTATTTATTCTATCTCCCGATATTGTTTTTATAAAGAGGGAAATGTCTCCAATATCATGAGATTATTATATGCTTACTACATGTGCCATCCTATGGCCATTTTGAGGAGATAATTTGGGTTTATTATTTCTCACCCTTAATTAATATATCACTGGTGGGAGGGGGTCATGAGAAAACCCATATTTCCAGATTTTATACGTATTTTCAAAAATGGTTTTAAATGGAACAATTATTTTAATATTTAGAATAGTTTTTCTTATTGGGGTAAGTGTTCTCTCCAAACCACTATTTTCCTCATGATATTAAATTAAATAACCCAAAATTTTATCAATTTAACTTACCTTATTATAATATTGAACCCAATAAATAATTTATTCTCATAATAGAATAATGAAATAAGTGAAATTTAAATAAATTAACATATACATAAGGAATAATAACAGGACCCATATGATATTAACATAAAAATTAAGATTAGTATTCTGACTAATAGAATACTAACTTCACCCATAAATGATAAAATTACATTTAGGCATCTTATAAATAAAAACAAGACACACTTATATCCTAGTGTATGTGAATAAGTATTTTAAAATAATAAATTATGTGATGTAATTTTTTGAAAAATATAAATGTTTATTAACAATTTTAAAATTAATATAATGATTTATAATAAGATTTATTTTTGTAAAATAGAGTAAATAAATAATATTTCGTTGTATTATAATTATAAAATTATTTTATTAGACCTTAATAAAATTTTAAAATTGTTATATGATTAGTTATAATTTTTGAAATGTTGTTTTTCAAATAAATTTAAATTTGATTTTATTTTCATTTTTAGAAAATTATTTTCATAAAATATAGTTTATTTTTTAATTATACATGTAAAAAAAATTTTAGGGATATTTTTTTATTTTCATAAAGTAGTTGAATTTTTAGTGAATATTGAAATATTATTATGTAGGGTACATATATATTATTAGTTAAATACTCTTTTCCTTGAGGAATTTATAATGTAAACACCATAATATAGAACAGTAATAAATTATATAATATATTTAGTTATAATGCTCAAACTATTCATAGTCTTGAGACAAAATAAAAATAAAATGTGTAAAATAATGAGAAAACACACCTCTCATGCCCAATAAATACCACCCCTTACAACCTCTTCACCTCACTCCAACCAATTCATGATACATTTATATTTTCATCCCAATCCTATTAGAAATATACTCCCACCCATCCATTATCAATTGATCCCATAAAATGATAAAACCCATTTTTTCAATAGAGGTTCCCATGTATAAGAAATTCAAGAGGTAATATCCTCTTTATTTTCCTTCTAATTTCATTTTATTTTCATTTATTTTCATATTCTATCCTCAACTACACTAATCAAAGTAGAATGATAAGTTCGGTTTCTTTTTTATACTGTTATTTTTTTTATTTTAATGTAGTAATACATCTTTAAATATCATCCCTAATCATTTTCTTCTAAAAACATAAAAATCACCTGTGATTTGTAAATTAATAGCCATAATGGATTATGGATTTTAAATTTTCACTAAAGAAATCAAGGATGGTCATAAAACCAATATTACTTTTATATATATTATTTTTTATACATATTATAATTTATTAAATTTAATGGTAAAAATATATGAACATGATTTTAAATAATATAATATAAGCTCATAATGGTTTAAAAAACCACCAAAAAATTTGAATCATTATTCAATTACAATATATCAAATAAATAATCCAAATAAGATATAAACAAAAGTTATATAATATCAATTACAAATAATTTTCTCTTTATTAATGTATAATTTTTTTTCTGGATAATCATTCTAATTTTACATTATCTTCCATAGTTATAATAAAGTGAACTGATAATGAAAACCCTGAAAATAAACACTCCTAAATGTTGAAATTTAACTCTATAACTCTTCAAAAATGATATAAATCAACATAATAAAACTATATTAAATAATATAAATTAATAATATGTTATTGAGTTTTCTATTGATGAATTTTGTTTTATTATCCAGGATTCTATTGTGAAAAAATCACTCTAATGAATGGTACAGAGATTATCGAACCCAACAACATTTTTTTGTGTTTTCCCTCATTTAAACCATATTCTGTAAGGATGTTCCATTCATATTCAATAAATATCATATATTTACCCTTACCTTATATTTTTTTGGTATATACATGTTTCCAATCTTATTATATGAAAAATGAAAATATTTATTGAAAGAACTATTCTTTATAAAAATATATCTCTTACGAATCATGAGATTGTCTCGTCTTTATGATTATTATACCTTGTATATTGTTACCAATTTTATTTGGGAACCACATAGCCTATTCACGGATTTAGGCTTTATTAAATGAAACTCATTACATTCCACGGGTTTATTGATGTCCAATATTGAGACACATTATATGTGGAACACATGATTATGTAAATGTTATGATGCGACAGTTACACACATAGTTATATATAGCATCTAGATGTTATGATGTGACATGTGAGACCAATATTAAATAGCCCACTAAAGCATTGGGTAATGTGATGTATCTCATGGGATAATGTGAAATATTCATGGTAGCTAACCACTATGACATGATGTTCCATTTTTATGAATTTCCACATTCCATACCTTTATTTAATTCTTCCTCTAATGATGATGATGATGTGAGGATGATGATTATGATCCCCCCATGTTATATTTATTTATATTCTAATCTAACATCTTACAAGGATTTTATATCACCCAATTTGTCTATATATATCCTTATGTGATTACTAGTTATAAGGAGAACACGGGGTCCAATAAGAAGCTAGAGAAGAATGAATTAAATAATGTTGTTTTTTTATTTATATTTTCTTAATAGTCATAATTTTCCCATGAATGTAAATCATTGGATCCAACTTTTGTAACACTTGTATGTTTTTTATCATTAAATGTTATTTAATGGTCACATAATAAATGTAATGTCTCATTAGTAGGCATCTGTCCACAATTTAGCTAATTTAGTTATTAAGAATACCAAACCATATTATGAGACTATGTATAAATAACAACACATGAACTTTTTTTACAAGAATTCAAATAATTTTGAGCCCACAATATATGGCTTTAGTTTAAATTACAAAATGTAAAAAATTATTCATGTCTTTTTTAGGAATTGTTTGTTCAAACCTTTTCAATTTAAGAAAATAGTGGGAACTAGGAATAACTAGGCCAATAAAGAGTCTGGGTGATAATAAAACCATTTCCCAAATGACATCTCCATATACTTTTGAGGTGGAGTTGAAAATTAAATGGTGATTATTACCTTTATATAATAGGATATAAACTATAAGAAAAACATATTCAATTTATACCTTCCCCTAAGCGGTAGAAACAAGCTATCATGTATTTTACGTGATTATAACAATCATATTTTGGTAGATCATCTAATCCACTAGTCATAGAATCCCATGTCGACTCAATAGAGATGATATTTTTTCTGCTTCACCATTCTAAGATGGATAAGGTTACTCTTTCAATTTACCATCCAAATGTAGAGGCCTACCAATGGTGGGCATTAATTAGGAACACCGAGCTGATAGTATAAATTGAAGGGATATATTATGAAGAATTTAAGATATTTTTTCTTAACAAGTATTTACAATGAACTATTCACAAAAAATATCAATAAATTGTTTATAGAGATGAAGAAAAATTAATATGGATCTATCATGCCTATGAATAAAATTTCATAAGTCTTGTAAGGCGATCTTCTGTTTTTTATATATACAATGATAGTAAATTTTACTTTTACATTGTGGTTAAAAACACCACTTTAAAATATATATTAAATTTTAAGACATTGGTAGTAATGAATAGGCTTTTAGATTTTCTCTCAAAGTGGAGATAGAGTTTGGTGAATGATCTCATGGATATAGTGATAAGAAATAATATATATAGTTTCATGCTAGCAGATCTAGTGACAAAGATAAAAAGGATGTTCAACCAATCACTTGCAAAAAATTTAATAAGAACCATCATTAGAACTTCCTCAATGGAATGGGGATGATCTATAAGTGTGGGATATGAGTCCATAAATCTCATTAATTTCCTAGATACGTAGCATTGATAGCCAATATAATGGAGTAATGCTGAAAGCAACCCTTGAATCAATGTTCCAATTGTATATATGGAGGTAACTATGCATGTTAGTGCACTAAACATTTAGTCTCTAATGGTAATCACATCATTATCCACCAGAGGCGATGAATAGAGAAAAAGTTTAGGCCATCTCTACTCATAATGTGGAGCAAGAAAATGATTTTTTACATTTTATAACTCATATTCACTCATCAATGGAATGTTTAATTTTTTATGGTTATATTTATTCCTTTATATCATTCCTGTTTTCTAGAACTGTTTAATCTAATCCCTGAAACCTTGAAATAGATATATATTTAAAAATAACGAGTGGTACAATAATTATAAACCATTTGATGTAATCTTCTTATATTGTAATATGTAAGATGATTCTTTTAGAGAATCTCATGATAATTTCATTTGTGTGATTTAATAGTATATATGGGATGGATTGGATATTATTATATAGAAAAAAAACATTTATCACTAATGTAAATTTCATTTAAAATTATAAACCATACCATGATTCTCTAAAAATGAATGGAATAACATGAATCTCATCTGTAATATATCTTAATAATGTTAGTGAGGATTTCATATGGAGAAGCATACCATACACAAATGTTTGAGTCAAAGGAAGGTGTAAACCAGTGGAAATTTTTACTATGAGGGAATACATTGATCAATTTCTCAAAGAGTTACCCTAGAATCCCATAGATCGTGAGGTAGATTTATTAATAAATCAAATAGAAAAATCTAATCTTAAATTAAAATTTCATTATAGGATTATATCTATAGAAAATTGTAGTTAAAAAATAAGCATCAAGAGAATTTGGAAAAATGTTTTATATGACCTAGTGCCGGACCATGGGGGTGCACCAGTGCTCTTGGAAAAGAAATAGAACGGACTGATGAATATGTGTATCAATTATAAAGAACTCAAAAAGAGAATCATAATTAAAATTTATCCTCTTTCATGTATTGATGACTTGTTTGATCAACTACGGGGAGCTCAGTACTTCTTAATGGTGGTTCTCCGTTCAATATATCATTAATTGAAGTTGAAGAAGAAAGATATTAACGAGGATTATTTCTATACATGGTTTGGCAACTATGAGTTTTAGTGATTCGCATAAGAATTACCAATTAATATTTAATAATTATGGATTTTATTAATAAAATATTTAGAAATTACATTGGAAATTCAATGATAGGGTTTATCAATGATTTTTTCATCTGCACCAAGATAAAGGAGGAGTGTAAAGAACATATAAGGATTGTTCTAGAATGATTAATTAAGAAAAAAATGTATTCTAAAATTATAATGAATGAAGTTTAGTTAAATCATGTCAAATTATTGCAACATGTGTTCATAAGTGAGAGAATTACCATGGGTCTTTTCAAAAAATGCAATTGAGGAATGGACCAAACACTCTAGTGTCTTAGAAATCCACAGTTTTCATAGATTGGATGTGCAATACATAATTTTTACTAGAATGTTATGATGGTTTCCTGTCTTGATATATATGTTTACAAGTAAAGGCATAAATTATAATTGGATTTAACAATGTTCGGAAATATTTAAAGAGCTACATATGCAGTTGATCACTACACCTATACTCACATTACAAAAATTTGGATAAATTCTTAAGGTATATAATGATTCTTCAATGAAAGTATTGGGTTGTGTAATTATGAAAAATGATAATATGATAGCCTAAAACTCAAGAAAGTTGATGACACATGAATATAACTACCCGATGCATGATATAGAGTTTGAAGATATGATTTGTCCATGAAAATATGATGAAACTACCTCTGTGATGAGATGTGGGACATATATATTGATCACTAGAGTATAAATTATATAATCACAAAAATGGAGATTAAAATGATTCAAAATATATGGTTAGTGATAATCATAGACTATGATTTCTCTATTTACTATCATCCATCGGAAAGAAAACAATGTAAACTATGCTCTTAGTATAAATTAACTTACTACACTATACATGATGGGGATTGACAAAGACACAATTTATATGAATATGAAACGTATTTCTTTGGAAAGCATAATGGAACTAAATAAATAATACCTAGCCAAAATAACTACCCTAACATCTATAAAATAGAAGATAAAGGAGGGTAAAAGGGATGATATAGATCTTAAAAAGAAGCTGAAAGAAGTTATGTAAGTGAAGATACAAGTGTTCAATATCGATGGTGATGGTGTGATTCGATTTAGAACATGGACTTATGTGACCTCATTAACTGAGAAAAAAATTAACTATTTGACAATGAAAATAGCTCAAAATTCACTATTAAATGTGATAACAATGATATACTATCCAATTCAAGAACACTTCTGGTATTATAACATGAATAATGATATTTCAGAATATATCTCAAGGTGGTTGATATGATAGAAAGTTAATGTAGTGCGATATAAGCACAAAAGGCTGATAAACCCTTTACTATAACCATGTGGAAACGTGATAATTTCTCCATTCACTTATTCACTAGTATCATAATGATATCCAAAGGAAACAATTTGATATGGGTTGCGGTGGACCATCTCACTAAGTCATTCAACATTTTCAATTTTTTGGAAGATATATCAATTGACGACATTTTTTGGATATATGTAATGGATGTGGTAAAACTCTATTGGCTTTCACATTAAATTGTTTGGGATCATGATCCTAGGTCCACATATAAACTCTTCAGAAGTCTTCAATATGATTTGAGAACAGAATTTAAATTCATCATGACATACCACCCCAAAACTGATGGCCAATCTAAAAAGACTATTTAAACACATGAAGACATGCTAAGATATGTCTATCTAGAATTAAAAGGACGATGGGATCAACATATCCCATTGGTTGAGTTATCATATAATAATATCTTCCACTAGAGTTTTCATATGTTTATATATGAATATCTATAGGGAAATAGATGTATAAATCCATCCTGTTGTGGTGAATTTGTTGAAAGAAAGCTACATTGACCAGATCATCTACAAGTGATGAAAGAGAAGGTTCTATAAATCTAGAAAATTATCAATGCTGATATGAGTCAGCTAAATAGATATGATTTCTACCATTCAAGGGACATGGTTATTGTTGTTTGAGATAAATTATTCCTTAGAATATCACCATGGAAGAGAGTCATGCAGTTTTGAAAGAAAGGGAAGCTGAGACCATGGTACAATGGCCCCTTTGAGATCCAAGACCAAATAAGAGAAGTGGCATAACATGTAGCACTGACATTAAGTATGAATCATGTTTATGAAATGTTCCATGTATCTCTCATATGGTCGTACATACCAGATCTCTCACATATACTAAACTCAGAGGAAGTACAACAGAAAGATGATTTCAATTATGAGGAGCAGGCGATTAATATTTTTTACTATAGTGATAAGTTTCTACACAATAAGACAACCCTCCATGTAAAAGTGTAATGGATGAACTATAATTATGAAGAAGTGAATTGGAAATCATAAGATGCGATGAAGGAGAAATTCTTATTCCTGTATATGTTAAAATAAATTCAATGGATAAATTTTAATTGAGGGGAAAAATGTAATGACGTAAAACATTATCAATGGAACATCCATTCTGATAAATATGAGTCCAATAAAATCTTTACTCTCTTAAATTAATAATGAAATAAGTGATATTAATATATATTATGGAACCAATGTCGAAGTAATAGTAACATAACCTTTGGAGAATTAATATGTCCATTATGAATACAAATCTAGCCAATAGAGTAATAACTTCACCAAAGAAATCATAAATAAAATATACACATGTTAAAAATATAAATAGGATATAATTATATCATAATATAAGTAAATAATGTTTCTAAAAATGATAATGTTTGTAATGGTATTTTTTTAAAATAGAAAAGTATATATATAGTTTTATAATTAATATAATTACATAAATGAACATATATGTTTAATAAAATAGACTCATAAATTAATATTTAATTGTCTTAGGATTATAAGATATTTTTATTAAACTATAAATATGCATCCAAAGAGTACAAAAATAAATTTTAATTATAAAATATAGGGTTTTGATTAAAATATAAATTAAAATTAAAATATTATTTATCATATTTAAAAAATTATTTTCAAAAAATAGATTTCATTACTGAATTCTACATGTCAAAAATTTTTTGGGGTGACATTTTGGGATTTTCTAAAATAGTTGAATTTTTTGTAAATAGTGAAATACAATAATTTAAAGTATATATATGTTATATGATAAATAAAATATTCATTGAGTAATTTCTGACGTAAACCCCATAACTACTTAATCACATTTATTATTTAATATATGTATATATATTGTTTTATCTATTTATTGTCTTTAGCCAACATAGTAAACATTGAATAAAATAATGAAAAAATACCCCTCTCCACCACTATAAATATCACCCCTCACCACATCTTCAACATTCATCATCAAAGCCTTGATGATTTGGTAGATTTTTCTATCAATATTCCCAATAACCCATCCCATGTTTAGGATCCTGTTTTCACATCCAAATACCAAATCCATTTCCCTAAGGATGTTCACAAAGAGGATAAATTCAAAAACTAAATACCACTTTTTTTACTTTTAATTTCATTACGATTTCATTTCAATTCTTATACTCTCCAAACCTCCCATACCCAAGTGTCATGATATCTCTAGTATATTTTATAAAATATAATTTAATTATGATTATTTAATAATTCATCCTTTAATCTCATTCATTTTCATTTTTATTCTAAAAATTGAAATATCATATGTGGTGTGTCGATTTACTGCAACCATGGATTCTGCATTTTCATTTTCTACTACCTCCTTATATTCTATTCAAAAAAGAATGAATATTGTTAAATATGATTTTTTATACACATTATAAGTTATATAATGTTTTCATTAAAAATATATAAACATGATGTTAAATAAAATGATATAAGCTAATAATGGTCGTAAAACCAACCAAAATAATGTAAATCATTTTCATTAAAATTAATGTTAATAAATCATCTTCATAATATATTAAAATATTTTATATTGAAAAATAAAACTTATTTATGTTCACTAATAATGATAAATTTTAATTATGGATAATTATTCTCATTGTACACGTACTTCCATACTTTTAAACAAGCTAACTGATGCTGAAAACCAATAAAAGAAACAATATTGATTGATGAAATTGTACATTATAGGTCGTAAAAGGCCATAAATGAACTTAATGAAACTATTAAAAATAATTACATGTAAAATATATTATGGATTTTTTAATTAATGGAGTTATTTTTATTATATAGGGTTTTAAATTTGATAAAATAACTCAATAACAAGTTAACATGATTCTCAAACCCTACTCATTTCCATTGGTTTTCCCTCTTACACTACATTTTTATCATGGATGTCACTTTAATGTTCCTCAAATACAATTTATTAACCCGTAAATTATCTTTTATTGGATATACATGTTTCAAATAGGATATTATGACAAATGAAAATATTTTTCAAAAAGAAATCTTCTTTCAAAAAATTCTTCTTTTACATATCGTGAGATTGTTTCTCCTTGATGTTTCATATACCAATTATGTAATTACATAAATATTTAGGGAACCACAATGTTTTATTATGTATGTATACCTTATGAATATGATCTCATTCCTTTATATGGGTTACTTTTTTTCCTAATATTGATATACGTTCTATATGGCTTGCCTGAATTTTTAAATACTATGATGTGATGGTAGGAACCAAAATAAAATATGTCATGAAAATTTATGATGTGATGGGTATTCCTAGTATTATACAGTTCTAAAATTTATTGGGTAATATAATTTATCTCCTTAGATAAATTGAAATATGAGTGGTAGTAAACCATTATTAAATGATGTCTCATTTCTACATATTTCCACATTCCATGCCATTTTATAATACTTCCCACCTTGATTATAATGGGGATACTAAGATGATGATTAATTTCACCCCTGTTATCTCGATCCATATGATTATCCATCCTATTACTGAGATTTTACCTCACCCTTTATTTAATGTATATCCTCTAGTTATTACTGGTATTAAGGAGATGACAAGGGCAACTAAGAAGCTAGACAAGAAGTAATTAATTAATTTTATTAGTTTTATAATCTAAATTTTAGGAATTTTCCTATTGTTTTAATGAATCTAAACATTTGGATCTGAGTTTTATAACACTTTTATATTTTCTATCTTTAAAATTTCTGTAATATTTATATAGTAAAACCATATCTCTATATTAAAATTCACACTCTCACTCACTTCCTCTCTCTCTTTAATTTTATTCAATGCTTATATGTTATGAATATATGACTATTAAAAATATAACTATCTTGTTTATCCATCCAATTAGAGTTTCATAAATTTTAAATGATCAATTATCAAGTTCTTTACTCATGAAGTATTTTTTTATTATTATATGTTTTAATATTATGCAACCCATTTAAATTCTATGGATAATTGTTATATTTAATCGTTATAATTGATATAATTTCGTCAGACGCCTATTTATGAACATGTTATGATGGGTGTACCAAGATAGAGATCCAATTCATTGGGTAAGGATTTTACTAATGAAATTTTATCTATATGATTGTGAAGTAAACCTATAACAATATGGGACTTTGACCTTGATGGGATGTTTTCTTTTATGGTGTCCTTGACATTTTCATATGGCACGTTTTTTTCTAAAACATTTACTATATTGTCAGGATCTTATAATAATAGGGTTATTATATTAGGTTCCATGTGTATAAAAATTATATAATGTTTAATGGAAAGTATACACTACTTTATGTGGGTAAAATGTATATGTTTCTTAAACAATATTATGTGTTTTCAAGATATCATATGAACCTATTTTTTATTTATTTTACCTTTAAAATTTTATATTAATTTTTTATGAAAATCATTGTGTATAAAATATTATTTCTTTTTTAATACAATTATTATTTTTATGCCAAACATTAATTTTGAAATTGAAAATTTTTATAAGTATCCATGAAATAACAAGTAACATTTCTTCTTTTTTTCTTCCTCTCATTGAGTTTTTTATTCTAAAAAAACATTAATATGATTTTAATAGGTTTTTAAACATGAGTATGGACCGAGATAATTTGAAGATGAAAATTGTGAGGACATGCCTTGAAAAAAATTCATTTCATAAATGTTTTGTAATATTGGAAAATTGATATTAAGTACATGAGTTAAATTTTGATGTAATTTTTATTTATGTAATAGTGCTTTCATAATTCTCTTAAACTTCACACTGCAATGATCATCAATATTATGAAAAGCATCAAGGATTAAAATTCAATAATATATTATTTTTAAGGACAATACCATACAGTTGGTATCAAATTAATGGTTTATATAACAGTAGATATTAGGATTTGAGAATGTTGGTGAAAACTTTTAGGAAAATCTTAATTTTTGGTTAACATCATAATGTTTTGCTAAGATAGTAATTATATGGTTTTTTGGGAAATAGATCATTATATGGATACAAAACGTGGTTGTGGATTTGGAACATATTAATCTAGGGGTAAAATTACTCAAAAGTATTTTTTTTAAAAAAATACAAGCAAGTTTTATAGTGCATAATGAGTGTGCCATTATTTTGAATTAGGTTGGAACCTCTTATGTGATATCTTGGTCTAATTCACTTTTTTTGAACCATCATAATGAATTTTTATAGAGGATGATCATGGATGACCTACATTAAAACTAAGCATTCAATTATTTAAAATAATTTGTTAGGATTTTGATGTCAAAAATATTATATTTCATAATAATTATTATTCATGATCCCACCCTTTATTTTGGGATTTATCAATGACTAGAACTAGGAAGAATATTGTTAATTCTGAATGGTATAGGAAATTTGGGTATTATGAGTAACCAAATTGGTTGTTTATTAATGTAAAAAATAATATTATTATTCTTAATATGATATCATAATATATGATCAACAACTATAAAATAACCAACCATCAGATTCACTAAATAAGAGGAGGATAGATTCTATGAAGATTTTTAGTGGTGGAGGCCATTGAGGGAAAAATTATCAATTTACTTAATGTTATAAATGTATTATAGGATACTCAAAACAATGTCTCAATGGAATATATAAATGTATAATGTGTGTAAAATATGGTTATTGAGTAACAAATTGATGAGAAAAAAATGATAAATTCAACATTAAGAAATAAATTTTAACCTTGAGATCAATTGATATTATGTTGTATTAATTAGATAAAACCTTTTCATTATCCAAGTTAATTACTATTTATAATATTTACCTAATAGACTAAGGAAATACTAATATAATAAAAATTATTACTACGATATGATTGGTGTATTTTTGTATTCAGATTCCCTAATTATGTTATAGAATTATATTCATCAATGGTTTTTTATAATAATTATGAAACATATAAGTATTTTTACAAAATAGTTTTTCATTATGTATTTTATAACATGTGATGACTGGTAATGATAACCAATGAAGGTGATTTACAATTAAATATTTTTATTTTGAAAAAAAAATTATGTGGAAGATGACCCTTAATATATTTATATTGATAATTTAATAATGAATATTTTAGATAAATATATTATTAACATTGATCAAATAAATGGGATTGTAGTTCGATGAAAAATAAATTTACGTCATCATTGAAGATGTTTATTGAAAAAAATTATATATAATAATCAATATTTTTTTACTAAAAATGTATGTATTAATTTCTATAAAAGAATATATTTTCATGTGAATCTATCTTAATTGTTTTAGATAACACAATGGGATTATCTGTTTAAGTTGTATCATATGTTAAATGCAGTGGAAAACCCATTTACGATTTTAATAAATAATATTTTGAGGTAATATGAATGTTTTACTATGTATTAGGAAGGATAAACTGTTGTGTTTTAAATAAGACTTTGTACTAATAGTTTATTTAATGTTAAATTAATTATACATTTAATTACATATAATAATGATATTTGAAAAGTTATTCACTGAGAATGTTATATTTTCTTAGATATTTGTGGTCATTATATGGATTTCCGATCGTGTATGTTTCTGAATTTATTCATGATATTTCGGTTAATTTCGCCTCATTATATGTTTATATAGCGAATTTTCAACATATTTTGGTTTATGCATCTTTAGTATGAGGTATATGTAACCATTAGTTTTGAAATGTGATTTATCAATATATTGTTTTAGGTATAATTTAGTAAGGTTTTTGTGAATGTAAGATGAATGATATGAGACCACCTTTAAGGATAAATAATTATTTAATGTTGAGGATACTTTTTTAATTTGTTATATAAGGTTATTTTTGAAATGATAAAATTAAAGCAATTTTTATTTTTATGAGAATTTTGGATTTAAACATATTATTTAATCATATGATTTTTTATCAAATTTGTTTATTATACTACCATAAAAAATACATTGAATTATGGTTATTATTAGGAGACATCAGGAATTTATTTATTTCCTTTTATGGATTATGAAGATAATTTTATTACTTTAGGCCTAAACAGACGTTATCTTTGAAATGAATCATTTGGATAAAACGATGATATTATTGTTGAAATTGGTTTAAGGATAAAATTATACTTATTATGTAATTGAATTTCCTTATTTTATTTTTCTATACGGTAAATGATTTCATCTACTATAGAAAAAGGATGTTTAAAAAATTATTCTATTATAATTACATTTGGTGAAATAGTTGTTCCTTTCACACCTCATCCATTTTTGGTTTTGTGGTAATTAATGTTATATTGATCATTATATTTTTTATGATAAGTGATGTTCATCGTTATAATTATTTATTTCGAAAATAAAATTTTCCCATTCTCATAAATTCACTTCACATTAATGCTATCCTATATGGAAACCTACTAATGTAATTACTTGCATATTTACATTCCCCTCTTCTCAATCGAAATATTTATTAAATATTTTTACAAAGAGTTATTTTAATGTTAATATTTTCATATGTCAAATCATTTTTTCCAACACCAAGTTAAAATTTTTTGGTGTTAATTTATTAAAGGATAAGAATGTTACACATAGTGATTTAGAAAAAAAATTAAAAAAGGAACTATGTTTGATAGTGTATACAACACAAAACACTTTCCCTAAATGACCCATGAAATATTATTATTTAAATATAACTACTATAAAAGAATAATTAAAGTGTAAGTTATAAATATGATTAAATAATTTATGAAATATATATAGTGACTAATTAATATATAATTATTCATAAATTAATTGTAAATGACCACTCAATTTTTTGTAATGGCATTTCATACATCACTTATTTTAAATAAGGCTTTTATTTAATTTAATAAAAAATTATTAAATTTATTTTATGGAAAATGTTGAAATTTTATTTGATTAAAAACATATTTTTTTTAAAAAAATAAAAAATATTATGTTGATATTTATATATTATTTTGAAATTTTGGATATTTTAATGAATTGTGAAAATAATTTTTTATCTATAAGTCTATATTATTTTTAAAGTCTGTATAACAAAAAAATTATATTTTGGATTGTTATTTTTTAAAATTATATAAAAAATAATCAAATTATGGTCTTTGGGCTAATTTTCATTCTTGGATATAGTATAAAATCATTATACACTAAAAATGATTTATTCTGAAAAAACTATTTTTTATTTAGTCTCCAAGGTCAAATTTTATATTAAATTTAGAAAATTAGAATAATTTAATCCCAAATAATGTATTCCAAATATTGAATCAATATTTCCAAATTTGATAAATAATTTTATTTTATTTTTCAAAATTATGGATAGTAAAAATAGTAAATAAATATCACCCCATAAAGGTTAAATTGGGTAATTACGGATAAAAATAATATGATAAGGACCAAAATTTTAGCCAAAAAATGCCATTATCCAATTTGGTTATTTTATTTTCTCTATATTCATCAAATTAAAGAATATCTGGCCACTTGGTGCAATATTGCTTTGATTTTGGCCATTATAATATTTAAGTAAAAGACAATGAGATAACTATCACTTTCTCTATTTTAATAAATATATAGAATTTTTTTGTGATAATAACAACTTATGTTTAGCTATATATTATCAATGGACTGAAAAAAATTTATGTTAATTTTTTAAATTTTATTATTGATATAATTACAATAAATTATTATATAATCAATTCTTGGTATTTTTCAAAATATATTAAAATAAAAAAAAAAATTTAATAATATTAAATTTAATGTAAATATAATAAATTATTTTTATCCGTGAATTATATAGAAAAATATAAAATGATATTTCTATGTGAATGTATTAGATTAAAATTCTATTATGTTGATGTTATTTTAAAATAAAAATTAAATCAATATATCAAAAAATGAAATTAATGATTATTTATAATAAATAATATATTATTAAACAATTTAAATTCCAAAAATCATATATTCATTCAATTTATTGGAATATTTAATGATACATAATAATGGTCCATTTATTGGCCATTTTTTCTTTTATAAAAGCCATCATTACCCCTAAATATTCGAATATTTCTTTTTCGCGTTAATTGTCCAAAATTGATAAAAAAATAAAACATAATATGGAGATAATGGAATAAAACTAATCTAGAAATTACTAAAAAAATAGACGATATAATTTCTACCCATTTTTATCCTAACATTTAATTATATAAATTTTTATATATTTTAAAATAAAAAATAATTTATATAATTATAATACATTGGGAAAATATATGATTGTCCTCCTCTAATATATAAAATGGTATCAACTATAATATATTATTTCCACATAGAAATAATTTTATTTAGTAAATAAATAAAATAATAAATACATTATATCCCTCAACACATTATAGAGGCATTTTTTAGAAATTTAATATAGTACAAATTTAGGAATAATCCTAAAAAGGTTGTGTGTAGAATAGATATAGGTCTTAACTGAGTGTTTTTCTTTTATTTATTCATCCCCATCATTCAAATGTTCCTAAAAATAATTATAAAATAATAATAATATTTATCTAATACTAATATTTCATTGTGCTAATTGCATAACCCACATCCATATCCTCTTCCATCAAAATGGGAAATGAAAATATCATTCATTTGTATGGATGAATATATCCTTGTGAACTGATTTAATTCATTTTCCATCACTAAATATTATTGATATTTAAAATTGTGGATTTCATTTATATATATTATATTAATAATATATTTTTAATTATTGAATGATAATATTCTATATATTTTATCACCTTTTATCCTTTGGAAAATGATAACGTTGTTCATACATATATATGAATTACCTCTTCACCAAAGCGTTGTGATTAATTTTTCATATGTGCATAAATTGGATTTCATATATATGTATTTAAATAAATAATATAGTATTTATGATATAATGAAAATTATGGAAATATAAATTTTAAATTTTCTTATTTTCCTCAAAATATATGAAAAATTTAGACATTACTAGTGTGTTTGTAAATCCCACCACCTCTATGATTTTAAGAAAATGCATTTTTTGACAACATTATATACGTATTGTTATTAAAAGTATAATGTTTGTATAAAAATTATAATAATTTCATGATTATTATTTTTTATATTATCTTATACTGAAATCAATGACCAATGTCGACCTAAAGAAATCATTTTGAATATACAAGCGGAATATCATCAAAATGTCCAATCTGAACTTACATGATTATGTAAGTTAATATAAAAATGTTCTATATAAAATTGAAGGATTAATTAAATTTGAAAATGTTTGTAATCATGTAGAAATTGTTTTTTTTATTTTGGAATATTAATGACATAAACGATGAGTGAGACTCAAGATAATAGACACTTTACTATAAAAAATATCATATAAATGTTTTATGGATTTATTTTCAAAACATTTATTTATAATATCTATATTCAAAAAATTATTTTATTAATGAATATATATTTTCCTAAATTAAATATAAAGGAAATTTTATATATCTCATTAAAATCATTTAAATACCCTCAAAAAGAAATCTTTTTAATTATTTAATATGGAACATTTGGACTTTTTTTATAAAAGAAAAATGAATGAATAATTTTAAAGTACCCAACATAAATGGAATCCTCCACCACAAAAACTAGTATTTGAAATTTATATTTTAATAAATTAATGCATTTTATCTTGAAATAAACATAATTTATTATTGTTTAATTTAAATGGAAATAGGTTTTTAAATGGACAAGATATTGATATGTCTATAAATATTTTTCTTATAGGGGTCAGGGATATCTCTCAATAAATCTTTTCATCAGGTTTTGACAATTCAATCTATAATTAATGTTATATAATTCTTATAATTTCTATATATATGTCTCTCACACATAAAAAAAATACTACATTTATTTGATGGTGTAATACATTCATGATGATTATTTATCAAATTCCTTTTTTCTAAAATATCTTTTTACTATGATATATGGAATGATTATGAAACATATATTAATTATTTGTGCAATTATTATATTTATACATTATAATTTATTTCCTTTTTATGGAAAACATGATCATGAACATGTTTTGCAGTTTACACCATAACAGCACTATAATTCATTAGGAAAAGATTTTGTCTCATGAGACATTATGTATTAGATTAGAGAATAATTATAATACACTATTAGACATTATCAACTTTATTATTTTTATTTGTTTTTAGAAATTTTTTACTCTTATATAATATTTTCAATTGATTCAAAATTTACTATCATTCAATAATCATGTGATACCATGTTTATTATTTTATGTTTCCATGTGATTACTCATGGGATTATGTTTAATGGAAATTATATTCTACTTAATGAGTTTGAAATTTATACATTCATTGAAATTTTTTTCATTGGTTTTTCATGATTATTAAAGTATCTTTATTAGATTTATTTTACATTTAATATTACATATTAAATGTTATATACAAATGTTTTCACAAAAAAAATATCATTTATTTGGTAATAAAATGATTATTTTAAGCCTTGCATTTATTTTTAAAAAATGTTATATAGATTTTTAGTAACTAAATAATTATTTTATTTATTTTTACATATACCTTACTGAGTTTTTGTTCTCATGTAATATTTTGTAATGTTTTTCAAAATGTAATATCAATAGAATAGACAAGGATTATGTCTTGATAAATTTTTTTACTATGTTTTATTTAAAGAAAACATGTTATACAATTAATGTTTTTTTGTGAAAAAAATGAATACTAGGAACTGTACTATTTGTGATGTAATATTTATTTATGTAATGGTTATGGAATAATTCTCTAATACTCTAATACATTACTATCCCCAAATTTAATAAAATAAATTGTTAACTTAAATATCATGATTATAAAATTCTTAAGGGAGGGTCATTATAGGATAACACTAAGACAATTATATATAAGACCATTAACATGGAAACAATATATAATGAAAGAATAATTTTTAGAAAAAATTTGTAAGTACTCTAATGATCATACACTATGATTTATCATATATAGTGACATGAACTACATAATTTTTTTCAAGATCGTTGAGCTTAGAGTTGTCACCCCTAATTTTTTAGATCACCAACCTTCTATAAAATGTTTTTATCCTTGGGATTTTCACTGGATACATTTTAACTATAATATAATCATGAAAATTGAGATTTTTTTACCTAAATTAATCTTGTTCCACTTATTTGAACTAAATTTTTTTAGAAACTTATTTACCTTAGTTTGGTCCAAGAATTTTTTATATATAACATATTCTATGTCAGTCAAGTGGAGGGATTCTTCACTTCCACTCCATATAGAGGAATTATGGAATTATTTATCTCCTTGATATATTTCCTATTATTTTTCATCTTCTGGAAGAAAATCTTGATATTACCATTATTTCTTCACTCATAACATGTTACAAATGCTTCTCAATACTAATCCTCATTTCTAACATGACGTGCTTATTTAATTTTCATTATAAACAGTTTCCTCCTCTTGGATAAGTGAGGGATTTCAGTATCAATTTTATAAGAATTGATATTGACTACATTAAAGGAAATTTCCTTATTTAGATTTAGCTCATTAGTTTATATTTCATATTTACTATTCATGGTAATCTTCTATGTCATGAGATACCCAATGAATTATTCAACTGAAATATTTATGTTTATTTTTCTTCTTGAATAATTGTTACCATAGGGTCACAATAACATATAAAAACCTAAATCATTATATTTCTATTATTTTTTTGAAATATTATCCCAATTTGATGTGATACAACTGTAAATGTTAGTAAAAATACTAAAAAATTCAGTTATAGTTTCATTAGTGATGAATTGTAAAACATTCAAAATTTTGATGGTAAATGTCAATCCTTGTGTCGTATACATTTTATGTTCCCTCAGCTGTGACTATTAGTTGTTTTACAATTTATTGTAGAGTTTTAAAAGTGTAAATATGATTAAATTAATTATGTTATAACCCTAAATTACTATAATTTGGGGATCTCCCATAAATATAAATAGTTTAAATATCATATGGAGTACATTTTTCTTCATATTACATAGAGGGAGTGTAACCATGCATAACTATTTTTCCAATTGTATATCATATACTTATAATAAATATTGACATTTGAGTTTTCCATTAGTTATAGTTCGATATATAAAACAATGTTGATTAACCCATTGATTTTCCATCAAGTTCACTTTGAGTGTTAAGTTAAGTGGTCATCACTTATGATCATTCCTAGAAACTAATTAATGTTTATAAAATAATGGTGTATTTGAAACCAATTGTTGGTTTTATTTTGATGGAATGAGTGGTTGATATTTGATTTTAAAAAATTTGTAACTAAATAATTTAATATAGTTTTGAAATTATGTGAGAAATTAAAATTATTCTATTGTTTTTTTAATAAAAATACATTACACTTTGATAAAGGAGTTCTTCAGAACCCCAATAATTGAGTATTTTTATTTAGTTTCTCATGGCTTATGGTTTTTTAAATAATTAATAGGATTTAATAGTATCTAGGATACCCATTAAAAATAGAGAAACATTAATTTAATTTTATAAAGAATGAAATCCAATACATCACTTGATATAATTTGAGAAAGAATTAAGCACACACTCCATCAATTCAATAATAATTGGAACCAATGTTCCCTCACTTTTAGTGATAATGAGAAACCTAGTAGAAGAAATGAAAAGATTATTGATTTAAAAAAACCCTTTACATCCAATTCTATAATTTATAAAAATTTATTTTACAAGAAATAATTATAAATATAGAGAGAAATTATTATGAAAAATTGAGATAAATTTATCTCAATATAATTATCCCCAGTATCCAGTTGAATCAAATTATTATAAGATGTTTTTTAATATAAATTTAAGGTAATATATTTACATTATAATCAATTATTTTTTTCAGTAGACACCCTAAATTAATACCTCAACGTCATAATTTAAACAAACTCAAATTATATGGTTATAAATAAAATTAGTGTTTTTGATCCTTAAAACTCTTCAGATATATAGAGGAAGAATAGTTTTTAGATAAGAATTGAAATATGACTTCATAAAGTTGTAATTAGAGGATATGTCAAATGATTAATTCTTTATATTATGTGAGTTCTCAATGGATATTTTGAAATAAATAATTGTAGTAATTTTATTATAAAATTATATTTATCAAAAAATAATAATTTTGAAAAGATTAAATAGAAGACTAAAAATATTAATTATCAATGATATATTGAGTTCGTTGTTAGAAAAAAAGTGTTAGTTTCATTATATTAATAAAATATAGTTATTAGGCTTGATTAAAAAGGGATATTTTTATCTAGATATATCACCACTTTGATATATTATATTTTATAGAAATTGTTGTCTATGAACTGACACTTCCACCATTCCTTTCATAAACTCACAATTCCTTCATCACATCCATAACAAAATACATTTCATGTATTGAATTAATATATTGTAGAACTAGATAACCTCATGTAAAATGAGGATTAAAAATATTATTCATGGATCATAAAGATGATGTTATATGAAATTATAAAACCATCAATGTAATAGTTTTATGGGATAAATAGAAGTATGAAGAGGTGAAAAATTTTCCAAAATGTGATTAGGGAGAGACACCATATCCCAATATTATATACAGAAGTAAATTGAAATTTTGATGGTAAAACATATAAATGGAGACGAATGTAATGATCTAATGTATCATTTACCATTAAATAAATTAGTCAAAAAACTATTCTTCTTATATATGTATTAACATAAATATTATAAAACAAAAGAAAAACATCAGTTCTTTATTTTATTATTTGAAATCCATGAATGTAGGGTATATTTTTATCATAAAAATAGTAAATAATATTTAATGATAAATAAAATTAATAATCATGATTTCAATTTATATAATGAATGGTTGATAACCTTTTAATGATATCAATATGACTAGACTCATTATATAATTAAATAAAAATTTAAAAAATTTGATGATATTTGGACTTGAGAAAGAAATATAAGAATGAGATTAGTGATTTTTGAGATTAATTATTGTTAAAATATATATAAATATAATAGGATTAAAAAAATTTATATAATTTGTTAGTATATTATCAATGGGGTATATTTCAATTTTTTATATAATATTTTAGTGTAACCAATTTGGGACCATTATATAGATGTTAAAAACATATATTAAATATAATGAATTTAAAAAAATTTTAATAATTGGATTTATAATATCAATATATAAAATTTAATAAAAAAATTAGCTCTTTTTTAATCTAAAATTATAATGAGGTACAAATTAAAATATTTATATCTATTTAAAAAGGTTAAATATAGAAAAATTGGTGAAATATGATAAAAGATTGTTTTTATAGAATTACCTACTATATATGTATGGACTACGATCCTCTTGAATTAGAACCCATATATAAATTCTATTACTATTACATATATATGAGTAATAAATACTGAAAAAGAGAAAAAATGAAAGATATGTTGCACTAAATAAAGTGATTAATTCAATTTTTTCAAAATAATACTACTCATCACACCAAGAAATACCCCATTCCACCTACAATTTCAAACTAATAAAAGTATTATAAAATATTTATAAAATATTTCAAATTTATTCAATTAATTAACATCTCAATGTTTTTGTTAATTATTCCATTATATGTTCTGATGTGTTCAATGAAAATAAGTAAAAGAGTAAAGGTTCATTTTAAACAATATTATAATATCTTCTTGAAAATATTTTCCATTTATATTTCAGTTCCAAAATATAGTAAATAAAGATAGTAATCATATTATCATAATATTAGTGTTTTATGTTATTAATATGAACCATTTATGGTGAAAATTAAAATTTATATTATTATTATTATTAAAATTACACATTATTGTTAATTGAACTATCTCATAAGTATACACCATGAAACACTTATTTTAATTGAAATAATCATACAAAATAAGGAATAAAAATAGAATATTTTAATATATAGATCTATGAAAACACATTACCGTAGAAATACTAAAGATAAATAATTCCTATAAAATTAATGATGATTGAGACTAGAATACTGAAAAACCACAGAACACTTGGAAGAAGTTTCTTATAATGGGTTATATATATATATAATAAATACCCAATAAATTATAAATAAATGAATATATGTAATGAAATAAATGAAATAAAAATAAATAATATTCTTAAGTAGTTTTTAATTATTAAAATTTTTTATATAGGCTCTTGGAGTATAATCAATATTGTGGGGAGTGGTGGTAAATTAGATTCTTCTATTAAACTCTTGATTGTTTAATTCTTATTTATTTTTTATCTTACATGAAATGATTTATATATCATATATTTATTTTTCTATTAGGAATCTTCCATTAAAAATAATATTTTAAAATTTATGTTTTCCTCACCCATTAATATATGTCTAAAAAATTTAAATCTTATTATTTTATATTTTTTAATTCTTTTTCTTTAAGACTATTATTATTTATTTATATTCTATTATGTTATATAAGGGTAATAATAGAAACTTATTTTTTTAATTTTTATATTTTTATAAGGGATGGTGTTTGTATATTATGTAACATCTTATCTATTTGATTTATTCTTATATGATAACCAATGAATGTAATATGTGAAAAAGTCACTTTTCCTGTGATAATCATGTTATTTATTATGATTAATTTTTGAGAAATTATATATATATATGTGTTATATGTATATACAAGCATATTATAATGAATTAAGAGGTACGGTAAATATACATTCGTTAATGTATTGGGTTAAAATTACACCTCCTGAGATGATCTGTATTGGAAATCCTTGTAAATATTTTTCGATTATACATTTTGATAATGAACTATAATGATAATATAAAATTATTTTTTCATCATTGAAAAATCATCACGGATAATGTTATAATGTTTTTGTAAAAATTAATTTTCCTTTTTTATGAATATTGGTTATGAAGTCTAAACCGAGTTGTTGCTATATACATTATGTTATGGTTTTCACCATGTAATAAAAAATGGATAAAAGGAAGTTTTTGGTTCATATAGATGTATTGTACCTATATATTTTCCATAATTCCTTTATACAACTTCATAGTGGAAAATAATATTCTCAAGAATGGTTTTAAAATGTGGAGGTATATGAAAGAATGTTATATTAGATGATCAAAGGCAAACATTTTTTTCTAAAATTATTTATTGAAATTAAGAAAAATATAAACAAGGGTGTTGTATATGAAATGTTGAATAAAATTTGTAGGTTAGAACTATTTTACGATGATTTTATTGTTGTGTTTTTATATAAAAATGTAAAAAATTCCTTGACAAAATGAGGAAGCCAAAACAATTACCGTGGATTTCACTATGGTGTTAAAAATTAGTTAAGATTTCATAGATGTTAGTATGATGCACTGACTTTTTTAATTAAAATTTATCGCGGGTTTACTCCAAACCATATACTAGCTGAGTAATTGGTTTATTTTGGTACACCAACACATCTCGATGTTTATACTCCTTTTATATATCCCACTATAGGTAAAACAAGTTAAACAAGTTATTTCCATTAGAATATTTTTTATTAAATTTAATTAAAAATTGGTTTTTATTTCATTTAATTATGAAACATGATCATTGGTACAGGTTTTACTGAATTAAAATACCCAGAATAATGAATCTACTATTGAACCATCCCATTAATGGACTAACAAGCGGGATCCATGTTGAATTTTTTATTTTCGTATGATTTAATATCATTAATTATATTTCAAATCTGTTTTTTCATTATTATTTATTGTAATAATTGTGAATCATAAAATAATTCTAGTCCCTAATAAACACAATTTTCGACAATTGAAGAATAAATAGAAATTCAACTTGTGATATTAATCATAGATGTATATATAACTATCATTCATGGAATTACCCAAAACCTGGAAAGTTGAGTACATATATAAAATGATCACATGTGGTTTTTTATTGATACCAAAGGAATATATTCTCAAAGTATATATTATTTTCATTGAAATATAAATGAAGGTGATGTCCATTAAATTATCAAATGATATATTTTAATGGTTTTTAAAAAATATATGTAGGTGAATGAAATGAGATATAGTAAAAACTATCATGATATATGGATTATGTATAAATACTAGAAGATGAACCTAAATAACTATATTAAAATATTTTTTTATTCATTGAGTTTCATTTTTGATGAAATATATAGACTTAGAGAAATTATTAATGATTTCAAGATTATTAATTAGAAGTTGGGTAGAATTCTATATAATTTCAGTATAATGTTTTTGATGATTAAGTAGAGGGTTCCAAACAAAACATTGTTATATTATATTCAAATCATACATATTTTATATGAAATGAAAGATAATTAATATGGTCAAATAGAAATGTAAATATCTAGATATGTGGAGTTTAAGGATATGAGAAATCTCACTCATTAATATATATTTTTTTAAAATTTATAGAATTATTTCATGTTATCAAATTTCTAAAATAAAAAAAATTGAAAAGGAAATTTCATTAGTAATTTTTGAATAAAAATATATTAATGAAATAATGAATGAAATTATATTCTTTAATGTTTGAATAATATCCAATATAAAGAAGAAGAAAATCCACCCATGGAGAAAAATTTGAGATATATTAATGTTAAGAAAAATTAAAAAAATTTAAAGTAGAATATAATTATTTCAATAAATATTAATATATAATAATAATAATAAATGAATTAAATTTATTATTCCAAGGACCTCATTGAAAATTTAGTTGTTGTTTTCATTTAAAAATAAAAATTTTTAGAATACTGAAAATAAAAAAAAGATGAATCTAAGGGTTTAATTGATATCCAGTTGAGTTAATGGATGTGCATAAATGAAAATATTATTATAGTTAAGAGATAAGAAAGGGGAAAACTATAGTACATGAAACTAATATTTATCCACAATATCATCAATAATTGAAATATTTGATGACAATTATTATTGAAAATTTTAAATATGAAAAGATATATAACTCAATGATAGTTATTGTGCTCAAAATAATATAGAATAGATGACCCATATTATAAATGGTTTGACCATCATAGTGAAATAATGGGTCCAATAGATGAAAAAGATGAAAGATATGCCACTGAAATCATATGTAATATGGAATATTAAAGTGATATATAACACCTAAAATAATATAAAAATGTTTTCATAAATATGACATTGGAAACATAAATGAGTGACATGATCCAATGCACCGTGACCCCACATTAGTGGCATCAAGATAGTTATTCCACTCAATGACCAACTCTAATGGGATGGTGCTGGTGATTAGCATGGTGTAAGAAAAAATCATAAAATGGGGGGATATAACCGTATAAACCTATGCACACATTACACCTCCACATAATATATAAAAATTAATACTGATAAATACAAACTAACATTAATTTTTAAAACGTATATAAAACTTATATGTTCCCCACAGGATAATATTTTACATGATTCATACTGAAAAGGGCTATGATACTAACACAATAATCAAAAAAGGAATAAAATAAAAATAGTAACTATGAAGGAATATTTTCATTATGATGGATCTAAACACAAACAATACTACCGAATATCTAATTATAGTGCAATGAAAATAATCTATCAATAGTTCTACCTTGTTTTCAAGGTGTAAGATATAAAAAGGATAATCTAAATATGCATAAACAAGAATATATTACACATGTGCATCAACTACATTGATGTAACAAATGTGGTAAAAAAGAACAAAGAGTTTTCTAAAAACATACCCAGAAGGGTACCATGAAACCATATATGTATTTAAAAAAAATAGTAATCTCAAAAACACTAATATATGAGAGTTTACATAAATTATATAATAAAGTATATAGATATGATAAAACCCTATAAGTATTAGTCTCATGTATAATCCTTATTCATTTCCAATCTAATATATTATGGGTTGTATCTCATAATAAAATATAGATGATAAGATATATTGTATCAACCTAAATGTTTGATGTTGATATCTCAACAACACATCGCATATCAAATATATCTTGGAGGTTCTTAAAGAATCACATGAATAATAAATCCAAATAACCAAAACATCCCACCAAACAACCACTTGAACTTGTAGAGGTGATCCTGCACCATGTGAAAGCATGTTCACTATTTTATGAAGTATCACACCCTTATACCATTTTATAACAAACCACATATTATGAATTCTAACAATAAATGAAAAAAAATATGAAACTAGAAAAGAACTAAAGTAATGGAACAAACCCTCACAAAAGGATAAACATCAAGTGAGGTGGGTTCTAACTATATTGTAGGATCTAGATAATATTTAACTATACTCCCATCTGAAGGAATATGTGGGGCCCTTTCCATATCACACTATGTCGTCATGTGATTATGGACACTGAGAACACTATAATCATCAATATAAATCTTGAACATTTTATCTATGTATATAAGACAAAAATATTCTTTTCTAACTTCAAAAATTCTCTCAGAAGGACACTGAAACCATACTATTATAATCTATGTAAAATAATACAAAATATAAGATTTTTATTTTCCTAAAATATATTCCCATTGAATTAAATATGGAAGATATGAAACAAATATTTTTCTAAATATAATATGGACACTTTGAACACCACATGACATTCCAAGTAAGGTTTTTAATGTGAACTCATTTGTTGCGTATCCCTTCTGGGTTTGGTAAATCAAGACCAGACTCAGTTCAGTAGTCAAAAGCGATAAAAATGATCTAGGACATGAGGGAGGGGTTTGATCGACTGACCCACACCACCATTGTTGTGAAACGTATAAACCAATTTGAATACAACAACCCCACCAAATATGTTGTGGGTAACCAGCTAATCCTGAGGGATAAAATGGGTAGGGGTGTTTGAGTTAATTTCCCACATCTTTCATTGAATAATGTTTTAGTCACTACCACATCTTTACCCCTGAAAGATGCCAAAAAACTACCCCTACCCTAATAACACTTTTCTACTACCTAATTCCCAAAACAGCATACACAGCTCAGTATCACCTAGACTAATTTCCCACTAACCTACTATGTGATAGCTTCTCGTAGACAATGGTGACATATTTCGCTTCTACCATATTAAGACCCCTCGTGAATCCAAAACAAAAAATCAACGAAACAAAATCAATCATGGATTAAGGATAAAAATTATAAATTGATAGTATTTGAACTGGGATCAAAACTCAATTACAATAAATAATCTTTCAATCCTGTGAAAATGTTTTAATAACAAAATAAAAAATTTATGAAACATACCTCTAAGAAAAATCATTATTACTATGGTCCTCGTAATGGTTAAAGTTTCATTGAACAATTAATTGTGAGGAACTCGATTGGTGGATTCCAAATCCCATCAAGATATATCTTCTAATTCATGGGTACATTGAAGATAATCACATTATTTGATGAAATAGATGATAAAATGCCACAAAACCTAGGTTGTTCAATATTAAATTAATACACATGACATTTGGATTCATTTATGGAAACCACCTTAAAATTTTAATATTATAATAATAATAGGCTAATAATATCAATCCAATATAACTAGAAGTACTAAATTCCCCATCAATGTTTTTTTAATAAAATAATTATTCGTGTGGATACACATAGAAATGTAAATATTAATATGTTTTATACATAAAATACTACATTTGAGGACCAATAACAATTATAATTCATAATAATAACAATATTCAAAATGAAATATAACAGTAATTATTTTAATGTACAAGAAATAAAAAAAATAGTGTCTCTACATGGAGATCCATGCTCTAGGAGTAATATTTATATATGAAATTAATATAAAAAAACCCATAACAATCAACATATTTAAAATTAAACATATCTAATATTTTTGGAAAAATATCACGGAAACATCAATATAAAGATCAAAAAAATTTATGAGACCAAATTCTAAGGTAAAGTATACATTTTACATTTATAACGGTCTTAAAATTCCCAAAAATATATACTATTTCTAATCTAAGAAACATGTAAGTCATTTAAAGAGAGAAATAATGATACTTAAAATAAGTTTAATAATTCCCTACAAAAAAACTCTACCATGATGAAAAAATAGGTCTTGGTCTTGAATATAAAAAAAATTATATCATGGTTTATAAATCAAAATGGGAATCCACTCCTATAAAGAGTTTTTGGTTTCATGAGGAAATAATACTGTATGAGAAAAAATTTGGGGTCAAAATAATAAACGAAATCATTTATGTTATTTTATTATTATTATGGGTCAAAAAACACAAGATCCGTTGAAAATTTACATCAATAAATAATTTAATATAAAATAGGAGAGAAATATTCAATAAAATCAATATAATTAGATGAATACTATTTATTTGTGATCATTTTTTACATAAATAAAATTACTTCTCATCATGTATGAAAATTATTTTTGAACGAGAGACACAAAGTTGTGGAATATAGTGTCTCAATGTGTTATTGAGATATTAAAAACACAAAATAGGTTTTTAATACATTTATTATTATTATAATCCACCATATAAATAGAATTAACATACTTATCAAACACTAATAGTTATAAATTAACAAAACTTTATCAATATATAAATTTTAATAAATATATAAACACATAAATTTCATTAAAAGAAAAAATTTAAGATAGAGTGTGTAATATTGAAAATATATTCACTTAAAATATGATGGAATAAAAATATTATTATGGGAATGAAATACGATAAATGAAGATATAGAGGGTTCAGTAATGATTATTTCCTGAAGAGTTTAAGCTCTATAAAGGCCATTATTGTAGTAAAATACATAATTAAGATTGAAGTATTTTTCATGGGAGGTTTTTCTCTGAAAATAATATCTGTTAGTAAATTTTATGACTCGGGAGATAAAATAATATTTTACAACAATACATATTTTATCAAATGATACGATAACTCAATTGTATTTCAATGGAAGAGCATAAATTGGAAAATATATTTTATTTTCAGAGAATAAATATTTTCCTTCCAATTTGAGGTGGATGAAAATAATTTTTTTAATACAAATAATTTCCATTTAATAAGAAATCAATATAATATTTTTTGAAACCTGAAGGTTATTGTGACATTATTTACCATACTTGATAATTTTATTTTACTAGTGGTGTTTTCCAAAAAAAAATAGAAATATAATTTAGATGGAATTAATGAAAAAATAAAATAAGTTGACTCAGTTCTTAAGAATTTGTGCATATTGAGGTTTGTGGGACTATATCATCAGTATTTATTGATTGAAAGAGTTGATATATACACTGAAATTATTATAATAGGAAGGTGGAATGGTTTATAATAATACATCAAAAATCCATTATGAATTATTTTATTACAGAATATCATAGATTGGTAGTGATGATGCTTGAAAATAAAATATTGAAATTTTAAACTGATAATGGTAACATGTTATACAATATTAGTATTGTTTATTTTCAAAAAAAAACACTTAATTATAATTCTATATTTATTTATGAGAATAAATAAATATAAAAATTCATACAAACAAGAAACTAGAAAATTAATAACATTGATTAGATGATGATCAATGATAAAGTCATCTGGATGACATAATGAAAAGAAGTGGTCCTAAAATTGGGTTCTATTATAACTAGGTCATTATTATGAATGATATAATATAATGGAATATAAAAAATATTTCCGGAAAGGATGTTTTCATTTAAGTAATTTTGTATAATAAGAAAATGTTTTCCCAAAACATGCAATATTTACCAAACATTTAAATCTTGAGGAGGGATAAGTAATTTTTATTATATACATTATTTTTTAAGAAATTGTTAATTAAAAATATTAAAAATATAAATTTTCACTATTTGGAATAATTCTATAAATTTTAAACAATCTAGTGATATAAATATTAATTATTTAATTATCAATTTGGAATACTACATGAGTTTATAAGGGACTGTTGTTGATTTAGATTATATCTTGTATGATGAGGATATAAAAAATAATCAATGAAATGAATTTCAAGTATTATGAATTAGAGTTAGAAAAAAGACATCATTTTTCATCAGATAAATATGTTTTTAATAATGAAAATAAATCCTCCAAAATGAAAAATTCATATTATCTAATGTGGAGAGAAAAATATTTCATGAGGCATCTAATGGCAGAAGTAGGATCAAGGATAGTAATGAAGATATTCAAAAAATTGACCAAAATAAACTATGAGAGATTATTTATAACACACAAGATATATTTATATAATAATGATTTTTTTTATAGAATAATGAAAAAATAAAAAGGATTGGTTATTTTAAAAAAATAAATTCTATTTGAAATGGTTTCTCCCAAATTAATGGCATTACTGAGAATAATACATTACCTCTAATAGATGCATGATAAATAATTAGATTATTCTTATCCATAATAGTAATAAAGAAAGTAATGATAATCCATATAATGTTAAAAATGTGTGTCAATTAAAAAGGGATCATTATTTATAACATCATTGTTATTTATTGAATAATACATTTTCATATATATTAAAATTTATGAATTTAATATTAATTTTAGTTTAAATGGCACACTACGTATGATAACTTACCTAACACCCACCACTGAGTTTCTCCTAAATCTTACACCACACAAAACTCTGAGTTATATCGAAAAATAAAACAGTAATAAAATTATTAATTTAAATGGTAGAAAATGCCTAGACTATGTATTGAATTGAATTAATAGACTTAACTGTATTATTATTTTACATATTTTTCAAATAATTTTACATTTATCCAATGAATTCAAAAGGATTATAACACAATAAATCTAATTTTATAAATTAAATACTCTAATATTTTTGAAAGGTAATTTTATAACCATCTAATGGAGAATACATGTTAAAAATGGTAATTTTACACTTTTGCATGTTCTATTTAATAAAATAAACTTATTCATTAATAGTAGGACATTAAAATTTACTTCTATTTTAATTTTTGTATTTGTTTCACAAAACCTATATTTTTATCAACAAAGAATAATACAACATTTAAATTGAAAACTACCTTTCCATCTAATTTATTAATAAAATTAAATTCTTATTTTAATTTGTTTTAATGTTTAATTAGGTTAATTTTTTATCATTTAATCGAATTATGGTTATAGTATGTAATTCCACATTTAATTTGGACCTAAACACATGCCAATATTTTGATTGTTTTTAATAATTAGAAAACTATTTATTGGTTTGGACAACATGAATTAATTTTAAATTAATTTATACCAATTCTGTGATTTTAAATTTTAAAATTGGATTCTATATTTAGAATAATAGGTCCAAATTATATAAATAGGTACATTTTATTCATGGAAATTATTAATAGTAACTTCAGTAATAATTTTTATTTACTATGGTTAAAGGGAAACCATGTAAATAAGGGTCAAAAGATAATATTATAATAAAATAAAACATCCCTAACAAGTGTCCTCATACTGTTGGATGAGATATTTCTAACCATTTGCATCCTTAAGTAAAATTTAGGACCCCATAGAGTCACTTGGGTTTGATAGCGATATTTTATAATATTTAATTTAATGAAATGTGAAATAAAACATAAAATTGATTCTATAAAAAATAAACAATTTTAATTTGTATTATATAAAGGATCTCTTCAACAATAAATATTCCTACAAACATAAATTTTTTTCTTATATTAGGGTATATAGTTTTTAATTTTACGATATTAAATAAATATATATATTTATGACACCATGATGATGTGGTGATGACATAATTAATGAAATATCAAAATAAATGATTTTATATATATTAAAAGAAATATTATTTTAACATTTTTTTCATTGATGAATTTATTTAAAGACATTGAAATGTTATAAATGATTGAATGCCCTTGGGGGGAATAAATTTATTTTTATTAATGTAACAAAAATAAACTTCAAAATAGTGTCAAAATTAACCTAAATGTGTTTTTTAATCAAATACTATAAAATTAAATGAGATAATACTCTTAATATTCTATTCTTAGTCCAACTAACTTATATAATGTTATAAATCTTATTAATGATACACTTTTGTTTTTATAGTCATTTTATAGTGAATATAAAGACCATAAATTATGAAAATACAAGAATAGATGGTAAGATTTATTGTTTTTAAATAAGGGTTAATGATAATGGATAAAGTTAATATTTCAAGACATTACTAAAGTATGATTCCTACCTCTTATAAAAGGCCACCACTTCAACCCTCATAGTCATACCTTACTTTCCTATAGGCTCGTAAATAATCTACCATAATAAGCTCATAATATCCCCCCATTCCTTCTTGATTCCATAACTTGGTCAAAAGAATATTCAAGATTGCCTTTGGTTGAAATCAGGAGGAGTTACCCGATTTAGATGTAACGAATTCTCCTAAGTTCATTTAATTTATTTTCCACATCTATCACCCAAAAAAAATATTTATTACATTATTTTATAACAACACCAGTATCCTAAATATACAATGATGTTGTTATTATAAGGGTTTTACCTACACTTACACATACCTCTATCTAATGGATATAGAACATATTGATTCGGGGTATGATAAACTACTACCTCATGTAATGATGATTGTTAAATTTTATCCTATAACCTCTCAAGGTGTCCATTATGATTGAACTAAATTTATATATGATATATATTATATTTATATTTTCTTTATTCATTTGTAATTTTTATTTACAACATACCTTTATTCATTCAATACTGTGTAAATAAAATAATTTCATTTGAGGGAGTGTGGCCTACCACCCCCTCATAGTGATATGAATAATTAATGAAATACATGGAACTTATATAGGATGAAATTAATGAAATTATGAAAAATTTATAAATCAAATATTAGTTTGGAATTATAATTTACCTATGTATCTTTTATTTTTTTATTCATTTAATATTATAACGAAATGAAAGTAGCATTATTACATATATACGACCTACTATCTCCATGAACAGTGCATTTTATTTGATATCACCAAATGTTATGGAATATCATATATTCATATATACTAGATATATATTATATTTAAATCACGAATATTATTTTTAGAGATAATAGACTTGTGAACATATGGATAATATTCTTCAAAACAAGTTTATTTCTGACTGAAAAACCAAACATCGACAAAACGTCTTATATGAACTCAAATAATAAACTAATTTATATAACATGGTGATATGTTATATAAAACAAAAAATAAACATTAAAAAGGTTATAATGTAAGTATAAATTAACCTAAGTTTACTATCCGGGAAATTAAAGAAAGAACGAGACATGTAGGACTCAAGGTGATGGACTCCGTCTCAATCTCCATTCATAGATAAATTTTAGGATAATGTGCACCATTATTATTTTATAATGTTTATATAAATATACTATGAAATTTAATAACCATATTTAATGTATACTATTATTATTTAATAAATCACAATAAAGAGTATTTAAAATTTCAATTTTCTATGGGACACTTTTAACATTTAATTTTTCAATTATTAGATCTTTTTCTAACTGAAATTAAATTACATATTAATTTGGGTATAAAAGGAATATAAAGGAAATTTTATATTAATATTTAATTTTATTCAATGTTTTTAAAAGGAATATTTTTATACAGAGCATTTTACCTTCTTTACAAAATTCACAAAAGGAATGTTTTTTAACGTATACTGCATCAACAACTTATTTGCCGCCATAAAAATTACTTGATATTTTTCTTTGTCTATAAGCCATAATGTCTTTTAAAATGACAAAAATTCCCTTATTAATTTATTTGGGTGTATTGTTATTTAAAATGGGATCTTAAATAAAAATATTATTTTTATATGGAAATATTTTTCATATGGGATTAGAAGGAGCATTTAAAAAAATGGGTTTCTAATTAATGTGTTTTATTCATGAAATGGTACGTGTGAATTATATGAAATGAGTGAGCCAGATATATCATATACGAAGGGTTAAGCCCCATTATAGTTTAGCGGTGAGCCGGATATAGCTTATACAATGGGTTAATCCCCATTATATCTCACTAGAGGGACCGACAAATCTAATATGATGGGTTGAACCAAATTACATCACATGGGTGAGCCTAATATAGCTTATAAGAAGGGTGATACCCATTATTGAAATTGAATTCGGAATTCAAACATATTATAATAATAAATGGAATCTTTTTGAAATATTGTTATGTATATGATTCTCTTTATCACCTAAATGTCATTTAATTTATTTCTATTGGATTTACTATTTTTCATTGAGAAAAAACAATGGTTTTTATTCACATGAAATTTTTTATTTAATTTTCTCAATGAACATTGAATGGGTTATCAGGTTTTAACTATACAAATTGGTTTATTTTTTAAAAGTACTCTACTAAGGATTTTGTGCTCATCCCATGTTTGCAAATGTTTTCACAGGATTTAATGTAAAATAGAGTCAAGGATGGAATAAAGGAAAAGTTAAAATGATTATAAATGAAAATATAATGTGTTTATTTTGAAGACATTTTATGTGATGAAATAAATTTATACTGTTGGAACTATCCACATTATATTTCTATGTTTTTTATATAATAGTTAATGCCTAATTGTCTAAAGATATAATCCTTTAAATATTATCAATGTGAATTATTGACATAACACAATAATATGTAAATTTTAAAGCTAGGGCCTTAAATATAGTATCAATGGTTGGTATAGATAACTTTAGAGGTTTTAATGGTGTTAATGTCTTTACTTTTGAGTATTTTACTTTATAGTTACATTTATAGGATATAGAATTTTAATATTTATTTATTTCTTAATCTAAACTATGTCTGTTCAGAATGGTTTTCCATAGATAAAATATTAATGGTTTAATGGGAAAATATTGAAAGGAAAAAACATCTCAAATCAACACCATTCGGTGGTTAGAATTGGAACTGAATAGTTTGTTGCAGGGATTGAGCAGTTGACATAGGCTATAAATTATATTGGTATCCATGCATGAGATCATATCAATCAGTCATAAAAGAATATGTTAGTAGTAGAAAAATCTATGAGGAAACATCCCCCATCATTCAATGTGTCATCTGACATAGTTGTAGTGGAAGGATGGATCAATACCCTGGAGAATATATTTGAAGTCATTGGATATTAAGCGATTCAAAATGAAACTCCTTCCATCTATTATTTATAAGGGTAATCTGATCAATGGTGGTCATTAGTTTGGAATAATACCGAGAAAAATGATCATGATTCCTAGGAATGGGAAGAATTTAATTATACATTACTATGTAAATACTTCACTACGGTTGTTCATCATAGGATTGAAAAACAATTCTGGGAATTAAAGAAAATTTATGATGATTTAGTTGCCTCATATGAAGAGTATTTCACAATATTGGTTAAGTATGTTCCAGTTTTTTTGATATAGTGGAAATAAAATTAATAAATATTACTAAGAATGAAACTATGGGTATGAATAGATTTGGAAATCCATGAATTTAAAGGTTATGAAAAAGTAGTTTGTTTTGTTGAGAAATTTGAAATGATGTTTTCCGACACTTATGTTCCACAAGATTATAAGAGTAAGAAATGGTCAAGGTGGTAGGAAATGGAGATGCAACCAAAAAATAATTCTAATGGTACACCCAAAACATGTTCCATGTGTGGAAAAATACATTTAGAGGATTGTATGTTAGGATATGGAATGTGTTAATGATGTTGTAAGAGTGGTCATACGTTTCGTGACTACAAAGAAAGGGGTCCCGATTATTCCAATAATGTGATAAAAAATATCCAGTCTATAGTATGATGTTTTAGCTACAATGATTTGGGAAATTATGAAAATAATTTTCTGAAGATATTTACCCACGGGTGAAATCAATATGGCCATAAAAAAACATTTGGGGAAATCATGTTCTATTACTGTAGTTGGTGTTGAAACATCTGGTGAAGTGATTGAATCTCATGAGTGGCTGGTATTTTTCGAATGATAACCAAAAGTTCAAGGTTTTATACACACCATTTAAGGTTTTCTGTGATGTGATAATAAGTTATTAAAGACCTTTATATGTGATTTTTTTGGGTTTATGTATATTTATGGAATTTTTTATGTGGATGTATGCCATTACATTTGGACCATCATGTTATGATATTGATATACATTATATTTTGTGTGGTCATTTATACTTAATCCATTCATAAGGAATTACATCATATAATGGTATTATTATCTGGATTAAATTGTTCTTATAAAATAGAAATACATCAAGTAATTAGGTGCACATATGTTCTTATTCTAAGAAGTAAATTAATTCCTCAGCTATATAAAAAGGATCTTCAAAAAAATAATTCACTTACATATCTCAATGGTATTTTGACCCATAAAAAACTATTCTTTTGTGATGGATGACCATAAAATGACTATGTTCTCTATCACTCTTTATTAGTCATTGAGATTTTAATGTATCATTCTTGTGCATGTTTTCCTATAGGGAACCCTAGAATATGATATATCATGTGACCTTTGTACTTCTATTTCATTCTTTTAAACTGATACTATCTTTGACACTTTTTTCTTCCAATTTGGGGTTTTCAATGTTGTTTTCTTAACAAATTTTAATATTGTGAGGACACAATTTCCAAAAGGGGGGAATAATATAACATTCTAGGTATTTATAGAATAATACATTTTCATATCTATTATTATATTTGAATTTAATATTAATTTTAGTTTAACGTGGACATTGTGGATTATAGCATACCTGAAATGCGATAACTAGTTTCTCCAAATTCTTAAATTTCACAGAACACTAATTTAAATAGAAAAATATTACAATAATAATAATATTACTCTGTGTGGTAGTTAATGCCTAATCTTTGAATTGGTACGAATAATCAAAATTAACTATATTATTATTTTACATATTTTTCAAATGTTTTAAAATTTATCCAATTAATTTTAGAGGCCTAAAATCAGAATTATTCTAATTTTAAGAATTAAATACTCTAATATATTTATAAGGTCATTTTACTACCTTTTGAAGGTGAACAATTTTTTAAATTTTTTTTGTCACATTTATATTTTATATATGATAAAATATACTTATTATTTATAAGTAGGAAATTAAAATTTACATTTGTTGATATTTTGGTATATTTAGGATAAAATCCTTATTTTTTTAAATAGTATAAAATACGGCATTTTCATTAAAAACTACCATTTAATATAATTTATTTATATAGTTATATAATCATTTAAATTGATTTTAATGTTCAATTGGATTAATTTTTTTATCATTTAATCAAATAATTTTCATTGTATGTAATTTCAAATTTTAATTGGACATAAACACATGTTAATCTTTTTATATTTTGGATATCTTAAAAATAATTTTTCTATTTTTGACAATAGAAATTAATTTGAAATTAATTTCATCAAATTATTTGTTTTGATATAAGAAAATTGGATTCCATATTTGGAATTGTAATCTCTAAATTATAAAAATAGGTAAATTTTCTTTTTGGAAATTATGAATAGTAGCATTAGAAATTATTTTTATTTGTTGTGGTTAAAGGGAAAATCATATAAATATGGGTAAATAAATAATATAAAACAACCCAAACATGTGTCCTAATACTATTTAATGAGATATGTCTACCAATTAGCATCGATGGGATGAATGTATAACCCCATGGATCCACTTGGGTGTGGTAATGATCTTTGATAATATTTAATTTTAATATAATGGAAATATATCATAATCATTTATCTCCCAACAAAAACAATTTTAACTTTGTTTATATAAAGGATAAATTCAACTATAAAATTAATTAGAAAGCTGAAACGATTTGATAAATCATGGAATATTATTTTTAATATTTATATATTAAATAAAAATATATATTTATGACACCATGATGATTCAGTGATTATTGTATTAAAGGATTATTCAAATAAATGATATTATATATATTAAAACAAATGTAATTTGATCATTTTGATGCCATGAATGAATTTTTAGGATGAAATTTCTATTTGTGGGATGTTTGAATGCATTTGGTTTGAATTAATAATGATTTTAGAAATTTAACAAAAATAAATTTCTAAATAGAGAAAAATAGATATAAATGGGTTTTTATAACAAATACTATTTTATTAAATGATATAATAGTCCTAAAAATCTATGATTCGACCAACTGACTTATATAATTGTCAAAATTTCATTAATGATACACTTGTGGTTATCTTGTCATTTAATCATGAATATATCAACCATATGTTATGAAAATACTAGAAGATATTATAAGAGAAATTGTTTTAAACTAAAGATTAAAGCTAAAGGATAAGGTTAATATTTCAAGACATTCATAAAGTGCCCCTTCTCCCTCTTATAAAAGGCCGCCATGTCTTCTCTCTTAGTCACAACTATTAATACCGTTGGATCATAAAATTTCTACTCTAATAATATCCCAACATCCCTCTCTTCCTACAATATATCTTACCTTGGTAATAATAAACCTCAAGAAATCCTTTTTGCTGAAATCAGAAGGAGTCGCCCGATTTAGAGGTAATGACTACTATCATGATCATTTTATTTATTTTCCTACTCCAAACACAAAAAAATATTTAATCAATTATTTTATCACCACACCAGTATCATAAATATACTAGGATGTTGTTATTATAAGGTTTTGAGTAATAGTTACACACATATCTATCTAATGAATATAGACATAATGTTTCTATGTGTGACGAACTACTACCTCATAAAATGATAATTGTTCAATTTTCTCATACCACCACTCATGGGAGGAATTATGATGTAACTATATTTATATATAATATATATTATATTGATAATGTCTCTTTTCATCTTTAATTTGTATTTACAACATACCTTTATGTTTTACATAGTTTTTAAATACGATAATAGGTTATGAGGAAGTGTGGACCATTACCCCCTCAAAGTGATATGAAACCATCATAACACACATGTAACGTATCAAGGATGACATTAATGAACTTATATAACATATATATTATACTAGAATTATAATACTCCAATTTATCATTTATTTTTTATTCCATTAATATAACAGTTAAATGAAAGAAGCGTTCATGCGTACGTACGACCTACCATCATCAGGAAGACTGCATTTCATTTTTTATCACCAAATGTTATAGAATATTATAAATACATATGTACTGAATATATATGTAATTTAAATCATGAATAATATTCAAGAGATAATGGACTTATGACCACATTGATAATTTTTTTCAAAACATGTTCAATTGTGACTGAAATACCAAACATTGACAAATTTTTTTATATGAACTCAAACAATTAACAACATTTTATAACATATTAATAAGTGATATAAAATTAATAATAAAACATAAAAAGTTTCTACTGTAAGTAATAATTAACGTATATCGATTATTCAAGAAATTAATAAACAAACTAGACATGTCAGACTCATGGTAAGGTACATCGTCTCAATCTCCTATCATTGCGGTATTTCATTATAATTTGCACCGTTTTTCTTTTATGTTGTTTATATATAGCTACTAAGAAATTTCATTACCATATTTAATCAATAATACTAATATTTAATAAATCGTGAATAATAAAATTTAATTGTTCAAATTGGTATGGGACACCATTAACATTTATTGATTTAATTATTGGTCCTATTTCATCCTGATATTAAATTACATATTTATTTTGGTATAAAAAGAATAAATAAGAAATTTTATGTCAATATTAAATTTCATTAAATTTTTTGAAACAGAATATTTTTATATTAATCATTTTACTTTTTTACTAAATTACAAAATGAATGTTTTAAACGTATACAAAAACAATGACTTCTTCACCGCTGTAAGCGTTATATGATATATTGAATCTTATATTGTAAATACATGTAAATTTCAAGGAAACTTTTTTCCTTAATTTCATGTGGATTTTACAAGTACGCAGTTTCTGACGGAACTGGATTCCGAGGACCGGTGTGGCCGAAATCAATTTTCGGTGTTTAGCTCAGGTACGTTCAGTGAACGAACGAGCGGGTTTTCCTAACTTTTTAATCGGTGCTCTGAATAGAAATTTGAGGGCACCGATAAAACCACAACGCCAGTTTTAGCTTAGGAAGACCTTTTCCTGAGTTACGTTTGCTCGGGAGGTGTTGTTAAATAAATCGGTAAACTGAAGAGTGAAATAAAATTTGCACTACAATTTTATTTCTATTCTAAGTAATTATAACCTATGTGTAGATGTTGGGGTGGGACCCACTACATCCTAACTCCACTTGATAAGATATTAGTGAGGTGGGGCCTATAATGACCCATACTTTACATACATTTTTATTACTTTAGAATTGTAGCACACTTATTACAACATATAACAAAACCAAGAAAGGACATTATAGGTATAGAGTCTTTAGAAACTGGGAAACATAAACAACTGGTTCATAAAGCATCTACATTGCATCCCATTTATTTCATCATATCTAGAGTCCATTTTTGGCATATCCTACTTAATAACCTTCTTCCTAACATGGGGAAATAAAACAAACAAAAGGGTGAGCTCAAATTATCAGTAAGGGTAAACAAAAGAAATATCAATCACATCATATACATAAGAACATAACTTTTGGAAATCTTAACCTGCAAAATAGATCATAATTTCATAACATGGGATAAATCATAGTAGTGAAATGTAATCCCAATAATCATAACATAAAACATGAATCTTTGTGTCTTACACACATAATCATATAGAATCATTTCTTATTAGTCAAGACTCATTGCCAAGACTATCTTAGTGGACAAAGTCCATTTCTAAACCGAGTTCACTCCTCATTTCTGTCCTATTTCACTGAACCGATTTAACTTGCCGTTCTAGCCATTTCTATCTCAGGAGATATAAAATCTTTACCCAATGCATTGGATGGAGATATAGGTCCCACCCATCTTATAATGATACCATTCTTATGTGTGCACACAATCATAAACCATACATCATAGCATAACCCATATAATAAAAATGGGAATCTTAAACTTCATGACATCATAAAACAATTAATATAAGATAAAAGAATTCATAAAAATATTTCCATCACAACATAATAAAATCCATGTAATAATAAGGATAGAAACATAACCCTACATTATCTTAAATAGAAAATAATTTTGGTAAAACTCTTGAACTCCATTCTTGAGGAAAATGTCCTTTCTACTTCAAAAACATTTTTCCTTTCATAACATGTCTTAAAATTTTAAACTAAAAGAAGTTGATTAAAAATAAACATGAAAACTTGTAAAGGATGATTCTTGGAAATATTGTTTTAAAAATCCATTCATGCCATATAAGTTAAAAAATACATTCTTCTCGTACTTTTTTCGGAAAAGTCAAAAAGTACGTCATACGAAAAATGACAAAAGATTCCTTTCATATCTTTAACTAAAAACTCACTGAAGGGTAAAATTGGATATAAACCATTTTAGAAGGATATAAATATTGCATATTGAGGAAACATGTATGTGGATGATAAAATACACCCCAGTAAATACCAATGTATAAACAATCTCAGATAAAAATGAGATTGTGATATTTTCCCTTACCTTAGGTCTGATTTGCTTCGTAAGTGTCCGAACCTCCTATATAATGATTTAAATAATGTTATTGACTTATTCCAGAATCATAAGTATTTTTATGATATCACCTATGGTCATATTCTTATCTTCTTATTAGTAATATTTCATTACTACTTGTTATTCGGGTGTTTATTACTTTTTGTTCTTATGCGTGTTCTGTCGAATAAATTCTTATTTTTCTTTTTAGGTTATAGATACCTCATTTCCAGAATTTTATTAGTGTAATATATATCATATTCATTCATTCAATTCATTTATATAATCATTATTCAATGAAGATCATTTAGAATGAGTCATATCACATTGTGGAGACGGTATTCCGTATGTATGCACGAACGATGATATCGTTCCCAGGATCGTGGAATTGTATTGGAGTGTATGTATATTATTTGAGAATAAATATCACTTTACAATAATCATATATAGTCCTTATTTACACCATTATACCCATACAAGTAAGGTGGTGGTGGAAAATAGTTTACACCACGGCGTGGAGACGGTAATCCGTACGTACGCACGCGTGGTGATTTAATTTTTTGTAGGATGGATAGATGGTGAAATAGGGTTCTTTCTTACTTATAATAACATATCAGTATATTATTGATACTGATGTTATTACTTCATAATGAAACAACTAAAGAAGAAGAAGTGGAAGAAGCAAAAAATTTGAAAGAATCGGTAACGGACATTACCTCTTCTTTGAAGCACTTCTTTGAGACCTCCTTTCAGGGCACTAAAATTGGTCTTTGAAGAAGACCAGGACCTATAGGATGTCTCTAGGGAAGTGTAGAGGAGAAAGTGGCAGGCGTTGGCCGAGCATGAAGGCTCAAGGTGGTGTGAGGAAGAGGGGGAGGAGGTGCCCTTTTATAAGGGAGGAGAGGGGCTCCTTTGGAAAAAGTAAAAATATTATTTTATTATAAAGCCAAATTCGGTTTCAAATAGCTCCAAATTGATTTATTTAGAAGATAAGGTGGGTATGGTTCGAAATAATCTCATCCAATATAATTTAGACATATTTAGGTTCTTATTTTAACCTTATCATTTATATTTAACATTTAGTTGGAATATTTTACTTTTACCGTGTCTTTTCGTGTTCTTACACTATAAGGTTAATAAACATAATATAACAATCCAAACGAACCCCAAGTAGTTTATTATTAATATATATAACCTTATCTAAGTCATTTTACCGAACCATAGATTTTTAGGAATAAAATAACAATTAATAATAAAATATTTGTTTTAAAAACTATTTAATGTCAATTTTGACACTATTTAGTAATTGATTTTTGTGAAAATCATAACAGAATGATTATTTCGAAAAGAGTTAATTAAATAAACACTAACATGCCATATTAACCTATATAATTAGTGTAATTCATAAAAAGTCTCAAATTACATTTATTTGGGTCTTTATAACATGAATTATGTCAATATTTCATTAATAAGATAATTACTGCATCATCTTTGTGTCATATATAAATTAAATTATTTAATGTCTAAAAATTACAAATAAAATACCATTATGTAGGAATTATTTTTATATTTATAATTAATATTTATAGTCGAATTTATCTTATGTATAAACCTATATTAAAAATTATTTAGTTATTCAACTTTGATTTTAACTATTTTAAGCCTTCTTTAAATAAATTAATAATAAATGTCCTAATCTAATCCATGTGGGTCTAAATGGTCATAAGTTTTTCCTAAGGTTTTTTTTGGTCGAGTTACACTTATCCAACAGAATTAGGACATGTGTTAGGGTAATAATAATATCATTTTTAACCTTAATTACCCTATTTACTTTTAACCGTGGTAAATAAAAGTAAAAAGTTACTATTCACCAAAAATTATTTTCATCTCATTGAACCACATTTTACTTACTGGCATCAACTGTGTCTCTCGGATTTTTGAAATTCCAATCACAGAAGCGGTAAAATTATGTTTTATGTAAATTTTCAAATTCTCCTAGGAGGTGGGTAAAAGACGGTGAAAACTTCAATAAAATTTATATATATATAATTATTATAAAATGACTCCAATGAATTGCATTGAACTTATATAGTTATTATGTATCAATTTTTCCCTAAAATAAATTTAATTAAAATAAATAATTATTTAAATAAAAAGTCGGTTTTTAAATAGTAACACAGTGTTTTCACTATTCATAAAAAATTGAAAGTTTTCAGAAAAATACCAAAATTTCACCCTAGGATAATTTCGATATTCTGAATCCAAAAATGAAGTCCATTTTGAAAAATAATATTCATAAAATTTCAAAAATTGGTTATTACTATTCATAACGGCTAGTTTTAATAATATTATAATAGAATATTGTTGTTTAGTGAAACTCGGTATTGCGTATGACGCAAGCTATCGAGGAAGGTCGTGATTGAGTGTAAAGAAATCCAAGCAAGTGTTGTGTGTAGTGAAATATTCCTTTGATGATTTATATAACATAAAAACAAAATATTTCTCATAAAGGTCTCGGGTGTTACATTCTACCCCCCTTAAAATGAATTTCTCCCTCGGAATTCAACACATTGTAACAAACAGATGAGGATACCTCTCCCTCATCATATCCTCAAGCTCCCATGTAGCTTCTTCTAATTGGTGGTTCCTCCATAAAACATTCACCAAGCGAGTGGTCTTGTTTCGTAGGACTTTTTCGCTACGACCCATAATCTCTATCGACTGTTCTTCATAAGAAGGATCTTGCTCCAGCGGTATAACTTCTGAGCTGAGTACATGTGAAGGACCAGGTATGTACATTCTCAAGAGAGATACATGGAACACATCGTGAACTTGAGAGAGATTCGGTGGAAGCGCCAATCGGTAAGCTTCCTTCCCAACACGATCTTGTATTTCGAAATGACCGATATATCTTGGGATCAACTTCCCCTTCTTTCCAAATCTCATGACCCTCTTCCAGGGAGATATTCGTAAGAACACTTTATCACCCACTTAAAACTCTAGGTCTTTTCTTCGGTAGTCGGCATAACTTTTTTATCGACTCTGGGCTTTTCTTATGTGTTTTTGAATATATCGGACCTTTTCTGCCATCTCATCAATAAGATCATGTCCTAATAGCTTTCTTTCCCCAACTTCATCCCATCAAGTTGGAGTCCTGCATTTCATTCCATAGAGAGCTTTATAAGGAGCCATCTGAATACTGGAGTGAAAGCTATTATTATAAGAAAATTCCACCAAAGGTAGGTGTTGATCACAACCACCTTTTAAATCCATAGAGCTAGCTCTCAAAATATCTTCTAGAGTTTGAATTGTTCTCTCAGACTGACTGTCTGTCTGAGGATGATAAGCAGTGCTGAAACTCAACTATGTATCCAGAGTATGCTGAAGACTTCTCCAGAACATTGAGGTAAACCTCGGATCCCGATAAAATATAATAGAAAGTGGTACTCCATGCAATCTTACCACTTCCTTTACATATATCCTGGCAAGCTGATCCAGAGATAAATCCTCTCTAATAGAAATGAAGTGTGTAGACTTTGTAAGACGATCAACTATGACACAGATAGTATTATTGCCTTTGGATGTTTTAGGAAGTCATGTGACAAAGTCCATAGTGATGTTTTACCATTTCCATTCTGGTATGGGTAATGGTTGTAACATCCCTTTAGACTTTTGTCTCTTAGATTTAACTTGCTGACAAACCAAGCATCGAGAGACATATTCAGAAACATCTCTTTTCATGTCATCCCACCAGAAGTACTCTTTCAGGTCCCTATACATCTTCGTGCTTCCAGGATGAATAGAGAATGATGAACTATGAGCCTCATCCAGAAGCTCCTTATTTAATTCGGGGATGGGAGGAACACAAACCCGATTCTTGAACTTTGTTATCCCATCGCAATCAAGGTTGAATTCAGGAACATTTCACACCTTCTTTTGTAACTCGACATCTTCTTTCTATGACTCTTTAATCTTCTCATGTACAGGTGGTTGAAAATTCATTTGAGAAAGATAATATTTTCCCCTTCAATTATAATTACAAGATCCATCCTTTGTAAATCCATAAATATTGGATCTTTTGTGAACCTCATCATGGATAAACTGGCATGGTCTTTTCGACTTAATACATCTGCCACCTTGTTTTCTTTCCCAGGGTGGTAATGGATTGAGCAGTCGTAATCCTTAATCAGCTCCAACCATCTTCTTTGGTGTATATTCAGCTCCTTTTGTGTGAAAATATACTTTAAACTTTTATGATTAGTATAAATGTCACACTTTTCTCCATAAAGATAATGACTCCACATCTTTAATGCAAATATGACTACAGCTAACTCCAAATCATGAGCTGGGTAATTTTTCTCATGGATTTTCAACTATCGTGAGGCATAAGATATCACCATATCATTTTTCATGAGTACACATCCCAGTACCTTCTTGGATGCATCACTGTAGATCACAAACCTTTCTCCACTACAAGGCAGTGTGAGCACAGGTGCACTGGATAACCTTCTTTTCAACTCCTTGAAATTCTCTTCACATTCCTCCATCCAGACAAAATTAACTCCTTTCCGAGTCAACTTGGTGAGTGGATTAGAAAATCGTGAAAAATCTTTCAAAAAACGTCGATAATATCCAGCCAAACCAAGAAAACTTTGGATCTCGGTTACTTTTGTTGGTCTCGACCATCTTTCGATAACCTCTGTTTTTGCTGGATCCACAGATATCCCCTCTTTTGAGATTATGTGACCCAAAAATGAAACTCTTTGTAGCCAAAATTCACACTTGGTAAATTTGGCATAAAGCTTCTCCTTTCTTAGGGTCTTCAATATAATTCTCAAGTGATCTTCATGTTCTTCCTTGCTCTTTGAATATACAAGAATATCATCTATAAAAAATACCACAAACTGATCAATATAGTCTCTAAAGACTTTATTCATCAGATCCATGAAGATAGCAGGGGAATTAGTAAGACCAAATGGCATCACTATAAATTCATAGTGTCCATATCTTGTACAGAATGTCACCTTTGGTATATCCTCCCTTTTGACCCTTAATTGTTGATACCCTGAACGAAGATCAATCTTGGAAAAGTATTGAGCTCCGCGTAGTTCAAAAAATAAGTCATCAATGCGTGGGAGAGGATATTTGTTCTTGATAGTGATCTTGTTAAGTTCTCGATAATCAATGCAGAGTCTCAATCATCCATCTTTCTTCTTAACAAACAGAACAGGTGCTCCCCAAGGTGACGCACTAGGGCGTATGAATCCCTTATCAAGATTCTCTTGGAGTTGCTTCTTCAATTCCCTCAACTCAGTTGGGGCCATTCTATAAGGTGTCTTTGAAATAGGCAAAGCACCCGGTACGAGTTCTATTGAAAACCAATCTTCAAGATTTGGTGGAAGACCCGGAAATTCCTCCGGAAAGACATCATTAAACTCCCGTAAAATGGTCATATTCTTAATCGTGAGTTTCTCACCAACCATTTGAGATAAATAACCTTCATTTAGTGGAATCAAGACCCATAAGATGGAAGAAATTTTCACTGGAAGGTTATGTTCATCCTTGCATCGATATACGATCATAGATTGATTTAGAATTTGAAATGTGACATCCCTTCTTTGGAAATTGATATGAGCTCCAAATAAAGAAATCCATTCCATGCCAAGAATCACATCAAATTCCACTATAGGAAGGATCACAAGATTTAAAGGAAGAACTTTCCCACAAACTTCAATCGGAGATGAATTATAAGCTTTTGATGCGACTGTTGTGCCATTAGGGGTTGTCACAGCTAACTCAACATCTAATTGTTGAGGTAATATGGTGATACCCTTAGAAAATTCTTCAGAAATAAAATAGTGGCTGGATCCAGAATCAAATAAAACATTTTCTACTTTAGAGTGGATGGTAAGTGTACCTTTCACCACATCGTTATCATACTCCACATCGCTGTTTGAAATTGCATGTGACTTTCCTTTGTCTTTATCCTTAAACGTTTGTTGACGTCGACCATCATCATCAACCCTTGGATTTGGGCATTGATTGGCATAATGCCCCATCTCCTTACATTTGTAACATTGAAGTGTAGGAGGTGCACTCTATGTAGCCTTTTCATTGTTAGAATCACTAGACATCTTCTTCCCATGATTGCGGCATTCAAATGCCCGATGACCTTAGTTTCCACATTTGAAACATTTACTTGTCCCTTTAAGACAACTCCCTCCATGTTTCTTTCCACACTTTGAGCATAAGGGAAAACTCATCTTCTTTTCAGTATGCTCTTTATATTTTTCATTGAATTCCCTTTTCCTATTCTTATCAAAACCATATGACTGATGGGTTACACCAATCTCCATCTCGACTTTGAGAGCACATCGAACGATTTCCTTGTAGCAATAGATGTCCCTTATGGCTAACGCCCTCCGAAGACTTGGTTTTAATCCACTAAAGAATCGATCAATCTTACTCTCAGGTTTGATAATAATACCATAAGCGTACCTTGCAAGTCTTGTAAAATTTGCTTCATAGGTACCAACAGATTCATCATCCTTTTTCTTTAGTTCAAGAAACTCTTTCTCCATCTTTGTTCGAAGAATACGAGGGGAGTACTTATTGAAAAATAAGTTCTTGAACTCGTCCCATTCCATTGACTCAATTTCATCTCTTGGCCTCGTATTCTTGATAAGATTCCACCATTGATCAACATCACCTTCCAAACGATACACTAATAAGATTACTTTATCATGTTCAGAACATTGAATAACTGAAAATATCTTTTCAGTAGTACTGATCCATTTTTCTGCAACTAATGGATTATTAGACCCGCTGAATGAGGGTGGACGCTGCCTCATGAAGGATTCAACAGAAGGCTGCTCTTTCCTTTGCTCGTTTGGAAGTCATACATGATTCATAGCTTGAGATAGTTGTGTGAGCATGGCTACAAGATTTTTCATTCCATTTCCCAAAACGTTTGGTTGCTTAGGGGGACAATCATTGCATTGCCCGTCGCATTCCGCATTAATACGGTTCCTTCGGGTTCCATCCATATACTAAAACCAAGAAGAATAGTGTGAGAAAAACTAATTATAATAGGAAAACCACATAATTAAGAATAAAATTTCACACTTAAGGTCTTATCATAGGTTTTTCATGGCCATTTTTAAAACACTAAGATCATGTTCTATTCTTAGACTTATCCTTAGGGTTTTTACTAAGGATTTCACATCCTAGTTTCCAAAGGTTGACTATTGCTTTCCTCTGATACCAACTATAACGACCCATACATTACATACATTGTTATTACTTCATAATTGAAGCACACTTATTACAACATATAACAAAACCAGGAAAGGACCGTATAGGTATAGAGTCTTTAGAAACTGGTAAACATAAACAACTGGTTCATAACACATCTACTTTGCCTCCCATTTATTATTTCATATCTAGAGTCTCTTTTGGAATATCCTAGTTAATAACCTTCTTCCTGAACTGGGTAAATAAAACATACAAAAGGGTGAGCTCAAATGCTCAGTAAGGGTAAACAAAAGAAATATCAATCACATCATATACATAAGAACTTAACTTTTTGAAATCTTAACCTGCAAAAGAGATCATAATTTCATAACATGGGATAAATCATAGTAGTGAAATGTAATCCAAATAATCATAACTTAAAACATGAAACTTTGTGGCATACACACATAATCATAGAGAATCATTTCTTATTAGTCAAGACTCATTTCCAAGACTATCTAATTGGACAAAGTCCATTTCTGAACCGAGTTCACTCCTCGTTTCAGTCCTGTTTCACTAAACCGGTTTAACTTGCCATTCCAGCCATGTCTATCTCAGGAGATATAAAACCTTTAACCAATGCATTGGAGGGAGATATAGGTCCCACCCATCATATAATGATACCATTCTTATGTGTGCCACAAAATCATAAACCATACATCATAGCATAACCCATGTAATAAAAATGGGAATCTTAAACATCGTGACATCATAAAACAATTAATATAGGAGAAAATAATTCATAAAAATATTTCCATCACAACATAATCTAATCCATGTAATAATATGGATAGAAATCGAACCCTATATTATCATAGATGGAAAATAATTTTGATAAAACTCTTGAACTGCATTCTGGAGGATAATATCCTTTCTACTTCAAAAACATTTTTCCTTTCTTAACATGTCATACAATTTTAAACTAAAAGAAGTTGATTAAAAATAAACATGAAAACTGGAAAAGGAATATTCTTGGATATATTGTTTTAAAAATCCATTCTTGTCATATAAGATAAAAAACCATTCTTCTCGTACTTTTTTCGGAAAAGTCAAAAAGTACCTCGTACGAAAAATGACAAAATAATACTTTCATATCTTTTACTAAAAACTCACTGAAGGGTAAAATTGGATATAAAATATTGTAGAAGGATATAAATATTACATATTGAGGAAACATGTATGTGGATGACAAAATACACCCCAGTAAATACCAAAGTATAAACAATCTCGGATAAAAATGAGATTGTGATATTTTCCCTTACCTTATTTCCAATTTACTTCGTAAGTGTCCAAATATCTTGTATAATGATTTAAATAATGTTATTTACTTTTTCCTGAATCATACGTATTTTTATTATATCATATATGGTCATATTATTAGCTTCTTATTAGTAATATTTCATGACTACTTGTTATTCGGGTGTTTATTACTTTTTGTTCTTATGCGTGTTTTGTCGATTAAATTCTTATTTTTCTTTTTAGGTTATAGATACCTCATTTCCAGAATGTTTTTAGTGTAATATATATCATATTCATTCATTCAATTCATTTATGTAATCATTATGCAATGAAGATCATGTAGAACGAGTCGCATCACATTGTGGAGATGGTATTCCGTACGTACACACGAGCGATGATATCATTCCCATGATCGTGGAATTGTATTGGAGTGTATGTATATTATTTCAGAATCAATATCACATTACAATAATCATTTATAGTCATTATTTACACCATTACACCCATAAAAGTAAGGTGGTGGTGGAAAATTGTTTACACCACGACGTGGAGACGGTATTCCGTACGTACACATGTGCGGTGGTTTCATTTTTCGTAGGATGGATAGATGGTGAAATAGGGTTGGTTCATACTTATAATAACATATCAGTATATGAGTGATACTGATGTTATTACTTCATAATGAAACAACTAAAAAAGAAGAAGTGGAAGAAGAAATAAATTTGAAATAATCGGTAACGGACATTACCTCTTCTTTGAAGCGCTTCTTTGAGACCTCTTTTTAGGGAACTAATATTGGTCTTTTAAGAAGTCCAGGACCTCTAGGATGTCTCTAGGGAAGTGGATAGTGGAATGTGGAAGGGTTTGGCCGATCTTGATGGAACAAAGTGGTGTGAGAAGAGGGGGACGAGGTGCCCTTTTATAAGGGAGGAGAGGGGCTCCTTTAGAAAAAATATAAATATTATTTTATTATAAAGCCAAATTCGGTTTTAAATAGCTCCAAATTGATTTATTTCGAAGCTAAGGTGTGGATGGGTCTAAATCCTCTCATATAATTGAATTTATATCAGTTTACTTTCCTATTTTAACCTTATAATTTATATTTAACATTAAGTTAGTAAATTTTACTTTTACCGTGTATTTTTGTGTTCTTACACTATAAGGTTAATAAAATTACTATAACAAGCCAAACGAACCCCAAGTTGTTTATTATTAATATATATAACCTTTTCTAAGTCATTGGGCCAATCCTAAGATTTTAAGAATAAAATAACAATTAATAATATAATATTTATCTTAAAAACTATTTTATGTCAATTTTGAAACTATTTAGTAATTGATTTTTTTGAAAATCATAACAGAATGATTAGTTCGAAAAAAGTTAATTAAATCAACAATAACATGTCATATTAACCTATAATATTAGTTGAATTCATAAAAAGTCTCAAATTACATTTATTTGGGTATTTATAACATCAATTATGTCAATATTTCATTAATAAGATAATTACTGCATCATCTTTGTGTCATAAATAAATTAAATTATTTAATGTCTACAAATTACAAATAAAATACCATTATGTATGAAATTCTTCTATCTTTTTAATGAATATATATAGTCGAATTTATATTATGTATAAGCTTATATTAAAAATTATTTAGTTATTAAACATTGATTTTAACTATTTTAACCCTTCTTTAAATAAAATAATAATAAATGTCCTAATCTTATCCAACTGGGCCTGAATGGTCATATGTGTTTCCTAAGGTTGTTTTTCGTCGAGTTACACTTATACAATAGAATTAGGACTTGTGTTAGGGTAATAATAATATCATTTTACCCTTAATTACCCTATTTACTTTTAACTGGGGTAAATAAAAGTAAAATGTTACTATTCACCAAAAATTATTTTCATCTCATTGAACCACATTTTACTTACTGACATCAACCGTGTCTCTCATATTTTTTAAATTCCACTCATAGAAGAGGTAAAATTATGTTTTATGTAAATTTGCAAATTCTCCTAGGAGGTGGGTAAAAGACGGTGAAAAGTTCAATAAAATTTTATATATCTAAAATTATTATAAAATGACTCCAATGAATTGCATTGAACATATATAGGTATTATGTATCAATTTTTCCATAAAATATATTTAATTAATATAAATAATTATTTAAATAAAAAATTCGGCTTTTAAATAGTAACCCAGTGTTTTCACTATTCATCAAAAATTGAAACTTTTCAGAAAAATAACAAAATTTCACCCTAGGCTAATTTGGATATTGAGAATCCAAAAATGAAGTCCATTTTGAAAAATAAAATTCATAAAATTTAAAAAAGTGGTTATTACTATTTATAACGGCTAGTTTTAATAATATTTTATTAGCCTATTTTTGTTTAGTGAAACTCAGAATTGCGTACGACGCAAGCTATCGAGGAAGGTCGTGATTGCATGTAAAGCAAGCCAAGCAAGTGTTGTGTGTAGTGAAAGATTCGTTTGATGATTTATATAACATAAAAAAATTATTTCTCATAAAAGTCTCGGGTGTTACGGGCCCACATGATCCCCACCCCTTCAAATCCCCTAAACCCCCTCTTAATTTTGGGCATCCCCCCTAAAAAATTGTAACTCATACACATTAATGCATGCCAATTAAACACCTAATTAAATTGACAACACATGTTTCATTAATTAGGTGAATTCAAGTTTTGAATTTTGAAAATTGTTGGCATGAGTAATAAAATAAGGCAAAAGACTTGTTTTATTATTATTGTATCGTTGTGTGGAGTTTTTGGGAGATAATTATCTAAGTGTGAAGAACGCGAAGAACGCCAAGGCTTCGACGAAGAACGCCATCTCCGCAAGGAGAGATCGACAAGCCGTCTCTTCTAATCTCTACAGCCAGTGTGTGATGACGTTCCCTTCCTCGACGTGCCTTAATTTTTTCTTCTTCCCACATCCAATTAAGGGAAGTGTTGTTTCTTCACCGAGTGAACTCCGTCATTGTATATAGAGCATTGCCCCGCGACGTCGTCTTCCGCGAAGCAAGCTTCCACGAATTCTTCTCTGAGGTAGGGGTTTGATTTTACGTTCGTGGTTATTTCTGGCGTTCATTGTTAATTAAATAGCTACTTGTTATCAAATTAACGGGAGGAGGCCAGACCGAAAAAACATGGCTGACCCTCCTCCCCTTTGTTGTTATTCCTCGTTATGGTTTTGTATTAAGATGACGCGGTGCCGTCGCACTACGCGAAAACGAAGGAATGGATGCCTGTGCGGGCCGCGGTGAAGGAGCGCGGGGATGTCGCGTCGTGCCGTTGAGACTGAAAGAGGTCGCGTCCGGAGTCGGGCTGCGGCCGGGGTGAGCCACTACAGAGGGGTGAGGCGCCGTCGCACCGCACCGGACTTCCAGGAGCCGCGGCGTATGGCCGTAACGGTTCGGGGAAGCGGCCGGCTGAGCCGGCGGTAGGAGCAAGCTGGAGGCGGGACCCGGCGTGTCCCATGGGTTCAGTTAAGGCCGACCATAAATGGCCAACCGTTCTTCGAGCAAGGGGGGAATCCCCCCCTCCCCCTTCAACATCCGCTCGGCGAGCGGGTACTCGCACAGGACCAGACTGGCCGCACTGGGTCGGACCGCCCGCGCCGGGTCGGACCACCAGTGCTGTAACACCCCGAGATTTTATGAAAAATATTCTTTTTAGTTTCATTAATGTCTTGTGGTGTACGCTACACCAAAAGGATCTTCCACAACACGCATCCTTGAATATCCTTGCATTACACGCAATCACGACCTTCCTCGATAGCACGTGCAGTATGCAATACCGAGTTTCACTAAACAACGATATGCTATAAAAATATTATTAAAACTTGCCGTTATGAATAGTAATAACCACTTTTTGACATTTTTTAAATTTTGTTTTCAAAATGGACTTCATTTTTGGATTTGGAATATCGAAATTAGCTTAGGGTGAAATTTTGGTACTTTTTGGATAACTTTCATATTCTGATGAATAGTGAAAATTACTAAATTTTAATTAAAAACAACTTTTTTAATCGAAATAATTAATAGTGATAAATTATTAATTTGAGTGGTTTTAAAGTATATTTAGAATATATTTTTACAATTTAATAAATTTTTTTTCATTGGATGTAATTTCACATTTAAACCAAACATAAACAAGTGTCAATCTTTTGATAGTTATTATCTTTTAAAAACACGCTATCTGTTTTGACGACGGGAATAAATTTTTAAATTAGTTAATACAAATGATATGTTTTGAATTTGGTAAAATAAACATCATTTTTGAATTCATAATATCAAATATAGCTTAGGCCTAATTTTTGGCATTTTTCTGGAAACATTCATTTTTTGATGAATAGTGAAACCACTAAGTGGTAGTTAAAAAAAACTGAATTTTTTATAAAACTTAATTTTACCACTTCTATGAGTGGAATTTCGAAAATCCGAGAGATACAGTTAATATCAAGGACTAAAATGTGGTTCAATGAGATGAAAATATTTTTTTTGGTGAATAGTAACTTTTTACTTTTTTTAACACGGTTAAAAGTAAATAGGGTAGTTAAGGGTGAAAATGATATTATTATTACCCTAACACATGTCATAATTATATTGGATAAGTGTAATTCGACAAAAAACAACCTTAGGAATAAAATATGACCATTTAGGCCCACTTGGATTAGATTAGGATATTTATAATCAATTTATTTAAAGAAGGGTTAAAATAGGTAAAGTCAAAGTTTAATAACTAAATCACTTTTAATATTGAATTATACATAAGATAAATTCGATTATAAATAGTCATTAGAAAGATAAAAACATTTCCTACATAATGATATTTTATTTGTAATTTTTAGACTTTAAATTATTTATTTTATTTATGACACAAATATAATGCAGTAATTATCTTATTAATGAAATATTGACATAATTGATGTTATAAATACCCAAATAAATGTAATTTGAGACTTCATATGAATTAAACTAGTTTTATTGGTTAATAAGACATGTTATTATTGATTTAATTATCTTTTTTCGAATTAATCATTCTGTTATGATTTTCACAAAAATAAATTACTAAATAGTGTCAAAATTGACATAAAATTGTTTTTAAAACTAATATTATATTATTAATTGTAATTTTATTCCTAAAAATCTAAGGTTCGGGAAAATGACTTAGATAAGGTTATATATATTAATAATAAACAACTTGGGGTTCGTTTGGCATGTTATAGTAAGTTTATTAACCTTATAGTATAAGAACACAAAAAGACACGGTAAAAGTCAAATTATCTAACTTACTGTTCAATCTAAATGATAAGGTTAAAATAGGAACCAAAAATTGTCTAAATTATATTGGATGAGAGTATTTCGACCCATCCCCACCTTAGCTTCTAAATAAATAAATTTGGAGCTATTTAAACCCGAATTTGGCTTTATAATAAAATAATATTTTGAGTTTTTCCAAAGGAGCCCCTCTCCTCCCTTATAAAATGGCACCACCTCCCTCTCTTCCTCACACCACATTGAGCCTTCAAGATCGTCCATCCCCTGACCAATTATCTTCTCCACTTCCATAGGAACATCCTAGATGTCCTGGTATTCTTCAAGGACCAATTGTAGTTCCCTAAGAGGAGGACTCAAAGAGGCGCTTCAAAGAAGAGGTAATGTCTGTTACCGATTGTTTCAAATTTATTTCTTCTTCCACTTCTTCTTCTTAGGTTGTTTCATTATGAAGTAATAACATCAGTATCACTCATATACTGATATGTTATTATAAGTATGAAACAACCCTATTTCACCATCTATCCATCCTACGGAAAATGAAATCATCGCGCGGGCGTACGTACGGAATACCGTCTCCACGCCGTGGTGTAATCTATTTTCCACCCCCACCTTACTTGGATGGGTATAATGGTGTACATAATAACTATATATGATTATTGTAAAGTGATATTGATTCTAAATTTTATACATACACTCCAATACAATTCCATAATCATGAGAATGATATAATCGCTCGTGGTACGTACGGACTACCGTCTCCATGACGCGATGAGATTCATTCTCCATGTTAACCATTCATGAATGATTATAAAGTATATATAATACGTAATCATGAAATATATGACATAATAATGATACTTGATTTATGTGTATATATATGTATGTCATCTACTTAATTCCATTCAACTCAATAAGGAAACGAAAACAGCGTTCATGCGTACGTACGACCTACCGTCTCCATGAACGGTGTATTTATTTCCATTTACTGATCTATTATATATATGTATATTCTGAATATATATTATATATAAATCATTTTTTATATTCTGGAATTAAGTAATCATGATATAAGTAATCATATGAATAATTACAAGTCAAAACACAGACGACAAATGAAAAGATTTTACCCAAAATGCTCTTTAACATGGAATTTACAAAATAACGAGTAATATAAAGTCATAAGTGAACCATGTATGATATCATAACAATGATTATGATTCTGGAATAAGCCAATGACATTATTTAAATCATTATACAGGAGGTTCAGACACTTATGAAGCAAATCAGACCTAAGGTAAGGGAAAATATCACAATCTCATTTTATCCAAGATTGTTTATACTTTGGTATTTACTGGGGTGTATTTTATCATGCACATCCATGTTTCCTCAGTATGTAATATTGTTTCCATCCACCTAAAATTATTTAAATCCAATTTTACCCTTCATTGAGTTTTTAGTAAAAGATATGAAAGGAATCTTGTGTCGTTTTTCGTACGAGGAACCTTTTGACTTTTCCGACAAAAGTACAGGAAGTATGTTTTTTTAACTTATACGACATGAATGGATTTTTAAAACATTATTTCCAAGATACTTCCTTTACAAGTTTTCAAGTTTATTTTTAATCAATTTCTTTTAGTTTAAAATTGTATGACAAGTTATGAAAGGAAAATGTTTTTGAAGTAGAAAGGATATTTTCCTCAAGAATGGAGTTCAAGTGTTTTATTAAAATTATTTTCCGTCTAAGATAATAAGGGGTTCTATTTCTATCCCTATTATTACATTGATTTGATTATGTTGTGATGGAATTATTTTTATGAATTCATTTATCTTATATGAATTGTTTTATGATGTCATGTTGTTTAAGAATCCCATTTTTATTACATGGGTTATGTAATGATGTATGATTTATGATTTTGTGCCACACATATTAATGGTATAATTATGAGATGGGTGGGACCTATATCTCCCTCCAATGAATTGGGTAAATATTTTATATCTCATGAGATATTCATGGCTGGAATGAGAGGTTAAACCGGTTCAGTGAAACAGGACTGAAAAGAGGAGTGCACTCGGTTCAGAAATGGACTTTGTCCACTAAGATAGTAATGGCAATGAGTCTTGACTAATAAGAAATTATTCTTTATGATTATGTGTGTATGACAAAAATTTTCATGTTTTAAGTTATGATTATTGGTATTACATTTCACTACTATGATTTATCACATGTTATGATATTATGATCTCTTTTACAGGTTAAGATTTCCAAAATGTTATGTCCTTATGAATATGATGTGATTGATATTTCTTTTGTTTCCCCTTATTGAGAATTTGAGCTCACCCTTTTATGTTTTATTTTCCCAAGGATATAAAGAAAGGTTTTAGGTGAAGAAAAAATAGGAAGATCTTTATGGGAGATGTTTAGGATCTTTCACCACGATTAGAAGATTATATTCCAAGTTTGCAAAGACACTAAACTATTACGGTCCTTGTGTGTGTGTTTTTTTATGTACTAAGTATTCCGCAAAAGTAATGTAATGTCCATGTACGTTAAGCTTCAGGTCTCTATAGTTGGTATCAGAGCAAAGGTTTAGTCACCCTTTGGAAACTAGGATGCGAGAACATTAGTGAGATCCTTAGAGATATATCTATGGTATGTCTAGGGATGTCTCTAAGGATAAGTATATGTATAGGATATAGTTCTAGAACTACGGTAACGATCATAGAATTTAACCTAAGATGTTAGATATTGAGGGTACTCCCCCTTTACTATGTTGTTTTCCCTAGAATGATTTTTGCCTCGCACACTATTCTTTTTGGGTTTTAGGAAATGGCTAGAAACAGGAAGATTCACGATAATGGAGGATATGATGGACAATGGAATGATATTCTTCATGTGAAACCAAATGAAATGGGATTTGGAAGTCCAAACATCATTATTATGCCGAGTCAGCAATCTCATAATATGATCAATAAACTCAAATTTGGTATGTTTCTTGACTCGGCTAATAAGAGAATGATGGAGTTTCATGATGATCATAGAGGAAAGAAAGGTCAATTCCCCTCATGTAAATCATGTGGGAAGAGGCATCAAGGAGAATTTTTCAAAGGAAATGGTAGATGCTTTGGGTGTGGAAAAGAAGGACACAAAGCCATTAAGTGCAACGGAAAAGGATCATTTAACACCATGGATGAGGATAATGGTATTGCTACGACATCAACAATGGTTAAATGTTTTAAATGTGGAATGTACGGGCATTATGCAAACTAATGCCCTAAGGGAAAGACTCATGAAGAGAATCAGTATGGTCATATGGGTAGTATTTATGTTGATGATGATGAAGAGATTGCAAATGATATGTGAGTTGAAATAATTTTTGAAGATCGGTCAATGGTTTAAGAAGGTAGAGGAATGATTACATGTTTATCAAGTGTAATGTTGTATAAGTAATCTCATGGTACTATGGAATAAAGAGACATCTAAGGATTGGTACACTATTTTCTTTCCTTATGTTTTGAAAGAGTATGATGAATGGTACCAGTAACCATGAAAGGATATTCAGATATTTTTAGAAAGTAGATGATATGCGCATAATGAAGGGATAAGGAGAAAATTAAATGTTTGATAGTATTCATGAGCTCGTGACTGATATAAGGAAATAGTTATATCATGGTTTGAGTATATAGAATTTTGGGGTTTTGGAATGTGGAAAGAGTTAACTTTTGACAGCACTCATGTTTTCAATAAGGTTCAATGGGTATTGATTTTTTCAAGAGAATAAAAGATTAAGGCCTTCGAACATTTGGAATGTGACCAACAAGAAATATCTTATTTTATATGGGGATCAATGATGGTATTAACATGTTTGTTATATGAAATCTCTCGTAATTGTTTTCACTATAATATGACAATGGACTGCAATATTATGGATAAGCCTAAAGATTAGAATGGAATATGTTGGACATAAGTTAGTATTGTTAAAGGATAGAACCTTTTTCAATATTATTTATGGGATGTTATAGTAATGTAGTTTTAGAAAAAGGACAACCTGTTGGATGGGCGATAGCCCATCACGTCAGACAAGGATGTGGGAATCGAACCCACAACCGAAGTGCGACTGGCCTTTATCGCCTACCACTAGCCTATAAGAAGTCCTTGTTTTGTAGAAACTAGTTTGATTATATTAAGCAGTATTATATATGAAGTATAAGTCAATTTTAGGAACCATATATGATTAATCTCACTGTAGTTCGACATATGTATATTTAATTACGTTTTCTAACCTTTTGTTTGAGACAGATGGAATGACCCGTCATTCTATCACATGATCTGCTAAAACTTCATGAATAACAAATTCAACTTCATTTCTTTAAGAGATGAAGTGGAAATTGTTCGAGGCATGAACAACATTGAGATTATACCAATATAATGTAAGTATTTATTCTAATTCAAATTCTTCAACTTTAGGGAAATGATCATGAAAACCAAAAATGTTGTCCTAGTGCCATTATATCCGATGAATCAGATGATACCCTAGATCATCATAAATTTATGGATTTTTGATTGTTGGATTTTTCATATCCATGTTCTCTACCACCCTCCATCAGAACATGATGGTTAGATTTTTCTTCCATATCCATATTTTCACCTATGTTCTCCAACGTGAAAACCCTGTGATTTGTTTATTTGGGTAACCGTTACGTTTCATACGATTGTTTTTAAAGATTGGTTTTGGTAATCCTTTTTACGATGTGGGTTTCTATTAAAGAAAATTTCTAGTAGTTATCCATTTATTACCCCGACAAATTTCGAGGGCGAAATTCATTTTATGGGGGGTAGAATGTAACACCCCGAGATTTTATGAAAAATATTCTTTTTAATTTCATTAATGTCTTGTGTTGTACGCTACACCAAAAGGAGCTTTCACAACACGCATCCTTGAATTGCCTTGAATTACACGCAATCACGACCTTCCTCGATAGCGTGTGTAGTACGCAATACCGAGTTTTACTAAACAATGATAAGTTATAAAATATTATTAAAACTAGCCGTTATGAGTAGTAACAACAACTTTTTGCATTTTTTTTTATTTCTCAAAATGGACTTCATTATTGGATTTGGAATATCAAAATTAGCTTAGGGTGAAATTTTGGTACTTTTCGGATAACTTTCATATTCTGATGAATAGTGAAAATTACTAAATTTTAATTAAAAGCAACTTTTTTAATCGACAAAATTAATAGTGATAAATTATTAATTTGAGTGGGTTTAAAGTATATTTAGAATATATTTTTACAATTTAATACAATTTTGTTAATTGGATGTAATTTCACATTTAAACCAGATATAAACAAGTGTCAATCTTTTGATAGTTATTATCTTTTAAAAACACGCTATCTATTTTGACGACGAGATTTTTTTTTAAAATTAGTTAATGTAACTGATATTTTTTGAATTTGGTAAAATAAACATCATTTTTGAATTCATAATATGAAATATATCATAGCTCTAATTTATGGTATATTTCTGGAGACTTTCATTTTTTGATGAATAGTGAAACCACTAAGTGGTAGTTAAAAAAACTGAATTTTTTTAGAAAACAAAATTTTACCGCTTCTGTGAGTAGAAATTAGAAAATCCGAGAAACACGGTTAATATCCGGGACTAAAATGTGGTTCAATGAGATGAAAATAATTTTTGGTGAATAGTAACTTTTTACTTTTTTTCCACGGTTAAAAGTAAATATGGTAGTTAAAGGTATAAATGATATTATTATTACCATAAAGCATGTCCTAATTCTATTGTATAAGTGTAATTCGACCAAAAACAACCTTAGGAATAAAATATGACCATTTAGGCCCACTTGGATTAGATTAGGATATTTATAATCAATTTATTTAAAGAAGGGTTAAAATAGTTAATGTCAAAGTTTAATAACTAATGAATTTTTAATACAGGGTTATACATAAGATAAATTCGACTATAAATATTAATTAGAAAGATAAAAATATTTCCTACATAATTATATTTTATTTGTAATTTTTGGACTTCAAATATGTTAGTTTATTTATGACACAAAGATGTTGCAGTAATTATCTTATTAATGAAATATTGACATAATTGATGTTATAAATACCCAAATAAATGTAATTTTAGACTTTTTAGGAATTCCAATAATTTTATAGGTCAATATGACATGTTATTATTTATTTAATTAACGTTTTTTGAATTAATCATTCTGTCATGACTTTCACAAAAATCAATTACTAAATAGTGTCAAAATTGACATAACATAGTTTTTAAAAGAAATATTATATTATTAATTGTTATTTTATTCCTAACAATCTAAGGTTTGGCCAAATTACTTAGATAAGGTTATATATATTAATAATAAACAACTTGGGGTTATTTTGGCTTGTTATATTAAGTTTATTAACCTTATAGTGTAAGAACACAAAAAGACACGGTAAAAATAAAATTATCTAACTTAATGTTAAATCTAAATGATAATGTTAAAATAGGAACCTAAACTTGTCTAAACTCTATTGGATGATATTATTTCGACCCATAACCACCTTAGATTAAAAATAAATCAATTTGGAGCTATTTCAAAATGAATTTCTCTTTATAATAAAATAATATTTTTAGTTTTTCCAAAGGAGCCCCTCTCCTCCCTTATAAAAGGGCACCTCCTCCCTCTCTTCCTCAAACCACTTTGAGCTTTCATTCTCGGCCAAACCCTGACAAATTCTCTTCTCCACTTCCCTAGAAACATTAAAGATGTCATGGATTTCTTCAAAGACCAATTTTAAGTCCCTAAGAGGAGGACTCAAAGAGGCGCTTCAAAGAAAAGGTAATGTCTGTTACCGATTTTTTTAACTTTATTTCTTCTTACACATCTTCTTATTAGGTTGTTTCATTATGAAGTAATATAATCAGTATCACTCATATACTGATATGTTATTATAAGTATGAAACAACCCTATTTCACCATCTATCAATCCTACGGAAAACGAAATCACCGTGCGTGCGTACGTACAAAATATCGTCTCTACGCCGTGATGTAATCTATTTTCCACCACCTACTTACGTGGATTGGTATAATGGTGTACATAATAACTATATATGATTATTTTAAAGTGATATTGATTCTGAAATAGTATACATACACTCCAATACAATTCAATGATCATGAGAATGATATCATCGCCCGTGCGTACGTACGGACTACCGTCTCCACGACGCGATGAGATTCATTCTCCACGTTAATCATTCATGAATGATTATAAAGTATATATAATAAGTAATCATGAAATATATGACATAATAATGATACTAGATTTAAGTGTATATATATGTATTTCATCTACTTAATTCCATTTAACTCAATAAGGAAACAAAAACAGCGTTCATGCATACGTACGGCCTACCGTCGCCATGAACTGTGTATTTCATTCCATTTACTGATCTATTATATATATGTATATTCTGAATATATATTATATATAAATCATGTTTTATATTTTGGAATTAAGTAATCATGATATAAGTAATCATATGAATAATTACAAGTCAAAACACGGACGAAAAATGAAACGATTTTACCCAAAACGCTCTTTAACATGGCATTTACAAAAGAACAGGTAATATAAAGTCAGAAGTGAACCATATATGATATCATAAAAATGAGTATGATTCTGGAATAAGTAAATGACATCATTTAAATTATTATACAGGAGGATAGGACACTTACGAAGCAAATCAGACCTATAGTAAGGGAAAATATCACAATCTTATTTTATCTGAGATTGTTTATACTTTGGTATTTACTGGGTTATATTTTATCATCCACATCCATGTTTCCTCAATATTTAATATTGTTTCCATCCACCTATAATTGTTTAAATCCAATTTTACCCTTCGGTGAATTTTTAGTAAAAGATATGAAAGGAATCTTTTGTCGTTTTTCTTACGAGGTACCTTTTGACTTTTCCGAAAAAAGTACGAGAAGAATGTTTTTTTAACTTATACAGCATGAATGGATTTTTAAAAACATTATTTCCAAGAAGATTACATTACAAGTTTTCAAGTTTATCTTTAATCAACTTCTTTTATTTTAAAATAGTATGACATATTATGAAAGGAAAATGATTTTGAAGTAGAAAGGATATTTTCCTCAAGAATGGAGTTCAAGTGTTTTATCAAAATTATTTTCCATCTAAGATAATAGAGGGTTCTATTTCTATCCCTATTATTACATTGATTTGATTATGTTGTGATGGAATTATTTTTATGAATTCCTTTATCTTATATGAATTGTTTTATGATGTCATGTTGTCTAAGAATCCCATTTTTATTACATGGGTTATGTAATGATATATGATTTATGATTTTGTGGCACACATATGAATGGTATCATTATGAGATGGGTGGGACCTATATCTCCCTCCAATGCATTGGATAAGATTTTATATCTCATGAGATAGACATGGCTTGAACGGCAGGTTAAACCGGTTCAGTGAAACTGGACTGAAATGAGGAGTGAACTCGGTTCAGAAATGGACTTTGTCCACTAAGATAGTCTTGGCAATGAGTCTTGACTAATAAGATAGGATTCTTTATGATTATGTGTGTATGCCACAAAGTTTCATGTTTTAAGTTATGATTATTGGGATTACATTTCAATACTATAATTTATCCCATGTTGTGATATTATGATCTCTTTTGTACGTTAAAATTTCCAAAATTTTATGTTCTTATGAATATGATGTGATTGCTATTTCTTTGTTTACCCTTACTGAGCATTTGAGCTCACCCTTTTATGTTTTGTTTTCCCCAGGATATATAGAAAGGTTTCAGGTAAAGATAAAATAAGAAGATCTTTATGGGAGATGTTGAAGATCTTTCACCACGATTAGAATATTATATTCCGAGTTTCCAAAGGCACTAAACTATTACGGTCCTTGTGTGTGTGTTTTTGATATGTACTAATTATTCCGCAAAAGTAATATAATGTCCATGTACGTTAAGCTTCGGGTCTCTACAAGTGCCAGGTCGGGCCGCCCACACCGGGAAGGACCCCCGCGTCGGGCCGGGCCACACCAGCTAGGCCAGGCCGCACAGGCCGGCCCGGGCCGCGCCCAACCAGGCTGTACCCGGACCTGGGTCGGGTCCACCCGGTTCGGGCCACCCCAAGGTATCGGGTCGGGTCGGATCAGGCCCGAACCCCCTGTTTTTCAGACAGATCAGTTTAAACGCTCATATCATGGGATACAAACCTTCGATCGATGCACTGTCAGTTGCATGAAGATCCATGGATCGAGATGGTCTTTTGGTATATTACACTCAAGGTTTCTGAGAACTTGACTATGACCAAGTTGGTTCGAACACAAAACCAACCGGGGCCTTGGAGCAGAAACACATTTAACATGAGCTCCGGATGTCCGATTGACGTGTTGTTTACTTTTTTGGATTTCTCTTAGTGAGATGGTTCTTTTGGCTTACTCCTTGAGATATTTGGATGAAGTTGGAGTATGGTCGGGTTGGTTTTGACTTAAAAACTAACCGGGCCCCTGGGACGAAAAGGCCAGTAACTCTAAGACCGGGCGTCCGATTGACGTGCCGTCAGTCACGTTGAGTTCTTTTTGACGAGACAGAACTTTGCGATACATTAAATCTGGACTTCATGCCAGTTGATGTATCGAACCCCTAGGCTCATGGAGCAGACCCTCCCGGAATCAAGCATGTTGTGTGCAGAAACCCTAGATCTGGCTACGACTGCGACGACGATGACGATTGTACTGGGATCCTCCGTGGGGTTGAATATGACGATGACTGTACTGGAATCCTCCATGAGTTCGACGACGATGAATAATGTTGTTGTATCCTAAGTGGGTCTGACATTACTTGACTACTGTTCTTGTATCCCATGTGGGTCCGTCATTATAGGACTTTGTACTCGTATCCTACGTGGGTCCGGCAGAGTAGCTGGTCTTGTATCCTTTGTGGGTCCAACAGCTTAGCTGGTCTTGTATCCTACGTCGGTCCGACGTCTTAGATGAATCAGTGGTTACATCTGATCATCTCTATCACCTTACCATGAAGTATACCTATGTGAGCTGAGTCTTGACTTTAAATCATTACCTTTGATATGATTTTTTTGGTATCCTGTGTGGATTGGGTTGTGTTATCCTATGTGGATTTGATTATGCTATCATGTGTGGACTATATCGAACATGGGCTCAGATGTTGGAGCCGAACTGGAATTGATGAATTTGGTATATGTATGGGAATATACCTAAGTAGGGTTGGTTGATACTTCGTGATTGTAACTTTCCTTTTTGTTTTATCCTTCTTAGATTCTGGGATACCTTCGGGGGTCTCTGGGTCCCAACTGTGTAGCGTATACTCACCCCTGCACGGGCTATGTCCGAACTATGGTATGTTGGATGTAGACGACGGAAAGTGCTGATCGAGGTAGAACCTTGTGGAGATGGACGGTACCTGGATGTGGAACACTAGAAGGGACGTACACGGAGCAGACGACTGGAGCTAAGGAGCAGAGGAGACTATCTGTACCCACCCTTTAGGTGGGATTTACAGAGGACGGATTGGTGTTGCTGCTTTACCTTTTCTTCCACTGTACTCTCTTTTCAGTTGTACTTTACTTTCAGTTGTGTTTGTATTCTATCCCATTTACGTTCTAGCACTTAGTTTTGCACTCAGTTCACTTAGTGTTTACTTAGCTTGCATACTCTGTGGTGTTTGTTTACATTATAAAGGCAATGCCTTCACCTATTATCGGGATTTACGCCTAGGGTGCTGGTCGCCAGCCCCTGGCCTTTGGAAGGCGGGCTTGGGATAGTCACGACATGGGTCCTGGGGACAGGTCGTAGAATCTATAATCATTAATGTCATTAAAAATTAATATAAATCCTTTATTATTTTATTTGGGTATCATGGTATTGAAAATGGGTTCTTAAATAAAAATGGTATGGTTATAAATAATTTTTTTTAATTTGGGATTAGAAGAATGTTTTAAAGAAGGTGTTTGGTGATTTATGTGTTTTATTAATGAATTTGTACGTGGAAATAATATGAAATTAGTTATCCTAATATATATTATAAAAAGGGTTTATCCCCATTTTAGATCAATGGTGAGCCTCATATAGATTATATATTGGGTTAAGCACCATTATTGCTCACGGGAGGGCCCGCCACAGCTTATACGAAGGGTTGAGCCCCATTGTAGCTCATGGGTGAGCTTGATATAACTTATATGAAGGGTGATCTCAATTATACATATCTAATTTGGAATTCAAAAATATCATAATTCCAATAGGAAAGTGTTTGATGGTGTATTGTGTACGTGATTTGTTTCATCACCTAAATGAGTTTTAACTTATTTATACTAGATTGAGTGTTTTTTATTTAGAAAAAAATATGAGTGTTATTCTTGTTCATATGATTTGTTTCATCTACTCAAAGAACATTGAATGAGTTATCAGGTTTTGACTATACTAATGGGTTTTCTTTATTTTTATGTTCCTTACTAGGCATTTTGCGCTCATCCCATGTTTGTAAATATTTTCACAAGATTTAAGGGTGAATAGTGTCATAGATAGAATCAAGGAAATTTTTTGATTATTAAACAAGCAAAAAACCATGTTCCTTTTAAAAAAAATTATTTAATATAAGAAACAAATAATATATTAAGTATCCAATTTAGGTTTCTCGGTTTTTATATATAATATTTACGGCATAATTCTCTAATTTTCTAAGCCTGAAAGGATCCTCAGTGTGAATTCATGGCATAACTCAAGATTATGTATTGATTAAAGTTATGGAATTAATGCTGGTATGAAAGGATGGTATAAATAACATTATAGGTTATGATGGGGTTAATTTATTTTTATTAAATGCTCTTACTTTATGGATTTTTTGAAAGGAAGTAATAATTTTTGATTTCCTAATTAAATCATCTAAATAATGTATATTTAGAATGGTTTTCCATAGAGGAAATAAAAAATCTATAATAGGAATACATCAAGTGGAAAATAACATTTCAAATCAACAACATGAAGTGTTGAGAATTGAAACTAAACTGTTTGTTGCAGTGATGAAGCAATTGACTCTGACAATAAATGGTAGTGGAATCCATTCAAAATATCATCGTGATCAACCACAAAAGAATATATCAGTAGTAGAACATTTTATGATCCAACATCCCCCCTAATTCAATTGATCACCTAAACCAGTGGTAGCTGAAGGATGGATCAATACCCTGGAGAAGATATTCTAAGTAATGGGATGTTCATATCGTCAATAGTTAACTACTTACATACATATTTTATAATGTAAAGTTGATCGATCATTTCCATTAGTTAAGAAGACTAGAGAGAAAAATGTTCTTGTTACCCTAGCATGGGAAGAATTTATGGATATTTTCCTGGAGAAATATTTTGTTATGGTTTTTCAACATAGGATGGAGAAATAACTATAGGAATTAATGCTAAAGGATTATGATTCAGTTCTCGCATATGAAGCGGACATCACATGATTTTTAAGGTATGTTCCAGATTTTATTTGTGACATTGACATTAAAAATAATAGATTTTACCAAATATTGAAACCAGGACTTCGAAGAGATTTGGCCTCTCAATAATTCAAAGTTCATGAAATAGTTGTCTATTGAGCTGAGCGAGTTGTAATAGAGTTCACTGACGCTTTTTTTCAATGAGATGATTAGTATAAGAAACGTTCAAGGTGGTAGCATATAGAGAAGCAACCAACTAATAATTCTAGAGGTACGCCCGAATATTTTTCCAATTGTGGAAAAATAAACATTGTGGAATGTATGTTAGGATCTAAAATTTTTTATCGGTGTGGTATGATTGGTCAAAAGTTTTGTAATTTTAAATAAAAGGCTCTTCAATAGTGTAATAATGATATAATAGATATCCAATATACAGTACGATTCTTTATCTTAAATGAGTTAGAAAATTATGAAAATAAGTGTCTGAATTTAATTACACAGAGATGAAATCAACATGGTCAGAAACAAATTGGTTTGGGGAAATCGTTTTCTTCCACTACAATTGATGTTGGGACATCTAGTGAATTTTTAGAATCTCATGAGAGGTTGATATTTTAAAAAAGGACAACCATATGTTCATGGTTTTAGACACACATTCCAAGGATTTATTTAATCTGATAATAAAATATTATTGACTTTTCTATGATATTTTTTTGGGGTTATAATTATGTGTGTATTTTTTTTGTTTAACCATTCCTTTACTTTTGGGCCTCTGATTTACGATATTAATATACTATATGTGTTGTGTGGTCTTTTATAAATAAGGTTATTTCTATGGATGTACATCATATTTTTGGAATATTATGAGGATGAAATTGTTCTTATAAAATATAAATACATCATGTAATTATGTTTCCATATATTCTTATTCAAAGAAGTAAATTAATTCCATAACAAATTAATAAAGGGCCATAAAAAAATATCATTCATTTACATTTTTAACGGTATTTTGACCCATCATGTAAATATGGTTTTGTGATGGATAACCATCCATTGAGTATGTTCTCTATCACTATCTATTAGTTTTTGAGAGTCTATTTTATCATCCATGTCCATGTTATCCTACAGGGAACTGTATATAATGATATCTCATGTGACCTATGTACTTCTCTTTCATTCTTTTAATGATATAATTTAATTAAACCTTTTTTCCGATTTGGTATTTTCAATCTTGTTTCTTATCCCAATATTAAAATTATGAGGACACAATTTCCAAAAGTGGGGAAAGATGTAACATCCCATGTATTTATAGAATAATATAACATACTAGGTAAATAATGAATAAAACATATTTCATATTTATTAATATTTTTGAATTAAATATTAATTTTAATTTAAAGGGGTTTCTATGTTCGATAGCATACTCGATACGCAATAATGGGTTTCTTTGAAATCTTACGTTGTACAATAATAATATAATATTATTATTTTAAATGGTAGTTATCTCTTAGGTCTTGTATTGGTGGTATTGAACAAAAATAACTACAATATGATTTTACATGTTTGATAAATGTATTTACATTTATCCAATAAACTTTAGTGGCTTAATATGTGAATGATTCTATTTTTAAGCATAATTTTCATTAAAAGGCTAGTTTACTCCCTTGTAATGGAGAAACCTATTTAAATAAAATTTTGGTCACATTAATACATTATATTTTAAAGAATAAAATCCTTCTTTATAATGGGGAAATAAAAATTTACATTGTGTAAATTTTTGTAATTTTTCTGATAAAGTTTATTTTCTAATTAATAGTGAAAAATATTGTATTTTAATTCAAATCTATGTTCTAATATAATTTATTTATATGGATAAATAATTTTTTTAAATGATTTTAAAGTGTAATTAGAATATATTTTTACCATTTAATCCAGTTTTGGTCATTGGAATTAATTTCACATTAAAATTGGACATAAACAAGTGTCAATCTTTTGATATTTATTATTTCTTAAAAACGCGCTATTTGTTCTAACAAAGGGAATTAATTTTAAATTAATTAATGAAACTTATATGTTTTGAATTTAGTAAAATATACATAATTTTTGAATTTAGAATATCAAATAATTCTGAGTCTGAATTTATGGTATTTTTCGGAAAAACTACAATTTTTGATGAATAGTGAAATCACTTGGTAGTAGTTAATAAAACTGACTTTTTCATTTAAATGAAATTTTACCACTTCTGTGAATTATTTTTCAAAAATCTGAAATACATGGTTTTTATCAAGAATAAAAATGTGGTTCAATATGATGAAAATAATTTTTGATTAATAGTAACTTTTGACTTTTATTTACCGCGACTAAATGTAAATAGGGTAATTAATGGTAAAAAAATTGTAATAATATAAAATTACCATAACAGATGTTCTAACCTTATTGAATGATTAATGGATGACCATGGTCATTCTTGGGTATATTTTGGGACCCCATGGAGCCACTTATAAAAGATAATGACACTTTAGATTAATTAATTTAAAGTAAAAGCAATAATGACATAAACAAAAATATTTTAGTAAATTAATTATTAATAGTTTTATATAAATTATATTTTCACTAAAAATATTCATTGGAAAGATAAGAAGATTTCCTACATAATTGTTTTCTTTTATAATTTTTAGACATCACATAAATTAAATTATTTTTTCCACAATAATGATGTAGTATTAACTCATAAATAAAAGATTTCAATAAATACGATTATAAATATTAAAATAACACCCAAAACTATCCAATTATTATTGAATGATATTATTTCTACAATGAGTTATCATATCTTCATATTTAATGATTTTTGGACCTTTAGAAACCAAATATCATTATATAATAAAATAATATTATCACAGTTTCTTAAAGAGCCCCTCCTCTCCATTATAAAAGGAGACCACTTCTAACCAATTCTTCACACCTCTCAGACATTTGGATCATCCAAACTCTACCTAATTAAGCTCCCTACATCCCTATCCTCCTTTTATAAGCCTTACCTTATGAGGAAGGAACTTCAAGAAGACCTTTTGGTTCAAACCAAAGAAAGTTACTCAAATTAAAGGTTACAATTTCTCTTAACTTCTTTTCTTTTATTTTACTTCTCCAACCCCTAAAATATTTTATTCCATTATTTTTTAGCAACAAATATATCTTAAATATACTAGGATTTTGTTACGAAAAGGATTCTAACTATAGTTACACACACCACCATCTAATGGATGAAGAACATAATGTTTCTGCAGATGGAAAACTAACACCTCACAAAATGATGATTGTTCAATTAAATCCTACCGCCTCTCATGGTAGACATTATGATGGAAATGTATTTATATATGACATATATTATGTTTATTTTTTCTTTAGGCTTCTTTATTTTTCCATTTATAGAAATAATTTATGGTTTCCATAGTAGGTAAATATGATAATCTCATTAGAGGAAGTGCAGACTACCGCCCCTTCAAAGTGATATGACTCGTTAATGCCATATGTGGGACATATAAAGAATCAAGTTAATAATATTTTATATGATATTATATTGGAATTATAATATAACTATGTATCATTATGTTTTTAATTCCATTAAAATAATAAATAGAAATGGAAGTAGAGTTCATGCGTACATACAGTTTACCGTCTCCATGAATGGTGCATTTCATTTCATATCGCAAAATGATTTTTACTTCTATAAATACATATATATTGGATATAATTTATTTTAATGATATTTAAATCATGAATATCATTCTGGAGATAATGGACTATTGACCACATGGACAACTTGTAATTCTAAGTTGTTCATTTTTGACTCAAGTACCAAATGTTGACCAAAAGATAATTATTTACTTAAATGATTGCATATGGTTTATAACATGGTAATAAGTTAAATAAAAATGGTAATAAACTAGAAAAAGGTTCATAATCAAGTAGAAATTAACTTTAGTTTATTATTCAGGAAGAACAAGGAATAAATAATTCAAGTCGGACACTAGGTAAGGGATTTTCAAATCTCAGTTTTAATTTCGTTAGATTTCCATTGTTCATAACATATTTATTGTATGTGGGGTATTGTGTACTGCAATTTGATATATATTTTCATGATTATAATTATATTCATGGTATTATATTATTTTTTTTTGTGGTTATTAACTTTTATTCATATGACTCAATTGATTACATTGTGGTAAAGGGTTTCACCTCACTTTTTATTCTCGTTGGATTCATGATATATTTTCCACTCTTTCCTTTTGTGTGGAATATGTATTGTGCTTGATTGTAATATTTTTGTAATATACTATTGTTTATGAGTATTTACATATTCATTGTATGATCCTTCTTTCATGTGGCGTAATTTTTGTACGTTACCAAATCGGTAAGGGAATCATTCACACTTTACCTTTTCAATGACTTTTATTTGTTATTTATTTTAAAATATATATTATTATGTTGAGATATTTTTTTATATCCTTATTGATGTAATCATAATTTATATGTGATGAGATACCATTTTTTTCTCATCAAATAATTTTCTGAATTTTAATGTGACGCCGTTAGGCAGATGAATTTTTACGAGGGAACTTTTTCAACAAATATCAATTCTTTTCATTCAACTTGTACTTCTTGAATATGTTTTCCTATGAATATGTATTAATGAACTCTGATTTTTTTACACTTAATATACACTTATATTGGGTGTATTTATATTTTTCACACATAATTATATTATTGATTTATCGTTAATTTAAAGACACCATCTTTATAAGGGATTTTATCTACTATTACATTTCTATTGAGAATTCATTTTTTCCATGCTCCAATTCACTAATATATGGTGTATATATTGTCCTTTGACATATTATATCACGAATCCCTTTATTCTATTGATATTATAATGTTCTGATTAAAAGTTTTTCCTCAATTATTTATATTCAAGCATCTCTCTTTTTGTTAAAAAAACTCATTAATTAAAACATTTCTTTAAATATTTTAAAGATTTATTCATAAAAATATTTATCATTATTTTACATGTTTTAAAAATGGGTTTTTGGATTTATTGATGTGTAAATTAATGTTTTCAAATTATAATTCTTTTATAATCTTTATAGTGTTATGGGACACTTTGATTCCAAAATCTATTTTTAAATGGTTTTGAAAATGATTTGATAAATAATTGTTTATTTCAATATCTTGATTTGATATAGTGGAATGTGGAAATTTAGTCTTTCCATTATACTTTTTTTATGTGTTATGATTATTTTATGTTTAAAGGGCATTGTTTACGTATATGGGTGGTTCAATGATAAACCTAGGTCTGGTGAGCCTAAGATAGCTCTCCAATGCATTGGGTAACGTGACGGAGGTAAACATGATGTTTCTCTTAAGAGATTTAGGGAATATATTGTGATTGGTATTCCAAGTCTAACTCCGTATGTTGTTGTGATAACTACAATGTATGTTTGATATGGATGCCATAAGTAACCTTTAGGATTTTTGATTTGGGTGTTTTATTCATAAATAATATAATTTATTAAGGTATGTTAAGATTGAAAAATATAGTTTCATTGATTTGTATTTATTGATGGGACAATGTTTTGATTCCTTATTTTATAACCCTTATGAAGATTTTTATTCTCATACAAAGTTATTGAAATGTTTTCCATAGTACTAAATAATGAATAGGGTCCAGGATGGGGTCAAGGAAAAGCCATGCTGTCTAAAACATGGAACTTCACATGTTTCTTTGTAAGATTTTTTATTTTATGAAAGAAATTGATACTGAGTAGTAGTGTCTGCATATAATATTCAAGTTGTTATTTAATAGTTATGGCCTAAATCTCTAAAAATCTAAACATTAAAAGATCTGCAATGTGAATTATTGTCATATTTCAAGATTATGTAATTTTTAATGTCGGGTCCTTATAGTTGGTATCAGAGGTTGGTTTGGACAACTTTAGGGATTAAGTGTTTTTTTAGACACATGGTTAATCCCAATGTATATTATATAAGTTAAATCCTTGTGTTATAACTTTTTCAGATCAATTAAATTCCGTTACAAATGGAAGTATGATGATCTCAAATGACATTCCTATCTCTTCCAGATGACATGTTTGCAATTATTATTGCAATGTCATGATCGGATGATTGTGAAAATTTTTCAAGCATACAACTCACTTGCAAGAAGTTGTTTGATATATCAAACACCACCGTTATACATCGTTATCATCATGGATCATGGGTTTTATTTAGACAAATACTCTTTTCAAAATATTCTCATATTTTTAATAAAGGTAAATATTACCAAGTCATTTTCAAATATTTTATCTTATCACAATATTTTGAAGCATATTGTGATTTTAAAAAAGGTACTGAAGAAGGAGACCCTTGCACAACCTTTTTATATTTGCTTTTACAATATAGTCACTCAGCACATAAAAATGGTATTTTAAATGGACCATTAATTGAATTTTTCAACTCAAATTCGGTCCCACTATTTTATAGAAATAATGTTTTATCAGAAATTTTGAAATTATATGTCATTCATGATTATTTTCCAACACTATTTTTTTGTGAACACTCATATGACCCATGTTGTAAAAGGTGTACTTGGATGGAGGAAGAAAATTATTTTTAAGGATATCTAAATCATTGTTGTGATGCATGGACCTTCTACCTACGTGAAAAAGATAACGATGAAACCAAATGGACACCATGATCAATGTATGATGTTCTTCATTTTGAGGATAATTTTATTTTATCATATGTTGGTGAAATAAGAATTCATGATTTACTATTTTGAGACAATAATGAATTTTAATGAAAATTAGATGTATTAGGAAACCATTGTGGTTAAAACATGTTAGAGTTATTTTTGAGTTTTATAAAAAGGACAACCCATAGGATGGGTGGTAACCTGTTGCATATGGAAAGGCTATAGGAATTAATCCCACAACCGAAGGGTGATAAGGGTGCATCACCTACCACTAGCCATATTGAAGTCCCTAGTTAGTATGACTTATTATTTTAGTAAAATGTTTTTATGAACAATAATAAGTTGATTTTTGTAACTTATTTTTTATAAAATGGATATACTTAGTATAGAAAAATTATTTAGTGATTAAGTGATAATGGTTGTTTTGGAAGACGTTCTCTCTTTTGGATAAACACTATATGCCTAAGGAATATATAATACTATGGATTTCAATTGTGGAATAATGGTTGAAATTTTAGATTGGAAGAATATATGCTTTTATTGTGGACATATGATAATTTGGTTTACTTATGGAAATGATTAACCTATCATGGAGAAGATGCGATTTGGATAATTACTTTTCAATATTAGACTTTATGAGTAACTTTTGTAATTTGAATATAAAGGTTAACTTGGATGACTATGTAATTAAATCCTTATGAGATTTGGGTTTCAATCATAGTTTGGATCCCTTTTGAATAATTTTACCGAAATTTGTTTTTTTGAACGGTCTATATTGAACATTGGCCTCTATTTGAAAATTTTTGGTGATTTAGAATAGTTTTTATTTTTGTAAAAGATTATAATTTTTGGGTATTATCCGATCTCTCACTAAAAATTTTGGTTTAAGTTGATTTTTAAATACAATAAAAATATATTATTCTTATTTTGTTTATTATGTGATTCTCAAGAAGATGACTCTTGCTCTTTTTATGTGCCCATGTCTTTTTGAATGCTCTTTGTTTGGAGAAAAGACATTTTTTGATAGAAAAGTATTATAGGATGAAACTCTACTTGAAGGTAAGTATATTTATTTATATTCATATTCTATGTAGTAAATTAATTCCTCCAAATTACGAAAAATAATTTAAAACAAAAATGTTGTTGCTTTACGTTTCCTACTAGGTAATCAATGACCGTTTAACACATAATAAGTTTGTGTTTTTTTGGTGGATACCTTTCTCGAAATCATGTTTTCTATCACTCTCCATCAGAACATGACCATTTTTTCTCTCTTACATATCCATGTTTTCATACATGAAATCCTATTTTAGATTATCTCAGGTGACCATTGTACTTTTCTTTATTTCTTTTTATGTGATAGTTTTACTGACTCCTTTTCGATATGGGACTTTTAATGATGTTTTCAAGCCCAGTTTTAAAATTTAAAGGACACAATTCCCAAAAGGTGGGAAGGATGTAATATCCTAGGTAAATTAATAATAATATATATTTCATATTTAATAATATTTTTGAATTAAATATTAATTTTACTTTTAATGTGTTTTCTATGTTCGATAACATACCTGATACACAACAACGAGTTTCTTTGAAATCTTACGTTGCACACTAATAATATAATATTATTATTTTAAATGGTAGTTAACTCCTAGCCATTTATTGGGGGAATTAAAAAAATAACTAAAATATGATTATACATGTTTGTTAAATGTATTTCCATTTATCTAGTAAAATTTAAAGGCATAAAATTTGAATGAATCTAATTTAATGCATAATTTACATTAAAATCCCGATTTACCGCCTTTTAATGGAGAACCCTCTTTTAATCTAATTTTGGTCACTTTAATACATTATATTTGACCGAATAAAATTTTTCCTTCGAATGGGGACATAAAAATTTACTTTGAGTAAATTTTTAGAATTTTTTTGATAAAGTTCATTTTCTAATGAATAGTGAAAAATATTGTATTTTAATTCAAAATTATGTTTTAATCTAATTAAATTATTTGGATAGATTATATTTTTAATTGATTTTAATATGTAATTAGAATATATTTTTACCATTTAATTCAATTTTGGTCATTGGAATTAATTTCACTTTGAAAATGGACATAAACAATTGCCAATCTTTTGATAGTTATTGTTTCTTAAAAACACGATATTTGTTTTAACAACGAGAATTACTTTTAAATTCATTAATTCAAATTCTATGTTTTGAATTTAGAAAAATATACATCATTTTTGAATTCAGAATATCAAATAAATATTAGGCTGCATTTTTGGTATTTTTTTGAAAAATTTCAATTTTGATGAATAGTGAAATCACTTAGTAATAGATAAAAAAACTAACTATTTCATTTAAATGAAATTTTACCACTTTTATGAATTGAATTTTTAAAATCCAACAGACATGGTTGTCATGAAGAAGTATAATGTGGTTCAAGAAGAAGAAAATAATTATTGGTGAATAGTAACCTTTGACTTTTATTTACAACGATTAAAGATAAATAGGGTAATTAAAGGTAAGAAGAATAGTTTAATAATTCAAAATTATCTTAACACATGTAATAACCTTATTTAATGGATAATGTACGAACATGGGCATCATTGAGTCAATTTTGGGACCCCATGAAGCCACATATGAAGGATAATGACACATTAGATTAATTAATTTAAATTAAAGGGAGAAATGACATAAATATTCATTATTAAATTAATTTTTAAATGGTGTTATATAAATTATATTTTCAACTATAAATATTAATTATAAATATAAAAATATTTCCTACATCATGGTATTTTTTTATAATTTTTAGACATCACATAAATCAAATTATATATGACACAAAAAAAGATGTAGTATTTACCTCATTAATAAAATATTTAAATAAATTTGATTATAAATATTAAAATAACATCTAAAACCTGTCCAATTTCTATTAGATGATATTATTTCGACTATGAGTAATATTATCTTCTACTATTATTATTTTCGGACCATCAAACCCAAATATCATTATATAATAAAATAATATTATCACACTTTCCTATAGAGCCCATCCTCTCCCTTATAAAAGTTGACCAATTCCAACCAATTATTCATACATTTCAAGCCCTTTTTTTAATCTAAACACTAACCAATTAAGCTCCATACATACATCTCCTCCTCATAAAATCGTTACCGTAAGCAGAAGGAACTTCAAGAAGTCCTTTTGGTTCAAACAAAAAAAAACTACCCAAATTAAAGGTAACGATTTCTCATAAATTATTTACTTTTATTTTACTTACGCAAACACTGAACACTTTTTATTACTTTATTTTATATAAAAATCAGTTCCTAAATATACTAGGATTTTTTTATGAGAAGGATTCGAACTACACTTACACACACCTCCATCTAATAGGTGAAGAACATAATGTTTTGTGGATGGAAAACTAATGTCTCACTAAATGATGATTGGTCAATTACCTCCTACCGCCTCTCATGGTGGACATTATAATGGCACTGTATTTATATATGAAATATTTTATATTTATGATTTCTTTATTCTTATTCATTTTTCAATTTATAGAAATACTTTATGGTTTCCATAGTGGGTAAATACGATAACTTCATTAGAGGAACTACGGACTACCGCCCCCTCAAAGTGACATGACTTGTTAATGCCATATGTGGGATGTATAAAGGATGGAGTTATTAATATTTTATATTCTATTCTATTTTAATTATAAAATAACTATGTATCATTGTGTTTTTCATTCCATTAAAATAAGAAATAGAAATGAAAGTAGTGTTCATGCGTACGTACAGCTTACCGTCTCCATGAACGGTGCATGTCATTTCTTATTCAAAAGGTTATTTACATTTATAAATACAAATATATAATGGATATAAATGATATAGATGATATCTAAATCATGGATATCATTCCATAGATAATTTAATATTGTCCACATGGACAACATGTAATTATAAGGTGGTCATTTTTTCTCAAGTACCAAATATTGACCAAACAACCATTATTAACATAAATGATTGCATAAGGTTTATAACATGGTAATATTTAATAAAAAAAGATAATAAACATTAAAAATGTTCTTATGGATGTATAGATTAACTTTAGATTATTATTCAGGAGGAACAAGGAACAAATAATTCATGTCGGGCACGAGGTAAGGGATTTTCTTATGTCACTTTTAATTTTCTGAGATTTCCATTGTTCGTCACTAATTCATTGCATGTGTAGTATTTTTTAATGAAATTTGGTATATCTTATCATGAATCTCATTATATTCATGGTATTCTATGATTTATTTGGTGGTTATTAACTTTTATTGATACGACACAATTGATTACAACTTGGTAAAGGGTTTCATCTCACTTTTTATTCCCGTGGGATTCATGCTATTTTTTACACTATTTCCTTTTGTGTGGTGTATTTACTATACCTGATTGTAATATTTTTGTAATATAACTAAATTTATGATAATTTACATCATCATTTTATGATCGTTCTTTCAAGTGGCATATGTTTTGTATGTCACGAAATCCGTATGTGAATCATTGACCCTCTTCTTTTTAAAAGACTTCTTTTTGTTATGCCTTTTAACATATATCTTATTATGTTGGGATATTTTCTTTTATATCCTTATTTATGTAAACATTATGTACAATGGATGAGATACCCTTTTTATCTCATCAACTAATTTTCTTAATTTTATAGTGACAATGTTAGGCTGTCAAATTTTTACAAGGGAACTTCTTAACCGAATTTGAATTCTTTTGGTTCAACTTATACTTATTTAATATGTTTTCATATGAATATTTGTGAATGAACTCTGATAGATTTACACTTAATAAAACTCATATTTGTTGTATTTATATTTTTCACACATAATTCTGTGATTGATTTATCCTTAATTTAAGGATACCGTCTTTATAATGGATTTCATCTCAATTTAAATTTCCATTGAGACTTCATTGTTGTCATGCTCCAATTAACTTTTATATGGTGTATATAGTATCCTTTGAAATATAATATCATAAATCCCTTTATTATAATGATATTATAATGTTCTGATTAAATGTTATTCTTCAATTATTTGTATTCAAGCGTCTCTATTTTTGTTTAAAAACTCTTTAACTAAAATATCATTTTAAATGTTTTAAAGATTTATTCTTCTAAATATTTATCATTAATGTGCATGTTTTCAAAATGGGGTTTAAGATTTATTTATATGGACATTAAGGTATTCAAATGATAATTAATTTAAAATTTTCAAAGTGATATGGTACTCTTTGATCCATAAATATATTTTTAAATGGTTTTGTAAATGATTTGATAAAGCATAGTTTATTTAAATATATTGATTTGATTGAGTGGAATGTCAAAATATTATATTTAATTTATACTTATGTTATGTGTTATGATTATTTTATAGTTATTGGGAATTGTTTACGTATACTGGTGGATCCATGATACACTGAAGGCGGGTGGGCCCGAGATAGCTCTCCAATGAATTAGGTAACGTGATTAAAGTAAACATGATGTTATCCTAAGAGATTTTGGAAATATATTGTGATGGGTATTCTATGTGTAACTCCATGTGTAGTTGTGATAACTACAATGTATGTTTGATATGGATTCCATTAGTAACCTTTATGATTTATGATTTGTATGTGTTATTCGTAAATCTTATGATTTCGTAAGGCATGTTATGATTGAAAAATATAGTTTCATTGATTTGAATTTATTGATGTGATAATGTTTTCCTTACTTATTTTATAACCCTTAAGGAGATTTTAATTCTTATCCCATGTTTTTGAAATGTTTTCCATAGGGATTAAACATGAATAGGGTCAAGGATGGGATCATGGAAAATTCATGCAGTCTAAAACATGGAACTTGAAAATTTTCTTTTTAAGATTTTTTATTTTATGAAAAAATTGACACTGTGTAGTAGTGTCTACATGTAATATTCAAATTGTTATGTAATTGTTATGGCTTAATTATCTAAAAATCTAAACCTGAAAAGATCTTCAATTTGAATTCTTGACATATTTCAAGATTATAAAAGTTTTAAGGTCAGATTATTATATTTTCATATATATTAATTTGTTTGAATTTAATAATAATTTTACTTTAATCGGAACACTATGTATGATATTGTACCAAACATGAATCAACTGGTCTCTCTAAAATCATACACTACAAACAACACTGAGTTGTGCCCAAAAATAAAACAAAAACAATATTATTATTTCAATGTTTGTTAATTCTTAGGTGTTGTATTAGAATTAATGAAAAAATTATCTGAATTATGATTTTATTTATTTTTTAATTTTTTCATTTATGCAGTGAATTTTAGAGGCTTAAAAGGATAATGTATCTAATTTTAGGCATAAAATAAACTAATATTATTAAAAGGTCATTTTACCACCTTTTGATGGATAATTTTTTTTTTAATTTTTTTTGTCACTTTTATATGATCTATTTATTAATATAAAAATATTCTTTAGAAGAAGGACATAAATATTTACATTGTTTGACATTTTGGTTTTTAATTGATAAAATCCATATTTTTATGAATAGTTAAGAATTATGCATTTTAATACTAAACACCCTTTTCACCTAATATATTTATTTAATTATATTATGATTTTAATTTGTTTTGAAGTGTAGTTGGATTAATTTTTTATCATTTAATCTAATGATGGAAATTTTAATTAATTTTACATTTATATTAGACATAAACACATGTAAATCGTTTAAGAGCTTTTTACTTCATAAAACACTATTTTATTGTTTTGAAAATGGGAATTAATTTTAAATTAATTTCATCCAATTATATGTTTTGAATATGGAAAATTGGATTTCATATTTGGAATCATAAGGTCCAAATTATTTAAATAGGCACATCTTTTTGGACATTATGAAGAGTAACTGTTGCAATTATTTCTATTTAATATGGTTGAAGTGAAATTATGGTAAATATGGGTAAAACATTTATATTATAATAAAATAAAACTACCCTAACTCGTGTCCTAATACTGTTCGATGTGATATGTCCAACCAATAGAGTCCTTAGGTCTAATTTAGGACCCCATAGAGCCATATGGGTATGGTAATGATCTTTTATAATTTTTAATTTAATAATAAGTCAAATATAACTTGAACATGTATCACCCAACAAATTTTTTTCCTTGTTTATAGAATGGGCCTCTTTGACTATAAATAGTCATCAGAAAGGTAAAATGATTTCATACATCATAGTATATCGCTTGTATTTGTCAACATTATATATATATATATATATATGACACGAAGATAAATATAAAAAAAATTAATTTGATCATTCTTTATGCCATCCATGAATTTTTTGGATGATATTGACATTTGAGATATGAGTGAATGCCTTTGGTTCAAATTAATTATTTTTTTATGACTTCAACAAAAATAAATTTCTAAATAGTTTCTAAATTGGCATAAATGAATTTTTAAAACAAATACAATTTTATAAAATGATATAATATTCCAAAACATATAACATTTCGCCAATAGACTTATATAATGTTACAAATGACATTAATGATACACTTGTGGTTGTCTGGTAATTTTATAGTGAATATAGAAACCATATATTATGAAAATACCAAAAGACATGGTAAAAGTTAATGTTTTTAACCAATGTTTTAAGATAAAGGATATGGTAAACATTTCAAGACATTCCCTATGTGCCCCTCCTCCCTCTTATAGAAGGCCACCCATTATACCCACTTAGTCACACACTTAAAGCCCTTTTCCTAATCAAAAATATACTTATATAAGCTCCCAAAATCCCTTCATTCATCCTAGATGCCTTACCTTTGTCAGAAGGCAACTCACGAAATCCTTTTGGCTGAAATCAAAAAGGAGTTACTCGATTTAGAGGAAACAACTTATCTTAGGATAATTATATTTATTTCCATCATCCAACCACACAAAAAATATTTATTTCCTTATTTTATAACAAAATAAGCATCCTAAATAAACTAGGATGTTGTTATTATAAGGGTTTGACCTTCACTTACCAAAACCACCATCTAATGGATATAAAACATATTGTTTCTATATACGACGAAATACTGCCTCACGAAATAATGATTGATAAAATTTCTCCCACCACCTCTCATGGTGGCCATTATGATTGAACTATATTTATATATGATATAAATTATATTTATATTGTCCTTATTCATCAGTTTTTTTACAAGTTACCTTTATTCATTCCATAGTGTGTTAATATTATAATTTAATTTGAGGAACTGTGGACTACCACCCCCTCAGAGAGATATTACACATTCAAGCCATACATAGAATTTATAAAAGGATGTAATTAATTAAAATATGTAACATATATAACATAGATATTATACTAGAATTATATTATATTTATTTATCTTTGATTTTTAATCCTTTAATATAATAAATAACTGAAAGTACCATTCATGCAAACATGCGACCTACCGTCTCCAGGAACAGTTTAATTAATTTGATATCTCCAAATGTTATGGAAAATTATAAATACATATATACATGATATATAAGATATTTAAATAATGAATAATATTATGGAGATAATGGACTTATGAACCCATGGAAAATATTCCTAAAAAAAAGTACATTTTAGACTAAAATACCGAACATCGACAAAACATCCGATATGAACTCAAATAATTTACTAATTTCAATAACATGGTAATAAGTGATATAAAATAAAGAAAATTATAAAGGTTCTAATTTAAAAATAAATTAACATATGTTTATTATATGGGATATTAAGGAACGAATGGGACAAGTCAGACTCAAGGTATGGGACTTCGTCTCAATCTCCATTCATTGAGGCATTTATTGACTATGTGCACTGTTATTCTATTATAATTTGTATATACATCTACTGTAGAATTTACTCACAAAATTTAATATATACTAATATTATTTATTAAATATTTAAAAATTGTATTTAAATTTTCAATGTGGTATGGTTCACCTTTATAATTTAAGGATTTAATTATCAAATATATTTCTACATGATAATAATTACATATTTTTTGCGTTTAAAAGATATATAGAAGAAAATTAATTTCAATTTTTAATTTCATTATAGGTTTTCAAATGGAATATTTTTATAGGAATGATTTTAATTTCATTTCAAAATGAAAAATGATTTTTTTAAAATATATGGAAATAATGACTTCTGAGCTGTCAGAACCATTATCTGATATTTACCTTCATCTATAATAATTAATGTCTTTTAAAATTAAAATAAATCCATTACTCATTTATTTGTGTATCTTGGTATAAAAATGGGGTTTTAATAAAAAATTTATTTTTATAGAGAAATTATTTTTATATGGGATTAGAAGAAGCTTTTAAAAAATAAGTCTTGTGATGAATATGTTTTATTCATTAAATAGTACAAGAAAATAATATGAAACAGATGAGACTGATAAAGCTTATTTTGTGGTTTGATCTCTATTATAGCTCATTGGTGAACCATATATAACATTTATAATGGGTTAACTCCCATTATAGATCATGAGTGAGCCCGAAAGAACTTATATGAAGTGTTGAGCCCCATTGTAGCTCATGGGTGAGCCCAATATTGCTTATATGAAGGGTGATCCCCATTATATATCTCTAATTTAGAAGTCAACAGAAAGAAATTTCCAAATGGAAGATGTTTGAAAGGGTTTTATGTCTATGAATCTCTTTTCACCTAGAATTTTTTTATTAATTTCTTTTTGTTTTAGTATTTTTCATTGAGAAAATAATATAAGTTTTATTCATGATAATTTTTTTTGATTCACCCTCTTAATGAACATTGATTGTGTTATAATTTTTTTTCTAGTTTAATTGTAATTAATTATTTTTATGTCCATTTCTGTTCATTTTTTGCTCATCCCATGTTTGTAAATGTTTTCATAGGATTTACGGGAGAATAGAGTAAAGGATTGAATGAAGTAAAATTTATCATGATTAAACTTGAAAAGAAACCATGATTAATTATAAAAAAAATTATGTAATGGAATAAAGTGATATTGTGGATGTGTCCAATTTATATTTATATGTTTTTTATGTAATAGTTGTTGCATAATTCATTAATGATATAAACCTGAAAAGATCCTCAATGTGAATTATTGACATGACTCAAGATTATGTTACAAATAAATATGGGGCCTTAAATATGGAATCAAACGTTAGAATAAATAATTTAGATTTAATGATGGTGTTACTTTTTTTCTATAGAGGATTTTACATTATGGTTTGGTTTAAAAGATGTAGCATTTTATGATTTCCTTATTGTTTTATCTATACTATGTTTGTTCATAATGGTTTACCATAGAGGAAATAAGAAGGATGTAATGGGAATGAATCGAGAGGAAATCTACCTTTCCAACGCACAACATGAGTTGGTGAGAATTATTACTGAATAGGTTGTTGTAGTGATGGACTTGTTGACTTTGGTTAATCATGGTAGTGGTACCCATGGTCAAGATCATCATAATCAACCATATAAGAATATGTCCTTAGTGGAACATTTTATATGGCAACATCCCCCATAATTTGATGGATCATCTGACCAAGTTGTAGATGAAGGTTGGATCCATACGCTAGTGAAGATATTTGAAGTCATGGGATATTCGAAACGTCAAAAGGTAACCCATTCCATATATTATTTTAAAGATGAAGTTGATTGATGTTGGTCCTTATTAAAGAATACTATAGAGAAAAATTATCTTAATACCTTGGAATGGGAAGAATTTATGGGTATTTTCCTTGAGAAATATTTCCCTAAGGTTGTTCAGCTTAGAATGGAGAAACAATTCTGGGAATGAAAAAAAAGTATTAAGATTTCATTGCATCATAAGAAGCAAACTTCACAATATTGGTCAGATATGTTCTCGAATTTATTGGAGACATTGAGAGTAATATTAAGATATTTTACTAAGGATTGAAACCAGGGCTCTGAAGAGCTTTTGCCTCCAAATAATTTAAAAGTTATGAAAAAGTGGCATGGTGTACTGATAAAGTTGAAATGGAATTTTCTAAAACATATGGAGAAGCCACCAAATAATAATTCTATAGGTAAGACCAAAACATGTTCCATGATTGGTAAAATACATTTTTGTTATTTTTTTCAGAATATGGATTGTGTTATTGGTGTGGTATGATTTGTCACAAGGTTCATGAAAAAAAAGGGTCATGAATCATCCAACGATGAGTTAATAGATATCCAGTCTATAGTAATATGCTTTAGCTATAATGAATTGTGAAATTATACAAATAACTGTCTAAATTCAATTACACACGGATGAAATCTGTATGATCAGAAACAAAAAAAATTTGTGAAATATTTTTATGCTACTGTAGTTGATGATAATTCATCTAGTTAATTGATAGAAGATCATTAGAGATCGATATTTTTTCAATGGATAACCATAGGTTCAAGGATTTAGACACAACTTCATAGGTTTTATGTTATTTGATAATAAGTTCTTAAGGACCTTTTAAGTGATTTTTTTGGGATTATGTTTCTATATGGATTTTTTTTGAGGTATTCCTTTACTTTTTAACCATAGTTTTAAGATATTGATATAATTTATGATTTGTGTAAAGTTTTATACTTAAGGTTATTCTTAGATATGTACATCATATTCTGATAATATTATGAGGATGAAATTGTGCTTATAAAATAGAAATACTTTATGTAATTATGATTCCATAGGTTCTTATTCTAGAAAGTAAATTATTACCTCAACTATATCGAAGGATCATAAAACAAACACATCATTCGTTTACATCTCTCAATGGTATTTTGACCCATCACATAATTATTATTTTTTGAGGGATAAACATAAAATTACTATGTTCTCTATCACTCTCTATTAGTATTTGAGGTAGTTTTTTATCATCTATGTCTATCATTTCAGATAGGGAAACATAGAATATGATATCTCAGGTGAAATTTGTACGTCTATTTCTTTATTTTAAATTGATAGTTTTATTGTCTATTTTTTTTGATGTGGGATTTTAAATGAGATTTCATACTCCAATTCAAAAATTGAAAGGATAAAATTTCCAAAAGAGGGGAATGATGTAAACCCTAGATATTTATAGAATAATAAATTTTCATATCTATTAAAATTTTTTATTTTAATAATATGTATTTTAAAGGGGAAAATATGTATGATAGATTACATGACCCATAAAAATGGATTCCGTAAATATCATACGTTGCACACAACACTGAGTTATACTGAAAAATAATATTGTAAAATTATTATTATTTTAAATGGTGGTTAATGAATATCCATTGTATTACTGGGAATGAAAATAATTTACTATATTATGATTTTAGATTTATTTTTAAAAAAATATCATTTATACAATGAATTTTAGATTCTTAAAATGAGAATGAATCCAATTTTAGGAATAAAATAATATAATAACATAAAATTGTTGTATTAAAACATTTTGATAGAGAACCCTTTTTAAAAATAGTTTTTGTTAACATTATATGATATATTTTATAAATTAAACTTATTATTTAGATAATGGAAATTAAAATTTTCATTCGATTATATTTTTGTATTTTTTTGATCAATTCCATATTTTCATGAATAGTTACAAATCATACATTTTATTTCAAAATTGCATTTTCATATAACTTATTTATGTAATTTGATTTTTAATTTATTTGGCTTTAAAGATTAAATAGATTAATTTTTATCATTTAATATAATTATTGTCATTTGAATTAATTTCAAATTTAAATTGAACTTAAACACATGAAAATATGTTCATTATTTGTACTTCTTAAAACCGCATTTTCTAGTTTTGACAATGGGGTTTAATTTTAAATTAATTTTTTTCCAACTATGTGTTTCGAATTTATAAAATTGGATTATATATAAGGAATCATAATTTCCAAATTATGTAAATAGTCACCTTTTATTTTTTACATTATGAATAGTATCTTCAATAATTTTTATTATTTACCATGGTGAGAGGGTATATCTAGAAAAAAAGGATAAAACAAATATCATAATAATATAAAAATACACTAAAATATATCCTAATGCTATTAGATGAGATATTTCATACCGTGAGAGTCTGTAGAATGCATTTAGTACCTCATAGAGCCAAATGGGGATGATAATGACCTTTGGTAATATCTAATATAAAGAAAAGGAGAATATAACATAAAAATGTATCTCCTTAATGAAAAAAATTATTTTTCTTTATAAAAATGATATATTCAACTATAAATATTAATTAGAAATAAAAATGTATCTCCGACATCATGATATGATATTTATAATTTTTCGACATTAAATTAATATATATATTTATGACCTGATGATGATGCAGTGATCACCTTATTAATGAAATATTCAAATAAGTGATCTTATAAATATTAAAACTGATATAATGTGAACATTTTGATGTCATAAATGATTTTTTGGTTATAATTTATATTTGAGGGTTGGTTTAATTCATTCGGTCTGTATGAATCATGTTGTTATGACTTTAAGAAAAAATAATTTCTAAATAGTGTCAAAATTTACATAAATGAGTTTTTTAAAAAATACACTTTTATTATATGATATAATAGTCCTAGAAATATAATATTAAACCAAATAAAATATATAATGAATCATATTACATTAATTATTCACTTTTTGTTCTCTTGGAATTTTTTAGTAACTATCATATTTATATATTAAGAAAAAACAAGAATACATAGTAAGAGTTAATGTTTTTAACTAATTATTAAATCTAAATGATAAGGTTAATTTTGTGACATAAACATTTCTAAAACCTAATTTTTGAGAGGATTTAGTCCCATCCTAAAATTATCCTAGAAATTTATCACATTGGAACTATTATAATTCAAAAATAATTTATAATAAAATAACATTTCAAGACATTCCTTAAGTGAACCTACTCTCTATTACAAAAGGCCCCCACCTCTACCCACTTAATCACATATCTAAAGATCCATGGTTAATCCAAATTTAGATAAAGAAAGATCCCAAAATCCCAAAATTCCTATCAGAATCATTTTCTTGGGAAGAAGGCAATTGAAGAATATATTTTGGCTAAAATCTAAAAGAGTTATCCGATTTAGATGCAACATCTTCTCTCAAGAACCTTTTAGTTATTTTCCTCATCCCACCCCAAAAACAATATTTATTTAATTATTTTATAACAAAACAATAATAATTAATATACTAGAATATTTTTTCCATAATGTTTGTTTTTATACTTACACACACCTTCATCTAATGGATATATAACGTACTATTTCTGTTTACTGTAAACTACTTCCACACAAAATGATGATTGTTAATTTTTTTCCTACCACATCTTATGGGGTCCATTATGATGGCACTGTATTTATATATAATATATATTATAATTATATTTTCTCTATGGTTATGAAATTTTTATTTTCAAAATATCTTTATTCTTTCCAGAGTGTGTAAATATGATAATTTCATATGAGGAAATGTGGACTACTGCCCACTCAAAAAGATATGACTCATTAACTAGATACATGGAGCATATAGAGGATAGTGTTAATGATCTTATGTCACATATATAACATATATGTTATTCAGGAATTAAAATATAGGTATTTATCTTTTACTTTTTTACTTTTTTAATTTAATAATGAAATTAAAGTATCATTAATGCATACGTACAGTCTACCATATCCAAGAATGGGGTATTTCATTTCTTATCTCCAAATATTATGGACTGTTATAAATACATATATTCTGTATATATATGATATTTAAATCATGAATAATTTTCTAGAGAAAATGGACTTATGGCCACATGGATAATTGGCATAAAAAAATTTCATTTTTGACCCAAATGAAGAACATCGACAATATGTTCGATATTAACTTATATAATTAAATAATTACTAAAACATGGTAATAAGTGATATAATATGAATAATAAACCATTAAAAGTTTCTAATGTATGTATAAAATAACATATGTTTTATTATCCTTGAAAATAATGAATGATCGAGAAAATTCAGACACATGGTAAGGGACTTTATCCCAATCTCTTTTAGTTGAGGCATTTATTGATAATATCCACCATTACTCTTTTATAAGGTGTATATACAGCCTCTATGAAATTAAATAACCATATATTAACTATAATAATTTTATTTATTAAATCATTGAGATAATTTATAAATTTCCAAAATGGAATGGGACACCTTGAATATGTAATGTTTTAATTATCTGATATTTTTCATTCTAATATAATATTACATATTTATTTTGGTATAAAAATAAAATAAAAGAAATTTAATGTCAATATTGAATTTAATTCAATGTTTTCAGAGGAAATATTTCATTACGAAATATTTTAATTTCATTAAAAAATGACTAATTGAATGTTTTTAATGTATATTGTGATAAAAACTTATCTGCCACTATATCCATTATTTGATATTTGGATTCATCTAAAAGCCATAATATATTTGAAAAATAAATTAAATCCCTTATTCCTTTATTTTCGTATCTTGGTATTTTAAATGGATTCTTCATTGGAAATATTATTTTTATATGGAAATGTTTTTTATATTGGATTAAAATAATAATTCAATAAAGGGGTTTTATGGTGAATTTGTTTTATTCGTGAAATGGTACATGAGAATTATATGAAATAGGTGACCCCAATATAACTTATAAAATGGTTTGAGGGCCATTTTATCTCATTAGTGAGAATGATATATCTAATATGATGGGTAAATCCCCATTATTGTTCATGGGTCGGCCAGACACAATTTGTATGAAGGGTTGAGCCCCATTATAGCTCACAGGTGAGCCTGATATAGTTAATAAGAAGGGTGATCTTCTTTATAGATATCAAACTTGGATGTCAACCATATGATTATTCCAACTATAAAATGTTTGAAATATTTTTATGTATATTATTCTTTAATTCACCTAAATGATTATTAATTACTTTGTATCGGTTTTAGTGCCTTTCATTGAGTAAAAGGTATGATTTTTATCCATGTAAAAATATTTTTTTTAATATTCTCAAAGAACATTGAACGGGTTATTTGGTTTTGAATAGAATAGTGATATTTCTTTGTTTTTTATGTCCCTTACTGAGTTTTTGTGTAATGATTATGTGGTTTTAAATATTTTCATAGTATTTAAATGATAATAGAGTCAATGATGGAATTAAGAAAATGTTATGATGATTATACATGAAAAGAAACCATGTTTCTTTTTAAAAGTTTGTATGTGTTGGAAGAAATGGACACTATTGTAAGTGTCCACATTGTGTTTATATGTTTTTTTATGTAATAAGTATGGCCATATTCTCTAAATCTCTAAACCTAAATATATCCATAATTTGAATTCATGACATAAATCAATATTATGTAATGTTTAAGGATATGGATTTATATTTTTTAATAAATAAATATCCAATGACATATAATAATAGGATTTATAATGAATTAATTATTTTATTTCTATATATAAGAGTTTTTCATAATCTTTATAATAAGAATGATGATGATCAAATTTTGGTAAAGAAAGTATATGTAGATGAAATAGATTTTATAGGATTGAATGAATCCCAATTAAAGCAGTTTGTCTAATTTATAAAAAGTAAACTATAAATTTCTATGATTAGTGATTTATTTAAATTATATTAAATGTGATTAAATTAAATCATTAGACTTTTATATCTCAAAATAAGTATACTAAAAAGATGATAAAAATATTTTTCATAGAAAATAACAAAAACAAGACAACACTAATTTCTAATCACATGATGTTTTTAATGGATGGTGTTTGAAAATTCGTTAACAATACATAATATAACAAACTATATATAAGTATATTGTACATTAATCATCAAGAAAATAAATTGTTTTTAATACGTCTCATGTGGAGTGGTATTATAATTTTCAAATGAGATACTCATGAATTCTTTGAAATGAATACAACAATATGACAATATCATGTTGTGTGTCGTGTTTTTTTAAAAAGATATATTAAAATTTGAGTTTTTGGAATATATTGCACGGTTAGTTCAATGGATTATATAAAGCAATCATGTAGAGGGGAATTATATATAGAAGATTTATGTGTTTTATAAATGTGAAAAAGTAGGATTATAACATTGACTACTAAATAGGAATAGTATTTTTTATACAAAATATTTTCAAAACATATATGGATAAAGAAGATCATTTTAAAGATTTTTTGGATTTATATTATTTTATTTTTATTATATACCATAACTTCAGAGTTATAAATTTTATAAAAAATAAAATTCTTCAATTTAGGACAATGGAAATTGAGATATTGTATTATTTTCTATATTATAATGTTTAATAGTGGTATAAAATTATTATTATAAGTCCACTAATGAGAAAATTGTGGATATAATGATAATGACACTATCTAAATAATTTTTTCTAAAGAATATACAGTCCCTTGGAATATAATAGTATTTATTCATTTAAAAAATATCTATAAGGGACTCCTAATCTTCTAAATGTATTTCCATTCCATTCTTCAAAAAAGTGTTATAAATAATTATTTTGTGGAATTATTATGTGCTCTTATATGATTTATTGGATTATGTTATTGATTCCTAATTTTATCTTGACTAAGTTAACAATGGTTTGATTTATTAAGGGGTATTAATTTTGAAAATTGTTGTAAAAATACTACAATTTATAATTTAAGAATTTTTAGGTGATTCTGTTTGTTGACATAGAGGGCCTCTATGTTGTGTTTGTTGACATATCAGACTATGATCTACAAAATTATTAAAATTGGGGGATTTCATGGTGACGTGCAAAGATAAATAAATGTTGTTATTAATACATGATGATTATAAGAACATCGACAATTAAATTTATGTTTTGGAAGTGGTACACTAAGTGTAGATATAAGGGGGCGCTATTTTCCACTATTGTCCAAATTTTTGGCCCTGAAAATGGATATTTTTAGAAAACTGTATCTAGAAAAGGGAATTGTGTGCCGATGTCTTGGAAGGATGGAAACATTCATGCAATATTATTTTAAATATTAGAACATCAAAATATGGAGAAGGAAAGAGGTGCTATAGGTTTTTGTTTGGTCGCGCTAGTGACTAGGGTGACAGAGGAACAAGCGGCTAGGCATGCGCACCGAGAGGAGACTTGCACACCGGCGCTAAGGGTATCCAAAATGCCTATAAATATAGGGTTAACAACTTAATTTTATATATAGTTCAACACTTAGTGACAATTATATCTCCAGTAATGCATGTGGTTTGGTCACACAAGTTGTGGTTTTGTCGCAAAAGAATAATGATATTCAGAAGTTGTGGACCAATTGATAGTTTCACGCCGATATTGGTTTGGCCGTAAAAGTGTGTGAGTCACCCATATTACATGATGGAGATTGGAGTTTCACCCATATTGTAAGGTGAAACTTTATCTACAGGATTGGGGAAGAGCTCCAAGGCCTTGAAGAGTGCATCATGCTTGGTGAAGCGCACCCGTCATTTTAGGGCTGCATGAAAGTTGGAAGATTGCCTGGTACACCCATGGTAATCATTTTTTCATCAGTGGATGAAAGTGGAATATCAAAAGCTCATCTACATATAAAGGAAGATATATTAAATTTTGATAATGAAGAGACCTAAATGTCTATAAACAGTGATCGGATCTTCTGAAGAAGCAGTGAGATCACATTAGTTAAGAGAGTAGTGAGTTCTCAAATTATGAGTGGTTAAAAACTAGAAGGGACTATGAGTCCTCATAGAACTTGTAAAAATTATTTCACTTATAGTAGATTTGGTATATCGGCACATTGCCTATGTATGCTCCTTAGGTATAGTCTAATGAGGGTGAACCATGTAAAATTGTTATGTCATATGCATTATTTAAGATTCATTCATACTCTTCAATGGAAAATCGAGAGAGAATATGGTTTTCTTATCAACAAAACAATATCCAAATGGGAAGTTGTTTTAATTTTTCATACCTTGATTCACACCCCTCTCAAGGTATCAAGCCTAGTGGACCTAGCAAAAATATTTGGGGAAGATGTTAGCCTTTTTAAAATCAAAGGTGGATACAATTTTCCAACCCATGGTTGAAAGGATAGGAAATAATTTAAAAAATAAGTATTATGTTAATTTTACGAAATGTTTTCTCTGTGTAAATATTAAATCGTTAAAGAAGATAAACCTTGATGAACATTTATTTTTACCATTTTTATTGGGATGATCCTCACTCCTATTGGATTATATTTAATTATTAGTGATTCAATGATTTTATAATATAAATTATTCATGAAGTTAAGAGTGTTGTACTTCAAATTAGTTAGTTTTATTTGAAGAAGATTGTAATCAATAAATTAAATGGTGTATATTTTCTTGAAAAAAATAATTTTATGTTATTTTTGGTAGGGTTTATTTATTAAAACCAATGGAAATCATAAAATGTATTTTAATATTATTATAAATTTATTATATCATGTTCTATGAAAATGGATGATGAATGAAGTGATTTTTTCTTGTATTAAGGTTAATAAGTAATAAAAATGCCTTCTTAATTTAAATTATGTCATGTTTATCCACATTTTTTGCAATAATGGATATAATTAGGGTTGGGATTCATGTATATGTTTTTGAATTTTATATTTACCACCATTACATTAGAATAGTATATTTTAGACCCAATAGACCACTACAACATTTATAAACATGTTTAGTTAGGGAACACTAGTTTTCAGTGAAATATCATGGTTGACCATTTGGTTTACATTATTTTAGACTGAAACTGGTTGGAAAATAAAATATCAGTATGACATAATTTGTTTTGAATTAACTGGGAAGGATGATTAAGGTTGATATTTTTTTATGATAATTTATTTTAATAAAATTAGTTTAAATAATTGAAATACTTGAGGACGACAATATATTATATGGTAAATATTATAGATTATATGAAAAATCGTGAAATTTTCAGGGATTGATGTTTAATGAGAGAGGTTTTTTTAGATAATTAAATATATCAAAAAAATTTGATCATTTGAATTATATGACATGGTGTGTTGCAGATATTAAATTCATACGATTGAAATGAAATATTTATTAGAGATATAATATTTAACTTGTTTGGTTTATGAAGTAATATATTTATGTGTAAAAAACATCATAATGTTATGCAACAAATCATTTTTTATTTTTGTGAAACACGATTTTCACAGTTTAATATGTTTTCAAATCTAGAATTTTTTGGGGATATTATATTTATTTATTGATATTAATTTTGAAGAATAGAATGATTTTTTTTATAATTAATGTATTAAGTGAAGTCTTGACTCACGGGAATGATAAAATTTTTCTCATGATGTTGATAAATAACTCTTTGTTTTGAGAAAAGGAGATCATACTGGAGAGATATATTTTCAGAGATAGATTAAAAAAGTAGAAGGTATATTTCTCTTCTTAATATACATAATTCATTGAGATGATATAAGATAAAAATACTAATAAATACACATATAATGGTTATAACAATGAATGTGTAACACATTTTTATTTTTATTTATAAGATCAAGATTATACCAATGAGGGGTTCTCAGTTCTTTTTATATAATATTGTAGAGATATTTTACAGTTGATTTTTTTGTGATCTTAGAGGGATAGTGATTCAGCTTTATTATTTTTACAAGTTATTTGATTTATTGAATTTGGTAAAACAAATACCACCATGTGTGTTATCCTTGGAAATAACTTAGTTTAGGTGAACTATATAAAAAAACATATGAAAATAAACTATATTATGTTTCTATGTGGTGAGAAGTGATGTTGTGTTTTTATTAATTCTGTAACCTGATCATTTCATGTGGAAAAATGTAATTAACATACCCTAATTCTTCCCATTTTTAAAAAAAATGTTCATTTGACGAATATTTATGAATGGTTAATATTTATGGGATAGAAATATATTTATGACAATAATTGAAAATTAGGGGGATATAGTTTTTGTATTTTCATGAATTTTTGAAGTAAAAATCCATCTATAAACACTAGAGATTCAATATGGTCCATTTTATTAATGCTTTTTATAATGTTTTAAAATGATTTCAAAAACATGGAATATTTATTTATGTTGGACAGTGAACCTATAAGGTGTATAAAGAGGAGGTTACAACACCACTCTATAGTAGTAAATCAAAAAAAGGCATTGAGATTGTCTGGAATGATGAAATTTTTAATTTATATACAAAAAGGTGCTTATTTATTCATGGTCTAATGATAATTTTTTAGTTATATTTTGGTTCTATAATGTCTGTTTTTTTGTTCTCGAGAACTATTAAAGACATTGAAATAGGGATACATTTAGTATAACCAAAATTTTATAAGGTGTTGTGGTTATGAGTATTATTTATTATAAATGATGAACTAAAACATGACATAGATGTAGTATTTATAATAAAAATAAGTGTTTAATATGAATCATTACAGTGAGTAACACATAATGCTACAACTTTCATTAGAAATTTAATACAATTTCCAAACTATGATTAGTATACAGGGATGTAAAATATTTAACACCAATTGATTGATCAAGTAACCGTGGGATAAATATTTACTTGTCTATGATTATGAGAAAAAATCTCTTTATGGTTTGTTATTGGTTACAATTTTTAAAAATAATAGAAAATTAAATGTTTCATTTTCAGTAATGGGAATATTGTTTGGTACTCCCATATGGGGTTCTACACAACATGGAGAAAACTATTGGGTGTAATTAATTTACTTTTATGAAGTATAAAGAGTGAATAATTAATGGTGTGGATGGTTTTTAAATTTTTTAGGAGAGGTTTTGAATTTTTTTACCAAATCTCATTCATCAAAATTGAACTAACAATTGTTATAGAATAATTCTATATTTGAGTGGTTCTGATGAAGAGGGTTTGTTGATTACTCAAGAGTCTCTCATACCCAATCTATAAAGTTTTTTTACCATAGAAATGGGATGTAATATTTATAGAATATTATAATGTGTCAAAAATAAGGTGGATAAGTTGAATATTGGATGATTTAAGTGGTACATTTTAATTTTAATTAGAAACAAAAATTATAAATATTTGGAGGCTAATGAAATTAAATAATATAAACAAGAATTAATTACTACATTTTAATGTGAGTAATATAGTTCATAAAGATGAGAGTGGATGCTATTATGGCCTGTATTTTACAATCTATGAGCATTACCAAAGGAAGATGATGTAATATGATTCATATAATAGTTTTCAATGAAATAATGAATAATAAAAGAGTACCTATAGGTATTTCATGTAATAGAATAATATAAATACGAGAACAAAATGGTTGGGTTTTCTATTATCAGAATTCATATAACATGTGGTGAGGAAGAAAGAATGATGAAACCCGATTTATAAAAGTGATCTATAAGTTTAGTTGAAAAATCATATTTTCATGATATAATTATATGATGTTAAGGATTATCTTTACAATCAAAATATAGGTTAATGGTGCATTTTTTCAATAGACATGTCAAGACACACTTGTAATGATTATTCTTATATCACGAATGAAGGATATAACATTATTATTTCATTAATGATGGTCTTTTTAGTGCAATATGTAATCATAGGTGTTTATAGATCATGTCAATGTTTATATTATCTTTTTGCATATAGAACCTAGAAAATCATGGGTCTACATTTTTTTGTTTCCTTAGAGTCTATGAGTTAAAGAGTGAGATCACTCACTCTAAAAATTGATGAATTTTAATTCCATAGTAATCCATAGAAAATAAAAATATAAAACTATTCAATGATAATCCTCTTATAATTGAACTTTTATTATTAATATGTACATTAGTTCATATTATAACACATGTTTCTCTCTTCAAAGATCATATATTTAATGTTCACTTCATTGACTTTTTTAAACATAGTTTGTAGTTGAGATATTCAATATCCTTCATATGTAAATAAGAAATAGAGATTAATTTATCAAATTGTTTGATGAATTTAGTGTTGTGATATGAATTTTAATAATTATTAGGCATAGTATTAATTTGGGGAATATATGAGGTGATCCATGTTTTTTAGGAAATAATAAAATACAAAGATTAAATGAATGTTAAATTATATTATTTCATTATGTGTGCATATTATAGATATTTTTGAATGATAGACACATATTTTATAAGTATCATATTTGATACATGATTTTAGGAATCATTTCGTGTCATATTGGCTTGCAATGAATACCAGTATATCTCCACATTCAAAAAAAATTATAAAAATTATAGGGATTATGATTAAAAAATAAATCTTTGATAAGATTCAAAATATCAATGAAGGAACTATCATATTAAATAGGGTTATATTAAAATTTTATAGGTATAAATATTAATATGTTAATATTATTAAAGGATAACACATTGTTGAGTCCCTAAAAATTGTAAATGAGGTTGTGGGAACCATTATAGGATTCTGAGAGACTATCAAATATTCAATATTGTTCAAGAAGATACATAGGATTCCATTGGACATATATGATTAAAAAGTATGGGCTCAATTGGATCATTATATTGACACACATCTAATTCATGAAATAGGGAACATCTTCATTCCATATGAGATAATAAATTAATGAAACCAAAATAATATGTTGTCATGTAAAACGGTTGTGACTTTTTAATCCACGAATTGTGAAAGTTCCAAAAATTTAATTTAGGATCGTAAAAAGTATGAACTTTAAGATTGATTTTTTGGCTATGATGAAGATGGGGATTGATATTATTGAAATATAATTTCACTCTTCTTAAGTGGCCCCTAAAGTGGAAAAGTTAAATATCATTAAAATATACCTTTTAACTTTTCAGATATGGTGGTATTATTTATTTTACTACAAATGATCGAATGATGGAGGAAGATAAATTTGAAGACAAATAGAAGTCCACTAAAAATTTTATAAGGATCAATTCAATGATGTTAAAAATAGATAAGTTATACCAAAATAGTTCAATAATGAACACTTTATTTTAGCAAAAGATGAATTATTTATCATAGAATGATGAACCGTCTAGTGATGGAATTGAGAATGAACTTTCATCAATTAGTAGAGGTGAAGATATTTTCATTTTTATAGTATTTGTTAAGGATTAATAGAGTTATATAAAATAGAATAAAAAGAAATTTTTTCAAAATATATTGATATATATTAAAATGAAACATGAATGGAAGATAAGAATGAATATTCATATAATACGGTGATATTTGATAACATTAAATTCATGATGAAGGAATATGAGTTTCTCATTAGTGTTAAAGAAGTAAATGAATTAATAAGTTAGGATAAAAAATATTATTTTTCAATGAGATTTTTTTTAAATATGATATAAACTTAAATATCTCACGTTATATTTTACATAGAATGAATATTATACAAAAAAATAGGTATATGTTTTATAATTCATTTCATCAAGTTGTATTTTTTTCGTGGAAAGAGAAGTTCTTGGTTGATGAAGTAATAATTAATGAATATTATAATGAAAAATTATATTATAAAATTATCCATTAATTTCACTAAAAAACCAAATAGAACGTTTAACCAAAATAGAAGATGAAAATAGTGATGGAAAAGACACATGTATGCACAATTTAGAATCTCTATTATTCATGAATGTCTTTATTTAAAAAAAACATTCTATTTTGTGTGAAGGAAAAAATATGGAAAATATATATATAAAAAATTAGATTATATGTATAATACATTTGAAATAATTTTAATTTAAGGAACATTAGTTTTTATTTTTAAATTAAAAATCAAAGTGAAGTAATTGTCATGGAAAGATTTGTTTGGTAAGAATATGGTTGGACATTGATGGTCATTGTTAGTTCTATGGAGGCAATAAACATATGATGAGATATTTATGGTTTATATGGATTAAATTTTAGTATATTGAGATTCATATTATGAACACATGTTTGTGGATAAAACCATTTAAACAAATTATTTCGAGTAATATGTCATTCAAATATTGAAGAACTATGTTAAAGTATTGATTTAATGGGTTGAATGAATATTGTGGGAGATGTAACCATCAAAGTTGTATTTCTGATGAGTTTACAAGGATACTGATATCTTATAATATTCATAAAAACGAGTCTAAAGGATATTAAATCATAAATAATAATGTCATGACCCATCCTAGAGTGGCATATTTCATTACTACCCCTATTGGCCTCTGATAGACTTGGGGATATTGAATAGTACCAAGTGGGAATATCTCTTAAATGCGAGGAATTATCCTAGAGTACCCATACACACACACACATAACCAATCCAAAAATTCATAAATGTAAAAACACTAAGTAAACAATGCATTCAAACCATTATATCCCACAACGAGAGAAAAATTGTGAAAGTACTATAAAGTATACAATTACAAATACAAGCCCACCAAAAAGATATTGTAACCACAAGTCTAACATAAAAGAAACGACTTATTGGGAAAACTGTCTGAAGATCCATAAGAACACACCTCAGCCTGTCCGGTATCACAATGTGACACTTGGTCCATGTTTTCCTAGGACACTATTGAATGGTTGATCATGTTCACAAGAAAAGATATGTGTGAAAAAATCCCATGTATGGGTGAGTAAAACAATACTCAGTAGGACACCTTGAAACCATAAAGGAATACGACAATGAAATACCAAAAAGTAATTTAATGATAGATATACATAGGTATATGTCTAAATACCATATAACTATATAATCTATAAATACTAAATCTAAGATAAAATTCTAAAGGTAAGTCAAAACCAATTACACACCATTTCATTCTACATGAAGCACACTCATTTAAGGAGAACTCACTCCTCAAGCCATGATAACCTCAAAGAAACTTAGGAAGAGGTCTAGGTCATTTGGGCCCCATCAAAATTGAAATCATTGGCCAATGAAAACTATAATTCAAATACAAGAGATCCTAACCAGAAAAACTAGGGAATACCACGTTCCCAATATATATCAACCCAAAACATAGAGGATCCTTCCTAGACATATTGTGGAATACCACTGACCATAATGACGCGACCCACAAGATGGAGGACCAATTCCATTCTCTTTGTTGTTAAGATAATTCAAAAAAAATACCCTATGGGTGATAGAGGATCACACTGTAGTCCCACAGAGGGATTCCATACTCTATGTGGGACTCGACCTCAAGAGGGGAATACAGTCTAGGTATGTGTATTCAATTACATACTAAACCCTCAAGGAAAGGAAAAAAGGGAATGATTTCAATCAATACTAGTCCAAATGAAAAAACTAACCAATTGCCTCTAAAATATATTATCGACTTTGGGGTAAAAATGTCGTAGACAAATCATTGATTAGATTCTCTATTTAAAAGTATTTCTTGTTTGATGTTTTAAAGAGGGTTAATAGGATTGTGGACTGACTGGACAGTCGGTTCACCGATGTTTCTGGTCGACTACCCTATTGACTAGACGACGTGGACCAACCATGGTGGTTAGTCCACTTGCAGTGATCGACTGACTGTGATATTTGACCGTCTGTGGTTGTGGCCACGTGACCACTATGCTCGTGGTAGCTAGAGATGTCATGGCTCACGGTCGACCAGGGTGCGGCTCCGCCCCTATCACCCCAGGTACGACCTAGGTCTGACCCGACCCACCTTTCATTTCCCTCTCAAACCTACCCCCTTATATGTGGGCTGCATGGCCTACATGGCTGTGCATGGCCCCCCTGACCGTGCCCCACCTGGCATCCAGCCATGTCCCACATGGCTGCTAACACGTAATGCTTCCACTAAACATACCAGATCAACTGGTGCTCTGCTTCCCACAACACCGTTTATCACTACCTCCTCTTTCATGATCCACAAATCATTCACATATGCTAGATATTAAAAAAAACATAAGATCTTGGTGCAACAGGTCCTTATATAGATTAATCTAACCTATTTTACAATCTGCCTCCAATTTTGGGGTTTGATTGCATTCAGAGCCACCCTGCAAACTCAATACAAAACCATAGAGATCCTACAGTGTAGAACAAGAAGAAAAAAGGCGTAAAGTCATAAAGAGAAAACATTAGTAATGAACCTCTACCTTTTTCATGTCATCCTGAATCCATTTATGTTAGACTAATAAACAAATAGTAATAAATATCAATCATTTGATAATCCTAGAGATAACATACCATCCCACAAAAAAAATTTATTCATAGGAAAATATATTTATTTATTGATTTTGAATTCATCATAAAATTAAAGAACAAGGAAAAAACCAAAAAGAAACATGGCCTACCTCGATTTTGTATGATCATGGATAAATAACAAAGTGTCATTATCATCCTTGGAAAGGTTCGTCAAATCTGATGTGCCTATTGTTATGGATATATCAATGTTTTCAAATGGTTTCTATAGAGGTTCATTCTCCCCACCTCCATATAGATTATATAGGTATGAATATAAAACTGAATTTTTTAAAATAATTAATTAGGGGTGACAGAGGACCACACTTCACGGTGGTTACATCAAAGAGTTCATCTTCATTTGGGCCTTGCCTACCTAACAATAATAAAATAATAAGTATTAAATATTAATGTTAAATTACATAGGTTTAATAATTTATTTATCCCCCAAGACCTTTCTCAGGATTGATAACCATTATCCTAATTATAACAAATCATAGTTGAAATAATTGAGTAGAATCACAAAAGATAAAAATATGATAATGAGAACATAAAAAAACTAAAATAGACTAAAAATTAAATATAATATTAAAAAATAAACTAATATAAAATATAAATTAAAATTGAAACCAAGAGTACATACCATTTGAAAATAATAAATAAAAATATTTTAGAGAGAGAGTTGGTGAAAAAATGACTCTTAATTGATATTCTATAAGTTTCCATGTGGTTTCCCAAAAAATGAACTAATTTGAAAATGTTTTCCTATAGAAATTTTTAATTTTACATCTCTAAATATGACCTCCAAAATTTTAGATTCATTTGACACATTTGTAAATAGATATTTCCAATTCATTCGAAATATTTATTCTTCCTAGGATGACTGTTAGTATTATAATGAAGCAAGTACCCATATTATTGTTACCTTGAAAAATAGAGAATCACATATGGTAACCATAAAAAAAGTTTTTGAAAAATAATTTATCCCGATCCATGAATAATATTAACTCATTTGGATCTCCTATTTGTAAGATATGGTCCCAATATAAAAAAATCCATATTTGTGGAATGATTTTGGGTTCTCCATTGTGAGTAGGTTTTGGGCCTCCAAATGGTCGATAATTTTTTTTCCAATATAATGAAATGAAGCCCAATAAATATTAAAGCCAAAAAGAGATTAATTTTTAAATTATTCTTTGTTTATTAAATGTTATGTGTGAAATAAAAAATAAAAACAAAACAGTTATAATCCAAAATAGGTCATTTTAGAAATTAAGCTGAAAATAGTAATAAAAGTTATATAATATGGAAAATAACCATAAAAATAAAATTGTAGGATTAATGATATTCATATTTAAATTCATATAATTGTAAATATTATATATGTCAATTCTACTACACATAAACATTACAATCATAGGAAATCCTCTTATAAAAATTTCAAAACAAACATTCCAAAGTATAAATGTAAAAAATATTAATTATCCCTTAAATGAAAATATCATGGAAACTATATTTATTAAAATTAATTAACTCCTAAAAATCATAGGTACCAATTTAATCTCATTTCAATCCTCATGTTCATGTTTTACCTATCTCCTAGAGAAAATATTTTTATCTTTACTTGGGGATTTTGGGTGTGGAGTTTTTAAAATTCCCAAAACATGTGTGAGCTATATAGGAATTGATATCCTCATAGATAGTTAAATTATGATGATCACACATGGAATTTTAGCATCAGTGATAAATTGCATTCCACCTTTTCCCATTTATATCACTGTTTCATCTTGAAATCACATTTGGATTTCATATCAAAAAAAAGGTTTTTTAGAAAATGGTGGAAAATTTGGATATTCAAAAATTAGCGAACACACAAATCATATTTTTGATGATATTTGGTCTCAAAATTCAATGACCAATCATGATGTTTCATTCAAAAATATAGCAATAAAAATGAAAACATTTTTTCTCACCTAAAAGTTATTCTTTAGGATATAAAAATATAACTCATCTTCTCCCTCCCCCACACATGATTTAAATAATAATACTGTATTTAATGAATAGAAATTGATATAGAGGGATCAATGGATACATATTTTATTCATAAGAAGATATTTCATGTATATTAGTGTCTTAATTAAGTTGGATTAATTGTTTTACCAAAGATTGGTTAGAATGTTAAAATAACTTCCAGTGTGGTGCATAAATCACACTTGAAACGTAAAATGAAATCAAAAAGATTTTATAAATAGGAAGTAAACTATTTATATATCAGAAAACATATCTAATGACATTCAAATGATACTTAAATTTAAATAATATGTCAAAAAGTTATAGAATCCAATCAATATGGGAAATATTTCCAATTTGCACAGTACTAGCTCATATGAATTAAACAATCAATCAAAACTATTCTAATGAAAAGATTAAAAATCAAGAATAAAATGTTTTAAATATTTATTTAAATCCTCAAATATTTTCATGCAGTAATGTTTTCTGAACACTAATATATTTTAATTCTCCAAATAATTCAATTTAACTCAAGATTCCTAAAATAAGATAAAAATTAATAAAGGAAAACATAATGAATTTAGGAAAATTCTAGAAAAATAAAATAGAAGAACACAAAAAGTATCAAAAAATATATTTACATCCCTCCAACTTACTTATTATATTTACAAATATCCTTTTATAACAAATAATATAATGAAATATTTTCCTTTAGAATATAAATTGTGTAGAAAATAAAATGAAGAGAAATAAAGACACGCCCCAATTTATTTTTTTGGGGAAACCATGAGATAAACTATAAGTTACATCCAATTTTAATATATAATAATGACAAAAAAATGAAGAAATATTAATAATAATGATAAAGGGGATATAATAGGGATAATTATTGGTGTATACCCCAATGCAAGTTCTAGGTTTTTACTTCCCCTTTTCTGAAAATTATAGCAGATTATTCCCAATGAGAAGAATGAAGTGGTTTCATTGAGATGAAACACTATATTTGACCTTTACAAGTTTCCATGACTGGAAACTGATTTTGGAGAACAATAAAAAATAAATGAAAATTCACAACCCCGCTGAGAGAAGAATGTGATAATTTGAGGTGCAGAGTGGAAGGAAAAATAAGATAGGGTACTCCCTATTGACATCCGTGGTTTCCTCATTACGATATAATTTTTTTAGTGTAGGTATTAAGAAGACATACATATCTATCTCTCATTATATAGTTACGACCACTTGGGTGGCATCTTCTATATAAACGAAGTTATTCGCCATTTGTGTGGTATTAGAAATTTCATTAATGATGAAGTGAAAACACATTTCTACATATAAAAGATTAAAAATGAAGAATACATTTAAAAAATATTCACTTTTTGGTAATTCAACTAGAAAAGGGTTGAATTAAATAAGGACCATCAAAAACTCAATCATAGTATGTATATCTTTTTCATCACCCATCAAAATAATAATTAGTTAGAATGATACTATTTTTTTGATACCAAGAATGGAAAAAATCATATATTAGGTGATGTTCAACAAAGTGATTCGATGATGCATCCAAAAAAATTATTCTCCTATAAGTATATCAATTGGAATGTTTTCTTCAAAAAAATTGTTGAGAAATGGTTGGGTGTTGGATAATGTTAATAAATCCTTTAATATCTCTTTCTCAACCACCCCAGGTTCTTTAACATAAAAAATTATTGGTGAAATCTCTTCCACCACTCACTATTTTTCAGATTTTGGCTTATGTTCTAGTTCATATTTACATGAATATGCATATTAAATTAGATAACATATTTTACTACTTGGGAAGTGTATTTATTCCAGATTATAGAGTTCATCAATCTTCGGTAGTGGATATATATTCAACACTATCACCTCGTTAATGTGTCGGTAATCCACAAATAACCTCAAGCTCCCATATTCATTCCTGGAAGAAAAACTAAGGCTACCCAGGGGGAAACACTAGGTCTCATGAATCCCTTACTCCACAAGTCCTCCAACTATACCCTTAGATAAAACTTCTTTATGGGATCCATCCAATAAGTAGTTGTAGGGAATAATTTTTTCATGGGGGAATAGATCAAAAAAAATGTATAACAACCTACAGAGATTTAAACTATGAAAAACATAATTTATCATGTCATCATACTACACCATCAATATAAGAAACTAAGGACTCATATCTTTCACTACACTGAGGGTTAGTCTAGCCAACTGATGATTGATTGGATGCCACCTTCTTTGGATGAGTCTGTCCTACATTGCCTATGTTTCATCTTCACCAAAAAATAACAACATGGTTCCATCTCTACTAAAACCCTGCACTCAATGCCTAAAATAGTCAATATTAACATTAACTATGGATTAATAGTCCATACTAATAATGAATTCATAATGAATCGACGTGTATACCAAGAGAAACCATGGAAAAAATTTACCTCTATGATTCAGGTCACACTTTTGGAACAAGTGTGTGAGGATTGAATCTCCCCCCAAATGATAATCCATGCATATGGTTGAGTCAATGGTTCAACCAGAAACACTGAGTCTCAAACATGATTCATGGAATGAAATGAATGAATAGCACCTGTGTTTATCGAAGTTGTAGAGAAGCTAGAATATTTATAGATCATATCATGAATAAACCCTAGATCCTTGACTTCATAAGACTATATTTCCTATAACTGGACTCATCCATATCAACCATATCATTGAGCCTGGTGTAGACATCATATGGATTTTGGTGTTAATAGGATAAACCTCCAACCACATCCTCCTACCCTGCTTTCTTTTCTAGCACATCTTTTGATCACCGGACCAACCTGATCGTATCTTTGTCTCTTCTTCAGTTGTCCCTAGATTGTATCTTGTTCTTCTATATGATGGGTCGAGCGATATCATTCTAGATGTCCCTAAAAAATAGCAAGACTAACACCATCTATCCCCTAGATTATTTAGGTAGCCATAGGATCCAAGAACATAGACCCACATTCATGGGAATGTCTCCTAATGATCATGTCCCACATAGATCCCCATGACTACCGGAAGCTACCTGTGGTCATGGACTCAACATCCTAGTTTCTACTAGGTTATAAATATCTCAACCAGTGGTACTCCCCCAAGTACAAAATCATGGAAAGAAGTACTAAGGGATAACACCAATTATTTGATATCCAAATTAATCCTTACTGAAGGGATAGATCCTTAAATAACTGGTCATATTCTATAACCATGGAGTATCCCAAAGGACCAATAAACATCACTAAATACTTTGCTAAAATCACAATTCTCTACTGTATATGCATAAGCAATTGTATGTGCACCAATTGTAACATGGATTGACATAACTCATCTTGGAATAGATGCATAAATTATATCTAGGAGATAGATTTTTAATCGTGTGTCTAATACACGAATCTCCACCATCACCCTACAAAGCCTAGTAGAAAACTCATGACATATATTTTTATCTAATCGGAATATGTCATCATAAGAAGGAAAACCTGGGTGGCTACCACTAGACAAGACTCAACAATATAGGGGTCAATCTCACACTGAATCATGGGAGTTCACTTCAAATAAAACTCTTTCAATGCAATCCTCATGCGTTCATCCACATCTTATAGTGCAGGTAGTAGCTGCTGATCGATGGGTGGTGGTATAGATGATAGACCACCCATAGGTGATATCTCATGTACATGACCCTATACCAATGCCTAATCTCAATGAAGATCATCCTCATGATCCTACGGTGTAATCCTGGATGCCTATCTACATGGTGGTATCCTAAAATAAGAAATTATGTACCATAATAAATAGAGAATATTTAGAGAGCTAACTCAAGATGGACATAGAAGAAAAAATCATTCTTATATGATGCTTGTGCAGTATTTTCCTATAACAATTCTTTTCACATACAGAGTCAAGAAAAATGTTCTTAGACTTATGGTGTATGTATATATTGGCATCCGCACCCACACTAGATTTTATAGCCTGAATGACAACTCAAAACACTTAACACTGTTTCCCCAAACCCATCTCACAAACTCCCACCCGTAAATTATAACTAAGCACAACTGACACCAATTTATCACAAACCATTCTAGATGGGGCTTAGTCATGACTATCCCAATCCCTCCTCTAATAGGCCATGTTTTGGTGTCTAGCATTGAGTAGGCATATCCCATAAATGGGAGGCATTATTCTAATATACATGTATGCACACTCACATCTCCTGGGAAAAAATGCACATATTTAAAATCACTACGTAAAAAATTCCTCATAACCACTATATCCTATAACTAGAGTACAATATTGAATGTACTATAATGTAAAATTGGCCAAATACTTTTCCAAATAATGTTTATAACCACATTTCAACCTATAAAAAAGGACGTACTAGGACCTCTATCTGAAAAGTTGTAGGAACACACCTCAGCTTGTCTGGTCTCACAAAGAACATCTTGGTCCTTATCTACCTAGGACTCGATCGAAAGGTTGATCATATTCCAAAGACATGCCATGTGTTTGAAAATACCATATAGGGGTGATTATAAAAATAATCATAAGGAGAATAAAAAACACAAAGGAATACCACATAGAAATACCACCAAAAAATGTAAATTCATCTCAACTCAATTTAGTTAGATAGCAATAGGACAAATAACAAGAACATCTATATATACATAATACAAGACACAAAATCATGAGGAAATCCACATTTAATTACCAGACACAAGATTATACATGAATCACACTCTTTCTAGGAGGACTCACTCATTGATACATGTTATCATAAGAGACACTCATGAAGAGTTCTATCTTGTTTTGTCCTTCCCTAATGATAATGGATTGCCCATAGAAGACTATGATATGTAGAGAGGGGATCTTGTATAGAAAAACATTAGAATATTATATACACTGTCTGGATCAATCCAAAATGTAGAGGATCATATCTAGACATAGTGGAGATTGCCACTGACTCTACTTATGCAGCCCCACAGATGGAGGACCAACAACCTGATGTTGGTGGTTACATCAATTCCACAAAACTCCTATAGGGGTGATAATGGACTACACTCCACTCCCTTAGAGGGATAACATACTCTATTTTGGTCACAACCTATAGAGAGGGTTATATTCCAGTAATGTGGACGTAATTACTTACTGAACTCTCAAGGAAAGGACCAAGAGAACACTCTCAACCTATACTTGTCCAAAATCAATACTCACAACTTGTCTCAAAATGAACGTCTCCACATCAAGTTATCTAAAATGTAGAAAACTAATCCATTAGACAATCTGTTTAGAATTTTGGGTTGTTTGAAGATTTAATGGGGGTCACTGGGCTTGTGGATTGACGGCATGGTTGGTCTTCTAACTATGGAGGTCGACCGCCCCACAGAACTGCAACAGAGGACCAACGGTGGTTGTTGATCTACCTGATGTAGTTGTCAAACTATAGTTGTCGACTATCTGCAGCCATGTCTGTGTGTCTGCTATGACTTTGGATCCTCCTAGTCAACAATTATCTATCATGGGTCTACCAAGGCCCACATTGGTATGCCCATGTATTTTGGCCCACCTGGCCCAATATACTTGTGTGTTGGCCACCTGGGTCCCCACACCTGGCCCTCCTAGCTACATCCCATGCTACCACAATAAACCATTGTAGTTCCACAAACATTGTGGTTTGGCGACCTTAGTCTATTTGACCGCCTACCAAATCCTATATGGCTATCTCTGCAGTTCACTTCCTCTATCCCTCTATCTCCCACATTGCCACTACTGTGTCCAAATGGCTCTGCCTCCTGTGGCAACGTCCACCTCTGACGATCGGTCCATTCCACCAAGTGTATCCACCTACAACGGCTTCCATCAACTCCTCTTATCTGAGCCTAAAATCCTTATATGTTGCCTGTAATTTTATATGGTGGCAAATATGGGTTCTGTGAGTCCTGGTCTATACTGATCTAGCCTTTTTTTATTTTCCTCTAAATTGGTGGTCGAATCGCATTCAGAGGCACCCCATCATGGTTGTGATGTGAAAAAGGGATCCAACAATGAATAATGCAATGAATTTATGGAGAAATGGTAATAAAGAAACACTAAATAATGATACATTGTCTTTTTTATTTTAGAATCAATATTTTTTCCTTTATAACAGTAAACAAAGAAGAATTAAGATCAATCTCTAGATAATCCCACATATAATGTCCTACCCTATAACAACAATCAATCAACCAGCAATTTTGTTTGCTGATTGATCCAAATTCATTTTATAATTATAGAATAGGTAGAAAACTCAAAAAATATTCCATACATGAATTTGGTTTGATTTTTGATGATGAATGAAATTTTATATTCATCATTGGAATGTTTCGTCGAATCTATGGTGTGTCGTTTGATTGATCCCTCATCATCTTCGAAATGATTCTCTTTAAGAAATTTCCCCAGGACACCATAATAATTTCAAGGGTTATGATGCTAAACCTAAATTTCTAAAAAATACTTAAATACAAGAATTTCATTGAATCAATATAATTTCATTATTAAATAATTATATTTAAAATTACTTCCTCATTGAGTTTTTCTAGAGATGATGCATGCTAACTAGTTATATGATTCACCTAGGAGAAAGCCTCAATTATGAGATCAATGTTCCCATAGGTTTCTTTTCCATGAACCCTTTTAAGAGTTATTCCATTATTTCAGGAAAACATCACATATGTCCCATTAAACAGTTAAATATTTTTCAAACAATTTTTTTGAGCACATCAGCCTCAGAATCACACACAGTCTCTGTACCTAATCTCTAAATAATTTTATATAATATAAAAAAACACATCTAAAATCTAATACTTTATCAATTTAATTTAAATAGTTATTTATAATATTCATTTCATTGAAACAATAAATATGTTGGGAATCGTTGGAGATTTTTGACACCAAAAGAGTGAAAAATTATTTCTAATAAAAAAAATTACAAATAATTTATTAGAAGAAGAAGAAGATATTAAAAAAAGATGAATAACAATATTGTTCAATTTTAGAAAATAATTGATATAAATGTTTTTAGAATGAAATAGTGATGATATTCAAGAAGAAATATTATATGGAATTCCATATTTCCAAAGTGAAGATGAATGAAAAATCTAATCATAAGTTAAAATGGTTGTAGATGAAGAACTTTTATGATCAAGGTGTATTTGATTCACACAAGAAGATCAATATTAATTCATTGATATTTTTGAACAATTTTAAACCTTCAACCATGGAAGGATATGTTATGTTTGATGTTCCACCTCCCTTATCATTTCTATGAAATTTTTCCCATTATAAAGGGGGTTAAGACAATATAAATATCTCTATTTCGAATCCCATTAATTTATTCAGACATGGGGAAAAATAATATTGGTGTATAATACAATCATATTTTTTATCTAAATTAGGGGGGATTTATTATTTAGTGTGGGTCATGTGTTAAATGAGAGTTTTTTATATGAATAGATATAAGGGAAAATATTTGTGTGTATTAGCCTTTGTAAAATGTTTTAATACTTTTATTGAGTGTGTATATAAGAACATCATCTCAAGTGTAGTATTAATATTGTTTTAAATGAGAAATATGTTTTAATACTCAAAGTGATATCAATTATTTTCATCACGTTCTTTCATGATGATTGAGTGCTGTGTTGAGATGAACGTATGACACATCTTATAAGAAGTGTGAAACTATTAATCCATTTACATGTTTCCTACAATGAGTTGATTCACATTGGTATAAAATTGTGGAATGATAGTTAATTATTGTATTTTTTGAGATTGAAATTATTTATATTCATTTAAAAAAATTTAAAGGGGGATATTATGGATCATTAGATATATTATAAAAATAATTTTTTGATGGGGGAAAATTGTTTTATACCCAATGATTTTAATGAAATAGTTGATGATTAATTAGATGTGATTTGTTTTTTGTATTTTGGAATAAACACATAAATCATGTTCAAAACCAAATCATTCATGATGATTAATTTTAATTTAATTTCCTTCTATGGGTTTTTGAATGACTTGAATTATGATGTAGTGTTGTCCTACATGCTATCAAAATATTTTTAACTAAGATTAGGATAGTGGATAACTTGGGTTGTTTTTTTGATGATCTATTGTGGTGAATCACCCACAAGTTCTAATTCACATATAAATAATTTTTTCTATATTTATTATTTATAAAAAATAAAATATATATTGGTTTGATTGTTGAGAATGAAAGGATAAAATTAAACATCAATATCCAATAAAGAAACTTTGAATGCATACCGAATAATGTTTGAGGGAAAAGAGGTCCTCGTAGGAGAACACCCAGAATGAACATTCACTGTCAATTAATTAATTTGATATTTACATAATGTACATGCCCCATCAAATGAAATAAAATACCATTAATCATAAGGATTCGAATTTACAATGTACTCAGTGATCGTTAGGAGATAGCCAATCCACATCATCGATCGAAATAGAATATTATAGAATATAAAGCTAAGCATAAGGTGGAATGTGGAGGAACAATGTCCCTATTCCACTATGATTCCCCTCATCCAAAATATATGAAACTAATAAACATGAAAAATTAATGTACCTTATCTTTGGTTCAACACTAGATTGATGTCCCTAAAACATTCTCATGTTACTTACTCAAGATCATGAGTACAATAAATCATAATGGTATGAATTGGGTAAAAACAAAAAAAAAAGATAAAAATATGAGAATAAAAATAACGTTAATGTGAACATATATTAATAATTAATAAGTAAAATTACAATAGTTATTAAACTAAAAAAATACATAATAATGGCCACATAGAGTGACAACCATTGGAATAGAATAAGGGACACTCTTTTACAGGGAGAGGGGTGAAAATACATCTCATAAAAAGATCATCAAAATGTTTTCATGTGGTACTACCATTAAATGACCATATTGTAAAATGTGTTATTCCTTAATGATTTTCATAATATTATCCTCTTTCAAACAAAAAAAAATTTAGATTCATTTACATGTTTGGATAGTGATACAAAAAATTTACTCTAGATATTTATTCTTTCGAGGATGACTATTAGTATTCTAATAAACCATGATGCTATACCATTATGACCTTGATAAATATGGAATCATTCCATGAAACCTTAATGAATGTTTTACATTAATATATTTGTTCATATAAATGTTGATTTTTACCTCATTTGGATCGTCCATTTATGAGATATAGTTCCATCATAAAAAATATCCATATATGTGCCTATTTTTCGAGGCATGCACTATGCGATCCTATTGGCTTTAAAATTATGAAATTATCTTTTATTCCCTAACACGAAAATAAATACCAACAAATATAGAAGTATAAAAACGAATAATTTCTCAATTTGGATCCATTTTATAAATGTTAAAGCTGAAATAGATAATAAAAATAAAATAGATAACAGCCAAGATAGGCCATTTTAGAAATTAAGATGAAAATAATACTAAAAAATTTTAAATGTAAACATTCCCCTAAAATAATAATTGTATGGATTGAAAAAATTATTATTCAAAGTAAAATAATTAAAAAATATTTTCTAGGTTACATCCCCCACACTTAAACATTTTACTCCTATGCAATCATTTTATACCAAGGTCAACAAAACTGCTCAAAGTATAAATGACAACACAACTAAATTGTCATTTGGAAAAATACCATACCTCATAAATGGATTAAAATTTTTTAACTCCTAAAAAACATAATAATACAATCTATATGATGATAATCATCCTTTGTATGTCCTAACTATATCCTCAGAAAACTGATTTACTCTTTACTCAAGGATTATTGTCAGTAGAGTTTTTCTCATTCTCAAGAACATGTTTGATCTCCATAGGATTAGTATCCTAATCATATATCCACATAAAATATTAGAAAGTGTGTCTTTAATATGGTTTTTTAATGGGTTGGTTTGAGGCTAAGAGTTGGTAGGATTAATCTATAAAAACATTTAAGGTAGAATGAGGAGGGTAAACCACTAAAGTGAAGTAAATGCATCAATACATTATTTAATAATAATTATGTAATTTGTAATCATCTTAAAATTTATTCACATCCAATAACATCATAATTTTTTTGCAATGTTACATATTAGAATTTTAGCATCAATCCTAAATTTCATCCATCTTTCTGTTATTTGTATCATTGTTTCAAATAAAATTTAGACCTGGATTATTATACACAATATTTTATATCATGAAAAGGAAAGAAACATTAGATACTAAAGGATTTATTATTATAAATGCTATTTCTCTTAAGAAAAATCTATATTTAAATCATGAATTTTCTTCAACATAAGTTGCAATAAACTTGTTAATTTTTATTCAGTTCAAATAGATTCATCAAAAATGAATAATAAATCTCATAGTCTCCCTCCACATCTATTTATTTCAACAATAACCATGAATTTATCTTCTAGAGATTGTTGTAAAGTGGTAAATGGATTCTAATTTGGCAACCTAAAAATGAATTTTATGCATAGTAGGGGATTAATAAGGGAAAACTAAAAATTTAGGATGAAATTATATTTTAATGTAAATAGGGATTGAAAAGTTGTTCCTTAATCACACTTGAAATAATACATGAAATATAAATTCTTTTAAAAAAATGGGAAAAATTTTTTTGGATCAAAAACATTGTCTCATGATTTTAAAGAAAAAGATAAATTTAATGTTTCTATTAAAAATAGAGTGAAACCTGTAACATCCCAAGTAAGTAATGAATAATATATAGTCTTATCTATGTCTATTTATGAATTATATAGAGTTTTATAGGCTTATAATGAGAATAAATCCAATCTTAAGCATGGAATACACTAATATTTTGAAAATATTATTTTACCGCCATTGGATGGAGAACCATTTTTTAATCTAAATTTTGAAAATTTTATAATCTATATTTTTCAAAATAAACTTATTCTTTATTATTGGGACATTGGAATTTATTTGGATAAATTTTTGGTATTCTTATGATAATGTTCATTTTTTAATGAATAGTGAAAAGTGTTGTATTTTAATTCAAAACCTATTTCTAATATAATTTATTTATATAGTTAGATTATTTTTTAAATTGGTTTTAAAGTTAAATTAGAATATATTTTAACCATTTTATCCAATTCTGGTCATTGGAATTAATATCACTTTGAGATTGGACATAAACGAGTGTCAATCTTTTGATAAATATTGTTTCTTAAAAACATGCTATTTGATTTGACATCGGGACTTAATTAAAACATTAATTAATGCAACTTCTATGTCATGAATTTGGTAAAATAGACATCATTTTTTAATTCGGAATATCAAATATAGGTTTGGGTGAATTTTTGGTATTTTTCGGAAAACCCATAATTTTTTATGAATAGTGAAACCACAAAGTGGTAGTTACAAAAACTGATTTTACGTTTAAATGGAACTTTACCACTTCTGTGATTTGAATTTCAAAAATTCAATTTAAATGATTTTCATTATTAAGTAAAATGTGGTTCAATGGGATGAAAATAATTTTTTATGAAAAGTACCTTTTATGTTTTATTAATCGCGATTAAAGGTAATTAGTGTGATTTAAGGTAAAAATTATATTATAATAAAATGAAAATATATTGACACTTGTCCTAACCCTATTGGATGATTCATGGACGACCAATAAAACACATGGGTCTATTTTTGGGACCCCATGGAGCCACATGGGTAAGATAATGACATTAATGCCTTTTATTTAAAGTAAAAATAAAAATGACACAAACATGTATTGTTTTAATAAACAATTTTTACATGGTGTTATACAAGTCGGATTTTTGACTATAAATAGTCATGGGAAAGATAAAGAGATTTCCTACATAATATTAGTTTTTTTGTAATTTTTGGACATTGAATAAATTAAATTATTCATGACATCATGATGTTGCAGCGATTACCTCATTATTTAGTGATTTAAATAAAATTAAAAGTTAATGTAATATCTAAGACCTAAACTTGTCAAAAACCTATTGGATGAGTATATATCGAACCCTTATCGCCTTATCCTCAAAATACATCAATTTGGGTCCTTGAAAATCTAAAACGCATTTGAAAATAAAGTAACATGTTATACCTTTCCAAGAGTACCCCTCCTCTCCCCTTATAAAAATCCCCCACCTCTACCTCCTTACCCACACCTATCAAGCCTTTGGTTCGGAAAATCCCAGCTCATTTTGTCTCTCGAAATCCCTCTCCTAATCCTAGAAGCCTTATCTTAGGCAGGAATCTCTTCAAGAAACCCTTTTGGTTCAAACCAAAGGGAGTTACCCGATTTTAAGGTTATGTCTTCACATGTGTTCTTTTGTTTTATTTTTCTTCTCCAACCCCCTAAACTCTTTTTATTCCATTATTTTGTAACAAATCCAGTATCGTAAATATACTAGGATGTCGTTATAAGAAATATTCGAGCTACACTTACAAAAAACCTACATCTAATGGTTAAATAACATACAGTTTCTGTGGATGGTGAATTTCTGCCTCATGAAACGATGATTGTTCAATATTGTTTTAACACCTTCAAAAGTGTCCATTAAGATCAAACTATATTTATATATGATATATAATATGTTTATGTTTTACTTATGGTTTTTTATTTTTCATTTATGACATACCTTTATGGTTTCCATTATGGGTAAACGCGATATCATCATTTTAGGAAGTGCGGACTACCGCCCCCTCAAAGTTATTTGATTCATTAACACCATTTGTGGTACATATAAAGGATAAATTTAATGTTATTATATATGTTACTATACTGGAATCATGATATACCTTTATATCATTATGATTTCACTCCATTAAGTAAGAAATAGAAATGAAAGTACGTTCATGCGTACGTACGACTTTCCATCTCCATGAACGGTGCATTTCATTTCATACCTCTAAATGATTATGTAATATTATAAATGCATGTATATACTATATATATATGATCCCTAAATCATGAATATAATTCTTGATATAATGGATATTTTTCCACATGAACAACTTTTAATTATAAAGAGTTCATTTTTGACTCAAGTACCAATGATCGAAAAAACAACCATTATTATCTTAAATAATTAAATAGTGTTCATAACATGGTAATAAGTGATCTAAAAGGAATAATGAACTTGAAAAAGGGTCTTAAGAATGTATAAATTAACTCAAGTATATTATTCAGGACGTTAAAGAATGATCTAGTCAATTCGGTCCCAAGGTATGGGACTTCGTCTCAATCTCCTTTCATTACGGCATATTTTTTATATACACAACCTTCAATTATACTATGTATAAACCCCTTTTAATTTTACATTTATCCAAAATGAATCTTTTTATATGAAGAGTTTTACTAAACGACAAAATGGAATGTTTTTGTCATACCTATGCGGTGATAACGACTTCTCAGCCGCCGTGACCATTATCTGAGTTTCGGCTTCTTCTACAAGCCATACATTATTTTAAAGGAAAAATAAATACCATGTTTTACTTATCCTTTAATTTTGTATTGAAAATGGTTTTCATAATTCTTTTATTATATCAATGTGTTGTGTTGATATCTTGTGATTGAAATGTGTAAATGTTATGTTTCCTTTATGAATGTTTTATGTGATATGAATATGATATGGTTCTTGGGAATTGTTATGAAGACGGGTGTTTCCATGATAAACTATGGGTGGGTGAGCCCGATATAGCTCTCCAATGCATTGGGTAACATGAAGGAGTTAAACGTTAAGGTTTCTCCGAAGGTATTTAGGGAATATACTGTGATGGGTATTCCAAATGTAACCAAGAAGGTTTTTCCCTACGTAAGAATGTTATGAATGCCTCAAGTTACCATTATGTCTTATGATTTCATTGAATTATTCATGTATTGATGAGTTATTTTTACGTGATAATGTTTTATGAGTAAAGAATGATTTCATACAAGGACTAATGTTTTCATTTTGTACTTTTATATCCCTTACTGAGGTTTTTATGCTCATCCCATGTTTTTGAAATGTTTTTCATAGTTCAAGGGAAAGGTACACAATGTGACGATAGTGTCAAAGAAGTGTCAAGAAAGAATCCATGTTTTATTTTAAATATGTTTCTGTTGATGGGGAAAATGAGTACTATCTTTTATGTAACCACTTTTTTTAAATGTGGAATGTAATGCATGTTTTATGATATAATTCTCTAAAACTATAAACTTGAAAAGATCCTCAACATGTATTCTTGATGTAACTCAAGATTAAGTGATGTTTAAGGATGAGGCATTATAGTTGGTATTAGAAGTTGGTTTAGATAACTTTAGGAGTTAGAATTCTATTAAATGATTATCCAAAAATATTTTTTATGGTCAAATTGAAATGATATAGCATTTGAAGATTACAATGTTGCTTCATCTAAGACATGTTATCTCAGAATGGTTTTCCGCAGAGGAAACAAGGAAGCAGTGATAGGAAGGCATACAGAACAAAATAACCTTCTGAATCAGAATCATGTGATGGTCGGAATTGGAAATGAACAGTTAGTTACAGTAATGGCACAGTTGACTCAAGCGATAAATGGTGATGGTATCCATGCATGAGATCAGCCAGATCAACCACAGAGGAACATGTCAGTGGTGGAACATTTCATGAGGTAACATCCCCCATCATTCAGAGGATCATCTGACCATGTGCTAGCTGAAAGGTGGATTAAAGTGCTGGAGAATATTTTTGATGTCATGGGGTGTTCAGACAATCAAAATGTTAGTCTTTCTATTTACCTTTTGGAGGGTGAAGCAGATCAGTGGTGGTCGATGGTTAAAAATACTAGGGATGCTGATGAGATTGATGCTCTCGAATAGGATGAAATCAATGGTATGTTTCTTCAGAAGTATTTTCCTAAAGCTGTTCGACTTAGGATGGAAAATCAATTCTTGTAATTGAGGCAAGGGGAAGATTCAGTGGCTGCCTATGAAGAAAGGTTCACTCGATTGGAAAGGTATGCTCCAAATTTTATCCAAGACCTTGATAGTAAAATCAATCGTTTTTACTCAGTATTAAAGCAAAAATATCAAAGGTCTTTAGCTTTTCGTGAGTTCAAGAGTTATGAAAATCTTGTTGGATGTGCTGAGAAGGTGGAAATGGAGTTTTCTAATGATCAAGTGTTCTATAACAACCAACAGATGAAGAGACCAAGGTGGCCTGAGAAATGGATGAATTCTTCAAAAAGGTCTGATGGTAAGAAAACTATGTTTCCAGTTTGTGATAAATGTGGAAAAAGGCATGTTGGGGAAAGTCTTCTGAATTCTGGAAAGTGCTACCGATGTGGTAATATGGGACATAAGGCTCGTTATTGCACTGAAAAAGATCAGGGTGATTGTAAGACCAAATTTGATTTACAGTTAGTGAAATGTTTTATGTGCAGTGAGATGAGTCATTATAAAAACAAGTGTCCGACAAAGAGATCATGTGATGGGAAGCAGTTAGACTATAAGCAGAAAGGGGTGGTGAAATCATTTGCAACTTCTTCAGCAGATGTCGGACCATCAAATGAAGTTGTAACAGGTACTTTGTTTGATTTTTCAGATTATGTCAGTGTGATGTTTGATTCGGGGTCTACACATTCTTTCATCTCTAAAGACTTTTATAGTAAAATGGGAATACCATCTCAAGAAATTACTGCTGAAATTTTGGTAAAAACACCTGGGGGAACCGAAGATGCAAAAATAATTTATAAGAACCTTCCTATCCTTATCCGTGGAAAGAACCTACATGAAAACCTTATTGTTTTAACTATAGTTGAGTTTGATGTTATCCTGTGTATGGGTTGGATCTCTATTTACCTTGCTAAGATTGAATGTATAACTAAAGAAGTTTCATTTAAGAATGACTTTCAATTTGTGTACAAGAAAAACCCCTTACTGTTGATAACATATCAAGAGGCTGAGAAAATTGTAAAATATAGAAATGAATGTTACCTTGCACATATTGTTGAAAACAAGGGAACTATTCAGATTAATGATGTGCCCATGTTAAATGAGTATCCAGATGTTTTTCCTGATGAGTTTCCTAGAATAATACCAGATTGGGAAGTTGAATTTACTGTTGACTTAGTTCCTGCTGCTAAGCCCATTTCAAACCCCTCTTATCGAATGGCTCAAATTGAACGTTTAGAGTTGAAGGAGGAATTGCAAGATTTATTAGAGAAATGTTTCATTCGACCTAGGACATCACCGGGGGTGCTCCTGTTTTATTTTTAAAAAAGAAAGATGGTTTTAGAAGAATTTTCATGGATTATAGAGCCTTGAATAACATCACTATTAAGAACAAATATCCTTTGCCTCATATCGATGATTTGTTTGATCAGCTCCAGGGAGCTTAGTTTTTTTCAAAGATTGACCTGAGATCGGGGTACCACCAGTTGAAGGGAAAGGAAGCCGATATTCTGAAGACCACGTTTCGAACAAGATATGTCCATTATGAATTTTTAGTAATTCCTTTTGGGCTAACCAATGCACCCACTGCATTCATGGACCTTATGAATAGAATTTTCCATGAGTTCTTGGATAAGTTTGTGGTTGTTTTCATTGATGATATTTTGGTATTTTCTAAAAGTAAAGAGGATCATGAAAGACATTTAAGGGTTATTCTGCAAACCTTAAAGGAAAAGAAATTGTATTGGAAATTCAGCAAGTGTGAGTTCTGGTTGCAAAAAATTTCATTCCTTGGTCACATTGTTTCTAAAGATGGAATAACTGTGGTTCTTGCAAAAACAAAGGTTGTTGAAGAATTTCCAAGACCCACAAATGTAACTATGATTCGTAGCATTATTGGTTTGTCAGGCTATTACCGAATGTTTGTTAGAAATTTTTCCCGATTATCTAGTCCAATGACTAAGCTAACTCGGAAGGGTGTGAAGTTTATCTGGACAAAGAAGGTGATGATTGTTTTTAGGAACAGAAAATAATATTGGTGAATACTCCAAATTTGGCACTACCTTACAAGAATGGGGAGTTTGTTCTCTACAGTGATGCTTTATTGAAAGGAATTGGTTGCTTCCTAATGCAGAATGACCAGGTAATTTCATATGCTTCACGTCAGTTGAAAACTCATGAGGTAAATTACCCTACATTTGATTTGGAATTAGCTGTTGTTGTTTTCACTATAAAAATGTTGAGGAATCATTTGTATGGAGTAAAGTGTGAAATATATACCAATCATAAAAGTTTAAAGTATATATTCACTTAGAAATAATTGAACATGAGACAGAAGATATGTCTAGAATTAATCAAGGATTATGATTGTACAATTAATTACCATCTGGAAAAATCAAAAAAAGTGGATGATGCTTTGAGTCGAAAAAGTAATGCTTCATTAACAATGTTGCATTTGGAACGTGATCCTCAGGGTAAAGATTTGATGAACTTTGCCATAGATGTTGTTCGTGCTGGATGTCCTTCTTTTTTGTTTTAGGTATCAGTGAAATCTTATCTATCAGATAGAATTAAGCAAGCACAGAAGCAAGACAGTGAGTTGTAGAAAAAGGTAGAGCTGGTTCAGAATGGTAAGTTTCTTGAATTCCACATTGATAATGATTGTGTTTTGAGATTTGTGAAGATATTATGTGTGTCTTGGGATTCACAGTTGAAGAGAGTGTTGTTATATGAAGCTCATAGTTCTCTATTTTCAGTTCATCCTGGTAGTACTAAGATATACAGTGATCTTCGGGAGTATTACTGGTGGGACAGAATGAAAAGGGATATTGCTAATTTTACTGTGAAGTGTTTGACTTGTCAGAAGGTTAAAGCAGAGCGGCAGTTACCGAAAGGGATTCTTCAGCCTTACCAGTACCAAAATGGAAATGGGAGAATATATCCATGGACTTCATTGTGGGAGTTCCAAAGACACCTCAAGGTAATAATGCAATCTGGGTTATTGTTCATCGCTTGACTAAATCTTCTCACTTCCTTGCTATACGAGATAATTTTTCCCTAGATCAAATTTCCCATTTGTATATTAAAGAGATAGTAAGGTTACATGGAGTTCCTCTCTCCATTGTATCTGATCGTGATCCCAGGTTTACTTCTAACTTTTGAAAGGGCCTTCAGAAGTCGTTGGGTACTGAATTAAATTTTAGTAAAAATTTTCATCCTCAATCAGATGGGAAGTCAGAATGAACAATTCTAACATTGGAGGATATGCTACGTGCTTGTTCTATGGATTATCGGGGAAGTTGGGACCAACAGCATTCTTTGGTTTAATTTTCATATAATAACATTTTTCATTCCAATATACAGATGGGACCGTTTGAGGAATTATATGGGAAGCGGTGTAAAACTCCAGCTTTTTGGGATGAATTGGGTGAAAGGAAGCTAATGGGACCAGAATTGGTAGAAGAGTTGGTAGAAAAAGTTCAGCTAATACAGAAACACATGAGAACAGCTCAGAGAAGGCAGAAGAGTTATGCGGATAACCGGAGAAAAAATCTATCTTTTGAGATAGGTGATCATGTTTTTCTCAAAGTATCACCATGGAAAAGTGTGATATGATTTGGTATGAAAGGAAAGCTGAGTCCAAGGGTCATTAGACCATATTAAATTCTTGAGAGAGTTGGATTAGTTTCATACATAGTGGCTTTACCTCCAAGTTTATCTCAGGTACACAATGTTTTTCATGTTTCAATGTTAAGGAAGTACATGCCAGATCCATCTAATGTTTTGAGTCCAGAGGTAGTTCAGTTGGAAGAGAATCTATCTTATGAGGAAAAATGGGATCAGATTCTTGATCATTGGGAGCAAGTGTTGCGGAATAATGTGATTCATCATGTAATGATTTTAGGGAAAAACCACATGAGTGAAGAGGTAACATGGGAATCTGAAAATGAAATGAGGGATAAATACCCCCACATATTCGATAAGTAAATAAATTGCAGGGACACAATTTTCTAATGTGGGGAAGGATGTAACCTTCCATGTAAGTAATTAATAATAGATATTCTTATCTATGTATATTTATGAATTAGATAGTTTTTTTGATGATTAAAATGAGAATAAATCCAATCTTAATCATGAAATACTCTAATATTTTTAAAAGATTGTTTTACCACCTTTTGTTGGCAAACCATTTTTAAATATAACATTTGAAAATTTTATAAGCTATATTTTTCAAATTAAACTTATTCTTTATGATTGGGACATTCGAATTTACGTTGGATAAATTTCTAATATTCTTCTGATAATGTTCATTTTTTAATGAATAGTGAAAAGTGTTATATTTTAATTCAAAACCATTTTTTAATCTAGTTTATTTATATAGTAAGATTATCTTTTTAATTGGTTTTAAAGTGGAATTAGAATATATTTTTACCATTTAATCCAATGGTGGTCATTGGAATTATTATCACTTTGATATTGGACATAAAAGAGTGTCAATCTTTTGATAGATATTGTTTCTTAAAAACACGCTATTTGATTTGATAGCGGGATTTAATTATAAAATAAATTAATGAAACTTCTATGTTATGAATTTGGTAAAATAGACATCATTTTTGAATTCATAATATCAAATATAGATTCGGGTGAATGTTTGGTATTTTTCGGAAAAACCTTAATTTTTGATGAATAGTGAAACCACAAAGTGGTAGTTACAAAAACTGATTTTTCATTTAAGTGGATCTTTACCACTTCTATGATTTTAATTTCAAAAATTCAATATAAACGATTTTCATTATTATGTAAAATGTGGTTCAATGGGATGAAAATAATTTTTTTATGAAAAGTAACTTTTATGTTTTATTAATCGCGATTAAAGGTAATTAGTGTGATTTAAGGTAAAAATGATATTATAATAAAATGAAAATATCTTTACACTTGTCCTAACCCTATTGGATGATTCATGGCCAACCATGAAATCCTATGGGTCTATTTTTGGGACCCCATGGATCCAATTTGGTAAGATAATGACATTGATGCCTTTTATTTAAAGTAAAAGTAAAAATGACACAAACATGTATTGTTTTATTAAAAAAAATTTAAATGGGGTTATACAAGTCAGATATTTGACTATAAACAGTCATTGGAAATATAAAAATATTTCTTACATCATAGTATTTTTTTATAATTTTTAGATATTAAATAAATTAAATTAGATATGACATCATGATGATGCAGCGATTACCTCATTATTTAGTGATTTAAATAAAATGAAATGATAATGTAAAATCTAAGACCTAAACTTGTCAAAAACCTATTGTATGAGTATATATAGAACCCTTATCACCTTATCCTAGAAATAAATCAATTGGGGACCTTTAAAATCCGAATCTCATTTGAAAATAAAGTCTCATTTTATACCTTTCCAAGAGTGCCCCTCCTCTCCTCTTATAAAATCCCCCCACCACTACCTTCGTACCCACACCTATCATGCCTTTTTTCGGCCAATCCGAGCTCATTTAGTCTCTCCACATCCCTATACTCATCCTAGAAGCCTTAACTTAGGCAGTAAGCTCTTCAAGAAAATCTTTTGGTTCAAACCAAAGGGAGTTACCCGATTTTTAGGTAATGTCTTCACATGTGTTCTTTTGTTTTATTTTGTTTCTCCAACCCCCTAAACTATTTTTATTCATTTATTTTTGTAACAAATCTAGTATCATCTATATACTAGTATGTTGTTATAATAAATATTCGAGCTACACTTACACACACCTACATCACATGGTTAATGAACATACTATTTCTGTGGATGGTGAATTTCTGCCTCACAAAATGCTGATTGTTCAATATTCTTTTAACACTTTCAAAGGTGGCCATTAAGATGAAACTATATTTATATATGATGTATAATATGTTTATGTTTTCCTTAAGCTTCTGTATTTTTGATTTACGGCATACCTTTAGGGTTTCCATTATGGGTAAACACTATATCATCATTTTAGGAAGTGCTGACTACCACCCCCTCAATGTGATTTGATTCGTTAACACCATATGTGGTAAATATAAAGGATAAATTTAATGATATTATATATGATATTATACTGTAATTATTATATACCTTTATATCATTATTATGTCACTCCATTAAGTAAGAAATCGAAATGAAAGTAGCGTTCATGCGTACGTACCACTTACTGTCTTCAGGAACAGTGCATTTCATTTCTTACCTCTAAATGATTATGTAATATTATAAATGCATGTATATAATGTATATATACAATGAATATGATATCTACATCATGAATATAATTATTGATATAATGGATATTTTACCACACGAACAACTTTTAATTATAAAGAGTTTATTTTTGACTCAATTACCAATGATCGACAAAACGACCATTATTAACTTAAATAATTACATAGTGTTCATAACATGGTAATAAGTGATATAAAAGGAATAATTAACATGAAAAAGGTTCTTAAGCAAGTATAAATTAATTCAAGTGTATTATTCAGGACGTTAAAGAATGATCGAGTCAAGTCAGACCCGAGGTATAGGACTTCATCTCAATCTCCTTTCATTAAGGAATATTTTGTTTTATACACAACCTTATTTTATACGGTGTATAAACCCTTTTGACATTTACATTTATACAAAAGGAATCTTTTTATACGAAGTGTTTTAATAAATGAAAAAAGGGAATTTTTTGGCCGTACGTATGTGGCAACAAAGACTTCTCCGCCGCCGTGACCATTATTTGAGTTTTGGCTACCTCTAAAAGCCATACATTTTTTTTAAATGAAAAATAAATACAATTATTTACTTTTCTTTTATTTTGGTATTGAAAATGGTTTTCATAATGTTTTTATTATATCAATGTGTTGTGTTGATATCTTGTGATTGAAATGTGGAAATATTATGTTTTCTTTACGCATGTTTTATGTGATACAATTATGTTATGGTTCTTGGGCATTGTTATGATGACGGGTGGTTCCGTGATAAACTAAGGGAGGGTGAGCCCGATATAGCTCTCCAATGAATTGGGTTACCCAAATGAGTTAAATGTTAAGGTTTCTCCGAAGAGATTTAGGGAATACAATGTGATGGGTATTCCAAATGTAACCAAGAGGGTTACTCTCTATGTAAGAATGTTATGAATTCCTCAAGTTACCTTTATGTCTTATGATTTATATGATTTATTCATTATTTTAGGAGGTATGTTAAAGTGATTATGTTTTATGTGTAAAGTATGATTTCATACATGGACTACTGTTTTCATTTTGTACATTTATATCACTTACTGAGCATTTTATGATCATCCCATTTTTTTGAAATGTTTTTCACATGTCAAGGGAAAGGAACATGATGTGATGATTATGTCAAGGAAGTTTAAAGAAAGAATCCATGTTTTAATTTAAATATGTTTCCGTTTATGGGAATAATGAGTACTATCTTTTAGGTAACCAATTTTTTTAAATGTGGAATGTAATGCATGTTTTATGATCTAATTATATATAACTGTAAACCTTAAAAGATACTCAACATGAATTCTTGAATTAACTCAAGAATAAGTGATGTTTAAGGTTGGTGCCTTATAAAACCTCTAGGGTTGGGAAATATTTTAAACTCATACAGTACTACAGAACTTGACTTCCATAATCAATGAACATATTCAAATTAAAATATTGGAAACCAAGAAACAAAATACATTCATGAATAATTTTAATCATCAAATACTAATATCAAGAAATATTAAAATAATTTAATATGGTTTGAATTTTTTATATCATTTTATTTAGCCCTATAATTTTGAAAAAAAACCATAAAAAATTAATTAAAAAATGAAAATTTTTGAAAAATAAATAAAAAATAAAATGGATGCACATAAATATTAAAAAAAAAATTAATTAACATCCCCAACCAAAAATTATTCCATTTAATAACCATTTTAAATAATATACCATTAAGAATTTTTGTTGATCAGAATTTAAATTTGGAAAAGATTAAATAAATAAAAGGAAACATATAACAAAACATTTTTTTAGTGTAATCCATGAGTTAACCACTTAGATAATGAAACTTTAAAAATAATAGAATGAAAAAAACACAAGAAAAATGATGAAAATAATGTTATAGGGGATAAAAAGGATATTTATTGGTATAGGCCCCCAAGAGGGTACTAGGGTTTTAATGTCCATTGTCCGGTAGTTGTAGTGGATTATCCTTATTCAGAAGGAGGATGTAGTTTGATTGAGATGAACCATCACATGTGAATATTCCTATTTTAAATGATTAGACACTAATATGAAGGAATCCCAATGAAGATAATAAATTTCCCAAACAATACGAAAGTTGAAGGTGATAATTTTTGATGTAGAGTGGCATGGAAAATAATATAGTCATTCTCCTTGTTGTCTTTAGTGGTGTTGTCCATATTTTATTTATGTTTTTATTGATGATATATTCAAACAACATATATCTTCAGCTCTTCTAATACTATCTTCACCATTTTGGTGGCCTATTATTTAAAATAAAAGTCATTCCCCATTATTTCAATTTTAAAAATTTCATAAAAGGATATTTCATAATAAAATTATTCTTGGAAAATATTAAATCATAAATAATAAATATAAATATATTCTATTTCATATAATTAATCTTAGAAATTGATCTCTTCTATAAGGACCACTGAAACTCAATATAAGTAGGTGAATCAAAATAATAATCTTCCAAAGAGAGATTAATGTAGAGAGGTATTTATTTTCAATTATCAAGAATGATAATATCATTTTTTTTATTGTCCCGTATAGTGTCATTTTTGGTTCTCCTAAAAATTGTTTATCTCCCATAAGTATGACATTTATAATGTTTTCTTAAAAAATATCTTTGAGAAATTGTTGAGTGTGGGATGATGTTATTAATTATTGTAGTATCTTTGTCACAACTGATTCTGGTTCTTTAACATAAAAAAATTATTTTTAAAATATCTTCCACTACTCATTCTAGTTGAGGTTATTTATGAAGTGTCTCTAGCTCTAGACAAGAATGTACATATTATATTAGCTATTAAATATTTCTCTATAGGAACTGTATTTAATCTTGATGTTATTTCATCTTGGTATTTTATGTTTCTTATTCATTTTTCAAATGATAGAAGACAGTCGATGCATAATAATCACAATATAAATACATCATGAAAAAATAATACTTTTTTAAAATTTATTAATTTTTTCTTTTATTAATAAAATAAAGTTATTTTTTAAAAATATTTGAATTTTTTTTTGATGTATGATCATGTGGTTCCCCAAAAATAGATAAAATTTCGTGAATACTCATCGTGTGTTATCTAAAAATATTAATAACTTATTATAGTATAGAGGCTAACCTAATTTGTTTTCTTAAACAGTTGTTGTGGACAATCACCCACTACATATAATCCACTTTGTAATTTTTTTATATTTTTTATTTATAAGCTATAATTTTACTAAATATTGGGTTGATAATTAGTAATTTTTAACTAAAGTTAAATAGGAAGATGCAGTGACAATATAATCAATGTAGATAGAATGAAGATAGAATGAGAGGAGATTCTCCCCAAAGAACACATAGAGTGAACCTTCATCGTCTCTTAATTAGTTTTAAATTTTATTAATGAACATGATTCATCATACTCCAGATAATACCCTTATTCCTATGGCTGTAAATATATAGTACACGTGAAAATATTTTAGATACAACACATCTACCTCCTCGGTCAAGGGAGAATATTGCAGAACTGAAAGCTATTCCCCGGGTTGCACGAGGAGAAACAAAGGCCCCTTTCCCAATTAGATTCCACCCAACCTAACAAAAATATAATAATATGAATAAAATATTAATTTTAAATATATTGGGTTTAATAATTGATTTATCCCCCAGGGCCTTTCACAGGTTTGATAACCAATATCATGAGTATATGAAATCATACTGGAACGAACGGAGTGGAAACATAATAGATAAAAATATGAGAATGAGAATAAGAAAATGTCTAAAATAGAATAAAATTTAAAAATAATGTTAAAAAATAATCTAACCTACAAAATAAATAAAAAAAGACACATATTGTACAAAAATTTTGAAATGGATAAAGGACAATCATTTAGAGATAGAAGCGGTTAAAATTTGGCTCTAAAAATATCATTTTAATGCTTCATGTGGATTCCCTATTAAATTAACTAATTTAAAAGTGTATTCCACTAGAAAATTGTTATATATACATATCCTATGATGTCCCACAAAATTGTAGATTCATTTAACAAATTTTTAAAGAGATGTAGTCAATTTATTAAAAATATTAATTCTTCGGAGGATGACTGTTAGTATTCCATTCCACCAAGTTCCCATGTAATTATTACCACGATAAATAGAGAATCACATATGGTATCCTTAAATAATGTTGTTCAAAATTATGTTATCCTAATCCATGTATAATATCAGATCATTAAGATATTTTATTTATAAGATATGGTACCAAAATAAAAACTATCCATATTTCTGAAATGTTTATGATTTCTGCATTGTGAGATGGTTTTGGGTCATCAAATGGTCGATAAATATTTTCATCTAATAGAATGAAATGATTCCCAATGAATATATAAGAAAAAAATAGATTTTTTTCAATTTTCCATGGCTTATTTAATGTTATGTTCAAAATAAAAAATAAGAATAAAAGAGTTATAATCCAAAATAGGTCATTTTAATATTAAGATGAAAATAGTACTAAAAGTAATATAATATGAAAAATGGCCATAAAACAATACATTGGAGGGTTTAATAACATTTAAATTAAAATTTAAATAATTTTAAGTATTTTCACAATCAATTACACTACACAAAAACATTACAATTTTAGGAAATCATCTTATACCAAGGTCAAACAAAATATTCCAATGTATAAATGATAAAAATATCAACTATAACATAAATTAAATATCATTCCTACCATTTTTATTAAAATTACAAAACTCATAAAAAATCACAAGAACCATTTTAATAAAATTTAATCCTTAGGTTCATGTCTTACCTATCTCCTAGGGAAAATATTTTCTCTTTACTTAGGGTAATGTGTGTGGAGTTTTCAAAATTCTCACGAACATGTGTGATCTCTATAGGATTGATATACTCCTAATGTATATACATCATAGAGTAAAAAATGTATCAATTGTGAGTAATTTTTCATGGGTTTTTATATGTCTTATTGTTTATAGGTTTTAATTGTAAAAACATTTATGGCAGAAAGAGGAGGGTTAAGCTCTTAAGTGATGTAAATGCATGAAAACAGTTTTGCTGAAGAATAATGTTCTCCTAAATCTTCTTACGAATTAATCACCAAAAAACATTGGATTGTTTATTTATGATGACCACACATTGAAATTCAGCATGAATGATAAATTACATCCATCCCTTTCTCATTTTTAGCATTCTTTCAACTTGAATTTAGATTTGGATTTCCATTCAAGATCAATTTTTTTTAGGAAAATTGGAGGAAAATTTTGATATTCCAAAATTGGTTAACACATAGATCATAATTTTGATGATATTTGGTCCTAAAATGTATTGACCTATCATGACAGTTCTTTCTGAAATGTATTAATAAAAAATAAAACACATTATTCTCTACTAAAAGTGATTTTTTTAAGAATGAAAAATATTGTTAATATTCTCCCTCCCAAACTAATTACATCAATAAAAATAATGTATTTAATGAATATTCATGGATATAAAAGGATATAAGGATACAAATTTGGATTAATAACAAGTTATTTCATGTATATTAGTGTATTAATAAAGTCCAGATTAAAAGGTTGGACAAATATTGGGTTGCATGTAAAAAGGGAATCCAATGTGGTACCTATATCACACTTGAAAAGTTATATGAACTCTAAAAGATTTTATTTATAGGAAGAAAAAAAATTATAGATCAAAAAACATGTCTCAGTACTTTATAAAATAATAATTACATTAAAATAATTTGTTAAAATTTTATATAATCCTATCAATATGGGAAATATATCCAATTCAGACAGTACTAGTGTCACAACCCATCCTTGGGACCCGTTTTGTGACAACACCAAGCCCACCTTCTATAGGCTAGGGGCCAGCGACTAAAACCAAAGGTATAAATATCCATGTCATGAAGGAATTTCTTTTATAAACTATAATCACACACACATAGAGTACAAGATCGGAGAAAAACACTAAGTAAAATTGAGTACAAAGGAGTGGTGGAAATTAAAAGTGGCTGGAAATACAATCCCAACTATAAAGTACAAGGAAACAAAAATAAAGTACAACAAAAGGAAGGTGAAAAGCTTCTAGATCATCCAACATGATGTCCTACTGGATGGGTATGTATAGAAAGCCTCCAAAGAACTCCACGTCCATCTATCTCCTCCATCACACTCTTGGGTGGCAAGCAAGAATGCACCGCCTCAATCTTCGCTGGATCCACTACAATTCCAGCCTCTAAGATGACATGACCTGGAAAGTGAAAATCTTGGATACAGAACTGGCACTTTGAGAGCATACCATAAAGCAAGTTATTTCGGCATTTGTCTAGTACTACCTGTAATTGGTAGGCATGCTCCTCTGCAGATGTTTAGTATATCACAATGTCGTCGATGAAGACTACGACAAAGCGATCGAGGGATGGATTGAAAATCCTGTTCATGAGTCCCATGAGCACTATTGGAGGATTTGTTTTGCCGAAGGGAATAACCAATAACTTGTAGTAGTCATACCGACACCTGAAGGACATCTTCTGCACATCCTTCCCTCGAACTCTGAGCTCGTGATAGCCTGATCTGAGAACTATCTTCGAGAACCACCAAGCTCCCTTCATCTGATCAAAGAGGTCATCAATCCTCGGTAGTGGGTACTTTTTCTTCATGGTCACCTGGTTCAGGTGATGGTAGTTGATAAAAATCCTCAAGCTTCCATCAGCATTATTGGCGAAAAGAATCAGGGCTGCCCAGGGAGAAACACTGGACCAATTGAATCTCCTCCACTGTAAGTCCTCTAGGTGTACTCGCATCTCATGAAGCTCTAAAGAAGCCATCCAATAGGTTGTTGTAGATATTTGTGCCATTGTGGGGTAAAATTCAATGAATAAGTCCACCTCTCTATGAGGAGGTAGTCCTAGAACAAAGTCAGGGAAAACATCCACGTACTGATACACTACTACAGGATAAGTCGAACTCTCCACATCAAATGCTATGAGAGTAATTCAAGCCAAATGATGAGTGATCAGCTTCTCCAACATCTGAGTAAGACTATCTTGTGCTGCAAAGGCTCCGTTCTTACCGGTGAAGGTAAACCTGGTCTCATCCATGCAGACAAACTGCACATTCTGCCTAATACAATCTATCTCAGCATCGACTGTAGATAACCGGTCCATTCCCATGATGATTTTGTAAGGCCTGGACGCCGCTATTAAGAGATCCCAACCGAATCTCTCACCTCTTAGACTGTGCTCACACTACCGGCACTAATGCTTAATCATCGAGTCTACTCTCGTAGGAGTCTGTAGCCATAAGGGTCGAGCCAACATCTCTATAAGAATCCCTGAGCTCTGAATGAGGGAAGTGGCAAAGAAAGAGTGAATAGAACTTGTGTCAATAAGAACTGCATCTAAGGTGGAGCAGACACTTATCGTACCTCGATTCATCTATGTAGTGTTTTGATCATAAGCCTTAGCTGCCTGGAGCTTAGCTCTCCCATGTCCACCTACTCCCAGATGACCGCCTCGATCGAATCTCTATCTCTTCCTAGGCGGTCCTTCGGCCATCTACAGATCATCCGAATTTCAGGTCGGACTGTCACGAACCATGTGAACATGCCCACCACATGAGTATAACTACCCGCTCCTGGCACGTGTGTCTCTATACCAGGTGTCCCATACAACCGATCCTTAGGAATGTGGTTTTCCACCCGAGGGTTTGATCCTCTTAGGCATCGGTGACATATGTCTACTGCCAGCTACAAAATACTCCTCTATATGTCAGATAGTGGTGTGTATTGCTGATGGAGCCTGCTCGACAAGAAAACTCCCCACTAAGAGGGCTCTCTCCGACACCCCAAAATGTGCCGGGATGATGAGTGAGATCATCGAAGCCCTGATCTCTCACCAGAGCCCCTGCCTGAAGGATTGGGCCCTGAAGAATGGGTCCCATACCATATCAGTGGAGTAGCGTGAGAGGTCTGTGAACCTCAATGAGTACTGAGCTATAGTCATGATCCCATATTGCCGTTGAAGTAGCTCTTGTATAAGAACTATGTGGAGAGTAGTTGTGACAAACTCTGCCCGAAACAGGCTCTCGAAGTCTTCCCAGAGTATTGTCACCTAATCATGCACCTAGTGCGTTAGGAACCACCATATACCTATTTCTACATGAAGGAGACTCACGACATAGATCCCCATGAGGTTGTCTTGTGTCCCTACCAGTCTGAAGACACTCAGCATAGCATCCAACCAATCCCTAACTGCCTGCGGGTCCATATGTCACCTGAACGTGGGAAGCCTCTGGCACTGGAACTCATGCAGTGTGCTCAAGAAGCGTGCATCGTGTACTTATGGGGCTAGTGGAATAGGCGGACCAATAGAAAAGGGTACCGCTGGTGCCTCCAATGGAAAAGGGCCCTACACCAAGGCATTGTCGCTCCGTGGGATATCTGTGCATACGACTCTTGGGGATCTAACTGCTCATCCGCATAAGGGCATCTTGAAGGAAACATATGAGACACGGTCAGAGGCTATACCTGGTGAGCTGACCTGGTTGAGCTGACTAAAAGAAAACATTTGAAAACCCACACACAATCAGTGTTTTCATGCATTGAGTCTGATGTCATTAGTCAGGGTCCAGGTGTATGGATACGTCGTCCGCCGCACCAACACTGGACTCCCTAAACTGAAAACAACACTTAGTACCCTTACACTATCTCTTCACAGAAAAAAAAAGATTAGAGTTCAATGTTATGTAGTAGAACAGACTTCTCTGATACCAATTTTTCACGACCCGTCCCCTAGGGCCCGTTCTGTGACATCCCCAAGCCCGCCTACCGTTGGCCAGGGGCTGGAAACTAGAACCAAAGGCGTAGTTCACTAAAACTGGGAAGGCATTGCCTTTATATATTGTAAATACGCACAATCAGAGTATAATTTGAAAGGAAAACACTATGTAAAACTGTGTACAAAGGAGTACTGGAATGTAAAAAGGGCCGGAAATACCATCCCAACTCTAAAGTACAAGGAAACCGAAAGAAAGTACAACTAAAAGATGGTAAAAACTTCTAGATAGTCCACCGAGAAGTCCTACCTGAAGGGTCGGTACAAAAATCATCCACATAAATCGACGTCCTTCCATCACCTCTGAGTACCATCCAGTCATATCCACTCACCCTCAGTCAGCGCTGTCTGTCATCTGCATCCAAAAAAACGAGGTTCATAGAAAGCCTGAGCAGAGATGATTATAACGATACTCAGTAGGGACCCCGAAAACCTCAAGGTCTCACAAATCCAACAAGGATAAATAATAGATTAAGAAGTCAAAAGATAACCACACTTAGGTATCTTCCCGTACATATACCTAAGTTATCAATTAATCCATCTCAATCATGAAGTAAAGAATAAAGTTACTGACTGAGCTCAACCAGGATTTGTATTCACAATATCGAAACCACATCTGCTGGAGAAATCATCCTCTATCGAGTACAGTGGGCCTGCCACCAAACCCGGTGCTTCCCACTTACCTTGGAATTCTAATGTACTCCTCCTTTCGAGTACCGTGGGTCTGCTATGTCACTAAGGCGCTCCCCACTATGGTTTTTATGCCATAACTAGGTGCTCGCCCTAATAGCATGTAGAGGTAATTCTCCTTTCGAGTACCGCAGCTCTTCCACCTCAACCAGGCGCTCCTCCACCGTTTTTCTGCCACCACAACCAGGCGCACCCCACTGGGCTAATCGAATCACTCCGAGTCGAATCGGTCAGTAGTTTTTCGGTCTCTGCCAGCTATTAGGTATCCATATTTCGCTCACTCATCGCCAGGAGGGTTCGCAACACAAGCTTCAGGTCAATACTCCAAATATCATGAATCCCACAAAGATGTATCTCAAAGGTCCGCCTCATCATAGGGGCCTCAACGCTATAAACGGCACGCCAATCGGACGCCAGGTCTGTGAGTTATAAGCTTTTTAGTTCTAGGGGCCCAGTTGGATTCGTGTACGAGCTAGCCTAACCGTAACTCAACTAAACCCCAATATCTAGTGGGGTATACTCAAGGGACCATCATGATCCATGATATCCAGTGATGTTGACGGTTCATCAAATGGTTATCCGATGCCAAAGATATGGCCATAAAATGTAGAGGTTCAGTAGTGGGACTGGGTCAGGTCCGACCCGGTCGAACAGACCTCACCCGACCCGGTCTAGGTCGACCTGGTCGGACCTCTTTTGTCTGGCCCAGCCCATTTGGTGGGCCAACCAATTAGGTTTCGACCGGCTCATTGGGCCCATCCCCATAGGCTGCGAGGGTGGTTCGACCTGAGTGTCATGAGGGTGCGGCTCCACGCGGCTCGGCTTGGTGGGTGCAGCCGGGCCAGTTCATCCAAGGCACCACGAGGGGGAGTATGGGCCCATTCAGAAGGCCGGGTGGCTGGGAGGTGGCCAGAAAGGGTGCGACTGAAAGGGATGTCGCGGTTCCAGTAGGGCGCGGCCCGGCGGGCCTGTGCGGTTCGGGCATGTTGCGCCCCAGCGGTTGGCCGGGCGGGCGACCCGGCGACTGCCCGCCGGGCCGCACCGAACCGGCCGCCCGACGGCCCACCCGGTCGCGCCCTGCCCGAGCCGCCCCGACCCATCAGGTCGCACCCTGCCCGAACTGCATCGGCCCGCCCAGCCGCGCCGTGACCAACTGCCTCCTAGCCCCTCGGCCTTCTGAACTGACTCGTGGTGTCCCTCACAGCGCCCAGGATGAACCATCCTGATCGCATCCATCAGGACGAGCCACGCCCTCGTGATGCTTCGGTCCGAACCAGCCCCACGCCCGGGCCGAACAACCATCGTTGCCCGCTAGGCAGGGCCAAGCGGGTGGGGCCAATCATAGCAGGCTGGCCTGCCCAATGGGTCAGGCCAGACCCAAGAGCTCTGACCGGGTTCACCCATACTAGGTCGGTCCGACCGAGTCAGACTTGACCTAGGCCCACTACCAACTCTTTAATTTTTTGGCCATATCTTTGTTACGAGATTATCGTCTGATGAACCTTCAACGACACAAGATTTATTGGAGCGTGGAGGTCCCTTGAGTATAGCCCACTGAGGTATGGGGTTTAGATGAGTTACGGTCAGGTTGGATTGTAAATGAATCCAACCAGGACCCCAGAACTAAAAAGCTTATTACTCACAGACTGGGCTTCCAATTGACGCATGGTATGTTGCGTTGAGACCCATATGACGGGACATACATTTGAGATACTTCTATGTGGGACTTGATGACAGTTGGAGTATTGGAATGTATCTCATGGAGCAGACCCTCCTTGAGATGAGCGAGCGGAGTATGAAGACCTAATAGATGGTTGAGACATGACGACTACTGACAGATTCGACTCAGAGTGATTCGACTAGCCTAGTGGAAAGCTTCAGGTGGTGGCTGCTGACCCACGGCAGAGGAGCGCCAGATTGTGGCGGCAGACTAGCGGTACATGACAGGATGAGTTCTTCTAAAGGATATTAGGGTGATTTCCTTGTTGTAATGGTAGACCCACAGTGCAGAGTGCCTTGGTGACACAGCAGACCCATGGTACTCGACAAGAAGAGTACCTCAGTAATCAGGTTAGTGGAAAGCACCTGGTTGTGGCGGCAGGCCCACTATACTCGATAGAGGAGGAGTTCTCCAATAGTCGTGGTTTCAATATTGTGATTAAAAATCCTTGTTGAGTTGAGTCATTATGTTTTGTGTTTACATCATGATTGAGATGGATTACTTGATTACATAGGTATATGTATGGGCATATACCTAAGTGTGGTTATCTGATGACTTCTTACTTTGTGGTTTATCCTTATTGGATTTGTGAGACCAAGAGGGTATATGGGTCGCTACTGAGTAACGTTATACTCACCCCTACATGGGATTTTCATGTACGTCATTGTGTTGGTTGCAGACGACGGATAGTGTTGACCGAGGTTGAGTGGATAAAAATGTATTATACTCAGAGGATACAGACATATGTGGAGTGTTGTGGATTCTTTATTTACCTAAACATAAGGTAGGACTTCCTATTGGATGATCTAGATGGTGTTTACCTTCCTTTAGTTGTACTTGACTTCTGTTTCGTCGTACTTTACAATTGGTCTTGTATTTCTGACCCTTTTATCTTTCCAGCACTCCTTTATTAACAATTTTACATAGTTTTTTGCTTCCAGTTTATAATCTGATTGTTTGTGTTTAATGTTTACAAAGTCAATTCCTTACCAGTTTTATTTAATTTTGCCTTTGGTGCTAGTTTCGAGCCCTTCACCTTTAGGAGGCTGGCCTGGGGTAGTCACGGCATGGGCCCCGAGGGATGGGTCCTGGCAACTAGTGCACCATGAACAATGATGTTTTTTTGGAAATTTGTGATTTTTTGTTTTATTAAATGAAAAAAACAAAATTATTATTAAAATGTGAATAAAATTTTGATTGAATACCACTTGTATTCTTGATAATGTATTCACATTAATGATGAATTTTAATTTTTCCATAAAATTTTTTTATAACTTAGTGTAGCATAATGGTTGACCTAGGTCAGTATATTTAAGAGATATTGTGGTCAATCACTCATTAATTATTATTATTTTTTTATTATCTTATTAATTTTATATTTAAAAAATAAAAATAAAATAAATATTGGTTTTATAATTGATAACATAAAACTAATATTTTACATGAATATGAAATAAATACAAAAATCCAAATAGAATGAAGTTAGAATGAAAGGAGATCCTCCATTGAGAAAACCCAAAGTAAACCATCATGGTATATGAAATAGTTTGAAATTTACGTGGTGTATATGATCCACTATATTCATGATCATCCCATTATATTTATGTTTGTGAATATATGTTACACTCAACGATCACTAAAAAACTCAACATCCACCTCCTCGTTTTAGGAAGAACACTAATGAAAAAAAATCTAAGCCTCAAGTAAAATGTGAAGAAACAAATGTTATTTTACCAGTAATACCCATAATTCGAACAATTATAAAGTTTTAACCACCAAAAAAATATTAAATGGATTGTGTTCAATACTAGATTAATCCCATGAGGACTTACTCTTGTTATTTACTCATGATCATGTGCATAATAGATCACTTCGGAATCAACAGGGTGGAAAAATAATTATGAGAATAAGAAGTATAATCCAAATATACAACAAACTTTAATAAAAATATTACTATAGAAATTAAACCACTAAAATATAGAATAATGGTCACCTATAGTGCCAACCTATTAAAAAGAAGAAGGGATACTCTATTAATGCGAGTGGGGGTGAAAAACGTATTCCAAAAGGATCCTCATAAAGATTATGTTTTGTATCACCATTATATTACCGAATTATATATTTAATTATTCCTAAATGTCGTAATTATATTTCAAATCTATTGAACCAAAAAATTTAGCTTCATTTTATATGCATGGATAGAGATATATCATTTTTTCATATTTATTCTACTGAGGATAACTGTTTGTATTCCATTGAACCAAGGTCTTGTGCCATTATAACCACAATAAATATGTAATCATGCATCAAAACTATAATTAATGTAGTTAATTAATATATTATCCATATAAATGTTTAATTTCATATCATTTGGTTCATCCATTTGTGAGATACGAGCTCAAAATAAAAAAATAGTCATATCTCTTCACAGTTTTCGAGGCCTATATAGTGATCTAGTTTTGAGACATCAATTGGAAAATTGTACTTTTGGTTCAGAAGATTGAAATGACCCAAAATGAATATATAAGCGTATAAAATAATAAAATATTAATTTTTATCAGTTTAGTAAATGATATGGCCAATATATTGACTAAAAAACAGTTAAAATAAAAAAGAGACCATTTTATTAATTATGTTAAAAACTACTAATAATCATAAAATGGTACAAATACCCATAAAATAAGTGTTACTAAGAATATAAACAATATGAAATCCTTGAATAATCAAACACAATGGATCAAAAAATATTCATCTCATCTATACAATGGTTTTTCAATAATGATATGAGATATAATGATAATAACAACACACACATACACATAACATAGAGATATGATCAAGAGGTATCAACTATGAATGTTGCCCCCAATATTCTTCATGAGGATACAAGGTGAATCTGTAATGGGAGGACACACTCCACGATCCATGTTGTCACTTAAGATAGTCATCTGAGAGGTAAATCTCATATATCCACATGAAGATCTACACAATGGAATACCAATGATCTGGTTGTATGGATAAGTGATCACACTAAGTACAACTGAAGGATGAATCAACCATATTGAATCAATATTAAAGATAAAAGATCAAACACCTTTGGATGGTGGTCATGTCGATACCATAGAACATACCTATGAATGAAGATAACACATAGGATCCCACCCCATGCCTCATGGAAAGATATAATGAACTATAACTAAAAGAGAACACATAAAGGTGATCAAAAACCATTTCCTACAACATAATTCTACACTATACCATTGTAAGGAATGGACAATGGTTTAATGTAAATAGAACATGGTCTATAATAATTAAACGAAGGGCTACAAACTATATCATATTAAGTACACAACATTTATTGTTGGTAAATGGTGTGTAACTCCAATATCATACATTCTTTTTAACATTAATGTGTTCCTCTTCATATTCATTTTTACATATGGTTGTTCCCATGTACTTTTCTATGTATTAATTACTAGAAATGTATGGTTATATGGTTATATCCATGTACTATAGGAGTTCCCATGTGCCGAGCCAGGTTTTCACCTGTATATCCTCTGGGATACATTCTGATATGCCATTACTATGTAACATGGTGTGTTGTAGGGTATTCCCAATATGTGATATTTTATTTCAATCATAAAACATTATTCAAAAACAAGGGACCCACACAACAGGTGATGATTGTGGTAGAATCCCTAAAATTTGGATTTTCATGAATCTTTGGGGCCTTCACTCATCATCCACTCATGCCACTACTGCCATGACTCTTCCTGATGATCACAACTAGGAAACTCAAATTCATATAAGGATTATATTTTCTTACATTTTTTGTTGGATTCTCACCAAAAAAATCCTACAATGAAAACATCTTTGTCACATTGCATAAATGCTGACAACAAACCTTGAACAAGGGAAATAAAATCTATTAGAATATACACTTCCATCATTATTCCCCATTAATTTATCATGGATCCTAGATCCAAACACCTGGTATTGATTTAATATGATAAATGATGTTTTGACAATGATATCCTACTGGGAAATCATCAAATTTCCATTAATAGAAATAATAATGAATAAAATGAAATGAAATTGTTAGAAAATCAAAATAAAAACCCATAAGAATGAGACTCATCCATTATTCATATTTTCAATAATTAATTTCAATTAGAATGATGAATGATTATTAATAAAAAAAATTCTCCTAAATTGAAGAAGATAAAACCTACACCTGCACAACACGATCAACCTACAAATCATTATTTTTTGACTAATTGGATAATGTTTTAAATTAGCTAAATGATTTGGGATAACTAGACATAAAATAAAATCTTCCCTATGAATATTATTTCTCACTAAATAAGAATTAATTTTCATTTTCATAGATTGAGAGATCATTGAATTTTGTAGGTGAAAATGATAATCGATTAATTTTCATTCACCAAGATATCATCTAATATCTCACCTCTCAGTCCATGTTCTAAATAAATAACACTAGGGATATTTAATAACAATATATTGACATAATATTTTACGATTCATCATTAAATTTTAGTTAAAAAAATTTATATATTAATTTACGTTATAAATCATGTTTGTAAAATAACATTATCAAAATTATTTTTTCTGATAAATTATATGTCTCACCTATTGTAAAACTCATGTTTTAATGTCAATGGTGGTCTTAGAATTCCCATAAAAGTCTCCATTACAGTGTTATTACACTAATTATGGAAAATATTGTGTACGTTATTAATATATTAAATATTTACATAATATCAATATGGATCATATACAGGCCTCCAAATCTCAATCAATCTCAACACCTAGCTCCAAAAATAAAACCACAAATATTATAAATCAATAAATAAAAAATGGTATCAAATTATCTCCACCTAAATGATTTTCATCATGATATGAAAAATGTTCTACTATAAATATGTGGGTATTGTGTTTTAATTTATGTCTCCTGCTTATAGGATCACTCTTGAATATATCTATGATGCCACAAAACACGCACCAAATAAATTACCCACCAACTAAGGATTTTTCCTTTTTGATCCTCAATCTCCATGAGTAACTCTACAAATGATTATACATCCTACATTCTCAACTCATTCAGATTAATAATATTTGATGGGTAATGGAAATACCTACTCATCTATGACATGTTAGAGATGCCATGTACCAAGTCTAAATACGTTAGTAGGTCTATTTGGTACACCGCCTTACCTAATATATATATATATATATATTTATAAATTTCCCATGAATCATGGAATCAAATTTCCACCCTAGTAAAAACTAAACAATCCACATCGTTTTGATACCTTCAGCAATAGATGGACTTCCACCTTGAAAATAAATGGTTTCTATCATTGGTCCATATAATAATTATGAATGATATTTATAGTCTTACCAAACTGCTAGATAATCAATTCCTTCTCTATCATGGCTAACACCAAATTTTGTAACATAATCATAGACTCCTCTTGGTCCATCTAGTTTAATGGTGACCAGAATTGAAACCCATAAAAGGCCAATAATAGTTTCATAATAATGGTATAATGGTATATATTTTTTTTATTAAAACTCAACCAAGGGTAGGTGATAATCCATACTATGGAAAATTTTCTAAATTTAAATCACATGGCATACCCTCCAGATCCTAGCTGGTCCATAGAGTTTGGATGTCAATCTAGGGGTGAATGTTCATGCTAAAATATAACTAAGTCCAAAAGGCCATTTTCAATCCTCTCAATAATAGTGATGTGGGGGAAAGTAGCACATTATGAAATTATCATCGATGGAATTGTAGGGTGAAAAATATCTCATGCACATTAAAGCATCTACACATCTCTACAAAAAACGTCTCTTGTATAGATATGATATGGATCAGAATGGTGTGTCGATATATGATCACCTAGATGGCACTGTTTCCATGTGATGTTTTTTAATTCCAAATAAAAATATTCATTCATATATGATCTTAATTCAACACTAGCACCTAAAGTGGTTGATCTAAACTACTATAACATGGGGATCATCCTTCACTCGATGACAAGTGAGGCATCAATAGATGAAATATACTATACACTTCTTCATCCATGTTCAGTAGAATGGATGTTAAATGTATTGGAATATCCTCACCATAGCTAGATGCAACGCTATGTGGGATTTGCGAAACTCCAAAATTACATATTCTTGTAACATCATTAAAACCATAGACCATTATTTTAGAAGGGTTACATGCTCTTCACCATAAAAAACATTTGGAGAATATCTATGGATATCTGTGAACATGGGGTCTCAATGTTGTATCACCATTGGGAGCCTACCTCACATGATGTATATTTAATGGTGTGAAAAATATAAAATTGAGGTAAGATGTACTATCATCATCCATTAATGGAAATTATATGGAGGATAACTACTCCAATACATCAATGACTATATATATATATATGTAATTTCACATGTTGAGAGAATCGAGCAAAATTTTTTACTTCTATGAAGTATAGATTATCTTAAATTCATATACCTGGAGGAACTGTAGCTAAAATATCTATCAAAAGGTGAGATACTTCTATGGGAAGATATCATTGATATTTTCATGGTATGAATTGAAAAAAAACATCACACCCATAAGTGTTGTCCCAGTTTTAGGGAGTTGAATACCACTTTTAGTTATATATATTTTTGTCACATTGTTCTACACATACGCTATCAACATTAGATACCCATAGGAAAAACATCCTACCTCTGAATCAAAACACAAAAAAATTTGGTCCCATAGACATCAAATACATCTACATACTTGACACCCTTATATAAAAGTCTCGAGATGGGGGTAATCACCAACCTCAACCTCAAATCCTAAATATTCAGCTTGGACATTTTCACCCATAAAAATGATACCCCTTCTCGGTCAATAAAATCAATAGTGTCAACATACTTTAAGATTTTATCATGAGTCTCCTATAATAGCCTCCCACACAATTGATGATTTTCACCTTCAATAAACTCTTATAATGTTCCCAAGATAAAACATCCTAAAAAAACAATCGGGTTGACTAATACACACTCTACTTAGGTTTTGTTGTAAGGACCTGACCCCTATTTCATAAATCATGTGCCTTATTTGATTACATTTGCATACATACAAGGAATACGAACCCCAAAGGACCAAGTATTTTAGTTGCATTGGAAACAAGATACAAAAATAAGTATAACATTACATCATTAAGGGAAATACAATATTAAATTATTCCACTAGCAACATCAGGTCTCCTAGATTATGCTTACAAGTCATTCATAATTTACTTCTTCTTGTCCTATGAAAAATGAAACATATGAGAGAGGTGAACTCAAACACTTAATAAGAGTAAGAATTACAACAGAAGATAGCATAAACAAAATACATGGTGCATAATTGAAAACACATGCCTTTAATAATAAACTTACACACATTATGGAAGGAATATGAGCGGAGTAAATAATTCCATAATGAAACATAATCATGGGTATTATACTAGTCAAATAACCACATGAAAATTTAATTAAAAGTGTCATAACAAGGGATGTGCATATTCCTGACATTCTGAAACATTTTTTAAAGGCCTCGGCCTAGTCCTCTAATGATCAAGGCCTCTGAAAAAATCTATATAACACATTGGGAAAGGCCTTGCCCAATTCCACGTCTATTTGTCTCATTAGACCTACCGATGCATCGAGGGGATATTGTGGGCCCCACCCATCACATGATAAATAAAATGAATTCCTCATATGAGTGTGGATAAACATAAACAACATACACATTCATATTGATATTATCATATGAAATGTAACTATCTTTCTTCAATCATTAAACATAAAACACTAACCATTCTGAGAAATATGGGGAATGGTTTTAGGATATATCATCCAAAATAGTGTTAGTCATAACCTTTAAATAAAATATGGTAGATGAGTTCATAAATTATTTAACCCAATAATACATAAGAATCGATATGATTATGGAATCAATCACAAATACAATTATAAAATCATTAAGCAATATTGAGAAAAATTAACTTTTAATTTGAAAAGAATAAATATTTTGGAAAAAAACATTGTATAAAACCCTAAGTTAAGTAAGATGGTATTTTCATAATAAAATCTATGTTTTTAGAAGGATAATGGTCTTCGAAAACAGATTACAGTGTTCCCATGAAAATAGATATGAATTTGAGAAATTTCCATGAATCGAGCAGGTATTTTTGAACCAGTTTTGAATGATTATTTTAAAAAATTTATCTATAAAATAAATAAGGAAGGTTTTTGGTTGGTAAAAATATATATAATAATGGAATAGAATTTATGAGGTTAATATAACAATAAATAATAATTTTATTGATCCAATTAGATAATCAGTGTAACCCGAATGAAAATGGATGTTCAGGTGGAAAACCACTTACCTTAACTCAGAATGTGTTCCGATATTTTAATTAAGCTCCATAAATATGAAATTATACTTATAAATAACTTATTTTATATCCTATTAGACATTTATATAGTTTATACTAATTATGGATAGTTTGTTTATGTCTTTGTTGATAAGTTATTGTATTGAATTTCGTCATTCTGGAGTGTTTGTTTTCCTTATTTTTCATAATTGGTTCACTTGTTCTTACATAATGAAGTTGTATGGATGTAAATATCCATAAATTAATTTTAATATTTTTTATCAACATCTATAATTATTATGACCATTTCATTTATTTGGTTACATGGAATGATGATCAATCATTAGATGATGATAACTTTGATTATTTGGCGGTATTTGGATTATTATGAACAAGTTTGTCACATAAATTAATAATATGTGCATATACTGGTTCCATAATATTAATTAGGTTATAATAACTATATTATCGTCTGGTTGAACCATAAATATAGTTTCATGACCATTATTAAAGAACAACTGAAGAAGGAAACATCTTTGTCCAGGAAGGTTATAAATTGGAACCTCATGGATGTTGATTTCGTTTATAAAAATAAACAAGACAGAGTAAGAATATTGATGATGATTTTTTCATTCACATTATATAAATCATGTATATATATGATTCTGGAGTTATCATGGTCATGTGGACAGAAGAGGTCAGGAGAGGATAATAAAATAAGATAAATCCAAGTGAAACTAAAAGAAAAAGAAAGATGATTTACCTCTTGAAATAACGTCCTCAGGAACCTCTATAAGGGACAGGATTCAGTTATTTTGGAAAGCCCAAGAGCTTACAGGTCATGAGGAGTAACTATGGAAGTGTATTTGGGATGCCCATTGAGGAAATTCAAGGCTTAGAGGGGTGAATAGAAGAGGGATTGGTTAGGGGTTTTCATAGTGGAGGAGAGTGGTAAATTTTGAATATTTAATTAATTATTTTATTATTTCCCTCAAGACAATCGTTAGTGTTGTTTCCTGTGACCACTATTAGTAATTAGTGAATGTGAGTTTTAACTAAGATCCCTTACATCTCTTATGATGTCATTAATAGAGTATTTTAACTGATAATTTGTATATACGGTGTTTTATCGTATTTCACTATTCATCAAAACTTCTAGAATTTCAGAAAAGTCAGAAAAAATTACACCAATCATTTTTCAATGTGTAGAATTCAAAAATGAACTCCATTTTTCAAAATTAATTTTCTAAATCTTATTAATATTAATTTTAAATAAGGTCATAGTTAATTCGAAAAATAACAATTTTAACGGTGCTATTAGATTTATGTCAAATTGAACAATTAATTAAGATCTCATTATCTTATTTCCATTTGAAAATAAAATATTATTATTATTTACTATTCGTAAGAATCATTTTACTATTAATATTACTATTCATAAGGGTTTATTACTATTCACAAAAATCAATCAAGTTTGTTCTATCAAACTATAAATTACATACTGGTCACAACTCAACAACACCATTTTTGGAAATTAAAAACATAAAAGTGGAAAAGTTTAGTTTAACTTCTAGATTATAAAATGCACTCAATATTTATTTTCAAAACCATTTGGTGTAACATTCTTTCACCCTTTCGAAATGTTTCCCAAAAATTTTATATTAAAATCTAGGCCAAAAACATGTGGGGGTACCTTTCCTTCACTGCTTCCACTAGTTCCCATGTTGCCTCTTCGTACTTATCGTTTTTCGATGGTACCTTGACCAGATGAGTGGACTTGTTGCGTAGAAACTTTTCTCTACGATCAAATATTTCCACTGGCTACTCCTCGTAGGAAAGATCATCCTCCAACTATACCACCTCTGATGAGAGTACATGTGAAGGGTCTCCTATGTACTTCATTAAGAGGGATACATGAAATACATCAGGTACTTTAAACATGGTAAGTGAAAGTACCAGTCGATAGGCCACAGTTCCAACTCGATCAAGGATCTCGAAGCGACCGATATACCTAGGATGTAGATTTCTTTTCTTCTCTAACCTCATGTTCCTTTTCCATTGAGATATGTGTAGAAATACCAGGTATCAAACGTGGATCTCAAGGTCTCGTCGATGGTTATATACATAAATACTTTTTTAGCTTTGGGTTTCCTTGATATGCTACTAAATGGTTTTAACCTTCTCCACCATTTCTTCAACCAATTTAGGTCCGAGCATATTTCACTCACCGAATTTATCCCAACATTCCGGTGTTCTACACCTTTTCCCATAGAGGGATTCATACAGTGCCATTTGTATTCTCAAGTGGAACTGTTTTTGTGAGATAATTCAACTAGTGGAAGATGTTGGTCCCATCCTCCTATGAATTCCATAGAACATGCTCTCAACATTTCCTCCTATGTCTGAATAGTCTACATAGATTGGCCATCTGTTTGATGATAATAGGTCGTACACATGTTTAGTTCAATTCTTAAAGCATGATGAAGACTTTTCCAGAACATATAGGTGAATCTAGGATCACAGTAAGATATAGCCGAGTGTGGTACTACAAGTAGCCTTACCACTTATTTGATGTTAATACATGCAATTTGATCTAATGAGAAGTCCTCTCGAATCGCTATAAAGTTATATGTCTTTGTAAGATGATCCAAAATGACCCATATAGCATTGTTTCTTCTAGATGTTCTTCCAGTGACAATGCCCATGGAAATGTCCTCCCACTTCCATAATGGTATGGGTAGTGAATGAATCATCCCCTTATACTTTTTCCTCTCATCCTTCACTTATTGACATACTATTCACATTGGTGTATATTCAGCAATCTCCATTTTTATATTGTCCCACCAAATGTTTTCTCAGACACCTCGATAAATCTTTTTGCTACTGGGATGTATAGAGAAATTAGAGCTATGTGCATCATCCAACAGTCATCTCATTAGCTCAGGAATAGTGGGAACAAAAAGACTCATCCCGAATTTCAAAATTCCACCTTCATATGAGAAGTCAGTCACCTTCCCATCATTTATTCCATTAACATTATTTTGAAACAACTCATCATCATCCTAATAACTTTTTATCCTCTCTAGTAACAGAGGTTGGGATACCATTTGAAAAAGTTTTAATGTGTTACCTTCCTTGATAATTCCCATATTTATATATACTACATCTATGACCCATGGATCCCTTTCAACTCTCTTTTTATTCAAAATTACGTGGTCCATTCTACTCAAAGAATATACAACCTTATTTTCTTTCCCTAGGTGGTAGTACATTGTAAAATCATAATGATTGAGTAGCTCAATCCACCTACTTTGTCTCATGTTGAGTTATTTCTATGAGAATATATATTTCAAACTCTTATTATCTATATATATCTCACATTTTTCTCCATAGAGATAATGTCTACAAATCATTAGAGTAAATAATACCACTGCTAACTCAAGTTCATGTATTGGAAATTTTTGTTCGTGAATTTTTAGATTCATAGATGCATAGGTAATCACTCAATCAATCATCATAAGGACACAACTCAGTCCTTTCATTTATGCATCACTATAGTTAACAAAACCATCACTCCCCGACTATAGTGTTAGGATTAGAGCATTCCCGAAGCTCCTCTTCAATTCATCAAATAATTATTCACATTCCTTTATCCATAAGATCTAAACCATTTTTCATGTGATCTAAACCATTTTTCGTGTGATCTTGGTCATTGGGTTGAAAAAATGGGCAATGTTTTGAAAGAAACGCCAATAATAACCTAATAAACAAATAAAAATGTGTACCTCTATTACGTTCGTTGGAGTATGATGGTCATGCACAACCTTTGTATTCACAGGATCTACAGATATTCCACCCTTAGAGATAATGTGGCCCATAAAAGAAACTGATTGGAGCTAGAAATCAGACTTGGTGAACATCCTGTATAATTCATTTCTTCTTAGAGTATTTAAAATAGTGCGCAAGTGATTTTCATGTTCATCATTACTTTTAGAGTAAACTAGGATATCAACAATAAAAAAAACCACAAATTCACCAAGATTTTCATTGAAAACTGTCACGACCCGTCCTCGGGGCCCGTGCCATGACTACCCCAAGTCCGCCTTCCATAGCCCAGGGGCTGGCGCCTAGCACCAAGGCGTAAATTCCCGATAAAAAGGGAAGGCATTGACTTTGTAAAGTAAACAAACACCACAGAGCATCCAAGCAGAAGAAGCAATCACTAAGTAAAAGTTTGTACAACAGTAAGTGCGGAAAGTAAGTGGGCCAGAATACAAACCCAAACTGAAAGTAAAGTACAACTCGAAAGGGAAAAACAGCAACTGGAAAGTAAAGCTGCAATGTCGAGCCGTCCACTAGAATTCCCACCTGAAGGGTGGGTACAGATAGCCTCCACTGCTCCTCGGGTCCAGCCGACTGCTCCGGGTACGTCCCACCTAGTGGTCCACCTCCAGGTACCATCCAGTTCCGCATGACTCAACCACGATCAGTGCTGTCCATCTTCTGCATCCAACACAATGTAGTGAGGACATAGCTCGTGCAGTGGTGAGTATATGCTACTCAGTAGGGACCCCGAGACCCCCAAAGGTCTCCCTGAATCCACGAAGTATAATCCACAAAGGAAAGATAAAATCACAAAGTAACATCCGACACTACTTAGGTATATGCCCATACATATACCTAAGTCATCAATTCCAACATGCTCCAACCTCCGAGCCCAAGTACAACCCAATCCATACAGGAAAGCAAACGTATTCTACACAGGAATGACAAACGTAATCTACAAAGAATAGCACAAAACAATCCACATAGGAAATAAAAACATGATTCAGCTCACACAGGTATACTTCTTCGAAAGACGATAGAGATGATCACTGATCCATCAAATTCGTCGGACCCACAAAGGATCGATAGGTACTAACCCCCGCAATGACCCACAAAGTATCGATAGGAAACTAACCCCTGCAATGACCCACACAGGATCAGACCCACAGGGGATATGTAGGCGCTGGATCACATAGAACCGCTGAGCGCTAACCCACACAGGATCAGACCCACATAGGATCGGTAGCACTGATCCACATAGGTTCGCTGAGTGCTGTAGTCATCGCCATCAAATCCACTGAGGATCTCTGTATAGTCTTCGTCGTCACAGTAGCAGTCGCAGCCAGCTCTAGGGTTCCCGGACACAGCAAGCACGTTCGGGAGGGTCCGCTCCACGAGCCGAGAGGCTGATACATCAACTGATACATAGTCCAAAGATGATGTATTCAAAAGTTCCGTATTGTCTACAGGAACTCAACTTCGCAGAAGGCACGTCAATCGTACGCCCGGTCTGAGAGTTATTGTTTTTTTCGTCCCAAGGGCACAGTTGGTTTTTAAGGCAAGACCAACCCGGCCATACACCACCTACGTCCAAACCTTGGGCAGTGTAAGACAAAATATCCGTCTAACTTAGAGGAATTCAACAAAGTCGATGGAAAGTCAATCAGACGTCCGAAACTCAAGATATGAGTGTTTCCGCTCCGAGGGCCCGGTTGGTTTCATGTATGAACCAACCCGGCCTAACTCAAAGTATTCCGAAACCTTGAGTGTGATATACCGAAATGGCCGTCTCGATCCGAGTATCACATCGCAACTGAAGGTGCATCGATCGGAGGTCTATAGCACATGTTATGGGTGTCCGACCAAAAAAGGTTTGATATTAAGGGGTTCGGGCCCGATCCGACCCGGACCGACACCCCGGGGGTCCACCCGAACCGAGTCCGAGTCCGGCCCGGCTGGCGTGGCCCGGCCCAGCCGGTGCGGCCCAGCCTGGGGGACTGGCCTAGTGGCCGGCCCGGCCTGGGCACAGCGCGCCCAGCGCGCCGGCCTGGCGCTCAGCCAACAGGCCGAGCCGTTTGGCAAGGGGGGGGGGGGGGGGGGGCGCCTGCCCCCCTGGTGTAACCACGACCCCCCATTAAATGGGGGCCCTTTAGTGTAGGCCGGCCATGGGAATTAATTCCCCCGGTTTCCCTTTTGTCCGGTCGGCCCGTTTCGGCCGGCCGGTTCTGTCAATAAGGACCGGCGACGACCGGTCCTTCCTCCTTCGTCGACACCGGCGGCCCATAATAGGCTGCATGTCACCCTACTATGTCGCGGCCCCGAACCAGCCACGGCCTGGTTCGTCCGGCGTGGTGCGACGACACCGCGCCCCTCCGCCGCAGCCCTGCTCCGGCTTCGGTGTCTTCGGTTTTCTTCGACGCGGCGCGACGACGTCGCGTCTTTCTTCAACTCCACGGCGTGGCGCGACGGCGCCACACATTACTTGTCGTACGATCCTGCGTGGTGTGAGGGCACCATGCCATTCCTTCATAACCATATTAGAAACAACTTTAAATTTGGAGGAGGGTCGGCCGTGTTTGTGCGGTCCGGCCCCCTCTCGTTAATCGATAGCAACTGGTCGTAAATTTACGAAGGACGACAAAGTAGAATTCACGAACGAAGATAATTAAACAAACCCCTACCTCGAGTGTGGCTTGAATGGGGTTTTCGTCGCATAAAATGACGTCGTGAGGTGATGCTCCGTAATTTGACGGAGAACGCCCGAGGAGGAAGTGGCGTCTCCTTTTTGTTGACACGGGAAGAAGATCAAAAGAGGGTGTGTCGTCAATCATCAGAAACACACCGGCTGCGAATAGGAGAAGAGATGGCATGTCGATCTCTTCTTATGGTGATGACGTTCTTCATCAAAGTCTTGGTGTTCTTCGTGATGAGGATGAATTGCTCTCTCCTCAATTGTCCACACACAACATCCAACCAAAATAAAATAAGGCTCACCCTTATTTTATTTACTTAAGCCACAATTCAAAAATTAAAAACAGAAATTAAATAATTGAATTGGGTGTTGGCATACTTAATGAGAGGAGAGGTAAAGTCACCCAATTAATGGGAAGTTTAAAAGTTATAAGAGTTACACAACTTAAGTGGGGGGTTAAGAGGAGTTAGGGAGTTAAGGGATTTGAAAAGGTGTGGGCTCGTGTGGGCCCCACCTCACCTTTAATCCACTCAAGAAAAACTAACAAACAGTGGGTCCCACCCTAACTCCTACACTTAGGTTCTAACTCATGGAAATGGAAATAAAATTCTTAATGAAAATTTTATTTCACTAACACTTAATCTACAAATTTAAACAATTCATAACGAGCAAACACAACTCCAGAAAAGGTGTTCCTAAGAAATTACATGCTCTACGGTTCCATCGGTGCCCTCAGAATTTGATTCCGAGCACCGGTTCAAAAGTTAGAAAATCACGCTCGTTCGTTCACTGAACGTACCCGAGCAAAACTTCTGATAGAAATTCCGGGCACACCGGGCCTCGGAATCAAGTTCCGTTAGAAACTACGTTCTTGTAAAATCCCAAATAAAAATAAGAAAAAAAATTCCTTTAATTTTAGGGGTCTTTACATTACTCCCACCTCAGGGATTTACGTCCCCGTAAAGATGCATCATAAACTAGGGAAAAAAATGTGGGTACTGAGCACGCATCTGAGCCTCTCTCTCCCAAGTGCTCTCCTAGAGGATCCCGTGCTACCATCTAATTCACACTAGAGGAATCGACCGTCCACGTAGGACCCCCTCTTGTCGATCCTCGATCTCCACCGGGACATCCGCAAAAGTCACCCCATCATCAACATCAAGCTCCCCATGGTCAATGATATGTGTCAGGTCATGCACGTATCTCCTCAACTGAGACATGTGGAAGACGTCGTGCACCCGATGCAACTGAGGTGGTAGAGCCAGGCGATAAGCCACCTCGCCAATCCTACTGAGGATCTGGAATGGTCCGATGAAGTGTGGAGACAACTTGACGTCTCAGCCAAATCTCTATAATCCATGTCGAGGTGAGACACGCAAGAAGACGTGGTCGCCATACTTGAACTCTAGTGGCCTCCGCCTCCTGTCAGCGTAAGACTTATGTCAGCTCTGAGCTATCTTCATCCGCTCCTAGATGACCTGGACCTTCTCTGTCGTGGCCCAGACCATCTCTGGTCCCACAAGTGCTGACTCCCCAGGGTCTGTCCAGCACAAAGGAGATCTGCAAGGTCTACCGTACAATGCCTCGTATGGTGCCATCCCAATGGTGGAGTGGTAGCTGTTGTTGTACACAAACTCCACCAAGGGTAGGTGGTCCTCCCAGTTCTGACCAACGTATAGGATACATGCGTGGAGCATGTCCTCGAGAGTCTGAATGGTCCTCTCTGTCTGACCATCCGTCTGAGGGTGAAAGGCTATGCTCAGACGTAACTGTGTCCTGAACGCCTTCTGTAACCCCTTCCAAAGCCGGGAAGTAAAGAGAGAATCTTGATCAGAGACGATAAATGATGACACATCGTGAAGCCGTACAATCTCCTGAATGTAGAGGCGTCCCAAGCTCTCCAATAAGCCCTGCTCTCTGATGGGTAAGAAGTGAGCCGACTTGGTGAGTCGGTCGACAATCACCCAAATGGAGTTGTGACCTATGGAAGTGCGTGGATGTCCAGTCACAAATTCCACAGATATCTCGTCACACTTCCACTCCGGGACCTCTAAGGGTTGTACCATGCCTGCTGGTACCCGGTGCTCTGCCTTCACCTGTTGGCAGGTGAGGCATCGTGAAATGAACTCTACCACAACCTTTTTCATGCCCGGCCACCAGTGCTGTCATCTGAGATCCTGGTACATCATCTCCACTCCAGGTTGTGCCGCCAAAGGAGAAGTGTGAAACTCTCTTAGCACCTCCTCTCGTAAAGCAACTAGTACAAAGGTACGTCCTCTGAAAAGGACGTCGTGCTCTGCTCCAAAAGAAAAATCATCAGGTGCCTGTCCAGAGGATATCTGTGCATGCCGTGTCTCACAGTCAGCGTCCCCATGCTGTGCCTCTCTAACCCACTGTAGTAGTGGAGGAGTGACTGTGAGAGACTTATGGAAGGCTTCTTCATCTCTATCCATGAAGGATATATGCAAGGGGCCAACTGCTCTGTCGCATCCTCAAGTAGCTGAATGCCCGTCATCCTGCTGAGATCATTGGCTACCATGTTCCCATTCCCATGAGTATATACTATCTCAAAGTCATAGTCCTGGAGGAACTCAAGCCATTGCCTCTGTCTCAGGTTCAGGTCTTTCTGAGGAAAGATGTACCAGAGACTCTGATGGTCAGAAAAGACTGTAAAGCGCTCACGCATCAGATAGTGTCGCCATGTCTTCAGAGCGAAGACCACTGCTGCTAACTCCAGGTCATGGGTAGCGTAGTTCTGCTCATGCGGACTCAACTGACGTGATCCATAGGTGATCACTGCCCACTCCTGCATCAGGACACATCTGAGTCTATTCCCTGATGCATCGCAGTAGACTACGTACCCTACTCCCTCCTCAGGCAACCTCATGATAGGTGCGCTGGTCAAACTTTTTGTCAGCTCTTGGAAGCTCTGCTGACATCTATCTGACCACACAAAGGGTTTCCCCTTGTTCTTCAAAGCTGAGAGTGGTGCCGCATCTCTTGAAGAGTCTGGAACAAATCTCTGATAGTATCCAGCTAGTCCTAAGAAACTCCGCACCTCCGTCACTCTCTTGGGTGGCTCCCAAGCTAGCACTGCCTCGATCTTCACAGGAGCCACCACAACTCCCACCCCAGAGATGACGTGTCCCAAGAATTGGACCTCACATATCCAGAACTGAAACTTTGAGAGCTTTCCATAAAGTTGATTCTCTCGGAGTGTGTCTAGTACAACCCGCAAGTGGTAGGCGTTCTCCTCCTCAGTCGTCGAGTAAATCAAAATGTCCTCGATAAAGACCATGACAAATCGATCGAGATATGGCTGAAAGATCCTGTTCATGAGGTCCATGAACACTTCTGGAGAATTGGTTACGCCGAATGGCATAACAAAGAACTCATAGTGGGCATAACGACATCTGAAGGACGTCTTCTGCACATCCTCGTCTCGAACTCTGATATGATGATAGCCTGACCTAAGGTCTATCTTGGAGAACCACCGTGATCCCTTGAGCTATTCGAAGAGGTCATCAATCCTCGGTAGCAGAAACGTGTTCCTCATTGTCACTTAGTTCAGGCGACGATAGTAGACACAATGTCGCAAGCTCTTGTCCGCCTTCTTGGCAAACAAAATTGGGGAAGCCCAGGGTGAAACACTGGGTCGGATGAACCCCTTTCCCTGCACGTCCTCCAAATGTACCCCCATCTCTTGAAGCTCGTAGGGGGCTATCTAATATGCTGGGGTCGATATCGGGGCTGTCCCGGGGTACAGGTCAATATAAAATTCTACCTCTCTACGAGGAGGTAGCCCTGAAACGTCGTCGGGAAAGACATCTACGTACTAATCCACCACTACAAGAAAACTAGGACTCCGCACATCAACTGATCCTAGGATGAGGCAATCCAACTGATGAGTGATGGGATGTCCTCTCCTCTGGGGAAGTCCATCCTATGCTGCGAAGGCTCCCTTCTCGCCGGTGAAGCTGAACCTGCTCCCGTCGGTGCGTACACATCGCACCTTGGGCCTAATACAGTCAATCTGTGCATGGACCGTAGACAACCAATCCATTCCCAAGATGACGTCGTAAGACCTCAATGCCACTACAAGAAGATTACAGCCGAAGATCTCACCTCCTAGAGTAAGATCACACTGCAAAAACCAGTGCGTAATCGTCTCGTCTGCTCCCATAGGAGTCTCTAGCCATAAGGATCGAGCCAATGGCTTTATCGGAATCTCTGAGCTCCGAAAAAGGGTAGCGGCTATGAAAGAGTGACTCACTCTTATGTCTATAAGAACTACTTCATGGGTGGAATAGACATAGATAGTACCTCAATTCATCTCGGGAACGCCGTGGTCGTAGGCCTCTGCTGCCTGGAGCTGTGCCTGTCTCTGCCCGCCAGCTCCCTGTGGCCGGGGTGGAACTCCTGGTAGTGGTGGTGGTAATGCCTCAAAGCGTCTCCCACCACCTGCTGCTCATCTAGCTCCTCTGTCTCATCTGCCTGCTCCCAACAGACTGCCATTGTCGACCCTCTGCCTCTGCCTCGGTGGTCCCTCAACCGTCTGCTGCTCCTCAGTACGGCGGGTCGGGAAATCATGAGCCACGTGGCACTGCCCGTCGCATGAGTAGCACTGCCTGCCTCTCGAAAGTCTGGATCCGCGCTGTGTGCCCCGCACTGCTGAGCTAGTGTCCTGAAGTCGTCTGCCTGAGCGTCTGGTCTTCCTGGACCCATGAGTCATCCGTCGACTACCTACTGCAGAAGACTCTGCTACATGCCGCCAAGCGGTGGGTCTCGGCACTGGTGTAGACTCAGCAAGAAAACTCTCGATCAAAAGGGCTCGCTCCAGTACTCCTGTCTGAGTCGGAATGATGAGGGAGATCAGTGATGCCCTGATCTCGTTTCTCAATCCCTGCTCAAAGGTCCGGGCCCGGAAGAATGGGTCCTGTACCATGTCTGTAGAGTAGCGCGAGAGATCGGTAAATCTCACCGAGTACTGGGCGACTATCATGCTGCCCTGCAGCATCTGTAGAAGCTCCTGGATGCGCATTGCACGGAGGGTGGCTGGGACTAACTCCGAGCGAAAGAGGCTCTCAAAGTCCATACAGAGAAGAGATGCCTCATCGTGCACCTGGAGCATCAAGATCCACCATCGGCCCACTGCTGCGTGCAGTAGGCTCGCTGCGAGGATCACCATGAGGTCTGTTGGTGTCCTCACTAACCGAAAAACTCATACCACTACCTCTAGCCAGTCCTCGGCTGCCTGGGGGTCCGTCTCCCCAGGGAACCTGGGCGGTCGCTAGCGCTGGAACTCATGTAGTGCACTAAGGTGACGTGCATCGTTAGTGGCTGGGGCTGGAAGCATCGGTGGCTCGGCGGGTAGCGCTACCGCCAGTGCCACTACTGACAAAGGGCCCTGCACCGAGGCCTCGTCGCTCGGTGGCCTGTCATCACGCTCGACTCTCGGAACCCTAGTTGGCTGTCGTCATAGGGCCATCCTGAAAAGGGAACAGGTGCACCATGGTCAGAACAATATACCTGGTGAGGTGATACAATGTAATCACAAAGATAACCTGAAACACACATGCAATCAATGTTTTCGTGCATTAAGTCAGAAATCAGAAGTCAGGGTCCTGGTGTACAGATACGTCGGCCACCGCACCAACAATGGACTCCATGGACTGATAACCACACCCAATACGCTAATCACTATTGCTCTACATAGGAAAAGATCAGAGTCTGCGGTAGAACCGAACTCCTCTGATACAAATTTGTCACGACCTGTCCTCGAGGCCCGTGTCATGACTACCCCAAGCCCGCCTTCCATAGGCCAGGGGCTGGCGACTAGCACCAAGGTGTAAATTCCCGATAAAAAGGGAAGGCATTGCCTTTGTAAAGTAAACAAACACCACAGAGCAAGAAAGCAGAAGAAGCAATCACTAAGTAAAAGCTAGTACAACAGTAAGTGCGGAAAGTAAGCGGGCAAGAATACAAACCCAAACTGAAAGTAAAGTACAACTTGAAAGGGAAAAACAACAACTGAAAAGTAAAGCCGCAACATCGAGCCGTCCACTGGAAGTCCCACCTGATGGGTGGGTACAGATAGCCTCCACTACTCCTCGGGTCCAGCCGACCGCTCCGAGTACGTCCCACCTAGTGGTCCACCTCCAGGTACCGTCCAACTCCGCAAGCCTCAACCACGATCAGCGCTATCCGTTGTCTGCATCCAACACAACGTAGTGCGGGCATAACCCGTGCAGGGGTGAGTATAAGCTACTCAGTAGGGACCCCGAGACCCTCGATGGTCTCCCAGAATCCATGAAGGATAATCCACAAAGGAAAGATACAATCATGAAGTAACATCCGACATAGCTTTAGTATATGCCCATACATATACCTAAGTCATCAATTCCAACACGCTCCATCCTCTGAGCCCAAGTACAACCCAATCCATACAGGAAAGAAAATGTATTCCACACAGGAAAGCAAAACGTAATCCAAACAGGATAGCACAACACAATCCACATAGGAAAGCAAAACATGATTCATCTCACATAGGTATACTTCTTCGAAAGACGATAGAGATGATCACTGATCCATCTATGTCGTCACACCCACAAAGGATCGATAGGTACTAACCCCCTCAATGACCCACAAATGATCGATAGGAAACTAACCCCCGCAATGACCCACCCAGGATCGGACCCACACAAGATCTGTAGGCGCTGGCTCACACAGAACCGCTAAGCGCTGACCCACATAGGATCAGACCCACACATGATCAGTAGCACTGATCCACGTAGGATCACTGAGTGTTGTATTTTTCGCCGTCGAATCCATTGAGGATCTCTGTAAAGTCGTCGTCGTCACAGTAGCAGTCGCAGCCAGCTCTAAGGTTCCCGCACACAGCAAGCTCGTTCGAGATGGTCCGCTCCATGAGCCGAGAGGCTGATACAACAACTGACACATAGTCCAGAGTTTATGTATCCAAAAGTTCCGTATTGTCAACAGGAAATCAACGTCATAGATGGTGAGTCAATCGAACGCCCGGTCTGAGAGTTATTGGCCTTTTCGTCCCAAGGGCCCGTTTGTTTTTTAAGGAAAAACCAACCCAACCATACTCCACCTGCGTCCAAACCTCGGGCGGTCTAAGCCATAAGATCCGTATCACTTAGAGGAATTCAACAAAGTCGACGGCACGTCAATCAGACATCTGAAGCTCAAGATATGAGCGTTTCTGCTTCGAGGGCCCGGTTGGTTTCGTGTACAAACCAACCCTGCCTAACTCAAAGTATTATGAAACCTTGAGTGTGATATACCAAAACGACCATCTCGATCCAAGGACCACATCGCAACTGACGGTACATCTATCGGAGGTCTGTAGCAAAAGTTATGGGCGTCCGACCCAAAAAGGTTCGGTATTAAGGGGTTCAGGCCCAGTCCGACCCGACTCGATACACCCGGGGCCGACCCGAACCGGGGCCGGGCCGGGCCGCTTGGGCGCGGCCCGGCTCGGCACGGCCTAGGTGCAACCCAGCCTGGGCACAACGTGCTTGGCCAACCGGCCGAGCCGTTTCGCAAGGGCGGGGGGGGGGGGGCATGCCCCCGTGGTGTAACCGTGGCCCCCCATTAAATGGGGGTTGTTTTGTGCTGGCCGGATAGGAGAATTAATTCCCCCGGTTTCCCTTTTGTCCGGCCGGCCCGCACCGGCCGGCCGGTTCGCCAAAAAAGACAGGGGACGGCCGGTCCTTCCTGCTTCGCCGCCACCGGCGGCCCGGAACCGGCCGCCGGTCACCCTGCTCTGCCGTGGCACGGAACCGGCCGTGACCTAGTTCGTCTGGTGTGGTGCGACAGCACCGCACCCCTCCGCCGCGGCCTCACTCCGGCCACGGTGTCTTCGTTTTTCTTCAAAGCGGTGTGACAACATCGTTTCCTTGTTCAACTTCACGGCGCGGCGCGACGGTGCCACGCATTACATGTCGTACGATCCTGCGTGGTGCGACGACACCACGTCATTCCGTCCCAACCATATTAGAAACACCTTTCAAATTGGAGGTGGGTCAGCCGTGTTTGTGCAGTCCGGCCCCCTCTCGTTAATCGATAGCAACTGGTCATAAAATCACAAAGGACGACAAAGTAGAATTCACGAACGAAGATAATTAAATAAACCCCTACCTCGAGCATGGCTTGAACAGGGTTTCCGTCGCGGAAAATGGCGTCGCAAGGTGAAGCTCTGTAAGTTGATGGAGAACGCCCGACGAGGAAGTGGCATCTCCTTTTCGTTGACACGGGAAGAATATCGAAAGAGGGCGTGTCGTCGATCTTCGGAAACACCCCGGCTGATAAGAGGAAAGGAGACAGCACGTCGATATCTTCTTACGGTGACAGCGTTCTTCGTCGATGTCTTGGTGTTCTTCGTGATGAAGTTGAAGAGCTCTCTCCTCAATTGTCCACACACAACATCCAACCAAAATAAAATAAGGCCCACCCTTATTTTATTTACTTAAGCCACAATTCAAAAATTCAAAACTTAAATTAAATAATTGAATTCGGTGTTGGAATACTTAATGAGGGGAGAGGTAAAGTCACCCAATTAATGGGATGTTTAAAAGTTATAAGAGTTACACAACTTAAGTGTGGGGTTAAGAGGAGTTAGGGAGTTAAGGGATTTCAAAAGTTGGGGGCTCATGTAGACCCCACCTGACCTTTAATCCACTGAAGAAAAACTAACATACAGTGGGTCCCACCCTACCTCCTACATTTAGGTTCTAACTCATGGAAAGGGAAATAAAATTCTTAATGAAAATTTTATTTCACTAACACTTAATCCACAAATTTAAACAATTCATAACGAGAAAACACAACTCTAGAAAAGGAGTTCCTAAGCAATTACCGACGCTACGGTTCCATCAGTGCCCTCAGAATTCGATTCCGAGCACCGGTTCAAAAGTTAGAAATTCATGCTCGTTCGTTCACTGAACATACCAAAGCTAATCTTTGGATAGAAATTCTGGGCACACCGATCCTCGGAATCAAGTGCCGTCAGAAACTGCGTTCTTGTAAAATCCCAAAGAAAATTAAGAAAAAAATTTCCTTGAATTTTATGGGTCTTTACAAAAACATTATTCATCAAATCCATTAAAATAGATGTTGATTTACTTAGTCCAAAAAGCATTACTATAAACTCGTAATGCTCGTACCTGGTTTGGGATGCGGTGTTTAGAATGTCTTAATTCCACAAAAGTAACTGATGATATTTATATTGAAGATTAATCTCTGAAAAATATTGGGATCCATAATATTGATCGATTAAATCACAATTCGTGGTAGTGTATACTTATTCATTATTGTAAAGTCATTGATTTCCCAATAATCAATGCACAACCTCATAGACACATCTTTATTTTTATCAAAAAGAACATGGGCTACCCATGGAAAATTCCTAGGGTGAATAAATTCATTATAACTTAATTCCTCTAGTTATTTCTTTAGCTCCCCTAACTCCACAGTGGCCATTCTAATAGGGTTTTGTGATATGGTCCTTGAACAAGGAATTATGTGAATGGATAACTTAATTTCCCGCTCTGGAGGATGTCCATGCAAATCATTTGGAAAGGAATCAATAGATTCTGGCACAACAGGTACATCTTTTATTTGAACATTATATTCCTCACCCATAGTTATTTCATTCCCTTCCTCCCAGATAATTGAATTTAGTTGAGCTACTGGGGGTGGATATAGATAAGAATCAGGGGGTGACATTTCTGCTCTAATGATATGGTACTCCTTATCATCATCGAAAATTGTAAACTCCTTCTTCTTGTAATAAATTTTCGTATCAGTTTCCAAATTCCAATCCATAACAAGGATTATATAAAATTCAATAATGGGTATGACAACGAGATCAATAGATAAAAACATTTATATTCCTTAATAGTAAAATATTTACAAAAAATTGTTTCCATGAAACTTCCCTTAAGAGTTTTGACTGAAAACATACATGATAAATCAAATTGGAAATATCTACATTTTCATAAAAAAATGGGAAGATATAAAACAATATGAGGATCTAAAATCAAATTACACATTGGAAAAGTTTTATGAAATGATCAAAATACCTTCCACCATGTCAATTAGAACTTCAAACCTAGAAGTTTTGATCGCATAAGCTTGTCCCAGCACCCTTGGCCTTTTCTGTTTCATATTTCATTGACGCTTTGGAAAATCATTATCATAGTGTCCAATATCCTGAGAATTTTACATTGAACATTAGTGGCCTTTTTCTTTCCCTTGTAATCACCAGAAATATGGCCTCTCTGACCGAATTTGTGGAATACTCCTTTTCCCTTTATGCACTCAAGAGGGTGTTTCCTTCCACAATTATCACAGGGTGGAAATTCAACACATCCCTTCTTCCCTGTTTCCTTATTTCATTTCTCAGCATTCTCAGAAGCCCTCTTCTTTTCATTCTTTCACATAAATTAATAAGATATAGATAATTATTTTTCTATCTTGATAATACATAAAACTATATCATCATGTGATGAAAAACTTTGGGATACCAGTGCCCGCAGTCATGTCTTGCTAACCTTGTGAAATTAGATTCATACATTGCCACATTACCATCTTCCTTCTACCTCAGATTCAAGAATAGTCACTCCATATCCGCTCTCTATTTGCGAGGAATGTATTTCTTGAGGATTATATATTTAAAATATCTCCATTACTTCTCTTCTATTTCTTCTTCCTACTTTGTGTTTTGGATTAAGTACCACCACTGATCTGCATCTCCCAATAGCCGATAAACTGCCATGATGACCTTCTCTCTTTCATTACACCCAAAAGAATAAATATATTCTTGAGGGAAATTATCCATCTCTCATATACAAATTGGTTTGTAGCCCCATTTAATGATAGAGGCTATAGTCTAATAATGCGATCTAGAATAACTCCTCCATGTGTTGGATCTGGATGCTCCATACTGGTATAGTTATTATTTATATCCTGAGTATGTTGTCCCAGTATAGTTATGACATTCTCATCACTAGTCACAACACTAGAACCTACATCATTAGCTTTCATTTATGGAAAATCCCTACAGGGGACACGTGTATTCGTGTAGTTTCCATTCCTTCCACTAGGAACCATTTCTAAATAATGACAGACACTAGATTAGGGTACTAATTGTAATTTATAATCTCACTATAGAAAAATACTATGAATAAATTGAAATTCAATGCATAGGTAATCTCTTAATCATAAACATGGTTTCATTGAGGAAAATTTTACATTTAAATCCTTCATAATGTCTTGTAAAGAAAACATGAATTAACCTAAGAATATCCCCCAAGAGTGTCGTAACCATGAGTGCAGTAAGGCCCATTGTCATATACCAGGATCCCCCAGGTCATGCTCGAAACTCCTTGTCAGAGCTTTCACTCCTATCTATATTTGTGCTAGAACCACCTCTACCTGCTCGTATCCACACAAGAATGTATTTCTTGAATGATCTACATAATATATTCCTTAACAAAATACCAGGAAGTTCATGTATGTTTATCCTAAATGACTCACTTAGGGATTCTTCCCTAATCTACATTTCCATGTTTCTACTAAACTTTTTCTAATACAAACTATAAGGACCCGACCCTAGTTTTCAGGAGCTCGTCCCTTATTTGATTATGTCGGCATACATACAATGAATATGAATCCCTAAGGAAGAATTAGTTTTGTATCCTTAGGAAAGAAGAAAAATAAATAAGTTTATCATTACATCATGAAGGGTAATACAACATTAATTTATTCCATTAGCAACATCATGTCTCCTAGTTAATGCTTGCTAGTCATTCATAATTTACTTTTTCATGTCCTGTGATAAATAAAACATAAGATATGGGTGAGATCAAACACTTAGTAAGAGTAAGAAATATGGGGGAATATGAAATAAACATAATACATAGTGCATAATTGAAATCATGTGCCTTAAATAATAAACATGCACACATTATGGAAGGAATATGAGCTAAGTAAATAATACCATAATGAAACATAATCATGGGTTCTCTACTAGTCGAATAATCACATGATAATTAAATTACTAGCTTCATAATGAGGAAATTGAATATGTTAGACATTCTAAAACATTTTTTCAAGGCCTCAGACAAGACGTCCAATGATTAAGGCCTCGACCAAGAAACATATAACACAATGGGAATGCCCTCGGCCAATTCCATGTCAATTTGTCTCATTAGACCTACTAATTAATCGATGGGATATATCGGGCCCCACTCATCACAGAATAATTCCAAGTAATTCCTCATATGAGTGGTGATAAACATAAACAAAATATACATTCATATTTATATTGTCGTATGAAATGTAACTATCATTCCCCAATCATTAAACCTGAAACACAAACCATTCTGAGTAATATGGTGATGGGTTTTAGGATATATAATCCATAACAGAGTTATTAATAACCATTAAATAAAATATTTTAGATGATGCCACAAATTATTAAACCCAATAATATATTAGAATCAACAATAGTGTTGAATCAAACACAAGTAATATTTTAAAATCATTAATCAATCTTGAGATAAATACTCTTTTTATTTGAATAGATGAGTTCATTTTGAAAAATCATTTTATAAAACCAGAAGTGATGTAATATATTATTTTCATAATAAAATGAGTGTTTTTCGGAGGATAATGCTTTATAATAACTGATTATAGAGTACCCGTGACAATAGATATTAATTTGAGAAATTCCATTGAATCATTGATGTATTTTGGAAACAGTTTTGAATGTTTCTTTTAAAACATGTAACTATCCAAAAAATAAGGAAGGGTTATAGTTTGTGAACATATATATAATACTCATAAAGAATTTATGAGTAGTAAATAACAATACATAAGTATTTTATTGAGCCAATCAGATTATCAAAGTAACCAGAATGAAAATGGATGTTCGGGTGGAAATACCATTACCAAAACTAAGAACGTGTTCCAATCCTGTACTTAAGCTCCTAAAATATGATATTATACTTATTAATAACTTATTTATGAACCTATTAGAAATTAATTTATTTTAACATAATTCTGGTTAGTTCATTTATGTATTTGTTGATAAGTTTGTGTATTGAATTTCATCATTCTGGAGTGTTTTTTACTTATTTTTCATAATCGGTTCACTTTTTATAAAGTAATGAAGTGGCATGGATGTAAATATCTATAATTGAAATTGAATGTAATTTATGAACATCCATAATTATTAATGTCCATTTCTATCATTTTGTTACATAGAATGTGGATGAATCATTAGATGACAATCACATCGATGATTAGGCGGCATGTGGATTATTATAAATTACTTTTGTCACATAAATTAATAATATGTACATATACGGGTTCTTGAATATTAATTATGTTATAATACATATATTATAATCTGGTTCAACCATACATATGGTTTCATGACTACTAATGAAGCAATGTTCGAAGAACAAAACATCGTCATCCACAAAGGTTATAAATTGGAACCTCCTGGACGTTGATTTCATTTATAAAAATAAAAGGGAGGGAGTGAGAATATTGATGATGTTTCTTCCATTAACAGGATATAAATATAGTATATAGATGATACTAGAGTTATCATGGTCATTTGGATAGATGATGTTAGGAGAAGATAACAAGATAAGACAAATTCAAATGAAACTAAAAAAGGAAATCTTCTTTACCTATTGAAATAACCTCCACGAGAACCTCCTTAAGGGAAGGGATTTAGGACATTTGGAAGGAGCACAAGATTACAGGTCATGGGAATAGACTATGGAAGTGTATTTTTGAAGAAAATTGAGGAGATTCAAGGAATTGAGGAGTGAATAGAAGAGGGATTGGTGAGGGGGTTTTATAGTGGAGGGCAGGGGTAAATTCTGAATATTTAATTCATCATTTTATTATTTCCCTCAAGACAACCAATAGATCGGTTTCAGCTGACCCTAATAGTAATAAGTGAATTTTAGTTCAAATAAGGTGGCCGTCCATCACTTATGATTTCATAAATAATGTATTTAACTGATAATTTAAATATATGGTATTTTATCGTATTTCATTATTCAGCAAAAAAATTAGAAATTCGGAAAAATCCCCAATAATTACCCCTACAATTTTTCAACTTATAGAATTCAAAAATGAACTCCTTTTTTCAAAATTAATTTTCTAAATATTAATAATTAAATTTTTAAATAAAGTCATAGTTTATTTGAAAAATAACAATTTTAATGGTGCAGTTAGTTTTATCTCACTTTGAAAAAATAATTAAGATCTCATTATTGTATTACCTTGGCAAAATAAAATATTATTATTATTTACTATTCATAAGGGTCATATTATTATTCATAAGGGTCATATTAATATTCATATTACTATTCATAATGGTCTGTTACTATTCCCAAAAAAAACATGTGTATTCTATCAAACTCTAAATGACTTACTGTTCACAACACTATATGTAACACCCCAGGTAAATAAAGAATATGACATTTTCATATTTTTCCGTATTTGTGAATAAAATATTAATATTTCTTTAAAGGGGACGCTATGCTCGATGGCGTACCCAACACGCAACAACGAGTTTCTTGGGAATCTTACGTTGCACTCTAATAATAAAATAATATTATTTTAAATAGTAGTTAACATGTAGTCGTTGTATTGGCGGGAATGGATAGAAATAAATAAAATATGATTATATATGTTTTTAAATGTTTTTACATTTATCCAATAAAAGATAAAGGCTTAAAATACAGAAAGAATTCAATTTTAGGCGTATATGCCCTAGTTCTCACTAAAGGTTCACTTATCACCTTTTGATGGAGAACCGTCATTAAATATAGTTTTTTTCACTCTTATACATTCTATTAGACCAAATAAAACTCTTCTTGAGAATCGGGACATCAAAATTTACTTTGTGTAAATTTTTGGTATCTTTCTGATAAAGTTACTTTTTAATGAATAGTGTAAAATGTTATATTTTAAATTCAAAACCTTTTTTAATCTAATTTATTTATATCATTAGATTATCTTTTTAATTGGTCTTAATGTGTAATCGGAATATATTTTTAAAATTTAATCCAATGGTGGTCATTGGATTCAATTTCACTTTGAAATTAGACTTTAACTGGTGCCAATCTTTTGATACTTATTGTTTTATAAAAACACGCTATTTGCTCTGACAGCGAGAATTAATTATTAAATTAATTAATGTGACTTATATGTTTTGAATTTTGTAAAATATACTTCATTTTTGAATTCAGAATATCAAATATATCTTAGGGTGAATTTTTGGTAATTTTCTGAAAAACTCCAATTTTTGATGAATAGTGAAACCACTAAGTGGTAATCAAGCAAACTGATTTTTCAGTTAAATGAAAGTTTACCACTAATGTGTATTTAATTTTGAAAATCCGACATACATGGTTGTCATTAGTATGTAAAATGTGGTTCAATGGGATGAAAATAATTTTTCGGTGAATAGTAACTTTTTTTCATTAATCGCGATTTGAGGTAATCATTGTAATTTAAGGTAAAAATGATGTTATAAAAATGTGAAAACACCATGAAACTTGTCCTACCCCTATTGAATGAGTCATGGACGACCAAGACAACCCATGGGTCGATTTATGGGACCCTATGGAGCCTCTTGGGTGAGATAATGACTTTAATGCCATTTTTTAAAAATAAAGGTGAAAATGACACTAACATAAATTGTTTTACTAAAAAAAAATTTAGAAGGGGTTATACTAATCATAATTTTGTATATAAAAACTATTTGGAAAGATAAAAAGATTTCCTAAATCAGGATATATTTTTTATAATTTTTAGACATTAAATTAATTAATTTAATTATGACATCATGATTATGCAACGATGACCACATTAATGAAAAATTAAAATAAAATTAAATGATAATATAAAATCTAAGACCTACACTTCACCAAAAACTATTGGATGGGAATATTTCGAAGCCGTATCATCGTATCTTCAAATTATATCAATGTGGGACCTTAGAAATTCAAAACACTTTGAAAATAAAATAATAGTTTCATGATTTCCAAAAGTGCCCCTCCTCTCCTCTTATAAAAGGCCCCCAGCTCTACCTCATTTCACACACTCCTCAAGCCTTTGGTTCGGCCATACCCTGCCTATTTACTCTCTCCACATCCCTCTACTAATCCTAGAGGATTCCCTTTGGGCAGAATCCTTTCAAAGGAAGCCTTTAGGCTCAAATCAAAAGGAGTTACACTTTTAAAGGTAATTAATTCTCTCATGTTCATTTGTTTTATTTTGCTTCTCCAACCCCATAAACTCTTTTTATTTACTTTCTTTGTTACAAAACCAGTTTATTAAATATACTAGTATGTTGTTATAAGATTTATTCGACCTACACTCTCACACAACTACATCAAATGGTTATAGAACATACGGTTTCCGTGGATGGCGAAATTCTGCCTCCCGAAACGATGATTTTTCAATACTCATTTAACACCTTCAAAAATGGCCATTATGATGTCACTATTTTTATATATGATATATAATATGTTTATTCTTTCCTTAAGCTTATGTATTTTTCATTTATGGAATACCATTATTTTTTCCATTATGGGTAAACACGATATCTTCATTTTAGGAAGTGCGGACTACCGCCCCCTGAAAGTGATTTGATTCGTTAATACCATATGTGGGATGTGTAAAGGATAAAGTTAATGATATTATATATGTTATTATACTGGAATTATAATATACTATTATATCATTATTATTCCATTCCAGAAAATACGAAATAGAAATGGAAGTAGCGTTCATGCGTACGTACGGCTTACCGTCTCCATGAACGGTGCATTTCATTTCTTACCTCTAAATGTGATGTAATATTATAAATACATGTATATGATCATTATATATGATATATATGTTATCCAAATCATTAATATCATTATGATATAACGAACCTTTGACCAAATTAACAACATGTAAGTGTAAGATGTCTATTTTTGACTTAAGAACCAAATACAGACAAAATGAACATTATTATCTTAAATGATTACATGAGGTTCATAACATGGTATAAAAGGAATAATGAACTTGAAAAAGGTTCTTAATAAAGTAGTGATTAACTCAAGTTTATTATTCAGGACGTTAAAGAACGATCGAGTCAAGTCGGACCTGAGGTAAGGGATCCTACTCCTCTCTTTCTTTTTAAATACGCCCTTTTATGTCATTCCTTTTAAAGCTCAACTTTATTGCTATTGTGATGTTCTTTTATATTACTTTTACTGTAATTTTTATATGATGAGAGACCATATTCTCTCTCATCAATTCATTTTGGATGTTTTAGGTGGTGCCGTTAGGCTGCCGAGTTTTCGTAAGAGATTTTTCATCTCACTTTTATTCCCGTGAGATTTATGCTACATTTGCCACAATTTCCTTTGAGTGGTTTATGTACTACCCATTATTACACTCCTTTCGTAAAATAATTCCATTTATGGGTATTTACATATTCATTGTATGACACTTCTTCAATGGGGTGTACTTTTCGAAAGTTACCCAAGTCGGTAAAGGAACCTTTCACCCTCCTCTTTTTAAAAGACTTCGTTTGTTATGTCTTTTAATTCACATACTATTATGTTGGGATATGTTCATCTATATATTTATTGATGTAAATTTTATGTCCAAGTTATGAGATTCCCTTTTTACCTCTCATCAACTCATTTTATGAATTTTTGATGTGACGCCGTTAGGTTATCGAATTTTACCAAGGGAACTTTTTAACCCAATTATTATTTCTTAGGGTTCAACATGTTGTTATTGAAGATGTCATCCTTTGAATATGTGTGAATGAACTTTTAATTGTTTTACACATATTATCCAATTATATTGGGTGTATTTATATTTGTCACAACTAATTTTGAGATTGATTTATCCTTAATTTAATGATACCTTCTTTATAAGGGATTTCATCACATTTTACATCTCTATTGAAACTTTATTGTTGATATGCACCAATTCACTCTTATATGGTGTATATACTGTCCTTTGTAATATTATATCATGAATCCATTTATTCTCATGATATTATAAAGTTCTGATTAAATGTTATTCCTCAATTGTTGTATTCAAGTGTCTCTAATTTTGTTAGAAAACCTTTAACCAAAATATCGCTTTAAATGTTTTAATGATTTGTTATTATTAATATCCATGTTTTAAAAATGGTTTTAAGGATTTATTTATATGGATATTAATGGTTTAAAATGTTAAAATCTTCAAGGTGGTATGGGACACTTTGATTCAAAAATCTCTTTATTAAACGTTTTAAATGGTTTTGAAAATGGTTTTTTTATGGATTCATTACTTCAATATCCTAAAATGTTATATTGTGATTGAAATGTGGAAATGTTATATTTCCTTTATGCATGTTTTATGTGATACATTTATGTTATGGTTCTTGGGAATTGTTATGAAAACGGGTGGTTCCGTGATAAACTAAGGGCGGGTGAGCACGATATAGCTCTCCAATTCATTGGGTAACACGAAGGAGTGAAACGTTAAGGTTTCTCCGAAGAGATTTATGGAATATACTGTGATGGGTATTCCAAATGTAACCAAGAGGGTTACTCCATACATAAGAATGTTATGAATGCCTCAAGATACTTTTATGTCTTATTAATTCTATGATTTATTCATGATTTGATGAGGTATGTTAAAGTGCTTATGTTTTATGGGTAATGTAAGATCTCATCCTTATGTATATATGTACCCATGTTTCCTTTCCATATTATTATAACCCTTACTGAGCTTTTTATGCTCATCCCAAGTTTTTGAAATGTTTTCACAGGTCAAGGTAAAGGTACAAGATGTGATGATAGTGTCAAGGATGTGTCAAGAAAGAATCCGTGTTTTATTTTAAATATGTTTCTGTTGATGGGAAGAATGAATATTGTCTTTTATGTAACCACTTTGTTTAAATGTGGAATGTAATGCAAGTTTCATGATCTAATTCTCTAAAACTCTAAACCTGAAATGATCCTCAATGTGTAATCTTGTAATAACTCAAGATTAAGTAAGGTTTATGGTTGGGGCCTTATAGTTGGTATCAGTGGTCGGTTTAGATAACTTTAGGGGTTAGGGTATTCTTTAAGCATAAGTAACATTACCATAATGGTTAGGATTTCAAAAAGAGTCCTAGTTTTAGATAAAGTGAATGAGTAAGTATATCATAGTGTTTACCTTCCTCATTAGTACATGATGGTTTTGTTGATATACTCACACTGAAAATTCTGTTTTTAGTGAATGGCTGGATCTAGCAGGCACCAAAGTAACAGTGGATGTGAAGGAAACTGTGACAGTTTTTTGAGCAAGAAACTGAATGATATGGGAGCTGCAATGATAACTCTTGTGATTATCCTCAACCAACTATCTGGAGTCATTATTGACCACCTAAACCTTGGTGATTTCTCTAAGGCATCATATATGCGAGAAACAAATCCCTACGGAAGTACATGTAATAATCATAAAGGTAAGTGTGTTCATAAACCTATGTGTCAAAGATGTGGAAAAAACACCTAAGAAAAGTTTTCAAAGGGACAGAAATATGCTATAGATGTGGAAATGAAGGTCATAAAGCAAGAACCTGCCATGGAAAAAGGAAGCATCCAGTTGACTCGAGGAAAGGGAAAGAAGTTCTTTCTAAGGGGTCAATTGAATGTTTTAAATGTGGTGTGCATGGTCATTATGCAAACACATGTCCTATGAAGAAGTTTCGTGAATGGGGTCACCAAGAGCGTACAAATGTTCATTTACCAATACCTAATGCCATTCCATGATATGAAAAAGTATTAAAATAAGGATTTAACTGAATTAATAGATATACAGACAAACCATGTGTTTAATTAAAACTTATAATCCTTAAATATGTCTAAACATTTTCATTAATACCAACTCCATGGCCCCAAACATAAACATCACTTAATCTAGTGATAAGTCGATAATTTGGTTTTAATTCACATCGAGGACCTTTTTAGGTTTAGTTCTATAGGGAACCTGGTCATAAATTATACATAACATCTTGTATAATACATATAGACAATTGTACTAACTATCCTTTTTTTCATAAAACAAAATGTCTTTGAAAAAAAATTTTAAATCATTTCATGTTTTAATCACATACCTTTTCCATAATCCCATTCATGACTCTATTCTCTATTATTTCCTATGAAAAACATTACATGTCATAGGATGAGCTTAAAAAGAATAGAAATGGATACATAATAAAATAAAATTGGTATTCTTGCAATAACATGTAAACCATGAAAACATTATCATAATGTAAAACTTTTCCCCATTAAGAAGTAGAAAACAAACTTCACTGAATATAAGCTCACCACTTCCACTTTTTGTAACAAAATGATTTCCATAAAGCCAAAAGAAAGAATCATATAACATATAAAGTTGATATGGGACATAAATATACTTAAATTGAATAATAAAATGGTTGATTTCCACACATATCACTAAATATAATAGCCATACAATGAACATCCATACCCAATGCATTGGGGGTTATAACGTAGCCACCCTTCCTTGCATTATCAGAGAACCACCCATCATTTTGTTTATCACATAACCACCTATCATTAGTTTTTCATGTAACCACCCATGAATGTTCATGTACTATTATTTAACCATAACCCATAAAATATTTCAAATATCAACAGTTCACTAATAATATTTTATTTGGAATCAGAATAAATAATTTCATGATATTGAGATACTGAATCCATTTCAAAAATAGTTTTCTATACAAAAACACCCCAAAAGGTAATTAGGTATTTCTTTTCCTTTTAATAACAATAAGGCTTATAAAGGATTCCAAATAACTATTACAGTGGCAGAGAGGTCATTGTTGCTGCAAACATTAAAAACATTACTTTTTTCCATTTAGTAAAATGCTTCATTGAAAAAAGATAAGCATTAAATGAATGTAAAATTCAAAGGGGTCTATTTTACACCATGTAAAATAAGGACGTTTATATTATCAAAATATGCCTCAATGAAAGGATATTGAGATGATGTCCTTTACAAATATCGTATAAATTAAATTAGAATTTTTCATTTGGGGGATTATTTATAAAAATAGAATATCTACACAAAGAGAAGTGGAAATTAATGCATAAATATATAAATAGTGATTCCACACATAATCATGGAATTATATAATCATCAATGTATTCATAAAACCCAACGAGAGGAAATTAGGTTAAGAAGTTTCGTTTCCTTGAGTCTGATTCATCAAGTTTGTTACTTTTTATTTAGGATTAATAAAATTTAGTGAATTTATACATTATTAAGAATATTTTTCTTTTTTATTATTCCTCTTATGTCAATTATTATCACATTATAAAAAATTGATAATTATTTAAGTGAATATCTATCGTTTTGTTGATATTGATTAATTGTGTCAAAAATGAACTAGTGATCATTATAATTTTTCCATGTAGTGGGAATTAAAATATCTGCAGAATATTATTAATTATTTAAATATAATATATATGAAATATTTAGGTATTTATAATAGTACATAACATTTGTATATAAGAAATGAAATTCACCATTCATGGAGATGGTAAGTCGTACATACGCATGAACGCTACATTAATTTTTTTTTCATAATAAAGAAAGGGAAACTAAATGATAAAAAGGTATATTATAATTACATTATAATTAAATATGATATATACGTTACATATTTTCATTAAAATCCTCTTTTATATGATCCAATTATGGCAAGAATGAGTCACATCACATTGACGAGGTAGTAGTATTCCCTTCCTCAAACGAAATTATCGTATTTACACATCTTGAAAAGAATAAAGGTATGTATTTAATTAAAACATATTTTATAATTTATAACATATAAATTTAATTTATATCATATATTAATATAGGTTTATCATAATTTCCACCAAGAGAGGTTGTTGAGGAAAATCGAACAATCATCATTTCATGAGATAGCAATTCCCTGTACATAGAAACCATATGTTAATATCGATTAAGTGGAGGTTTGTCAAAGTGTAGTTAAAATATTCTCATAAACGAATTATAATATATTTATAATAAATGTTTTATTTTTTGATTAGTGAATAACAATATAATATGGAGTGGATACGTCAAATTAATGGAATTGGATTTTAGAGAAGATGATACCTGTAAAATGTGTAATTCCCTTTGATTTGAGCGAAAATGATTTCTTGAATTTCCAATCATATTAGGTATGGATAATATGAAGAAGATTTTGATATAGGTATTTTATTTGGGACGCTTTTTTATGGGCCATGGGGCTTGAGAGGTGTGATTAAATGGGCAGAGGTGATGACCTTTTATTAGGAGGGGAAATTTAGGAATGTTTAGAATGATTATTTTCTTATAAAATGAACATCGATTTAAAAAGGTACATAACCCATTTAATCTAAATATAAGGTAACTATTACCTGAAATAATTTCAACCAATAGGTTTTAGACATGTCTAGGTCACAATTTTAACCATATCTTTAAGCTTTAACCCTAAGATAACTAATTTGACTATTACAATGTCATTTGGTATATTCATACTATATGGTTAATATGGTTACTATAAAATTCCAATAGAACATCAATTGGTATATTAATAAAATTTAAACATTATATAAGTCATTTTACTTAATATTAGATTTTTAGGACAATTATATCATTTAGTAGAATAGTATTTGTTTTAAAAACATATTTATGTCAATTTTTAAACTATTAATATCTTGACATTATACAAACCTATAAAAACTTGATTATTTCAAAACAACATAACTAATTAAAAGATAACAAGTAATAAATTTACCAAAAATTTATTTACATCATATAAAGTTACAAAATAATTTTATTTTTATAAATATAATCTTATTTATTTAAATCATTCATTAATAAGGTAATCACAACATCATCCTTATGTCATAAAAAAACTTTTATATGGTGTCTAATAATTTTAAATAAAATACCCTGATTTAATAAATCATTTTATCTTTATAATGACTATTTATAGATGAAAATATCACTTATATAAACCCATATAATTTTTTTAAGTAAAAGATACTTGTTTTTGTTACATTTTTCATTACTTTAAATTAATTCATATAAAATGTCATTTTCACATCCATGTGGCTCCATGGGATCTAAAAATTGACCCAAGGATATCCATGGTATGAAATAACTTTTAAAATAGTATTATAAAACATTCTAGGGTTGTTTAATATTATTATAATATTAATTTTTACCCATATTTACCATATTTACCTCGTAACCATGGTAAATATAATAATTACAAAAGTTAATATTTATAATGTATAAATATAAAAGATACCTATTTAAAAAATTTGGACCTCATTATTAAAAATATGGAATGTGTTGTTACATATTCAAAACATATAAGTTGATGTAATTAATTTAAAAATAATATTTGTTATCAAAACTAAAAAGTGGGGTTTTAAGAAGTAATAACTATCAAAAGATTGAAATGTGTTTATATCTAATTTCAATGTTAAATTACATAAAATGACCAAAATTGGATTAAATTAATAAAACTATAATCCAATTAAACATAAAAACCAATTTAAATAACAATATTACCATATAAATAAATTTTATTAAAAGAGAGTATTGAATTAAAATCCAGTATTTTTCACTATTTATAAAAATATGAATTTTATCAGATAAATAAATAAATTTCATCCAATGTAAATTTTTATTTTTATATTATAAATAAGAAGTTTATTTTGTCAAATATATCATAATAATGTTAAATAAAATATATTTAAAAAGGGATCACCATCAAAAAGAGCTAAAACAAACTTTTAAAAATATTAAACTATTTTACGCTTCAAATCTGATTCATTCTATTTTGAAGCCATTAATATTAATTGTAAAAATTATAAAAATATTAATAAATATGTAAAATCATAATATATTTATTTATTTTCATTTGAAAATATAAAATTACTATGCATTAAGTTCAATTTAAATTAATAATATTATAACTGTATTTTTTTTCTGTATATCTAAATGTTTCGTGGAACGTATGATTTCGGTGAAACCCTTTGTTATGTGTCAAGTAAAATATCTAAAATAGAATCCCTTTTTACATAAAATTAATATGTTATTAATAAGTATTAATTGAAATGGAAATGTATTATTCTTTAAATACCTGGGTCGTTACAGGACCTATATACTACACAACCAATTTTCCACTTAGATCGTATAATTCATCACAACCTCTAACTCTATAAATGATGATCTCTACTCTAACTTGTATGAATTTATACTATATAAAAATGTGTCCCACATATCATAATCTTTTAAAATTTTGTTTTATTATAAATTCAGTTCCCTCATGTATGAAAAAAATAATCCCCAATCCCTGAGTAGAGAAATGATCTCCTGAATTTTACTTGTGAATGTCATAAAATATCACCACACCAAACTAGATGGTAGGTCCCATTACCAAAGAAAGAACATCTATACCACTAGAAAAAATTATTAGTAATTCACATGGTCTATATAAAATCCTTACTAAAATCTTTAATATTTTACCACTATGACAATAAAATGGGGATTTCTAAACTTGATTTTGACCAACATGAGCCACTACTCTCTATTTAGCTACTCTAGGGGGTGAAACGATGATTAATAAAAATATTCTCTAAAAGGCCTTCTGACTCCACTATCATTTCCAGAACTCATTAAAAAAACTCGATAATCTATATAAAATTTTGGTTTTTACATAAACATAAATCATATTAATAATTAAATCACTCCTAATGGGAAACCTAAAAACAACATCCAGATAAACTTCTACACATTCCCCCACCATCATAATAAACTTCTCGTATTTATGAACTATATTACTCAATGATACATTCGGTACATGACATGTAATCAATTATAATCCATTTATTTTTTTCCTAACCCATCCCATCTTGATGATATCAACCAAATGATCTCTATATCCAATATTAATAAGCTCAAATTATTAACCATTTTTGTGATATATTGATCTCTATTAATATGAGTTTTTATTATAAAATACATGGTTCATGGTATTTCTAGAATCTCTAACATTTGATCAAGATATATGGTAATAAAGGGAAGACACATTTCATTGTCAATTAAAATGTATGAATATAAATTACCAAAATCATTCCTCAGATTATACAGTTCACTATATAATCATGTTCTAATAACATAAAAACATCAACATTGGTGGGGATACATATGAGTAATCATGCAACCCACTCAATATGGAGGTCGTTCTTGAACATACATGATAAAATAAATCCTTATTGAATGAAAATATAGTAGTTACTCTTGACTTATATGAACCCTATAGAATATTCAAACATGATCATTCCACTTTTTAGAAGGTCCAGTATTTCATGAATTAGCATCACACATAGAATTGTTGAATTAAAGTACACCTAAATGAAATAACAAACTACATCCATGGTAGTTTTATCACATCATAAGTCTGAATAAACAACATCCACTAATGAATCAACAAGCCAAAAATTGATGTTTGTGTAAGAATTATCATCTATCCAATATAATTTTGAGCCAAATGGATGTTCATTTTATAACAAATAATCACCCATTGTCTGAGGATTAACCTCTCCTTGCAAAATATGATACCTTAGTTAATGTATTTCATATAGAACATTCAGAATATGGCTAGTCTTTTTTGGGTTATTGGGAAACATAATCTTAACTTTTTTATGCCTTCTATAGGAACAAATGTAAGCTAATCCACCCTCAATAAACTTGGTGAAGATAATCCTCAATCAAATCCCTATATCAATTCCTCATATCTCAAATGATTATTAGTATAAATTTTTAACTCCTGTATTATATCTCCATAACCTTAACTTTTAATCTAAATAGTATATTAGTTAGTGAATTCCATTTTTAAGAAGGGTAGATGCAATATTACTATTTTTTATATATGTTGGCTAGAATTAGAATAGCATGATTAATCAAGAATGTATAATGTAAAATAAATTTATTAATTAACATAAATCCTATAAAAGATTCCAAATAGTTTTTCATAGACTACTAGGTTATTAGTTTCATGTATGATGGATATGTCCATCACTAAACCTCTATTGGGTTTCCTAGTCTGATAACAAAAATACAAAACCACTTGAAATCACATCCCCAAATCTTGAATACCAAATCACACATGACTACACTCTGAAATCCATACCATGGAATCTACTAGTATAACATAATTCTAGATAAATCCAACAAAATGGACCCTTCTTTTCTTGGGTAGGTCATGTGTACCACCCCACGAGAACCTCTAATAGACTATGGTGTATATATTAAAATAAAAATTTATAGAATAGACTAGAATACATAACATATAAGAACCAGTACCATATATTCAATTTCAATACATAATATAACCATCGATAAATGGAAACAAATAATAATATTTTAATTTTATAATAAAAATGAATATTGGAGACAATATGAATCTAGTATAATTCTACATGAAAACCCATCAATGTTGCTATATTTAAAAAAACACCACTAAGAATATCATATTTATTATAACGGGGAAAACATGATTTTATAAATAACTCCATGGAATGTGCCTCTAATATAAATTGTCACCAACAAGCCCTAATAATTGTAACCAAGCAACATCATCACATGATTTTTATTAGCTCCATGTTCATTATGGCCATTACAAAACTATGTGTCATCATCAAATATGTAACACATCTGGGATAGAATATCAAAAATGGGTGACTAAAACAAACACATTAAGACAAAAAAAAATATAAATGAAAATTAACAAGTTAGTACAATATTATGGATCAAATATTGAACTGGAAGAAAGACACATACATGTCTAAAAGATAATGATCACTGTAAGACATATGGAAGACCTAGTTGTCACAAATCTATGTAAAAAATGTTTAAATCACTTATGTAATTGTTGAATATAAACATTGTTAATGTCTCATAAATTCAAAAGATAAATTCATAGTTATAAAGAATATCTCAAAGGGAGTGATGCTTTCCTAGATTTTTATACTACTTTAGAAATATAAACAATCCATCTCCCAAAAGTCACACATTTCTATATGAGATATTACAGGGGACCCATACCTCAATATGACATGAATTAATGTAAAGGTTGTTAGGAAAAAATATGATAGAGAAACCTATCCACATTTCAATGTGGGGTTACCTACCACATTAGATATTTATATATAGGTCCATAACATCATTGTGGAATGTAGTAAGAGGGGGTTTACAACACTTATAGAGAACCCTTGTCTTGTTACGAATAATGGTATAATACCTATAATGGTGTGGATTCACCATATATTGTATTTATCCAATTTAAGAATGGTATGAAAGACTCAAGGAATATTCAGATTATGTCATGCTAATTGAAGAGTCATTATTTCCAAAAGAACATTGTACCCATAACCTTTATTCATGGCATGATGAGGTTTTAGCGAAAATCAACATGTACAGTTGAGAAAGGATTCATTCCACCCACTAGATCTATCATGTGTTCCTCCAATACAATCTACTTACAAAAATTTGACCTTATGAGTGTATAATCACATGACCAATTCATGTATTCATGATCAGAATGGCATGATACCTATTGTACATTTCATGTGTTTAGTTTATCGGATTTTCGGGTTTGTACTCTTAAACACAACTACTTACATGGATCTGTATATAAAGAATGTATCCCATAAATATAGACCACATGATATTTAACCCAATTCATAAAAAAGAGATGTAAATATTATATAAATCCTATTTTGGGATAAATGATTTAATTTCATGTAATATATAAGTCTCCATGGATACTCTATAAATATATCTACGTGCATCATATAGTGGGTTTACCAAAAATACAAGAAAAATAGTCATGTATTTTCTAGATCATAGATTTTATCTAAAATCTATATCAATTCCAAGATTTCCATCACTATAACAATCAACCAACACACGTCATAGAATAATCATTCTAGGGATTAAGCACATCAGATCTCGAGGACCAGTTATAATTACGTTTATCCAATGTATTTATCATTGCTTGTTTCCCTGAAAAAATATCCTTGATCCATACCAAAAAATCATTGTTACCTCTATTTAATCACTTCTAGCTAACAAATAATTCACTAATACACTACCACTTTATTAACAAAGCCTTTATACACTCCAAAAAATATCAATAACAACATGGGATCTTATTGTAAACCCATCAAGAATTATGACGGATAAAAATGACCATTCATTAGAAAGTGTTTACAATTAAATGGGTAGTTGAATAATTCTGGGGATTTTGTGATTCCATCAACTGATAATTTCATTGAAAAAGTATTTGTTATTAAAGATTCATTTCAAAATTTTTTAAATAAAAAATTTATGGAATGGGATTCTCAAATATACAAAGAAAAAAAAACTAGGAAGAAAAATTATAAAGTATCAACCTAAAAATATCATTTATATAAGTATTATAATAAATAATTCCTTCATTCCTTGAGATTAAATAAATTATAATATTATGAAATCCAAAAAAAAATATGTTGATAAAAAAAATAAAATTACTTCATTGATAGTGTATATGTCCAATCTTCATAATACATCCACAATCCCAATTCCATCATCAGTTGGTCAAATAAATGGTTCTTATCTCTTTATTCTTTATAGAGACTATGCTAAAAGGAAAATAGAGATAAATATAAATATAATGTGAATAAATTTTTGAATATATTTCACGACTTATGGGTCGGTTCTTGAATTCCACTACTATGTAAAAATGGATCAATACATACACCAATCATTGTCTTAGAATTTATACATTTCATTTTAAAAAACCCCTCATTCATGACACCAGTTTAATGCACTAATATCAATATAGTAATTTTTTTAATATATATCACCACATTCATGAATAATATAAATATATTTAAAAACATTTATGTGGAATTAACTTATTAAAATGACTATCCACTAGTTCCTATAATGTACTGAATAATACATTAACATTATATAGTTAACTAGAATTAATATAATATTTTATCATTTTTAATATTTTTTAATTTGAAAATAAATATATTCCAGGGGAACCCAGGTCATAGAAACTACTAACACTTTATTATCCTCTTAATAAGAATTCAATCTTACAAATTTGAAAACATTTTCCCTAAATTAACATTTCCATATGTCTATATAATAACCAATACATGTTATAAAAATTAAATAATTATCAACTATTTGAGGTAACATTACCCTAAACCTTCAAAAATGAACCCAAATGATAAATAATATCATTGAATTTATGATTTAAATTCAACTGAAACCTGAAAAAATTAATAATCCATACCATAGGGAAAGGACGATTCATCAAATTCATGAATATAAATGGGATTATGGAAAAACTAGGCTAAAACAACTTTTATTAAACAAATTTTTATAATATTTTATATCAAAACCTTTGGTTGATTCATCACTAATTGATATTATAAAATCTAAATATATTTATTTAACTTTTTTAAGGTATGTTAAAAAAGTATTCAACATTAAGGGGATTAAATAAGTGTTAGAGACTTTTTCTAAATTTATACTTATTATCATGTTCTTTTTTACTTTTTTCACATGTTAAGGTGAATGGGTTTCTTATTCTATTTCAGAAAAAACATCCAAACACACACACACAATAGAGGAAATGATTTAAATGAATCAAGTTTCAATATGATAGGACGATAATTGGTGTGAATGGGAAAAACCATATTCCCATGACACAATATTAATAAACCTATAAGCTACAAAAAAATATAGTGTATCTCTCAAATTGAAATATACTATATTATCGTGATAGTTTATCAACATCATGTTGGGTTTTTATGACATATATGTAAACTTTTATTTTTTTTATGTTTCATGGAATTCTTTCTCATATACTCCCCTAATTTCTGTATACCATGAAAGTAAAAAATTATTCTAATTTGAAAATATAGTTCGTACACTTATTAATAATAATAGTAACCTAAATAATGAATTTATTTCACTACATAAGAAACCATCATATTAATATAAAAACTAGATTTCTGTGAGTTTAATTATTATTTTTATCTCACATAACATTGATTTTATTCCTTTTAATGTGAAAAAACTGCATAACACAAAATATTTTTCTCATCCTCCTTCATATTTCTAACATATTCAGTGGGATATGACCACATTATTTATTTTATGTTTTCTTTTTCATAAATGAAAAATAATAACACTAGTTTTATTCTTCTCTATGCTTACTTTCTCTCGACTTCACAGAGTATGTAGTGATAGATTTGAGTCCATTTTAGATACATATTATTTTTCAATGGGGGTGTATTATTTTTTCTCAAACTCATTATAAATAGGGATATCCATTAATAGAACAATAGTTTTAATAAAGAAGTATCACAAATCCTTGAACTGTAATATATATATATATAAATAGGGTAACCAAATTATTTTATTATACACAATTAATTCATTCTTATATATTGACAATTCATTGTGAATTTATTATTTTGAATTTAAATGAATATTAGTAATAAAAAATAAACTATATTTTCATTTTTATATGAAAATAATCTTATGCCTATAAATATATCATTACTATAATATATAATCCCAAAAATATCTGTTAATGATTCAAATTTTTAAATTTATTTATGATTCAACAAGATCTTTTTGGTGAAAATAATTTCCCTATATGAATGATTTTACTCATATATTATTTACCGATAGTCTATACTTTATAGTAGAATAATACCCTTAAATCTTATTCATTATTTCATTTGAATAGATATAGAATCAAAACTAAGTCCATATGATGTTAATGAACTTAGAAAATCACTATGGATTGATAAATTGATATTCATCCCTATTACTCAAATAACTAATATGTTCACAAAAAAGTATATGAGGATATTTGAAATCATGATAGATCAGATTAAATTGTATCACTATATTCTAACATCTAATTTTTAAATATTTCTCTTTGTGAAAATTAGACATGAGAGGAGAAATAGTATATAATAATAAATATATCTGAATTATGTTCTATGTAAATCAAATTTATTATAGGATTCCTAAATATCTTCCAAATATATGAATTTTCATCAATGTTAAATAATTTCATTTTAATTTTTTAAGCTCTAGAAGAAATATCTTATTTATTCCTAAGGTGATTCATTTTAGTTACATATAGTAAAAATATTTTATGCAATTTATGATTTCCCTTTCATAATATTTTCTTATACTATGATTAAATTATTGTTCGTCTGAATTCATTAATCCTATCCTAGTCATGGTATTCTAATAGTTGTGTTTTTTACATTTAATAAATGATTTCCATGAATAATATGAGGTTTTCATCTCTTAACAATGATTATTTTCTCATCATTTTGAACCATAAAAAATACTTTGAGAACATCTAAAATGGTCATCCTCTATGGAAAGTTGAAAACCCATATTTCTTTTTACAATAAATATTAAAAACTGTTCATATAAACATCTATTAATCATGAAAAATAAAAATATTTAACTTTATATATTATCAACTATACTTCTTATAATGTATTTATATTTTATATGAGATTATGATGAACTTTTAACAATATTATAATAACATTACAATGAAATGTAATGATATTCCATTCATGGACATTATATTCTAATTCAACTACAAATTATGTTCCCCTGAAATTCTTTCACTTTAAAAGTAGTTCATGCTTTCCTTTCTCAAGATATCGTCTTATTAATTTAAGTAATAAATCATGGGTTATATATGAATGGATTATATTCTTTAGTAATATTAATTAAAAACATTAGGTTGGGATAGATAAAATTCATGATTTAAATGACTAGTACTTCTAAACATCTATAATTCCACTTGGAGGCTATTATAAGAAGGTTGTATCCTTATAATCAGGGTTGACTCAACCAAATCCCATTGAGGTATATTGGACTCAGTTTTCTCCAGTTTCACATAATTTTTCTATGTATGGTGTATGCTTTGAATCCACTTCCCACACTCTCACAAAACTATATCTACCTACATAGGCACATACTATCTTTGCAACCATCTTGTGGATGGACATACATAGATATTAGATGGGTGTCCTGATGGGATGACCTGGATAATGTGTTAGGTAGTCCTGTAGATAATTTTTTTTTTCTAACATCACTAATTATTCATTTATCAAAATAATAATTCTGTATCCCAAATACAAACCCAACATCTATCGTCTTCTTATTATTTTCAATTTATTTTTTGACATTATTCAATAATATTTATGGAACATTAAATCAATAAATTACATTTACCTTAAATAATCAATGAATCTTTTAGATCATTAAATATAGAATTTATTGCTGACTTACATGGGTTATATAATTAACATACTAGGTATTATCCTTAATTTTGACTATTCATAAACATCGTTATATCAAAAGTTAATAAAAAACAATCTTAGTTGAAAGAAATATAAATCAAACAATTTTGGATAAAAAATATTCTAATTTGTATTTCTTTTCAATATCCACATAAATTTTCATTTTAATATTTTATTTATTCCACCAATCCCCCTTTCTCATGTATATTTTATTTCACTTTATCCACATTATTTTTTAGGAAATTCAATGTTATAGGGAATTTGGTGGAAATTCATATTTAAGAAATATTCCATCAACCATTCCACTCAATGTTTACATGATCCATTTATGTAATAGAAAAAAGAGGGATTTATTTTGACAAAAATGTGTCCATGATAAATTGAATTTCCGACCAACCAAAAATGATAAACTCATTTCTTTTCATAGCTATTGTCAAAAAAATATGGTTGATTAAATTGATGATACCCTTTAAAATAAATTCTATGATATAAATTTCTCTAGAATAATATCAAACTAAATTTCCTATAGTCGCATCAAAACTAATGTAAAAACATTCATAAACAATGGATGAGACTATGTCAATGAAAATACCCTTAATTCTTCTTTATAACCTCCATGTTTCATTTATTTAAATTAATATATCATCCTTATTGTTTTTATTTTATTCTTACATCCATGTATGAGAGGCTAATGAATGTGTACATTTTTAATGATAATCTTTTCATGAATTCAATAGAAAAAACTAATTTTTTTTATATTAATACTTCATAAAGCTACATCAACACAATTTTGTTGTCTCTTCCAATATGATATAGTCAAATCAATCCTCATCAAGGTGGTCCTCTTAATTTGACAATTAACAATATATTTATGTTGATACTATAACAAGGATTGAATTTAATTTACTACTATATATATTTTATGTCACACAGTTCTTATAATGTTGTCCCATTATGAACATAATTCACCATAAATTGTCGAAATTTAATAAAAAACAAAAATACATATAAATGAAATTTAGTTCTATCTTCTTTTTTCGTTATGGGAAAAAATAATTCAAGAGGGTCTTCTAAAATAATATTTTTCATTAATTACAACCTTCAAGTATCCATATATGTTTAAAAAAAATTTAGGTAGTATCAAACTATTTACTTAAACCTTCTTTTAGTATGTTCAATCTTTCCTCTCACAAACCTCAATGACTAATTATAACACGATTTTTCTTAAATATTCTTCTTATGCTATAATTTTTCAGAAATTTCTTATTAATTTTTATTTCTACATTGTATCTTCCACATAGTTATTATTTTCCACCTCGGTTATCATTTTTTTACATCCAATCCAATAATTTGTGGTCTTTATGTGGATCCAAATTTTTTAATATCGAATTATATTTTTCTTATCCTCGTACACATTTATTTCCCTCTCCAAGACTACTAATTAGATTATTAAAATAAATATGGGTATATTGGTAGACTCTTTAGTATCATCACATAACATCTTATTGGGAGTATTTTTCTTGAATTCATTATTATTAGATGTATTACTCCTCAAGAAATTACTGATACTTATTTTGATTCTATTTTTTCATATATTTTTTGCCTATGGTACACTCTCCCTTGATATTAAATTTCATTGGAGTACTCTATTTTTTATATTTTTCATATTCATTCCCAAGGATTACTCTTATTTCCTTATATATATTTTGTTACCTTCTCATTTAATTAGTCTTTGATGAATGATTAGATAATATTGAAAATATTTTGTGACCACAACAATTTAGAAAATCATATACTCTTTTAAGTAATTTTAATATATCTAAAATCGATATATTTATCTTATATGTATTGATGTTTCTTATTATTATGTTTTAACCCCACCTATAATGTGCATCGAATGATCATTAAGAGTTAAACAATTATAATAAAAATCCAATTCCAATGTTGATACATGTTTTCATATATTCATATCTCAATAAATCATGACCTCATTTTCTCCATTTAATTTCAGACATAATTTATAGATAAATTAGTAAAAATTTTCTCTTCATCATCACTAGTTGAGAAATTTATGAGGATAAAGAAATAACACTCCTTTTATCCACCATTTTCATGGGGGTAAGATTCGATACAATTTTCCTCTATATATTTTTACATATTTAAAATTCAAACTTATAGCATTTATAACAAATATTTAGCACAAATTTTGATTCATAGAACGATGGTTCTATCCCTATTGATCATACTAAGAATTGATCAGAATATGATCACGGTGAATCTTTTCCCCCATATAGAGGATTTTTTGTCAATGATCATTCTTCAAGAATTTTTTCGGAATCATCAGGTTTCACCTCATATTTTTGTACAGAATTATCATAATATATTTTTATAATTGAATTTATGAACTCAATATTGAGACACTTAACATTAAGAATATAGTTCTCTTATTTTGTTATTTGAACATGTATTGAAAATTTTTAATATATCCTTGAACAACATCATGAACTTTTAAATTTTCAAATAGAAATAGCTCAAGATCTTTGATTTTTATAGATCTAATATCCAATTTAGAATTACAAAAACTATGTAGTTTTTCAAATTTTCATATAATTCATGGATTTTACCTTCAAATTGTTTACCCGTATCATCCTTCTCTATGATTTTAAATAGCCAAAATTCATCAAACATAGTGAATTTTCCATTAATAATAACATTTTTATCCTTACATAACGCAATTTTTTGAGATATTTATACATAATAGAAGTACTAAATTTATCCTGAATTGTTCTATGATATTGTGAAATCATTGTACGAAATTTCAATAACCCCATAATCCAATGTAATAATTCCTTTAATAAAATAGAAAAATTTAATGTTTGAAATAATCAAGTGATATTTTTTGAGAATTAATTGATAAATTATTAGTACCACTAGTTATTAGTTCATTTTATGGACTATATTAGCATGAATTTTTATATTACTATTGATTATATGAGATCCTTGAATCATATATGGTATAAATTTAGTCCACTTATTTAGTGGTATATTGAGACAAATGATAGTCTACATTCATGAAGGATAAATATTCTTTCCTTGGAAAAACTAAACTGTAATTTTTATATAGTGATAGGTTTGTTTTATGTGATATATTTTTCTGTTTTTTTGTTCAATATTTCCTTGGTAGATATTATGTTATTATCTAAAATAGATGAATATTCAATAAAAAATTAATTCAGTATAAATTTTGTATGAGGATAAAATTATCAAAATAAAAATCAATGTAGATAATTTAATTATAGGAATGAATAGATATGATATCATTTTTAAGGAAAAGTTAGGGATATAATATACAATGGGAGTGGGTGAATTAGTATTTTTTGAATTTCAATCCCATTATTTCTTTTTATCCCATTATTTCAATCTCTGTCACTTGTTAGGAAGGAAATTTATCTTATTCTCTATTACAATTTCTTTTTTTTTCATGTCAAAAGTACGAAAACCCACACATAAAGGTAGTAATGATTTGTAATGGACATCCTTTAATAAGAAAGGTGAAACCTTTTTGTGAACTAGAAAAATCCATGATGACACAATCCACTATTAATAAAACCATGTGTTATAGAATGTAAGAGACATATATGAACATTTATTTTACTATAGACTCTTGATAGTGAATCAAAATCTCATTACATACTTATACTACCTCTAGATAGTTTTAATTTGAAAATTTCTAGGTATTATTTCTTTAATTATTTTATACTTTCACAAAATCCTGAAATTACTGACTTCTTATATTATATAAAATAAGTTCATACACTTATTCTTAATAGTAGTAACCATAAAACTTCATTTTATGTATTATTATAAGATAAAATCATCTCCTTAGGAAGACCATATTACAAAACACTTCATTAATTTTATTAATGTGGACATATAATTTTTTTCATTCTTATGTGAATTGAACCACATGACACATTTTTATTCTTCTTCCTCTACTTAATATTTCATATTTACCTAGTGTCATATGATTTCACTGAATCATATTCATTATATTCTTCATCTATTAAAAAAATCTTGTTTTTTTCTTCACCAGATCTTTTATCTCTCGATTTCACAGATTATACATTGCTAAATTCGAGTTCCTTTATTTGGTTCCCATGAGTATTCAATGGGGTTTTAGAATTTTGGATTTTAATTTTTTAAAATGAATTTCTATTCCCAAAATAAGAATATTGAAAAAAACAAAATAATACCTCCGCAATATGCAATATATATATATATATATATAATAAAACAACATTAGTTTCTTTTACACAATCTTCTCATTATTCATTATTCACTATAGTTTTTGAATGTAATATTTTCAATTACATTGATTATCAGTAATTAAAAATTATATAGACTTATATTCTTTAAGAACTAAAAATTCCTCAAATTTTTTTACATTTTTGTATTAAAATATATTCTCCCAAAAAATACTATTAGAGACTAAAAACTCATTATAACATTATGCTTCCACCAAATCCATATCATTAAAATATGATTCATATTTTCATGAGTTCATATATATATCATTAATGAATACTCCTACTTTGTTAGAAAATTAATCCCTTAAATGATTATATTTACCTTTTATGATATATGTATAATCTTTACATATGCTTCTAGTTATTTAGTAACATTAGAATGAATATAAAAATAATAAAATATTCATTCCCATTCTCATTTCTTGAAACTATTGTAAGAATATGGAAAATTAGATCATGATATTTTAAAATGAGAAAGAAATGATAAATTAACAATGATTTATTTCATCAATTATTTTAAAAATTTATCTTTATTAAAATAATATAAAATAGATAAATAATATGCAGTCCCTCACATAGCTAAATTTTCTTTAACATGGATAAATTTCTATACTTTGGGTAAAAATATCTTCTGTATATTTGAATTCTCAACCACATAGGATAATTCCATTTTCTATTTTATGGATTCATGAAAATTTTCTTATTGGTTCCTCCGTTAGCTAAATTTACTTACATGTATGATAAATATTGTACATAAAAGATTTCTTCCATTAACCAATTTTATTTGAGAATCTATTGAAATTCATCTAAAAACAACCTAATTATACAAGCCTAAATCATTATTGTAGTATCATGAAGATTGTTTCCAAAATAAAACAATTTATTATGAATCTTCTTAATTTTACCTCCCTCAAACATGAAATATTTCCCCTTGTGTTGAACCATAACATCAACATTGAAAAAATCGCTTACCACTGATCCTCTTTAGAATAAGAAAAACCCTCTTATGTATAGGAATTGAATGTATTTCTATGGAAGTTGAACTGGGATGAATTGGTTTGTTAATTATAGAGTGAATGGTTTTATTGATGAATAATTTCTTAATCCCACATCAAGGATACTTTGGTATGGGAATTCCCTTATACACTCGATCTCTTAATAAAAATCATGTTAATGTCTAATTGAGCTTATGATCTCTAGATGAACATAAGGAAAACCCACAATATACTGGTTAAAAACCATCTAAATTCCTTCACAAAAACATGTGACAATCCCAAAATTATCCTTCTCCAGTTACAATCTAGTCAATTCTAATACTCCCTATTCCTTGGATGGGTGAATGCAAGTGTTTACCTAGCCACATGAGTAGGCTAACATATAGTTGGAATATTTTTTATAACATAATTAATGATTTATTTTTAATATAATACATTATCATGAAAATGAAAAACTAAACATCAATCCTTATACAATATTATTCTTTTATATTTTGACGTCATCAAAATCAAATGGATAGAACATGATATCTTTAAGAAACAGTTTTCTTTTAATAATGAATACATTCTTTATAACATTCGAGGAATGTAAATTCATATAAAATATGTGTGTTCTCCAATTTACATTTAAGATCGTTCCTTAATTTTGATTTTTATTTATCATATAGACATAACAATTCTATAATAAGTAAACTTTGTTGGAAAAAATATAGCCCCCCCAAATCGTGATAAATAATTTTATTTAATGTAGTGGTATTTCAACTCAATGATATTTGTTCTTGAGTGAAATGATTTATTCTTTCTTATGTTGATTAAATTAATATTAAAGCAGAATATCAATATAGTAAGAAAAATTAATTCAATAATATTATTTTATATTTTTTAATCTAAATTAATTCGTTAGATGATTATTTTATAGAATCTTGTAAATATTATAGAAAAATTTTAAAATATGTTATACTTAATAAAATATAATATAATTTTTTATGACATGAAATGTACATACCAATAATATAAAAATTATCTCTATATTCGGAATTATAACCATCCATATTTCTAATCAAATCTATAGATTTTAAATTGTTAAAATCATTCTCTTTCTTTTTATATAATGAAATCCATAACTTTTTATACCATTGATATAGAGGAGTCCTATTTTGTTCTATAACGAGTGAAATTATTTAATATTACATTGATACTATTTTTATTATCACATGAAAATCCCAATATATTATTTGGTAACAATTATATAGATTATGATTCTAATCACGTATTAATAATTTATGGGATTGACTAATTTTAAATATTTTTTCCCTAATGCATCATCCTTATTGAAATTGAATGGTATTGTTTTCATCTATCTGAATGAAGATTAATAATTACAAGGTATATTTATATTTAGAAATAATTTTTATATATGAACTTTAAGAAATATATATACCAATATAAATTATAATATAAAAATACATTCACAATAATTTCATTCATCATTTTATCAAAAAACATATTTAAACACTCAACCTCATATACATAAAATATGATGATTCAAATATATATTATAAAAATGCCTCTATAGTATATGTTTTATTCACCTAATTATTATTAAAAAATAATCCTTATAAAATTTAATGATTTTTACAAAAATATAAATCCATTAATAACATGGTCTTGGTGCTTATATGACCCTATAAAACAAGATTTTTATATTTTTAAATCATTAATATTTATGAAAACACCGTTTTTTTGGTGGATACAGGATCCAATTTACTATATATATTAAAAAATCAATAATTTACATGTTATTTAATTTCACATTTTTATCATTTAATTTAAAAAATTAGTTAAATATTTTTAATACTATAAGTGCATTATATATTGAACATTTAGTAACTGTTTGGTGGATATTTTTGGCGTATGGTATTTTTTTCACAGTAAAAATTGAGGACGTGAAGGGACTTGTGTAATTATCATCATAATATTTTACTTTTATTATTTTGGACTTTAACATTAATTTATGTTTTACTATATATTCTAATAAATGTTGAATAATCTTTATATAAATCCTTAATATTTTTTTGTGATATAAAAATAAATTACAGTACAAACCCTACATGCTTGAGATTAATCATAAAGAAATGCAAAATATGAGATATACACATTTATAAGGAATATGGAATATATATAATATTTATACGTCCTAAAACATACTAATAAAGTTTAGAACATTTTACTAGAATGTCTGCATTGAAATAATTGATATGATAATGTTGTACAGTTAAGGAAGATAGAGATAACAAGAAATAGTTATTGTTATACATTGAAAAAAATGTAAGATAGTGTAATGATTGGAAAATTGTACCTTTATTAATCATGAAGAAGTGAACTAAACTCAAAAAGAAACTAATTATATAATTTAGATCATAACATTATACATTTCTATAATATTCATTTTATTTATTTAAAATTTTTTTGACAAATATTGTGAATATTTCTTTATCCATTAAGTTTTGAAAGATTAATGTATTAGATTTTTCAATACAAAATAATATAAGAAAGAATATTGGTTTACTAATTCTTTTCATATTCAAGTGATATGTACATTTTAGAGTGATAACATGGAAATAAATAAGATATCTATGTTCTTTTAGTTAAATTTAATTTTTTTTGTTAATATTTTAATCACATTCTTCAAAATTTTAATTTATTTAAACTAGTATAATATTTAATTTCCCAAAATTTGATTTAATGAAAGTTAATACGTATTTTAAATCAAATAATGTATCCTTAAAAATTAGTGAATTTATGATTGTTCAAAGACTCTAAAATGATATTTTTATTGGGAAACTAATCCACCTCAATAGTTGTCATTTCCTTACTAAAATAGTACCATCTCAAAGAATTAGATATGGTGTAAATAGTAAAATATGATCAAATTTGATAAAAAAATAATTATATTTTCAGTATTATATGCATTATATGTATAATTTTTTATAATTTTACCACTTTCAATTAACCACCTTCTTACCTTTCATAGCTATTATGACTAGAAGAACAATTATTATATAATATTTAAATATATAGGTTATATATACTATTTTCACCTATTTTTATTAAAACTAACCTATAAGTGCAAAAGAGAAATTTTCAAGGTTATTAAAGGAATAAATAATGCATTGATACAACCAAATTCACTATATTTTGATGGGAATGACTATAAATAATGAAAATTTATAACCGATTCTTAACTAAATTTTATATTGATTTATCTCAGGATATGTATATTGAAATATTATAAACACCATAATGTACATTTATATATTCTTACGGGTAATAAGAGTATGTTAAATATTTTAAATTATAAATCTAGGAATACATTATTCAAACAAATTAATTGTAATATGATCTTTTATATTTATACTTCTTTGAATGTGAATGACATTTATATAATACCCTAGGTGACACATTATAGAACTAAAATACTTCAATGAAAAAATTAACGGAATGTTGTGATTCCAATAAAACGACTTTTAGATGCATGATAATGAAACATATAATAAAATGTATCATCATTTCACTATGAAAGTGATTTGGATTATTGGACATGGTATAACCCTCTAAAATTATGTATTTTTTCATGAATGAAATGATAATTACCAATAAGTAAGTGTTCAATGAAGGGAACTATTAATGAAAGAAGTTATTTTTCAATATACATGATATGTGAACATATTTATTTCATTATTGAATATCATTTCATGTTTAAAAATTTAATTGAAGATAAAAACAAAAATAAAAATGGATTTTCCTTGAAATATTCCAATATCTTATCAACATACATTTCTTGTATTGGTGATGTATAAATTATTGATGGAGAATTTGATAAATATTTTAAAAATCGAGAACCATTTTATTAAAAGAAACATATTAAATAATATAGATGAAAAAATCATATTCATGGAAACATAAGAGTCGAATGGGGGATTGATAGAAAATATATAACATTTAAAATTAATTAAAATTATTAAATTGTAACCTCAGATAATTATAAAAATAAATATTATATTATACATAATTACCCTAAACTAGAAAATGAGACAATGTAATTGGAATTTAATATAAAATAATTATATATAATTAAAACATTATAATTTTGTGGTAAACATAGTTCTTTCAATAAAGAATTTTTAAAACAAATAGAATTATTGAATCTTTTTTTGGTAGTTGGAATTGATTGGGTTATCTTTTCTGAAATTGAATATGATAATTAATATTATGAAGTATAATATATTAATGTTTATGATTATCATGTTAAAAAAGAGTAAGATTACATCATTTGACTATATAAAAGAATTTTTGAAAATCATAAAATTATGATTCATTAAGATAATATTTTGAATCAATAGATTAAAATATTAATAATTTTAATTCATCTATCATGACCTAAAAATCTGATGAGATTGGGAAGCATAAATTGTTATTGATACACTAGATTATTCATTAATGAAATTCACCATTTAATTTATTAATATATTAATCAATGTATTTATAAGAAAATAATAAGGATAGTAAGGGTAATGGATATACAGAACAATCTCCCCAAATATTTGGAAGGTTCGTTATACAATGAACATAAGGTAGTATTTATTAATTAATTTACATTATTTATTATATAGGGGTTATTATAATTGTCAGTGTTCCCTCAAGAATCCAAAATTTTAGGCCATAATAATGAATTCATTCTATAAAATATATCATTTAAACCCCATTTCCTTGTTCTATTTAAAATTTATAGTTTTCAATTGGCCCAAGGTAGTATATTTCCTATAATTGATTCCTCTTAATATAAATTAATTAGATGTATCGATAATATATTTTGGTACATGTTTAGTGGGTTACCAATACATATTAAAGGAGACATAACAGAATTTAGAACTTCTAAAAAATTCGACAGAGACTTTGTAATTGTTGGGAATATTTCCACAGAATGATGAAAGAGTTTATTGAGGTTGGTATAATGATTTTACTATAATAATAATGGTGATTTATATTTATGATATATTGTATTATAATATTTAAAAAGAAATAATATTGTCAGAAATAAAATATTTTAAAAAAATTGATATCCTAAAAATATCAATATCCAAGAGAATATAAAATCTATAGTGAATACATTTTCCATTTTTTAAAAATCTATGTGTTTGTGTCACCATTCGAAATAATTTTTTATAAATATATGTGATGAAATAATTATGAACAAAGATGTTGGGAACCTTAGGTGATTCAAACGCTTCCTCATGAAAAATTTCATAGGATATCATGCCTTGTTACCCTATAGAAGTTAAACACCACAAAAATTACTTTTCAGTAGCTTGAATTGGTACTGAATTAATAGTAAAAGCAGTACAAGTAAAACATATTCAATTTATTTTGATATATCATTTGTGAAAATTTGATTCCTTGTTTTGTTTTCTATTACTCACATTAAATAATAACATACATACCCTTCACTATGGCTGGAAGTAAGAAATTTTACTCAAAAAAACACATTCACTTAAATCTAATAAATACCTATAAATGGCCCTGGAATCGTAAAATTATATGGTCAGAAACATTCTCAATATTAGAAAAAAATGTAATGGGTACGACTCTTCAATTCCACACATTATCTTCCTTGTGACCCCTTAGTTAAATACTACAAATGTAACCCATGTCTCATAGGTTTACAACCCATTCAAAAGAAAGAAGCATTAAAACCAATGAATTATATGGTTCCCTTTTATGGAACATATAACCAATTCTCCCAATGAATACAGTAAAATAAAATAATTATACAGTAGGTACTAAAAGATCTATTTATTGAGGGACTTATGAAAAAATACACTTGTGCATGACCTCTAACATGAAAATATAAAAAAATATATTTTTCAAATAACAGAAATGTACTAAGACATGGGAAACAAAAAACATACTTACAAGGATTCTTTATTTAACAAGGAAATGATATATAGAATTTAATATAAATAGTTACACATTCATATGTCCCACCATTATTAGTTTAAAAATTCAATCATTTAGTTGATTATTCATTATAATGGGATTAAACCCCTCCATGAGATCTCTATTACCCTTATCTATCACTTATAGGCTGAGTAATATTTCATTTTCCCAAAGGGTGTTTACCTACCTCACCCAAAATTATCTAAAATCCTTAAAAACATGGGTCACTTTTACATTGGACCCACTAATGTTATTTGATCATATCATAAGGTAAATTAGAATATAATACATTATTCTTTATCCCCAATGAACATTCATTCCTACTTTTATAAATTCAAATCTTTTTATGTGGGTTTCAAATACATGTATCACTTGCTTTAACTCACAACAAGTTAATAATTTATGTTTCATTTTCCCCCTATGATGTTATCCTTATTTTTATCTAAATATTTCCCACCTATCAAGGGTCTCCTATTAATTCCTGTGACTATTTTATAATGGAAATGTTGTTCATACTAATTGTGTACCATTCATGAGAATCTCGGTAATACCATCCCTGGTTTCATTGAATAACGAAATTCACTAGTGACTCTATTTACGTTTAAGTCTAAAAACATCATCAAAATCTTCTACTATTAACCAAAATAATGGACCACTAATTCATAAAAACTTCACAAAAACATTATAGGACCCTCAAAACATATTTTATAGTTATATTATCTTGAAATAAAGGAAACCTCTCGTCCTATCCATATAATTATAAACTAAAAGAATAAATGTCTACAGATACAAGTCCTTAAAAGGCATACCATTGGCCATTGTCATGCGATATGAAAATGTATGATATTCTTATTCAAAATAATTTAAATTGTAAATTCAATACTTTTAGGTGTTAATTCACATAATCAAGATATGTAGGGATAATATTTTATGTTTTTACGTAATTTTGGTGGATTCTACCAGATTTTATAAAATAATATTCCATCACGTGTGATATTTAAACCTAAGGTAACCCTTAAGCATTCATGTATGGCATAATAATTAGTAAACCATTTCAATTTTATATTCTCTTAAATAAATAACTTTTATTTAACTTATTAGTGATGAGAAAAATAACACCTTAATATTCATGTTGTAATCTATAAAATACATATATTCCTTAGCGAGGAACCAACCCACTACTTATGAACATGTAAATCCATAATTTGTTGGTAATGAGATAACTCAATTTCTATAAGATAGTAAGTTTATGATTTCATTAATAATGAGAAAAACCCTCAACAAATGAGATATTAAATCCTTAACTAACTAGTTATAATCATCCTCTCTCATGATGTGAATGAAAGTACATAAATTAACTAGTCATAAATCAAGTTATTGTCTATGTGCCAAAAAATTTCTAATTCATTAGTGATGATCCAACTAGTTCATAATGATCATATAAATAACTATGTTCTTTGGTGATAAGATTATGGTACTCGGAATCTTTTATGTGATAAGAATATATCAACATTCCTATTTGAAGGGAATTACTTAATGTATATCCCTTTTCTATTCTGGGTGAAGAAAATATTTCGAGTAACCCATAACTATAACTGAAGGCCCCTAAAAACTAGCATAGAATCAACTCTCTTTGGTAATTACCATATTATCCAAATATCTATTTACATAATGAGTGTATAATTTAAACCTTATTTTATACTCCTTCGATAATGTTATATTAGAGAGACACCCTATATAGATTTAAATCATATTGTAATCACATCCGTATACATATTTATATAATGATCAACAAAATTCACCACATCATGAGAATTAGATGAGTAACATTAATTAAATTTCCATTCAAATATCATGGTGAATAAATACCTAAGTGGTGTTTTAATTTATTTGGTGAAAGAGTATATAAAATAAACATCTATTTTATCTATGAAGGATTTTTTCTTATTGTATTAAATATATAATATAGTCTCAAACATTATATAATATAATTTTTTGGATTAGTGGACCTGCACTCCCATTTGCATTGAAACATATTCCCCAATGCACTAAATTGATCAATTTTACATTAAAATTGATGTGAAATCAAATAGGCGGGGATAAAACTTCTAAAAAACTGTTAACCCAAAAAATAAACATTTAATAATAAAAGACATTGATTTTCCATATATGATTACTTTTGATACTATATGTATGAGATTTTTTTTATTAACTAAAGAATGTATATTCCTTTTGATAAGAACTGAGTTATTATATATCTCAATAGGTATGTTGACATCCCAATAGGCTATGTTGGCTATGGGTATGCTATCCATCCAAATAAAATATTTTACACTTATTTTATTATTTTGTTGTGGGAACATTACTATTTGAGCATCATCATCCACTCTCTCTCACCCAGTGTCTCCATCAAATAATGTATAATGAATTTTTGTCAGAGTACATGAATGATATAATAATAAAAAACCTAAAAATTATAAGGAAAAATTAATAAAATCTATCTTGGAAATACGGATAAACACCCAAGAACTCGTATAGGAAGGAGTTCTCTATCATCCCAACAAATCCTATTGGGAGTATCTATACTATACACAAATAACCCATCCTCTCATATCCATTTGACTCTACTAAATAAATTATCTATTAAAATTTAATTATAAATGAGTTTTCTTGTAGGGGTTCAATTAATTATAATTATTTTATCTACTATAAAGACTTAACTACCCTTAAAATCAATTGTGAAAATATATCATCAAAATCTAAAGACCCAAAATTTAAAAGGACATCCCTTTATATAATCATAATTTAGGCACCTCAATTAGAGATCAACTCCAATATAATAGACACTATGACCACCAAATTCTACCTCCCCACAAAAATAAACGATCAATGGAAATTTATCATCAGATTTATTGGATTCACAATCATCCTTTTATGTTCACTATATCAGCCATTGAATCTAACATCATTCCCTATTAGAAAACATATAACTGCAGAAGTAAATCCCAAATAAGAAATAAAAATGAATATGAATATTTATAATTATTTATATTAATACATTCCCAATGGAGGCCCTCTCCATGTAAACAAAAAATACCATATTATTCTTCCACATATTCATATAATGGAACCAAAAAAATGATACCACCTTAGAAATTTTTGAAACAGATCACATATAATGGGATTTTTTATAACATTCGCGGGTTTATCCTTGGAACCCTATATAAATATATTTTCACCAATACCAATATACCAATATCAACTCATGTGTCTATTCGTATATGAATTAGATACTGATTTGATGTCAACAACATTTAATAATGTAAAATCATGGTTATTAATGTGATGTATTTTAGAACCAATTTCCACCTAACCATGTTTTTTTGGCATGCCTGATGTTATAGTAACTTTACAACATATCTATAGTATTGTTCTAGAATTTCAAACAACGATCAAGGATAATATTATGTTTTTAGATGAAGACCATATTTCAAATATGTTAATTTTATGGGGAATGTGTTTTTATATTTTCACAGTATTGGTGTTGGTGGTCTATGAAACCACATCATATGGGATTTGGTCTGAGGTGAGACTATGAATGAATAAAAATAGATAGCACAAGATTAACATATTTGGGGGGGGGGGGGAATTCAATCACCTATATATGAGTAAATGATGCATTATGAATCCCTTTCATAGAGGGTGTTTTTCCCGGATGGGTACGGTCAATCATAAACATGGCCATTGTAAAGAGAATAATGTTTTTTTGTCAAGGTATATGATATGACCTAAGTATAACAATGTATTATTTACTATGAATAGGTATTTCATCATGAATCATAGGTGCACACAACAATTTTCATTCGGTCAATTTTTTTTGTTTCAAAAAATTGGCTAAATTAAATATCAAAACTTGAGTTTTAAATAATTTTAAATATTTTTACTTGGTTTCATTATTTACCATCATCTGTCATTAAATATTCTCCTAACAATTTTTATCATCTTGATTAATGATATATTATTTGATTTTTTGGTTAGTAGTAGTCACTATATGTAAGAATAGTTTTCTGTCTTCATCAATTTTTTATTTTTCTTCCAATATAGTGATTTTAGAATGAAATATTTAATATAGAGATTGTTATCCATTTCATTAATTTATTTTAATTCATGTTGAATAATTTTATTATATTCAATATGAATACTCTACTGTATGCATTATATGTGGTGATAATATATTTTTCATTATTATTTATATGTATTTTCATTGTTTAGATTAAAATCATGGATAGAGTCATGTGTACATCAAACAATGTAACCAATTGTAGTTTATGTTGTTTATGAAATTCATATGGGAAGTCTCAAGTGGGTAATGAATACCCATGATGTGTATATATTTCGTTTGGTTAAATTATTTATAGATTAAATGGAATGTTTATATGGGTGGTATGTGTTTATTAATGTAATATGTTAATAGATGTGGTTTCATTGGGATTAGATGTGCGAGTGTTTTATGTTCATTATGTGATATTAGTTTTCAATGTATTATGAGTGGGGAAGATAGCTCTCATGGGTGGGGAAAAAGTTCGATGATATGTGTTTTATCTATAGGATATTAGTGATTGCTTATCACTATGTGGTCAAGGATATTTGGGTCATGTACACATAGGAAATTCCACATGAGGTTTTATTGGCCACTAGATGTCTAGATGTATTCCCTATTGTTGATCACCTTCGAGATATTGGATTGACCATTCAAACCAAGGAATTGTTATGGAATTGGTTGACATGGTATGCGAGGGTTGATTGAGATCACCCATTGGAAGTGTGTAATGACCAATAATTTTAGCAATGTATTTTCTATTACTATAATAATATCATATTTATTTCTTTATTATAAATCAAATTAACTAGATCATGATACAATGAAAGTATTAATTTAAACATTATATTTATAGAATAAAAATGAAAATAAGAAATAAAATTATTCACAATGTAAAAAATAGAAAATAGTAAAATAATAATAGGAAATTTGTGATCTCTTGATCCCCAAGAATAATAACATTCACAAAAAAACTGTAGAAATAAAATAGAATTTTAGTAAAGAAATCTAAATTTTTTAAATGAAAAAATATATTACCTTGATATAAAATATATGTGAATGGAGAATGAATTAAATATGAAGTATTTATAGGATTTAGGTATTTCATATGACAGTTACAATTTTTTCTTTCTGAATAGTTATCTAACAACTATGAATATTAACTTGACTATTAGAATAGTATCCTAACTTATATAAGTGGAAAAAAAATATTTTGGTACCTTATAATTTTAAATAAGTTATATTTATACCATTATATAAGTAAAGTAATGTTTTAAACAAGTTCATACAAGTCATTTTTATTTTTGTAAAATATAAATGTTTTAATTAATCTTATATAATAAATATAATGATTTAAAAAAATTTATTTTTATAAAATAGATTTATAAATTTATATTATGTTGTATTAAAATTATAAATTATTTTAGGAAAACATAAGTAATTTTTCACAGGGCTATGAATTTTATCGATTATTAAAATTGATAATTTTTAAATAAATGACGAATATTTAAAATTACAATTCTAAAATTTACAAAAATATTTTCATATAACATATTTAATTTTTTTATTCATCTTTAAAAAATGGTAATGATGAATTTGGGGTATTTCTCTAAAATAATTTATTTTTAGTGATTAGTGAACTTTGAAAATATATAGTATTAGAAATTATATGCTATGTATATGAATTTTTGAGTTATAGATGTTGTAAGAACCATTTATTTCAAAATAACATTAACTTGTTATTTTATGTATTTAAAATAATAAATAATATTTTTATTCTTGGCCCAAAATAATGGACTAATAAATATAATATTCCATGGAACCCCTCTTGTCCTCTTATAAATACCATCCTTCAGAATCCCTTCTCCTAAAAAATTATATACATGGAATCATCCCAAATTTCTACAAAAATAACATCCCAATAATATCCCTCACATCCGATTACTAATGGTCTCCCCAAAAATCCATTTCATTTAGCATTAAAGGGTAACGTAAAAGCACGAACCAATTGATGTTGTATGATTCTTAACTAATCTTTTTCAGTTTTATTATTATACCAGCCCTATACAAACCCTATAAACATAAAAATAGTAATATAATTATGTTTAATACACTGCTAAGTTATTATTATGCCCACATATAAATCTTTTATGCTCCCTAATTCAATTCCTAAAAAAAATTTGTTTACAAAAATGGTCGGTTTAACATATCCATCAACAATGTACTTCATTTTTCATTACCACATTCAAGGATAATGATATAAATATCATTATTCATAAATAATTTGATTTGTAGTATATTATAATTTATTTACTATTTTGGAATTAATGTATAGAAGGTTTATTATATTAGTCAAAACTAGTTCCTGAGTATGAGTAAAACCTCCTAAATTATCCAACCACATAACATTATCATTTTATTCTAGTTAATCATAAATATGTTAAAAAAGAAAAGGATATTTAGTGCAATTAAAATTGTTATAATGAAATGAATATCTTTTCATTTCCCTTCTAGAATTTTAGTCTCATATGAATGAAACTTCCATTATTATACCAATGACATCTAACCCAGAAGCCTTTAAAAAAATTATCTCCAAAAAATTAAATAAGAAATTATATATCATTGTAGTGGTTATAAATGAACATAATAAAATTATAATAAAAAAATATTATTCAAATAGGTTTTGAATTTATTAATAAATGAATTTATTATTATTTTTGAGTACATTAATATATGGTTAAGAAAATTACTAGAACAGAAGGTAATAGATCATTCTAATCCACCAATATTTCATTTTGTTATGAAATTTCTCTCTCTAACACACATTATATCTCACTTTTATGTTATGAAATTCTTATAAATTTAACATATATATGTCTATTATATATATAGCTAGATTATTCTCCATTCTCATTATGTGGTAGTACATTTCTTAAGTTCGCTTCGTAAATTTGTTCTTTAAAATAAAACTCAATTAAGGTATTCCTTTCAATCCATCAATCTGTTTATATAATTATAATTTAAATTATATATTACCATTCATGATTTAATTATTTTAATTATTATATAAGGTATAACCATATTGGTTTACCTATGGTTTTTAAATGATATTACATAAATATTCATTCTCTAAATATCTTTAAATGATTATTTATAAAACCTTATTTAATGTAATTTAATATTCCAAATTATCAACTATTTCTCTATGAATTGTTTCCAAATGAATTCAATATATCGAGACCTGTTTTTATTTCATAAGTTTGAATATCCAAAATATTTAATTTTCTCTTATCTTGATAATATTTATGAAATTTTATTTGATTATGATATGAGGAAATATTATTCAACACATTTTTCCATGGGAAATTATTTAGTTTTTGAATTATGATTGATTTAAATATAAAGAAACACAATTGAATTTCCATGAAATTATTGGTGTTTCGTGATAGTGGTCCAATTAATTAGGTATTTTTTCTGTCTCATTGAAATTTTTCTGTGGGATTTATGATTTATCCTAATCCACAATGTGAATCTATTCTCCATGTAAAGTTTTTTACAATTATCATTGAATTATGATTATGTCATGTTTTATATTACAATGAAATATCTATATTTACATGATCTAGTGATTCCATTTTTTATGTTATATCACCATGTGAGTATTTATAATCCTTTTCTTTTATGATATGATGTTATGTTGTTTAAATAACTAGGAATGTCACTTTATCATGTTTATTCCATTATAAGGATTTATAGATCACCAGTTTATTTTATATAATACTTATGTTATCATATATATTTATTATAATTTAATTGGTTTTAGGATCTCATTGTGGAGAATAGAATAGAGATGTTTCATTTTTTTCACATATATATATATATATTTAAACCTAGTCTTGAAAGGGCACTTGGACTCACAGTCTCTAAGTTGGGTTTATTGGATGTTTATGTTATAAAAAATGTAATAATATATGTATAAGGATTGGGTCACTATAATGTGGGATGATCAATATATATGAAACTATTGGGGGATATTGAGACATGGATTTAGATGATGGTTCTTGGTTGATTTTTTTATACTGATAACTCATTCAACATATTTCCCTGTGTTTGGGGATGTCATTTTTTCTTGGTTAAGAGATACGAGGTGATGTATATTTCGCAATCATGGTGTGTTAAGATGAATATTGAATCATCTGAATCTCACAAATTTCAATGTAGGTAATGTTTCCAGTGGTGTATAGAATAAAATAATGATTTATTGGTTGATATAATTTTTATTTTAATTTTCATTTATAGGAATTTTCATTCATTTATATACAAAAGTATATTTTCTAGGGAAATGTTTGTCATATCTTACTGAGTTTAATCTCACAGTCATAATGGGACGACCGATAGTTGGGAATACGTTTTCATTCAAAATATTGTAAAGGGAAAGGACCCTATAAATAGTGTGTAACTATCAAGAGGTATAATATATTATCGAGTAGGATTCCTTTGGATTTTGGAGCTAGACAATTTATAACTTCATTTCCCAATGGAAGTGTATTTTATTATTTTATACTCATATATATGTGACGTCTTAGTGCATTATCGTTTTCTTGTATTTTCTTTGTATAACATTTTAGGTATTTATTTTTCTTGAAATGATACATCTTCACGGGTGTAGTTCTTAATTTATATTATTTTCGAATATTTATTTATTTTATTCCACTATTATGTATAGTATTTATATCTAAGGGCATTGTCTCACCACTATCACCTCCTAGAGCCTAATTACTAGTTGGAAGTCATCAGCCTACAGGGAATAATTTATAAGGTGGGTTACCCTCCCAACCAGATGTTCTCTCTATAATTTTGGTCATGGGTTCTATAAATCAGTGTTAGAGTGAGATAATTTTGGGATTTTATAGTTTCTTATTAATGTATTTTTGTTTTTTGTTTTTCATATTGAAGGTGGACTTATATGGATGTGTTGATAAATGGGATGCATTTTTTACTATGTTAATTAATAGTATAATTGATACTTGATATCGATGTTTTCTGGTATCTAGGATTGTTTTTGATAATTATAGTTATGTTATTTTATCTAGATAAATATGATGTTTGATTTTTTTTAGAATCTTTTCTTTGATTGTTAATAGGTGGTACTAATGAATCATTATATGCATGTAGGACTCACATGAAATGTGTGTTCCTACATATTATTACGACTCTAGTTATATGAATGATTTTTTGTAATGTCTTGTATTGATAATAATCTATATGGCGTAGATCTATATATTATAATGGTGGATGTATACATAGAAAAATCAGGTTCTTGATTCTCGATGTTGATGGGCATGAAGATATAGTACATTTTTGTGGTGTGTATGGTTTCTTACCCTATAATAGGTTTGTGGTATCATGTGTCTATATAGTATGATACATAAGTGTCGATAAAGACTTGTATCATAACGTGATATTCCCTATTTGTTATAAATATTCATATTTGAAAATTATAGAATGTTATTTATGCATTGAAGAATGTATATTTATTTATAATATTACCTAGTGGTATCCATTATAGTATCAATAGGTTGGTGATATGGAACCACTTCTACATGAGTCATTTGGGGCCCTTAATGGGGGAGATGAACATGATCCACATAAATAGTATGTAAGGTTTTAAAGACATCATATGAATACCTATAACATTAATAACCCAAAAATACTTGTAAAATGAAATATAATCCACCTTTTAGTATATCCATGATCTTTTAGTTTTCTAGTTTTAGATAATTTTGATTTACATTACATTATTAAGTTTATACTGTGATATAATGTCTATTTTTTCTACAATGATATGAATTATAAGATCAATGTCATGGTTAACAATATATAATTACATAATTCAAGACCAATATTATTTATTTAAATATAGAAATAAAAATAGTCTCTATTTATCCTTAAACCATATGAGAAAAAAATTAAAACATGCGATGAAAATGAATATCTTAGTAAGGGATATAAAATTATTGAAACCTCTTAGTATTAGTAAATAATAAAATCTATTGAAAATTTTTAACTATTTCACAATAAATATTTGAGAGTATAAAAAAACAAACAATCATTATAAAATAATACTCGATAAAACAAACATTTCAAATCCATGAAAAATACAAGAAACCCAAGATGTCATTTTGAGGCACATGGGAATTCTAGAAAAAATGTGAAACATTTCATCTTTAAAACATTATAAGCATTCAAAGTATCATGAAATATAATTATATACCTTCTTTTTTATTGAAAAAAATATAGTTATCTTCTATAGTCATATTGATAACCTATGATTTCATTTATTTAACCTGTGTGGGAATAACTAATTCCAAATTAATTTCATAGGAGTAACCTACCTTGCTATCTCCCTTATTTTTTTCCTTCATATATTGAATAACTACTGAATGTATTTTAGATATATATCAGGCGCACCCATTATAATATATAATTTTTGTGTACTGTACCACGAAAAATACATTGGAATTCTTCACTTTATCATCATAAAACACTATGGAAAGACATTTAAAAGTATATCTAAAACACATTATTTTTATATAATCAAAATTAATAATATCTATGTTATTTGAAAACTCTAAAAAAGGTAAAATTACAAAATAATAGGTAATTTATTCTATATTGAAAATTAAAATTAAAATAAACATGAATATATATAACAAATAATATCTATGATGAAAGGGAATGGTTGTTAATCCATATACATTAGGAAAAAATTATTTTTTATATTTTATAAATATAAAGAAAACCCATACAATAAAAAGTAAATATTATATTTTATAAAATTATAAATAATGTTAAATATAGTTTAAAATGACTTTTATGATCCTTTAAATCATAAATTTGAGAATTTTTTAAACATTTCAAATAACATCCAAATTGATGAAAATTTAATTGACGAAAAACAGTAAAATGATATTTTTAAAAATGACGTTCCTTACCACATTAGTATAATTTTAATTAAAATATCACTCAATAAGAAAAAATCAATATAATTTATTAGATAATTTATATTTTAAAAATGAATTATTTCATAAATATATATTTCAGTATACATATATCACACAAAATAAAACATGTGGTGAATGTGGCCTGAGACACAATGAAAGGAAATTGCGATAAGAAATACCTTACCTCAATTCCCACTCATAATTTATACTCTTTAAATCTTGTATATTAAAATAAATTAAATTATTTACATTCTTAAGAACACATTTATTTTTTTTAGAATTACAATAATATTTATTTTCTCATGTATCGACATCTTTAATATAGTTAGTAAATTGATTAAGTGAATTCAGATGATTTGTGGATGTTTGGTTCATGCATCCAAAATGGACTGAGTAGCATGAAAATGGTCAAAATGAAGTTGGATCTGATATATAAATAATATAAATGAAGACATAACTACCAATGATATTCATTAAATACTATTTTTAATAATACATTAGTGGCATACATAAAAAATGAATCGTATTATAATGAAGGTGGTAGTCTATAGGTACAGATGATTGATGATATATGTTTCGAACAAACAAACCTTTTGAGGTAGTGATGATAAAGGAAACACATCTCTTCATGGGGGTGGTAATCCACACATACACATGACTGAAGTTTTCATTTTTCATAGGATATAAAAATATTTGAAAACAGGGTATTAAATCATAATAATTACATTTATTTATATGTAAAACAATGATGTTATCATATCATCTTGGTTCTATAAAATTTTAACTAGGTAGATGAATAAATAAATATGGAAGAATATGGTTAGGATTTATACCTCCTATTACAACAACCATATTTAGCTTAAACATTAGGAATATTTGTAAGGTATTTGGGTGATAAAGGAACCCATATTACATGGTTAGGAAGGCTTTTAATGGATTTTTCAGGTATTTGGTATATATAAATGGATTAATAAGTTTGAGGAGGAGATCATATGTGGTTCCCATTTATCAGAGAGGTTCATAAAAATCTTTTAAATACCCAAAATATTAATATGTAATACATATATAATTCATGTAAAATTATTCCAAGGATATCTATCGTAAAATATTTGGAATATATGTTGTAAATAAATTTATCCAATAAAAGAGATAAAATTTTATGTCGATATATGAACTATATCACTTAGTTTAACCCCTTGTTGAACCTTTTATCTATTGACAAAGTAAATTTTTTTTTAATTATATAAATGATATAAAATTAATTTTCAAAATGAAAGGTGCAACATAAATAAAAATTGAAATAAATTATTGATAATATCTCATACACTAAATAATATATATTATTTTCATGATATTGTAATGATTTAATGAAAATTATAATAATAAATACCATTTAATGTCTTTTTAATGACTAATTGAAATTTTTTAATTTTAATCATGTAATTAAAATAGTATAATTAACATATAAGATCATTAAGAATCAATAATACATTACATATATAAAAAATAGTGTTCACCATATTTTTAAAAAAAATATTACTTTAAATTTATTTTCAATAATTTACTAATTTTTTACTACATAGGAATGCCTCATGTCAACATTGTATAAGAATTCAACTTAATTAAATAATAAATTAAAATTAATAAAATAACTAAAATTATTTTTGTTTATTATTATTAAAATTTAGTATCTATATTAATTCATTCATAATTTTTATCTATATTAATATCTTGGGGACATAATAGTGAGAAATCGTGACACTCTGAAATTCCTCATAACATAAAATAATATATAATCTGTAATCAATTGAGAGTAGAAAAAAATAAATATATATAAATATATATCGTTTATACTAAAATTAATATAATATAGTTAAAAAATGTAATGTTTTTTATTGCTTTGGATACTATATCACATATTTTTATCGCATTTAACATATTTTACCCATTACTATAATGATAAACATTTTCCACTGTTACTAATGATTATGGCTAAAAATTAAAAGAATCTTATTATATAATGTTAAAACACTATTTAAAAATAATAAATGAATTCTTTATGATTCAAAATCTATAAGTGGTAAAATTTAATTTTAATATTATTGTTTGAAATGTTATAAAAACAATATTGAAAAATATATGTGTTAAGCATAAATGACAGTATATAAAAAATCAGGTATAATGTTCATTCAAATGTAATTAATTGGATTATATTTAATAAAATAAAAAATATAATAATTTAAAACTAATATAATAAAAAATTAATAATTGATATTAATTTTATAAAAAGTAGCGAAATGTTAGATTTTACAAAATCACTATTTTAGATTATTTATTAAAAACAATCATTTTAAGATGAATTAAAAAATAAATAAAATTATTTTTACATTATGAAATGAAAAATTATTTCCATTTTATCAAATCTAATTTATAATAGTTCAATAAATTAATCATAGAATCCACAAAATATTCTATCAAACCCAATTTTACGAAAATATTTTTTGAAAGTATAAAATGAATTTACACTCATTATTTATCCAGTAACCACAATTAGGTGAATGTTATCCAATATTATTGAATATATTACATATTCATTTTAATAATAGCATCCATATATAGTGAATCACATAATATACATAGAATAATACATCATTTACAAATATTATTTTTTTAATATATATCTATTTTAATCTTATATGATTTTAGTTAGAATTGATTTATTATTTCCTATTAATTAATAATTTAATTTTTTGTAAGGGAAAGTTTTTCAAAATATATATCAGAATTAATTTACTCTAGTCCACAACTAACAAAACAGTGGTTGAGTTATAGTAATCTATTTTTTTCAAATAATAACATAATAGAATATCATAATTCGTTTTATGTTCAGTCTTACATGTGTTACACGCTATAAAATATATTTTAGATTATAAGGAAACTAAACTAAAATATTTGGTTGTTATAAATATTTTGCTTCATACTATTCTAGGGAATTTGATTTATGAGTAGCTAAGAGATATTGGATACAGGTTATTCCAATCATTTATAAGAGACTCATGGTGTCCTGGTGCATATGAATATTTGAAAATAGAGTTCCATTGTTAGTATCCCTCAATATTTTTGGTATAAGGAATACCTATAATGTCAAAGTTTTAGATTTAGTCATTTTAGAATTTTTCATTTGTTGGAGACACCTCGAAGAAAAATAGTGAAGCCTATAACACACATGATCATGGTACATGAAACACCCAGTTGGATGTGTAGGTACATTCTATTATCATTGAGATGATGATTTTGAATGAAATTGAGCTAAAATTATTCATGTAATTAATTCATGAAGTACTGAGGGTGGATCGATCCCATATGTTTATTCACCTAGAATTTGGAGATAAATCAAGTATGGATTACACAAAACATTTCATAGATTTTATATGAAATTCTCAAACATTATATTTTGAATAGATCACTACAAGGTGGTGCTTTTAGTTTGATATTAGACATGAAATTATGGTGTATGTTATTATCTTAAAGTTGACCTGATTTATAAGGAAATAAAATTCATGTTGATCAATTTTTGGATATTGACCAATAAGAGTGTACATATCTGGGTATTTATTTTAGGTGAGGCGTGCAGTTTATCATCAATTAATTGTAAGTGCGGGTATGTGGAGACCCAACAACGTGGTTAGAGAATTAGGTCACCATTTCCACATAAAATTTGTTCATCTTCTAGGTATTACCAGGGTAAGAAGAAAAGATACATATGGGATCATTGTGTTCAACCATCTAAGATGTGTCAAATATTTTTCTATAATTGGTATCTAGATAGGTTTTTTAGATAACATCAAAATTTGGTTGAGGTTGAGGACCTTATGAGACTTTAGAATCATTAATGGGAAAATTACGATGTATTGTGGAAATATTAAGGGTTTATATATGAATATAGGTCATCGAAGAGGATGGGGTGACAAATAATGTGGGAATCTTCCTATGAAATGTGTGATTTTGTAGGGATTTAAGACATCATCAGGTTGGGGATCAAGTAAGATTCACAATAATAATTTGAATTATATTTTAAATGTTGTAGATTTATTTATTTTTATTGGAGTGTTGTGATTTGTTATTTTCAATAGTTATTATGGATAAACGTGCATGGTGTGTGTAAATGGTATGGTGATTAGCCATGTGTTGTTTTGAAGTATGGAATCCATTTTGATTTGTGTAAATGTCCTGGTTTATTATTGGTGACTATTTATTAGTGAAATGTACATGTATAATTAAAATGATTTTAGGGTATTGTACCATCAACAAGTTGGGTATCTTGGTTTTTTTGTGATAAATTAAGTGAAATTTTTTGTGGGTAGGTACAACTATTGGAATTGATTTTTATATCTATTGGTTGAGGTGATGAGGAGTATAAGAATGTTTTTTGAATCATTTATACATTTGTAGAGTGAATTTTTCCGGATGGTAGTGTATTTTTATGATATATTTTGGGACTAAATTCAAAATAACCATGTGAATTTATGCATGTATGAGGTTGTGGGAGTATCAATGTCATCTGGGATTCATGTTTAAATTATTTTTCATAAGCTCGAGAATGAAATTATATTGTAGGAAGAATACCACACTATAGATAAATGAATTGTGATGCTGTAATTTTCTATATAATATTATATTATTATTGTTAGTAGTAGCACACATCATTCAGTTAGAGAAATTTCAACATTCTGAATTTGGGTATGATGAAAAATTTAGAACATAAGAATAAAATCTCTATGTTGTATGATTATCATGGCACATTGAGTATTTGTTTTTTTGTTTCTATAACATGGAATGTGTATCAAAATGACGTGTAAGGAAACATTATAATTGGGTTAGCTTAAGGAGAGTGGGGTATCTTATTTGGATCTACAGTTGATGAAAATTCTATTTATTAAAAGACAATTCCCTAGGCAGTCTCAATCAATGACGTTATTTTTTTATCCAAATGTACATGATACAATGATCTTTTTTTTTGTTTTGGTATTAATTAATTCATAAAAATAATTGATAAAATGTTATGTTAGCCTCATTTTTAGCTATAATGTAAGTATCTCACCCATGAATCTTATCACATTCCATTTTCTCATCCTATGTGGGATCATTTTCTTTTTATTGGACATTCAATTAGTGATTTTTTACAAGGAGTCACATATGGTAAGAAACTTCATTTTCCTTTATCGATTTGAGTTTTTTTCACTAATTTTTTAATTTTCAATAACAAAACTACATTAGTGGTGTTTTTCTATGATTTTCATGTTTTGTTGGATTGGATCCAAATCTGTTGATGATATTCAATGTGATATTTTTTGTGCAGAATTTGTAGGTGGTTACTATATGCGTTTCATATAGACCTATATTTTTCATATATTATTTTTAACATTATTAGTTAATAAAATATTTCATTGAACAATTTGACTAGATATTATGAGTTTGGATTCTTCTAAACTGTGTACATAATACATGAGGTATAGAGATCACATAAAAATAATCATAACATAACCCATGTAAATGAGTCCTTTATAACTAAGTCACCTCTCAATATATAATTTCACATGAGAATACATTGAAATGAAAATGTTCTCATAAATTATATTATGTTGATAAATGAATGTAATGAAAAGTAAGTGTCTATGATGGATAGATGTTGAATATGTGACTATAATAAAAATAAGATTCATCACATGAAAATATATCTATAATATAAAATAACATATATAATGGATTCATGATAATAGATATATGAATGATGACATTAAAATGATTCAATAATATAAAAATGAAATGTTCTTTATCTTATCCCCAAGGATCTTAACCAATGTATAGTTAATTTTATTACCATTTTTGTTGATTTTGTTATAAAAAAATAGTACTAAGTCATGCTATCGAGGTATCATAAACACATTTTATATAGAGATCTATCATTTACCCTATTCATTGGTGTGCAAAGAGAGTGAATTCTTCATATGCCTAAATATATGTATTCAATATAGATCACAATTTATAATAAATCAATTTTTTCATAACCACTGTAGAATAAAAAAATGATCATTTAAAAAAATTATGTTCACAAGAGTTAAAAAACATGGACATTTATTAATTTTTACCCAATTATTTGGGAATATGGGTTACATAAAAGAAAATTATAAATAAATTAATTATAATTATGTCCATATGTTTACCCTTGAATGAAAATAGTCTTGGGTATTTCCAATATAAAAGTATGTTAGGTAGAATCAAAACTGATTTCGGCAACATAACAAGTATATAACGAGAATATGGAATTGGATAAATGAGAATGAATGGTAGTATATAACTAATATAATTTCATTTGGTTAGTAATTTAATGATTATAAATATATGATAGTAAAATAAATAAAAAATTATACTGTTTATAAAAGTGATGTATTTGAGTGAAAATATTAAAAGTAAATGTGAACCCCTTACTTTATGTACTACTTCCAATTCAAATATAGGTGATTTGTTGATAAAATAGGTGATTATTAAAATTAATTATTGAGATAATGTGAGAGAGATTTATGTGATAATTACATTGAGATTGAAGAAGATTTAGTTGAGAGTTGGGAATTGATAGAATAATTAAAATAATTGTTAGATATTTTGCTTAATTTTTTTTGAATTCTATTTTTTGAAAAATAAATATACTATGTGCCACCCATGGGTTTGGATGATGGTTCATGACATTATGAACATGGTTTTGGTAATATTAAAAATTCATAATACAATTACAATTTTATATATTACTTTTATCATTTGAACTATCCTGTATCCATTAAAATATATTTTTATAATAAAAAATATGATTTTTACATTTCATAATTTCATTATATATTAAAAAGAAATTAAACACATATATTAAAAATCAATTTTTAATAAATATTTTGTAATAAAAACAATAATATATCCTATCGAATCATTATTATATAGAAATGTAATTCATGTATGAGAATTTTATATTTTGAAATGTTAGACACCGATCCGTTGAAAATAAGGTATGTATCCCTTTACAAGTCTTCTAATATTTGAATATTACTATTATAATGTCAATAATTTTGATGATAATAGTTTGTGATTAGGTTAAATAATATATTTTTTTCCATTTTAATGATCATATAAAAGATATAATTTAATTAGGGATCACATATACAAATAGTTTATAGTATATCTCCATAAAATCTTACCAGTTCTTAAATATACAAATGACTATGTTTTTCAAGAAAACAATCCACTGATTTAGTGATAAAACTAGTAGGATTTGTTAATATATCAATGGTAAAATGTATCTAATGGTTTCCCATATGTATTTGGTAGGCTAGTAACACGTACCATTGTGATATTTTCCCACTCTTAGATAGGTATGGGATGTTGTTTCAATATTGATTCAAGAATTTATTGATCTACCATCACAAACTGATATACTATGCATCTTGTAGTATAGTATGTAATATCCAACATAATATTATTCCCCCAATAATTATAGAAATGGTCACTATATCTTTTTTTAATTCCATGATTTATAAGGAATTTAGAGTTATGATAATCATCAACATGTTCTTTCATTTATTGTATAGTAGATTGGATACATAACATTGAACAAAAACAATGTACTCCCTATTGATATTTATAAAACATTGTAAAAATTCAATTTTTATAACATATTAATTATATTGTAACATAGGATCATTTCATAATTCATTGTTTATTTTTCTAGAAGTTAATAGTGAAAATTTATTTGGGATCAATTTGATAATGTCCCTTTCCATATGAAATCCATGTCTCCCATTACAATTTCCTTGTCCAATAGAACTCATTAAAATATCATTATCTTAATAAAACTAGGATCATTCCAAATTAATTCATAAAATGAAAGATTTTTATATTTTAGGGTAATAAATATAATAATTTTTTTACATAATAATAAAAATCCATATCCTTTGAATCATGTTCATTTTCTTTTAGGTGAATGTGTGCTTTTGGATTTGCTGGTATATGTATATATAAATCTATACCTTGTAGATATAATGGCTCTATATCATTAATTAAAATATAACTATAATTAAATCACAATAATGGGTACGATGAGTATACTTTTGAGTATTTAACTTTGTACATTGATAGGTAATCCACTTTTCATTTTTCATGAATACATGACAATGTAAATTTCTGTATTCATCCCTATAAATGAAAAATCCTTATCTGATTGAGGATAATTTTCATATAGCTACACAAATTAATCTCTTTTTCAGTTGATGGAAACTATCATCACACCCTTTTGTCCAGATTAACATAATTTCCATTCATGTTTACAAGGTTATTGGGTTATAAATCCATTTAATGTTTTTCGAAAACCTTATATAGTATATTGTAAGACTAAGAAAACTAAAAGACCTAGTTAGTATTGTTGGATATGGACTCTCTTATATGAATAATATATTAATCGGATCAACTAATATTTCTCCACTGGTTTGAATGTGTCCAAGGAATTATATATGATGTAACCAATACTAAATTTTAATGAATTTATCAAAAAAATATTATTTTCAAAGAATTTGTAATATGAGCCTTGTATTTTCCTTATATTCCTTAGGAATTTTTAAATATATCATAATTTACTCAACAAAGACTGCAACAGTTTTACATTGTTATTTATAATGATTCTATTCATCAAATTCCTACATTTAATGGGGAAATTAGATTATATAAAGGGTATAAAACTACTCACAAGGTTTATACCCTATTTAGAATGTAGCCATTTGAATATCCTATTTCTTCACCCTCAATTCATTATATGATGATTTGAGGTAAATTTTGATGAATAGTAAATCCCAATAAAGCTGGTAAAATAAAACATCAATCCATAGAAGAGGGTATGAGTTCTTCATTATGATCCCATTAAGTTATCTATAATCCCATCAAATCCAAATTGATTCCCAATACATTTTTTCAAAGAGAGAAGATTCTCCCCAAGGAGACAATCGTGGTTCAATAAAACCATTGTCCAAAAGATCTTATAGTTGTTTTTTAGGTTATTCTAATTTAACTTATTCTATTTTATATGGGGTCTTCTACACTTCTTTGGAGCATGTTAGGAGAAAAATGGATAATTGTACCTCACATTATATAGTTAGTTCATATAATTCATCTCAAAATACAATAATTAATTCCTATGAACTTTTTACATTTCATATCTCTATAATATTACATTATCCATCTTTAATCATTCATTCCCATAAATAAGGCTATTAGATTTGGTTTGGAAAAAAACACAGCTTGGGATATATCTCTGTTTTATTTAAATTATTATTATTCCTTCAAGACAATTTTAATTTATTTACGTCTATAATTTATCATGGTATTAACATTATCAAGATAATATTTCCATTGTATTATTATAAATGACACCATTAGAAATAACCCCATGTCATTGTTGATATTATACTATCGCAATATAATAATTTAATCTATATGTATCCTCAAAACATGAATAAATCCAAAATGATTTTTAACTAACAAATCCATTTATATCAGTTTACTGTTTAATTCAATGTTAATTAAGAATTTGAATGAACTAATATTATGGGGGAACAATAATTAACAAATTTACATTATAGATACATGTATTCAATGATTGTACATTCTTAAACATCATTCAACTTTTTAACATCAGACATCATGATTGAAAAGTCACAACAATAGTCCCTCATCCTCTGTTGGGGGTGATAGTGGTTTCCATACATTATCTTTAAATTTGGTATTTTGATTAAAAATTTTATATTCTTCTCCCACATTGATGAATTATATTATAAGTTATTATTACACCATTTATCCGCTTTCATTTGTATTCTAATCACATGGAATTACAAATCTATGATTGTTTTAAGATATATGACCACCTTCTTATAAATATAGAACATTAAAATACCTTATATTAAATTCCATGAATTTTTCTTCCAAAATTTGGGGTACATGAGCTGTTGAAAGTTTAATTCATATATTTCATTGAAAAAAATTACCAATTTTTTTTTAATATTACACTTTTCTTATCATTTAATCTTGGATAAATCTATGTAAATCGACACTCAATTTTCACATTGATATCACACCACACTATATCCTTATAATTTTTACTATTTTGGGATGCCAAATATTCTTATATATTTGGTCTATTTTACCAAATAATTGATAAAATTTCCATCATAATCAATGAGGGTTCCCAATGTGTATTGGTAATTCCTTGTAATTCAATTTTCATAACTTCAATCTGATTCACACTCTCCTTTATATTCAGCTCAAAAAATTCCCATTCTATATTATATTAGAGAATTGAAGAAAATTAATAGTTCAAAATGACTCTTTGAAATCTAACTACTCCATAGATTCAAATTTATCCATAAAATTCATGTTTTTATTAGTTACTACCATTTATAATCTTCTACCTCTTCGAGGTATTATATAAAATTATTGTTCTGTAACACATAATAGTTGATTTGAAATACATATTTTCTACTGTGTAGATCCATTTTTAATGATTAGTGGAATATAGGGTCCCCTATAAGCCAGTGTTCATTGAGGTAAAAGGATTAAACAAATAATTTATCCTAAGGTGAGGAATATAGATGATCTCCATAGTTATGTTTATTATTAATAATTTGAGATAATTGATTCAACATCAACATGAATGTTTTAACTATATCATCCATTATATTTGGATGTTTATTATTTCATTATTCATCACATAAATTATTTATATTGGTCCTTATATATCACTCGATTTACTAAAAAGAAGAAAACCTTATTGAGGAAATTTTCACTTTTAGAAATCTTATGATAATAATACTAAATCTGACATTAATCCTAATATTTTTTTAATATCAAATGTATAGTCTTATAGACATTACTATAGAAAACATGATTGCACGAGCCTTCGACAAATTTTTTTTGCCTTTGATATTTTCTCGATGAATAAATGGGGTTAGTTCTCAGAACCCCGATGATGCTAGGGAAGAATCACCCAAATCATTAACCAATGTGGGAAGGACCATATGTCATACATTAGTTCTATTCCAATAGAGCATATTCCCTGATATAAATGGAAGTAATGCTCATCATGTCGACCACAAATGCGATGTTTTTGATGAAATACTTCACATAAAAATTCCCTTGTGGGAGAAACTCTATGAACCTAAACAATGATTCATAAAAATATACCCATATCAAGGACGAAACTCTAAGACCTTAAACTATGAGTCATAATGGATTCACCCAGGATATGGTCCAAAATCTATGACTTTGAATTATGAGTGAAAGTGTACGTATGATGTGGTGAAAACTCTATGACCTTAAACTATTAGTTAATAATGTCCTGAAGGTCCAAACTCGATGTCATAAAACTACGAGTCATAAAAAAACTTCCTTATATATTGGTCCATGTAACACCCCAAGATTTTATGAAAAATATTCGTTTTAATTTCATTAATGTCTTGTGTTGTGTGCTACACCAAAAGGAGCTTGCACAACATGCATCCTTGACTTGCCTTGTATTACACGCAATCGCGACCTTCCTCTATAGCGTGTGTAGTACGCAATACTGAGTTTTACTAAACAATGATATGCTATTAAAATATTATTAAAACTGGCCATTATTAATAGTAATAACCACTTTTTTAAATTTTTTAAATTTTATTTTTCAAAATAGACTTCATTTTTGGATTCGGATTATCGAAATTAGCTTAGGGTGAGATTTTGGTACTTTTCGGATAACTTTCATATTATGATGAATAGTGAAAATTACTAAATTTTAATTAAAGACAACTTTTTTTAATCGAAATAATTAATAGTGATAAATTATTAATTTGAGTGGTTTTAAATTATATTTAGAATAGATTTTTACAATTTAATAAAATGTTGGTCATTGGATTTAATTTCACATTTATACCAGATATAAACAAGTGCCAATCTTTTGATAGTTATTATCTCTTAAAAACGCGCTATTTGTTTTGACGACGGGAATTAATTTTTAAATTAGTTAATGTAACTGATAGGTTTTTAATTTGATAAAATATAAATCATTTTTGAATTCATAATATCAAATATAGCTTAGGCCAAATATTTGGTATTTTTCTGGAAACTTTCATTTTTTGATGAATAGTGAAAACACTAGGCGGTAGTTAAAAAAATTGATTTTTTCATAAAATTTAATTTTAACGCTTCTGTGAGTGGAATTTTAAAAATCCAAGAAACATGGTTAACATTAAGGACTAAAATGTGGTTCAATGAGATGAAAATAATTTTTGGTGAATAGTAACTATTTACTTTTTTTTACCAGGATTAAACGTAAATAGGGAAATTAAGGGTAAAAGTGTTATTATTATTACCCTAACACATGGCCTAATTCTATTGGATAAGTTTAACTAGACCAAAAACAACCTTAGGAATAAAATATGACCAACTAGGATCACTTGGATTAGATTAGGTCATTTACTATCAATTTATTTCAAGAAGGGTTAAAATAGTTAAAATCAAAGTTTAATAAGTAAATCATTTTTAATATGGGGTTATACATATGATAAATTCGACTATAAATATTATTTAGAAATATAAAGAAATCTCATACATAATGGTATTTTATTTGTAATTTTTATACATTATATAAGTTAATTTATTTGTGACACAACGATGATGCAGTAATAATCTTATTAATGAAATATTGACATAATTGATGTTATAAATACCCAAATAAATGTAATTTGAGACTTTTTATAAATTAGACTAAATTTACTGGTTAATATGACATGTTATTATTGATTTAATTTACTTGGTTCGAACTAATAATTCTTTTATGATTTTCACAAAAATCAATTACTAAATAGTGTCAAAATTGACATAAAACAGTTATTAAAACAGATATTATATTATTAATTGTTATTTTATTCCTAAAAATCTAATGTTTGTCCAAATGACTTATATACGATTTTATATATTAATAATAAACAACTTTGGATTCGTTTGGCTTGTTATTGTAAGTTTATTAACCTTATAGTGTAAGAACACAAGAAGACACGGTAAAAGTAACATTATTTAACTTAATGTTAAAACTAAATGATAAGGTTAAAATAGGAACCTAAACTTGTCTAAATTCTATTGTATGAGAGTATTTCAACCCATACCCACCTTATCTTCGAAATATATCAATTTGGAGCTATTAAAAACCGAATTTGACTTTATAATAAAATAATATTTTTTGTTATTCCAAAGGTGCCTCTCTCCTCCCTTATAAAAGGGAACATCCTCCCTCTCTTCCACATACCACTTTGGGCCTTCAGGCTCGGCCACCCCCTGCCCAATTCTCTTATCCCCTTCCCTAGAAATATCCTAGGGGTCCTGGTATTCTTCAATGACCAATTTTAGTTACCTAAGAGGAGGTCTCAAAGAGGCGCTTCAAAGATTAGGTAATTTCCGTTACCGATTCTTTCACCTTTATTTCTTCTTCCACTTATTCTTATTAGGTTGTTTCATTATGAAGTAATAAAATAAGTATCACTCATATACTTATATATTATTATAATTGTGAAACAACCCTATTTCACCATCTATCCATCCTACGGAAAACGAAATCACCGCGCGTGCGTACGTACGAAATACCGTCTCCATGCCGTGGTGTAATCTATTTTCCACCACCACCTTACATGGATGGGTATAATGGTGTAAATAATAACTATATATTATTATTGTAAAGTGATATTGATTCTGTAATAGTATACATAAACTCCAATAAAATTCCACGATCATGGGAACGATATCATCGCTCGTGCGTACGTACGGAATACCGTCTCCACGACGCGATGAGATTCATTATCAATGATTAACCATTCATAAATGATTATAAAGTATATATAATAAGTAATCATGAAATATATGACATAATAATGATACTGGATTTATGTATATATATATATATATGTTTTTCATCCAATTAATTCCATTCAATTCAATGAGGAAACGAAAACAACGTTCATGCGTATGTACGGCCTACCGTCTCCATGAACGGTGTATTTCTTTCCATTTATCGATCTATTATGTATATGTATATTCTGAATTTATATTATATATAAATCATGTTTTGCATTCTAGATGTATGTAATCATGATCTATGTAATCATATGTATAATTACAAGTCAAAACATGGACGACAAATGAAACAGTTTTACCCAAAATGCTATTTAACATGGAATTTACAAAAGAACGGGTAATATAAAGGCATAAGTGAACCCTATATGATATCATAACATTTAATATGATTCTGTAATAAGTCAATAACATTATTTAAATCATTATACAGGAGTTTCGGATACGTACAAATCATATCAGACCTAAGGTAAGGGATAATTTTGCAAATCTCATTTTTATCTGAGATTGCTTATTCATAAGTAATTACTGGGGTTATTTCTATCATCCATGTCCATGTTTTATAAAATTATTTTCATGTATGTTTAAAGTCCTTTTTACCCATTTTTGACCTTTACTACATGGTATGTAAGGAATCATTCTTTTGTTTACGTTACGAGGTACTTTTTGACTTTTCCGACAAAAGTACGAGGAGAATGTTATTTTTAACTTATACGGTGTGAACGGATTTTTACAGTTTCATAACGCCTCATTTTCAAGAAGATTCCTCTAAAAATTGCATGATTATTTTCAAAAAAAAAACCCTTTTCTTTTAAAATTGCATGGAATTTTTTGAAAATAAAATCATTTTAAATAAGAAAGGATATTTTCCTCAAGAATTCATTTCAAGTGTTCTGCCAAAACTATTTTCCATCTAATATGACATTATTTCATATGTGTATGTTTCAAGTTCTATGTCTATATGATTTAAATGGTTTCAATTTTCTTATGGTGAAATGATATCAAAATTTTTTGGATTATTTTATGATGTCATGATGTTTAAGAATCCCATTTTATTACATGGGTTATTCTATGATGTATGATTTCTGATTTTGTGGCACATGAAAGAATGATTTCATTATGAGTTGGGTGGGACCTATATATCCCTACAATTCATTGGGTAATGATTTATATATCATGAGATAGACATGGCTGGAATGGAAAGTTAAACTAGTTCAGTAATACAGGACTGGAACGAGGTGTGAACTCGATTCAGAAAGGGACTTTGTCCACTAAGATGGTCTTAGCAGCAATGCCTTGGCTACTATGGAAATCATATCATCTGCTTAATGGTTTCCATAATTACATGTTTTATTCCCATGATATTTAATCATTATTAATGTTTCTTTATGATCTATGCCTTACGTACTTCCATGTTTTATGTCATTTCTCACTCTTTTGATGTTTAAACATTATGTTCATGTTTTTAAGTTCAAATGTATATGGTATGTTTTATTTTATCCATGCTTACCCTTACTGAGCATTTGAGGTCATCCTTTTTATGTTCTATTTTCCCTAGGATATAAAGAATGGTTTTAGGTAAGAATAATAAGGGAATATCTTTATGGGAGATGTTGAAGATCTTTCACCACGATTAGAAGATTACGTTCCAAGTTTCCAAAGACACTAAACTATTACTGTCCTTGTGTGTCTCTTTTTGTTATGTATTAAGTATTCCGCTAAAATAATGTAATGTCCATGTACGTCAAGCTTCGGGTCTCTACAGTTGGTATCAAAGGAAAGGTTTAGTCAACCTTTGGAAACTAGGATGCGAAAACTTTAGTGAAATCCCTAGAGATATTTCTATGGTATGTCTAGGGATGTCCCTAAGGATTAGAATACGTATAGGTTATAGTCCTAGAATTACGGTAACAATCTTAGAATTAAACATAAGATATTAGGTATTGAGGGTACTCCCCCTTTATTATGTTGTTTTCCCTAGCATGATTTTTTCCTCTCACACTATTCATTTTGGGTTTTAGATGATGGCTGGAACCCGAAGGAACCGTGTTGATCAATGCAATGGACAATGCAATGATTGTCCTCCTGAACAAACAAATGATATGGGAGATGGAGTGAAAAATATTATTTCTATACATACACAATCTATGAATCTTTCTGGATGTCCAAATGAGTAGATAAGGGAACAATATTCTATTGAGTCCTTCATTAGGCATCGTCCACCTTCTTTCAGTGGGTCTTCTGATCCACATGTTGCTGAAAAATGGATCAGTAACACCGAAAATATATTTTCAGTTCTTCAATGTTCTGAACATGATAAAGTCATCTAAGCAGTATATCGTTTGGAAGTTGAAGCTGATCAATGCTGGAATCTTATCAAGAATACGAGGCCAAGAGATGAAATTGAGTCCATGGAATAAGATGAGTTCAAGAACTTATTTTTCAATAATTACTTCCCTCGTATTCTTCAAACAAAGATAGAGAAGGAGTTTCTTGAACTAAAGCAAAAGGATGATGAATCTGTTGGTGTATATGAAGTGAATTTTACAAGGCCTGCAAGGTATGCATCTGGCTTTATCATCCAACCTGAAAGTAAAGTTGATCGATTCTTCAGTGGCTTAAAAACAAATCTTCGAAGGGCATTAGCTATAAGAGACTTCATTAGCTATGAAGAAATTGTGCGTTGTGATATCAAGGTAGAAATGGAAGTTGGTGTTACTTATCCATCTCATAGTTTTGACAAGAAACGAAAGATGGAGTTCATGGAGAAATCTCAGAATAATGGTGAAACAAAGATGAATGTTTCCTTATGCTCAAAGTGTGGAAAGAAGCATTGAGGAGATTGTCTTAAAGGGACTAGAAAATGTTTTCAGTGTGGAAAAGAAGTTCATCGAGCAGCTGAGTGTCGAAGTAATGGAAAAAGGGTTTATAATGATGTGGATAAAGAAAAGAATGCACCACCAACACTTCAATGCATCAAGTGAAAGGAAATGGGGAATTATGCTAATAAATGCCCTAATCCAAGGGTTAGTGTTGATCGACATGAGAAACCACTTAAGGAAAAGGACAAAGGGAAGTCACATGCAATAACTTTTGGCGATGTTGAATATGACAACGATGTGGTGGAATGATTAAGTGTTTATGTAATGGGATTCAAAAATAATGTTGTATATAGTATCATGGAATATTGTATTATTTCTGTATTGGTCTATTGTGGTTTTCAATGATTTTATGGTACCGGTAACCATGGAAAGTGATTGATATATTTTTGGAAAAAAGGATGATATGCGCATAATAAAGGGAAAATGAGAAAATGAAATGTTTGACAGTATTCATGAGCTCATGAATGATATAAGGAGAAGGTTATATCATGGTTGGAGTGTATAGAATTTTTGGATTTTGGTATGTTGAAAGATTTAACTTTTGACAGCATTCATGTTTTCACTAAGGTTTAATGGGTATTCAATTTCCAAGAGAATACAGGATTAAGGTATTCACATGATTGGAATTTTACCAACAAGATATATGGGGGATAAATGATGGTATTCACATGCTTGGTTGATGACATTTCAAGTAATCGTTTTCTTTATACTATGAGCTTGGACCTAAGTATTTTAGATAAGCCTAATGATTAGAATGGATTATGTTGGAAATAATTTTGTATTGTTTAAGGATAGAACTTTTTTTCTATATTATTGATGGGATGTTATAGTAATATAGCTTTAGAAAAAGGACAACCTACAGGATGGGCGACAGCCCATCGCGTCAGACAAGACTGTGGGAATCGAACCCATAACCAAAGTGCGACTGGCCTTTATCACCTACCACTGGCCTACAGGAACTCCCTGTTTAGTAGAAACTAGTTTTATTATATTAATCAGTATGATATATGAAGTATAAGTCCATTTTAAGAACCATATATGATTAGTCTCACTACAGATGGACTTATGTATTTTTTGATAACTTTTCTAACCTTTTGATTGAGATAGATGGAATGACCCATCATTCTATCACATGATCTTCTAACACGTCACGAATGACAAATTGAACTTCATTTCATTAAGAGATGAAGTGGAAATTGTCCAAAGAATGACCAACAGTGAGACTATACCAAAATCACGAAAGTATTTCTTCTAATTCCAATTTCATCAACTTTAGGGAAATGATCTTGAAAAACAAAAATGTTTTCCTAGTGCTCTTATATCTGATGAATCAGATGGTACCTTAGATCTTCAAAAATTTATGGCTTTATGATTTATGGCTTTTCCATGGCCATGTTCTCTACCACTCTCCATCCGAACATGGTGGTTAAATTTCTCTTCCATATCCATATTTTCACCTATGTGGAACCCTAGTGATTAATTTATTTGGGTAACCATTACGTTTCATACTTTTGTTTTCAAAGATTGGTTTTGGTATTCCTTTTTATGATGTGAGTTTCTATTAATGAAACTTTCGAGTAGTAAACCATTTATAACCCGAACGAATTTCGAGGGTGAAATTCATTTTAAGGGGGTAGAATGTAACACCCTGAGATTTTAATAAAAATATTCTTTTTAATTTCATTAATGTCTTGTGTTGTACGCTACACCAAAAAGAGCTTGCACAACATGCATCCTTGACTTGGCTTGCATTACACGCAATCGCGACCTTCCTCAATAGCGTGTGTAGTACGCAATACCGAGTTTCACTAAACAATGATATGCTATTAAAATATTATTAAATCTAGCCGTTATGAATAGTAATAACCACTCTTTGAAATTTTGTAAATTTTATTTTTCAAAATAGACTTCATTTTTGGATTCGGAATATCGAAATTAGCTTAGGGTGAAATTTTGGTACTTTTCGGATAACTTTCATATTCTGATGAATAGTGAAAATTACTAAATTTTAATTAAAAACAACTTTTTTTAATCGAAATCATTAATAGTGATAAATTATTAATTATAGTGGTTTTAAAGTTCATTTAGAATATATTTTTACAATTTAATACAATGTTGGTCATTGGATGTAATTTCACATTTAAACCAGATATAAAAAAGTGTCAATCTTTTGATAGTTATTATCTCTTAAAAAAAAGCTATTTGTTTTGATGACGGGAATTAATTTTTAAATTAGTTAATGTAACTGATAGGTTTTGAATTTGATAAAATATACATCATTTTTTAATTCATAATATCAAATATAGCTTAGGCCTAATTTTGGATATTTTTCTTGAAACTTTCATTTTTTGATGAATAGTGAAACCACTAAGTGGTAGTTAAAAAAATGAATTTTTCATAAAACTTAATTTTACCACTTCTGTGAGTGGAATTTTTAAAATTCGAGAGACACGGTTAATATCAAGGACAAAAATGTGGTTCAATGAGATGAAAATAATTTTTGGGGAATATTAACTTTTTACTTTTTTTACCACAGTTAAAAGTAAATAGGGTAATTAAGGGAAAAGTGTTTTTATTATTACCCTAACACATGTACTAATTCTATTGGATAAGTTTAATTCGACCAAAAACATCCTTAGGAAAAAAATATGACCATCTTGGCCCACATGAATTAGATTAGGACATTTATTATCAATTTATTTATAGAAGGGTTAAAATAGGTAAAATCAATGTTTAATAAGTAAATCATTTTTAATATGGGGTTATACATAAGATAAATTCGACTATAAATATTCATTAGAAAGATAAAGAAATTTCCTACATAATGGTATTTTATTTTTAATTTTTATAAATTAAAAAAGTTAATTTATTTATGACACAACAATGATGCAGTAATTATCTTATTAATGAAATATTGACATAATTGATGTTATAAATACCAAAATAAATGTAATTTGAGACTTTTTAGGAATTTCACTAATTTTAAAGGTTAATATCACATGTTAGTATTTATTTAATTAACCTTTTTCGAACTAATCATTCTGTTATGATTTTCAGAAAATTAAATTACTAAATAGTGTCAAAATTGACAAAAAATAGTTTTTAAAACTAATATTATATTATTAATTGTTATTTTATTACTAAAAATATATTGTTTGGACAAATGACTTAGATAAGGTTATATATATTAATAATAAACAACTTTGGGTTCGTTTGTCTTGTTATAGTAAGTTTATTAACCTTATAGTGTAAGAACACAAGAAGACATGGTAAAAGTAACATTATTTAACTTAATGTTAAAACTAAATGATAAGGTAAAAATAGGAAACTAAACTTTTCTAAATTATTTGGGATGAGAGTAGTTTTACCCATAACCACCTTATATTCGAAATATAACAATTTGGAGCTATTAAAAACTGAATTTGGCTTTATAATAAAATAATATTTTTAGTTATTCCAAAGGTGCCCCTCTCGTCCCTTATAAAAGGGCACCTCCTCCCTCTCTTCCACACACCACATTGAGCCTTCAGGCTCGGCCAAACCCTGACCAATTATTTTCTCCACTTCCCTAGAAACATCCTAGAGGTCCTGGTCTTCTTCAAAGACCAATTTTAGTGCCCTCAGAGGAGGTCTCAAAGAGGCGCTTCAAACAAGAGGTAATTTCTGTTACCGATTCTTTCACCATTATTTCTTCTTCCACTTCTTCTTCTTAGTTTGTTTCAGTATGAAGTAATAACATAAGTATCACTAATATACGGATATGTTATTATAAGTATGAAACAACCCTATTTCACCATCTATCCATCCTACGGAAAAAGAAATCACCGCACGTGCGTACGTACGGAATACCGTCTCCACGCCGTGGTGTAATCTGTTTTCCACCACCACCTTACATGGATGGGTATAATGGAGTAAATAATAACTATATATGATTATTGTAAAGTGATATTGATTTTTTAATAGTATACATACACTGCAATAAAATTCCACGATCATGGGAACGATATCATCGCTCGTGCGTACGTACGAAATACCGTCTCCACGACGCAATGAGATTCATTCTCAATGATTAACCATTCATAAATGATTATAAAGTATATATAATAAGTAATCATGAAATATATGAAATAATAATGATACTGGATTTATGTATATATATATGTATGTCATCCAATTAATTACATTCAATTCAACGAGGAAACAAAAAAAACGTTAATGCTTACGTATGGCCTACCATCTCCATGAACGGTGTATTTATTTCCATTTATCGATCTATTATATATATGTATATCCTGAATATTTATTATATATAAATCATGTTTTACATTCTGGATGTAAGTACTCATGATCTATGTAATCATATGAATAATTACAAGTCAAAACACGGACGACAATTGAAACGGTTTTACCCAAAACGCTCTTTAACATTGAATTTACAAAAGAACGGGTAATATAAAGGCATAAGTTAACCCTATATGATATCATAACAATTAATATGATTCTTTAATAAGTCAATAACATTATTTAAATCATTATACAGGAGGTTCGGATATGTACATAGCATATCGGACCTAAGGTAAGGGATAATTTTTCAAATCTCATTTTTATCCGAGATTGCTTATTCGTAAGTAATTACTGGGGTTATTTATATCATCCATGTCTATGTTTTATAAAAGTGTTTTCATGTATGTTTAAATTCCTTTTTACCCATTTTTGACTCTTACTACATGGTATGTGTAACGCCCCGACCCCAGCTACCCAGAGTCGGTGCATTAATTACATAACATTGGCATGATCACAAGAAAGATCAAATCCCGAAAGACCGATTAGTTTAGTAGCCTTGGAAACACTAGATATATTCATAAGTTTTACATTACATCATAAAATGAAAAACTACTACAACAACATAATATTTCCAACGTCCACACTATAAACCCCTCATAATATCCCTGCAAGTCAATCATAATTTACTTCTTCACTACCTGGGAAAAATAAAACATAGAAAAGGGGTGAGCTCAAATGCCCAGTAAGGATAACAATATAGCGGAACATTCAAAATAAGCATAAACATTTAAGGCAATGAATTACTAAAACAAAAGCCTTTTAAAATTGAACTTCAACATAGTATGGCAAAAGTAAAATGAAATAATGCCATTTACTTGTTCACATGGATATTCTACTAATCGAATAATCACATGCAATATCAATAACCACTTTCATAATGTTGGAATGCATAATGCCAGACTATCATAACCACATAGCCAAGGCCTCGTGCCAAGACTACAAATAATATTTTGTCAAGGCCTTGTGCCAAGACAGTAGTTTGTCTCATGAGACCTACCGATGCATCGAGGAGCTATAGCGGGCTCCACCCGTCACTTATTAAGTCCAATGCATTCCCATATGAAAAGGTTTAAAAATAACATAAACATTCGTATTAAAACTAGCATACGAAATGTCAATAATTTCACCATAAACTATGAATGGTATAAAAATAGCACATCCACAGTCAAACATATCACAGAACCTTCAATACAATATAGAAGTTTTATATCATAATAAATCAACTTCAAATAATCTTATAATCCATCAAAGGATGTTGACATAGATGAAATCAAAATTCTTTTTAAAGAAGTATCTCCTTTTATTTTGAAATCATTTAAGATCCATATAAAATAAAACATTTTCTTTGAAAATATTCTTATAAGCTTGTATGGAAAGCTTCGACGATTTTATAACGGCGGAAAATAACCGCACCCGCCGTAGAAGTTAAAAAAACATTCTTACCTCAATTCTGTCGAAAAGGTTAAAAAGGACCTTGTTTTGAAAACGATGGAAAGATTCCTTTATAAACCTCTTATAAAAAGTCAAACAAGGGTATAAATGACTTTAACCCATATTCTTGTAAATAGTAAAAATGTTTTGAAATACATTTTGAAGAAACATGGATGTGGATGATAACGAGATCCCAGTAGATTATTACGTATAAACAACCTCGGATAAAGAAGAGATTGTGAAATAACCCTTACCTTGTACTTTTCCTTGGTTGGGGTAGGTTAAACTCCTGTATAATGGTGAAATAATTGTTATTAAATTATAAAAGAATCATATACATTAATATGATATCATATATGATCTTTTAATATTGATAATATCTTAGTATTATCGTCGTTTCGTGTGTTAACGTACTCATTTTCTTTTATATGTTTTGTTACATAGGTCATGTTTGTTGTATCTTATTCATATCCAGAATGATATAAAGTCCTTAAACATCATTTTTAAATCATTAAATGATAATTATACTTGAATGGATATGATGGAGGATGAATCTCATCGCGTTCGTGGAGACGGTAGTCCGTACGTACGCACGAACGCTACTTCCATTTAATTTTTATTTTAAAAGAATCGAATCCAAATGATACATAGGTATATTACTATTCTAGTATAATATAATATTTTATATATGTTACTTAATTTCATTAACACCATCCTTTATATGTTCCATGTGTGGTATGAACGAGTCATATCATTTTAAGGGGGCGGTAGTACGTACTTCCTCAAATGAAATTATCGTATGTATATACAACATGAAACGAATAATGGTATGAAATAAAATGGAATTACAGAAGCTTATATATAAAATATATATCATTAATATCATATTTAATTACAGTTCCATCATAATGGCCACCATGAGAGGCGGTAAGATGTATTTGAACAATCATCGTTTCGTGAGGCGTTAGTTTGCCATCCACAGAAACATTATGTTCATCATCCATTAGATGGAGTTGTGTGTATGTGTAGTTTGAATCCTTCTTATAACAACATCCTAGTATATTGAGGATACTCGTGTTGTTACAAAAGAAACTAAATAAAAAGAGTTTGGGGGTTGGAGAAGCAAAATAAATGAAAATAATTTAAGCGAAATCGTTACCTTTAATTTAGGTAACTCACTTTGGTTGGAACCAAAGGACTTATTGAAATGCTTTCTGCCTTAGGGGAAGCTTCAAGGAGGAGGAGAGGGATGTGGGGAGCTTAGTTGGGCAGAGTTTGGACGATCCAAGTGGCTTGAGAGGTGTGAAGAATGAGTAGAAGTGGTCTACATTTATAAGGGAGAGGAGGGGCTCTTTAGGAAAGAGTGAAAGTATTACTTTATAATATAATTATATTCGGTTTATAATTTTCCAAAAATCATTGAGGTCGAAGATAAGATGACTCATATTCTAAATAACATCAACCAATAAGAATTGGACAGGTTTTAGATAATATTTTAATCATTATAATCTTATTTATTTAAATGATTTATTAATGAGGTAAACATTGCATCATTATTGTGTCTTTAATAATTTAACTTATTTGATGTCTAAAAATTATAAATAAACTATAATCATGTAGGAAATCTTTTTAGCTTTCTAATGAATATTTATAATCGAAAATCCAACATGTATAACCCTATGTAAAAATTGTTCTTCTAAAAGATGTAAGCTTATGCCATTTTTATTTTTATTTTAACTTTATTAATAATGTGTCCCTACCACATACAAGTGGCTCCAAGGGGTCCCCAAATTGACCCAAGGATGCTCATGGTCGGGTATGTGTCCACCAATAAGGTTAGGACACGTTTTAGGGTAACTATGTATTATTATAATATTAATTTTTAACCCTTATTTACCGGATTTACCCTTTAACCATGGTAAATAAAATATTTACCGCAGTAATTATTCAAATTGTCTAAAAATAAAAGTTACCTATTTACACAATTTAAACATCCTGATTCCAAATATGGAATCCATTTTCCTAAATTCAAAACACAGAAGTGGCAGAAATTAATTTAAAATTAATTCCCGCTGTCAAAACAAAAAGCGTGTTTTTAAGAGATAATAACTATCAAAAGATTGACACTTGTTTATGTTCGGTTTAATTGTAAAATTATGTCCAATGACCAACATTATATTAAAATGTAAAAATATATTCTAAATATACTTTAAAACCACTAAAATTCATAATTTATCACTATTAATTATTTTTATTAAAAAAGTTGTTTTTAATTAAAATTTAGTAATTTTCACTATTCATCAAAATATGAAAGTTATCCGAAAAGTACCAAAATTTCACCTTAGGCTAAATTCGATATTCCGAGTCCAAAAATGAAGTCCATTATCAAATATAAAATATATATAATTTCAAAAATTAGGTATTACTATTCACAACGGCTAGTTTAATTAGTTGTGGTGTGTGTTAGAACTCGAGGTTGCGTACAACACACGCTATCGCATTATTCGAAGGGAAACGTACCGTAGAAGCTTGGGGTGTTACATTCTCCCCTCCTTCAAATAATTGCGTCCTCGCAATTTCTAGGGTATTACTGCATAAAAAGACTCGGGTGGTTCTTCATCATAAGTTCCTCGGGTTCCCACGTTGCCTCTTCCATCTTATGATTTCTCCACAAAACTTTTACCAGACGCGTCGTCCGGTTTCTCAGCACTTGTTCTCTTGTATCAAGAATCCTGACGGGCTCTTCGCAATAAGACAGATCGGGTTCCAGTTCTAATTCCTCATAGGTGAGTACATGCGTTGGGTCAGGCATGTATTTTCTCAACAGAGATACGTGGAACACATCGTGAACTTTGGAGAGACTTGGCAGCATTGCCAATCGGTAAGCTACAGCCCCAATTCGTTCTAGAATTTCGAAAGGTCTGATGTACCTGGGACTCAATTTACCTTTCTTACCAAAACGTATGACTCCCTTCCACGGAGATACCTTCAGGAAAACATGATCACCGACTTGAAATTCCAAATCCTTCCTTCGATTATCGGCATAGCTCTTCTGCCTACTTTGAGCTACTTTGATGTGATTTTGGATTACTTTCACCTTTTCCACCGATTCCTCCACCAGTTCTGGGCCTACAAGTTTTCTTTCACCAACGTCATCCCAACAGGTTGGTGTACGACATCTCTTTCCATATAATGCTTCATATGGTGCCATCTGAATACTTGAATGGAAGCTATTGTTATAGGAAAATTCTACCAGTGGTAAATATTGTTCCCACATACCCTGAAAATCAAGTGAGCAAGATCTCAACATGTCTTCTAAGGTTTGAATAGTCCGTTCTGATTGTCCGTCTGTCTGAGGGTGGTAAGTAGTGCTCAAATGAAGTTCAGTATCCAGGGATTTCTGAAGACTTTTCCAGAATCTTGAAGTAAAACGGGGATCATGATCAGAAACAATCGATAGGGGTACTCCATGAAGTCTCACAACTTCATTAATGTATAGTCTTGCTAGACGTTCCAGGGGTAGATCTTCTCTTATAGCAAGAAAATGTGCTGACTTGGTAAGACGATCAACAATAACCCATATTGCATCGTTCCTTCTAGGAGTCTTTGGTAGCCCCATGACAAAGTCCATCGTAATATTGTCCCATTTCCACTCCGGTATGGGAAGAGGTTACATGACTCCTCCAGGCTGTTGCCTTCCAGCTTTCACTTGTTGACAAACCATACATCTTGACACAAAATCAGCAATCTCCCTCTTCATGTTGTCCCACCAAAAATGTTCCTTCAAATCTCTATACATTTTGGTGCTCCCAGGGTGTATAGAGAAATTGGAACTATGAGCGTCATCCAGCAATTCCCTTTTTAGATCAGGTATATTGGGAACACAAAGTCTCTTCCCGAATTTCAAAATTCCATCTTCATACACAAAGTCTCTCAATCTCCCATCATTCACAGCTTTTATCTTCTTCTGAAATTCTTCATCATCGGTCTGTGAACTCTTAATCCTTTCTAGTAAAGATGGTTTGGCAACCATTTGAAAAAGCATTGATGTTTCACCTTCCCTGGTTATTCCCATGTCCATCTTCTCTAGATCCATGAAAATTGGATCCCTTTCAATTCTCATCATGTTCAGAACTCCATGGTCTTTTCTGCTCAAAGCATCTGCTACTTTGTTTGCTTTCCTCGGGTGGTAGTGTATCGTGAAATCATAATCCATGAGTAATTCAAGCCATCTCCTTTGCCTCATGTTGAGTTCTTTTTGTGAGAAAATATACTTCAAACTCTTGTGATCAGTATAAATCTCACATTTTTCACCATAGAGGTAGTGCCTCCATATCTTCAAAGAAACGATCACAGCTGCTAACTCAAGATCATGAGTAGGATAGTTTTGTTAATGAATTTTCAACTGTCGTGATGCATAGGCAATAACTCTATCATTCTGCATAAGGACACAACCAAGTCCTTTCTTTGATGCATCACTATAAATAACGAACCCATCATTCCCCGATGGTAGAGTCAATATAGGAGCATTGACTAATCTTTTCTTCAATTCTTTGAAACATTCTTCACACTCTTTTGTCCAAACAAATTTAACCCCTTTACGTGTGAGCTTCGTTAATGGGTTAGCCAATCGGGCAAAATTCTGGACGAAACGTTGATAATAACCTGCTAAGCCAATAAAACTACGTACCTCAGTTATACTCGTAGGTGCTGGCCATTCTTGGATTGCTTTGGTCTGAGAAGGATCAACAGAGATTCCATCTTTAGAGACAATATGGCCAAGAAAAGTAATCTCCTGAAGCCAGAATTCACACTTCCTAAACTTTCCATATAATTCATGCCTCCTCAGAGTCTTCAAGATAATGCGCAAGTGATTTTCATGATCTTCGTAGGTTTTGGAGTATACCAAGATATCATCAATAAATACCACCACAAATTCATCGAGATACTCCTTGAAAACTCTATTCATCAGATCCATGAATACAGAGGGTGCATTAGTCAATCCAAACGGCATTACAGTAAACTCGTAATGCCCGTACCTGGTTCGAAATGCTGTCTTCGGAATGTCTTCCTTCTTTACACACAACTGATGGTATCCAGATCGAAGGTCAATCTTTGAAAAGTATTGAGCTCCATGTAGTTGGTCAAATAAATCATCAATACGAGGTAGGGGATACTTGTTCTTTATCGTTATAGCATTGATCTCCCTGTAGTCGATACATAACCTCATAGATCCATCTTTCTTTTTAACAAAAAGAACAGGGGCTCCCCATGGAGAAACACTAGGGCGAATAAATCCCTTATTACTCAATTCCTCTAGTTGTTTCTTTAGTTCGACTAACTCTACAGTGGCCATTCTATAAGGGGTCTTCGATATAGGCCTTGATCCAGGAATCAAATCAATGGAAAACTCAACTTCTCGTTCTGGAGGATGTCCAGGTAAATCTTCCGGAAATACATCTACAAATTCTTTCACAACAGGTACATCCTCTATTTGAACATTCCTTTCCTCACCGACAGTTATTTCATTCTCTTCCTCCCCAATAATTGAATTAAGTTGAGCTATTGAGGGTGGATCTAAATAAGAATTAGGTGGTGATGATTCTGCTCTAAAAATAAGGTGTCCCTTATCATTATCATCAAGAATCGTAACCTCTTTCTTCTTACAATAAATCTTCGCATCATAGTCCGAAAGCCAGTCCATACCGAGGATTATATCAAACTCAATCATAGGTATGACGATGAGATCAGCAGATAAATAAAATTTATGTGCTCTAATGGGGACTGATTCACAAAACATTGTTGCAACGATACTTTCCTTAGGAGTTTTAACTGACAACTCCCTTATTAAATCAAATTGGAAATATCTAATTTTCTTAGCAAACTGGGAAGATATGAAACAATGCGATGATCCAGAATCAAATAATGCATTTGCTAAACTTGAGGAAACCATTAAATTACCTGCCACCACGTCTTTCGGAGCTTCTACCTCAGCAGTAGTGATAGCATAAGCCTGGCCTTGATCCCTTGGCCTTTTCTGAGGTAATTTCTCCTGACGCTTAGGGCATTCATTCGCATAATGCCCCATTTTCCTGCAATTATAGCACTGAACATTGGTAGCTTCCTTCTTCCCCTTGCAATCATGAGCTTGGTGGCCTTTTTCACCACACTTGTAACAGACTCCCATTCCCTTCAAGCATGTACCAGGATGTTTCTTCCCGCATTTACCACAGGATGGATATTCAACCTTTCCCTTCTTCCCCTTATTTCCATTCCCAGATTGATCAGCAGGTCTCTTCTTCTCTTGCTTCGCTTTAAAGTCATAAGACTTAGAGAATTCCTTTTCGGTCTTGATAGCACATGAGACAATGTCTTCGTACGATGAAAAGGATTGTGAGACTAATGCTCGACGGAGAAATGGTTTTAACCCATCAAAGAAACGATCAATCTTACTTCTTTGGTTGCGAATATAATCACCAGCGTACCTCGCTATCCTTGTAAAGTTAGCCTCATACTTTGTGACATTCTCATCCTCCTTTTGTCTCAGACTCAGAAATTGGCTTTCCATATCTGCTCGATGGTCGCGAGGAAAGTATTTTTCTAAAAAAAGATCTTTGAACTCCCTCCATTCCATATTTGATACTTCATCATCTTCCTTCATATTTTGAATCAATGACCACCATTGATCAGCATCTCCAGTGAGGCGGTAAACTGCCATGATAACTTTTTCCCTTTCACTGCTCCCCAAAGCCTGAAATATTTTCTCTAGGGAAAATATCCATTGCTCAGCTACTAAGGGATTTGTATTCCCATTGAACGTTGGTGGTTGTTGTCTCATGAATCGATCTAACATTGATCCTCCATGCTGCGGATCAGGATGCTCCATATGGGTAAGGTTATTATTCATAACCTGAGTAAGTTGTCCCAGTATGGTGATTAGCTGATCAGCACCAGTTGCATCACCAGCCCCACTATAATTATCTTGAGCAGGAGGGCAATCCCTACATGGAGTGCGTGCATTGATACGGTTTCCATTTCTTCCACTAGGCGCCATTTCTAAACAATGGCATAAACTAGATCAGTTTATGAATCAAAATACATAATCCCATACTTATAAAACACTTAACATAAATTGAACTATTTATGGATATAATCCATAATCATAAAAATGTTTTATTTGAGGAAGTATATACTCATAAACCCTTCATAATGATTTGTAAATAAAATGAGAGTTATCCTAAGCATATCCCCCGGGAGTGTCGTAACCAAGAGTGTAGCAAGGCCCGTTGTCGTGCACCTGTTCCCGTTCGAGTCTAGCTCAAAGCGGTGTTTTCGGGTTTTACCCCTAGGTACATCTGTGCCAGAGCCGCCTCTACCTGCTCGTATCCAGACAGGGATGTATTGCTCGGAAAACTCACAAAATCTCTACAATACCAAAATTCTAGGAATTTCTTCTATACTAATCCTCAAAGTTCATCTTAGGTCTACGTGCTCTAATCAGAGTTTATCTAAATCTAGCTTCCATGGTTTGTACTAAACTTCCTCTGATACCAACTGTAACGCCCCAACCCCAGCTACCCAGATTCGGTGCATTAATTACATAACATTGGCATGATCACAAGAAAGATCAAATCCCGAAAGACCGATTAGTTTAGTAGCCTTGGAAACACTAGATATATTCATAAGTTTTACATTACATCATAAAATGAAAAACTACTACAACAACATAATGTTTCCAACGTCCACACTATAAACCCCTCATAATATCCCAGCAAGTCAATCATAATTTACTTCTTCACTACCTGGGAAAAATAAAACATAGAAAAGGGGTGAGCTCAAATGCCCAGTAAGGATAACAATATAGCAGAACATTCAAAATAAGCATAAACATTTAAGGCAATGAATTACTAAAACAAAAGCCTTTTAAAATTGAACTTCAACATAGTATGGCAAATGTAAAATGAAATACTGCCATTTACTTGTTCACATGGATATTCTACTAATCGAATAATCACATGCAATATCAATAACCACTTTCATAATGTTGGAATGCATAATGCCAGACTATCATAACCACATAGCCAAGGCCTCGTGCCAAGACTACAAATAAGATTTTTTCAAGGCCTTGTTCCAAGACACTAGTTTGTCTCATGAGACCTACCGATGCATCGAGGAGCTATAGCGGGCTCCACCCGTCACTTATTAAGTCCAATGCATTCCCATATGAAAAGGTTTAAACATAACATAAACATTCGTATTAAAACAAGCATACGAAATGTCAATAATTTCACCATAAACTATGAATGGTATAAAAATAGCACATCCACAGTCAAACATATCACAAAACCTTCAATAAAATATAGAAGTTTTGTATCATAATAAATCAACTTCAAATAATCTTAAAATCCATCAAAGGATGTTGACATAGATGAAATCAAAATTCTTTTTAAAGATGTATCTCCTTTTATTTTGAAATCATTTATGATCCATATAAAATAAAACATTTTCTTTGAAAATATTCTTATAAGATTGTATGGAAAGCTTCGACGATTTTATAACGGCGGAAAATAACCGCACCCGCCGTATAAGTTAAAAAAAACATTCTTACCTCAATTCTGTCGAAAAGGTTAAAAAGGACCTTGTTTTGAAAACGACGGAAAGATTCCTTTATAAACCTCTTATAAAAAGTCAAACAATGGTATAATTGACTTTAACCCATATTCTTGTAAATTGTAAAAATGTTTTGAAATACATTTTGAAGAAACATGGATGTGGATGATAACGAGATCCCAGTAGATTATTACGTATAAACAACCTCGGATAAAGAAGAGATTGTGAAATAACCCTTACCTTGTAATTTTCCTTGGTTGGGGTAGGATAACATCCTGTATAATGGTGAAATAATTGTTATTAAATTATAAAAGAATCATATACATTAATATGATATCATATATGATCTTTTAATATTGATAATATCTTAGTATTATCGCCGTTTCGTGTGTTAACTTACTCATTTTCTTTTATATGTTTTGTTACATAAGTCATGTTTGTTGTATCTTATTCATATCCAGAATGATATAAAGCCCTTAAACATCATTTTTAAATCATTAAATGATAATTATACTTGAATGGATACGATGGAGGATGAATCTCATCGCATTCGTGGAGACGGTAGTCCGTACGTACGCACGAACGCTACTTCCATTTAATTTTTATTTTAAAAGAATCGAATCCAAATGATACATAGGTATATTACTATTACAGTATAATATAATATTTTATATATGTTACTTAATTTCATTAACACCATCCTTTATACGTTCCATGTGTGGTATGAACGAGTCATATCATTTTAAGGGGGCGGTAGTCCGCAATTCCTCAAATGAAATTATTGTATGTATATACAACATGAAACGAATAATGGTATGAAATAAAATGGAATTACAGAAGCTTATATATAAAATATATATCATTAATATCATATTTAATTACAGTTCCATCATAATGGCCACCATGAGAGGCGGTAAGATGTATTTGAACAATCATCGTTTCGTGAGGCGTTAGTTTGCCATCCACAGAAACATTATGTTCATCATCCATTAGATGGAGTTGTGTGTATGTGTAGTTTGAATCCTTCTTATAACAACATCATAGTATATTTAGGATACTGGTGTTGTTACAAAAGAAACGAAATAAAAAGAGTTTGGGGGTTGGAGAACCAAAATAAATGAAAATAATTTAAGCGAAATCGTTACCTTTAATTTAGGTAACTCACTTTGGTTGGAACCAAAGGACTTCTTGAAATGCTTTCTGCCTAAGGGGAAGCTTCAAGGAAGAGGAGAGGGATGTGGGGAGCTTAGTTGGGCAGAGTTTGGACGAGCCAAGTGGCTTGAGAGGTGTGAAGAATGAGTAGAAGTGGTCTACTTTTATAAGGGAGAGGAGGGGCTCTTTAGGAAAGAGTGAAAGTATTACTTTATAATATAATTATATTCGGTTTATAATGGTCCAAAAATCATTGAGGTCGAAGATAAGATGACTCATTTTCTAAATAACATCAACCAATAAGAATTGGACAGGTTTTAGATAATATTTTAATCATTATAATCTTATTTATTTAAATGATTTATTAATGAGGTAAACATTACATCATTATTGTGTCATTAATAATTTAACTTATTTGATGTCTAAAAATTATAAATAAAATATCCTCATGTAGGAAATCTTTTTAGCTTTCTAATGAATATTTATAATCGAAAATCCAACATGTATAACCCTATGTAAAAATTGTTCTTCTAAAAGATGTAAGCTAATGCCATTTTTTTTTTATTTTAACTTTATTAATATAATGTGTCCCTACCACATACATGTGGCTCCAAGGGGTCCCCAAATTGACCCAAGGATGCTCATGGTCGGGTATGTGTCCACCAATAAGGTTAGGACACGTTTTAGGGTAACTATGTATTATTATAATATTATTTTTTAACCCTTATTTACCGGATTTACCCTTTAACCATGGTAAATAAAATAATTACCGCAGTAATTATTCAAATTGTCTAAAAATAAAAGTTACCTTTTTACACAATTTAAACATCCTGATTTCAAATATGGAATCCATTTTCCTAAATTCAAAACACAGAAGTGGCAGAAATTAATTTAAAATTAATTCCCGCTGTCAAAACAAAAAGCGTGTTTTTAAGAGATAATAACTATCAAAAGATTGACACTTGTTTATGTTCGGTTTAATTGTAAAATTATGTCCAATGAACAAAATTATATTAAAATGTAAAAATATATTCTAAATATACTTTAAAACCACTAAAATTCATAATTTATCACTATTAATTATTTTTATTAAAAAAGTTGTTTTTAATTAAAATTTAGTAATTTTCACTACTCATCAAAATATGAAAGTTATCCGAAAAGTACCAAAATTTCACCTTAGGCTAAATTCGATATTCCGAGTCCAAAAATGAAGTCCATTTTCAAATATAAAATATATATAATTTCAAAAATTAGGTATTACTATTCACAACGGCTAGTTTAATTAGTTGTGGTGTGTGTTAGAACTCGAGGTTGCGTACAACACACGCTATCGCATTATTCGAAGGGAAACGTACCGTAGAAGCTTGGGGTGTTACAGTATGTAAGGAATCTTTCTTTTGTTTATGTTACGAGGTACTTTTTGACTTTTCTGACAAAAGTTCGAGGAGAATGTTATTTTTAACTTATATATCATGAACGGATTTTTACGGTTTCATAACGCCTCATTTTCAAGAAGATTCCTCTATAATATTTCATGATAATGTTCAACAAAACCCTTTTCATTTAAAATTTCATGGAATTTTTTGAAAAGAAAATGATTTTAAAGAATAAAGGATATTTTCTTCAAGAATTAATTTCAAGTGTTCTTCCAAAACTATTTTCCATCTAAGATGAAATTATTTCATATGTGTATGTTTCAAGTAATATGTCTCTATGATTTAAATGGTTTCAATTTTCTTATGATGAAAAGATATCAAACATTTATGGATTACGTTATGATGGAATGATGTTTACGAATCCCATTTTATTACATGGGTTATGCTATGATGTATGATTTATGATTTTGTGGCACACGAAAGAATGATTTCATTATGAGACGGTTGTGACCTATATCCCCCTCCAATGCATTGGGTAAGTATTTATGTCTCATGATATAGACATGGCTGGAACGGAAAGTTAAACCGGTTCAGTAATACAGGACTGGAACGAGGAGTGAACTTGATTCAGAAGGCGACTTTGTCCACTAAGATGGTCTTGGTAGCAATGCCTTGGATACTATGGAAATCATATCATGTGCTTAATGGTTTCCACAATTACATGTTTTATTCCCATTCTATTTTATCATTCGTATTTTTTCTTTATGATATATGCCTTACATACTTCCATGTTTTATGTCATTTCTCAAGCTTTTGATGTTTAAACATTATGTTCATGTTTTTATGTTCAAATGTATATGGTATGTTTTATTTTATCCATGCTTACCCTTAACAAGAATTTGATCTCACCCTTTTTATGTTTTCTTTTCCCCAGGATATAAAGAAAGGTTTTTGGTAAGAAAAAAAGGGAAGATCTTTATGGGAGATGTTGAAGATCTTTCACCACGATTAGAAGATTGCGTTCCAAGTTTCCAAAGACACTAAACTATTATGGACCTTATGTGTCTGTTTTTGTTATGTATTAAGTATTCCGCTAAAGTAATGTAATGTCCATGTACGTCAAGCTTCGGGTCTCTACAGTCCAAACACTACAACACTGAACTATGATTCAAAAAAATTCCCCCTCATATAATAAGTCCAAGCTCTATAACCCTAAACTATGAGTAACAACTTCCCATAATTTCATGGTCAAAACAATATGACCTTAATATATGAGTTCTAACAAATCGTCATTGATAAGGTCTGAGATTTAAGATCATAAACAATGAGTAACAAGAAATGACCCCCAGGTCATGGTCCAAACTCTAAGACCTTAAACTTCGAGTCATAAAAAAACTCCTATGTTTGGGTCCAAACACTAAGACCTTAATTTATGAGTCATTATTATTTCCAAATGACATTAAACAATACGGAACATGTCTTCTCTATAAGACATTAAACTAAGTAGTTGAAAAATTCATAATTTAATGACAATAAACTGCATGGCCATTCACCTAACAATGTGTGACTTGATTCAGGCCCTCATAAGATACATTGTGGTTTGTCGATCTTCGATCCTAGAAAATCCCTACCAAGAAAGAAAATGAAAAGGCCCCCATCATATTTTATGTCTCCTCACACATGAAAATGAGACTCTGTAACCACCCCTTGTTTCTCTCATCGAGAATAAATCACATGAGCTTAGGACCGGTGTTATTGATTATCTTATGAAAGTAAACCAATGATCTGTATGGTAGGCCTGACACCCATATCAAGTAAAGTCAAAATTCCAACATGTGTACCTATAACATCTTACCGAAGATTGTAGGGCACCTCCAGAACAACAATTGGCTTGATTCCTGCTCTCACAATATATGTAGTGATGTTCAAATTCGACATCCTAGCCCAACCATCGGAAAAAATTTCTCTTTTCCCCCATGAGTGGGTTGGACCTATGTAAATGCTCAAAGATGGTCACCATTAATCATGGTCTGAGTATTCTCACATTCCTAGGAAAACCATTACCATTTTTCACAGTACGTTTCATGGGAAAACATGGATCCTCACAATCAAAAAAAGCCATCTCTTATATAAGGCCAGTGTCATGCAAACACCTTATATTGACTATTCATATCATGACCATGTGCCTCTGCATACGTCACCCACAAAAATGGATATTCATCAAAATAAAATTTGTCCCTATGAAATTCCTCACTTATCTCTGTAATCCCAATGGATTTCAAGCCTCATGTCATCCTTCTAGAGTCAAGTCTCCTTCAAGAATGTGGTTTACAACTTCTATCATCACTCACATCAAAGGAACTCTGGAACACCCTGACTGTGATTAACCTAAAACTTTTGAAGACCTCTACATGGCCAAAATCGTCCCAACTGCATGACATAAAACACCAAGTCAATCTATTTATCATAAATGTTCCCCTAATGTTGAGTTCAATATACATAGATGGTGACATGAAACCCTTGGGATTCCGTATTTCCCACACTGAGCATAAATCATGTGAGCTTAGGGATCATAGGAAGAGATCTTCATTGATATTATGGAAAAACCCCCCGAGAATTTGGTCTTACCATCACAACACTAAAAGGCATGTCACGGCTACCTCCCCCGAGAGGAACCCTGTGTACTAGCCATGTGATGTTAAATGGCCATGTTTCCCAAAGATAGAACACGTAAATCACCATATTTACCAGACAGATCTATGTAATGAATGTTGTTTTGTGAATAAATCACAGCCCAAATGTCCCCAATATTTCCTGGTATACCATTCCATATTCCAATCTCCATGCTTTATGTGATCTTGAATCCTTATAGTCCTCTGAGGCCACCTGTAATGGAATGATAGTGTCTTGGAGACACCTTTGATTGACTATGCATATCATACCTCGGTGGCTCTGTATAAGTCTCCCACAAAAATGGCCATCAATCATAGGAAAATACATCCCTATGAGAGTCCTCTCCTACCTTAGTACGCCCAATGGATTTCAAAACTCATTCCACACCTCCTAATTATAGTTCCCTGAAAGTCATGGTTTACTTTTCAACATTTCAAACATCCTGGATATATCGGAACACATGTGCCCAATTCACCTTTGGTCCCTTATGAGGTTTCTAAAAGATATGTTATCCACATGTGGGGAGTTGATCCATAGGAAAAGGAAGAGTTCCCCCCAGTCTTTTTGAGGTTTCCCTGAAAAATATTATCTATAAGTCCTCCTATTATGAGAATGGGATCTCCTTGTAAAATGTCATTCACTATATTCAGAATTTTTCAATCTTCATAATTGTCAAAGGCCATCATAGGAGGTAGTCTACTGTCCCAGGGACACCTTTCCTTGACTTTGCATTTCATGCCATAGTGGCTCTACATACATCTCCCAAAAAAATGGTCATCAATGAAAGGAAAATTCCTCTCTAGAATGGTCCTTTTCCTATCTCTATATGATAAAGTGACATTCACATCTGGTCACATCCCTGGATTTGGAAAAATTGTGGATAACGGATTATGTACATCTCTCTTCTCATGATCCACTTACATAGAATATACTCTTAGCTGAACTGACCTCTTTCCAGATAAACCTCAAACAATTATTAAATTTGCAGGAATGATTATCCACTGGAGGATGATGTGAATGCTCTTAATGTTCCTAGAAAACACTAATCCAACCAGTTACATATTGTGGCTCCCAACATCAAGATAAATGCAAAAAGTGGAAAATCCCACCAGTATGCAAGGAATGAAAGGCCAAAGTCCAACGTAAACATTTAATTGAATATTTATATCATGCCCTAGGGGCCATACATATGTCTCCAACAGAAATAGCCATCATGAAAGGATAATTCCTCCCTATGAGAGTCCTTTCCTACCTCTATACACCTAAAGCGGCTCTTGAGCCTCATGCATGTCCCTAATCCACAAATATAGGGTCATGGAAAATCCCTAACACATGTATGATGTATATTAGAACATTCCTGACTAACAGTACAGAGTCGGGGTCTTGCCCTGTTAAATTTATTCAATGATTTTTGACATAAAACATGAGTAATATGATTTAATGGATGGAATGCGGCCTACCATAGAAATAAGTGACTTTATGAAATCTAGATATGAAATCCGCCTAAGGAACCTCCAGGTAAATGTTGAATATCAGTTCTTGAACACAACATGCATTGAGCCATCAAAAAAGGTGAAAATGGTGTTATGTAAAAAACCTACCAAGGGTGGCCTAAGAAAAAGAAAAATTATTCTTGTTGAGCCTCTATCAAGCAGGATTTGGAAAAAATTATGGTAATAATGAAAAATACATAAAGGTTTAAGGGTTATTCTATTCAATCTCCTCAATAGTTTAACTATGATCAATTAGTCCCTTGGCTCCGAAAATATTAGAGCTTGATTTTTTTATCTTAGTAAACTGATGTCAGGTCATGGTTTAAAATTAAAAATTGACAGGAATAATCTTGACATGAAAAGGAGAAAAGATGAAATATAGAGGTAAAAAGTCCCATCACATTCCATGAAATATATGGTGGTAATCCAAATCCTAGACCCTCTCCTTGAGAAAAATATAATAACTTTACAGAAGAAATTCAGTGGAGTCGCAAAGTTGCATCAATAATTGGTGAGATTCTAATAATGGATTGGTGATGCTTCAATAAAATCGTAGTATCTTATTTTTCACTCACTCACAGCACCTCCACTTCTCTCTTGGAGGCCAGTTATCTCCTGCTCTTTCATTTTTCAAAACCCTTCTTCAATGGAAGCTGCGGCCCGGGCCCGCTCTTGTTGAGGAATTCGATTTTCTAGATTTGTACCTCAACTTCCTAGTCAAGTAGCTCCATCAGTGAATCTGGCTTCATGAGATCATTTTTCAACTTCACGACTGTCCGGGCATGAGTGGCAGCTTCATCAATGAGTATTTTACATGTAGCCTCTAGATAATCAATCAACTCTACCCTAGTGATTCAAGACTGAAGTGCAGACGTGGCTTCCCGAGAAGCAACTACATTCTGAATTATATTATAAATGCCATGATAGTTTAATCGACCAAATCCTGGAACTGGAAATTTTCAGTGTAACCTTGGAAATTTGTCTAGAATCACTTCAAAGAGAGTATGAGAGATTAATATCTAGATTTTCCACCTTGATTTCTATCGATTAGTTATCCAATTAATATTCATATAATTTCTATATGCCTAATTTGAGTTGCAAGCCTAGGAGTCTCATTAGCGTGACATAAGATCATTCAACCCAGAGGAATATATCTAGATATTGGGTGGATATTTCTATACTCTAGAGAATATAAATGATAATAATGGTACTAGAAATGTTCCTATGAGAGGTATCCCTGAATATATGTCATTTATTGAAATCAATGCTCTCCTAGACACATGTTTTTTTTGGATGAGTTTATTTGATGCAATAACCAGATTAGTGAATTTAGGACCTATTGTCATATTGATTGATTTCTGGTGAATTGTAAGGCCTTATCTTCCTACTATGAAATCAAGGTATCTCATATTGTATGTATTTAATTCAAATATCACTAATAAGTATATATTTTGATTCCAAAATTGATATATTGGAACTTTTTCATTTTTCTCAGTTGTGGATAGATCACATAGGACTCCATGAGGTATAAAGAGAGTTATGGAACATTCCTTTACATGCCCACACATAGATGATTATTCACTATTAGATATGTAATACCAAAGGAGATGTTAAAACATTAGGATAAAATAAACCCCCATCATGGATATGATATTTAGGTGTTTAGTATGGTTATAAATCATAAGTATTATAGTTTAGAGAATAAATGGGATGAGGTCTTATTTTTTGAGATATAGAATAAAAATGTTTTTTAACTAAAATATAATTAGATTAGGAGAGCCTTGATCAAGGAATATTGATGATATGATGGTTTTGGTATGGTGATCAAAACACTAGATATTTTCAAACATGTATCAATGAAAAATAACATTTCAAGAGACCTAATATTCTACTGAAGTTTGGATCATAATATTTAGATGGTGATCTGGTGGGGGTGATGGTAGATGATCTCTTCATATGTCTTCTATGAACACATAACTCATGCATTTTTGTATCATATCCAAGGGGTAAAATATATATTTTTAATTCTATTCCACACATGGTCATGGAGAGGGATAAAAATATAATGAGGGATATCTTGGATGAGATGGTGACTCACGACACTATTTAGACTCTTTATCTAGATAGATTTCATTCCCCATATGGCTTTCCATAGTCGTTCTGTAGAGAAACGTGGGACGTGGTTAAAAGGGATATAGCACAATATGTGAATGACTACTTTCAAGGGAGAAACCATGCTTGTTTTTTTCACCACAAATATAGTAATAATACCAATTTTTAATGAACCAAATTCTATCAATTGGTATCTCTATATATGTATGTGTAATGTTTTGTTCAAGGTATCATATTTTTTCCTTAAAAAGGGGATTGCAATATTTCACCTCAAATGGATGTCAAATGCGTAACATTGATTCATTGAAGGCTGGAATACCTAACAAACAAACATGAGGATAGATGAGGCAATATGTGAGTGAAATTAGAAGACCCTCGGTTATAATATTGTCATTATGTTGGATGTAAAAATGGGTTATCGCATGTCCAAATAGTAATTAATTTCATGAGGTAATATTTTCATGGGGTTCTCCTCTTCGGTAATTTAACTTTTGTTTCAATGAATAATCTTATAATTCATATCTACCACCTTAATGGGAACCAATATGTATAATTTATAGTATTATATTGTCAAAGGAAAGGGGAACCACTCACCCCAAGTTGTTTTATTGTCACCCTAGATTTTCTATGTCGATATACCAACCCATGAAATTAAATTTTATGAATTATCCAATACCATAATAGAAATATCACTGGAGGAATTACTCAAATAAAGTTCACATCAGGTACTATAATGTATGTTAACATAAATGGAAGATTATTTCAAATAATCAATGATGTTTTGGAGGAATATGGTAAATGATGTGGGGAAATGGTGAATCCGGAAAAGATTTTCTATTATATGGAATGAAAACATTCAGATAGGAATGTCTTGTACGTGGGGAGTTGTATTGACTAGCAGAGAGGTTACTTGTTTATAGAGTGTTTGGGATCTCGAGTTTCTTTGAGAAAACACATAGTTAACTATTTTGATAAGGTAGTTGATATAATTAGTGGGCGTATATTGAATTGAAGTAGTAGGTTCCTATCACCTAAAGAAAGAATTGTCATTTCCAATAGTGTTCTCACAAAAATACCAATGCATGTCCCCTCTACACGTATTTAAAAAACAAATTAATTTCCAATTTGGAGAGAAATATGGATTCCTTCAAGTGGGAAGGTAATTCGGATAAAAAAAATCATTGTGCATCATGGATTATGATGTAAAGCATTATGTCTGAGGGTTGAATCAACATAATGAGTTTCATTGGGACCATATGGGGATTTTACACCATGCTATCATTGGAGATTATCAATGGGAATTCACTTTGGGGTAGGTAAATGTATGTATAATATTTAATTGATGGAAATATGTAGAGAGTAAATTCTTTAGTGATCCAAAAAATGATGAAAACCTTTATTTCTAGTCTTGAGGAGAATACCAACTAGATTTTTTATAAGGGGAGACAAAAATTTCTAGTAGCAGAATTGGGTGGGGAAGTATAATGGATTTATTGGTTTCCCAACTATTTGAATCATATTTAATGAAGCTAAAGACTATAAATTCTTCATTAATTCCATACTTGATGATGAGAAATGAGTTATTTTTGACAAAATAGAGTTAAAATGAGAACTATATAAGTTTTCCTTTATGGGTTATTTTTCACGTTCATCCAGGTTGATGTATTTTATTAGACTGAAAATGGACTATACTGTTGAGGATGTATGGGGTGACATGTTTGTGTCAACGGATATTCCAACAAAATTAATCATTATATTATTGTTTTTAAGGAATATTTCACTCCAATTGGAATAAAATATTCAACATCTAGGAGTAATCAAATCCTTAAGATGTATCTACAATAGATAACCTATATATGATACTACATATCATTTATTCATTGTAATTAAATCAGTGACTTTGGTATGGATCATATTAGAAGAGTTTATTGGGATGTATTCCAATGATTCAACAAGCATAACTTTTCTCTAATAGTTGTTATAGGGTGTGGGTAATCAATGATTGGAGAAGCATGATATGAAAATAATCCTCATGATAGGATTATGGAGTATGTGGACCAAAAGGAATAATATAATAAAAAAATCCAAAATCGGTACCCAAAGGATGATAACCATTAAAAGCATTATTTTTTTAATGGAACTCATAATTATGTGAATAAATGGAGACATTCCCCACCCCAATATTCCTCTAGGATTCCAATTCATCATCTTCTATGGCCACCAGTCCAGAGAAGGGGTGGTGGGTATTAAAGCAGCATCATTTTCAAAAACTAAAATATAACATTGATGGTCCATGTCTTGTGGTTTCCACGCGTGGTGAAGGGGTGATTAGGGAGAATAAAGGATCATTCATCATAGCCTTTTCTACTACATTGTGGAACATGAATCTTATTATAAGTTGAATATCAGAAAATTCTCACTGAACTATGGGTTTTCAATCAGAGGAATCTTATCATTGGAACAATTATGTATGCCTATTTGATTATTTAAAATTTTCCCCAATAATTGTTACCATCCATTGGTCTATAGAGAACATTATTCGAAGGTTAAAGGCGATCCTGCGATATCACATAGATATCCATCATATATGGCATGAAGGGAATGAAGTTACAGATGTACTAGAGAGTAAATGGACACAAAGAGAGTGAATTTCATATTTTCATAATTTTCAATCCTTTACTCAGAATGGGGTTCACCAAGTAAGATCTAATTCTCTTGGGATTCACTATTTTGGAAAACCATTATTGGAATGCCTTTGTATTTATTGTTCCGCCTTCGACGTGGCACATGTTTGGGCAGTGCAAATATGGCATGATGAGGATCTCCGCTCGTCCAATTTTACGTAGCCATGGGCTCCCGATGAATTTACCATTCATTTGTGTTGATTCGCCTAGCATCATTATCTTTTATAGAAGTTTGAACTAACCGTATGGGGAACTGTGGGCTACCGCAGGAGATTGTGTGGGGGTTAAGCACTCATGTCATCAGTCCTTCTCTAATAAAACATTCTTAGATGGTCTCCAATAGGATTTATTCATGGAACCAAGAATTCCCAACAACCATGGTATTAATGATTCAGGGAATTTCATTCCATAGGTAGGTGCTCATCAGGTGACTATTTGGAAAACGATACTTGGGGACTCCATTGGTCGAGAGGATGGAAGGTCTGGCTCACCGCACCCTCACAGGGGGAAATTATTGCATCTTCAGGGATTCCCTTTAAAATTTAAGTCATGTTAATATGTTCATGAATACTTAGTTCATACACAAACAGTGTTTCCTTGGGCTACCCATGGTTTGAAAGATCATCGTGAGCATTCATATGTTTGATGCCACTGAGGTGTTGCTGAATGAGCCATATTTTAAGGCGCACTGGATTTAATTTTCATCATGATGGGATGGAAGGTGACAAGACGCTAAGATCAGGCCTATAAGGGGGGCTTCCTATGTATTGTTAGGTAAGGAATTAGAACCCACGTTGTTCAGATATCTGGGGCTAATGCATTGGAGATTCCCTATTAAGGGAGCATGGTTGGGTGGACCATTCATAGATGTGCTTCCTTTTGAGCTCAAACCTACTGGAAGGCATCCTACATATCCTTAATTTTTCCGGAATCTGAGTTCCCACAGTTCAGAGAGGTGTGATGATGTTGTAGTCCTCATAATCCTCAAATCCCACATGAGTCATTCTTAGTGTGGAAAAAAATAGGATTTTAAAGATTCAACAATGCAAAAATCTCCTCCCCTGCTGGTGCAGAAGGGAGAGCATGTGTCAGAATAAGTCGTGGCAACATTGGCGAGGGTGTACAATGATAAAAATTTCTATTTGAAATGGCATAAAAGGTCACACGGCTCAGCCGCTGAATATTGGGGACTTACCTTAGTGAAATGGCCCTAGAGCATGTTTTGAGAAGGGGAGGAGTTTCATCCTCCTCCAATGGAGAGAAAATTTAACCCCTCCAACTAATCAATGTTCCTCAATGACTGAAAAGGCATGTGATCACCCATAATCATGGGAATGGGGAGATTCATGTCAGTATCCAAAGGTTGGAATCCAAGTTACCATGGGAATGTAGCCTTATAGGAATTCCCAAAGATGAAACCTTTTTTGGGAGGTCCTTCGTGGCTCCACTTACCCTTGGAATGTAGACTCAAAGGGGTAGGCTAATGCTCCCAATGGCCTAATCATACAAGTCAAGTAGATTAGGAGGAGGCTTTGTCCTGGTGCCAAAGAACTAGTTAGTGGAGGCATCATGGAGCACTTCATAGTAATGGAGGGGATAGTTTAGAACTAGAAGGAACAATCCTAGATAATACCTTGTTTCACGTAATGGTATCTCATGTGGGGTGGGAAAATTTCTACATACCATAGTGGAATGTGGGTAGGAGGGCCATCTATATACTAGTGTGGTACGTAGGTGTTGATATCACCAAATCCATACCAAAGTGGTATGCAGCCCACCATTCCACTTTGTGATATGTCTCCATACTGATTGGGCACAAAGAGATGGGTTCAGTCCACATAGTGGTTTGGTATGCGGAGCGCCATATTGAAGATGGGTCAGGGGAATTACCATTATTGGGAAATTCATTTATGAGGACTCATTATTTAGAGGTTTACTAGTTGTGTTTGTGTTTACATTATTATTTTTTAACACCCCCATTTTTATGGATTGTGTCCGACTATACTTGTGGAAGAAATGGTTCTTGGTTCGTACTTCACTGATGAAAGTAGATCTAAGTCAGAGTGAAACCTATGAGTTTTCCTTAAACATTCATCACCCATCATTTCCTCTAAATATATTCAGTTCCTTCATCTGTCATCTGTTTCTTCTTTTAATGTTATCCATTTATATAGCATCAGAGCGATCATATCTTTTGGGAATGCGACACCATTTCGAAGGCCCAATGAAGAAATTTTCAAACCCATGGAAGACTCAAACAACTAGGGTTTGCAATAACATTGGTTTGTGATAATGGTTCATAGAACACTAATTTTCCAATAATCCATGATCTAAGGGGTCCGCAGTATGGTATGTAGATAGTTTCCTTTGTAGAACTCCTTCAGTTTTCTTAGTTTGCAGTTATACCTAGTCGTTGGCCATCGTTTCACGGGCCAGTAGTTCGCAGACCATACTGCGTACTTGGTTGTTCGTGATCCATCTTATTAGCATACCTTTTCCGTGATGGTAGGAGAGCCATTTAAAAACATGAATTCATTAATGTTCCATAATGAAATACAACTCAATTGGAGTCCCTTAGCATTGATAAACATATAGAAGTTCATTATTCCTTCTACAAACTAATTACGAGGGCATTTCTTCTACATGGTATAATTTTTAGGACCCTATAAATTCCCCCAATCAGAATGGTGTCTATTCATATTGAAAATTGGACTATTCCAATGTAGAAGCGGTCTTGAACTAAAATGGTTTGTTATAGAATACGTAGACATGATCGAAGGGGACCACACCTACATATTTAGGGGATTATGTCATTTGTCCTTTAATGCTACTCATGGAGAAAATTTCTCTTCATTTACCAGCTTCCATCACATTTCCGTACCATAAACCTTGTGAAAACTATCTTCATGAATTGTACTATATGTTTTGAGAACAGATTTCTTCTCCAATTCCTCATCCTCTTTACACATTTCAGTTTCAGCAATTGGAATTGTGGAAATTTCAAACAAAAAAATCCAGATTTGGATGAAATAAATCTACATGGCTGACTTGTTTGAGTACTAAACTAGGATTGGAAAACCGAACCTCCAAACTATTAAGATGAACTTCAATTTCAATCCACATATTCTAAAAGTATACTTAATTGAGGATGAGGATCACGTTTTCTATTTTCCACGGACTATTTTTTTCATTGGCCAATGATTCATGGGCCTTCACCTTGTGGTCATTCCACCTACCTTGTCTGTACGTGGTGAATAGTATTTTCGTACCATAGCTGTTGGTGGAGTAGCTTCCATGTATTATACAGTCCGTAGAATGCACATTCAACAAATTAATTTCAGGAACTGTATGATGAGCCCTTTGTGGACATGCATTATGACCTTTTTCCATTTTTTTTTTGCATTTTCCAAACAATTCTTATCAGACTGACTTTTCATTGGCTTCTGGATATTCCATTGAAGGTTACAATGGATAATTCATAGGATTATGATGCCGTTAATGCTTCATCTAAGGCTATTATTGTAGGTCCTCATTCTGCTGTTGAATAATGTTCAAGGGGTAAGGGAGCTTTAGTTGATGACAAGATTTTGGTCACTCTATTTCACAAAATCACTAGAAAATCTACTCACAGTGGTTCATCGAGAGTACCTGGTCTTTGATAAGATTACTTCCAAATGGGATTGGCCATTTTTATGACACAAAGAGCTCAGCGCAAAACCTAACTGATCAATCCTCTGGCTGGATAATTAACACTTCTATTCCAAAGGCCATGATCTATTCCAAGTGAAGGTACCTTCAGAGAGAGACCACTTATGGTCCCATGCTACAATATCCACCTCGAAACATATAATGGTTGCAGTGGAAACCTAATCCGACAACACAATGTTATTTGAGAATTACGGGGAAGGCCAAAACAAATGAGCAGCATGGTTGGTCATCTCGACTAATCCTTCACCCCGAAGGCTCATTTGGATTGGATTGGGGGTGGCCATTTTGGGTTCGCCTCTGTTTTAAAGATTTTGAGCTGAGCTACAACTTGTGGGACTGTACGAGGCCATCTGGGATTATAAGACATACAACCATCATCCTACTGCCCCTATTTCACTACTTTTAAGTAGGTGAAACCCAGATTCCATCATGTTTCACATGACCCATGGAGAGGTTGACATCAACTTTTTGGACATCCAGCTAATTTCTAGAGTCCCTATCATTGGGGAAATGTACGAAGAATTTCCCCTCTGTCTATTTTTTGGGAATATTAAGAAATAACCCCCCCCCCCCTTGTCCAATAAGCTCGTCATCTAAGAATATATTTTTTAGATGAAATGATCCCTATCTGAAACATGAAGTTCTAATTGACAATTAGTTTGATACTTTTTATATGAATACTAGTCTCAAGACTTATATGTGGAGACTCAATGATTTTCTTACCAATTCCACCCTCTCGAGAGTAGGTACTTAGTGGAAAACCTTAAATGAGTGGATTTTTCAATATGGGTGATCGGGCACCATCCATGATGTTAGTCGGTTATTTTGACCGACATCTTTCACGGTTATGTTCTTGAGAGGTTGGCTTCTCCCAGTGTTGGAATCTAGAGGATTAAGTGCCTAAACCATTGTTGTGGCCACTTAGTTGGCCACCGGTAAATGAAAAATTTTGGCTATCCTCGTGTTGGTCAAGATATATCCCCTACTATGCCTAATCAGTGAAGGGGGGTCACCCTATCAGATGGTTGGGACCTTTCAAATTATTTTGGGATGGATGGGAGCCCACATAGGAGGTCATTCCTTCATCAATTTCTTACCAATCCTTCCTTCGACCTTTTCACAGTACCTTTATTGAACTAGAGGGATCAATCCAGTGGCTTGTGCCTCAAAGGATAAGAAAGAGGAGTAGAACAAAATAAATGAGCAAGACTTAATGGCTTGTCTCAGTGTTAATGAACATTCTTCTTACCATCATTATGATTCCCCCACTAGTACCCTTACGTACAACGCATATGAATACTTTTTCAATCGAGGATACTTATTTTCATTGAGATAAGGTATTTTGGTTGCTCATATTGGAAGAGAATTCATCTGAGAGGGATATTCACCCTGAAGGTTTACCAGAGAATTCAATTACATTTAGAAGTTATGCCCTCCTGATCATAACAACACTCGTCATGAGAATCATATTATGATAGCTTCCCAATTTTGGCTACTGTTCATCCTGGAGGAATCCCATATCAATGATAAACCAGATTCAACAGATTTTGTGCCCTTCCATAATATTATTTATACTGAATCCTAGATTAGGTCTTATCCTGATGGCCAATTGACCGACATGGTGCCCACTTCGGGGACTCCAAGGGCATCCAAGGCGAAGGGAAAGGGGAAGAGAAATGAAGCAGGTGAGAAACCTCGACCTAGAAATGTTCTTCAAAGGACCCTTCACTCCCTCCTAATAAAAAAAGTCAAATATGTGGTTATGACTTCACGAGAAACCAAACATGCTTCTGGGGCTACGGCCAGGATTCCATCATCCATTTCTTTAGAGGCCCATTTTCATGTGGCCTGGAGGCAATGTGACCTTTTGAAAGTTCATCAATCATACCATTTCCTATCCTCTTGTGATTTATGGAAACTCCTCTAGAAAAATTATGTATCCATTACTGATATTGGTTTAGTTTCAGCAATAAATTATGTTTATTTCAATGAAGACCAGATGAGGTGGGATGCTACCTTAAGGACATCGAGACCCTCATCCCCTCCTGATGTGGTCGCTGCAAGTACTCACATCGGGTGATTACCATGCTGTGACCAGATACCACCAAAGATGATGAAGACATCGTTGGATCACCTACTACAGCCTCCAGGGAAAATGATTCTTCTTTTCCCCCATCTTCTCATAAACAATTGTCTTCTAGAGGTCCTGAGATTTCTGGTTTTTTTGGAGCCATCAGTAATACCTATATTTCAGCTAATGAGGTGGTTTCTTACCCGAATGAAATGGATAGCTGCCTTCATTCTCCTACGGATAGACATTAGAGGTCAGACAGTGTGGCATTGATGGCAGTATTCCCATGGTCTGTGGTAGATGTTTTATCTATAGCCTTTGAACATAAATTAATTTATTTAAAAGATGATGAATGATTACCCGATTTTTTCTTTATTTTTTAGTGGGGTTCTGAGTCTCAGGAGACAAATGTTTCCCTGAAATATTCCCTCAGAGTTACTATATCTTGGGAGTGCACTTCCTCACCCATAAAGGGTACTGCTAAAGGATCTCACAGATTCCAAGAGCATATGGAGGCGGTGATTTACGACACTTCTAGTGCACTTCCACCAGTAGATCCTCTTACTGATCTTATTCTAGAGCCATTTCCATATCTTTGAATGAAATGTAAGCTGGATTCCATGAAATCTAAACAAATTCGAAGGGGGATCAAAATTAAATTCCTTCTCAACTGGTTATTGAACCAAATACCCTTACCTTGATAACATAATGTTGTGTATATGGGATTTGATGTAAAGACTATTGGTGATCAAGAGACAACCTCTCGGGAATCTATACCTCTATCACATTTATGGTAGAGGATGAATCATCATCAGTTTCAGCTGATCAGAACAGGGAAATAGGGAATTTTGAGGAGATGAGGGGTGTTGCTAACCCCTTAGATGTGTTGGTCAATGTTGAAAATATTTCCAACCCATTATTTGAAGGTCAACCAGAAGTTAAGGGTTCATTTGATCGTGTCAAACCAATTCTTAGTGAGAGGGACAGGGTGGGTTTGGTGGCGGGAGCTATTTCCAGCAACAAAAATCGGGTTTAGCTAGATTTTGGAAGGGAATAAAACACCATTGAGATGTTAAATCTCTTCCAAGAATCCCTTATCCCTACTAAGGGAATCACATCGAAAGCTGATACTCTTCTTACTTATGGTGGCTCTAGGAAAGTCATGGTCAGAGAGGCAGATGATGCATCTAATGAAAATTATGAGAGGGCTATAATGACCTTTCTTCTTGTTCAGAGAAGCATTATGTTTTATACCCATAGTATTCTGAGACAAATATCCTTATTTGGAATGTCTATCCCCACAAATATCATACTAACTAGTGATCTTTTTTTATTTTTATTGACTACTGTAGATCTGAACGGTCCTGGTTTTGTGTCCTACACTCTATCTCATATCCATGTGGTGCATATACTGATTGAAGATGTAGCACCACATTTTTTGGACATCGATTCTACTTTGGGGATGGGAGGTATTTTCATCTCCTCTCTATGATCAGAATCACACCAACAAGATTTGGCAATGGTGGATGTCTCTACCATGCCATATATTATGGTTATAAAAGATGAGGATGTTGTAGGGTCAAGATGTGTTGTAGCTGTCGAACCACGTCCCTCAATAGTGACGTTTGATATAGACTATATTTCATTGTTAGGGAGTGATTCCAAGACCGATTGAGAATACCTGGATGGATTTCATCATACTCAACAAAAATAAAGGAGGAACAGCTGGGGATTAATCTATCAGACACCATTGGAAGATATTCTATAAAAATTTCCAAGGATACACTTCAAATTTTTAGTTCTGGATTTTGGTGGATTTTACAATCATGGAATTTATGATATAATAATGCTAGTGGTTACTGCTCGAGATGCTAAGCCTATACATGAGTCATTAATCTATATGGTAGTGTCGATGAATTATCTGGAGGCTACATGTAAAATCCTCATTGATGAAGCTTCCACTCATTCTAGGACAATCGCGAAGTTGAAAACAAAACTCAGGAAGCAATAGGCTCTGATGAAGGAGCTTGACTAGGAAGTTGAGAAACAAAGCTAGAAACTAGAATGGCTTAAATAGGACTGGGCCCAGGCTGTAGCGTCCATTGAGGAAGGGCGTTGGACAATGCAGGATGGGGAGAGAACTGGCCTCCAAGCCATGAAAGAAGCAAAGGTTCTTTGAGTGAGTGAAAAATCTGAGACTACGAACTTATTAAAACTTCTCCATGACATTGAAGAATCTCACCAATCGCTGATGCAGATTTGCGACTCCTCATGATGACTCTTATAAATGTCGTATCTTGTTCTCATGAAGAGTATCTATGATGTGAATTCCCACCATATATTTCATGGAATATTATGGAATTTGTTTACCCCTAAATTCCATCTTTTATCCTTTTCTTGTCATGATCATTTCTAATAAATTTTATTTATTAAACCATGACTTGAAATCAATAATCTGAGATAAACAAATCGAGATCTAAATTTTATGGATTAAAAAAAATCAGCGAGCATAGTTCTCCTATTTATGAGGTTGAATAGAATGCCGCTAGAACCATTATTTATTTTTCTATAATTACCTTATTTTTTCCTAAGACTACTTAAGATAGGATTTTTAGGAATAATTTAACTTATTCATATTCCACCCTTTGTTGGTTTTTAAGCAAACAACATTTTCACCTTTTATAATGTATCAATACATGTTTTTTTAGAGAACTGATTCTTGACTTTTTCCAAGAGGTTCCTTATGTGGATTTTCCCTCTAGATAGCATAAATTTTCATCTTTTTCTTGCAACTTGTAGTCCATCCATTAAAACATAATAATTATGTTTTAGTTCGAACGTCATTGACCAAATTTAATGGGGTAAGGCCCCGACTCAGTATTTTTTTCGGAAATATTCTAATATCCATTAGACAGATTTTAATTATTTTAAATGACCCAAGAGTTGTGGATTATGGACATGCATGAGGCTCGATAGCCACTTTAGGCATACAAAGACAGGAAGTGGCTCTCATAGGGACGAAGATTCCATTAATGGATTTTCAATTTTCTGGGTGATGTATGTAGAGCCACGAGGGCTTGATATACATAGTCAATAAAAGGTGTCCAATGGACACTGGCCTTACATTCTCGACGGCTTGGTGGGATTTTCCACATTTTGGATATATCTTGATGATGGGAGCCACTATATGTTTCTAGTTGGATTAGTGTTGTCCTGGAACTTTAGGAGCATTCACATCGGCCTTGAGTGGGTAATCATTCTCGAGCATTTCTTACATGTGTGAGGTAGATCGAGAAAGTGGTGAGTTCAGTTAAATTTAATTTCTATTTAAGGGGAACTGGGGATGAAATAGGTACTTAAACCGTTATCCACATGTTTTCTGAATCATCAGATGTGACAAGATGGAAATTTCATTTTAGAATATGGAGACTGGAAAAGAACCCTCCTAGATAAGAATTGGCCATTCATTAATGACCATTTCTGAAAGAGACATATTCAGAACCACTAGGTCATGATATGAAAAGTCATGAAAATGTGTACCCGCGACACTGGACTTCGGACTTCGATGGACTTTAAGAATTATTGAGATTGATAATTACTGAATACAGTGCATGATATTTGACTAGGGGATCCCATGGTCATAGTATAATTATTTTTTAGCTAATCTTCGTAAGGGAAACCTGAAAGCGAGTGAGGGAACTCTTATTTTGCATGTGGATAAACTCTGCGCATGTTAATAGGATATATTTTAGAATCCTCATAAGAGACCAAAGGTGAATTAGGTCAATGTGTTCTAATATATCTAGGATTTGTGAATGGGGGAAAAGTAAACTGTGACTTTGAGGGAACTAGAATTAGGAAGAGAGGAATGAGGCTTGGAATCCATTTGGCATACTGAGGTATGAGAGGACTCTCCTAGGGACTAATTTTCCTTTGATTGATGTCCAATTTTGTATGATATGTATGAAGATCCATTGAGGCATGATATTAACATTCAATCAAAGGCGTCTGCAAGAAAATGGCCTTCCATTAAAGATGGCCTTAGTGGGATATGGGGATTCAAGATCACATAAATCTCAGAGTTTGGAATATGGAAGGGTATTCCATGACATATTGGGGACATTTGGGTTGTGATTTCTTCACAAAACATCATTCATTACATAGATCTGACTCATACATGGGGTGAGGTAGTTGTTCTATCTTTGTGGTACTTGGTCATTTAATATCACATGGCCAAGACATGGGGTTCCTATCGGGGGAGGGAATCGTGACATTCTTTTTAGAGTCATGCTGCTAGGACTAAATTCCAGAGCCATTTTTCAAAAATATCACGGTGGATCTCTTGCTCCGATCCATATGTTCACATGAGCTATTCTCATTGTGATAAATGAGGGATCACAAGGGTTTCATGTAACCATATATGAATAGTGAACTCAAAATTAGGGGGAACTTTTAGGATAAAGTCATTTCTTTGATGTTTAATGTCGTGTTGTGAGGATGATTTTGTCCTTGTAGTGGTCGTCAAACGGTTTAGGTTAATCACAGTCAGTGTGTTCTTGTGTTCCTTATATGTGAGTGATGATAGAAGTTGTAAACCATTGTCTTGAATTTGACTTTAATCTAGAAGTATTACATGGGGCTTATAATCCATTGGGAATACATATATAATATATGACTTTTCACTGGATAAATTTTCCTTCGACGGATATCCATTTTTTTGGGTGACGTATACAGTTCTAGTGGGGCATGATATGCATAAACAATAAAAGGTGCCTGCATGACACTTTCCTTTTATCCCAGACGACCTTGTATGATTGTGAGGATCCTTGTTTTCCCATGTTATGGAGTGTGACAAATGGGAAATGTATTCCTGGGAATGTGAGAATACCCAGACCATGATTAATGGTGACCTTCTTGGAGCATCTACATAGGTCCGACCCATGCATGGGGGAAAAGTGTTTTTTCTAATGGTAGGGGTAGGATGTCGAATCTAAGCCTCACTATGTATCCTATGGGAGTAGGAACCAAGCCACATATTGTTCTGTAGGTTCCCTATAATGGTTACGAATTATCCTTTTAAAGTGTGAGGCGACATTAAATATTATGGGGGAATTTTTATTTTCTTTCATGGTGGGGCTTCTTTACTATAGAAGATCGAGGTGTCACTATGTATCATGTGATGGCCTGAATCAAGAAGCACATAGTTATGTGAATGACCATGCATTTTATTGTCAGGAAATTTCAAAAGTTAATGCTACATAGTTTAATGTCTTACGGAGAAAACATGTTCATTATTGTTTAATTTCATGTGGAATAAATGATGACTCATAGATTAAGGTCTTAGAGTTTGGACCATAACACAGGTGTATTTTTTATGACTCATAGTTTATGGTCTTAGAGTTTGGACCATAACATGGGGGGAAATTCATGTTTATCATAGTTTAAGCTCTTAAATCTCAGACCTTAATATTGATGATTTTTTTTAACCATAGATTATAGTCTTAGTGATTGGACCATGAAATTGGTGGATGTTGTTACTCATATTTTAGGGTTGTAGATCATAGACTTATGATATGAGAGGGAATTTTAATGACTCGTAGTTTACGGTTGTAGTGTCTGGACCACGATATAGGGACTTTTTTTATCTCATAGTTTAAGGTCATCATGTTTTGACCTTGGGGACATTTATAACTAATATTTTAGGCTCATAGATTTTGGACCACATCATATGGACACTTTTACTCATAGTTTATGGATAGAGATCTTTGAACTTATCATGGGGGAATCGTTTATGAGTCATAGTTTAAGGTCATAGATTTTCGACCTTGATATGGGTATATTTTAATGATGTGTAGATTAGGGTCTTATTGTTTGGACCATGAGGACATTTTTATCCGAAGAATTTCTTCAAGAACATCGCATTTATGGGAGTCGTGATGAGCTTTCCATCCATTGATATCTGGGTGTATGATCCATTGGAATAGAAACAGAGTATTACATATAGTCCTTATTACATTGGTTCAAGATTCGGGTGATTCTTCCCTTCTATCATCGGTGTTCTGAGGACTAACACCATTTATTCATAAAGAAAATATCGAAGGAAAACCTTTTTGTTGACGACTTGGGAAATCCTGTTATTGTAGATTTCTATATGGTGAAGAGTGTGCAAAATTTTTTCATCTAACTACTCTAATTCTATGGATTGTTGATCAAAATGGCTATACGAAGTGATGGCACATGGATTTTGATATGTGACACTGCCTCTTCCCCATATACTAGTTAGTACGGGGTTGCCTGAGTGCGGTTGCAGGTTGTGATCTGGTAAGCCCACAAAGCATGAAAGAGCTTATCTTTCCATGATTTCATATCATTGTCGACCATCTATTGAAGTATATTGGATAGAGTCTTGCTGAAAGCTTATACCTACCCATTGGTTGCCGTCTGATAGAAGGATGACCATTGGGGCCAAATTCTATATTCCTAGAAAAACATATCCATTTCAATAGAGTATATGTTGGTGCAGTTTTCCATCAGTATTATATAAGGGACACTAAATCTGGTGATGATGCATGCCATCAAAAAGTTGGTGATATTTTTCTCCATGAAATCTTTAAGGGGTATGGAGTCATCCCATTTAGAAAAGATTTCAGTTTCATTGATTATAAACATGAATTGCCTAGCTGTAGCGGGAGGATATAGGCCCACGACATCCATCCCTAAGGTATCGAATGGTCAAAGGTATTTAGCCACACGAAGCAACTCTGGTGGGAGGTGTATGAAATTAATATGGACATGGAATTAATTGAACATCTTAGTGAATATGGTGAAATCATGTATCATGGTGGGAGAGTAAATCCCAATCCTACAAATATGTTATGAGAGCTTGGAAAATTACGGGTGTGCTCTATAATCCACATCATACACTTCTTTCATGATGACAATAGTATCTTCTCCATCAATTCACATGATAAGGACACCTTCAATGCCACTTTTCTAGAGGAATTTCTCTTGGTCCACCCCATTGTACATGGTAAAATTGATAGCCCGCCTTCAAACCTGCTCCCTTTCATCCCTAACAGGTGAGATTTCCCTGTTCTGAAGGTTATTTGTGATGAGTGTCATCCAACTAGTAGTTTGACCATAATGCTCAGAAATGGGAATAATTTAATCAATTTCATATCTATTGATTTGGATGAATGGTATGAAAATCCAACGGTGAGAAATTCTAATGAGGGTTTCATCCTGGTCGGGATCGGCCAAGGTTGTGGCTGCATTTTCCAAACCGTCGTCTTGAGCATTCTCTGACTGGGGGAAATGAGTCGAAATTGTTTCTAATGGGAATTCTATCATCAGTGATCAAACATGATTCATCATGGGAACCAATACTTCTTTCTTGATAGCATAGTCACCGTTGAAATGATTCATGACAGGTTCCAAATCACTGTTTATTTTTTATTGTTTGCCTTGCACCTCGAGTTCCAATAATAAGCATACAATTGAGGCATGATACTCCTCTTAATTTGTTTCACACCCTTATAAAAGTAGGAAAGAGTATGGAGTGATTCCCTTTTGTGAGATAAGAGTATAAATCTCAGCCCCCCTTTGTTGATCTTGGGATCCTCCGTACTTTTCCCTATCAGGCTTCGGGATGCACTGTCAAAGTAAATTTCCCATTTATAGGAGTCCTCCTGGATAGAATAGACATCTTCATCTAGATGTTTGGTATCCAAATATTGATAAATTTGTTGGTAATGAATTCAACTTCTTTAAAATTCCATTCTCCTAGTCTAATGTTTGGTGCTTCTCAGCATGTGGTTGCCCTTTCATAGACACTTTATGGGTTTGAGCACTAGTCGTAGATTGTTCGACCACTATAGTAGGAGATGGCGGTGCTACTGTTCTTTCCACAGTGGTCAGATTGGTCTACCTGTATACCTTGGGATATTCATCACTTGTTCTTCCCCTGATGGATACTCCATGATAACTAGTATTTGGTTTTCTATGGTGGGGGAGAAGGATACAATCTGTTCTCATTGCGTCTATTAGAGGGTCCTTCCACGGATTTATGCGATGTTAATAGTTTGACTTGTGGTGTGTCTATAAATTTGAATCCTTCTACAACAATGAATTACGGGAATCATTCTAACTCTACAGCATCTTCCTCTGGCTCTCAAGTTGTATGCCTTGAATTTGAGTTTGTGGACACTATCTTCTTCATAGAAGGTGTCTATCTACTGAATGACATTAATGGAGCTGAAGATCAGTTCTTGATATAATACTATTACTGTCTGACTACCTCCTTATGATGAAATCATTTGGTTGGGTGGTACCCGTTGAACCCAGACTATTGGCATGAAGTATGAAAGTGTCAATACAGACATTGGATTTGGTTCGTGCTCAACTTATTTCTCTTTATTTCTTCCATTCTATCCTTTAGAGGATTTCAGGGCATGGGAGGATGGTTGAATAGTTTTAAGATCTTTTGGGGGAACATTATGTTGCTTCAACTATGCCTAGAGGATGTTGTGGACTTCTTTTATGGTCTTCTGAGTCATCCACCGATCAATATTTCTCCTCATCTTACCAGAGATTGTTTTCCACTCCTCTTCCTCTCCTGAGTATGAGGTGGAATCTTACGCCACTGCTGCTGGTGGATTTCCCAAGCTGACATGCTCAGAATCCACAATCATTTTCATGATATATATGAAAACAAATAATTCTGGGATGGTGTGTCGTAGTATCCACTAATATGAACCATAATTTGGATAGTCTTCCGGGCCCACTTCATTAGATTTATTTAGATATAGTAGCTAGAGTATATTGCAATTCATGGGGGCTATGAAATAGACACTAACCTAGTTGTCTCTGAATGAATTAAATATATTACTTCTTTCTTCTAAATGATTTCTTTTAGAACCAGGTAGCTCATCGTGCTGAGGTGGGGGTGTTTGTTGGCATCTAGGGGGTCCCGCACAATTAGTTTGGTGCCTCACAACTGGGGCTAGTGCCGAGGGTGGTTTAACCATGACAGAAGGCACTTCACCTTTTCCAGTTCTTTTCCCAAGGGCTGATGGGGCCACTCGGGATTTATGGTTACTCATTTGATAGGGGTATTCTACACTTTGGTCAATGGAATCGATGTCTCTAAACCAACTTTTGTACGTTACTGGGATGAACGACATTCACAATTCATCCCAATGGTTGTTGATGTGCATGGAAAGAATATCATCTTGTGGGAGTGCTCGGTTCAGAGAATATGTCCAGTCATTCTATCATGAAATGAAGTCTAAGACTCTCTCATTCCCTTTATGATTACAATTTATGAGATCGCTGATCATCTTCTTGGCCAGTGTTGAACTAAACATTAAGAGAAACTCTTCTTAACCATTCTCTAAGCTTGTCGTTGAATTGGTTGGAAGGCTTCTATAACATAGTAATGATGATCCTTATATGGTTCGTTTGAAACATCTATGTTTTGTGGCCCCTTACTGCTTTGGAGTTACCATCACGTCGTCACAATAAGAGTCATAGTGAATAAAATGTTGTTCCAGGCCCTCTGAGCCATTGAATATTATGAATACAGGGTTCCGGAAGTTTTGTTGTGCCAAAACATTGCTTATCCACTCGGGGCAGGGTTTGCACTCTGATTGTATCGGAGTGCGTTGCTCTTCCATTGCTTCTAGTCAGGCTATCAGCTACTCAATAGTGTTTGAGATCCCCTGATTCATATCTAGTCAGGATTGAGCTTGAGCCAGTACGACATGGTCCAAAATTGGGTGTGACTGGGAAATTCAAATTTACGGTGGATACTGAGCCGAGGGACTCATTTGTGTGTTTACCTGGGTATATCTAGAAGCCTATCCAATTTGGGGGAAGTCTTGATGTCCCTCTAGGGATTGGTTGAACGGTCTTCTAAATGTGGCTTCACTTACTTGAATGAGTGCATGTGGTATGGCCACATCTATTGGGAGCACCTGCTGATGTTCTGAAGAGGGAACACATCCGGAAGGATAAATGCCTCGACATAGCTCGACATCAATTCGTTTAAGCAATTTAATTTCATCCTCCTGCATGGGGAAACATTCTTCAAGTGTGAGGGAAACACTCTCATGGGGATGTGGAGGGGGATCATATATAACCATCAATTTATTTTTCTATTTGATGGATTTTCATATGGGAGGTAATGTTGTAATGACTCAGGGGGACCCAAATTTAGAACATCCCTCTAGTTTCGGGTATGCACATCAATATGCTGGGTGTGGAATGCCTTTGGGAGGGAACCATATTCCTTTTCATATTCTCCCCCATATGCCTTTTCCTATGAGATCTGTGCAATTGACGCTTACCATGTTCACTAAGTCACACCATATTAAGGGTGGTGTACCCGGTGCTGAATTGTAGGAAGGCTTATTGCACCATTTATTGGACTTTTCCCTTCTATTCTGCAGTATTCTTTGGGATTCTTGAAAAATATTAACTCGAATGGAGCCCTGGTCTGACCTAGAATCACGCTTTGTCTCGAAGGGTGAGAACCATGAGAATTGGTGTAATAGGTAACTCCTCTATTTATTATTCTTCCTAGACGGTGGAAGAATATCGCCCACAATGTGGGGATTTGAGGTAAAAATGCCCCCTCCCTACAAGCATTGTATGTTCTCATTCATCGTTTGACGTGCTATGGCTATGATTTGTTGGTCTTATTTGGCATTTTGATTTAAAAATTCCCCCATCCATGTGTTTTGTGTTTTTTCCTATATTACGACGGTAGACACAACATTTTACACCCTTTCAATTTCACGTACTTCTATATGGGTGTAATCTGAGTGTCGCATTGGGCCTATATGGGGTCTATTGTATATTGGAGACATGAGAACAAATTTCTTGTTGTATTCCTTTAGGTGGGAAGCCTATTAGATGTACTTGGTTGCCTGACTCCAATGTTATTCGCTGGATTGATCTCTTCAACCCGTATGCTTTGGAGACTTACTTCGGGCTAGGTTTTGTAGAGTATCACATCTTTCTTGATCAGGGGGTTCGTCTGATTGTTTCCTTTATGAGATGACATTATAGGATTTAATTTCCACTAGGGAATGATGGATGAGACGTTTTGTGATGTATAAATCTCCATGCTCTCCCATCCATGAATGTGAACTCCAACCAGGGAATTTTCGATGAGGTGATGCAATTTATGCAGTGCATTGAGGCAAGACATTTCAAAGTTTTTTTGCTACTTTATGAATGTGTGTTCCTTTTAGAGAAGAGGCCTTACAAGTTGATTAGATGACGAATCTCCCCTATTGTCTTGACATGGTCAGCGTAACCGTCATAGTTTTGTAATTTTTCATTTAGCCTTCGATGAGTTGTCCATATGTTGACGAGAATGTCATGCATGCATTCCCTGGACAATTCCCATGATACGTCGATGTGAGAGGTGGTCGTAAGCCAATACATCATTGATGTATTATACCTATCTAGTTCTCTTCTCACAAGAATCATATCATGTTATTGTTCTTTTGAATGCTCTTTTACATGGTATGTAATGCTCGATAACTTCTTGATTATTCGTTCCAAGCAACTGGGCTGGTGGGAGCCTTATCGATTTGTAGACGCTGCAAGGGTGTCTTAGATGATGAAAGTGTCCCTAGCCCATCCTCTGGAAGATAATGAATATCAATCACTATATATGGATTTCCAATGTTTCTAACTCCTTTATGAGTGCCTCAGCATAGGTGGGATTTCCCATATTTTTTCTGGAAATGCAGGGACCTTCTTTCCATCATGTATTTTGATTTTGGGTAGGACCTATGTGATTAGTTTTGCAATGGCGGTGACTACCATGTTAACTTGATTCCTAATCGTGGGAATTTTTATAATGGCATGTACCATGAGGAGGACCTTTATGGTGGGATGAGGAAATGGGAGGATCTTCTTGTTGTTTGGCATTACTGTGTGGATGACCTTCACATCAATTTTCGTGGTTGGGAGGGATATTTCGATGACCATTATCATGGCATGGACTACTATAATGACTTGAAATAGGGTTTTAAGGGGGTTTATAGAGTGTACACCCTAGAAAGGATCTTTGGGATGTACTACAATGAGGGGAGGACCTTCTTGTTTCTTGGTTTCACTGAGGGGAGGACCATCACTGCAACTGTCATTAAGGGCAGGTCCTTCATAATGATCATCATCAAGGCAAGGAATAGTATCATAACATGATATCTGACTAAAGGAAGAAGAATATCTGCAACTTATACTTTGGGGAGGACCATCAGGGAAGATGAAGGGGAGGACCTTCTCTATGTCTGATCTTCAAATGGAGGGGAGGGATACCCCAACCCACATCAGGAGATAGGCTCTTATGATGGATTATTCATGACCCATAGAGTATTCCCCCTTGGGTGCTCAATAGAGGACCTTCAAATCTATGAGTAGAAACATTGCGGGGATGAAATTCACAATGGATACATCAATTTCCATAATTTTTTAGTGAAATGACAGAGTTTTGACCCTTTTTTGATCTGTGTTTGAGGGTGTTGAGAACCCCTGCTTCCAGCAAAGCAGGATAATGTACGAGGTCTTCATTTTCTAGTTTCCATTGGCACATTTCATTTTTCGGGGAACTCTAAAGAGTAACCAGGGATATCTACCATTTCTAATAGACTTCATATATGATCCCATGTATTTTTGGGTACCATGATGTTGTCAAAATATGCTGACGAACATCTTTATTTTTGGTAGGGATATATGCCTGCCCTGGAGGGGCCACCACTTTAGCCCAACGTCCCCCAATTGGAATTAGTATTTGTCCCTGATCAAGTTGTCTGTATGCCATAGGATATTGTTGTTGACCATCCTGGACATGAGCAGGGATGAATAACTAATCTAGAGTAACTAACTCATTTTGCGAGTGAGTCATTTCGTTCGAGAAAATCGTGTTGTGGGCCCAATTTCTCGTCCTTTCCATCTATGCAATGATATCTTGGCATGTTTGGAGGATATTGTCTGGAATCGATGTTTTATCATCCATCATGGACAAGATGTGATTGGATAAATATTTTTTTGGAACATGTATAAAGGCCCATTCTGATGTCGGAGTAAGAGTGTGTTCTTGTTCTGGTCCTCCAATAGATGCTAGTAGATACTGGATGTTCTCTTGTATCAGGAATGAGGAATGAATCTGTCGCCAGTTTTCATCATTGGTTGCCATTATAATTGACCGGTGGTCTTCATATTCCTAGGCATGGATTTCCATCTGCTCTCTTGGTGCTATATTTGTCTCGTGGTATTTGTATGCATTCGTATGAATTTTACTCTATTCATATTATTTTTTCACCCTATATTGATTGCAGGCATGGTATGCATAAAGGGTATTTGGGTCTACATATAGATTGTCGCTACATTACATTGATTTCAGGATTGTTCTGCATCGTCTAAAATTTAAATCCTCTTATATCTAGCCACACTCTTTATTAGAGGGACTGGAATGCACTAGTAGATGCGTGCATGTGCTCTTATTGTGCCACCATATTTCTGGGATGGGCTTGAGAGCAGAGACTAAGTAGAGTATATTCCCATTAAATATTGTCATTTTTGTATGTCATAGATTCTCATCAATAACATGGTTGATATCAAGTCCTTGGCTATATATTCTTCACCCATATCGGGAATCCTGAGGGGAACGGGTCTCCTGGACTCTGGCTGGTGCCCTCAGTATAAGATCCTCCTCAGTGGGAGGAGGTTTGGTCATCTGGTGTCGGAGACGATGATATTTGGTAGGGGCCAGTGGTTTTGGCTCATTTGATGCAGGGATTAAGTATTCAGTATTGACATCATCTGCCTCCCAAATGTGAAGAAGGTAGACGTTTTCATGTTCTGAGGACATACTCTCGAAACGATTTGAGATGACCATTTGGGCCAGCCATGTGCTATGGTACTAGGATCAGCTGAAGAGGCAACTGGTGGACCTTTTCTAACTGGAGGGCTTGTCTGGTGGCCTCTAGTGTGGGGATATTACCATTTCATTGGTACTCTTTTTCATCATATTGGATGACCAACGTTGAAGACAATGGATAGGCGATGGGGTCCTGCTCTTCGTTGAGGCCCCGACAGCCCGCTGGATCATTAATGCATGCGTCTTCATGGATCGTGATGATGTCATTTCGAACAAAGGTCACTCTGTATGAACATGAAATACATGTATGACATATAGACTACTAAACATCATTAGTGTTGAATTCCATTAAACCCATGAATACTTTGGCAATTCAGCTTTTCCCCGTTTCCCTTTTCTTTCACTATGGGGTGAAGGGCCCTGAGTGGGGTGAGAACACCCCCTTGGTTAATGAATCATGTCCAGTTAACCATTTTTGTTTTTCCTCCTAGGGGGTGTTTTTAGTGCATCATGGGGAAACAAAATTGTCTGACATGTAGTTTTCTTTTGGCTTCTTTCATTTGGGTAGAACTTCCACCTTGGTTAAGGGTTAACATTGGGTCACCATTTTGGTTTCTCCTCCGTGGTGGCATGTTTAAAGCATCTCGAGGTGAAAAAATGTACTAACATGCAGTTTTATTTCATCATATATCATTTTTATAAAGCCAAAACAATGTTTAAGGATTCATGTTAGGTTCACCTTTTTAGATTTTCCTCCGAGGTGGAACATGTATGGGTGGTGTTGAGATGGCACGACGAGGATCATCGCCCATCCCATTTTCCATAGGCCTGGGCTCTCGCCAAATTACCATTACTTTGTTTGGTCCCAGTCAACGTCATTAAAATTCAAATGAAGGTTGAAATATCTATGTGGGGAACTTTTGGTTATAGCAGGTGATTACGTGGGGGTCAATAACTCATAAAATCAATGCTTCTCAAATATAACCTCTTCAGATGGTCTCCAACAGGTTTATTCATGGATTCAATAACTCCAAACTGCCCTAGTATCTATGATTCATGGACTTGATTTCCAAATACATCTACTAATCGGCTGATTATTTGTCCAATGACACTTGAGGACTCCATTGGTCTAGAGGATGGGAGGTCAGGCTCACCGTACCCTTCCAGGGGATGATTTTGGCATGATCTGTGACTCCCTTATTGGTTTATTCATGCTCATATGTTTGTGAAAACTCGGTTCATTCTCGAATACTGTTTCCATGGGTTTACCATTGGTTTGAAAGATAGTCTTGACCATGCATATGTTTGATTCCATGGAGTTGATGCTGAGTTATACATATTATAAGGCGCTAGGGAGTTTATCATCATCCACGGGGGATAGAAGTGGATTAAACACTGTGATCGGGCTCACAATGAGGGATTACTATATATCCTCATTAGAGGAATCAAAACCCACATAATTTCAATTTGTGAGGCTTACACGTGGGAGATTCCCTATTTGATGGGGCGTGGTTGGGTGGACCCTTCATCGATGGGCTCCCTTTTGAGATCGGACCATCTGGAAAGTTTCCTACATATCCTAATTTGGTCCAGAATCATAGTAATCATATTTCATTTAGGTATGCTGATGTTGTAATCCTAAAAAATGTTTTAGCCCATGTGATTCATGCTCGTTGTGTGAAACAGGAGTATTTTATCATTTCAACAAGGCACATGCCTCATCCCATGACGGTGGGTGAGGGACAGCCTACAGAGGAATTAGTCGGGGTGACTGTGGGTGAGGGCGCAGAGCGATGGACCATTCCATGTGAAATGGAATCTAAGGTTGTGCGGTCCAGACATGGATGATTAGGGACATACGTTAGTTGGAGGGCCCCGAATCATGTTCTGTGAAGGGTTGGAGTTTTATCCTCAACAAAAGGGGGAGGGAACATAACCCCGTCGACTGATAAATGTTCCTCATTGAATGGAAAATCAAGTTATAACCGATAATCCGTAGAATAGGGAGCTTAACATCATCATTACAAGGATGGGCTCTGGGTTTTCGTGGGAATGTTACCTTACATGCATTCTTGAATCATGCTTCATAGTTGGGGTGTCCATTATGACTCCTCTTACCATGGGTAAGTATACTTGATGGGGCACGCTGATGCACACAATTGCCTAATAAGACATTTCTAGTTGATTTGGAGGTGTGTTTGGAATGTTGCTGGAGGACTGGTTAGTGGAGGGATAATGTGGGAATGAACGTTAATGGAGAAGAGAGGTTGGAATCAGAAGGAAAAATACTAAAAACACCTCATTCGGTGTACTGGTGTTTCATGTGGGATGAGGGAAGGTTAAACATATTGTAGTGGTATGCGAGATGGAGGGTTATCCACATACTAGTGTTTTATGCCGGAATGGGTATCACCAACCACATACCAAAGTGGTATGCAAACCACCATCCCTCTTTTGGTTATGTTCGCGTACCGATTGGTTTTGTGACACCAGGTTCAGTCCACCTAGAAGAATTCTACGTGAAGCACCATATTGAATGAGGGTCAGGGGAATTACCATTTACGAGTAATTCATCCATGGGAAGTATTTTGTTTTTGATTTTCTATTTGGGTTCATGGTTCCATTATTATTATTCAATTATCCCATTTTTATAGTTTACGACCTGTTGTACCTACAGAAGAAGTGGTTTGTGGTTCGTGCATCACTGAGGAAACATGATGGATACTAGATGTAAACCTCTAAGATTTCATTAAGCTTTCTTCACATGTCCTTCCCTCTATCCATATCTTTATCATTTATCTGTATTTATTTTCTTCTTCGATTTTCCCCTTTTATAGAGCATCAGAGCGATGGTATATTATGGGCACACATCCCCATTTTGAGAGGCCCATTGAAGTAATTTTATCACATTCAGAAGACTCGGTCATATTGGGACTGCCAAGTCTTTGTTTTGAGATATGGTTCGTCGAACCCAGATCATCTACATAATCCAGGAACTAAGGAGTTCGAGGTAGGCTATGTGGATGGAATTTTGTACAGAACTCCTTCAGTCTCCATGGTTCATGGGTTTTCCTTCTTGATGGCCATAGTATTACGGGCCAGTGGTTCTCAGACCATTCTGCATACATGGCGGTTCACAATCCATCTTCTCTTTATACCTTTCCCTGTGATGGTACACGAGCCATTTAAAAAGATGAATTCCATCATGTTACTTATATGAAATATATATCAGTTTGATTCCCTTCACCAGGATAAACTTATATAACTTCTTGATTCCTTCTTCAAACCGATTATTGGGGTATTTCTTCTCCTTTTCTGAATATTAATGAACCTACAACAATATTGATAATAATAAAAACTAATTTTATTGGTGGGTAATAAATACATGAAATTTTTATAAATTTTTACCCATGGTTAAGGAATGTGGGTTTCAGACATATAAATCCCAAATCATTGATGTATAGTAATATATATACATATAAATATATTGATACTATTAATTGAAAATGGGGATGGATATTCACAATATAATTGTCTGTCATAGAAAATCATTGAAAAAGTTTAGTATCCTAAATTATGGAATGGGGCATTTAAGGGATTATTAAAGTATCTCATTGATATAACATCATTTGGATAGTAATGGAATGTTTAAAAACATGTTAAAACACAATATCAAGAAAATATGAATAATTTTTTAAAATTAAGTATATGAATGAAAATAATGAAGGAGGAAGACAACCCGTATTCTCGGTATTACATCATATTCATAGAGGGTTGATTATTTGATAAATTTGGCAGATTTTCAATGGATTAAATGATAAACAAACATATTTCAGGGCATGATAACGTTCTTCAGTGAAAATTTACTGAGGAGGAGAGGTGGATTTTATATAGAAACATGAAGTGAATTGTTTAATTTTTTTTTTCATGTATAGCTATTGTAATTAAATGTTTTATAACATAAAATTTTCATTGGCCACCCATAGATTTGGATCAGGTTTTTTGAGATTAATAATTATTTTTATATGTCCTAAAGTACATTAAAGACATTTAATTTTATTATTGAATAAAAAAATTCATTTTAATAATAACAAAATATTAAATTTATTATTTATTCATATTTATTCCCATATAAATTATAACATATCTTATCAAATCATTATTTCAGATTTATAACATAATAAATATAGCTAAAACCTAACATTGTGTATTTATTACTCATGGATAATTAAATAATTTAAAAAAATTATATTTCACCCTAAATAATTTTTGTGGTGATTATTTCAAATATATTGTTTATTTTATTAAAAAATGATACATATGTATGACTATTATTTTAATTAAAAAATTATATATTTACGTTGAAATATTTTTTATTAAATGAAAAAAATAAAAACATTAATAAATTTAAAATTTTATAGTGCCATGTATAACGATTATTAAATAGTACTTTGAAATTGAACAATGTATTTAAAATATATATGTTATATACAATAATTTTTTAATTCATTTTAAAATACTATTTTATTATTTTATTATATATTTTTATTATTCAAAAGGTAATAAAATGATATCATTATAATATCCAGGTTGTAGACATGTAATTTTTTAATTTTAATTGTCACATTCAAAATTAAATATAATATATTGTCCACCATTATTATACATCATGGATCACTACTTCACCTAAAAATGATTTGTTGTTCCCTGAAAATTGTCAACCATATTCTAAATTTTCCTCATTCTATTAATAGTTTTTATATCATGAGAGATTATTATAAAAGAATTTGGGCCTAAGGAGTTTAACATTGTCTGTGATCTATTATACAATGTTTATCTTCATATAAAATTATTATCTATTATGGTCAATATTATTACATTATTAGAAATTTTTATATTAAATTTAAGTTTTTTTTGTGATTATATTTTAAAATATAATAAAATAGTAATTATGAATCTAGAGTTAGTTTACTATTGAACAAAAAAAATCATTACAATTATGTTGTTATTTGTGGTTCTATATATCAAGAGAAATGATTGTGTGGGTAAATTCACACATTATATCATGAATATAACAATAAGTATTTTTTTTATTTTTATGAGATGTTGAGAGGCTACCTCTTGTGGGTAATTATAGGATGTGTTGTATATGGGTTGTACTTGGTTGATGGATTCAGTGAAATATTCATATGTTTTTTTTTTCATTTTTAGTGTTAATTCCTATTCTATGTTATATCATGTAGTTCCTTCAGTATGATATTCATGTTTATTGTTTTTTGGGGTGACGTGGTTTTTTGGTGTGATGTGGTGGTGATTTCCACTATTATGGATAGTGAGAGATATTCATTGTATCATTTTTTACATAAAATTTAATTGACTTCCAATCACTATGGAGATATGGACATTGGGGTTTTGTACGTATAGTAAAGGGACCATATTGTGGTATTGACCTACAGATTCATGGTGGTATCATTAATATTTTAAAGGATTAGGGTAATTCTATTGACCAGAAAATTGGATGAAGCATACAATAATGTTTTCCATGGAAAAAATTGGATGATAAAAATCAGTGAATGAGATGTAGATTCTTTTCATATATGAAATTATTTATGGATTTTGACCTTGGTATATGAAGAATAAATTAATGTGTTATGTGATTTAGTGGTGTCTACTTCACCTAATATTCAGGGGGATGATTATGTATTTTTTTCATAGTTATGATTTCATGGGTGACATATCATTCTCTATTATGGGTTGATCTGACTGCGGGTGCATTGTCCCAATCCATCACTAGAAAAAAATGGTAAGGTGTTCGCCCATATATTATCGAACAATGAGTGATATGGTTTGCAATGGTTATTTTGGTAGATATTTATTTCCCAATCCATTCTCTCATATACATGTGGATATAATATATGGATACAATTTTTATTTTCATAATGACTTTATATCAACACCCTACATGAGCACTCAGGGATGCAGATCTAAATTATCATTTATAAAGCAGGAATGTGTAATTTATTTAGTAAATGACTATTATATGCTAGCAGTGTAGTTGATTCATGATATAGATTTCATTGGATTTTAGAGATATACTTAGTAGACCTTGAATTTCAAGTTGTGTTTCATTTTTTATATTAGATGTAACCATATGTTATCATCCAATGGGTGATCTGGTTTTACTTTTTATTCATTATATGAAATTATACTTATTTAATTTTCTAACCCTTATATATCATTCTATATATTATTTTTATTACATATTATATTTTCTTATTATTTTATTCTGATCAAATTTTTTATATCATAGGATGTATTCTACCCACTCTCACTTACTATGTATGGACACCTATTTGAAAATAGTAGTGTAAGGGGAGGTGATCCTATCTTTAGTGGAGCTCTACATGGTGTTTTTTTGGGTTATTTTGTTAGAGGATGGAATGAATACATTGTTATATATTTCAATTTTTATTTAATCACCCTTAATTAGGGACCCCTATTGATAGAGCCACATTCCCTAGGTGTCCGATGAACAACTAGTTTGCTGATGGTTCCACTTATAGATGTAAAGATTTTAAAGTCATCATCTCTTCAAACATTGCAATTCTTAACATTTTGTGGTGTATAATTTACTCATATATTCTCGACCATACATGATAACGTAATATTGAAAAAATAATTCTAGTCAAAATAGATAAAAAATCCATTAATAGATGATAATTTCCATCTATATTGTATTTAAAAAAATGGGTGAATGATAGAATACCGATAATTAAATATCCCCTCACTACCAAAAAAGTTATCATGTCAAAAAAAATGAATAAGGAATAAATTTTTTCCTTTATAATAAACTATAGGTAAGCTCAATTACATTAGTGGATTGTGTATACAAATCACATGATATATAGATCATAAAATGATTCATGATTAGTGATTCCAAAACAATAACCATTAAATGATGTAAATATTTGGGACCATAATTTCTGATAATAAATGTGAGAACCTTCAATGAGATATGTGGAAAATTCCTCAAATATAATTTTCAAGCCACTGAGGAGGATCCACCCCATGAAAACATATAGGGGTAAGGAAGATATGAATATATATATATATATTGATTAACTTATAAAATAATTGTACAGAAATGAGATCCTTTTATTAACTCCCTTCATAAGAAACCATCATATATTTCTTGTAATAAGGTTACATTAATTAGAAACATAGGTTTGATGAAAACTCTTATCCAGTGTTTTTCCACTACTCTATCCAATCATTATGTCTTATAAGTGACATGATTAGTTGATTTAAATGGTTTGATAAATCATTAATTAATATATATCAATTGTAAATGTGTTATATTTGATAATATAAAGATGTACTAAGAGTAAAACACCTACCATAATAGATCCTATATGGAGAAATGTTCTATGCCGAGAAAATACCTAGAAAACTAGTTTTATCCATTGTATATCAAAATAATAGACTACAATTTGTTACACATACTACTACAATTATTTCACCTAATTCACCACCACATCCCATGGAGAGGTGGTATTATTATCCCAATTACCATAACTAAAAATATTTACAATTCCAAGGTTACCAATAGTGGTGGTGGCACCTATTTGGAAGAACGTGGTGATTACATTGTTTGGCTGCCCATTTCTGTAGTTGGACTATAGAAATTAAATCTTATAACCTATTAGGAATAATTTAAATGGTGACATATTGAAATTAATGTTTATACAAAATCATTTAATCCATAGAGACAATATCTCTAAATGGAATGTGAAAATTCATTATGGGATATTTAGCCACAAACCCCAATTAACACCCTGAGTTTATATAAACTTTTTTTTTGAAATAAATCAAATTTCATTGAATTATTTCATTTAATGATAACCCTAGTTATTATTTCATTAAATTATAATGCAAAATAATATTTTTCTACAAGCAACAATGAGTTCGCTTGTTATATATGCAACACTATGTTTCGATGAAGCAACATTTAATTATTATTATGATAAAAAGAATAAATTTATAAAATATACATTAAAAATATTAATTTGAATAATAATAAATAATTTTTAAGTATCAGTTATTGTGTTTTTTTATAAATAAAAATATCTTTAGAAAAAATATTATTTTTGTTAATTTCGATACGTTTGAAAGTACTATTTTCTCAAACAAACTACTTTTTATAACCATCTATGAAATGTAATGAAAATAATTTTAGACACTATTATATATTTAATTTGATAAAATAAACCTCTTTTTTAATTCATACATTCATAATTATCTTAGGTTTAATATTTTTTTATATTTTTTTAACACTACTTTTTGGGATTAATAATGAAATTACTCAGTTTAATTCAAATCTTCTTTTTTATAAAAATTAAATATTTTATTAAATTATGTGTAAATTTATTTTTAATGTTTAATTAGATAAATTTAACCCAAATTAGTCAATTACTTCATATTAACCAATTTTAAATTAAAATTGAATATAAATACATTTCAATCTTTAAAACCCCACTGTTGTGACATGTATGTAAGATAAATTTACAATTAATTAATTCCAATTATGTCTTATAAATATAGAATAATAGAGTACATAATTTTAATAATAATAAATTATTATCTAATATAAGGGAATCATATTTTGTGTCCTAAATTATTAGTGAAAATAATTAAAATTAATTACTGCGATGAAGGCAAAATTGAGTTTAATTAATGATTAATCATTAATTTAATGGAAAAATTAATCATTAAACATGTATAAAGTGAATTTGATGGATAAATATTGAACATGTGAAATATTTTATAAAACAATGTACAATTATGGGTGGAATATTATTTAAAGGATACCTCTCAATAGTTATCACCTTTTTATATTTAACAGAATGTCACTCCTGCCATTATAAAAAGGATACTAAACCATGCCACTCATTCACTCCTCTAAGGAAATTTGGATCTAACAAAAACTACAAAAAATATCCTAAAAAAGTCTATCCCTTAAACTATGAGTCATATTCATTGTAAAAAATCAAACAATGGAAGCCCATTTGGTTCAAACCAAATGGTGTTACGAAAAGATGATGTACCATCCTTCCACATGCTCTTGTTTATTTCATTATACATCCCTCAAATATTTCCCTTATAATTTAATAATCTAAGATTCCAAAATATTCTAATATTATCTTATGTTAACGGTTCTACCTGCAATAACACACACTTCCATCAAATGTGATATATAATCATCAGGTTGGTGTAACACAGCCATCTACCTTGCGAAATGATGTCGTTTGTTCATTATTTACCATAGTTCATGGTTTAAAATAATTATAGAAATATTATTTTTATATGATATATATGATATTTATAATGTATTTACACAAATTTAATTATTATATGACAAATTTTATTATGCTATCCATTTTTTGGAAATAGGATAACTTTGTTTGGGGACTTGTGGACAACCTACCTCCTTAAAGCAATGTGATTCATACACACTTAACATGGAATATATTGAGGATGGTTTTAGTGAAATTGTATGATATATATTACATATTAATTATAATATAACAATATTATATATATATCATTTACATAATTTCTATAAATATGAATATAAATTAAAAACATCACCATACGTACACACGACCTATCATGTATGGATAGTGTATATAATTTTATATTTATATATATAATGATTTATTATGAATATATATATAATAAATATATATGATATTTATTTTATGTTATACATAATTTATATAATTAATTCATGATCTATGAATGATGATCTATAATAACAAGTCAAAACATGTACGAAAAGCTGAGAAGTTCTTACCCATAATGTAACTTCAACATGAACTTGAAAATAAATGGGTAAAAAAAGTTCATAAGAAAATAATAGTGGTATGATATAATTTACTATGGTTAAAAAATATATTTAAAATAATTTTATATTTATAATAAATACTGTTTGAAAAAGTACAATGAGAGTCAATAAATATTGTAATGGGATTTCCAGTCTCACTATTATTATAATTACCCTTGCTATTAATACATGGATACTACCTAACATTTGTAGAATACTTAAAAAAATTCCAAACAAAATTCCAAAACACCTTTATATTCTAGTTTAATTGGAAAAATATAACATTAACATTGGTATATAAGTGAGATACATTATCTCTCACTAGGTTCTTCTAAACTAGAACCATTATTAGAATAATCATACATAATACATAACTTCATAAGCATAGTGAAAAGAAACATAATAATTATTCATCAAAGATTCTTAGTATTGATAAAAAGGGATATATATAAACGTAATCATTAGAAAATGATTATCAAAACATGATCATGGAAATAGAAAATCATACTCTGCATATTGAATATCATAAATTAGAATCGTGTATTAAAGAATGGCAGTTCATAAGACACGTATCATTTGAAAAATGAACATGAGCCATGAAATCATAACATAGAGATAAAACATAGAATTTTTTATGTCAAACAAGAATATAATAATTCTTTCTATAGTAGTCAAGGAATATTTGTTAAGTCTATCATGGTTGTATGGGTTTATTACCCATACCATATTTGTAGCCAAGATTCAATCCCTTGACCATATTAGTGGAAAATGTATTTTTCATTAATCTCATGAGATTTCAATATCCACCCAATGAATTGATGGAGATATATGAACCACCCATCTCATAGTGATGTAATAAATATCTATTTTATAAGAACAAAAATACTTTATTATATCACAACCCATTAAATGAAATGGGTTTCATAAAAATAAATCAATGATAACATAACCCATGGATAATAAATGGGTTTCATGAATACCATTACATCATAAACATAGCCATTATTATAAATAATAAGAATGGAAAAATTGAATCATATCCCTAGTAAATAGAATGTAACATCAAAAAATGTTATCTTTGAAGGAAAATAGTTTCTAGAGTAATCTTGAAATAAATTCATGAAGAAATCAATATTTCTGCTTTGAAAACAATATAATTTAAAATAACATTTTTCTCATAATTTTCTATAAAAGAAAAAAATTACCTCTTTAGAAAAACAACAATAGATTACCATAAAAAATTAATAAAAATACATACATATGTAAAAATGAAAATTATATTTTTAGTATAATTGTAAAATTTTTATAGAAAATACTTTTTAGTAACATGGAAAATCAATGACAAAGATACCCTTATAAATACAAAGGTATACACAATCTCGAGAAATAATGTGACTGTGAAATTAACCATCTACATAGGTATGATTACATTTTCACATATCAAAAAATCATGTATAATGGAAAAAATTATTTAATTAAACTATTTCAAATCCATATTCATATTAGATAATATATTATCATATTATCTCCTGTTTGATAATAATATTTCAGCATTACTATTCATTCAGTTGTTAAATGATTCTTTTCCCCACGCATGGTTGTTCTTATATGTCCTAGTTTATATAAATAACTTACTTTTTATTAATTAATAGATCAATATTAAGTTAATAGAGGTCATAATTATAAATTATATACATTTATATTATCATTCTTTATCACTAATCATATATAATGAATTACATTGCGTCGTGGTGATGGTAGGTTGTACGTACACATGAGAAGCGATATAATTACATTAATTTTGAAATAGTGTGGTAGTAGATGGTATATCTTTTCTTAAATAATAAATATCAAGATAAAATAAAAATATATATTCATTAATGTATTCATTATACCCATCCAAGTAAATATGTGATAAAAATAATTTCTACCATGATATGGACTTGGAAAGCCCTACCTATGCACGTATGGTACATTATTTTCTTAGATGATGAATAAAATAAGGAATATGGTTGTAAAATTGTCATAAAAACATCAAAAAATATAGGGTATACTATTGTTATTAATTTATATTGAAAAAAACATATGAAGAGAAAGCAGTAGAATATTTTTTTTGAACGATTTGGTAAAGAGATTTCCCCTACTTCGATGATGAACCTCTAGTACATATAATAGGGAAATGAGAGATTGAATTTGGAGAAGACCCAGACCAAAGGAATGTGTATAAGGATGTTTGGAGTTGAAGTGTCTCAGGCAATTCAATCTAGAATGTTATAGGCAGTGTGAGGAAGTGACAGAGGAGGAGACCTTTTATATGAGAGGGTTGAAGAACTTTAGGGAACACTATAATTATTAAAATAATATAAATTGATTTTAAATTTATAATATCTCCAATATGAGTTATTTTAAATATTAGATAATAATGGGTCACACTATGCTGAACCAATTATTTTTAGTTATTTTTAGTTTGCAATATTAACCTAATATTTTGGATTTAACATTTAGTTAAACCCTTTAACTTTTACCATGACCTCTTTGATTTTTAACACTTTAGAGTAAATATTGTTCTATAAAAAAAGAACCAATGATATATCATTAATATAAATTTTTATTATATTATTGAAATTTAGAAGAATTCAATTTTTTGTAATTGTATATCATTTAATTAAAAAATATTTTAATGTATCAATTATGTCAATTTTGATGTGGCTGATTACTTTTGTAAATAAAATTAATATGATGACTTTTAAATAAAACTTCTAATATCTCAATAACAAGTAAATTTTATCTATAAAATTCTCGGGTGTCATTAATTATATCAAATTATATCAATTTTAATATATTTATTTATATTTATTAGATATTTTCATTTATTAAACACTTGTTGCATCATCATTGGGAATGAATTAAATTATGTTATTTATTCTACAAAATTTAAAATAATTTCTAATAATGAATCTAAATTTATTAAAATATTAATGAATATTTATATTGTAATTTATCTTTGGTATAATCCAATATAAAAATGATTTACTTATTAAATGTATGAGTATGATATTTTTATCTTATCTTTATATAAAATATAAAATGTTATATTCTGACCCAAGTTGAAGAAAAAGGGTAGAATTTTATTATTAGGTTGATTTTGGCCAAAAAAGCATCATACAATTGAGTTTGGACAAGTGTTAGGGTAAATTTATAATATTTTTATATTATTTTAACCATTAATTACCTGATATCTTCTTAATTGTGGGAAATTAAAATATATTAATGTTACTATTCATAATATTCAAGAAAATTAATTTGATCATATTCTACCTTAAATTTAATAATTATTACAAATGATTAATTTTTTTAACGTTCAATTTACTGAAGTAAAAAAATTAAGTATTAACCCTAATCCCGCAGATGTAGTAAGAAGGCGGGTAAAAAGAATGTTCAAATGTTCAATAATTTTTTATATCAAATATCAATATAAAAATGATTAAAATGAACAAAATTAGATTAATATGGGTATAAATTTTCATTTATGAATTTAGATTTCAATTTAATGTATAATTATTTTTTAAACAAAAAATATTGGTTTTAACTACAATGCTTTAATTTTAACTATTCATCAAAAAATGAAACTTCCAAGAAAAATATTAAATTCAACCTAATTTAATTTATTACATTAAAAATTAATAAATAATTTTTATTTTATCAAATTAAATCCCTAATAGTTTCTGAAATTAATTTTATATATTTTTATACAAGGATATGAAAATTAGTTCATTTGACGAAGTAATATTTATTAAACATACAAATACATTACCAAAAAAATAATTTTTTTCATTATAATTTTTTTTATTTATATAAAAAAACTATAAATAATATTTTAAATGTAGTTATTAATATTCATATTACTATGTCATCTAGGTTCTATCGAACATATTTATATAATTATAACAATGAAATTATATTTCATAGAAACATGATATCGAATATAACGTATGCCATGTCGGTGATCCATGTTGCACAATACAAGACAGTGTTTTGTGAATGTATTGTTTGAATTAGTTCAATGGATAAAATAAATGAAAATTAATTTATTCAAAAAAAATCACAAAAATCCAGTGTGTTACATTCTACCCCCTTTTTAATGAAATTTACCTTTGAAATAAATATTTTTGCTGCAAAAAAAGAAGATATGTAATGCCTATACCCCAGAAGCCTAGAGTCGGTGCATTATTATGTATCATTGGATTGATCACAAAAGATAACATCTTGAATGACCGATTAGTGTAATAGACTTGGAAGTACTAGATACATTCAAAAAGTTTACAATACATCATAAAATGAAAAACTACAATAACATTGTTTCCATTGAAAACACTGAGATTCTATAGACTATCCCTACAGGTCAGTCATAATATACTTCTTTTCATCCTAGGAAAAGTAAAACACAGAAAGGGGTGAGCTCAGATGATCAGTAAGGATAACATTATAACAGAAACTTTCATAAATAAGAATAAACATTTAAGGTAATGTATATGACTAAAAGAAAAGCCTTTTAAACTTGAACTTCAGCATAATATGGCAATGATAAAATCAAATAATGAAATTTAGTTATTCTCCTGGATATTATACTAGTAGAATAATCACATGAAATATCAATAGCCACATTCATAATGATGGAATGCATAATTCCAGACTTTCATATCCACATAGTCAAGGCCTTGTGCTAAGACTATAAAAAAGATTTTGTCAAGCCCTTGTGCCAAGACACTAGTTTGTCTCATTAGACCTACCAATGCATCAAGGAGCTATAGTGGGCACCACATGTCACTTACTATGTCCAATTAATTCCTCATATAAAAATTTTGATACATGACATAAACATTCATATTAAAACTAGCATATGAAATGCTAATACATTATCTACATACCATGAATGGTATAAAATAACACATCCACAGCCAAACATAACTCATTAAATAAAATATTGAATATTTTTTTGTAATAGATTAACATCAATTAGGAATAATTATGGATATTGACATAGATGAAAATAATCATCACAACTATTTGAGAGAAATTTCCAAGTTTTTCTTAAAATCATTTAAAATTCGGACTATTTTTCAAGAAGCTGTTTAAAAAATATTTTTCAATCAAAGTGTACCATACCACTTTGATACATTTAAATGTAATTTTATAAATAAAACTTTAATGTCCATATAGATAAATCCTAAAAGACATTTTTAATACATTGACATTAATGAGAAAGATTTAGAATAATAAATGATCAAAACATTTAAAACAATATATTAGTTAGAGTCCCTAAACAAAATAGAGACACTTGAATACAAATAATTGATGTAATAAAAACATAATAATATCATGATAATAAAGGTATTAAAGATATAATATGTCAAAGTACAGTACAAACACCCAACAAAAGTGAGTTGGCGCATTACAACGAAAAATAATCAATGAAATGTAAGTTTAGATGAAATACCTTATAAAGACCGTATCCTTAGGTTAAGGATAAATCAATGACATAATTATGTCTGAAAAATATAAATACACTCAATATTATTGGTTATTCAGTGTAAATCAATCAGAGGACATTCACACATATTCATGTAAAAACAACACTAATGAATTGGATATTTAACTCAATAAATTGAGATTGAGTTAAAATTACTTTTATCAAGTTCATATTGGTGACTTGAGGTTTTGTCAATGGAGTTATTATGTGTCTCAAAAGTATATCCATAAAAAGGAGAGTGGAAATTAATACATAAAAAATAAATAGTGATTCCACATATAATCATGGAGTAATGTAATAAAAGAATTATGTGTAAAGCCCATTGAGAGAAAATTGAAATTTTAAATTCCCTTACTGATTTGGTAACATATGAATCAAAGACCCCATGAAAAAAGTTTCATAAAATAAAGATTTAAATTCCTATAAATTATTTAATATTACAAAAAAATTAAAATGAGGGGAAGTAAATACTCCACGCAAAAAGAAATAGTAGCCAATATACATGTATCTCATGGCAATAAAAGTGAGAAGAATACACTTAATTAATTGTAATCAATCGAGTTTTATGAACAGAAGGTAATAACCACCAATTGAAGCACAAAATACCATGAATATAAAAATATTCTGGATAAAATATATCAAATGGAAGTTCAAAATACACCACATTTAATAAATAAGTGGCGAACAATAGAAATATCACGGAATTAAAAGTGAGATATGAAACCCCTTACCTTCTACTTTTCCGTGGTCGAGGGTATGTTAAACTATTATGTATTGGTTAAATAAATTTTATTATTGTATTAAATAATCATATGCATTAATATGATATTATATATGATCTTTTAACATTGCTTTGTTAATAATATCTTAGTATTATAATCATTTCAGGTGTTAACAGATTCGTTTTACATTATATTATTTGTTATGTGAATAATATGTTTTATGGATGGGATGCATCTTATTCATATTAATAATGATATAAAGTAGTTAAACTACAATTTTAATCATAAAATGATTATTATTCTTGAATGGATATGATGGAGAATGAATCTCATCGCGTTCATGGAGGCAGTATTGCGTACGTAAGCATGAGTAAAAATATCATTCTTTTGATTTTAAAATAACATATAATTAGATGTTATATAATATATATATAATCATTATCCTTTTATATTTATTATTTACATCGATTACACATCATTATTATACCCATCCAAATAATAATGTATTGAATAACAAATACACCACGACGTGGAGACGGTAAGTCGTACGTACGCACGTATGTTGAAATTTCATTTAAAGGATGGATTGAAAAATTAATATGTCTAACCCATATTAATAATAACAACACAATATATATAATATAATGGAGATACTATATTAAAATAAAAAAACCAAGAAAGAAGATGTGGAAGAAGAAAGGAACTTGAAAGAGGTGATGAAATATTAACCTCTTCTTCAGGTTCTACCATTTGATTTGATCAAAAGGGCTCCTTTGGTTACCTTTAAAACTAAAAATTGCCTCTAGTTTGAAGGGAGTATTGATTAGAGGGTATTTGGGCAGGGCTTGGCCAAGACAAATGGCTTCAAAGGTGTGAATTAGAGAGAAGAGAGAGAGCCCTTTTATAAGAGGGGTGAGGGTCCCCTTAGGAAAAGCTAGAAATATTATTTTATAATAAAATCAATTTCGGTTTCTAATGGCTCAATACATGATTATATAATGAATAATATGGGGATGGGTCAAAAAACACTCAAACAATATGTTTTAGACTAGTTTGTGTCATAATATTAACCTTATCATTCACGTTTAACTCTTAGTTAAATAGTTTGACATTTACCATATCTCTTTGTATTTTTATATTATATGGTTAATAAACCTACTATATACTCCCTAGAGAACCCCAATTGGATCATTTATGATACACCTATCATTATATAATTCTTTTCTCATATTCATAGTCATTTAGGATTATAATATCAATTAATAATATAATATTTGTCTTAAAAACTCTTTTATGTCAATTGTGACACTATTTGGTATTTTGTTATTGTTAAATTCAAAACATCAATATCATTTCGAAAAAAATTCATCTAACCAACCAAAAAAAGACATAGTAACTTATTAAATAAGTGGAATTCATAAAAAGCCTAAAATTACATTTATTTTGATAATTCTAATAAAAATTATTTTAATATTTCATTAATTATATAATTACTGCATCATCTTTGTGTCATAAAGAAGTTAAATTATACAGTGTCTGAAAATATATAAAATATAAAATTATGTAGTAAATTTTCTTATATTTCTAATTAATATTTATATTCAAATTTATCTTATGTGTAACCCTATATTAAACATGTTTTAGTCATTAAACTTTTATTTTAACTCTTTTAACGTGCCTTTAAATTAAATAACAATAAATGTCCTAATCTAACCCGTGTGAACCAAATGGGTTCATATTTTATTCCTAATTTTGTTTTTGGTCGAATTATACTTATACAATAGAATTAGTACACGTGTTAGGGTAATAATAATATCATTTTTCCCTTAATTACCCTATTTACTTTTAATTGTAGTAAATGAAAGTAAAAAATTACTATTCACCAGAAACTATTTTTATCTTATTGAACCACATTTTACTTACTGATATCAAACGTGTCTTCTGGATTTTTGATGTTCAATTCACAGAAGCGATAAAATGATGTTTTATTCAAATTTTCAAATTCCCATAAGAGGTGACTAAAAGACGGTTAAAAAGTTCAAAAATATTTTAATATATCTAAAATTATTATAAACTGACTCCAATAAATTTCGTTGAACTTATATAGGTATTATGTATATATTTGGAACTAAAATAAATTGAAATTAAATAAATATGTTTTTTAAATAAAAATTAGATTTTAAACTATATCTTAGTGTTTTTCAGTATTCATCAAAAATTGAAATTTTTCAGAAAAATACCAATAATTCCCCCTAAGCTAATTTAGATATTCCGAATCCAAAAATCAAGTCCATTTTGAAAGATAAAATTTATAAAATTTCAAAAAGTTTTTATTACTATTCATAACGGCTAGTTTGATATGTCGCGGCGTGTTAGAATCTCAAAGTTGAGTATAATGAAAGCTATTAAGTTATTGAAAGGGAAATGTACCATGGAAGCTTGGGGTGTTACATTCATCCCCCCTTTTGGAAATTGTGTCCTCACAATTTTAGAAAATTGGGCTTGGTAAGAGAATTGAAAGCCCCAGATTAGAAATAGAGTCAATAAAACTATCACTTTAAAAGAAATAATGAGAAGTACAAAGGTCACCTGAGATAACCCATACTAGGATTACATGTAGGAAAACATGGATATGGAAGATAAACTATGTATCAAGTTCTGAAGGAGAGGGATAGAAAATATGATCAAAAGAAAGTTAACAATAATAAAACCACAAACTTGTGTTGGGGAAAATGTTCATTAGTTTCCTAGTAGAAAAAGTAATCAGAAAACTTTTTTTTGTTTTAATCTAAATTTTATAAAGATGAAGAATTTATTTTTGAGATTGACTAAGAACATAGGGAGAGATATTTAATTTTTAAGTAGAGGTTCATTCTTTAATAAATTTCTATCCCTAACTCTTTTTTTTCAAATGATGAGTATTCATGATGACTTGGTCACACCGAATGAGCTAGAATCAACTTCTATAGAATCACATGATCCACAAAGGATAAAATATATATTTCCCTTATCTTCAGAGATTAATCAAAACCAAAACGGTTAGTTCAATATCAGATGATCCCCCAAAAGGATATTCCTTTAGAGAAAGAAACAGTAATCTTAATTTCTAGATTTAACCAAACAATACCCCGAAGACAAATAAATACCATTAAATAAACAGTTGTCCTTAAAATCATTCAATATAATCCAAAATAATATTGAAACCCAAAACATAGAAGAATTTTGTTATGTAGTCTTCCACATTAAATTGTATCTCCAAATGACATCGACTACTCTTAAAGCTGGATACTTAAAATTAATAAACCAAATCACATATTTTCTATTATAGGTTGATAACTTCCATAAATAACCCATATCAATATAAATTCACAATAAAAACAACGATAAAAATCCACCATTACACTATAAATGAAATCCCATCATATTTTATTTTCCTTAGGCATATAATGTTCCCAACATATCTAATGACTTCCGAAATAACATTTATCACTTAATCACCAAATCATTTTCCTACTCAAAGGGTATTCATTTGATAAGACATAAGATCTCAAATCAACTTATTTTTTATCAATAAAATAATTTAACTAAGAATCATTAGTCACACTAACTTGGGACTTCACGTAGTCCAGTGGTAGGTGATAAATCTAATCGCACTCTGGTTGTGGGTTCGATTCCCATAGCTTGGTCTGACATGACGGGTTGTCACATGTTCTATGTGTTGTCCTTTTTCAAAAATGATATTTTATAAAATTACCAAAATGAGATAAATTCTTCAAAATAACCATAACATAATTTAAGCACAAATGTTATCTCATACCTTTCATTTTCATCCCAAAATGTAATAACTTGTAATTTCCTCAAACCCAATGGTCATATAAAACCAAATGGTTATTTATAACTATATCCACAAGAGAAAAGATAATTCTTCCTCAAATGTTATTTTCACATGAAAAACTGCAGGGTTACAAATACAAGTGAAAATTATTCCAAGGTAATCCCATCAACAAGGAGCGCTAATAGTTTTAGACATTTCTGCAACCATTTATTTCCACATAGCTTTTTCTTTGACCAAGAAAATATCCTATATAATAGGGAAATCACTCTAGTAATGGCCATGTCCTCTTCATGTATAGTAAATGAATTTAAATTAATTCTTGGGACCATATATATTTTCTTCCATAGTACTGTTCATTTTTACTTGGAAATTCCTTACTTTATGTCTTTCTTTCCCACACATAAAGCATTTCATTGTTCCATTGAGGAAATTTCCTCAGTTTCTTCTTCCACATTTCCTGCATGATGGAAATTGAGGATTATTTTGTACATGGTCTACATAGATGGTGCTCTTATCAATCATCACTTTTCTCTTCTTTGTTGAGTTTGGGAGTTGGTTAATATTTATTTTGTTGATCATATTTTTTAAAAACTGATTTGCCATGAACACGATATCATTTATGCCTAACAACAATCCATTTCTTTTTCTCATTTCCACCACAAGTCCAACCTTTTACATCACGCTCAATGTAACTATGACTTCCGTGGAATCCAGCCATTGGCTACAAACAAAAAGCATCATGTGAGTAACAATAGTCATAAAATAATTTAGAGAATATCATGACACCATATTTTCAATTTGAAACACCTTAGGATTATCCAAGGTTATTTATTCTCATCTGATATTAAAACAATTCAAATATATTTTTAAAGAAAAATTTAATTGTCCTAAGCATATCCCCTGGGCCTGTCATAACAAAGAGTGCAGCAAGGCCCATTATCGTTTACCAGTTCCCATTCGACTCCAGCTCAATGCGGTGTTTTCGGGTTTTACCCCTATGTACATCTGTTCCAGAGCCGCCTCTACCTACTCGTATCCATTCTTTGATGTATTTCTTGGAAAACTCAAAAAATATCTATAATACCAATATTATAGGATGTTCTTATATACTAATCCTCAAATTCTATCTTAGGACTCTGTGCTCTAATCAGAATTTATCTAAATCTAGTTTCAATGTTTTGTACTAAACTTCCTCTGATAGCAACTATAATGCCCTGACCCCAAAAGCATAGAGTCGGTGCATTATTACGTATCATTGGAATGATCACAAATGATTAAGTCTTGAAAGACTGATAAGTATAGTATCCTTTGATGTAATAGATATAATCATAAGGATTGAATTTCATCATAAATTGGAAAATTACAATAACATTGTTTCTATAGACAACATTGAGATCCCATAGAATATCCCTTCAGGACAGTCATAATATACTTCTTCACATCCTAGTAAAAATAAAACATAGAAAGGGGTGAGATCAGATGCTCAGTAAGGATAATATTATAGTGGAAACATTCATAAATAAGAATAAACATTTAAGGCAATGTATAAGACTAAAACGAAAGCCTTTTAAACTAGAACTACAACATAATATGGAAAAGTTAAAATAAAATAATGACATTTACTTATTCACATATATATTCTACTAGTCTAATAATTATATAAAACATCAATAGCCACATTCATAATGATGGAATGAAAAATGCCAGAATTTCATAACCACATAATCAAGGCCTTGTGCCATGACTACAAATAAGATTTTTTCAAGGCCTTCTTACAAGATAGTAGTTTGTCTCATGAGACCTACCGATGAATTGAGGAGCTATATCAAGATCCACACATCACATACTAAGTCTAATTCATTCCTCATATGAAAAGTTTCAATCATTACATAAACATTCATATTAAAAGTAGAATATGAAATGTCAATACTTTATCCACAAATCATGAATAGTATAAAATAGCACCTCCACAGTCAAACATAACTCATTAAATACAATATGGAAGATTTTATTGTAGTAGATTAACCTTAATTAATAATAATTATGTATATTGACATTGATGAAAATAATCATCAAAACTATTTGAGTAAAATATCCCCATTTTTCTTGAAATCATTTAAAAGTCACACTATTTTTCAAGAAGCCGTTTAAAAATAGATTTTTGAATCAATGTGTCCCATACGACTTTGAAAAATATAAAAGGAATATTAATTTTAATACTTTAATGTCCATATAAATTAATCCTTAAATCCTTTTTTAAAAGATTTACTTTATTGTGAACGATTTAGAATAATAAATATTTTAATCATTTAAAATGATATTTTAGTTAGAGTTCCTAACCAAAAGAGAGACACTTGAATAAAAATTATTAAGATAATGAAAACATTATAATATAATGATAATAATGGTATCCATGATATAACATGTCAAATTACAACATATAATCCAAAGAAAAGTGTGTTGGTAGATAGCAACAAAGAAGACTCAATGGAATGTAAGATGGGATGAAATCACTTATAAAGACGGTATACTTTTGTTAAGGATAAATCAATGACATAATTATGTCTAAAAAATATAAATACACTAAATATGATTTTATATTAATTTTAAATCAATCATAGAACATTCACACATATTCTTATGAAAACAAAACTAATGAATTGGATGTTTAACTCAATGAATGGAGATTGAGTAAAAATTAATATTATCAAGTTCATATCTATGACTTGAGGATTTATCAATGTAGTAATTATGTGTCTAAAAAACTATCCATATAAAGGGGAGTGTAAATTACTATATAAAAAAATAGTGATTCAACACATAATCATGGATTAGAATAATCAATGGTGTATGCGTAATGCCCGATGAGTGGAAATTGAAAATTGAAATTTCTTTACCGATTTGGTAACTTATGAGACATAAAACCCATGAAATAAGTATCATATAATGAAGATTAAAATATCCATAAATTAAATTAAATTATAATAATAATACAATCTCAGTTAGTAGAAACTCCACACAAAAGGAAATAGTGGCCAATATAGCATGAATCTCATAAGAATAAAAGTGAGATGAAAAACCCTTACTTCATTGTAATCGATCGAGTCATATGAACAAAAGTTAATAACCAGAAAATTAATCAAATAATATCATGAATGTAAAGATATTTATGACAATATATATCAAATGTAAGTACACAATACACCAAATTCAATAAATAAGTTTCGAACAATGGAAATCTCAAAGAATTAAAAGTGAGAAAAGAAACACCTTACCTTGTACTTTTCATTGGAAGAGGTTAGTTTAAAATTATTTATAATGGTGAAATAATTGTAATTAAATTATAAAAAATCCTATAAATTAATATTATATCATATATGATCTTTTAACTTTTCTTTGTTAAAAATATATTAGTATTATCATCGTTTCTGGTGTTAACGAAATCATTTCTAGTTATATTATTTGTTATGTGAGTAATATTTGTTATGGATGAGATGTATATTATCCATATCCAGAATTATATCATGACTTGAAACATTATTTTTAATCATCAAATAAAAATTAGTCTTGAATGGATACGATAGGGAATGAATCTCATCACGTTCGTGGAGATGGTAATCTGTATGTAAGCACGAGAAACAATATCATTATTTTGATATTAAAATAATATATAATTTGATGGTATATTATATATAAAGAATCATTAACATGTTATATTTATTATTTAAATTAATTAAACATCATTATTATACCCATCCAAATAATAATATATCAAATAACAATTACACCACGACGTGGAGACAGTAAGCCGTACGTATGCACGTATTGTGACATGTCATTCAAAGGATGGATAGAATAATCAATATTTTTGTACCATATTTATAATAATATCACAGTATATATAAGATACTAGAGTTATTATCTTATAATGGAAAAAAGGAAGAGGAAGTGGAAGAAGAATGGAACATGAAATAAGTGATGAAATATTTACCTCTTCTTCGTGTTCTTCCATTTGATTTGATCAAAAGGGATCCTTATGTTGGTTTTTTGACTAATGAAAGGCCTATAAGATGAAAAAAGGACAGTTGAGATGGTATTTGGGATGGGATTGTCTTATCCAATGGTATTTGAAGATGGTAATTAGAGATAAGGTGGAGTCCCTTTTATAAGAGCGGTGAGAGGCACAATAGGAGAAGCTAGAAATATTATTTTATAATAAAATTATTTTCGGTTTTTAATGGCTAAAAATAGATTATTTAAAGGATAAGGTGTGGATGTACCAAAAATCTCTCAACCAATAGGTTTTAGATATGTTTTCATCACTATATTAACCTTATATTTTAAATTTAACTCTTAGTTAAATAATTTGACATTTACCATGTCTCTTTGTATTTTTATATTATATGGTTAATAAACATAACATATACTTCCAAGAGAACCCCTAGTGGTTCATTAATGATACTCATATCATTATATAAGTATTTGTGAAAAAATATATAATTTTAGGAATATAATATTAATTTATAATATATTACTTGTTTTAAAAATGCTTTTATGTCAATTTTGACAGTATTGGGTATATTGTTTTTTTCGAAATTAATAACAGCATTATTACTTAGAAAAAAAATAATCTATCAAACCCAAACATGTCATATTAACCAGTAAAATTAATTCAATTCATAAAAAGTCTCAAATTAAATTTATTTGTATATTTATAATATCAATTATTTTAATATTTCATTAATTAGGTAATTACTATATCATCATTCTCTCATAAATAAATTACCTTATTTAATGTCTAAAAATATAAATAAAATACAATTATGTAGAAAATATTTTTACCCTTATATTAAATATATATAGTTGAACTTATCTTAAGTGTAATCCTATATTCAAAATGTTTTAGTTATTAAAGTTTGATTTTAACTCTTTTAACTCTTCTTTAAATTAAATAATAATAAATGTCTTAGTCTAATTCAAGTGGTCCAAAGAGGTTCATATTTTATTCCTCAGATTTTTTTGGGTCTAATTATACTTATCCAATAGAATTAGGACATGGTTTTGTGCAATAATAATATCATTTTTACCCTTAATTAACCTATTTACTTTTAACCGTGGTAAATAAAATTAAATGTTACTATTCACCAAAAATTATTTTTATCTTATTGAACCACATTTTACTTACTGATATCAACCTTGGCTCTAGTATTTTTGAAATTCAATTCACAGAAGTAGTAAAATTATGTTTTATTATAATTTCAAAATACACCTATGAGGTGGTTAGAAGACGTTAAAAATGATCGATAAAATTTTTATATATCTAAAATTATTATAAAATGACTCCAATGAATTACATTGAAAATATATAGGTATTATATATCTATTTTTAACTAAAATATAATTAAATAAATTAAATAATTATTTAAATAAAAATTCAGTTTTAAACTATAACTCGGTGTTTCTAACTATACATAAAAATTTAATATTCTTGAGAAAAATACCAAAAATTCACCTTAATCTATTTTCGATATTCAGAATCAAAAAATAAAGTCCATTTTGGAAGATACAATTTAAATAATTTCAATTAGTGGGTATTACTGTTCATAAAGGCAAGTTTAATTGGTTTCGGAGAGTTAGAATCTCGATGTTGTGTATAATGCATGCTATTACATTATTTAATGGGAAGCATACCATGAAAGCTTAGGGTGTTACAAGATGAATATGACAAATTATATCCACAAGTTCCCACCTAGAATCCTATAACTAGTGATTTCTCCACAAAACATTGACCAATTAATGGGTCTTAATTCAGATAAATTTCTCTGTATGATCTAGAATTTCAATAGGTTGTTCTTCATAAGAGAGATCGTACACCAACTGCATGATGTATGAGTTCAGTACATGTGAAGGGTTGGGTGTGTGTAGCCTCATGAGAAATATATTGATCAAATGTTGTACTTGAGAGATATTTGGAGGAAGTTCCAAGTGATAGGCTTTTATCATGATACGATGAAAAATTTCGAAGGGACTGATATATCTAGGGATTGGTTTTCCTTTCATCATGAATCTCATTACCATTTTCTACGGAGAAATTCATAACAACCCCTTCTCACCAACAACAAATTCTAGGTCACACCATCAGTTATGAGCATTTCATTTCAATTAAAATTATGCCTCCTTGATATGTTGTTAAATGGTTTTTACCTTCTTAGTCATCTCTCTAGTTATCTCAGGTCCCAATTGATTTCTTCCTCCAAAATCATCCTATCTTGTTGGATATCTATATTTCTTCCACATATGGATTCATAAGTACCCATATGAATTCTTGAGTGGGAGATATTGTTGTAAGAAAACTCAAGTCAGGGATAGAGGGGATCAAAACCACCTTTTAAATCCATATTACAAGATCCCATCATATCCTCTAGAGGTTGAATAGTCCATTCAGACTAAATATTCCTCTATGGATTAAATGCATTGTTTGAACTCAATTATGTATCAAGTAATTTCTTATGAATTCACAATAATTTATAGGTAATCCTCGAGTCCAGATCAAATACAATATAATGTGGTACTCCATGCATCGTTATAGCATTCTTAATGGTTATCCAATTAATATGATCTTGATAGAATTCTTCCTTGATAGAATTAATGTGTACTGAGTTTTAATGGTGATCAACTAAATCCCATATATCATTAAACCCTTTAGAGGTTTTGGGGAGTCCAAGGACAAAATCCATTATGGTGTTCTCCCATTTCCATTTGAGTTTGGTAAATTGACATAACATACCACTGTATTTTTTATTCCATACTTAACTATCTGGAATATCATGCAATGAGATACAAATATTTCTATATCTCTCTTCATCCCATCCCATCAGAAGTATTCTTTCAAGTCTTTATACATCTTTTTTACTTCCAATAGGAATAGAGAATTAACAGCTATGAGCTTTATCTAACAGATCCCTCTTCAAATATGGTACAAATGGAATACATGAATGGTTCTAGAACCTTATCATTCAATCCTAATCTAGGTTAAATTCTGGAAAATGTCTAAATTTATTTTGTATCACCACATCATCCATTCATTCCTCTTTAATCATCTAAATTGTTGAGGTTTTGACATTAAATTGTTAATGATTTGTATCTTTCCCTTCCTTCAAGATTTCTAAGTCCATCATTTGAAAATCTATAACATTGAATATTTCATGATCCTCATTATGGAAACGCTATCAGGATCCTTTTGAATCCATGAATCATCCACCATGTTTTCATTCCTATGGGTGTATTTTATTGAGTATCCACAACTGTTTATCAGTTCTAGCCATATTCTATAGAGAATGTTCAACTTCTTATTTGTGAATACATATTTATGACTTTTATGAGCTATATATATATATCACAATTTTCCCCATAAATATAATGAACCCATATATTTAAATAAAAAATTTCCATAAATAACTCAAAATCATTATTTGGATAATTTTTCCCCTGAATATTCATCTTACACAAGACAAAAGATATAAAAATTTTTTAAATATAAGAACACATACCAATAAATTATTGTATGAATAAATGTAGATTAAAAACCCTACACCAATTCAAGGTAATGTAAGAACTAGTGTTCTAATTAACCTTGAATTCTGTTACATGAAATTTTCTCCACATTCATCCATCTAGTGGAACATGGAACCCTTCCATGTTAACCTGGTTAGAGGATTAGATAGTTGTGAGAAATTCTCTAAATTCCATTGATAAGATCCATCTAAACCATGAATTCAACGAATCTCAATCATTATTGATGGTCTAAGATAGAAATCAGTAGACTATGTCCCTAATGGATTTACTCGCGCACCTTCTCTTGAGATTAAATGACTAAAAAATGAAACCTCTTACATCCAAAATTCACACTTTGTAAATATGTCATATAGACTATCATTCATTAGGTTATTTATTAAAATTATCCAATGGTGTTCATTCTATTTTTTTTCTTTTAATATATTATAATAAAATATATAAATACTTCCACAAACAGATCACAGTAGTATATAAGGAATTTATTAATAGAATCCCTGAAGATGACAATGGAATTAGTTAGACCGAAAGGTATCACATATACTCATACTATCCTTACCATATATGGAATTATATTTTTGGAATTCCTCCTTCTTCACCCTAAAATTATGATATCCATAATCATGGTCAATCATGGAGAGGTGTTGAGTTCCACAAAATTGCTCAATCAAGACATCAATATGGGGAAGATGATACTTGTTCTTTATTGTGATATTGTTCAACTACTACTTATCAATGAAAAGTTTCATTGATCTATATTTTTTCTCCATAAAATGAGAATGTTCACCCAAGGTGATACACTAGGCCCAATGAATCCATTATCTAGGTTTTCTTGGAGTATCATCTTCAATTACTCCAACACAATTGGGGCCATTCAATATGGATTCTTCAAAAAATTTGTAGATCCAATTATGGGATCTATAGAGAACTCAAATTCACATTTTTGTGAAATTTTCAGAGACCCCTTTGGTTCTACTTTTTTGGCCTTTATAGCCTTCTTTAGCAGTATCATCTCTCTCAAGGTAGAGGTAAATGTTACGCTTACAGGTCTGATGCTCTGCTGAGAGTATAACATTACCCTCTCGGCTATAGAAACGCACTCCAATACTATCCACTGTGCTTTGCATGGTTATGATAGAACTCCCTTGTTAATTTCCTAAATAATTTGTAAATTCCAAAATATAATCTCTCATCATACAAAATTGATTCACACATTGCAGGAGAGAAATATTGTTGTTGATTCCCTTGCGTTTATGGCTGACCATTCTTGAGAGGCTCACTTGCTACTCTAGCTTAGGTTCCCTTCCCTATGAAAGCATAGATTTGGTCATTGGGGATGCCCTTTGCCTCCACTATTTCAGACCCCCATGACCTCTCTTTATCGGTCCCATTGCCTTGTGGTTCAATTTTTTATGGGAATAAAATAATTTTTTTGATGTTTGTGTAATAATAGGGAAATATTTTTGAAATATAGAAAAAATAATGGTATATGGGAATATTATCGATTCTAGTTTTCTCCCAAACAATTTTAAGTAAACATCACTTATGAAATTGAAATTAAACCCATACACTAGATGAATTGTCAATAGGATGTTAATACCTATCATCATATTGTAATATGATCATTGGTTTGTTTCAAATATATATAGTAACTTAACATCAATAACAATTGATGTGGGGTTTATACGGAGAAATATAATCCCTGACTAAGATGACATCAAATTCAATAAGTTGAAGAATGATTACAGTTACATGAAAAACATTTTCAAAAAAATTAACTATAGAGGAATTATAGAATATAGATGAAATCCTTATACCATCATCAGTTTTCAGATATAATTTTACTTATAATCATTTAGGTTCATTATTATTACCATTATAAAAATATATAGATATGAAATTGTGTGAATATAAAAATCATATTCGACATTATCAGTTATAGAATAAATTATAATTGTTTCTTTCACTACATAATTATCATATCGAACATCAGAGAATTTTATTTAATGAGATTTTCCCATGTCCCTCTATATAAGAGGTTGATGACATCGATTTTCATCACCATCCTTCGGCTTCAGTAATAGGTTAGCACAATTCTCATTCTCCTTTCATTGATTCATTCAATCATTGGAGGTGAATCTTATGAGTCTTTCTCTAGATTCTCACAATTACCTGACATTTTCTCATCACATCGATAATAAAAATCCCAATGAACTTATCTTATACATATAAAATATTTGTTAGACCCCAAAAGAAAATTTCCACCATGATTCCTCCCACACATAGAGAATAATGGAATGATTATCTTTTCCTCTTCATGGTTTTTAGATTTCACTAAAAACATCATTTTCACAATCATTTCAAAACCATTAGATTGGTAAGGGACTCCATCCAACATTTCATTATAGATTTCACAAAACACAATTTCATTGTAGGTAATAATGTCTCTTTTGGAAAATGTACTTATATGGAATTTCATTTAACCATTGAAGAACCTATAAACATTACCATCATGATTGATTGCTATTCCAGAAGCATACCTCAAAAGTCACACTAAATTATTATCATAGGTACCAATAGATTCATCATAAAATTTCTTTAGATCAAGGAATTATTTCTCCATAATGTAATGATGAATCTGAAGAAATTACATATTCAATGATATGTTCTTAAACTTTTCAAAATCCATGGATTAAATTTCATCTTGATGCCTCTTATTCATAATTATATTTCACCACTAGTCTACTTCACCTTCTATTTGATAAAATTATACAATAAATTTCTCATGCTCCAAAAAATAGAAAGAAGAGAATATATTTGTGGAATTACTAATCCATTGTTTATCTACATATAAATCAATGAACCCAATAAAAGATGATAGATGTTACATCAGGAAATGCACAATAGATTAGTGTTCCCTATTTTTATCATCTGGATCTTCTCAATGATTTATATATTGAGAAAGTTTTGTCTGTATAAAAACATTATATTTTATTCCATCTCACACAAAATTAAGTTAATTAAGTGAAAAATCATTTCACTACCTATTTTAATCACTATTAATGTAGTTCCATTAGGTTCCAGTAGATAACTAAATTGAAAATCCTCATGTTTGAAAAAATTATCATAACAGGGAACCTCATTACCATGAAAACTCACTTAGAGGATGTCAAAATTATTACATATTCATTAATATAAGAATTCGTAGGTTAATCGTAGGTTATTAGTGGACTACTTATATTTAAATACTTCATAATGGTTTATTAATAGTTTGTGAATTCCAAAATTATATCCCGTAGGAGTGTCAAACCGGGCTGGGCAGTAAGGAACCTTATTTTATACTAGGTTATGCATGAGTTCGGCCCAAAACACCGTGTCATATTTTTTACCGCTAGGAAAATATGTTCTACAGACACATCCACTTCAGTATCCATAAAAGGATTTATTTCTAGGAAACCACTATCTCTATCCTTTATTAGTATTCCAGGACATTTTCCAATACTTGTTCTTCTCTTTAGACTTTTACTTAGACATTTCTTTGGGGTTCTCCCTGGGGTTTTCTCATCCATGTTTTCCAATGTTATCTAATTTTTTTTTGTAATACATACTATCGTGACCCTCTCTTATCATACATGGATATTAAATTAATTTTTCGGATTACATAATACATTACAAAAATAGCTTCCAAATATTATATTATTATACATCCTTTGAAAACATTGAAACATAAAATAGGAAGTTAAGTGAGATACATTATCTCCCATTAGGTTCTCCATGACATTTAAACTTCTTAGACACATCAAATATAATACATACCTTCATTACCGGGGAGAAATGATACATAAAAATGGGTGAGCATACATGATTAGTGGGGGTAAACAAGGGAGATATGTAAACACAATCATTATCATAAGGTTATGAGAACATGATAATGAAAATAGTAGATCAAAACCTGAATAACAAAGAACATAAATAAGATTCAAGACAGAAATATTGATTTTTCATAATACGTAAATCATAATGAAATATAGAACATGAGCCATGATTGTTCATCATAGTAATAAAACATGGGACAATGAATATTACATAAGAATAAAATCATGACTTTTATAGTATTTAATGCATTGATTCAATGGTTATCATTGTAATATCGATTTATTTAAAATACCATCTTGGTAGCCCTGATTTACTATCATGACCTTCTTAGTAGACAATGTCCTTTATGATTAGCTTAAGCGATATAAATATTTACCCAATGAATTGGATGGAGATATAGGTCCCACCCATATCATAATAAAATCATATATATGTGTTCCACACAAATATAAATCATTTATTATATCTGAATCAATGTAATTAAATGGGTTTCATAAACATTATGAAATCAGAATATAACCAATGGAAACAATAGGAGTTTTTAGGAATGTTATTTCATGATAAAAATAAACATTTGTAAAAGGAATAATTATTGAAACATTAAAACATTTCACTAGTAAAAAATAAACATCATCATGTAATGGTAATATTATATGTAAAATAAATTTTTGATAACACTTGAAAATAATTTTGAGAAAAATATTCTTTCTTCTTTGAAAAGAAATTATTTACTAAAAATTAAATGAAGTTTTAAAATAAAAAAAATTCATTGAAAATTTATTTTTAAAATTACTTAGTGAGATCCAATAAAATATATTTTCATGGATGCGTAATAATATGTTCATTCTATATAAGTTAAAAAACGTTCTTCTTGTAGTTTTTCATGATAAGTCAAAAACAAACACCTTTAGGAAAATCACAAAATATTTCTTTCAAAAATATTAATAAGAAGACATACATGGGAAAAAAGGACAATAAATAATTTTAAAATTTTATTACATATATATTGGAAGAAAAATTTTGAAATATGTACATGGATGATAAATATACCAAAGTAAATATTTATGTATAAACAATTTTGGAAAACAATGAGATTGTGAATTTAACCATTACATTAGGTATGATTTCCTTCATATGTATCTGAAACTAATTTTTAATGGATTACAGAATAAAATTAAATTATTTTAGAACTATATACATTTGATATCCTATATGATCATGTTATCCCAATTTATGTAAATAGGATATTGTTATATCTTTAAAAAAATTATTTTATGATAATTTATAAAATATTTATGCATTATATATATTTATATAATATTTTTTTGTTAGTCATGTAAAATGATTCACATCATGTCAAGGGGACGATAGACCATATTTACGCATGAGTAACGATATCATTCGCTTAATTATAAAATATTATGGGATTGGATTGTATATTATTTGTTCAAAAAATAAGTAAAATGTTTTCATAATATCAAAAATTATTTATGTCCATCATTATATCCTTCCCTATATTTTGGTGACGAATAAATAGATTATACCGCAGTGTGGAGATGGGATATCATACGTACACATGTGTGGTACATTCTATATTCATATGATGAATAATAGGGGGAATATGGTTGATATATTATAATTACAACACCTAATTATTTATTTTAAAACATAGTTGTTGATTATAATGGAAAACATTTGAATACAATGCTTTAGAAGAAACATTTTTGAAAGAGTCACTAATGAGATTAAAACTTCTTCAACATCACCCCTCTACATTTTCCCTTAGAGACACTAGAGTTTGTCTTTCAAGAAGACCATAATCCCTAGAATATAAAAAAGGATTTTAGTAGGATACATGGGATATTTTATTCACAATATATACGGCTTAAGTGGGTGTAAATAAATGATGTAATAGGTTCTCTTTTATAAGAGAGGGTAATGACTCTAAATTGAACTCTCAAAATATTAAATTAATAAAAAATTATTTTAGAATTTCAAATTTTCCAATGTGATTTATTTAAAATATAATATGAATATGGGTCTAAATATTATAAAAAATGTATTTTTTTCTAGTTTAAATAATGATATTAACATTATATTTAGGTATCAATAATAAGTTATACCCTTTGAATTTTACCATGAAAACAAGGATTTTTTAAAATTTTGGGTTAATATTGTTACTATGAAATTCCAAAAGAGTACAAAATGGACCATTTATGAAAATTATAACCTTACTATAGTTATAATCAAAATTATATATTTATATGGATTTGAAACAATTTAATTAAATATTATTTATTTTAAACTATCATTTATTTTTATTTTGATAGAATTTCTTAATTTTTTTAAAAAATCTTATTATCATGATAAATATGAAAACAATCATATAAAATATCACTATTAATACATTTTTTATATATATTTTTATTTAATTAATTATTTTACATTTTTACATTTTAATATTTTTAATAACATTTATTTGATATTTCATTTAATTAAACAAATAGTTCACCATCATTTTGATATCTTTAAATTAAATTATTTATTCTCTAAAAATAAAAAATAAAGTATCATGATAAAGTTAAATTTATTAAATTCCAAATGACCTTTTATAGTGTAATTTATATTCATTATAACCCTATATTAATAATTAATTACTTATTAAATATATGAGTATAACATTTTTAACTAATAATAAAATAAAATAAAATAAAGGTCATATTCATAACCAAGTGGAATAACAAGTAATATTTTCATAATAAGGATGATTTTATTTGACAAAAACATATCCAATGAAATTAGAACATGTTTAGGGTTGTTTTATAACATTATAATATAGTTTTTCCTTTAATTTACTGATTTACCCTTAATTGTGATAAGTAAACATTTAGTAATGTTACTATTAACAATATACAAAAAAATTTATTTATATTAGAATATAATTATAATAAATATTACAACTTTTTATATATGATTTTTCAAATTTAATTCACAAAATTTGAAAAATTAAGTTTAACACAACTCTTGCAGATATGGTGAGAAGGCAGGTAAAAAACTGTCAAATGAACAACAAGTTTTTATATATAATTTCACTATAAAATTTATCCCAATGACCTAAAATGGATTAATATATCTATAATATTCTACTTCTACTTGGAATATTTACTTACTGTATAATAATTATTTATATGAAATGGGATGTATTTAACTACAATGAAGTATTTTCCACAGTTCATCAATAAAAATTAAACCATATAAAAAAATACTAATAATTCACGCCCAGTTAAATTAGAAAATAAAAAAATGATGTTTATATTAATCAAATAAATCATTAATAGTGCTCAAAAATAATTATATTTTTTTATAGGAAAAAAAACTGCTCATATGATAAAATAGTATTTTGTAATGATATAAAGACATTACCAAACAATTGTGTTTTTCATTATCAAAATGGTTTATTTATATAAAAACATTATAAATAATATGTTAAAATTATTTATTACAATTCATATTACTATGTTTAACAACAAGTTTATAACCATCTTATTTAAATAATTAAATCAATAAAATGATGTATTGTGGAAACTCGATGTTGTGTATAACGTAATCCAAATCAGTTTTGATTATAGTACAAAACAATTTGGTTCCATGTGAAAGAAGGTTTTTATTTATTTAAATAAAATAAATAAATTAAATTAAATTTATTTGAAAAAAATCCCAAATACATGAGATGTTACGTTTATTTCTATGAGACTTATTACTTATTTAGCACTCTTAATTTTTTTTGTGGTGTTTATACTTCCCATGAATGTACTCTATGATCCTTTTACAAATATGTATAGATATTTATATACCCATTTGAGGATATCTATTTCATTGAGTTTTATTGTTCAAAATATTCTAAACCAGTAAGGTATTTTTGTCTCAATTTTCCTTTTTTGAGATTCTGATTTTGTTTGGAAACTATATTCTTGTTTGAGGTGTATATAATACTATTTCACATTTTTTATCATGAATATAGTTATTTTAAATATATTTTAATCTTCATGTAATTTCATTCTCAAACATAGTTAGTTTTCTTCAATGTTACCAAAATGATAGAAGTTTATTACAACAATCTCCTCTTTTATCAAGATTGTATATGATTATGATGGAATTATTGGAATATTACGATTTATATCTCAATAAATATAATGAATTTTATCCCCTTATGGTTATATAAGATATATTTATGATTTATTAATAAAATTACACTCTTTTTAATTAAGATAATAAATAAATAAATTAATCAAATATGAATTTATTTCTATCTATGTAAGAAATCCGTTATATTCAAAAATCATGTCTCGAACAATGTTTTGAAATTTCTTTTAATATTATATTATATGATTATTTTCAAGGAAAATGGATTTTGAAAATGATTTATGGTTTTTAAATATTCCATTATATGTTTTAAATGTTATTTTCAAAGAAAACCATTTTCAAATATTTTATGTTTTCAAAATCAATTTTCATATAAGAAAGGATATTTTCCAGAATAAATGTTTTTAAAGGATAGAAACATTTTATTTTCAATAAATGTTGACATTATATTGTGTCACTCATTCCTTTTTGGTGATATGATCCAAATTTATGATTCATATTCTTTCAATAAATATTTTATGATTTCATGGAATGATGATTGTAAAACCATTTTTTGTTCCACCTGTTATATGCATAAACAATAATTATTTTCATGGGTTATGAATTGATGAAATTATTATCAAATAAATATTTTCAATAATTTATGATATGATTTTATGTTTAGTATTCCAATTTCATTTCATGGGATATGATATAATGAATTGTAATGATATAGTGGCACACATATGTATGATTTCATTATGATATTGGTGGGTCTTATATCCCATATAATAAATTAGGTAATGATTTATTTTTTGACTTGATATACATATCTAGAATGTGGAGTAATATCATTTTAGAAAAGGAAATTGTTCTCGAAAATGGTATTTAGAGGGAAAATTGACTAATAATATGATAATGGTAGAGAACAATGAAAACTATGGTGGTTTGTGGGAGTGAACAAAATCCATTAAGATGTACTTGGAATTAATCCTTTAATACTAAAAAATACTTTTATATGTTTATGTTTCCTTAACAATTCCTTTTATTTTTTTTATATTCTAATTTCATGGATTTTGATCTTGATTAATTTACGAATAATGGCTTATGAACAGCCAATATATATTCCACAATTCATTTTTATGAACATTGATATGAAAGTTATTATAATGTCATGTCATTAACATGTTCTTATATCCTTTTTCTAATGTTTATTCTAACATATCATTATTTTTTAGCCCTACTAATATTTTTTGATAACCAATTTATTATGTTTCCATTCTATTTTATGTGATGATATTCATTATGTATGATGTGTTTGAGAAGTGTTCTAGTCATGAAGAATCTACTGGGAGATAATTCACATCTCTTTTGTTCTTAAGATTATGTTTTCATGTTTCCAAATGAACTAACATAATAAATTCATTGGGATTCTATTTTTGTAATGTATTATGTGTTATTAAGTAATGATTCAATTCTTATGGATGAAAACCAAGGGTCACTATAGGTTGTATCGGATAAAATGTTTAGTAATACATTGTAAACTTGGATGGGAGAACCTTAGTGAGATCCTTAGTAACATTTCACTAATGATAACTGCAATGATGAGTCAATTTAATGGAAAGTGTATAAAATGATAGAAAATTTTAAAGTGAGTGGTTTCATAGAAATAAATATCAATAGAGATACTAATAGTGTATTTTTCTGTAAAACATATGTGCGTAGTATTAATAACCCAAAAAAACCAGGTTTAGAACAACATGATATGGAACTGGGGCATGACAATAGGCCTTGCTACATACATGGTATGACATTCTATTGGGATATGCTGAAAAATTAAAAAACAATTCATTAAGCATTATGGAGTCTTTAAATGGATGTTTCTTATGAATAAAACTTTTTAAACCTATGGTGACATATATTAGAGACAATTTCATAATTTTAACATCATATATGTGGGTTTTCATGATTATATGGTTCCACAATATCATTATTATTTCATTATCTATGAATTTGGATTTTATTCAATTGATTTAACCTGATGAAACCACGACTTTGATAACTGTGATTGGAAATTAAATGATTATTATCCATAAAATCCTTATGATATAGTAACTAGAAAGGAAAATATCATTTCCTTGGACACCTCACATTATTATTCTACGAATCATGTTGAACATTCATATGGGAAATAAAGGAAACACCATTTTACTGAGACTTTTTTGAAGCAACATACACCTTGTTTCAGTAGATATTCTGAACCCCATGTTTCTAAAAATGGATCATTTCCCTTAGAATGATATTCTCTATTATCCAGTGATAAGAAGATGAGAATGTCCTTCTAGCAATTTATTGGTTAGATGAAAAAGCATACATATGGTAAAATCTAATTATAATACAAGGTAGTATGATGAAATTAAATCAATGTATTGGAAAAATTTAATCAATATATTTTTAGATAATTATTCCCCTAATACTCATTGTTCTAATATGGAGAAATAATTCTTTGTGTCAAAAAATGGATGATGAATCTATTAGTACATGGGTGGCTAATTTAACATGGATTATGAGGTATGATTATGGTATTATCATTCAACCCAAAAGTGATGTTGATAGCTTTAATGGCTTAAAGTAATTTATCTGAATGGTTTTGTCCATAAGAGACTTTAATACCTATGAAGAGATTGTGCATCATATAGTCATTATTGAAATGGAGGATTATGTTATATATCAATCTCATGGTTTTGAAATTAAAATGAATACAGAGTTCAAAGGAAAATCTAAAAAAATTGATAAAAAAAGATGATGATTCTATTTTTATATATTTCTGTGAAAACGAATATAATAAATATTAATTGGTTTAATAAATGTTTTTATTTTTTAGTGGAAGGTCATGAGGAATTTTATTGTTGAAGTGATTGTAATAAGATAGGTAATAATTTGAATGGATAGAATGTTTTTCAAAGTGAACCTCACCTTCAATAGTGTTATATGTGTAATGAGAATTTAAATTATGAAAAAATAGTTCCAAAACAAGAGGTATGATGACGATGATCGACATCAGAAACCCCTTAACCTAAGGGACCTGGGGGAATCTCATATGATCACTGATTTCAGTGAGGGGTGTGATAATGACATGGTGAATGGTACACAAACCATCCACTCCAAAACTGATAATATATTATTTGATTAGGTATATAACAACTCTATTATATGTAATGAATTTTATAAGTAGATTAATATTCCAAAAAAATATTATATGTGGCAGAATAAGTGAAAATAATTTATGGTGTACTAATTTCATCTAATGTATATGATTCCTTTTCTTTTAAAATTTATTGGAATATTCTTCATCTAATTCATTTAAATATTTTTTCTTGTGGAATTTTATGTCATCATAGTCATATATTGGATTTTTATACATTAATCTGATATAAATTATAGTGTAAGGGACGTTATATTTGACATTTTAATCCAAAATATGATCATCTATAAATGTTATGATTAGTTTAATATTCCAATGAAGATTACATCTTGTATTGGTTTTTTAATTATCATTCAAAAGAATTTTATATATGAAATGGATGGGTTGATAATTTACATCGATGATAAACCTATTATTCATGAATTTTTAGTGGTCTTTTATGAAGTGTTAACTAGAAATCCACAAAAATATGATGTTGATTTCATAAAAGAAGTAATACCTCATTCCACAACAATTTCAATTAATTATTATAGAATAGCCCCAATTCAGTTGCAGGAATTGAAGATAAAACACCCTGATATAATTGATAACAGATTCATTCGGACAAGTGTGTATCCTTGAGGGGAATTTTTTTTTGTAAAATACAATGGTGGATAAATGTGACTCTACAATGATTATCAAGAGATGAACAAGATCACGATCGAGAACAAGTATCCCCTTCCCCATACAAATGACTTGTTGATTACCTATACAGATTTAAATAATATTCCATGATTGACTGTCATTATGTATGTTATCCATTGAGGGTCAATAAGAACGAAATATCCAAGATGGTATTCCATACATGGTGTGGAAACTATGAATATATAAAAATGAATTTCAGACCTTCTAATTCCATAGTTATATTCATGTATTTAATTAATAGAGTCTTTATAGAGTACCTTGATTGGTTTTTTGTAGTATTTATAGAAGAAATTCATGTCAATTCACAGAGAAATAGAGGTCACGTAGACTTCATGATAATTGTACTAAAGACAATAAGGAATGTTAAACTCTCTAAAAAATATAAAAGTGTAAATTTTTACTACAAAATGTTTCATTTTTGGGTGACATAATGTAATGATTGGGTATTACTGTAGATCCATCATTGTGAGAGGCTATGTAATGATAGCTTTGAGTAACCACAGTGACATAGATACATAATATTGGTTGTTTAGGAAGATATTATTAATGATTTGGGTGGAATTTATAGTAACTATATAATCCTGTAACCAAGTTAACTCGAATAGGTTAGAGGTTCCTTTGGACAAATTAATGTGAGGAAAATTTCACAGAATTCATGAGATGGTAAGTTAGTGTTCTTGTGCCAAAATTACCCTATTATCAACAATTGTTTGTAATCTATTGTGATAAATAAAAGAATTAATTAGGATGTATTGTTATTAATAATAACATGGTTATAGACGAAGCCTTGTTATATTTTATGATTCATGAACAAAATTACAAAACAGAAGATTTAGATGTAGTTTTCGTAATTTTCCCATCAAATAAAAGGATTCATTATCATTACTATGTAATGTTTGATATATATACTAATAAAAATAGTCTGAAATATTTATAATCACATAGAAGGAGTTGAACATATGTCATATAATATGGTTAGTGATGATAAATCATTATGACTGATCAATACACTACAACTGTATAAAATTGAATAAGGTTGTTGATTATTTGGTTAAAACGTATCATGAATGGTTATCCTCATAGATGTTCAAAATAGATCCAATATTTTTTATATTTCGAAAGGATGGATATGAAAATACTAAACAAAGAGGAAACATTTTCATTCAAAATTGAATTTTCATCCCTTTATCATAGTGAAGATTAATGGGGCGTAAACAGAAGATGTTGAACTATATAATATGGTTATAAATGATATAGAATTTTACCATTATATTGACTGAATGATATTGGTCAGGGATGATGAATGTTTTCTATCTATACATAATTTGATGAAGTATATTTTATTAGAAGCTAATATTTATTCATTTCCAATTTATCATGGATATACAATGATGAATGGAGATATGAATGAATAATAATACTGTGATGGAATCAAGACAGATATCACAGAGTTTTTTTTCTCAGTTGATGGTATTCTAGTATGTTAAGGATTAGTGGAAAATTTCAAAGGGGATGTTGCATCCATTACCCATAAAATAATAGTAATGGGAGAACATCAAAAATTATTTTTTCATTAGACACCCTAAAACATCTAAAGTGATTAATTATATAGGAGTGGAAGTCAATCACTATAATATGTCATCAAACATCATTACTATCCTAAAATAATGATATCTAAATTAACTTTATATGATATACCTTAACAAATTTTTCAGGTTTTGTGGATTACTACAATCTATTGTATCTGATTAGGATATAAGGATTATCACATTTTTATAGGTAAGTGTTCAACAAGAACTCGATACAAAATTAATCTTCGTCATTACTAATCACCCATATATGGATAATCTAGTATAAATATCAATTCAAACCCTAGAGGATATCTTGAGATCATTCTCTTTATATTTCAAGGGCATCATGGATTAACTCCTACCTCAAGTATATATTTTTTTAATGATAATATATTTAACTCAAAAATTCAGATGGATCTATATGAATCCCTATATAAGAGTAAATGTAGAGATAAAAATTATAAGATTAATTTGGGTAATGAAAACAATTGGGACAAGAGGTATCTGATGAAATAAAAGACAATGTAAGAACCATTTATAAGCATATCAAGGAATCTAAAAGTTAGTATTAAGATTATGATGATATCAATTAGTGTGATAAAAATTTTGAGGTTTTAATAAGGGATTTTCTAATAATATCTTTGAATAAGACGGTTTTTTAATTTGTGAGGATAGGTAAAATAAAGCCTAGGATATCAGTCCCCTTAAGATTCTTATTTATATGATGATGTTATTCTGTTTCCTGGAACTTCTTATAAATATCCTTCCAATACCAGATGTATTCCTTGTATCTCTCCTAATTAAGAATATATATTAACCTTAACATATACTAAACCTAGTGGTCATAACAATTGATCATGATATTTATTCTAAGAAACAACTAATAGAAATTATGGATCTATTTTTTGTGATAATAGAAAAATTTATGTCCAGAGTTCATTTTAAGGGTGGTAGACTGTAACTGTTATATTTTTTAAGATTTTTTTTGAATAAATGAATACTATTTTTTTCTTGAGTTTAATGCTACACTTATTTATTGTTTCATAATACTACACAAAAAGATAATATTTAACTATAAGTAACATGTACTTTGATTGTATTACATAAAACATGGAGTTTCTATGTAACATAATTTTATTATTATAAATTTTTAATTGAGACAGTTATATAATATCTATTAAACATAGAAATATAAATAATAATAAATAATTTGTAAATATTGTTTTTAATGATAATATATGAATAAAAATAATATAATATAAAACATATTATTTTTAAAAAGGTCTTTATATTTTTGAAAAAACAATTTCCTCAAATGAACTTCTTTTTATGAAATTTTATGAATAATTAAAAAATAAATTTTACAAATTTTTATAAATTTTATTTTATAATATAAACCTTATTTTTGCATTAATATTTTCAATATTAATTTAGGATTGATTTTTTTCTAAATAAACAATATTTTTTTGATGAATAATGGTACCAAATTTTTATTCAATACTTATTTGTATTCTTATTTACTTATACTTTTAAAGTATAATTTTATAACACCCCAAGTATCATTATCTTTTCCTTTGAAAAAATTAAATTTTATTCCCAGAATTATTTTTGTACAACACCAATTTAAGACCATAATACACACAACACATAGTTAGTTTGTGTGACAAGAAAACCTGAGTTTTGGGGCCTTTTAATAGAAATCCTATTTTATAACTAAATATTTGATATTTTATAATTATTTCTTCAAAATGAAATTAATTTTTTAATTTTAAATTTCAAAATTATATTTTGGTGAATTTTACAAATTTTTTTAAATTTTTTTATTTATCGATGAATAGTGAGAAATATTTCATTTTAATTAAAAAACTACATTTTTGTTTAAAAATTATTACTGAAAATTATATATTAAATTTGTTTTTTAATTAAAAATGGATTAATTATATATATAATAATCAAATTTATGTCACTAAAAGCATTTTTATATTGAATGTAGATATAAGAACTATTTATCTTTTGAATATTTTTTCATTACAAACCTGATTTATTGCTATGTGAGAGGAATAAGCTTAAAACATTAATTTTCTTCTAATGAGATTTGAATTTGGAAAAAAATTATAGAAAATGTTTTCATCATTAAAATATTTATATTATAAAAATATAAAATTCATTTTTACCAAAAAGTTTAGTGAATGTAATTAAAATTTATTACAATGATTTAGGTAAAATTTAGCTTATCAATGGACTAAACCATAAAAATAAGTGACAAAATGACCTGAGAACTATTCAAAAGATAATTGGATTGATTTTTTATGAAAATATAATGTTTTCGTTAAAGTTTTATGTGTTATTGGGAATGTTTTCTAGAAATATACCCATATAACAAGTTATGTAAGAAAAAAAGAAAAAAAGAAACATTATTCACATTAAATAGATATAATGATTTATAGTATATATTAGTCTATATAGTTTCAGTTATAAAAAATATTTGGAAATTTAGATGTGTTTTTTTCATGGTAGATTTAATTTAATTTTTTGATATTTTAAAATACATTAAACTCTTAAGAACACTAACACATGGTTTATTTTGTTAATAAATATTTAAAACAAATGATTCTAAAAAAAATTAATGTACAAATAATTTAATGGTTTATTAAATTATAATTTTTAGATATATGGTCAAATAATGTTACACAGATGTTCAATTAACACATTTATACTCCATTTTTTATTTTTTATTTATAAATTAAAACTAATTAAATAATGAAAAAATTGACATTAATGTTAGTTTATAGTAAATGATATTTTATAAGAGGATTTATAATTAATAAAAATACATACCTATTCTAATTTATTTTATATTTAATAAGTATCAAATATGTTCTATGAAGTTACCAAATAATATTTATATAATTATCGTATTTAACAATAGATAGTAAATTAATTATCAGAACGGTCTGGGTTGAAGTAGTGTTTTGGGCAAGTTACATGGTTTTGTTTTAAAATTTATTTCCATCAAATATGGGATATTTATCTGTAAATTATATATCATATTTATAATAAAGTGGGAAAATATTTTATAATAATAATCATGTTAATTTATTCTTAATGGTTAAATTTCCTTGGTTCAGAAAATTAGTTAATTTAATAAAATACCAAAACGATATAATTTCAGATACAAAGATGTTATGGAACAACAGTATTAAAATGAACTAATTTTTTCATTGTGGATGATTTTATAGAAAATATATCCAATTTAACACATTTTTTATTCATTTTGGAAGTCAATTAGGTAATTGATACCACCCAATAGTGTATGACTTTTTGTATTTACAGAAATACCACTCCCCTCCACAATAAAAAGGCACCCACCCCTACCCATTATTCAAACTTATAAATACATTTTTATCACCAAAAATGTTCTCTAATATTCTCCCAAAATTACTCCAATCCTCCTAGAATTATCCATTTTGGATAAATCTACCCATGGAATCCATTTGGTGAAATAGAAAAGGAGTTACCCAAAAAGTTGTAATAGCCTTCCTCAAGTACTTGTGTTTTATTTTTATTCTCCAAATCCTCAAATATAACAACCCGAGTTATTGTTAACCTTTAAATGTTTAATAAATTAATTTTTTATTGATATATTTCATTTAAATAGTTACATAATTAGATTCACATATAATCAAATTGGTGTACGTTACACGCAGCACCAACTTGGCATATGATACATGCAACATTGACTTAGCATATGTTACGTGAAGCACTATGTTTAGACAAAAAATATTTTTTTATAACTATTTTAATTAGATAATAACAAAATCTACATTAAACACAGTAATCTGAATAATAAAATATAATTTTAAAATATTTATTATAATGGTTTTATATAAATAAAACAAATTGATAACAAAAGATACAATTTTTTGATAATGTCCTTATATGTTAAACAAATATTTTCACTAATGAACTGATTTTCATGTCCTTCTATGAAAAATAATGAATTTAATATGACATACCATTATAAATTTAACATGATAAATTAAACATCATTTTTTAATTTACAATTTCAAAATTATCTTAGGGTGAAGTTCTGGGATTTTTGTGAGAAATTTCCTTTTTGATGAGTAGGGAATAATACTCAATTTTAATTCAAAACTACTTTTTCATTTGATTTTTTTATAGAGATAAATTATATAATAAATTTTTAATGTTTAATTAGATTATTTTTTTAAATATTTAATCCTATATGGGTATTTTTAAGAAATTCAACATTTAAATCTGATATTAAAACATATCAATCTTTTGATCGTTTTTAATTTCATTACCGACCATGTGGTCCCTTCAGTGAGAATATATTTAAATTAATTTCAGCCACTTATGTGAATATAATTTGGAAAAATGAATTCATTATTTAGAAACATCATAAATTATAATGTCTAATATGTTTAAAAAAAATTTTGATAGAAAAATCTGAGTTAATGTAACTAAAATTAATTACAATGATTAATGTAAAATAAATCATAATAAGGGAATAAACTGTAAATAAAAGTTCCAAAATGAACTATCCACATTTACAACACCCATTTTATAGAAATTATTCTTTCATTAACATCAATTCTTGGGTTTAATTCTTTTTTAGGACATGTTTAGTTAAAAATGTGGGAACACCTAATATGCTTTAAAAAATGACTCGTGTGTCCCCTCCCATCTCTATAAAAGGACACAACCGCTTACCATTTTTCACTGATATCATACATTATAGGCATAGACAATATCTAAATAATATAATTCCAAACAACTTTAAATTACTCCTTGATGCCTCCATTTTGGATGAAAATCATTAAGGGATCCCTTTGGTTAAAATCAATTGGATTTACCTGATAAAAAGTTAACACCCTCACTCAAGATCCTTTTTTACTTTGTTTCAGAAGAAGATAAATTATAATTATTCCAAGATTAATTATAAACAAAATAATACTCATTAAACTAATTTCTTATATACTCATGGTTCATCCCACACTTACACACACTTTCATTTAATGGGTAATGAGGATACCATTTATGTGTCAGAAGAATTACTGCCTCACAAAACAATGATTATTAGTTTTCCATTACCACCTCCCATGGTGATAATTATGATATAAAAATGTTTATATATGTCTTATAGGATATTTATTCTGTCTAAAAGATTTTTAAATTATTTTAAAACACATATATTTATACTGTTCATTTTTCTAAATACAAAACATTGTTTTGAGAAAGTGTGGACTACCACCCCCACCAAGTGATATAATTCATTCACACACAACATGAAATGTATTAAGGTTATGTTTAGATAAATTAGTTGATATATATGATATAATAATTCAAAAATAATATTGATATATACACAAACATTTCTTTTACGTTATTTCTTTCAAATATGAAAATTAAATGGAAATTGTGTTCATGCTTGTGTATGACCTACCATCTCTAAGATTAATGTATTTCATTTCATACATATATATCATGTGAATTATTATAAGAAATATATTCAAAATAAAAATGATAATTAATTCATGTATCAAATTCTTGAAATCATGATGACAAATATGCGGACTAATGATATATCAAATTATGACACTTATAATGAACAAAGTGGATATTACCCAATGTAAAATCGTAAAAAGGAATTATTAACAATATGGTAGTATAAAGACATAATAATACCATATGTCATATTAGATATGTAATTTCCTGGACCTCTCAGGTCCATTACATTGTGAAAATATGGTGTTTAAGGTGTTCCAGGAGGTCAAGGTTACTTATCCCCAATATTTGTTTTTCCAAATTATCAATTCTGTGAACAGTTTCATCAGTGAACGATTCTGTCAGTAACCTCCATCGGTAACCTCTAACAGTAACCTCTCTTTCGTTTTCCAAATTTCCAATTCTGTGAATAAATCCATCAGTGAATAGTTCTATCAGTAAACTCTATCGGTAACCTCTAATGGTAACCTCTATTTCGTTTTCCAAATTTCCAATTCAGTGAACAATGCCCTATCAGTGAGGTTCAGTGAACAATGTTCTATTAGTGAGATTCAATGAGCAGTGTTCTGTCAGTGAGGTTCTATGATCATCGTTCTCTTAATGAGGTTCAGTGAACAGTGTTTTATCTGTGAGGTTCAGCGAACAATGTTCTATCAATGAGGTATAGTGAATAGTGTTCTATCAGCGAGGTTCAGTGAACACTGTTCTATTAGAGAGGTTCAGTGAAAATTTTTCTATCAGTGAGGTTCAGTGAATAGTGTTCTATCCGTAAGATTTAGTGAACAGTGTTCTATCAGTGATGTTTAGTAAACTGTGTTCTATCAGTGAGGTTTTGTGAACAGTTCTATCGGTGAGGTTCAGTGAACATTGTTCTATCAGTGAGGATCAGTGAAAAGTGTTCTATCAGTGACGATTTGTGAACCTTTCTATCAGTGAGGTTCCATGAATAGTGTTTCCATAATGGTGAGATCTATCATTATCCTTTATCAGTAACCTATAACGGTAGGTGTACAGTTACTATAGGTGTACAATAACTGTAGGTGTGTAATAACGGTAGGTCTACAGTGTTTCCAGAACAGTGAGGTCCATCGGTAACCTCTATCAGTAACCTCTAATGGTAGGTGTATAGTTACGGTCGGTGTACATTAATGGTAGGTCTACAGTGTTTCGAGAATGGTGAAGTCTATTGGTATCCTCTAACGGTATGTGTATAGTAATGGTAGATGTACAGTAACAGTATGTGTACAATGTTTCTAGCATCCTATAGTTTCACCCCTTTGATGTTTCATTTGATGTAAAATACATTTAAAGGCTTATTTTAACGACTCTTAAGGACGATTCAAAGTCTATAAATCCTATATTAATTATTCCAATGGCTTTATATGTTTTTACTTGGTCAAACCACATGGGATAATGTGATCCTCTTTTAATGGGGAATTAAGCGTATCTTAAATTGTCACCCCATTAAATCATCAAAAGGGACATGAAATCTTTCTCTGTTTTCTTCCTCTTTGTTCTCGGCTATGAGATGATAGATCCTTTCAATCCTTCCCTTATGAGTTGCACATTCAAACATTAATCCTCGGATTAGTTCTGCTCTATTTTGATGAGACCAAGCTGTATCCGTCAATCTTCTATATATGGTATGTTTTATCATTATTCATTTGGGGATCATATCCTCCTATTTCTCCATTCAATATTATAGAATTTAATCTCCAAGAATTAATGAGTTTTTTCTTAGGGTTTGGTTGGTGTTGTCGTACCGTGGCATCCTCGGGTGGATGCAGTTGTTGCGAGAGGAGGATTGTCATATGTTGTGTGGATAAAGAACGTGAGGAACTATTTGAGGTAGGGGATTCTTGGATTCTCTTTTTTACGTGCAACCGTATTGTTCGCATGTTTAATCCCTCTGGATGATAAAGGAGTTGACATAATAAATATTTTATCCGGATAAATAAATATATATTGGTCATATGTTATTGCCTCATGTTTTTCTATATTGTTTGATATCTATGCTAGCTTTGATTAGTTGTTCATTCTTGATGGAAATTGGTAAAGAATCTAAATTGGGATTAATTGATAATTGTTCGGATAAAGATAAAGAGGCATGTAATCAAATCTGGTTCTAGTTGTAATTTGATGTTAATCAAATTGGAACAGTAAGAATATTTAATTAATTGTGATAGCTTACTGAATAGGTTTCCCGAATTTGGCACCTACGAATGACCAATATCTTAATTCAATTTTGATTAATGAATAGATTTTTTGATAGTTCCTTAAGGGGTTCAGAGTTAATCTCTTGATGGTTAAAGGGTTAATATCCCAATTAATGTGGTTTTTGTTTTCCTGCTGGTTATGCTATGATGTGATCTTGGATGGCTATTGTTATATGTGGGGGCATGGAGGCTTTTGGTTGTGGTATCAGATGAATCCTAGAGTGGAGAGATGCATCAGTTTATGCATTAGGGTGTGAGGGAGGACACCAGGGATGATGGAATGGGATGGATGTGATTTTTGGATTCTTGCGGATTTTTTTATTGGTTTATTATCTACGTTACTTTTCCCCACGACTCAAGGAAGCTGGTTTTAATTACCCTTCTTCTGAAAGAGGCGAAGACATGCAGGGTATGCCATGTGCTTTCTATGTTTAGTTTCTGAAGGAAGGATGGTTATATGCTCTTCCTTTAAGGGGAAAAGACTCGACAGGTAGAATATCTACTTATCGTGTTGATCCCCCATGTGTTTAGTAGCATAGAATATTTATCTATAATTCTTTGGAATGCAGGAAAGTAATTCTATAATGAATAATTGAATAAATGGTGTTAACCTGTGGGGATAGAGTTGTTGGAACATAATAATGAGGTTGTAATTTTGAAGGCACGTGGAACATGGGTGTGATACTAATTAATGTTTAATGAATTACTTAACATACAGTGGAACTGATAAAAAGGGAATGAATTAACATAATTAATCTTTCTAAATGGTTGTGTGCTTATAGGATACCTAGTCATAGAAGTAGTAGCCCGGAGTTTGAGAGACGTTAGCTGCAGTTGTGTCTAAGACTAGGTTATACCCATACTGTGGTTGTGAGTTATAGTATATTCTGTTCTTTTTTTGTTTCTATACGCTACTCCACCCTGTCAGTAAGGGCAACTAACACCGATGGGATTTTGTGCCCCTTGTGGGGTGGGGGTGGGGGTGTTTTCCACAACATTTTAATAGGAGGATGGATAGATGACTACCCCCTTTAGCCCCGCTCTCTTCTCTTGGTAGTTATTTGTGTTGGCAGGAAAATTGGTTAGTTTTCCCCATATATGTTTGTAGAGTGATGTAATGGCTTGTGGTTATTCACACTCATATATTATGAATATTGTTTTATATGGACTTCTATAGGTGTAACGTGTATATATTATGATGGCTTGAGGATCCTTACATAGTGTATGGGCTGTAATGGCTTGGGGTATAATACTCGATATATGATACACGTTATGAGAGCTTTGGTGGCTCTTGGAAACTACCTGGTTACTTTGGTGTGTGGAAGTGGTGATTTTGTTGCAGGAGGTACATATTTTGGTTCTTCGCGCATGTGTCTATGAGCAAGACATTTTGGAGAGAGATGCTCAGGATGTACGACGTCAAGGAAAAGAGGCCAACTAATGAGAAGTAGTAGTGGTGCACCCTTGATATTCTTTATTATATGATATATTCCTATATGAGTTACATGGTGAGAGTCGACATGGTGAGGTTGGTAACTTAGTATACATGTATAGGTGACAAGTTAGTTTCACTTGTTGTTCACTGTGCTTTAGCATGCATTCTTTACTTTTTCATGAGAGGCTTCGGGGAGGATCCTATTGAGTATACTGTTATACTCACCCAATGTATATATAAACTATTTTTCTGGTCACATGGAGCATGTTGGAGATCAAGCTGGTTTCCAATATCTTGGGGTTGCAAGAGCTGTTAAGGCCTGTGGTTGCTACTATGTTGACATTCTTTTAGGTACTTTCAGTTTTTCCCGTTCAGTTGTAGTACTTTTGCATTACATTTCATATATGATCATCAGTTTCATTAATATTCCTATTCTGAGATGGAGTTAATTTTTGATTATCTTATCTATCTCTTCAACATGTCTTCTCTTAGAGGGTAATGCCTCCCATTTTTGTGTTTATTATTCCCTCGATGCTAGTCGCCAACCTGGGGCCTACTGGTGGTGGGACTCGGAGGTCATTGTCTCCCTTCTCACATTGTTGACCTAGGAGGGGTACACCTTGTTGGGAGGGGGTTGTTAAAATATAAAATAATATGGTGTTATATAATTAAATATTAATTATTATACAATAGTATTGAATTAGTATGATGAGAGTCAAGACAAAACATAAGGTGATTTAAGGACTCACTTTTTTATGTGAGATTTATGAATTTTTTCACTACTCATTTATTATATGTAGTGATTATAGTGCATTTGAATTTTTTATATGATTTTTATATTTATTTTTATGAGTACATTAATATCCATGTGATGATCTATATTTTATGTGTTTTTTGTTTCAAGAGTTACCTAATCAAAGAAGTAGTTTTCTCTCAATATTATTTCTTTGAGATACATGCAATTCACAACAACAACCACCTTCAAAAAAATGTTTCAAAACATGAAATTTTATTCTAATATTATAGGAAAAAGGATTTTAAAAATTGTTTTTTGGTTTTTAAGAATACTTTATATGTTTTCACAGTATTTTCAATGTAATGGTTTTCTTAATGCTTTCAATATTCCATTATATGTTTTCATGGAAAATTGTTTACAAAATTTCCTCAAGCTCTATTTATATGTTTTCAAAGAAAAATGTTTCCAAAATAATTAAAAATATTTATTTAATAGTTTTCATGTTTATTTTAATTAAAATAGGGTTTTAATGGTTTTATGTTTTAAATATCCTTTTTAAAAGAATAAAGGATATTTTTCTCACAAAATATTTTCAAAATACCATTCCACGTTATTTTCTATATAATATGACATCTGTAGATGTTTTTGATTCCTATCTATGAGAATATAGTAATAAACCATACATATTATTTCATTAATGGTATATGTTTTTATGTAATGATTCTTATGATACCCATTTCACTTCCATGAGTTATATGCTTTTGAAACCTGATGTTTTTCATCGGTTAGGCTTTGTTGAAATGATTATGAGACGTATATATCATCCATTGGTTATGATTTCGTGAAAAGATATTTTTACCCACATCAATTCATGGGACTATTTTATGATGTTAATAAAACCCAGATCTTTTTATTGGCCATAATTTGGTGAATGTTTTATTATCTAGCATAAAATGTTTGAATGATTTTATAATGAGAATTTTGGGACCTATATCTCTCATTTAATGCTTTCGATAATGATTTATATATCATGAGAAAATGACTTGAATCATGTCAATGATCTTGATGCACTGTGTTATGATGGTAAAACCTGATCACATACAAGGAAAGGATAATGACTAAGGATGGTGGTGTGTAAAACCTATTAGGGGTTGTCTCAAAGAAGTTGGATGATAGAAAAATCTAATCCTATATGGGTTGATGGGGAATCCTAATCCCTTAAAAGTAATGTTCTATGAATTGGAGTGATGGTATGTACCACTAATTCGGTGTGGTTCTCATGATGAACATTGATAAGTTATATCAATTCAATATGACTTATAGATAATTATATAACATGTTTATGTGTTACACAATTATGTGTCTTATTACTATTAGATAACATCATAGATTATGTTCGAATTTTCAATAATATTCAAGTATTATTAACTAGTAATATTTATTCCATGATTTTTGTTTCTGATCTTATTATATGAATGTTATGATCTCTAAATGTTAATATCATGTTAATGAACACCAATTATAATGTTTATGCTAACATTTTTCATTATTTTCCCATAATGTTCATTTTATCTCACCCATTTTTATGTTTCATTCCCCATGTTATGAAGATATCTAAATTGATTTTTGTGTCATTGAAAGATTATAGTCATGTACAACTTAATGGGAGATAATTTATCTCAAATATGTACTACTGTTTAGGTTTTCATGTTTCCAAATCCACTATAGTAATAAAGTATTTGGGTGTTTATTTGTTTAATTTTTTATGTATTACACAAAATTTATGTAATGTTAATGTAGGAATATTGAGGATCATTATAATGGTTATAAAATAAAATATTTATTTATCATTTGGATTCTAGGAAGATAAAATCTTTCTGTGAACACTATGTACATGTGTAAGGACAATTATAAGGATACAGAAAAATATTGGAAAATATCTTGGAATTTTGATAAAAGACTTAGTAAGTTATTTTCAAAGAATACATTCATGTCTGGATACTACATATGGATGTGGATCAAGAACATAGATAAATAAGAGGAAAAAATCATTCAATTATTTTTAGGAATGATTCAACATAACCTAGAACACAACAATGGGCCTTAAAGCATGTCTGGTTTGGCTCTTCCAGGGGATATGCTTTGGGAATTAATGGACTCATTATAAACCATCTAGAATGATTTTAATAGAATATAAATATTAATAACCTCGGATAAACATATGCTGACATAGATTAAGGAATGTGTCATAATTTAAACATAATATATTTTATTTTTCATTATTTTGTGGTTTCTCATTATGATAATTGTTTTTTTATTTTTTCATTTTTGTTTTAGTCAGTGGATAGAACCCAATGGAACTGTATAAATGGTGATTGAAATATAAAATTAAATGATCTTAATCTTGAGAAACCAAATTCTATATGAGATTAGGAATAAAAAATATCATTTCATTTCTATCCTAAATATCTGATCCTTTGATCATAGTGAGATTCCAAATGAGGAAAGGAGGGAACACTGTTCTATTGAGTCCATCATGAGGAAAGGAATACCTTATTCTGTTGGGTTCTTTGTTATATGTGTTTTGGAACACTATATTATTACCATTTAAAATCAATTCTTCATTCAATAGTATCCCAATAATTATAATGTCATTATGGATATTTATTAGTTAGAATTATAGTACGTCTAGTGGTGGACTCTAATGAAAAATATAAGGAATCAGGATGAAATTGAGTAATTGGATTGGGATGTGTCCATGAGATTATTATTCATTAATCACATTCCTAATGTTCTTCATATGAATATGGAATTGGAGTTCCATGAGTTGAAGTAAAAGAATGATGGATAGGTTTGTACATATGAGGCTAATTTCACATGTGTTTCAAGGTATGCTTCTAGATTTATCATCAAACATAAATGTAAGGTTGATAGGTTCTTTAATGTCTTAAATCCAAGTATAATAATGAAATTTTGCATAAGATAATTTAGTATCTACAATGATATTTTTAATTGGTCAATCCAAGATGAAATACAGGTTAGATTTATATATCAATCTTGTTGTTTTAACAAGAAATGTATTATGATGTTCAACAAAAAATTTAAAATCCATAAAGGGAAGAAGATGAGACTTCCATCATGATCTAAGTGTGTAATGTAGCATGGATGTAATTATTTTATGTTTTCTAATAAGTGTTTTATGGTCAAAAGTGATGGACATCATGAAATTGATTCTCGGACGGATGGGATTTGTTTTTCAAGAATTAAAATAGAGTCAAATAAACCTAGAATGATCATCCCACGCTATAGTGCTTAAAGTGTAAGGAGAATAGGCATTATGTTAACAAGTTCCCAATCCTATGGGTTGGTGATGATGATCGGTGTCATAAACCTCTTTAAACAATGGATAAAGGGAAATATATTGCTATCACTATTTCAAATGATTAATGAGACATCGATGTGGTTAAAGTTACACTTACCATAAATTATATAACTATTAATTATTTTTATTGTGGATCTCCCCAATAATTCTTATATAATTAATTTTCTATGGTTATTAATTTTCAACCTAAATTATTTTTGTTGAATTGGTTGTGAAAATCTCCAATGGTGGGATGATTTCATCTCAACCCTATGATTCATCTTCAATTGAAGTTTGCGTGAATATTCATCTGAAAAATACTCTCGTTCTTCAATTGGTTGAATTTGATTTTATATTAGGAATGTATAGGATATAGATATCTCTATATAAATTTCACATGATTTTTCATGAAAAAAAGTAATATTTGAAATTTCAAACCCTCTTATGATCATCCATCAATATAGTGATAAGTATGAAATTTTAAAGGATATTACCTTAGTTGAATGATTATTAATTACCATTAATAATTTTTGTTTATCTCAATTGAGTGGTGAGGAAATCATTACTGATGAGATCCTTGTTGTTCATGAATTTTTCGATGTATTTCAAACAGAGTTTCCTTAACATCCACTAAAATGTGATGTTGATTTATTAACAGAACTGATACCTTGTTCCCCAAAAATCTAAAAGAAACATTATAGTATGACACCAATTGAGTTATAGTAATATAGTATAAACTCCATAAAAACCATAATAACATATTTATTCAACCAGTTGTGTCACCTAGGGGTTCACATGTTCTTTTTTGGAAAATAATTGTAGAAAAATGTGACTCTGCATTGATTACCGAGGGTTGAGAAAGATCACTATCAAGAACAAGGAAACTATTCCCCATATAGATCAATTTTTTGATCAAATTCTTGGAGAAAAATATTTTTTAAAATATTTAACAAAAATTTTAGATGTCATAAACTGAGGGTTAATAAGGATGATACACCCAATATGACATTTCATATAAGTTATGGACACTATCAATATATAGTAATGCATTTCAGTCTTACTTATTCATTTAAAATCATCATTGATTTTACTAATATAGTATTTTGGGATTACCTCAATTTGTTTTTGGTATTATTTATAGATGATATTTTTATATATTCAAGGATCTAGGATTATAATGAAGAATGGTACTAAACTCTCCAAGGTAGGAGAAACTATATGAAAAAAATAGAAATATTGAATTATGGTTGCAAAAGGTTACAATTTTAGATCACATTCTATCGAGAAAAGGTATAATAGTAGACGTATAAAATAAATATGCTATTAAATGCTAGCCTAAACAATCCACGGTGAATAAGATCCAAATCATTATTACTTTAAATTGATATTATCAACGGTTTGTGGAGAATTTTTCATGATTATCTAATCCTATGAACATGTAAATTCAGAATGTTTTCATGTTCCTCAGGGTATATGAATGTGAGGAAAATTTTATTGAACAGATGAGGAGGATTTTTAGCAGAAATATTATAACATTATACTGTATTGATGAAGGGTTTTAAAATTTTAGTGATGCATCCAAGATACTATTGGGATGTCTTCTTATGAAGATTAACATAACAATCAATTATGACTCACAAGAGTTGAATAATCATGGGAAAAATTATCCAATTCATAATTTAGAGTTAGAAGTAATATATTTTTCATTAAATATTTGGATTCAATATATTTATTGATGAATGTGTGATATATATACTAATCATAAAAGTTGAAAATACATATTCAAATAGAATGAGTTAAATAAGATCAATATAATATGGTTAGAGTTGATAAAATAGTTTGACTAATCAATACATTTTAACCATGGGAATGAAAACATGGTGGATGATGCTTTGAGTAAAATTTATTATGCCCTATAATCCAATACTAGGATCACAAAAGATCAAATAATTTTTTATTTTCAAATGATGGATCTGTAAATCCTTCTGGTTTGGGAAAAATATTTTCTCTCTCAAATAAATGTTCAACTCTCTATCCATGTAAAGAATAAGGAGGAATAGAAGGGAGATATATAGCTATAAATGATAAATAGAAATATTCCTATGTTTATCTATGATTCTTAAGGAATAATAATTTTCTATAACTTTTTATATATAACTTATATAATGGATTTGAAGAAGGAGGTGTTAGAGGAATCTCATCATTTTTAATTATCTATTAATTCGGGAAGTATGAATATGTATAGGTATTTTGAATAATAATTCAAATGGGTTTCCAAGAAGAGATATATCACATATTTTATATCTTGTTAATTAGTATTCCCTCATGTTTAGGAAGATGGACAGATGTCTAAAGGTATGTTGCATCCATTACCCATACCAGAATGGAAATGGGAGAACATTACTATGGATTTTTTCAATCAGAATCCCAAAAAATATATAAAGGATTTAATTTTAAATGTGTGGTAGTAAAACTCTTTACAAATAAATCACCATTCATCGCAATTAGAGAACAATTCCCATTTCAACATCTTACAAAGATATACTTTAAGGAATTGGTAAGGTTGAATTTCGTACCACATTCCATTTATAGAATGGAGACTGAAGAATTATGTATATGATATGTTGATGTATTACGCAAGCAGATGATAAAAAATTTAGTGTAATTACTATTTATCATCCCAAGAAAAATGATCAGTCTGAATGAAAAATTCAAATCCTAAAGGATATGTTGAGATATCTTACCCTGAATTTCAAAGGTGGTTGCGACAAGAAAACATCATCTAGTTTACTTTTTTAAAAACAATATATTTCACTCAAGAATTCATATGGAACAAAATGAATCTATCTATTGGAATAAATTTAAAGCACAATCATGTTGGGATGAAGATGGAGAATAAAATATATTGGGAACTGAGAATGCATATGAAATGGATGGGAATGTTAGAGGTATTTAGTAGCATATCAAGAAAGATCAAAGATGGAAAAAAATGTTATGATGATAATTGATGGCATGATCTATAATTTCATGTTTCTATCTAGGTGATTATATAAATTAATCCCATGAATAACGTTATGAGATTTAGGATGAAATGGATATTAATCCCTAAGTATATCAGTCCCATTGAGATTGTTGATCATATTTGGGAAATTACTTATCAGATGGAAGATCCATGAAATCTCTCACTATTAAATGATGTGCTCCATGTATATCAACTAATGAGTTACAAACATTACCTTGAACATGTACTGAATATAGATTTTATACCACTGGAGAAAGGTCTTTCTTGTGAGGAACAACTAGTTCAAATTTAGGATCATACAAAAAATGTTCTACGATATAAGACTTATCACCTAGTCATATATTTGTGTTTAAATTACTAGTTATAGGAGGCAATGTGGGAATATGAGGATGTGATGAATCACAATAATCCTTATTTCTTTGTACTATAATTGATGATTTATAAGGCCAAATTCATTTTAAAGGGTTTAGAATGTAACACACTGAGATTTTATAGACCTACTTTTCTTGAATAAATAAAATTTTTATTGATAAATTTAGTTGAAACATGTAAAAATTATGTGAACATGAAATAACCATGGTGTAAGATAAAGGAAACAACGACTCTAAGAACAATACATGCAACAATAACATAACAAAGGTTACATGAAACACTAAGTTTCAATGATATAATTTGTATTTAATTATAAAAATGAGATAATTAATCCTAGATATTAAACATAGTTATATGAATAATAATGTATAATTTAAAAATATTTTTTATAATTAATTTATATATATAAATAATATTTATAATTAAAATATTATTTTTGTTAATGTCTTAAGGAGTTCAAAAATACTATTTTCTTAAAGGATGTAATTTTCATGTGATTTTGTGAAAATCATTGAACATAATTATCAAAGTATATAGAAATATAATCTGAAAAATATAAATTCTTTTTTGAATTTATAGTGCATGAATAATATTAGAGTAATTATATGGTATTTTCTGAAAAGCATCATTTTTAGATGAATAGTTGAAAATACTGAATTTTAATTCAATGAAAATTTTCATCATAATTTTTTAAAATGATAAATTATATTTTTAAAATATTTGAACATTTAATTAGATTTAATTTTAATCAATTAATCAAATATACTTCGTTGAAAGTAATTTCTCGTTGAAATTAGATATAAAAAATTTGAAAACATTAGATCATTTTTACTTTAAAACCTCATAGTGTCGTGCTATCAACTAGATTGAATTTAAATTAATTTGCTACACTTATGTGAATTAATATAGGAAAAATGTATTAAATTATTAGAACTAGAATAATTTATAATTTATAAAATGGTCAAAAAAAAATTTGAACAAAAATATTAGTGTATGTAATTAAATTTAATTACAAGGATTGAAGTAAAATTAATCATAACAAGAGAATTACACTTCAACTTAAAAGCACAAATGACCTAGAAACTTGTCTGAAACCATATTTTGGCCATTATATGGCCATAAAAATTCTATTATTTATTTTTTAGTTTTTTATGACGTTTTTTAGTTAAAATATGTGTACACCAAACTAGTTTTGAAAAATTCCAAGATTGTCCCCTCTCTTCCCTATAAAAGGCCACCATCTCTACTAACACTTCACACCTCTCAAACATTTTATATTCAGAAAACATATAACCAAAAAAACATTCCAAAATCCCTCCATTATTTAATTATTATTATCATATTTGATAAAACCTTATAATGGATAACATTGTTGAAAACCAAATTGTGTTTCCCAATTAAGAGGTAACACCCTCCCTCAATCTCATTTCATTTATGTTATTTATCCACTCTTTCAATTATTCTTATCTGATGATTATATATTAAGATAATTATCCTAAATATAATAATATTTTATTATATTAAGGTTTAAACCTACATTTAAACAAAAATTCATCTAATGGGTAATGAACATAATCTTTATGTGTTTGGTGAACTACCAGCTCATGATACCATGACTGGTCATTTTCTTTTACCACCTCTCATGATATGAATTATGATGGAAACCATGTTTATATATGATATATATAATATATATTATTTTTCCAATATTCTTTATTTATTTAACAACAAAAATCATAATACTTTCCATTTTTTTGAAATACGATAATTTTGTTTGAGGATTTGTGGACAACTGCCCCCTCAAAGGTATGTGATTTATTCAAACACTACATTGAATGTATTAAGTATGTGTTAAGTGAAATTTTATTACATATATAATATATATATCATAATAATGATACATTAATAATTATACACACACACACACAAAGATATATATATATGTCTTCCTTTTAATTTCTTCTTTTTAAATATGACAATTAAACAGAATCTGTGTTCATGGGTATGTACGAACTACCGTCTCTATAAAAACTATTTTCCATTTCTTACTTACATATTACATGGATTATTATAATAAATATTTACTAAATATAAATAATATTTATATCATTGATCAAATTCCAGAAATAATTATATTCAATAAGGACCAAAGATGTAACAAATTAAGGAACATGCAAAAAACAAAGAGGATATTATCCAAAATGAAACCTCTATATTTAATTTTAAACAACAAAGAAAATATAATTTAATAAAAAATATATATACGGTATTAGATATAACAATATGGTATGTATTTTAAACCTATAATTATTATACATGCGGTTTGAATGATTACGATGAGAGGCAATACATAGGGTAAGGGGATTTCTAGTGTCACTTGCCTTTTGGAAGGATTTAGTCCTTATTCACTACTCATTTATCTTGTGTGGTCATTATACTACCAATTAATATATTCTACTATTATTATCCTTAATTTTATAGGTATTAACATATACATATGATGATTTCACTCTAATGACACAGGTACTTATAAAATAATTTGTTTTCATTTTAGATTTCAATAGTTAAATTCATTAAAAAGGTATTATGAAATCAGTGGTATTTAAAATTTTGTAATCTATCTGAATTGAATAGTAACCTCACATATGAGATTATAAATACAATTTAACTATCTTAATAGTGTTTTCCAGATATATTTATATCATGTAATAAGTAAATAATTTTTTTTGGAAATGATAAATTAAGTGTTGGTATTTTTAAAAGACATAAATAATTAATTGCAATTTTATAATTAATATATTTATTTAAAATGAATTATATATTCATAATATTGATTTATAAATAAATATTTTTATTTCTGGTTATTATAATATAATTATATGAGGCCTTAATTAATTTTTCAATGTTTTATAAAATTAGTTAAAATTTTTGAACTTGAATTTTTCATTTTAATGAATATTTTAATTAGAAGTTAAATTTATCATTTTAATAAAATTATTTTCTAAAAATTGATTTTATTTTTGAATAATACATGTAATAAATGTTTATAGTTAATTATTTGGATTTTTCTACAATACATAAATTTTTGGTGAATAGTAAAATATAGTAATGTACGATATATATATACATTATATTATATGTACACTATTTTTGAGTCATAACTAATTTTGGAATCATAATATCGAAAACCCTTTCATTATTTAAATATATTTACTGACAATCGTCAAACTCTCATGGTATTCAACCAAAATAATAAACTTGTGAATATAATAACGAGAAAACACCCCCCACTTCCAATACCACCCCTCACAACCTTTTCTCCAAACAACTCAAAGCCTTGTATATTGTATAACTTTTCCCAATTAATTTCCCAGGATTATTCCACAAACCATGACCTAGTGATCTCACCAAATGGATAAAACTAGGGGCTTTAGGGAGGTTATCAAGGAGAAGATTTCTAGAGGTAAATTCCAATTTAATTTTACATTCAAGTCCTTTTACTTTTTAAATTTCACTACCCCTACCCATATCCATGTAAAATTAAAACTTCATTGTATTATATATACTAGATTTGTATCATGATTTTGGAAATTTTTATCATCATACTTCTTCTCTTCTCACCTTTATTCTAAAAATTAGAACATCAACTGTGATGTGTCAATTTACAGCTATTGTGGATGATACACTTTCATTTTTTAACACCTTAAATGTCAATAATAAAACCACTATTATGGTTAAATAATATTATATTATGAATATTATAAGTTATTTATGTTTCGAGAAATAATATATAAACAATATATTCAATAAAATTATATAAGTTTGTGATGATCGTAAATAAAATTTACAAAATAAGTTATATCATTTTCATTAATATTTTTTCTAATATATAATCCTCAAATCATAATAAACATTAAGTGGTACATTAAAAATTATGGAATCCTATTAACCCCATTTCATTACAGTTATTTATTTTTTATTCCATTCAACAACAAAATCCAAAATGAATTAACCACAAAAACCATGAAATAAATATACCCAAACAATGAATATAAACAATATTATCAACAAATGGGTAGAAATATTTTACAAGAATATCATAAATGTAATTATTAATATTAATATAGTTCCTTATTATACTAATAATAATTATTAAAACATTATAAAATAGTATTTAACATATTTTTTGTAAAGAAAACCCGAGGTATGTGAATTCATAATCGAATTTCCATTCTTTAGGTTAGCCTTATACTCCATTGATTATGTGGAACTGATATAATTTATGAGTATAATTTTTATTATATTATATTTTTTCAATAGATTTACAATTTATACATGTATTCCATTCATTTTATAAATTAACACTTCAAATATACAATATTTTATCGGACTATTCATTTAAAATCATCGTTTGAATTTCTATTTTTATAAAATTCAATTGGAATACATTCATACTTGTATTATTGTTTTATGATTATGTTATATTTCATGATAAATCATAAATATTAATGGTAGGAACAATATCCCCATCAAATCCATGGGTATGTGTATTTTGGAGGATAAATGTATAGTTAATCCATTTTGACCTTGAGAGTTACACCATAAGATAGTTTTGAGTATTAAATTTTAATAGATCTATGAGGGTTACAAAACATATGATTTCCATGAGAGTTACCATCATAATTAAGTAATTTCCCTATTAAATTTTTGATATTATTTATTTCTCTATGTTTTATTTAAACTCCAGTTTTTTAAAAAGTAATTATATGATGCTTATTGAGTGAGAAGAATATTTCTATGAAAACTATTTCATATGTTTATAATTATTCATGTACTATTAGTTTCTTGTTTTTTTACGTACCTTATTGATATTTTTTTTCTCATCACAAGAATTAAAATATTTTTAAAATCTTTTAATAATGTTTATGAGAAATAGATAATCAATGATGAATGTAATGAATAAATTCAACATAAGTGTTTGTTATAGAAATATTTTTTATTATGGATGAAATAAATATTGTTATAATAGAAAGAATTTTTTATGCATGTGGGTCTTTATTTATGAATTATGTACTATTTTTGGAAAAAAATAAAATGATATGATATTTTTGAAAGTAAGGAAGTGATTTATAATGTTATTTACTAGATTATATAAATTTTAAGACGAGGTTGTTATATTTGTTATGAGAGCACAATTTTGATAAATTAATGGGTAAGATGATGATAATTAAATAACCTAATATATTTTTATCTTATGGAAATTAATAAATGAAATATTAATTTAATATTTTCATGCTGATTCATCAATGTTATGTAAATTAATATAGTTTTTCTATAGAATAAATATAGAAGATAATGTAAGAAGGTATTGAGAGGATGATATATTCTCAAATCTGCAACCTGTAATGGTGGGAATTAGAGTTGAACAATTTGTAATAAAAATGAGTCAGTTAACGAAGGATATAAATGGTGGTGGAATCCATGAAATACCAAAACCAGATCTAACATAATGTAACATGATGGTAGTGATACATTTTATGAGGCAACAACCTCTTGTATTTTGGAGACCTTTTATCTTTGTGGTTACTAAATGTTGGATTAAAGACATTAAAATATATTTGATGTTATGTGTTGTTATGATAACCAAAAAGATATTCTTTCTGTTGATCATCCTTAAGGTGAAGCTGACCAATGTTGGTCAATTTTCAATAATATCATGTAATGTGAGGTGATTTATGCCTTGGAATGGGTTGAATTTAAAAATAATTTCCTTCAAAAATACTTTCCTAAGGTATTTATAGTATGTTTGGAAAGAAAATTCCTTGAATTTAGGAATTAAAGGAATAATCAATGGGAATGTATGATAAAAACTTCACATGATTGGAAATATACACTCCAAATATTATTCGAGATCTTGATATTAAAATCAATCATTTTTTTGAGGATTTAAGCTAAAAATACTGAAGGAATTTGTATAAATTAAATTCAAAAAATTTCAAAAAAAATTGTTTTTTTGAGTTGGTATAGATGGATTTTTTTAATGATCACATGTTTTTTGAAAACAAGTACATGATGAATTATCGATGACCTGTGATGGGTAACAGTCAATTAAATAAATCATATGTAAGAAAATTCAGTTATTTGTTTGTGGGATGTGTGGAAAAAAGAACCATGTGGAATTCCTTAACAAGTCCTAGAAGTGTTTATAATGTGGTATGTTTGGAATTATGGCCCAAGATTGCAATTAAAAATATTTTACTATTGGTATGTTTAATTATGAGAAGAAATCTATAAGGTGGTTTAAATGTGACGAGACCTAGAATTTTATAAATACATACCAAAAATGATATTAATGATGGAATGTTTTCAAGTAATAACAATAAAGGTGAGGTGATATCTTTTATGACTACAGAAGTAGATGAATAGCCATCCATGGATGTGGTGTCAGGTGCTTTTCTTGTTTCATTGTATTTTTATAATGCCTTGTTTGATACAGGGTCAACACATTCCTTCATTTTTGATATTTTTTCTATAAAATTCGAAATTTTACCTCAAAAATGATACTAAAACATATAGTTAAAATAGTATGAGGAAATATTTATGTTAAAAAGGAAATATAGGAACCATTTAGTTGCTATCTGTGAAAATAAATTTTGTTCAAACCTTACTGTTTTTCTATTAGTAGGGTTTGTTGTTATTCTAGGTAAATATTTTCCTTCTATTTTACATTTTAGTATAGACTATAATGATATAGAAGATGTTTTTTTTTTCAAAATGGGTTTTAGTTTTTATACAAGAACAAACCAATGCATTTGATTGAATATCAGGAATATGAGAAATGGTTTAAATATGGAAATAGATGATATCATTCAAATATTGTTGAAAATATTGAAAAACATAGATAAATTATGTTACAGTGGTAGTTGAATACCTTGATGTTTTTCTAGATTATTTTCATGGTTTTATACCAAAACAAGATTTTTAATTAACAATTGAATTAGTTCTTAATGCTAATACAATTTCAAAAAACCCTTATAAAATGGATAAAGTGGAACTTTTAGAATTTAAAAAGAGATTTTATGAGTTTTCTTATAAAGGATTCATTCATCCAACAACATCACTATAGGGTACTCCAATTTTTTTACCAGAATAAAAGATTTTCAATTATACTCATAATTGATTATAGATATCTGAATAACATTACAATTTAGAATAATAATTTATTACCTCATATCGATGTCATGTTTGATCAACTCCCGGGAGGTCATTATTTTTATAAGATTGATATGAGATCTATGTAACACTAGCAGAACGTTAAAGTGGGTGAAATTCTGAAAATATCATTTCCTACTAGATATCGGCATAATTTTTTTTATTCAATTTGGATTTAAAAAATACCCTTATGAATGAATGGGAATTTTTAACAGAATATTATGTGAATATTTGTAAATGTTTTTTTTGTTTTTATTTATTATTTATTTCTCTTTTCAAAAATTCGTAAGGATCATGAACAACATTTAAGTATTTTCTTGAGAAATCTCATATAAATTACTTATTATATAAAATTTAGCTAATGTTATTTTGGGTCACAACATATATTTTCATGGGAATATTGTTTAAAATTATAGAATAACTATTGATCCATCAAAAAAAGTAGTTGATAAATGGTTAAGACTAAAAAATGTTTTATAGATTCACAAATATTGAGGATTAGTAAGCTATTACTGAGTATTTTAAAAAAAATTCACAATTATCTATACCATTAACTAATTGATCATGAATGTGGTGAAATTTATATGAACATTAGTTTTTGTTGTTTGAGCATAGAATTGAAGAAGAGATTTGGGAATTCTCATGTTTTCACCCATCCTTCTTGGAAGGGTGACTTCTTCACCTATAGTGATGATTTATTGATGAGACTTGGTTGTGTTGTGATTAAAAATAATCAGATAATTTCGTATGCTTCAATATAATTTGTATTTGATGAATTTAATTATCCCACATGTAATTTAGAATTTGTAAATTTTGGTTTCACTTTAGATATTTCGAATAATCTTTAATATGAATCCAAATAAGAAATATAAAATGTCTATAAAAATTAGAAGAATATATTTTCTCATAGGGAATCGAACCTGAGGTAGGGATGATTTCTTGACTTGATAAATGATTAGGAGTTCAAAATAAATTACTATATTGGAAATTAATACAAATTGGAATATTCATTTTAATGAAATCATCAGAAAAAATTCACCATGTTTCAATGGGATGATGACCCCATGGTTAAAGATTTGATGAATTTTGGATTAAATGTGGTTATCATAGGATATTAACCTATTTTGTTTTTGGTATTACTATATTCATCCAAATCATAGTGGATTAATAAAGAACATTAGGAAGATATTTTGTTAATGAAAAATATCAAATAGGTTAATAGGGGTAAATTTCTAGAATTTATCGTAGATAAAGAATATGTTATATGTTTTTAAAGAGATTATATGGTGCTTGAGATTCATATATAAACAATTAATTTTTGTATGATTCTCATAGTTTTCATTTTCAGTCAATCCTGGTAGTAATACGATGTTCTGAGACCATTTGTGGTATTAATTGTGGTATTGAATGGAAATTGATATCGAATATTTTATGATGATATGATTGGCATGTCAATAAGTTAATGAAGAGAGGAAACTACTAAAATGGAAGCATCAACCTTTTCTAGTTCCAAAGTGGAAATGAAATAATATATCTAGGGAAATCATGGTGGGACTAGATAATACTTATTAAGGTAACGATGGGATTTGTGTAATAGTTGACCGGCTTACTAAATGTACATATTTCCCTACTATTCGATATAGTATTTACTTCAATCATATTAATTAAATATTCATCAAATATATTTTCTAGTTTTATGGGGTTTCTGTATCCATTGTATCTGACTGAGATCTTGGGTTCACATATAATTTTTGGAATGGCATTTAGAATTCATTGGAAATAGAAGTAAATTTCATCATATCTTTTCATCACCAATCATATGGACATACCTTATGACCAATACAGAACCTTGAGGACATGAATCAAGATTGGTCAATAGATTTCAAAAGAAATTGGGATCTACATCATAATTTAGATGATATTTCTTATAATTAAGAATTCCATTCCCGTATACAATTGGCTCCTTTTGTGGAATAATTTAGAAACTAGTGTTGAAATCCTTCATTTTGGGATGATTTTAGGGACAAGATGTTGATGGGAAAAAATTTAGTTTAGTATGTTAATGAAAAGGTAAGTATATCCAAAAAACATATGAGTATAGCTCAGAGCATGCAGAAAACTTATGAAGATTCTTGGTAAAATGTATTTTATTTCATTATAGGTTATCATGTTTTTATTATAATATCACAATGGAAAAAATTTATGTTATTTGGTAAGAAAGAAAATATATGTGAATTGTTCATTGGAACTTATGAAATCATATAGAAAGTTGGGACAGTCTCCAACTGAGTATATTTTCCTATGAGCATATCTTAGATACACAGTTTTAATCATGTTTTGATGATGATAAAGTTTGTTCTAGATTCATCACATGATTAGAGGTTGTAATTAGTTGAGGTGGAATAATACCTTTCTTATGAAGAATAATCATATTTAGAATCTTGATAGTTTATAGAAAGTATTGTGTAATAAGTCAATTCACTAGGTTAAGGATTTTTGTGAAACCACATCGACGAAGAAGTAAAATGGGAATTTAAAAATGTTATGAGGGAAAAGTATACTAACTTTTTTATTTAGTAAATATAAATTGTGTGGATTCATTTTCTATAAGGTGAGGAGAATGTATGGACACAAATATATATATAATAATTTTCATTTATTTTGGAATTATGTAGTAAAATTCATTATATATGTATAATGAAATAAGTGGTATTTATAATTAATGAATACATATTAATATAATAGTATCCTCACCTTTGAGTGTATAAGTAAAATTTATCTAACTTATAGGTGTAATCCATATATATTGATATAATTTAATTATTTAATAAATGTTTTGGAAATGATAAATTAAGCATTGATATTTTTGTAAGTCATAAATATTAATTTAAAAATTAACAATTAATATAAGGATTTAAAATAAAATATGTATTCATAAAATTGAATCAACAATAAATATTTGGTGGTATTATTCACACTAATTAATTTTATGAGACCATAATTAGTTTTTCAATGTGTCATAAAACTAGTTATAATTATAAATCTTAAATTTTTTATATAACTAATGATGTAAATTTAAAAATGAATTTTTTATATTTATAATATTATTTTTAAAATTTTTGATTTCATTTCATAATTTTACACGTCAAATTTTTTTCAATATGATTATTTTATTTTTTTTAAATACAATAATTTTGTTAATAATGAAATACATTAATATATGATATTGATACATTATATGTTAAATACAATATTCCTTGAGTTATGACCGATTTAAGCACCATAATATAACATAAATTATCATTATTTTAATGTATTCATTGAAAATTTTAAAATTATTAATAATATCATTCCAAAATTATAATCTAATGAATATAATAATGAAAAAACACCACTCTCCTATGTTATAAATACCACCCCTCACCACCTCTACCCTTCAAAAATCAAAGAATTGTTTCTTGTATAATATATACACAATTTCATTATTAGGCCTATTTCCCACATCCAATGCCTTTTGGTCTCATAAAAAGGAAAAAACAGAGGGAATTGAGGGGGTTCATATGGATGGGAATTGAAGAGGCAAAATCCTCTTACATTTTCTTTTATATTCTATTATATTCCTTTTCTTTTAATATATTCCTATAACATTGTCCATGTTGCATGAAAACATTATTATCATATATTTACTGAACATTTATTGTGTTTATGGAAGAATAAATCATCAAACATCACCTCTTCTCCATTTTTATTCTAAAAATGTGAACATCATCCACAATGTGTTGATTTACCACGATAATGAATGATACACAATAATTTTAAATTATAACATTAACGGATTGTTAAAAAAAATATTATGATTAAATATTATTTTATTATTCATATTATATTATTTTTTATGTTTTGTTATAATTATATAACTTGATATTTAATAAAATTTTATAAGTTTATGATGATCATAAAAAACCTAAAAAATAGATTAAATATTTTCATTAATGTTAATCTAATGATTAATACTTATATATGAAAAAAATGATATATGGTATCATTTAAATTTATATACACATATTAACTTTATTTTATCCACCTTTTGATTTTTTTAATCCATTCGACGAGAAAATACATAATGAACCAACCATGGAACCTATGAAATAAATGCACCTAAAACAATGAAAATAACAAATTATTATTGATAAATGAGAGGGATGATTTTTTAACAATTTAATATATGTAATTAATAATATTAAAATTCTTCAATAATATAAAAATAACACTATTTAAACCATTATATATTAGTTTTAAACTTGTTTGAAGTAAGAAAAACACGAGGTAATATAATTCTTAACCCAATTTACATTCTTTGGGTTATCCGTATATGTCATTTTTTATGTGGTACAAATACTATTTATGAAATAAATTTTGATTATATAATGTTTTATTATGTATATATATAGTTCATACACATGTTCTATTCTTTTCTTAAATTCTCACTTCAAATATATGATATTTTTAATTAAATTTTATTTTAAAAATTACTTTTTAATTTTTATTTTAAAAAATTCAATGACACTATATTAATAAATATATTATTGTTTTATGAATATGTTCTAGTTCTTGGGAATTTTTCTATTTAAGGTTGGAGAATATATATCCTACCAATGCATTGGGTATTTTAATGTAAGAGTTTGACTATATGGTTACTCTAAGTGTGACATTGGGGGTTCCATTATAATGTAGTAGTGAGTGTTATATATAATATGGTATCATTGAGGTTTACAATCATAATTATATAAATCCTCATCTAACATTTATGGAATTATTTATATTTTATATTTTTTAGGAAAATATAATGTTTTCACAAAGTAACAATATGTTTCATATTGAATGAGAATTATGCCTCTGAGAAAATGATTTCATATGTTTATATGTACTCATTCACTAATATAGTCTCTAATTTTGTTTATGTCCCTTAATATGCTTTATATACTCATCTGATGTTTCAAATTTTTTTCACAGGGTCTATGGATGGGTAATTGAAATGGAGAATCAAATATTACTGTTTTGAATACTTTAAGGAGAATATTTAATGTTTTATTAAAAAAATTGTGTGATGCACTAAATTGATAATGATTTAATAGTACCCAATTAATTTTCTTATGGGTTGATATGTTTGAAATATTCAATAATTTTAATATACTATAAAATCAAAATTATTTTGGAATTTAAGGAAGTGAATTCTAAAATATTTTACAAGATTATGTAATGTTTATGGCCAGTTTCTTATATTCTATTTCATTCGGTTTATGTTTCAAGAGTTTCCAAATAAGAAATGTAGTTTTGTCTCAATATTACTTCTTTGAGTCCAATTCTCTAAACATCAAGAACCGTCTGTTCAATTTGTTTTCAAATATGATAACATATACTCATTTACATTGAAAAAGGGTTTTAATATTTTTTTTTGGTTTTTAATATTCCTTTCAACATTTTCAAAGTATTATTAATGAAATCGTTTCCAAAATGGATAGATGATCCATTTATATGATATCCAGGAAATTTGTTTTCAAAATGTTTTTATGAGGTTTTTATATTTTTTCAAAATAAAAGGTTAATTTTTTTAAAGACTTCATTTGTAGTTTTCCATTTTTTCCAAAATAAATAGGTTAAATTTTTTTATCATTTAAAAATACTTTTTTTAATGAAAAAAAGATATTTTCTTTAAGAAATGTAATAAAAATATATAACCAATTTATTTTCCATATAAGTTGACATCTGTTGATTTAACCCATGCCCTTATTGAAAATTTTCGAAATTCTTCATTCGAATTCTGACTTGAATGTTATATGTTTTAAGAGAATAATGCTTATGACTTTTGTTTCTCTTTAATGGTTTATATTATTTTGAAACCCACTTATTTTCATGAGTTATGCATTAATGATATTGTTACAAAACATATGTCTTTTCAATAGGTTATGATGTTATGAACGGTTATTGTTACACATTCCATTCTAGGTTATTTATATATGATTTTTAGAAAACTCATTTCTTTTATGGGTTCTGATTTGAGGATTGTTTTATTATCTTATATAACATGTTTGAATGATTCTATTATCACATTGGTGTGACCTATTTCTCCCTCCAATGCATTGAATAATAATTTATGTCACCTAAGATAATGATTTGAATCAAGTTGATGATCATGATCTAGTATGGGAAGATGGAGAAACATGATCCTTTACAAGGAAAGGACCACAAAAAGGGATGGGGGTGTGTCCCACCCATTAGGAGTAGTCACCATGATGCTTGATGATGAGAAAACCATATCCATGATGGGAAGATTGTGAAAAACAAATCCATTATAAAGAATGGACTATGAATGGTGATGGAGGAATATCCCACCTAGTAGGTGTGGTTTGCATGAGGTTACATTATAATTTCAATAATTACATATTGACAAATTGGGAATGATACCACTTGTTTATGTGTGTCACAATTCCATGTCTTTTTCCTATGACTTTTTTTGTTTCTTTTGTTCTTTATTTTCTTGTGATTAATGTCTTATGATCTTCCAAAATTTATACCATGATTTGGGCTTATGATCTTACTATACACATGGTATGATCTTATAATGCTATGATTGTGTTCTTATACCCATATTATCATGTTTATGATAACATGTCTCCATTTTTTACCCTTATCAGGCATCGGAGGACACCCCATTTTAGGATTTCCATACCATGATTTGATAACATTTATTTATTTTTATTTGTAAAAGAATAATTCCATTCATGAAGATGTAATTGGGAGATATATAGCTCACTTACGTATTGGTTTTTATGATTCCATGATTCCAAATGAACTATAATAGTTTGAATTTTTTGTGTCTATTTGTATAATGTTTTCTGTATTTCGCAAAAGTAATGCAATGTTAATGAATTAAAAGTAAGGGTCTCTATATCATATATTCTTATTCCATTCTTAGATAATATCCAAAATATCCTAAATATATAGATATTTTTTTTATCTTAATTGTTCAACAAATACGTACACAAACATCCATAAAATGGATAATTAACATACCATTCTTGTGTATGGTGGAGCACCACCTTGCAAAACGATAATTATTAATTATTCCGTTACACCCTCCCATGGTTGTAATTATAGTGAAAATTTTATTTTATATGCTATATATATATTTATAATGTTTTAATACTTAATAAATTTTATATAATAAATTCCATAATTCTTTCAATTTTGTGTACATACAATTACTTTGATGGTGGAAGACTAGACTACAGCCTCCTCAAAGCGATGTGAAATATTCAAGCAATAAACAAAATTATTTAAGGACGGTTTAAACTGAAAATTTGTTAAATAAATTTAATATATAAGATATTAATTAAAATGTTATCTTTTATATATATAATATATATTTTTCTTTGTTAAAATCTTCATTGACTAAAAAAGTTGTAATGTTGTTCAAAAATTTGTGGACTACAGTCTCTTTGATGTAATGTAAATCCTTCAACATAATAAGAATTATATATATAAGTATATGATTAAAAAATATGTTATTAATTATATAATGATCATCATGGAATGATATCACGTTACATACCTTCATTCTATAGTGATCATAGAAAAATGGGAATGTTACACATGCGTACGTTCAATTTTGCATCTCCACGATTGTCACATCGGTTCATTTTTAATAACAATATTTCTTAACAAGTATTTAAATAATAATTGATGTGTAAATATGATAATTCTGTCATTATTATTGTTATTGAGATGTTTTTTAATGACATCTTTTACCATAGTTGAAATACCGTTTTTTGACAGGTTAACTGAATTTTTCCCAAACACTTGATGTAAACATAAATATCTAAATAGTTTTGTACATAATTTTATCAAGAGAAATAAAGTTAATAATAAAAGTGAAAGCTTTACTAATATAGGTAAATAATTAACATAATATTGTTATTCTGGGTGATAAAGACAAATGTGACAAGTCAGATTCAGGGTAATGGATTTTGTCTCAAATAGCATTCTATTGATACTTTTTCGTTGTTATGTACTAATTCACCTTTATATTGTGTATATTCTACCCAATATCATATTATATCATATGTCTACTTATTCTCATGTTATTATACATTTAATTTAATATTATTCCTTCGAGTGGATAATGATTAAAATGTTTTAAAGTTTTATTGGACATATTTGAATGATTAATGATTATTTTCCTTAGGAATGTTTATAAAAAAAATTCAATTGTATTTCCATTCATCAATGTAAAAAAAATGTTGTCACATATCCTATACTAATTAATTAATGGTAAATTTATATTATATATTCAATATTAATATTTGACGATAAGAAATACTATTTATTAATTAAACCAAGTATTTGATATATATGGTATTCTTTGTATATGAAGTGTAGGGTACGAAATAAACTTTATATAAACTCTCGAAGTAGGAAAAGGTTATAATGTAATGAATAAGATGTCCAAATTAATAGGGTTTCTATCCATAATTTTAAATCATCTTGTGAAGGTCTAGAGGGTATGGTTTTTCATGTGCCTTAAACAGGAATTCAAATAATCAAGAATTTCATTAAAAGATATTTTAGTTAACATGGTTATTATCCATGAGATTCTCATATGATAAAATATTTTAATACATTTCAATAACAATTTATTAACTAACTGGAATTTATTTTCATTATTTACATTGACATAATGATTATACATTATATATATACTTAAATGGAATGTGTTCCCAATTTTTAACCTTTCCCATTTAATCAATTCATTTTTCTCATTTTTTATTTCAATTTATTTACCCTTACTAAGAATTTGAGATCACCCACATTATGTTTCTTCTCTACATGTTATGAAGAATACGACAACGAATGAGTTTTCAATAATGAATTTTATTAACTTTTTTAATATATTATGTTTCATTTTCTTTTATACCAATGTAAAATCGTTATCATGTATGTAATATAGTTTTCTAAAACCGATAATCATTCAATCGTCCAAGATTTTATTCCATTTAATAATGATAATGTAATAAAGTGACGCACTCAATATGGGATTCTGGGGTTAAGTCAATATATTTGAAATTACAGGATTTTTAGTAGTAATATTGGAATATAGATTTAGAAAACACAGATTAGGGAATATAACCCTAATATGGACTTCGAGAATATGTGTATAAGAAAATAATATAATTTTGGTAAGGTATATATTATGTTGGTATTCATGGAAATGCATCCCGATATTGATAATAAAAGTGGATGTGGTTTTGGCGTAGATGTACCTAGGGGAACAACTCCAACAATTTATGATGGGCCAGACAGAAGAGTAATTGTGTACATTATAAAGGGACATAATACAGACATGGTTTTACAGTCGTGGGGGATACGCACTGTATAATTCACTTATTTATTTTAAAAATCATTATGAAATACTTCAAATTATTGAAATCTATATAAAAAATTTCTTAATTATTTTGATATTCAGTTTTTAATGTATTTTAATATTTGATTAATGTTTTACTATTTAATGGATTATACATAATATTACATAATGTTATAATCTAATACAGTATATTTGATTGTTTAGAAATTGAACATGGAAGGAAGAATAGTATCAGTTCCCCTGGGAAATAAAGAGGTCTCACTGCTGATGAAGCCGACATATCTGGTATCTAAATAAATAAATTTATGGATATATTTGAAAAGATTAATAATTTTATGAAAAATAACTTTTCCAAAATAAGGGATCATGTTCCACAATGTGATTAAATGATATTGGATAACATTATTCTATAGGGGACACAATTATTTAGTGGGAAAAATAACCAAATAGAGGTAGAGTAATGTTTTAGGTGATTGGAGAAGATATTTATGTCAATGACATGTTGTAAAAAATAAAACGTTTCCCTTTCAATGTGTTATATCTATAGTGATTCACAATACTACTTGTATTTGATCAAAAATACTGGTAAAGAAGAATAAATATAAATAAGAGAGTGCATAAATTTTATGGACACATTATTTGACATTTAAACCCCTCATGAGAAAAAATATGAGATAGTGATAAATTTTCCCAGTTTAAAGAAAATGCGGAAGAACGTTTTATTGATTATGAAGCCAGATTTATAAGGTTATAACTGAATGTTATGGATTTCATATTAAACATTGCGTTCTAGATTGAATAATTATTTAATGTCCTTTATACAAATATCTAAAGGGAACTGGATTCTATGATATTTTCTTCATATTATGAAATAATTTAAGGTTATATCATGAAAAGGAAATAATTTTCCAATTCTAATGTATTAAATGGGGAAAAATGTAAGAATATCATGGGATATAAAAATAGATAAATGGAAGAAGGGAATTAAGGGTTTTCATGCATGTGATAACTATGGAGAGAATCACTATGGGAACTGATTTAAAGGATTTAAAGTTTGTATTAAATTTTTAGAAAAGGGGTCACTAGGAAAAAAATGAAAATAGAAGAAGGAAAAGACTTCTTATTTATGTTTTTAATGCATCGAAATAGGTCACTATAAAACATAATCTTCATGAATCAAGAAAATATACCATATAATAAGCTAAGGGGTCAAGGTTAATCATTTTTTATTGAAAAACATAATGTTGAATAGTTATTGTGCTTCATTATTTGGAAATAAGAAATATAATTTTATCGTTTTTTTTCTATTATGTTCTCATCAAAATAATAATGAAATATATCCGGATTATTCTATAGATATTTTTCATTGATGATTTCAGATCATATATTGAATTTTATATTGAAAAGTGATTGATTAGAAATATTAACTTTTTAGAAAACACATTGTTGAAGTATATATAAGACTAAATATATTCTTAATGTTGAGGTAATGACATCTGGATAAAGATATGATTGATTTTGATAATGTAAATTGGATAAGTGTCGACAACCTGGAAATAGATTAATGATTTGTAGAAGGGGTGGTTTATTCTTTCATTTATGTAGTTAAAAATATTTTAGATTATAGGAATATATCCAATAACATGTGTTTTATTTATTTAATAAGTGAAAAAAATCCTATTTCGCTAAATTTTTAAGTAAATTTGTGTAATTACAATATTTCAAGAGAGTGCATTATGAATGTGATCACATTTTTTGAAATTGAAAATTTATAGTATCATAATGTTGATAAAAGTATAATTATATGTTCATTTTAGAAATTTAGTGACCTTAATTCTAAAGTGATGGATAATAATATTTTGTAAATGTTAAAAATTTATGAAATGGTTTTAGTTTAAATATGAATTATGTTTTTTATACTGATATATTACTACACTATATGAAGAATCTTGTGTTAATAGGTGAATTAAAAATAGTTCAAGAGGTAATAAAATGTGAATATTATGTTTATAAAAATATATATTTGCATATATTCATGGAGTTTGAAATAATTATAAAACCCCAGAAAATTGGTCTTAATAAAATTATCCTTCTATATTTAAGTATTATGAATCAACTTTCCCTTTAGATCATCATATATTTTTTGAGGCTATTAACATTCCATTGGTCACTTACATTCTTGTGGAAAATTACTTTAATTATTTATGATTTTCTTATATGACCATGTTTTAATTTTCAACCATTGTTATTATAATTAGAACTTTCCTTATTTGAACATCATACTCAAATATCTATCTTGTTAATAAAATGTATTATTAACCATATTTACAATGTTTGTTTTTAAAAAATATTACTTTCAAATATCATGAATTATATTTAAAATGTCACGTTTAAATTGGGAGGTCACAATTTTATTAATGTGGGGAGAAAATAGCACCAAAATACATTAAAGTAATTTTATTTTAGAATAAATTTAATTTTTATAGCATATTTTTAGACAACACCATTTTATGCTCATTCAATACACAACACTAGGTTAGTTTGTATTATACACAAAACTGAGTTTTAATTACTTTTATTGGAACAATTGTTTTGAAATTAATTATTGTAAATATATAAAATTTTATTAGTTATAATAAACGTACTTTTTCAATTATTCATTAAAAATTTAATTTATTTAAAATTATCAGTATTTTTATAAGATGTTTCATTTTATATGTATAGTGTGAAATAATGTATTTTTGTTAAAGAAATTCTTATTTTTCTAAATAATTATTAATGTTATATTATATAGTAAATTGGTTTTCAAAATCTTAATAGAAAAATTATAAATATATTAATCCAATATAGGTCATTGGAGTCATTTTTATATTGAATTTAGATAGAAATCGTATTGATATTTTGAATAATTTTATTTTTAAAAACTACTTCTCCCAAACATCTACATGATTAGATTTGACCATAATTTTTAAACTTCAATGAATTTTATTAAGAAAAATTAACATATAAGTTTATAATATATATAAATTTTTTTGATTAATAAGACCAAATTAATTGTGTACAAAAATAGCAGTGAACATAATTATAATTAATTACTGCAATTATTGTAAAATCAAGCTTTACAAGGGACTAGACATTAATATTAAGAGTCAAAATGACCTACAAACTTCTAAATGACCATTTATATTTATATTTGTTTCATACACCATTTTATTTAAGGTTTTATGAGTTATTGGTACCCATGTTAATGAAATATACCCATATAATATGTTTTATAAGGAACATGACGAAAAAGGAACCTTCTTTACCTTTATCATTTTAATGATTCTGATTATTGAAGTAGCTACATAGTATCAGTTATAAAATTTATATTTACAGATAAATTATTTTTTATCATGGAAATTTTGCATTATTTTTTAAAGATAATAAAATAACTTTATATCTTAATAAATTCTAACCGATGGATTAATTAGTGAATAATAAAATAAAATAAATGATTCTCAAAAAAATAAGTGTAATGTAAATTTAAAGATATATTAGGTTCTGTTATTCATTATGGAAATTGCATGTTAAAATTAATTTAACTCAATATATTTAAATTGGATTATTTATTGATATATTAAAATTAAAATTAAATAAATAATTTAAAATTGACAATAATATAATTTTAAAATAAATTATATTTTATTAAATGATTTGGTTTTAATAAAAATTATACCATTTTCAAAGGGTTTTTTAAGTGTTATTTATGCTCCATTAATGCACCGGTTTATCTTTTATAATTAAAATATTTACCATTATATTATAAAAGCATTGTTTGCAGGATCTGGGTTAATGTAGCGCGTTTTTGCATTAAATTTACTTGTTTATAATTCAATTTTAAACACACATGATATTTTTATATTGTTAATAATATATCATATTTTGTATTTATTAGTTCTATATAATTTAATAAATCTCACCTATATTTATACATATTTGTTTAATCACTTAGGTTTGAAAACAAGTTACTTTAATAGATAACCATAATAGTAAAATTGGGGAAACTTCGATGCTAAGGAACAAAATTTTAAAATGATCATATTTTTTTGTGTTTGGGGTTTTTATCTAAAATTATTTCCATATAATCCATTATTTTTACTTTCTGCAGTCACATGAGGAAAGGGAGAAAAGCTGATAATTTATTTCATCTGGAATATAAGAGAATACCACCCTAACCAACCATAACAAGGCACTCATCCTTCCCACATATTCACACATATGAAGTCATTTTTTAACCAAAATATACAAAAAAACTATTAAAATACTTCCCCTCCCCATAGAGTCCTCCCTTTTTTATGAAATTATAACGATGGAATACTTTTGGTGCAATCCAAAACGGTTTCTCCAAAGAAGTGGTGTCATCCTTCCTCATGTTTGTTTGTATTGATTTCATTTTACACCCCAAATGATATTCTAGTTGTATTCAAAAAAAATTAATGAATTTCCTAAATATATTACTATGGATATATATTAAGTATTTTTCCTAAACATACACACACATCCATAAAATTTTTAATAAACATACCGTTCATGTGTACGATGGACTACCACTTTACAAAACAATGATTGGTCATTATTCCTTTACAATATATCATGGTTTGAATTGAGATAGAAAAAATGTTTTTATATGTTATATATTATATTTATGTTTTCATAATTCGTATATAGTTTTTTATATAACACATAACTTCATGATTTATTTTGTTTTTAAATACAATAACATTGTTTGTGGAAGTGTGGGATAGTGCCCCCTCGATGTGATATGATGTATTCACACATTTCACAAAATTTTTTAAAGATGATTTTAATAAAAAATATATGAAAAAAAAGAAATATATTTTAAATTAGTGATATAATTTTTTTTGGGGAACATAATGTATCACATTCATTATTAACATCATCCCACACTAAAAAACAATACCGTGGTTCAGGGACATGTGGACTAACACATAGTCGATTCAATGTGAATCCTTTTAATTCACAACAACTCGATTTATATATGTATATATTATTAAGTAACATGTTATATATGATATAATATTTATTATCAAAATATATATTTGTATTTACCTTCATTCATTAATGATCATAGAAATATGTAATGGTTACTCATGCGTAAGTATGGAATACTTTCCCCCTTGACTATAAATTTCAATCTTTTTTCTTAACAAACATTAATTATTTTTATAAGTATAATTGATATATAAATATGGTTATTATGTTATTTTTATTATTCTTGAGATTTTTATATATTTATCCCTTTGATTATAGTCAACCTACCAAAGTCATTTTTAATACATGAACGAACATTGGTCGAAACATCCGACAAATACATAATTGATTATGTTGTTGTATACAAAATGGTAATAAGTGAAGTAAAAGTAATAATAAACATAAAAAAATTTCATAAATAAGTAAATTATTATCATATATTTATTATTCAGGATGATATAGACACACAATATAAGTGGGAATCAAGGTATGGTATTTCATCTCAATATACATTCCATTGATATATTATTTTTGTTATGGACCAATTAAAATTTATATGGTGTATATAGTACAATTTCACATGTTATATCATGATTATAATATTTATCATGATATTATACATTTTGTTTATTATTATTTCATCATGTTTATTATGATTGAAATGTTTCAAAGGGGTGTGAGACACTATGGAATGTTTAAATATTATTTTCCATAAATTTTTTCTAATTATCATTATATGGTATTTATATTGCTCAACGTCTACAACACTTGTTGTTACATGTCATCTACTGTGGAATTATTGATAAAAATGACTTATTTTTTTAATAAGGATATTTTAGTTTTAAAAAATAAAATATTAAATAAATCGATTATTCGATATATGAGGCATGTTTCGACAAGAAGTGAAGAATATGGCTCAAAATTTATATATTCCTTTTATACATAGATATGTTCTCATGAGAAAAATAATTTTTCCAAGTTAAATGGGATTATAACCATATTATTAAATCATATTTGGATACTCCTTGACGGTATGGGTTTTCATGTGCCTAAGACATGATGCCCAATAGTAAATCATTTTCTTCGTAGATATTTACGTTATAATTATTATTATACTTGATATTTTCAAATGATAAAAGGTATAGATACACTTAATTAAATTTTTATTGGATTAATGGAATTTTTTTCATTTATTAACCTTGAAATATTTATTATACCTTATATAGATATTTAAATGTCATTTGTTATTAGTTATTCACCTTGGCATGTTAATCTATAATTGAGGACTCGTTATTACTTCAATTTTATTTACTATTACTAATCATTTAAGCTCACCCTTATTATGTTTTGTTTCCTTTGGTTATTAATAAAAGAGCATTGAATTAGTTTTCAAGGATTATGTTAAATATATTATTTTATGTGATAGGTATAGTTTTCCATTTTCCCAATTTAATATGGTTAAAATTTTTGTAATTTGGTTTTCAAAAAACTACAAATCTTTTAGTCCTTTAGTATTTGATTCCTTGTAATCATTCCAATGTAATAAAGTAACGCACCAGATCAAGTATTCTTGGGTCACGGTGTTCTGATTTTAATTTGATTTTGATGTGTAATTTTATATATTATACATCAACTAATCATATTTCATTCCCTGGAAAAAAATTCACCTTGAAATTGGGCATAAAAATATATTAATGTTTTAAAATAATTCAATTAAAAAAACATATATATCATGACATGTCCATGATATATATTTTAAATTATTTTATTCAATTTATATTTATATGATTTTGAATAATGGATTATATTTATGTATTTATAATTATTTATAATTTCATATAAGGTTAACATTTTTACAAAAAATATTAGTGAAATTAATTAAAAAAATTGCAGTGCATTAGGTGAAAACGAGTAGACATTGTAGTAAAACATTAATTTAAGTGAATAAAAACCAGTAAACATGTAAACAATAATTTTCCTAGATTTATTTTCACTATTTACCCTCTTTTATCAAAAATTGAAAAATATTTGAGTCACACGATGAAAGGGATTCTTCTAAATAGTGTTTACCTTCATATTTTTACAAGAATGGCACTCCTCCTCCACAATAAAAATGGAACTCAACCCCCTTACATATTCACACCTCCCATGACATTTTTCTCAGAAAAATACTTCAAAACAAATTATCCCAAATTCTCTCAATTCATGATATAACCCGCTCTTTTTGATTTAATCCATAAAAGGAATCGCTTTTGTGAAAACCAAAAGAAGATACCCAAATAAGAGGTAATATCCATCCCTAAGATCTTTGGTTTAATTTTCATTACATGACACCTAAAATATTATTATTCCATTATTATATAATAAAAGTAGTATAAAAATATAATTATATGTTGTTATGTGAATTTTTTTATATAATCACAAACATATTTCCATCAAATGTCATTCATAATAATTTTTCTTGTGTACATAAGATTGCTGCCTCAAGAACTGATGTCATTTGTTATTCCATTTTAGCCTTTCAAGTTTGAGAATAATGATAAAAATTATTTTATTTTTTTAAATATATGATAATTATGATATTTATATTATTTTTGATTTATTATATGTCACATATCTTCATAGAATCAATTTTGGGGAAATAAGGTTACTTCTTTTGTCGACGTGTGGACTACTACCTCCTCAATTTTTTTTCTTCATTCACACATGACATTGAATGTATTGAATATAGATTTTTTAAATATATATGATATATATTAAATTATGATAATTTTGTAATGATATTATATATATATATCATTTACTTACTGTTCATATATATGAGAAAATGTAAACAAAATTAATATATATGTACGACCTATCATCTCAAGGAATGGTATATTTAGGTATATATTAATATATTTTATAGATAAAATAATTACATATATTATTAATATATATGATTTTGATATTATGTTAGAAATTATATAAATTATTAATTCTTTATCTTTGTAATTTTAATATGAATAATATGTCATAACATATACATAAACCAAGGCGGTTATTACGCGAAACATAATTTCGAAATGAAATTTTTAGTAAACATGTCATAAAATGTTATATGAAAATAATATATGGTAAGATATAATATAATACGGTTGTAAAATATATTTATAATAAATATATAATTATTATAAAGTATTATTTAATGGGTATGATGAATTTCAAGACATATGGTAATGGTATTTCCACTCTCACTTTTATTTTAGTGATATTTAATCATTAGTCAACTATCATTTCTTTTTTGTGGGGATTCATTAGATGATTTTTTTAATCAATGATCCTTAACATAGATTTTATGTGTATTTACATACACATTTTATTAACTATAATTTATTGGGTTTTATGGTTCAAATGTTTTCAAATTAGTAAGATAGTTATGCCTCAATTTTTCATCTTTGAGACACATGTGTTGTTCTGCAACTATATTCTTTTATAGGGTGTATATATTTCCATTTTAAATGTAATATCATGAATTTCCTTATTTTCCTGATATTTTACACTTTATTAAATGTAAATTACTTACATGGGGTGTTTCATTCAATGTTACCAAAGTGGAAAGAGTTTATTTCATCAATGTCATTATTTATCAGGATTGTTTATGATTATTCCCCAATTAATACAATATTAGGAAAAATATCTCAGGAAAAATCACAAATTATCTTATCCTATATTTTTATATGATAAATTATTCCATTAATAACATTTTTAACTCTTTGGAAATTTTTTTAATCAATAATTACATTAATGAAAATATCACCTTATTTTTCACTTTTGTGAGAAATCGGTATAACAAAAAAATTATATTTTCAAAAATGTTTCTAAAAATGTTTTCAAACATGTTTTTAGATGACCTATAATTATCATTTTCAATTAAAAATTAGTTTAAAAATGTATCATGGTTTTCCAAGCTTCATTTAAAATTTTTAGAAGCTTTTAAAGAAAAAAGCTTTAAAAAATGTTTTATGTTGGAAAAATATTTTCTCATAGTAGAAAGGATGATTTCCTCATGATTTTTTAAAAATATTATTCCAATGTTTTTTACGTATAAGACGACATTCATTAGTGTTACTCATGAAATTATAGGGATATTAACTAAGGGTACCATTCATATTCTTTTTCCGAATTGTGTTTGTTTTTAAGGAATGATGTTTATGAACTTCTTTCTCTTCCAGTTTTATATGCTTATGAATAACAATTCCTTTAATGAGTTATAATTTGTATAAATGATTTTGAAACCTATATATTCTCCAAAATTTATGATATGATTACAGTTTTATAATAAATATTTCATTTCAAGTGAATTGATAGGAATAATTTTTATGATCTTGTTGAAAAGATATGTATGATTTTATTATGACATTGAAAGGACATATATCTCCCTCCAATGCACTAGTTACAGATTTATATCTCATGACATAGACATGCCAGGAATGAGGAATGAACATGGTACAATAAATATTTTCTCCTCTATGATGGTATTGGGAATAAACATTTACTATTATAATAGTAATGAGAGTGATCCATATCTACCAATATTGTTTATGAAGATTACACATTCCAATAAGATGACTTTATAATTAATCCTGAACTATAAATGAAATAATTTTTTATGTTTTTTTGTCTATCAAAACTCAATTTATTATTCCAATGTTATGATTTCATAACTTATTCATTAGATTCCCTTATGATTCCGGTTTTATTACCCTCCAATCTTTATTACATGATTCCTGTTTAGGATATTTGATATGAGGGGTATGATTTTAAAATTTTATGATAACATTCTCATACCCTTATTATCGAGTCTATGCTTACATTCCTCCATTTTATTCCCTTAATGAGCATATGAGGTCACTAATTTTATATGGTTCATTTCAAAGGGATATGAATATATGTATTATGTATAATTTTTATTAGAAGGATTCTAGTCATGGAGACCCTTGTGGGAGAAAATATATCCCAATTATGAACCACTAATTATGTTTCCATGTTTCAAAAGACACAAAAATAAAATGATATTCGGGAATATTGTTGGGTAATGTATTATATATTTTGGAAAAATGATGTAAATGAAATTCATTTTATGAGAGGGTTTCAATATCCCCTAGAATATTATCTAATAGAGAAGATAATAAATAATTCCTTAATATTTATTGTAACTATAATGTATCCCCTTTATAGATAGTTTCATTAGATGACGTTTTACCCACAATAAATTACTCTCTATCTCCCGAAATAGAGAAAATTATATATACCTCAAGATATGTGGCTAACAATGAACCTGAAAGAATTACCCATTTCTTGAAAATAACCGTTACAGTGACATAAAAGAATAAGTTTTTTCATATGTGAAAAATGATTTAAAAATACATTAGGAACTACCCCTAATTTTTTATTACCCAATATAATTCAAACTGAATTAAAAATAAGAGTAAGGTTGTCCTATATTCCACATCCTTATCATCATGTAAAATTTCACAGACTATTTAATTTTAAGAATAGTATGACCATTTATGAGAGTAAAATTAGTTATTTTATAAAATCTACATCGATCTATATCAGAGAGACACAAATAATGGTGACAGAATTTAGTTTTATGATTATATTCCCCTGATAGATCAACCTAGTAAATAAGGAACTACAATATCAATAAGAATAGACATAAATTTTTCCATTAGTCCATGACAATAATAATATATTTGAATAACATCCTCTCCCAAAACAAACTTTTAACTAAATCCATTTTTATATTTTCAAAAGAAACTTCAAAAAAGAATTATGAATCACACCCCAATGCATGGTACAATATCATACGAAGATATTATGGACACACTTTCCACCTGTCCTAAGGAAATTAAAACTAAATATACATTAATATAGATATAATATAATCCATGTATTGAATGTGTGTAAATAATCCCACACTATATAAAATTTTCAACCTAAAATCCCTCTCTAATGTAATTTGTTATATAAATGACCATTTAAAATAATTTTCCTCCATATGTATCTTGATATTGTGAACTTTTTTACAATTTTAGGCATCAAAACATATGAATTTTTTGGGATGCTTGTTGATAATGCATGCATCATGTATAGTAACATACTATCCAAGTGTAGCTCAAGTTTGGAAGTTCATTGTTTATTTTTACACTCTAAATTCAACTTGATATCGAGAGATACTAATATATATGACTTATATATTTAAAAAAATATGATAAATGAGATATATTTTTTTACTTCATCACATTATTTATTGTGTGGATATATTCTCTATGGATACAATTACACCAGAACAAACACATTGAAATTTACATGTGGAAATTTAATGTGGATTTCTGTATAATTCCAATACTATAGAAATTTCTTGCTAGAATCCATGAAGTTTTTGAAATGAGAGAAAAAATTTTATCCAAAAACCATCACACCATTGTTTAATATTAATTTTAACTACCATCAAAAAATAAAATGTCATGGAAAGATGAAACAATTTTAATCATCCTCCCAATGTAGTGGAAACTGCCCAAGGTCCCAATCCAATTAGGTTTGAAGTGGACCTTACACCATGAACAAGACCTCACCACTTATATTACCAAACCCCTAAACAAAATTATAAATATGTGTACTGGGAATATCGTCATTATGATTTCAACTAAAATCGTTAAAATGATTATTCCTTCAATCAAAAATAATTTACAAAGTACTTTTTTTATAAAATATGAGAATAATATGATCATCCAACTAAATAATTAGAATCCCAATGAGGGAGGACTATGTAATTTCAACAAATATATCCCTTTACATTTCATTTGGTCTGTATAAATTTTTTTTACATAATCGTTAAGAAAATAAATTAAATAATTTTAATGATATTTATGTAGTGTTATGTCATCCCATGGTGTAGATAAAATATTTCCATATCACCATTTTCAGGAATATATGACAATAGAGATATGTTATAAAACAAATTTTTATATATTTGTGACGATTTAGATCCATATATTTTATTTACATAAACAAATTTCACAATAAATTAAGAAATTATACAACCTTAACATAACACCCCATTCATCCCTATCAGTGGAATGTTTGGAATTTAATTCATCACAATGTTATTGTAATCAATGCATTTTTTATATTAAATAATAGGTAAAACATTTAAAAGGATATAAATTGGTCTGATCCACATTGAATTAAGTCTCTAACATAAGGAATATGGTAACCACCCAACCAATTGAAACCCTCCTCAAATTAATAATCACATATTTCCACTGTTAGTATTATATTACCAATGAACATATATATGATTTAAGATATTAAATATGAAATAGAATTTCCACAACACATTATTAGAATATTCCACTATGGTAGGTGATGATATACATGATGCCCAAGCATGAGATAGTGATTCATCATAGAAAATATCATTAAGGAAACTAAAACAAATAGAACAGTGAGTTAATATGTTTAACTAGATAAATGGTTGAATCTAGGAAACTATAATGATATCCATAATGAAAATTGGTTGTTCTATTTACTAATAAAAAACTAACATAAGATTAATCCATGATTATCATAGGACCTGATTATCCACTAAATGAGGATAATATTCATTTTTAATATATATAATATTCATGTGCTTTATTATTCATAAACACCATTTTAATTCATTATACACTTTGAACATCATTTCACATTATGATTGTAATACATTCTTAAAATGCACTATTATGTGGTACATTTTTGAACATCATTTAAAGTACCCAATGATTCATCTTATTATACATATTTTAATTTGGTATTTTTGTAAATTTATCTAAACTCCAATATGAGCATGTTTCATTCAGTGATCAATGGAGAATTAATGGAATAAGATGGGGATATTTTGTGATGAAAGGAAGCAATTCTAGAGAAGGCAGATTGGACACCAGCCCACTGATGAGACTGTGAGGCCCAACATACAGGCCCAATTAATCCCCAATATCGTGGGATGCTAGAATACATGTATAGGAACAAATACCTATTTAGGAAATAATTCTAATTCGGCCTCCATGGTGGTCATTTAGGCGGCCCAAGTTAGAGCTAAAATTATGGACCAGATTCTGCGGCCCAGAAAAACAGCCCACCAATTAAACCATATCTCGAAACATATAACTCCTTTTGGTCTGCGATTTTTCAGGCCGTTAGGGAACATCGGGAGATTAATTTAAGTGTTCTATGGCCCACCCTAATTCGGCCATATAGAAGGTTTTTAAAGCGCTTCTGTTCGGTGAATGAAAGATGGATGCCTTTTCGGGACAAGGGTGGAAAAGTATTTTTTCCACAAACATTCCACCACCCTAGGCCTACCATAATCATATGGGATGCTTTGTAATATTGGAGGCTCAACCCAAGGATTCCAAAATTACTATTTAAGGCAGTGGTGGTGGAGTAGTTGAGAATCATTGAGCTTGTTTTCATCTTAATGTTATGCTGCCAATTTCTCTTTGTAATGTTCGTCCTTCACATGTATGTTGTTTTAATTCATCCTTTTTTCATAATAAAAATTCTTCTTCTCTTATTATTCTGTTCTTATACTTATCACATTGATACCGTTGGTTCAAGGAGTGAACTTATTCATACCAAACCTTGTGAGATTATCACACAATGGTGAAGTGATTGTTATTTTATTGCGTTTTTTACTTCTCCATTTCCTCCCTCATTATTCTACTTTCCGCTACCATTGAAACCATAGAATCAATGGAGGGATAACCCACTTATGGGTTGATCCAAGGGAGTAGAAAGTGGTTGTATTGGATGTTATTTATCACCTCATTAATCTATAATCACTTCTTTAATTGAGATTTTTATTTGATGATTTTTAAACTCCATTGTCCTTGTTGAATTTAAGGCCACACAATTCAAGTGCTAATACGAACATTTACCTTGAAGTGCTCAAAACATTGATCCTTCAAGTATATAAGTGATAAGTATTAAAGGGTGTAGGCATTAAACCAGTAAGTGATGATGTTGTTTTATCTCCTTAAATGAACCCATCTCAAATATAAGAAATTAAAATCATTAAAAAGAAAATACGTCCAATCCACCCCGAGCGATAACCTAGGATCAACTCATTCTTTTAAATTGAATTAACTTAAATCTATTAGATATATTTCAGACCCATCCAAAATCAATCCATGTTGGCCAATTCATAGCCGAAAACAGTCCATAGAATGTACGTGTCTATAGGTTTCTTCTTAGGTCTCTGTGGATTCGATAACCCAAGCTAAACTACATGGACCATCTTACCTTCTTCTCTTGGGTAAATTTGAGAATGAATCAAATTTTGGAACCGTTTCTGGGGACCTAAGTATGAAATATTAGACATTATCATTCTTTTTTTTTCATCCCTCTTCTTTTTTTCTCACCCCCTCGCTCCAATGGAATTCAATTTTGAACAAGTCCCAACATGGGAAACCTATCCCTAATTTGATCACCCAACCCCATGTGTGATGTACAATGACCATCCTAATTTCTACACGTGGGATCATCAACAACCTAATAAACCACAATGTTTTTACTCCTAAGATCCACAAAACATCCAAACATATCATGTGTTTCAATCCCCACAAAGCCAATCTGAACACCCTCCTGTGCAATTCCAACAACTTAATTATCCACCCGGAATAGACCATATTTTTCAACCAATTGCACATAATGATCCACAACCATTACGAGAAAAAAATTTCAACAAATGGAGAAAATTAATTTTGAGGTTTCATCATTGAGGATAGAAATACAAAGAATTAAAACTTGTGAGGAACACATCCCTACACCAACCGTCTCTTCCATAAACTTATGTGATATTTCTTGTTTCCCACAAACCCCACATGAATTTATTGAAGAAATAACCTTTGGATTTGGGATAGATGACGAAGATAAAGGAATTGTTGAAGGGTCGTTAAATCAGGAGGAAATTGACTTTTTGGATTCAAAAAAAGATAATCTGACATCATGGATTGAGTCTCCTAAGTATTACTCCACTGATGAATTTTGAAAAACACCAACCATTGAAACATTGAGAGAAATCAAAAACATTGAGTCCATACCCATTCCAAAAATTGATCTTTCCAATTTTGTGGTTGAATATTCTATTCAAAAGGAACCAATTTTGTTGAGCAATTTTGAAAATGAAATTGAGTTTGATTCCAAGTCCCAACCTATGTCTGAAAGTGTTAGCCTACCCAAACTTAAACTAAAGGACTTTCCATCCACCCTCAAGTATCCATTCATTGTGGATAGCCAAAAACATCCAATTTTCACAATTTATTATCTTGAAACCAAAAAGGGGTAATGATTCTTAATGTCTTTCGAAAAACTAAAAAAGAAACTAGATCAACCATTCCTAATATTCCTTGGATTTTAACACTCATTATAGAACATAGGTTTGCACACGATAAAAATTATAAACAAAGAATCAATTTAAATATAGTGGACATGGAGAAACATGTGGTATATAAAATGTTGAATGCTGGTATTTGGTAAGTTGGGGGGTTCTTGTCGAGCTAATGACATTAAAAAAACGTTGTACGGGAGGCAACCTGTGGTTTTTATATTTCTAATCTTTCTAAATCATCTTTATTTTTCAAATAAGATTAATCAAACATTTTTATATTTAAAAATAAAAAAAATAGACCTTTGACCTGTTCTTCTATTATGAGTATGGATGGGTATGAAAGGGGAGCACCATATTCATCCGTGTCACGTGGTGTGATCATTGAGTAATACCTTACCAAGAAATTTAAAAAGAAGACAATGTATCATCAGTTTATTTTGTTGTATTTTTATTATTTTATAGGTTAAGATAAAAATAATAAAAATAATAAAAATAATATAATAATTAAAAAATGGGACACGCCATAGGACGTGGGGAAAACCCCGTCACAATCGGCGAAGCTGCGGGGACTCGAACCCGGGACCAAAGGGAGATAGGGGCGCACGCTTACCACTGACCTACGGCTTAATGTGCTTAATTATTCTATAATTTTTATATATATACTTATATTTTGCTTATATATATATTGTTTTGTTTTTTTTGTTTTTTTCCTTTTTCCACTAGGGAACTATTCATGTGACATTGATATCAAAGGACTAAATTGGAGCAGCAAGAACTTCAAACATCAACCACCAGGTGACTTCATTCCATGATCCTCATTTTCAATTTCTTTTTGAACTTTCATTCTCTACCTCTACCCCATTCTAAATTTTCTTTTCTTTAAACATTGGGGACAATGTTATTTTAATTTGGGGGGAGATAAAATAAAAAATGATTTTGTGTCAAAAAAACGAATGATTTGAAGAATAAAAATTTGTGTAAATGGAAGGAAAAATTCCTTTAACTTTGAACATGGTAATACACATTGCACACTTTGAAACTGAATATCAAATAATTTAGATTGCCCTGATTCTGATTTTAATCTTTGTATAATTTCATGAGCATAGATTTTGAAAAGTGTGGTTGTCCAATGTGATATTTCATTGTTTATATTTTCATCCAAATAAAAAAGATCATAATGCACATCCTTTGGATAGTGGGGTATTAGTTTGAGTTCATTGGTTCCCCTAAATAAATAGCATAGCTTTAGTGATCATTTTAGTTTAATATGAGTATTCAAAAAAATATTAAAAAAAATGCGTGTAGAGCAATGAAATGACCTAATGTGTGGCTTTCGGCACCTGGGGATCGTGACTCCATTGTTGGCTGGCCCAGAGTTAGTAATTTTATCTCTATTTTTGGTAATTTGAATTTTTTTTTGACTGAGTTGACTCGAGATGATGCCCGAGTATGTGGACTTCACTTGGTTCCCTAAGGTCTTTTAGCCTGGGAGTCATCGACAAAGTCTCGCTATAGGGGTTGACTCTTTTGAGTGCATCTTCAATTACAATGGAAAAATTGCAAAAAAAAATTTATACAAAAAAATGAATACTCATCTTAATATTTAAATGTGATTACACCTAGCTCTTCCTTAATTTCCCCATTGAATAAAGATGAACCCCCATGTCTATTTTGATTCACAACACATCCTCATACTTAATTGATATTGGATGAAATATGGCAATGAATTTGAACAAAGTAATGGGCTTGGGATTGGGATCTTCTTATAAAACTACATTGTATTAAAATATTTTGATGGGTTTCATGATTGTTGGGTATAAGGTTTTTTTGGTGATCATTGTGTATTAAAATGTTTTTGGAAAAGTGAATTCGAATTTCATATTGTTGAGATATATTTTTCTCGGGACTAGCAAAACTCAAGTTGGGGGGGTGAGATTGTCCACTAAAGTAGGATAATATTCATTGTTAATATAAATAATATTCATGTGATTTATTATTCATAAACACCATTTTAGTTAATTTTACACTTTGAACATCATTTCACATTATAATTGTAATACCTTCTTAAAATTCACTATTATGTTGTACATTTTTTATCATAATTTAAATTACCCAATGATTCATCTGATTATACATATTTTAATTTGATATTTTTTTAAATTTATCTACTCTCCAATATGAACATGTTTCATTCAGGGATCAATGGAGAAATCATGGAATAAGATGGGGATATTTTGTGATGAAAGGAAGCAATTTAGAGAAGGTAGATTGGACATGATCCCACTGATGAGACTGTGAGGCCCACCATACAGGACCACATAATCCCAAATTTCATGGGACTCTAGAAGACATGTATAGGAACAAATCTCTCTTCAGGAGCTAAAGCTAATGCGGCCTCCATGGTGGTCATTTAGGCTGCCCAATTTAGAGATAAAATTCTGGACCAGATTCTGCGGCCCAAAAACACATCCCACCAATTAAACCATATCTCGAACACCATAACTTATTTAGGTTTGTGATTTTTCAGGCTATTAGGGAACATCCGGGGAATAATTTAAGTCTTATATGGCCCACCCTAATTCATCCATCTAGAAGGTGTTTCAAGCAATTCTGTTCGGTGTATGAAAGCTGGATGCCTTTTCGGTTCAAGGGTGGAAAGGTATTTTTTCCACAAACTTTCCACCACCCTAGGCCTACCATAATCAAGTGGGATGCTTTGTACTGTTGGAGGCTCGACCCAATGATTCCAAAATTTCTATTTGAGGTATTGGTGGTGGAGGAGTTGAGAATCTTTGAGCTTGTTTTCATCTTAATGTTATGCTGCCAATTTCTCTTTGTAATTGTCACGACCCGCCCTCGGGGTCCGAGCCGTGACTACCCCAAGCCCGCCTTCCATAGGCCAGGGGCTGGCGACTAGCACCAAGGCGTAAATCCCGGTAAAAAGGGAAGGCATTGCCTTTGAAAAGAAAACACACACCACAGAGTAAACAAGCGGAAGGTAATCACTGAGCAAGCAGAGAACAACTGAAAGTGCGGAAAAGTAAATGGGCCAAAATACAAACCCAAACTGAAAGTAAAGTACAACTCGAAAAGGGAAAAACAGCAACTGTAAAGTAAAGGCCGCTACTCCGAGCTGTCCACCGGAAATCCCACCTGAAGGGTGGGTACAGATAGCTCCTCTGCTCCACGGGTCCCACCGTCCGCTCCGTACTCGTCCCGCCCAGTGGTCCACCTCCGGGTACCGTCCCGCTCCGCGAACCTCAGCTAAGGTCAACGCTGTCCGTCGTCTGCAACCAACACAACGTAGTGCGGGCGAAGCCCGTGCAGGGGTGAGTATAAGCTACTCAGTAGGGACCCCGAGACCCCTGAAGGTCTCTCAAAATCCACAAAGGATAAATCACGAAGCAAAGTACAATCACGAAGTAACAACCAACACTGCTTAGGTATATGCCCATACATATACCTAAGTCATCAATTCAAATACGCTCCAACCTCCGAGATCAAGTATAACTCAGTCCACGCAGGAAAGTATACGTATTCCACAAAGGAAAGTAACAGGATTCAGCTCACACAGGTACACTTCTTCAAGGACGATAAAGATGATCACTGATCCACCTAAGTCGTCGGACCCACGAAGGATCGATAGGTAACTAACCCCCGCAAGACCCACACAGGATCGGGCTCACACAGAACCTGTAGGCGCTGGCTCACACAGAACCGCTGAGCGCAAGGACCCACACAGGATCGGGCTCACACAGAACCTGTAGCACTGATCCACGTAGGATCGCTGAGTGCTGTAGTCGTCGTCGTCGAATCCACACAGGATCTCTGTACTGTCGTCGTTGAATCCACACAGGATCTCTGTACTGTCGTCGTCGCAGTCACAGTAGCAGTCGTAGCAGTAGAACAGTCGCAGCCAGCACTAGGGTTCCCGCACACAGCAAGCTCGTACGGAGGGTCCGCTCCACGAGCCGAGAGGCTGATACATCAACTGTCACGAAGACCGAAGTTGATGTATCCAAAAGTTCCGTATCGTCAACAGGAACTCAACGCAACAGACGGCGCGTCGATCGGACGCCTGGTCCGAGAGTTATTGGCATTTTTGTCTCCGGGGCCCGGTTGGTTTTTAAGGCAAAACCAACCCGACCGTACTCCACCTGCGTCCAAACCTCGGGCGGAGTATGCCAAAAGATCCGTCTCACTAAGAGGAACACTACGCGACTGACGGCGCGTCAATCAGACGTCCGTAGCTCAAGATATGAGCGTTTCCGCTCCGAAGGCCCGGTTGGTTTCGTGAACGAACCAACCCGGCCGAACTCAAAGTAAACCGAAACCTTGAGTGCGATATACCGAAACGACCGTCTCGATCCAAGGATCGCGTTGCCGCAGACGGTTCGTCATTCGGAGGTCCGAGGCTCAAGTTATGAGCCAAAAACCGAATCTGGTCCGAAACGGGGGGGTCCGGGTCCGGAACGACCCGGCCCGACCCCCCCCCCCCCCTTGGGTGGCGCGGCGGCCGGCGGCGGCGGCCGGCGGCGGCGGACGGCGGCGGCGGGCCACGTGGCGGCGGCGGGCCGCGTGGCGGCGGCGGCCGCGTGGCGCGGCGGCGGCGGGCCACGTGGCGGCGGCGGGCCGCGTGGCGGCGGCGGCGGGCCGCGCTGGCGGCGGCGGACCGCGCTGGCGGCGGTGGCCGCGACTCACGCGGGGGGCTAAGCCCCCGCCCTTCCGAAGGCGGCGCGGCTTTGCCGCGCCGTTTGAGACAAAACGGCCCCCGCAAATGGGGGCCGGTTGAGTAAAACCGGGGGGGCTTTGCCCCCCCCTCCTTAAAAGAACCGCCCCCTCATTAAGAGGGGGGGTCTTGATGGACCGGCCGGGGGTTTAAACCCCCGGTTTTTATGACATCCGGTCGGCCTGCTGGCCGGCCGGTTTTTACCAACGGGACCGGAATTTCCGGTCCCGCCCTTGACTTCCGACGCCGGCGGCCCGGCCGCCGGTCTTTCCTTCCGCCGCGGCCCGGAACCGGCCGCGGTCTCCTCGTCTCACCGCGGCCCGGAACCGGCCGCGGTGTTCGTCGTCCGGCGCGGTGCGACGGCACCGCGCCCCTTTCGCCGTGCCAAGAATCCTCCCAACGCGGCGTGTCGGCGTCGCGGTCTTGACGTCCCTCCTCGGCGAAGCGCGACGGTATTGCGGAAATCATAAGCATGTTCATCCGCGTGGTGCGACGGCACCACGCCTCTTGCTTCCACCCGCATGAATCAACATGAACGAAGGAGGGGGTTTTGGCCGTGTTCGTGCGGTCCGACTCCCCTCGCGTTAACAAATAACATAACTAAAAAGTCTCACGTTTAGTCATGCTAAAATCCACGATTCAGGAATGGAATAAAATAATTAATAAAAACATCCCCTACCTCGGGTTTGAGATTCAAAGAAATCCTCTACGTTCCGCGGAAGACGGCGTCGCGGAAGTCAGGCGTCGCGGTCGTCGTTCGTCAAATCCGTTGACGAAGATTTACGTCCGATGCGACACGTTGTTGGCGGATCTTCGTTTGCCGACGAAGAAGGTCCGAAGAGGAAGCAGAGGTCCGAAGATACTAGGTCTCTGAGTCGATGATCCTTGACGAAGTGTTGTCGTTCTTCGTCGAGGATGAAGACGTTCTTCGTTCTTCGTCAGAGCTTGAAGATGAGAAGGCTCTCCAAAGGCAAAAAAAGAACCCTAAATAAAATAAGACTACCTCTTATTTTATTAACACAACACAAAAGAATTTCAAAATTTGAAATTCAAAAAGGGCTTTAACTTCCTTAATTAAATAAGGGTAACGTAGGCCAATTAATTGGGGGTTAAGAACGTTGAGAGAAAAAGAAAAGTCTTAGGGTTTCGTGTGGGCCCCACCACACTTAATCCTCCCAAGGGAGGTTAAGTGGGTGTGGGTCCCACTTCCAACCCCCTTAGGTAGGTTTTCTTTAATAAGTTAAAAATAAAATTTGTTTTACACAATTTTATTTAACTTAATTGAAAAACCCCAAAACGTATCTTTCAACCCGCAACAAACGCAACTCCCGAAAAGGTCTCATTAAGCGAATATCGGCGCTGCGAGTTCATCGGTGCCCTCGGATTTTAATTCCGAGCACCGGATCAAAAGTTAGGAATTCCCGCTCGTCCGTTCACTGAACGTACCCGAGCCAAACTTCGGAAATTAATTCCGGGCACTCCGGGCCTCGGAATCAGGTGCCGTCTGAAATCGCGCTCTTGTAAAAATCCAAAGAAAATTAAGAAAAAAATTTCCCTTGAATTTTACGGTCTTTACATTACTCCCACCTCAGGGCTTTACGTCCCCGTAAAGATACAACAAAAACTAGGGAAACAAATGGGGGTACTGAGCACGCATCTGAGTCTCCCGCTCCCAAGTGCTCTCCTGGAGGTTCCCGTGCTGCCATCTGATGCGCACAAGAGGAATCGACCGTCCACGTAGGACCCGCTCCTGTCGATCCTCGATCTCCACTGGGACCTCCGCAAAAGTCGCCCCATCGTCAACGTCAAGCTCCCCATGGTCAATGATGTGCGTCGGGTCGTGCACGTATCTCCTCAGCTGGGATACGTGGAAGACGTCGTGCACCCGGTGCAACTGAGGTGGTAGAGCCAGGCGATAAGCCACCTCGCCAATCCTGCTGAGAAACTGAAAAGGTCCGATGAAGCGCGGAGATAACTTGCCGCCTCGGCCAAATCTCCGAATACCACGTCGAGGTGAGACCCGCAAGAAGACGTGGTCGCCATCCTCGAACTCCAGTGGTCTCCGCCTCCTGTCAGCATATGACTTCTGCCGGCTCTGAGCTGTCCTCATCCGCTCCTGGATGACCTGGACCTTCTCTGTCGTGGCCTGGACCATTTCCGGTCCCACCAGTGCTGACTCCCCAGGGTCTGTCCAGCACAAAGGAGATCTACAAGGTCGGCCGTACAACGCCTCGTACGGTGCCATCCCGATGGTGGAGTGGTAGCTGTTGTTGTATGCGAACTCCACCAAGGGGAGGTGGTCCTCCCAGCTACGACCAAAGTCGAGGACACATGCGCGGAGCATGTCCTCGAGAGTCTGAATGGTCCTCTCCGTCTGACCATCCGTCTGCGGGTGAAAGGCTGTGCTAAGACGTAGCTGCGTCCCGAACGCCTCCTGTAACCCCTTCCAAAGCCGGGAAGTAAAGCGGGCATCTCGATCGGAAACGATTGATGATGGCACGCCGTGGAGCCGCACAATCTCCTGAACGTAGAGACGTCCCAAGCTCTCCACCGAGCCCTGCTCTCTGATGGGTAAGAAGTGTGCCGACTTGGTGAGTCGGTCAACAATCACCCAGATGGAGTCGTGACCTCTGGAAGTGCGTGGAAGTCCAGTCACGAAGTCCATAGATATGCCATCCCACTTCCACTCCGGAACCTCCAAGGGCTGTACCAAGCCTGCTGGTACCTGATGCTCAGCCTTCACCTGCTGACAGGTAAGGCATCGAGAAACGAACTCTGCTACAGCTTTCTTCATGCCCGGCCACCAGTGCTGTCGTCTGAGGTCCTGGTACATCTTTGCCACTCCTGGATGTACCGCTAAAGGAGAAGTGTGAAACTCCCTCAGCACTTCCTCTCGCAAGGCGACTGGTACCATGGTACGTCCTCTGAAAAGGATGTCGTGCTCTGCTCCAAGGGAGAAACCATCAGGTGTCTGTCCCGAGGATATCTGTGCACGCCGTGTCTCACAGTCAGCGTCCCCATGCTGTGCCTCCCTGACTCGCTGCAGTAGTGGAGGAGTGACTGTGAGAGACTGTAGAAAGGCTGCTCCATCTCTATCCACGAAGGATATCTGCAAAGAGGCTAGCTGCTCTGTCGCCTCCTCAAGTAGTTGAATGCCCGTCCTCCTGCTGAGGGCATCAGCTACTACGTTCCCCTTCCCAGGAGTATAGACTATCTCAAAGTCATAGTCCTGGAGGAACTCGAGCCATCGTCGTTGTCTCAGGTTCAGGTCCTTCTGCGAGAAGATATACCTGAGGCTCTGATGATCGGAAAAGACCGTAAAGCGCTCGCCCATCAGATAGTGTCGCCATGTCTTCAGAGCGAAGACCACTGCTGCTAACTCCAGGTCATGGGTAGCGTAGTTCTGCTCATGCGGTCACAACTGTCGTGATCCATAGGCGATCACTGCCCGCTCCTGCATCAGAACACATCCGAGTCCGGTCCCTGATGCATCGCAGTAGACCACGTACCCTACTCCCTCCTCAGGCAACCTCAAGATAGGTGCGCTAGTCAATCTCTGCCTCAGCTCCTCGAAGCTCTGCTGACAACTGTCTGACCACACGAAGGGTTTCCCCTTCTTCGTCAACGCTGTGAGTGATGCCGCAACTCTGGAGAAGTTCGGCACAAATCTCCGATAGTATCCAGCTAGTCCCAAGAAACTCCGAACCTCAGTCACGCTCCTGGGTGGCTCCCATGCTAACACAGCCTCAATCTTCGCGGGATCCACTGCAACTCCCGCCTCAGAGATTACGTGTCCCAAAAAGTGGACCTCACGTATCCAGAACTGGCACTTCGAGAGCTTACCATAAAGCTGGTGCTCTCGGAGTGTATCAAGAACAACTCGCAAGTGATAGGCGTGCTCCTCCTCTGTCGTAGAGTAAATCAGAATGTCGTCGATGAAAACCACGACAAACCGATCGAGGTATGGCTGAAAGATCCTGTTCATGAGAGCCATGAACACTGCTGGAGCATTGGTTACACCGAAAGGCATAACCAAGAACTCATAGTGGCCATACCGACATCTGAAGGCCGTCTTCTGCACATCCTCGTCTCTGACTCTGAGCTGATGATAGCCTGACCTGAGGTCTATCTTCGAGAACCACCGTGCTCCCTTGAGCTGATCAAAGAGGTCATCAATCCTCGGTAGCGGATACTTGTTCCTCACTGTCACCTGGTTCAGGCGACGAAAGTCAACACAAAGTCGCAAGCTCCCGTCCGCCTTCTTGGCGAACAATATCGGGGAAGCCCAGGGTGAAACACTGGGTCGGATGAATCCCTTGCCCTGCAAGTCCTCCAACTGTACCCGTAGCTCTCTAAGCTCGGCGGGGGCCATCCGATATGCTGGAGTGGATATCGGGGCTGTCCCGGGGTACAGGTCAATATAAAAGTCTACCTCTCTGCGAGGAGGTAGCCCTGGAACATCGTCGGGAAAAACGTCCGCATACTGATCCACCACTGCAGGAAAACCAGGACTCCGCACGTCAACTGCCCCAAGGATAAGGCTAGCCAACTGATGAGTGATGGGCTGTCCTCTCCTCCGCGGAAATCCATCCTGTGCTGCTAAGGCTCCCTTCTCGCCGGTGAAGGTGAACCTGCTCCCGTCGGTGCGTACACATCGCACCTTGCGCCTAAAACAGTCAATCTGTGCATGGACCGTAGACAGCCAATCCATGCCCAAGATGACGTCGTAAGGCCTCGACGCTGCTACAAGAAGATCCCAGCCGAAGCTCTCGCCTCCTAGAGTAAGCTCACACTGCCGGCACCAGTGCGTAATCGTCGAGTCTGCTCCCGTAGGAGTCTCTAGCCGTAAGGATCGAGCCAACGGCTCAGTCGGAATCTCCGAGCTCCGAACAAGGGCAGCGGCTATGAAAGAGTGACTCGCTCCTGTGTCTATAAGAACTGCAGCAAGGGTGGAATAGACACAGATAGTACCTCGAATCATCTCGGGTGCGCCGTGGTCGTAGGCCTCTGCTGCCTGGAGCTGTGCCTGTCGCTGCCCGCCAGCTCCCTGTGGTCGGGGTGGACCTCCTGGTGGTGGTGGTGGTAAAGCCTCAAAGCGTCGGCCACCACCAGCTGCTCGTCCAGCTCCTCTGCCTCGTCCGCCTCCTCCCTGCGGACCGCCACGGTCGACCCTCTGCCTCTGCCTCGGTGGTCCATCTACTGACTGCTGCTCCTCGGTACGGCGGGTCGGGCAGTCACGAGCCATGTGGCCCTGTCCGCCGCATGAGTAGCACTGTCTGCCTCTCGGAAGACTGGCTCCGCGCTGTGTGCCCCGCACTGCTGAGCCAGTGCCCTGAGGTCGTCGGCCTGAAGGTCTGGTCTGTCTGGACCCCTGAGTCATCCGTCGACTGCCTGCTGCAGATGACTCTGCCACGTGCCGCCCTGCGGTGGGTCGCTGTGCTGGTGTAGACTCAGCAAGGAAGCTCTCGATCAGAAGAGCCCGCTCCAGTACTCCTGTCTGAGTCGGGATGCTGAGGGAGATCAGCGATGCCCTGATCTCGTGTCTCAAACCCTGCTCAAAGGTCCGGGCCCGGAAGAATGGGTCCCGTACCATGTCGGTCGAGTAGCGCGAGAGATCGGTAAATCTCGCCGAGTACTGGGCGACCGTCATGCTGCCCTGCCGCAGCTGTAGAAGCTCCTGGATACGCACCGCTCGAAGGGTGGCCGGGACGAACTCAGAGCGGAAGAGGCTCTCGAAATCCGTCCAGAGAAGAGATGCCTCATCGTGCACCTGGAGCATCAGGCTCCACCATCGTCCTGCTGCTGCGTGTAGTAGGCTCGCAGCGAGGATCACCATGAGGTCTGCTGGTGTCCTCACTAGCCTAAACACTCGAACAACTGCCTCCAGCCAGTCCTCTGCTGCCTGGGGATCCGTCTCCCCGCGAAACCTGGGCGGTCGCTGTCGCTGAAACTCATGCAGTGCGCTGAGGCGACGTGCATCGTCAGCGGCTGCTGCTGGAAGCATCGGGGGCTCGGCGGGTAAAGCTACCGCCGGTGCCACTACTGGAAAAGGGCCCTGCACCGAAGCCTCGTCGCTCGGTGGGCTGTCGTCTCGCTCGACCATCGGAACCCTAGCTGGCTGCCGTCGTGGGGCCATCCTGAAAAGGAAACAGGTGCGCCACGGTTAGAACAGTATACCTGGTGAGCTGATATAAGTAATCACAAAGAAAACTTTGAAACACACACGCAATCAATGTTTTCGTGCATTAAGTCGGAAATCAGACGTCAGGGTCCTGGTGTGTGGATACGTCGGCCGCCGCACCAACACTGGACTCCCTGGACTGATAACCACACTCAATACGCTAAACATTATTGCTTCACATAGAAAAGATCAGAGTTCGCGGTAGAACCGAACTCCTCTGATACCAATTTGTCACGACCCGCCCTCGGGGTCCGAGCCGTGACTACCCCAAGCCCGCCTTCCATAGGCCAGGGGCTGGCGACTAGCACCAAGGCGTAAATCCCGGTAAAAAGGGAAGGCATTGCCTTTGAAAAGAAAACACACACCACAGAGTAAACAAGCGGAAGGTAATCACTGAGCAAGCAGAGAACAACTGAAAGTGCGGAAAAGTAAATGGGCCAAAATACAAACCCAAACTGAAAGTAAAGTACAACTCGAAAAGGGAAAAACAGCAACTGTAAAGTAAAGGCCGCTACTCCGAGCTGTCCACCGGAAATCCCACCTGAAGGGTGGGTACAGATAGCTCCTCTGCTCCACGGGTCCCACCGTCCGCTCCGTACTCGTCCCGCCCAGTGGTCCACCTCCGGGTACCGTCCCGCTCCGCGAACCTCAGCTAAGGTCAACGCTGTCCGTCGTCTGCAACCAACACAACGTAGTGCGGGCGAAGCCCGTGCAGGGGTGAGTATAAGCTACTCAGTAGGGACCCCGAGACCCCTGAAGGTCTCTCAAAATCCACAAAGGATAAATCACGAAGCAAAGTACAATCACGAAGTAACAACCAACACTGCTTAGGTATATGCCCATACATATACCTAAGTCATCAATTCAAATACGCTCCAACCTCCGAGATCAAGTATAACTCAGTCCACGCAGGAAAGTATACGTATTCCACAAAGGAAAGTAACAGGATTCAGCTCACACAGGTACACTTCTTCAAGGACGATAAAGATGATCACTGATCCACCTAAGTCGTCGGACCCACGAAGGATCGATAGGTAACTAACCCCCGCAAGACCCACACAGGATCGGGCTCACACAGAACCTGTAGGCGCTGGCTCACACAGAACCGCTGAGCGCAAGGACCCACACAGGATCGGGCTCACACAGAACCTGTAGCACTGATCCACGTAGGATCGCTGAGTGCTGTAGTCGTCGTCGTCGAATCCACACAGGATCTCTGTACTGTCGTCGTTGAATCCACACAGGATCTCTGTACTGTCGTCGTCGCAGTCACAGTAGCAGTCGTAGCAGTAGAACAGTCGCAGCCAGCACTAGGGTTCCCGCACACAGCAAGCTCGTACGGAGGGTCCGCTCCACGAGCCGAGAGGCTGATACATCAACTGTCACGAAGACCGAAGTTGATGTATCCAAAAGTTCCGTATCGTCAACAGGAACTCAACGCAACAGACGGCGCGTCGATCGGACGCCTGGTCCGAGAGTTATTGGCATTTTTGTCTCCGGGGCCCGGTTGGTTTTTAAGGCAAAACCAACCCGACCGTACTCCACCTGCGTCCAAACCTCGGGCGGAGTATGCCAAAAGATCCGTCTCACTAAGAGGAACACTACGCGACTGACGGCGCGTCAATCAGACGTCCGTAGCTCAAGATATGAGCGTTTCCGCTCCGAAGGCCCGGTTGGTTTCGTGAACGAACCAACCCGGCCGAACTCAAAGTAAACCGAAACCTTGAGTGCGATATACCGAAACGACCGTCTCGATCCAAGGATCGCGTTGCCGCAGACGGTTCGTCATTCGGAGGTCCGAGGCTCAAGTTATGAGCCAAAAACCGAATCTGGTCCGAAACGGGGGGGTCCGGGTCCGGAACGACCCGGCCCGACCCCCCCCCCTTGGGTGGCGCGGCGGCCGGCGGCGGCGGCCGGCGGCGGCGGACGGCGGCGGCGGGCCACGTGGCGGCGGCGGGCCGCGTGGCGGCGGCGGCCGCGTGGCGCGGCGGCGGCGGGCCACGTGGCGGCGGCGGGCCGCGTGGCGGCGGCGGCGGGCCGCGTGGCGGCGGCGGCGGGCCGCGCTGGCGGCGGCGGGCCGCGCTGGCGGCGGCGGACCGCGCTGGCGGCGGTGGCCGCGACTCACGCGGGGGGCTAAGCCCCCGCCCTTCCGAAGGCGGCGCGGCTTTGCCGCGCCGTTTGAGACAAAACGGCCCCCGCAAATGGGGGCCGGTTGAGTAAAACCGGGGGGGCTTTGCCCCCCCCTCCTTAAAAGAACCGCCCCCTCATTAAGAGGGGGGGTCTTGATGGACCGGCCGGGGGTTTAAACCCCCGGTTTTTATGACATCCGGCCGGCCTGCTGGCCGGCCGGTTTTTACCAACGGGACCGGAATTTCCGGTCCCGCCCTTGACTTCCGACGCCGGCGGCCCGGCCGCCGGTCTTTCCTTCCGCCGCGGCCCGGAACCGGCCGCGGTCTCCTCGTCTCACCGCGGCCCGGAACCGGCCGCGGTGTTCGTCGTCCGGCGCGGTGCGACGGCACCGCGCCCCTTTCGCCGTGCCAAGAATCCTCCCAACGCGGCGTGTCGGCGTCGCGGTCTTGAAGTCCCTCCTCGGCGAAGCGCGACGGTATTGCGGAAATCATAAGCATGTTCATCCGCGTGGTGCGACGGCACCACGCCTCTTGCTTCCACCCGCATGAATCAACATGAACGAAGGAGGGGGTTTCGGCCGTGTTCGTGCGGTCCGACTCCCCTCGCGTTAACAAATAACATAACTAAAAAGTCTCACGTTTAGTCATGCTAAAATCCACGATTCAGGAATGGAATAAAATAATTAATAAAAACATCCCCTACCTCGGGTTTGAGATTCAAAGAAATCCTCTACGTTCCGCGGAAGACGGCGTCGCGGAAGTCAGGCGTCGCGGTCGTCGTTCGTCAAATCCGTTGACGAAGATTTACGTCCGATGCGACACGTTGTTGGCGGATCTTCGTTTGCCGACGAAGAAGGTCCGAAGAGGAAGCAGAGGTCCGAAGATACTAGGTCTCTGAGTCGATGATCCTTGACGAAGTGTTGTCGTTCTTCGTCGAGGATGAAGACGTTCTTCGTTCTTCGTCAGAGCTTGAAGATGAGAAGGCTCTCCAAAGGCAAAAAAAGAACCCTAAATAAAATAAGACTACCTCTTATTTTATTAACACAACACAAAAGAATTTCAAAATTTGAAATTCAAAAAGGGCTTTAACTTCCTTAATTAAATAAGGGTAACGTAGGCCAATTAATTGGGGGTTAAGAACGTTGAGAGAAAAAGAAAAGTCTTAGGGTTTCGTGTGGGCCCCACCACACTTAATCCTCCCAAGGGAGGTTAAGTGGGTGTGGGTCCCACTTCCAACCCCCTTAGGTAGGTTTTCTTTAATAAGTTAAAAATAAAATTTGTTTTACACAATTTTATTTAACTTAATTGAAAAACCCCAAAACGTATCTTTCAACCCGCAACAAACGCAACTCCCGAAAAGGTCTCATTAAGCGAATATCGGCGCTGCGAGTTCATCGGTGCCCTCGGATTTTAATTCCGAGCACCGGATCAAAAGTTAGGAATTCCCGCTCGTCCGTTCACTGAACGTACCCGAGCCAAACTTCGGAAATTAATTCCGGGCACTCCGGGCCTCGGAATCAGGTTCCGTCTGAAATCGCGCTCTTGTAAAAATCCAAAGAAAATTAAGAAAAAAATTTCCCTTGAATTTTACGGTCTTTACAGTAATGTTCTTCCTTCACATGTAAGTTGTTTTAATTCATCCTTGATTCTTAATAAAACATCTTCTTATCTTATTATTCTGTTCTTATCCTTATCAATTTGATATCGTTGGTTCAAGGTGTGAACTTTTTCATTCCAAACCTTCTAAGATTATCACACAACGGTGGAGTGATTGTTATTTTATTGCGTTTTTTGACTTCTCCATTTCCTCCCTCATTAGTCTACTTTCTGCTTCCATTGAAACCATAGAATCAATAGAGGGATAACCCACTTATGGGTTGATCCAAGGTAGAATAAAGGGGTTGGATTGGATGTTATTTATCACCTCATTAATCTATAATCACTTCTTTAATTGATATTTTTATTTGATTATTTTTAAACTCCATCGTCCTTGTTGAATTTAAGGCCACACACTTCAAGAGATAATATGAACATTTACCTTGATGTTCTCAAAACCTTGATCCTTAAAGTGTATAGTTGATTAGTATTAAAGGGTTTAGGAATTAAACCAATAAGTGATGATGTTGTTTTATCTCCTTAAATGAACCCATCTCAAATATAAGAAATTAAAATCATTAAAAAGGAAATACGTTCAATCCACCCCGTGCGATAACCTAGGATCAACTCATTATTTTAAATTGAATTCACATAAATCTATTGTATATCTTTCAAAACCATCCAAAATCAATCCAAGTTGGCCACTTTATAGCCGAAAACAGTCCATAGAATGTACGTGTCTATAGGTTTCTTCTTAGGTCTATGTGGATTCGATAACCCAAGCTAAACTACAAGGACCGTCTTACCTTCTTATCTTGGGTAAATTTGAGCGAGAATCAAATTTTTGCACCGTTGCCGGGAACTATAATGGTCTAATTGGTTGTTCTATTTACTAATAAAAAACTATCATAATATTAATCCATGATTCTCATAGGACTCAACACTTTTATCCTTCATGCTATAAATATAAGGACCCAACCATAAAACATTACATGATAATGAATTAAATGAATAATTCACGCTGAGGATATTTTTAGGTGTTGATTTTTAGAGAATTAAGCCATAACTATTACATTTAATTTAAAAAATACAGAGTAGAAACTTTTACACAGTTTTCATTTTCTTCACAAAATAAGAACTCTTGAAAAAAGAGTCATGTATGGTTCCATGTTAAAGACATCATGACATTTCCTTGATACCATCCTTGACCCTATTCAACATTATGTCCTATGAAAAACATTTGAAAAACACGGGATGAGAATAAAAATCTCATCAAGGGAACACAAACAATGAAAACTGTTAGTTTTTCAAAACAACATGTAAACCATGAATACTTTATCATAAGTTATATATTTTACCTTTATGAAGTAGTAAATACTCTTCACTAAATAAAATATCACTACATACCATTTTGTAACCTAAATATTATGATAAAACCCATATAAAGAACACATAACATATATTGGTTACTTAGGACATAAACATACATAAATGGAATAACCATATGATTGACTTCAACACATTTCACTAAATGGAATAGGCCTATGGCTAACTTCCAAACCTAATGAATTGGAGGTTATAATGTAACCACTTGTCCTGGTTTATTATGGCACCACCCATCATTTGGTTTATCATTTAACCACCCGTAAAATGTCCAAGTACCATTATAAAATCATAACACAAACAAAAAATATAAATGAAAGAAAAAATTTCCACATTTTGATCACAATATATCACTAAAATAAATTGACATAAAAAATCCATTATAAAATCCATTTTCAATACCAAAGTACCTAAAAGAGTATATGGTATTTATTTTCCTTGAAAAAAAACATTATTTCTTGTTAAGGATGTCCGAGAACTACTAATACTCGCGGCGGCGGAAAGGTCGTTGTCACCACTTATGTTAAAAGAAACATTCATTTTTTTTATTTTAGTAAAATACTTCGTATAGAAATATTCCTTTGAAAATTAAAGGGATTATATGCAACATATAAAATAAAGTCATGTATTAAAACAAAATATGCCTCAATGAAAGGAGATTGAGACGAAGTCCCTTACATCATGTCCGACTTGACTCGATTATTCTTAAATCTCTTGAATAATAAACTAAAGATAATTTCTACTTACTTAAGAACCTTTTTCAAGTTTATTATTACTTTTATATCCCTTGTTACTATTTTATAAGCTTTATGTAATCATTTAAGTAAATAACGTTCATTTTGACGATATTTGGTACTTGATTCGAAAATGACCGCCTTATATTCACAAGTTATCCATGTGGTAAATAGTCCATTATATAAATAATGATATTCATGGTTTATATATCATATATATCATATATATTTATTATATACATGTATTTATAATAGTACATAACATTTGTAGGTAAGAAATGAAATGCATCATTCATGGAGATGGTAAGTTGTACGTATGCATGAATGTTACATCCATTTCTATTTCTTATTTTAATATAATTAAAAAATAATTATACATAGTTATATCATATATAATACTATTAAATCTATCCTTTATACATCCCACCTATGGCATGAACCAGTCATACCACTTTGAGTGGGCGGTTGTCCGCACTTCCTCAAATGAAATTATCACGTTTACCTATAATGGAAACCATAAAGTTATTCAATAAAATAATAATACAAAAGAATAATTCAAAAATACAAATAATATATATTATATATAAATAATTTTTCATCTTAATGGCCACAATGAGCGGTGATGGGAGATAATCGAACAATCGTCGTTTCGTGAGGCGTTAGTTTTCCATCCACAGAAACAGTATGTTCTTCACCAATTAGATAGAGGTGTTTGTAAGTGTAGTTCTAATAATTATCATAAAAACATCCTAGAATATTGAGGATATTTTTTTGTTATAATATAAAAGAAAAAAAATATTTTAGGTGTTGGATAAGTAAAACAAAAGAAAATATGTTAAGAGAAACTATTACCTTTAATTTGGGTAGCTTTTTTTGGTTTGAACCAAAAAGACTTCTTGAAGTATCGTCTGACTAAGGTATGGTTTCTAGAAGAAGGATAGGGGTGTAGGGAGCTTAATTGGGATTGTTTCGATGAGACAAAAGGATTGAGAGGTGAGTGGAATTGGTTATAAATGGTCTCCTTTTATAAGGGGGTGGAGGGGATCTTTAGGAAAGTGTGAAATTATTATTTTATTATATAATGCTATTCGGTTTATAAAGAGAAAAAATTCATTAAATTAGAAGATAATATGACTCATAGTTGAAATAATATCATACAATAAGAATTGGATAGGTTTTGGATGTTATTTTAATATTTATAATCATATTTATTTGAAAGATTTACTAATGAGGTAAACACTGCATCATTATTGTGTCATAAATAACATAATTTATTAGACGTCCAAAAATTATAAAAAAATACCTTGATTTAGTAAATTTTATTATATTTCTAATGAATATTTATAATCTAAATTATTACTTATATAACACCATATAAAAATTAAATTACTAAAATATTTTTTTATTGAATTTTTGCCTTTACATTAAATTAATTAATATATAGTGTCATTATCATTCATAAGTGGCTCCATGGGGTCCCAATATCAACCCAAGGATTCCCATGGTCTTACATTACTAATTAAATAATGTTTGGAAATGTTATAAGGAAATTTTGAATTTTTATAATATTCTTTTTACTTTGAATTACTCTATTTACCTTTAACAGCGGTAAATAAAAGTCAAAAGTTACTATTCACCAAAATTGATTTTCATCTTATTGAACCACATTTTACTTACTAATAAAAGCCATGTATGTCATATTTTGGAAATTCAATTCCTAGAAGCGGTAAATGACCATTTAAATGAAAAACTAACTTTATTAACTATTACTAAGTGGTTTAACTATTCCTCAAAAATTGATGTTTTCTAGAAAAATACCTATAATTCAGCTTAAGCTATATTTGATATTCCGAATTCAAAAATTATGTGTGTCTTACCAAATTCTGAACAAATAATTTTAATTAATTAATTGAAAATTCATTCTCGTTGTTAAAAAAATAGCGTCTTTTTAAGAAATAATAACTATCAAAAGATTGACACTTGTTTATTTCCAATATTCAGAGTGAAATTAATTCCAATGACCATAATTGGATTAAATGGTAAAAATATATTCAAATTAAATTTTAAAACCAATTTAAAATAAAATCTATCCATATAAATAAATTATATTAAAACACAATTTTGAATTAATATAGAATATTTTAAAATATTCATTAAAAAATGAACATTATTGGAAAAATTCCAAAAAATTACACAATGTAAATTTTGATGTCCCCATTCTAAAGAATGATTTTATTTGGTCAAATAAATATTTATTAATGTGACAAAAAATAGATTTAAAGAGGGTTCTCCATTAAAAGGTGGTAAATTGACCTTTTAATGTAAATTTTGCTTATAATTAGATTCATTCATATTTTAAGCCTCTAACTTTTATTGGATAAATGTAAATAAATTTAACAAACATTCATAATCATATTATAATTAGTTTTTTTTATTTCCTCCAATACAATATCTAGGCGTTAACTGTCATTTAAAATAATAATATTATGTTATTTGTGTGGAACATAATATTTCAAAGAAACTCATTATTGCGAATTGGGTATGCTATCGAACATAGTATCCCTTTTAAACTAAAATGATTATTTAATTAAAAATTAATAATATGTATGAAAATATCTTATTCTTCATTTACCTGGGATGTTACATCCATCCCTCTTTAGGAAATTGTGTCGTCACAATTTTTTTCACATATCAAAATAAGTGGGGTATTTATCCTTCGTAGAATTTTCAGATTCCAACTTTGCCTCTTCAACTTTATGGTTTTCCAGAAAACATTTACCTGGTAAATTACTATATTCTGCAACACTTTCTCTCTTCGGTCAAGAATCTGGACTGGTTGTTTCTCATATGAGATATTCTCTTCCAACTGAACTACCTATGGACTAAAACTATGAGATGGATCTGGAATATACTTTTTCAACATTGAAACCTGAAAGAAAAAACTATCTACTTGGGATAAACTTTGAGGTAAAGCCACTTTGTATTCAACTTATCCGATTTTATCTAGAATTTCATAATTTCTAATGAACCACCGACTCAACATTCCCTTCATACCAAAACATATCACACTTTTCCATGGAAAAACATTGAGAAAGACATGATATCCTACCTCAAAAGAAATATCCTTCCTCCACCTATCCTCATAACTTTTCTGTCTTCTCTGAGCTAGTATTATGTGCTTCTAAATCAACTAATATTTGTCTACCATAAATTCTACCAAATCTGGTCCCATTGGCTTCCATTCACCTACTTCATCCCAAAAATCTAGAGTTCGGCAATCCTTTACATATAATGCCTCAAATGGAGACATCTGTATACTAGAATGAAAACTGTTATTATAAGAAATTTAAACCATAGAAATATGTTGGTCCCAAATTCCTTGGTAATCTAGTAAACAAGCATGTAGCATATCGTCCATGGTCTGAATTGTTTTTTTGACTACCCATATGATTGTGGATGAAAAGCTATACTAAAATATAATTCAGTACCCAACGACTTCTTCAGGTTTTTCCAAAAGGTTAGAAGTAAACCTGGGATCCCAATCAGATAAAATTGAAGGGTGAACTCCATGACACCTGACAATCTCTCTAACATAAAACCGAGCATGTTGACCATGAGACAAAGTATCTTGAATAGGAATGAAAAGAGCAAGTTTAGTCAATCGATCAACTATAACCCATATTGCATTATTATCTCGAGATTTCATCAGTAATCCCACAATAACGTACATGGATATATTTTCCCATTTCTACTATGGCACCTGTAAAGACTGAAGAATCCCAATCAGTAACTGCCGATTTTCTTTAACGGGCTGACAAGTAAAACACTTAAGAGTAAAATCAACAATATCACTTTTCATTCCATCGCACCAGTAATACTCTCAAATATCTATGTATATCTTAGTACTACCAGGATCAACTGAAAATGGGGAACAATGAACTTCACATAAAAAATAATTCTTCAACTTTGAATCACAATGCACACATAAGCTATTCCCAAACCTCAAAGAACAATCATTATCAACGTTAAAATCAAGAAATATACCCTTCTGAACCAACTCTACCTTTTTCTACAACTCACTATCTTCTTTATGAGTTTTCGTTATTCCTTCTGATAGAGATGATTTCACAGACACCGAAAACAAAATAGATTAATTTCTTGCACCAACAAATTCTGTGCAAAAATTCATAAAATAAAAAACTAAAGGATGTTGTTCCAAACATAGCATGGTTTATGAGTCATTTCATTTTTGACTCAAAGCATCTTCCACTTTATTTTATTTTTCTCCAATGGTAATGTATTGTGTAATCATAATCCTTGATTAATTATAGACATCTCCTTTTCCTCATTTTCAATTCATTTTGAGTGAATATATTGTTTAATCTTTTATGGTCAGTATATATTTAAAATTTTACTCCATAGAAATGATGCCTCCTAATTTTTAAAGAAAGAAAAAAAGTATCTAATTCCAAATCATGTGTAGGGTAATTCAACTCATGTGGATTCAATTGACATGAAGTATAAGAAATTACCTGATCATTCTGCAAAAGGACACAACCGGGTCTTTTCAATGAAGTAACGGTGTAGATAAGAAACTCACCATTTCTGGATGGAAATTACCAAACTAAACCATTCACCATTCTTATTTCCAATTCCTAAAAAATCATCACATTATTTTGTCTAAATGAACATAAAACCTTTTTGAGTTAACTTAGTAATTGGAATAGATAACCATGAAAAATTCTCAACAATCATTGGGTAATAACATTCTAAACCAATAAAACTACGCATCTCGATCATATTTTTGGGTCATGGACATTTTTCAACAACTTTTGTTTTAGTAGTATCAATAGTTATTCCATTTTTTGAAACAATGTGACCAAGGAAAGAAATTGGTTGTAACCAAAACTCACACTTTCAGAAATTCTCATATAGATTCTTTTCTTTTAAGGTTTGAAATACATCCCTTAAATGACTTTCATTCTCCACTTTAATTTTAGAATAAACAGAAATATCATCAATGTACACAACAATAAATTTAACCATGAACTCATGGAAAATTCATTTCTTAAGGTCAATTAATATAGCAAGTGCATTGGTTAAACCAAAAGGCATAACTACAAATTCATAATGGCCATATCTAGTATGAAACACGGTGTAAGCAGTGTCTGTTTCCTTTACTTTCAACTGACGGTACCCCGATCCCATGTCAATCTTCAAAAAATACTAAGCTCCTTGGAGCTATTCAAAAAAATCATCAATATGTTGTAAAGCATACTTATTTTAATAGTGATGTTATTCAGTGCTCTATAGTCAGTGAAAAGTCTCATTGAACAATATTTATTTTTAATAAAAAATATAGGAGCACCCCAATGTAATATGCTATGTCGAATTAAAACCTTATCTAATAACTCCTGCAATTGATTCTTTAACTCTTAAGGTTCAACTTGATCCATTCCATAAGGGGGTTTTGAAATTGGCAAAACATCAGAAACTAAGTCATCAGTAATTTCAATTTCACGATTAGGTTTAGTACTGGTAAACTCATCAGGAAACACCTCAAAGTACTCATTTACCATTGGGACATCATTAAACTGAAAAGTTCCTTTATTTTCAACAATATGTGCATGGTAAAATTCATTTCCATCTTTTACTAGTTTCTCATCTTCCTAATATGTTATCAAAATAATGGGTTCATTCTTGTACACTAACAATAAATCATTCTAAAATGAAACCTCTTTAGCTCTACAATGAATCTTATCATGATAAACAGGCAACCAATCCATTACAAAAATAACATCAAACTCTACTAGAGGCAAAAAAAGGTTTCCATGTAGATTCTTCTTGCACACAAGGACAAAAAGGTTCTTATATTTTATTTTTGTCTCAAAATTTCCTCCAGTTTTTTTACCATAAGTTCTATATTCATATCACGAGATAGAATTTCCAATTTATTAGAAAACATTTCATAAATTAATGAGTGTGTAGACCCTGAAACAAACAACACATTTTCAGAATATGAACAAATAAATAGTATACCTAAAACTACTTCATTTGATGGCTGAACATCTGCTGAGGTAGTTGCAAAGGATTTCACCACCCCTTTCTACTTGTATTTTTTCCACTTTCCTTAAGTTGAGTTCATATCTGGACACTCATTTGCATAATGACCCATTTCATTATACTTAAGACATCTTGTTGATTACTTTTCATTGGGTGCTTGATCATCTTCTTTGCAGTAATGAGCAATATAACCAGACTTACCACACCAAAATAACTTTCCAGACATTGTTAAATATTCTCTATGATTATTTTTACCACACTTCCCACATGTTGCATATTTAATTTTCTTACCTCCTGGCTTCTATGATGAATTCATTCCCTTTGTATGCCAATTGGACCTCTTATTCTGTTGTTTGTTAACGAAATCCTGATCACCGGAAAACTCTATTTCCAGCTTCTCCGCATATCAGACATGTTTTTCATAACTGTTGATATCACAAAAGGCTAATGATCCCCAATATCGTGGCTTCAATCCTATGTAAAATTAATTTATCTTACTATCAAGAGGCTAAATGAAATTTTGAGCATACCTTGCCAGTCGAGTGAATTTTTCTTCCTAAGCAGCCACTGAGTCATCCTCTTGCCTTATGTTGAGGAATTGCTTTTCCATCAAAAGACTAACCACTATAGGAAAATATTTCTCATGAAACATAACTTTGAATTCATCCAAATAAAGAGCATCAATCTCCTCACTATCCATGATATTTTTTTACCATCGACCACCACTGATCTACTTCACCTTCCAAATAGTAAATAGTGAGACTAACCATTTTATGTTTTGAACACCCCATGACATCAAAAATATTTTCCAGTGATTTAATCCACCCTTCTTATATATTAGGATCAGATGATCCTCTAAATTATGGAGGATGTTGCCTCATGAAATGCTCCACTACTGACATGTTCCTCTGCGGTTGATCTGGCTGATCTTGTGCATGGATACCACCACCATTTATAGTCTGAGTCAACTGTGACATCACTGCAACAAACTGTTCAATTCTGATTCCAACCATTCCAGGTTGCCTATTAATAAGGATTTCATTCTCTTGATGTAATCCTAACATGGATTCCATGATTATTATACAAAAAACCCTTTTGAACATAGAAATATCTTAGGCAAAGCAACATGGTAATTTGTAAATGCTATATCATTTCATTATTACCATGAATTAATTTATGACATTTTATTAAACAATACCCTAACTCCTAATGTTTCTTAAACTAACCTCTAATACCATCTATAAGGACCCGACCTTAAAACATTACATAATCATTAATTAAATGAATAATTCACATTAATAATCTTTTTAGGTTTAGAGTTTTAGAGAATAGGGCCATAACAATTACATTTAATTTCAAAAAAATACAAAGTAGACACTTCTACTCACTTTCCATTATTTTATAAAAAAAATAACTCTTGAAAAAATATTCATATATAGATCCATGTTTAAGACAGCATGACTTTTCCTTGATCATATCCTTGACCCTATTCCAAATTATACCCTATGAAAAACATTTAAAAAAAATGGATGAGCATAAAAAGTGCAGTATGGGATACACAAAAAGGAAAACTCTTAGTTTTTCAAAACAACAGTTAAACCATGAATACGTTAACATAAGTAATAATTTTCACCTTTATTAAATAGTAAATACTCTTCACTGAATAAAATATTACTGCATACCCTTTTGTAACCAAAAGATTACCCTAAACCCATATAAAAAACACATAACCTATAAAGGTAACTTGGGACATAAACATACTTAAATATATTAACCATACAGGAAACATCCACACATATCACTAAATGGAATAGCCATACGACTGACTGCCATACCCAGTGTATTGGTGGTTATAACGTAACCACCCAACCTAGTTTTCACGACACCACCCGTCATTTGGTTTATCATGTAACCACCAATCAAATTGCCAAGTTCCATTATAAAATAAAGACACATGAAACAAATATAAATGAAAGAAAACATTTCCAAATTTCAATCACAGTATATATCTTAAATATATTGACATAACAAATCCATTATTAAAACCATTGTCAATACCAAAATACATTAAAGATTATATGGTATTTATTTTCCATGGAAAAAAAATATTACAGCTTGCTCTGGAATCCAAAGAACAAATAATACACGTGGTGGCAGAATGGTCGTTGTCCCAGATTACCTTAAAAGATAAATTCTTTATTTTCATTTAGTATAATGATTCGTAAAAAAATATTCCCTTTAAAAATTAAAGGGTGTTTATATAGCGTATAAAAGAAAGTTGTGTATTAAAACATAATATGCCTCAATGAATGGAGATTCGGATGATGTCCATTACGTCATGTCCGACTTGACTTGATCATTCATTAATCTCCTGAATAATAAAATAATGTTAATTTCTACTTTCTTAAGAACCTTTTTCAACATTATTATTCCTTTTACATCACTTATTACCATTTTATAAACAATATGTAATCATTTATGTTAATAACGTTCATTTTGTCGATATTTGGTACTTGAGTGAAAAATGAACACCTTATAGTTCACCATGTGGTCAATCATCCATTATATCCAAAATCGTATTCATGATTTAGATATCATATATATCATATATATTCAATATATACATGTATTTATAATAGTACATAACATTTAGAGGTAAGAAATAAAATACACCATTCATAGAAATGGTAAGTCGTACGTACGCATGAATGATACTTCCATTTCTATTTCTAAATTTAATGGAATTAAAACATAATGAAACATAGTTATATGATATATAATACCATTAAATCTATCCTTTTCATATACCATGTATGGCATGAACGATTCATATCACATTGAGGGGGAGGTAGTCCGCACTTCTTCAAATGAAATTATTGTCTTTACCCATAATGGAAAACACAATGGTTTTCTATAAAATAAAAATACTGAAGCATAAATAAAAATTAAAAAAATATATATCATATATAAATATAGTGTCATCTAAATGTCCACTGTGATAGGCAGTAAGAGATAATCCAACCATCATCATTTTGTGAGGCTTTAGTTTTCCATCCCCAAAAACAGTATGTTCATCACCCATTAGATGAAGGTGTGTGTAAGTGTAGTTAGAATACTTATCATAAAAACATCCTAGAATATTGAGTATAGAGGTGTTGTAATAGAAGAATGGAAAAAAATATTATATATGTTGGATAATTAAAACAAAAGAAAATAAGTTAAGAACAACTGTTAGCTTTAATTTGGGTAACTTCCTTTGGTTTGAACCAAAAGGACTTCAGGAAGTTCCTTATGGCTAAGGTAAGACTTATAGGAGGAGGACAAGGGTGTTTGGAGATTAATTTTTTAGATGTTGGACGAGCTAAATGGCTTGAGAGGTGTGTGGAATCAGTTAGAAATGTTCTCTTTTTATAAGGTGAGGAGGGGCTCTTTAGGATAGTGTAAAAATATTACTTTATTATATAATATTATTCTGTTTATAAAAGTAAAAAAATCATTAAATTCTAAGATATAATGACTCATATTCGAATAAAATCATCCAATACTAATTGGACAGGTTTTGGATGTTATTTTAATAGTTATAATCCTATTTATTTAAATAACTAATCAATGAGGTAAACAATGCATCATTATTGTGTAATTAATAATTTAATATATTTGATACCTAAAAATTATAAAAAAATACCATATTATAGTAAATAATTTCATATTTCCAATGAATATTTATAAACAAAATGATTACTTATATAACATTATATGAAAATTAATTTATTAAAATATTTCTATTTATGTCATTTTTGCCTTTAATATAATTAATCTAAAGTGTAATTATCATTCATAATTGGATCCATGGGGTCGCCAAATAATCCCTAGTATGCCCATGGTCAGCCATTACTCATCCAATAATGTTAGGACAAGTGTTAACATAATTTTTGGATTATTATAATATTCTTTTTCCCTTGAATTAACATATTTACCTTTAATCGTGGTAAATAAAAGTCAAAAGTTAGTATTCACTAAAAATTATTTTCATAATATTGAACAAAATTATACTTATGAATAAAAAACATGTATTTTAGATTTTTTTAATCCAATTCACAGAAGTGGTATAATTTCATTTAATTGAAAAAGTCAAATTTTTTAACTACTACTAAGTTGTTTCACTACTCATCATAAATTGATGTTTTCCAGAAAAATACCAAAAAATCAGCCTAATCTATAATTGTAATTATGAATTCAAAAATGATGTCTATTATTCTATATTATAATCATGGTAGTTGAATTAATTAATTTAAAATCTGTTACCATTGTTAAAACAAATAGCGAGTTTTTAAGAAACAAGAACTATCAAAAGATTGACACTTGTTTATGTCCACATTCAATGTGAAACTAATTCAATGACCAAAATTGGATTAAATGAAAAAAAACATATATTCTAATTAAACTTTAAAACCAATTAAAATGATAATATATCCATATAAACAAATTATATTAAAAATCATTTTTCAATTAAAAGACAATATTTTTCACTATTCATTTAAAATGAACTTTATCAGAAATATTCCACAAAATTATAGAAAGTAATTTTTGATGATCCCATTCTAAAGAAGGATTTTATTTGGCCAAATAGAATATATTAATTTGAACAAAACTATATATAATAAGGGTTCTCAAATAAAAGGTTGTAAATCGACCATTCAATGTAAATTATGCTAAAAATTACATTCATTCAGATTTTAAGCCTCTAACATTGATTGGATAAAAGTAAATACATTTAACAAACATGTATAATCATATTTTAGTTAGTTTAATTCATTCCCTCCAATACAACTGCTAGGAGTTAACTATGATTTAAAATAATAATATTATATTATTTGTGTACAACATAAGATTTCAAAGAAACTTGTTGTTCTGTATCAGGTATGCTATCGAACATAGAAATCCTTTTAAAGTAAAATTAATATTTAATTCACAAATAATAATATGTATGAAAATATCTTATTTTCAATTTACCTGGGATGTTACAATAAAATATGCATATTCAGGGAATCTTGGGGAATCTCCCATTAGATATACCTTTTTTGTCATAAATCATGTTTTATAATATGATCAGGGAAGGATACATCGTAACTTGGTATAATAATATTATGTAAAAAAAACTAGTTTGTGGTTCTAGTTTGATTCCCATTTCTAGATATTATCTATTCATTCCCACTAATTTTGGAAGAACATATCAAAGTCTTAAACAAATCATTGATTTTGAGATTATGGTGGATACCTAAAATCTATACCGTGATATGAATTAGATTATCAAACGAAATATTTATTTCCAATATAGAAATAGACTTAGTATAATTGATATAATGATATATTGGAACCAAATATGAATTTATTTTAATCACAATGACATTTTCATTCATTGTTTATTTCTAAAAAATGGTTTACGAATTAATATTATTCCATCCTAGAATAGGTATCATAAAATATTAAAAAATATAATCTATCCTTGTACATCATAAAAATACATTGTTCTAAAAAAATTATTAAAAAATTCATGGGAAAGGATTTTATAGTATCTAGTGACGTGTTTTGGTTACAACAAGGGGGTTGAATTAGAGATTAACTATTTTTTATGAATTCTCATACTCCAGAAAACCACATAAAGAATTTAAAGGTCATGATCTATTAAAAATAATTTTTTGTTTCCTAAACATGCGTAGATATATGAATAAAGGTATGAACATATTATTATATAAGGTTAAGATCCAAGGACATCACTTTTCCATGTTGTTCATTCACCTCAAAATGGAATATCCTCTATCATCTACATTTGTTTTATAACATAGAATCCATTGTGTACAAAAACATCCAAAATAAACTAAAAGAAATAAATATCTAAAAAATGATTATACTATAAATAAATATATTATTCTTATTCTAGGATATCCTATCAATACATGATGAAATTATATTCTTCTAAGAGAATATATATTTGCAATCTCTCAATTCTTACCCCTTAATGGTCAAAAATAGTTTATGACATGACTCCACCAAATTTTCAAGAAATATTATATATATTTAATATGATTTTGATCCTAAATGATCTAAATAAGAAGCTAATTTAATTTCACATAGATTAATGATCTTCTATATACATAATTTTTTACAAGATTTTACTCTATATCATTTTTTCCTCTACAATTTCACTTCTCATAATAAATAATTATTTTAGGAATCTCCATAATAGATTTCAAAATTTTCATCAAGTTTGAATTATAATGTCAATTTATTTTCCAAATATCAAAACTCATCTAACCATTTATATAATATCACTCAGATAATTTATTAGTAGATATTAACCATGAAATTATAAATTTAAGCTAGAAATGTTTATGATAACCTCCAAATCACATAAATGAAGCAAATTCAGCATGGTTGTTTAGTCCACCCAAAATATTCAGAAAAAACATATATGATGTGTCAAACTATTATGTTCCATGAGGAGTGAAACTATATAATAATTTATTTATTTTTAATGAAACTATATAGTTTTTATTGGTTACTTCTTAACTAACAATATACATTTTCATCATGGCCTATAGGTTATGTCTTGGAGGTATCATATTCTCTAGGGACACAAAAAATCAATGGTCTGGGATATGCAGAGTGGACCTTCACTATGTATTTTTGACCTTATTAATTTAGTAAATAACTCAAGGAATATCAATTTTTGGGTAGAGGTACCTTAATTTATGTGGACACCAATTTTACTACCCAATGATATTATGAAGTATCTATATTTAAATAATTTTATTTATTCGATATCGTTCTTTACACAGAACTCAAATTTTAGACAATCGTTAATATAATAATAAAATATTATTATTTAAAATGATAGATTTCACAGAACCATTTGATTTGTGGGTATGAATATCGATAACTAAATAATTATAAATTTATGGGAATATATTTATATTATTAAATCATTGGTTAAATTTTTTTTTGAAATAAAATATAATATTATTTGAATGAAAAAAAGAAATATTTTTCTAAAAACCATTTTTTATGCATGTAATATAATTTTACCTTAATAAATTAAATTATCCTCTCTTGGTGAATGAAATTAATGAAATATGTATATTGTTAACTTCAAAAAAAATATAAAAAACAAATTTTTTTTTCATAGAATAGGATTTAAATAAATTTGGTTATCTTGTTAAAAAAAATTAATTATAAAAAACAGCTCTATTGAATTTTTTTTACCTAAATTAAAATTAGTTTTTTAAACTAATAAGTGGTTAATTATAAATATTATTTAAATAATTATAATCAAGTGTACCATGTTAGGTAAATATTTTCCTTTTATTTTAGGTCAATATGAATAGTAACCAGGGAAAAATTTGAGACATCGATAAAGGGTTAATCAATATAATTTAGATTTAAAAAAAGTGATACGACCATAATAATTCTTAATAATTCTTATTAGATGAAATTTTTTTTACTCTTCTCATCTTATGATTACAATTCAGTTTTCTTATTTGACACTAGTCCATGAAAATTAATTATATATTATATAAATAAATGAAAGATACAAAATGTCACTATCATTGTTTTTAATATATTTTATGTGAAGATTGGAAGATGGATGAATGCGAGAAAACAGGTGAGATGAAACCCTCACCGCCTGGGGACTGGGTAGATCTATCCTACCCAAGAGGTTTGAACCTCTTCTCTTTTGATTCTCAACCTCTATGCTCTCATCAGATCTCTAAGGGCATGAACAAATTTCAAACTCTCGAAGAACATCTACGTGTTCTCTCTCATTCATGATTTCCTACTGGCTCCTTCGTTTTCCTGGAAAATTGCATTGCACAACTTATTTTTAGAAAGGGCTCTACGACACATGTCTCTGCTTCGGATGGGGCGATCTCTCAAAGGATAAAACTCTACAAGAACTCTTTCATCACCCGAATCTCTTTATCCAAGGGTATGCAACCCTGGAAAATTTCCCAACTTTTTGTTCGTCTATCTGAGACATGGGGTTTTAGTGATTTTAAATGTGTCTCGCTGGGGAGGGAATTTTTCCATTTTGTTTTCCCTTCTACTGAACTGAAAGGTCGAGCATGGGGTGTTGGATCGTTAAACCTTAAACTAAGAACGCTTAGGATTTATGAATGGAGCCCAAATTTTAGCCCTTATGTTTTTAAGGACACTTTTTCTCAATTCTGGATCAAGATTTATGGATTATATTAGGTTCTATGGCACTTTGAGATTCTATTTGACATTGCTTCTGAAATAGGCATTCCAATCTGAATGGATCTAACAACTGAGAATGCTAGTTTTGGCCATTTTCCCAGAATTTTAGTTGAAATTGAATTAGGATCTACATTGAATGACAAGGTTATTCTCTACACTCCTCAAGATGAAATAAACATGAGAATTGTCTATGAGAAACTGCCTCTATTTTGTGAAATGTGCTGCATGATAGGAAATTCCAGGTCCATTTGTCGATAAAACATGTGTTTGCCAAAAGTATGATGAATGGGAACGGTGATTCTCGGTGTAGAAGAAATGAGAGACTCAAACCCTCCAAAGGGAATACTGAAAAATTGGAACTACACCCAGGTGAACCCCATGCTCCTTTTTTCCAAATTGATCCATCTAAAAATGTCCAAGTTGGGATGGCTCAATCTGAGTTGCAGACCCAATGAAACACTCCAGCTCATACTTTGCTAGATGATAAAGGATTTCCTTTTGCTACTCAATTGGATGTACCAAGAAAAGTTAGATGGGATGATATTTCTTAATGTAGTAACCAATATGAAAGAGACATTTCTTTTAGGGATTCTTTGGTTAATTGCATAGAAGGTAAAGGGAAAGAATCTGACTCGAAGGATATTCAAATGGAGAGAGAGTTATCAGCCCAAGCAATGGCCGATGATAGGGTTAGGAAAGAGATGAATGCTCTAAAATGTAAAAATGGTAAGACTGTTCTAGATGTTGCGACCTCAGAGAAAGTTAAATTTAATGATTTCGGTCGATCCAAAGCACATGAAGCAGCTATTTCTACAGTCCCTGTTAGTGTTTCTAAGGACACGTGCAACAATGAACCTTCACTGCAGATTGTGCCTGTGCTGTCCAGACACCCTACAAGAATACCGGATGAATGTAGCATGATTCTACATCCAAATATGGCCCATGCCAACATGGGCCCTCGAGTAACATCAATATAGATGAGGTGGAAACGAAGAAGATAGATAAACCTAAAGCTTCCATGCCAAAGGAAGGACTGATTTACATGAAGAACTTGATATCTCTTCAAGTGAAGGTACATTGTAATATTAACATTTCTAACCCATTTGATATGCTGTTTGCCTATAGTAATGAAGGTGGATCAAATGATGATCCCTATGCGTCTATCATGCCTCATGTTGCTGCAGAAGAACCATCGAATGATAAAGGTTATGTGTGGATACAAGCAAGGACTGGAAGAAGGGGTAGACACCCCATTGACAAAGGTGGGAGTCTTCTTTACCACTGTATGAGAACCCTCTCTAGAACATGGTAATAGTTATTGTTTTATCATTCTGAGGTACCTCATGGTCCTGCTTTTTAATCTTCTCTCGATGACTTTTTTCTTCAATGAAGATGTCAATTCACATTAATCTTTAATAAAAAAATTATATTTTATGGGAAAACATAAGGAACAAATATGTTACGAATTAATCTATGTGTCTATTTTTATATTAATAATATAATATTTATTATATTATTTTTAAAATTATTAGTATTTATATATAACATCACATTACTATTTCAGGTATTGATAAACCATCTTCTGTTAAATTATGAATATCTTACGTTAAATGGGAAAATTATTTATTGGTGAAGATTTGGGCGTTTGTTAAACCCGTCTCTGAATGGTAAAACAATAATGTTACACTATATTATTTAATTAAATATTATTTTAGTTAAAAACTATGTAAGTATGTGTTTTCAAGGCTTGAAAACACTAGGAAAAAAAGGAATAAAAAATTTAAAACAAAATATATTAAGTTGGAAAATTTTATTCAAAATATTTCAGTAACACAAAAAAATGTGTCATTTATGTATTCTGAGACCATTGTTATGTCTGAAATTTGGTTTTTACCCTAGGAGGAGTTTAACATTCAAATATTTTAGACTTTTGGATGTCTCACTCATGAGATAACGTTATTAAATTGTATTTTATGTATTGTTTATTCAAAATAATAAAATATCATCCAAACAGTGTGACGTGTGGTAAATTTGAGACCACTTATGGATTGGGAATGGGATGTTTACCCTAGAAGGGTTATAACATTTATACGTGTCGGCTGTTTAGATGTCTCACATTCAAAAATAACATTTTTTATTTTAATTAATTAATTATTCTAATTTTTTATTAATAAATCATTAATATCTCTCAAATAGTGCGTCAAATGACAAATTTGAAACCAACATTTTGGTTCTGAAAGAAGTGTTTACCCTATATGTGGTATAAATTTAATTCACAATGGATGTTTGGTGTCATTTATTTTTATATTATATAATTCATATTGTAAATTTCATTTATTAATTAATTTAAATAATAAAATGGGATTCACCGTTCAATCACACCTAACATTCATGATAACCATCATTTTCATGGTGTGCGAGTTTGAAAACCTTCAGTTTTGAATAGTTTTCCACCTTTTCAATTATCAATGCATTAATGGGTAGTTTTCAAACATGTTGTTGGTTGTCTGAAACCTCTTGATTTAAAGTACATTAATTGGGGAGACACATACGGTGTGGGTATTGAAATACATGTTTGATTCTTCATTCATCAATGGTTATCTCCATTAAAACCAAGCAGTCTCGTCTCTCTTTTTTCCATGACTGGTGAATATTTTTCATTCTACCTACTTGGAACTATTCTTAAAAAATGGTGGACCTTCATATGGTTTGGTGTGTTGCGCTTGATTATCAATATTATTAGAGGATAATATTGAAGAATTAGAAAATGATAAATTTATATAATTTTCAAAATGTAATTGAATAAAATTATAAAAAGACATTTTTTGATTTATCAAATGATAGTCACAAAAAATTATAAAGGTATTATTTAATGAAATTAGAAGCTAATAATTTCAATCATTTATCGAAGGTTAATTTTTTCAATATTATAAAAGGATATCTGCATGAATGATTTTGGGGATAATGGCCCAAGATTATTGGAAGGTGTTTATAAATAAATTTATCAAATAATAATTTCACCAAATTAACATTAGATAAATTAAAAAAATGATAATTTATAATGAATAACTATTATAATATATTTACTTGATTAATTAAATTAATAACATTAATAAAATTATTAAATTATAAATATTTTAAATTTTTTGAAAAATAATTATTAAGAATTATCAAATAATAATTGTGACAAATTATCAAAGAATATTTTCATCTAAATATTAAAGATAATTTTTACATTTTTTATAAAATGATAATTAATAAAATTATAGAGCGATAATTTTGAGATTATCAATGATTGATTAATAGTATTTTTTAAATGCCAATTTTGAATTTATCATATATAATTATTCATATGAAGAATATAATGTGGGACCGCGTTAACATAATATGATAATCTAGATATTATTCTCGAGGGAGAAAATGTAATCGGATGAACTATTTTACTTCCGTTTGAGTTAAAATAGATGTTTTGTTTTCAGGAACCCATGATGAACATCAAATATTGGTGTGTCGAGGAGAAAAATAATAATGTTGTGAGGATGTGTATTGAAACACACATGGTGGATTATCATTGTCATCGGCATGGGTGACCTTGAGGTAAATAGTTACATTACAATTAGCCACATTTATTATCCTCGTGTTGCATGATTTATTACAATTTTTGATTTAAATTATATTACTTTTCGCGATTACAATTTATTTTATAAAATCAAATTCCTTTGATTTGGGATAGTTGAATATGTTTTGGCACGAGAATTTGGAAAACCCCCAATTGAATTGAATTTGTATGTGTGCTTATGGAAATTGGATGATTTAAACTGTTGAATTTATATTATTGATTTAATGGAAATGATTTCAATTAAATTATTTTATTTAATTGTGTAAATAGATTTTGAAATGATGGAATCAGTTTTTAATCGACTTAAAACTATGGGAAATGGAATAAAATGATTTTATAAAAACATGGTTATTTTATCTTGGAAAAATTCATGTTTTTTTTAAAACATTATTTGTTTTAAACGGTATGAAATTGGAACATTTTAAATTGGAGAATAGGAATGATCTTAATTTATGTAGTCTTCAAATAGTTCACCAATAATGTAAGAGTGCATCCATGGCTTTGATAGTTAGTGAGTTATTTGAATACACTCTATGCTATAACAACGCTCTAAAACATACTTCCAGCATGTCAAATCATTAATGGCTGGGGATGAGTTTCATTTTTCCAGTGTCATAGGTATGTGTGTATACACATTTTTTTGAGTTTACATAGAGAGTGTGGAATCATATTGCTGGTTAATACTATCGTACCTTTTGGCAGATGACTGTGTTTCCCACTTTCTTATTTATATTTGAGATATAAAGGTATGCCGCTATTTTTGAACTACTTTACATTCCAACTAAATTTATATAAACATTTTTATATAAATGGTTTACGTAATACTTTGTTTTAGAAATATTCAATCATTTTTTAAATCATTGCTTAAAATGTTTATTTCCCCCAATTGAAAACATTACACCTGTTTTCTTTAGATATTCTTATGAATTACCAGACCCATTTATTTGAAAATTGAAGGATTATTTATGGATAATCTATATTTTGTATCTGTTATGGAATCATTGGTGGTATCCTTCTAGGCATAGGCTCACACCCTAATTTTTCCTTCAAGTGTTTGTCGACTTTCTTCTTAGAGGTTTGAGGAAAGGGAAGGGATTTCTTGGAGGTGGATCAAGATATTGCGCTTTGGTCTTGTTGAGTTGTGTCCTTAGGGACATTGGGTATGTTTTACAATTTTTTTCATTTTATTTTATGCATTTTTGTATTCTGGTACATTACTCTTTATGCAGTTTCTTTTTTAATGCATACAAACTTTTATTATTTTTTCTAGCTTTTTTGCTGGAAAAATCAATCCCACTTACATGTTGTTTGATGCTATATACTAATCGTCAACCCATGGGGATTGGGAATTCCCTTTATGATATGTCAAGTCCATATCGGTTATTAGGCTACCAGGGTACCTGGGTCGGATCGTGACAAAATGGTATCCAAGGGAAGATATTTATCTTTCCTTGAAGATAGTATGCATTTGAGTATACTTGTCGTGGCATATGAGGTAGTTTCGATTGAGTTTCTTGCCAGCTATCACCGCACTGAACCATAAGTCACCACAGGTTGTTAAAGAAAGAAATCTTATGAAATATATCCAGTCTTTTCCCAATTGTGATTTGGATATAGTGAAATCCAAATCTTGTTTATTCCTACTATTGAGAATATTTTCCCTCGTTACATTGTATGAGTGTTAATATAATATGTTCCTTTTTGTCAAATGATATTTTGTAACATAATGCCTCTAAGTATATGTATGAATCAGATACTGGAAACGGCTACTGCTGAGGCTCAGTGAGATTATCCTCTAGTGGACCTGCGTATAGTTGAGGTGATTGTGTGCACTGTCCCAAATCTAGGATATGAACCACTTATAGTCCCCATTCAGGATCCAGCTATGGAACCTGGGGGTGATCATAAAAGTTTTTATTAATAGTTAATTCACACACAAAAACACATATTTTCAATGGTTCCACTAATCCTCAAGATGATATGGATTGGTTGGGTTGGATATAAATTTTTTTTCAGTTCTGGTAGACACTCGATGAGATCAAGGTGAAGTCATCCTCCTTTGTGTTAGAGGGACCCAGAAGGAGATGGTGGGACATGACAGTGATTAAAAAAAATTTAGGTCTTATATTTGATGTATGTACATTTTATCCCCAATTACTTCTATTCTGAGTCATTTCTATTGGCCATATCTGTAATGTTTTTCAAGCCTCGGCATGTTCAATTAACTGTTGCACCTGAGGAAATTTGGGGAACTTGCATGAGTTCTTTAACAACTTTTCCACTCTATGTTGTTGAAATAGATCATCAGAACCTTAAAAAAACTACGGGGAAAAAATTCTTCACATATAAAAGGGTTCCAACCATAAGAATCTAGAACACAGCTTCTTCATGTAGTGGTTGAGTCTTCAGAGGAAGCTGATTCAGGTATAGGGACCGTGATAGGTATCATTACTATATCATTGTCTTTATTGACTTCTCTATTTGATACTGGTGCAACTCACTCGTTTAGTTCAACTAGTATCTCTTATCATCATAATCCTCCTATGTAGATTTTATTTAGTAGAATGAATATTAATATACCCCTTGGTATAAAGATAGAGAAGGGTCTTCACAGTCCTGCTTGCATCTTCACTCTATCAGATGTAAAACATTCTTGGAGTTTTCTAGTTCTTGGAATAATATATCATGAAGTCGTATTTGGGATGGATTTATTGGTTAATAACAAAGCATTAATTTATTCTTATCTTCAATGGGTAAAAATTAGTACACCTGGTGTTGTTCCTCTTGTCCTTCACGGAGAATGTGACCCAAGGTTGAGCAGAGCCGAACATTCTTATTCAGATTTGGGGAAGTGATAATTGTTTTTATATTTCATATGGAGTGAGATTCAATGATTTTTGGTCTCCCTACTGTCATCATTGAGTTTTCTGACACCTTTCCTTCTAGCTTCTCTAGTTTTCTACTGATAAGGGACGTTGATTTTTCCATTGACGTAATGTCATCACTCAACATGTTTCTTGTCCCTCTTACCGATTTTCTCCAGCTTAAATAATGAACTAAAGTCCCAATTAGACTTTCTTCTTGATAAAGGATTTATTTGGCAGAATATGTCACCATTGGTAGTGCCAGTTCTCTTCCCAAATAAGGTGGACAGTTCTCTTCAAATATGTGTTGATTATTAAAATCTTATTCGAGTTACGATAAAGAAAAAATATTAGTTACATTTATTGATGATTTGATTGGTTAGTTGAATGAGGATAAGTGGTTTTGAAATTTTGATCTTCGATCAGGATACATTCAGTTGAGGATAAAAGAATCTCAAATTCCGAAAATCGCTTTTGGGAGTAGGTATAGCCATTATGACTACCTTGTTATTCCCATTATACTATGAAAGATCCTGAAATTTTCTTGGCTTTGATGAAAATGGTTTCCAATGAGTATGTGGATTCCATTTTGGTAGTCTTTGTGGATGACATTATTTTCTACACCATGATTGAGGAGGATCATGTGTCTCATCTGAGAATATTTCTGAGTCTACTACGGAATCACATTCATTATGTAAAAAATTCAATGTGAGATTTGTGGAATCATGAATTGAAATTCTTGGGTAATGTGGGGTCATAAAAATGAATTTTTTTTGATCATGATAAGGACATGGCCATTTTGACTGGGGAATAACCACAAAATTATTTTGATATTTGAATCCTCTTGAGGGTAAAAGCATATTATCGCTGATTTGATAGGTACTTCTCAATGTTATCCTCTATGATGACATCTCTGACTCAAAAGGGAGTAAAGTTTTCTTATAAATAAATGTTAGAGTTCATCTGTTGAGATAAAGAGTCTTTTGACTACTTTTTTGGTGTTAACTCTTTCTGAGGATGGGAAATTCTAGGTGGTCTTCTATGATGTATCGGGTTCAGGATTAGGTTCTGTCCTTAGGAATGGTAATCATTTTGTTGCTTATGGATCTCATCATCTTAAGACTCGTGATAAGAAATATCCAACCCACAACCTTGAACATGTTATTTTAATGCCTGCACATAATTTTTAGTGATATAACCTTTATTGAGAATGTTTTACTGTGTATTCATACCATATTTTCATGAGTTATATCTGCTCTCAATGATAATTTAATCTCCAGCCAAGGCATTGGTTGGTGTACATGGAATCTTTCGAAATTGAAATTGCATATACCCATGGTAAATGAAATTTCATTGCAGTAGGTTAATCAAGAAACATCCAACTTATGATGTAAAATAATATTTGGAAAAGTGGAGTATGATTGAACTTATTAAATTATTTCATATTGGAGTTCAGTGGAAGCTAGATAAGGTTTTTTTAGGCAGTGTTCACTTGACATATTCTCTTCTCGAGTTGATTCTTCTGGAACAACAACACGATGATGAATTACATATAATTAGTGACTCACTTTATGGTGGGGAGACCAACACTTAGTGGTCATTCACCAAAGTGGGTGTTTTATGTTATCAAAATCATTATATTTCACTGTTATCAACATGGAAGGCTATAATTGGAGATTTACATAATTTTCAATGGGTTGTTCTCACAGGATTAACTATGAAATTCTACGAATTAAAGCTTTAGTTTTGGTTACCGTGTATTCTTGAAGGAATCCCCCCTGTTGGGTCATCGATATCATGGGAGGCAAGGGACGCTTACTCCATGTGTTGTGGGATATTTTGAATTTTCTGATTAGGTGGGAAAGGTTTATTAACATTTAGTAATACCACCATAACTTATTTCAATAAATAATTTATTTCATGTATCTCTATGTAGAATTCATTTATCTATCCCATATCATGTTCTGAGATGGCGTGATCTTGATGTGGAACCTATTTTATCTGTGAGTGGACTACCAGTCATGGTTGTTGATACTAAGACCAATATAGTTCAAGGGGAGATGATACCGCTAGTTCGTGTGATTTGGAAGCATGGTTATAATTCTTATAAGATGAGAGAGATGGAGACCCTCATGGGAGAACAATTTCCTTGACTATTAATTTGGAGGTTTCTTCTTAGGCCTTTTGGGTATAGATAGTTCCTATGGTGGGGATTTTGTAACATCCCTTTACTATTTCAGATGTTTATAAAACTTCTTATGTTAAATGATGAATATCTTTTGTTAAATGGGGGAAATTTATTTATCATTGAAAGTTTTTTTTCTCAAACCCCTAGCAGAATGGTAAAACACCTATTGGGCACTCTATAATATTTAATTAAATATTATCTACGTTAAACATTGAGTAGTTATGTTTTTCAAAGACATTAAAAATCAAAGAAAAGAAGGAATAAAAAATATTAAACAAAATATATTCATTGGGCACTATTTATTCAATATATTGGTATATCTCTGAAAAATCCATCGTTTGAGAAATTAGAAACCACTTTTATGTCTAAAATATGATGTTTACCCTATGAGGGGTATAAAATTCAAAGGAACCAGACATTTGGATGTCTCACTCATGATATAAAGTTATCAAATAATATTGAATATATTATTTATTTAAAATAATTCAATATCTTCCAAATAGTGTGAAGTATGAGAAATCTGAGACCACTGATTTCTCCAAAATGGATGTTTTAACCTATAAGGGGTATTACTTTTGTATGAATAGAGATTTTGGATGCCTCTATTTCAAAAATAACTCCATTATTTTATTAATTAATTAATATGACATATATGTAATAAAACACCAATATATCTAAAACAGGGCATCATATGAGACATCAGAGACCACCGTTGGGTTCTGAATGAGGTTTTCACCCTAGAGGAGGTATAAAATTAGACCACAATGGAAGTTCAACATTATTTATTTTTTATATTAAATAATTGATTTTATTAATTTCATTTAATTAAAAATTTAATTAATAATATCGGATTCAATATTTAATCTCCCTTAACATTCTCACCTAACACTATTTTCACACTGTTGGAGTTTCAAAAATTTTGGTTTTAAATTGTTTTCAACTATTTATATTATCAAAGAATTAATGAGCTGTTTTTAAACATTTTTTTGGATGATAGATACCTTTTGGTTAAATTTTCATTAATTGGGGATACACAAGCAGTGTGGGTATTGAAATACCCATTTGATTCTATATTCATCCTTGGTTGGCCCAACTGTAACCATGCAGTCTCGACTATCATTCATGTGTGACTGATGAATCTATTTCATTCATCCACCTAAAAAATATTCTTCCACGGTGGTGGACCTGTATATGGTTTTGTGTGTTGTGCTTGCGAAAGAGAGATATAGGTTTGTAGATTAATTTTATTTCTTTTATTTAATTATTTCTTCATTTATATAATTCAAAAGAAAAAATATTATAGAAAAAACCATCCTTGAATTACCAATATATAATTACACCTTTTTTAGATGATTCCATTAGGAATTAGATATTTGATAATCTATCATTATAAAAGGATAATTTTAAGGAAATAATCACATGGATTTATTCTGAATATTATCTAAGGGTAATTTTGAATAATTAGCGATGGTTCAATTCATATAATAATAAAAATGTAACTGCATAATATTATCAAAAGAAATTTTTTTATTAAATGATAATCACTTGGGATTATAAAGGTATAATAAAATGAAATTAGAATAAGATAATTTCATTAATTTATCGATGGTTATTTTAAAAAAAAAATAAAAAAGGATATCTGCAAGAATGAATCAGGGGACAATGACACAATATTATTATAAGGTATATATAAATCAATTTACCAAATAATAATTTCATCAAATTATCATTAGTTAAATTAAAAAAGATAATTCATAAATACTAACTATTAGTATATAATTAATTGATTAATAAAATTAAAAACTATAAAGAAATTATTAAAAGATAAATATTGAATATTTGTCAGAAGATAATTGCTAATAATTGTTGAATGATAATTGCAACGAATTATCAATGATCAATTTCATGGAAATATTAAATATAATTTTTAATTTTTTTATCAAATGATAATTAATATAAATATCGAGTTAGAATTATGAGATTATCAATGTTTGATTACTAGTATTATTAAAATGATAAATATGAGTTTATCAAAGATAATTATTCTTATGATGAATATTATATGTGAATGTGTTAATATAATATGATAATATAATGATTATCCTGGAGAGAGAAAATGTAATCGAATGTACTATATTAATTCTTTGTGAGATAAAATAATTTTTTTGGTACTAGGAACCCATGAAGAATGTCGAGTATTGGTGTATCGATGTATACGATAAAATGTCATTAAAAGGTTTATTGAACGACACTAGGTGTATTATAATTTTCCCCATCATCGGTGACCTTGAGGTACATGGTTATTTTCCGAATAGCCAAATTGATTATCGTTGTACTTATTGATTTATTTAGAATACTAAATTAAATTAAATTACATAACTTTCTTTCAATTGATGTAAGAAAATCCAATCCCTTTGAATTGGAATATTTTAATTTCTTTTCACACGAAAATTTGGAAAACCAATAATTCCTTTGAATTGGGGTGGTTGTTTCATGAAATTGGATGATTTAAATTGTTGAATTTAAATTATGGATTTGATGTAAATGATTTCAATTAAATTATTAAATTTAATTGTGTAAATTAATTTTGAAATAATGGAAATCGATTTTATTGGAATTCATACTATATAAAATGGCTTAAAATGATTTTATAGAACCCCAGTTGTTTAATATTATAACAAGGTATGTTTTTTAATAAATCCTATTTGTTTTTAAATGGAATGAAATTTTCACTTTTTAATTGGGAGAATGGGATTTATCATATTTTATACTGTATTAAAATAGTTTTCCCTTATTGTAAGAGCGCATGAAATCCTTAGATATCTAGTGAGTTAATTTTATACAATCAACACAATGAAAATGTTGGAAAACATGCTTTTGGTAGGTCACGTCCCTGATGGGATGGTAACGAGTCTCTTTTGGAAACTATCATAGAGATGTATGTTTGCACCTTTTTCTGAGTTCACTTATAGGGTATGGAATCTTATACCTTTTGAATACTATCATACATTTTGGAAGATGTCCATGTTGCTCACTTGCTTATTTATATTTTAGATATAAATGTGTGCAACTATTTGTGAAGTACATTAAATGCATGTTGAATTTATATAAACTATTTTATATATTTTTTTTTTCATACACCATTATTTTAGAAATACTCTATCATTTGAAAAATCATTGCTAAAAGTATTTATTTCCATCATTGGAAAATGTATAGCATGTTTTGTTTAAATATGATTTGGAATTTCAAAAACCGTTTATTTGATAATTGAATTCTTTTATTTGAATAATCATTATTTGGCATCTGTTGTGGAATCATTGATGGTATATTAAGGGCATTGGGAACACACCCTACATTTTCCTTGAGGTTTTTGAAGAAATTATCCATCCAGGTTTGAGAAATCGGAAGGGATCTCATAATAGTGGATCTAACTGTTGAGCTTTAGTCTGGTTGAGTTATGTCCTTAGGGTTCATGGGGATGTTTTCCCATTTTTTTTTTCATTTTCATTTATTCCAATTTGTATTCTGGTACATTCATCTCAGTGGATTTTCTTTTGTTATGCATACTAACTTGATTTATTTTCTTCCGCATTATTGGGGGGAAAATCGTTCTCACTAACATGTTGTGCGATGAAAGGAGTTAGTCGCCGACATGTGGGGATCGAGAACAACCTTCAAGCTATGTTAGGGCTATCTTGGTTATCCGGTTTCCAAGGAACCTGGTCTGGTTCATGACATTATAGAATGACTACATCTACATATCTTACACAAAATGTCATATATCTCAATTTTATAAAAATATAATATTTGATTATTAATAAATTAATAGTGAAATAATTATAATTATGTAATGTAAAAAATTAATTTTATAAAACTATGGGATATTTTATGGATAATTTAAATCATTATATTCTAAATCCCCTTTTTTTTATTTATTTTTAATTATATGAAATGAACAGTGTCAAAATTGTTAAAAAAAGATATTTTATGAATTTAATATTTTACTAAATTATTTAAAAATTATATATATGTTGTGATAAAAATTGGTTTTTTGTGATATGGTAATTAAATTCTAATTTATGATCTAAATTTTACTTTAGTAGTAAAAAAACATTACCCATTAATATAGAAAATTTTGTTACCCTGGACAAACATACAATTAGTTAACTAAGGGTTACTCAAAATGATAAGGTTTTAAATGACTGAGAATGAATTTATTATAATGTATCATTTTCAATCTAGTTGAATTATGACTGAGAATGAATTTATTATAATGTATCATTTTCAAAATTCAACTAGTTCCCCCACCTCAATTGTAAAAGGGAACCACATCTGTCACTTATTCAAATCAATCTTATCATTATATATTAACCAAAATATACAATTTATATTTATAACCTTCCATATACACATTTTAGAAGATTGGTTATTCCCAAAATACTAATAGTATTTCCCCTTGGAGGATACCTAAGTAGTCTTTTCTAAGAAGATTTAATCCCATAAAACGATAACATTATTCTCAAAAAGAATTTTACTTCTTTATATCCATGGTATATATAAGAAAATAATAAAATAATTATGACAAAAATCCTTAAATTTTATTATGGTTTGGATGAATCCATTACACTCAATTTTTCCATCAAATGTTAATTGAAAGTATCACCCGTGCGTACGTACGACTTATCGTCTCCACATAGAAAAACAATTCATTTTTCATCACAAAATTTTATGGATCGGTATTTTTATGGGTTTATAATTTATATATTATTTTAGTAATATAATTATTGTTCTTGAATAATAATAATATCATATCTACCTTTTTTCTATTCAATCCTTTAACAAACGATAATATTTCACGTGTGTACCTGTGGACTACCACCTCCACAAAGAGTTGTGATTTGTTATTCATTTATATTGTACATGAACGGTAATGAGGATGAATTTGATAAATATATATGATATATAATATATAATAAGTATCATGTAAATTTTAATCAATATTTAAACTTCTTTCTTTACATCTGTTGAAAAATGAAAACAACATCCATGTATATTTATGACCTACCGTCCCCATCAAAGATGTAATTAGTTTCATTATCTCTATCATATATTAAAAAAAATATATTTATATAATGAAAATATATATTATTTATGTTATTATAATATTATTTATATGATTAAACCATGATAAATGTACATGTACTAGAATTACTAAATTTATATAATCATGATAAAAAAAACAGTTAACTCCAATAAAATCATTAATAAGATATCACTGAAAATATATGGTGATGAAATGTTATAAAGGGTTTACAAATGATATTTTTTGTATGAAAATATCCCTATTATAGAAATATAATAAATTTAAATTTAGTGTATAGACTCTCAATGTTGATTCGTAGCATGTATTTCTCGAGATAAGGGTTTACATCACAATCTCATAAATATTAGAGATATTTTAGGTCTATGTCTCCACTATGTAATATTTCTTATACATATAAATGGATTATAAAAACTCAATTTATTTTAGCATTATTATGGGGTTTGTAAAATAAATTTTTATCCATTTTTTAATAATCACAATAAATTATTTGAAAGGAATATTTTATTGTTTTCTAAATGAATTACTTTGTAGAATATTTGACCAAATCATAGAAGGAATGATTTTTAACTTATACAGAATGAATGAATTTTCTTGAATTCAAGAATAATTTTTTTATAAAGCTTTATTTATAATATTATAGGGCTCTTTTCATAAAAAATAGTTTCATTTATAATTTTGTGTCTTTTTTAGAAGAATTTTTTTTAAATAAAATTTTAATTTCCTCAAGAATAATTCTAAATGATCTTAAAAAGTAAACATTTATTATTAATAAAAATTTAATTTTTAAATGTTAAATCGATACCGTATTTACACTTTATGTAGATGATTTATATTTATGAGGAAAATATGAAATATTTATGAATCCCTTATCTTTTCATGGGTCCTCCAATGATTACTGATATATGGTGTTTTGGAACCCATAGGTATGAATTTCATTATGTAATGTGTGGGACATATATCTACCACTTATAAATTTCATAATGATTGATATCTCATGTTATATATATGACTATAATGGATATATATACATGTTTATTATGAGGCTATATAAAGTACGATAGTATTTCCAATAAACCTTGAGTACTACAATGATTTGTGGTGTGAAACCATTCCTTTATGATATATTTCTTATGTAATTTAATGATTTATTTCATAACCTATTTTTATTAACATTGATATGTAGCTTATGGATTTCAAATGTTGAGATCATGTTCTTATACCCTTTTGCAAATGTTCGGGTAATGTGATCATCAATATATCCCTTTTCCCTTATTATGGATCTATGTTATCCTTTTTCTTATGCGTCCCTTTCCAAGGATACGAATAAAGATTTAATGTATGACATGTATAAGAAGGGATATAGGTATAGAAAAATAAGTGGGAGAGGATGTAGATATTTTATGAACTAAATTTTTTAAGTTTTAAAGTTTCCATATATACTAGACATAAACTATTATGAAATGGATCTAATTTATATTTAATGAGTATTTTAATATTAGGATTTTATATCTATTTATCAATGTATGGGTATATGTTTTAGGTATTAGGGTATTCTTTAGTTAACCATTGGGAACTTAGATGAAAAACAATATTAATAACACTATTGATAATTCTATGTATAGGATAAAATCCAAATATTTTGTTAACTATCAAGAATGTCTTGAGATAAAACTATTATTTCATAGTGTATGTCATAATAATATATATATCCTTTATATTATTTTTCAGTATTATATCCTTTCTCACCATGATTATTTTTTCTAACACTACTATTTTTGGTTTTACTGAATAATTCGATTCTAAAATAATATTGATAATGATGAATGATGTTGAGAATGAGTTGATTGTACTTATCTAAAAAAGAATTTTATTAGAGATGGAATGAAAAATATTGTTTTATTTCTCCCACAACAATCTACATATATTAATAAAATTTATAATACAAATGTGAATACAAGGGAAGAAATTTCTTTTGTGCCCTTTTTTGAAGAAACAACCACTTTCATTCATTGGGTCATTTGATCTGCTATTTGTTGACAAATGGATTACTACCAATGAAAAAAGTATTTTCTATTATCCATAATTTAAAATATGAAATATATTTTTTTCTTTTATATCATTTAGAGGTATAATGCAACCAGTGTCGTACTTTTATCAAGAACAGAAGACAATATGATGAAATTGATTCTATGGAGTTGGATTAAAATAAATTATTATTTATTAAATAGAAATTTTATCATATTATTTGTATGAATGAGGATCAACAATTCATTGAGTTTTAGATGAATAATGTTGAATCTATTATTACATATGAGGATATTTAAACAATACATTCATGTTAATCTAATAGTGTTATCAACAAACCTAAAATTAAGGTTAATCAAATTAGTAGTGGATTTAAATAATGTCTCAAAGGGGAATTATACACATTGAAATTTATTAGGTATGATGAAATTTTTTTTGTTCTATAATAATGGAAATTTATATTATACTTACACATTAATCTTATAGTTTTAAAAACCAAATAAAAATAGAATTACGAGTAAATTTTAATAACTATAGGGAGAATACGATGATCATTCCATTCTTCTTGAAATGTGGAAAGAAACCTAGGGAAAACATTCTTTAGGGAACTATTAAATGTTTCAAGTGTGGAAATAGGGTCATCTAGCAATAAAATATCGAATTAATGGGAAGAAGATGAATAATGAAACTAATAATAAGAAATATCCACATAATAAAGCACCCACACTGTAGTGTTTTAAATTCATGTAGTATGTGAATTTTTCAAATAAGTTCTCAAATCCACTGGATAATGAAAAAAATTGTTGTAACAACCTCTTATTCCCACAGATAATTGTAAATTTAAGGAAATCACTATTTATAATGAGTGGTATGATAAATATGTGGTGAAAAGTAATCTTACATTCCATTCTAGAACTTCTAATATATTACATAATATATGATCTGACCACTCATTTATATTTAAATACATTACCAAAGTTATTACATTACCACATCAAAAATTAGATATTAAGATAGCTATATGAACCTTTATAGTTTGATTATTACATCCCATGTATATGATTCTTCTGTGATTTATGATTTTGGGAATGCTTTTTATAAAATAATTTCATTCTTTCATTATTTGAATTTTATTCCATTCATTCCATAGAGATTGTTTTTATACATAAATAACACATCAATTTTCATGGAAGGGAAATTATATTTGATATTTTGAACCAACGGTTGATCTCATATCAGTGTGACAAAAGAATTGATCATCATCTGGAAAATAAATCATTTGTAAGGGTCATGATTCCTACTAAAATATGGTGTACATCATAGGTGATGGCAACAAACTCAAAATCTATGATAATTATATTATGTGGGTCTTTATTAAATTTTGTTGGAAGATATTCCAAATTTTCACTCACATTGTGAAGTTAGTTTTCAATATAACTCATAAATAGTGCTACACTTATTTTCAAGATTATATATAGAATCGATCTGATTGAGTTTTTATAAAAAATAATGAAACTCCTATAGAATATATAAAATTGATTCATTCATGCTACAACATCTCCATGGGGGTTTCCTTCAATTTTTTTAATAATAATGATTTATTAATGTGACTTTACATTGATTATTGAGAACATAATAAAATCACCATTAATAATAAGTATTCTCCCCCCCAATATTGATATTGTTTTTAATCATCTTTGTGGAGCTTATAATTTTTTCAATATTGATATTTAAATATGATATAATAAATTGATAGTAAAGAACATGTATATACAAAATATAGTCTTCTATATATTTTATAAACACTTTTAATATGTATTGATTCCGTTTGGTCATAATAACCACCCCAATTTCTTCCTGAAATTATTGAATAGAGTCTCTATAAATTATCTTGATCATATTTGGGTAATATTTGTAGATGATATTATAATTTATTTAGAGATCAAGGATGATCATGAAATTTATTTGAAAAATATTTTAATGACCCTAAAGAGTTGAAGATTTTTTAAAAATATACCAACATTGAATTTTGGATTCAAAATTATTCATTAATGGGTCTGATAATCTCAATTGAGGGTATATAAATAGACCATAGTTGACATATGTTACAAAAAATTTATCCAAACTAACAACCATGATAGATCATTTGTTTTTATGGTTTGAATAGATATTACTTGTCCATGGTTGGGAATTTTTTAGGGCTATCTAATCCACTCACCATGTTAACATATAAGGGAGCCATTTTTTAGATTGATGAATGTGGGAAATATTTTTAGGAAAATAAGAGAAGGCTATTATACTAAACTATTATTTATCTATTATACAATGGATAACAGTTTTTAATTTATAGTGATCCATATAAGAATGTAGTTGTATGTTTCATCATGATTAATTACACAGTTTTAAAGTATGCCTCATCAAAAATGGCAGTTCGTGATAAAAATTATGTAACTAATGATTTGAGGTCAGCTATCTGAATTTTTAAATTAATTATGTTGATATATTATCATATTTGAGAAATGTGTGAAATATATAATTATCAGAAAAATTAAAGAATATTTTCACTGATAAATAGATGAACAAGGTCCAAATATGATTATTGGAGATAATTAAATGATGGAGATTTTATATAAATTAACACCATTGGATATAGAATAAGGTGTAACATGCTCTGAGTGAAAAGGATCCTTCTTGTTTATCAATTATGGGGATAAAAAAAGATCAAATATTTCAGGACATACAATGTATGAATCTTGAAATCTTGAAGTAAGGGGAGAAATATTATCATTCTTAATTGGGTATTTAACCAAAGATACATGTGATTATTATAAAGGCTTATAAGGACGATGTAGATCCACACAAAAAGATTAGAAATGTTTCTGAGTCAAACAATAATTTTGATAGAACAATATGGTTCATGATCCTTGCATGGGATCCGTTGGTGAAAAGTTTGATAAAAGACGTGATAGATAAAAATATTAGTCCATCACTCTTTGATAGTTTGAGAAAATTAAAGATTTGTAGATAATTGAAAGAGTGTTTCTAGTGAATGGAATGAAGAGATATATTATAAAGTATATTTTTTGGTGCTTGGTATTCCAGAATGTGAAGACTAAGTGGTTGAATTGTAATGGGATGTTACAACCATTACCCATACCTGAATGGAAAATGGAAAATATATCCATTTATTTTCTAATCACACTATGAATAACATATATAGGGAATAATTCTGTTCGGCTTCTAGTAAACCTCATCATAATTTTAGTATTGATCATTTATATTTGAGAAGATTTATCTCCTAATCAAATAACTCGAAATTGTATAACTTTATGTATTACCCCTATTAATTGTATTTATCGATATATGATTTTTAGCTCAATGTTTTGGAGAATTTTTCAATAGGATATAAATAATGTGTTTTATTTCCACACTACCTTTCGCCCTCTAACTGAATTTTGTATAATTAGACAATTTAATCTAGAATAGATTTTTATATATTTCACTATGGATTTAAAACGTTTGTGGGATCAAAACCTTCAATTTTTTGAATTTTCATAAAAACATTACACTAACTCAATCATTAAAATGGTTAAATATAATGACCTATATTTATGGATGTGTATAACTCTAACATTATAGAATCTCTATCCTGGATGCCACTCAATAGTTCCCTGAGGTCAGTTGGCCACATGACCTGAAGTATATCTCCCCGAATTCCAGAGGTTGTTGACCAACATCAACGTACTATGATGTGTTGTGGGGAGACTATGACCTCATAGATCAAATTATAAATAGATTTAAAATATAATTAGAAATATAGGAATCATAATAATATGAAGACAACATTATAAAAAGTAAATAACCAAAACAGAGTAAACAAGATAACAGGGGAAGAATAATAATAATATATGGCATAAAAGTGATGATGATTATTTCATAAGACTACATAAAGATATAAGTTCTATTAAAATGGTGGTATACATATAAAAACATGTTATCAAAAGTATAAAATGGTAATCTTCTATAATAACATCTCAAGGACAGGCTCGATCCTCATCCCCCATCTCCATCCTTAGAAGCAAGAAAATATATTTGGAAGTATCACGCATCCCTTTATACATTGTTTTAGTCAAAATATAAACTCAGGTATCAAACTGTTCCCAAGAAGGGTGTTAGATAATAACCTTAGTAGGACAGCTCACATTTCCTAGACCTTTCATTTTCCTGATAATAATAAAAAATAATGGGTCAATTATAATAAATGAGAGGGAAATAAATAATCAACAATAAAAACATGGTCTGGGTTCTTAAGAGGATAGCCAACCCATATTACCTATTTACCCTTGGTCATGATTTTTTATATGGAACCCATGTCGGTCATAAAGTATATAAAATATTACAGGGTAAAAAAGGAAATTAATGAATCATACCCACAAGATTGTGCATTGTCTTGGGGTCTCAATATCATGTCATCACATGAGTATACTAGAAGGTAAGAAGAATTATCACATGTTCATAAAAAATATCGTATAAACATAATGGATTCATATCATATTATTCAAAAAAACAAATACAATGTAAGCTAATTATTCATTATAAACATGAGGTGGAGTCCCATGCCCATCCAAGGTGATCTAAAATAATCCCAAATATTTCATTGAAAACACATGATATATCCAATACCACAGATCTTGTCCAAGGTGATATAATATAAACACACGTATCACTATGAGAAATGGTAACCAATGAGTCTATCCATGGTATCACAAAATGGGACATGGTATCACCAATGTCACACCCAATAAATTAAAAAATATTTTATTTTATTATTCCCTGGAGTTTTATTTTCTCATTACCATTTGAGAATATTTGTGGTATATTTTTTTGGACTATTAATAATTTCAGTGGATTTGGGTGGGTGCTTGGGCACCGCACACTAGTGGTAATCATGTGGTTGGCGCATGTGACCAAGTGATTTTCGAAAATTTAAAATAAATAAAATATTATTAAAATAAAATAATTGAAATGTCTAAACAGTAATAATAATATTATAATTATACAGGTAGATAATATTATTATTATTATAAAAAGTGTAATTAAGAATTTTTTTTAAAATGTTATTAATGTTTTATTACTTAATAATGAAATGAATATTAATAATATTATCATCATTATTATTAAAATTATTATTGTTGTTGTTCTTGTTGTTTTATTTTTTTACTGTAATTACTGCTACCCTTTCCCCTAATGGCGTAAAAATCATTTTTCCCTTCCACCATGCGGATCGTGCCTTCCCCTACCCATCGCTTGTGTAGCATGAGCTGTCATTTCCCCCTTTTTCCTCTCTTATGTGACCTATTTGCACCACTCCTACCTTTGGTTCCCTCTTCTTCTCTAGCCAGCCCTCCTTTTGACGATGCATTATAATGGCTCCACTCCTTCTTGTGCCTCATCTCCCTCTAGTGCAAGGACCTCCTTAGTCGCCCCCCTATTCAGCACACCACCACCTCTAGTGCGCCACCCTCTTTTAGTGGTGATGACTCATCTCCCCCGGTGTGATTTTGTATAAAATTTTGAGGTTTTTTTCACTTTAGCAGAACCCTACATGTTAGGGTTGATTTTTGTCTCATTTTTCCTTGGGTCTAGGGATTTTAGTTGCTTTTCAGTGGCTTCTTTATCCTCATATGGGAGTTTTGTCCCAATCAGACACCTTCGAGTTAAGCATTTCCATCACTTTTCATTATAGTGCAAACCTTTGGTTCTTAGATGTCTTCAATTAAATATTAAATTTATTTTTCTCCTTGTTTATAATCATGGTGAGATCATTATGATATTTTTTATGTTATTATAATATTTTTAAAATGGGTTTCAATTTGATTCTTGGTTTATACTAACTATCTTTTATTTAGTGCCCAATTTTTTCTCAATAATTATTTTTGTATATGATTTGAACCTTGAAGATGTTTAAGAATACCAATTCTGGTATTTTTATGTTAACTAATTTTTTAAAAAATAACTTTTGAATTGAATAATCAATTATTCCTATGTATGAACATATCCAATGTATTTGGATAAATTTAATTTTTGTTTTTATATTGAAATATGATGTTTCGTGTAGTGTTTTCCTTATAATGGTTGGGATAAAATTGTTGGATTGTGTTCTGGGATATTATATAGGGCATATGAATTTTAAGGATTTGTTCGGTTTGGAAAACATTTGGTGTTCCTATAACAATTGGGTTTGGGTGTTTCTATGGAATTTTTGAAAGTACCATTTGATGTTGGCATATCCATGGGTGCAAAGAGAGAACCCATGGATGTGCATTCAACTAAATATATTACCCTAAAAATAGTGTTTCCATATAACATTGATTTTATTAATAGATATTTTGGTTTTCGAGTAACATCACGATTCATTTTATTCTTTAATACTATTTTAGGGATTCATGTTTTTTTAGATTCATGTGTATTTTTCATAAGGAGTTGTGATCTGGTTTGAAGGATCACTCACAATTTCTCAAGAAAGGATGTGTAAATATATATAAATATATATATATCTTCAGTGTGAGAGTTATCTCATTGATCAGGGAACACACTAATCATATTAAGGATACACACACACACACACACACATATATATATGTATATATACATACATATGGAAGTGTGTGCGTGTGAGCGAGCTGGCTACTACTTGAGTAAGAAAGCTTTGTCTTGGCCATCTTTGAAGATGGATATCCTATAAACAATCCTTTATAATTTAAGATCCATTAGTTTATTTCTTTTCACACACTCTTTGATTTATAAATATGAAAATATGAACCTATGATTAGATTGCCTAATGTGAAAATAGTTTTGTAATCCTTGTTTTGAAAAAACATGAATTATCTGGGTAAATATCACAGACCCAGTGTGTAGTTTAATTCCCAGTTGGTATTTTTGAGTAATTTGAAATTTAGAATGAATGGTTTGGATTTGTATATATACTGGGAAGATTTGAAATGGGGATTAAGGTTTCTTTTATGGGTTTCCATTACTAATTTTGTTTTTATAAATATATTAATGTTGGATTTTCATTTTTTTGCAATGTGTCGTCAATAAATGGACCATTTGGTGCTTTTTTATGACAAGGTTAGTTTTCAAGGTGTAATGGAAATATTATATGTAGTTATTTTATGTGGTTTCAAAACTGAAAATAGCGTGCTTACACTTTTTTTAATGAAGGATTTCATGTTTGATAAATGTTAGTTTAAGGAAATTCATAACGGTCCATTTGAAAACATGGTGAAATTGATAAAAATGTTTATTTTGAAAAACTTTTCTTGATGTTTCTCAATATTGGTCTAACCATAATGTATGGTGTGTACATGTTTTGTAATCCTTGTGATCCATTATCAATCTCTCTCAATTAGAACCCTTTGTGTTATGTTAATTCTATGGAATGAGATAAGTCATTGGGAGACACAAGGTGAGACCTATATTGAATATATATATATATATATTCAATGGATGCACATTTGGCATCAGTTGGCTCATGCCCATTATATAAATGAGACATGGGAACCTAGAATATTGAGATAATTTTCTAAGAATAATTGGTTCACTTGTTGTGGATTTACTAACTAGTAGCCCATAGTAGGTGGATATATCATGGTTTATTGCTATGGGATTGGCAACCCCAATCAATCATCAGTTAGGATTACTAAGAGTTTAGGTAGTTTTTATTTTTAAGATGTTTCATATGCTACTAAGGATTGTGTCTCATGTACATTATCGATTATTCTTTATCTCCAAAGTTCACCAATGTCAATTAGCATTAATATCTTGTAGTAAATAATGTGATAGTTGTAAGAATATTTTAAATTCCCTTGTTATATAAATATTGAAGTGTATTCTTGTGTATTTTTTACATCGAAGTGACGTGTTGGTTTCAAAATTCTTTTGAGAATGGTTTTAAAGTAAAAGTGTTTTATAATATTTATTTCCATATAAATGAAATCAGGACTTCCATTTTTAAAATATGTAATGACACACTAATAGAATGAAGTTGATTTTGGAAAAGAATAAGGGAAATGAGTTTTATTTTTCTTCTGAGTAAAATTTGTAATAAATAATAATTTTATATATTTTAATTCAAACATAAAAATAGAGATTTCATTTATTTTAAAGGAAATGCATGGGAGATAGTTTATCAGGATATCATACACAGTTTTAATTCTAATACCAATACTTTATCTTTGTTTTTTACATTCATATGCTACTTATTTCTTGAATTTGGTCACCATAGTGTGACATTGGTTTGACTCTAATGATGTCTTGTAGGTCCATATGGAGGTATATATAATTTTATTTTCTCTCCACTGATAGTGTTTATTTCCATTATTCTGTTTTTATTTATTTGATTGTCTGTAATGTATGAGAAAAATCATTCCCTGTTACTTTATTTTGATTCCTAATAATAATAACCATCCTGAGGGGATCGAGAATTCCATATAGGCATTATCATGGACTGGCTCAGTTGACATGTTCTGGTTTGACCCTGGTTCGTATGTGACAACCCATGGAAACACATACCATTCTTTCCAAAAGGTCCTCACAATGTTTGTCCACTAGGGAATAGAGAGCACTATGGAGTATAATAAATTTCTTAGGAAATCATACTAAGTAAAACCAAACAATCACCGCTGGTGCATTGGGTAATAACCCATTGATAATGATAATTCCATCCATGGGTACTTAATAAATAACCCACATTCAAACCTAGGTCTTGTTAAGTTTCAAATCAGAAATGGAATACATAATAATCAATGCATTTATGAATTCTAACCAACAATAATCATAGCAATATCACATGATTCCACTGACAATACTATGAAACTACACACATCAGTCTTTGTCACATTTTATATAGAAAAGAAATTAACATTAAATAAGAGTGTGAATGTTATGAGGAATAAGATACATGGTAATCATTAAACAAGTCCATGTGAACACATGTAATTTCAATTTCCCAAGACAAAAAGTTAAAAAATCATTTCATATTGTTCTAGACACTAATAAATAAATACTAAAAAATGAGATATAATCAAGGCATATATCATCAACATTCCTCTTAATAATATGTCAGTAGTGAAATTTATAAAACCTCAATCTATCAAACATGGTAAAGTATCACATTCCATTCAAACCCTAAAAAAGATAAATCCAATGCACTAAATAATTCATAAACATTTGGCATGATATATGATTTGAGATGTCACATTTTATTATAAATAAGAATTTATGAAAAGTCTTTAGAAGAATGCACATAGAATAAACTTGGAAAATTCATTATAATACCAAAATGATGGAAATATTTCAGCCAAAGAAACATCATGGGTGTTAATTATATACTAAACAAAAAATAGGCCAAAAAAATATGTTTAAGCTTAGGAATTATAAAGCGGAACACTATTAACAATATATTTCTCATTCAAATCATCGTAATAAAATCATTGAATTATGAATGTGTTATAAACAACTATGATAATTTCCACATTTTAAACAAAGGAAATATAGATCGTTTAATTCTGCTCCCCCAATGGGGTGATAAAATCTAATTTGAACACCCTATGCATGGGTTTCACATCACAGTATTGTCCCAATGTTCAAAAAAATAAGCTAGTCATTTTAATAGTAGATAACAACCTTCACCAAGAAGTTCAAAATGGGTGAAACAACGAAAGAAATCCAAAAGCAATGAAAAAAAGGATAAAAGAGAGGATTCCCTATCAATGTTGCGGTACTAAGAATATTTGGAATCAAGGATTCATTCAAACAAAAATGGATAAAATAAATATATTTCGGAAACCAAATAATTAGTTCTAAATCAATCGCATAAATATATCTCAATGATGTTTGGAGAAACCAAGAATTCAAGGATTCCATATGAGAGAGCTTAACTAGATGGTTTTATTACATTCAATGGTGAAGATATTAGAGGGTATTTGAGGGAGATAGTGAAAAACCCCAAAGATGGAGGATATAGGCGTTGACGTTCTTATTAGGGGAGGATATCCTGAGTGATCGGAGGAGGAGAAAGAGGGGTTGTTTTAAAATAAATCCTTAAAAATAAATTAAATGTTTATTAAAAAATAGGTTCTCCATGGTTTGGCACCATGGTTGGGCAATCCATGCACCAACTTGGTGGTAGATTCCACTCAACTAGGGAATAGTGCTTGGTCAAATGCACAATTTTAATAACCATGCACTAGTCTTATGATAACTCACATCCCATGATCTTCATACGACCAATTGGTTTCTTCTAACTGTGTTTCCGAATCTGTTTTCCCCCTATTTGGTACACCATATTCATACATGCCTTTGATGCACCAGATACCTCCATTTAAAGACTTGTATTCAATCTAGGTACTATATTAATAAATTAAAAAAAATAAACACTTCATACCTTTTGAAAAAAAATTGTACATTACAACACCCTATCATTAAAAGAACTTTCCCCTCAGCTTTTCATCGTAGGTTAGTATGAAATCATCTGAGAAATGTTATGAAAACTACACATGTTCATCAAACTCCAAGTCCTATGTCTCATACTGAACATGTTTGTGCATCCATAGAACTCATAATAAATAAACTGACAGTCCTAAGAGAACCATATTAATGTGGTCAACGATACGGATTAGATTTTCCTAAAAGGACACATCAGCCTCAAGCTCGATATTTTCAGGATAAACAAAATGATACATGACTGAATGATACTTTCTATGATTTGAAATGTGAAATACCTCATGAATGGCATGATTACTATTGGGTAATAACAACATATTGGCTATCAACTAACTAGCTACATAATCTAGAGAGTTCCAACATGTCCCATGGATAACATTCTTCTTTTACTGATTCATTTGTGTCCCAAATGAGGATATACTAAAATAAATAATAAATGTACCACCTAAAATTATAAAGGTACAAAAAGATTATTGGTATATGACTTCTTCATTGTCTGAGGTATATCCATATGCTTCTAAATTAGCTATACATTTTCTTGAACATAATGAGGTCCCAAATGAACTACCTACCCTACCCTTAGCCAACACATGGTTGAACGACATGATCTACCATAAAGAGTCTCATAAAAAGTCATCTAAATTGTTTCATGAATGCTATTATTATTAGAAGACTAAAATATAAGAATATCCTTATACTTGGAACCTTAAAAATCAAAAATAATACAATTATCATATCCAATAACAGCTGAATCATCCTCTTAAAATGACCATTTATCTGAGGATGATATGAAGTACTCACGAGAACCATTGAACCCATTACCTTCTACAACCCTCTCCAGAAGAATGATGAGAACCAGGAATTTCAGTTTGAATCTATAGAATGGTGTTAACCATGAAGGGGAACTATCTCCCATATATATTGTCTAGCAAACACATTAATAGAGTAGTTCTCAAGGAAAATAATGATGTTCATGACTTGTTAAATATGTCGATGATCACCTATATTGAATTATTTCCTCAAATTGTCCTCAACAAGAATGTAATAAAATCATTGGTTACATCATTCCATTTCAATTCAATATTGGATAGAGGTTTTAGATTTTCATCGGGTCACTGGTGTTATTACTTCATCTATTGATAGGTGGACCACCGAGTGATGAATACCCATATCTACTTCTTTTTACTTGGCCACAGGTACTAATGATGCATGTCCTAATACATATTGGTGAAACAAGGGTGAACTTCTCAAACAGAGGCACAATATTCATTAATTATCTCTTCCCATTTATCTGAAGGCACTCTAAAATTACCATGTTAGATCATGTCCTCACTGCTATTGATAACCCCTCTTAAAGGTGGGTTCTATAATATGAAAATTTCTTTCAAAAGAAGTCCCTATGGATCAGATAACATTTTCTTATGGAGTCACTCCATAAAAGAAAAAGTCACTAAAAATGCTAATAGAACTAGTTTCTCATGTTGTCCTTGATCCTTGAGAAGCAACTCAAAAAAATCACTCTTCTACCCCTCACTGCGGTCCACTTGTACTGCTTCTGTCTAATTTCTATATCTCAATGAATCAGCCATGGAATTTTCATTACTAGGGTTGTAAGAAATATAAAAATAAAAATAACATATGTATTCTACTTACCCATTCTTCCATAGATTCATGTCTTGATATGTGGAGACATATATCATGCTTTCATGATCTCGTTAATCAATGAACCTCTCTCCTAGAAGATAGTGTGTGAAATAATGTAGAACATGAACTATGGCGGCTAGCTTGAGGTTGTACGTAGGAAAACTTTTGTTGTGGGACATTAACTAGGGAGATCAACATGAAATGACCCAATCATCTTTCATCAAAACGACACGTAGACCTATCCACAATGAATAAAAATAAATTGTACAACATTTATCTGTAATAAGTAGAAGAAGAAGGAGAGTTGAATTGAGTGTTCCATTTATCTCCTAAAATTCCATCCCATATGCTTCAGACCAAATTAATTGTACACCTTTTTTACTCAAGGCCATAAGAGGCACTACTAAGAGGGAAAATCCGAAAATGATTTACCAATAATAGCCCACAATCTATATGAAACAGTGTATATGAAATACTATATTGGGATACTCATCAGAAACCATGTGGCTGTCTTATCATAGGTCAACAAATAAAACCACCCTGAATATGATATGACCTAATAAGTGAACCTCACTAGTCCAAAAGTGTCATTTACTAAGCTTCACGTATATATAATTCTCTCATAGTGTAACCAAAACGGTCTCAAGATAGATGGCATGGTCGTGACTGGTACGTGAGTACACCAAGAATTAATCTATGAAGACTTCCATAAAGGAATAATAATAAGGGTGAAAACACTAATAAACCAATTCCCTGAAGGCTATCGTCATGTTCGTGAATCCAAATGGAACAACCATGTACTCGTACAAGACATACCATCTCTGGAGTGTTTTACATGGTATATATGATGGTCTCACATGAACCTGATGATATCCCAAACACTAATTGTAATGGGAGAAATTGGTTTCTTCACATATCCTGTTAAATAGGTGATCTATATAATGGAATGAATAATTGTTCTTCAATGTAATATGATTCAACTGTATATAATCCACAAACAATCACAGGGTACCATCCACCCTCTTGTAAAAAAGAGAAGTTGAGCCCCAAGGAAATATGATCAGTCTAGTAATACCATTATCTTTAAGACCTTCAAGCTAATTTTTGAGTTCTTGGAGAACTATAGGTGTCGTCTAATAGGGATGAATGAATACTAGTGCTACACCTAGAACTAGTAATATGGTGAAATAAAATTTGATTGATTATTTACTAAGAATTTTTAAATTTGTTTAGGAAATAAATATTTATTTCATAAATTAATTAATAATAATCATATTATATATTTTCGTTGAAATGTTAAAACTGGTCATATCTAAATAATCATTATTTTCATAGATTCAGTATTGAGCATCACATGTGTTATCAAAAAATATTTCAATTTTAATAAATCTGGGCATTAAAAAGAATTCCACATATATTCATGGGAAAAACTACTATAATGTGGACAACTATTATACTATGGGAGGAGTGGAATTGTGTTGAGATGAATATATTTACATTATAATCATATAATTTTTAGTGGTTTTTTTCTCAGCTAGTAGTTCATTGTGTCATGGTTTATTAATAGTGACCTAGTGGTATCAGATTCCCTAGTGACACCAAAATTCATTCAACTGAGATTTTTGGTGTGTAACTTTACTCTATGGTTTAGAGACACATTAATTCATACAACAATGCATAAAAAACACTTATGGAATGGATGAATTAAAATTTACAAATCCACCAAAATTCAACAGAATCTTCAATGATGGTGTAGTGTGGTCCTATACTGTAGAATCTCATTTTATCATTCAATAAAGTGTGGAGACCTTTTATTAATCCTCCCCTTTGGCATGGTCACTCACTCTATGGGATTTGGTCATATAGACTAGCTTTTATATAATATGAAAATTTACAAATTCCTTGGAATATATAATATACTATAGTGTAATCATTCATCATCTTCATTTTGAATGCATGTTTTATATCATGAATGGTGGTCCCACTCTTCTTTCTGGCATCATAGGTACTCCATACATGGTCGGCATCACTAGAAATCATTGTAATAATCCTCTAAATTATCTTTTACCAACTTTATTATATTCTTCAATACATCATCACCATCATCTTTATTCAACATCTAATATTTCTGTTCACTTCATGTTTTCTATAATATGTTCACATCAATTAATGCCTTCTATTATTGAAAAAAAATCAAATCCAATCCAATAATTTCAATATTTACACTAAAATCCTTATTTGGGGATTTTATTCTTACATTGAGTTTATGGTTGTCATAATGGATTCAACATTAAACACATTTATGAAATACCGTGGATAATTAAGCATGAAATTATGCCATTATCATGTTATTAATGTATGAGGTATTCCATAATTGGGAATGTAGGAGTACATTATGTTTCTAAAACCATTATTGACACCTATGAAAGATGTTATATTGACATCAGTTATTACAAGAGTGAGGGGAATTTATATAAAATAGAGAAAATAAAATATGTGATAACTCCGAATGGCCCAGGGGTCACCTCTTCCAATCCAAATAACGATGTGTCTGTGTGATTTCTACTTATCATTCATTATATTATGGAAATAATGATAAATATTGTAATCCATCTCATTCTACCATTTAAGGTGATTGTTCCTTCATATAACCCATTATTATTCATTGGGAATAAATATATATCCATTGAACTCACCTCGGCCATGAATAGTTATAAGTGTTACTCCAAATGTCCAATATTAATAATATCGCATTATTCTTATGTTGAATAAAATATTAGATTGGATGACTAAATTATAATATATCCCAAAATTCATGATTCTCCAAATATCACCACAAATAAAGAATGAAATGTTTGGGAACATATATTACCATTCAAATGGAATTCATGAAGCATGAAATTTCCAAAAATATTCCAAGTAATTATACTCTTGATAGAGTAGGAATTCAGGACATATCTAAATATTATGATAAAAATTTAGATCCATCTTGTGAACCCTTAATATTAATGAGGTGTAACATAATGATGATCCAATTTTTTATAATAATCTACCCCAAAAACAATAAATCAACATATACATTCGAATTTGGGAAATTAATAAGACTAATGAAAGAAACTAATTAGTGAATTCATAAATTTGAATCCACATGATTCATATATTACATTCCCTATGAGATAAAGTAACATTTTATATGGATCTACACTAGAATTCATGGTATAGACCCCCATGATTTTATTCATTGCCGCATTATAATATCCAAACATCATTTATACATGAATTTTATGAAGATATTGTATATATCACATTCTTCATTTTTGGGGGACAAATTGCATAGACAGATAAAAACTCATTTCAATTTAGAGTTTATGTACATGAATTTGATAACCAATATTAACCATTTCATAGAGAATTATAAAAGGATTAGTTCCAATAGATAATTGTGTGTTCTTAACAAGATGAAATTAACATATATCCACACATAAACGTTATAACCCATATTAGTGAAGATAATGTAATTCAATGCGGATAACCTAATAGTTAAATCATTTGAATGCTATGATAATTTAACGAATAATAATGTGGTGTTAAAGAGGTTTAATGTGTCATAGCCTCAAGATAAATCCACTAAAATACGTATTTTTTTGTTTCATTATATATGTTACATAGATTCATTATTCACTTCTGAGGTATTTATATCGATCGTAACAATACCAGGGTGGCCCTCATCATGATCCCTACAAAAAGATTTATGAGTTGGGAAGACTCAATGTGAACTTCTCCTACATGAGATGCCTCATAGTAAACATCACTAGACTGTGTTTTCTCATGAATAAACAAATGTAGAATATTATTACTTATTATCGATATGAATATTTCCATAATTCATTTGAAATCATAAACAATACACTCACAACCATCATTTTGACGTCTCTTATGTAAGGAAACCCCCTTATTCTTTATTTGAAATCTCTAAAGCAGAATCTTTGTAAACTCTTATCCCAATCATTGTGGTGGGAAATAGAGGAAAAATTATGTTACCTTATCCACAAAATTTAGTTATTTGGGTTTGAATGCAACACAGTCAAAAACAATTGTCCGACCCTAATTTGTATAGTGTAGAAACATCAACACTGCATAATGATTTATGTTTTTCACTTGGTATCGTATATCAAGAAATTATAGTATATATTCAATTTCCATTTATTAATTTTTTAATACCCCATGATTTTATGGTATGTCTATTTTAAAATGTAATCTTTTTAAAATTTTACATTGCACACAACACTTAGTATAAACAAACAATGAAATATTATTATAACCATGCCGTTAAATATGAGGGAAATGAATAGAAGTGAATAAAATAAGATATTAATTTATTATATATTCAATAAAATGTTTTTACATTAATATAGTATAATTTATTTTCATAAGATAATAATAACTCCATTTTTACATATAAAAAGGTATATCTTTCTAAGGGGAGTTCTTCCACCTTTGGATGTTGACCATATTATGAATCAAAAATTAGACACTTTTCTAAAATATATCTGATAAAATAAAAATAAATTTTAATATAGTAATTTCAAAATTTACTTTGGCTGAATTTTTGAAATTTTCTGATATGTTTAATGTTTTGATCAATAGTGAAAAATAATGGATTTTAATTGAAACCATCTTTTTCTATAAAATAGTTTATTGTGATTAATTAATTTTTTATTGGGTTTAAAGTATTATTATAAAAATTTTATATTAGTTAACCTAATTTATGATATTTTATTCAATTTATCAATTAATATTGATAAAAAAACATTTCAAACTTTTGAACATTTTCACATTAATAATTTTTTTATGGTTCCCCAAACATGATTTATTATAAATTAATTATAACCTGTTATGTGCATTGGATTTTGAAAAAAGGATTCAAAATTTTTGAATAATGATTTCCATATTTAATAAATTGGTTCCTTTTAATTGTGGACTATATGAATAATTACTTTAATAATTAATTTTTATTACCATGGTTAACGATAGATATGGTAATTGTGGGTAAATATAATTTTTTTATTATTAAAAAATTTCTTTAAATGTGTAATAATTGTATTGGAAGTATTATTATCGATAGAAAACAATAATGGGACGATTTTATGCCCTCTTTTATCCACTTGGATTACTTTTATCCTTTTATAGTTTTTTATGAAAACCGAATATGTCATACTCATGTTTTTAATAAGTATTAAAATTTAATTTTTTTTATTAAGAATATATATTCAAAAATAAATATCAAATTAAAATTTTTATTTCTTATAGTAATCATGATAATTTATTTAGAAATTTAATGAAATAAATAATGGATTCAATCTGTTTCACAATGATGATGCATTAATAGTTTATTTTATGGACATATATAACAAATGTTATTAAAAATAATAAAATAAATATAATTTGAATTAATTAATGCCATCCACAAATTTTGTTTATGTTATTACATTTTAGTGATTATATAAATGTTTATTATAATATATCATGTTGTTATGAAATTTTTAATAAGTCAAGTAATTAATAGTGTCAAAATTGACATTAAAGATATTTTAAAATAATTTATAGTTTATTAAATGATATAAAATTCATAAAAAATATTAAATTTAGCCACCATATTTTTATAAAGTTTCAGATTTCATCCATTACTCATTTTTGGTTCTTTTTAAATTTTATAGTATCCTTATTAACCTAGAAAGAGTAAAAGCACATGTTGTCGTGTTGAGAGAAAATTCTCTTTAGTACGGGTTAAAAATAAGTACGGTGAATAATGTGACATAAACATGTAAAAAATTTATTAGATGTGAGAATTTTGACCCATATTCATCATAGATTCAAAATAAATAATATTTTATCCAAATATAATTTAAAATAATTTATACTATTTTTTTTATTTTTAGAGTTTTTAGAAGTGACCGTCACCACAATTATAAAAAGTCTCTTCCTCCATCACATATTCACAAACACATTGATCCTTATATATTTACCAAACCATTATTGTTTCCCATCCACACATCCTTATACATGTTATAGTGTTTTTGGTTCTTCCAGAAGAACTACCCTACAACCCATATGTGAAGTTAAAAGGAAGCCACTGAAGAAGATGTAATCATTTCAACCGACTCATCCAAGTTCATTTCATCTTTTAATTACTCTTCCTAAGATGTTTTAGTATAACGTAATGAATAAAGTATCATATTTATTTTGAAATGTTTTTACTATCATGGGAGAACCATATCACACCTTTTATCCATCCTAATAAAAACCAAATCCCCACACATGTGTACGTACAACTTACCATCTCTATATTGTGATGTGATTTATTTTTCATCACAACATTAATTTCTCGAGTTTATTGATGGAAATAATGGATATATATGATAATTATAGAATTATATATATTCTGGGAACATTAATATACCATACACTTATCATTTAACTTAATATGGACAAAATACTGTCGTTCGTGTTTACAGATCGCTAACCATCTCCACAATGCGATTCAATTCATTTTCCATATCCAACATTCAAAAACATGCTCTAAAAATATACCTTATGATTAAATATGATATTTATAATAATTATACAATTATTTATATGATATATATATATACAGTTCCAAATAACTAAATATTTCATGTCAAAACATGCATCGGAAAGTGATGTAGTTAACACCCGAAATAGGGGTAATAATGAAATATTATCCAGAATAGAATGTAAAAATTACATAATATGATAATATATAATGTAAAAAATATGAATAATTTTTTTATATAATTTAATAACATTCTTTAAATGTCACGACCTGACCCATGAAAGGTATCGGGCCGCAACTACCCCAAGTCCGCCTCCATTGACCAGAGGCTAGCGACCAGCGCCAAAGGCATAACTAACTTAGGTAGGCCATTACGTAAGAACCTGTACACACACAAGAATCTAACTCAATAAATATGTGAATAGGGGAATGAAAAAAAGATACAACACTTCTATAAATAAACAAAAAATATGCATTAACCTCAAATAGTACAAGTACAAAAAGGTAAACTGAAATGGAAAGGGGAAAAATACATGCCCAACTAAAAAGTGTTAGAACCTAACAACAGGTATAAAAGTAAAATATCTGAGAGATCCCCACTCCTAGATCCCAAGCTACAAACATCCCATGTCATCCATGTAACTTGTATTCCTATGAAAATCTTATGTCACAATCAACCATTACATCATCAACAAGGGCACATTGAGTATGGGTAAATCCAAAGCATGGGTGAGTATAAAATTTTTCCATAGGATGCCCCGAAGGATCAATGGGGAATCAAGTGATGTACTAAATAGGGGATACATATATATAACAGTAAAAGGAGTACCAATAAACCAAACAAGAGAGTGATGCAATCTCATCAAACACAACAAGATAGTAATTGTGAGCTGATAATCTTCTCATCGAATATTTTCTATCATTAGTAGGGAGTAGTCTTTTCCAAATATGAGATGCTAAACACAGAATACACATGGCATACCTCGTGCTCCTTTTCCACTCCTAGGTGGAGAGTAACAAAAATCAAAGAATTGGGTATTAAAATATGTTAAATATATATATATTTCTAGTAAAGGAACCTCCAATAAGTGAGTAAAGGGATCATCATCTAACTAGTTCAGACTGGGAAAAGAGTCTCCAACAATTCTAGGAGTAACCACCATAGATTCCCAATATTCCACATGTATACCCAAAACTGCAAGTCAAAAGGCCTCATATTCCATTCTTTGATGCTATCTATATTGGGTATATCTGTCTGGATATCAAATTTTTAGTTATGTCATAAGGACACGTCTTGGTGGGAATAGATCCCCCCTCTATTAAGAGTCCAAGGTCACGTCATGCACATATCATCATGATTCTGTGCATTTTAGAGATCGTGTCCAAAATTATTGAACTGACTACCCTATCCCATTAGAGGGTATGCATAGAAGTGTCATCAATGAACACACTGCCCAACCCAGCTGGAGGGTATTCTCAAAAGATTAAACGAAGAACCTCACTAATCAACCCTACTAGAGGGTATGTCTGGAAAGGGCAACTGATGAACCTCCTTGCCCAGCCTTGTTGGAGGTTTTACCCCAAAGGGAGAATGACAAACCTCACTGCCCAGCCTTGTTGGAGGGTAAGACTGAAAGATATAACTATGAACCTCACTGCCCAGACACACTGGAGGGTAAGCTACAAATGCATGGTTATTCTAAAAACATCACTACCATCACAGTCATAATCGAGCATCTCCATATGCAGGAATCTCTCCCTGAACATCGTACATCTCCTCTAATAGGAATCACACTCATAACATATCACATCATATATCGAAAGACCATTACATGGGAACCATCAAATTTTATGTAAAAAACACTCAGGATAGGATACTTTCATTCCAAAATCCTTGTTCAGAAAAAATAGATAAGAGGGGTATAATATTCGTAAAGTGGTACATGCAATGTGTTGGACCCATTCAATTAGTGATCCTACTTCATCATCTAGCCATGTTGGTAGCATTAATTGAGAACTAAAATATTATCTATTAACTACATGGAATGTTAGTGTACAACCGTAGTACACTCTACATGTAACTAAAAGATTGACGAGCACACGTTGCCAGTTACTGATATAAATGGTGAAAATGTAATTATACAGACCCAACTCTTGAAAATATCCTTAGATAACCATGTAGATGAAACACTTTATATCCTTGACAAAAAACTCCTAGGATCAACAATTATTTTTCCCAAAATGGACTCTTAGTGAAGATACTGAATTCCAACACGCTGCGCACAATTAGTGCCCTACATGGCCCATTCCTTGATGTAGAAATACTTCAAACGGATCGCACCATTGTGATTCCATTGTCTTAACACATTGGATCGTCTATTTATTTTTCCAAAATAGACACTCATTGAGAAATTGACATTTCACTACAAATTTTCAAAATGAGAATTGTGGGGCCTACACCACCATATCTATTTATGAACCTGAAAGTAGTCTTGAAATTTCTGCATCAACTCTTGGTTTTGAATGTCTCTGATGACACATCAATTAGACTATGTTTGTAGATGTACGGTCTAATGCATGTTCCTGGAATAATAATAATTATATTATTATTATTAAAAATTGACATTTTATACCACTAAAATTTCATCCCAAAAACAAAACTTCCTGAAATTTCCTAAATGGGACATTCTCATTAAAAAGAATCCATTTCCAAAGAATGTACAAAATAAGACTCCCTGTTTAGGAGATACGATCGTTTTATCCCCAGCCCGGACCGCTAGCCCAGCACGGCTGGAAACCAGCCCCAGCCTATGGCTTGCCTCGCACGTGCCAACACTGAACCTCCATAGCACATGCATTGTTGCCGAAACTACGACCTCCCATGGAAGCCACTACAGCCAGCCAGCCGATGCACTGATGTTTCTTCCGCAGACCACTGGGAACACCTCGCTGGCCATTTTAAGGATCTCAGAGAATATTTTGACTCCTCATGATCATACCTTTATATAAATAGCCTCTACATGATGATTTTTCACAGTTTTGATGTGAAAAAAATTATCCACCACTTCCGCTCACATTTTCACATCCTCAGGAACCTAAAACGCAGAACCATAATAGAACCCTAATTTCTAGATCATGTGCATCGCATAACTATTTTCTTCACAATGTTTGAATGCCGATTTAGTGTGGAAAGAAGTTGATTGGTGAAGAACGTAAAAAAGCAGAAAATAATAGATGATCCTAAAATTAAACCGTATATGGGAATTGTTATTTTTTACATCAAAAAAGATTACAAAGTAGTGAAGAAAATCAAAAGTGATTTATGACAATGGAAATTAAAACCTTGAGTTGTTGAATCTAAACAAGTAATCCTCCACGTAATCCAGATCCATGGTTATGTTCACTATGCTCTGATCTACCAACTCTTGATGTTTCCTCACGATCCGATTATGTTTGGATATAGAACCATCATCGTCTAATGCTTGGCCATCTTAGAGAGAAAATAGATAACTCTAAATCATTTCTCTATACTTATATACACAGGTAACTTTCTGCGGTCACTAAATTTGATTTTCCCGCTCCAAGTCAACCAAGGATGCCTCTAGGGAAAATATTGCACTGCAAACTCAACAACAGTATCCTATTTCTAATCTAAGAATTCGTTCACAAGGTATTATAGGTTTTATTTTAAATAAAATAATTTTATTTAATAGTTTTATTTACTTTTTTCCCTCTAGGATTTTTTTCTCCAGAAATCCTATGGTGATAAAGGTTACACCCATCATAGGGTAAATGGAACCCCAAAGACTCAATCGTGGACTCATATTTTTTATCCGAGTTATCGTTTAATAGTTATTTCTGTTTTAACTATTAAATGAATGAATTAATAAATTAATTTGTCATTTTAATATACCACTAACGAGTGAGGGGTCCAAGCATCTCGTGCAAACATATTTTATATCGCACGTAGGGTAAACCACACGTTTCAGACCTAACCGTGTTCTCATATTTTTTATCTGGTCAACTGTTTTGTAGATATACCATTTCCATTGTGTGAAAATTATAAAAAAAATTACAAATTTTATAATTTATTCCAAACACACTATGAATCTGATTTTTCACACCATCTCAGCACCTAGCTCTGAAAATATATGTAGATATATTCCAAATTCTTACAACGCAAAAACTGGGTCATTATATCATTCACCCCATAAAAAATTTTCATCCGCCAAATAGAAAACTATGGAAGAATCTCCAGACACATAGCCGACTCTTTGATCTTCTGCTCCAAAAAACCCTCTCATGCACATTTATGTGCTTTAGAAGAACGTGAACCAATGGGATGGTCCATCCTTGTAAGGTTATATTCTACTAATTATGTGCAATGAAACTGTGCACACATCTCCACAACATATCCTTCAGTAGGTGGATTGTGCTCTCAGTCTACCCATCGGTGGGGGGGGGGAAATGGTCATAAACATCTTCACTTGGTCCTGAATTCCATATGTAGGCCTCTATAAAATCATTATATAAACCACACAATTATGATCAGAGAAAATTCTAGAGGATACCTTGTGAAGTAAAACAGTAACCCATACTTATAACTTTCCCATGCACCCCACAAAACTCTTCTCCTAGAAACAAGAATGTGTTACAACTTCGGGTGTTAGTTCAGTAACACCTGTATGGTGTCATGGACCTTTTCTATACAAGGAATCCATATGATGAAGTTCAAGTAAATGTTTTACAATTTCCAATCTTGGATTTCAAGTGGATGCAACAACCCCTCAAATCCCAATGCTCAACATTCACTAGCATCGCAATTGGAACCACTATTTGTCCCTACACTAGGGACTCGTGACTCCCTCCTCAGAATATTCATCTGGGAAAAACCCTTAGCATTTCTTTTTATTCAAAATTTCATAGTTTTTTTCTCACAACCAAGACTCTCTTACAATCCCGATATGTAAAATAGTCAACACCATCGACTAATGAAAACTATACCCTTTTACTCTATAAGGGTTCGCTAGATGGAATCTTACTACCCTAGAACATCTGATATTTAGCATGCCTTGGACTTCCTTCTGAGAGAATCTTCTATAACATTTCCATTTTCAAGAGTATAGACAACCTCAATGTCATAGTACTATAAGGTGTTCAACCAGCATCACTGTCTCAGGATCAAGTCTCTTTATATGAAGACCTACATGAGGCTTTGGTGGTCTGAGAAAACCACAAAGCACTCTCCCAAAATATAGAACATCTACATCCTCAAGGTGAGGAATATTACTACAAAAAACATCATAGTGATTTGAGTTTTTATATTTATGGGGTGTCCATCACATCAACTTCTACATGATAATTTCAGTATCATGATTGACATTGAGAACACACGATACCCAAAAAAAGGAAGGTGATTAAATTGATCCCACCGTTAGAAGGAAGTCATGGAAAGCACATGGAATACCCTCGTGACTTTGCTTGCATTAGATGGGTAGTAATCCCCAAAATAGAAACATAACCACACCCACTAGCGATAACCCGATCAAGTAGTGTCATGTAGGGTAAAATCCATTGGCAATGAGATAACCTATTCTAACACTCCACTACACAACTTTTCTCTAAACGCACAAGTCAGCGGGATTCATCTACCACACTTTTATATTATCGTCTTTGGGAAGCACTGACTCTCCCTCATGGTTTCACTTGTGTCTCAAAAAATGCATCTAGATGGGGGAAATGCCCCCCTTCCTCATGAATTTGATGTCATGTCGAACCACACCGAAAAATGTTAACTCTGACGCCCCATGTAAAATGAGTAAAACCTCATGAAACATGTAGGGAGAAAAGAGTAGCACATATAGTGTATAAGTTGTTCTTCTAAAACTGGTACAAGAGACATAGACTGTAACTAATTTCATAGGGCTACAATACATGTTATACCTTTGATGTGGAGCATACCTAATTGGAACATGATCCCGAACACTCTACAATTAAATGTACGATTCTATTTTCATCTATTTTATCTTTTTATCTTTTTAGTACAGTGCCTTCTTATAGTTTTACATCTGTTTCCTTTGGGGAGATCCTCGGGCTCAGTATCTTTACATTTGTGGATGTTATGATGCTAGACACTCCATTGGGGATTATAATGAATAGAGTACGTCAGTACAAGAAGTTCCTTCTTGAGTTTTGTGGTTGCCACTTCTTATGGGACCATTATGTCTTAGAGATGAAAGTAGTAGAAATCATTCTTGGAATGGGATGGTTAGTCACCTTTCAGGACATTGTTGGCTATTATCACCATAGGGTGACTTTCACATCCACATAGGGAGGGTTTTTTCTAACACTGGGTGAATGAGATGTCCTTAAGAGCATATGTGAACCCGAGAATTCTAGAATTTGAGTAATTACATCCCATATATCTAGTTTATATCTGGATGAACAGGAGACTTCACATATAGAATTTCCTCCAATGGGGGATCATTTTAGAGATTTCATTCCAAACGAATTTTCAAGTTTACATCTTGAGTGGGAGGTAGATTTATCTATTAAGCGTGTTCCATGAGCGGAACCGGTGTCCATTACTACTTATAGAATGGCTAAACTAGAGTCAGAAGAGATCAAGAAGTAGTTAGACGAGATATAGAAAAAGGGCTTCATCTGACCCAGTACATCTCTGTGGGGTTCTCTTATTATTTTCTACCATGAAGGAAGACAACACCCTAAGATTTTTATGGATTATCCGAATCTAAACCTGTTGATGGTCAAGAACTGATATTAATTTCCAAGTATTGATTATCTCACTGATCATCTCTGAGGAAAAATGGTGTTTTTAAAGCTTGAATTGAGATCTGGTTATCATCAGTTGTGAGTTAGACCATTAGATAAATTTCATATAGCATTTCAGATCAGTTATGGTCTGCACAAGTAATTATTTATTATGTTTAGTATCACAAATGCACTGGGATTTTTCATGGAACTAATGAACTGAGTTTTTTATCCTTACTAGGATTTTTTTGTGGTAGTATTCATATATTTTATAATATTGTACTCTCCCACTAAACACGACAATTTCACCAATCCTAGTATTTTTTTGAGTACACTGAGAGAGCATCCCTTATATGATACACTCTAAAAAGGACACTTTTGTATAGACCATATTAACATCATGGTTTATGTCATCTATTAAATAGGATTTTCAGTAGACCTAGAGAAAGTGAGAGAAATAGTTTTCTAGGAGCATCCAAAGAGAATCATTGAGATATAGAGATTTCTGGGGCTAGATGGTTACTAATATCACATTATGCAAGTATTCTAATGCATAGAATTTTCACAGAGAGATAGGGATATAAAGAGTGAAATGTTCTTGTGGGAAGATTACTATGACTTAGATTTTCAAGAGCTGAAATGGTTATTAACATTAGCTTCGATACTGATTTTTCCAGATCTCAGATATTGTTACACCCTTTACTGTAATGCATCAAGTATTGTGCTGGGATCTGTTCTTATGTCGGGGGGAAAGATTATACATGTAGGGATCATGGTAGTTGAGTCCACATGAGATGGATTACATGACACATGATATCGAGTTAACTATAGTTGTGTATTCTTTTAACTGTTGGAGACATTATCTTTTAGGATATCATAGTGTTGTATTCAATAACTACCAATCTATCAAGTATATATTTACTCAGTGTGATCTAAATTTTAGATAGTGAATTTTTGTTGAGCTCCTTTATTATTGTGACTTTGATCATGCCTACCCAGCTAGAGATGGTTACGCAGTGGTTGAGGCGTTGAGTAGGAGGAATCAGATACAGGATGTTTAGGAGTCCATCAGTGAGTAGAATCTTACAGCTCAATTCTCTACGATGCATGTTGAAGTGAAAGGAAGGTAGGTAAAGGAATTTATTTCTTCTATATTTGTTAATTCTACACTTCGGAATCGACTCCGAATGAGGAAACTATCATATTTCGAAGGACTGGTCTTATGAGAGACTGTGTCAGGAGAGAACCCTACATCTGGGTGGACCGTAGGTGAGGATGAGATCTTGTATTTTTAGGGGCCTGTATGGGTGCCAGCATACATACATGAGGAGATGTTGTGAGATTTTCATTCCTTTATTTTGGAATTTATTCCTAGTGTCACCAGAATATATTGAGATCTACATTGTCATTATTGGTAGCCAGACGTGAAGAATGATGTAGTTGGGTTTGACATGCGGTGTTCCTCCTATAATCTGGTGAAGGTAGAGAATCATCGACAAGAAGGTATTTTATTGTATTTACCCATTCTTGAGGGGTAGTGGAATGATTTTTGTGGGATTTCATGATGTGTTTACCAAGGTAGCCTCAAGGGAATGATTTGGTTTTTGTTTTTATTGATGGGTTAATGAAGGTTTCAAACATCTTCCAATTATAGAAACATTATGTGTTAATGAGATTAGAAGGTTGTACATTGAAGAGATTGTATGTTTTCATGGGGTTCCTCACTATATCATTTTAGATAGGGACGTCTGGTTTACATCTCATGTCTATCATGGACTACAAAGGGCTTTTGGTACTTAGGTACTTCTATGTACAACATATCATCCCTAGACCAATTTCCGGTCCGAGCGCATGATACATGTTTCAAAGGCTATAAATTGACCATGAGTCCTATATTTTGGGAGATCTTGGGAGAGAAACATACCCATAGTGGTGTTTTTTCTAGAATTATAGATTTCAGTAAATGATTCAGATGGAGGTTCATAGAGATTCCTATAGTTTTCTATGTTAATCACCACTATGTTGGATGGAGGCAGGAGAGGGAGCTATGTTTCGATAACGTCTTTTCCAAGAGACCATGGACCATGTGATGATTATTCAGAAGAGGATTTATATTGCACAATCTCTCTAGAAATCTTATTCTGATAGAAGAAGATAACCTATAGAGTTTGAGGTCAGAGATTAGGTTTTCTTATGCGTCACACTAAGGATGGGACGTAGGAGGATTTAGAGACATGGAATGCTTTCAAAAAGATACGTAAGGCAATTTTAGATTTCAGAGGGAGTCAGGATGGATTCATATCAATTGAATTTACCTCATAGGTGTCAAGAAATGCTGGTAGTATTCCATGTTTCCTAGCCACATTGTTACTTTTTAGACATGTATCACATTTTAAAACCTGAGGATGTTGAGTTGGAAGAGGATGAAACCATTGAGGAGCACCCTATTCTAATTTTCAATTGCAGTACGTGTGTTCTCTGTGGATATTCTGTTCCAATGGAATTGGTACAATGGAAGCACAGGTGAGTATAGGATGATAATTGGTAGAAGGAGTCCAACGAAAGTTCCGAGTGGCCATAGTTTTTTGATGTTTTTTCGTCTCCACCAATGGAAGGGAAATTCGGGGAAAATATTCATTAAAGGGGGAATATTGTAATAACCTAGATCATCTTTTGAGGTATGGTTCTTTATTTAATGTTGTTTTTTTATGAAAAAGTATGAAAGGGGAAATTTTCTAAGTACATGCTTTGTAATTATGAGTACACACCGTGTACCTAGTTGCCACGGGTAGCCAGGTACTGGCTGTGTAATGGCAGAGTACATGGCCTTGTGAGTGACCAGGCAGACCACCTAATGTTGGGGCTGGTTGAGGCTAGTACATGGTATGTAAATTAAGTGAACATGTCATTTAATTTTATTTTTATATGTAATATTGGTGCAGGATAACATCTCACATCTATAAACACATTATTCTTCTGGTGTTTCAAACAGGAGAGAGACATATAGTTGAAGATCATCGAGATCCTCTAATTCCAATGTCTGAGCTCCGAGTGACATGTCTTTGGGGCATTGGATTCCCACCAGTGAGTTATCTATTTCCCCATAGCCCCTCTTCATGATTTCTCTTCTATTGCGAGTTATCGAGGATTGATAATTTTTACCCTTTTCATAAATCTACATCGTTCTAGGTTGATTTAGGGGATAATGATCTATATTGTTCATCATAAGACATCTAGGTAGGTGTTTTGTGACATTATATGATTTTATTTGCTTCATATTTTCTAAAAGAGTTGAATACTCGTTTTTAGGGTATTGCATATTTTGGAATTTGACCCTGTTTATGATATGATATGGTGTGATCGATGAGAAAGGTTTTGTTTGAATATGAACAAGAATTTATACATTGATTATGCATGGGTTTCCCTTGTTCAGTTGATTATAGGTTTTTGGTCTAGAATTGCATGCTAGGATTGCATTGTTTCCATGCATCACATTGTTAGGATGTAGTTACTCTTTATTTGAGATGCATGTGATTCACATTGTGAATGTATGGCCAACGAGAATGGATTGTGACTGAATATTAAGGTAGAGTTTTTATTTATAATTTTTGTAATTTGACATAGAGGTATAGATCGTGAGAGATAAAGGGTGGTCATATACCAGAGGTGTTAGATCATGTGATCCACCTTGAGGGTGGTTATTAGATGAATGTTAGACCATAGGGCATATACATTGAGTTCTTCCAAGGGGTCATTATAATTATTGTTGCTTTGCGGACCATGGGGTATTTACCATGATAGCTCCCAAGGTGGTTGTTTATAATTATGTGGTTCTATGTGAGACCAAAGGGGTTAGAATTTGTGAGATTTCCCATAGCGACATTATTAATTATTGAATTGATGATATGTTGAACCCAATGGGTCAGAATGTGATAATATTCCAAAAGGGTATCTTCTTGAATTATTGAATGATTTTGAAAACCTTTCCAAGCCAACGAACAAGCTTGTACATGGACATATTTTTCTATTTATATGGTCTTCTATGATATCTATTTTTATATTAAATAGGGGATACAGATCATTGACTAGATCATGAGGTTACATTATTCAATGGACTAAATAATAAATGAATGTAAATTACTGTAATTGACAAAGTAGGATTGATAACTTTTGAGTGATTTGTTGATTATTACATCATTTCTTCATATTTCCTAAAATATATATTTCCACTGACTGTTAGGAACAAATCATTTTGTGGTTACCTACTGGGATTTGTCTCTCACCCAGTTTGGGTCATTATTTTTGAACCAGACAAATTATGTAGTTACATGTATAGATAAGGGAAAGAAACCCTCTATATCAGGTACATGATTTCTATTGAAGTTGGAGAGCATGGGACCATTATGAGGCTTGGGATGTTATTGGAGTTGAATTCTTTCTATACATTGGTTTCAGTTTTGTATTTACATCATTATGACTAGTTTGGAAGATTTCCTAGATACAAGTGAAATGAATCATTTATTTATTTATGTGGCATGTGTTTACACTAACATTATTCCACTATCAACTTCTATGATATGGTATTACTGTTTCCAGTATTGTTTACTATTTATTTCTATATTGTTACTCTTCCAATGAGGGCATATTTTTTCCACTATCACACCTAAGGCCGTTGATGCTTGTCTAAATCCACTGATGTTGAAGGAAATTCTCCTTAGGCCATGTGACCAACTGGGTATGGGGACCCCTGGGAGGCACCTAGACCCGGGATGTTATAATGGATTATGATAATCCTATATCGAAGGAGGAGGAGAACAAAGCACCCATTTAAAGGTGGTGTGAATAACTCTCTCATCAGGAGGCCTTTTCCTGGTGAATTTAGTAGGGTCATAACTCAAGGGAAAAAAACATTGTAGGCTAGGTCAAAAAATGAAAAATATCATGATCAAGGGAATTAATTGGCCGTCACAAATGGTTTCAAATCCAGTGTACATTTGATGTTCCAGTGAGGACGTTGGGCCCTTCTTGGTGGGTGGATTATGAAAATTCCACATCAAAGGAGATTGAGACGAAGCAACACATTATAAGGTGGTGTGGATACATCTCCCATCATGGGGAATTTTCATAGGGGATTCCAGAGAGTTAGATAACATGGAAAACAAAATCGTGCGAGCTAGGCCCCAAGATGACAAATTCATATTTGTGGGATGGACATGGCTATCACACCTATGCTTCTCTGAAGTTACAATCAACTTGTCTATTGTCTACAAGGTAAAACCGAGTACATGAAATGCCCAAGTTGGGATGAGTATAAAAATACACAATAAGATTCTATAAAGTCTCAAGGGAGAAGAAAGTGAGGTACAAAAGAGGGGAACAATAGATTGAACAATGTACCATAAAAGGAGTGAAACTCATCCCAACTGGAAAGTTAAGTAAGCTCGTTTAAAAATGGAGCTAGAAACAGTGTGAATATGATCCTATTGTTGAGTTTTCGATAAATTTTGTATGCGAGTGGACTCATCCAACCATGAGAAGCTAAACATGGAAATCACATGGCATACCACATGAGTCTTTGACTCTCCTAGAAGGAGAGTAACCAAAACCCAAGGAGTGGGTAATGTAGTACGGTATATATATATATATATATATATTTCCATAGTAAAATAATCCCAAATGAGATAGTTAGCTGTTATACATACTATTATATTAAACAAAGAAAATTGTCTCCAACTATTCCAACAGTAACCACCATCGATGCCCAGCTTCCCACAAGTCTACCCAGAACTCCACGTCAAAGGGGATCAAACACCATACCATGATACTATCTGATTTGGGTGGCTCTGTCTCGCCCTCACTATTTTAGTTGCTCCCAAGGTCATGTATTTGTGGTAAAAGTTCACCTATTTCTTGAGATTCTATCGTCTCATCATGCATGTCTCATCACTATGTCTCACAATCGAGATATCATGTGACAATGACGTGAACCCATAACCCAGCTACGCTAGAGGGTATGCTCAGAAGAGTCATCGGAGAACCTAGTACCATGCCCTAGTAGACGGTAATTGCGAATGATTAAATGAAGAACAACACTTCCCATTCCTTTTAAAGGGTATTTCCAAAAAGAGTAACCAACAGTCCTCATTGCCCAGCCAAGCTGGAGGGAAATCCTTATATAGAGAATAAAAAACCTCACTACCTAGCCTCTCTAGAGAATAATCGAGAAAGGGTAAATAAATAACCTCACTCCCCTACCCATTTAGAGGGTATGTCCTATGAAATGAATGGCGAACCTCACTGCCTAGCCATGCTAGATGGTATCCTATTAATACTCTATTGATTCTGATAACATCACTTCCATCACTATCATCATCGAACATCTCCTCAGATAGGGTTCACACCCAAAATATCATGGGTCCCCTAGGATATGCATCATACACAAAATATCTCATATTATACGTAAAAATACACTATAGAGTGAACAATCACATTTTACGTGAAAAAAAACCCAGGATAGGCTACTCGTTGGCCAAAATTTGAATGAGATGAAATATATTTGAGGGGTAGAATATTTGTAAAGTGGTATATGACTTGTGTGGGCCCCACATGACATGTGAACCAGACTGATTATCTATTACTATATCTAGAAGTAATTATGTTCTAAACTATGGACTAGTACCCACAAGGAGGGCTAATGTACCCCCATAGTACACTACACCTCCATTCGAATGGCTGATGAGCACACATTGCTCGTTAGTAATACGAAGGGTGGAAATGTAATTATACTATCATTCATCATTCAAAAAGACTTGGATAACCAAACAGATTTCACTATTGTGATCATTCTGAAAAACTCATAGGATCGACTATTCATTTTTCGAAAAAAATCTCAGTGAAGAAACATCATTCCACAACATTATGTGTAAATAGTGCCCTGTGGGGCCAATTCCTCGATCCTAAAACACATCAAACCAATCATACCATTGTGATCCCAACATAAAAACTCATAGGATCTTCTATTCATTATTAAAAATTTGACACCCAATGATAAATTGACATTTCACTACAAACGCTCTGAATGAGGATCATGTGGCTTGCACCACCCTTTTGGTTTCTGTACCAGAAATTAGTCTTGAAATGTACGCATAAAATCTAAGGTTGCAACACCTTTGATGATGCATAAATTGGACATCATATGTAGACGTATGGTCTGATGCAAATTTCATGAATAATAAAAATATTATTATTACTATTACAAACAATGATTGCATACCACAGAACTTTGAGACCAAAACAAAAACATACAAAAACTACCTCAAAAGGCCAGACTTGTTAAAAAGAAATTTGTAGCCACAAGCATCATGAAAAAGATACTATATTTTTTTGTGATAAGAGCATTTGAACCCTAACCCAAAGGCTTGTTTGGGTGATATAGGCCTGGTCCAACCAGTCCGCCCCACTAACCCAGGGCTCGCCAGCACATGCCTTCAGTGTGACCTACGCATGTCGGCTCCGAACTTATATGGTTCACTAGCCACAACTTCTTCCCCGTGGTGACGCAAGTATCATCACTACCTCGCCTGCCTCTTGAGGTCATGACTATTGGGCAACCACACATGGAAACCCCAGGTACCATCATGCTGAGGGCTCTTCCACGAACCATCGAGAACACCACAATGGTAATAAAAATTATTTGAGATGAGATGTGGAATCCCTAGAATGGGACATTCATTTTTTCATACCTCTGCTCAAAGATCTGTCATTGTTTCGCCTTCATAAAAAGTAGCCACTGCTTCCACTCATTATCAAACCTCCTCCTACACTCGAATTCGAAAATTGTCATATATATGAAATCTCTTGATAATGACCTTCCTAGATCTATGCTCTTCTAAATGTTTGGATTTCTACGTAGTGCATCAATATGATGACTGATGATGAATGCAAATAATAAAGAAGAACGGATTTTCAAAAATTTAACGGTCAAGGACCAATGTATGTTTGGCCATTGAAAAGTCATTTCCAAGTAGTGAAGAAAATAAAAAATTATTTACAATAATGGAATTTAATATGGTGAGCTGTTGAATCCAAACTAGAAATCCTGACTCAAATCTGGATCTGAAGTTGTTATTCGTAGTGCCTGGATTTAAAAGTGTTAGATGTTTTTCATGATCTGATGAAGATTGGATGTCTAATTCTAGTCGTCCCGAGCATCGCCATCTAAGTGGGAACTGAGCTAACTCCGGCTCTCTTCTCTAAACTCATATTTATATAAACCTATATGTGGTCTCTAAATATAAACCTCTCGTTTTCTCTGAAATTGTTGTTGTCTATATAGAAAACACCTATCTAAAAACTCAACAGTTGTCTCAAATTTATAATTTGATATCCCGTTTAGACGTTATAGTAAGGGGTGATTCAAAAAAACTATTTTATATTTCTTTCGATTTTTTCCCTTAGAGTGTTTTTTAATAGATGTATTTCAATGAAAAAAGTTATTCCACTATGTAGGTAAACAACACAGGCCGGAATCCACTGTATATTCAGATTTTTGATCCATGTTATGATTTGAGATTTCGTTGAGTTTTAACTATTAACTGATTGAATTAATAAATTAATTCAGCCATTTAATGTATTGCTAATGAGCGAGGGGTCCGAACGTCCTACACTAACATATTTTATATCATGTCTTGGGTAAAAACCATTTTCTGAACCCACATGTGGTCTCAGATTTTTAATCTGACTAACGTTTTAAGAGATATCCCTTTTTCATCATTATAATAGTACAAAAATATAATTTTATTATAATTTAGTCCAGGTTCATCAAGTTTCATAATTTCACGTTGACTTAGTGCATAGCTCTTGAAATATGTGTAGAAATTTTACAATAACATACATGTAAAAAAAATAGTTCACTACATCTAACCATCATACATGAGTTCAGATCATGTTCATCAAAAGGAATCATAAGGTAAGTGACTTCACCTTAATATCCTTTCATTGAGGAATATTTTGATTTTACACACCCAATTTATTTTATGAGGTGTCTATAAATCCCACTAGACTTATCGTGTAATTTATATTCATATTTTCATGTTATTTAATGTTTTTTAAATGTAATTATTTCATGGGGATATTTATTTAAATTTTCAATGTGGTATGGGACACCATGAAAATTTAAATATTTAATTATCAAATCATTTTCAACATTCTTGATATTATTTTACATTTTTATTTATATGAATATACATGTAATTTAAATGAAATTTGAGTCCTATATAAAAAATTTGCAATGGTTTTTACAAGTACTCTTTTTCTATTTTATACAAAAATGTTTTTACAAAAAATTAATGTAATGTTCTATTCTTATCTTATATAGTGTCAATTATTTTCCCGCCATCATGATTATTTTTTAGTTTATAGCTTCATTTTCAAGATTAAATATTTCCTAAAATTCAAATTATTATATTACTATTTCTAGGATATTTTCCATTGAAAATTGTATCATTTAAGATAAAAATGTATTTTTATGTGAATGTATTTTTCATATGGCTTTAATAATAGTTTTTCATCAATAATTTCTATATGAATTTATTATATGTTTTTTATCTAAAACAATATACTTTATTGAATGATATGCATAATATAGGTTGATATCTTATGATATCGTCTACAATATTTTTTTGAATGGGTTTTGATTAGTTTGATTGTGGATATTCTATTTTGATAATATTGTTAATGTATTACTATTTCGTATGAAATTTTTTAATATGTATGTTTATGTTATTTATCTTTCACCCATTTCATATAACGAGTGAATAGGACTTAGTAAGTGATGGGTGGGGCCTTCTATTGTACATATATTCATTGGTTGGTCTAATGAGACAAACTAGAATTGTTGTGGGAAAAGGACATACCCATTAATAAGATTATTGGAATGAATACATGGTAATTTTTTATTCTTATAAAAACTCTATGAATGTATTAGATTCATGGTATAAAGACTTAGTGGTACTTTTTCAATATATAAAATTAATCATTCCAACACTATGAATTCAATTATTGATATTAATTGTTATTATTTTTATTATTAGAATATAAATGGTTATGTTTCTTAGATCATGTGGTTATTTAAATGGAATGTGTTTACTTTATTTTCCTTTCTATACTTTTTATGCCATATGTATACATAGCTTCAACAGTTTTCTTATCCTGAATAAATATATTAGGTCACCAAATTCATGTGTATATTTTTCCCTATGACTCCATGAAGTAAAATATTACTAATATACAAGGTTATGAAAAAAGGGAATAATTACAGACTCAATGAAATTCTTTTTGAATTTTATGATTTAAAATGTAACGCGGATTTAAAGTATGTATCTAGTTTTCCATGATGACTAAACTATTCACTCCTTTGAGATGTGATATATTATATCGAATGCTAGTGTTTTGATTTAATGAACATGCTCTAGGCTACTGGGGTCTAGGTCACTATATATGGTATTAGTATAACTTTAGTAGAAACCTAGTGAAAAATATTTATGAAAACATAAATTAGGTAATATAATCCCATAAATGAGGTTGAGGATACGTATAAGCATTATATATCATCCTATATACTTTTTAATACCAGGAATAATCTAGTTTAAACATATGGAATATTATATTGAGAAAATGATATTATTATTTAGAAACTGTATAAATAATTCATCTGAACTATATCACTATGTTTAGTGCTTCTCTCATTTTGCATTGTGTTTTGTTCAAGGGATTGAATCCAAAATTTTATACAAGTAATGACTATTCTTCTTATGATAAAGATACTATGATAGAAATATTAAAGGAAGGTGTTATTATAAAATAAGTTAATAATCCATAGTAAATGATTTGGGATTTATGTAGAATGATTAATGTTCTTCAGTATTTGAAATCAATAATTATTTAATCAATGGTGATATCTTTATAAGAATCATGAGATATATAAATATAATGTAGCAGTATATATTCATTATCTATTTAAAAGAATAAGTATTATCATTATTTTTTTAATTTGATCAATGTATTCATGTATTTGGTATATAATAATAAGAGACAAATAATTTATGGAATCAAATGTTAAATTTATTTTATATATTTTGTGAACCTTATTATAAATCTTTTTTTATGGAATTATAAAAGACATATTTTGGACGAGTCATAACATTAAACACTTATGGAATGTATTAAGTTACGTTTTAGATATTACTCTTTGATATTATATCAGGATTTATTATATTTGATATCATGTTATAACGATTTTGTTTTCAGTAAAAATTTAATGGATAAAAAAATGAATTATGAAACATTTGATAAAAGTGCATTAGGAATAAAAATTCATCTTGAATATCAATTTAATAGTTTATAAGAATTAGTATAAATAAATTGAATCATATACAAAGTATAATTATGTCGGATTACTTTATCATGTTTTTATATAGATAATAAAAGAATCCCTCATATATTGGAAAAACATTTTTGTAACAAAACATTATCAAATTACTTTTCTTTTTGAGAAATCAATGGTATTTTAACCAATTTCATATTTATTGTTTTGTGATGGTTAAAATTCTAATTTCCATATTCTATATCACAAAATATCACAACATGATAGCAATATTTTTCTTCCATGTCCATAATTTCATTTCTTAATACAGTAATCCAATTATAAAGCCAAATTTTTGGGTTACCTTCACATTTCCCTTTCCCTCTTATTATGATGACGTATTATTAACCCTATTTCCAATGTGGGTTACCCAAAATTAATTGATGAATTATCCATTGATTTTTGAAGTGAAATCTAAAATAAAAAAAAATTATTGAATGTGGGGAGAATGTAACACATCAAAATTTTAGGGTATGTCTATTTTAAATTTAATATCATTGAAAGATTATGATTCTTGCAACACATAGCTAAAACAAATAATGAAATATTATTATAAACAAGATGTTAAATTTAAAACAATGAATAAATTTATAATTTATATATTATTTACTAACTAAAATGTTTTTACATTCATGAAATAGATTTTATCAGCATAAGATATGAATAAATCTTATTTTATGCACATGAAGCTATTTCTTTTTAATTACATCATACATGATTTAGATCAAAAACTTGTTTTAATGTTATATTTCAACACTTATATGAATTATATTTGAAAAAATAATTTTAATTATTAAATATTAATATCAATATTTATAATAGTTGATTATTTGGTAATTTTTATGATAAGTAGACACTTCTATCATGTTCCCATAGAATAAAAAAACTCTTAAAAAGAAACATGTCTAGTTCCATGTTTTATATAGCATAACATTCCCTTGATCCCATCCTTGACCCTATTCCTGATTAAGTCTTTTGAAAAACATATCAAAAAAACTTGGGGTGAGAATATAAAGCTTAGTAAGGGATACACAAATAATGAAAACTATTATTTCATCAAAACAATAAGTAAACCATGTATACTTTATAAAAGTAATACTTTTCACCTTTATGAAGTAGTAAAAACTCTTCACTAAATAAAAGATCATTACTTACCCTTTTGTAACCAAAAGATTACCATAAAACCCATATAAAGAACACATAACATATAAAGGTAACTTGGGACATAAACATACTTAAGTGGAATAACCATATGGTCGACTTCCATACATATCACATAATAGAATATCCATACGGCCAACTTCTATACATACTTAATGGAATAGCCATATGACCGACTTCCATACCCAATGCATTGGAGGTTATAACGTAACCACCCGTCCTGGTATTCACGGCACCACCCGTCATATGGTTTATCACATAACCACCCATCAAATGTCCAAGTACCATTATAAAAATCATAAGACATAAAACAAATATAATGGAAAGAACACATTTCCACACATTGATCACAATATATCACTTAAATATATTGACATAAAAAATCCATTATAAAAACCATTTTCAATACCAAAATACATAAAAGAGTATATGGTATTTATTTCTTTTAAAAAAACATTACGGCTTGTTCAGGAAGCCAAAGACCAAATAATACTCGTGGCGGCGAAAAAGGTCGTTGTCACCACGTACGTTAAAAGAAACATTCCATTTTGTCGTTTTCTAAAAAGATTAGTAGAAAAAGATTCCTTTTGTATAAAAGTAAAAGTCAAAGGGGTTTATACATCGTATAAAAGAATGTTGTGTATAAAACGAAATATTCCTCAGTGAACGGAGATTGAGACGAAGTCCCTTACCTCGGGTCCGTCATGACTCGATCGTTCTTTAACATCCTGAACAATAAACTTAAGTTAATTTATACTTGCTTAAGAACCTTTTTCAAGTTCATTATTCTTTTTATATCACTTATTACCATGACATGAACACTATGTAATTATTTAGGTTATTAACGGTCATTTTAACGATCATTGGTACTTGAGTCAAAAATATGCTCTTTATAATTACTAGTTGTTCATGTATCAATTATATCTAGAGTTATATTCATGATGTATATATCATATATATCATATATATACAGTATATAAATGCATTAATAATATTACATAATCATTTATAGGAATGAAATGAAATGCACCGTTCATGGAGACGATAAGCCTTACGTACGCATGAACGCTACTTTCATTTCTATGTCATATTAGTGGAATTAAAACTAAATGATAGGTATGTATATTTTAATTTCAGAATTATATTAATCATTTAGATGTAACATACATCATATATATCCATTATATATATATAATTTAATAGTACATTACATTTGGGGATAAGAAATGAAGTGCACCGTTCATGGAGACAGTAAGCCATACGTACGCATGAACGCTACTTTCATTTCTATATCATAATTTAATGGAAAGAAATAATAATGATATAGAGTTATATTATAATTCCAGTATAACATAAAATATAATAACTTTAAATCCATACTCTATACGTCCCACATATGGCATTAACGAATCACATCACTTTGAGGGGGCGTTAGTCCGCACTTCCTAAAATGAAATTATCGTGTTTACCCACAATGGAAACCATAAAGTTAAAACACAAATGAAAAATAAAGAAGAATAATGAAAACATAAAAATAATATATATCATATATAAATATAGTGACATCTTAATGGACACCATTAAAGGTGTTTAAAGGAATATTGAACAATCATCGTTTCGTGAGGCAGAAATTCGCCAACCACAGAAATGGTATGTTCTTTAACCATTAGATGTAGATGTGTGTAAGTGTAGCTCAAAATATTCTTATAACAAAACCCTAGTATATTGAAGATAATGTAGTTGTTACAAAATAAATTAATAAAAAGAGTTTAGGAGGTTGGAGAAGCAAAATAAAACAAAAGGACTCAAAAGAAGACATTACCTTGAAATCGGGTAACTCCCTTTGATTTGAGCTCAACCGATTCATTGGGAAGACTTCTTGACAAAGTGAGGCTTCATGGAGTAAGAGAGGGATGTGGAGAGACAAAATTGGCAGGTTTTGGCCAAGCCAAAGGCTTTGGACGTGTGGGTAAGGAGGTAGAGGTGGGGCCTTTTATAAGAGGAGAGGAGGGGGACTCTTGGAATGTAAAGAAATGATATTTTATTTTAGAATGAGTTTCAGATTTTAATGGACCCAAATTGATGTTTTTCAAGGATAAGGTGATAAGGGTTCGAAATCCACCCTTCCAATAGGTTTTGGACAGGTGTAGGTAATAGATTTTACATTATCTTTGCATTTCATTTAAATCCTTTATTAATGAGGTAATCGTTGCATCATCACGATGTCATATATAACTTAATTTATTTAATGTCTAAAAATTATAAAAAAAAATCATTATGTAGGAAATATTTTTATCTTTCTATGTAATATTTATAGTCAAAAATCTGACTGGTATAACCCCATGTAAAAATTGGTTTAGTAAAATAACTCATGTTTGTGTCATTTTTACTTTTAACATTAAATAAAAAGTTATTAATGTCATTTTCCAACCAAAGTGGCTCCATGGGGTCCCCAAGTTGACCCATGGATTGTCTTGGTCGTACATGACTCATCCAATGAGTGTAGGACATGTTTCTAGGTCATTTCATATTATTAAAACATTATTTTTACCTTAAACTACACTAATTACCTCTAATCGCGATTAAAAACATAAAAGTTACTATTCACCAAAAAAATATTTTAATTCCATTGAACCACATTTTACTTATTAATGAAAAACATATATGTTGGATTTTTTAAATTCAAAACACAGAGGTGGAAAATTTTAATTTAAACAAAAAATCAGATTCTTTAACTACAACTTAGTGGATTGACTATTCATCAAAAATTGAAGTTTTCCAGAAAAATATCAAAAATTCACCCTAAGCTATATTTTATATTAAGAATTCAAATATGAATTCTATTTTACAAAATTAAAAAACATATAAGTTTCATTAATTAAATTAATAATTAATTCCTCCTATTAAAACAAATAGCGTGTTTTTAAGAAACAATAAGTATCAAAAGATTGACTCTAGTTTAAGTCCAATTTCAAGATTAAATTAATTCAAACGCCCACTATTGGATTAAATGGTAAAAATATATTCTAATTGAACTTCAAAACCAATTCAAAAGATAATCTTATCATATAAATAAATTATATTAAAAAGAGGTTTTTAATTAAAATAAAACATTATACACTATTCATTAAAAAATGAACTTTATTGGAAGGATACCAAAAATTTACACAAAGTAAATTTTGATGTTCCGATTCTAAAAAAGAGTTTTATTTGGTCCAATAGAATGTATAAAAGTGACCAACACTATATTTAATGACGGTTCTCCATCAAAAGGCGATAAGTGAACCTTTAGTGAAAATTAGGGTATAAAATCCTAAAATTGAATTCTTTCCTTATTTTAATCATTTATCTTTTATTAGATAAAAGTAAAAACATTTAAAAAACATATATAATCATATTTTAGTTATTTATATCTTTTCCCGCCAATACAACGGCTATGTGTTAACTATAATTTAAAATAATATTATTTTATTACTAGTGTGCAACGTAAGATTTCAATGAAACTCTTTGTTGCGTATCGGGTACGCTATCAAACATAGAATCCCCTTTAAAGTAACATTAATATTTAATTATTAAATATTAATAAATATTGAAATGTTTTATTCATTATTTACCTGGGATGTTACATATTCTATTGAGATTAATTTTAAATTAATTTTAGAAAATTATGTGTTATAAGTTTTTTAAAATGCATTCAATATTTTGGAAACATAATTTTCAAATTTAGTAAATATTCCGATTTTATTTTTGTACATTATAAATTGTAACATTGTGAATTAATATTTATTACAATGGTTAAGGGTAAATCAATTAATTAAGGGTAAAAATATAATTATATGTATTATAAAATTACCTTAAAACCATTCCTAATAATATTGTATCTGTTATTTTCGAAAAAATCATCACATAATTGATTTTATGGCCATTTGGATTCACATTGATGACTTTAATCTTTTTATACTTTTTTATTTTATGGATAGTTATATATGACATATTCATGTTTTTAATGTGTATTAGAAATTTAATATATGGTTATTCTGAAGATATCATCAACTATAAATAAAAAATTAAATCTAAATGTTAATATTCATTATTAAAATTTATTTCAAATTTTTTGGGAATAAAATTTAAAATTAATGGAATCCACATGGATAATGGATTATTTTTTTAATTAATCAACATATATAATCAATGTTTTTAAATATATTAATTTATATATAATTAAATTTAAATAATGTTATAAAAAAATTTTTGAGAAATTTTACATGATATTGTTCAGTTGAAATTGTTGTTTTGAATATGTCATATTGTAATGATATTTTTAAAAAGTCATGTAATGAATATTTTCAAATTTGACATCAATGATATGTTAAAATAAACAATATTTTAGTATATGATATTAAATTCATACATATATTAAATCCTTCAAAAATAATGTTATAATGTTTAAAATATCATCCATAACTAAATTATGGATATTTTGACAATTTATAGTATCCATATTATCCTTCAATGGGTAAAAACACATGTTGTCATCGTAAGGTTTAAAGAGTCTAGATATGGTTTCAATACAAATGATAAGTGTTAATATACAACCTAAACATGTATAAAAATTATTATATGTGAGTATTTTGACCTTTATAATCATATATTCTAAATAAAAATCTTTTTATCCATAGTTAACTGAAATGTAATTTAAATTAATTTAGTATTTTGAGAGTTTCAAAAATCTCCGATCACGTAAATTTTAAATGGACACCATTAAACCTACTTTATCACAACACATTGATTTTTATAGTTCACCAAAACAATAATCATATTCTTTTAAAACATCCTTATTCATGTTTTTGATTTTTTTTCATTCCAAAATACCTTCCTTATGTCCCTTAATATATGTTATTAAGGAACATATTGAAGAAGAGATACTTGTTTTTACCAACTCAACCAAGTCCAGTTATTCATATTCATCCTAATGATGTGTTGTTTCCATGATAATGTAATAAATAATGTATAGTATTTATTATGGTATCTTATTGGGATTATAGGAAATCATATTCAACCGTTTATTAATTCTATGAAAAAAAGAGAACACTGCACTAGTGTACACATGGATTACCATGTCCACGATGTGGTCTTACCTTTTTATCATTGCCACATCACTTATATAGATATAATTTTGTAAATAGTGGAAATATATTGTATGTATGATATGAATTTAATTATTTAACAATTAATTTACCATACCCTTCCTTATAGTTTCACTTATTATGGGAATGATACAATTGTTCATGTGTACGAACGATCTATCATCTCTTCCACATGATATGATTCATTTTCCATATTCAATATTATATCATGGTTATAAAAATGTATTTAATTATTAAATTATATATTTAAAACATTAAAAAAATTTAGTAGTCATTGAATATATATCATATGAAAGATAACAGATACATTCATGATAAAAAAGCATTGTAAAATGAATCACATAACACCTGAAATAAGTGTAATTGAAAATTTTTATCCATAAATGGGTGATAATATAATACAGGAATTTCATAAATTATATCATAATTATTAATATGGTTATGATATAAGTTAATAACATTATTAAAACCATTGTACATGAGATTAAAAAATGAATATATGAAGGGAATGGTAATAGATTTCATCTCAAGTTGTTTGATGTTATACACCCACTTTATTTAAGGATGTGTACATAGATCCCCATTTATTTATCATATCAATAATTTATTATTAAAATTTTATTTAATGTCTCAAAATTTTATTATTTCCGGGGGATTATGATTTAATGTTTCAATGTGATATGGTACACCATGAATTATTAATTTATTAATTATCAAATAATTTTCAATGAAAATAATATTATATTAAATATTTATTTGTAGATAAATAAAAGGATTATAAAAGAAAATTTTATTACTATTTTTAAATTTGTAAAATTTATTTATAAATTAATCTTTTTAAATCATTTATATGGAACATTTTTTCAAACAAAATACCGAATTTTCTATTCTTATCGTAAATGGTGGAAAAAAATTCCATCCTCCATGAGTGTTATTTTATTTTTAGATTTATTTTTATGATTACATATTTTCTTAACTGAAAAGAACACATCGATTATTTTTTAGATTTAATTATTTAAAATGGTTATTTATAAAATAAAATTTTATTTTTATATTTTTTTTATATGGGATTAAAAATAGATTTTCCTCGATATTCTTTCATTTTGTTATTTTATTATTTTATTTCCATATATGTCAACACCCTTTGAGGAATTGTTTTCATAATTGAAAATGATATCTTTTGACTTAATCAACCATATTTAATGAAATATTTATTATCATTTTTAATTTATATGTTCCATTTAGATACCATTCATTGATTATTGTTAAAGTATTTTACATTTCGCATGATAGTTTTTTATACATATGTTTATTTGTTATGTTTCACCCCTTTCATATGTTGAATGTATTGAACTAATTAGGTTATGTAAGGTCCATTTATATCCAATAGATTCATTGGTAGGTCTCATTATACACACTAGACTCGGTTTTTCCCATGTCATTAACCATTTATTAGATTCTTGGTACATATCCAGGAAAATGATAGATTATTGACATGAAGCCTTGACAGTATTTGATTCATTATTATGAAGCCTTCATATTATGTTTTATACGTATGAACTTATGAATTTCATCAATATGAATTTGTGTTTTGACCTTCAATATAATTTTTTAGAATGGTACATTATCCATGGTTATGTTTCCAAGCTTATGGGATTATTTAAATGGAACACCCTTTAGTATTTACCTTACCAAATTGATTGTTACATATTAAATCATATATTTGACAATAGTTTTACCTTTAGTAATATTTTTTTCTCAACCCATTCATATGATTATTTTCTCCCATAGATATCAATAAGTATATTTTTTTCTATAATGCAAGATTACATAATTTGGGAATAATGGATGACTCAATGAAATTCATTGTATATCTTATTTTTTTAATTTTAATATGTATTTCAAGTAAATATCTTGATTACCAAGACTAATACACTATTCAATCCATTGGTACTAAGTACCTTATATCTTATGATAATTTAATAAATTCGTGCACCAAATCTGGGATACTAGGGTGTAGGTCATTACAAGTTCTGTTTTTATTTTGGTAGGCTTCCCTCATTTAATAATTAGACATATGGTTTATCTATTTGTAGGAAACCAAAATAAATATTCTCATGGAATTTGTGGATTCCCATTTAAATCTACTAGATGAAACCTCAGATAAAAATTTTCAAAATGATGAAGTATTATCCACCATTCAAGCCCAAAAAATGGGCAACGTATTTAGATAGAACCTCATAGAGTCTAGTTGGTAAGAATATGGAGGACCCCAAATTAAATAATATCCATGTAGGGATCATTTTTTAAGGGAAGTAATTTCATTCTGATTCCTTATCTTAAACGGTTATATCAATAATAAGATAGATTTTCATGCCTTGATTGCATTTTTAGAGTTATTGTTGTAAATATATTTATCCAAGATCACTATCAAAGGCTATATTGTGTTCATAATTTCGAAAAAAAACATGTGGAATGTTACATATAAAATGGGTTGTAGTACAGTTAATAAATCATACATGAGTGATGATAAGGAATATTCATATAAAACCAATTACATCTTATATCCCATGATCACATTGATCATAAGTGGGCAACACTATTTACATTTTATATCACCATTCCAAACCATGATCATTATTAAATAATCATGAATGTGCAAGAACATACGGTTTTCCCCAATCTCTTTAAAATAAAATGCGGAAGAGGAATTTTTTTGACAAAATTCCTTGAGAATATGTTATCCCCTACCAGATTCTCTAATTAATAGTTATATTCCATTAATATGTGACTATATCAAGTAGTTTAATTTCCCATATGATAAATCTAGAAATATGAAATGAATAAAAGTAAGGATCTTAATCCAGAGTGATATATTGTATTGTAAACAATTTTAATAAGGGATTATTTTATAGGGTTATCCTTAGTTTAATTAATGAAAATTATAACCATAATGTAATTGAAGATGACAATGAAGGACTATATGGAACTCATGAATTGGGAAGCAACTTTTCCCATTTAATCAAAACGATTTGTTGCTTTTATACTTTAATGAGGCATGAAAAAACATAATTCACAATTATATTACACATGATTGGAATTTATGAAAATATAATCCATCATGAAATGTAGTTTTTATTGGACAAATGTCATTCTTGTACATTTACCATGCATGGTATGGATTTTATGTGTTCCTGACCTCTCTTGACTTCCCAATAGTGAAATTTCATTCCCAATACCTTTGAATAATCCTCCAATGGGATGAGAGAATACCACTAATTTTTGGAGATAATAAAATCAATATTTATTGCATAAAAGATAATATTAGTAGTGAATTAAGAGTTACTCATTATGTTTACATGGATAATGGAACAAAATTCTATGTGTTTTTAAAATTCTGTTAGTCAAAGTAAAATTTTTATTCCAATGATCTTAATTATTATCAATCATCTTCATATTGATTTATAGAATAATATTAAAAGACTCTCTAAAATACTATAACAACTATTAGAGGAACGGATGAGATGAAACATCTTCAAAAGAGATTGACTGTGTAGTGCACATATCATACCCGTTCACACACCTTAGAATAGGTAGACCCATTTTATGTATTGTATTTTATAGAATAAGTTATTCCAATCTAGTTCCATATTCCCTCACTTACGAAATCTACTTATGACCAATTTAATAATGATGAATGATGATAAATACTTTTATATATGTCAGAAAAAATATATTGGATGCGTTTGTGGGACATTAACAACCACAAGGTAAGATAAAATAAAATGGAATAAGTGGTTAAATAGAAATCTCATCTTCACACATTTATCATATGAGATTACGTTCATTACCTTTAGAAATCAAGGACGCCGTATATGAAGCCTAAAAATTGGACCCCAAATGAAAATTACCTTATTTGTTAATCTATGTATATTTCAATGGGGTATATTGTCAAATAGAAATGTATTATGATCATATCATTCACTAATATTGTTTGTTTTGCTAAGAAGTACATCATAGAATTTAATATTTTATTAATAAGTCATTGTCACGTGATCATAAATTTCATGGCCTATGGTATTCACCACATGACCTTAAAATGTATGATAATTGGTCTTTACAATATGAAATTAGACTATAAGATATATAGTCCCTATAATTAGACTATTAAAATTTATATCATATTAGTATTATTGTGTACTGTTAACCAATAATAAGTGGTTCTTGTCTAAATAACCATAAATTTCACACTACCCTGCATTCACTCCATCATGAAAAACAATCTACTTATTCATGAACTAGATATATAATGAGAACCTTCACAGCCATTTTAACAGTTATTTTCCCATTATTTTATGTACCATTATTTGTGGGATTTCCAATTGACATTGTTTAATCTTCATTGGACCTATCATATGTTTTAAATAATAGAACCATGTGTTACATGATTCCATTTTCCACATGGCTTGAAATAAAATCACAATTTTCTATTCTAGCACTGTCAAAAATTTCTCTCTTATTTCATCCTGCATTCCCCCAAATATTTGGATCTTCATTTATTCCTGTGAGTTTTATCCTGTTACAAAAATACATGGGTAGCCCTCAACTATATCTTATTTTCCCACCATATACATTGATACATTATCTCAATAATATTCATTTTATGTCCCTCTTATTAGTGTGTATTTAAAAAAATATGTGGGAGATTTTATTTATCACATAATATATTGTAATTATTATTTTTCATATCTAATATATATAATCAGGATTACACCCCATTTTATTTCATCTATTACACAAGCAACCTTTGTGTTTGAGAATACAAATTCACAATAGGACACTGTTATATATCCACAGCTAGGATGTATTCCACCTTATGATAAAAATATGTGTGTTTTTATTCCAATTATTAAAGGATATGCTGTAACACCCAAAATATTTAGTTTAAATGTACAATTCTTGATATCTTACTTAACACGCCACATCGAGCATTAATCAAACAATGATATACTATAAACAAATTATTTAAATGCAACCATTATTACATAAAAGTTAAATTATTGTTATGATTAGGAATGAAAACATTATGAATAATATGTTTAATTGTTTTATATAATTGAAATATGTTTATTTTTCATGATAAATATGTACCCAATTTTTTGTGAAGTCATTTAATTCTTCAAAAATTTATTTTCATCAAAATTGGTTTTATTTCATTTTTACATAAAAATTAAAATTAATTTATACAATTTTTTGAAATTTTATTTTCCATAAAAAAATTAATTAATTAAATAATCATCTTAATGTTATTTTATGGTTACTTTTTTATTTTTTCTACAAAAATTATTTTCCAATAAATAGTTAAAAATACCATTTTTTGGTAAAATTATAATTACTTTACATTTAATAAATTAATTTACAAACAATTATATAATATATTTTATATTTAATGAAATAATTTCTCATTTAATAATTAATTTTATAATTAATTACATTTTTATCATCATTATAATGGTTTTTTGTACAAGTTCATTTTCAGGATAAAAAAAATTTTCAAAAAAATGTTTTTATGTTTACATTATTTTTTTATATATGTAAAATTAATTAACATATATTGATTAATGGTTGGAAAAAAGTTTATATATTATATATTCAATATAATATTTTATGATTAATTTTATTTTTTACAACGACAAAAAATAAATAAAATTTGCTTTTATGATTAAAAATAATTTTCCTAAAATGTGTTTTCATTGGGTTTTGCACACATATTTAAAATTCTATGAAACTAAATAACATATTTTGAATTATAATATTTAATATAATGTTAAAATTTTTAATTACTTTATTTGTGCAATATTAATAGTTCACATAGTTTAATTTTGTTACTATGCTTTTGGCTTAAATGATATTTCATTGGGAGGAGGGTTAATTTATGAGAAAATAGTAGTTATTTCACCTAAAAATGTATAATTGTTTTACTAAATATATTTAAACATATATTATACTAAAATATAATTAATTTCCATTTAGATCCACATTCCCTTGATTTTGATCTAATATTACTACGTTGTTTTATGTAATTGAATGTGTGTCCATATACAAGCATATTGAAGGGAACCAATTTTATTCCCTTATTCAAAATAATTTAGTACTATTGATTAGCCAATACCTAAAATATGTATATTAACTATACCTTCCCTTTATGCTATAATTGTTTTCATCTATTATGACCGATATTTCCTGGATTATGGAAAAACTGAAGGAGGACTCTTTAAGAATATGCATAAATCGTTACTGAGGGGTTTCAATTGAATTTATCCATAAAAATTAAAAAATAATGTTTATACATCCTTCAAATTATAATATAGTATCATAAATATAGTTATATGTTATTTTAATTATGTTATTACCATTTCACACCACCATTTGATCAAAGGGGAATGGAATGTATCGCTCATGTGTACAAGTAGATTATCGCCTCCACCTAGTGATATGATTTATTTTTCCTTCACCATAATTCATGGTTGGTTATTATTATATTATTAATTTTTATATAAGATATTTATGAAATAATTATAATTATTTATATATAAACAATATCTTCCTTCTTACCATCTATCTATTGGAAAATGACAATGTCAATTATCTGTACATTCAAACCAACACCTCCAAGAACAGATTTGATTTTTTTTTCATTTATAATTTACAAGAATGGAAATAAGAATATATATATACACACATTATATATATCATATTTATGATATAATAATTACTCTTGAATTTTTAATTGACATTAAAATTTATTTATTATTCACGACCCCCTCCCAACAAAGTGTACCCCTCCTTATTCGACAATGTGTAAGTGGGAAAATAATCCATGAGTCCCACCTCTAGCATACCCTGGGTTTCCAACAAGCACCGAGGGTATACAAAACACACAGATGGGTGGAATTACCCACTAAATGAAACACAGGTATTATAGAGATAAAAAATACCCTAGCTAACTCTTTCTAAAAAATCAATATAATGGAAATCCCAAGTTAACATAACTAATTTCATGAAAACTACTACAACTGAAAGTGGGGAATTGAAAGTACCAAAAATGATAAAATGACAATGACCATGATGCCCAAATAGATCCTAAAAAATAAATATTCTAGTAGTAAAAATATAGATCTCTATCTTTCTCCAATAGACTTGAGAAATATTATATATGATGTAGGTTGAGTATAACAGTATACTCAGTAGGATCCTCATCAATGTCTCTCATGAAAAAGTAACGAAAGCATGCTAAATCACAGTGAAGAACAAGTGGAATGAACTCATCACATAAACATGTATTTTAAGTTCCTAGCCTCAATATCCTTACTTTCACCATGTATTGTATACAAGATTATATAGTATAATAATGAATATCAAGGGTACCCACTACAACTTCCCCACATGTTTCTATCTTTTCCCCAAAACCGCATGTCCTTATCATCTCTCCCCAAACTAGCTAGACCAAAGATACCTAGGTGATGCAACAAACATGAATCTTTTACCTCAAAAAATACCATATCCATATAACCAAAAAAACCAGGTAGTCTCCCAGAGCAATGAAAATAAAAGTAATATTTAATTGATCAGGTGTTATTCCTCAAACAATTACAGCCCACACACTAATTAAGGATCCTCAAGACATCATTGCCTATGCACATTATATCTCATGCAACCCTTGGGAAAATATATCTAAAATATATGTGTGTGAAATAACTGTAGAGACCCGAAGCTTAACGTACATGGAAATTACATTACTTTTGCGGAATACATAATACATAACAAAAAAGACACAGAAGGATCGTAATAGTTTAGTGTTTTTGGAAACTCGGAATATAAAAAACTAATCATATTGAAAGATCCTCAACACCTCCCATAACGATATTCCCCTTTTTGTTTCCTTGCTTAAAACCTTTCTTTATTTCCTGGGGAAAATAAAACATAAAAAAGGTGAGCTCAAATGCTCAGTAAGGGAAAAATTAAAGAACATACAACAATCCAGAAACATTTGAAAGCAAAATCATGAACATGAAATCTAAACATTAAAACCTTGAGAAAAGACATAAATCTTGGAAGTATGTAAGGAATATATCATAAAGGAACATCAATCATGATAAAATAGTTTGGGAATAAAACATGTAATTGTGGCAACCATTTAGCACATGTCATGATTTCCATAGTAGCCAAGGCATTGCTGCCAATACCATCTTAGTGGACAAAGTCTCTTTCTGAATCGAGTTCACTCCTCGTTTCAGTCCTGTAACACTGAACCAGATTAACTTACCTTTCCTGTCATGTCTATCTCATGAGATATAAAATATTTACCCAATTCATTGGAGGGAGATATAGGTCCCACCCATCTCATAATTAAATCATTCTTTCGTGTGCCACAAAATCATAAATCATACATCATAGCATAACCTATGGAATAAAATGGGATTCTTAAACATCATGCCAACATAACATAGTCCATAAATGTTTGATATCATTTCATCATAAGAAAATTTAAACCATTTAAATCATGGAGACATATTACTTGAAATATACACATATTAAATAATGTCATCTTATATGGAAAATAGTTTTGCCAGAACACTTGAAATGAATTCTTGAGGAAAATATCCTTTCTTCTTTAAAATCATTTTCTTTTAACAAAATTCCATGAAATTTTAAAAGAAAAGGGTTTTGTTGAAAATAATCATTCAATCTTATAGAAGAATCTTCTTGAAAATGAGGCGTTATGAAACCGTAAAAATACGTTCACGCCGTATAAGTTAAAAATAACAGTCTCCTTGTACTTTTGTCGAAAAAGTCAAAAAGTACCTCGTATTGTAAACAAAAGAAAGATTCCTTACATACCATGTAGTAAAAGTCAAAAATGGGTAAAAGGACTTTAAAAATACATGAAAACACTTTTATAAAACATGGGCATGGATGATATAAATAACCTCAGTAAATACTTACGAATAACAAATCTCGGATAAAAATGAGATTTGCAAAATTATCCCTTACCTTAGGTCCAAAATGCTTTGTACGTATCTGAAACTCCGATATAATGATTTAAATAATGTTATTTACTTATTACAGAATCATATTAATTGTTATGATATCATATATGGTTCACTTATGACTTTATATTACCCATTCTTTTGTAAATTCTATGTTAAAGAGTGTTTTGGGTAAAATCGTTTCATTTGTCATCCGTGTTTTGACTTGTAATTATTCATATGATTACTTAGATCATGATTACGTACATCCAGAATGTGAAACATGATTTATATATAATATATATTCAGAATATACATATATATAATAGATCGATAAATGGAAATAAATACACCATTAATGGAGACGGTAGGCCGTACGCATACATGAATGTTGTTTTCGTTTCCTCATTGAATTGAATGGAATTAATTGGATGACATACATATATATATATACACATAAATCCAGTATTGTTATTATGTCATATATTTCATGATTACTTATTATATATACTTTATTATCATTTATGAATGGTTAATCATTGAGAATGAAACTCATCGCGTCGTGGAGTCGGTAGTCCGCACGTACGCACGAGCGATGATATCGTTCTCGTGATCGTGGAATTTTATTGGAGTGTATGTATACTATTTCAGAATCAATATCACATTTCAATAATCATATATCGTAATTATTTACACTATTATACCCATCCATGTAAGGTGGTGGTGGAAAATAGATTACACCACGGCGTGGAGACGGTATTCCGTACGTACGCACGCGTGGTGAGTTCATTTTCCGTAGGATGGATAGATGGTGAAATAGGGTTGTTTCATACTTATAATAACATATTTTTATACTAGTGATACTGATGTTATTACTTCATAATGAAACAACCTAAGAAGAAGAAGTGGAAGAAGAATTAAAGGTGAAATAATTGGTAACGGAAATTACCTCTTCTTTGAAGAGCCTCTTTGAGACCCCCTTTTAGGGAACTTAAATTGGTCTTTGAAGAAGACCAAGACCTATAGGATGTTTCTAGGGAAGTGTAGAAGAGAATTGGGCAGGGGTTGTCCGATCTTGAAGGCTCAATGTGGTGTGTGGACGAGAGGGAGGAGGTGCCCTTTTATAAGGGAGAAGAGGGGCACCTTTGGAATTCTCAAAAATATTAATTTATAATAAATATAACCCCACTTAAAAACCTCAAAAAATTACTCATATTCGAATACTAGATGATATAGGTTTGTAATATCATCTAACAATCAAATTTAGACATGATTGTATCTTATTTTAAACCTTATCATTTTGATTTATCCTTATATAATCTATTTAAGTTTATTTGTGGTAATAAAATTATAAATTTTAAATTATAACAAATAATTAATTATTTGTTGTGAATATTACATAACTGATTAATTTATAACATTATAGACCATATAAATTTAAATTTATAATTTTTAAATATTTTTGTGATTTTTTAAAAAATTTATAATATGTTATTTTTATAAAATAACAATAATGTTAATTTTGACACTATTCATTTATTTGAATTTAAATAAACTATATACAGAAGATATTTTCGAAATAAAAGCTTTAATAGATTCGTAAAAGGTCATATGTATCTATAAAATTAGTGTATCACATTAAATAGTTCATATAATATTTATTTTATTATTTTTAAAACTATTTATTTGGTTTATCTCTTAATAAAATAACTACTACAACATTTTTGTATAATTATTTAATATACAGATTTGTTTCATAAAAATTAAAAATAAAATCCTATGATAAATATATATCTATTAAATTTCACAATAATACTTTTACATGAATTTATCATCTTAAAATCATAATATTTAAATTGTTATATTTATTAAATTATGAAGGTGACAACATTGACATCATTTAAAATAAAATAATATAAGTGTCATAATCAATTATATAAGGCTCCAAACGGTTATATATTAGCTCAATGGATGATTAAAGTGTACATATACACTACCAATAAGTTTTGGCCAGGTTTTTTGGCCTTTTAATGGGTATTATTATTTCAATAAAAACTACATTACTTATTTCCCACTTAATAAATAATTTATGTATCATTAATGTATCACCATTAATGACAATTATTCAATCCCTAATAATTCTAAATAAATTATCATGATTTAGATAATTTTATTATATTTCTATAGACTATTCATGTTTGAAGTTTTATTATGTTTATCACTAAATTAAAATTATTATATTTATAAGATTTAAGAGAGTGACATGTTGTCACTTCCATTGATTTTAATAATAATTAAATTATTTTCATGGCCAAAAGTCCATAAAATGAATCTAATACGACCCTTAGGATATATGGGTCTACGTTTAGTCATCCAATGGAATTTTGTCATGTGTTAGGGTAATTTTATAATATTATATTTACCCTTAATTACCCGATTTACCTTTAACTATGGTAAATAAAATTTACCGTAGTTACTATTCATAATTCCCAAAAATAAAAAGTAGCTTATTAACATAATTTGGACCCATTGATTCCAAATATGGAATCCATTTTCACAAATTCAGTACACAAATGTTGCAGAAATTAAATCAAAATTAATCCCATTGTCGATAGAAAATAGGGTTCTCTTTAAAACATTGCAAAAGATTAAATTGATTTAACCTACGAATTTAATGTAAAATCAATGATAATGACATACATTATTTTAAATGGTAAAAATATATTCTATTTATACTTTAAAACCATTAAATATTATAATTTAACCATATAAATTATTGCGATGAAAAAAGTTGTTTTTAATTAAAGTATAGCGTGTTTTTACTATTCATCAAAATATGATAGTTACCAGAATAATATGAAAAATTTATCCAAAGTAAATTTTTATTTCATGATTCGAAAGAAGAATTTTATTTTGTCAAATAGAATTTATAAAAATGTCAAAAACTAGATTTAATGTGGGTGCTCCATCACAAGGCGGCAAAACTGCATTTTTTGAAAAATACTTATTTTACACGAAAAATTTATTTTGTTCTTATACCATGTTCTAGAAAATGTGTCAGATGAATAATAATGTTATAAAATTAAAAATTTAGTTAATACTATTCATAACGGCTAGTTCATAATAATATTGTAATAATATATCGTTGTTTAGTAAAACCCGATATTGCGTACAACACACGCTATCGAGGAAGGTCACGATTGCGTATAATGCAAGGCAAGTCAGGGATGCCTGTAGTGCAAGATCCTTTTGGTGTAGCGTAAAACACAAGAAATTAATTAAAAATAATACTTTTCATAAAATCTCTGGGTGTTACAATAACCAAAGTCAATTACATCCCTCTGCACACATATATAAGGAAAACTAATTCCATGCATACCAGCACAAGTAACATCTAAGTGGAGAGAGAGGGACTAAAGGGGTAGTCATTCGTCCATCCTCCCAGTAGGATGATGGGGAAAACACCCCCAGTGCTAAGAATCTCTAATTTTTCAATTTCTCTAACCCAAATTGTGAATTATCATATAGAAACAAAAAAGAACATTGTATAACATAGATCACAACCACACTATTGTAAAAACGTAGACTTATACTCAATTTCCTCTAATGTCTTTCGAACTCCCGTCTGCCACTACTAAGACTAGATATCCTGTAAAAACACAACCATTGAAATAGAAATATTAAGTTACATTATAGATTTTTATCTTATTCACTTTATGTTAATTAATGTTTTATACATTAATTAATAGTTACCAATTCCACATTACATTTAATTTTCAATTAAACCATGATCCATGCCCTTTAGAAATAACCAAACCATGTTTGTGGATTCTCAAATTCACAACCTCATCATTACTTCTTGAAAACCACAAACCCAATGGGCTAATCATATTTTATTAATTTATTTTAAAAAATTAAAATTTTCCATATTTCTAACTATTCTATGAAAACATTCAAAGATACTTTGAAAATAAGGGATCAACAAGGTGATTCGATGAACTACCCGTTGAGTCTTTACAACATATATCAAGAGCATAAACCTATCCATAATCGACAGGATAAACAGGAAGAGCTTGTGAAATACACCTTGCATCAACACCTCTTTTGGAATGACGGTATAAAAGACCATATGCCCCATGTAATGGGGATGTTAAAACAATTAATAAATAAAATGATCAACAATAACCACTTCCACATTGATGGTTAAGCCCATCATCAACCCATTCCATCATCCATGTTTTTCTCCCTGATAGACATATGCATAACCCAATGCATCTCGCCACTCCAGTCATGAACTTCCACCACCACCACTGGGAATCCCTTCCTACACACCACAACACCTTTCAGTCTCAACCATCCTAGGTTCACACCACTACACCAGAAGAAGGAATCAAAAAAATAGAAACTAGGATTTTGTACCTATACAAGGAATTTTACATTTACAAATAACAATCACTCACATATACAAAGCCTAAGGCCCTTTTCCTTTATAATTAAGCGAGTAACTTTGAACCATAAAATGAATTATATTTAAGGACGACTGATTCTTCATTCAATCTTAAATTAACCGATTCGTTGTCACATGGTCTAACTATGGTTACCATAAATGACTAGATATCTCAACTAGTCACAAATTAATTTCATAAATAATTTGACATGCCTTTAGTCCACAATAATCAACATTATTATGATTTTTAAATAAACTCAATTAAATATGATTTCTTTATTAAATTTATTATCATCAAATTAAAACAACAACAACCAGATTCATTAAACATTCCTCTTTGTCTTAATTGAATTAATTGTCTATTACATTTTTCCTTATTCTCATTAAAAAATTCCATAAATAAATACATGATAATTAGAAAATAATAGATATTATGCTATCTAGAAAATAAAGAGGGAAAACTTTTTCATGGTATAATGCAACAACATACAATTGACTACAATTATTTATTCTAGATGAAATATTTATTATGTCAATTTCAATGTGATCTTTTGGGATAAATCAGGATAACTATACAGTTTCACTTAAATAGATTGGAGAGCCCCCAAATAACTTTCCTTATAATGTTTATATCATTATATTTAGGATAATGTCACACACAATAGATCATGATGAACTCTCCCATGATGAATTATATCGAAGACGGATCAACAATTGTTGGTTGATCTAAAATAGTGGGTTCGTATGCAGTACGAAATGCTCTAAGGGGAAATGATCCTGGGATAGAATAATCACACAAATTCTCAGGATAAATAGTTTTGTACATCTCACACCAAGAGAAAAGAGAAGAATGAAAAAGGGAAGAAGGTATTGTAGACCTTATGAAAATCTAAACAGAGCAACAGTTTAGATATGGTTTAGATTTCCAATTAAAGGTATATTTGTCCAAGACTTTTCATTTTGACCGATAGAAGGCACCCATAGACTTATGAAAATTTAGATAGGATTTATAGACATTAAATCAACATTAAATTCACCAACATATGGCTCCTAATATGTTTCACGTCAATAATAAAATCAAAGGGGTGAAGAATTTGAAAGGTGGAAACATTGTTCACTAGCCATTGGACGACTCAAAAAACTAGATAAACTATACATAAACCAATAGATGACCTACATAAAGTTCACATACTGACATATCACCTACCTACATATATCCTTTCAAAAAATCACTTATAGTGAAATGACTCACCAATCTGGAAACACTGTACATATACCAACAGACCACTCAATTATATGGAAACTCTATATCACCTAACGACAGATGACTCACTGATGATACTGTATATTGATCTTGAAACAATCTTCAAAGAATTGGAAAAATTGAAAAGTGTTATGAATAAGTCACCTTGACCACCCATAATAATTTAAACACTAGAGTTGCACAGAGGAATGGCCGAGAGAAATCTGGTCTATTAAATGTTTGTTATCCATCAGAATATGGAAACACCACTCATATGTATGTATGGATTATCATATCCATAAAGTGATATAATTATTTTTTCATCATTATTTTATTGAATTGTTAAATTATTTTATACATTTAATAAATATTATAAATATTATATGACTGTGATATTCTATATTAAGCACACATGATCAATGTAGTGTAATAAAAACTATTGAAACAAAACATACATTAGAAACAAAGTAGTTATCACGTAAAATGATTGATTTAGATGAATATTACTAATTAAAGTGTTTTGAAATATTACAAGTAAAAATATATGTTGTTATAAGTAAGAAATTTTTTATATAATGTAATTAAACGTAATGTAAACTTATTATAAATGAGGTTATATTTCTTTTGAATCATGTGGGATATAAGGTAAGGGTCCATCATCACAATATTATTTTATTGAGACAAGTTTGAAGTTATGTAGCTATATATACTTCTGAAGAGTATATATTTCCCATTTGACATTTAATATTAATTATCCTTCTAATTTTATGTTATTTAATTTTTTAAATCAAATTATATTTTCCATGGGGTTTGGACTTAGAAATTACCATTATAGGAAGGATTTATCATCCCAAATTGTCTTCTTTTGGACAACTGTTATGTTATACACCTGTCTTATTTTAAGAGTTCTATCTACTACACCTTTTTTAAGATTTATAATTATTATCCTTATTTTAATGCTAGTTTAAGTTTCATTTGATATTATTTTTTTCCCTTGACTTATAACTAAAATTTTACTAAAGTAGTAAGTGTTTTACGTTACAATACCAATTTTTTATGAGGACTATTTATTCTAAAATTTAAAATGATTAAATTATATTTTCAGTCACACAAAAATTTTTATTTAATTTCTTATCATATATATATTACATTATATTAAATGTATTTATTTCTTTTTTACATTCATTATGTTCTAAACAAAGAATATTGTTTTATTGAAATTCGACATTATTTCGATCTTTTAATAGGAATCAGTTTCATCTAAAACCATATTTTATTTATAATGATTTAAAAAAATATTTTCACACAAAACTAATGAATGTGTATAATAATATTTAATAACGTGTAATTTGTACTAATTTTCTAAAAAAATTAATTTTCCTATAATTTTCTATACGGGGTATTTTTTATATTTTTAAAAAAAATTGAAGGGAATTTTTATTTTAACATACACCACTTGATTGAGTTTTCCTATAATCATGAATTGTATTTTCCTTTAGGATTAAATTACTCGGATATATTTTTTTTACAAAATAAGTTATTTTACTTAATATTTTCATGAAATTAATATTTTAAATTCATGATTTCAAAATGAAAAGGATATTTTCCTCAGAAACATTTTAGTGATCCTTTAATGGTATTTTCATCTACAACAACACTATTTAATGTTTCTTATGACCTATTTAGGGAATGAACCAATGATACCATCTCTGTTATTTCCCAATATGGATTATGTTTGTGATGAAGAAAAAATTATAAAGCTCATTTTCTATTATATGGGTTAGTATATGATGAGAGGATAAATTATTTTCTAATCTTTTGCAAGACAGAAAAATGGATTATTATTATTATGTCATGGGAGGTTTCTATTATTAACCTCTAATGAATATTATAAAAATTAATGTTTTCTATTGTAATGAAATATTTTAGGTAATACCAAGCCAAAAAAAGCATACACAGGAGGTTAGGCGATGTTTAATGAGGATACATGATAGGTTTTCTCAAACCCAAATTTGGTACAAAAATGGAATACCAAACCTAACATGTGATGAATGTCTTAGTGAGTATTTGTTAAATGATATTAATATGATTATAATTTTTCCACACATTATTATAGTATTTTATGAATGGATATCATGCTAATGTTACACTCTAGAAAATCATGATCCTTTGTAAATTTTATATTCATGTCCTGTAAAAGGAAAATATTTATTCCATTAATAGTGATTATGATATGTTAATTTTTTTTATTAATTTCAATTATAAAGAACATATCCTCACACACTTATTTTCCTGATATGCATACATATGATACTTATTTCATATCTACTTTGGTTTACATTAATAAGTATTTAATATCACAAATTGTTATGCTTCATTTTACCCATGATATAAAGAATGGTTTAAATTATTATTTTTCTAAGAATAGAGCGAGTTGAGAAAAACATAATAGCGGTGATGTATATCATTTGTGTACTAGTTATTTTGGTATCCATGATTCCAAATAAATTAAACCAGTATTTTTATATTGTTGATCATAATTATATGTAATGAATATTTATAATGTGAGTCTTAATATTTATGTATATAATTTTTCCATTGATATAGTCGGTATTAGACAAAGGAATATTTATTTTAAAAAATATGATGATATAACATTAGTAAGAAAACATATGATAAACTAATGTTTATGAGAACATAATTTGATATGAAGAGAAGAGGAGTTATTAATCTCTAAATATAAATTGCTATATAGATATTATCCCATGGAAACAATTGTAGAACATATCAACTTAAACGTAAAAAATATAAATGAGGTGGATTCGGTATTAGCGCCGTCATAAAAAGTGTAAGATGAATGGTCTAATGACTAAACTCCTATATCGACACTCCAAAGTGATATACATTAGTTAATACACATTTCATTTATCATCCTTATTGAATTATTTGAATAGATAATGAACATGGATAACCTATGGTGAATCTAAGGATTTATATAATTATAATAAAGTTTCATTATTAAGACATCCTATGAATTATTTTTCATGATTATTTGATTACGCACCATGATTATTGTTTCTCACATTGTGATTATTGGTTTCAGTTAGTCATTGGAACTTGGAAAAATCATGTTAATAGTGAATATGATGAAAAATGAAATTATATTACACATGAGAAACTAAATGATATAACCATTGGAATGAGTAAATCCTATGATAATTCAATGACAAATCTCTTGGTATAAGATTAATAACCATAACATAGGTGAGTTTCCTAACACAACTAATTAGGGAGAAATATATATTTTTTGGGAAAATTTTTAATGAATATGAGGGAGGAAAAATATTTTTCTTTATACTTGTTTAGAATTTTCGATGAATCTGACTCGTAAATATATGAGAGGAATGAGAACATGCATTGTGAGGGTAAAAATATAATAAAATGTTAAATTTAAAAGGAAAATTGAAAAAGTTATTTAATTACATTGATGGTAATAATGGTTTCTATAAGGTATAATCTACGATTGGATGTATTATATAAGGGATCTATGAGAATTTCAAAAAATAATGTCCTTGGGGTATGGATTAAGAATCTGATGAATAAAGTTGTATGAGTAATTAATTTACAATTAATGATAAAGAGACTAAGACTGAAAATAGAAAATAAAAAAATTATTTTAATAGTTTTTAATATTATTAATGTAAGAAACAATATTATAATAAGGTTTATAAATCATAATACATGATTAATATTTCGTTTTATAGGATTGAATTATTATGGAATGAGATAATAAAGCTAAGTTAATTGTTTAAGAAGTATTTAGAATGACTAATGTGTTTATTTAACTAGATTCAATATTTAGTTTCTCAATGTGTTTTATCAAATATATTAAAATTTTAAATTTCATTAAATATCTATGATTTTTCATAAGTTATTTTTCAATTAGAATTAATAAGAATAACTTAAATTTTATTGATAACATAGAAATTTTTAATTAGTATCACATTGATTTTTTTTTGAAAAGGTGTATGATATGCGATAAGAAACCCCAATTATGTTCCTAATCGTTTAATAGCATCTTTTATTTGGAATAAAGAGTCAATTGATATTCAATAGGTAAATTGGATAGTATAGATAGACATGCAATTTATTAGTGATTTGATTAAAATTTTATTTATATTGATGTTTGTTGCTTATTTTATTTTCAGAATATATTAGAATGTTTGTGTAGAGTTGATTTTGGAAATATTTATGTTTTCATTGAGTTTTTATGATGATTGAGTTTATTTGGGTAAGTATTTTCCAATTTTATGTGAATATATGATCAATGTATCCACACATTTGATATGTGACACAAAGAGAATATTTATGTTGTTTTGGTATTATTGTTTTGTTGAATTAGACAAATTTCTGGCCTTTTTTTAAATTTTAGGACATTGAATTCTGGTTGAGATTAAATTGAGGGGTTCTATAGTGTATCTTTTTATGGAATAAATTAATTATATCATTAGGTATTATTGTTGAACTATTTTAGAATAATTTTTTAAATTGTATTTAATTTTCATTATCTGTCCTAAAACATACTAACCATTATTTTTTACAAAAAACTATATTGAGAAATGAGAAATATAATGTCTTTGTTTTATCTAATTTTTGATGTATTATAAAATTATTTTATTCATTCTCGTTTGAATGACTTTAAATGTTTATTAATCAATAGAATATGGGATAAAAATAGGTGGAAACAAATTGAAACATAGAGAAAATGAATAAAATTAGGAATGTAAAAAATGAAAAAATAAAATTAGTATACTTTATTATATTTTATTGTAAAACAAATTCACAAATGTTGGAAAAAATGCTATAAAAAGAATATATTTTCATTTTTCATGTTTATTCAATGTAATTGATGGTTATTTTCAGCCATCAATAATGTATGATTTTGTGGGAATTTACTTTTTATTGACCATGTTCTCTATACTTCACTCTTATTATATAGAAAATATCATTATACAACATATCAATATTTTTAATATTCTAAAATTTTATCCTAATATGGGAACTTGATTATGCATTATTTCAGGTATCTTTTATGATTACAACATAATTTTAAAGGAACTTTTATTACATAATGTGAGTTTTCAACTATGGTATTTTTAAATATTTGACCCTTGATTATTGAGAAAAAGTTGTGAGGAAAAAATTTATTGAATTTGAGGAAGAATAAAAAACTAATAAATAGTATAAACAATGTGCTTTATTACTTACTTGACACACAACACTAACCATTACAAAAACTATGATATACTAAAAATGGTATTTAAATATGATCATTAGAACCTAAAAATAAAATTTTTGTAATAAATAGTAATAAAATTATTAATAAAATATTTTTAAATGTTTTATATAAATAAAATTTTCTAATGACTCCATAAAAAATATGTTTTAAATTTTGAGTAAAGTAATTTTATGCTCTAAAAATATAGTTTTATTAAAAATTGGTTATTTTTTATTTTGGTAATGGAAATTATAATTAAATTCTAACATTTGTTGAGGTTATGAATATAATTTCTTAAACAAGAATTTAAATATATTCATGGGGTTAATTTTTTATATAATTTTAATGTATTTATTTTTTAATGAATAATAAAAAATAGGAATTTTTTTATGATGACAAATTTTTTACTAAAATAATAAATATTTACAAATATGTATTTTATTTGATATGAAATTAAAATTTTGTTTCTTAAATTATTAATAAAATAATTAATTAAATTTTAATCAATATTATACAAGAATTTGGTATAGAATTAAATTCGACATTAAAACACATTTGTCAAAAAACTGATTTTATAATCACAATCAATTGTAGTATTATTTGATTAAATTAATCTATATTTATTAATTTCTAAATAAATTTATATGTTATATATTTAATAAAATATTTCTAACATTCAGGTTATGGTTTTTACATGCCATAAAATATATTAAGATTCATTATTAGGCAAAAAAATCTTTTTTATAAAATAAGTTCTGATTTTACTTTCAATGCTTACATAAGAGTATATTCTAACAATTATAGACATTAAATCTAATAAAATAGATTAATATTATTTAGTAATCATAAGTAAAAATATATAATATGTTCATCTTATTTTTTCAGTCATAAGGAATAGTTAAATTAGAAAATTTTGTTACCGCAGTTATGGATAAGACAGATTTACTATGGGGGTTAAACTAAGAGTTAAGGGTAGTAATTCCACATTAACATGAACAATTATTATTTATCAAATATATTTTATACATATATTAATCAAAATTTTATTTCGTGGCCATTTTGAGCATCATTCAAAAGAATGTAACCATATATTATGGAAAATTTTAAGCAATTCCATGTGAATCCCTCTCATCACATATAAAAGAGAACCTATTATACTCTTTTAATCATAAAAATGGTCCTTATGTTTCAAAAAAATACCAAAAACAATAACATTATATATGCCTTCCCATAATATTAGAAATTGTTTTCTTTTCTAATTAAAATATTTGACGATTTAATGTGTTCGATAATGCATGACTTACAAATAAGAGGTATAACTATTAATTGAGTTCTTTTAATTTTATTTACTCTTCAACATCCTATAAACTTATTTTACCCATAATAACATGATGAATAAAGTATAATAAATTATAATTATTTGTTTTAATGGTTATTTCACGAACATTTCTTAACTCTATTCCCTAAAATGGGGATTGAAAGTATAACTCATGCATATGTGAGGACTAACGCCACCAAGTTGCATTTTGATTGTTTTTACCCCACCATAATTCATTGTTTTTAATTATGATTTAAATATTGTGTATATGTGGTATTTGTAAAATAATTATTATTATAAAATTAGAATATCACTTATACGTTATTCTTAACCTATTCGAAGGTAAATGATAATGTTATTCATGCGTACGTGTGGACTACCACCGCAATGGAGTGATGTGATTTAATTTATTTTTCTTAATAGGATGGTAACATGTATATATTTTAAAAAAAATTATATTATATTTATGATTAAACAATGACTCATTAAAATAATACATTCAGTTTTCTTTCTTTTAATTCATCTATCAAAAATTAGATTCATCCCTCATTTGTGCATGTAGATTACCATTTTCACAAAGTGATCTAAATCATCTCATCCCCACATAATTTTAATTTTTATAAAATTGTATATAATTATTAAATATTACACATATTATATGATTATGTATTTTAATTATAGTCCCATTATCAAAGTACAGGGACAAAAGTAGTTGAAAAATATATACATGATATATGAAGTTGTTAACACTCGAAATGAATACATTGATAGGGAATTGTTAATAAATAGGTGATGAAATTTTATAAGTGAACCATACATGATATTATAAATAATAATATTATTCTATTATATAATTTTTTTAACTATTAATTTATTATACATATGGTTATAGTTCATACAAATTATGTCAGATATAAGGTAAGATATATTCATCTCAAGAGAGTTTTTTATGACATGTTGGATGTGATACAACTATTTAATTTTATTACATCTATATAATTCTATTTTGATATAATATATAATATATACTTATTAATTAGTTTTATTTTAATTTATAATAAAATTTATTTCATCCATGCGATTTTAATTCAATATTTACATAAGTTTTATGTGTTTATCCTCCAAAATCATTAATTTTTGGACTTTTGATATGTTATACACCAATCATATTTTATAAGTTTAATCTATTACTCAATTTATATGATAAATAATGAATCTATTTATGTTAATAGAATTTAGTGGTTCATTTTATGTTATTTCATTCAATAGACTTCGAACTTAAGAGGAACCAAAGTAGTATGTGTTTTACATTACATTCTTACTACAATGAACCTGCCATTTGTTACATTATTAGTACATCATTATAAAGATAATAAGCATAATATTATAACACATATAGGATCCAAAGGTTTATTATCTTTGGAAAACTTGGACCATACATAACATTTACATCATCAAAATAATCATTTAATTAATTCATTCTTCTCAAGATTCTTTTTGGCACTTGTCCTCTCATTAGTACATGTAGTAACCTGAGGATATACATAAAAAAGGAGTGAGATAAATTCCAAGTAGGAGGATATATATGAAATATAAAAAAATTGGTGATTATAATCATAACATAAGAAAAGTATTGGAAACATGAAAGGATGCATTAATATAGGACAAGAAATGTAGAAATTCATAAAAATAAAAATCTTATCTTACTGTTTTACTACCAAAAAAACATGAGAAAAAAGATATTATCATGTTTACACAATATTTAACTTTTAATAATTATTTTGATAACATTAAACAATTTATTGTAGCACGGTATAATTTCGGTTGCACCCGTCCCATTAAACATTCATATTGCACTATATAATTCCCATCACACACATCACATCATAACATTGTCATTATTATGCATGCCATATAGAAAATATATCAAAATGAAAATAACTAACCCATGTTAAAGAATGGGTTTCATATCATATTAACACATTCATAAACAACGGGTTTGCAAAAGAAAATGGGAATAACATACTTGATAAAATAACCATGAACCAAGAGTGAGAAATAAAAGGTGTGTATATAAAATAATAGTTCTTTTGGAAACATTTGATACACTTAAACTACATTAGATAAACTTTATATCCTTTAACTATTAATATAATGGTGAATAAATTATTTTAATGGAGTTACTAAACCAAAAAAAGAGTAAAAGAGGGGGAACGTGAAGAAAGAAAGCTGGGTTTGAGAATTTCCCCATACCATATATCTGAACTCCTTCTTTTCTTCAATGCCCTGAATAACCATATTAGATTCATTAATAATCAATTAATGAACCATTTTTACATTAATATGGTTCATTATGGTTTCATTAAGTTATTTTAATGTCCTTTGGATGAGTTATAGAGTATAAAAAACGTTCTTAGGGAATGTTCGTTTTTATGGTTTTAAGTAGTGTATCACTTGTATTCATAAATAAATGTTCTTGTGGAACATGGGTAATCATAAAAACCCAACATTACAAGTTAATAATTATCATACAAGAGTTTAAATGATCTTATTATTGATTATATGATATACATTGTTGATGAATAATTACATAGGATCTTAATGATGATCATTTGGGTTAATTCAGCGTCTTTTCGTCCACAACGAAATTGTTTCTTCTAATAATTTAGTAATATGTACATAAGTTAGTTATAGAATATTAAATAGGTTATAATATATATATATATAATGTATAATATTGGATCAATTAAATTGTTATCATGACCAAATCTGAATGATGTAAAGGATGGAAAAAAAACATGTGGTTCTAGAAGGTGATAAATTAACACCTCATGAAGAATGTTTTCCATTCAAAAATTAAAAGAAGATGAGATAGGGAATGGGTGATATAATATACCAATAGTATCCGAAAATTAGATTATATTTATGAAAATATAGTTAAAATACCAATTTTATGAAGATAGGTGGGGGGAATAATGAAAAAACATGAAATTGAATGAAAATTAAAGGAATAGATAGATATGAATTACCACTTGAATCATCTTATTTACGTCATCCTTAAGGAAGATAGGCTTGGTCTTTTGATGAGACCAGTATCTCATGGATGTGGGATAGGGGACATGGATGATTCATGGGAAATTTTAGACAATTTTTAAATCATGAGATGTGTGGTTTGGCAAGGGGGGAGAGGGGTTATTTATATAGGAGGAGGGGGTGTTTTTAAGAATAAAATATTAAATAAAATGATATATCAAATGTTAGACATTTACTCATAGATTTTTTAAATAATAAATCATTTATTTAAATAATATAATTATTTTTATACTTTAAAACATCTTTATAATTCTAATTCATTAATTTATTTAATGCAATGTGAACAAAAAAGAAAAAGATAGTTTAATGAATCAATTGTTGAATTTAGGCTTTCGAATGTTCTTTTTTGGATTGGAAATTGAGAATATGTATATTAAGTAACCATTTATGAAATTAAATATAAAATTATAGAATATAATGTTATATTAATTTTATGTCTTCATTACATCATGAACAACGAAATTTAAGATACAAATGTTATGTGAAAAAACTTTCTTATTACTATTTATGTGAATATTGATGTATTTCAGAAAAATGCCAAAAATTCACTCTAATCATTTTTTGATATGTAAATTAAAATAATGAAATCAATTTTTTCAAATAAAATTCTATATATCATTAATTTTTTATCTAATTAAAATCATAATTTACATGAAAAATACGATTTTTAAAATTAAAAATAATTTTATAATGCTTTAAAAAATTACATAAGGTCTTAAAAAATTATATTAAATCATGAAGATAAAAAAATTTAATTTATAAACACAATTAATGAAATTAGATTTTCTTATAAATTAATTATTTAGTTATACTTAATTATTGGGGACTTACAAAAATACTAATATTTTTACTAAGGCAATATTGTCCCTTATAAGAAGCCTAGAGTTTATTTAATCTATAATGGGAAATGAAACTATTAATTTTAATTATTTACTATTCATAAGGGTAATATTACTATTAATAAGGGAAGGTTACTATTCATAATGGTATGTTATTGTTCACCAAAAATTATGTTTGTTTTATTAGACTCCAAAAATCATCCTCAACATAATCTTGTTTGTCTGATTATCGAAATTCAAAACATTAAAGTTGAAAACTATGTTTTATGGTCGCATAATATTTATTATCATTATATGTAATTGTTATTTCAAATTCGACTATAATATGAGGCATAATTATAAAAATGGGATTCTCTTGATAAAACATTTGTTCATTACATTCTTCCCCCCTTATAAAATTTCACCATAGAAATTTCATTTTACACAAACAGGTGAAGGGAATTCGCTTTCATCGCCACCTCCAGTTCCCAAGTAGCTTATTCATAATTATGGTTCCTCCAAAACAATTTGACTAGGTCAGTTATCTTGTTTCATAGAACCTTATCTCTCTTGTCCAGAATCTCTATGGGTTATTCCTCATATGAGAGATAATCCTCCAGCAACACCACCTCGGAGATCAATACATGTGAGGGATCTGTTATGTAATTCCACATGAGTGATATGTGAATTAAATTATGAACATGAGCCATATTTAGTGGATGTTCAAGACTATAGGCCACAACTCCTATGATGTCATGGATCTCAAAGGGAATAATGTACCTTGGGATTATCTTCTGGTTCATTAAAACTGCATGACTCCCTTCAATTGTGATATTTGAAGGAAGACATATTCTCCAACATCTAACTCCAAGTCCCTTCGATGGTTGTCTGTATAGCAATTTTCTGACATTGAGCAGCTTTGATGTGTTTCTAGATGAGTCAAACCTTCTCTATTATCTCCTGCATAAGGTCAGGTCCATGTATCTTTTATTCTGAAACTTCATCCCAACAGGTTGGAGTTATACATCACTTTCCACACGAAGTTTCATATGTGTCAATATAAATATTCATTTGGAGGCTATTGTTATATGAGAACTTAAAAAATGGGATATTCTGATCCCATCCAACATTGAATTATAATGATAAGGCTCTTATAATGTATTCATGTGTCTGAATAGTCCTTTCAGATTGGCCATTAGTTTGGGGGTGAGAGGTCATGCTGAAATTTAATTCAGTACTCTGGGCTTGTTTAAGGCTCCTAAAAAATTTAGATGTGAACCATTGATCATAGTCAGAGATAATCGAGAGTGAAAGACCATGAATTCTCACTGATTACTTCACATATAGAATTTCATGTTGTTCAAGTGAGAGGTCATCCCAAATAGTGATAAAATAGGCAGTCTTGGTGAGTCTGTCATCCACAACACATATCCCATTATATCCCTTCGATGTCTTTAGGAGACACCAGAAAAAGTGCATAGTGACATTCTCCCATTTCTATATGGGTATAGGCCATGGCTGCATCATCTCTTTGAACTTTTGTCACTATGAATTAACCTGATAACATTCCATGAACCTTGAGATATATTCCATGATCTCCTACTTCATTTTATCCCAACAGAGGTGTTCACAAACATCTTAGTACATCTTGGTGCTACTAGTATGTATAGAGAATGTTGAGCTATGTTCCATTACCAATTGATCTTTCTTTATACTGGGTGATTAAGGAACACAAACAAGTGTTCCATAACAAATAAAACAATCATCATCGATATGTAACTACTTCAACTTCCCTTCCATTACTGCATTCACCCTCTTTTGTAACACCAGATCATCCATTTGTTCCTCATTAATTATATCTTGTATGGATGGTTGTGAAATAATTTGGGCATATTAGGATGTATCCCCCACCATTATGATTTCCAAATCTAACCTTTTCATATCCATGAAGATAGGGTGTTTCTCAATTCACAGCATCGATAGAGTAGCAAGTTATTTTCGACTTATTACACCAACTACATTGTACACCTTTCCAGGAGGATAGTGATTAGAAAAATCGTAGTCCTTGATTTTCACTACCCATCTCCTTTGATGCATGTTGATGTCATTTTGTGTCAATATATAATTTAGACAATTGTGGTCGGGGTATATGTCACACTTCTCACCATAAAGGTATTGCCACCATATTTTCACGGAAAAAATCATAGCTGCCAGCTCTAGATCATGAGTCAGGTAGTTTTTCTCATAGATCATAAATTTAGGTGAGGCATATGCAATCACATTTTCTTCTTTCATAGGCACACAACCCAATCCTTTCTTTGAATCATAACTGTATATCAAAAAACATTCTCTAATTTTTTGTACTATTCTAATAAGTGAAGTGATCATCCTTCTCTTCAGCTCCTTGAATATTACCTTAAATCATTCTGTCCGGACATACATGACGCTATTCCTTGTTAACTAAGTTAACAGGATTGACCATCAGGATAAATTTACCTCAAAACATTGGTAACAACCTACTAATCCATGAAATCTAAGGATTTCTGTGAAACTAGAGGGTGTGGTCCATTATTAATTCTCATTTGTTTTATAAGGGTCTCTATAAATTCCCTCAATTTTGATCAAATGTCCTAAGAACAAGAATTGATTAATCTAAATGTCACACATTGTGAAATTGGCATCCAATGTCTCAATTCTCAATGATCCCAAAACAAGTCTTAGATGTTCTTGATTATCCTTCTTTCTCATGGAGTATATTATATTATCATCAATAAACACTACCACAAATTTATCTAGGTAATTTATAAAAAAATTATTCATCAAAACCATGAAGATTCTAGTTATATTAGTTAGTCCAAAGGGCATCCCTAAATACACATAGTTCTCATTCCTTGTATAAAATATAGTATTCTGAATATATATCTTCTTCACCATTAAATGATGCCATCTAGAATGAAGCCCCACCTTTGAGAATTATTGATCTTATATTAATTGATCGAACAATTCATCAATCCTTAGAGGAGCATACATGTTCTTTATGGATATTGTGTCGAGTTCCCAAAAGTTGATACACAACATCATTGTTCCATCCCTCTTCTTCACAATGATCACTACCGCACCCCAAGGTGATGCACTAGGGTGCATGAACCCTTTGTACAAATTCACTTGCAGCTGCTTCTTTGACTCTTCCAGTTCAATAACATCCATCATATAGGGAATCATTGAGAAAAGAGTGTCACTGAGTATGAGTTCTATTGAGAACACTACCTCATGATCTGATTGAAGCTTGGATAATTCATTAGGGAATACATCACTGTATTCCCTCATGATGGTAATTTTCTCAAGGTTGGAACATTCCTTAAACTCAACCATTTGGGTTACATATTTTTCTTCAAAGGGTATCAAATCCCATACTGTTGAAGGACTTTTAAAATGGGATTCAGGATATACCTTTCATTTTTAATTTAGCATGGGATAGTTCAGAATAAAAAAAGATATTTCCTTTTGTTGAAAGTTGATACAATATCTACATAATGTGTTCCAATACATTCCCATTATTGTGTAGAATTCTACCAATGTATGTATTATGTGAATCATTAGACGATTCCTCCCAAATATGCAAATATGAAAATATTCAGAAACATGGGTTGCAATGATTGCACCACTTGGTGTTTTTATAGATATCTGTAATTCAAGGTTTTAGGGCCTCGATTATATAGTTCTAACGATCTTTCAATATATAAATCAATGCGTATAACTAGAATAAAATAATGTTGTTCCATTATTGAGTGAATAGGAAGGGTACCTTGTACGACTTAATTATCTTGTTCTAATTCCACAGTATTGATGGTGGAATATTTCTAATGTTTCTTTGGATTTGGTGGCTACTGATACTGATTACCATCAGGGACATGAGGTTTAGTGCACTGTCTTTCTTAGTTCCCTTTCTCTCTACTACTGTAGCATTGGACAATGGGTGGGGCTCCCCTTTCATCCACTACATTATCCTTATTTTCCTTGTCTTTTCAACACTCATGAGAACGGTGTACTCATTTCCAACACATTAATAACATCCCCATCCCATTGAGGAAGATCCCATGATGCATCTTCCCCCATTTTTGGCATGTCAGTCGTTGAGTTTTCTTCCCACCTTTATCATTAGATCCTCTAGATTGGAACACAATAATTCATTTCTTATAAACATATCCATAGCACCATTCTCCAAACACTATATACACATTGAGAGAACATCTAACCACTTATTGATAACTCCCAAAGTCTCTAATTGGAAATTACTTTTAAAGGTATGGTTTTAATCCCCTAATTAATCTATCATGTTTTTAGTCATTATTGATAAAAAATTCTGAAGTGTACCTTGACAAACATGAAAAATTATTCTCATAGGTTGGGACATATTCTCATTCTTTTTTCTTGAGCTCTATGAATTCACACTCCATATTCGAACAAAGACTTCATGGGAAATACTTATTAAGAAACAATATCTTAATGTCTTCTCATTCTATCTCTTCATTTTCCTCCAAAGACTTGGTGTTCTTATTCAAAGCCCACCATTGATTGGACTCTCTATCATGATGATAAATTCATTGAGTCAAATTCTCTACCTTAGAAAAGTGGAGCATAGAAAATATATTCTCCATGGAGTGGTCCCACTTTTCCAAAACTAATGGATCAGAATATCCAACAAAGGTTGGTGGTAATTGCTGCATAAAACACTCGATAGCCAGTTGATATCTATTTGGTGAAGGAGGGTGTTCCCTATTTTCTAATTGTTCTTACTAACCTGATATTATTATGTAATCATATCCATGATTTTTTGAACCCCCATCCCAAATCCTGGGGGATTTCTTTCCGAAAATCAATGCAATGTCCCTCAAACATGTTATTGGTTTGTTTTATCCTCGTTCCCACCATTTCATAAATTAGAAATGGTTAGAACCAAACATAAGTTAACAAGTCTTGAATAAATTATTTATTTTTAATTTTTTCACTAAAATAATAAATTAGTGGATCCATATGTAAATCATACTTTTTTCATATTTGATCTTAGTCTCAATCTAGAGTTTTTCTCTAGGGTTCACTAATCATAATTCCTAAATTAACTAATACTTGTCATTGATACTAACTATAGAGACCCATAATTTTTTACATTACTATTACATCATTATAAGGATAAACAACATAATAGTATTACACATAGATGTTCCTAGGTTTTAGTGTCTTGGTAATACAAGGACTATAAATACCGTTTACAACATTATACATAATCATTTATTTAATTCATTCTACTCAAGCTTCTTATTGTCCCGTGACCACTCTTTAGTACGTGAAGTCACCCGAGGATATAAATCAAAAATTATTGAGCCAAATTCTCACTTAGAGGATAGATATGAACATTATAAAAATTTATGAGGAAAATTATAACATAAAAAAAGTATTATGGACAAGAGAGGAAGCATTAATAAAAGACTTCAAATGGAAATGCATAAAAATGAAACATCATGTCATATTGGTTAACTATGACACAAAATTTTGAAAACATTTAGCATCTTTTTCACAAATCATTTCAATTTAACTCATGATATTATTCACCTAACACAATTCATTAGAGAACTATATAATTCCAAGCACAACCGTCACATTAAAACATTCATATTGCGCTATATATTTTTTCGTGCACCCCTCACATCATAACATTATCTTTATCATGAATTCCACACAGAACATATAAAAAAATGAACATGACTAAACCATGAAATATAATAGTTTTCATATCCTAATAACAAATTTATAAGCTTTAGGTTCCCAAGATAAAGTGGTAATAACATACATGATATAATAACCATCAACCATGAGTGAGAAATAAAAGGCGTGTTTATAAAAGAAGAGTTCTTTTGAAAAACGTTTGTCAGACATAAAATCTAGTGGATAACATTTATATCCCTAAAAATGTATGATAATGTTGAAACACTATTTTTATGGAGTGACCATCCCAAAAACTAAGTGAATGACGGAGAACCCGATGAAAGAATGTTGGGTTTGAGAATTTCCCCTTACCATGTATCTGAACACTTTATTCACTTCAATTCCTTGTATAACCAAATTATATTAATTTATTATCAATTAAAGAACCTATTGTACATTAAAATGGTTTATTATTGGTTAAATATGTATTTTATGGGAGTTTTGATGAGTTATACAGATTAAAAAACATTGTTCGAGAATGTTCATTTTAATGGTTTTCGTGAGTGGTTCACTTGTATTCAAAAATGGATGTTCTTGTAAAACAAGGGTAAACATCCAGAAGGGATATTTAATGTCATTAATTATTTTAAATGACTTTAAATTATATGAAAAATTATTATATTATATATACTATGTGGTTGAATTACTAGATAAGATCTAAATGATGGTCGTTTGTGTTAATTAAGCTATTTTTTGTGCACAACGAACTTGTTTATTTTTAATATTTAGTAATATGCACATAAGTTAGTTAGAAAAAATTTATTAGGATATAATAAATATAATATATTCTGGTTCAAAAAAAAGGTTTCATGACGAGATCTGTTGGTGGTAAATTAAAAAATAAAACACATCTTTCTTAAAGTTGATAAATTTACACCTCACGAATAACGTTTTCCTTTCTAAAATAAAAAGAAGAGAATAAAAGGGTTGTGTGATAAAATATACCATTATTATATTAAATTTTACTATATTTATGATAATAAAGTTACCATACCATTTGGATGGTGGTAGGTGGGGATAGATTAGAAAATAAAATGAAGTTAAATGGAATTTAAAGGGAGAGGGGGGGGAATTACCTCTTGAATCCTCCTATCGAGATCCTCCATAAGGAATCTAGGATTGGACTCTTGATGAGAAAAGAAGATCTTGGATGTATGATAGGGGATAGGGATTATTATTTGGTAGTTAATAGACATGTTTGGATTCTTCATATGCATGGTTTGGCTAGGGGAGGGAGAATGGGTTTTTATGCCTGAGGTGGGGGTGTTTTTAGAACAAAATATAAAATAAAATAATATATCAAATGATTGAATTTTAATAGTAGTTTTTAACATAATATATCATATATTAATATTATAAAATTCATTTTATACTATAAATAGTCTTTATATTTTTAATTTGTTTATTTATTAAAAGGAAATTGAATGAAAGAGAAAACCATAATTTAAGGAATCACCTTTTGACTTTAGGTTTTGGAATGTTTTTCTTTATATTTAGAAATTAGGTTTATGTTATTTTAAGGAACCATTTATGAAATTAAATATATAATTCCCTTATAAAAGGTTATATAGAGTTTATTTCATCATTAAATAATGAATGATGAAATTAAAGATACACTAGTTATGTGAAAAAATTGTATTTTTACTATTCACCCAAAAATTGATGTATTTCAGAAAAATACAAAAAATTAATCTTTCCCATTTTTTGATAGGTAGGAAAAAAAGAATCCATTTCTCAACAATAATTATCTAGTTATGATTAATTTAATATTTAACTGCAATCATAATTTATTTGAAAAATACAGTTTTAAAAATTAAAACTGACATTATATTGCTTTCAAAAATTACAGATCGTCTCATAAAATTAATTTAGAACGAGATGACATATGATTGTTAATATATAAATAATATTTAATAAAATAAAAATTCTTCTTAATTAATTATTTAATTATAACTAATTATTTATGAATTGTAAAAATACAAATATTTTTAATAAGGTAAAATTGTCACCTATAAGATTAATGAAATATATTTAATCTTTTAAGTGTAAGGATAGTATTAATTTTTATGATTTCCTATTCATCAGTTCATATTACTATTCATAATGATAGATTATTATTCATAAGGGTATCTTACTATTAACCATGAATTATGTTTATTCAATTAGACTCTATAAATCATCCTGAACACAATCATGTATATCAGATTTTTTTTAAATTCAAAACATAGAAGTGGGAAAATTATGTTTAATGGTTACATAATATTTAGTATCACTATATTTCATTGTTCATCATAATTTTAATATACTATATCACATAATTATAAGAAGGGGATTCTATTGATAAAACATTGGATCATTACACTTATTTTTAAATAGGATTTTCCATTTTTAAATTTAAAATGATAAAATATTATAATTTATCTATCCCAAATATTTTTTTTATTATACACTATTTATTTTTGGATATTCAATTTTTATACTTTCAATTTTGTCCCTTTATGTACATGTCATACCAAATAAATGTTTTTATGAAAAATGGCATTTTTCACTATTCGAGGTAGAATCATTTCCTTCAAAAATATAATACCATTTAAAAATTTCTGAGTAATATTTTTTATGATTCAAAATTATATTAAAAACTGGGTTTTCCCATATCTGAATTTTAATAATAAAAAAAAATGAATATTCCAATCATCATCCAAATTATGTAAATTTTAGTTTTTCAAAAAATTTGAAAGTAATTAATGTGTTAACATACACAAAATGAATTAATTTAACATCATAATGATGTATCATTTCATTAATTAATATTTAACATATTCAATGGTTCTTTTTAAATAAAATTCATTCCTTAATATTTTTGTAATTTTTATATTTTTAAAATTTTATTTCAACATCATTGGAGTATTTTCCTCCTAAAATGTTCTAATGGTCATTTATAAGTATTCTAATATATAACAACATAATTTGATGTTAGTTTTTATTTAATGTAGATATGAGCTATTGTTATGATCTTTTTGCTTTCTATGGATGGTTTCTATTTACAATGATAAAATATTGATCTAACCAATTTATATTTCTTTGTGCTATGATATTAAAAAAATGATAAATTTTTTTCATTGTCTTATAGAATACATGTATGTTTATTGTGACTATGTCCTGGGTGGGTAAATTATATCCCTACAATACATTGGGTAACCATTAATGTTTATGATCTCAAAGGTAACATGATAGGTTATCAAGAATCCCAAAAGAGGGTACAAAATAGGTTACCCCAATACCAAAATCGGGTATTTGGGCGGTTATCCCTTGTCATAAGTAGGTACACGGGTGGTGTTCCAAGCCTAATATGTGCCAAATTTCATTGTTTATATCCTTGACATAAAATTTATATGATGATGGTTATTCCACACATTATTCCACTATTTTATGATATGATCTTGTATAAATTTTATTCTCTTATCTATCATTTTCATTGAATGATTTATGATTCATGTTTTATGAACTATCAAGATCATGTGTTAATGCATGATAATGATCTATGAATTGATAGATATAAATTTATAGTGTGAAACTCATGTTCTCATATACTTATGATCAGGATATTCTTGAATATGATCAGTGATCGACATCTCTCTTTTTAACCCTTGCAGACCATCTAATCTTACACTTTCTTATGTTTAATTTTAAAAGGGATACGAAGAATGGATTTATGTGTGACATATCGATGTTGTGTTATAGTTGTGAATGAATTATTTAGGTATTATATAGATATTTAATGTACCTATTATTAATGAATCCATGTTTTCAATGAAATTAAATCTTTATTCTTTAGGATTTTATCATAATAATGTCTAATGAATATTCATCTAAAATAATATATAATTTCTGTATGTAATTTTTATGATTTTATAAGTGTACTAAAACCAAAATATACATCCCCCCCCCGTCATTATCATTCATGAACATCAAAAAACATTCCCCCTAACACTACACTAAAATTTTAATTTTATATTTTTCAAATTATCTTTTAACACTTTCATAAAAAATTATGATTCTTCATATCATTCATATTTTGATTATCTTAAATCATTTGTGATGATTAGTGGTGGTAATATTTTAATTGAGGGGGTATCATAGTCACGATTTGTAACATGTACCCCATATATAGCTCACCTATAACCATCAAAGGGAATATTTTATTACTGATTGATGTTTAATCTCATCCCATATGCTCTTGATAGTGTAATCTTGGAACCCATAAATCGATCATAGTCAGTCCATACTTGGAAGATATACCTAACCATAAGGTGATTGACTAATAATTTAAACTCTGTTGGTGATTATCATGGGCTCTCAATTATCATTCCATCATTTCAAATTATAATATCTAAATCATTCGTTTACATTGTCTCACATTTATATATTCAACGTATTGAGTGTGGTCTCCAATTTCACATTGTAGTCCAAATGAACATATTATATAAGAAACTTTGGCCAATGCTGCATGACCCAAAACATCATGAATTTTTTGTAGTGAAGGAGTAGTTCGTTATAATCAAAATTATTTTTCATATTAGAGTTTATTCTATTCTAGTAATGATACATAAGAACCCATTCGTCTAAAAAATATATATCATCTCAAAAAATTTCATTTCCTTATTACCATAAAATAAGGAAACATAATTTGTTTAAAGATTTAGAACATTAGACATCAATTAGTAGTTCTCTAGTCTGATCATAATGAAATTAAACTAATTGATAGAACATGTTTAGAGTCATATGAAATTAATCATCATAAACATAGAGTATTCAATCATGAATTACCTTAAACATTATGTACATTTCACCCTCTATCTTTTCTACAATATTGGTATGACCATATACCAATTCCAGTATTTTTTACCGTATTTTGCAATACATTTACCTACACTTGGTAAATGTTTAATGTTTTAATCTTAATTTAACACCATTTTCACTGTTATATGACCATAAACACTATACATAATATATTTTTATTGGTTTATAAGACATTAAAAAAGATAAAGCTAATTGGTCAATGCCCTATGTCCATTAACTAAGAAATATCAGATGGTCCAAAAAATAACACTTTCAAATGTTAAATGAAATATAAAAAGTATTTGGTCAAAAAAATATTAAGGTGAACATTGAAATATTTATTATTCACAAACTATGGAATCCACTTTTATTGATTAAGTTAAAATTATAGTGTACATGAAAAATAAACAAAATTTACCTAACTAACATGTATTGTCAATAAAAGTAGATCAATAAATTATAGGTAAACATTTCAAAGAAAATGATGCATCCATTTAAAAATAATGTATCTCACCTCTTAGGTAATCACCCATTATGGTATGTGATAGTATCTATAACTAGATGTTGATACAACAATCATGTGTATTTAGTTATGATATCACTGTCCAAAAAAACCCCATATAATAGTACACACTCAATGAATGTAATCATAGAGTAATAAATATAGGGTAATATTTTTTTATCTTAAACAGCATGCCCATTGCGGCATTATCTATATGTATTTAAACTAGTATCCATAAATTGAACAAGAATGTATGACAATAAATATCCAAAAAATATCTTCCCAACCTCAATGACCAAAAACATATATTCATACCAATATCGATGTTTTATTTCACTAAAAATTAGTTGTATTATGCATCAAAATTTATAACCAAAAAATAAGTGGCACATGTATTTAAAAAATATAAGGAAATTATATATTAAAAGAGACATAAAACATTTCGGTATAAAAAACATAGAGGATGGATGGAAAAAATGACAAGCCTCTTCCAACTAATCTAGAATATATACAAGGCTTAGGTAAATGATATGGTGTGTAAAAGAAGATGGAAAACATGTGATGGTGCACATACATAAAACTAGTAAAATATGAGTTATACTAACTATGTTTATGGATCTATTAAATAAATAGTAAATTTATCTATTGTCTTCTCTATGTATCAATATTTATGGCTAGAAATGTACAAAGTAATATCATATAGATGTACCTAAGACATCCTTGAGTACAACGTTACATCCCTTATACATACATTATGATCCCATTTTCGTTGATTCATTAAATCCTATTATACCTAAATAGAATAACCTTGGATTATGATTACAGAACATATTTTTTGTATATGTCTAACCTATACTCATACAAAAGAAGACATCATTTAGTGAATCATCACATTTAAATTATTTCTATAATGATATGTACAATATAATATGGTAGTGGAATAAGAATATGTGTCTTCAAATATTTGTAAAACTATATACACCAGGAAGGAGATATAATTATAATCCCATATATGGATGACTATCCTTTCATTATAGTAATGGAACATGTGCCCTAAATATATATAAAATATTCTTATCCTTGTGTATATTTATGATGGATAATTTATTATTCAACCATTTTAATCCTTTAATCACGTGTATCAAATAATTATTTACAAAATATTTCATTTTCTTCATATATATAATAATTCATCTAATTTTTAGGTTTATTATCTATTAGACCTTACAGTCTATAAAGCTAAATTAATATACTAGATAAGAAAATTATTTATTTTAAAAATTGAATTGGTTGAATAATATATTATTCTAACTCAATCCATAAAACATAACATCATCATGACAACTCAATAAGTATATGATCATATGTTGGGGATATATGAATAATATATACATAAATAGAAGATATATTAACATTTAATTATTGAATCCATGTGAATGAAAACCAACATATTTGAGCCTATAAATATAATGGAAATAAAATTTTAAAATAAAACAACTAATTATAATGTTATTTAACTGAAAATTCTATATAGGATTTTATCTTACACAATGATTCAAACCCTTATTGAGGATTTATTAACTGATCATGTTCTTATTTCCATTATTCATTTAGTTTTTAGTTTTTTATGATTAACAGATAACATGACTGCAGAGTTGAATCAATACCATATACAATTCATAAAAACTGTATTTTGTTTGAAATAGTTGAATATTACTATATCCAATTTTGATATTTTGATCACTATCCTAAACATTGTGAGGAACCTAAATCTCCACTTATTTCAATAATAAATTTTCAACCGATTCCAAAGTATATAATATCTACTTCTATATATTTCACTATAAAGATAATTCAAATGATACGGTAGTCAATCCAAAAAGCATGAAATTTTTTTAAGTAATGTTCTATATTTATTATTATTCACTCCCCTTTCATCGTATTATATGTAAAATGTTATGTCATCCTCATTTCTCAACACTTTGTTTTTGGAAAAAACCACACAATCCAAAACAATCCCATTTACCAGAATAGATAAGTAACTATGATTGAGTTCTTATATAAAAGGAACATTCTCAAAAGGAAATTATGATTAAAAAAATAAAAATGAAATGGATGATTTGGATTAATGGGATTGTTATGTTTCATGATTTGTCACAGATGGGAAAACCCCACACAATCAATTTATCTAGAAAACTAATTGAAAAAAATAACATAATTTTTACATATAGTCCTATAATTAAGATCTATATAATGATCGTTACATAATGGAAAAATTATATAAGAGGTTTCCCTATGTTGTGTCTGTTGTTTTGGTAGCCAGTGATCCACAGTGGTTGTTTAGTCAAAAGAATCTATTAACCATGATCTATGTGTGATTATTGGTCATTGAAATCATTGAAACAATTTCCTTGGCATACGGTTTTGATAAAACATTATATATTCCTCAGAATAATCCCATGATGTTTTGTTCTGAGTGAATCAAACCATTAAATTTTTTAACACTCATTTCATCACAAGAAAACACCAGAAAAATGGAACATTACCATTGGATAACACTAATCATATTACCATGTGATTTTATTATTTAGGAAATTCTAACATGAATACTAATTTATATACAAGCTTTTATTAAGTATAGGGTTCTCAAATAATGAAACTATAAAATGATTATTATAGTACCATATGATTGATAAAAATTATGTTAGTTCATAGTTCACATATCTCAATGGTATCAATGATAACCATTAAAATATTAATATTTTTTTGAAGATGGTAAAATGAGAATAATTCCTCATCAGGTTTACAATATCATTAACATCAATGACAACTACTCATAGACTAGAAATATTGGGAAACATATAGAATAATTTGGAATGTGATGCTATTAGGGTTTCCTATAACTCATAACGTCTAAAAAATCTGCCATCAACAAATAGAAAATTAAAAATTTGTATGGGGTATTACAAAACAGAAATTTAGTATATATATTTTCAATTTTTTCCTCTATTTTTTAACATAAAAGTAGTTAATCAATTTTTTTATGATTTATATCAGTTTATTTCATGATTATGAATTTAGAGAAATTTTAAATACTTTTTTGGAAAAAGTAATAACTTACCTATCAATCCACTAAATTTTGGAATGGTTATGTAGAGAGAAATATAATATCAAATACTACAAAGAACCCATGGAACAACCCATATAATCATTTCATTCTAAAAATTCCTATGAACTAATAGAAATTGATGGGAAAAAATATTATATTATGATTCCTTCCATTATTCAATTATGTTGTGATGAACAAGGTCTTGATAATTGGAATGTTAAGAGATTATTTTTGGGTCTAAAATTTCCACAAAACAAGGTGGTTGTATACGAATATCTAGGGGGATAAAGAATGAATTATTTAATTTATCAAAAATTGATATGTTTAAGATTATAAATGGACAATATGAGATGACATTTCATCTTGAATTGGTCATCATTCCACAAGACTTCTTAAAAATAAAGAATTATTTTATTTAACACAATGATTCTTCATTGTGAAAACAATTATTACATTCTATAACCATTGCATGTAAAGATAATGTAAATCAATAAAATTGATGAAAAACAAAAAATTCATACTGCGATTTTTGGGAGATTATATGATATTATTGGTGTGATGTTTTTTGGTTATGAATTTATTGATCATTCCCCAAAGAGGATAAATATTTTAAATATTTTCACGATATGACCAAAACAATTCATGAGTATGCAATGATATTTTATAAATAATTTTTGTAACTATATTTGCCTCAATGATTATCTAGAAAATAATTATATCATTCCATGGGGATTATATAATTTCCATAATATTGATATTAAATTTCATGATTGAAAAATGAATTATGTCGTGATTATTATGGTCACATTGCATTATTGATATATCAAAAAAGAAATTCTATAATTCATATTTCCAAAAATTTATGGATTTTTTGTGATCTAAATCATAGATGGTGAACATGATATTTTTATAGTATATTGTGGACCTATTTCCTGGAAAGACATGGTTGTTTGACATGGAGAAGATGAAGAATTTTTTTTGAACAGTTTAGAAAATTGTTTGACAAAATGGTTGTTAATTTCATAAGTGATATTATGGAAGTATTTTTACATTCATAATAGAACAATATAATTGAATATTACATTGGTGGATCAATTACCACTATGGGGATTTGATTTATTGTAAATTGGAGAGAGAAAATTGGGATTCAAATATTATGGTTCTATATTTTTCCGTGATTTATTTTTGAAAAGGAAATGATATTTTTGTAAAGATATATTTGAAAATATAGTTTTTATGGATTATTTTAATACATATTTTTAGATATAATAATTAAGTAATGATGATAAATGAACTAATGTGACATAATATATTACTCTATAAAGGATGATTGTTAATAATGGAGAGGACTTTTAAAGGAGGTTACAATGGTTTAAAGGACATGACTAACCTTTTAATAAAGGGTTTCCATATCATATCTCATGTATAAAATGGATCAACTTCAATGATTATGTGAAAACACGATAAGGTAAAATTATTTTGTGTAGTATTATAAATATGGTTGATTCAATAGTTAATTTCCTATTTTGTTAAAGATTATTGTTGGGTTTTTTTTTCTATCACAATTTTTTTCTATACCAATTCTTCCTTCTATGAGAATGAGCAATATTTCACTAACTGTGGAGTTTGTATTTATTGAAAAGACTCCGATTTAGATTCTTCTTTTACCATAGTGTATTTTATTTTATATATTTTAAATTATTGAGTCACATAATTATTAAATGAGTTGAATTACTTGACCATATGAAAATATGAATTTAGTAATTATAGAATAAATAGTAAAATACATATTTCAGGGTGATTTAATTCCATATATAATATAATGAATTAATTAATTCTTTAGAATTTTTATTATATAATGATGTTGGGTTTAAAAAATTTCAATATACTGTAATCATTCAATGATTTCTTCCTTAGTGTTGTATTTACTTCTCATTGTGCAAAATAAATCTCTTTAACACATGAACCAACCTATCATTATAGGGATCCTTTTATCTGTTGTTGAACCTTAGTAAATTCAATTACAATTCTAGACATTTGTAGTATGTGTAATTAGTTGGGATTCTAATAAATTATAGTTTTGACTTCATGGCCTTGGTAAGCGAAGATTCATCAAGGAAATGATTTTTTAAGAATAGTGTCTTAGGACTATGGTCTAATAGAGTCCTAGGTTTGATATATTTTAATAGCATATCTCAAATCCTCATTATTTTCAGTTCTTATTTTATTTTTAACAGTTGGTTTTCTCATTTTTTTAGTTAATATCATTAATATATGTTTACTCAACTCAAGGAAATAGAATAGAGATTCATGATTATAATCATGATTTGGAGATAACTGTGATGAATTAATAAAGCAATATATAGATAGATTGGAGAGATTATATGAGGATTTATATGTGAAATGATGTTAATTGAAGAAAATAAATTTTATTGAGTATTTATTACCTTTATGTGAGAGGGAACAACCATGTATCCTAGTTTCGTCAATCTCTTTTAGAAATATTTAAATACTTTCATATATCACACAGAAAATGGAAATTTCTATATAATTCTAAAGACCAAATCAAGAATATTGAAAAATAAAATTTATTTTTTAAAATATAATTTTTTCATTTATATCTTATAAACTCTCTAATGTTTTGATAAGTATTAAATTGTTCAAATATTCACTAATATATATATATATAAGTAAAATGGATTCAGTGAATGTGACCTTAACACAATAATTCATGGGTTGAGATTGAAATATTATTCTTAACAATATTTACTATAAGGACCTAGCCTTAAACCTTACATAATATTGAATTAAATGAATGATTCACAATTAGAATATTTTCAGGTTTATGGTTTTAGAGAATTAGGACAAAACTATTACTTCTCAAAAGATTACAAAGTATACACTTATACACATTTTCCACATTTTTTGACAAACATGAACTCTTGAAAAAAAAGAGTCATCTCTGGTTCCGTGTTTAAGACATCATGACTTTTCCTTGATCCAATCATTGACCCTATTCTACATTATGTCTGAAGAAAAACATTTCAAAAAGTTGGGATGAGCATAAAAAGCTCAGTAAGGGATACACAAAGAATGAAAACTGTTTGTTTTATAAAATATATGTACACCATGAATACTTTATCATAAGAAATAATTTTTACCTTTATGAAGTTGTAAATACTCATCACTAAATAAAAGTTCATTATTTACCCTTTTGTAACCATAAGATTTCTCTAAAACACATATAAAGAAAACATAACATATAAAGGTCACTTGGGACATAAACATATATAAATGGAATAACCATACGGTCGACTTCCACACATATCACTAAATGGAATAGCCATGTGACCAACTTCCATACCCAATAAATGGGAGGTTATAATGTAACCACCCATCTTGGTATCAATGGCACCACCTGTAAGGTGATTTATAAAGTAACCACCCGTCAAATGTCCATGTACCATTATCAAATCATAAGACATAAAATAAATATAATGGAAAGAACACATTTCAAAATTTCAATAAAAATATATCACTTAAATATATTGACATAACAAATACATTATAAAAAGCATTTTCAATACCACAATATATAAATTTGTATATGGTATTTATTTTCATTTATAAAAATTATGGCTTATTGAGGAAGCCAAAGATCAAATAATACTCACTGAATTAGAAAAGGTCATTGTCACCTATTATGTTAAAAGAAAAATTCCTTTTTTGCATATAGTAATACTCTTCATAGAAAAATATTCCCTTTAAAAATTCAATGATGTTTATACATCGTATAAAAAAAGTATTGTATTAAAACAAAATACGCCTCAAAGAAAGGAGATTGAGATGTAGTCCCTTAAATCGTGCCTGACTAGACCCGATCATTCTTTAATATCCTGAATAATATACTGAAGATAATATCAACTTTCATAAGATCCATTTTCGAGTTTATTGTTTCTTTTATATCAGTTATTTCTATGTTATACACATTACATAACCATTTAAGTAAATAATGATTGTTTTTTGTATATTTGGTACTTGAGTCAAAAATGGACTTCTTATAATCCGAAGTTGTTCATGTGGTAAAGGTTCATTATATCCCAAATGATATTAATGATAAAGATATCATATATATCATATATATAAATCATATACAAGTATTTATAAAAGTACATAACATTTAGAGGAAAGAAATGAAATTCACCATTCATGGAGACGGTAAGTCGTATGTACGCATGAACGCTAATTGCATTTGAATTTCATATTTATTGGAATTAAAACATAACAATACATAGTATGATTATAATTCCAGTATTTTATCATATATAATATCATTAAATATATCCTTTATATGTACCACATATGGCATGAACGAATCATATCACTTTGAGGGGGAGGTAGTCCGCACTTCCTCAAATGAAATTATTGTGTTTACCCATAATGAAAACCATAAAGGTATGCTATAAATGGAAATTAAAGAAGCATAAACAAAACAGAAAAATAATGTATATCATATATAAATACAGTGCCATCATAATGGCCACCATGAGAGGCGGTTGGAGATATTTGAAGAATAATCGTTTCATGAGGCGTTAGATTTCCATCCATAGAAACATTATATTCTTCATCCATTAGTTGGAGGTGTTTGTAAGTGTATTTATAATCATTATCATAACAAAATCCTAGTAGAATAAGTATACTAGTGTTGTTACAAAAAAGGGATATATAAAGAGTTTAGGGGTTGGAGAAGTAAAATAAAAGAAAACAATATAAGAGAAATTGTTACCTTAAATTTGGGTAACTCCCGTTGGTTTGAACCAAACGACTTCTTGAAGTGACTTCTGCCTAAGGTAAGGATATTAGGAGGATAATAGGGATGTTGGGAGACTAATTGGTCAGAGTTTTGATGATCCAAAAGGCTTGAGAGGTGTGAAGAATTTGTTGGAATTGGTCTACTTTTATATGGGGGGGCTCTTTAAGAAAGTGTGATAATATTATTTTATTATATAATGATATTTGGTTTTTAAAGTTACTAAAATCATTAATGATGAAGATAATATGACTCATATTCGAAATAAAATCTTCCAATAAGAATTGGAAATGTTTTTAATAATATCGTAATCATTATAATCTTATTTATATAAATCATTTATTAATGAATTAAATACTGCATCATTATTGTGTCAAAAATAATTTCATTTATTTGATGTCTAAAAATTTTAAAACAAATACAATGATATAAGAAATCTTTATAGGTTTCCAATGAATATTTATAGTCAAAAATATTACTTATATAACACCATATAAATATTAATTTACTTAAAGATATATGATTATGTCATTTTTGCCTTTACATTAAATTAATTTATCTAAAGTTTCATTATCTTTCATTAGTGGCTCCATGGGGTCCCAAAATAGACCCTAATATGCTCATGGTCTATCATTACTCATCCAATAAGGTTTGTAAAAATGTTAAGATGTATGTTGAATTATTATAATATTCTTTTAACTTTGAATTACCATATTTAATTTTAACAGCAGTAAATAAAAGTCAAAAGTTACTATTCACCAAAAATTATTTCCCTCTATTTAACCCAAATTTTTCGTCTTGGTAACAACCATATATGTTTTATTTTAGAAATTCAATTCACAGAAGCGGTAAAAGTTAATTTAAAGGAAAAAGTTAGTTTTTTTAACTACTACTATGTGGTTTCACTATTCATAAAAAAATTACGATTTTCAGAAAAATTCCAAAAATTCAGCCTAAGCATTATTTGATATTCCAAATTAAAAAATGATGTTTTTTTTCAAATTCAAAACATAGAAGTCGCATTAGTTAATTTGAAATTAATTCCTGTTGTTAAAACAAATAGCTTGTTTTTATGAAGAAAAAACTATCAAAACATTGACACTTGTTTATGTCAAATTTCAAAGTGAAATTAATTTAAATGACCATAATTGGATTAAATGGTAAAAATATCTTCTAATTACACATTAAAACAAATTAAAAAGATAATCAAACCATATAAATAAATTAGATTAAAAATCAAATTTGAAATAAAATACAATATTTTCCAATATTCATTAAAAATGAACATTATCTGAAAAATACCAAAAAAAATACCCAAAGTAAAATATGAAGTCCCAAATCAGAATATAAATTTTATTGGTTCAAATAGAACATAAAAAAATGAAAAAAACTAGATTAAAGAGGGTTTTCTATTAAAAGGTGCTAAATTAACCTTTTAATGTAAATTATGATTCAAATTAGATTCATTCATATTTTAAGCCTCTATAATTTTGTGGATAAATATAAATAAATTTAACAAACATGTATAATCATATTATAGATAGTTTTGTTCATTCTCACCAATACAACGGCTAGGAGTTAACTACAATTTAAAATTATAATATTATATTATTTGTGTACTACGCAATATTTAAAAGAAACCCGTTGTTTTGTATAGGGTAATCAATCGAACATAAAAACCCCTTTAAAGTGAAATTAATATTTAATTCAAAAATATTAATAAATATGAGAAAATATTATTCTTCATTTACCTGGGATTTTACATCCTTTCCCGTTTTTGGAAATTGCATCCTCACAATTTTTATTCACCTATCACAATAAGTGGGGGTATTTATCCCTCATTGCATTTTGAGATTCCCACGTTGCCTCTTCAACCATATGGGTTTTCCACAAAAACATTACCTGGTGAATTACCTTATTCCACAACACTTTCTCTCTATTGTCAAAAATATGAACTAGTTTTTTTCATAATATATATTCTCTTCAAACTAAACTACCTTTGGGCTCAAAACATGAGATGGATTTGTCATATACTTTCTCAACATCAATACATGAAAAACGTTGTTTACCTGGGATACACTTGGAGGTAAATCCACTATGTACACAACTGATTCAACTTTCTCTAAAATTTCATAAGGACCAATGAACCATGAACTCAACTTTCCCTTCATTCCAAAACACATCACACTTTTCCATGGAGAATGTTTGAGAAAGACATGATCACCTACCTTAAGAGAAATAAAATTCCTCTAGTTATCTACATAACGTTTATGTCTTCTCTGAGTTGTTCTCATGTTCTTCTGAATCAACTGAACATTCTCTGCCATTACTTCTACATATTCTGGTCCCATCAGCTTCTGGTCACCAACTTCATCCCAAAAAGCTGAAGTTCGACAATTCTTTCCATATAGTGCCTCAAATGGAGCCATCTTTATAATAGAATGAAAATTGTAATTATATGAAAATTCAACCAATGAAAGATGTTAGTCCCATATTCCCTAGTAATCTAGTGAACAAGCATGTAGCATGTCATCCAAGGTCTGAATTGTTCGTTCTGACTTCCCATCTGATTACGGATGAAAAGCTATACTAAAATTTTTTTTTACCCAAAGACTTCTGAAGGACTTTCCAAATGTTTAAAGTAAACTTGGGATCATGATCAGATACAATGGAGAGGGGAACTCCATGAAACCTGACTATCTCTTAACATATAACCGAGCAAGTTGTTCTAGAGACAATGTATCTTGAATATAAAGAAAATGGGACGATTTAGTCAATCAATCAACAGTAACCAAGATTGCATTATTACCACATGATTTTTTTGGTAATCCCACAAAATATTCCATGAATATATTTTTCTATATCCACTCTGGAACCGGTAAATGTTGAATCATTCTTTTGGTAACTACCGCTATGCTTCATCCTCCTGACAAGTCAACCATGTCATAGTAAAATCCACAATATAACTTTTCATTTCATCCCACCAATAATACTCTCGATGATCTACGTACATCATACTACTACCAGGATGAACTAAAATTGGAGAACTATGAGCTTCACATAACAACACATTTTTCAACTATGAATCACAAGTAACACATAATCTCTTTCCAAACATCAAAACACAATGATTATAAATGTTAAATTCATGCAACATACCCTTCTGAACCAACTCTACCTTTTTTTGTAACTCATTGTCTTCTTTCCGAGCTTGCTTTATTCTGTTTGATAGAAATGATCTCACTTACACCTAATACAAAACAGAAGAGTTTTTTGCACCAAAAACTTCTATACCAATGTTCATCAAATCAAAAACCAAAGGATCTTGTTCCAAATGTAACATAGTTAATTAAGAATTACTTTATAAACTCAAATAATCAGCCACTTTATTTGTTTTTTCTAGATGATAATGGATCATGCAATGATAATACCTGATTAATTCAAACCATCTCCTCTGTCTCATGTTCAATTATTTTTGAGTGAATTTATACTTCAAACTTTTGTGATTAGTATATATTTCATACTTCACATGATACAAATGATGCCTCCAAATTTATAAAGAAAAAACAACAACATCTAATTATAAACCATTTGTAGAGTAATTTAACTAATGGGGTTTCAACTTACATGAAGTATAACCAATTACCTGATCATTCTGCATAAGGACACAACCAAATACATTCAACGAAGAATCAATATAGATAAAAAACTCACTATTTCTGGACGGCAGTGCTAAAACTAGTGCATTCACCAATTTTCTTTTCAATTCCTGAAAATAATCATCACATTATTTTGTCCAAATGAACTTAACACCTTTTCGAATTAACTTAGTCTTTATACTAGATAACCATAAAAAATTCTCAACAAACCACGGGTAATAACCTGCCAAACCAAGAAAAATACAAATCTCTGTTATATTTGTGGGTCTTGGACAATCTTCAAATAATTATTTTTTTATCAGAATCAATAGTTATGCCATTTTTTTAAACAATGTGACCAAGAAAGGAAATTTGTTGTAACCGGAACTCACACTTTCTGAATTTGTCAAACAGTTTCTTTTATTTTAAGTTTTTCATGACATCCCTTAAATGACATTCATGCCCCTAATTACCTTTTTAATAATATAAAATGTCACCAATAAAAACATCCAAATTTATTCTCCTAAGTCAACCGAGCCATCACTGCAACAAACTATTCAGTTCTAATTCTGACCATCCTAGGATACTAATTTGAAAGGTCATATCCCTCTGTATGCCTTCCCAGAAAAGCTGCTCTATTTCCTCTAAGAAAAATGATTCTTTAAACAAATATATCTTATGCAAAGAAACATGGTAATCTATATATTCTATATCATTTCAATAGTAACAACAATTATTTTATGCACATTAATTTAACAATACCCTAAATCCAAAAGTTGTCAAAACCGACCTCTGATACCAACTATAGAGACCCAGCCTTAAACCTTATATAATATTTAATTAAATGAATAATTGACATTGAGTATCTTTTCAGGTTTAGAGTATTAGAGAATTATTACATTACTACTACATCTCAAAAGATTACAAATTATACACTTCAACACAATTTACAATTTTTTTACAAACATTTACTCTTGAAAAAAAAGAGTCATGTCTTGTTCAATGTTTATGTCCACATGACTTTTCCTTGATCCATTACATGACCCTATTCTACATAATGTCATGTGAAAAACATATCAAAAACATGGTATGAGCATAAAAGCTCAGTAAGGGATACACAAAGAAGGAAAATTGTTAGTTTTTTCAAAACAACATGTATACCATGAATACATTATCATAAGTAATACTTTTCAACTTTATGAAGTATTAAATACTCTTCACTAAATAAAATATCATTAATTACCCATTTATAACCAAAATATTACCATAAAACCCATATAAAGAATAGATAACATATAAAGGTTACTTGGGACATGAACATACTTAAATGGAATAACTATATGGTAAACTTCCACACATAACACTAAATGGAATATCCGTACGGATGACTTACATACCCAATTCATTGGAGGTTATAACTTAACCAACCATCCTGGTATTCACGACACCACCTGTCATTTGGCTTGTCATGTAACCACCCGTCAAATGTCAATGTACCATTATAAAATCATAAGACATAAAACAATTATAAAGGAAAGAAAACATTTCCACATTTCAATCACAATATATCACTTAAATATATTGACATAACAAATCTATTATCAAAACCATTTTCAATACCAAAATACATAAAATAGAATATGGTATTCATTTCCTTTTAAAAATATTATGTCTTGTTGAGGAAGAAAAAGATCAAATAATATTTGAGGCGGCGGAAAAGGTTGTTGTCACCGCTTATGTTAAAAGAAACATTCCTTTTTGTTGTTTAGTAAAATGATTTGCAGAGAAAGATACCCTTTGAAAATTCATGGGTGTTTATACAGTGTATAAAATAAAGTTGTGTATTAAAACAAAATATGCCTTAATAAATGGAGATTGAGACGAAGTCCCTTACCTTGTGTCCGACATGACTCGGTCGTTCTTTAATCTCCTAAATAATAAAATAAAGTTATTTTCTACTTTCATAAGAAATTTCTCACGTTTATTTTTCCATTTTTATCACTTATTACATTGTTATAAACATTATGTAATCATTTAAGTTAATAATGTTCTTTTTATTGAAATTTGGTAGTTTAGTCAAAAATGTACTTCTTATAATCACATGTTGTTCATGTGGTAAATGGTTCATTATATCCAGAATGATATTCATGATTTGGATATCATATATATCATATATATCCATCATATACATGTATTTATAATAGTACATAGTATTTATAGGTAAGAAATGAAATGCACCATTCATGGAGACGGTAAGCCATACGTAAGCATGAATGCTACTTCGATTTCTATTTCATATTTAATGGAATTAAAACATAATGATACATAATAGTATTATAATTCCAGTATATTATCATATATAATATCATTAAATCTATCATTTATATGTACCACATATGATATGAACGAGTCATATCATGTTGAGGGGGCGGTAGTCTGCACTACATCAAATAAAATTACCACGTTTACAAATAATGGAAACCATAAAGGAATGCTATAAATGAATATTTAAGAAGCATAAAAATACATAAAAATAATATATATCATATTAAATACTATGCCATAATAATGGACACCATGATAGGCAGTTTGAGATATTTGAACAATCATCGTTTCTTGAGGCATTAGTTTTCCATCCACGGATACATTATGTTATTCATTCATTAGATCGAGGTGTGTGTAAATGTAGTTCGAATACATATCATGACAACATCCTAGTATATTGAGGATACTTTTATTTTTACAATAGAAAGGAATAGAAAGAGTTTAGGGGTTAGAGAAGTAAAATAAAAGAAAACAATTTAAGAGAAACATTTACCTTTTATTTGCGTAACACCCTTTGTTTTGAACCAAATGACTTCTTGATGTGCCTTATGCCTAAGGTAAGGCATCTATGAGTAGGAGAGGGATGTATGGATATTAATTGGACAGAGTTTGGATGAGCCAAAAGGCATTAGAGGTGTGAGTTATTGGTTAGAAGTTGTATCCTTTTATAAGGGGGAGGATGAGCTCATTAGGAACGTTTGATAATATTATTTATTTATATAATTATATTCGGTTTCTAAAGGTCAAAAAATCATTAAAGTCGAGGATTAGATGACTCATATTTGAAATAAAATCATCCAATCATAATTGGACATGTTTTGGATAATATTTTAATCAATATAATCTTATTTATTTAACTAATTTATTAATGAGGTAAATACTGCATCATTATTGTTTCATAAATAATTTAATTTATATGATGTATAAAATTTATAAAACAAATACCATGATGGAGGAATTATTTTTTATTTACAATGAATATTTATAGTCAAAATAATTACTTATATAACACCATATAAATATTAATTAATTAAAAGATATTTGTATATGTCATTTTTGCCTTTACATTAATTCAATTAATCGAAAATGTCATTATCTTTCATAAGAGGCTCCATGGGGTCCCAAAATAGACCCGAAGATGCCCACGGTTGGACATTACTCATCCAATAAGTTTAGGACAAGTGTTAATCTAAATTTTGAATTATTATAATATTCTTTTAACCTTGAATTACCCTATTTACCTTTAACCGCAGTAAATCAAAGTCAAAAGTTACTATTCAAAAAAAAATTATTTCCATATTATTGAACCAAATTTTACTTATTAATAACAACCATGTATGTCGGATTTTTGAAATTCAATACACATAAGTAGTAAAATTTAATTTAAATGAAAAAGTCAGTTTTTTTACTACTACTAACCGGTTTCACTATTCATCAAAAATTGGTGTATTTAAGAAAAATACCAAAAATTCAGCCTATGATTTATTTGATATTAAAAATTCAAAAATGATTTCTATTTTTACAAATTCACAACATAGAAGTCGCATTAATTAATTTAAAATTAATTCCCATAGTTAAAACTAATAGCGAGTTATTGAGAAATAATAACTATCAAAAGATTGACAATTGTTTATGTCAAATTCCAAAGCTAAATTAATTCCAATGAACATCATTAGATTAAATGGTAAAAATATCTTCTATTTACACATTAAACCCAATTATAAAAAAAATATATCCATATTAATAAATTAGATTAAAAAGATCTTTTGAATTGAAATACATAATTTTCCAGTATTAATTAAAAAAATGAACATTATCCGAAAAATACCAAAAAATTACCCAAATAAAAATTTGATCTCCCAAATCTATAGACAAAATTTATTTGGTCAAATAGAACATATAAGAATGACCAAAACTATATTTAAAGAGGGTTCTCCATTAAGAGAGGTAAATCGACCTTTTAATGTAAATTATGCTTAAAATTAGATTCATTCATATTTTAAGCATTTAACATTTATAAGATAAATGTAAATACATTTAATAAAGATGTAAATAATATTTTAGTTAGATTTGTTCATTCCTTCAAATAAAATGGCTATGATTTTACTACCATTTAAAATTATAATATTATATTATTAGTTTGTTACGTAAGATTTCAATGAAACCGGTTGTTGCGTGTCGGGTACGCTATTGAACATTGCAACCAATTTAAAAAAAATTAATATTTAATTCACAAATATTAATAAATATGAAAATCTCTTATTCTTCATTTACATGGGATGTTACATTAATTTCCCCAACTTAAACCATAATTATATAGAAAACAATTAATTATTTCAAATAGAATGGTTAAAATTCACATTATGTATTATGGGATTTTTTTAATGGGATATTAATAAAGTCCCCAAATCATGTTAAAGAGATATAGTTGTAAATTTTACATTTTAGAGCACTATTTCTCCAGGATATTTTTTTTCAAAAATTATACCATAAGAGGAGAAAGAATCAATAACCATAAATATGAGAGTTATAATATATTAGATAAATATTTTAGAATTTTTATAAATGGAAAATTGAACATACACAAAAACCAGAAATGGATTTTATAGTAAACACTTGTGGGGGTTGTAATGAAATATTAAAAATAATTTCTATATATATCTGAGAAATCCTATGAAGAAAATATATATTGGCCAAATATTTAATTGTTTTTTTAGTTATCAAAAAAAATCATGGGTAAAGGTGCACAAAAAACTGACGATTTAAAACAATATGAGGGGAATAAGGCTTACCGAATAAAAAAAGTGATATCACTTCAAATAGAAATATTTTTTTGGGAGGAAATGTTGGAAACTATAAAAACCAGACCCAATGACGCCCCACCATTGCTTGGAGATAACCATGTGTGACACCGCAACCCCACATCTGATAGGTCTGTTGAAGTTTACTATAATCAAGTAGTAATATCATTAAAATGGTAGGTCTTATCGTAATGGACATGTAAGCATGCATATACACATATATATTTAAATGTGAACTAATATAATAATATAGTAACCTCTATGGGTAAAAAATCATGAAACAACCTCTAGGAGACATGTTAGAGTACATAATGAAAATAAAAATGTATTAGGGTAAATATAAATTCTAAAATATAGATATATGGGAAACTGAAAATGATATCAACTGTAAAGGGTAATGTAAGGGAGAACCCATTTCAATATCCCAAAGTCCAGCCATTGAACGTTATCAAGTATAGTACATATTTTTAAGCTGCACCGACACTATGTCCCACATAGTCAATGATAACATGTTTTTTATCTGAATAAGACACGACACATGTGCTAAAAGACCATTCATGAGTGAGTATATACATATATAGACGGATTCCCAAAAAACCAAGAGGGATTCAAAATAATAAATATTATCATCTAACCCATAATGAAAGAGGGTTAAAAACCCATCAAAAAATATGATCATAATGAAAATCAAATGAAGATTGAATTGGGATATCCATCTCCTTAACCTACTAAAAATGATGAGTTAGTATGGAGCTCCCATATATATTATATATAATTCCGAATACCATGTGTAACTATATAAGTATCGGGGTGGAGTTCCCTCTCTTTTCCACAATGCACCAAATTCAAGGGATCACTTCCCTAGTAGAGGACTAGCTCCCCAAGGAAGCTTCGTTATTGGGGAGTACCACATTGTAGATATAAAAAATATTAACTCATTAATGTGCAAGAGTACCGAATATTCATATAAAAAGAGTATGGGTACCCACGCTTTGGAGTGACAGTGGAGTTCGGACCACAAGATATCTTTAATGGCCATACCAGAAAACGGATTACAGCTATTAATTGTTGGATGAAGAATGTCATCATTTACCCTTTTTCATATTAATGATGAAAAAATTATGACTACTGAAACATTTTATATAGAATGATATTCAGGATATGACACTCTCATTCCCAAATTTGAGTACATAATAATATTATATGTGATGTAGAAGGTTCCATGGAGAGTATATATCCTATCCAATAGGTGTACATGGTGTGTATCATATGGTTCAGTTAGGGATATGTCCCATTTATTCACTCAATTTGTAAAACCAATATACATAGCATTAAATCTAGGAGACATGGTGTGTGGGGGAACCAAGGGTCCAATATGTGCTCTTCACCAAACATGAGTTCCCTAGCTCTGTAGTGGTACTAGGGGAGTGTGTAATGTCTCAGAAATTCCGTTTATTTTTTTTATTTATATGGAATTATTCTGCGACCACACGCTTTAACGACATGTCATACTAAGGCCTGGTGATCCGAGAACAAAATAATGACCTTTTTTAGGTCCGTTCAACAATGTTGTGACCAGGTTTTTATAACATTTGAACCGGTTCTATTATCATAAATTAGAGGGTATAATCTAATTCAAAATACCAGGATTCTCATAGAAATGACTTAACATCGATCAGAATGGGTCCAGAAGAAGAGTTATGTTTCATACTTTTCATGAAAAATAATAAATTAATTTAAAATAATTATTTTAATTATTTTCTCATCATCATGTGGTGGATGGAGGTGTTGTGGTGCAGTGATAGGGAGGAAAATGAGGGACATTAATGTTGGGTCAATAATGGTTTTTTTGAAACTGAGATGGTAGTATCTGAATGACTCATTAAATGTGTCTTATATAATGTTCATCATTAATGGATGCAACGTCGCTACACTTTTGTTTTAATTTATTATTAACAATTTGTTTGATTTTAGGGTATTATGAAATGTAGGAAATATCTAACGAACTGCAAGTGGAATCCCTCTCCAACAATGAAAGAAGAACGACGTGTCAGCGAATCATCACAACCTTCGACGTGCCTCGACGAATGGACCTAGAAGCCACATCGACATCTTGAAACCTCAAGGATGAATGCTTCAGCATCAACCATCGACGACGTAGGTGTTTATCTGTTCTATGTATTTGATAATTTATTACTCTTTATAAAAAATTAACGATGAACGCAGATCAAAAGACTAATAGGTTGATCTGCAAATTACTCTTTCTTGTGGGTGGATATTGTGAAGAGTTTGATTTCTAGTTTTTCATGAAATATGATTATCCTCATGTTATCCGCAAGATTATACACTAAATCGGAGAGTGTGCACAGACTCAAATAGGGCACAGTCCCTCCTTCGTAGTTTTTTATGGTGATTTCTTCTAATTTGACCTATCAACATGATGGAAAGACAGACTTGAGACATTCGTGGTGACATGGTATATCTCTAGGGGCCATAGATGCATGAGACATGATGAACGAACCACTAGTGTGCATTATGTGGTCCGTCAAAGGTTATTCCACCACGCAAGTGCCTATAGTGGTGCCGACTGCATGTCAGATGGTGGGACCATGCACTGTTAGCGATAGGGTGGATCGGCGTGCCTACCGGAGACCAAATGCAGCCAGAGATGTAGGGTCAGTAAGAGACGTGGCACCGACCACCATGTGGGGTGACGGCCCACATCCATGAAATCCAACGGATTGTGAGCTATGGTCTTTCAACCATGACTGGAGGAGGCCCCATGTCCATGGGGCTATCAATGGTAGGATGTGGTGTGGCTAACACATCACATATGGACGACACACCACTAGTTGTACCATGCGGGTGGTCCTCATCCATCACCCCAACCTACTGGCTAGGCTGGTACCGCAACAGCGTGCTGGACCTAGACCCAGCAGGCTAGAACTACACCGGTAGGCTGGAATCATGTTGGCGGTCTAGACACCCTCCTTTCTGGCCTGACCGGATGAGACTGGGTCGTAGGGTGACACAGCAGGCAGGATACTCTGTCAACCGAGTAGGGTACAATAGTCCCATTGGTCGTGGCCCATTATCCTGGTCAAATGAGACCTCCCCTAACCCGAATCGAGTCCATTCTTTTCCAAAAATGTAAATCAGGGTACATTGGTCCCCTAGGCCGAGTTGAAAAGGTCAGACCGACTGGGTCTGGCCGAGCCAATACACAACTAGACCTTGTTTACTAAAACAAATGTATCTCTATTATTGGGTGTCTGATTGACACATCATTAATGGTGTTTTGACCATTGTGGAATTTGTGGTCCTTCTGATGTACTCATCCTGATTTTAGGACAATTTTGGATTATTGATGGGTTGGAATATACTAGAATCCAACCACACTATTTTTACTATTTAAACTATAACATATGAATTGGGTGTCTGAACAACATGTCATCTGTTGTGTTGGGACCATTATAAATATATGATTCTCTAGGTTACTCAATGTGGGAATTTGTGGAAGTTAATGTATAGACGATGAACTGACGAGTAGATCCTATGAAGGAAATCCTGTTAAGTGTGGGAATTCAGTTGTTGGATGTGATGTGTAAAAAGAATAGTGATCCTACATGGGTCATTTCCTAGTAATCTTGAGTGGGTTAGTTCCATGAAATCCATTGTGGGTCACCGCCAAAAGGTCATGTGTGGGTAAACACCTAGTGATCCTCAGTGGGTCAGGACCTAGAAATCCCTTATGGGTCTGCACCTAGTGATCCTATGTGGGTAACAACCTAGTGACACTGTACTGGTCAGCAGAATCTCCTCTCTACAGAATTATATGATAAATCATTATGAATAATGATCATTATTTATGTAATAAAGTTATAATTACTTTGATCTGCATCTTTTTCTTTGTACTATGAGTTTGAGATCTTTCTTCATGGTATTACCTCTATGGTATTTCCTTTGTGGTGCTTTCGTTAATTGATTACTAAGGGATATTCATGGGTCTCATGGTCTCTATTGAGTATTATTATACTCAACCCTACATAGGCTTCACCCACACTTTTTATGTCTTGTGTATATGACTGACATCTTTGAATAAGACCATGGGTACCCAGGAGTAGATAGTTCTCATAGGTGGACCGATGGATGTGGTGTGATCCATTGACATCTAATAGAGATTTGTACCTACCCTTCACGTATGATACTTGAAATATGACCTCAAGAGCATGTATTTATTTTACTGTACTTTCCAATCAGATAGGCTTGTATTCTGGAACTCTCACTTTTGGTTTACACCATTTACTCTCAGTAGTGATACTTTGGAGTGGTTGTACTACTTTCTTTCTTTTCTGGCCTTCTTTGTGTGGAATGAACTATCATTGAGTTTACAAGTATAAATTCCATATATTCCCTTTTTTGGATATTCCATTCTGGTGCTAGTCACCAGCCCCTGGCCTATGGAAGGCGGGATTGGTGTTGTCACAACACGATCCTTGAGGGATGGTTCATGGCAATGTGGTATCAAAGGAAGGATCGTTCTATATGAAGAACTAAGATTTTTTATTTTTGATGAGGCGATAATGTAAATTATTTCGAGTTCGGAATTCATGCACGGGAGTCTAGTGTTCATGTGGCTGCCAACGTATCCATACAGTAGTACCCTAAATTTCATTTTCCGAATCGGTACACGAAAACACTAGTTGCAGTTGTTTTGGAAATCTGTTTCTATATATATCTTTTGAGCAATCTCACCATGTATAACTTATTGACCATGGCACATCTCTTTATCTATAGGATGCATCCAAGAAAACAACTAGCTGATATTCTAGTGAGGTTTCATGAAAATGGTCCAATGAGCGAAGATGCATTGCTGCAGGGACCCTTATAGCGATAGCTCCTTTCGGTGGTGTACCAAAAACACCACCACCCGGAGACCAGATGTTGCTACTAGCCCCACCAGTGAAAAGTTCATGTCGGCTAAGAACGAAGCATGAGTTTCAGTGGAAGAGGTCTCTGAGGTTTTGAGGTGAGATAGATCCTCATCAAGCAGATGATTGGATGGAGGCAGTTACACATGATTCTCACTGGTAGAGACACATGCAGACCAGATGGTAGTTCTTGCTTCTATCCTTTTTAAGGGAAATGATAGAATGGTGGTGAATCTTGATACTCCGAACATAGAAGGATTATATCCTTATATGGAAAAGAATTCGAGAGAGAATTCATTGGGAAGTTCATACCCGAAACAGTATGTTGAGTGCGTATTCATGAGTTACTGTACCTATAACAGGGCAGCCTAACTGTGTCCTAGTACTCAAAGTGGTTTACAGATCTCATCTTCTATAACAACAAAATGATACATTAACCTTTCTTCAAATCCCAAATATTTTATTAAGGGCAACGATGGAATATTAGGGCCTCGATGATTTTACTCAGCATCCCAATGCATGATGGAGTTTATCAGAGAGCCCTACTAGAGGATATATTCCTAGAAGATCCGGAAACACCGATTAGAGTCACCACCAGATGATTGGAAGCTGAGTCATCTACAGAAGGCATTATGTAGATGATGTAGTGGCCCCAATGGACTATACCTTATGTAGGACAACATTGGGAAATGGGTTAGAGGTTAGAATCTTTTGGGGTAGAGGATGTCATATGAGGACTACATAATGTTACCCATGTGGTGGAAATGGGAACTTGGCTAGGTACTATTTGAATCCCTACAAAGATGACCATCTGGTGGTCGAGTAACCACTGAGACAACGATAGAGGTTCAGAAGAGGAGGTCTGTAGGGTGGCAGACGTGGAAGGGGAGTAGGCTGAGAGGCAGGCGGTGGACTACAGTTTGAGGTTCTTCAACCACCACCCACAGGAGGTCCACCACGAGCACTGAGAGTAGGTGTACAGGGTTGGGGATAGCTTTAAGTGATGTTTTCCTACACCCACATCAATCTAGAGATGCTCCATCATATGACCTATGTCTTATCCACTCTAGTTATACTTATTATGACAAAAGTTCAAGTCACTCCTTCATTGCAACATCTCTAGTTTGGAGCTCAAAGATTCTATTGTTGTTGGATCGATCCTTATGGCTAGAGACTCCTATGATAGTGGATTCAAAAAAACACACTAGTACCAAAAGTGTGATCTTACTCTGTGAGGAGAAAGATTCAGTGGGAAACTCATAGTAGTAGCATCGAGGCTTTATTATGTCATCTTGGGTATGAACTAGTTGTCCATAGTCCATGCTTAGATCGACTATTTTAGGTGAAAAGTGTGGTGTCTCCACAAGGATGGGACTACGTTTTCCGTCAACGAATAGAAGGAAAATTTTGTAGCACTGGAAAGACCTTGGTGAAGGAGGTTGTATCCAATCAATCACCTATTGGCTAGCCTCACCCTCAGTATATTGGATAAATTGTGTCTGAGCATTCCTGTAGTGTTGGATGAGTATGAGGTTGTATTTCAAGAATATTTTGTAGGATGACCTCCTCATAGAGTGGAAGAATTTTGTATTGACTTGTACCAAGGGTGTCACCGGTATCTAAACCTTCATATCAGATGGCACTTATAGTGCATTGTGAGTTTAGGTTACAACTATAGGACTTGTAGAAGAAGTGGTTTGTAATGCCCAATGTTTCACCATGGGCAGCTCTGATGTTGTTTTCAAAGAAAGATTATAGGAGATTGAGGATAAACCTGGACATCCAGGGCTTAAACTAGTTGACTGTAAAGAAAAACTATCCAATACTGAGGATTTATGACCTCTTTGTCCTCCTGAAGGGGGCGAGGTGGTTCCCGAAGATAGACCTCAGATAAGTCTATCACCAGCTTCCGGTATAGCATGAGGATGCACCAAATACATACTTCAAGTGACGATATAACCAATACAATTTCCCGGGGATGGATTTCGGCATGACCAATTCCTCAGTAGTGTTCATGGGACTCATGAATAAGATATTTCAGCATTGCAATGGCCATCTTGTTGTGGCCTTCATTGATGACATCTTGGTGTACTCAGTGTCAAAGTAGTAGAATGATACACACCTACATATAGTCTTATATGGACTAAGATAGCACCAACATTGTAGTAATCTCTCAATGTGCCATCATCAGATTTGGGAGGTCCACTTCACGGGACAAGAAATCTTGGAGGCTAGAGTTGCTCTATAATATGTGATTATAGGGGCAGTGCATTATTTGGAACCACCTTGGAGTGATACCGAGGTGCGGAGTTTCTTGGGGTTGGTTGGGTACTATTAGAGGTTCATACCTATCATTTTCTTTTGTATCATGACCTTTTACAGCTTTGAAAATGAAGGTAGAATAGTTTATATGGATCGATAAATGCTATTTGAGTTTCTATCAGTTGAGGTTGAGACTTACGAGTGCCCCCATCATGAGGCTACCAGAATAGGACATTGGTTATTAATTATACTATAAGGAATAAGTGATCAGACTGGGTTATGTACTGATGCAGGAGCAAGCAGTGATCACCTACATCTCATGGAATTTGAGGCAGCATGAACAGAACTATGTGACCCATGACTTGGAGTTTTCTTCTATGTTATATTCCACAAAGCTGTGGGGACACTACTTTATTGGATAATGGTTGTTGGTCTACATTGAACACAAGAGTATCACGTATATCTTATCAAAGAAGGACATGAACTTGAGACAACAACGATGGATGGAGTTCCTCAATGACTATGACTTTCAAATAGTCTATACTTCTAGAAAGTGGAACATGGTGGCAGACACACTCTTCTGGAGGAATAGTTTGTAGCTGCTAAGTGAGGTTACAAAAATTTTAGTCGCGATGAAGATATCCTTTGTGGAGAGGGGTGAAGCTACATACCTCCAATCCGTGATTGTTATTTCAGTAGTCTTACAACAAGTCTAGCAGGAACGACTAGTGGATGTTGTCTGTGAGGCCCGACTTACTTTGTTATCCTAAGGATGGTCTCCTAATGGATTTTGAATATGTGTGGAGAACAACATCCATTTCATAGGTCACACCATTGTGTTAGTGATATATCATGTGGAGGTTTTGAGTGAGTTCCATACATCCTCTTTGGTGTGACATCCTCGAGTGGATAAGATGTACAGTGACCTTCAACATCATTAGTGGTGGAAAGATATAAAGAAAGAGGTGGTTGATTTCATTTCGTGATGCCTTAGTTGTAAGAATTTGAATAATGATCATCAGGTTCCAATAGGCTTGGACTAGACACTCGAGGTAACAGAGTTGAAATTGTATGGTATATCGATGATCTTTGTGACATGAAAACTGCATACATATTGGGGCCCTGATTCCATCTAGATGATCGTTGACCGACTTACCAAGTAAAGTCACATCCAACCCATCTAGGTGAATCGACTGGTAGATGTCTGGGGATGCCATTTCATATAGGAGATAGTGCGGCTTCATAGAGTGCCTTTGATGATCGTCTTGTACCATTATGCATTCTTTAGATCCCGATTGTGGAAGGGGTTGCCGGAGATATTTAGGAATCAGCTGCGCTTGAGCAATTCTTTTCCCCTAGATGGATTGTCATACAGAGAAAATCATACCTAACTTGGAGGATATGCTTTTTGTTTTCATCAGGGATTTTGGTTTTATATGGGAGGACCACCTACCACTGGTGGATTTTTTCATTAAAAAAATATAATTAACTCCACCATTGGGATTGAATACTCTGAGTCCTTGTCTAAACAGCTTTGCAGATCAACCCTATGGTGGTCATACCGATGGGAGTTAGTACTCGGGGGGTCTAGAGTAGGTACGGGCAGACACCGAGAAGTTGAAAATAATCCTGGAGAATATGGGGACTACATAGAGTATGCATATGTATTATTTAGATAGGAGGTAGATACCTTTGGAGTTTTAGGGGGGAGATCATGTATTGTTTCGGGTCTCACACTGACAAGGATTGCAGAGATTTGGAAATGGCGGAATGTTTCTTATAAGGTTCATCAATCCATTTCAGATATTGAGAAGAGTTCTTGAGGTGGAATACCGCATAGATCATCCCCCAAAGATGCAGCAGGTGCATAATATCTTCCCCATGTCACAACTGGTGAGATACGTGCATGATCGATCACACATTATCGACTGAGGTGAGCTGGAAATTGAAAATGGGGTGATGTTTGTGTTGTTACTGGTGGACATAGAGGATCGGCATGAGCATGTCCTATTTGGGCAGTCTATTCCACTGGTGTGAGTTCAGTGGCAGCACAAGAATCTATAGGAGGACATATGGGAGTGGGATACTCATATTTGTTCTCATTTCCCCCATATGTTTGATTAGTTTTGTTTTAGATTTTAGGGACGTAAATACCTAATGTGCAGAGAATGTAATTTCACAAATATTCTTCCTAACGTTTTTTAATTATATAGAATTATTCTGAGACCACATGCTCTTCTGTCATGTTTTTCTGATTCTCGGTGATCCCGGAATGTAGTTTTATTTTTTTAAGGTACTTTCAGTAAATGTGTAAGTGGGGTTTTCCAAAATTTAAACCATTTTTTAATAGTAAATCTGAGGGCACTGTTAATCTCAACACACCGGGATTCACCTAGAAAAGACATAACTTTGGCCAAAAATGGTCGAGTAGGAAAGTTATTTTTTGTAATTCTTGAGAGAATATTAAAATAATTTAAACGAAATATATTATTTATTTTCTCACCATTGAGTGGGAGATGACGATGATGTGGTGAAACAACGCGGCATCGACAAGACACATTAATAAAGGGTCAATAATGGCTTGTTTGAAACCATGATTATTTTATCTTAATGAATCATTTAATGTGTCTCATTAAATGTGACTCTAAAATGAATATCATTAATGTGCACAACATCGCAAGTCTTTTGTATTCTTTTAATAATTCCATCAAGTTGGAGTTTAGGGGATTAAAAAATTTGGGTAATCTCTAAGGAACTACCATCAGAATCCCTCTCCTATGAAAAATAATGAATGACTCACAATTGGATCATCATCGGCTTCAATGTGCCTCATAGAACATAGTCGAGGCGTCATTGATATCCTAAAGCCTCGAGGAGGAATACCTCGACATTGAACATCAATAAGGTAGGGATTTATGTGTTCTACATATTTGATAATTTATTAATTGTTCTAAAAAATTAATGATGAACGCAGATCAACCGAAAAACGGGTTGATCTAGGAATCACTCGTTCTTGCAGGTGGATATTGTGTCGGGTTTGATTTGTTTTTTTCAACCTATGTTATTATCATCATGTTATCACCTTGATTAAACTCTAATGCGGAGGGAATAGGATGATCCAAACATGGCTTGGTCTCTCTTCCATAGTTGTTCTTGGTGCGGTCATTGATGTCGACCGATCAACAGGACGACAAAAGTGATTTGTGATCTTCCTGGCGAAACGAGAGATCTTGGGGGCATATACATGGGTGACTTGAAGAACATACCATCAGAGTGTGTCCTGCAGTCCCCCAAATGTCCTACTATCGCACATGCTACAGTAGTGGCATCACTCGATGGTGTTGGACGCATGCCAGACCATGGGAATGAGGGCAGTTGGACATGTCGACAGTCAGATATAGTGGTTCACCTATCGGCATGCTGAGGCAGCAGGAGGCGATGACCGGCTAGAAACGGTGATGCTGTGTGATGTGGCGTCTGTCACCACATGGAGGAAGGGCCTGCGTCTAGGTTGTTTGGTGGCTGGAGAGCTGTAGTCCTTCAACTGCGTCTGAAGGAGTCCTCGTGTCCATGTGGACAAAAGGGGTCAAACGTGGCATATCTATCATGTCTTTGCTAGACAATGCCCCACCAGTCACACTGTGCAGCCAGACATCAGCTGGATGGCTGTGCCCCAGTTAGCGAGGTGGGATAGACCCGCTACGATGGGCCGGACCCGCAACGAGTGGGCTGGACCCGCGCTGGTGGGTGGGATCCACACCCAGCATGTCAGATCCTTGAAGGTGGGCCAAAACTATGCTGGTCGGACAATCCCAAGGCTTTCATGTTTGGACAGACAAGACCTGTTCTCTGGGCAACACGACAGGTTGGACGCTCGACCAACCAGGCTAGGTCCAGCATGGCCCATTGGGCATGGCCCGCAGTGCAGGCCATAGTAGACGAACCCAACCTAAAATTTAACAGATCATGTCTGTATAATTAATTTGGGGTGCGTGGGACCCCCTGGAAAAGTGGGTCGGGTCTGTCCGATTAGGTCACACCAGGCCAATATGTAATCGACCCCAGTTTACTAAAATGCATGTATCACTCAGACCTGGTGTCTGATTTACATACAGTCAATGGAGTTAGGACCCTTCTGATGGATTAGATCATATGATACACACCACATGTGTTTTGGGCAAGGTTTGTTTATGGTCGGGTTTGATTAGACTCGAATCTGACCAGGCCCTTTCTACTAAAAAACATATAACTTATAGACCGAGAATCCGAACAACGTGCCGTCTATTGAATTAGGACCCTTACGATGAGAAGGACTATTGGATTAATCTAGTTGGGAGTTCATGGCTGTTGATGAATGCCCAATTACTTGATGAGTAGATCATCTATAAATCAAATTTGGGAAGTTTCAGAATCCAATGATAGGTAGTGACGTGAAGAATGAATAGCGATTGTGCGTGGGTCAATGCCTAGACATCCGAAGTGGGATAGTGCATATATATTTTTAGTGGGTCATCCCCGAGAAATCTAGTGTGGGTCATCACCTACTAATCCTCAATGGGTTAGTAGTTACCAATCCTCTATGGGTAAGCACATAGCATCCTCTCTGGGTCAACACCTACCGATCCTTTGTGGGTTAGCACCTAGTGACCATGTGAAGATCAGAAGCATAGACTATCAATTGAATAAGATGATTTAGCTTTAAGAATAAACATATTTACATCTGTACATAAGTAATACATGTTGTTATTTTCTTCTTTTACATTTTTAAATTTTGTTTGAAATCATGCATTGTAGTATTATCTTTGTGGTATTTACATTATGGTGCATCCTTCGTGGATTACTGAGAGACCATCGGGGGTCTCGGGGTCCCTACAGATTATGGCTATACTCACCCCTACATGAGCTTCCGTTGCACCTATATTGTCTTTTATAGAAGGCAGACATCAATGAATCAGACCTTGGGGAGCCTTTATTAGATAGTGCTTGGAGGTGGATTGATAGACATGGTGTGCCATGGGGGCATCTGACAGATAGTAGTACCTAATATTTTTGTTGGATCCTTGGTCGATGACCTCTAGATCATTAATTTATTTTTTTGTAATTTCCATTCAATTTTTCTTATATTCCGGCTCATTTACTTTCTGTTTACACCCTTTACACTTAGTTGTGATTCTTTCTGAAGGTTTCACTAATTTTATTCCTTTGTGGTTTTCTTTGTGTGGTATTCCATGTCTATTTTTGTACAGGTTTAAATGAAATAAATCCTCCTTTTGGGATATTTCTTTTCAATTCTAGTCATTATCCCCTAGCCTATGGAAGGATGGGCATGGAAGAGTCATGACTCCGGCCCCATGGGACAACCTGTGAAAGTTTGAGCCAATGTATATTTGTGTATTCTACTAAAACTACCTCAATGTTTACCACCTGTACATGACTTAAAAATGCACAAAATTATAATAGGGTGTGTGGATCCTCCACATGGTTTATGATATATTTAGTAGTCCTAAAATTTAGTTGCAATACGATTCAGAGGATCATAGTGTTCGTTCCTCTTGAGTATATGATGTGTACTCTGGTATCTCACACCATACAAAGTTTATTATCTGTACCACATAGGATCTATCATTTTCCTTAACATATTCATTTGAAACCCTTAATGAGGATCTATTTAGTAATAGAGACATCTTGTTTATCATTTTATAGTGACCAATATCCATAAATTTGTTCTTATGATTACCCGCACAAACTTTTTTTCCCCTCTTGTCACTAAGAAGGTGTCCCAATCCTTGTTAGAACATTCACTATCTACAATATTCTTTCACAATCTAATAGAATCAAATAAAATTGAAATTTGGTAATATATTCTTAGAATTTTTTCCAATAATCAGGATTCTTTACACCCACACATGAACTTCTACACCTTCTATTAATTAAAACGGTTTTGATACCACTAACCACGACCCAAAATATTTTCCCTCGATATTCTTCAAAAAAAACATCAATATTTTTTCATTTTCACACAATCTATGAATATTTAGTTTCGATCATGCTCAAAATGGTCTAATAATATCAACATAGTAACACCCAAGGGATAGAAATAAAAAATTTGATGAACAGATATATTATAGGAGCACAATGAAAACTAGAGAAATAAGATTTATTTGTAACCATGACTAAATATCATAAATTTGTAAAAAATTGATGAAACTTCTGTTCAATGAAATATATTTTTCGAATTAAAAAATTATTATATTAAAGATCATGTGATGAATAAAATTCAACAATTAATATAAAAAACCATACATAGATAAAAATCATGTAAAAGGATAGAAATTCAGAAAAAAAAACAATCCCTAACATGATAACATATCAATCATTGTTTAAGAACGAATTCTATAGAGATATAATTAACGATTCCACATTTTTAAGGAATCCATTCTGTGAATTCCCGTGTCTTGTCCATTATTGATTCACAGTTCCAAGCTCATAATTTCTAACAATGTCTCTCCACCATTGACTCCCTAATCCCATAGGGTTACTCAACAAATCATGGAGTGTTTTCGTAAGGGATTATAAATAAAGAAGAGTTCAAGGAAAAAGGTTTAATAAAATAATTATTTTAAAATTATATTTTTATAATGAACCTTTCAATGAAATAATTCCATGTAATATCTGAAACCAACCATAATTTTTCTATTCATAGGTTAAAACCGGCATTATGAAACAAACCGTCACCTCAAATTTTTCATTAAACATCCCAATAAATTTTTAAACTATTAATTTATAAATTATGTGTGCATGTGTCATAATATAGTCAAATTTGTTAATAATAAATTTGGCATCCTTTGACCCATAAAACGCCACAAAAATATTTGATAAAAAACAATGGTACTTATATAAGATTATTCAATATTCAAAATTACAAAAATTAATTTTTCTACACTCTATTAACATTCATGTCACTCCATCTTAAAACACACAACATACAAAAAATGATGGGGGTATTGATCCCATATCCAGATATTAGAGTCCTAGAATCTCTCAAGGACATTATTATACTACAAAAGCAATAAAAATAGTGGAATGGTTTATCCAAACCTGATCCACTCATGTCAATCCAAGATCACCATCGTGTACATAGATATGGTGTATTCATTATTGACGACCCTCTTTCCCTAGTCAATAAAATGAAATTGGTCATGCACATAACTAGTAAGATACAATATCAATTAATTTCTTGTATCTGATCCAACAATAGGGGTAAGACTATGTAGCACACTATCTCGCCAACCATATTTAGAAACTCATCTGACCAGATGATCCTTGGAGAAAAAGATTACTACTCAAACCACGAAACGAAAATCCACATCATGGTGAGTATATCAACAATACATTTCCTCCATGATCAAACAAAAATCTCTAAAACATTGTTCAATATAATATATTTTGTCCACATTGTGTTTTCCTCGAATTATCCTCGATTACCTAAACCTTATCCATTGTTTCTTACACCAGTTATCACCCAAAATGATATGTCTATCCAACCTCATTCTGACTTCCAGGAAACCGATTGGGTCTCCCATATAATTCATTTAATGGTTCAATGATGATAATAGAGTTTTAAAGGATATTAAAAGATATCACAAAAATAGAAATATATACACCAAACTCAAACTAAAAACCAACATGCATGATATCAATCTTAATTCAAATCTTATAGAGTTCAGATAGACTATAAATCTACCCAGGGTGAAAATGATGTTCTCATCCGTAATAGGTTCCCAAAATTGCCAAAAAACCTTCCCTAAAATGGTGATATATACCAAGCATCATGATCAAATACGATCATTCTGGTTACCCCATGATGTCATAAAATCTCATGAATATATAAATAACCAAACCAGTCAACCAAGATGTTCACTATTTTGGAATGAAAGTGTGATGACATTGTAAGTCAAAAATAAATCACCATGATTGGTTCATTGTCTCTCAATATATGTCGAACCACTATAAAAACTTATAGACATCCCATCCTACCACCATTATGAAAAATCAAAAGTTTTACTTAGTCATACTAGAACCTAATATTATCTCTTTAACTTATGATATGTGAGGAATCAATAAAAAAACATGAGATTACTAAAAATAAAAAAAGAATAACAAATATATAAACAAAATACCATGGTAAATAATTTCCCCTACCTTATTTACCATAATGTATGAGGTTAGATGCACCCTCAACACCTCCCCACATTAATCGACAAAACCCACTGTTTGTCACTGGAAAAGGATGACAATCTCACCTCCTATAAGAAACACGTATGGGGAATATTTTTGAAGATATATGGTCATTTATAACATCATAATCAGTTTATAATAAATATAACTCACTCACATGTTGGTGATATAGTGTATTAACCACCATCGACTAGAGACAATCTTCACCTCTGTCATCCTACTGGGTCTGCTCCAATGAGTCAAATTGATCTATCACCACCACTACCAATTAGGATTGAGAATTCTATATATGGTAATACATCACCATATTTCCATCCCTTAGATTATATAACATCTCAAATTGAAATTCTATTTATAATTCAACCCAATTTATCTATCCCAGTATGAGTTCACTCTAGGTTGGGATGTTTCTAAAACTATTGTGGTATGGTAAATCATGAAAGTATTGGTAGAAAATAATACACCCAAATCATAATTTTTAATACCACAACTAGTAAATCCATGTTGTGGGTTGTGTATCTTAGCTCAAGGGTTCATAACTTCCTCAAAACATAATAATTCATAGCCTACCTCTATATCAACAAGAATATGATATTGGCTACATAGGCATCAAAAAACACAACACACTCAAAATATTTTCACAATATTATCTATATAGGACCATTTATTTAGATCTAAATCATTCCATTTATTTATATATAACTGATTAGTATAAGTAAAACATTTCACATTCTACACTAGGGGTGTCACATGGTCCACAATCATGGAAAATTATATTACAAACCATAAATAGCACTATTGAAAACCGATAAAACTATAAAAATATGATATCATCTTTATTTGATAAAAATAATAAACATCATAAATAATTTTGATTAATATAAATAGAGTATTAATAGATATGGAATGTAAAAATGTGAACCCCTGTATTGTAAAATAGACACATTGAGAGCTTACCATAAATTGTTATTATAGAGTGTGTCGTGGAACAAACTCTAAAGATAATTATATACCTCCTTATAAATAAATTATATGAGATTTTCATTGATGAAGGAAACTATGATCTACTCCATGAAATGTTTAATTAATTAGTCCATAACCACCATGGAATCTATGAGTTCATTTTCCACAGAAAAAGGTGTCTTCAGGAACTAATTTTTCCTCCGTCAGAATTGGATTGTTATATTTGATGTATCATCCTCATGAAACCTAAAATGTTGGTATCCATAACTAAGATAATACATCAAAAACAATTTCATGCATTGAAATATGTATAATAGGTCTTGAATCCTTTTGAAAAGGGAACCTGTATTCGATCATAACATGATTCCAGTGATGGAAAATAATGCAAATCACAAATATATCATCCTCTTTTTCATGAGAAACACTAGAGCCACCCAAGTGAAAAAATGGGTCTTTTAAATCCCTTATTATATAATTTTCATCTCTAAGGGGTTCACTAGACACAATGATATGTTGGTTACATCCTCTTTCATATGATACCAGCATGGTTTTCTTGGGATTCCAAACATTTAATTAACGAAAAACTCATACTTCTAAATAAAAAAAATGAATAATATTATAGGATCTCACTACCACTTTGGAAATATCCCACAATAATCTCTCTCCTCCCATATTCATGTTTCACCTGCACAAGCGAAGTGAGGTTTTTGAAAATTTCTTAGTAAGATTATCTAAATTGAAGGGTAGAGAGAAACAATCTAATCGAAACCCTTGGTCTCAAACAATGTATATATCTAGGAATTATTAACCTACAAATATTTCTAAAAATACTACTGAAAAGGGATTGAGGTCATGGGCCTTAACTCAAAATCACCCATGGAGTCATCAAATCATTATTCTCCACTACATGAATCAATCCTTCCCATTTGTAGTAATATATATACTAATAGGTTTTGAAATGACACCTCAACACATTAATTATATCCTTAAACAAAAAAATCAAATGAACTCATCCACCAGGTGTTGACACTAACTACTTTGGGTTGCACGGAATTACCTGTATGACTTTGAATTATGTTACAAGGGAAAATGATTCAGTGGGTTATGTGGCCCCATTTACTGCATTCTATAATCCACACGATAAATCACCAAAATGGGATCCATAAATTCCTAAGTTATACTAAAAAGCTATAGTTTTTAGGAAAACAAACAAACTATGATGGTCCCACAGAAGTCATAAAAATGGATCCATAAACTCTAGTTAAAACATTGATATTTGTGGGATTCCTATAATGTTTTTCCCTATAATGTGATAAAAATAAATATCCAAAGAGAGGTTAAACTAATTGTGGATCTAGATGAACAAACAATAGAAGTGCTCTGATACTACTAGGGGATGAAATGAATCAGAAATAAAATTCCTCTTGGTTGGGGTCCTTACACGATGGAAAACACAAAACACTACCTTTATAAAATCATCCACTACATGGGGGTCCATATCACTATGAAAAATGATGGGTCTCCATCACTAGAACATTCATGATTTTATGAAACTGTACGAATCATCATCCCATAATGTTGGATATATTAGCTTCTTAATATGTATATGATCATCACCTTGGAACACTAGAGGCGGGAAATTGCACTGATCATCATGAAAAGAACTAAATTATACCCACATATTGAAAATTACACATCAAAATGTCCCTCTATTGAGGATTATTTTCTCAACTAGACTTCATGACAACTGTCTTAGAATAAAATATACATATCATCATGGAAGCATTTTTAAATTTAATCAACATGTACCACAGTCAAAGAGAATATTTGGGCAGCTAACTCAAGAAGGATATATATTTTAAAATACCTAACCATATATTATTCATTTTCTATTGGTTTCTATATTATTGCTTTCTAATTATTCCTAGTTGAAAGGAATTTAGTCATCTTAATTGTTTATAGATATATCAGTTGCCACACTATCATTGGGATCCCTTTCTTGAGAGTCAAACTCAAGCACCTCCAACACCAATTCTGTAAATTCGCAAATAAATCATCATTAGATACATAGAATATATCTCAATAGATTGAATAACCATTGATACCATGTTGTCATGAACTAACCACAATTCCTTACTTGGGACTATTGTATTCTGAATGAGACAACTCATGCCCGCCTCTAATAGTAAATGGAATATAGGCATGAAAATGTAGGTATATCAATGAAATGGTTGGCCTTATAAAAAATTTTATATACACAAATACACTTCAAGATATATGAAATAATTCCGAGATATAAGAAATTTGTCTCCTCTTGTAAGTATATAGTGCATGAAATAGCCTCTATGATTAATATTAAAGGACAGGATGGTAATAAAAATGTGTAAGTGGAAAAATAAATTACTAAAAAATAATACATAGGGAAAACATAAAATGAAGACAACTATAATGTGTATTGTAGGGGAGGGACCAATTTAGGATCCTAGTGTTTGACCACTGAACAGAATTTTCACCACCACATATGTCTAAGAGCTAATGATATCAAAACCAAGATAACAACATTTAACCTATCTATTATTAACAAAAGACATGAAGCCTAAAAGGAAATACTTTACTAAGGATAGTATAAGAATAAAAAGTATGAATACCTGAAAATCATGAGACATGTCATAGAATAAATAATGTTAGTTCAACCCATAAGGAAAGAGTGTGAAGAATCTCAACATTAGATATGATCATAAAGAATCCCAAATGTAGAGAGAAAGTTTATCTTTTTCTATAAAGTCACCTATTAATTAAGAGTCATCTACAAACTCAAAATTTTCATATATTTTATTATAAGTACCAGGAAAAACCATACAATAATCAAGTTGGTGGGTCTTATCTTTGACACTATAACCTACAATCAAGGGGGAACTACTCTGGTGGAGGAACCACATAACATTGGATATCTATGAAGGGTTGTGTACCACTTCATATATAGATGAAAATTATTATCTATATTGTGCGGGAGTAGTGGATATACCAATATAAATATTATAAATTACCAAATATACAGTAAGATAAGTGAGTGCCAATACAATATCTCTCTGATGATCTCACCCAATCACCATCCTTAGATAAGTATCACATGAAGAAGTTTCCATCTCATGTCAGCACATGTCATATGTATAATGCTAACATTGACACCCCACCTAGATAAATCATTAAAAAATACTCAGTATAGGCTACTCAATATCATAAATAAGAATCTAGATGATGGTGATAAGAGTGGTAGAATGTTATGAGGGGATTAAATGGTGTATCCCATGGGTGTACATGGAGTGTTTCATGAAACCAAAGCCTAGTCATGTCCCACCCCGACAATTTGTCTATGAAACCCACCTAAATTGAATGTTATCTGGGTGAAATGGTTTGTGGGGCCATCCAGGGTCAATGCCCAATATCTCACTGAACACAAGTTCTCTATCCAAGTAGTGGTATATATAGTGTACTCTAAATTACATGAAATGTAAGCCACGTGGATTACCGTAGTGTGTAAATTTAATATATGGATGATCTTTCCTACCAAATTCATATATATTTTTGGATCCTCCACACAATATGTGGAATTTATTTTATATTGAAATCATATTTATCTTGATATTCCATGGAACATGACATTATTTCTTATAAAGGACATTGTGTGTGGTTGGGTTTTTCAGAACCAGATGTGGTTTTTTCAATTTGTATCTAATGGTCCATAATTTATTCCATCATCTTTAGCTAAAACTATTATTGATTCAAAATATTTTAATGGAAACATCACTAACATTGCGTTATGGTAGCATAAGGTTGAAAAAATGTATATATGATGAACAACAAATGGTTCGTTGCACCTATCATCACCACAAAGTGGCCATGAGATTCATTAAAACATTAATGATCTAATATAGATTGATATAAAATAAAAATTATGAAGGAAACAGACTATGATAAACAATTCCCATCCTATGGTGATTGGAAATATGGACTCAATCCATCTTCATAAGATTAGATGTTCCTCCTATTTCCAAACCATGGTTTTGATACCAAGATCTGTGACTATCAATCCACCTTAACCGCATGATCCTTCATCAAAATGTCAATATATTGATGTTATCACAACCACCATGAATTAATAGGTTTGATAACACATGAAATAAACTAAAAATTTGGAATTGATGACACTATTATAGGATAACCATAATTAATCAATGAACCTATAAAGAAGAGGAATAAGAAAAAAATTGAGTTTTATCATTGGATGATGAAATTTTGGATATTGATCATAAATGATAAAATAAAATAAAAGAAATAGAAGAACAACTAAATTAACAATATTAATTTATAATGTGATTATTTATATAAATAAAATGAATAATTTAATTAAAGAATTACATAGAATAATGATCCATGCTATAAGAATAAAATAAAAAGGGATGAAATTTGAAAATAACTAGCCATACCTCATGAATTGATTGATCAAGGTAGAAGAAAACATTCTCTAGTGATGTAATTGAATATTATTCTACATTCATTATTCATTCCACAATTACAATCATTTTTTTTCATTATCAATCTGTGATCCTAACCTCATTGTCACCTCTACTGGATCTCCACCTACCACTCTCAAATCTCATGGGGTTATACAGCTGACCCTAATGATTTTCCATAATTGTGATTAAAGTGTTTATAGGGATATGTTAAACATTAAATAACATTAATTAAGTTATAATTTAATTTATTTATAACACCCAATAATGAATTTCTTCTATAGAACAAACAATGGTGAACAAGATTATACCGAGCTTAGGGAAAACCCATATTTTCAAAACCCACTATAAACTCATATTTTCCTTCTGAGGAGCTAATAAATAAAAAACCATTAATTCCTAAATTATGCATGCACATACATTAATATATATATATATATATATAATATAATATATTATTTCTATGATCTGATAACACTAAAAACACTACCCAAAATCGGATAAAAATTATAGTGAAATATGTAGAATTATTCAAAGTATAAAATCCAAAACAAATTAGGCTTTTTATAAAAAAATCAGGGAAACTAATAGAGATTCCATGTATGATTTGAATGAAAACTATCAATTTCATAGTGATCATATGATAAATCTATAATTATATGATGTAAATATTATAAATAATATGTTGTAGATTCCAAATAATGTATATTTTTAAAAGATACAGTTCAACCAATATTGATAATAGATGTTACTCACCTTATATATTCGAAAAAATAATGAGAAAATTAAAAAATTAGAATGATAAAATAGGAGAAGAATAAAAAAATAGGTAAAAAATAGGATAAGGGAAACAAGAGGAAAAATTATATTAAAAGTTTTTTTTAGGAGGATACCCACAAAATTGAAAACCACCAGTATATTTTTCAAAAAGTATCCTGAATGGTAAATTTGAAAAACAATGAGATATGTATTTTATAAAATTTCCTGAAACAAAATTCTAAAATTCTCAAAGTATGCATCTAGATAATATGCTAATATATTTTTGTTTTATGATATATTAGTTTTAATAAAGGAGTAATACTCAGGATAGGGTAATATTACCCTTAAGAGATAGTGTGATGTTCTAGTGATAAGGAATGAAACATGAAGTAATAATACTAAGTAGTTATGCACTTATTATTAATACAATATCATATTAGTTTGGAAATTAATTTTATTATATATTTTTTATTATGAACATCATTTCATTCATTATATTACAAAGCTATGTATTGGATGACAATAATCGAATAAAGGTTGATCTTTAATTTATAGACACAACTTTGAGACATCCATGTGAATTTATTGAGGATTTTTTTCAAAATGTGGATATTTTTTACATTTTAAGGTATTTTCATATTATTTTAATGGATGAATATATAACACCGTATTATTGGAATTCTAAATTTTGAAATTGGATGGACCTTGATTAATTACTAATGTAGAGAAAAATTTTCAAAAGTTGGTTCTGAGAATGTAATGTTCATTATTCATTATGTGATGATTTTTTTTGACAAATCTATTGTTGTTTTTAGTGTAGATGTAGGTTTCATTAGTGAATAAAAATAATGAATTTCTGTAAATATGATTAAAAAGGGGTAAATTGATGAAAATAAAGAGACGAAAATATTTTAATGAAATATTGATGTTGTTTTAAAAGATGTATTGTAGTAGGAGATCAAATATCATCAATATATTTTGATTTTCCTTGTATTAACCTTTAATTTGTTTTCAAAATAAATATAAATTATTGAATGGATTCAATGAATGGGTAGTATGGGATACCAAAAGAAATATTTAACATAGTTTCCTAAAATGGGTAACATATATATAGTGGAGACTACTCATAATACATTCATTCATCTGGATTGGGTGAATTCTCTAAATTATAATATAACATGATATGATGTGGTAATGTCTAAATATAAATTAATAATCAAACATATAATATAAAAAATCTACATTTTTTAAATCGTTCTGATGAATTAGATTTATAAATTATTTATTTATGTTCTTAGTGGTTGAAGCTATGTGCGTCATCTTTTTTTTATTTAATATAATGAACCACACAATTTTTTATTTATATTTATTTTTCAAATTTAAAAGGATTTGTTTTGGAAAAAAAGAAATTGAAAATTTTCTAATAGAACAAAAATAGTTTTTATATCAATTTATTCCCAAGATGTATGAAAACGTGGCTACAAATAAAGTGGAATAATTGAATTTTTTTCAATATTTCTAAGCATTTCTTAGTTATATTTCTATTCATACTTTTCATGTATCAATATATTAATATTTATAAAGATAGAGATCATAGTAAATATCTTTTTAATATTTTTTTATTTATTTGTATAAGAGATAAATTTAATTAGAAAAATTATTCCAAAAGCTCTAAAACATTTTATTAATTAATATCACATATAATAAATAAATGGGTGAATGTGTTACAATTTAACATGCTCATTTTAGTTTTGAGTTTTTTGTAAAAAAATTTTTATTAATATGATTCTAATTCATTATTTTAATAAATGATAATTTATATTTATATAATATATATATTTTCTCATTCCATGACTTTATTGACAAATTCATTTTGATAAACAATCTGAATATGTACTCCAAAACATATTTGAGATGTTTTATCTTTTAAAATATTTTAGGATAGCTTCGCAATATAAACCTGAATAATATAACATAATTTAATATAGTATCGTAGTATAATGATTTTTGAACCCCATTAATAATATGTAGGCCGTCAATTGAGTATAGACAATCCCGTTTTATATTGAGTCATACTCTTCATTTGATCCTTTGAAAAGAAATTGAGTCTATAAATTTATATATTGGAAGCCATATTAAAATCATATCTATCCATTATATCATTTTTTAATTATATGATTTTAATTGATCTTCCAAGGGAGACCATTTTGATTTATGGTGTTTCTCAAAACATTACTCTAAAATGGAGAAAGTTGGGAGTTGTCTCTTTATTATTTGGAAGAAGAGTCATATGTTTATTGGTGATTTTATTATATTTATTCACCTATATTTAAAAAAAATAAAAGAAAAATGTTTGAGATGACATATAAGAGATTGGATGTTTGTTATCCACCTGCCCTTCTTATCTGAAAATTTATAATTAGTATTTGTAGGATATTGGTCTTGGTAAATGAGGTTTTATGTTTAATTAATTTCAAGGTCAAATGACCAGTTAATGAATAAATCCCCTTAAAAATTAATGAGAGAAAATAAAAGGTTTAAAAATTGGTGCAATTATTCACTATTTTGAAAATTAATATATAATACAATGAGAAATAGAACAAAATAATAGGTAGAAAAAATATTTTGAACGGAATTAAAGAGATTAAATTAGTCATAAACCATAATTAAATATCATTAAGTGTACATTAATAATTCATCCTTTTTATAGATTAATTGATTTATTGCATCATAACCTACCCACCATTATCATAAAAGAAAATAAGAACATAATTAAAAGTACTTTGTATTTTTTTGACTCAATTTCAAAAGTTTTATCTAGATATCATTAAAGTGAATTGACAATGTACATATATTTGATAACAAGGATAAGTAAATTTATATTACAATGAGTGGTTGATAAAATGATAGTTTGATATGGTAAGTTATAACTAAAATTTATATTAATTGAATGTTGAATGATTGTGTAAAAATGAGAGGATTCATGAATTTTAAATATATTTTCAGTTTGATTATAGAAATTTTAATTGTATAGTGTGGGTTGTTTTGAAAATTTTAAATTAGGAATTTATTTTTATTAGTATTTTCAATTTTACATTTCCCTTTTTACAGTATGTATCAGTTTTTATTTAATGATTATATTTTCTTTGGTATAAAACAATGCGTCATTGTGGGTGAGTTTTTTAACTCTAATTTTTATTTATATATATTTTCAATGAATGTATTTAATTACTAGACATAATATTACATAATGTGATTTATTTTTCCTAATTAACGGTATGGTATAGAATCATAATCAATATTGAGTATTTTGATAGATTTTGGAGAAAAATAAATCATATTGTAGACCATATAATCCTGGTGTGGTTATTTTTATAGTACTTTATAGATATACCCATTATGAAAGGAAATATAAAATCATTGAATCATACCATAATAAAATTCTATTTGTATAAATTTTTTGAGATGAAGAGAATGGATATTCCATGATATATAAGTTGGTTGTGAAGTAGTGGTGAGAATAGTTTATGGAAAAAGAAATGTTATAGATTGTGTTATGACTATATGGAATACACCCTGAGGAGGGTTTTTATGAAAAAATTGGTAGGTAAAAGAATTATTCCACTCTATGATGATATAATTTTCATCATAAAAAAGATATATAAAATTAAATTATAATTCTCTATAAATATTGTACTGACCCAGAATTTCCATGTAATTTTTTTTAATAAAATGGGAATTTTACGATTCCATGATAATTGACGATTCGTTATTTCGAGGTCCGAAATGCCCGGAATGAATTTATGATTTTTTTTATATACGTTAAGTAAACGTACAAGAAGGTTTTTGATCATTTGAACTTGTTCTCAAAATTTAAATCCTTATGCACTGATGAACTTGTAGTGCCGATATTTGTTTACAGAGACTTTCACCTTGACCGCAATAGGTCGTGGGTAGAAGCTAGTTTTTCACTTTATTGTGATTGAATAAAATAGAATTAAGTGGTGTAAAATTTCATTCATATTTTTATTTAACATCCTTATGGATGTCGAGAGGTGGGGACCACCAGAATGAAAACTCCCTTTGAGCTTATGGAGGTGGGGACCACCAATCCAAAAACCTCCCATTAGAGGTTATGGTGGTGGGGACCACCCTTGATTAAATCCCTTTGAACCTCCCACTTAAATGAGGGGAAGTCTCTTGATCTTCCCCTAAATTAATTATGCCACCCACCCTTTAATTAAGACACCGACTCAAATAATTAATTATTCTAATTTGAAATTATTCTAAAATATTATATAATGTTGGCTAATTCATTTTTGGTGGAATTGGGGGAAATTCTTTGAAAAAGAGAGAAACATGGAGAATTGGGAGAAAGCTCTCCAATGAAGAACGCCAACTAATAACACTGACATTGACTTCGAATTCTTCCTTAGGATAATCATTGATGAGGAACATCTTCAACGGCATTGAACCGATGATCGAGGGAACACCAACATCACCAATTTCCATCTATCCCCAACAACGTCGTCTCTATCCTCACGACCTCCGTTGATGAATCAAACTAGGTAGGGAGTGTGTTTGAATTATTTACCTTACCAGTTCTTATTATTAATTTGATTCATGGATTATATCTGCTTTCTACCACTCTAATGTGTAGAGTGTGGACCAAAAAAATATGGCCCGTCCTCTCTACATTTGTTGGGATAATTCATGTTTTATTCGTGATAGTGGAGGAAAACTATCAACCGTGATGAAGGAAACAATGTTGACGAAGGCAGTGACACCACCCTGCTGCCACCACCGCCCGTGGCTCCACCACCCACAGACTCCCCTCCTTGTGCCACTATGCAGCCCATGGCCTCAGCACCCCCCAGCGCTCTACCGACAGTGGCCTACCACGCCGAAAACAGCCTATCGCGCCACCTCGCAGCCTCACTGCACTACCCCTTAGCATCACCGAGCTGTCCACAACTCTCTGAGGTACACCACAGCCTCGCACATTCCATGGCCGAGTTTCCCCGTACACTCGTGCCACCCTTGCAGCCGAGCCACCCCGCAGCCTTGCGTCGTCTACAACTGAGCCACCATGCGGTAGAGCCACCCTGCACCCGCATAGCACCCCTGTATTCAAGCCACCCATGGCTTCATTTCCCAATGGATGAACCGTCTCACGGCATCATGGACCCCATGACAATGTGCCACCCAAGTGGCCTCATGACCGTCGCATCAGTGCTCCGCAGCCCACATGGCCTCGCACCACCCATGTGACCCCACGTTGTCCCCCACGGCCCCTCGAGGACCTTATGGCCTGTTAGACCACACAACGTGCTAGGCCAGACCCAACGGGTTGATCCGGGTTAACCCAGTCCGGGTCGGCCTAGTCCGTGTTCAGCTAGGTCGGTCCAACTGGGTCAGACCAGCTACTCGAATTTTCCTCTAATGGACATAACTTTGGCATCATGAATCCGTTTTAAAACCCACCAATAGAACTATAAACCTTGGAGTGAGATGTCCCCTTTTGTATACCCCCACTGTAGTTTTGGGTAATATTGAGGTACAATCGGATTGGATCGAGCATTAATCCTACTGGGCCCTCAGGACTAAAAGGCTAATAACTCACAGACCATACATCTGATTGACATGCCGTCCATTGCACTATGACCCCTATGACATGGAGGACCACAAATATACTTCTTCATGGGACTTCATTGTAGTTGGAGTATCGACATGTGGCTTGGGGACAAGATCATCCCAAAGACGAGCAAGCCTAGTGTGGGAACCCAGTAGCTGGCAGTGATGTGAAGAATGAAGAGAGATCCAGTGTGGGTCAGCACCAGATGATCTGGTATGAGTCAGAACCTAGCGATCTGATGTGGGTCAGCACCAATCGATCCTGTGTTGGTTAGCAGCTAGCGATCTTGTGTTCGTCAGCACCGAGTGATCCGGTGTGGGTCTCCCACATTACAATTTAAGGTGATTATTTATTTACATCTAATCATCTCTGCTTCTTATGTTATACCTGGTGTCAGCTGATTTCGTACCTGTGTGGTACATTCTTTCGTGGTAATATCTTTGTGGTATTCTCATGTGTGGCATACCTGTGTGGTTATTTCCATTGATCTTTTCTTTCCTTTGTGGAATAGTTTTTCTTTGGGATTTTGGGATGGACCATGTGGTTCCTCATGATTGAGATGGGTATAATTGATATGTTAGGTATATGTATGGGCATATACCTAAGTATGGTCGATATTTGACTTCATGCATTGAGGTTTATACTTTATGGATTTCTAAGACCTTGAGGGTCTCGGGGTCCCTATTACGTATCGTTATACGCACCCCTGCACGGGATATGCCCACACGTAGTTGTGTTTTTTGTAGATTACACTACCACAAAAACAGTTTTTTCGCAGCGCCCCCCCTTTATCAGCGCTTGTTTAGTAGTGCTGATAAAGAGGGGCCTTTATCAGCGCCTTTTTTAAAAGCGCTGATAAAGGGTCTGATTCAAAAAAAATTCAAAAATATATTAATATATTAATATATAAATATAGTTATATAGTTATATAAATATAATATATAATTTTTAAATATATTTTAGATAAGTATAAATGTACATTTAAACTTATTATACTTAATATATAAGATATTTAGTGAAAATGGCTTCTTAAAAAATTAATAAAATATTTTTAAATAATAATTTGATAATCATTATGGAGTAATAGACATTTAATAACAATTTGATAACTAAAAAAATTTAAAAAATTAAAAAAAGATCCAAAATATGTTGAAAACACAACTCAAACTTCAACGGCCATAAATTTTGATCCGAGTGTCCGTTTGAGCTCTACCACATATCAAATTGAAGCCTGCGATGAGCTCTACGTCACTGTTAGCCGAGGGGTCCCCGGTCAAGCATTTTTCGAGGCCAAAAGAGGCCCTGAAGGCCTCCAAAACTGAGTTTTTTGTCGGGGTACCCAGATTTTTTAACATTTTGTGGATTTTCAAACTTGTTTAAGGGGGTATTATTGGCTTTTTTAGTAGGGACTAAATTTATTCCAAGGTATTACATTCATATTGATATTATGTCTTAGAAATTTCTTCTTTTTTATAATTCAATGCTATTTATAATCATATATATAACTATATGTAAATATTATTTATATATTCGCACCTAAAAATTGAATTTTTTAAATAAATAATTAAACATATTTACATATAAAATATATTAGCTTTATCTAAATAATAACTAATATCCATTTTATTTAAAATACCAATATATGAATATTTATATACCTATATATTAATCTAAATATATATATATATTAATCTAACTATATATATATATATATTAATCTAATAACTATATATATATATTAATCTAATAACTATATATATATTAATATAACTACATATATATATTAGTATTACTATAAATATATATATTGATATCACTATATATATATTAATATAACTATATATATATTCATATAACTATATATATGTTAATATAACTATATATATATATTAATATAAATATATATTACTATAAGAATAAATATAACTAAATATATATATATAGATATTGATATATATTAATATCACTATATATATATATTAATATTACTGTATTTATATATATATATATTAATATAACTATATATATATATTATAATATAACTATATTGTTTCGCGCGGAATCCGGGGATGACCTCCTGGACGGGAGATTCAAACGTTCCGATCGGTTTCTAACGGGTTTGTTCGTAGAACCGGAAACATCCAATGATTCCACATCCGTTTGGACCTACTTTCCAAAGGCAGGCGCTAATTAGCTTGTGGGCTAATGAGGCTTAGGAATTTGCATTGGTCGAGAGGATGGGAGGTCGGACTCATCACACCTTTTTGAGGGGAATTATTGTCTACTCCGGGACTCTCTTTATAGATTTAAGTTAAGTTCGTGAATCCTTATTACATTACCAAGTATAAAATGAGCTTTCCTTTAGTTTTAACAATCAATGATTAAATATGCAAGAAATTTAGAGAATCTTTTATATGTATTCGAGGTTCTTCATCAATATAGAATCATCTATATTTGTTTAGAGATTCTTGGTCAATGGTATCCTTCAAAACATTTATATAAAAGTCTCTTGGTCATTTTGATGACCAGGCTGGTTTTAAAGCCACTCAGTGGGGCACTTGAAGTTTATCGTCATTCAGAAGGACAGAGATTATTTCAATGTTGGGATCGAACCCATGAATGGGCTACCTACGTATCCTTTGTTTTGAAAAAGGAATCAGAACCCACGTAGTTCGAGGAATGGGATATGATGTTTATGATTGATGGCTCAAAGATGAATGTCATAATTACTTTTACACTCTAAGCTCACGTGAGTCATGCTCGGTGTGAGAAACAAGAGGTATTGGTAAAATTTAGACAATTGTGCCATGAAGGATGCAATCATAAGAATTTTGTTTGGGGCTTATGTATGGATGACTGCCCAGATAGATGAAGGTTTAGGATTTACTTTTAGGAAGAAAATCCATGAACAGGGTCCACAAAGTTATATGTGCTTCATGGAGATTTGAATACTCTAATCTTGGGGCTTACTTCTAAGGAGGATGCCCAAGTTATGAGGGGACTTATGATTGGGTTTTATTCCTAAAGAGGAAACCCAAATCAAAGGAAATTTATGACTGGTTAAGAGAAATTTTAAGAGACTTGGGGCTTACTCTTAAGAAGGATGCCCAAGGTTATGACTGAGTCTTATTCCTGAAAAGGAGACCCAGGTTAGGGGACTTGGGGCTTACTCCTGAAAAGGAAGCCCAAGGTTATGACTGAGTCTTATTCCTGAAAAGGGGACCCAGGTTAGGGATTAAGGTTTGGGGCTTACTCCTGAGGAGGATGCCCAAGTTTGGGAACTTGATTGGGGCTTATTCTTAAGAAAGATGCCCAAGATTTATGACTAGGACTTATTACTGAGAAGGAAGCCTAGGTTAGGGGACTTGGGGCTTACTCCTGAAAAGGAAGCCCAAGGTTATGACTGAGTCTTTTATTCCTGAAAAGGAGACCCAGGTTAGGGATTAAGGTTTGGGGCTTACTCCTGAGGAGGATGCCCAAGATTAAAGGACTTGATTGGGGCTTATTCTTAAGAAAGATGCCCAATATTTATGACTACGACTTATTCCTGAGAAGGAAGCCTAGGTTAGGGGACTTGGGGCTTACTCCTGAAAAGGAAGCCCAAGGTTATGACTGAGTCTTTATTCCTGAAAAGGAGACCCAGATTAGGGATTAAGGTTTGGGGCTTACTCCTAAGGAGGATGCCCAAGATTAAAGGACTTTGATTGGGGCTTATTCTTAAGGAAGATGCCCAAGATTCATGACTAGGACTTATTCCTGAGAAGGAAGCCTAGGTTAGGGGACTTGGGGCTTACTCCTGAAAAGGAAGCCCAAGGTTATGACTGAGTCTTTATTCCTGAAAAGGAGACCCAGGTTAGGGATTAAGGTTTGGGGCTTACTCCTGAGGAGGATGCCCAAGATTAAAGGACTTTGATTGGGGCTTATTCTTAAGGAAGATGCCCAAATCAAAGGTTTTAAAACTGGGGATTATTCCTGAAAAGGAAACCCAGGTTAGGATTCTCTCATCTTAAAGGATGAGGTTGAATGAATGAACTCTCAATCTTTGGTGACATAAAGATGTTTAAATCACTAGGTTTTGAGAGATATTTCACAGAATTCCTTTCAGATAAGGATGTCAAATCAAGAAATCATGCCATAAATGGCTTTGAAGAGTATCTTGAAGACTGAATCTTGAATAGGAAGGGTGAAATGGCTTAAGAGGGGTGAAAAAGGGCAAGATGGGCACCCAAAAAGATAGGGGCGCGCAAGTATTGAAGGTCGCGCAAGTCCTGCGGCGGCGCGCAAGTATTGGTCGCGCAAGTATACTTGCGCGACATAAGGGATACTTGCGCGATTTTCAACCAGAGTTGAATTACTTGAGCGACTCTTAATTAAACCCTTTCCCATCCTCTTGAGGTTCTTCCATAAGAGGGACGCGCAAGTTATATTGAAGGAATTAAGTCGGCGCGCAAGTGTTTGATAAGTTTCAACACTTAGGCCTTCCTTCTTCCCTTTAGATCATCCATTCTAGGTAAGAAATTACCTTAGAAGTGTTCTGGAAGCTTTGAGAAGAGACTTGGGTGTCGGGAGCTTTGATCCGAGTTTCTGGGAAGAGATCCTCTCGAATGGGGGGCCCACAGGGTCTATTTATAGGCAAAAGAAGACCCCGGGCGGTTACTGGGCGGTTATCAGATCTGTCGCGCAAGTCCCTTGCACGACCATGATGGGTCGCGCAAGTATTGAGGCGGCGCGCAAGTGTACTTGCGCGACCAAGATGGAACTTGCGCGATACATGGGCAATGTTCTCCTTTTCCATCCCTTTGTCGATTTTTGATGTTTTTCAAAGGATTAATCACTTTTTTCTTAGATATTCCCCTTTTCCGATCTTTGGATTCTGTGACGAAAAGGAGCGTCAACAAAAGTCCCCCCTCAGAGTTGGATCCGGAGAGAAATGAGGATTTGACTCTGAGGAAATCGAATTCCTCTAAAGGAAAAGGGCGGCGCGCAAGTCTTTGTCGGCCGAGGGAGGCGCGCAAGTCTGCGTCGCGCAGGCCTTAAACCCTCTGGGTACGGCGCGCAGGTAGGCTTCCTGGCCTATAAATATACGGCCTCACCTCCGTACAAGTATTCGGATTTCCGGACTTCATACCTTCTCGAGCTCTCGCCGCGCAGGTCACCTAAGCCGCGCAGGTCTGCTCTGTTTTCCTTGATGGCGCGCTCCTGTAAAGGTATTCGTACTTGCGCGGTTTATACTTGCGCGGCGAAAACTAGCGCGGCACGTGAATACTTGCGCGCCATTTTGTAGACTTGCGCGCCTTAATTCCTTAGCCATTTTTTCAAATTTCTTTACAAAATTTATGAAAAATAAACCCATTTAAGAGTTAGTTTATTCATCTTTTGTGCAGATTCAGTGGTTCCCAAGGGAATTGGAACGACTTATGAACTGGCTAGCAAGCGGATTGATGACATGATGAACATCATTGGCCATGATTATTATGACATCTGCGACAGCACTCTTCCAGATTTGGCTAAGTACTTGAAGAAATATCATCTTAATTTCCCACAGAGCATCTACCTGTCTCTATGTGGTCATGGTCACTTGCAAGGAATCAATGTTCCAAATGCAAACAACTATACACCTGAAATGCAGCTGCGCTGCTACTCATTCATTTCGGTTATGCTGTGCATTAAGAGCAACAACAATGGTGTGAACTTTCGAATTCTCCTTGCATGCCATTTCCTTGCAGATATGAAAATGGCAAACCCATGGGCTGAAATGTTTTCCACTACCGGTTGGTGGAGAGAAGACAAACATGGTATTAGAGCAATATCTGAAAAGAGTACTCTCTCCAAATGGCTCTTTACTTCCAATGCTCCATTCTCAAATCCATGTATCCATCTTTCAAGTCTCTTGGACAGAAACAGAGTCAATGTTTGATCAGCAGAAAATTTTCTCAAACCGCATTCAAGAACATCCTTTTACAATTGTTCCAAGAAGAGCTGGTATCACTGCATCTCCTTTTTGTTTCCAGTTGAATGAATGAATTCTAGGTGGTTGCTGATGAAGCTCGGGATGCCGTAAATCAAATGAAGTGTTATGTTGAAAAGCCTCTTGTAATTCTTAAAAAAGAGAAGAGACTCCAATCTGTGGATGTCCTTCTAACTCTTGTGTATCAATGAAAAACACTTTTGTCTTCAATCATTTGTACTTGCATTCTTCCATTACCTGCTTCAAATTTACTTAAGCCAATGGGCTTAGTATGCATAGTTTGATTTTTACTAGGATTATTACAAATAACCCTACAAACTTTGAACCTTTTAACTGCTCAATATTACCTAAATCATACAAAAAATGTATATTTAGTGAGCTGGAACATGACTTTTATTCATAGTTCCTCTGTCTTTTGTGTGGGCAGTTTAATGTCATGCAAGCCGGACATAAAGGGGCTAATGTTTAAGGTCGAAATAGCTTTGACCGAAAAATGGATTAAAATGGATTCAATTCCTTGACAATTTATCTGAAAACATATTTACCATACTCAAGTATGAGGGAAAAAATGTAAACTATGGCTTTAAGAATATTTGAATCTGAGGAATGATATGAAAAAGAGCTAAATAGCATTAGAAGAAGTAGTTTCCAAGAATGAAGTTACTATTATTTAACAAAACCCGTTAGGGGGTTGAAATATGCAGGGCCACCTATGGGCATTGGCTGCATAGTCAAATAAAATAGCATCTTTTGGCTGACAAGTCTGTAATGTGGACTGTTTATGCAAGGCCACCTATGGGCACGTGCTGCATAGTTAGGCAAAAGAACTCTCAGAAATTTACTTTCCTAGTGCTAAAAGCCAGTGAATGTTTATGGAGATTCAAATTTTCTAAAGCATAGAGTTTGTTGTATGGAAAGAGGTACTTGAATATGGAGAAGATATTTTCAAACAAGAATATCGAAGAACTGGATGAATATCACTCCTACGAAGGTCTGACCCAAACATAGGGAAGAAGAATAAACCATGGACTTGAATACTTTCAGATCATGAAAAAGGATATGGGACAAATACGTTAAGGATGGCTATTTTTGCGGATCCCTACATACTGTCGTTTAAGACAAATAAGGAAAAAAGAGGCATTCTTCCCAAGAATGAAGTTACTATTATTTAACAAACCCGTTAGGGGGTTGAAAACATGCAGGGCCACCTATGGGCATTGGCTGCATGGTCAAATAAATAGCATCTCTTGGCTGACAAGTCTGTTATGTGGACTGTTTATGCAAGGCCACCTATGGGCACGTGCTGCATAGTCAGGCAAAAGAATTCTCAGAAGTTTGACATTTTTGTGACCATAAGTCATGAAAAAGGGTTATGAAGATCTGAAAATATTTAAGGTTAGGATTATAATACATAAAGATGGGTATTTTCCAATGTATATAGAGATACATAGGTCAATGAAAACCATAATCATGTTGTGGCTGGGTCCTGAATTGAAACTTGGACTTCACTACGTATCTCATAAGAATGAGAATCAAGCCATACGTAGTTCTTGAAATGCAGTTAAACGTCGTGCAGGACGAAAGGATGAGTGATCTTAGTTTTTGGGGTCATAGAATTCGGACCATAATAATGAATACACAGTGTGTGTTTTCATGAGGACTTTTCAGCCAAGGGACAGAAAGTGAAATTTGGGGTTAGGCCCAAAAGACTTGGGACTGGATTCGAGGGACACTCGAATGTTCCTACGTATCCCATAAAGATGGGAATCAAGTCCACGTAGTTCTAGAAACTACCCTTTGTACAAATTTGGTTCGTACATGTGAAGGGTGAAAGGGGACTTTAGTGCAATGATGGTTTAACCTAAAAAAAAGTTCAGGCATTACCATGTATGCACGTAGTCTTTTTTTTAAAAATGAAAAACTATGATTGAAAAATCAATGTCAATAATAGTTCTCTCTCAAATGAGGAAATCAAAGAATATTGTAGTTTATTGTCATACAGGACAAAAGTGTTGTATAGTTTAACGTCGTATAACAAGGACGAAAATGAATCAATGTAAAGATATTGATTCCAGGGGCGGTTTCACAAATCAACATCATATGAGATGGTGGTGAACCGATGTGAAGAGATTGTTTTTGGGCTTGAACCTTGGGAGGTTGCCTACATACCTAGCCTGGAGGGCAAGGATCAAAGTTTGTGTAGTTCAATTAAAGAATGAATTAATGATCAAATTGTTTTTGGGGACAATGATCTAATAAAAAAAATGTTGTTGGGACTTACACATGGTTAGTGGCCCAAAGGGAGTGTTATGGTTGATGTTCGCTCTAAGCTCACGTGAGTCATACTCGGTGTGAGAAACAAGAGGTAATAACAACCTTAACAATGTACAGTTTAATGTCATGTAGGACATAAAAAAGGGACTTTCTATACAGTTTAGTGTCATGTAGTTAAGACGAGGGGGACAATATAGTTTAACGTCATATTGGATGGAAAAAAGGGGGACTGTGCAGTTTAATGTCATGCAGTAAGGACAAGGGAGTGTACCATTTTAACGTAATGTCGGACGAAAGTGCGAATAGTTTAAGGTCATATGCATGGACCATGGATGGTGCAGTTTAATGTCATGTTGTACCTTTGATGATTATATAGTTTAACGTCTTTCCGGACGTGAGGGACTTTTATACAGTTTAGCGTCATGTAATTTAGGATGTCACAGTTTAACGTCTTGCTGGACATAAGGGATTTGCAAAATAGTTTATGGTCATATACATGGACTAGGGATGATGCAGTTTAATGTCATACTGGACCATTGCTGTATAGTTTAACGTCATATAGCAAGGACGAACTTGTGCTGTACAGTTTAAAGTCATGTAGCTAGGACTAAGGTGAATCAATATGAGGATATCAGTTCTGATCTTTTTACAGTTTATCGTCATGCTGGACGTTGGAAGTGCCACACAGTTTAATGTCGTGTTGCTAGGACAAAATATAGTTTAATGTCATCTCGGACAGAATACAGTTTAGTGTCATGTAGGACAATAAGGGACTTAACACAGTTTAACGTCATGATGGACGATGAAAGTGCCACACAGTTTAATGTCATGTCGCTAGGACAAAATATAGTTTAATGTCATCTCGGAAAAAATATAGGAACTTCTATACGGTTTATTGTCATGTAGGACAAAATCAGGGACTATGCAGTTTAAAGTCTTGCAGTTAGGACTATTGGTGCTGCACAGTTTAGTGTCATGTTGCAGGGACATAAGTGCGAATAGTTTAAGGTCATATGCACGGACCATACAGTTTATCGTCATGCTGGACGTTGTTGTAGTTTTAAGGTCATACTGGACCATTGCTGTATGAACCAAATGTAAGAGTCTTAGTTCTGTGAACAATATTTTGTGTTTATACAAAATACTTCTTCAGAAATCTGGCATTAGTTGGAGTCGTGATGTGTTCTCCATCCATTGAAATCAGAGAATACGCTCCATTGGAGTAGACCTTATGTACTGAATAAGGTCCTTCCCATTTTGGTTCAAGCTTGGGAGGCTTCTTTCCTGGTATCATTGGTGTTCTGAGAACCAATACCAATTCTCCCTGAATGAATGAACGAAGACGAACTTTTTTGTTAAAAGCTCGTGCTATTCGATTCTGATAGATTTCCAAGTGGTGCAAAGTGCACAATCTTTTCTCATCTAACTGTTCCAATTCATTCAACCGCTTTTGGGATTGCTCATTTGTTGATAACTGATCACAAATGGCTATTCTGAGTGAGGGCAATTGGACTTCAATTGGCATGACTGCTTTTGTTCCATATACCAATGAATATGGAGTAGACCGCGTTGCATTGCGAGTGGTAGTCCGATAAGCACATAAAGCATGATAGAGTTTATCAGGCCATGACCTCTTATCTTTATCCACCATCTTTTGCAGTATATTTGAAAGAGTCTTGTTGAAGGCCTCTATCTGGCCATTAGCCGCTGCATGATATCGAGATGAATGGTTGGACTTAATGTTGTATTCTTGATACAATCTCTTTACTTCAGCAGAACAGAAGTTGGTGCCGTTGTCTGTCAATATGGTATGAGGGACACCAAATCTAGTAATGATGTTAGACTTGATGAAGCTAACAATGCATTTAGAACTGACTTCTTTGAGAGGTACTGCCTCTGCCCATTTGGAAAAGAAATCAGTAGCAGTAAGAATGTACTTAAACTGCTTGGCCGTAGCTGAAGGGTAAGGTCCTACCACATCCATTCCCCATGTGGAAAATGGCCATGAGTATTTAGCTGTATGAAGCAACTCTGGAGGTTGATGAATGAAATTGGCATATACTTGGCATGAATGACACTTCTTTGTGAAATTAACACAATCTTGTATCATTGAAGGCCAGAAGTATCCAAGTCTTCGAATTTGATCAGACAATCTATGTCCAGGCTGGTGGGCACCACAGACTCCTGCATGCACTTCTTTTATGACAGCCATTGTCTCTTCACCATCAATACATCTGAAGAGAACTCCATCAAAACCAAGTTTGTAGAGAATTTTCTCGAGGTGGTTTGGACCATCATAAAGAGTAAAATTGACCACACGTCGCCGAATTTGTTCTCTCTTGGCTCTATCAGGTGGAAGTGTTACATTTTGAAGGTATTCCCTGATAGGTGACATCCATCCTGTAGTATGACCATATGGTTCAGGAATGGGACTAATTTCATTAATTTCATCTGTTCTGACTTGAACATAAGGTGAAATTGCACGACGGTGGGCAATACCGATGGTTGTCTCGTCCCGATTTGGATCTGCTAAAGCTGTGGCTATATTAGCCAGTGCATCAGCTTGAGCATTTTGTGATCTTGGGACATAAGAAAATGTCGGTTCTGAAGGGAATTCCGACATTAACTCTCTAACGTAATCATACAAAGGGATTAATTCTTCTTTTCTGATGGCATAATCCCCATTGACTTGTTTGATTACCAGGTCTGAATCACCTTTTACCTTTAAGTGATTCACTTGTGCATGAAGCGCTAACTCCAAGCCTGCAATGAGAGCTTGGTATTCAGCTTCATTATTGGTACCACCTTCCCACAACAAAAAGGAATAAGGTAACACTGCCTTATCTGGAGAAATGAGCACAATTCCTAAACCAACTTTGTTGAATTTAGGATTTTCCATTTTCTTCCCTGTTGGACTTCTAGAAGCACCATCAAAATACATTTCCCATGTTTGAGGATTCTCTTGAATAGAAAAAACTTCCTCATCAGGGAGTTCGATATCTGAATATGTGTCTTCCACTGAAGGGTGTTCAACCAGGAAATCAGCCAGAGCTTGGCCCTTAATTGCCTTTTGAGACACATATTGAATGTCGAACTGCTGTAGAATAACCGCCCACCTTGCCAGACGTCCTGTAAGCATTGGACGACTAAGGATGAATTTGAGTGGATTATTACGAGATACCAATTGGACCTCGTGATGTTGCAGGTAGTGTCTCAGTTTCTGAACTGCAAAGATTAATGTTAGGCAGCATTTTTCAATACTCGAATACCGGGTTTCTGCTTCAAGCATAGTTCTACTGAGATAGTAGAGACTATTTTCATTCCCAGCATCATTCTTTTGAGCGAGAAAGGCACCCAATGATCGCTCTAAAGCTGTCACATAGAGGATAAGAGGTCTACCCTCAACAGGTGGCATGAGTACTGGTGGACTTAAGAGGTATTTCTTGAGAACATCAAATGCTTCTTGACATTCTTTAGTCCACTGGTAAGTGACTCCTTTCTTCAATAATTTGGTAAAAGGTAAACTTTTGCCTGCCAAATTGGCGATGAAATGCCGAATATAGGCTAAGTGTCCTTGAAGTCCTCTTAATTCTTTCAAATTCTGAGGAGGTGACATACCAAGGATTGATTTGGTCTTCTCAGGATCGACTTCAATACCACGATGGCGTACAACAAAGCTGAGGAATTTTCCTGAGGTTACCCCAAAAGCACATTTTAAGGGGTTCATCTTCAAATTATGTTGTCGAAGCTTGTGGAATATGATTTCCAAATCAGCCAAGTGATCAAAACGTTGTTTGGATTTAACCACCAAATCATCTACATAGCATTCAACAAATTTCCCTAGAAAAGGTTTGAAGATACGATGCATGGCGCGTTGATATGTTTCACCTGCATTCTTTAAACCAAAGGGCATCACCCGGTAACAAAACACACCTTGAGGAGCTCTGAAGGCTGTATATTCCTCATCTTCTGGGGCCATTCGGATCTGATTATATCCAGAATATCCATCCATGAATGAAAGTACTTCATAGCCAGCCGTCGCATCAATTAAGAGTTCTGTAATCGGAACTGGAAAATCATCTTTAGGACAATACCGATTAAGATCTCTGAAATCGATGCAAACCCTAATTTGTCCATTCTTCTTCTTTACAGGGACAATATTAGCCAACCACTTGGGATATTGAACTTCTCTAACGAAGTTAGCTTTGATAAGCTTATCCACTTCAGCCTCAATTTTGGATGCATAGGTCTGGTGTGTTCTTCTTGCGGCTTGCTTGAATCCTCGATGTTCTTTTGGCAAACCCAAATGATGGGTGGAAACATCAGGATCAAGGCCAGACATCTCGGTATAATTCCAAGCAAAAATATCTTTATTTTGCTTTAGAAAAGAAATATACATCTCTTGTTCTTCAAGGGTCATGGCCGCACTAATTAAAGTGGGACGTGGATCTTTCTCTGTACCCAGATTTACTTCTCTGAGTTCATCCACAGTGGTAGAGATACCCTCTTCAAATGCTGGAGGAGAATCTCTAAGATCTTCCTCTTCCTCTTCATCATGTGTTATTTCTTCTGTTTCTACTTGCAAAGTAGATGAAAAAATGAAATTTTCATGATCATAAGAGATGTCAAAATTTTCACATTTTGAAGAAGAAGCTTCCATTTCCGACCCTATTGATGATAAAAGGTCTTCTTTGGGAATCAAAGAGGAGATGATGGATTGAGAATTGACATCAATATTCACCTCTGGTGTTGCTATAACTTCTTCCGGCCTGATTAGCGAAGTATAGACTTGTTGGATTTCAGCAGACGAAATGAAAACGTCACCACTTATGCCTTCATCACTGCTTGGTAAGTTACCAATTTCTTCCATGTTGTCTGGCTCGATTGCCGTAATTGACATTATGGATCTTTCCATAAGAGTATTTTGATTTGGGCCTATTTTGTCAATTTGACTGATAGGTAACACATAATCTGTACTCACATGTGAAAATGGATTTATTGGAATTTTTTCCAGACCATATGGAGCATTAACTTTGGTAATTTCCTTCATTGTAGATTTTTCTCTTCCCTTCATGTGATAAAATTCCGCCTCAATGTATTGAGACTCACATGTCTTGAACGGGGCCTTATCACCATACAATGTTCCAACTTGACCATCGAAACAGTATTTGAGACATTGATGGTATGACGATGGAATAGCTGCATGCTGATGTAGCCAGGGTCTTCCAAGCAAGATATTGAAAGCTGAGTCTTGATCAACAATCATGAAATCTGAATTGGAAACAAGATCTCCAAACTGAGTTCTGAGCGTAACTTCTCCCAGTGGTTCTTGTTCATTTTTATCATATCCTTGCAACATCATGGTAGAAGGAGATAAATCAGATTCTGTGAGGCCCAATCGACGAAGTGTGCGAATGGGCATGAGGTTGACTCCTGAACCATTGTCAATGAAAGCTCTTCGAACATCTATACCATTGACTTTGCCAGATAAGTACAAAGGTTTTATGTGCCCATGCACAACATCATCCTCATCTTTATCAGTAAAAGATATCACTGCATGGCATTCTGCAGGATTATTTTCTATGTGATAAATTTCAGCTGCAGCAATCTCAGCTTCAAACTCTTGAGGACTTGACAAAGCTTCGATGAGTGCTTCCCGAAGATCTCTTGATAGATTCAAAGCATCAAAAATTGATAATTTGGCTGGTACTTGGGCCAAGTGTTTCAATATATCATACTTTTGATCTAGAGGCCTGCGTTTCCCAATAGGAATATGTGGTTTAGCAGGTACCTTGGAAGCAGATGCTTTGGAAGCTGATGCATCTTGTATTGAAGTTGGCAACATATTTGGTTTTGGAAAATTAGACTGATTAGATCCATTTGCTTGCTGAGATAAAGAAGATGGAACCTTTAATCGGTCTTCCAAAATAATTGTGCCGAAGCTGAGTTGGCCATTGGCAGAAGAACTTGCTTGTTCATTTTGAGCTCGCTGAAGGGCTCTACCACGAGTTTCTGCTGCATATACAGTGATAGCAGGGGTAGAATTAGAGTAGTGGCTTCGGAAAGATCCACGTCTTCCCCTATATCCTGAACCTCTAGAACTTTCTCGGGTTCCTTTATTTGATATAGGGAATTCAGGCTCATCAAGACTGGAATATGAATCTGTTAATTGAATCATATTAACAGAACCAAAGATCAATTCTTCGTCAGATAAAGACTCTGCCTGGTTGGCCTGTTTAGGCTGTGCCGTTTGGTGGGACGGTGCCTGTTGCTTTGAAGTAGATGGCATGAAATCTGGTAGAGTCAAAGACAATTTAGGCTTTGATACATACTCATCTTCTCCTGATTCCTCTTTCTTCTTTGAATTGCTCTGCCCTTTTGAGGATTTGTCTTTTGATGGAGGCTTTACTGCAGCTTTTGTAGGAGACACAATTGGCTTCTTCAACTGTGTTCGCAAAATGGAATGGGTCCGATTGATTGTATTTCTGACCATCCAATCATCATATTTTTTCGCAGTTTTGCTTTTGACTTCCTGCCACTCGCCTCCTTCCTCTGGATCTGTAGCGGTAATACACGCTACATGAGCTGAAGAACCCTTCAATTTGACTTGTCCCAAGTCAACCATCTTTTGTAGGAGGTCTTTAAAGACAAAACACTCCTGGATGGGATGTCCCAACATTTGATGAAAGGGACGATAATTGGGACGGTCTTCATCTCCTTCCTTGTTTGGTCTCTTCGGCACTGGTAATTGAACCAAATTATTTTCCAGGGCTGAAATGAAGTAACCAGGAACTTGCTCACTTCGGAAAGAGTATGTTTTACTCTTCATATCCTCAAATTGTTTTCGTCGTTGATCTTTTTGATCATTTGGACGAAACAGCCTTTGTTGTTGGCGTTCAGGAGGTGGAGCCCTTCGAGAAGATGTAAGTTTTGAAGTAGAAATAGGTACAGGTGCCTGTTTATGCATAACTGTAGCAGTTTCTGCTTTACCCATTCTTCTTCCTGGAGCTGATGGAATTACACGAGATTTAACCTTAGCCTGTATAAGGGAATCTTCAATCTGTTGAGCGATTGAAGTAAGGTCTCGAAACCCTCTTGTGTATTTCACAGGGATTAATGGTGTGCGTAATTCGTCACGCAAATTTGCCACACAGATTGGCAATAATTCCTCCTGAGGGAGTGATAAACTCAAGGAATACGTTAATCCCTTCCAACGAGCAATGAAATCAGAGACTCTTTCATTCTCCTTTTGCTTGCAGTTTGTAAGATCGAAAACTGTCGTTTTTGGCAAAGTTGAGCTGAACTGAAGAAGGAATTTTTGACGAAGATCCTCCCATCCGATGACTGACCGGGATTGCAAGCTTGTATACCAGACAAAAGCTGGTCCTTGCAAGGTTCGCACGAAGCATCTGAGTTTCACTGCTTCCTGTTGTTCTGGAGTTCCCATCATAGGATCACAACAAGACACGTAATGCGTCAAATGTTGTTCAGGGTCGCCTGATCCATTGAAAGTAGGGAAAATAGGGTTTCCAAAACTGGATGGAGGAGAAATTGAATCTACCCATTCAGGGTAAACTTTCTTTTCAGGTTGAACTTGCGCCCGTTTCCCTTCCATAGTTTCTAACCGAGCTGTTAGTGACTCAATAGTAGTTATTAACTTTTGAGAAATGTCAGGTTGAACTTGGTTTTGGGTAGGTGCAATGAATGGAGCTTGGACAGCCGTGGAGGTTGGTGCTGCAACTAATGGTAGTGCTGCCAACCGTTGTTGCGTTTGACCCGTAGGATTAGACCTCTGTGGGTGTACTGACAAAGGAGGATATTCCTGATCCATCTCAGTAGTTACAACAAATTCCTTCGGCTGTCGTACTTCAGCATTCTTAAGAAGAAGACTACTCTGAAGTAGTTCTGCATTCAACCTTCTTAATTCTTTCATTTCTTCCTCCTGTTGTGCAAGCCTTTGCTCTAATGAGAGCGATTGACCTCCTTCAGAGGAAGGGTGAGAAGTAACCTGATTCTTTCCTTTCCCCTTATTGGATCCTTTTCGGAGAGGGGGAAGTGGGTTACTTGAAGGAATACCCAAATTTTGGGTAAGCCTTTGATTACGTGTGCGCACACCTTCTTCATTTAGGTCTGTGTGCGCAACTTCTTGAGCAGGAATCTCTTCATCTGATCCCTCTGATTGAGCCTCATCTGGTGAATCAGCAGCAACGGCAGTGATGACATTAATGGATGCATATTTCATGAAATCCTTTCTATCAGCATTTCTGTGATATTGTCTCCTTTTATGTCCATGATAAGACGTGGCATTCCGTTGACTTGACCCCTCAGGAATTTCTTTGTGAACCGTCACTTGGAGAGAATCTCCTGACATCTTGGCTCTTCGTTCCTCTTGAGGCTTATTCCCTAATCGAGAGAATACTGACTTTCTCTGAGGGAGGGATTGAAGATTTGAAAAAGTCCCCAGTCCGGTGGACTGGGGGTGTTCCTGTTGCTTCTGCTCAACTCCTCGAATCCCATTCGTTGATTCTGAGGGTTGGGTTAGAGAAGTCCCCAGTCTGGCAAGATGGGGTGTCTCTTGACATGCTATGTCTGAGATCTTCTTGAAATCTCTCTTGATCTTGCGGATCTTAGTTCGGAAATTAGCTGGATGCATTAACCTGTATCCACTTTTATCACCTGGTTCAACAGACCGTTGGATGATTTCCGAAACTTCTGTCATTTGATGACGTGTTTGCTCCAGACGAGAGGCTTGCGCAATATTCTCGCCTGCTTGATGTAGGAGCAATTCAACAACATGTTCTCTATATACTTGATTTTGAGAGGAACTAGTTGAAGCTTGATCTCGAGCAAGATTTTGATTATGAACAAAGCCCATTGACTGTGGCCGGCCATGGGCAATAACATTGCATGAGACCATTTTCGGCGGGCTTTGCTGACCGGAAAGCACTGTGAAATGTAGTGCTCCGTGAACACCCCATCCTCTGATATGAACATTAGATGGAGCATTGGAAATTAACTGGCGCAATTTTCTCAGCGCGCCAAGGCATGAACGTTGAAGGGTTCTCTGTTGCTTTTCAGCCTTCGGATACCGAGAGACTGATAGAGATGCCAAATCAATCTGGCGTTGTAACCCTTCTATTATCTTAAGATGATTTTCATATTCATCGTAAGATAATACCTTCTTCTTTAATTGACAAAGAGTTTTCCATATGTTAAGATGAATATCATGGATTCCATCATCCGTCAACATCTTTGGAATGTCATACTGTGAATCAGCCAAAGGCCAAAACATGACTGGTACTTCACCTTTTGCCAGTTTTTCCCTCATGTTCATCATTTCCTCTTTATCATTAAATGAAGATTCTTCTACCTGTTTGGACCAGAGTTGGTGTTTCCTTGTTGCTTCATCGGATTCAACAAGATTGGTAGAGGAATCACTATTCATGCTGGAAGATGAATGACCTAGGGAAGGTTCGGAGAATAACCTAAACCCCAAGCTATCTTCTGATGGAGAAAGAGTTTCACCTGCCGATAGTAAAGCCTCAGACATGACTGGTTTTACGTTTGCAAGTTCCTCAAGATAAGAGGGCTTTCTCGGCACTACATTGCCTTCTGAAGAATTTTCGAGACAATGTGAATCACTACTGCGGAGAGGACTTTCGCAGCGTAGTTCATCACCACGAGGAGGACCTTCATGATGGGTTACAGCAAAATATGAGATCTCTTGCTCCTTGGTCTTCTGACCACACAGAGGGTTCTTGTGGTTCTCATCTGAAGAAGAAACTTCAAGATTGACCGAATTTTCATGAAGCAAGTCTTCATGAGGAAGTGTCTGTTGAAGACCTTCGGGATTAATGTTCCTGTTATTGGGAACTGAGGGAGTAGAATCTTGAATTCTGACAGATAAATGTCTGAGGGCTTCAAGAACTCCAGCATCGAGCAAGGCCTTGTTGCAGATTGGACTTTGATCTCCTGACTGTGCTGGGCGGATCTTTTTCTTAGATGCCTTCTTACTCGCTTTAGAAATCACTTGATGACGAAAGTGATTGCTCTGAGCAGGTGTATGTGCCTGATCAGGAAAGATGGTCAGGTTACGCTGACGATCATCGCTCAAATCAGGTGTATGTGCCTGACTTGGTTGTCCATATGATATGGGGGAGTAGGCCCCACAACCCTCTTGGACTGGAATAGATGTGTGTGTCTGTTCCGGAGTGAATTGTTGATGTGTCACTCCACTGCTAGGGATAGATTTATGTGTCTGTCCCTGAGATGATGCTGAAGATGTTATGATATCCTGGCAAGCATCTAGAATATGAGCAGGAATTTGCTTCTGCTCTTTCACCATTGATAAAATATGCTTGGTGACTTCAGCCGCCGGAACAGGGATATACGTCCATTCCGGGCTTGGAGTAGGTGTATGTGCCTGCTCCTGTCCTCCTTTTCCTGTCAGTGAATTCTGACAGTACTCAAGTGTGGAGGCAGAGAGTTTAGTCTGCCTCCTGTTTGTCGTCGGGACTTTCCGACTGACTTCTCCGGGTGCTACCAAGCGAGACTATTGGTAGACTTGATTAGTATTAGCATGTATATGTGCCTGCTGATTACACTTCGCCAAACGCGGTTGACGAGATCTATCATATGTAGTCAGACGAGCCTGCTGACTAACTGCTGATGTATAAGCAGGTGTATGTTCCTGCCGATGGTACTCCGCCGGAATTGCCTGGCGGGATCGGCTTGATGCTGCCAGACGAGTCTGCTGGACAGCGGGATTAAAACGGGCAGGTGTGTGTGCTTGCTCGTTGTTTGCCACCAAGTTAGGTTGGTGGACTTCTCCGGAGATGGCAGGGATGACAACCTGCCTATTATTAACCGGATTCCGTCTCTGGTGATTCATCTTGCCTGCTCGGGTTCGAGGAACCTGAGCTGAATGCCTGGAGCCTGTACCCTCATCATGTTGAGGGCGCACTACCGCACGAGTCTGGCGGCGATTGTTGATGGGAGCCCTTGAGAAGGACTCCTGTCTCTTTGAATTAAGGTCATGCGGGACCTGCTCATTCACTTCCTCGGAGTAAGGGAGTGAGTGGAAATTGCGTTCCGGGGATAACGACCCGAAACGGTTGGAGACGGTAGTCAGCACCGCCTGCTTCTTGATTGCTGGTCGCCGTTGTCCGGACGACCAGGTAGAATTGTTAACTTGGAGGGCTTGACGAGCGGCCTCCAGAGTTGGGATAGTACCGTTACGACGGTACTCCTTAACCAGTGCATTTGAAACACAGCGTTGAAGACGCTGAGTTGGTGAGGTCATCCTCAGAACGGATGACGTTCCAGCAGGAGTAGCAGCATTGGTTTTCACGGTAGCAGACCTCACAATAGAGGTGTTCCCAGCAGCAGTATTCACAGGGGTGAATTTAAGGAAAGCCATTTTTTGTAGAAGATCTTGAAAAAAGAGTGCCTGTTCCATATAACAGACATAATCAAGATGAATCCGGCTACTGCATATTTTGGATGATCATATGTCAATGATTGCCTTGTTGGCCCAAAGGGCCTAACAGATAAGAAGAACATCACTTTAACTTGGTTAAGGATTCACGTCGGGTTCACCATTTTTTGTTTCGCGCGGAATCCGGGGATGACCTCCTGGACGGGAGATTCAAACGTTCCGATCGGTTTCTAACGGGTTTGTTCGTAGAACCGGAAACATCCAATGATTCCACATCCGTTTGGACCTACTTTCCAAAGGCAGGCGCTCATTAGCTTGTAGGCTAATGAGGCTTAGGAATTTGCATTGGTCGAGAGGATGGGAGGTCGGACTCATCACACCTTTTTGAGGGGAATTATTGTCTACTCCGGGACTCTCTTTATAGATTTAAGTTAAGTTCGTGAATCCTTATTACATTACCAAGTATAAAATGAGCTTTCCTTTAGTTTTAACAATCAATGATTAAATATGCAAGAAATTTAGATAATCTTTTATATGTATTCGAGGTTCTTCATCAATATAGAATCATCTATATTTGTTTTGAGATTCATGGTCAATGGTATCCTTCAAAACATTTATATAAAAGTCTCTTGGTCATTTTGATGACCAGGCTGGTTTTAAAGCCACTCAGTGGGGCACTTGAAGTTTATCGTCATTCAGAAGGATAGAGATTATTTCAATGTTGGGATCGAACCCATGAATGGGCTACCTACGTATCCTTTGTTTTGAAAAAGGAATCAGAACCCACGTAGTTCGAGGAATGGGATATGATGTTTATGATTGATGGCTCAAAGATGAATGTCATAATTACTTTTACACTCTAAGATCACGTGAGTCATGCTCGGTGTGAGAAACAAGAGGTATTGGTAAAATTTAGACAATTGTGCCATGAAGGATGCAATCATAAGAATTTTGTTTGGGGCTTATGTATGGATGACTGCCCAGATAGATGAAGGTTTAGGATTTACTTTTAGGAAGAAAATCCATGAACAGGGTCCACAAAGTTATATGTGCTTCATGGAGATTTGAATACTCTAATCTTGGGGCTTACTTCTAAGGAGGATGACCAAGTTAGGAGGGGACTTATGATTGGGTTTTATTCCTAAAGAGGAAACCCAAATCAAAGGAAATTTATGACTGGTTAAGAGAAATTTTAAGAGACTTGGGGCTTACTCTTAAGAAGGATGCCCAAGGTTATGACTGAGTCTTATTCCTGAAAAGGAGACCCAGGTTAGGGGACTTGGGGCTTACTCCTGAAAAGGAAGCCCAAGGTTATGACTGAGTCTTATTCCTGAAAAGGGGACCCAGGTTAGGGATTAAGGTTTGGGGCTTACTCCTGAGGAGGATGCCCAAGTTTGGGAACTTGATTGGGGCTTATTCTTAAGAAAGATGCCCAAGATTTATGACTAGGACTTATTCCTGATAAGGAAGCCTAGGTTAGGGGACTTGGGGCTTACTCTTGAAAAGGAAGCCCAAGGTTATGACTGAGTCTTTTATTCCTGAAAAGGAGACCCAGGTTAGGGATTATGGTTTGGGGCTTACTCCTGAGGAGGATGCCCAAGATTAAAGGACTTGATTGGGGCTTATTCTTAAGAAAGATGCCCAAGATTTATAACTAGGACTTATTCCTGAGAAGGAAGCCTAGGTTAGGGGACTTGGGGCTTACTCCTGAAAAGGAAGCCCAAGGTTATGACTGAGTCTTTATTCCTGAAAAGGAGACCCAGGTTAGGGATTAAGGTTTGGGGCTTACTCCTAAGGAGGATGCCCAAGATTAAAGGACTTTGATTGGGGCTTATTCTTAAGGAAGATGCCCAAGATTCATGACTAGGACTTATTCCTGAGAAGGAAGCCTAGGTTAGGGGACTTGGGGCTTACTCCTGAAAAGGAAGCCCAAGGTTATGACTGAGTCTTTATTCCTGAAAAGGAGACCCAGGTTAGGGATTAAGGTTTGGGGCTTACTCCTGAGGAGGATGCCCAAGATTAAAGGACTTTGATTGGGGCTTATTCTTAAGGAAGATGCCCAAATCAAAGGTTTTAAAACTGGGGATTATTCCTGAAAAGGAAACCCAGGTTAGGATTCTCTCATCTTAAAGGATGAGGTTGAATGAATGAACTCTCAATCTTTGGTGACATAAAGATGTTTAAATCACTAGGTTTTGAGAGATATTTCACAGAATTCCTTTCAGATAAGGATGTCAAATCAAGAAATCATGCCATAAATGGCTTTGAAGAGTATCTTGAAGACTGAATCTTGAATAGGAAGGGTGAAATGGCTTAAGAGGGGTGAAAAAGGGCAAGATGGTCACCCAAAAAGATAGGGGCGCGCAAGTATTGAAGGTCGCGCAAGTCCTGCGGCGGCGCGCAAGTATTGGTCGCGCAAGTATACTTGCGCGACATAAGGGATACTTGCACGATTTTCAACCAGAGTTGAATTACTTGAGCGACTCTTAATTAAACCCTTTCCCATCCTCTTGAGGTTCTTCCAGAAGAGGGACGCGCAAGTTATATTGAAGGAATTAAGTCGGCGCGCAAGTGTTTGATAAGTTTCAACACTTAGGCCTTCCTTCTTCCCTTTAGATCTTCCATTCTAGGTAAGAAATTACCTTAGAAGTGTTCTGGAAGCTTTGAGAAGAGACTTGGGCGTCGGGAGCTTTGATCCGAGTTTCTGGGAAGAGATCCTCTCGAATGGGGGGCCCACAGGGTCTATTTATAGGCAAAAGAAGACCTCGGGCGGTTACTGGGCGGTTATCAGATCTGTCGCGCAAGTCCCTTGCACGACCATGATGGGTCGCGCAAGTATTGAGGCGGCACGCAAGTGTACTTGCGCGACCAAGATGGAACTTGCGCGATACATGGGCAATGTTCTCCTTTTCCATCCCTTTGTCGATTTTTGATGTTTCTTCAAAGGATTAATCACTTTTTGCTTAGATATTCCCCTTTTCCGATCTTTGGATTCTGTGACGAAAAGGAGCGTCAACATATATTTATATTAAAATAAATATATATTAGTATACGAATAAATATAACTAAATATATATATATATATCATGAATTGGAAGACAAATCAAAATAGAGTAGTGGTAAAGGCTTAGGCGCACAGGGGGGAGGTCTCGAGTTCAAATCCTGGTGGAGGCAGGGGCGCGCGCGCATGGGGGAATATAGAAGCAAGCGCTGTTAAAGGGTGGAGGGGGTGCGTGGGGCGATGTACAAGGGAAGAAAAGAGTTGTAAATGGGGGGCTCAAGCACTATAAAATCCCCCCTGATTGGTAGTATTTTTTTAATTTTTTTTTCCTTTTATCAGCGCTAAAACGAAAGCGCTGATAAAGTATGTGCTGATAAAGGGGTCATATATCAGCACTTTTCGGAGCACCGATAAAGGTGACATTCCCTTTATCTACACTGGCTTTATCAGTTCTTTTTCTAGCGCTTATAAAGGCCATTTTTAGCGCTGATAAAGGTCATATTTGTAGTATTGTGACAAACAGCACTGATCGAGGTTGAGAGTAACCATACTGGACGATGCTTGGAGGAATATCATATGACGTGTTAGTATGCAGAGTAGATGGGTTGATGTGGAGTGTTGAGGATGTGATATGTACCTGCCCATCAGGTAGGAACCTCAGAGGATGACCCAACAACTATCATTATCTTTCTTTAGTTGTATTATATTTCAATTTTACTTGTACTTTCCAATTGGGCTTGTATTCTGGACCCTTTTTCATACTGCACTCACTCTGTTTATTGTTTAGTTTACATGTGTTCATATCTTGTTGTGTGATTGGATGCGTGTTCTTACAGTTTATAACAGAAATGCTTTCCTAGTTTTAGGGAATGCGCCATTAGTGCTAGTCACCAGCCCCTAGCATATGGAAGGCAGGCTTGGGGTAGTCACGACATGGGACTCGGGGGACGGGTCATGACAAATTGGTATCTGAGGAGTCCGTTATACTATAGAAAATACAAATATGATCTTTTTAATGGCAATAGTGTAAAGTGTGGTTAGTGTGGTTATCATTTTAGGGAATCTAGTGTTGGTGCAGTGGCCCACTTATCGATACACCGGGACCATAACATCTGATTTATGACATAGTGAACAAAAACACTGATTGCATGTGTTTTTCCAAGAGTTTTCTTTAAGATATCTTGAGTTGGCTCACCGGGTATAAATTATTGATTTTTTCATAGTAGTTTTTTAAGATGCCTCTATATGGAAGTCAGCTAGGATTCCAAGAGTTGTACGCTGTGATAGCTCACTTATCGATGTGGCTGTGGTGCAAGGCCCTCTTCCAGTAGAGGCCCCAGCGGAGGCACCAATGGTACCATTACTCATTGGGCCACGAATGCCACTGGCCCCAGTAGCGGATGGTGTACGCTGCTTTAGTTCATTGCATGAGTTCATGTTCCAGAGGCTAGTCAGATTCATGGGAGAGATGGACCCACATGCAGTTGAGGATCGGATGGAGGCCATGGTTAGAGTTTTATGACTGATATGGACATCAGTGGATCTCATGGTGATCGTTGTCGCCAGCCTTCTATAGGCAGTAGCTGGAAGATGGTGGTTCATCATGCACTAAGTTCAGGATGAGGCGACGCTTTTCTAGGATGACTTCGTTATCCCGTTTTGAGTAGAGTTTGTTCTAATGACTCTTCATGTAGTGTGCATATATGAGAGAAATCATCTACAACAGGGTAGCATGATAGTGGATCAGTACTCTATGAGGTTCTCTGACCTCTGATTCAACCCCAAATATATGGTGTGGGACCTATTCTCCAAGGACCAAACCTTCGAGTAGGGACTCGGGCAGGAGATCAGGGCATCGATGATCTCACTTAACATCCTGACACAGGCGAGGGTGTTAGAGAGAGTCATAATAGTGGAGTGTTTCCTTGCCGAGTAGTCACCATTAGTGAGACCCACTACCAGTCATCACGTAGCAGAGTCTTATGTAGCTATCTATAGAAAAATGACACAGAGGTCTAAGAGGAATAGTCCTATAGGTGGACTATCGCATGATTCTATATCTGATGTGTGGGGAAAATGAGGCAGTGCTATTCATGCCTTGAGGGGGCAATGTTACACATGCAGCGAGCAGGGTCACATGGCTCGTGACTATCCAAACCTCCATATGGATGATCATAAGATGGTCGAAGGAATTCCTTGGCATAGACAAATGTTTGACTGAGGTGGTACATATGGAGCAGTCAGACGTGGAAGAGGAGCTGGCTGTGCAGTTGGTGGTGGGTGATGATTCAAGATGTTACCGCCACCCCCACCATGAGGTAAACCCCGACAGTAGGGACCAGGTGGATAGGGGAAAGCTCATCTCCAAGAAGATGAGGCCTACAACCACGACTCTCCAGGGATGATACGAGGTATGATCTGTGTCTACTCCACCTTAGTTTCTGTACTTATATACACAGGTTCTATTGTTTCATTTATTTCCACTAACATCGTTCGGAGCTCAGAGAAATTGACGATGCTATTGGCTCCATCATTATTTCTAGAGACTCATATGGGAGTGGATTTGATGATTAAACACATGTTCCAGAAGTGTGATCTGACTCTAGGAGGTGAGATCATTGACTGGGATCACCTTGTAGCAGAGTCAAGGCCGTACGACGTCATCTTGGGTATGGAATGGTTATCTATAGTCCATGCTCAGATTTACTATATTAGGCGCAATTTAAGATGTGTCCACATGGATGGGACAAGGTTTAACTTCACCGGTGTAAAGGTAGACTATGCAATGCATAATGGAATTACCAAGAAAAGGGTGCATCCAATCGCTAATCAGATGGCTAGCCTTACCCTCAGAGCGATTGATGTGGAGAGTCTGAATTATCCTGTAGTGGTGGAGTAGTATGCATATGTCTTCCCTGATGTTGTTCTGGGTCTACCTCCATGCTGAGAGGTGTAATTTTACATTGACTATTACCATGGGATGACACTTATATCTACACCATCGTATTGGATGGCTCCTGCGGAGCTTTGTGAGCAGTGGGTACAGATAGAGGACTTGCAGGGGAAGGGATTTATCCAGACTAGTCTTTCCCCTTGGGAAGCCCTAATTCTTTTTGCAATTAAAGAAGATGGGATATTGAGACATTGTGTCGTCTATTGGCACTTGAACCAGTTGTCTGTGAAGAACAAGTACCCACTCCCGAGGATTGACGACCTCTTTTATCTGTTGAAGGGAGCATTGTGGTTCTCGAAGATAGACCTCAGATCAGCTTATCAATATCTTAGAGTATGAGATATGGATGTGTATAATACGACATTCAGATGTTGGAACAACCATTACGAGTTCTTTGTTATGTCGTTCGGCGTATCCAAAGCCCCAGCAATGTTCATGGGACTCATGAACTGGATCATTAAGTCATACCTTCATCACTTTGTATTAGTCTTCATCGATGATATTATAATCTGCTCGGCTATTGAGGAGGAGTAGGCCTATCATTTGTAGCTACTACTAGACACACTCTGAGAGCATAAACTTTATGTTAAGCAATCAAAGTGCCAGTTCTGGATCCGAGAGGCTCACTTTCTGGTAAATGTAATCTCGGAGGATGGAGTTGCAGTGTATCTCGTGAAGATTGATGCGGTACGTTTTTGGGAGCCACCAAGGAGTGAGACGGAGGTATTGGGTTTCCTGGGTTTGGCTGGATACTACCCGAGATTTATACCATATTTCTCAAGAGATGAAACAACACTATAATCCTTGACGATGAAGGGGAAACCCTTTATGTGGTCGGAGAGATGCCTACATAGATTTCAAGAGCTGAGGCGGAGGATGAATAGTGCACCCATCATGAGGCTTTCAGAGAAGGGTGTAGGGTATGCAGTGTACTGCGACACATCAGGGAATGGGCTTAGATGTGTCCTCATATAGGAGCAAGCAGTGATTGCACATGGTTCTCAACAACTGAGATAGAATGAGAAGAACTATGCCACCCATGACCAAGAATCAGTTTATTTGGTCTTCTCCTTGAATATGTGGCATCACTATCAGATAGGAAAATGTTTTATAGTCTACTCGGATCAAAAGAGTATCATGTAGATCTTCTATCAGAAGGACCCAAACCTGAGACAAAAATCTTGGCATTAGTCCTCCTATGACTATGACTTTTATATAGTCTATACTCTTGGGAAGGGGAATGTTGTAGCAGATGCATTTAGCTGGAGGTCCAGTATACAGTTTCTAGGCGAGGCGATAGAGTAGCTGGTCGATTTGCAGATATCATTTGAGGATCAAGATGGAGTAGTTTCCTTTAGTTTCTTATAGTCACTCCCCCCACTTATATAGCAATTCAGGTAGGTGCATTGCGGGGACGCTGACTGCGAGACATGACATGCTTAGATATCAACAAGACAGGCACCTCATGGATTTTTGGAAGGTGGGGAGCACGTCCTATCTTTATAGGACGTTCCATGGTACATGTGTCACATTGGGAGGAAGTGTTGAGGGAGTTCCACACATCCCCTCTAGCGGTACATCTAGTAGTGGAGAAGATGTACCATGATCTCTGATGACTACACTGATGGATACGAATGAAGAAATCAGTAGTAGATTTTTTCTGTCGATGCATCTCTTGTCAACAAGTGAAGACAGATAATCAGGTACCAGCAGGCTCGGTTCATCCTTTACAGGTCCCTACGTGGAAGTGGGATGGGATATCCATGCACTTCGTGATAGTAATTCCATGTGTGTCCAGAGGTCGTGACTCGATTAGGGTGATCGTTGACTGAATCCCCATGTCGGCCCACTTCCCATCGATCAGATAACACAGTTTAGTAGAGAGCTTGGGATCCCTCTTTGTGCAGAATATTGTGCGACTACATGGAGTACCCTCGACGATTTTATCCTATCGTGACACACGTTTTACTTCTAAGATTTGTAAGGGGTTGTAGGAATCTTTTGTGACGCAGCTTAGTTTGTGCACCACCATCCATACTCAGACGGATGTCCAGATTGAGAAGACCATTCAGACCCTCAAGGACATGTAGCGTGCTTGTTTCCTTGACTTCGATCATTGCTGGGAGGATAACTTTCCTTTGATGTACATTGCATATAACAATATTAATAACTACACCATCGGGATGGCACCTTTCAAGGCATTTTACGGGTGACATTGCAGATCACCATTGTGTTGGACTGACCGAGGGGAGTCAGCACTAGTAAGACCAGAGATGGTACGGGCTACCACAAAGAAAGTTCAGATCATCCATGAGCGGATAAAGACTACATAGAGGTGGAAAAAGTCTTATGCTGACAATAGATTTAGACCTATAGAGTTTGAGGATGGTGATCATGTCTTTCTAAGGGTTTCAACTTGATATGTTTAACTAAGATTGGGATAGGGCGGGAAGTTCTTTTTGAGGTTCATCGGAACTTTTTAGGTCCGTAGCAGAGTTGGCAATGTGGCTTACCGCTTAGCTCTTCCACCTTAGTTTCATCAGGTGCATGTCGTCTTACATGTATCCCAGTTGAGGAGATACATGCATTACCCTTCTCACATCATCGACCATGGAATATAGGACATCGACGAAGGGGAAACATTTAAAGAGGTTTTAATAGAGATTGATGATCGATAGGGGTGGTTCCTACGTGGGAGGTTGATACCTCTAGTGTGTATTTTCTGGAAGCATGGGAACCTCCAAGAGAGCACACAGGAGCGGGAGGCTCAGATGCTTGATCTGTACCCCCACTTGATCCCATAGTTTGAGTTTTGGCCAATTGGTAAATAAATCCCTATGGTAGGGATAATGTAAAGACTAGGAATTTCAATATTATTTTTTAATTTAAATGGGAATTTTACGAGTCTATGAAAATTGACGGTACATGATTCAATAGCCTAGACTTCCCGGAATGAATTTCTGAACTTTTTTTCTGGAATGTTTTGTAAAAATGTGAGCGGGACTTTGTAGCATTTTAACCGGTGCTTCGAATTGAAATATGAGGGCACTATTGAACTCACAGTTCCGTTTTTCATTTAAGGAAAACTTCACCACGATTGTAGTAGGTCGAGGGTGGAAGTTAGTTTTTCACTTATTCGTGCGAGAATAAAATAAAATAAAATGGTGTAGCATTTTATTTTAATTTTATTTTGAAAATCCTAGGGGATGTTGAGAGGTGGGGGAAGCAGAATTAAACATCCCCTTTAGGTTACAAAGGTCGGGACCACCTAACCTTAAACCTTCCATGAGAGGTAATGGTGGTGGGGACCACCCGAGATTAAATCCCATTAAACCTCCCACTTCAATGAGGGGAAGTCTATATAATTTCCCCTTGATTAATTATTCAACCACTATTTAATTAACAAACTAACTCAATTAAATAATTATTCAAATTTGAAATTATGCCAATATATTCTATAATGGTGGATAATTCATTTTTGGTTGAATTGGGTGAATCTCTTGACAAAATGGAGAAACATTGAGAATTGGAAGAAAGATCTCCATAGATGAACTCAATGAAGAATGCAGACATATACTTCGACTTCTGCTTCAGGAAAATCATTGAAAAGTAATGTCATTAATGTCAATGAATCGACGATCGAGGGAACACCAATGTCACCGACGTCCGTCTATCCACAAAGACGTCATCTACTTCCTCGTAACCACTATTGAAGAATCAAACGTGGTAGGGAGGGTGTTTGAATTATTTTCTTTACTCGTTATTTTTATTATTGTGGTTAATGTATTATATCCACTTTTTTTGAATTTTTCTTATAATAAAAGTGTTTTTAAAATTTAGGGTTTTCTAAAAGTGGTTAAAAAATGATTCTAAAAATTTAAAAAAATTAATATCTCATCTAAATATTTTATTCATGAAATTATTATTACAAAATATTAATTTCATTAAATATTGGTTTTACAATATGAAGACATATTTTTTTATGAGAACTCATAAAATATAGTGGGAATTATATAAATTAAACTTCCATTATATAAGTTATATAGTTTTGACTAATATGCATACTTCAAAGGTAACCATATTGAAAATGGGTTATCAGTTCATTTTATGGACTAATATTTCATAAGAAAAAGTTTTTTATATAATTAATTATTATGTTATCATGGATATAGTTGATTTTATTTTACATTATTCATCATGATTTACTGAATAAGTAAGAATTACCATGTGTTAAATTATTATTTTAAACATTCAAGATTTTGATTACATTGAAAATTAGTATTGGTTGAATTTGTTGTAAATAACTATATAGGTAAAAATATATCTTTTCGTTTATCATTATAAATATAATAAATTGTAGGTATTTAGGAATTATTTATGTTTATATTATTGGAAATTATTATTTTGGGTCACATGCGTTAGATATTGTATACTGTGGTTTTGTGGTTGTGTATTGTGGGTAATATCTTATATTACATTAATTGAGTAACATAATTTATTATGAGGGACTTTCATTTAATATAATTGTATTTTATATCATTAATATTGAGTAACTATTTATATTTTTATGATTGGTTATGTTTTCAATATTATTCTACATTTATGACATGTATGGTTTTAGAAAATTTTATTGTTCATTTTATTTCCTTTAAGGTTGGATCATTCTTGTTTAATAATTTTATTAGTTTGGTTATAATTTTAATGTATATAATATTGTTGTAATAATTTTAAGATATTATTATTAATATATTTATTTTATGAGTAATAAATAGTTTTTATATGTTCGAGAACTAAACATTTATAAGGATTTTCGATGACGGTGTTATACATTATGTCCTGTTATTATGTGCCTAAAAAAATTATAGGATAGAAATTTTTTATAATGGATAGATTATAATAAAATGTGTCATTATGGATCAGTTAAATCTATAGAGTGATTTATTTTTTAGATATGAGTTATGAATTTATAGTTTTTATCATGTTTCATATAATATTTGTATGGTATTTGGAGCATTTTTCTTATTGGGGACCATGTAGTGTGAGTCCCATAATGTTAGATGCTATAGTATAATGACAAAAGATCCTCATTGATTAACCATAGTTGACCAAATAATGTTTTTTTGTTTCAAATTCCCATGATCCATTGATAGTGGTTGTTATGCAGAGATTTAATGAAGAGAAGGCTATATAATGTAGTAGTATAGATATACCTTAAGGGTGGACTTGGTGAGTGTAACTTCCCAGTTTTGGAATCCACCTAGAGGTACCCTGTACTCGGTTGGTCACTTGGCCTCAAGAACATTTCTGCGAAGGCCAGAGGCAGCCGACTCGTAGCGACGCCCATGAGTGTGATAGTGGGGAAATAATTCCCTCATTGGAAATGTAACATAGAAGAAGTAAATCATATATCAATAGAGAATGCCGTAAAACATGCAATAGGTAAACATCAAAAGTAATAAAAAACTAGACCACAAGAACACACACACACACGGACACACAGATATATATATATATATATATATATACATATATATGTTTCTTGAAACATATATTTCGGAATGTAGACAAAAAATTCACAATTCTGGAATACAATAGTAAACCACAGTACAACAGAAAATTGATACAAGGCTTCACAACATCTCAAGCCTCAGCATGGTCCCATGCTCCCCAGCATTGAAGCAATCAAGTACTTGATGTAGAAGGGCACTTCCAATTATCTATACCCACAACAATATAATCTGTTTTGGCCCAAAAGGATGACCCAAATATGGTGAGAGACTAATCCCAGTAGGCAACCACCCAAATATTTGTTCCTTATAGTCAGTGAATATATATGATAGGATATTACAAAATTAAGAAGTAAACAAGGAAGTACACATAGTAACCATCCTACAAATTCAATTTCATTCATTTTCATATATCAAGATAGTATCTAAACAAAAGAACGTAACCCTCTGCAAAGTACTCACAGCCTAACCCCTCTAGGTTAACCAAACAAATATAAGCTACCATCTGGGAAGTACACATAGTCCAACCCTTCTGGTTCAGCTTTAGCACATACTCTCTGAGGAAGGACTCACCTTATATTCTCTTTATAATCTGGTATTGTTAACTAATAGGAACTCTTAGGAGGTACTCAACATCCAATTCCCCATGTGATCGACAATGGGGAACTGAATACACTATGATGGAGAACATACGCCCATCCCCCCTAGGTTCTTGAAATTTAACAGTAAAACTGACACTCTGGAGAATCCCTCAATATCCATTCTTCATATAAACTATTATACCAACTTCTCATTTCCCTGTGTAAGTCAGTTGTGCACAAAATATATTTTTCATCCAAAGTAAAACTCAATACCTTCTTGGATAAACAATCTACAACATATCCTAGCATGTTAGAAAATAATCACCCCATCCTAGAAATAATAGGCATGAAAAAACATAGCAGTAGCCTAATTGGAAAATCTAGACCAAACAAGAAAAAATAAGAAAACATTTTAAAAACATACATATCACGGAATAATTAACCCTATTAATAATCTAACATCATCTTTTAAAACAAAAAAAGATATAGACAGAAAAAATGGTAAAAACCCCAAAACATACAATACCCCGTTCATGGGTATTGGGAAATTTTGCACATTAAATTCAAAGACTACCTCTGGAAAGGCACACACCAGCTACCTCAGCATCGTATGAACTATATACGTGAACCAGAATCCTATAATCTCCCTAAAACTCTGTAGATCTAAAAAACAATAAAAATGATCAACCATTGGATATATTCTCAAAGATAAGAAGTCAAGAGATGAGGCTCTATAAGGAAGGTGAACTCACCGATGTGATTCTAAAGCAATAGAAAATGGTTGATTCAATGAACGGAAGGTGAGTCAGGGGCTAATAGAAGATCTGCAGTCATAAGGACACTCCTAGAAGAAACATGTGAAGAATAAGAGGGTTCTGTCGATTAGATGCATCCCCGGTCTATTTGATGAAAAAAGAAGCACATGACGTGTATTTTTAAATTAAAAAACGTGTACATTCCTTTTACATAATCTTCATTATTGAATCTCAAGGTCACCACACATGGCCATGTACTTTTCCGTTAAACGGCCATTAAATAGTCACCCATGGAAAATAGGTACACGGCGTGTATTAAAGTTCATGGCGTGTACTGTTGAAATTTCCAAAAAAATACATTTTTTCTCAAAAACAACCAGAATGAAAAAAAAATATTTTTGAAAAGAAGATCCTGATTCTTTCAATCTTCCCCCCTTAAATAAATTTTTCCACAAATTTTCCTAGCAAGGTGGCATACAAGAAGAATCATTGAACAACTCCAGCCACTGTGATCATACATCTACCTCTCTCTCTCTTGTCTCGTCCTATACTCACCCATGCTTCCATAGTTCTCATACTAAAGAAAAATACTATCCATAGAGAGCCTTCACATTTCAATCAACAATCCAGATAGGGAGCTCCTAAAATGAGGTATCCACCCTAATATCCACCTCATTGGGTTGGAAAACATGAGACAGTTCTAAGAAGTAACGTCGAAGCTGAGAAACCCGGAAGGTACCATGCATAAACTGATACCCTTGAGGTAACTACAGCTGATATGCAATATGTATGACACTCTCAAAAATATCAAATGGTTAGATGCAACTCAGTGAAATCTTACCCTACCTCCTAATCCTCCTGTGTTCAAAATTCAATGTGACATGGTGAAAAACGTGATCTCTTACCACAAACACTAGTGGTCATCTCCGTCGATCAACATAAGGATTCTGTCATGATTTTGTAGTTTCTATCCTCTGCTGAATCAAATCTATCTATTTTGTGGTCTCCTGTACAAGACGTGGTCCTAGAATAGATGCCTCTCTTGCCTCCGGCCAACATAATGGTGATCAGCATGGCCTACCGTACAAAGCCTGAAAATGTTCTATCTAAATAGTTTGTTAAATTCTATTAATATAGGTAAAATCCACAAGAGGTATGTGTTTCCCCCAAGATAATTTAAAATCTAGGATGCATGCTCAAATAATTTCCTAAAGCACCTGAATCTTATGCTCAGACTGGCCATCTATCTGGGGATGGTAAGTTGTACTCAAAAGTATCTGTGTACCAAAGGCCCTCTAAAGTCCAAACCGATCCCAGGAAGTAATACATGTATCCCTTTATAATACAATGGAGTGTTGAACCCCATATAGTCATGAAATATCTTGGATGATAAACCATCCTTTCACATCAATAATGATGGTCTCCTTGATTGGGAAGAAGTGAGAATCCTTCATGAGTTTGTCAACGACAACCCAATCTGCATCATTCCTTCGAGGCAGCTTCGATAAACCTGTCACGAAATCAATCGCGTCATCAATCTATTTACACTTGGGAATAAGTAACTACTACAAAATCCCTTCTGGTCACTGATACTCTTTCTTCACATACTTATAGGTGGAACACCTCATGAAAAACCTAGAAAGATATCTCTTCATACCTAGCCATTGATGAAGATGGGGTAGATCTCAATATATCTTAGTGACACCCGGATGAACTACCCAAACTGAGGTATGAAATTATAACATCAGATCCTCAATTATGTCAACTGGAACCTAGACATTTTCATGAAAACAAAAGTTATAATACTCACCAACTTTCCATCTATGAATAAGATCATCTTTAGACACACTGTCTCATAGGATTAGGCCTTCTGAATCTGATAGCAGCCTCATTCGCACTCGATCATGAAGAGGAGAGGTAACAGTTACAGAAGATAAAAAATTTCTTTCCATGTATTTCATGAACCTCGTAATGAATTTTAGAGAATAGGCCCATAAGCTTGCATTCACTGGTAGCCTCATGAACTGCAAGTACTTGAGTCTTCCCAATAATCACATCAGCGACTGCATTGCCCTTCCATGGCGTGTAGGAATGCTCAATGTCAAAAGACTTTAGGTACTCATCACATCTTCATTGTCTCAAATTTTGGTCACAATGATTCTAGATATACTGGGGACATTTGTGGTTAGTGAAGACCACAAAATGCACTCCCAATAAGTAGTGTCTCCAAAAATGTAAATCATGAAAAACTGCATCCTAATAAAGATTGTTCGCCAGGTAATTTCTCTCATGCGGCCTCAACTACTGAGTCCCTTATGCAATGACCCTTTCTCCCTACAAATGCAAAGCTCCCATCCCGATACCTGATGCATAATAGAATACTATATATCTTTTTCTTGGATCTGTAAATACTAGTATCAGTGCTAAATTCAACATCCCTTTCAGCTCTTGAAAGTCGGACTCTCAAGATTCTGACAACAACTACTTCACACCGTTCATAGTCAAGACTGTCAGTAGTGCTGCTAAGCTTGAAAATTTTCTTATTAAATGATTGTAGTAACCATCCATCCCTAAAAAATACTATACCTCATATAAATACTTTTTCTACTCCCAAGAAACTACTACCCTCACTTTCTTTAGATATGCTGATACTCTTATCTCTGAGATAACATGTCCTTAGAAGTGAATGTGGTCCATCCAAAAGTGGCATCTTGAGATCATAGAATTTAACGGATGCTCCCTCAGTGTTCTCAAAATGTTATCAAGTTGTGTGTAATGGTCATGTCGTGTGTGAGATTACACCAAGATATCATCTATGAAGACTACCACGAAAGAATATTTGTATAAATAATGACTCGGTTCATCAGTGCGATGAAAACTGTAGGCTAGTTCGTGAGATCAAACAACATAATGACATAATTGTATTGAATATTTCCACTGAAAAGGATGTAAGAGGTATATCAGATTATCTACCCTGAAACTGATGATAACTAGACCACATGTCAATATTTGAGAACACCCAATCCCCATGAAGCTGATCCAAGAGATTGTCAATCCTCGAAAGGGATATCAGTTCATGGCCATCAACTAGTTCATCTTTTGATAATCCAAACAATGTGTGATGGTACCATACACCTTCCTATAAACTAGATAGGCGAACCCCAAGGAGATGTACATGGTCAAATGAAATCCTTTTCATGTTACTCCTCTAACTACTACCTAAGCTTCTATAGATCAGGTGTATCCATCCTATAAGGAGTAATGGACACTGGTGCCACTCCTGGAACAAGCTCAATAGAAAATTCCACCTCTATCTATTGATGATAACTTGAAAAGTCCATTATAAGACATCCCTGAAAAGATCCACCATGGGAAGAGTTCCCATATTTGAGGACCCCTGGTCATCCAGATATAGACTACCAATCTTGGTTGTATCGCCTCCCAACCCATGATGCTCGGCTCATACTCTGCTCTCCTACACATCACATTCACCTTTATGAAGAAGCGATTTACCCTCTGCTGATGTGAAACTCACCCAACAGTGATAGCAATCGACAATATCATTGAGGGGAACTAACCAGTATATTCCAAGAATTACATCTTAGCCTATCATCTCTATGACATAGAGGTCCCATAGGAAGTGACACACACCAACCTCAAGAGGGAACTTCTTGCAATAACATATACAAGTAATTCTTGTACACAATTATGCATCTAGAATTAATATATTAGCAGAGGAATAGATACATAGCCCAAGGCTCTCCAAAAAACTAATAGATTTAATGCAATGGGAAGCCCCTTTATTGAAAGGAGAAGAAGCTAAAACTGTGGAAATTAGGATCGTAACTTGAACTGAAGAGGGTCTAAGATCTAGCTTTTGCTGGGTATACTCCACTGCAAAAGTCAAACCTGCATCGTGGCATGAAAACATTGCCCGACCAATCTGAGATGATCAACCCCATTGACGCTGAAAGCCTAGTGTCTGGCTACCATGACCATGACTTCCACCTTCGCTTGAAGGGCCAGAAGAACTCCAGTTCCCTGCCTGATGGGAAATTGGTGATGATGCTCTTGAATAATGAGTCATTGAAGAACCCCTTTCACTAGCTACAAGTGATAAGATTTGACAGAAGGGCTGATCATGAACCATCATGATGCATGATCGACACACCACTAGGTCACTTGGGCAATGCGGCATGGTATGCCTTCTCTTCTTGAAATATAAGCACACCACCTATCTATAAGAAGAAGTGTCCCCCCTACTATTATCACCATGTGTGTAGTCCCTATGGTTCTTCCTGCTGTCATTAGGAGAGATAAAAACTCTATATGTCGAACTGCCCTAGCTCCCCACACAAGAATCCCTCACATTTCGCTACGTGATCAGCGGATGTTTGACCATATATGTGATAGAATTCAACCTGAAGATGTTAACCTGAGATCAGATATAATTCCTTAGACCATCCTCAAACATCCTTTCCTAGAATAACTCGTCACCTGATAGAATAGGCTGGTAGTGCTGCAGCTCAGTCAAATGAGAAGTATACTCCATGACTGAGAGAATACCCAACGCCAGACTCATGAACTCTCGAGCTTGATCGGAACTCATTGTCTCTAGGTATATGTAGTCATAAAAGGAACACTGAAAAAAATGTTACATAATCTACTAGTGTCCCACCTACGAGATCACATCCCACCATCTCTTGGAGGAATCCTGAAGAATATACGTATTGAGATTCAACAACCAATCTGGAGGCATCTTCAAATTCTAAATGATAGAAAGCATGGCTTCTAACCGTGACATTGTAGCCTTAGGTCCCCCATCTCCTATAGAGGTGGGAGGATGCTACTACTAAAAAACATGAATCAACTCTTCCATAGAAGGGGAATTATACGGTACTCCTCATAAGGTCTTAATGAACATCATAAAGCCCCCTCGAGACTATGTGTCACCATCTATGTGTGGAATGACAGTAGGTGCCAAGACTGGTACAACTGAAGGATCTGTTGCTAGTCCCTGATTAGCGATTTCCAGTGTCTGGTCACTACCGTATAACTGGTAGACAACCAATGTCCCTCTTGGTGGAATGAATCTTCAAGGTCAAACACACACCTTATATCAAGATTATCATGTATAAAACCTTATATGTGTAAGATGAGAACAAGTGAAATAAAGCATTCATGTTATTCAATATTTTATTATAATGTTTGTTCCCTTAATCCTTCACCTTGGCATGTACATATGACATCTCATGTCATGTATGAACCCATAAAAATGATGTGTTCTCCTAACACAAGAAGTGTACTGGAGTACTCTTCCCCTCCCCGAGTTCATCTACATGTCTAAGCCACACGATTTTCCTAAAACAATAATATACGACGTGTTAGTGAATGACATGATGTGTACTAGACGATCTTCACTGACCCGTGTTTTTTCCCATGGTTGTTTACATGGCTCAATCAACACGACATGTTTATGCTAGAAACGGCATTACTAATAAGAATTCACTGACCTGTGTTGTTAGTCACATGGCTGGAATCAAGGTTTACACAACATGGAACCTTCAAACAGGACACAATGTGTATGACTTATGTTTCCACCCATCCATGTCATTAGTCACACGGGTGGACACAGTGTGTGCACAACACAAAGTGTATGGCCAGCACACAGTGTGTTCTACCAAAATTTTTCCAACCCATTTTCTATATCCACATAGCTAGTTACACAATTAAAGACAAGGGGGTTTGTACATAAGTGCATGACATTTACTCAAGAAGAATATTTCCTTCCAGAAAATAATGACCCATGGAATGTATTCATCAATACACTCCATGTATTCCCAATTGTTTCCAGAAGGTAAACCATAAAAACCACTCTAGAACCAAGAAAAAACACAAAAATGAACATTAAAGATCCAAATTCTGAATTTTCAAGGCCCATACTCCACACGAATCAAAATATTGAATCTTATACATGTCATAAAAAATCAATAACAACATAATGGAGCACGAATTTCAGATCCAAGCGGTCCCATAACACCTCAAGAACCAAATGTTGGCGTATATTAAAACAAAAACTTACACAAACCAATACCTTATCAAAAATAAGTTATTATATCATGTCATCTATCACAATTTAAAGCATATCCTACACTACATCTATCTAAAAAACTTGAAATCAGTAATGCATCCTAAATGGCAAGGCAAGAATTCATGACTTGGGATTTCTAGAAAATGTCTTTATGATGCATGAGATGGAATACCATCATTTCATCGGGTTTCAACAGAATAGAGACACAATAATATCAAAAATAACAACACAAAACACATGAATAACCCAATGGTGAAATCAAATCATCTGTAAAAATTGAAAAATTAGAAAAATTGAAATAATGAGGTAAATTTTCTTTTCCCTATACACATGTTAGCTTATTTTGGGAAAACATATTACTATGTACCTATTTTCTTTCTATCCCTATATATATTTAATTCTTCGACCCTATTTATCCAAAGTTAGTTCTTTATTACATAATATTATCATGATACAAGGAATCATGTCCTGAACGACTGACCATTATGTATTATTGGTCACAAGATACATACACAAGTTCAACATTACAACATGAAAAGAAAAGCAACACTAATTTATTACATTAGAAATAGTCAAGCCTCCGAGATTATGCATGCATGTCACTCGTAACAAACATATTCATATACTAGGAAAATAAAACATAAGAAAGGGGTGAGCTTAAACACTCAGTAAGGATAAGAAATACAGCGGAAGATAACATAAATATTAGGTACGAAGAATAGTTAAAAACACATTCCTTTACAAATAGTAGACATGAAAACATTAGGAAAGGAATACAGATTGATTAAATAATTCCATAATAAAACATAGTCATTAGTATTATACTAGTCGAATAACCACATGAACCATCATTATTATTTTCATAATTATGGAAAGAATAATGCCAGAAGTTTTGAAACATCTTTTCAAGGTCTCGACCAAAACATCTAAAAATGATTTAGGCCTCGGCCAAAACCATATATCAAATTTGGAAAGGCTTCAGCCAATTCCACGTCTAATTGTCTCCTAAGACCTATCTATGCCTTAATAATCTATAGAGAGCTCCACCCATCACATACAAAGTCGAATACATTCCTCATAAGAAAAGGATGAAACAAAACATAAACATTTGTATTAAAACTATCATAAGAAATGTTAAAACTTAAACTATAAACCATGAATGATATCGAAATAACACATTAATATTCCAATATATCAAAGAACAATAAATAAAATATGTAATATTTGTATAATAATAAATCAACTTGAAACAGGTTTAAAATCCATCAACGATTATTCAAATAGATGAAATCAAAAAAAATTGAGAGAAAAATATCTTTCTATTTTGAGATCATTTAGAAGTCATGTAATTATAAAAAGAAAAAATTTATCTTTAAAATGTTTTTATAATATTTTATGTTAAGCTTCGTAGGAGTTATAATGGCAAAATCTTGCTGCAACTGCCGTATTAGTTAAAAAAACATTTATTCCATAATTTTATTGAAAATGTCGAAAAGGACCTTGTTTGGAAAACGACGGAATGATTCCTTTATAAACAGTTTATAAAAAGTCAAAAAACTGTATAAATGACTTTAACCTATATTATAGGAAATGTTAATTTTTTTAAAGTATATTTTTAAGAAACACGGATGGGGATGATAAATAGGCCCCAATAGATACTTACGTAAAAACAATCTCAGATAATAAAGAGATTGTGAAATTAAACCTTACCGTGTAATTTTCAATGGTAGATGGTATGTTAACCTCTATTATAATAGTTAAAAAATTGTTATTAAATTATATAAGAACTATATACATAAATATGATATCAAATATGATTTTATAATTTTTCATTGTTAATAATATTTCAATATTATCATCATTTCGGGAATTAACAGATTCATTTTCCTTTATATGCATGGTTACGTAATTCATGTTTGTTATAGATAGGATGTATTTGATTCATATATAGAATGATATTATATTCATAAATTTTTTTAAATCCTAAAATGAAAATAATTCTTGAATGATTATGTTGTGGAATTAATCTCATCGCGTTCTTGGATACGGTAATCCGTACGTACGCATGAGCGACCATATCATTATATTGATGGTGAAATCTTATTTAATAATATGGTATATAATATATACATAATAATAAACATTCAATATTTATTATTTACATAAATTATACTAATTTTTATAACCATCCAAATAATAAAGTGTTTGAATAACCAACTACAACACGATGTGGAGCGAGTAAGCCGTACGTATGCACATATGGAGACATTGTCATTCATATGATGGATAGAATAATGAATATGGTTAAACAATTTTTATAATTACATAAAATTACATAGAATATACTGGAGTTATTATTTAATAATGGAAATAATAATAAGAAGAGGAAGGGGAATTAGAAAAAAACATGTAAGAGGTGATGAAATATTTACGCCTTCATCGGGTTATTCCTTTTGATTTGATCAAAAGTGCTTGATAGGTTTTTTTTGACACAAGGAAGTACTCTAGGATGAAGGGAGGGATTTTTGGAGGATATTGGGGAAAGGTTCAGCTGAGCCATATAAGTTTTGGAGTTGTGAAATTAAGAGAAGGGGAAGTACCCTTTTATAAGAGTGGTGAAGGTCACATTAGGAAAGGCTTGAAATATTATTTTATAATAACATCGTTATTGGTTTATTATGGCTCCAAAATGATTTTAATATAGGCTATGGTGGGTATGGGTCGATAAAATATCAACTAGTTGGTTTTAGACAGGTTTAGGACACCATATTAACATTATATTTTATATTTAACTCTTAATTAAATAGTTTTACATTCATCATGTCTCTTTGTATTTTTATATTATATGGTAACGAAATATAATATAAACATCCAAGAAAACCCCAAGTGGTTCAGTAATAATATATATAACCTTAAAGAATTATATTTTCTGAACCATAGTATTTTTTGAATATTATATCTATTAATAATATAGTATTTGTTTTAAAAACTCAATCATGGGAATTTTGACTATATTTTGAATTTGATTTTGTTGAAAATCATAACAGCATGATTACATCGAAAAAAAATTATTTAGTCAACCCTAATATGTCATATTAACCTAGAAAATTATTGAATTCATCAAAAGTCTAAAATTAAATTTATTTGTTTATTTATAATATCAATTATTTTAATCATTCATTAATTAGGTAATTACTGCATCATCATTGTGTCCAAAATAAATTAAATTATTCAATGTCATAAAATTATAGAAAAAATACCATTATTTGGGAAATAATTTTAAATTTATAATGAATATTTATAATCAAATTTACCTTTTGTGTAACCCTATATTAAAAATGGTTTAGCTATTAAACATTGAATTTAAATCTTTTAACTCTTCTATAAATAAAATAGTAATAAATGTCCAAATCTAATCCATGTGGACCAAAAAAGAACATATTTTATTCCTAAGTTTGTCTATGGTCAAATTATACTTATCCAATAGAATTAGGACATATTTTAGGGTAATTTCGATATCATTTTTACTCTTAATTACTCTATTTACATTGAAATGTGATAAATAAAAGTCAAAAGATAGTATTCACCAAAAAAATATTTTCATCTCATTGAACCACAATTTACGTATTGATATTAACTGTGTCTCTGGGAATTTTGAAATTCAACTCCCAGAAGTGGAAAATTCCGTTTCATGAAAATTTTAAAATGCTCCTAGGAAGTGGGTAAAAGGCAGTAAAAAGTTCAATAAAATTTTCATATATCTAAACTTATTATAAAATGAATCCAATGAATTACATTAAATATATATTGGTATTAAGTAATTATTTTGACATAAAATAAATTTAAAAAAATAAATAATTACTTAAATAAAAATTCACTTTGAACAAATAAGGTAGTGCTTTTCACTATTCATAAAAAATTTAATGTTATCCTAAAAATTCAAATAATTCACCCTAAGAAAATTTCAATATTCAGAATTCAAAAGTGATGTCCATTTTGAAAAATAAAATTTATAAAATTTCAAAATGTGGGTATTACTATTCATAACAGCTAGTTTGATTGGTCATGGTGTGTTAGAATATTGAAGATGCATACAATACAAGGTATTGCATTATTCAAAGGGAACGATACGGTTGATGCTTGGGTTGTTACATTATTTATCCTTCAAATAATTTCATCTTTAAAATTACTAGAATACTAATTCACAAATAGATTCAGGTGGTTCTTTATCATACGTTCCTCTAGTTCACCCATTGCCTCATCCATCTTGTTTTTTCTTCGTAGAACATTTACCAGACGAGTCATCCAGTTTATCAACACTTGTTCTCTGGTATCAAGAATATTGACATGATCTTTAAAATAAGACATATCAGGTTTCAGTTTAATTTCTTCACAGGTGAGTACATGTGTTGTGTCAAGCATGTATTTTCTCAACAATTATATGTTGAAGACATCGTGAACATTGGAGAGACATGGTGGAATTGCAAAATGGTAAGCTATAACCCCAATTCATTATATTATTTCTAAAGGTCATATGTACCTGAGACTTGATTTACCCTTCATATCATGTCTTATAACTCTATTCCATGGATATACCTTCAGGAAATGAGAATATTCTTCTTGAAATTCCAAATCATTTCTTTGATTATCAGCATATTACTTCTACCTACATTTGAGATTTTTCGATTAGGGATTGGATAACCTTTAAATTTTTTATCATTTCCTCAACAAGTTCTGGGCCTACATGTTTCTTTCACCAACTTCATCCCAACACATTGGTGCATGATATCTCTTTCAATATAATGCTTCATATGGTTCCATATGAATACTTGAATGGAAGCTACTATTATAGGAAAATTATACCAGAGGTAAATATTGATCCCACATACCATGAAAGTAATGTGATAAAGATATCAACATGCCTTTTAAGGTTTGAATAGCCTATTCTTATTGTCCACTAGTTTGAGGGTGGTAGGTAGTCCTCAAACAAACATCAGTATCAAGGGCTTTCTAAAGAATTTCCTAGAGTCATGATGTAAAATGGGGATCACGATCAGAAAAAATCGATAGGGGCACTCCATGAAGTCTTACAACTTCATTAAAATACAGTCTTTCTAAATGTTCATGTGGTTAATCTGCTCTTATAGCCCGGAAATGTTTTGACTTAGTAAGATTATCAATAATGACCCTTATTTCATCATTAATTGTAAAAGTATTTGGTAGTTCCAAGACAATGTTCATCGATATATCATCCCATTTCCAATCAGGTATGGGAAATTTTTGAATTACTACTCTAAGATATTGTCATCCAACTTTGACTTTTTGGAAAACCATATACCTCGACACAAAATAAGATATCTCTCTCTTCAGGTTGTCCCACCAAAATTGTTCTTTCAAATCACTATATATATTAGTGATATAAAGGTGTATAGAGAAATATGAGCTATAACCATCATCCAACTATTCCCTTTTTACATTAGGTATATCAGGAACACAACTCCTCTTCCCAAATTTCAAAATTCCATCTACATATATGAATTCGATCAATCTACCATTGTTCTTAGCTTATTTTTTCATTGGAAATTTCTCATTATCAGTCTGATAACTTTTTAACCTTTATATTAAAGAATTTTTGGAAACCATTTAAAAATTATTAATTTTTCACCTTAAAAGGATATTCCCATATCTATCTTTACTAGATCCATTTATATAGGATTCTTTTCAACTCTCAGGTTATTCAAAAATCCATGATCCTTTCTGATAAAATAATATTCTACCCTATTAATCTACCCCGGGTTGTAGTGTATCATGCAATCATAATCCTTGAGTAATTCAGGCCATCTCCATTGCCTCATGTTTAGTTAATTCTGTGAGAAAATATACTTCAAACTCTTATGATTAGTATAAGTCTCACAATTTTTACTATAGAGATAGTGTATCCATATCTACAGAGCATAGAATATAGATGCTAACTCAAGATCATTAGTGGGATTGTTATTCTCATGAATTTTCAGCTATTGTGATGCATAGAAAATAACTCTATAATTTTGAATAAGGACACAACCATGTCCTCTCATTTAAGCATCAATATAAATAACACACCTATCTTTCACTGATGGTATATCTTAGATAACAGGGCTGACTAATCTTCTATTCAGTTCATAAAAACATTTTTCACACTCTTTTTCCAAAAAAATTTAATCCCTTTATGTGTGATCATGGTTAATGGGTTATCCAACGAGAAAAATTCTTGATGAAACATCGATAATAACATTTTAAACCAATAAAACTACATAGCTCAGTTATAATTGTCGGTGATGGCTATTCGTGGATTGCCTTGGTAATTTAAAGATCAACAAATATTCCATCCTTAAAGACGATATGGCCAACAAAAGAAATATATCGAATCCAGAATACACACTTTCTAAACATCCCGTACAATTAATTTCATCTAAGAGTATTTAGAATAATTATAATGTGATTTTCATGATCATCGTATCTTTTGGAGTACACCAGGATATCATAAATAAATACCACTAAAAAGTCATCAAGATAACATGATCGAAGGTCAATCTATGAAAAATATTTAGATACATGATGTTGGTTGAATAAGTCATCCATTTGAGGTAGGGGATAGATTTTATTTATTGCAATAGCATTTATATCTATGTAGTCAACACACAAACTCATAGATTCGTCTATCTTCATAACAAAAATGACAGGGGATCTCCATCGAGAAACACTAGGGTGAATAAATCCCTTATTATTAAATTCCTCTAGATGTTTCTTTAGTTCAACTAATTACACAGTGGGAATTCTATAAGGGGTCATTGATATTGGCTTTGAACCAAGATTTAAATCAATTGAAAACTCAATTTATCATTATAGAGGATGTCTATGTGAATCCTCTAGAAACACATCAATATATTCTTGGAAAATAGGTACCTCCTCTATTCAAACATTCTTTTCATTGCCCATAATTATTTAATTATCATCATCCCCAATGATTGAATATAGTATTGCTACTGGGGGTGGATCTAAATAAAAATCAGATGGTTATGTTTCTGCACTAAAGATAAGGTACTCATTGTCATCATCGAGAATTGTAAGCTCCTTCTTCTTACAATAAATTTTCGCATCATGGCCCCAACACAAATCAAATCGAAGATTAAATCAAATTCAATCATGGGTATGATAATTAGATCAATAGATAAATATCATTTATATTCCTTAATGGTGATTGATTCACAAATAATTATTGCAATTATACATCAATTAGGTTTTTTTACTAACAAGTCCAATTTAAATTAAAATTGGAAATATCTAATTTTCTTTGAAAACATGGTAGATATGAAACAATGTGATTACCCAGAATTAAATAATTCATTGTACAAAGATGATGAAACCATTAAATTACCTACAACCACGTCTTTTGGTTCTTTAACCTGAGAAGTAGTGATCACACAATCATGCCTTGATCCCTTGGTCTTTTCTGATGTATGTTTATCTAACACTTAAGACATTCATTTACATAATCTATCTTCTCCCTACAATAGTAGCATTGAAAATTGGTATCTTCTTTCTTCCCCTTACAATCACAAGTATGATGGCCTTTCTGTCCTCATTTATAACATACTACTTTTTCTTTTATACAGGCACCGAGGTGATTCCTTCCAAAATTATCACATGGTGGAAATTTAACTCTTCTCTTATTCATGTTTCATTATTTCATTTCCCATTGTGTTCATTAGATCTCTTCTTCTCTTTCTTTTCTTTAAAGTTATATGACATAGAGAGTTCAATTTCTATCTTGATAGCACATGAGACAATATCGTCTTACTATGAGAAGGATTGCGATGCTACTTCTTGTTAGAGAAATGGTTTTAACCCATCATATAAAATATCAAACTTACTTCATTGATTATTTATATAATCTACATTATGCCTTTTTAACCTTGTAAAGTTAGCTTCATACATTGTGACAATGTTATCCTCCTTTTGTCTCAAACTCTGAAATTGCTTTTCCATAACCGCTCGATGGTCATGAGAAAAGTATCATTATTAAAAAATCTCTTTACACTACCTCTATTACATACATGATACTTCTTCATACTCCTTTGTGTTTGGAATTAAGGACCACCATTGACCTGCACATCAAGTGAGTTGATAAAAATCCATGACAATTTTTCCCTTTTGTTATGCCCCAAAGAATGAAATATTTTCTCCAAGGAACTTATCCATTGTTGAGCTATAAATAGATTTGTATACCCATTGAATGTTAGTAGTTGTTTCCTCATGAAGCGATCTAACAGGGATCCACCATGTAGTGGATCAGGGTGCACCATACGAGTAAAGTTATTATTCATAACACATGTGAGTAATCCCATTATAGCGATAAGCTGATCAGCACCAGCTGTATCAGTAGCTATGCTATAATTATCTTGAGTTGGTGGGAAATCCCTACAAGGATCACATGTGTTGATACAGTTTCCATTCCTTCCACTAGGTGATATTTCTATACATTGTCAAATAGTTGATTAGTTTATAAACCACAATACGTAATTCTAAACTTGTAAAACAGTTTACATAAATTGAACAGTGTAAGGACATAATCTATAATCATTAAAAAATATCTATTAGGAGGTGTATACTCATAAATACATCAAAATGATTAGTAATGAAGAAGAGAATTTTCATAAGTATATACCCATGGTCTGTCATAACCAATAGTGTAACATGGACCGTTGTCGTGCACCAGTTCCCATTAGAGTCTAGCTCAAAGTGGTGTTTTCTGGTTTTACCCCAAGGTACAATTGTGCCTGAGCTGCCTCTACCTGATCATATCCAGACAGGGATGTATTTCATGTAAAATTAAAAAAATCTATATAGTACCAATATTCTAGGATGTTCATCTATACTAATACTCAAAGTCTGTCTTACGGTAATTTATTCTAATTGTTGTTTTTATAAATGTAGTTTACGTGGTTTGTACCAATCGTCCTCTGATACCAACTATAATGCATGAACCTTAGTAACCCAGAGTTAGTGCTTTATTACATAACATTGGAATGATACTAGGAATCATGTCTCGAATGACCGATCAGTTTAGTATTATTGGAAACAAAATACATGAATAAGTTCAACATTTCAACTTGAAAAGAAACACAACACATATTTTTCATTAGAAACACCCAAGCCTCATATATTATTCCAGAAAGTCACTCATAACTGACATCTTCATATCATGAGAAAAATGAACATAATAAATGGTGGTTCTCAAATGATCAGTAAGGGTATCCAATACAATGGAATATAACATAAACATAAGGCATGGTGAACAGTTAAAAACACATGCCTTTACAAATAATAAATTGAACACTTTATGACAGGAATATGAGATTAGTAAATAATGACAAAATAAAACATAGTCAACGGTATTATACTAGTCGAATAACCACATGAACCATCATTATTATTTTCATTTTGATTGAATGTTTAAATCTTGACATTTTGAAACATCTTGTCAAGGCCTCAGCCAAGTTGTTTAAAAAATCTTTAGGCCTATACCAAAACCACATATCAAATCATGGAAGGACTCAACCAATTCAATGTTTAATTTTCTCATGAGACCTATCGATGCACCATAGAGCTATAGTGGGCTCTAACCGTTACTTACAAAGTCAAATACATTCCTTATATTAAAAGTTTGAAACATAACATAATGATTTCCTTTTAAAACTAGCATATGAAATGTCAATTCTTATCATAAACCATGAATGGTATGAAAATAACACATTCAGATTCAAACATATCAAAAAACCTTAAATACAATATGGGACATTTTTATCATAAGAAGTCAACTTCAAACATGTTTAAAATCAATTCATGGATGTTGACACAGATGAAATCAAACATTTTTGAGAGAAATATCCCTTTCTATATTGAAATCATTTTCATGTCATGTAATTTTAATAGAATACATTTATTTTGAAAATAATATTATAATATTTTTAGGTATGTTTTTAAGGTGTTATAATCGTAGAAAATAACCACACCCATCGTATAAGTTAAAAAAATTCATTCATTATTTTTGTCAAAATGGTTGTAAAGGACATTGTTAGGAAAATGATAGAATGAGTCCTTTATCAAATTTTTATAAAAGTAATTCAAAGGTATAAATGTAATTAACATATAGTCTATAAAATAGTTAAAAATGTTTATAAATATATTTTTTAGAAACACATATGTTGATGATAAAGAGTTCCCATTAGATACTTACTTAAAAACAACCTCATATAAGAAAGAGATTGTGGAATGTACCCTTACCTTGTACTTTTATTTAGTAGATGGTATGTTAAAATCCTTTATAATAATTGTAACATTTTTATTAAATTACACAGGAACTATTTACATAAATATGATATCATATATGATCCTCTAATATTGATTTGTTAAAAATATTTCAGTAGTATAATCGTTCCAGGTGTTAACTAATTCATTTTTTGTTATATGCTTGGTTACTGAAAACATGTTTGTTAAGGATAAGATGTATTTGATTCATATACAGAATGATATTATGTTCATAAATATTTGTTTAATCATAAAATTAAAATTATTCTTGAATTATAACAATGGGGAATGAATCTCATTGCGTTCGTGGAGATGGTAATCCATACGTACGCATGAGCAACAATATCATTACATGGATGGTGAAATCATATGTAATCGTATGGTATATCATATTATTTAGAATCATTAACATGTTATATTTATTTTTTACATCAATTATACTCATTATTATACCCATCCAAATAATGATGTGTTAGAATAACAAACTACACCATGATGTGGAGACGGTAACCCGTATGTAAGCACGTATGGCGACATTTTCATTAATATGATAGATAGAATAATGAATATGGTTGAACCATTTTTATAATACCATAAAAGTATATAGAAGATACCAGGGATATTATTTTAGAATTTAAAAAACAAATAAAGATTAAATGGAAGAAGAAAAAAACTTGAAAGAGGTGATGAAATATTTACCACTTCTTCGGGTTCTTAATATTGATTTCATCAAAATGGCACTTTATGTTGAATTTATGACCAAATGAAGGCCTATAGAATGAAGCGATGAATGTTGGGAGGATATTAGATTCAGTTTTGGTCAAGCCAAATGGCATTGGTGGTGTGAAATTAAGAGAAGTGAAAGTACCATTTTATAAGAGAGGTGAGGATCACTTTAGGAAAAGAATGAAATATTATTTTATAATAAAATAATTTTCAGTTTCTAAAGGTTCCAAAATAATTTACATAGAGGATATGGTTTTGATTGGTCTAAAAAATCAAAACAAATAGGTTTTAGACAGTTTTAGGTCACCGTATTATCATTATCTTTTATATGTAACTCTTAGTAAAAAAGTTAGACATTTACGTTGTCTCTTTGTATTTTTATATTATATCGTTAATAATGAAACAATAAACTACCAAACAAACCTGAAGTGGTTAATTATTAATATATATAACCTTATCTATGTCATTTTATGGATTCTTAGATTTTTATGAATATTATATCAATTAATAATATAGTATTTGTTTCAAAAACTCAATTAGGTCCATGTTGACACTATTTAGTATTTGGTTTTTGTGAAAATCATAACAGCATGATTACTTTGAAAAAAAATTATTTAATCAACCCAAACATGTCATATTAAACTAGAAAATTAGTTAAATTCATCAATAGTCTCAAATTACATTTATTTAGATATTTATTATATCAATTATTTTAACTATTCATTAATAAGATAATTACTGCATCATAATTTTGTAATAATTAAAATAAATTATTTAATGTCTAAAAATTATAAATAATATTCCATAATTTTGGAAATATATTTTCATTCTAATGAGTATTTATAATCTAATTTACATTTTATTTAACCAAATATTAAAAATAGTATAGTTATTAAACATTTAATTTAACTCTTTTAACTCTTCTTTAAATAATATAATAATAAATGTCCTAATCTAATCCATGTGGGCTAAATAGGATCATATTTTATTCATAAGGTTGTTTTTGGTCAAATTATATTTATCTAAATGAATTAGGACACGTGTTTGAATAATTATGATTCCATTTTTACCATTAATTACCATATTAACTTTTAATCGTGGTAAATAAAAGTCAAAAGGTACTATTCACCAAATATTATTTTTATCTTATCGAACCAAATTTTGCTTACATATATTTACCGTGTCTCTCATATTTTTGTAACTAAACTCACATATGTGGTAAAATTATGTTTTATACAAATTTTAAATTGCTCTTATGAGGTGGCTAAAAGACGGTAAAATGTTCAATAATATTTTAATATATCTATATATATTATAAAATGACTCAAATTAATTACAATAATCATATATTGGTATTATGTATCTATTATTACCTAAAATAAATTTAAATAAAATAAATAAATATTTAAATAAAAGGTCAATTTTAACCAATAACGTAGTGTTTTTCACAATTCTTCAAAATTGAATGTTTTTAATAAAATATCAAAAATTCACCCTAATGAAATTTTGATATTACAAATTCCATAATGTAGCCCATTTTAAAAAATAAAATATCTAAAATATCAAAGATTCGGTATTTCTATTCCTAAAATCTAGTTTGATCAGTCGTGGTGTGTTAGAATCTCGATGTTTCATAAAATGCAAGGTATAACATTATTTAATAGGTAATTGTATCGTGGAAGCTTGGTGTGTTACAATATAGGCTCCAAATTGTATGTAATGAAAAAAAGAAACCTCTAATACCACATTGTAACATCCTTGTTATGGAAGCCGCCTAGAGATGCCCCGTACCAGGATGGTCACATGGCCTCAAATGCATTTCCCCGAAAGCTAGAGGCTGCCAACTAACAGCGAGAGCCTTACATGTGATTGTGGGGAAACAATGCCATCACTAGAAGAGAAACATAGAGGATGTAAAACAAATTTCAATAACTGAAGTAGTAAAACCTAGAATAGGTAAACAACATAAGTAATAATTGACTGGATCATATATATATATATATATATATGATGCATGATAAAAATATATTGGAAAAGAAGCCGAACAAGTCAAAATGATGGAATATAATACTAAAACAATGTACACTAGAAAATAGATAAAATTCTCCCCATCATCACAAGACTCTTCTATGTCCTATACTCCCCAACTCCGCAGCAATCAAGTACCTCATGTTGAAGGGCACTTTACCTTATTTATACCTACATCAATATAATCTTTTTAGGCCCAAAAGCATGACCCAAACAAGGTGTGAGACTAATCCCAAAAAACAACCACCCAATAATCTGTTCCTAATAGTTTGTGAATGTATATGGCTGGCTAAAACAAAATCAAGTATTAAACAAAGAAGTACACATAATAAACATCCTACAAATTCAATTTCATTCATTTTCATATATCAAGTACGTATATAAACAAAAGTTGGTAACCCTATGATATGTACTAAATTTCTAACCCCTAAGTTTCTACTAAATAAACAACAGAAAGCCCTTGGTAGGTACATATATTCTATCCCCTTTAGTTCATCTTTAAAAAAAACTCTCTGAGGAAGTAGTCAATATCAATTACCCCTTTAGTCACGTAATTGTAACTAATAGTCACTGTAAGGAAACACTGAATGTCTAATTCCCCATGTGGCTAGTATCGAGGAACTACAGACACTCTGATGGATAACATACATCCATCCCCCTATGGTATAGCAATGTAACAGTAAAATAAACATTCTAAAGAATCCATCAACGTCTATTCTCCCTATGATCTACTACAACCGGTTCACATGGCCCTGTGTAAGTCAGTCATGCCCAAACGATACTTGGAAGCCAATGTAAATCTCAAGAACAATATGGATAAACATTCTATAGCATATTATAGAACGTGAGATATTAATCACTTCATCCTATCAATACTAGTAATGAGAAACAAAGAAACAAACTAATAGTCAAAGATAGACCATACGGTCAAAAAAACATGGTAAAAACCTCCATATCACGTAAAAATTAACGCAATTCTCAAAAAAAACAACCTCTATCCAAACAAAAAAGTAATATAAGAGAAAACTGGGATAAAAACCATAAACACACAATACCCAGTTCTTGGTTATTGGGCACATTTGCACATAAAAATCAAAGACTATCTACACAAAGTCACAAACCACCTATCTTAGTGTTGTACAAACTATATACATGTACCTCTATCATTGAATCACCCTAGAACACTATAGATATAAAATAAATCTAAAACCCTTCAATAGATGATATGTTGAGAAATAGTGTAAATCAAGATATGAGGCTCTAGAAGAAATTTCAAATCACTGTTGCGATTCCAACGCATTTTATGGTGGTCGATTCAGATAACGAAAAATGTGTTTGGGGCTCGGAGAAGATCCACATTCGTACAGATGCTCCTGGATAAAATAGGCGAAGTGAAAGAGGGATTTGAATATTTGATAGGACCTTGGTCCATTTAACGAAAAAATTCACATTGTGTTTATTTAAAAAGTAAATGGCGTGTACTTTACTTTTTTAGCCTCTGATTTAGATAGACTCTATGTCACCCCACAAAACAATGTACTCGACCATTACCCAGCAAGTACACAGTCACCCGCAACAACTGGGTACATGTCGTGAACAAAAAGTACACAACATGTACTCCTGATATTTTAAAGAACTCATATTTTTCTCAAAAATTCCGAGAAAGGAAAAACATACCAAAAAAGAAGATACAGGTTCATACAATGAGAGTGACCCCTATGACTTTTTGGAGTCACTTTACACATGGTTAATAAAAAATGAGACAATGATTAAAATAAAGGGGTAGGTATATCTGACCATTTAAAGGGAAAAATAAATGGTACATAAGACACTATAATTTATCTTTTTCAAGGTTGGTCCTCTACCCCTTTGAGGGTTTTTATGCCATTATATAGGGACCATGCCATAGTGAACCAAGATGAGTTTTTATGACTCCTTTTTTATGAAATAAATTAATTTAATTTGATTTATTTTAGTTCATAAAATAACATTTAAAACATTATTTATATTCAATACCATATTAATCATTGGATACATGCTACACTGACTTGGGTTTCTTTATACACAATATCATGTTTCTACGAAAGAATATTTAATACTTATAATTATTTAAGTAGGATTGTTATTAAATTTCCATTAAGCACATTAATATGGATCTTAATAACTAATTTTAAATATTAATTATAATTTCTTATATAGAGAAGTCGTATTTATAATAGGTCATAAAAATTTTAGTAAGGTCTTCATATGTTTGAAAAAACTATTTTCTTAAAAGAACTATTTCTTATGTTCTTCTGTGAAAATTTATATTGTTAATTTTATAAACATTTAGAAATTTAATTCTATAGATTAAAATTAATTTTTTAATTCATCATCTCAAAATTATATTTGGGTTAATATTATGGATTATTCTAAAAAACATTATTTTGAATGAATAGTGAAAAATACTGAATTTTAATTCAAATCTGTCATTTCATCTTATTTATTTATATAGTATAATTCAATATTAAATTTTTATTAAATATTAATTAATTAAATTTAAAACCACTTTATCTAATTTATGTCATTCTAACTAATTTCATATTGATATTGGATAAGAAAACATCCCAAACATTTCATCATTTTTTTCTAAAAAAAGAGTGTAGGGACACGTCTATGAGATTTTTAAAAATTCACTTCTACCAATTTTGTTATTAGAGTTTCTAAAAATATATTAAATATTTTTAATCCGAGTAATTTATTATTTATTATAATGTCATCATAGTTTTTTACCAAAATTATTAGTGAATGTGATTAAAATTAATTACTTCGATTAATGGAAAAATAATCATAACAATGAACTAAAGCATAATTAAAAGGAATAAAATGACCTAAAATAAAGTAAGAAAATCCATTTTATGTTTATATTTTTACCCTATCATTCCTTTTATTGTATGTTTTATTTTATTTTATCCACTTTTTCTGGGAAAAATGTTGATAGAATTCCCCTTTAGAAAATTGACATGAATGCCACTCCTCCTCCACAATAAAATGGGATTCAACCCTATCCTTTATCCAAAAATCTAAATCCCTTTTTATCATATAAAATATGATAAATAAATATAATAATATCCCTACCTTAATCCTTGAATCCTTTTTTTAATAAATCCATTCAAGGAATCCCTTTTATGCAAAGAAAATTGAGTTACGCAAAGAAGGGATAAAATCATTACTGAAACTCCTTTATTTTATATTCCATCCCCACTAAATCAATTATTTATATTATATGATTATATAATAAAAATATTACCCTAAATATACTTATATATTGTAATTTAATGTTTTAGACATGCACTTATACATAATTACATCATATGGGTAATGAACATACCATTCTTGTGTATGATGAACTACTACCCCACAAAACACTATTTTTTTACATTAACTCCTATAATGATGTAAAATTATGATAGAAAAATAATTTATATATTTTATATATGGTATTTATTATATATTTACGAGTATAGAATCATTACAAGATAATGAACTTCATTATTTACATTTTGTGTATTTACAATAATTTTATATGTTGATGTGTGAACTACGACTTCCTCAAAGCAATGTGATTCGTTAAAAACATACATGGAAATTATAAATGATGGATTTAGATAAATTATATGATATATATTAAATAATACTTACAGTATATTAATTATATATATATATATTCATATATTTCATTTAATTTCAATCTTCCAATACAGTTATAAAATATAAACAACATTCATGTGTACGCATGTTCGACCGTCTCCAAGACTAGTTTATTCCATTTCATAATTATATATTTTATATTACTATAAATAAAAATATAATAAATATATATGATATAAATATGATTTATTACATTATTTAAATATGTAAATCATGATTTATGTAAGAGTATCAAAAACAAAAAAATCAAAAAATATATTAAAAATGACATATTATCTTAAACATAACCTTATGATGGATTTGTTAATAAATAGTTATTATAAAGACATAATATGTGATATATTTTATTAGATATAATGATATGGTTTTTAATATATTTATAAAAATCTTATATATTTTATACATGAGCTTTTAACATGTACGAAGAATGTTAAAACATGTAGTAGTGGAATTTCATCTAACTTTTTATTTCCATGATATATATGCCTTATTCAACAATAACTTTATTCATATGGTGCGTATAATATCTGTGATTTTATTATATTAATATTATAAATACATTATTATATATTTTCATATCAATTTTGTGATACTTCATTCATGTGGGTTATCTTTCAAAACGTAGCAAATATATAATGTAATTTTCTATTAATTTTCATTCATTAAAAAACAAGACATGTTATTCCCTTATATATTTATATAAGGTATATATACTGATATTTGAAATGTTATATCTTTTATTAATTTTTTATTATTATTTCTTAAGATTCATGAAATTTTATTCTTACATGGTTATTTTGAATCAACTAACCAAAGTGGTATCAGTTTATTTCTATACTCTCATCATTTATCTAGATCATTTTTAATAATTCAACCATTGAGGAAATATTATGACCTGTCTATATGAAATAATCTCAAATGTTATTCCACTCATATTATTAATTATATTATAACTAATTTATACCATTTTATCACCCTTTGGTATTTAGGATAAATATGGTTTTTTGTAGAAAATAATTCATTATTTATCTTTATTCGGAAATCTATTTTATTGACAAACCAGGTTTCAAAAAAAATATTTTCTTAAGTTATATCTTAATATAAATTTGATTTAATTGTATTTTATATAATAGTTTTAATTTTTAAGGAGTTTAAAATAGGATTCAAATAATCATTTCCATGTTTTTCAATCTATATACATGGAAAAAAATTCAAAAAAATATCATTCATTTATTATAAATATTTAAAGTATTTTAAATGGAAAAGGATATCCAAATATTTTATGATTTCCATATATGATATCACGTATCTTAAAAGAAAAATTATTCAGAAATTAAAGATATTTTGAAAATCATATTTAATAATGAAATGATATTTTTTTGTGAAATCTTTTAATGGAAATTATTAAAAATTATTCATAAAAAATTATTTTTAATTTGTTTATGAAAATAATTATCAATAATAAGAAATTTATTTGAATAAATTTTCTATTTTATAAATCTAATTTCTTCCTCATCTAGGATAATATACATTGTAATATTTTATGATTTAATGTGATTATGATCTGAGATTACCACTCATTTTCTTTAATGAATGTTTTATGCTTTCATGGAATGATGTTTATGACACATGTTTCCATTCTTGGGGTTATTTTATTTTGAAACATATTTATTTTCATGTGTAATTATTTATTTAAATGGTAACGGGACCTACATATTTTCTATTGGTTATGATATAGTGGAAACTTGATGATACCCATTTTATTTCATGGGTGATGATATGATGATTGTTTAGAATCTTATGCAACATGTGTTGGGAAAAAATATCTCAAGGTAAGGTTGTAAATTTTTTTATTGTTTACGTTTGCTGATAATATTTGTCTCCATGGTGTATTGTCATGTTCCATTGATTTTTTTGACCATCTATGTTTACAATGAACCATGATAATGGAATGGAAGACCAAGAGGTGGAACAAAAAGAGCAGATACAAAGTGGATTCATTTTCCATTGTTTGCCAAATTTTTTGGGGCCAAAATTTGGAGTTTGGTGAGCATAAAAAAAGGTATATTTGTTTGAATATCTCATCAAAATATGGAAAATATGTGGGTTTTTTTAATATGCGCTTATAAACTTGGATTTTACGAAGACATGAAGAATGTTGACAGTGTTCGTCACGATTACGCTGAGCTTCATGAATTTGAGAGATGAAGACAGTTGTGTATGAGCTTTGTGGTGGACGTGGAAAGTAATTGATGGAATGCTCTACAATTATAATGAGATTTGTGATTCGAAAATTTTCATGGTGCTTTGTTATATATTGATAATTTCAGCAGAAACATCTAAGCTTCATGATTTGTTCTGACGTGTCACTAACTCTGTGCAGATGGTTCTTGAGTCGATGGAATCATCTATAAATATTCCTCGACCCTCTTAAAGGAATTAGATATTTTACTTTTATTTTTTTTTCTCTAAAATAGAAAAGGAGGTTTTCGGAGGCATTTTGATTCATGAAATACACAATCTTTGTGGCTAATAATCTAGCATCACGAAAGAGGTGTTCCCCGCATTAGCTCAGTGTGAATCATGAAGGATTTTTCTTTGAAATGACATGAGTTATATAACATCCTAATAATTTAAATGGTTTGATCATTAAAAAGGCCTGATCTCTGAAATAGTGTGCTCTGTGATGTATTTTTATCTACGAAGGTGTGTTCATTTTGAAGAGGAAGGGAATTTGCGAAGGCTTCTTTGAGCTTCAAGAAATTAGAATATTTGCGAAGTAGGGTTCTTTGAAAAGGTATTTCCAAAGGGTGTTTCCCAGTGATCGGTGGAAATGGGGTATTTACCAGTGGATAAAATTTGGACTTCAGTAGACCATATACATACAGTAGAGGTTCCATTCATTAGTGATATTGAAGAGACTGACAAGTCTATAAACTCTGAGTGGATATTCTGAAGAAGTATTGAGCTCACAACAGTTTAGAGAGTAGTGAGTTGTCAAATTGTGAATGTTTTAAACTATGAGGGACATTGAGTCCTCTTCAATCTTGTAAATAGAATTTTTCTTATATAGGATTTGGTACTTCGAAACATTGCAGGTGTATGCTCTTTGAATGTATCCCATTGAGGACAAACCAAGTAAAATTTATGCCTTCAATGCATGCTTTAAAATTCATTCATATCTGCAACATAAATGAGAGGGAGAAGTTAGTTTTTTCTAACAACAAATCATGATCATAAAGGGATGTTTTTTTATTATTTTGTACCCTAATTCACCACCCCCATAAGGGTGTCTAGCCTAGTTGACCTAACAACATGTAAATATGATTTTATAATGTGATATGTGGGACCTATATCTCCATCCAATGAATTGGGTAATAATGGGTGAATCATGAGTATTTATGAAATTTTTGAACTTTGTAACATGTTCACAATGCTATATGTGAACCTAATTACATGTTCATTATGTGAATTATAGACCCTCTTTATTTTCCATATGATTACACATGTACGTAAATAAATTTCTACAATGTTATAGCTTAACCTTAATACATGTTCAAAATGTTTTGTGTGAACCTGATTAAATGTTTTCTATGATATTAGTGTACCACATTACATGTTCATAATTTTATGTTTCCACCTCATGACAAGTTCACAACGTTATGCATGGACATGATTAGATCATTAAAATATTATGCATGGACTTGGTTTTATGTCCATAATTTTATATGAGGTCCTGATTTCATATCTAAAACATAACTAGTGAACCATTATCTACAATAACATGTTCAAAATGTTATAAGATTACTTCTATTCCATAAATAATTGTCTTCTTTCTTTTTTAATTGTCTCAAGTGTTATGATGTTTATTCCCTTATGATTAATGTCATATGACCTTCCAATATTTATTTTGTGATTAATGTTAATGATATTTTATATACAGGTTATGATCATATAATGTCATAACCTTTCCATAATACGCTTATAATCATATTTATGGATACATATCTCTGTTTTTTACCCTTACTGATCATATGAGCTAAACCGTTTTTATGTTCTCATTTGATGGAATTTGAAGACATGTATTACATGGGATGTGTCCACGAAGGATGAAATTCATGTAGAACCTAGTGAGAGATAGTGTATCTCACATATGTGCCATGGTTTAGGTTTCCATTTTTTCAAATTCACTTGACTAATATGGTCTTTGGGTTTCTGTTTGTGTGATGTTTTTTGTATTCTAAAAAATGATGCAATTAAATTGTATGAAAAGTGAGTGTCACTATTGTTTGTATTATAGTAATTTTTTACATAAATTTGTGATACATGGATGATAATACCTTATTTATAACACCAAGAACATGTCTAAGGATATGTGAAAGAATTGGTAAATTTATAGTGATTTTAGTAAAGGATATAGTGAGTATTTTCCTTCAAATTCCTTTTCAGAAACTACAAGATGATGTGGTTCTTCCACATATATCCATTGGAGGAATAACTACAACATGTTGTATTAGGCCTGATGTGAGCATAACTTGGTACATGGTAATGGGTCATACTACCTACCTGGTTTGACACTATCATGGGATATGATTTGGGAATTATGAAACTTTTAATGAACCTTAATGAAGGATTGAAAAATAATTTGGATACGAATAACAAAGGAAAAACCTAGGTTGTCATAGATTATGGAATGTGTTATAATGTAGACAGCATGTATGAGGTTTTTCATAATTTTGAGGTTCCTCGCTATGATTACTATTTTCACTCTATAATTTTTTGTTTTAGTCAATGGATGAAACATGCATGAACAATATTAAAGTGGACTGAAATCGATGATACATTGGGTTTCCACTTGAACAATCAAATTCAATGGTACATGAAATGAAAAACCTCATTTCTATGATTTACCAAGATATGAATCATGGTGAACATAAAACAGAGGAATAGAGGGAACAAAAAAATGTTGAGTCCGTTATGAGTTATTTTCCATATTATTTCTGTCATTCCATTGATCTTTTTTTTCTATGAAATGGATTAGTACCAATTAAACATTATTTTCTATTCCCCAATGTTCAGATCATGAAATGTTCTTGATATATGTCCACCGTTTGAATGGGGTGGAAGATAAATGTTAGAATATTATCAAAATTTCTAGGATAAAATTTGAAATTGACTACATCGATTGGGATAGGTTCAAGAATATATTTTTCAATATTTACTTTCATCCTATTCATCATATAGAAATAGAGATGAAGTTCATAGAGATTTAGTATAGAGATGATGAATATGTTAATTTCAATATAGAATTTTTTACAAGAATTATAAGTTATTCTTCTGGTAATATAATTCAACCAAAAATTAAGATTGAATAATTCTTTAGTGGATCGAACCCAACTCATTAAAGTGTTTTATCCATAAGGGAAATCGAATTCTATGATGAAATCATTTTTATGTATACAAAAAGTCAAAATTGAAGATTGAAAAACTCTAGAATATGGTGATTAGAGAAGAATAATTGGATTCTGTTAATAATATAATGATATGTAACATTGACAGAAGAAAACTTCACAAACACCAATTTTAGAAAACATTGAGAAAGATCACATAGATGAGTACCTGAATGGAATAAGAAGGTGTTTAAATTGTTTGAATCCTATCTATTGAGAAAAAGAAATAATAATTTGTGTGAAGTAGAAAGTCAATGAAATTAATGGACTGAAATGTCAACATAATTAATCCCCTACAACTAATTATTTAAAAAGATTAGAGTTTATGAAATATGTAAACCAAGGCCCTGATCCAATAGACTATATTAATGATAAGACATAACCACCGTAGATGAAAAAGGGAATTGTAATGTATTATTAAATAAAAATGAATAAAGTGAATCATGATAATTATGGAAATCATATTGTCTACCTTATATGTGAATTTAATGTTGGATTTTTTATTAATAAGATTTATGAGAACCATATTGTCCATACTTTAGTGGACATTGAAGTGATTATATCATTTTACTTGTATTTTGGAATAATAATATTGCTTTTAATGTTTTATAGGTGAATGAATGAATCCATGCATCAAACAAAAATGTTATTGGTATAATATAAATGATTACTTATAGAATAATTGGTGAATTATATTTTAGTATGTGTTAAATGTTTAACCATTTATGGAATGGTATATTTAATTATTTTAAAGAGGAATCAGAGATTTAATGTGTTATTTAACCATTTGACCATTTATTCATATTGGATATCTTGTGATATACTTTTTTATAAGGATAGAGAACATGATTTATCATGATATTTATGAATCTAAAGTTCATTTAATGATGTAGTAAAGAGAAATTCACCTTCTTGGAATAATATTTGAATAGTAAATCAATCACTGAAAAACAAGTAGTTATTTTTTTTCAAAATCAAGTATGTTTATATAATCATGAAAATTATTCAGCCCTGGTGAAATGATCTTGAAAAAAGGTTCTCCAAGAAAAAAAATTTCTGATAATTCAAGTCATCCTTTAGATAAATTCATATTTATGGGTTTTTTTGAAATATATCTTGATATTTTTCTCTATCACTGTCCATCAAAACATGGTGGTTTGATTTCTATTCCATCCCATGTTTTCACATATAATATATGTTTTATGATGAAAACTAGTTTTGAGTTACAATGTGTAACCATTATGGTTCCAAAGTTATTTGTAAAATATTTTTTGGAATTTATTTTTATTATATGGGTTACTAGTAAGAGAACATTCAAGTATTAATAATTTGATATCAAAGATGGATTGTGACAGTGAAATTTTTTTTGAGGGGGGGGGGGGTTATAAAATGAAACCCCTTGAGATTATAAGAGACCTTTTTTCATGAATAAATTAATTTTTATGTATTAAATTTAACTATACAATAATTCAATCATTCCTTATACTTAATAACAAATTAATCTTTCACTACAAAAAACACTGACATGGATTTTTCTACACACAACACAGAGTTTCTATGAATTATTATTCTTATTTTTATTTATACACGGTCCTTATAACTTATTTTTTTAATATATTAACACGAATATTAATAACTAATTTTTAAATGTTATTTATGATGGTTTTTTGTAGAAAATTCATATATATATAATACAAAAAACTATTTAGTAAGGTATTTATATGTTAGAAAATACTATTTATTAAAAGAAATAAATTTCTTATCCTGAAATGGAAAATAACAAAATTAATTTTTTGATTTTTTCGAATTAAAATTGTTTAAAAAAATATATTTTTAAATTCACAATTTCAAAATTATCATAGGGTGAATCTTAGGGATTTTTCAGAAAAAATTCATTTTTTATGAATAGTGAAAAATAATAAACTTTTATTCAGAACAATTATTTAATATAATTTATAAATTTTAGTTAAATGTAATTTTTATATGGTTTTAGTGTTTAATTAGTTAAACGTTTCATGAATTTTTCCAATTTACATCACTTTAACCAATTTCACATAGATATTGAATTAAAAAAAATCTCAAATGTTTATACATTTCTACTAAACAAACCACTGTTATGACACATCTACGAGAAAGATTTTAAATTAATATCTACCAAATATGAGATTTGAATTTGGAAAAATAGATTCCATATTTGGAATCATAAATATTTATAATATATAACATTGTTCAACTTAGTTTTTGACAAAAAATATTAGTGAATGTGATTAAAATTAATTACAACCATTAAGAAAAACATCATTTTAACAAAGTTTGAAACCATAATCTTATGGCCAAAAAATACATACAAACATGTCCAAAATCAATATTATATTCATATTTATACCCTATAGTCCTTTTTTTCAAGTACATTGTTGGTTATACTTACTTTGGGAAAAATTTTGGTCGGAATTATCCTTAAAAAATATAAAATAATTCTAATCCTTCTCCACTATAAAATAAAAATATACCAACCCCCATATTTAAAACTCTCAATACACTTTTTTCAGCCCAATTTTACACAAATAAAATCAAAAAATCCTAAAATTACTCCTCGATGCCTCCCTTTTGGATGATTTTTATCCGAAGAAAACCTTTTGTGAAATGTAAAAGGAGTTACCCATGGAAAATGTTACATACTTTTTCAAGATCATTTCTTTTAGTTTATTTATCCAAAACCTCAATAATTTTCACTCAAATACTATATATTAATACCATTATCATAAATATAATGATACATTCTTCATTAAAAGGTTTATACCTATACATACACACACTTCCACTTCATTAGAAATGAACTTATCACGCTTTTTTACGAAGAACTACCGCCTCACAAAAACACATTGTTCGTTTTTAGATTACCACCTATCATGGTTTGAACTTAGGATAGGAAATTTATTTATATATGTATATATGAGATTTATGATGTATTAATTATTCTATAATTATTATATTTGTCATATCATCATGGATTATATTATTTGTTAGTATGATAGTTTTGTTTGCGGAAGTATGCACTGCGGCCTTCTCAAATTGATGTGATTGGTTCACATAATACATTTAATGTATCAAGAATGAATTTATGGAAATTATATGATAAATATTAAATAATAATTACAATTTATATAATATATATATATAGATTTAATTTACTTAATTTCATTGAACAATACATCAAATTAAAAATAGTGTTCTTGTGTACACACAACCTAACGTCTCCAGAAATAGTTTATTTCATTTCATACTTATATATTATATAAACTTTTATAAATAAATATATAATCAATATATATGATAATAATAAAATTATTTATATTACGGAAATTATTTAATCATGATATAATTTAGAGGATCAAGAATATCAAGTGAAGACATATGCGAAAAATAAAGCAGATATTATATGAAACATAACATGAAACTATAGTAGTTAATAAATAGATAATATATATTCATAAAAATTGATATAGGGTACTAAATATAATAATATTTATATGTATTATATGTATTGTAAAATTATATTTATTATTCCATATTTTTAAAACAAACCAAAAAATTTAATACTTATGGTAAGAGAATTCAATCTCACTTTTTTTGTTTGCATGAGATACATGCCTTATTCCACACTTATTTAGTTTTTGTGGTTTGTATACTGACCATGAATGTACTATATTATTATTATTAATATAATTATGGGTATTTAAATATATAGTTAATGATATTTATTTCAATTGTGTTATGGTTCAAAATATACCATATCAGTTAAATAATTCTGTCTCGATTTGACATCATTGTGGGAAATCCCATGTAATGAACCTACATTATTCTATGAGATGTATATACTACCTTTTGACATGTTATGTCATAAATATCCTTCTTTTGATGATATATTAATCTTGATGCAATTTTTTCTTATAGGGTTAATTTGATTCATCTTACCAAAGATGTAACCATTTATTACTACAATCTAATCAGTAATCGAGATTGTTCATGATTATTCTTCCATGGATGAAATATTATGATCCATATACAATTAACTCTCATGAAATTTCATATCCTATAGTTATAACTAATATATTAATGTATTGATACCAATTTACCATTCTTTTGTACTTAAGTAAATTATGAAAATGTTTTATGAAAACAAGACACTATTTGTATTTAATTAGAAATCTATATTATTCAAAAAATATATTTTATAATTATTTTTTAAAAAATAATATCATGTTATCTCATAAGAATATATTCAAGGGAAATTATTTTATAGAAATTGTTTTCTGACATACTGATTTTTAATAGGTTTTAATGATTCATTTACATATTTTCAATGACATATTGAAGGAAAGATGTTTTCAAAATAATTTAAAGAATTATCTATATGTACTCAATGTATTTTAAAAGAAAAAGGTTCTAAATTTTGTTTCAATAATTAATTATACAAATTAATGTATTTTCAAAGAAATAGATTTTAAAAATGAATAATGTTTCATAAATCATTTTTCAAACTATAATATATATTTCCATCATGAAATTATTTTAAGCAATGTATAATTTTTATTTATAATAAAATTATTTTAAAATGGTTTTATGAAAATTATTTTAAAATAATAGATATTTTTTGAGAAATGTTAAATGTGATCATCCAAAATCCTTCCAAATCAAGGATGAAATAATTATTTAGAGTTTATTCATTGCTAGGGATATGATATAAGAATACTATTCATTTTCATTCCTTAATGGTTTATGTTTTGATGGAATGATGATTATCACATCCATTCCTCATCCACGAGTTAATTTATTTTCTGTCATTCTTATTTTAATAGGTTATTCATTAATGAGATGATTATGAGACATAAATATTTTATATAGAAAATGGTATGAAGAAATGATTTGGATACCCATTTTATTACATGGGTGATGTTACAGTGATTTTTTATAATATTCTAAAACACATACATATGTTTTTATTTTGTGTTGGATAGGACATATAACTACCACCAATGAAATGGGTAGTAATGGTTTACTCAAGAGTATATATGTTATGAATGAAACTAGTTATATGTTCCAAATTCAATGTTTGAACCAGATTAAATATTCACAGTGTTATGAATGAAGCTAGTTTTATGTCCATATATTTTTGCATGAACCACATTACACTTCATAATATTATAAGTGAACCTTATTATGTGTTCACAATGTTATGCATGAACCAAATTACATGTTCACCATGTAATGAATTGACTGAAAATTAATTTTTTTATTATCATAAACACTTTTATGGAAAAAGTGAGAAACCCCAAGTTCATCCAGGACACACATTAAAGGAAAAAACATAGTTGTTAAAGTAAAACATTCCCTATTAGCCTCCATATCCCTAACAAGTTTCCAGGAAAGGGAAGATATTAGTGTTGCTGGTGCATCATCAAGCAGGTCATCAAAGTGAGACGCCATCTTGTCCCACAGTTGCATGTATTCCTTCTATGTGATATTCTCTTCATTGAAACTTCTTACTAAAATTAGATTATGTTTTTCTAACCACTCTCTTTGTTCACGGTTAGTATCCACCCGAATAGGCCTTCCCATCATCTTCTCCGCATCCTCTGTAGAGGCATTAATCACCATAGATTTTTCTTTTATATCTTCTTCGGAATGCAATATAAATTCCAAATGAATTACCACATACTGGTCCCCCCAAAGGAAGGTTTCCCCACAACCCCCCTCCTCCAAATGAATCCACGTTCCAACAGAATTGGAAATTCTCCTCTTCTCTTTTCCTTTTTCATTTTTAGCAGATCATGTCTCCATATTTAATGGAAAATACGAGTAATCCTTTCATCCTTTCTTACTGCCTTGCCGCTCGTTCCTCATCCATTGGACGTAGAGATCTTTGTCATGCACTTCTTAATCACTGTATTCAGCAGCCTAGCTAGATGAATCTTCATCATAATCCTCCCTAGAAAGATCATCCTCATGAATGAAACCTTCAACCCCCAATCCAGCAAAGTAATTATCCAGCATAATAGCAGGATACACATTGCTTAAGCTTGATCTGTTTATAACCTCAGTCTGTTGAATATGATCTTTACTAGAAGGACCCATACCCGTAAGAAAAATCTTGTCATACGAATAATCTTTTATGTCCTCAACATTACCCTCTTCCTGTACAAGCTTGTTGGTGTCTAAACATGCAACAGTGTTGTGGTTATGGACACCGTCTTGGACTGGGCCCTTGTCTGCATGTTGATTGTTTACCCCCGATGTAGAAGCAATCTAGTTTGGAGTGATATGGGGTTCATTTGACACCCCTTCCATCCAAACAACAATATCCTTCATAGAGAGACTCCTACCTTGAGCTTGAGGTAACTGCACGGAGGGTTCTTCCATTCGCTTTTCCACTATTTTACCCATGTCACGGTCCCTCTAGCCCTCATTGATCCAATCAAACACCCCAATCACAGAGGGTTCCTCCACCTGTTTGGCCACTAGTTTACTCTACACCACATTGCTCTCTAATTGATTGGCTTGTTCCACATCGTCTCTTTTCTTCACCTATACTGCATCCTTCCCCTGGTGAACACCCTGCCTACAATTGGTGACCAAGTGACCCAGATGACATGAAGATGAGCAGAAATCCACCCAATTGTCAATGATCATCGGTTGTTTACACCGTACCTCCTCACTGGAATCAATCCACGCAGACTCAAATGGTGTCCTTAAAGCGTAAACCTCCACACACATACATGGGTTGATCGGATGGAACAAGGAAGCAGTATGCGAATCAACGTAGAGAAAACTACCCACTAAATTCCCTAACATACGTAAGATTTCAGGATTTTGGAAAGGGAGAGGTAATTGAGGTAGAATTACCCAAATTGGAATTGTTGGAGAGTCATGATTCAAGTATAGATTGTATCCCCACCAGAACATATAGAAGCCACAGCTGCCGCATTTCCTAGGAGCACCTGACAGCCCACGAACGAAATCCTCCAATGAAGAGCATCGCACCATCAAATGTATTTTATCCGGAATCCCGACATCCATTCATTCATGGAGATTCCAAGATTGGAATAAAAACTTGTCAAAGGCATCCACCGAAAGCCATTTGTTCTTGAATATTGAATCCAAGGTTAGGTTAATGAGGCTCTCTACCTCTATGAACTCTGAAACTGAAAGTGGAATCACCGGATCTCCTTCCCAAATTCCAGGGACCTTTGGGCCTAGATTGATCTCTGGAAAGATCGTAATTGAAACAGGGTCAGTGAAGGGGTGGATGTCGCGCCGCCGGCCGATAGGAGGAAGTCGTAGATCCTCCCCCCTCCCGCCAGCTGGTGGTGGAGGGGGGGACACTGTCATCCCCAATAATATTTAGACCATGTAATGAACTGTCATTTTAGCTTGTCCATAAGTTTATTTGTGTGACTTATTAAATGTTCACAATGTCATGCATGAACATGTATATATGTTCCCAATGTTACGCATGGTATTGGATTCATGTCCATATGTTTTTGCGAGGGCCAGATTTTGGGTACTAAATTTAATTATTAAACATGATTCTACTTATACATGTAAAAAATTTATAAGATCAATTCTATTGAAAATTTAATTAATTTTTCCTATGATATTAATTCGTGGTCTTTGTTCTTGATTTCATTATGAGTTATTTTTATGAACTTATAGTCTTTATTATATGATTATTGTTCTTGATATTTGAGTTGTAGGGTATGAAATTATAATTATATGATCACGTTCGAATACCCCTAAGATCATTTTTATGCTTAAATGTATCCATTTTTAACCATACATAGAATTTACCTCAAATATTTTTCTATAATTTACCATGTCATAATGATATGTATTCTTTATGATTTGTAAAATAAGGGTTCCTGTGATGGATAACCTAGTGGGGGATTATGTATCCCCCTTAGGTACAATTGCTTACGAATCTAATGTCACATAAATAATCTGTTAATTGGGCGTCAATTTGTAAAATGTATTATGTATTCAAAAAATGATGTAATGCTATTATATTAATATTAAGGGTGAAAATACATATTGTTTCATATGAACTGAGGTACCATAACATCTAGAATTTCTTAATTCTAAGGCCTGTGTATTAAATCTTTATTCATTGTTGGGTATTTTTTTTTAATTTCTGAGATCAGCTATTTTCAATCCACCATATATTCCCTCATCACATTCAAACAAAATTAAGGGAGGAGGACTATTGTTATCCAATTTGTCTCTCTCCAATCAAAGACTTTTTTGGTGATTTTTATTTCAATTCATTTTAATTCTTCATCCCCTCTTTTTCTTTTTTTCTTCAAACTATGTTATTTTCTATTTTTTTAATGTTTTCTTTCGGTTTTGAGAGGCTAATTCATCATCGGTTTGTTGGAATCATTCTTATTCATGGGGAATTTAGCTTCATCATATAGTGGAGGCCTCATAATGAATTTTTATGACCTACCTCACTATTCACCATCATTTATGTCTCTATATATGATTTTGTAGGGTTTTTGATGATTTTGGGTTTAATTTTCCTTCAGATTAAGAGGAATAATTGGGGTTTATACACGACCATGGTTTTGGACTATGTGGAAATTTTACTACACTTTATTTCTTATGGTTTCATTATTGTTATATTGTCATAAATATTATGTATTTATATTATCATTTGGAATTTTTAATTTTTAATATATTTATTAAAGGATGTTTATTGGTTATTTACGTGTTTTTCGACCTAGAAAACGTAACTATGAAATTTCTTCTATCTTTGGGTCATCATATGTGGTAGGATTATTTATGTATAACTTTGAAAACATTTTCCATTGATTTATTTCATGTTTTTGAACCATGTTTTTACTCTGTAAAAATTACAAGATTTGTGTTTATATATCATTTAAATATTATTATGTTTAACCATATTTTCCTATAACTAATGATATATATTAAGTTTATTTTTATTACTCTTATTACTATATAAATTTGGAATCACATTTTTTTGTTAAAATATGATAATTTTTATTTTAAAATGAATTCATTTAGAAAAAGATGTGTTCTGTTTGTCAAAATATTTAATGGAAAGGTTCTTATGTTTTAATAAAATGGTTTCTTAAATAAGGATGGGTTTTAATTTATTTTTTCATGTATTTTAAATATTTTATATTATTATTAGTTAATATTTACTGATATTTGCGGTTTAATGAAATTCAATTGTGTCTTTAATAAGAATTCAATATTTTGAAAATTTTCAATGTAATGTTTGATGGAATGGTATGGAAGAAATGAATTAATAAATATGTTCTTAATAGATATTCTTTATGTTCTCGTTAAAACATTATAAAATAAGTTTTCTGATATTAATATTTTCTAGAACTGATACCCACCAGATTTATTATATTGAGAGTTAATTGTTACCCAGAATAAGGGACATATTTTAATGGTTTTATTCTTGGATAAAAATTAAACCTTGTTTAACACAGAAATAATGATTTTTTATCAATCATTCAATGAAATTCATTAATATGTATTTGATTTTTTATTCATTTAAAATTCTTTGCAATCCGTTTTTCTTGGGTAGGGAATACTAAAATAATGGTATGCCCCTTTAGAATAGTTATGAGAATTTTTATGTCATGTTATGTAATGTTATATTTATTCCAAAGATTTTAGTGAAGTAATTTAATAATATTCTTAATATATGAGGGTATCAATCCAATTGATGGAGTAATATTCATGCTTGTTAATGGAATCAACCCAATAAGTGAATTGATATTACTAAGTGGGTATAATAAATTGATTCATTAGGGGTTCACCAATTATAAAAAATATTTCATTTCTTCATTTTAGTAGTGTTACTACAATTCATATTTGATTTCTTTTTTAAATTTTATTTTTAATCATTTTATTCTATTTAATTTTATATAATATAAAATTTGTTTTATTAAAATGTTGTTATTTTCATATGTTTCTTGTTTTTTTTCTAAAAACCAATTGGACAATATTGGTGGTTATTTTTCATGAATTATTTATGTTTTCCTCACTTTTTGGATTTTAATATGAGCATATTTTATTTTGTAACCCAATACATATCTAATTAAATTATTACAAATATATAAATAATTTAGAAGGATACTTTAAAAATAAAGAATATTCCTTTTATAAGAAAAAATTAAGTTAACTTCTTCGTATGTTATTAATTGATTTAATATGGGAAGAAAAAACCGATTGATTAGTTTTTACTTGAAAGTATTTAAATGATGGTATCTTGTGACATCATTCTAATAAATTTTATACTTAAATTCTATTTTTTATTTGGAATATACAACAAATAAGAATTAATTTTAAAGGCTTATATATGGACTGTATATAGGGTACTTACCAGTCTCTATCCTTACCCCTATATATTTCAGGTCCAACATTGTTGCTAATGGAATAGAGTTTGGTATTTTATTTTCATATTTATTTTTGATGTGGTGCATGAAAAAGATGATTTTGTTGAAATATAGTTGCATGAGAACATATATTTTGTAATATTTTGGTATTATATTTATCTGATGAATCATTCCATAACGAATGTATCTTTAAATTTATTAATATTATTCTTGTGAAGCTTTATTTTTTAATTAATTGGATAATATTTATATTATACCATGTTTGGGATTGTTTAATATTTGAATTGGGTATTTTTATTCTCAAATCATAAAATGCAGGGAGTGTTCATGTTAGATTTCCATGTTGAAATATTATGTTCTTTTTTTTATCTTGATGAATCATTTCCAATTTTATATATTTGATTCCCATGAATTTGTTTCAAGCCTATGTGTATTGGGAACACACATTGGTCCTAGCCATGGGATAACTCAGTTACCTGAAACAATGGGGGATCGATATGGTTTATAATCCATGTATAACTATTTATAACCATAGTAGTCTATTGGTTGACCCAAATGATGTGTATCCACTTCGTGATTTAATCTATAAATTTATCTTTTGTTAATGAAAATTGCTCTTAATGGTGTTTTAGGATATTATTTACTTGTTATATATGACAGGTGACATGGCGTTATTTAATTTTATAATTCATATATCTTCCAGTATATCTAGTTGAAAAATCATGGGATAATTAACAATGGTCATGACACCTTACTCAAATTATAGAGGGTCATCAATAATTTTTTATTTTTCATATTCATCTTATATATATTTTACTATTTGAATTATAATATGAATGGGAAATTGGATATCTATTGGACAGTACATGGGATATTTATTATTTCCAAAAAAATAATGTACTTATTCTAAATGGATGGGATCATCCATCATAACTGACACCATTACTATAGATGAAAATATCCACAACACCCATGCCCCTGTTTTTCTCATGGGGTTCATATCCACTTGGTCAAAGATTCATGTTTGGGCAAACTAAATATCAGTCAGACAAACACATAGGTAAAGATTAATAGTGTAAGGTACACATTGGAGGATTGTGTAGTGGAATGTTCATTAGGTTGTTTAAATTTATCCAATTAGATATCCATCTTGTATTAAAAGATATTGGATGATTTTTTTCTAATATGTAAATAGTATGACCGAATGAGCATACATATCATGAGTTTTCACCCCAATTCAGCTTATTGGAAATACATAGTCTTATTCATGCTCACTCCATGAACTGATGGGATAAATTTGAAAATAATTAATGTATATGTATATCAGGCTCTTACAGTCCCCATTATTGGTAAATTCATTTATAAGTTGATATTTTATTATGTAAATGGGGGAATTGTCATCATAAAATAATATATGTTACCCACTAATAGAAAACATCAATCATTAGTGGTATAACGAGGGAAATAAAATAAATAAATATATATCCTTAGCCATTCCAGTAAGATGTTGAATGCTATGTCTCTAAAGACAACTAGAAACTCAATATCATAAATGAAATACCCAAATATGACAATCATATTGATAATATCAATATGCATTATTTCATAATTTATACATATGGATTTCATAGTTTTAAGGGGAATAATCACCTTTATTATAACATGAGATCTTGAGGTATAGAGTCAGGATGGAATAAATATTGAGGTAATGAGTAATGAGGGATTGTAAGGAATCAATATAATCTATATTTTTTAATATGTATATCTGTCTAGCATTATAAGTTATATATTCATTCTAGTATTTATATATATATGAGATTACTATGTGGAAATATATAGTTCCAATTACTAGGTTTTATGTATCAGGTGTAGTGATTTCTACCCTAAATTCATGAAGGATTAAAAGGTCCAATATAAGTACTTCCCTAATAATTTTTGACATTTAAATGGAATTGATGAATTCTAGTCTTGTCTCGATGACATAAAAATATTATTAGATGTCATATTTCTGGAATAGGGGCTAATTCTTCCTTTTATGGTTTTTTTGTTGAATTATACTTTTCAGGTAGAATTAGGATACCTTTTTTTGATCCATGCCATGATTGAAATTTGGAGAATTATTTTTGTGGTTGGATGAACTATTCTTCAAGAACCTCAGAATCAAATAGACAATAATATGACCTCTAGTCAATTCCATAGTATAATTATATCTAAATGACATATAGAAAACTATTGACTATTTTTTCCATGTTAATATATTTAGAGTTACTCTAAATATATTTTATATGAATATATATCCTTAGTTGAAGCAATTACTACATTATAAGTTCCACTGCATTCGTTGTCTTTCTAAACCACCTTATTATTCGCAATCTCTCCCATGATATTGGGTGGTGAACTTGGGTATATCTTCATATTCATCATTGTTGACATTGTTTTTCTATTGGATAATATTTATGGAAGATTATTTGACACATCATATTATACGGATAACATTTGATGGGGGTGGTTACCATTTTTTTTGTTTGGCGGGATGATGCCCATCCTCCTAGTGGTGGGGGAATGATATCCGAGAGAGTCTAAAATAACCTGTGTACCAAAAAAGAATATTCTTTTCATGAAATTAATATTTTGTATAGTTTCATCAAATCTTTGATCATTATAAAAATGGTGATGTAATCTCAAATACCATGGGTGTAATTTCATTCATAACTACATTGTTTAGTTTGACGTTGGGTTTATTATGAGCTTGGATAATTGATTCCATAGCCATATAATCATCAAATTATTGAACATTGTTATCTTGGACATGTTTCTATTGTTATTATACTTCTTGAGAGGAATGAGTGATGAATACCACTAGGGTTGGGGTTTTTCCTTACACGACAATCATATATTCAACAATATTCTAGAGTATATCCTTAAAGATATTGAAATTGAGGATATTGTGTCCCAATATCTAATTGAAGGAAAATTAGTCTATAAGATCATTTAATATAGCTTCATTATGTTCCCTCATCTATGATGGATTCAATATGATTTTATCCACTATAGTGATAAAATACCATAGAACCGATTCTCTTTCGATGGTGTACACATTAGTCTTTTGATCTTTAGACATCATATATTATTTCTCCATCTTATTCACATCATGAGGGTGTCACAACTATTGTTTTTTATTATAATAAGGAACTTTATTTTACTAATTATCACATAACAACTAGATATAAAATTGGCATTAGGTTGGGAATGATTGTTTTGACCTTTATTTTGATGGGTTTATTCCCTTATAATAATAGTTTAATCTATTATTAGGGCATTGAGTGCTAAATAAAATCTTATAAATATATTTATACATATGAAAACCCTCAAAAGGTTGCATGATAATCCAAATGGAATTCAAATTCCTGAAAATCCTCTTAGAGAAATTATATACAAATCTCAACTATCTACACATGTATCTATTTAATATTATATGAATAAGATATTTTCTTTAACAAAAGGATGAATTTGATGCCCTCTTTATTTAACAAAAAATATAATTCATGAGAAAATGAAATTTTCTTCCTCATAATAGGTTATCATTAGTAATGTAAGTCCATTTATGTTTCGACCATGTTTAATGTGGACTCTCAAGATGGTTTACTATAATTATGAAGCATTTACCCCTCTATTATCTACATGGAAGACTAGTGTTCAAAAAATTAATGTTTCATAGGTGTTACCATCATGAGTCCACAATGGGATAGAATGGTGTGGGATGGTTTTATAGTTCCATTGTTGTATTAAATAATGGCTGTGATGAATTTTAGAAATTGATTAATGCAGGAGTAAGGTCAACCAGTTCACGAAATATGTTAAATTATAATTGTATCATAGAGTGTCACCCTTATATTCCTTCCATAAGACTTTTAAGGGATTAAAAGAATTCAATGAGTTTTTGTGGGATTATTTTGAGCATAATTTCACGAGTGGTGGTTGTGGTAAGAGATTAATATTTTGATATCACTAATATCTACATTTTATTTCTGGACTAATTAGTTGTAGGAAATATTTCCTCAAATTGTGCTGATTATTAACCCATGGAAGGAGATTAGGTTTAGTAGTAAACCTATGTAGTATGGTAAACTAAACATCATTTCATGTAAGATGTTATATGGATATAAGCTATTCTAATTGGTTATGTGGTAGATAATTATTATTATATATTTATGATAAAATTGAAGATTATTTTTGGGATTTTAAAGAAAATATATTATTACCTTTGTATAATTATGAAATTATTTCTCTCAATATATTTAAAAAGACTTCATATTGGGAAAATAATTCCTTAGAAAAAAAATATTCCCTGCATTAGGTCTTGTGTAGGATATATCCAAGACAATTCCATTTATCCTTTGATAAATCCAACATGTCTTGTGATATAAGAATATTTGGAAGAACCCATTTATCTTGCTTCTAGCATCATTTTTTGGTGTGAAATCCTTATATACATGTTTTAATGAGAAATTGTTTTTGAGCATATGTTTTCTAAATTTATTATTTTTTGTTAGTTTCATGTACCATGTTATCTAAGGGTATAACATCAATGAAATTTAATAATGATTATCATGTATTGGGGAACACATCCTCAGGACATTTTTATGTGTAATTTTCATCCCATGAACATATATCATGGTGGTGGGGTCATAGACTGGATTTATTTTTTAAAATCTAAGTAGGTTTCATTGACTTATTCCCTCAATGAGATTCCAACTTCCCTCTTAAATATTCCCATAGAAATGTTTTTTAGATGGTAATTCTATGGGATTATTCAAAGAATTTTATTTAGGATGCCCCCAATGTGGAAGATGGATCATTAATTAGGATGAACCATAATGGTGTTTCCTTTAACATCTCTCACAATATAGAAAACAATGACTTCCTTATAAGATAGGGATGGGGGTAATAAGTCACCTTGACTTAAAGTCTTGGTTTTAATTTCTCAAATATTATCAAACAATAAACAATCTATTGATATGATTATACTAGGAGAAGTGGTGGTGGAAAACATTCTGATAACCCTGTGAAATTTGATTTCACCCCAAATGTAATTGAGTTAACTGTTGTCACATCTTTACTAATTCTTCAAGTGTCTATTCATACGTTTTTTTAGTCAATCTATTATTCATGGTTGGATCATCATTGTATCCAGGATTTACGTTATATTTTTGAATACACAACACTCACATGGGAGGCCTATTTTAAAGTAATGGTTGAGGGCATGGTCTGAATGAAATGAATTAATAATTATGTTCTCAATAGATATTCTATATGTTCTCATTAAAATATTATAAAATAAGTTTTTTGATATTACTATTTTTTAAAACTGATACCCACCAGATTTCTTATATTGAGATTTTATTGTTACCCAGAATAAGGGACATATTTTAATGGTTTTATTCTTGGATAACAATTAAACCTAGTTTACCATGAAAATAATGAATTTTTTTATCAAATATTAAATGAAATTCATTAATATATATGTGGTTATTTATTTATTAAAAATTCTTTGCAATACTATGTTCTTGGGTAAGGAATACTATACTAATGGTAGGTCCCTTTACATATTTTATGAAAATTTTTATTTCAAGTTAACTAATGTTTTATTTATTCCAAAAATTCTAGTGAATTAATTTAACAATATTCTTAATAGATGAGGGTATCACTCCAACGGATTGAGTAATATTCATTCTTGTTAATGGAATCAACCCAATAAGTGAAGTGATATTACTAAGTGGATATAAAAAATTGATTCATTATGGGTTCACCAATTATAAGAAATATTTTATTTCTTCATTTTAGTAGTGTCACTACAATTCATATTTGATTACTTTTTAAAATTTTATTTTTTATCATTATATTCTATTTAATTATATATACAATAAAATTTGTTTTATTGAAATGTTTTTATTTTCCTATGTTTCCTGTTTTTTTCTAAAAACTAATTTGATAGTATTGCTGGTTATTTTTCATGAATTATTTATGTTTTCCTCATTAGTGGGATTTTAATATGAGAATATTTTATTTTTTAACCCATTACTTATCTAATTAAATTATTACAAATATATAAATAATTTGGAAGGGTATTTTAAAAGGAAGGAATATTTCTTTATAAGACGAAATTAATTTAACTTCTTTGTTTTTTTTAATTGATTTAAAATGGGAACTAAAAAACGATTGATTAGTATTTACTCAAAAAGATTTAAATGATGGTATCTTGTGACATCATTCTAATAAATTTTATACTAACATTCTATTTTTTATTTGGAAAATACAACAAATAAGAATTAATTTTAAAGACTTATATATGGAGTGTATATAGGGCACTTACCAGTATCTACCATTTCCCCTATATATTTCAGGTCCAATATTGTTGCTAATGGAATAAAATTTGGTATTTTATTTTCTTATTTATTTTTGACTTGGTGAATGAAAAATATTATTTTCTTGAAATATAGTTTCATGAGATCATATATTTTATTTTATTTTGGTATTATATTTATCTGATGAATCATTCCATAATGAATCTATCTTTAAATTTATCAATATTATTCTGGTGAAGATTTATTTTTTAACTAATTAGATAATATTTATATTATACCATGTTTTGGATTGGTTAATAATTGAATTGGGTATTTTTATTATCTAATCATAAAATGCAGGGAGTGTTCATGTTGGATTTCATGGTTGAAATAATATGTTCCTTATGTTTTACCATGATGAATCATTTCTAATTGTATATATTTGATTCCCTGGAACTTTTAATCCAGCCTATGTGTATTGGGAACACACATTGGTCCTAGCCATGTGATAACTCAGTTACCTGAATCAATGTGGGATCAATATGGTTTATAATCCATGTATAACTATTTATAACCACAGTAGTCTATGGGTTGTCCCAAATGATGTGTATCCACTTCATGATTTAATCTATAAATTTATCTTTTGTTTAATGAAAATGGATCTTAATATTGTTTTTAGGAAGTGATTTACTTGTTATATATGAGTGTTGACATTGCAGTATTTAATTTTATAATTCATATATCTTCCACTATATCTAGTTGAAGAAACATGTGATAATTAAAAATTGTCATGACACCTTACTCAAATTATAGAGGGTCATCACTAATTTTTTATTTTTTATATTCAACTTATTATACTATTTTATTATTTGAATTATAATATGAATGGGAAATTGGATATCTATTGGACAATACATGGGATATTTATTATTTCCAAAAAAATAATGTTCTTATTCTAAATGGTTGGGATCATCCATCAATACTGATACCATTACTATAGATGAAAATATCCACAACACCCATGCACCTGTTTTTCTCATGGGGTTCATATCCACTTTGTCAATGATTCATGTTTGGGCCAACAGAATATCAGTCAGATGAACGTATAGGTAATGATTTATAGTGTCAGGTACACATAGGAGGATTGTGTAGTGGAATGTTCTTTAGGTTGTTGAAATTTATCCAATTAGATATCCTTCATCTATTAAAAGATATTGGATGATTTTTTTCTAATATTTAAATCGTATGACCCAATGATCATACATATCCTATGTTTTCACCCCAATTAAGCTTATTGGACATACCTAGTCTTATTCAAGATCATTCCATGAACTGATGTGATAAATTTGAAAACAATTAAGGTTATATATCTTTGTATCTTATATTCCCCGTTATTGATAAATTCATTTTTAAGTTGATATTTTATAAACTCAATGGAGGAATTGTCATCATACAATAATATATGTTACTCACTAATAGAAAACATCAATCATTAGTGGTATAAAGAGGGAAATAAAATAAATAAATATATATACATATCCATTCTAGTTATATGTTGAATGCTATTTCTCCGAGGACGACTAGGAACTCAATGTCATAAATGAAATTCCCAAATATGACCATCATATTGATCATATCAATATGTATTTTTTCAAAATTTATACATATGGATTTCATTGTTTTAAGGGGAATAATCACCATAATTATAACCTAAGATCTTGAGGTATTGAGTCAGGATTGAATAAATCTTGAGGTGATGAGTAATGAGGGATTGTAAGGAATCAATATAATCTATAATTTTTAATACGGATAAGGGTCTTGCATTATAAGTTATAAATTTATTCTAGTATTTATCTATATATGATATTACTATGTGGAAATATATAGTTACAATAAATTGGTTTTATATATCAGGTGCAGGGATTTCTACCAAAAATTCATGAGGGATTAAAAGGTTCAATATAAGTACTTCCCTAATAATTTTTGACATTTAAATGGAATCGATGAATTATAGTCTTCTCTGGATGACATAAAAATCTTATTAGATGTCATATATCTGGAATAAGAGCTAATTCTTCCTTTGATGATTTTCTTGTTGGATTAAACTATTCAGGTAGAATTAGGAGACCTTTTTTTGATCCATCCCATGATTGAAATTTGGATAATTAATTTTGTGGTTGAATGAACTATTCTTCATGCACCTTAGAATCAAATAGACAATAATATGTCCTCTAGTCAGTTCAATAGTATAATTATATCTAAATGATACATAGATAATTATTGTTTTTTCCTGTTAATATATTTAGAGTTCTTATAAATATATTTTATAGGAATATATATATCATTAGTTGAAGTAATTACTAAATTATAAGGTTCACCACATTCCTTGACTTTCTAAACCACCAAATTATTCACAATCTCTCCCATGATAGTGGGTGGTGAACTTTGATATATCTTCATATTCATCATTGTGGATTATGTTTTTCTATTGGATAATATTGAAAGAATATTATTCGACACATCATCTTATATGAATAACATTTGATGGGGTGGTTACCATTTTTTCGTTTGGTGGGATGATGCCCATCCTCCTAGTTGTGGGGGAATGATATCCGAGAGAGTCGAAAATGACCTATGTACCAAAAAAGAATATTCTTTTCATGAAATTAATATCTTGGATAGTTTCATCGAATCGTAGATCATTATAAAAGTGGTGATGTAATCTCAAATACAGTGGGTGTAATTTCATGCATAACTACTTTGTTTAGTTTGACGTTGGGTTTGTTATGAGCTTGGATAATTTATTTCATAGCTATATAATCATCATATTATTGAACATTGTTATCTTGGACATTTTTATACTGGTATTATACTCCTTGAGAGGAATGAGTGATGAATACCACTAGGGTTTGGGTTTTTCCTTACACGACCATCATAGATTCAACAATATTCTAGAGTATATCCTTAAAGATATTGAAATTGAGGATATTGTGTCCCAATATATATTTGAAGGAAAATTAGTCTAGAAGATAATTTAATATAGCTTCATTATGTTTCCTCATATATGATGGATTCAATATGATTTTATCCACTATAGTGATAAAATACCGTAGAACCGCTTTCTATGGTGTACACTTTATTATTTTGATCTTCAGACATCAGAAATCATTTCTCCATCTTATTCACATCGTGAGGGTGTCAGTACTATTGTTTTTTATCAGGTGAAGGAACATTGTTATACTAATTAACACATAATAACTAGATATAAAAATGGCACTAGCTTGGGCATGATAGTTTTGACCTTTATTTTGATGGGTTTATTCCCTTATACTAATAGCTTAATCCATGATTAGGACATTGAGTGCTAAATAAAATCTTATAAATATGTTTCTACATATGAAAAACCTCAAAAGGTTTCTTAATAATCCAAAGGGAATTCATATTCTTGAAAATATTTTTAATGATATTCTATACAAATCTCAAGTATCTACTCATGTATCTATTTCATTTTATGTGAATAGGATATTTTCTTTTACAATAAGATGAATTTTATACCCTATATATTTAATAATATATATAATTCACAAGAAAATGAAATTATTTTCCTCCTAATATGGAAACATTAGTAATGTAATTTTTTTAGGTTTCGGCCAAGTTTAATGTGGACTCTCAAGATGGTTTACTATAATTATGAAACATTTACCCCTCTATTGTCTACATGGAAGACTAGAGTTCAAAAAATTAATGTTGCTTAGGTGTTACCATCATGAGTCCACAATGAGATATAATGGTGTGGGATGATTTTAGAGTTCCATTGTTGTATTAAATAATGGTTTTGATGAATTCCAAAAATTGATTAGTGCTGGAGTATGGTCAACCAGTTCTAGAAATATGTTAAATTCTTATTGTATCATAGAGTGTCACCCTTTCATTCCTTCCATAATACTTTTAAGGGATTAAAATAATTCAATGAGTTTTGGTGGGATTATTTATAGCATAATTTCATGATTGTTGGTTGTGGTAAGAGATTAATAATTTGATATCACTAATATCTAAATTTTATTTCTGGGCTGATTAGATATAGGAAATATTTCCTCAAATTGTGCTGATTATTAACCCATGGAAGGACATTATGTTTAGTAGAAATCTTATGTAGTATAGTATACTAGAAAACATTTCATGTATAATGTTATATGCATAGAATCTATTCTAATTAGTTTTGTGATAGATTATTATTATTATATATATAAGATAAAATTGAAGAATATTATTGGGAGTTTAACTAAAAAATAATATTACCTTTGTATAATAATGAAAATATTTCTCTCAATATATCTAAATAGAATTTATATTGGGAAAATCATTCCATAGAATAAAAATTTTTTTCCACATTACGTCTTAGGTATGATATATCTATGATAATTCCATTTATCCTTTGATAAATCCAACATGGCATGTGATATAAGAATATTTGGAATAACCCATTTATCTTGCATCTAGCATCAATTTTTTGTGTTAAATACTTCTTTACATGATTTAGTGAGAAATGTGTTTTGAGCTTATTTTTTCTAAATGTATTATTTTGTGTTAGGTTCATGTACCATGTTATCTATGGGTATAAAATCAAAGAAATTTAATAATGATTATCACGTATTGGGGAACACATCCTCAGGACATTTTTATGTGTAATTTTCATCCCATGAACATATATCATGGGGGGTGGTCATATACATGATTAATTTTTTAAGTATATGTAGGTTTCATTGACTTATGTCCTCAATGATATTCCAACTTCCCTCTTCAATATTCCCATAGAAATGTTTTTTGTTTGATAATTATATGGGATTATTCAGTGAATTTTATTTAGGATGCTCCCAATGTGGAAGATGGATCATTAATTAAGATGAACCATAATGGTGTTTCCTATAATGTCTCTCACAATCTAGAAAACAATGACTTCCTTATAAGATAGGGATGGGGGTAATAAGTCACCTTGACCAATAGTCTTGGTTTTCATTTCTCCACTAATATCAAATAATAAACAATCTATTTATATGATTACACTAGGGGAAGTGGTGGTGGAAAATGTTTTGATAACCCTGTGGGATTTGATTTCACCCCAAATGTAATTGAGTTAGCTGTTGTCACATAGTTACTGATTATTCAAGTCTCTATTTAGACATTTTTAGGTGAATCTATTATACTTGTTTGGATCATCATTATATCCAGGAAATTAATTATATTTTTGAAAATGATACACTCACATGGGAGGCCTATTTTAACCTCTTAGTAGCATTATATAGATATACTTCAATAACTCATTCCAAATAGATATACCACTTATAGACATTGAGAATAGTTAGTATTTACTACAAATACAAACTATTATAGATGTACCATGGTCTCGAGACATTTAATAAACAAATAAAATTGAAATTATCCTTCAGTAATAGTAATTATTAGCCAAATAATTTTGTCATAATCATATCAACCCTACAAAATAATACAAAATTTTTATGGAGCATCAATGATTATCTAGTAAAATATGTTATACTATTAAGCTAGGTATCATTGAGGGATTTGTCTTATCTTCCAGAATTCAGGTTTTGGGCCAATTAAAATAATTTCTTGGTGAATTGTACTAAAATTATCCTATATTTCCTTTAGTTAATTGAAATATCCCTCACAATACATTCATCTAACCTTAAGATAGAAAATATTATATTAGAAGTTATAATATAGATAGGACATTCATTCATATATCATTGTATTTTGTATATTTTAGTGGGGAGTGGCGTTAGGCCATAACATGATAAGTATGATATCTTTATCCAATTAATTCCATAAGATAATATAGTTCTCATCATCTTATAAAAATGATTCATTGACAATATCCAACTATAAATTCACTTTTTTACAACTATATCAAGTGTATTGGGACTATTGATAATATATTTAGTTGTATTAATGGGTGAGAAATCTATAATAGTTTGAAACACTAACACTTTTTTATATTATCTTTGGACAATGATGAAATGATTTCATTTAGTGTTGAGTTACTTGGTGTCATTGGAGTTGATCACATCCTTGTTATCCACCATAGGTGTAAATAAAATAATAGGTAAATGTGAAAACAATAAAAAATTTCCCTCACTATAAATTTTGTTCTTTCTCCTATGCATGGTAATACTAGAACCAAAACATGTGTTGTAAAACCATCTCAAAGAATATACTAATATAAAATATACCCTAACACAAATAGTAATGAAATATGAAATGATTTTAATTTTATACCATTAGTATCCATACATGTGGTTCTACTGATTACTTGGAATGAGATTCTCTAATAAAACATTTTACACCACAACCTGGTTTTCCACTCAAACAATACTCTTGACTAGTTCACCACTAGGCCTTTGGGGAGCCACCTCATACATGAAATTATTTCAACTAGGATAGAGGGGGTATGTAGTTGATAGTGGAAATAATATACCCTCTGGCGATGATGATAATAATAATGGTCTTTATGTATATAACATAGTGGAATAGAGGACCTAAACACTAGAACAATATTATTCCATAGTAGATGAAAAAGTATAAATAGTAGAATAATAATTATAAATAGAGTAATTAATTTATAAATTAAACAAACATACCTTTTTCAGAATAAAACACCAATAGAAGAATCATGCATACCATTATATTCATATATGACAACATATAAGAAGTATTTTCTATGGGCGAACACTAGTACATACATGTAATATGCATGATGATTTTAAAAAAGACAAAAACTAAACTCTAGATTGTATAATAACCTCCATGCTCCATTTTTATTCATCACATGTTAATCAATATGACATGATCACTATAGTCTCGTACATGAGCCTGAACCCTTACCTAATTGATAAATCATTTACTCTTTACATATTCCTAAGGAACCATGTAGGATTTGGAAAGAATCTTTATAGGCCACTGCTAACATTATATAATAATAAAATTGTAGAAAATTACCTATTGTAATTATAAATAAATAGAACATAATTGTTATATAATTAACCATATTCTCTTGTGATCAACATCAATAAGGATGAAATCAATTTTTTCAAATATTTCTAGTGACCATGTAACACTAGATGAACATATATAATACAACACATGTCTACATATGTATAACCATAGTTGAAAGTGTCCTTTGTATACATCCCTGGGAATCCCCTTGAACCAAACTAAAAAAATCACCATCGTATGGATGTCCTACATATGAGGGATTTTTTTCCTTCAATATAAACATTTTCAGTTCGACATCTGATGTCTAGAGGAACGTTGAAATATGAACACCCAAAAAAATTGCCTAATGTATTCAATATAAACAGTTCCTTATCCTAGAACTGAGGGAATAATCTATTTAAACTAATGAATACCCACTATCCATGTATATTTATATGTTAAGGACCTCCATCCATATTAATGGTCAACACCATCCAAATATGCTCCTAAAGAAGGCCTTTACCCACATAAGTGGTCAACACCACCCCATATTTTGAGTTATATATCTATGCACAACACTCCAACACCGTGTTGGCCAATATGGTGAGCATTAATCCAAAATATAGTAGCTAAGAAATAACCTCCCTACACCTTCTTCACCTTTGACAGAGTCACTCAACTTGATGGTCAACACCATATCAGGTCCTGAGCCATGCCCTAAATCTTGATGACCTCATAACCTAAATTTAATGATAAAATTTCCCATATTCTAATAAATGTAATATGTTGAATTTGGGCCTTACCCAAACCAATGAACCATGTCGCCTCATTCATGTGGAAATTTTTTCTTAATCCTGAGGTATTTCATGTCACATATTGATTGAAATCATCCAATTTATTATAAATAATATATTTTAAATTAAATCAAATAACACCCACATTATATTACCATTTGATCTAAAGACTCTCACTAGAATAAGTCAATTTTTATTCATGAGGAGTTATCCTAAAGCCATATCACATGATCATTATTTTTAATTTACCAGAATTAATTCAATTTCTAGGGTCTTTCTTATACAGCCGCGTGTCACGTTCAAGAACACACTCCTCATAGAACAAAGAAAATCATAATGAAATATAATAACTACCCACCTCACACTAGTAGAGGTCCTCTCATCTGATATCTGACCCTAACTCGAGCCAATTAGAAATAAATTAGAATTTTACATGAACACCCTAATAATAAGGTAAAATTGTTTTCATAGATTTATCTCACTACATGTGGATAGAATAGAAGAAGAGAAGTATTGGAAATTTAGGCCTTTAAATTCTAGATCCAATGAGAATGAAAATGATTAGAACAATGCACTGGAGATAAATGTATATTTAATCATATATTGAGATTAAAAAAAAAGAACACTCCCTTCCAACTGAATGAAAATGAATGTTATTGAAGGGGGGGGGGGCATAAAATATATTTTACTGTGATTTTTAAAATTTAAATCATTTATGTGACAAACACAGATTGGTTTTTTGGTTTAGTTATCTATTTTTGAACGAAATTACACAAAATATCTAGGCACCAAAAATACACTGTTGGAATTTAATGATTTCAAATAATGTTCAAATGTTAGCCCTCTATTAAAAATTGTAGAGGTGTTTGTTGTTTAGGAATCCCCTCCTACATGATTTGTGAAAATATGCACAGTTAACCATGAGGGACTCATAGTTACCTCAGGGTGGTTGTATGGGATTCGTAAACTATGTGACCAGTACACACATTCCCAAAACCGGGGGTTTATCCACTGACACATCTAGAACTAACACGAAACTCTGAGGAACATTCTAGAATAAGAACCCATCTAAAACAAATCCATTGCAGCAAATGAACTCTTTAAATAATTATATAATAATGAAAATAATACATTTCGTACTCACTGAGCATAAAAAAATGTTGAGGATTTAGACCCCCTAGAAATTGGTGATGTTACAATGTCAATTTAAAGTGTGTCCGGATTTGAATGGAAAACTAGAATAGGGTATTAAGAGTATTAACCAACGTTTGACATCATTAATTCAATGTTGTGTCAGATATCATAAAATTATGTAAATAAATAAAATTATAAAAATTAAAAATGTATATGGATATGATATAAGACTACCATAAATGTATTGAAGTCAATTTCTTGATAGTAAAATTTTTTGTACATCATCAGAATAATTTTTTATATGTGGCACAAAATTTCACTATTTAAATTACTGTTCTCTTACATTCAATCAATCATTTGGATTTAAATAAACAAATATATCTGAATCCATGTACTCAATAGAACCATACAATAATTGTTTATATTATTTATGGGTACCTAGAAATTGATTTACTAATACTTTGGGAGCCAATGCTTTATGTGTACAAAATTTAACATGTAATTTATTTATGTATGAAAATTGACATGTCTAACTCAAGAACAACATATGGTACTTGGACCATGGATGATCTAGGAATATGACTGGAGACCCATCAAGTTTTTCACTAAAACACATGTGATATTGGTAATGTTAAAAATATAGAGAATTCTAAATGAAACATAAATGGTTTTAGTAATATGGGAATTTCATATTCTAAATTTATATAAACATTTTTATTTTTTATAGTTTAAAATATGAATTAATTAGTTTGTAAAAATATTAACACTTTTGAAAAAAAATAAAAATTTCTAATCAATATTTTTTAAAGAAGTAATATTTATTACTTTATGAATATATAAAATAAAATATTTATACTATTTATTATTTTAACTACCCATGTGACATTCGAGGTATTTTACTTCTATGAATATCGATACAATATGTTGGTATCAATATTTAGGTCATGCTAATCATAAAATGTTATACTATAAACATGAGAATGTGCTAAAATTTAATTTTTTTTAAGAGGGAACAACATTATAACTGTGATTAATACATCAAAGGGAAAAATTAAAATTTATTGTAGAATAATTAACATGATAAGTACTAATATCCATTTTTACTTAATAAATTCCCTAAACCAGACTGTGATGAAGCTAAACCGATCACCTGATCTAGCCTGTGACATCCCCAAGATGACTTCCTGATCTTTCTAAGGTGGTGATATGTTCTAAGGTAACAAATGAGAAATGATGGAAAAAATATAACCCAAAAAAATAAAATAGTTGTGAAAAGATAAATTATAATCCCATTATAAATAAATATAAAACCAAAAAATAATACCAAAGGATAGAAATAAAACCAAACTGAACCTGAAAACTGAAAGATACCTATGTGATCCCATGGATATGTATCTGAACCAAAAACCTAACATAACTTCAAGGAGAAGGAGAACATACCGGTCATTTAACTTAATCAAAAAACAAAAATATACGTACATACATGAGTACTGAAACACAATAGGTGTTTCCAAATAAACTATTAACTATTAACATGGAAAAAATATTCAATCATTATAAGATTAAAATACGATTCATGAATAGAGGTTTTTTATTTATTCAATTTAAAAAATCATATTTTAAATCCTTTTTCAATATATTTTATATCAAAAGGGGAGTCATGGATATTTTAATGACCATGGAAGAGAGGTTTAAAAAATATGGTTTTTTGAAAATGGGATTAAAGAGAAATGATACATTTTTTAAAATATTCTTTATGAAAACATTTGAAGACCAATAATTCAATTTTATCAAGGTATAGACACTAAAAATGGAGAGAAAAAGTTATAATACTATATAGAGGGAAAATGGAATGAAGTACTCATGTAATGGATCTCGATGAGGCACCTATATTATTTTTTATTTGTAAATATGTTCCATGGAACATGGTAATAAAAAAGAGAATATAAGAAAATACAAAACATTCTATAACATGGTCCATAATTTTGGCCCCCCTGATACATTCCAATATCCAAAATGCTCTTTAGTACCCTACATAGCCTAATAATGGGCATATTCCCAAAAAATAAAAAAATCTGTATAAAGTGACACTAGCCATAATATAATACTAAAGTAGTGAACTATTTTTTCTAGTATAATTTTTGTGCTATGCTATGTTTCCATATCATCTCAAAGATGTTCATCAGATAATGAGAAAAAATAAATCGATACATATATAGGGAGAATACAAAGAAACCACCATAAGAATCACACATACAAGAATCACCCCCCAAATCACCACAAGGAATAATTCCATTTGAATTCAAATAATAAAAAAACAAGGGAATCCCAAAATCGATGACCTCACATTTACTTTAAAATGGAAAAATTAAATAGATGGATGTCCCAAAGAGATTTTCCTAAAGAAATCCATTATCAATTATAAAAAATGGGCCCCATATATCATTTATTTATAATTTTTTCTAAAATAACCAAAAACACAACATATAAAACAAAATACGAACATAGAAAACCAATTTTGAAACCCAAATCACAATTAAGTAAAAAAAACATTTACAAAGGTAAATTTGGAAATTTGAAAAAGAGTTCAAGTGAAAAGCTCATGTAACAAAATTCAAAAGATTAAATTCAAGAGAAATTTTCTTTATTTTCTTCTGAATAATTATTTTAAATAACACATTTCACTAATTATCATAAGAAGTTAAAATATGATAAAATAAATTAATCATAAATTTAAATTCAAAATTAAATTCTAAATCTTCCATAAAATCAATGAGTTTGGACAACAAAAACTTGAATCAAATTCAAGATGTTCCAAAGAGACAAAGAGGACCAAGATGATCCTTTTGAAGAAAAACCACCAAATTAAAAAAAGGAAACATAAAACCTATACCAAAGGAGGCAAGGGAGAAATGGAAACATGAAGAAAAAGGATTAATGAATATATATGAAGAGAAATGGGAGGATTACTTTGATAAATAATCCCTATACATTATGAAATAACTTGGAATCACTATTTGATGGAGATGGAGTCATGAGAAAGATTGGAGGGACCTCCTTATGGTCACATGATCCAAATGAAATAGAGGGAGATGTTTTGGGGTAAAAACCAAAAGGGTTTTAAATAAAAACAACTTTTAATGACATTGGACACAATGAATGGTCATTCACATGGATATGAAATCCATATTCCAACTATACATTCGTTAATTGAATCATAAGAAAACAAATGATTCCGCTATACAGTATGACAAGCTATGTTCCAAACAAGTATTTTGGTTCAATCAAATTTTATGAGCCATGTTTACCCATCTCCCATGGTTTTAACTAGTTATTCTCAAGCCATGGGCCCTAAACTAGGGACTCAGGATGACCAACAATCATATTTATCAGAACCAAACATTATGTATCTAATAATTCAATACTCATTCAACACAAATTGTGTAACTAAATGAAAATGAGCCTCAGTATTATTAAGACACACAGTTTCACATTTATTGTTAACTAAAACCATAGAGTAGAGGAATGATTCCCAAAAAATAAAAACTTAATAAGAAATATCCATAACACTATAAAGAATTGAACTAAAAAATTATTAACTAAAATAAATGGGAATTATAGGAATTGCGATGTAAAAACTTTTCCCACCATAATGAAATCTGTATAATGAATATTAAGTGCTTCCATTTGATTGGGTAAAAGAAAAATGTTGTCACACTGACCTGATTTAACTCGTTATACCAAAGAACTGCTAGAACAACACTTGGAAATGACTTATATCTCAATAGGGAAAACCCACTAAATTCAAACCTCTTATATTAATTTTATAAAAATATTGGACCACAAGAGTGACATATTACCACAAACAAAAACATTAGACATACTCTGAACTCCCAACGTTTAACAAGGAATGGAAAACTCAGAGTCATATGACTTAGTTGGAAAGAGGCTGAACTCCTAATAATTCTTCAATGGGAAACCAATAAAAATAAAATGGCTAATAACTATGATTCTTTCAATAGTAGAAGAAGGATATGATGGAAACCCCCACTATATTAGGACTCATGTAAAATGTTGCTTTCCAAAGATAGAATAACTCTTGATTCCTCTGGTAAACAAAAAACCAACAGAAATGATGCATGGAACAAATAATGTCACAATTCGAGAATAAGAAGATTCAATTTTTTCACAAAAGTTCACTAACGCATAGAACAAATCATCCAAAATGTGTTCATAGCCTCATTATAATACCCCTATATAACATCACTAACCTTAAATCCAAAAATTTAAATCATTTAAAATAATTTGATCTTTATGATGAACCCAATTCAGAACCATACTTCTACAAATATGATGGGGATATTTCGAAATGGTGAACCTAGATCAACATATTTTATTGGAAACACCACAAAAATATAGTTCAAGTGGCTCATTCATCAATAGTTATATAAGTTATTTTTTTAGTTATGAGTTCATATTATAACCTTAATTTCATAATTGATGACACACAAGGGTCTTATTCCCATAAGGAGCAGACAAAAGATCAAAAGGCCTCTTAATTCTACCACCATCACTGTCAACATCAATCCACTTTATGATCTATTTACATGTATTCCCTTCAAAAAATCCTAATATATTTGAATTTTTGGATTCCTCAAGAACTACCACTAACACTACATCAAACTTCACTAATTTCATCACCAAATTAGAACTATGTTTGTATTTAATTTTGAAACCAACCACTAATGATTAGGGACAATCCCCCTATCAAAATGTTGTGATTTCAGATAATCATCCTCTGACAACTCTGGGATGTAGGGGATGATATCCAAAAAATGATAAACAAAATTAAACAATTATTGATTCCCTAAATGAAGGATGAACATCTCTATTAACATTTAGACCTTCAATAACTTTGATATGTACCATAAGATGAACGAATCATTGAATTATTACCATGATAGTTCTCCATGAGGGTTGAACCTTCTGATTCACTTCCACCAATATCAACTTAGAACTTCAAACATAAATTTATAGAATTTAATGATTAGAGACTTAGTCAACTAATGAAAACTGAAGATTCTTCTAATTTTTTCATTTACTCTTATACTAAAAAGGATCTTGCTGACAATAAAAGGAAATAGGATTAAACTATTAAAACGTAAAGGGTTGTATTTATATTGATCAGTTACAAGGTCCTCTAATGGTGAAAAACCCATTGCTGCACCCCAAATAATCGTAGAGTCCTTGGTGGGGGTGTACTATAAATAACAAGAATGTAAAACTAAAGCAAATCCCACCCACCATCAAAAAATGACCATAATTATTAACCAAATAAAAAAATTAAACCCACTAAATAATTTCAATGAACATTTTAAAAAGGAACATTAACCACCACATTGAAAAACACCCTCAATCAACGTAAATCAACCCATTTCATTGTACAAAAATCATTTATAATATGTCCTAAAATCAATCCATTCGCATTTTATCCAAATTTTATATTTGAATAAATAAATAAAAATTATAAATAAATAAAAAATTCAATATTATTAAAATAGAAAAAAAACAAAAATTATACAAAACCCCTATTTATAAATATCAATTGTATATAATAATCCATTTCTATAAAACTCTTTATAAAAAATTATTAAAACACCATTTATATTTTCAAAAAATAAATCCATGCATTTTTTAATTATTGGTTTTAAAAATAAAAGCAAGGTTTTCTTGAGAATTTTAAAATTAGTAAATACCTAAATCAGCATTTTAGAGGGTAATATTGACAATCACATACTTAGAAATATGTTTAGAATTCAAATTACAATAACAAAACTTCCATTGGTATTTTTTCAAGACCACATACCCCAAGACCACTTGGATTTCAAGGCCCTAATATATTACCAAAAGCCACATAAAAAACTCTAGTTTTATTTATAAAAAAACAAAAAAAACATAAACAATTCTTCAGAATAAAATTATTCTTAAAAACATCATCCAATTTTGAGAAATACTGATAAAATGATTGTTAACAAAAGTCAAAAGAATCATAATCAAAATACAACATCCCGTAGAAATATATGTCCTGGCATAAAAAGTTCATTCTATGCACCTCATCATACCCACATCTCTGGTTTTGACAGTTATACTCCTTCATCCTTGAAATAAAAAATATTAAAAGTAATTTAGGGAAGCTTAGTTCTCTATGGAACCATGTCTATGTTAACATTTTTTAATGAATGAAACTAGGGTGAACCATAACCATTCACCTGAGCTGGCATGTGACATCCCCAAGGTGGATTCTCGATCACCTCGTAGTGGAGTACAATACTATTGTGTTAAAATAATAACTACTATAATTATTTATCCAAATATTAATAAACAAAATTACTAATAAGATAAACTACTATACCAATATAAAAAAATGACAAGAACAATAATCCAAAGGATAAAAAAAATGAAACATGATAACCTATCTGATCTCCATTTGACCACAGATGTCACACTCTAGAACAAAATCCTTACGTAACTACATTGTTATCGGGGCCAAGATAGGCCATCGCATGAAGTGTAAAACATGAATAAATGTATATAAATGTGTATTAAAACTTAGTAGGCATGCCCAAGTATACAATTCACTATACACTTTAAACAAAATATTCTATTAGTGCTAGTTTGAAATATAATATAGGAACATACAATTTTTATTTATTCAGATTCAAGGGAAAACCCAGTCAAGTTTACAACTTTTTATAATTGTTATCTCATAAAAGTGGATTCTTGAGAAATTTTTTGACCAAGCAGAAAAGGGTGAAAATTTATAAGGGTTTTGAGAAAATGGTTTGAAAAATAGTATGAAGAGTTTTTTAATATAATCATCATGAAAACATTTAAAACCCAAATGGGAAATTCTTTCATTAGATTAACACTAACAAACGATAGCAACATAGATTACACTATATAGGAGGGAATAAGAAATGAGTAATCAAGTAATCAAGTCGCCTGGGGCACATAGATTATTTGATGTCAGTAAATAAGTGTCAAGAAACATGGTTAAACCAATGTGTAAATATGAAATTAGATAACATACTATTACCTTATCAACCTTATCATAATTCCTAATGTAATCCAACAACACTAATGCTTGGACATACCATACATGTCCTAATTGATGGGGATAATTAGAATTTAATGAAAGATACATGGTAATAAACATCAGCCAAACTGTAATAATAATCTACTGCAGAAAACATTCATAGATATCCCATAAAAAATATAAGTTCCCAGGACGTGTATAAAATGGGGGTGACTAAATGAGAATAAAAAAATGAACAAATATACATAGATAATACACATTATCCACCACCTGAATCACACATCCATGAATAACCACTAAATAAACATAAGGTATAAGTCTTATAACATTCTAACCTAAAATTCAAAAGATAAATCCCATGCTAAGGAACTCATATTTCTGTTATTAATGAACAATCTAATAGAATGATATCCTATGTAGAGTATTCCAAAAAAATATTCTCAATGGTAAGAACCATTCCTCACATATTCATTTGGTGACAACCATTTTTTAGTGAACCGAACAAACAATTTATGAATGAAAAAAATTAATTTAGGAATCTCGTTGAGAAACATGAATTACTATTTAGAAATAAAACCACATTTATAATGACCAACCAAGAATGATGAAAAAAACACTATGTGAGAATCTAAAAAATAATAATTTTTTTAGATTAAATAGAAATTATCTCCAATACATTCTATATAATTATTATAAATAATAAATATGGGTAATTATAATCACATTAATGTATATATATGAATAAAATAATTTTTTTATATTTAACAAAAAATAAAATGGGAAACCTAACTCAAACTGAAGGAACATGGACAATGGAAACCAAAATCATCTTGAAGATGGTATAAAGAGATAATGAATACCAAGAGTAACCTTAATAATAAAATACCCACAAATTTAAAAAATTTGAATATGTACCATATATCAATGGAAGCTAGGTTTAATGGGAAATAAGAAGAAAATGGATGATATAAGAAGATTGAGAAGAAAGTTGGTTATTATATTGATAAATTGTCATGAAAACATTATGAAATCACATGGAATAACTATTAGAATGAAGATAGAAGAATGGAGAAGATTTTAGGATCCTAGCTAGAGTTTAATAATCTTAGTGGGATTGGTGGAGGTGGTTTGGCATTATAATCCTAGAGGGTTATAATGGAAAAAGTAACATATAATGAATTTGTGAATTGTGCATGGTTAGGCCATATGGTTTGGAATATAATGTGCCAATATTCATCCATTAGTAAACTCATAGTACATCCACATTGTTTGGCCACAAGGTTTAGGAATATATGAATCAACCCTATGGTTTGGTTTTCATAAAACAACACTACTATGTACATGGTTCTGAAATTGTTGGAACTAAATGTTTTCATGTCATGAACCATTTATAAGAACTCCCAAAGACCCAAGAAATTATTTATATAATCCTAAATGTTTTATTAATACCACATGGTAACCATTAAAACAAATTAAAAATGTTTAAAATGGAATGAATATATATTTAGAAAATGTATTTTTCATCATTTCTCGTTAACCGCGTAGATAGATCGTGCAATAGAGGATAAACTAACCAAAGCTATATCTCTTTATTTAAAATATTCAAAACAAAAGTGAAAAGATAATGAAAAAAAGATAATCTAAAAATGGGAAGAAAATTTGCCGGATGAGATTTTTCATCTTAATTTTATGTGTTCATACTCAAAGTTATAGCCTTGGTGGAAGGAAATATACTTGAATAATTGTTGGTGATTGTAGTAAATTTATGTAAGTATACATTATTTCTCATAAAATTGATACATTATATTGATTTATTTAATATTTTGGTATAGTTGAATATTGTTTTTTATGATTTTTATTATTTTTACTGAGAATTTAGGTTAATTATAGAATTTAGATATTGGAAATTTCAGTAAATGAAATTGTTATTTTCATTTATTTTATGATCTATGAATACCAAAAAAAGGTGAGTTGAGGAAACTATATGGTAATATTATTGAAATTAATTGATATATATTAAGTTAATATAGCATTCTAATATATTTTTTGGTTAGTTTCAATTTTTGATACTTTTTGTTTTTAAGGAAGAATTCATATTAGACCTTTGTAAAAGAAAAATCCTACAGGATTGTAAAAAATAAAAATATTAATTTTTGTTATTTTAGAGTATTTGGTGTAATGTTCTTATTTAAAATTCAACGTATTTTTTATAAAAATTTCATGTTAAAATACATGAAGATTTTTTTGTTATTATAATAATATGAAGTCTTATAGTGATTATAATAAAAAATAATGGAATTTATGAATATATTCATGTAATGTCCAATGAAAATGAAGTTAAATTAAATTATAATTCAAATGTTTTCGATAATGAGAATGACACCAGATTTGGTGAAGAAAAGAATTATGATGAAGGTGAATCAATCATGGGGGATCATACCCCTTCTCGTCCTGGTCCATGTGAATGAAAGATTCATAAATATCATCATATTAAAAAATTTATTGGTAATGTGGATTCAATTGTTCAAATAAGAAATTATGAAACAAATTATTTTATATATTTTATGTTTATTAGCGGCTTTGTTCCTAATAATGTTAATAGATCTTTAATTGATGATAACTTGATTGTTTTTAAAAAAATGAGATCAATCCTTTTTTATAAATAATTTTTTTCCTTTATTAATATTACCTAATGATTAGTAGGAAATAAAAAGTAAATTTATATTTAGAAATAATCTGAATAAATATGTATAGATTCACAAAAATTAATCAAGAACTATTTCTCGAGGATACTCTCAAGACAAACGTATAGACTTCAAATATTCATTTGCATCTTTTTCATGGTTAGAGGATATGAGAATAATTTTTTTCATTGTATTTAAATTATGTGAAATGAATTTAAATATTTATTTCTAAAATTGTTTTGTAATCGTTGAAATTTAGGATTCGGAAATCGTGGTTTTGATAATAAAATGTAAGAGTAGTAGATTTTTTAATTATCTAAATCATTGAATGGACTCAAACAAGAACCTCATTATTGGTAAGAATATATATCATTTTTGTTATTAAATATTCTATTCAATAAAGGATGTTTTCATACTATTGTTTTTGTTATAATAATATCCAAGGATATTTTAATTCTGAAAATTTATGTGGATGATGTAGTTTTTGTTTCCTCTAGTGAAATTCTTGGAAATGATGTTTATATATTTAAACCTTCTATGTAAGATATGAGTTTAATTTTTGAATTAAAATTCATTATTCATCTTCAAATTTATTAATGAAAATATTTAATTTTTCTAATAACAATCTATATTTACTATAGTATTGGTTAATTGTTTTGGTCTATATTCCCTTAAATGCATGAAAACACAAAATGGTACTAGTTGTAATTTGAATATTGATACATCTAGTATTTATTTTTTGATATTCTATTTTATAGAGTGATGATATGTACCATTCTATATTAATATTCATCTATACATGTTACCATGTTTAGTGTTTTTCTATGTAATGGATTTAAAACTATTCCAAAATGTTGAAGTAATAAATTTTGGAAAAGAATACTTAGATATGTTAATGGAGATGTTACCATTGGTTTGTTTTATATTAAATATAACTACATTTAATTAACATATTATTCAGACTCTAAATTTTTAGGATGTTGAATTAATTATAAAATCACATAAGTTATGTGTTATTTTATTAGAAAAATATTTATTTCTTAGTATCATATGAATAGGCTATCATTTTATCAATATATTATAAAATCAAATTATATAACTACTAAAAGTAGTTGTTCTCAATGATTAGGGATTATAAGGATTATGCAAATTTGTTATTAATTTTTATAAATTAAATATTTAATTTGACAATAGATATAAATTTTATATTTATAAAAATCCTATAAAATATTATAGAATGAAGAATATTGATCTTGGATCTAATTTTATTATATATCAAGTGAATAAGGGAGATATTATTTTAAATTTATCCTTGCTAAAAATAAGCTATAATATATTATTAATAAACCATTAATATTTAAAATGTTTGAAAAAAATTATATTAGATCTTGGGATGTTGAAAGATAAAATAATTTAACATTGAATTTTATTATGGGGATTTTTTGTTTTATCTTTTTTTTATTTACAAAGAATTGGAGGATTTTATTAATTATTCAGGTTTGATAATTAATTAAAAAGAGGGAGATTCATTATTCATGTTCTTTTTCATATATTTTTATTGTTTTATTACATGTTATTTTATGATTTTAATAATTATTATCGCAATAATTATATTTATAAGAAAAATTAATTTACAACCTCTCTGTATCATAATTTAAAAATATAATTTCTTATGAAAGATAAAAATATTATATATAATTCAGTTAGCTATGACTATGTATAATCATTTTTATAAAATGATTATATTTAAATCTTTTAATGATAACTGATTTTAGTTTGATGAAATATTTCCAATTTAAACTAAATTATATTTTTATTTCATTATTAAATTATAACTTCTTCTATGCTGATGAAATTATTTTGAAAAATAATCCATTGAAAAAACAAAAAATTAATCTATATTTAATATGAATAAATGGATGTACGAATTTATTTTTTGGTTGTGTCCAGTATTTCCAAATATCCAAAAAAAAAGTTTTGGAATATTATATTTTCAAGGATTTAAAATAATTTTTTAATTTATATATCATTAAATTCACATTTGAATCATGCGGTGTATGTTTCTTTCTTTTTTCATATATTTTATTTTGTTAATATTTTAATTTTTTTAAAGATATTTATGATCAATATTTAATACATGTTTTGGATCTGAAGGGATTATTAATTTTTTTTTAAAATATCCCCAAATTATTTTCATATAATTATTATTTACTCAATATTTATGTATTTTTAGATATATTAAAAAATCCCCAATAATTGTGTGCTAAAATTTTACATAAAAGTATGAGTCACTATTGATCATCCAATTTCTATAGCCATTTTCCAACATTGATGAACTAAAACATAATCTTACCCATTATTATTGGAAGGTTATTCCAGACTTTAATCCAATGGTAGGTCATTCTACTTGTATCTATAGGAATTCTTCTATTTTTCAACTCCATTGGTAACTCATTTGTGTTCTTCAATAATGGTTGTTTTTTACAAATAGAGGATCATATTATAAAGTAAACAATGGATGTTTTTATCTAATAGATGATATATCTATGTGTAATGGAATATGAGGTCATACCTAATTCCACTAGTAGATTATTATTTCTTATAATGGTATTTAGTCATGCACATATATAGTATATGTGGTTCTTATTAACAGTTTATTTTTAATACCAATGGTAAATTTCTATGCACCAAAGTTCTAGATTGTTATTACAAATTATTGATCATTTGTATTATCAAATGGTAGGGGTATATTTTTCACTTAATAGTAGATCACTTATATATTATTGTGGTATATAAACATAATAAATAAATTTTATATTAGTTCTAATGGTTGATATTATAAAATAACTAAGAGTAGATCTTAGAAATTAACTAACAATAGATCTTAAAAAATAAATAATGGTACCTTTTAAAAAACAAATAATGTTAGATCATAAAGTATACCTAATGGTATATATTAAAATATAACAAATAATATTTCATAAAATATAACCAATGATAGAATAATGTATTAATTTCCATGGTAAATCTGTGATTTTAGATATGAATCGATATCTATTTAACAGGGTGACAGAATTGTTTATTCACAAAAGTTGTAGATGGTTGTTATGGATACATATAATTTATATTATTGTATCTCTAGTTATGAAATTAATTCTACATTTAGTTGAGATTTAGTCAACTTGTAGTTAAAAATTTATTATTATCAACAATTCAGTACTATGTTTTTTCATAATTTTTGTTATTATATTATTAATATTATTATATTAATTATTTTATTATGTTCCAAAACTCAAGTAAATTATATCATTTTTTTGAAATATAATTTGAAAATATTTTATACAGTAATATTTAGTGTTTTAAATTACACTTTATTAACAATACAATGATATTGTATTGGTTTAACATATTTTTTTTATTTCTTATATTATTTCTTAATTTTTTAAAAAATATTTATCATATTAATAAATATTATCAACATGTTTGAAGATATTAAATGTATGAGAAATATATATTTAAATTCAGTGTATATATCCTGATTGTTTTTGATGTATTTATTTAGGGTTATGATTGCAATATTAATGGAATTATTTGATATAGATAAAACAAGTTTTTTGATATTATGTGTAGGATTTTGACATTTTATTGAGTTGGATCCTTCTCATTTATGGTTACTCTTTTGTTTTTCACTGTCTAATTTTCTATTGGGTTTTAAATTCTGATGTGTTGTGTTGAAAATAGAAAAACAATGTATAGAAAAGGGGTTTTTCATAATTGATCCATGGTTAGGGAAAATAGTCTGACTCATCCAAAAAAAACCATGAATCCATAGATAGTGGAAGTTTGCGTGGAAAAAATACGTGTTTTTAAACCATTATCCCTAAAAAGATAAACCATACAACCCAAAAATAAAATGTGCATAGTTGAAACATGGTAAAAGAAACACATGCGCCCTTGTGGAGGAAACCATGTGAAATATTTTCAACTGCCGAAAAATATGTTTTAATACACATGATCCCTGAAAAAATATTCCATTAGAACAAAATTGTGTAAAGATACATGAAAAAAGGTCTTGTAGTGAATCAATGTGATTTTTTACTTTCTATTAAATCATTTTATGTTTCCAACTATTTTCTAATTTGTGTGTTCGGTGTTGTAGAGTAATTCATCCATAACGAAGCCTATTGAGAGGAAAACTAGAGGATATGGAGGTGGATGATCCTCCAATGATGGAATAATTGGAACCTATCATTCTGGGTGAGGAAACATGGGAGATGTTCTGAGATAAATTTTCTCACTTCACGAAATTCATGGAATGAGGCCCATGGTGTGTTGAGAAACTAATTTCTTATATGATGGGGTAGTTTCATTTGTTTCACCAACTATATTTTACTAGAGAGGGTGGACGTGAGGAAGTTGAGCTCTGGAGGGAGTCCATTGAGATGATACATGACCACTTATAAAATATTTTTGATAATAGGGTCATGTTTTCCACTTATATGCTACATGGATTTGTGAATAACTAAGGTACATTCTTGAAAAAATCGGACAAGATGGTGTTATTATATGGAATGAATTTTTGGAAATGTTCTTGGTGAACTTATACCAAGAGATGCTGATACATGATGTAGCAGCTGAGATCAAGATACTGAATAAGTGGAGCTTGTCCATTACGTACCATGTTGGATTCTTCATATGATATATATTATTTTAACTAGCATTGTTAGTGGATGAGATAGCTCTGGAGAGATGATTCTAAGGTAGATTTAAGTGAAATAATAACTCCCTTGAAAAACATTTTTGGTAAATGAAGTTTTTCTGAGTTGGAGGATCATGAATTCCTAACTGTTGGGAACCTAAGGGAGTATACCAGTGTAGGACATGTGGTTTCTTATACTAAGGATAGGGAATGACATCTAAAAATAGAATGCGTCATTGTGACACTATTAATTATAGTTATGGGAATCAAAATACATATGTAGTGTCATAAATTTTAATGGAACATACCCATGTATTTTTCTCCATATTGGTAGTATGAAACACCTTCATAAACATTTTGCATTACTACTAGTGGAATACCAAGTCTATCACAAGATTGGACATCTATTGAGATTCTATAGGATCCCTCGAATGACAGTTAGGTATATATGAACTAGGTTGAACCATGGTGAGGGAAGGGAACCAACTGCAACAATCACTATTGCAGCTAGAGTTCAACAGGTCAAGGTGTTAGTGGTACAGGACATGGTGCATTTGGGAAATAATTCCTATAACATAAGATTGTTTCAACCCAGGGGAGTTAGACTGCATTATAGAGACTAGGGGCTTGAAAAATACATGTTGTGTGGCCTAAGCTTGGGCATAACAATGTTAGACCATAAATAGTGACATATACTATTTGAGTATAAATTAAATTATCTAGTTCTTTATTTGATATTGGTTCATCACATTCATTAAAATATTTGAAACATGTTAATGGTCAGCGCCTTGTGGTGGAGTTTGTGAGCTAGTTTATGACTACAGTTATAGTATGATGAGTGAGATCTAGATACATCTATATGTTAAATATATATTCTCTTAGGATATGGGAGTATTGTTTTCACTAGTTCCTCTATATTATAGAAATTTTAGGATTTTTCTTAAATACTGTTATTTAATGGGTTGTCTCATACCGACCCCAAATTGATTTTTATTGCAAGGGAGTAATGTTAAAATATCCTAAAAGTGATAATTAAGTTCACAGTGGGGAGTGGGATATCAGGGAAGGTCTAGCATGGTATATCAAACATCAACAGAGAGAGATCATATCCCGTATTTCTATTCATTTACTAGATGAAGGAGGTTTCAATCCTGATGTTTTCCACCAGTAGTGGATCCATTTCAATATGTGTTTCTTGATGATTGGTAAGGGCTTCCACCTGAGAGATATGTGGAATTCAAAATTGATCTCATTCCAAAGGATTCCCCGGTATCTAAACCACTATAATGAATGGAACCGATAGATCATCAGTAGATTAAGACTTTGTTGGGTGAGTTAGAGGATAAGGGATGTATCCATATGAATACATCTCCTTGTGGATCACCTTTGTAGTTTGCAATGAAAGGACATGTGAGTTATCACATCTGTGCCAATTACGTGAAGTTAAAAATGGTGACTATAAATATATATATCATCTTCCACGTATCGAAGATCTATTTAATTAGTTGCGAGACTATTTTGTGTTCTTAACAATAATCATGAGATCAGGTATCCATTCGTTGATATCTAGGACTTCTAATATACAAAGGACATCATTTAATAGAAGGTGTGGGTTATATGAGTTCATTGTAAGTCCATATGAGTTAAAAAAATAAACAATGTTTATGTCCTCAATCAATATAATCTTCCCTCATACCATGATATGTTTGTAGTGGAATTTTATGGATGAAATATTGGTGTATTCCAGGACTCATAAATATCATTCCCATCATCATTAAAATTTCTTGAGTACATTAAACGAGACTTGGATATACTCCAAGATATCTAATTTATATTTTTGTATTGATAAGGTTTAATTGAGGGAATCATTTTTTTAGTATGGTGTGATAGATCTTGAGAATTATCGGACAACGTTTTTATAGGAGAATCCCTAGAACATATTTTATAAACCTATATTTCTAGGGATAACTAGTTATTATAGGAGATTCAACATGGAATTTTCCCATTTCGAAGCTATGATTTTGATATTGTACAAGAAAGGGATACTTTTTTAATGGTCAGAAGCTTGTACGAATTTCATCCAATAGTTGAAGAGGCAATTTACATCGGAAGTGATTTTGGTCATACCCAATCTAAGTGAGGAGTATACGATGTATTATAATGTTGTTGGGAATTAACTCAAAGTATTGGTTTTGTTGGGAGAAAAAGACAATGATTATGGATCTTAGAAGTTTATTCTATAAGAATTGAACTAATCTACACAAGACATAGAGTTTGAATAAGTGATTTATGTATTGATATTTTTGTGATATTATCTATTTGGTTATATTTTTACGGTGTATAAATATAAAAAGAGATAGAAATAAATCATTTTACAAAGATAATTAAATCTCTTGTAGTCAGTATGGGAGTAGTATTTTAGTCATTAAATTTGGAGCTAGAATATACATGCGAAAATATGAATATTTTTTCAAATTCATTTATTAGGAAGAGTTATACTAAGATAATAATGAAGTATATTTTAGAGTAGAAGATGATGACCTTGATGTATGTGATGAATGTTGTGGTTTAAAAGAGTGAGAAGGAAATTAATATCCTATATGTGTTTCGGATTAAACACTTTTGTTACGGATCGATGACCAATATAATGAAGATATAGAGTGTTTGGCCTTGAGGTAAAACCATGAAGGTTAGGAGACACCTTCAGGTTGAAGCATAGATGAGAGAAAGATCATCTATGTTATGAATCGGCTTGTTCTATCTACAAGAAAGCGAGAGGAGTTGATATTGGAATTTCATGCCTCAAATTAGCTAGTAAATCCAGGTGTGATGAGATTTTAGTATTTCCTATGATGATTTTTTTGGTGGTCGGGCTTGGAAAATGAGATAGCAGGGTTTGTGACCTTATGCTAAACCTATCAGAATGGGAAGGCATAACATCAATGACCAGTGTGTTTAATGAAGTCGTTTCCCATTTATAAAATGAAGTGGGATGATATGACTATGGATTTTTTTGGGTATACATAAAACACCAAAGAATAATAATTTTATCAGGGTTATTACAGATTGACTATATAATTTAGCACATTTCATACCTATATAGTATACCATTTCTGTAGATCACATGGGAGAACTGTATGTTCGAGAGATAGACCGTCTGTATGGGGTGCCGCCAAACATATTTTTAGATCAAGAATAACCATTTAATTCAATATTATAGATGGTTTTGAAGAACTCAGATAGTATAAATATATTTTTTATTATGAAATTTCACCCACTGATAGAAGGGAAGTCAGTGTGTTCCATATATGATCATAAGGATATGTTGACGGCAAATGGTCCTGACCTGAAATGGTCTTGGGAGAATCCCATGGATATAATGATGTTTTCTATAATATTATATATAATATAACTATATAGATCTAACCATATGAGGCTCTTAATTCTATGGAATAAAGATTACCACTATGATGAATGGAGTCTAGCGTGTTCGAGTTGTTTTGACAAAGTATCATACCTGATACCTCTGATCAGGTTCAACAAATTTGGAAATGTGTGGATATTTCCTAGAGTAGGTAGAAGTTGTATGATTTTAGATCAATATAGTCCATACTTTTTACAATTTTTGATTGTGTATTCCTTCAAGTGACGACTAGGTTGGTTCAACGCATGATATAGAGAATGGAATGGTTTTTGCCCAATATTGGTTGGCTTTTTGAGTCAGTGGGGGTTATCGGTCTAGTGGTGTTTCTATTGGATCATCCATGAATGTAAATTGATTTGAATGATTATTTCCAGGTATTATAACAATATTGGTTTTAACCTGACCATTCTAATGTTATCGAGGTGGATAACAATGATCCTGATGTAAATGCATCCTTTGGGTATCATTTGATACGTGTGCTATATCATAGTGAGACGATGTTTCTGCGAAATATTGTTCTTATTGTTCATGTAATATGGACACATGGTTGTGTGTATGAGGAAACATGGGAAATGAAGTCATTTATAAGGGATCAATGGACCACTATTTTTTACATCAAATCTTAGAGATTTTGGTGAGTGGAACTCAATAAATAGATATTCTATGGTGGCAATGTTATAAGATATAGATCTTATTTGGGGTCAATTCCAGATAATTTATGGGTACTATATTGTTTATTAATGAGAAATTTTCAATTGAGTATTACATTAGGGTGTGTTTGTGAGAAAATAGAACAAAATAGAAGAAAAAGGGGTTATGTATTTTTGTCGCAAATTTAGAGAAAACCATGCGCCTCATCTCAGCAAACCTGGTAACCTTGAATTATAGGGGATCACATGGGTGATTTAGAATTTTTCAAAACATAATCCATAAGAATAGAAACCATGAACCCCAAAAATAAAAGGCACATGGTGGGAACATAGATAGTTAAAACACTATGCACCATCTTTTGAAATAGTTCATTATATTTTAAATAGCCTAAAAATTAGCTTTTAATCTTATCCATCACATTTAATATATTCAAATTATTTTTATTTGATTAATTTAAATTTAAATTTTATGATTTTTAAAGAGATTTATTTTCTCTGACCAAAATATTTTGGAATTTTTTTTCCAATATAAGGTGTCTGTTCATATTTATGGATATCTATTTATTTGGTTGTTGAGAAACCTTGAATGAAATCAGATACACTGAATAACATATTCAACTCACTATTTTTTCTTAATTTTTTTTGAACGTATCATGTGATGTAAAACTCAAAATCTGGTATAATACTATATTTCAACATATAGAAAAATATATTTGGTCCCAACATACATCTACATCGAATTATACTACCTTGATTAGGGACGTTTATCCAACTATCAAGATCCAGTACCTTAGATTTAATTTTTTTATATTATTCTTCATATAGTTGTAGTTATTGTGACACTATTTCCTGTTTCTCACATACTCTAATATATTTATTTATTCTTTTACATACGAAAACAATATTTATATTCTCTTTCGTAGGGTTGTGACTCTATTATTTTAGTGTTTGGCCCATTTGGATTATGAATCCTAATGTCTATAATCAAGTGTTATAATAGTGACAATTAAAATAAAATTCAATTTATTGTTGTCATCCCAACACAATAAAATGATTTTGTAAATGGCTTATGATTAAACATCAAGAATTTGATTAGTCATCATTAAATTCTCACCATGTTGAGATATATATTGCAATAGAATGTGAAAAATTGGAAAAAAAATCTATAAAGTAACCCTTTTTAGTTACAATTTTTGGTGATAATTATATATAATAATAATTCATTATAATTAATATGAAAAATTAATTTATTTAATTAAATTGTTAATATCATATATTCACCCCAAATAATATCATATTCCATTAATCTATCCAAACTAAAAAATATTATTCATTGATAACATTCTTAATATTATTTAATCTATATAGTTACCTTTCCTAATACCAACAAAATGGTATACAATGTTGTTCCTTTTGGAATTATCCAATACTTATATAGATTAAATTTTTTAAATTTAATTGTGCTTAAATATTTATATAGCTCACATTATAAGGACAAGAAATTTGTTGTTATAGGATTTAACTCCAATGATGCATAGATTCCATATAATACAACATTATTTAATGAAAATAATTTAAGATAATAGAGATGTAGTTTTACAGCAAAACTAAAATGGTTGAGCAATGAATACAGGTCCATAATGACAAAATACTACTATATATTATAAAAAACATGATAAACATAATATTAATGATGTTTTTAGAAATGGTTTATAATATTTTTTTCTAAATTTTAATAGTTTTCTATTAACAGAAGTGTTTCAAAAAATGCATTCAGTTGAATAATATTTCATCTGATTTTTATGATTCTACAAGATACTCACCTTGTCTCTGAGATATTAATTTGAACTAAGAATTGAATACATTGGAAAAATTACAAATACAATAGGAATGGTGAAGATAATGTTTTAAATAGAATATTCAACTAATTCAAAATCATTGTGAATAGAATTCATACATATAAAGAAGATCTAAAAACACAATATTTTTTTAACAAGTCATTCATGAATTACCAAATAAATTAAATGTAATGAATGATTTAATTGATGCGAGAATAATATTCAAGGAGTACACTAAATGAATTTATTTTATCGTTACATTAGAATGAACTATAATTTAATAACATAGATGATACTGTGTTAATGAAAACATAAGGTATAACTTTTAGATCTATGAATATATATTCTAATGAATATTCTCAATCTAATATATTCATGAGAATTAATCATCTAACATGTGCTTTATGTAAGGAATAATTAAGGTAAGTGACTATGGATTTTATTCTTGATGAAAAATTCTGACTATGATTCTAAAAATATGAATGTTTCTAAATTAAAATACTGAATTGAATGATTAAGAAATGATAATATAACAATTTTCTGTTTTAAATAATAAGCTTAATAAAAATAATGTTAAATTTATTTTTTCAAATAAAATAAGTTTATAATAGAATTAAAAATTAAGGAATACATTTTATACTCCTCATTATATGATTTTTGACAATTTGAAATATGATCATGATTTGACTGATAATTTGGTAGAGGAAGAATAAATTATTAAAAATGTTTGTATTCTTTATTCAATGTCATAAAAAATATCATAAAATAATGTATATAAATAAAATTCGTAATAAAAGAAGATTTTGTTGTTGATATTATATTACGTAAAAATTTATAGACCAATTTTTTAAAAGTAACAATGGATGTACTTCTACTATTAATTTTTTGAATAGTGGCATGAGAGTTCACTACGAAAATTATTGTTATCATAAATTAAATCATCATATTGTATATAAAAAAACTCAAATTTCTAAATCCATTTTATCTCTTTCTCTATAGAACAGATTTTTAAATTATTAATTAGTACCTATCATTTTCACTACTAATCATATATAACCTATAGTATATTGGGTTCTAAAACTGTGAAGTGATTGTTTTTTAAAGATAAATGCCTTCGTTGTCTCAAGAATGACATATTGTACATTCACAGTGCATTCCTTTGGAATATGAATGTATACCAACCAATTTTTACCTCTTAATATACATGTTAGGGTGGAACTATTACATTTGGACAGAATTTGAACGGAAAAGTAAAAGGCTTTGGTAAATTTTGTAATTCAAATTCAACATTTGTGAAAATTATTTTTGTAATGATTAAAAATTATTTTAATAGTATATTACAATTATGTGATGAGGTAATGGATGTTAAATTCAAAATTATATGATTACATTTATATAAGAATGAATCATCATTAGATTACACGAATATAATGGAATATATTTATGCTGTTTGTTTTTTAAACCAAATTTTCAGATGGATATGTTTTTGAACTCTGTGAAGAGTGATAACATAGTTTAAAATTTTCATTATTTCATATTAATTTTAGAATTTCAAAAATGCTCTCAAAATAAAATAATATGCTAAATGTTTCTTATTTGATGAAATAATAACTCCATTTCTATGTTTCTTTCATGAAAGGAAAAATACATAAAATTTCTTCTAAACTAATCAATCAAATAAGCACTAATAAACAATCATAATTATTCCATAATAATTTATTTATTCTTACTAAAATTTCTAATATGGAGGTGTATAAATATACTTTTGTTATTGTTGATGGTTTTAATATATTTATCTCGTTATACATTCTTTCTCATAAAAATGATACCTTATCTGTATTTAATGATTTTTATAATATAATTAAAAATTCTAATAGGTATAATATTATTATATATATATATATTATGTTTTTGTATTTTATAATTTATCATTTTTTAATTATTTGAGAAAAAAATGATATTTTTGAAATTTCTAAGCAAAGATAACTCCACAAAAAATCGTGTTGTAGAATAAAAAATATAACCCTATTTTAAATTCATTTAACAATGTTGACTAAATATAGTTTTCCATGATATTTTTGGGATGATGTAATTTTTTCTATTAATTATATTCAAAATGAAAATTACATTCGACATTATTTTAAGAAAACCTGTTATTATTTATTGAAAAATATTTTTCTCATGTTTTTATTTTAGATTTTTCTCTGTAGGGATTTTATTTTTAAAATATGTGTATTATTTATATAAATTTGATGAGACAAGTGATGGTGGAATTTTTTTGGTTATAATAATAATAATAATTCTGATAGTGGTTAAAATAAAATAATTATTTTAATTGAATTTTTATCATGTGATATTCAATTAGTGTAATGTTAAAATAAATTCAGATCATAATTTTTTTAAATAAGTTTATAGATTTTAATTTTGGGGAAGAAATACCTCATGGTAATGATGTATCAATAGAGGGTGATAATAATCTTTCTGGAAATGATCCATGATCATAGAAGATTAATTAATACCATTCTATTGAAAAAGTTATTGTAATTTTTATTATGGAGTTAAAATTTCAAATTATGTTTTAAATTTGTGTTCCAAATATAATATTATTTCTTATTTTTAAAGATAAATGATAACAATTATTTTAATGATTCTAAATATATTATTTCAATAAAAAATAATAAAACAAATTTTTTTATAAATAATGTTTCATTTTTATTAAATATTTGTAATGATAATAATGTAATCATAACTAAATGAAATTTTATAAATATGTTAGATTAATTTAGAAGGATTGTAAAAAAAATTCCATAATTGTTTCTCAAGGATACTCTCATCAAGAAGGTATAGAATTTGAAGATTCATTTTCAACTATTATCGGGTTAGTGGATATTGAAATATTATTTTTCTTTTTATTATTGTAATAATTTTAAATTATATCCAATGAATATAAATATAGTTTTCATAACTTGATTTATTAATGAAGAATAATATTTATCTCAAATCCTAGTTCTGAAAATGAAAATTGCCAAATTATTTTGTTAAATTACATAAATATTTATATAGTAGAAAAATGAACTAAATTATTAGTATGAATGTATCTAATTATTTTTATTAAATAATGGTTTCAATAAAGGAAATGTTTACCCTATAATTGTTATTAAAATAACATCCATTGAAGCTTAGTTTTGAAAATTAATTTTCATGATATAGTTTTTTCCATCTAGTGAAATTATTTGTAACGGTTTTTCTACCTTGATGCCTTGTGATTTTGAAAATATTAAAGTATAAGAATTAATGTTCATTCATGGACTTCAAATTTTTCAATGGAATGTTGAAAAGTTTCATAATCAATTGATGTCTACAGACGATTGGGTTAAATTTATTTTTTTAGATTTTCTATATTTAAAAATACCCATTTGGATATGAGTTGTTAATTTGATGTTAGTATGTTCGGTACAAATTTTTCAATTAAAGTTATAGAGGCATGATATAAAGATTTCTATAATTAAATAAATCTAGACCTGATATCATTTATATATTTTTCATTATATTAGATTTTAAGATAATCCTAAAGAGATAAAGGTTAATGCACTAAAATGATTAATTAGATATCTTAAAGATACATTTAACTATGGTTTGTTTTATCCTAAAAATAAATTTGTTTATTTAATATCTTATCTTCACTCTGATTTGAAGATTATAAAATTGACGAAAAAATAATACATGGTTAGTGTCATTTTTTTGTTATACATTTATATCCATGGTCTTATAAGAATCGATTAAATGATTATCTTTCCATCTTATAAGTTGAATAGATCTTTTATTCAATTTGATAGGATAAAAAATTGTGTTTTAATATTTTTTTAAATGATTTTTTTATATATTTTGATAAATTCATTATTTATTATGATAATACTTATTCAATTTAAATTTATTCAAATTTCTAAAAATATTCAAAGATAATTAATATCAATCAATGATTTCATTTTATTATACCTTTTTCAATAATTGACATATTTGTTTAGAATTTTTCACTACTCAAAATACTCAAAAATAAATATTTTCTAACCCCATAGACTATTATCATTTTGTAAAAATTAAACATGATATTGGTATGTTGGATTATATATTATGTTATCATTAATTTTTTAAGGTGGAGATTCTATTTTATATCATTAGGTTTATTTATATGAAGGGGGAGACAATTATCTTTAAATGTTTAGGGTCTGTTATAAAATTAAAATTCTATGATTTTTTATTCATTCTAATGATTATATATTTTTTTGGATTACTAAATTTTAGTTTTTGTTTAAATTATTCCAAAATCCTTTTCTTATATTATGTGAAGAAATATTTTTATAACCTCTATGTATTTTTATTTTAACATGAGTAGTAGTGATCAGTATTTTGAAATTACAGTATTATATAATATCTAAAAATATTATCTAAATATTATTGAACTTAATTTATGTCTTAATAAACCTCTATCATGATATAATTGTTATCCAAACAATATACATGCTAGTGGTTTCAAGAAATATCATCAGTTTAAATTGTATTAAAGTGTTCTTTCTTTATTCCATAATAACTTTTTCTATATTTATTATATTTTTAAAAAAATGTTCTATTAGAAAGATAAAAAATATATATAAATTAAAATATTATAAAATGGGTTTTGAATTTAATCATTAATTAGTGTGAAAAATATATGAGGATCATAAAATAGTTTTGGAATACAATATTTTCTGTGCTAAATATTTTTATTTTCCTTTAATATCTCATTAAATTCAAATTTGGTATTAAAATCAATTTTTTTGGTTACAAAGATATCATATTTTCATCATTTCAATAAAATACATTAATATATTATAATTTAATTATGTAGAAAAAAATTATTCTATAGTACATAATTTTTTATGCAGTGTTCGAATCATGTTTTCACATTTATTGATCAAATCATATAATATAATTTCCGAATTTATGTGATTGTAGAATAATTGGAAATATCCTACAATTATATTAAATTATGCATTATAATAATTATATAATATAGTCATTTATTTTTCTTATTAATTCCCCAAAATTTGTTGGTTCAACCTTTTCCTGAAATGATGAATCACTATTCATTATACTATTCCTCCAGAAATTTTTATACATGGATGAGCTAAAATAGATTATAATAAATCACCTTTATTATTTTATTTATAAGTTAAAGATAATGGTATTTGTTTCACCATGATACTTTATTCCTTCATATTTTTTTAACGTCAACATTAGCTCATTTTTATGGTTCAACAGTGGACATTGTTAAAAAGAGAGTTTATCTATTAATAAAAAAAATAGTGGTTGTTTTTATCAAATGAAATATATGTATTTTTGAATGGGTAGATTAATTTATATATACTCCCCCTAGTAGATTAATGTTTTTTCTAATAGAAGATATCAATACACACCAATGGTTCAATTAATCCTCAGTAAAAATAGTTTAAAAATACCAATAGAAGATGCCTATGCACCTCAATAATATAATTTTATGACAAATGATAGGTCATAGGATTTCTCCAATAGTGAATGATAGTTTATATCTAAATAGTAGATCACATATATATTCCATCTATATATCATTATTATAAATCAATAGTTGATTAGTTATACTGCCATATTATAATAAATAACTAATGGTAGATGTTAAAAAATAACTAATAGTAGATCATAAATTATAAGTAACGGTAGATCCTAAAAAATAAATAATTTTAGATAATAAAATATATATAATTTTAGATCATAAATTATAACTAAGGATAGATCTAAAAAACATTACTAATGGTAGATCTTAAAATATTTCCAATAGTTAATCATGGTTTTATGTGTGATAATAATAATGTAACAATAGAATTGTATTGGTGACTTGTTGATGGTAAAAATCAATTACATTTCCATAATACTAGATAATTATTTCTAATATCAGGTAAATTATTTTAATATTACTTCTAGGTATTAATACTATTCTACAATTAATTGATATTTAGTTTACCTATTGTTAAAATTTTAATATTCTGAAACAAAGTTATTACTTTGTTTTTTCTCTATTATTATTACTTCATATCTATTATATATATTATAAATGTTTTATTAACATATAAAACTAAAATATACTACATAAATTCCATGAAAAAATAATAAAATATTCTATATAGTAATTAATTTTTTTTAAACTGCACTTCAATAAATGTAGAATTTTTCATCATTTGTGTAACATGTTTTTTATTGAATATATAATTGGTTTCCATTATTTATAAAGTATTATTAATATTGTTAAATATTTTTTTTAAAAATGTTTAATGTAGTAAATGCATGAAAATAATTTCATTATAATATATGTCTTTATACAGATTTTATTTCGAGGCTTTTATTTATAGTTATTGTTGTAGGGGAATTATTTGAGTTTCATTGAATTATTTTTTTTCGATTTATGTTTGACCTACTATAATGTAATTTATTTAAATGATTTAAATGATTATTAAATTTTTTAACTATTGTTTAAATTTTGAATAAAAAAATTATTTTCATTTTTATTGAGGTTTATTTTCCCTCTCTGAAATAATTTTTATTTGTTTCACCTATAAAAGTAATTGTTTAAACTGTGTAGAAACCTATTTAATGATTATTTTTGGAATAATTTATTACAATTGAATAAACTATATGACATAATCAGGTCTTACATCTTCCAATAAGAAAAAACTATTAACTTATTTTGTGATGTGTAGACAAAAATCCGAGGAAATACTTTGTTTCATTATATAAAAATATCTTAAAAGTTACAAATTTCATATTATTCGGGTTTTATTGACTCAACAAGGATAATCAATCAATTTACTAAGAGATAATTCCTATTTTTTCATTATTTATCTTCTCCCTCTTCTATTATTGGAGACTCTAACACAATTTTCTATCTCTCACATACATTAATTTTTTTATTATGTTTTTAAATAAATATACCTACTCTACTTATATTGATTTTTTTGTGACTCCATGATTATAAATACATGACTATTTTGGTTGTGACCCTTGGTATCTATGGTTATGTCTTTTTATTGGTTTGTTATTCCCTATAAAAAATTCAATGTTCCATTGTTATACGTGTAATATAAAAGTAATCTGTAATTGGGTTTTGAATCCTCCTAAAATAAGAGATTAATGAACATGTATCTCTTACTAATTAGAGAGTTAAAATAGTATAGTAAATAATATACATAAATAAGAAATAATCCTGATAAATAATTAAAATAAATAAAATTACTTTTTATTAAAACTTTAATCTGGTATATTCACCACCATTAGACCATATATCATTACCATATCATATCTTATAACATCAGCATACCTATTCATATATATCTCCTAAAATGATATCTCATTCCCATTTTAGGTTAAGATAATATTCATCATAATCCATAGGTCTCTATATGTGTTAAAAACTACAACAAATTGTAGTCTTTCTAATGATGTTCTAGTTAGATGAAATATATATGTGTGACATGTTCCACTCTAAAACCCATTCACATCTTCTTGGGATAGAATTAAAATCCAATTTTTTCTTTTATGTTTCTTGAAAAAATATTATAATTACACATATAAATTTAATATTACAATGTGTATGTGATTCCCCATGCTATTAGAATGGAATGAGATAAATTACTTTTGTTTCCATTCAAATGTATTGATCGATCAATCGCACTCGTAATGAATTTCCACCATACATTGGTCGAAAAACAATGTAAAAAGAAATCAAATTGATAAAAAGGTAGTTCTCAAAAAAATTACTAAATATATAAGAGTGTCTCTAACAAGAAATTATGTTATTTTTTGGGCTTTTCAAAATACCATTTTTTTTGGTTTCAACACATATTACCTAATATATCCAAGGAAAATGTTACATTATCATATGGAAGTGATATCAAACATGTTATATATAAATGTAAAAAACAACATATTAGAATCTAAAAAATATATGGCGATGAATTTATTTTTAAATTTAAGGTCATAAATTAATACTTTATTGATTTATTTAGTTCATTAATACTTTTAAACATTATAATATAAATATTTTCAAACTAAATAAGATTCCCTAAAGGAATCTGAAAATTATAAATATTATATATATTATATATAATTTATGGAAATAATATTTTCTATTATAATGTCTTATTATTGAAAAATATTTTGAATCATTATATAAATTATAAATAATATTGATCAAATATAAAGGACAAATTTACCTTCTATCCTAATATAAAAGGAATGAAACATTAATATTATTTTATGTCACTTAATGTGGTCATTAATACAAATCAAATATATATAATTCATCTTGGAATGTTTGAACAATAAAAAATAACAATTTTGGGTAGAAAATTGGGCACTTTAATTTTAGTGGTTGTTTATAACAGATTCAACTAGGTTTATTCCCAACTACATATACACGATAGTTTCTCTAAGAATTCTTCGTACTATAATTTATCTTAAAATTGACTTAGTATTTGAGATAGTTTGAGTTATAATTGATCATGGTGTAATGTTTTAAAACCCTATCTTTGAGTGATTTTATATTAATAGTGGATGTGGACATAAGTTTTATACTCACGGGGAACCATTTAAAAATAGAGTGGTAGAATACAGAAATGGTACTATACATGGGAATTAAAAAATTATTCTTTATGATTTTAATATACATATGTACTTATGGGAATACGATGTTAATTATTATTATTATGTGGTTATAAATTTATACTTATCTGTATAATTATGAGGTAACCATTTCAATCTATATAAAGTCAGAAATATTTATTTTTTTGATATTTTTTATTATTTAGAAGAAATGTATTTTTCCATAATTGGAAATATATATTTGATAAATTTGATTCTAATTCCAATAATGGAATATTTTTTTGATAATATCCTATAAATATTAAAGTGAGAGTTTATAATAAATATACTATTGTTATAATGGAATATTTTCATGCCAGGGTTGATGAAAAGAGGCTATTGGGTATGGTTTGAAAATTATTTTATTTGGATTATTTATGATAAATAATTAATAAGTTATGTATTTGTTTAATTTATTGAAAGTATAAAATTATTTTAATTAATGTTTATTATTAAAAAAAGATAGAAAAATAATATTGTTTCATGGTTAGTAAAACAGGTCCTAAAATAAAATTTAACAAAATATGACTGTTTACTTAAATAAATTATAGTTATTTTGTCCTACAATTGTTAAGGAATTACCTAACCATGAATGGAATTCTATAATTCAAAATATTATTTCAATTTCACTCTAATTGAATATGAAAAAATATAAATTTAATAAAAAAAAATTTATGTATAAATTTTTCATACGTAATTCAAAATGACATTATTAAAATTCCCAAGAGACTACTGTCTATTATTTCAATTATAATGTTTAAATACATGAATATTATTTATACATTATTCCAATGTCCACTCAAAGATGAATTTGACACATATAAATAAATAATCAATAGTTAATATTTTGGAATACTAATATCTTATCCTGAATGAAATCATTTGTGAAAATAATGATATTTTTTCCGTATCAAAAATTATTTATATATAGATGTCCATTATTATAATGATATGAACTAAAATATCTTATTATAGAATATTGAGAAAAACTTATATGAGTATATGTTTCTTTTAATATAATTCATAAATGATATTAAATATTGTGCTAAACCTGAAATCAGTCTATCAATAAAAATAAGATTTCATTCAATCATTATATCATTATCCTTATATTCTTTAATCATTAAACTATTTTTCTGTAAACAAATTCCATAATTATATTATTTCTCTATTTTTCTAGTAGAAATATCTATTGATATAAATATTCATTTTGTATATTTTTTTACTTAACTATGACAATAATGATGGGTTTTTATAATATTTTTACTCTTTTAATATTTGTATTATTTTTATCCCACTATATTTGGTAATATATTTTGTGATGTAAATGAAAATTTATGTAGTCAAGATTATTGACTCACCTACTAGGTATAATGATTATCATTGTATTATAGTATTCATGGTTTGGGTTATCCAACATGTAGAGTGGGATGAGATCCCCCATAGAATATAATATGATGAATAAATAAATAAAACTTTTTTATACATATAATTAAATTTATCAAATATTTGGATTTATATTCATATATAACCTTTTTATTCATATTATGAGAATAATCTTTTTATTATTCATTTTTTAAATAGTTGTTTCATCAATTTTATTGATACATTGATGGTATATATCTATGATTAAACATTTGGTTTTTGAGGTATTTGTTTTGAAAATATTAATTATAATAAATGATATTATTAATTGTGTATTGATAGGTTCTTTAAAAATACATTAATGACATCAAAAATATTATCATTTACAATTAATATATGTACCTATGTGTGTTTAACATTTTGGTATTTCATGAAATCTGTTTAGTGTTTTTAATTTTCATAAATTGGATTGTCACAATCCACCCCCATGAGATCATCTCGGATAACTTTTTTTATTAAAAGAATCTCCAGAATCATTTTTCATCCTTGATTATTTCTTCTTCATAAATACTGTTCAATTCCTAAAGATGAATATATTTTATTGGTAATTATGGACACTTCCATAAAATAATTATATATTTTTTTAATAAAACACCATAAATAAACGGAAAAAATTACTCTTAATTCAATTTAAAATTGAAAATATATTTTTAAAAATATTTCATATAAATTTGAGATATTACTGATGACAGATATGAGAAACTTGTTTTTTAGGAAGGATTAGAGTGAATGTGCTAGAGTTGACTACAAGAACAAGAATAAATCGATGAGTTCAACTATATCTATCCTATATGGACATACATTTAGTGGAGTGTTTACTTCTTAAACCACAAGTAAAATATTGGACACTGTATCTATTTCTCATGACGTAATAAATAATTTCAATGAATGATATAAAATATAACCACAAATATGTATGATAATTTTAAAATGATAAATAGTGATTCTATATCTAAAATTTTTTATCTGTAAGATTAGTAAATCAATATTAAGATATATGTTGAATAATAAATTACTCAAAATTAGAAGGTGTTGAGACAACTCAACAGAAGGCCTTAAAATTTGTCAAGTATACGTACTATAATAAGAATGTATTTTATCATTTAAAAAATTATATTTATTGTTTTAGTTTCAAAAATAATCAAGTTAGCAGGAATAATTGAAGTCATATTATAATTATACAGTTGAATCTAATAATAAAACATTTTCTATAAAAAATCTATAAAAAAATATAGGTTTTTGTGGAGACAAGTAATAGTGAGAGTGTTGAAAAGGAAATTAATAAATTGGTGGATTGGTTTTGTAGAATAAATAGCGGAATTTATTTTTCCACCTTGTTGTTTTATACACTGATTTCGGTTTTTAACCAAATTTTATAAAGGTCACATTAAAAATTAGTTTTAAATTAAATTTTTATTATCTAGAAACTAAATATAAATTAAAAATAAGGTTATAGTATTTTATAAATCGATTTCAATGCATAGACCTAGATGGTCTTCAACATCGGTACTCATATAAACCAACATCGAAAGTATGGTACCCTTAATTTTCGGCATTAATTTTAATAAAAACAAATTCCCAATTTTAGATTCTAAATGGTTTTTAATGTCGGTTGTTGATAAAAAGAGACATTAAAAAGACATTTTAAAAAATATCTTTTACATTAGATTTGTAAAAAAACAGAATCTAAAAAATTAAAAATCTTAATATGGTAATGTAGTAGGTTTCCCTGGATTCTATTTGAAATTTCAGGGAGCTAAAACATAATTACAAATGAAAAGATATGGTCATTGTAAGTTATTCCTATTTATGATTGAATTGATACAAAAACGTCCATAAATAACTAAGAAAAAAGTAGTATATATTATATAATAAATTTACAAAAAAAACTTAAATATTCCAATTAATTTAAATTCAATTCTTATATTCATATGAATTTTATATGTTGTTTATCATCATTTAATTTATTTTTAAGGAAGAACTAACACTGTAAATATGACGAGACTAATAAAGAGTTTGACATATCAGTCGATGAATCTCATGAAAATGTTTTATAATTATATCTCATTTGGAATAATTATTCATTAACATTGTAAAAATAATCATGGTTTTTATTAATAAGGAATAAAATAATAATTAAATTAAATTCTGTGAATACATACCCTATACCGACTGTCAATTAAATATTTGATGAAATTTTTATTGACTCAAAGATGTCAAAAATGTTGAAAAAAATAATTACGAGGTATATATTTTAAATGAAAATATTTATGGTGGTGATTTAATAAAATTTACGAGGTGTTTTTAATATAGAAACAAACGTTGTAAAAAAATTGAAATATCAAACCTTCGTATTTGAATTTTACATTTAACATCAGGTAAATATATAACCGTTGATAAAATTATTCTTAGGATTGTTTATTAATGTTAGTTTTTAAAAATATAACACAATAAAGTTGTATTTAACATCATTTATTTGAAAAATTGATGACAAAATTAAACATTTAAAATTTTTTACTAAAAAATCCAACGTTGAAAATAAAATTTTATAATTATCAACTTATGACATCCATAATTTTCAATATGTAAGATATTTATTGTTCCATGACCTATCAAATAGATGTATAAGAAATTATATAAAAATTTTATTTTGTTTTTAACATTAGTTATGTGAAAAACCAATTCCATAATGTTACTTTTAAAGTTGGTTTCTGATAAAAATGAAATTAAAAATAAATTCTTATAATGATCAAATTACGATGCCCATAACATTTTATTCTTAATTCTGTTTTATCTCCACAACCTATAAAATCAAATATTTAGATATTATATAAAAAAATTATTTTATTATTATTGTCTATTATGTGAATAATTGATGCCAAAAGATTATTTTAACGTTAGTTACTGAAAAAACCCGAAGGTAATAATTATGTTTTACAATGTTCAACTGCTAACATTAATAACATTTGATCCATAAGTCATTTTTAGCTCTATGATCTGTAAAATAAGATCATGATAAATATTATAATACTTTTTATTTATTTATAACATCATTTATGTGAAAAATAGATGATAAAAAAGTCAATTATACCAATGGTAATAGAAAAAAACAAACATTAATATCAAGACTTATAATGTCCAACAGTCGACGTCCATTAAATTTTATCTATAAGTCTACTTTAGCTTGATGACCTATCAAATAGGATCTTTTACACCTTGTATTTTATCATTAATTACATTTATGTGAAATAAAATATCTCAAAAAATGGGACTTTTAATATCATTTACTGAAATAACTAATCTTTAAAATAATGTCCTATAACGTTCACCTTCATACCTCCATAATGTTTGATCTGTAATTATGTTTTAGATCCACGACTTGTAAAACTGAATATTTGAGAAATTATCTGAAAGTTTATTTATTTTTTAACAGTTTTTATCTAAAAATGTAATTCCATTATTTGAATTTCATCATCAGCCTTGAAAACCCGACATTTGAAATCAATCACTAAAGACTATTTTTCTACTTTTGTATATTTTAAATCTTTTACAGAATAAGAGTTTATTCAATAGATAATTGTAAGAACATGGATCTTCAGTTAAGTAATTGATCATTATTTCGAGTGGTTTTGAGAAAAATGCTAGAATATTGGAATTTTATAAGTACATACCATGTATATAGGAGTACACGATGTGTACCACGTTACCACAGGTAGCCATGTAATTGCCATGTTACGACTGAGACATGTCCGTTAGAGGTAACTTAGAGAGAGCCGAAAGCACGTGTTTGTTCTGGAATGTACACGACGTGTAAATTAAATGAACACACTATGTACATTTTTCTTTCATTGTTTAATCAGACCAGGGTCACATCAAATCCCCAAATACATCTTCTTCTAGCCTCGTTTCTTCATGGGATGACTGAGAGACACAATTCTTCTCAGATCCATTGTTCCTCGGACCATGGTCGAATCCAATCTCTTATAGGTGCATAGGAATCCCACTAGTGTGTTCATATTTATTCTAGAGCATATCCTCATGATTTATTTTTTCTCAAGAGTTATTCAAGGATTAATTTTATTGTCATTTTTTTTATCTATGATATTCTAGGACGATTAAAGGAAAAATGTTAGATAGTCTTCATTACATAGTGTCAATATAGGTTGTTTGTTTCCATTTGTTGTTTGTCAATGAGTTTTATATGCCAAAGTGTTGATTACCCATGTTTCTGGTATATCAGTTTAGAGAAATTGAACTCTATTTTATCCGAGTTATATTGATCTAGGATTGAGGGTTTTTTGATGTGATTTATATAGATTTTCAAGTTATAGAACACCCCATTTGTGCATTTCCTTGTTTTCATGTTTATGGTCATTTATCATAAGTTTTCTATGAAGCAGACCTTGTTTCTTTTCCATACATGATTGGATGGAACTATCTTACTTTTGATTATTGTAAAATTATTTTGATATGAATTTGAATTTATTATCCATGTATTAGTTGATATTACATATGGCTCATTTATTGTGTTTACGCATGATTGAATTGCACATGGTTGTGAGAACATGGTGTAGTTAAACCACAAAGAGAATTAATGATGAGTGCTTCCTTAGAGTGTCTATTTTATTTCATGCTATGACACCATAGGGGGGATTGACATTGGGTGATCCCTCAGAGTGACTATCGTTTATGTTATGAGAACACAGTGGGGATTGATGCTGAGTCCATCCTCAAAGTGTCTATATTTATTTAGGAAAACCATAAGGTAAATTGATGGTGAGTGATTCCTTAAATCGTGTTTGAATTTTTATTGTATTTCATGTCTAGATGGGTTTCACTGTATGAGCTACCATGTGGGTAAACATAAATATTGAATGTTTTTGACATGTTTACACATCAAAAGATCAATCATGGATTTAGTCCTATTAGGCAGTCTTATGAGATACCCATTATGATACATAATTAAATTATTAACATTATATGATAATGAATGTAAATTGAAACTATAGTATTTAGTTACTTCTGTGTATTCTTAGATTCTTTGTTCCATTTCCATCATTACCTGCTATATATACTCATTAAAAGTTAGGCAGATATCACGTCGTGGTTTCTTACTATGATTCATCTTACACACTATTTGGTTCATGCATTTGGACGCAAATAGATTATATGGTTTCAGGTGTAGATGAGGGAAAAAACCCATGGTCATCAGGTACTTGATTGCTGTAGAGCTGGTGAGAATGGGATTAAGTGGATGCTTGCGATGATATTTTTGTTTGTTTGATTTATTTTATACTTCACTTTACTACATTATTTCCAGCATTGTGACTTGTTTTTCTGTTTTCATAGACGTAAGTGACATGAATCATTTATATTTAAGCGTCAATTGTTTATTTAATTTTTGTCTTCTATTGTTTACTTATTTTATGGTATTAATTCTTCTTGATATATGTTATTATTTGTTATTATATTGTGCATAATCTTAATATGAGGTAATAGTTTCCCCAAAATCACACCCAAGTCCCTTCACTACTAGTGAGTAGCCTCTAGAATTCGAGGAAATGCACTTGAGTCCATGTGACCAACTGGGTATGTGGCACTATCAGGCGACACCCGGAACTGGGTAGTTACAATGTGGTATCAAAAGAATTCTTTTCTTCATTGACGCATTGTTTAGAACCTATGGAAATGGATAGGAAATAATGGATAGTTGGTAACAATGTGTGCATGGGGGTAGCTAACCAGTTTACAGGGAAAAGCAAATTTACCTCGAGTGTTGCAATTTTCATGTTATGCAATTTTTATCTATCATTTGATTTTACTATAGGGTGATTCACATGATTTTTTCTTTTATCATTGATATTATTGAACTTATATAATGGTTGAAACCTTATGATATAAGGTTATTCCATCTCATCCATCTTATAGTTACTTGATGGGGTTCACATGTCATGCATTCCTATCATTCCATTTAGGGTGAATAACATATTCTTTGTTGTTGTGATATATTTTTTTCTAGATATGCATGTTGTTGTGATAGATTACATTATTGAATATCCTCAATTTTGATATAGTAACAGAAAAAGTTATTGTTTCATTTGGATGGACTCCAAACATTTGTCTTTGTGGTTTTATGGGTCCCCATGGTTAGAAATTTGGTTGATCATAATGAACTTTAACAGGATTTTGTTATGAACTGTCATGAATATTTTTCCATTCAATGATTCACGAGAGTATGTGATCCCACAAAATTTTTTTTTCACTTTAATGATTCTTTTAGTGTTTTTATGTAGTTTTAGAGTTGTTTATGAGTCATAATATCCAGAAAATTCAAGAATACACAGTGTGAGATGATGAATACAAAAAATGTATACATCTATTTAGGAAGAAAATGTTTTTCTCAAGTGCATTAAATGTACTTGTTCTACACACTGTGTATTCTTTGACTGTGTGACTGACTGTGTGGGAATAGACACAAGGATATGAAATGATTAGTGGAACACACTGCTTACTTAGAGTACATGACATGTTGTTTAGACCATGTATCCAATCTTGTGACTAATGAAACGGGATGATGATCTTCAAGTAGTATTGGTCATGTCCAGGGCGAACATACCATGTGGAAGTCAATAGTTTCTCCAAACATGTGTCCAAGGACACGGGTCGATAAAATAGTTCTACTGCACATTGTGTCAGATATAAACATGCCAGGTTGTTTTTTCTAAGGTACCCTTGTAGATTAAGCCATGTAGAAGAACTTGGGTTGGAGGTAAAATTCAATTACACGTCATGTCACAGGATGAACACTTTGTTTTTGGAATTACATGACTCGGTTTGGAAGAAGTACACACCCATGTTGAAATATAAAGGAACACACCATGTGAAGGATATACACATTGTGTAACCCAATTTTGTAAAACATTATTTTTTTCTTAATCTTATTACTTTCGTTCACTTTTATGTTTTAGTTATTGATAATATTTAACTGATGGGTGTGCTTGACCTTGTGTTTCCATGCCATCAAGACATTCTCCGGTTCTATTCCTAATACAAGGAAATGACAAAACACAAGAAATGATAGATCAGGGACTACCGCTAGATCTTATTATCGTGCCTGTTTGGCTCCAGCTATTACACCGAACACATGTGTATAATTACAGCTCTATGAAGGTTTTATAAGGATGATGTAGACCTTTTAGGGAATACTACATCCTTCCCAGTCTATAGAAGAGTTGAGGTAGCTTTTTAAGTAGCAACATCCTCCAACAACCTTAGGGGATGGAATACCTCCGACTGCTGTGTAATGGCTAGAACCCATGATGTCTATCTTCGAGAATATAGAGAATTATCTAGAGAGGAGGGTGAATCATTCTAATTACATGCTTTTGGATTCCACCAAGTGATGCTGGGATGTGATATCACAGGCAGGATGCCCTCATTATATGGCTTTGGATGAATTTCAATACACATTATAGGACTATTTCTTCCTATAGACCCTGTGGCCCAACCGATCAAATGATTTCATGAGTTTGGAATAGGGTAATCTCCTAGTATGGGAGTTTTATTCTTGAATAAATGATATGGAGTGCTTCAAACCCATTTTCGGGGGTGATGAGTTATTTCTGGTGAATAAGTTTGAGGATGGTCTCAGGCATGGCATCCAATCCTAGGCGAACATCTTCAGGTTGTCTTCAATATATTCTATCATCAACTATGCACTAATCACCAAGCAGAACATGAGGGTTTCTAGAGATGTGGGAAAGGGATGTTCAACATCCAGAATTCTTCCTCTTTCGACTGGTAGAAGGATGCATGAAATGAATTCTATGTGTAGAGATCCAAGTAGGAGGGATTCTTCTTCAGGTTTCCAGGTGGTGTTCTATCATGGCGGGAAGGGGGGCATAAGAATCCTTAGTACCCTAGAGACCCAATAGAGTGACGATCATATGGAAAGAATGGGAATATTCAATGTTTATACAACACCCTCCTTCCAGCAGCTAGTGAGGGTGGATCTGTTTCGTCTCCTCGTACAGGAGTAGGAAGACCAGTCCCACATCAGAATGGGGGATGGTGTGCTTCTGGTCGTTAAGGAAAAGGTGGTGGTCATGGACGCAATGATCAGTCACATGGTTTTCAAAAGCCAAGGGGTAGATCGAATCAAGGATCTATGATAGTATCTCAGGGCTACGACACAGGTCAGACATTCACACAAAAGCAGACCATGATAGAGAAAGATCCTAGACCCTCTAAATTTAGAGGTACAATTTTGGTTACCTCGGTCTTAACTTCTACACTTTTCGATACAGGTTATTCCTATTGTATTATATATGTGCATTCTATGAAGATAATTGGGAACTATTTCATTACTTTTGTATATATATTTACATTGGACACTCCATTGTGTACTTGAATGACTACAGTATGTCTTTTCTAGAAGTTCCCTCTTGAGGTTGGGGGCTGTCACATTTTATGTGAATATTATTTCATAGAGATTAAGTTCAATGGTTTAATTCTCAGAATGGACTGGATAGTCTCTTTCCTGGAATTTGTTTGACAGGTATCAATGTAGGATGAGTTTCAAGTCATTAGAGGGTATGTCATTTCTACACTAGGTTGGATGGGATGTCCAGGAAAGCAGATTTGGACCTGACCATCATAGGTTGAGAGGTGTTACAACATAGATTACTAGTGTTTATCCGGATGACTAGGGGACATCAAAGATATACATTCCTCTTGTGGTTTATAGATTCAGGGTTGTTTTTCTAGATGACTTTTTAGGTTTTTTTCTAGAGAGATATGTATGTCTCTATTGAGATTGTTCATGGTGTGACACTGGTGTCCATTACTCATTGTAGGAAGGCTACACCAGAGTTATAGGAGCTCAAGAAGCAGTTATAAGAGTTAAAGGAAATTGGTTTCAAATGACCTAGTACATCTCCATGGATTTTTCTTATCATATTCTCAAAGAATTCAGATGGTACCCTCAGACTCTGCATGGATTATTATATGTTGAACTAATTGATGATCAAGAACCAATATCCCTTACTGAGGATTGGTGGCCCCTATGGTCATCTTAGATAATCCCAGTTGTTCTCAAAGATTGACCTGGTATCTTTTTCTCATTTGTGGTGTGTTAGAGAATCTGATATACCTCTTATATAATTTTAGATATGGTATGATCTATATGAGTATGTGGTTATGTCGTTCGGTCCCACAAACATGCCTACAATTTTTATGGAAATGTTAACTTAGTGTTCCATCCTTACATGGGCTCCTTTGTGTTTGTTTTTGTGGATAATATCTTGGTGTACTCTAACACTCGACACAACCACGTCATCAATCTTGAGATCATTTTTAGTGCACCGGGAGGGAATCAGTTATATTTTATGGTCTCAAAATGCCACTTTAGAGTGGACAAGATTTACCTATTGGGTCATGTTATCTCATATAAATGAGTATCAACGGACCCTGAGAAAGTGAGAGTAGTACTTTTCTAGGTGAATTTGAAGATCCTCATTGAGGTATGAAGTTTTCTGGGGTTTGATGGTTACCATATGTGCATAATACATGATTTTTTTCTCCTTTTAGTGCCACTAACAATCCATAATAAGAAGTGTTCATGTAATTGTAGATAAATTAATGTGAGTTATCCTTTCAAAAGCAAAAAAGAGAGGTTGATTTTAGAACCGATAATGATATTTCAAGATCCAGGTAATAGGTACACTATTTTTTGTGATGAATCAAGTATCTGGATAGGTGCAACGCTTATGAAGGGGGTATAGTCCTTGCGTACGGGTCTCCGAAGTTAAGGCCACATGAATGGAAATACCCAATGCACGATCTTGTGTATGTTGCAGTTGTGCATGATTTTCACTTTTGGAGACACTATCTTTTGGGAGAGCATTTCTCAGTGTTCACTGACCAAAAAATTCTCAAATATAACTTTACACAGCATGATCAGAATTTGAGACATGGAAGGTTGGTTGAGTACCTTCAGTATTTTTACATTGAGATTGCCTACATGTCTGGGAAAAGAAAACGTTGTGGGTAATGCATAGAAATAGTGGACTGAGATATAGGAGCATCAGGTGGCCAGCAGTGAGTGGTAGTTTATGGATCTGTTCCCTGAGATTCATTTGGAGGTGCATAAGATACAGGGGAAATCTTTCATTCTTCTGTAGTTGTTACCTCTACGGTACTTGTTCAAACGTGAATGGGGTAACTATTAGATTCTGAAGGCCCAGTCCCATGGGAGAGTGTGTCAGGAAAGGATCTGAAACCTAGATAGACTATAGGAGAGGATGATATCTGGTACCTTTGTGGACACATATGGCTGTTAGCAGACATACAAGAGGAAATGATGCATGATTTTCATTCCCATATTTTGTCTGATCATCATTGTGTCACCAAGATATATCAAGATCTACACCATCAGAAATGATGGCCAGGTACGAAGAGGGATGTTCATGATTTTGTTATGAAATATTATACATCTCAGCAGGTGGAGGTGGAGCATCAACAACTAGCAGGGCGTTTACATCAATTACCCATTCTCGAGTGGAAGTGAAATGAGGTCGTGATGGATTTCATTAATGGTTTACCGAGGTCACCATGAGGAATTTATGTAGATTGGTTTATTATCAACAAGCTCATGAAGGTGGAGCACATTTTAAAGTTCAAGGATGCTTTCATTTTCGATGAGCTTGGATAGTTTTAAATCTATGAGATTCTACCGTTACGTGGGTTTTTGCAATCCATATGTTTATATAGAGACTTCCTCTTTACTTATCATGTCTGTAAGGGACTATAGAGGGATCTAGGAAGAGATGTACTTCTGAGTAAAAATTACCATCACAAGAAAGAGTGAAAATCAAAGCACACTATTTGGGTATTGGATGACATTCATTAAGCACAAATCCTAGATTTTGGATGTTCTTGGGATAAATAAAAATATCTGGTGGAGTTTACCTACAATAACAGTTTTCAGGTAACTATTCTGATGGAACATTATAAGGACATATACGGTAGTCCATACAAATCACCCCTATGTGGCTAAAGGTTGGAGAGGAAACTATATTGGGACCTCATCCTATCTAGGATTCAACAGAGCAGGTGGGGTTGATTTGGAAAAGGATGGCTACTGCACAGTTACAGAAGAAATCGTATGCTGATCGATAGAGATGACCTTTGGAGTTAGATGTTGTAGATAATGTTTTATTATGTGTCACACAGAGGTTGGGACACCAAAGGATTGGAAGATAGGCAAAGCATTCACCATGATACATCGAACCATTTGTGGTTTTGGAGAGAGTCCTTCCGGTTTCTTATCAATTGTAGTTACCTCATAGGTATCATGCTATACATAACATCTTCCATGTCTATCAGCTACGAATTTATTTTTCCAAATTGTATCACCTTTTTCAACCCAACAGGTTGAGTTATATGTGGAAACGTCATTTGTGGAATATCCAATTTGGATTGTTGATCATAGCGCAAAGGATCTCCATGGCTAATCTATTCCTCTGGTAATAGTGTTTTGGCATCATGACCGATTGCAGGATGAGACACTAGAGAGTGAGATAGATGTGTGATTGTAGTGGAAAGAGCTATTTTTAGAATTTTCTTCGATATCTTTTTAATGAAATTTGGGAATGATTTTTTTAAAGGGGGAATTTTTTTAATAACCCAGATCTTCATTTCATGTATGGATCTGGTTTTCAAGGGTTTTTGAGAAAAATGGGAGAATTTTGGAACATTATAAGTACACACTGTGTACATAAGAGTACACTTCGTGCACCAGGATTCCATGGAAAACTGTGTACTGGAAGTGAAATGATCAAGACATTGACATGTGAGTTGACATAGAGACTGCCTAAAGCGGTGGCTAGTTTAGGAATGTACACAGCGTGTAGATAAATTGAACACACCATGTACTTTTTCATTTCTTTTTTGTTTAATCATACTGGGGTCACGTCTAATCCCCAAATTCATATTATTATGGGCTCATTTCATCCAAGAGAGACTGAAAGCGATGAATCTTCTCTTAGTCACCATTCATCCATCCTTGGTATGATCTGAACTCTTGCAGGTGCATTGGAATCCCATCGATGTGTTCTTCTTTCTTCTAGAGCCACTCCTCATGATTTCGTTTAATTCTTGAGATATTCAAGGTTTCTTTTTTTGACTTTTTTGTAGCCATATAATCTTCTAGGATGATTCATGGGATGGATTTTGGGATTTTTCATTATACAATGTCATTATAGGGGGTGTATCACCTTTTGTAATTTTTTCATTGAGTTTAACATGTCAAAGTGCTGATTACCCATGTTTTGGGTATTTTGGGTTTAGGAAATTGAACTCTATTTTATCTACCTTAGTTTGATTGTTGGATTAAAGGTTTTTTGATGTTATTTTATAGGTAATTTCATGTTAATGAACACACCATGGGTGTATTTACTTTTTTTCATGTTTAGGACCATTTAGTCCTAGTTGCATATAAGGCAGACCATGTTTCCTTTCCTTTCTTGATAGGATGGAACTCTTTGACTTTTTACGCTTGTTAAGTGCTTGTGATATGCATTGGAATTGTCTAGCCTTTTATTATTTGATATTACTTAGTTCTTCATTATATTGTTTCTGCATGATTGAATTTTATAGGTGTAACTCCCCATGAATTCATAGAATGTTAATTTTAAAGTATTTCATTAACTAGCGCTACACGCAACAATGAGTTTAAGAGCACCACAACTCTCCAAACCAGCCATTCAAAAAGCTGTTAGGAATGGTACAAAATGAGTTTTCAATTTTATATACACCATATAATTTTAACATCCATATTATGTGTTTCATAGACATAATATAATAAGAAATTCATATTTTTATATAATAGAATAATTAAAAATTGAAATTTTACCCCCTTTTAATGGAGAACCCCTTATAAATCCCTTATTTTACATATTTATTTAATAAATTTGACAAAATAAAAATCTTCATTAGAAGAGGGCCATAAAAATTTAGTTTGAATAAATTATCAGTGCTTTTCTGATAACTTGAAAATTTTGATGAATACAGAAAAATACATAATTTTAATTGAAATGTATATTATTAATAAAAATAATTTTATATGTTAAATTATAAATTTTATTGGTTTTGAATTATAATTAGATTATATTTTCATCATTTAATCGAATGTTCAACATTGGAAGTAATTTTACATTTAAATTTGACATAAACACATATCAATATTTTGATAGTATTTACTTCTCAAAAACCCGATTATGGGTTTTGACAATGGGAATAATATTTAAAATTAAATTATACATCATATCTATTTTTAATTTGGTAAAATAGAACTAATGTTTCAATATAAACTATCAAAATTTTCTTTCGGTGAATTTTTGGTATTTTTCTAAAAAAAATCAATTTTTATTGAATAATACAAAAAATGTGTTATTGTTTAAAGCCAACATTTTATTTAAATAATTACATTTAATTTTATTTTGAAGTTAAAATAGAAACCTATTACCTTTATTAGTTGAATTTAATTTATATAAGTCATTTTATAATAATATTTGATATATAAAATTTTGTTGAACTTTTAACTGTCTTTTACCGACCTTCTTGGCACAATTGAAAATTTGAATTAAACATTATTTTTTCCTGTTATGTGAATTGAATTAAAAAAATCCATGAGACTTGGTTGACATAATTTAGTAAAAGGTCGTTCATAAGGATTAAATATTTTTTGGTGAATAGTAACTTTTGAATTTTATGAACCATTGTTAAAAGTTAATAGGGTTTGTAAAGGTAAAAATGATATTATAATTACCCCAAATCATGTTCTAATTATATTGGATATGTGTATTTCGGCCAAAATAATCCTTAGGAATAAAATATGATCCATTTCGATCCACATGGATTAGATTATAACATTTATTAATATTTTACTTAATGAATAGTTAAAATTGTTAAATTTAATGTTTATTAAATATAACATTTTTAATATAGGGATACACATTAAATAAATTCGACTAAAAATATTCAATATAAATCTAAAAATATTTTATAAATAATAATATTTTATTTAAAAATTTTATACGTTATATAATTAAATTTCTTTATGACACAATGATGATGCAGTAATTAACTTACTAATGATGGACAAATAATACTGATGTTATAAATATTAAAATTAATTTTTATTCAAACTTTTTATGCATTACACTAATATTCTAGGTTAATAAGGCATGTTAGGGGTGATTTAATTTAACTTTTCAAATTATTATTATGCTTTGGGACTTTTTCAAAAACCAAATACAAAATATAGTCAAAATTAACATAAAGAGTTTGTAAAAAATATTTAATAATTGATATTATATTCCTAAAAATATATGGTTCTACCAATGTACTTCTATAATGATATATATGTCATTAATAAACCACTTTATGGTCTCTTGGAATTTTATGTATGTTTATTAACCATGTAATATAAAAATAAAAGAAGACATGTAAAAAGTTTAATTATTTAACTAAAAATTAAATAAATAAGATAAGGTTACTAATGTGACCACAACATAACTAAAAACTATATTTTGAGAATATTTCAACTTATCCCCACCGTAGCCTCAAAATAAATCCATTTGGAGTTATTATATCCCAAAACTTATTTTATAATAAAATTATATTTCAAGATTTTCTTAAAGAGACCCTCACCACTATTATAAAAGGGTACATCGTCTTTTCTCATATTCATACATCAAATTCCATTTGGCATAGAAAACCCCTATTAAAATATCATCACAAATACCATAAATTCAACATAAAGTCCATACATAGATGATAAATTCTTCTTAAGGAGCCTATTTGATAAACTAATATGGAAGCATTCAAAGAAGAGGTAATGATTTCACCACCTATTTCAATGTTTTTTCTACTTCCACGTCCACTTTCTCTATTTTTTCCATACCAAAATAATACTTCCAGAACCTTCCACATTTATTGATGTTGTTATAAATATGGTTTAACTATATTCATTATTCTATCCATCATATGAATTAAAACGTCACAATATGTGTGTACGTACAGATTATTGTCTCCACGTTGTGGTGTTGTTTCTTATTCGAATATTCATTATTTTGAAATATATAATAATGAGTATAATTGATGTAAATAATAAATATAACATGTTATGATTATGTATATATAATATAAAATCCAATTACATATGATTTCATCATCAATTGAGTGATATTATCGCTCATGCATACGTAGAGATTACAGTCTCGAGGAATGCGATGAAATTCATTAACCAATGTAACCATTCAAGAATAATTTTCATTTTTTTATTTAAAATATTTTTTTATAACATAATATTATTTTAGATGTAAATCATGTACATACAATCAATAACAACATGATTTCTGTAATAAAACATATAAATGAAAATGAATTTGTTAACACTCAAAATAATTATACACTTTAAATATAATTTATAAAGAAATATTAAAAGACAATATATGATATGATATTTATATATGTGATTATTTTATAATTTAATAAAAATTATTTAACTATTATATAGGAGGTTAACATACCCTTTACCATGGAAAAGTACAAGGTAAGGGGTTTTTATCTCACTTCTTATTCCTATGAGATTCACGCTATATTACCACTATTCACTTTTGTGTGGTGTATGTACTGCAAATGATTGTATTAATTGGGTAATATAAATTAATTTATGGTTATTTAAATAATAATTTTATGATTTTTTTCACTGGATGAATTTTTTTATGTTTCATAATCAATATGGGAAATTCTAATTTTTATTTCCACTTATCAAGTTTTATGAAAATTTCTTTGATTATTTTACTACAAGATTATCTATGAAATCACTATTTATTTATTTATGTAGTAAATTTTACTCACCTGTGTGTGGATATAATTTTGATACACATAATAACTCCAATGATTAATTATCAATCCATCGATATGAACTTGATAACAGTAATCTTATCTCAATTTCCATTCTTTGAGATAAACATACAAGTCATTAGTGTAGTTTTTACATGAATATGTGTGAATGTAAACCGATTTATTTACACTGAATATAAAATCATATTTAGTGTATATATATTTGTCACACATAACTATATCATTGATTTATCCTTGACCTAAGGATACTGTATTTATAAGAGATTTCATCTCAATATGAATTCCATTGATACTTTTTTTTTGCAATGTGCCAATTCACTTTTATATGATGTACATACTATACATTGACAAATATATATTGAATCACTTTATTATCATGATATTATAAATTTTTTATTACGTAAATTATTTTTATTCAAGGGTCTCTCAATTGGTTAGAAACTCAAACTAAAATGTAATTTAAAATGTTTTAAGGATTTATTCTTCCAAATCATTATCATTATTGTCCATGTGTTAAAAATTGTGATAATGATTTATTTATAATGTTATAAATGTTTTAAAATTAAAATTCCTTTTAAATGTTTCAATGTTGAATGGGAATCATTGATTGAAAATTTTATTTTTAAATGATTCTTTATAAATAGTGATACTTTTAAATGTTTTCAAGAAAAGGGGATATTTCTATAAAATACTTTTACTAATTATTTTCATAAATGTCGATATCCTTCATTGTATTTTATTATTTATTGAGGATGATTTACTATAATTAAATCTTCTATATAGTATTTAATGTGTTATGTTGGATTGTGGGTCTACTATTTTTTTTACCATTCATGGTTTATCGTTAAAGTATTAAAATTTTGTATGATTGTTTTAATATAAATGTTTATGTTATGATTCATCCACTTTATATGAGTAATGCAATGGACTTAGTATGTAATGTGTGGAGCCCTATATAGATCCTAGATGCATCGGTAGGTCCCATGATACAAACTAGTGTCTGGGTAAAAAGACATGACCAAATCTTATTTGTAGTTTTGGAACGAGGACTTTAAAATGAGGTTATGGTGTTTGTCATTAGGAATTCTGTAATTATAAAAATAGATACTGATATTAAATGTGACTATTCAACTAATAGAATATCCCTTTCAATAAGTAAATGAAATTATTTTATTTATGTTTTCAATATTATATTGATGTTTAATATTAAACGGCTTGTGTTTTAGTCTTATATATTGCCTTAAATGTTTATGCTTATTTTAAGAATGAGTCCACTATATTGTTATACTTACTTATCATCTGAGCTCACCCACATTCTTAAGATTTATTTTTCCTATGATATGAATAAGTATATTATGTTTTACTTCATGTATAGGCTAAGGTGATATGAGTGTGGTCGAAGGGGGCACAATGTTGTTGTTATTTTTATTTCATGATTTAATGGAATAATTATGAATGCATCCATTACATCCAAGGGTTATAAAATAATAGGTATTTAGACACATGATCTTTTGTGATCATGCTAATTTTATATAATAATTCACCAAATTTATGTAAGTAGTGTCAGGGAATTACAGTTCTTATCCAAGGTAGTTTAGTAATAACCTTGAAAACAAGATTAATAAAATACTTGATTATATAAATTTACACAAAGATAGATTTTGATGATTACTATGAATGAAATTCCTAGAATTCTGGTAATGTTGAGATTTTGTGAATTTCCCATGAAAAACATCCTTGTCTAGATATAAACATGTAGAGGCATCTCTGGAATAGATGTATCTAGGGGTAAAACTAGAAAACACCTGTTTTAGATAGACTCGAATGGGAACCAGTGCATGACCACGAGCATTGCTTCAATCTTGGTTACGACACTCTTGGTGGATATGCTAAGGATAATTCACATTTTCTTACACAAACTGATTTGAAGGATATTAATATAATATTTGAATAAATAAACTTGGTTAATACTAAGGTGTTATAGATTGAAAATAAGGTGTCATGATATTCTCAAAATGATTTTTTTCCAAAAACTATGTTTTCTGGTTTTAGTCAATTACTTGATTCCAAGGAACTCATACTAACAATGAACATGATGTGCAAGGTAGGTAATATGGTGGAAATGAGAATCAAAATGGAATATTGATAGTCGTAAAAGAAATCATGTTCATGTTGAAGAAGGTTTCGAAAAAATATGATCAACAACATATATAATAACCAACCCCCAAACTCAACAAAAAAGATAATGGCAGAGAATTATAAAATAACAAAAAGTAGAGACTGTGGAGAAAAGAATGATCAATTTCCATCATTCATGAAATGTTGAAGGAGACAACTAGGAATGTGTCTTAATAGAATAATGAAATTTTTTATGTGTGGTAAAGAAGGACATTATGTAAAGAATTTCCATGGGAAAATAAAGAGTACTATGGTAGAAAATAAAAATGATCGTAATAATCCATTTACAGTCATTTCTTGAAAATTTTGGGGACATGGGCATTAACTGAGTTGGTTCCCTATTATATAGGATAACAAATAGGTCAAGGAAGAACCTTTGTGGTATTAAATGGGTGGGAAAATGTTTAAAAGTAATAAATCTCTTTTTTATGGGATTACATTGGAAGACATTTCTATATTATGTGTATCCCAGAAGTCTTAAATGTTAAAATTCAATTTAAGGAAGAATTACCTTTTCTTTTTGGATATAGTTATGAAAAACTATTTTGCTTTATTTGATTCCTGAATTTGAGGCAATTACATGTTATTAATTTCGGGTATTAAAATGTGAGGTATGAGATAACATTTGTGGTTAAATAATGTATTGGTTATTTTTTGAAATTTATCTCATTTTATGATTGTCATAAAATATCTTTTTTGAAAAAGGACAACACGACGACGGTCTGACAACCCATCACATCCGAAAAAATTTGGGGAATCAAACCCAGAACCAATGTTCTATTGGGATTTATCACCCACCATAGGACTACATGATGTCCCTAGTTAGTGTTAAAAATTATTTTTAGTAAAATTATTTTATTGATCAATGATATGTTGACTTGGGATCTTTTTTTATTAAATGGATATCCTTAGTTTTGGGAATGATTTAGTGACAGAGTTAAAAATGTTATTTTGGAAGACGTTCTCTCTGTTGATAAAAATATATGCCTAAAAAAATTCAATACTATGGGATTTAATTAGAGGAGTGATGGTAGATTTTTTATTTTTGAAGAACATTTGTATTTTATATATATTCATGTTATAAATGGAAATTATAAACATATTATAGAGAATATGTGATTTGGTTAATTACACTTCATCAAGAGACATTAAGAGTAGTTGATGTTATTTAGAGATACATGTTATGATTTAATTAGAAATACTATGTGATTAAATTATTATTTTTTGGGTTTCAATCTTAGTTTGGATTATATTGATGGATTTTATGTAGAATTGTTTATTGAATGATCATTATTAAACTTCGGGTATTGTTTGTTTAATTTTGGAAATTAAAATTTGTACTTCATTCAATAACGAATTATCCTTTTTGTGGATCATCTAATCATGTAATATATATTTTGGTTTTGGTTACTCTCTAAAGTCAAGGGATATATATTGTTCATCCTTTCTAGATTATGTAATTCAATAGAATATTATTATAGAACTTCAGGTGTGACCAAGTCATCTAAAATACTCATCGGTAGGAGAAAAGATGGGTTATAAGTAGAAATTTATTAATGGATAAAACAATACTTGAAAAGTAATTATATATCTTTGTGTTCGTAGTCAATCCCATAAATAAATTCCTCATCTATATGAAATGTAACATAAAAAAAAATTCTCTATTTACTTTTCCTACTAGGAAACTAATGATTGTTTAACCCATCACATGTTTGTGGTTTTCTTATTGTTAACATTCTCCTAATAATATTTTTTTTCACTCTCCATCCAATAATGGCACATAAACTATCATTAATATCCATGTTTACCTACATTGAATCCTAGTATGGGTTATCTTGGGTGACCTTTGTACTTCTCTCTAATTCATTTATTATGATAGTTTTATTAATTATTTTCCTGATGTAGTACATTCAATGACGTTTTCTTGAACAATTTTAAAATTTCAATGAAAAAATGTCCAAAATTTGGGAAAACTTTGACACCCCAAGATTTCATAGTATGTTATTTTAAAAACAATTCAATAGCTTCCGCTACATACAACACTGAGTTCGAGCACCCGACGACATAACAAACTATATATTAAAAAAGCGGTTATGAACATTTTTCACTGAATTTTTAATTTTTATACTCTATATAATATTAGCATCCATATAATTTGATTCTACGAAATAATACATTAAAAAATTAAATTTTTTAGATAAAAGACGTATATTTCAAATAAATGAATATTTACAAACTATGAAGGATTAATCTTTTTTAAATCCAATATTTGACACTTTTATATATTTAATTTGACAAAATAAACTTTTTATTTAGAATCGGGACCTAAAAATTTATTTTGGATTATGTTTCGGTGCATTTAGGATAACTTCCATATTTTGAAGAATAGTAAAAAATATTAAATTTAATTTGAAAACAGATTTTTTAATTAAAATAACAAAATTTGATAAATTATAAATTTTAATGATTTTAAAGTATAATTAGATTATATTTTTATCATTTAATCAAATTTTGGTCATTGGAATTAATTTTACTTTAAAATTGGACATAAAACATATCAATCTTGTGAATATTTTTAATTCTCGAAAACCGACATTTTGGTTTTGACTACAGTTTTTTTTTAAAATTAATTAATACTACTTATATGATATTAATTTGGTAATAGATATTCCATTTTGAAATTTGGAATATCAAATTTTTCTTGGGGTGAATTTTTTGTATATTTCTAAAAATGATTAATTTTTTATGAACTGTGAAAACATTGCATTATTGTTTGTAGCTGAATTTTAATTTAAATAATTATTTTTTATTTCATTATAATGTCAAAATAGATAAATAATACCTATATTATTAAAAATTAACACATTTATGTCATTTTATAATAATATTAAATATATATAAGTTTATTGAACATTTTACCGTCCTTTACCCATCATCAAAAAACATTTACAAATTTGCATAAAACATAATTTTACCACTTATTTGAATTGAATTTAAAAAATATTAGAGACACAATAGACATTATTAAGAATAATTTGGTTCCATAGGATGAAAATAATTATTTTAAATAGTTACTTTTGAATTTTATTTTCCAAAGTTAAAAGTAAATAGGGTATGTAATGGTAAAAATGAAATTATAATTACCCTAACACATGTACTAAATATATTGGATGTATTTATTGTTACCAAAATTAACTCCAGAGATTAAATAAGATCCTTTTTTATAAACATGGATTATATTATCTAATTTACTATTATTTTATTTATAGAGGAGATAAAAGTGTTAAATTCAATGTTTAATAACTAAAACATTTTAAATATTGGATTACAAGGATGATAAATTTGACTATAAATATTCATTATAAATTTTAAATTATTTCTTACAAAATGGTATTTTATTATTATTTTTAGATGTTAAATATTTAAATTTATTTATAACATAATGATAATGTAGTAATTACATTATTAATGAATTACTAAAATAATTGATGTTATAAATATTAAAATAAATGTAAATTGAAACTTTTGATTCCTTTCATCAATTTTATAGGCTAATATTACATTTTAGGGTTGATATAATGTATTTTTTTCGATGTAATCAATTTTTTTGAGTTTCAAAAAAACCAAATACTGAATAGTGTCAGAATTTTCATAAATGTGTTTTTAAAACAAATAGTTCATTATTAAAAGATACAATATACCTAGAAAAATAATGTTCATCAAAAGGACATATATAATGATAGATATATAATTAATGAGCCACTAGAGGTTTTCTTGGAAATTTATTTTAATTTTATTAACAATGTAATATAAAAATACAAGAAGACATTGTAAAAAAAGATAAACTATTTGACTAAGAAATAAATCTAAAATATAAGGTTAATATCATAACCTAATCTTGTCTATAACAAATTGTTTGAGAATATTTAAACCATTCACCACTATAGCCCCAAAATAAATCCATTAGTATCCATTATAATACATTAATGAATTTATAAAAAAATAAAATTTCAATCTTTTCCTAAAGTTCCCCTCTTCTCTCTTATAAAAGTGTACTTTCTCTTCTCTCAAATTCTCACATCCAAAGCCATTTGGCTCATCCAACCCCAACCTAATTATTCTCCCAACTACCCTCACTTTAACCTAGAGGCCTTATTTGATCATAAATCTCTCCTAAATATCCCTTTTGATAAAATCAAAATGAAGCACCCGAAGAGGAGTTAATAATTTCACCACCTCTTTCAAAATTATTTTCTTCTACCACTTCCAATTTCTTTGTTATTTTTGTACCAAAATAATAAATCATGTAACTTCAACATATTTTATTGGTATTATAAATATGGATGTACAATATTCCTTATTTTATCCATCCTATGAATGAAAATGTCACCATACATGGGTACGTACAACTTACCGTCTTCATGTCATGGTGTATTTTATTCAACAATTCATTAATTAGATGGGTATAATAATAAGTATAATTGATGTAAAAAAATAAATATAACTTTTTATTTATTCTTTATATATGACATATAATCCAATTATATATGATGTCACCTTCAATATATTAATATTATCGCTCGTGTGTACGTATGGATTACCATCTCCACGGACACTATGGGATTAATTTCCCACACTAACCATTCAAGAATAATTTTCATTTTATGATTTAAAATAATTTTTAATAACATAATATCCTTTGGTATATGAATAAAATACATCATATACATAACAATCACATCTTATGTAAAAAACATATAAAGGAAATGAATTATTTAAAACCCGAAACAATTTTACTACTGAATTATTATTAACAGAGCAATATTAAAAGATAATATATGGTATAATATATATATATATATATATATATGTGTGATTTTGGTATAATTTAATAACAATTATTTAACTATTATATAGGTGTTTAATTAAACCTCGACTACGGAAAAGTACAAGGTAAGGGGTTTTCATAACAATTCTTATTCCTGTGAGGTTTATGATATATTGCAACTATTTACTTTTGTGGGGTGTATGTAAGACCCATGATTGTATTATTTGTGTAATATAAGATAATTTATGTCTATTTACATCTTAACTTTATGATCCTTATTTCATGGGGTGTATGTTCTCTTTGTTACCAAACTGGTAAGTGAATTTCAAATTTCAATTTCAACTCATTAGGTCCTACAAAATCATCATGGATTATTTTACTCCATGATTATGTGTGAAATCACTATTTATTTATTTATTTATATAGTAATTTCCACTCCCATTTATGTGGATATAATTTTAATACACATAATTACAACATTGATATATTCTCAAGTGATCTGTATGAACTTGATAAGAGTAATCTTAACTCAATTATCATCCATTGAGTTAAATATCCACGTCATTTGTGGTGTTTTGACCAGAATTTGTGCAAATGTACTATGATTGATTTATGATGAATACGAAGTCATATTGAGTGTATTTATATTTTTCAAACATATTTATGTCATTTATTTCTTCATAACCTATGTTTACACTCTTTATAAGTGATTTCATATCAATTTAAATTTTATAAACAATTATTTATTTTTATGTGCCAATTCACTTGTAAATGAGGTACATAATCTATTTTGAATTAATATATAATAAATCCCTTTATTTTCCTGATATTATTATGTTTTTATTAATTCAATTATTTGTATTGAAGCATATTTTGTTTGGTTGGGAAATGTAACTAAAATATCATTTTAAATGTATTAAAGATTTATTCTTCTAAATCTTTGACATTATTGATTATGTTCTAAAATGGTGATAAGGATTTATTTATATAGACATTAATGTATTAAAATTATAATTTCATTTAAATTATTCAATGTGGTATGGGTTGTTTGATTCAAAAATCAATTTTTAACATTTTCTTGATAAATATTGAGACTTTTAAATGATTTCAAGAAAACAAGGATATTTCTCTCAAATAGTTTTAAAGATTATTTTCTTCTTTGTCAATATCTTTCATTGTATTTTATTCTTGATTGTTGTTGAATTAATATAATTCAATCGTCCATATTATATTGGAATATTTTTGTTTGACAATGGATGTGCTATTTTTATACCATTGATGGTTGATAGTTAATGTGTTAACATTTCGTATGCCAGTTTTAATACGAATAAGTATGTAATGATTCAAAAATTTCATTTTAGGAATTTATTAGTCTTAGAATATTATGGGTGGATACCTCTATATCTCATCGATCCATTGGTAGGTCGCATGAGACAAACTAGTTGTCTACGTAGAAGGGCATGACAAAATCTTTTTTGTAGTTTTGGCATTAGGCCATGACTATGTGGTTATGATATTCAACATTTTGTATTCATAATTATGTAATAGGATATTGATATTAAATGTGATTATTTGACAAATCGAATATCCATGTGAATAATTAATTGGAATTATTTGATTTTTATTTTTCACATTATACCGATGTTTGTGTTTTAAAGGATTGTGTTATAGTCTTATACATTTCATTAAATGTTTATGATTATTTATGAATGTTTCCATTAAATTGTTATTCTTTATTACCATTTGAGCTCAACCCATTCTTATGTTTTCTTTTTCCTGGGATATGACAAAGTATATAATGTTTGACCTAGATGGATAGGCTAATGGATATGAGTCTAGTCAAAGGGGACCCAATGTTGTCGTTGTTTTATTTCATGATGCAATGTAAAACTTATGTATCTATCTAGTACTTCCAAGACTACTAAACTAATCTGTCATTAAAGACATGATATCTTATGATCATTCCAATGTTATGTAATAATTCATCAAATCTGGGTAACAAGGGTCAGGTGTTACAATATGGATGTTAGAACCAACTGTAGTTAGACCACATATGGAATTGACATTGAGTGCTTCCTTAGAGTGTCTTTTATATTTCATGCAATGAGACCTCATGGGATATTGATGGCGAGTTATCCCTAAACAATGTCTATAGATTACATTAAGAGACCAAAATGGGGATGGATATTGAGTTCTTCCTAATAAGGTCTATAGTTATGCATGATATACCATAGGCGGAATTGACAGTGAGTTCTTCCTCAGAGTGTTATTGCCTTTTTATTCTATTACATGTCAAGAGGGATTAAACTCTGTGAGATACCCTGAGTGTAAACGTAAATCTTGAATGTTTGTGACACATATACTATTCCAAATCATAAGCTTGGATTCAATCCTATTAGGTATTCTTCTGAGATACCTATTGTGATACTTGATTAATTGATGAATACTAAATGTGAATGAATGAAAATCAAAACTGTAGTATTTGGTTACTTTTATGTACTACTAGTTTCATTGTTGTATTTCAATTATTACCTGGTATATAATCTCTCCTACAATTAGGCACATATCTTATGGTGTTTATCTTTCTGAGAGTTACATCACACACTATTTGGGTCAGGCTATTGGATCCAAACTGATTATATGGTTAGAGGCGTATATAAGGGAAAATTCCCTTCATCATCAGTTACTTGATTTCTATGAAGATGGAGAGCATGGTTCCAAGATGATGATTGTGATTCTATTGGTGTTTATTTGTTTTTTAATTCGGTTTAGTATTTTTTTTCTAGTATTGTGACTATTTTGGATTTTTTTACTAGAAATATGTGACAACCATCATTTATATTTTGGTTATAGTTGTTTATTTACTTTTAGTATACTAATGATTACATGTTTTATGGTATTATTACTTCTAATACTAATTATTATTATTTATTCCTTTATACATACTTTTCTAACGAGGGAATAATTTTCTCAAATATCACACCCATGGCCCTCGCTGCTAGTTGTCAGCCTCTGGATTTTGGGGAAAATCACGGCCATGTGACTGACCAGGTATGGGGCACCATTGGGTAACAACCAAAATCAGGATGTTGAAATCATGAATATGTTTTAAATAAAATATTAATGTTATAAATAAAATTTATATTCTTAATTGGTTTTTTATGATTGTAAAATTACAATATATAATAAATAATATAATCTTATTATATTGTAAAAAATATTTATAAGGGTTATGTGTCCAAGTAAATATATAAAGGCATGTGTGGGGTGGTTATAAGTACAATTACAGTGATTTAGAAATATGTTACACTAATGATCCATCCACGATGTTTAAAATGTGTATTATGAATTATATATCAAGTTACCATCTAGTTTCATTTATTTATCAAACAGTGAATTTGGTAATAAATATAATATCCATATTTAAAAATTATACTTTTATTGTTTCATTTTAAATAAAAAATTTATTAAAAGAATAAATAATTAAAAAATTATAATAATACATATGTACTAGTTTAAAATTTTATATAGGTTTAACAATATTAATATTTTAATATATATTTGACTGGAAAATAAAACTGAGAATACCAAATATGAAAATATACAGCTTTGGAAAGAAGTAGAAACTTTAACTAATGGTTGGAAGAATTTATGTAAGTTGTCTGGAACCAAAAAATAAAAAAAAAATCATACAATGGTATATGATTTCAATATGTAAAGTACTGAAAATATTATTCCAAAAATTTATGTATAGTTTTTATTTATCTTTATAAAAATTTTCATTAATCTATAATGTGTGTGGTATTGTAAGATATGTTTCAGATAAATGTTTCCAAAAAAATATTTTATTATTATATAGCCAAAATAGATTTATTTTTAAATTCTGTTTATTCTTCATTTGATTGAAATGTAAAATAAATATTTGTTAAAAAATATCTTTTTAATAACTATTCATTACATAAATAGAATTGGGTACCAATATTTCATTAGGTTTTACATACTGAATGATATAAATCTAAAACACATTAGTATAAATCATTAGTACAAGAATAGTGGTTTCGCGAGGGGCTTGAATGGTGGTAGCTCCAACGTTAAATGATTATTCAAAGATAATGGAGGACATGTGTCACTTAAGGAAATTGAGAAAATAAATAATATTTGGTACTATAAAATGTGTTAAAAATTTAACTGTTCATTGTTCTAATGTTTTTTATTGATAGATTAAATTATAATTTTATTAGTGTTATCTATTTTTGGGGTGATGGTTATTTTGTTTTATATGATAAAAATGAGAGAAAATGTTATAATAATCTGCATGATCATTTTGTGTTATATGTTCAGTTAAAAATACTTTTTGTTTTTTTAAAATACATTACATTCCCTAAAAATTTACTCTCTATAGTACTTTTCATTGTGAATTTTGGATTTTGAATAAGGGACTCACATACTGTAAAATTTTCTATCATATGAAATTTATTAAAAAAAATTTAGCTAAGAATATTAAAAATCAATAATTTCTAGGAGATAAGATATATCAACCATGTAAAAAATGTAATAAATAATGATTTTAATTTATACTATGAAAAAGGGTATCTACTACTCCACCAATAGATTAGTATCATAAAATTTCTTTTTGAAAATCAACAATTTCAAGACCATGAAGAAACAATTATGCCAATGTAACTACTTATACTGATCAAGATTCACTATGGTGTATTTATGTTTTCTTAAGGATTAATTATATTCATGTTTTTCCATATAAATATATATATATATAAATAAATTTTCTAGAAAATTATTAATATTAGAATAATAAACATAATAAGTGGTCGGGTTCATGAGTTCAAAAACAATTTTTACATACATATACTCACATCATGGTTATGAACATAAATTCATTACATTAATAATTCCTTAAAATGGGTTTGTTAAACGAAAAGATAACTCCCAAAAAAATATAATGGATAATTCTCAATGAATAAAATTTAATTTTTTTGATGAGGATATGAATTATAATTCTTTATGTATTTTGATTGGTTTCGTAAATAATTATTTTAAATAAGAATACCTCTAGGTTATGGAATTGTAAAAAATGTAATGTAGGATTCCTTAATGAATTTTTATTCAATGTCTTTATCATAAATATAAATTCATAATATAGATAAATTTTTATCTAAATATTTTAAATGAATTTTCTATAGTTTTTCAACCAAAAGTATTGCATATATTGTATATCATAATGGAAATAAATTTATAGTACTATGTGTTTTTTTACTTTTTATGATATTAACCCACATGTAACAAAAATATCTTTTAATAAACATGTGTGTGATATGTAATATTTTAATATCAATAATGATAGTAGAATAAATAACCAAGTTGTTGATTTCTATAATTAATAAAAAATTATTTACCATTATGAGTGCCCATACTATGAAAATTACTTGAAAAAAACTAATTAATTATTTACCCAAATCCATTAATAACATAAAAAATAATTCTCTATAGTGTATTATTATTGATATTTTGAAATCAATTAAAATAAGTTGTTTTTTGGAAATGAAGGTTGAATATTAAGCATAATTTTTACTACATAAACTACAGAATGTCACTAAGGTATCCAGTGATGGAAACTATGTAATATCCTTGTAAGTAGTGTATAGGAAATTTGATAGAACTATATTTTTGTAACCTGTGGAAATAAAAAATATCTATAAAAATATTGATATTATGTGGGTATTTAAAAAAAAGGGATGATCTAAACAGTTTGATAACAAATAAATGTATTCTAATAACTCAATAGTATAATATAGAGGATTTTATTGATTATGATGAAATATTGAGACTTCTTTCAAGAGTTTAATCTGATAGAATATTTTTTTTCTTATTAAACACCTCTAATTTTCGATATATATAAAATATATTTCAAACCCAGCTTTTCTAATGGATTTATTTTTGATATTTTGATTATAGAGAAAATCTTGTACTTATATATAAATTTGAATCAAATTGAATATTTTTAGTTAATTAGGCACATATAATTTTAAATTTATATCAAATAGATGTGAAAAGAAACCTTTTGAATTGATTTATTTTTGGAGTTATATTTTAAGAACCCCTAAAGCTTAAAAAATAAATATTTTTTTAATTCTATGTTGAAACATTATGAAGCCCCATTTGGTATGACGTTAACTTAAGAATCATGGTATGAGAGGACAAATTAATTTCATTTAAAGGTCATATTTAAAAAATTTAAATAATGTCATAATATCTTCCTCAAATGGTTTTTAATGATATTTTAGGAATTAAAATATGAACGAATGATATAATTATTTGTAGTGTACAAACGTTTTTGAGTATTAAATTTTCCTTGCTTATGAAATGTGATATTTAAATGAGTATTATATTATAATTGAAAATTCACAGTTTAATATGTAATTTCCAAAACCAATATTTTTCTATTCCTAGTAAACGCATACACCTCAATTTATATTTTAAAATATTTTTCAATTCATAATATAACTGTAGGTAACACTATTATGTGTACTAAATATTAATTATATTTGAATGAAATTTGTTTACCCATTTATAAAAAAGATATAGTGTATGATTATAACATTATTATACCTGTTAAATAGACTTATTGATAAATGTTTTTGTATTTATATGTGCTATATTATAATACAAACCTATAGAATCTCAATTGGGATCTGTTAATGGAAATTTCAAATACCACAAGTGTATTATAAATTTTCATTATATTCTAAGGCCCAATTGTTTAACACGGTAAAATTTTCTAAAGATAATTTTTATTGAAATATGTTATATATATAGAACCTATTGAACATTTTAGGTTATAAAATAACTTTATCTTTATGGTATTGTAAAAATAAATTTTTGTTTTATTATATAATGCTAAAACAGAATACATGGTTTCATGTAGTTATTTTGTAAAATGTTTTTGTATTATAAACACCTTAACTTGTTATGAATATTAATATAGTCAGACTACTTTGAAATTTGATAAAAATTACTTTTAATATAAAAATAATCATGTATCCACCTTTTGGAAATAGAAGAGTGATATAATACATCACTTATTATGTGATTCTTTCCAAATTATTTATATAACATTTGAATTTCTTGATGGTAATTTTATGTCAACACGTAATTCTAAAAATTCTTGGAAAATATAGAAAATTAATTATATCAAAATAAAGTTATAAATGATCAGTTATTCTCAATAAACATTAATATGTTTTACAATATGACTTTTTAGGCTTTCAATTTAACATTCATAACCATTTATATGACTTATTTAAGTATATAATTATTTTAATGAACATTAATATTTTTGGGAAATTCACAGTTTGTTTCTATGAAAGGTATATCCTGTTAAACCTATTGTGAATGTTCAAATAATTTAATATAAATATAATTTATAGTTGTTTGACATTGTGAGTAAAAATCATTTTTCTTATAGACCATAAAATTAAAAAAGGCTCATATTCTTGTAAACTAACAATTATTATTATTCACCATTCATTCCTATTTAATTTTCAAGTTTTAATTTCATTATTTATTTGATTATATTTTATATTTAATCGTCAATAAATTTATTTCAAAATGAAAAAATCATTTTAGAAACATGTGGGTTTCAATCTAAAATCATATTGAGTGGATATATATATATATATATATATAATATTACCTATATTAATAATTATTTAATTTTTTATCTCACCCAAAACACACCTATTGTATTATTTTATTATTTTATCGTTTCCAAATATATTATTATGATGTTTAGATTTATAATACATTCTCCTTGTTTAAAATATCATAGTAAAAGTATTAAACAATCTAAAACATATAAACGATGTAAATCTATATCCTGTGGTATGAATAGTCACAATTTACTAGAAATAATATTTTTTCCAAAAACTCATCAAGATATATATGGTATAAATAATTGAATACTATATCATGGAATTTTTGTTAATGATGGATGAAAGAATATAATCCCAAATATGGAAATCTATACACTTTTAGAATAATAATTCTAAAATGTTTCATAGATTTATTTATTAGTAAATAATGATGTGATAATATTGATTGTTATTATGAAAATTATGAAGGTGACATAGAAAACATATTCTAATTAATTATAATATATTCATATAGAGCTCTACATGAATTTTTGAAAATCATATTTTGTTGGGATTCCACAATTTTATGTTAAAAAGTAATTATAGTTATACACTATAAATACATATTTTCTTATAATATATATTGTAAAACTAATTCAGAAAAAATTCATTAAAGGTAATTTAACACTACATTGATCCTATAAATGTTAAATCTAGTATTTCAAGGCATTATGATAAATTCATTTTTTATCAATTTTTATAGGTAATAAGATGTGATTTTATATTTTTATATTTTACTTATATAGATGAGGTACAGAAAATTACACCAATTTTTTATAATTTACCATATCCTGGTTAATCTAATGAGTCACCTGATTGTCCGTTCGTTTAAAATAATTATAATTTTCAATTTAAAATATCTATATTATATTACATCAACAAAGAAATAATAAAATGAGGATCATATTAAATCCTTAGAGGTGGGGTTGGGATACTGTTCTAGATAATTTAAATGACATATATTTCCCTTTAACTTATCAATCTCAACCATAAGGATCAGAAGACCCATTAAATAATCCAAAAGCGTTAATCGAAGGGATTGGTTATATTGTTGAACATAAAGAGACTAATATTGATGAATAATACAAGGAAGAGTTTAATGAATAGAAGGCATATTTGTAATATTCTATTAGTAAGGATGATAATGAAATGTTATAATTTACACATCTAAAAAAGTAAACTTTTATTATATACCATTTTATTCATTTACTAAATATATTGGTTTTGATGAAGGTTATTGAATTTCAGGTGCATTCCCATTGTGTCAAGGTTATATTATTCTAAAAATTATACAGAGATTGGGGGAGAATAGAGATGAATAATAAATCAGGTTATTTAATCATGATTGTTTATATTTACAGGAGGATACATTAAAATATTATATAATTCCATTGTATTTAACGAATTGGGATACTAATATATTTTTGAAACCATTGGATAATTAAATAAATCTATTAATAGAGTTTATAAAGTGAATTATTTTGCATAGTATATTGGGATTATTTTTCAGGAATCCAATTCTAATGTAGAGGTTGTTGAGACTGCTATATTACATGGAATACTATATTTAATTTATTTTAACAAATTATTAAAAATTATAATTCCTTTCTAGAGGAACATGCACCTTGATTTAAGGATTTGTTAAACTAAATATATAATTATACAACCCATAAATATGATATTACACTTTCCATTGTTTATAGAAAATATTATGACAAATGAAAAAGAGAAAACTCCACCTCTACATACAAATATTATAATGGGCGAATATGATTTCAATCCTAAACATGAAAATCTACCATATTTTTAAGAATATATATTAAAATTCATATCTAAGATATCTAATAATCAATAGTATAAATATAAATTGTCGTAAATTTAATATAACATATATATATATATATATATATTTTAATGGATAATACCTCAATAATATTTCAATTTTACTAAAAGAATAATGGAAAAAAAACTAATGTTTTTTACATTTTGGATAATGGTATATGTGATTGAAAATAAATTGAGACAATAAATGATTATTATACAAACGAATGAAAACTACGGAAATAGATGTATAAGGGTCTAAAATTGTAGAGAATAAGACAATCCCCGCATAATAAATACTTATAATCCAAAGGTAATAATCTTAAGGATGAATGGATGATAATGGGAAAAGATTCACCCCTTTAAATCGAATATTCCTATTTACATTTAATCCTCTTATTATGTGTGTTGGATCATTGGATACTTACTAGCCAACATCCTATATTTTCAGATGTGGTACATTATATACCTTTAGGGGGATACATGCCTCTCATAAAATTGACTATCAATGTTGAGACCTCTTCAAATATAGATAAATAGATATGTCTTGCCTTTAAAAATATAACATTCAGTGCACATGGAATAAGGCATGTATTTTAATGATTTTATATCACTATTGAGGAAATAGTATGAAACAATCATTGAACTATGTTTTTCATAGTGATACGCTAACCTCTCATTATACAATTTGAAATAGTTCCATTTACATTGATCTTATAAACCATGGTATACATGATCTATTTCAAGCAATTTTAATTATCTCTATATCCCATGTGGAACGGGTTACTATAAAATTTATAATTATAATCCCTCAATACAGAATAACCAATGACATTTCTTACAGTTTTTATAAGGTAAAGGGGAATGATATTATGAGAATTGATGCTATTATGACATGAATTGGGACTCAATTTGTTATGGATTGTCTAAATAGACTAGAACCAAATCATAAGATATAAATAATATACAATACCTTTTTTGAATAATGTTCCACATTTATGAACCACAAAACTAAGAACATGTCAAAGTATATAATATTTAGGGTGATTCCCATGCATTATCCAAGAGATTATAGATGAAAAATATCAATTAACACACCAAAATGAGTTTCATATAACTTTTTTATAAGGGTAATAGATGTCAATTTTATAGGATTATTGAAGAATAACTAGTCACTAGATAAATTTATCTATAGGGAGTTCAAGACAATAATCACACAACATAGCAATGTTGTAGATGAATGGAATTGATGTATCCCCTTAAGATTTTTTCTAGATGTCAATCATAAGATTCATGTTCCCAGAATTATGGTAATATTTAATGTTAAAAAGAAAATTAACAAACTAAGAGAATACATAATAAACTGCTTCACCCCCTAAATAAATTTCATTAAAATAGATACTGTTTTTTCATTCCGAGAAGAATTAGAGAGGAAAAAATTCACCACTCTCATGTTCATTTATCAGGTTGAGAAGATGTGAAATAGAAGAGATCCACTGATCCATGCATCCTTCAAAAAAGAAATTATTACCACTATCTGTAATCTATTATGGATGATGAAGTATAAAATATCAGTGGTTTTAATGGATTTTCAATAATGGGGAATCCACTGATGATATGAAATGGAAGGTATAATAAAAATTTCAATATTATATTCATTAAAATATCACCAAATGAGAATCTATTTTAAAAAATACAAGGTATAATTGCATAAATAGCATGAATTTATTCATTTAACCCCCTTATACCATCTATTAATTCCTTAATTATCCTCTCCAAGAGAACATGGTTAGACTAGTTGAACTATTCAGTATATTCTTTGTCACATCCAAAGTATTTAGGAATTACATTGATTCCCAAGTTAGTATTTTTTTTGTATTGTGATCGTAGAAGTAATGTTCATGTGGACCAATTAAAAAAAATTAACCAGAGTCATTACTCCAACAAATAAGATTATTCTATTTTTTGGTTGATGATACAACTAACGAATCATTAACCAATCCATAAAAATTGTGAATGTGGATCCTCCCTATTAAAAAAATATATTTAAGTTATTCGATAAGGTAGTTTCCCTACGAAAATTCATTTTGCCACATGATTTTAATATCTTTTATATATATTTAATTAATGAAAATAAAAACATCACATTTAATAGGTCCATCATGTATTCAACTCCAATAACCAATGGAATCTATGATATATTTGAATCCTCATAATGATTATTAGCTTATATTAATAATGTAAATTATGTTATCTATAATTAAAATATGTGAGATACCATGATATTATTATATGGTTATACAAGAGTAACATAATAGAATATATAGCTTTTCATATCAACATATTAAGTATGTAAATGTAGATTAATAATATCTTTAGATTGATTTAGACACCTTTCATAAGACCATTGTTAAATTTGAACAAGGAAAACATAATACCTATCAAGTTTTTCAAATCCAATGTGATTATTTTCATATAATTTTATGATTCCATACCATTCCTAGAATCTATAATGTAATATGGACATGATAGTAAATCACCATTATAACCATTCATAATATTTAATCATTTTAAACATATAAATAAACATTTACCATTGAAATATCATATTAATAGCTTTTATCATCTCCTGGAATGTTTGATGAAACCCCCAAAGGTTCTATTTTTACTAAATTCTTGCAATAATTGAAAAAACAACTATGCAAGAATCAGTAGAGATTCTCTACAATGATATTGGGAAAAATATAAGACATTTTAAAAAATATATATAAATTCAAATTGAAATACATTGGTAATATGGTTATTTTAATGAAAATAACTTGGTTACCAAAGTGTCTTGAAAGAAATAACATCTTATAAAGTAATTATGGTAAGCCTTTAAGTGTTTTAATTTCATTATATTAATGACTACTACATATATATTTCTTGGAAGGATATTTGGGCCTACAACACAAAAAATGTTCATATACATAATGGATATTAAAATACAATCATTATATAGTATGGCTTTAATACATGTGTTGATTTAGTTATAAATAGATAATGTAATTTCATTAAAAAAATTAATTTCCTCATCTGTATTTTTGTATTCCCCTCTTCAAAAAACATGGTCATTTTCAGAGAATAGTTCAAAAAAATTACACGTCAGAAAACCTCCAATATTATAGTCAATTTTGTAAGAACCATCTTCTAGACAGATGTTAACATATCCTATAAACTTTCACTCTTTTTCTGGTTTGATTCATAATGAGAATTTTCATTTTTACCCTTCAAATATTTCAACATAAAATAAAGATTAATCATGTCCTATTATAATACAAAACTTTTCAATACGCTTTGGATCTACCTTAAGGTACAATATCACTAAATAGGAAACTAAGTCACTTGATACTATTTAATTAGTGGGATATCAAGTTATGGTTATGAAAATATATCAAGTTTCTTAATTTTCAACATTGAATCTTAATATAAATATATATTATTTGTAATGGGATATAATATTTTAATCTATTTTATTACAGATAATGTTAACATGTAATCATGCAATTGATTTTTTTTATTTCTGAAAAGGGATTTCTAGGAGAATTTTTTATTTTCTCATTTACATTAGTGTTTCCCATAATACATATTAAGTCATTTAACAAAACAATTATTATTTACGTTTTTGATAAATTACCTATCATGTCAACTAAATTTGAAATACCATATACAATACATTCCATTCCAACATTTTTCCATTCATTATGTGATTTAATAAGTTAAAAAGAATAACATTAAGAGGGATATTTTTTACCTATTAATGATTTAATTATAAATGTAATGATAACACTTGTAATAGAATTTATTATAGATTTTAATATAATTGTTGAAAGCTATCATACTATATTGTTAATACTTTTTATAAAATAATATGATAAAAATAAATATATATTTCAATCCCATTTAGTAAAAATTAATCATAGGATGAATTTAGTAACCAAAAAGATATTGAAAATTTTTTAGAAAAAAATATAAAAAATTAAATTAAATTGTATAACTCATGAAATGAATAAAATAAAGGTAAGTAATAAGTTCAAAAAGGAATTAGAAAATATGGATCAAACAATTGGGATATTATAAAATTTTCTCTCTACTATAATATAGTGGATTAACTCATAAGCCATGTACAAAATAATTTTTTTTGACCACATCATCAACCATAACATATTCTGTGAGGAAATAAAATGGTGGATGGTATATGAAATTGATTATACTAACTTAATACCTCATGTATTTACACTACATCAAAATATAGTAAATTTATTTATTTCATTGTAAAATAAATCATTCAGAATATATTCTAACAAAATAACTGAACATCATACTTCTAGAATGGAATATAAAACAAAAAATGATAAATTAAATGTGATAGTCGATGAAGAAGGGAATCCAAAATCGATTTATTATATAAATTGTAAATACTTCTTGGTAATTTTTTCATTCATAATAATTTAATCTATTACTTATATTTTATAATATATAATATTTGAACCATTAATCTTTATCTAAATTTATGTGATTCTTTAATTAATTATATATATATCATTAAACTTAATATGATAATACTAAAATTATATATAAAATACATTCAACTTTCTCTCAATTTTTTTAAATTATTAATATTATCATTTTTTAAGGATTCTAAAATGGGATAATTGTTTAATAGATAATTGTTTTATAGTTTCTTGTAATTTAATTTACTTTAACTGTGAAACTAACTATTCATTAACTACCGTGATAAGTGAGTCATTAAATTTTGGAGATAATTGGTCCATGTTTAACAATTTCAATAATTTTTTTTTAATTTATCACCCGAGATTATTTTGAGTTTAATATGATTAATTAATGTAAAATAAGATAATATTCTAGTCAACAGATATTAAAATCACATGATATAGATTTCATTAATTGTTTCATGGTCAGTTCAATTAATTGAGGCCAAATAATCTACTAACTACGAATCACAAAAAAACATATTCATGAAATGATATGAATAGAATGAGTCAAATAAAAATTAACAATGATTTTAATATCACAATTTATCATTGTGATTCATGATCCATTCAAATGACCTTGAATAAAAAGAAAATATTAAATTGAGTTCTTGATCAAAAATTTTTAATAAACTATTTCATGGATTCTTATACTGACATGACTGACTAAAGAAGTTACTATAGAATCATGTATAACTAATTGTGTAAAAATATATTAGTATGATGTATTTAATATTATAAAATCCATATTAACATTCATTTAAGGAACATAATGACTGGAAATGGTGAGATGATTTGGGGTACATTATTTTTCTATATAAGGAAAATAATGATTTCATTTCATAAAATATCTTATCAAAGAAAAAATATATAATTTTTGAGGATCCAAATTTTATAGATACCAAATAAATTGTTAATAGTTTTACTCAGAAAAAATAAGTGAGTCTTGATTTTTTGAAATAAACTAACAAAAGAGCATTAAATTTGACATAAAAATGAAATGTTGTTTTCATGAAAAATAAGACTCCTTGGACTGATTTATTCTTAGTTAAAATTTGAATTATCTGAATGAATAATGAGATTCATCAAATATTTCATTGAATTATTCATTATTTTTATTTTATTTAAAAATATAGTGGGGATATTAACGTATATTTATTCATATAGTTTTCTATTGATATAATGTTTTCTTAGAATTCATTCCTTTCTTTTCAAATTTGTATTAATTTTTCCCACCAATTTTTTGAGATATTATATAGAGTGAACCTAAATCAACCAATTTTAGGTTATAGAAACTCCTATAGTGTGTAGAAAATTTAATTTTATATGAGTTTTTTTTATTATGGTTTTCTCCAAAGTAGATAATATTATAATATAGATGAGAACTCAAAATATTTTCTAAAAAACTCTTTTCACATGTTTTACTTTATTTAATTACATGTTTAAATTTATATTTTCCTCAATCCATTAAACCAAATTATATATTTTAAAAAATTTTACTTTTAGATAAAATATTTTGTAAAGTTCATTATTTTTTAAAATAGTATTTATAAATTAATTATTTAAATCATATAGTGAGGATTTAGTTTGTTGGCGAGTAAAATAATGTTTAAATTTCTATTAGCATCAATGATATTGAAACAACTATGGTAATGTTATTTAAAAACAATCCTTAATTTTTTTAAATATTACTATCATGGATATGTATATATACATGTCCATAAATGATTTGGTAACTGGTTTTAATGTTTTGTATATCTGTTTAAAAATATTATTATGTCTATCCCCCCCACATTTGAGTTCACATGGTATAACAAACAATTTTTGATAAGCCATTCATGCTTTATTTAATTGTATATTAATTAAGAGTATTATACATGTACAATTGATATTTATTGAAGATAATATTTGAAAAGATGTTAATTAAATTGAAGGAGAATAATAAACATAATAACCAATTTTTGGAAATCTCTTTACATTAATCTATCTAATAAATTCATCAGATATATGGAATCTCATATTCATATAATTAATGATTAGTGAAATATGTGTGGTAATAATAAATATGTATCAGAATATAATCAAATGGATTTATGTAAATCAGTATATGATGAAATTCATTCATTTCTATGTAATATGACTTATACATGTTAACTAAGAACAAAGTCGGGGAATTATTTTTCTCTACAGGTGATTAAAACATGATTGGAAAATTATTATCTTAAATAATATTCTGGATGATTCATGTAATTTTATTTTGAATAAATAAATATTGGTTTTTATTGGATCTATTCAAGATGATGCAATATAATATGGGGAAACTTATTCTCCATTTAATGAAATAAAGTATTTTCAAATCCTTTTAATAAAATAATCATTTAAAGGTTTTTTGATATAAAAATTGAGAATAAAATTTTATATTAAAATTGATTTTTTTATATGATATATTATTAAAATGTTATCATTGTCTTGAAAATGATAACTTATCACATTGCATGTATATACTAACTATAAGATTATATAGACTTCAAATATCCATTTGGAACTTCTGTGAATTTAACTTACAATTTCATTTATATAATCATTTTAAAAAATACAATGCTTTAATAATATATTCATTATGATTTTATATAATTACATCTCAATTATATATATATATATATTAATATTTATATATGTACATGTGTGTGTGTGGAATATATTGTCTCGGATTTTAAGAAGAATTCCTTATATAATGAATAATATATATTTATTCTAAATCATTAAGGGTTAAATCAAGTTATAATTAGGTTTTTTGAAATTTAAATGAAATGGTATAATGTTATTTAATTATACAAACAATGGAAAAAATTCACACCCCTTTTCACTTTTTTTATTAAACAACTATGGTGTATTTTAATATATCCATGAGTTTTAATTGTTTTTGGGAATTATAGAAATTCCTTAGGGTATTTTAGATTGTGTTGTAGTAGGAAACATGATGTAATATGAGGGCCTATAAACATAATAATTTTTTCCTTTTTATAATTTTTGGAGATTATAAACTTGTATTCAGGGGAAGTGGACACACAATGGGGTGTTTTCGAGGAAGGGCGTGTGATACAACACATGGGTTGTTTTATAGAGGTGTTATAAGGAATAAACCTAGTTCTTGATAGAGGAGAGAGATTTCACCACAGAAAAAAAGACCATGTAATAGTGTCGTGTACCAGCTTGATATATTAATAAATATTTTTAAAAAAAATATATTTTTAATGATAACTTGTCAATCATGAAACACAATGTTTAGAAGAACTGCTGTATAATATTAAATTCTTCATATTATATATCCATTGTATTATTAGGTATAAATCTGAATAACTAAATTATGAAATTTTATTGTTTACACATTTATAAATTAAATTCTACATTTATCACTTAAATTAAAATTAAAATTAAAATCTTATGAAAATAAAGGGGTGTTTTGAATTTTTTTCATTGCAATAAATTTATAACCAAATAAAATTAATGAATAAATATTAATTAAATTATTTAAAATAAATTTAAATACTATAAATTCAATAAAATGATTTAACATTCATATAATGATTTTTATTATTCATAAGAAACTAATAAATTAATTTTTCTTCTCAAAATTTATTTTCTAAAAAGTATTTTTTTTATTTCGTCAAATGCATTTAAAATTATTTTCTAAAATTTATAAATCTAAATTAGATAATCCTATTAAAATATTTATAATCTGAGGGTTCAAATTTATTAAATAGTATCCAATCAATTTGCTCAACAAGAATAATATCGATAGTATGATTTATCACATCATTAACAGGATAATAGGGTTAATATATATTAAAAATAATTGTTAAAGCCAAACATTTTCATTTTATATCCCAATGTATGAATGTAATTCTGCAATTATCACCCCAGACTATCAATTTATTATTTTGGTGGACACTATTGTATGGAAATAAAATATATAATATTTAAATCCATTAATATTACAAATTTAAACACTCTTTGTTTTTAATATCACTTACACGTCGAATAAAGAACAAAATCAGGGCATGAATGAATATATTTGTCAAATTTGATCTTAATGAAATTATTTTCCTAATGTTCTATTAAGTATCTATGGACCATAATTCACTATGAAATAATGATATAACATTTCCCAATTTTATTGAAAATATAATAAATCATTTCAAAAATATTAAAAGTGAAATAATTTTAATTATTAAACATGTACCAAAAATTTTATATATAAATATTAAATGTAATGGATTTTTAAAGAATTTTATTTTAATTTCTAATTTTTATGATGTATTTCACATAAAATTAATTGAATTATTTTAAAAATGATATTAATGATATATTTTAATATAAAATATTAAATTAATTGATATTAAATTAAAGAAAATATTATTTTCAGCCATATTAATGGGATATGGATTTAAACATTAGACATGGTCTATATATGGTTTATATTTTTTTATAGTAACATTATTGACCATTAAATTGTTGAAAATTATAATAAAATGTAATTGTCAAAAGGATTGACATTAGTAAAAACTAAAGGATAAGGCTAAAAATATGATAAAAAATGTCACAATTTTAATTTATAAGAGTATTATTAAAACTAAGAATATTATATTATAATATTATTAATTTTTCTCAATTTTTACATAGAAATTATTTTAAATTAATTTAATATTTTAATAAATTTCTAAGAGAGATCCTACCATCAATTATAAAACAACACCCTTCATTTCTATTCTTCAAACAACTTTCTCTATTATAAATAAGACAATATCTATATATTTATCATTTAAAAATATATTTCATCATAATTGATGTTTTATTCAATATAAATTACCTACTTTATATCATATTATAAGATTTTTAATGGAGTATATTCAAATGAGAGGTAATCTCCGTAACTAATAACAGTCATTTAGTTTTATTTCCTTATATAAATCTATTATATTATTTATTAAATAAAAAATTTACTAACCTAAATACACAATAAAATTTATTATGCATATTTAAACATGAATATTCGTCCAATTTTATATCAAATGTGTAGTGAATGTATTGCTCATTCTTACGTATTGCATGTCATATCCACATAGTGATATAATATATATTTCATCGCCATATTTTATGGATGGGTATTGTGGTCTATTAAATATTTATATAAAATATGTATAATAAAAATATAATTCTATAATTATAACATTATATCTAACTTTTAACCATCAAATCATTTGTAAATGACAAAACACTCATCCATTCTTGTGAAATACCATATCCATGAAGCAATGTGATTCATTTTTCATTTATATTTTCCAAAGAATGAAATTTGGATTAATTTTATTAATAGAAAACGTGTATATGATATTATAATGATCATGTAAATGTTGATTGAAATTTAACATTCTTTATTTCCATCAATTTAAAAATGAACACAATGCTCATGCATACGTAAGACATAACCTTTACATGAATAGTGAAATTCATTTTTATATACTTCAATTTTGTGGTTTAATATATATATATAACATATAAAATACTTGTAAAATAATTAAATTTTATAATATAATGTCACTATGATCAAGTTATAAGGAACAAAACTACCAAACCAAAATATTCATGAAACACACTGAATTGTGAATTTAATATGGAATAGTTAATACATGGGTCATGAAAGGTTAAAATTAAGTCATATATGGATTGATATAAATTATTATATTTCTGGAATAAAATCTATAACAAAACTCTATTAATAATACTAGTTTTCAAAAAACATATGATGGATGTTCAACATGAGGATATGGATATTATATTACAATATAATAATTTATTGAGATTGTTTTTTATTATAAAATGATGAAGAAATAATGTTATAAAATTATCATGATACTCATGTTTTTTCTTATCTTCTATAAAATTATTTGAGAAAAATATTTTACTGTCATTTTCCACAACATTTTCACTAACAAGACCTTAAATATGTTTATATGGAAAGTTGGATTTAGTTCTATCATCATTTGAAAAGACATTGTTTCTATATCAATGATTTCTAAAAATAAATTTAAATAAGGTTTTTAATAGTATTTTTTTATTTTTAATGTAATTTTTAACATGTCTGCCTTTAAAAAATGATTTTTAAATAATCATCTTTTGATTTTCAAAATGAGTTTTAACACCCTAAGGATTTAGAAATAAATTTAAATGCATGAAACAATGAACCTCCAAATAATGAACCTTTATTTTAAGGTGGATTTTATAAACAAGAAACTATACATATTTTTTTTCTTCCATGATTTTAATTTTTAAAAATGAACATCTACGGTTCTGATTAGTATGTTATTTGGAGTCTTATAGAACCAAGATATTTTTTTGTTAAATTATTACATAACCATATGAAAAGTAAAATATATTGTCACATGTCTCTTATGAATATTAAATCATCTTATTATTTTATTTTATTTAGGTTATAGGATAATGAGTTCTTGATTAAATTTTCAAGGTGACATAAAATGAGATATGGGTTTTTTGTTATTTTATGAATAAATTATGATTTTATATAAAAAGAAAATTAATAAAATTTTTAATTTTTTAAAATGGACATCATTTTTCTGTTCTACACATCAAAAAATATTTTTCGGTGAATTTTTTATATTTTTATGAAATAGATGAATTTTTAGTGAATAATGAATTTCTATAATTACGAGATATGCTAAACAAATGAATTTCAACATCATTCCAGATTAATGGATGATGTTACTAGACATTAGATTGAACTGGCATTATCTTATTAATATTTTTTTGAAATTAATCATAGACCTTCATAATCATGAGAAAAAAAATTAAACAAATGATTAAAATAATTTAAAAACCATCATCTCCTCAAATATAAATACCAACCTCCACCCCCTCTTCCTCTCATACCTCTTGAGATTTTTAAATTATCCATTTTTTATAAAATCATTTTTCAAAGGATCCTCCCCACATCCATGACATGATGGTATAACCAAAATTCCAAAACTGAAGGCCTCAAAGGGGATCTCAAGGTGAAGAGACCAAGTTGTAAAAATACTCTATTGTCTTCATGTGTTTTATATTCCATTATTATATATTCTTGAAAAAAATTCACCTACCATTATCCAATAGGAATGAAGTATCCAGAATAATTTATATTCTGGATTATATCATGTTTATGTAAAAATTCATCAAATTACTTCTTCTCATATTTTTCTTATTCTAAAAATAAAAAACATGTTCTTGATGTGTCGATTTACCAATATCAGGGACGATATGTTATGAATTTATATTACTTCTATAAATAGTGGTTTTAAAACCATTTAATGGTTGAAAAAAAATTAATGTGTATGATATAACATCTTTAATGTTCTGTAGTACATATATATATATAAAATTATAATATATAATGATATAAGTTCATGATTATCGAAGAACCACCAAAACAATCTAAACAAAAATAACTAATGTTTCATTATAATAACATATAACCAAAACTATTTATGAAATAATTTTATATTATATAAACTTATTACTATCATTTCATTCCCCATATGGAATTTTCCTTCCATTCAATAAAAAAATCATGTTCAAACCAACCATAGAAATCATGTAAGTGACGAACCCGAAACAATGGAAAGAACAAAATATTATTAATTAATGGGTTGAATGATATTATTAAATGATCATATAAGAGATTATAAACCTGAATGTATTTCATTAAAATATTAATAACACTATTTTAACAATTATAATAGTGTTTTAAACAAGTTTCACCTAAGACAACCCATAGTTTGTGAATTCTTAACCAAATTTCTATTCTTTGTGTTAACTTTATAATTTGATGATTATGTGTCATTAAATTATTTGTGTAATTAATTATTGAGTATATTATGTTTTATTAGATTTATATACATTGTATAGAGCTGTTCATTTTATCTTATTAATTATTTCTTTAGTTATATGACAGTTGAAAGTCACTTTTAATTAAAAATAATATCTTAAAAATCTATTTCACAAAATTCAAAAGAAATGCCTTTATGAGATTATACATATATTATGATTATGTTCTGGTTCTTGGGGATTGTTTATGATGAAAATTCATATCTATATCTTTATCAAATTAATTTGGTATTTGAATGTTGGAGGTCAGCCATATGGTTACTCCACGTGTAACTGCGATGGTGAACCAATAAGGTAGTCGTTCAAGTTACTTATAAACATAGCTGTGGGGGATAAAAATCCCAAGGTATACATAATGTTTAAAATATATGCAATTAATTCCCCATAATATTTTTATGGTTTCACATATGTCCTCTAATGTTTTATGGAATTATTTTGATTAACAAGTTATGTATCAATGGGTGAGAAGTATGTATTTTTGAAATTTTTTTCATATGTTTATTAGTATTCATGGACTTCTGGGTTATTTCATTATTTTTATATCTCTTAATGAGATTTTTATGTTCATACCTTGTTTTTACATTTTTTATGTGGGTGTAATGATGTGTAATAGAAAGAACTATTCAAAGTAAAATGTTAAGAAGATTTATCAAAGAAATCACATTGTGGTTTTATGTTCATAATTCTATGTTTTGGAGGAAATGGATACTGATTTAATTCTAGCCACAGTTTATTATTGTGGGTTGATATGTATGGGTTATTTTCTAACATTATAACTCTTCAAACAGAAATAATCTTTGGTAATGTATAGAAGTGAAATCTAGTTGAAATAGCTAGACTATGTAATGTTAAAGGTTGAGTCCTTATAGTGGGTATCAATGAATTGATTAAATAGATTTTGGATTTAGTATAATGTTAGAAAAATAACATAAATTAATATTATCTTATTTTTATGTTGACATTGTATGTACTTTTAGGATTACTATGTTGCTTCATCTAGTATTTGTCGTTTCAAGAGGTTTTCCTGCAGAATAAATAGGGAATTTGAGGTTAAGAGTCATGGAGAGGATAATATCTATCTGAATCCGCGACAAATAATTGTAGGAATTCGGAGTAATCCATTTTTAATGGTAATGTATTAACTAATGCATGTAATAAATTGTGGTAGAATCCATGAAAGAGAAAAACTAGAGATGACACAAAGGAACATTACAATAGTGTAACATTTTATGAGGGATAATCCTCTTGCTTTCAGTTGATCTTATGACACATTAGTGGATAAAGTATATATTAAATACATTTAAATGATATTTTATGTAATCAGATGTTCAGATAATCAAATGGTTATTCATTTAATTATTCATTTCGAAGGTGAAGCATATCTGGGGTTGTCAATGCTCAAGAAAATAACGGATATAGAAGAGGTTGAAGACATATATTTGGAGTAATTTTAATGGATTTTCCTCAAAAAAAAATTTCCCAATGTTCTTTTACTTATGATGGAGAATCTATTCCTTGAATTGAGAAAAAATGATGAAAATTTAGTGTCCATGTAAGAAGAAAACATCACCTGATTGGATACTAAAGTTCCAAATATTATTCGGGGTCTTGATATAATAATCATCCAATTTTACTCATGAATAGAGACAATATATTGAATTTCATTGGTATAAAAATAATTAAAATGTAATGTGAAACTTTTACGATGTGCTGAGAGGAGAGAATTGTAGTTTGCTGTTCATTATGTCTATATTGAGAACGTATAGATAAAGAGGTCCAGATTGAAAGCTATGGGTAGGAATCAGTCCAAGAAATATGATGGTAAGAATGTTTTTTTTAATTTCGGAAAAATATTTTGAAAATCTACAAAGTGAATTCCTTACTAACACATGTTAGTGTTTTTGATATGGTAAGTTTAGACAATCTGATTATGATGTAATTTAAATGATATTAAGATAAATTCTGATAATAAAACTATTAAGTGTTACAAATGTTGGAATTTGGGTCATTATGAAAATTCCTACCAAATAAAGACTTTATTGATGAAATAAATCTAGAATATTAGAAAAAAAAATTAGGAATAACCTTTGTGACTACGTCGGTAGGTTTTGGGCCATCTAATGATGTTTTATCTCGTATATTGTCTTTTTACTAATATTATTGAAATGTATTGTTTGACACGAGTTCTAAATATTCCATTATAACTAACAAATTTTTAGGTAAATAGGAAATCACCCCTCAATAATTTCGAACCAAACTTATTGTTAAAAAACATATGGAAAATTTTATAGAAAAATAGAATTTTAAGAATCTCTTTATTTTAAATGTGGATAAACATTACCTACAATCTTAATTATTTCTTCATTAGTATAGATTGATGTAATTATGGTTATGAATTATATTTATGTTTATCATTCCATGATTGATTATAGAGCCCATGAAATTTTCTAGAAAGAGCATCAGTTCGTATATAAGAACAAATCCATATAATTTACAAGATAACAGGAATATGAGAAACTATTGAAATATGGAAATAAAATTTATCTCTCTCATCTTTTTAAAATTAAGGGAACAATTCAGATTAATGTTGTTCTAGTGGAAAATGAATTTCTTGATTTTCTGTTCTAATAAGTAACCCAGTGTTATACCTGATTAGGAGTTGAATTCATAGTTTACTTAGTTCCTGAAGCTAGTATAATTTCAAATAACCCTATATTAGGGCTCAAATGGAACATCTGGAATTAAAAAATTAGTTAAAGGAGTTTTTTGATAAAAGCATAATTCTTCCTCGAATTTTCCCATGGGGGAACTATTTTTTTTATTAAACAGAAAGATTTTATATTATACTTTTCATTGATTAAAGATAATTGAATAATATTACTATTACAAATAAGTATCTTTTTCATCACATTAATGGATTGTTTGATGAGCTCCATAGAGCTCATTATTTTTCCTAGATTGACATGAGATTTGGGTATCATCAGTCTATGGTGATGGAGGATGACATTACAAAAACCTATTTTCGTAATAAAATTGGTCACAATGAATTTGTTGTTATTCTATTTAGGTTAACTAATTCACCTGATGTATTCATGGATCATATGAATAAAATATTTTATGAGTTTTTTGATATGGTTGTGGTTGTGTTTATTGATGACATGTTGGTATACAATAGAAGTAAATTTGAGCATGAAAATAATCTTAGAGTTGTTTTACATTTTTTTAAAGTAATGATACATTATGAAAAATTCAGAAGGTGTGAGTTGTGGTTGCAAAAAAAATCTATCTTTGGTCAGGTTGTTTCCAAATACGGATTAAATGATGATCATGTAAAAACCAAAGATGCTAAAGAATGGCAAAGACCCAAAAAATATATTACCAAGATTTGTAGTTTTCTTCATTTAGTAGTCTATTACCAGATGATTGTTGAAAAAGTTTCACAGTTATCTAGTCCACTACTTATGTTAATTAGAAAAGGAATTAAATTCATCTAGAAAAATTAATGTGATAATTATTTTCAAGAATTAGAAAGATAATTTTTGAATTCATAATTACTTACCCTATATTACATGAATGATGAGTTTGTAATCCATTGTGATTCTTCATTAAGGGGACACAGTTTTGTTTTGATGAATAATGATTAATTAATTTATTATGCTTCAAGACAACTAAAACCCCAGCAGTGAATGTATCCATCACAAGATTTGGAATTAATAGCTATGGTTTGACATTAATAATTTGGACGCATCATTTATGCAGATGCAAATGCGAAATATATAATAACCCAATAATTATGAATTATATATTCACATAAATTATATTAAACATGAGGTAGAGAAGACTTATTGAATTAATAGAAGATTATAATTTCACTATGAATTTCTATCATGTAAATGGAAATAAATTGATAGATTCTTATAGTCAACAGAATGAAGTATCATTAACAACGTAATAGCTGGAACACAACCCTTTGATTAATGAGTTGATGAATTCAGGCTTTAACATTGTTGGTGCAGTAAATTCCCCAATATTTTTTCAGGATTCAATATACTAATCTTTTTCAGACATAATTATGAATGTGTAGAAGTAAAATGGGGAGTTATAAAAATGTATATGTGTTTAAAATGGGTATGTTAACATAATTTGACATTGATTAATATGGTTTCATAAGGTTTGGAAAGAGAATATTTGTTCCTTTTTATTACCAATTGAAGAAAGAATTGTTGTCTAAAGATACTAGTTATATATTTTGATTTCATCTTTGTATAACAAATATTTATAGTGACTTTGGGGAGTATTAATGGTGGGCTGTAATTAAAATAGATATTGTGAATTTTACAGTTAAGTGTCTAACATGTCAAGAGGTTCAATTAGAGTGGTAGTGACTGATGGGGGTGCATCGGCCTTTTCCAGTTCCAGAGTAGAAATGAGAAATTATATCTACAAATATAATTGTATGACTACCAAATACTTATCAAGGAAATATTGTAATATTGGTTTTTGTTTATTGACAGGCTAAATCTTCTCATTTTCTTTTTATTTGAGTTAATATGTATTCGGACCACCATTCATGACTGTAACATGAAGATATTTTTTAGTTACATGGATTTAATAATTCCTATATATATGACTATGATCTTGCGTTTTATTCAATATTTTGTAAATACCTTAAGATATATTTGGGAAATGTATTAAAATTTTAGTACAAATTTTCGTCCTCAATGTGAGGGGTAGTTGGAATGGATGATTCAGACATTGGAAGATATGCTTCGAGCTTGTTTGATGGACTACCTGGGAAGTTGGGATCAACATAATTCATTAGTTGAATTTTCTTATAAAATCCTTTTCATTCTAGTATGCTGATAGCACCTTTTCAGGAATTATATGTGAAGTGGTGTCGAACTCTAGATTTTTGGAATGAACTTATGGAATAGAATTTGATAGGACCATAATTATTAGAGGAAGTTCCCATGAAAGGGATGAAGATCCAACAACACATAAGGACAGTTCAGAGCGGGAAAGAAGTAATGAAAATAACAAAAGTAATGACTTTAATTTCAAGGTAGGTGATCCAGTTTTTCTTAGACTATCACCCTGGAAAAGTGATATTTTTTTATAAAGAAAGGAAACCTATATCGATATTTAATTGGCCCTAATAAAATCATGGAGAAAGTTAGAATAGTTTAATAACGAGTGGAATTAGCTCTCATTTTATAGTAGGTATACAATTTATTTCTTATTTTGATGATGAGAAAGTATGTTCTAGATTCATCACATGTTCTATGCCTAAAATCAGTTCAACTAGAAGACAAAACTTATTATGAAGAGAAACCTGTTTAGATTTCTGATCTAAGAGAACAAGAATTAGGGAATTATGTAATATTATTAGTAATGGTTTTGAGGAGAAACCACATAGTAGATGAAGAAAAATGGGAATCTAGGAATGTTTTGAGGTAAATGTACACTCATTTGTTAAATAGGTAATACAAATCACTACGATGTAATTTTAAGAAGGTGGGGAGAATTTAACACACAAATGTTTAAAAAATAAATTGAAATCCATGAAAGAGTGAGTGTCTACATAATAATAATTTACTTTAAGGATGTTGTTATAAACTAGTTGTTAAACATAATTTTTCCACTTCTATGATTTGAATTTGGAAAAATAGAAAAATTTGGAAGTGATCAGTATGTTATATGGAGTCGTATAGAACACGCTTTTTTGGTGAATAATAATAAAACTTTATGAATAGTAGAATTAATATTAATTAGAAACATATGGATAATAAGCCATATTATTATTTTATTTTCTTATGGTTATTTAGAAATTATATATTGATTAAATTCTCATGGTGATATAAAATGAGTGAAAGCTTTTAAATTATTATTATTTTGAATGAATTATTATTAACATTAAAAATTATATTAAACATATTTAAAACATTATTTTTTACAAATGGTGTTCATTTTTGAATTTTCCATGTCAAATATCCATTTGGGTGAATGTTTTGTATTTTTCTGAAATACTAGAATATTATGTGAATATTGAAATTCTTAAATTGTCAACTCTGCTAAATAAATAAATTTATGCATCATGGTTGTTTCATGGATAATGTAAATGGATATTTATTAAAACAAACAAGAACATATTACTATTAATATAACATTAATCAATACTACTCATAGTATTGAGAAAATTTATTAAACATGTGATTAAAATAATGGAAAACCCATCCTTACTCATACTATAAATACCACCCTCACCCCCACTTCCTCTCAAAACTCTCAAGATCTATGAATTCTCAAGGTTCTACCCAATTACCTTCCTATGTTTCTTTCCAACGTTCAATACCCACCTGTCTCACTAAAATACCAAAACCAAATAGCATAATGTGGATCTCAATTAGATGAGATCAAGAAGTAAATATCCTCTTTCATTTTCTTGTGTTTTATTTTCAATTCTTTTTTTATATTATAATACATAACCTCCAATTATTCAAGAGGAATAAAGCTTCAGAAATTTATATATTAATTATTTTACCATTATTATTGAAAACATTATCAACATAATTCTTTTCTCCTTCTTATTCTAAAAATAAAAACGTTATTCATGATGTGTTGATTTACTGATATCAAGAATGATTTCTCTTAATGTTCCTTCAGAAATTTCAAATCGGGTTGTAAATCTATTTTAATGGTTGTAAAATAATATAAATAGTATTATAAATCTTTTTTATATTCTAGAGTTAAGATTTATACATAATATTTAGTTATATAATGATACAGGTTTGTTATTATTGAAGAACCACTAAAATGACCTAAACGAAAATCATTATTGAATTATCTAATGATTCATCCACATTACATATAACAAAAAATAATTATAGAATCATTTAATATTATGAGATCATATTAATAACATTTAATTTCAATTATGGAGTTTCACTTCCATTTGATTATAAAATCCTTTACTAACAGACCATGGAAATAATAAAATGGAAACACCCCAAAAAAGTAAAAAACTAAATATTATTAATTAATGGGTAGAATTATGTTATAAAATGATCATATAAGGTGTTATAGACATTAATAGGATTCATTATAATATTAAAAACACAATATAAATCTTTTTATATGTTTTGTAGACATGACTGAACTAAAATAAATCTGAGGTAAGGTAATTCTTATACAAATATCCATTCATTGGGTTACCCTTCTATTTCATTGCCTATGTGTCACTAAGATAATTTGTATAATGAGTTATGATTAATATTATGTTTTATTATGTTTATTTATAGTGTATGAACATATTAATTTTATTCCATTAATTGAAAAATCAATTATATGATATTTGTATGTTCATTTTCATTAAAAACCCTATCATAAAATTCTATTTTACAAAATTCAAAAGAAACATTTTGATGTAATTATCCATGTTTTGTTATTATGTTTTAGTTCTTGGAAATTTTTTTATCTTGAAGTGTGGGACCTATATCTACCTTAAATGCATTGGGTATGCGTATGATGGAGGTCGACTATATGGTTACTCCTAGTGTAACTGTGACAGTTACACCATAAGATAGTTGTGAGGGTTACATTGTACGATAGCATTGAGGGTTATAAATATTAAGGTATCCACATAGGTTAATGTATATGTTATTAATTACCCAATATAAATTTAAGGTGTTATATATTTTATTTAATGTTTTATGTAAATCACATTATTCAATATGTAGGTATATATGGGTGAGAAGTATATCTTAGTGAAAATTATTTCATATTTTTATAAGTATTTCAAGACTAATGATTTCTTTAATTCTTTTTATTTACCTTACATAGATTTTATCCTAATACCAGGTTTTTAAATGTTTTTCATAGTTTGTAAGTTTGTTTTGGAGTATGATGTAAGTCAATGAAAATGTTATGATCATTTTTCAAGGAAATCATGTTGTGGTTTTGTGTAAAATATTAAATGGTTTGGTAGAAATCAATACAATTTTAATAGTACCCACTTTGTATAAATGTCAGTTGATATGTATGAGTTATTTCTTATAATTCTAAATCTATAAACAGAAATGTTCTTTGGTAATATACAGATGATAAATCTCGTAGAAATATCTATATTGTTAAATTTTTATGGTTGGGTCCATATAAGTGGTGCATTATGAATTTTCTAATAAAATAATAGACATATTTTTTTACTTATAAGGAATGAATGAAATTTTAAATTATAATCAGAACTCAATGTCTTGAATCATCCTTTATACTTTTTATTTGTATTTATAACGAAAATATTTACGAAAATATTTTGGTAATTTCTATATTTTGAAAACTGATTTCAATTGGAAAGGTTATTTTTATTAGTAATTATTTAATAAAATTATGATTCTTCATTTTCAAAAACATTAATGTTTTTTTATGATTTACATGGTATATAATCAAAGGATACAAATATTATTGATTCACTAGATGGTTTACGTCTATGGTGGCATAATTTTGTGAATTGTATTCATTTTCTAGAGGTTATGTTATGATGAATTTCTGTGGAAACTTGTTATTTTACTCGGTTCTGATATAATGAATGGTTTATGATCATTTAGAACAAAAATATTTTATTTTCATTATTATTTTAGTCGGACTTATATATCCCATCAATGCGTTAAGAAAATGTAGATATCTCATTAGATAAATGAGGTAAGATTTTTGAGTTATCCAGGTTCATCAAGGGAAATCTTCCACTATGATAGTGTTTGGAATGAATCTTTACTATGATGATCGTTTAGGGAGTGAACTCATTCCACAATTAGAGTATTGTAAATTAAACATGAATAATAGGTAAATTATTTTCTATACTTATATATATTCCATAATTATATGTAATATGCTTATATTATAATCCAATATATCAGGATCATTCATTTCATTATGATTAATGTCTTATAAATTACAATAATTTATTCTATTTCTCAATATTTTGATTTATGATAAGTAATTTCTTGTTTGCAAATGTTTTTTCCATCGTCTAATATCATATTTTTCAATGTTATTCATATATGATAATTTATATCTCCATTTTTAAAATCAATGATAATTAGATCTAACACATAATAATTATTCAATTACAATGTTTTGAAGAGTTTATTATATATTATATTATTATGAATGGTTATGGTATTGAAGATCAAAGTGAGTAAGAATTTTGGAATATTATCATAAGTTGTTTACGTTTCTAATTTTACAAATATACCTTACCTATATGATCTAAATTTAATTTATATATTAGGTAAATAATATTTATCAAATTAGATATAATATCAATGTATAAAAAATTTTGATCCATATTGTCGGTGTTAAAGTTGGGTTTAGTTAATCCTTAGATACTAGTATGATAATACTTCATTGAGATCTCTAACGATGAGTCTATGTATAAGTATAGATATAAATTTTTATTGGTGATGATCATTAATGACCTATTTTAAACAATGTTTTCATAAAAGTATGTTTCCTTATTTATAAATCCACAAATTATTATTCAGTTTTTCCATAGTTTCCAACTTTTATTATTATTTCTTATAGTATTATTTAGATGTTTTTTCATGTGATAGAATCTGAAGGAATCATGTTAATTTTAAATGTGATGGATGATTAAATGGTTTTCCTCAAAATAAAATGAATCATATGGGATATGGAATAAAGAAAATCATTTGTATTATAACACAAATTTCAAAACATTTCCATAAAGTTTATATTTTAAAAGATCAACAGAGTGAATAATGATCAATTGATTCCAAAATGAGACAATTTATATATTAATATAGTGGATCCTCCAATCCAATAATCACTAATAAATTTATAAATATAAATGAAAATATATTTTCTTTTTTTAGTGATTAGAACATGAAAACATTATTCAAAATATTTATTATTTGGATGGTGAACCACTTCAATAGAGGACACTTATCTAGAACATGATGCAATAGATTGAAATTGAGAATATATACTGGTATGTTTTTATGAGATTAGTTATCAATATTTATTTTCATGATACTCTTCTTCTGAACATATATAATGAAATAGTTGTGCTGAAATAAAATATGGATGAATACTTATGTATATATGTAGACTATTTTACAATACTAGAGAGGTATGATTCTGTTGTTATCATCCAAACTAAAACTAAGGCTGGTCGATTATTTTGAGAATGAAAACATAGTCTACAAAGGATGTATTCCATAAGGAAAATTTGAAGGTACAATGAAATCATTTGATTTTATATTATGTTCGATATTGATATTGGAGTTACCCATCAATTTTAATATTTGGAAAACAATAAAAATGGAATATAAATTGAAATTTTAAAAACCATTGAGAGAAGTATATGAGCAATCTATTATGATCAAAATTCGAAATAAAATATTGGGTACATTTTCTTAAGGGAACTAGTAAATTTTTCATGTATAGAATGTAATTTTATTGTTAAAAATAATTGTGATGCAATGTGAAAATATTATAATATAATGTGAATAGAGAAAAGAAAAATAGATTTCTACACCCACACTCTTGTATTTTAATTTCATAAACTATGGGAACAATGCTAACCAGTTACCAAATATGAATTTTGATTATAATGATTGACATCAAAAACCTCATATGATAATTGAAAAACATATATAGCATGTGATTATTATACCTGATGAGAGGTATGAAAAATATGTGTTGAATTGTGCACATTCCATCCACTCTATAACTTATTATGTCTTATTTGATTCAATATTTGTCCAATATTTTACATCTAATGTCTTTTACAGGGGAATCATTGTAAAAGATTATATATTATATGTTCGGTTACTTTTATAAACCAATAATTGTGTGATAATTAAATTCCATTTCAATTATTATTAGCAAATTTATGTTTATGGGAACATATTTCATGAAAATCGTATCATTCTTCCAATAATTCAATTTAATGTTTTTTTAGAATGGATTATCATTCATTACATAAATCCCATATCAATTTATGTGTAATGGATGTTAAATATTATATTTTGAACCAAAATATTATCATATATCTGTATGATGAAGAAAATTAACATCTAATTGATATTACACCTATGGTATGAATCAAAGTTCTTATTAAAAAGTGGAATCTATCTCAAATATTTGTGGATAAAATCCACATCAATGATATTCCTTTTTTGTGTTAGTTTATTGAAATATTTACCGAATAATTACATTATCATCCCAAAAATCATGAATTTGAGTTTTTAATAGAACTCATACATAATGATACACTATATACAATACTCTATATATAATGGACCTAATTGAGTTGCAAGAATTGATGAATAAACTCAAATAGAATATTGACAATGGATTAATTTATCCATGTGTGTCACCTTGGGGGGAAACATTATTTTTGTGGGGAAACATGTATCATTGTGACTCTATATTTATTATTCAGAAATTAACAAGATCATTATCATAAGTAATTATGATGTACCTGTATTGACTAATTTTTTGATCATCAGTTTGGATCATAGTACTTTTACAATATTGATCTTTCATATAGATATATCTAATTAAGGGTCATGAAGAAGGATATAACCATGTACACATTAGATATAATATATCAATACTATGAATTTATATTTATTATTTTATTATTACAAATTACACAACTAAATTCATGTATTTACTGAAAACGTTTTTTAGAGAATACCATTATTGTCTTAATTTCATCTCTAAAGATGAAATAGTTATAAGATCAAATAGGAAATAAGTTTATGAAGATAACTTATTTATTTTAATACATACCAAAATAAAGTGTAATATTTATAAATCTTTTACTAATTGTTTTTTTTTCTTCATAAAGATTCGTTTTTTGGTTGTATAATCTCATGTGTGGGTATATCAATAGAACTCTTAGAGACAGATGTTATTAAAAATTGTACCAGATCAACCACTATGACTCAGGTCCATAGTTTTATTTGTTTTGATGGATATCTTGGGTTACTTTTAGTGAATATTTCATGGCTATAATATATGTTCACCATGTTAACTCATATGGGATCCCATTTCCATTTGTCAAATGAATGTGATGATTTTTTTAAGGAACTGATGTGAAATCTTGTTATATCACCAATTATTAGTCCACCCATTAGTGGATAAGTGTATGTAATATACAATGATGAATAAAATAATGTTCATGTATTCTTCATCATGTATAATTATGTGGTTACAGATTATAACATGTCAATATTGATGGTCTATGGGAAGAATGAACAAACTCTTCATTTAGAGTAAGCTATGGTTGTTTTTTCATTAATGATATTGATAAATTATCTATATTGGGAAAGGTGAGTCATATATACTAATCATAAAATTTTACAATAAATTTTCTCCAAAATAGAAAGAACATGCGATATAGTATCTTGATAGATTCTATTAATGGTTAATACTTCTCAATATATTACCACCCTGGAAATAAAACATGGGGGGAGAAGCTCTACATCGCAATTTTCATGCTAGAATATATATTATTATGATCATAAAAGATAAATTAATTATGTAAATGTAATGAATGCATCTTGAAATCATTAAGGAAGGATATATAGCATATCTTTATCAAATATGGGTGTAACCATCTAACAATGTGTATTATAATGAGGCGTATAAAGAATATGAGTATCTTCAAAAGCTATTGAAATATGCCCTAGAAAGAAACCATTCTTGTGAGGGAATAATAAGGACAAGTAACCATGTATGTATTCCTATGGAACCATAATTATAGATAGATCTATTGGATGAAGTTAATACTCCTTCATTCATTGTTTATCCTAGAGTTATAAGGATTTTAATGTGTATCATTACTCTAAAGAATGAATAGAGATATTTCGAAATAGTTTTTTCAGTGATTGAAATGTCATCATGTTATTACTAGAAGGAAAAATTGGAATGTAGTGTTACAATTTATAACCATAATAAAATGGAAATGTGTAAACATCACTGTGGATTTGTTTTAGTCTCCCAAAATTATCTAAAGGGAAAAATGTTATATGTGTCGTATTCAATCAACTTGTTAATTGAGACACCATTACATCCATTAAAGAATATTCCCTTCATGATCAACTAACTCAGTTATATATTAAAAAAAATAATATTTCATGGTTTACCACATTAATTTTCATATGATAGGGATTTAAGGAATAATAATATGTTTTGAGGAAGTCTTCAGAAAACAATAGATACATAGATAATTTTTGATTCTTTTTATAATCCTCAGTAATATGTTAGTCTAGAAATTAACATTGAAACAATATAGAGCTTGTCAATAGAATTATTTATTGATTTAAATGTTGGTTGGGATCATTACCATTATGTGGTTGAATTTTCATAAAATAATATATTTGATTCCCACATTCATAAGGATCCTTATAAATACATATATTGTAAGAGGTTCACAACTCTAATGATTTGTAATGATGTTTATAAAACAATTCTATTCAGACAATATTTAGTGGAGTAAATTTCATAGAATGTGATATCCATTGTATATCACAAAATAGAATATCGGGGTTGGTAAAAAGTTATGGAGATAATGATCATAATAATATATTGTTTGTTGTCGGTGAAAAGGTGTTCTTATAAATAGCTCTCCAAAAGAGGGTGAGGAGAATTTTAATGAATGAAAATATATTCCTTGGGTTTATAGGTCCTTTTTAAATTATTGATCATTTTAGGATGGTAAAAATTGATTGGTACCCCGATCAAATCCCTCTCAATTTCCTCATACGTTCCATATATCAATTACAAGGATGTACATACCAAATCCTTTACAAGTAGTAAACATTGAGGTTGTACCAAATGGGAAAATATTTCTATAAAAATAATTTTTTGGATATTCTAGATCATAGAGAGGATGTTATATTAAAAACAACACACATTAGGTCAATGATTTTAGGACAAACAACCTATTTTGGGAAGATATGTGGGAACCTTAATATTTGATGATGTAGAAGATTTGGAAGCTTTTTTTATCAATGAAATAAAATATTGAGGTAAATTTATTTTAAGGTGGTATAATGTAACATCGTGAGATTTTAAAGAATTTTTTTCATATAAATTTTATTTAATTAATAGATTTGGTTATACAGAGCCTCAATTTTAGAATAATTATAATATACAATTAATATATTATTATCTCTATGAAATAAAATTTTTGTGTAATAATATGACACTATAAATTATAAAAATTTATGATTTACACATGTAAAAATAGAATTCATTAGTTATCATGTAATTATAAATGAAATTAAAATAATTTTGAAGACAAAGGATATATTTTTCTAGAAACTGTTTTTTAATTGTGTAATGTGTTTTAACATAATAATTGAAATTTATCATTATTGGGGATATTTTATTAAATTTATATAATATATATTTAATAAAATGTCTTAATAATCATCCGATATTTTTTATTTTTCCTTAGACAATAATAAATCCATCATTCTACTTTAAAGAAATTTTTTCTAAAAATTAGTTTTCATCCCATTTTGCACACATATACTAAAAATAATTTCTTCTATTTATATGAATTTAATTAAATAATATGAAATAAATATATTTGATATGGATGTTCAATTATCATAAATAGGTGTCTTTCTTATGGTAAATATTAATAGTTTCCATGGTAAAATTTAACCTGTTAGATAAGGGTAAATTAGGTAAATACAAGTAAATAATAAATGTTAGGGTAATAATATTTCATTATAATTATTATATGAATTTAATTCAAACTTTTTAACCTTATTTTATATTTTTATTATTAAAATGTGAACAATTTCATGAAAATGACATATATTTATTTATGTTCAGGAAGGTTATAAAATGTCACTAGCTTGATTTTTAAATTTCTTCTGTTGAAACATATGGATAAAAGAATATTATAAATTAATATATGTGTCATCTTTTATATTATTGAATTTATTTTTCTAATATAATTTTTTTGGTATTTATATATTCACATTAGTTACTTACGCAACATAGACAAAAATATTAAAGGATATTTACAATTCAAAAAATTATATAATTTGAATGAATTAATGGATTATTTTAATTTTATGAATCTATAAGAAATATTAATAATTTTTTAAAAATTATCTTATAATTAATCATTCCATGATTTTATAATACTAAATAAAATGAATAGTGTTATAGATGACATTAATGATATTTTATAATAAATTAAATTTTATTAAATGATATAAAATTAGTAAAAATATTAGTTTTAAATGAATTAAATATATAATGTTTTATATATAATGTATTGTCCATTTATTGTTATTTTATCATTTTATAGTAACATTTTAAATAATATAACGATGGAAAACATTAACAATACAATAATTGTTTGAATGGATAACATGGTTTACAACTAAAAGACAATTGTAGAAACATATTGCACAATTTTAAAAAATTTATTATATAGGAATATTTAGACTCTTCCTCCTATTAACATCGAGAAATATATATCGAAACCCATTTTGAAGTGATAATTTATATATATTAATTTAATATTTTAATAAATTCAATGATTTTCCCACCCTACAAGTATAAAAGGATACTCATCTGTTATCTTCTTCACACTACCATGTGTATTATATATTGAATAAAATCATCTGATTTATCATCTATGGTTCAAAAACCACTTCCAAGATAAATTTTTCTTCCCAATATTCCAACCTATGTTCCTTTTAGGCGAGGTCAAATTATTTTGTTTTAAAGAAGAGATAGTCACTATAATCGATCACTTTCATTTAAATTTTTATATTATCTCATATAAATAATTTATATTATGACAAAAAAATAAATTATGAATATTAAATATATTAAAATGTATTTACAATGATAAAAAAAATTATCCATATTTTTTCCAATAAATGTTTTAGTTAATGTTTTATTCATCGATTCATATGACTTAATGTATCCATATAGAGAAATAATTCATATTTCATCACCATCTTCTATGGATGGTTATTTGGATAGTTTTAATATTTATATATGATATTTGTGAAAAAATTATACTACTTGAATAATAATATAATTTCTTCCTTGTCAATATCCAATGTTTTTGGAAATTATATCATCACTCGTGCATCTGTGTAATCTACCAACTATACAAAGTGAATTGATTTGTTGTTTGTTTATATTGTATATGGAAGATAATGTGTATAAATTTGAAAAATATATGTGATATATATGATATAAAAATTATATTTTTATCATTAAATAATATTTACATTTCTTTCATTCAATCCGTTTAAAAATGAAAACAACATTCATGCATACATATAAATTATCATTTCCATGGAAGGTGTAATTCATTTTTGGATCCCTAATGATTATGGATGAATATGAATATATTTTAAATGAATTTATAATATAATTTTACTATGATTAAAAATTTGGATATTATGTAACTATGGTTAATGTGATATCACTAAAAATTCCAAACTAAATCATACATGAAAATGTTGAAGCAATTATTATTTAAAATAAGGATTTTAATAACTAATTTTTAATAAATGGCTGATAAACTATAAAAATTAAATCATATATTATTTCATATATATTAGTATAGTAATGTAAAAATATTTTTTATAATCCTATATTTATTATACTGAAGGTTTGAATATTCATAAAGTGTGTAGAATATGAGGATATCAATTTTATGTTATAATCTCACTGATTTATGAGACTATTTATGATTAAGTTATGATAATGAAATATTACGATACTATAGTCATGATTTCGATGAATTTTCTTATCATATGGTTATTTTATGAAATCCAATGTTTTCTTTTCATTTGTGTCACCAATTTTACTTATTATATTGTATATTTGTTTTACGATAAACTGAGGTTATTTTTTTCTTTTGTCAAAAAACACATTCTTATATACATAGGATTCTAAAATTATTTTATATAAGGTTATTAAACTTATATTTTTATTATTTAAATTCATCTAACATATATTTTTATAATATTAAATTTATTTAAAATAAATATTCTTGACATTTTCAAAATGAGGAACTTTTTTAATTTTATGATATTATCATGCGGGGAATGATTTAATAACTTATTCTGAAGGGATAGATTTTCCCATATTCATTTCTGATCAATATTATGAAGATTCCTTTAAATGATCCAATTTTTATTTTAAAATATTCTCTTCACATTATTTTATTAATTTTTTAAATTTGAATAGGTTATTTAAAATGGAATAGTTATTTTCCCAAAAAATGTTTTCATAATATTTTAATTGTTCTACAAAAACAAAATCCATTATTTATGTTTATGATTTTCTAATAATATTATCCAGTTTCATTATCATTATTATTTATTATGATCCCTTTTTATAATGTAATAGTCGTTATGAAATCCATACCTTTTCTGTATGTTATAAAAAGATTACATGTTTATGAAACATATTTCTTTTAATTGGTTATTATTTTATGAATATTTTTTGATCTTATGGAATAGAGATATATGATTTTAATTATATGATGTGTTAGACCTATATCTCCCACAATTTCATTGGGAAAATATTGATATCTAAAATAATAAATTGGAATGGAATTGGGAGGAAACCCTAGTCAATAGGATAAATTTTACATTATGATAATATTATTGGAACCCTAACTACTAATACAATTTTAGGTGTTAATAAATTACACTATGAAATTATTGAGAGAGATTATTGGATAATAATGAAATGATTTTCTATACTTATGTTTATACCAGAAACCCATTTCTTATGCATATATCTTGCTCTCAATTCTCATGTTAATTTATTCATTTAATATTAATGTCTTATAAACATCCACAATTTATAATATAACTAAAAATTATGATCTATATTATAATGGGCATAGTTATCAAATATTTAGAAAATGTTTTCAAACCATTTCACTCTTTTTATACTTATGTGATTATTGATATCTCTCTTTTTTATCCATATTATGCATCAATGCTCACCCTTTATTATGTTTTCTTTACTATGTTATGATTAAATATTTAATGTATGATTTTTTAGATAAGGGTGATATTTTTTATCTCTATGTGGAGATGATGGAGAAATATTATGACCCATTTTTTAATGTTTCTATATTTCCAAATATAGTAGACTAATATGATTCTATTATAATTCATTATGTTATGCAATGAATATTAACCAATATTGATATAATATTTATTTATGAAAAAATTGGGTCACTATATTTTTAACCATGGGGCCCTTGGTTATCGATATTTATGTTCTAACACAACATAGAATGTAACTATATAACTTGGTAGGAGTGTGATGAGGAGCCCCACACCACTAGTAAAACCCTATGATATTTGAAAAAATATTTCCCTTTCATACATTTTGAGTCACACTATCATAGACCTATGTGAGTAATATTCATGAAATACTAAATAATGCACATTATATAGAATTTAAATGAAATATAATTGTTAAAAATATTGTTTAATTCTCTTAAGATTCCTTTTTGAACGTAGTGATCTATTATAAAACAATCTTTTGATGAGAATTTTTTTAATTTATTTTCAATTAAAAAACAACAATATTAGTAAAATCATGGAAAAATATTTTTTAAAAATTTATAATATTAATTACATGGTTATTAATTTTGTTAAAAATGTAAATAATAATAAAGTTAAGGTAAAAACGGATGGTTTTCTAAAAAATTATATTATGTATTCAATGTGTTTTTACCATATTAAATTTAATTAAACACTTGGATGATTCATTTTAATGGATTTGTATGTAATATATTAAATAATATTTTTTAACATTCATTTAATAATTTTAACAGGGATATGAATTTGAATAAATTTAGTTTCGTGGAAAAAATGAATGTTTGTAAAAAATGATTTCAATGCATTTTGTGCCATTATTTTAAACGGAATGAAAATGATATAAATTATAAATCTTAAAATATTAAATTTATTTGGAATAATTATGTTATAATTGTTAATATGTTTAATTTTGTTTTATTTCAAAATTAATAATAGTCAAAATAAATATATATTAATATGGTAATAGTTAAAATGGTTTACATAGAGTTAAACTAAATATATAATTATTTAAATAAAAAAATATTCAAAAAATATTATTTTAATTTATTTTCACTCCTTTTATTCCCCACTTAAAACAATGATAGAATTTTTTAAAAAATTTTGGAGGGTGACTTTTTTTAAATTTAAAGCTCTTAATATTTTCAAGTGTTCCACTATACTCACATATAAAAATATTTCCACTTCCTCTAAGTGAACCAGATATTTTGAACTATATATCTTTAAAATACATACTAAAATATCTTAATATATTACCAATAATCAACTTAGAGGTTCTGGTATCACCATTGAAAAATATTTGATGTTTTATGTTGTAATTTATAAGATGCTTCCAAAATAAATGTTAATTGACATTAATTATTTATTTAGAGATTATTTCTTCCTTAACGTTGTCCAAATTCCCTGTAACCATATTTAAACAAATATATTAGTATCATTATTTTTCATAAATTTTATTTTGTTTTGGGTACAACTCTTTTCTATAATATTTCAATTTAATTAGAAAATATAATGACTTTCGTAGGTATGCATGGTCTACCGCCACCATAAACTAATCTGATTCATTTTTTACGTATTCCATACATTATTGGTAATATTAATGTATTTTATAAATTTATATATATATATATTAAAATTAATAATTTATAAGAATATACTATTATTTACCTTTATTTTTTTCCTTTTATTGTTAAATGAAAATATTACACGTGAGTTTGTTCGTAATACCATATCCATATAGTGATTTAATTCATTTTTCATCACCACATTATATGAATCTTTATGAAATTTAATATTATAAATCAATGTTATACATAAAAATTATTAAAATTATATAGAGTATAAAACCATGTCTATTGTTCAAGAACGTGAACCATCGATCTGAAAAATGAATGGAAAATATAATAGATTCACCATCATGTATAAATTGATGAGGAATTATTAATAAATGGGTAATTGGATATTATATAGAATGTTATATTATAACATATGTATGAATATTTTCTTATTGTAAATGTATTACAAATAAAACAATATTATATTGGATCATAATATCTCAAATGAAGAAATCCAGATCTTAAGATACGTGATTAATTTGAAATCCCATTTTTAATATACATTGTTAATTGTTGAATCTTCTTTTTGAAAATTATATTCTATTAATTCATTAAGCTTAATAAATTTTATTATCTTTATTTACATTCTATGATTTTAATATTTTCGTTTTATTCACCTTTAATTGTTGATAGATTGTTTTTTCTTTGTCCAAGTTCATTAAAATATTTTCCACAATGTTACCTTTAATGATCTAATGACTATTTAATGGAATTTTCTACCATATTTGAATTTATTTTCAAAATATTAATAAGGATATTTTCCAATTTTTTCAATTTTTTTATTTAAGAAATATTATCAAAAGTGTGAAAGGAATCATTATGTTAATATTCACGCAAGTATTTAGATTTCCCATTTTCAAAAACATCAATTTATATAAATTCTAATTTAATGTATTATAGGTTTGTTTTTAATGGAAAAAGTTTCTCTATATTATATATGTTTTTATTTAAATTGATATCAAAAGTGAAAAATAATTTTTATATTGTTTTCAATGAAATGATTGAATTTTTTTAAGGTTTTTTTCTTAAATGTAAATATAATATGATATTTTTTATGCTTCCATCAGGATATGATCTAATTATATGATCCATGTTCTTTTTTATGATGGTTTATGATTATGTGATTAGAAAAACTATATGAAATCCACTTATTTTCCACATGTTTTTGAATGATGTAATGATGCATGTTTCCATTATCTTTTGGCATTGATATGTATGTTTTTCATTATGTGATTGGTGGTAACATAATTATATAGCCCATAAGTTTATTCGGTAATGGTTTCTATCTCTTGAGATAATATAAATATGAGGAGAACTAAACCCATACAAGGAATGAAAAGTAGTTGGTGAGTGAACGCAATCCATTATAGGACTTTGTATACAATGTGATGATGGTCTATGAAGTTATCCATGATAAAAGAAATTATATTATACGATTATGACTGTGCTACAATTATTATAACATGTTCCGATTATTATGAAATTCTTTCATGGATCATGAATATTTAATAATGATTACTTACTCTTATGACACATGTATTTGGAAATGATACTGCTTTCTTCCGTTACCTATGTAAAGTCCTAGAAATTATATATATATATTTTATTATTATATGGAATTATTTCAATACTACACATTCTGATGGAACATGATTCTGAGGAACAGAGTTCCCAGTATGATACGTTGAAAAAATGATACGCATTAAATAGAGCACGTGAGAGTTTTTTATCAAAAAGTTTAATACAAATTAAATAGGTTATTTGATTAAAAATATAAGGGAACAGTTGCATTCCAGATGGTATGATCACCCTTGGAATGATTTAAGTCTTGTCGGTGCAACCCAAAAGTGAGAAAACCCCAATATTGGAATCACCATAAAGAAAATAATTAAATAAAATCATTTTTTCAAATACTTATAACTAAAAAAGAGTGACTCGGATTAAAAATAAGATACCACCACTGAACGTGTTATTGTATTATTTCCTTATCCAGACACTAATATCCGCTAGCGTGGGCTAACAATGGATGTTAGTTTTTGGCCATGAATAGAATAATTAAATATTATTTTATTTTCAAATCCTTCTAAGTCCATAACGGTAACCTGGATTGAAAATCCCAGAGTACCATTGAACTCATGGGTGCATTCTCCCCGTAGACAGAGCATAACCATGGCCTATGCAGGTCAAGGGTGAATGTTAATTTTAGAACTTTTTTATGAAATGTTTAGTAAACCTATAAGGGGGATTTTTTTAACATTTGAATTGGTTAATGTATTGAAAATATGAGGGCACCATTGAATTTATAACACAAGGATTATCCTAGAAATGACTTAACTTTAACCTCCATGGGCCAAAAAAATTATTTTTCCATAGACTTCATGAAAAATTTTAAAATAATTTAAATGAAATAATTTATATATATTATCAATGTTTAGTGGCAGACAGCGATATTGTGGTGCAGTGGCTAGGTAAATATGAGGAGCATTAATGACGCTAAAAAAGGGCCCATATCATGAAGCATAATGAGGCAATAAAGAAAGTGTAATAGTGATGCTTTTTCATTAATGAAATAGTGTAACGACACAATGCCATAGAATAACTGAAACATTGCGACAAAATTCATTTAATTAAACAAATTCTTTGAATAGTGGGTGGAATTAATCTTCATGAATTCTGTAATGAATTTCTAATCAAACAATAAATGAAACCCCAACGAATCATCAAAAAATTCTCTGAACCTCAAATAAAAAAGCTGGAAGCGACGACTGATGTTGTCATATTGAAACCTCTAGGATGAAATTTCATGGATTCAAATGTCAAAGATTTAGGAATTGTTATTTTATTATTGTTCCCCATTATTTTATAAATACGAATAACGAGGATCAATTCCACAAATATGTAGATCCACAAATCGTATATTTATGCAGTATGGTAACTTTAGTGAATTTTTTTTAACAAGGGATGAAATATCATTTGATGATTGAACATCATCCCCATACCTCCCCATGAAAATTAAAATCTAATTCTGAGGTCGTGGGATATCATGAATAAGACCTGAGCCCCTCCACATGTGAGTTCCTTGTTAATGGATCATTCAAAATGTTGGAAAGGTGGGATTGAGACTATCGTAGTGGTGACGCCGATCCGAGTGGACCATAAGCACAAACAAATTAGAAAACAGACCCCAGGTATAACTCTTGTGGTCCATTGAAGGTTCCGCCAGTGAGTAATCAATGGTGTGGTGGCATTGGAGGCCAAAAAATGCCGACCGCAATGAGGGTGCAGTGACGACAGGTGCTATGGTGGTAGGAGGCTGCCAACTCTCGCCTGCCTCGCTGGAGGATGGCGGCGCGCCACAGCGGCACTAAGTTATGGACGACTGCCTGTGGAAGTTGCAGGGAAAAGAATTTCTAGTTGTACACCATGTAGAGGGAAGGCCTACTTCTTGGACATCTGGGATCTGGAGTGCCTCAAACCCTCGACCACGAGTAGTGGAGGCCACACATCTATGGGTCCATCGGAGCGGACCAGAAGTGGCACTGTAGTCGCGTCTCAGCCAGGAGGTTCACCCCATGCAACCCATAAGGCCTGGGCTCATGCCGATAATATGACCCTGTGGGCCAGACCCACATCAGTTGGCCGAGCCCTAAGCCGCCAGGCCTAGCCTGACTATTTTGGGTCACCGTGAAACCTGACTGGCCGGACCCTCGGCCAAACTGGGTGGGGTCTTACGAGGCCCATTAAGTCTGGCTCATTGCACCAACAAATCTAGACCAACCCAGACCTGAACTGGGTCAGGTTGCGTCGTTCGATTTTTAACTGAGTTATGTGGGACCCCCTATCATGGTTGGTTGGGTCGGTCCGACTAGGTCAGACCGGGCCCCGACGCAACTCGTCCCAAGTAACAAAAATGTTAATAAATCACAGACCGAGTGTCTGATTGAAGTGACTTCAATGGAATGAGGACACTTGAGATGATAATTTCATTATGAGATAATCTAATAGGGTTTTTGTGGGAGGGTGTTCACGTATAGATTGGTTGGATCAGAATCGAATCCATCCTGGGCCTTTTTACAAAAACACATGTATCTTGTAAACCTCACATCCTATTGACATTCCGTTTGCGTCTTTGAGATCCCCTCCATGAGGATAATGATTTGGAATAATCTATAGTAACTTTCATGGATCTATAAATGTGTTTAAGGGATTGTGGAGTGGTTATCCCATGTGCACTTTGTACCGAACCCTGTGGTTGGTTGAGACCTGATGACTATTGACTTTAAACCTTCTATTACTCAATGATGGCCTAGTAAGAATCACATATCTGGGACTTTACAGAACTATGGTTAGAATCACATCTCTATAAATTTTCAGGCCCAGAGTGGAATGAACTTCTGTGTGACATAGCAAGACCATGGTACATGTTGGACTTGTATCGTTCACACCAAGATTTACTATATTAGGAAACAGATGTGGTTTATTCATGGAGATGGAACCTTATTTCCCATCATTAGTAGAGGATTAATCCATTCAGCTCTTAATGGACTTAGGTAGAGGAGGTTGTAGTGAAATCTTATTTAGTTGGCTATTTTGACCCTCAATGTAGTGAATGGAATGAGTCCTCTTGTCTCAAAGTGACACTAGAATATAAGGATGTCTCCCTTGAAGATGTAATAATATTACCTCTACATTGAGAGTTAAACATCTTCCTTGATTCAAATGCTAGGAAGAAATAGATATCGACACCATCATATCGGATGACTCCTGCAGTGCTTTGTGAATTAGGGTATAATTAGAGTATAGGGGATGGGGGTAGTTGCATGTGATCATGGAGTATGGCCTAAGGGCTCCATGAAAGATTCGAGGTACAATCCTTTTCTACTACTGACTACCATATTAATCGACATAGGTGCTAATCATTCCTTTTTTTTATTTAATATAATTTAAGAACTATAGTTTCTAGTTAAACCGTTGATTGAATCCTTAAATCTGGAGTGGCATATGGTTTGAGACATGATATTCATACTTTTTCCGACAATGTGATCTAACCCATGATGTGAGTGTTTTGTTTGGAACCTCCTAAGGATAGTATTAGGGCCTTACATTATCAGATTGGGTATAGATCTGTCAACCACTATTCATGTTCATATTAAATGTTTTAGAAAAAAGGATATAGCATATCCACATCGTTGGAATGTGGTTTTACATGGTAGGCAAAAATGGGAAACACTATCAGCAAGAGATAAACTCATGTATAAGAGGGTAGAGCCGATCACTATTAAGTCATTCCACCATACGCTCAAGGAAATATTTGTTTTGAGTGTTTAGTACCAAATAGTAGAGTTTCTGTGTAGGAAAATCTCTTCAAAATATGATTCCATGGTTACCTCTCCACAGGGGGACGAACTTCTGTATCATTCTACTCCACGTTATGGAACCGATATTTGCATCAGTACAACTGAGAGGTTTTATAGATATTCATAAGTAGGGGTGTAGGCGGGGAACTTTCAGAGGAAATACTTAGTAAGACCCAGTGATTGAGGTTATGTGTGGGTTACCATCACATTAACAATGTGGACATGGAGACTGAGTACCCACTATCAAATGGTCGATGGGGATATCGATAAGTTAAAATGGGTATCCATTAGCATGAATGGAATGGTTCCGATAGGCATTATAGTAGCTGAGACAACCATGATGGATAGAGATCCTTCCCGACTATGACATTGAGATAGTCTATATTCCTTAGAAGGGGAATATGGTAGAGACATGCTCATTAGGAAGTCATGTTTATTGCTTCTGAGTGATGCAACTGATCAGCTATTTGTGATGTAGATATCCTTAAAGGATGAGGATAGAGCAGCTTTCCTTCAGTTAATGACTATCTCTCCCATAATCTTTTTGTGAGTTAGGGAGGCCCAGTTCATAGATGCTGAATGTGAGGCCTGACGTGATTATATATATATTGAACAATCTCATGATGGATTTTCAATAGGTGGGGATACCATCAAATTTTCAGAGGACACACCATAGTACAAGGGTCGTTACGAGAGGAGGTGTTAATGGAGTTCCATACATTCCCATTGGTTGTACATCCTAGGTGGTGAAGATATATTGGGACCACCGACACTAGTACTGGTATCCATGAGATGGAGACACTTGATTTTTTTGGGGGAAACCATGTGTTCTTTTGGGTCTCACCATGACAAGGATTAGAGGTCTTTGGGCTGGACTACAAGGTATCTACGAGAATAATTGGAGCATTACGGGTCCTCATCAGAGTTTGCGAGGTGGAATAATGCCTAGATCTTCCAACACAAATCCACCGAGTGCATGATGTTTTCCACATGTCATAGCTGAGGGGGTACGTGCACAATACACCATACTCAATCAACTGAGTTGAGATAGACATTGATGAGGGGGTGATGTTTGCGGTGTTTCTGGTGGAGATATGGTTAATGCCCTGACCCTAGATTCCTAGATTCAGTGCATTATTCTAATACATTGGCATGATTACAAGTAATCATGACCCAAAAGACCGATCAATTTAGTTTCTTGGAAAATATATTGCATACATTAACATTAAATAACACATTCTATATAGACCCGAAGCCTGACGTACATGGAAATTACATTACTTTTGTGGAATACATAGTACATAACAAAAACACACACACAAGGACCTAATAGTTTAGTGTCTTTGGAAACTCGGAATATAATCTTATTATTGTGGTGAAAGATCTTCAACATCTCCAATAAAGATATTTTTTTATAAACCTAAATCATTTCTTTATGTCCTGGGGAAAATAAAACATAAAAGGGTGAGCTCAAATGCTCAGTAAGGGTAAACAAAAGAAATATCAATCACGTCATATTCATAAGAACATATCTTTTGGATAGCTTAACCTGCAAAATAGATCATAATTTCATAACATGGGATAAATCATAGTAGTGAAATGTAATCCCAATAATCATAACTTAAAACATGAAACTTTGGGGAATACACACATAATCATAGAGAATCATTTCTTGTTAGTCAAGACTCATTGCCAAGACTATCTTAGTGGACAAAGTGCCTTTCTGAACCGAGTTCATTCCTCGTTTCAGTCATGTTTCACTGAACCGGTATAACCTACCGTTCCAACCATGTCTATCTCATGAGATATAAAATCTTTACACAATGCATTGGAGGGAGATATAGGTCCCACCCATATCATAATGATACCATTATTATGTGTGCCACAAAATCATAAATCATACATCATTGCATAACCCACGTAATAAAAATGGGAATCTCAAAAATCATGACATCATAAAACAATTCATATAGGATAAAGGAATTCATAAAAATATTTCCATCACAACATAATAAAATCCATGTAATAATAGGGATATAAACAGAACCCTTTATTATCTTAAATGGAAAATAATTATGATAAAACACTTGAACTCCATTCTTGAGGAAAAAATATCCTTTCTACTTCAAAAATAGTTTTCCATTCTTAACATGTCATACAATTATAAAATAAAACAAGTTGATTAAAATTAATCATGAAAACCTGTAAAGGAAGCTTCTTGGAAATAATGTTTTAAAAATCCATTCATGCCGTATAAGTTAAAAAAACATTCTTCTCATACTTTTTTCGGAAAGGTAAAAAAGTTCCTCATACGAAAAACAACAAAATATTCCTTTCATATCTTTTACTAAAATCTCACCGAAGGGTAAAATTGGATTTAAACAATTGTAGGTGGATGGAAATAGTATTACATATTGAAGAAACATGGATGTTGATGATAAAATACACCCCAGTAAATACTAAATTATAAACAATCTCGGATAAAAATGAGATTGTGATATTTCCCTTACCTTAAGTCCGATTTGCTTCGTAAGTGTCTGAACCTCCTGTATAATGATTTAAATAATGTCATTAACTTATTAAAGATTAATATTCATTGTTATGATATCATATATAGTTCACTTATGACTTTATATTACCCATTCTTTTGTAAATTCCATGTCAAAGAAGCGTTTTGGGTAAAATCGTTTCATTTATCGTAGGTGTTTGGACTTGTTGTTATTGACATTATTATTACTTATATCATGACTTACTTACTTCCATAATATAAAATATGATTTATATAACATATATATTCAGTATATATATATATATATATTAGATAGATAAATTAAATGAAACACACCGTTCATGGAGACGGTAGTCCGTACGTACGCATGAACGCTGTTTTCCTTTCCTTATTATCTTGAATGGAAGTAAGTAGATGACATACAAATATATATAAATCCAGTAGCTTTATAATGTCATATATTTAATTATTATTTCTTATATATACTTTATAATCATTCTTAAATGGTTAACATGGAGAATGAATCTCATCGCGTCGTGGAGACGGTAGTCCGTACATACGCACGAGCGATGATATCGTTCTCATGATCATGAACTTGTGTTGAAGTGTATGTATACAATTTCAGTATCAATATAATTTTATAATAATCATATATAGTTACTCATTACACCATTATACCCATCCAATTAAGGTGGTGGCGGAAAATAGATTACACCACGTCGTGGAGACGGTATTCCTTACGTACGCACGCGCGGTGAATTCCTTTTTCCGTAGGATGGATAGAAGGTTAATTAGAGTTTTTTCATATTTAAAATAACATATCAGTATATAAGAAATACTGATGTCATTACTTTATCATGAAACAACTAAATAAGAAGAAGTTGAAGAAGAAAGAAATTGAAAAAGATCGGTAATGGATATTACCTCTTTTTGACACTTCTTTTCTTAACCTCCACTTAAATAACTAAGGATGGTCTTTGAAGAAGACCAGGACCTCTAGGATGATACTACGGATGTGGAGAATGGATTTTTTCAGGGGTTGGCCGAGCTTGAATTCTCAAATTGGTGTGAGGAGGAGAGGGAGGAGGTTCCCTTTTATAAGGGAGGAGAGGGGCACCTTAGGAAAATCTCAAAATATTATTTTATATAAAGGTCAAATTCGGTTTATAATGGTTCCAAAGGGTATTATTTCGAAGATAAAGTGGTGATGAGTCGAAATTCTCTCATCCAATAGGGTTTAGACTAGTTTAGGTTATTATTTTAACCTTATCAATTAGATTTAACTCTAAGTTAAATAATTTAACTTTTACCGTGTCTTTTTGTTTTCTTACACTATATGGTTAATAAACTTACCATAACAAGCCAAACGAACCCCAAGATGTTTATTATTAATATATATATCCTTATATATGTCATTTGGATGAGCCTTATATTTTGAGGAATTAAATAACAATTAATAATATAATATTTGTTTTAAAAACAAATTTATGTCAATTTTGACACTATTTGGTACATGATTTTTAAGAAATTTATAACAGAATTATAAGTTCGAACCAAGTTACTTATATCAACAATAACCATTCATATTAACCTATAAAATTAATTTAAGTCATAAAAAGTCTCAAATTACATTTATTTGGGCATTTATAACATCAATTATGTCAATATTTTATTAATAAGATAATTACCGCATCATCTTTGTGTCATAATAAATGATAATAATTTTATCCCTAAAAAATATAAATAAATTCCTATGATGTCGATAATTGTATTAGATTTCTGGGGACTAATCATGTTTGAAGTTTCATGAACTTTATCACTAAATTAAAATTATTATACTTATAAGATTTAAGAAAGTGACATGTTGTCACATTCTTTGGTTTTAATAATAATTAAATTATTTTCATGGAAAAAAGCCCATAAAATGAATCTAATCTGACCCTTAGGTTATATGGGTCTAAATTTATCCATCCAATAGGATTTTCCAAGTGTTAGTGTAATTTTATAATCTTATATTTACCCTTAATTACACGATTTACCTATAACTATAGTAAATAAAATTTACCGTAGGTACTATTCACAATGCCCAAAAATAAAAATTAGCTTATTAACATAATTTGGACCCACTTATTCCAAATATGTAATCCATTTTTCCAAATTAAATACACAAAAGATGCAGAAATTAAATTAAAATTAATCTCGTTGTCGAAAGAAAACATGCTTTTCTTTAAAACATTGCAAAAGATTGAATTGATTTAACCTACGAATTCAAGGTAAAATCAATGTTAATGACATAAATTATATTAAATGGTAAAAATATATTCTCTTTATACTTTAAAACCATTCAATATTATAATTTAACCACATAAGATATTACGATGAAAACAGTTGTTTTTAATTAAAATATAGCGTGTTTTTACTATTCATTAAAATGTGAAAGTTATCAGAAAAATATCAAAACTTTATCTAATGTAAATTTTTATATCCTGATTCAAAAGAAAAATTTTATTTTGTCAAATTGAACATATAAACATGTCAAAAACTAGATTTAATGTGGGTGCGCCATCAAAAGGCGGCAAAACTGCATTTTTTGAAAAATACTTATTTTACACGAAAAAATTATTTTGTTCTTATAATATGTTCTAGAAAATGTGTAAGATAAATAATAATGTTATAAAATTAAAAATTTAGTTAATACTATTCATAACGGCTAGTTCATGACAATATTATAATAATATATCATTGTTTATTAAAACCCGGTATTGCGTACCACACACGCTATCGAGGAAGGTCGCGATTGTGTGCAATGCAAGCCAAGTCAGGGTTGCGTGTTGTGAAAGAATCCTTCATTGTTTTGTATAACAGAATCCAACCATATTTCATTTATACATTGAATATATATATATACTCAATGTTGCATAGAATAACTACTATCAAAATTGTGTGTAACACGATCCAAGAATAGTGTTGCGTATACTGCAAGCTAATACGGTGTTGCGTATAGTGCAAGGTAATTTTGGTGTAGAATACAAAACAATACATTAATGAAATTAAAAGATTATTTTTCATAAAATCTTGGGGTGTTACATTCTACCCCCCTTAAAATGAATTTCACCCTCGAGATTCGTCGGGGTTATAAATGGTTTACTACTCGAAAGTTTATTTAATAGAAACCCACATCGTAAAAAGGAATACCAAAATATTGCTTTAAAATCTAAATTATGAAATGTAATGGTGACCCAAATTAACTCACCACTGGGTTTCCACGTAGGAGAACATAGGTGAAAATATGGATATGGAAGAAAAATCTAACCATCAAGTTCTGATGGAGAGTAGTAGAGAACATGGCTATGAAAAAACCAACAATCGCAAAGCCATAAATTTGTGATGATCTAGGGTACCATCTGATTCATCAGATATAAGATCAATAGGACAACATTTTTGATTTTCCAAATCATTTCCCTAAAGTTGAAAATTTTTAATTAGAATAAATACTTACTTTATTTTGGTACAATCTCACTGTTGTTCATAATTTGAAAAATTTCCACTTCATATCTTAAAGAAATGAAGTTGAATTTGTTATTAATGAAGTGTTAATTGATCATGTGATAGAATGATGGGTCATTCCATCTGTTTCAAACAAAAGGTTATAAAAAGTTATCAAATATACATAAGTCCATCTATGGTGAGGTTAATCATATACGATTCCATGAATGAACCTATACTTCATATATCATACCGCATAATAAAATAAAACCAGTTTCTACTAAACAGGGACTTCCTATAGGTCAGTGGTAGGTGATAAAGGCCAGTCGCACTTCGGTTGTGGGTTCGATTCTCACAGCCTTGTCTGACGCGATGGGCTGTCGCCCGTCCTGCAGGTTGTCCTTTTTCTAAAGCTATATTACTATAGCATCCCATAAATAATATCGAAAAAAGTACCATCCTAACTTATTTCCAACATAATCCATTCCAATCATTAGACTTATCTAAAATACATTGGTCCAAGCTCATAGTATAAAGAAAATTATTACTTGTAATGTCATCAACTAACCATCATTTATCTCCCATTATCCTGTTGGTCACATTCAAACCATGTGAATACCGTAATCATGTATTCTCTTGAAAAATGAATACCCATTAAACATTATTGAAAACATGAATGCTTTCAAAAGTTAACTCTTTCCACATACCAAAATCCAAAAATTCTATATAGTCAAACCATGATATAACCTTCTCTTTATATCAGTCATGAGATCATGAATACTATCAAACATTTAATTTTCTCTTTATCCATTCATTATGCGCATATCATCTACTTTCCGAAAATACTGGTACCATTCCACACATACATTAAAAACCTAAAGAAAGACAACAGTGTAACAATCCTTAGATGTCTCTTTATTCCATAGTACCATGAGATTACTTATACAACATTACACTTGATAAAAATGTAATCATTCCACTACATTCTTAAACCATTGACCAAGCTTCAACAATTCTTTCATCTCACATATCATTTATAGTCTAATCATCATCATCAATATAAATACTACCCATACGACCATACTGATTCTCTTCATGAGACATTCCCTTAGGGCATTGGTTTTCATAATGCCCGTATATTCCACATTTAAAACATTTAACCATTGTTGATGTCGTAGCAATACCATTATCCTCATCCCTGGTGTTAACTGAACCCTTTTCTTTGAACTTACTAGCTTTGTGTCCTTCTTTTCCACACCCAATGCATCTTCTAGTTCCTTTGAAACATTCTCCTTGATGCCTCTTCCCACATGATTTACATAGGGGAAATTGAACCTTCTTTCCTCTATGATCATCATGAAACTCCATCTTTCTCTTATTAGCCAAGTCAGGAAACTTACCAAATTTTACTTTATTGATCATATTATGAGATTGCTGATTCGGAATAATAAGGTTGTTTGGACATCCAAATCCCATTTCATTTGGTTTCTCATGAATAATATCATTCCATTGTCCATCATATCCTCCATTATCGTGAATCATCTTGTTTCCAGCAATTTTCTAAAACCCAAAAAGAATAGTGTGAGAGAGAAAAATCATAATTAAGGGGGAGTAACATCAATATCTAACATCCTTGGTTTAATCTAATTTCGTTACCATAGTTATAGGACTATATACTATACGTATACTTATCTATAGGGATATCCCTAGACATACCTTCGAAATATCTCTAGGGATCTCACTAATGTTTTCACATCCTAGTTTCCAAAGGTTGACTAAACCTTTCCTCTGATACCAATTGTATAGACCTGAAGCCTGACATACATGGACATTAGAATACTTTTGCGGAATACTTAATACATAACAAAAACACACACACATGTACTGTAATAGTTTAGTGTCTTTGGAAACTCGGAATATAATCTTCTAATCGTGGTGAATGATCTTCAACATCTCCCATAATGATCTTCTTTTTTTTCTAACCCTAAATCCTTTCTTTATGTACTGGGGAAAAGAAAACATAAAAGGCTGAGCTCAAATGCTTAGTAATGGTAAAAAAAATAAATATCAATCACACCATATTCATAAGAACATATCTTTTGGAAATCTTAACCTGCAAAAGAGATCATAATTTTATAACATGGGATAAATCATAGTAGTGAAATGTAATCCCAATAATCATAACATAAAACATGAAACTTTGTGGAATACACACATAATCATAGATAATCATTTCTTGTTAGTCAAGACTCATTTCCAAGACTATCTTAGTGGACAAAGTCCCTTTCTGAACCGAGTTCATTCCACGTTTCAGTCCTGTTTCACTCAACCGGTATAACCTTCCGTTCCAGCCATGTCTATCTCATGAGATATAAAATCATTAACCAATGAATTTTAGGGAGATATAGGTCCCAAACATCCCATAATGATACCATTCTTATGTGTGCCACAAAATCATAAATCATACATCAATACATAACCCATGTAATAAAAATGGGAATCTCAAACATCATGACATCATAAAACAATTCATATAGGATAAAGGAATTCATAAAAATATTTCCATCACAACATAATAAAATCCATGTAATAATAGGGATATAAACATAACCCTTTATTTTCTTAAATGGAAAATAATTTTGATAAAACACTAGAACTCCATTCTTGAGGAAAATATCATTTCCACTTCAAAAATACTTTTCCTTTCTTAACATGTCATACAATTCTAAAATAAAACAAGTTGATTAAAAATAAACTTGAAAAAATATAAAGGAAGCTTCTTGGAAATAATGTTTTAAAAATCCATTCATGCCGTATAAGATAAAAAAACATTCTTCTCATACTATTGTCGGAAAGGTCAAAAAGTACCTCATACGAAAAACGACAAAAGATTCCTTTCATATCTTTTACTAAAATCTCACCGAAGGGTAAAATTGGATTTAAACAATTGTATGTGGATGGAAATAATATTACATATTGAATAAACATGGATGTGGATGATAATATACACCCTAGTAAATACTAAAGTATAAACAATCTCAGATAAAAATGAGATTGTGATATTTCCTTTACCTTAAGTCTGATTTGCTTCGTAAGTGTCCGAACCTCCTCTTTTTGACGCGCCTTTTCTTAACCTCCACTTAAAGAAATAAGGATGGTCTTTGAAGAAGACCAGGACCTCTATGATGATACTAGGAAAGTGGAGAAGTGATTTTGGCAGGGGTTGGCCGAGCTTGAATGCTCAAATTGGTCTGAGGAGGAGAGGGAGGAGGTTCCCTTTTATAAGGGAGGAGAGAGGCACCTTAGGAAAATCTCAAAATATTATTTTATATTAAGGTCAAATTTGGTTTATAATGGTTCCAAAGGGTCTTATTTCGAAGATAAACTGGTGATGTGTCAAAATCCTCTCATCCAATAGGATTTATACAAGTTTAGGTTATTATTTTAACCTTATCAATTAGATTTAACTCTAAGTTAAATAATTTAACTTTTCCCATGTCTTTTTATTTTTTTACACTATATGGTTAATAAACATACCATAACAAGCCAAAAAAACCCCAAGTTGTTTATTATTAATATATCTATCCTTATTTAAGTCATTTGGCCAAACCGTAGATTTTCAGGAATTAAATAACAATTAATAATATAATATTTGTTTTAAAAACTAATTTATATCAATTTTGAAACTATTTGGTACATGATTTTTATGAAATACATAACAGAATGATAATTTCGAACCAAGTTTCTTATATCAACAATAACAAGGACTTCCTGTAGGCCAGTGGTAGGCGATAAAGGCCAGTCGCACTTCGGTTGTGGGTTTGATTCCCACAGCCTTGTCCGACGTGATGGGTTGTCGCCCGTCCGGCAGGTTGTCCTTTTTCTAAAGCTATATTTCTATAACATCCCATCAATAATATCGAATAAAGTCTATCCAAACGTATTTCCAACATAATCCATTCTTATCTTTAGGCTTGTCTAAAATATTTCGGTCCAAGCTCATAGTATACAGAAAATGATTACTTGAAATGTCATCAACCAACCATCATTTATCTCCCATTATCTTGTTGGTCACATTCCAATCATGTGAATACCGTAATCATGTATTCTCTTGAAAAATGAATACCCATTAAACCTTAGTGAAAGCATAAATGCTATCAAAAGTTAACACTTTCCACATACCAAAATCCAAAAATTCTATATAGTCAAACCATGATATAACCTTCTCCTTATATTAGTCATGAGCTCATGAATACTATCAAACATTTAATTTTCTCCTTATCCCTTCATTATGCGCATATCATCTACTTTCCAAAAATACTGTTACCATTCATCACATACTTTCAAAACTTAAGGAAAGACAACAGTGTAAAAATCCTTAGATGTCTCTTTATTCCATAGTACCATGAGATTACTTATACAACATTACACTTGATAACCATGTAATCATTCCACTACATTCTTAAACCACTGACCGAGCTTCAACAATTCTTTTATCTCACATATCATTTGTAGTCTCATCATCATCATCAACATAAATACTACCCATACGACCATACTGATTCTATTCATGAGACGTTCCCGTATGGAATTGGTTTGCACAATGCCCGTACATTCCACATTTAAAACATTTAACAATTGTTGATGTCGTAGCAATACCATTATCATCATCCCTGGTGTTAACTGAACCTTTTCCTTTGCACTTACTGGATTTTTGTCCTTCTTTTCCACACCCAAAGCATCTTCCAGTTCCTTTGAAACATTCTCCTTGATGCCTCTTCCCACATGATTTACATAGGGGAAATTGAACTTTTTTTCCTCTATGATCATCATTAAACTCCATCTTTATCTTATCAGCCGAGTCAGGAAACATACCAAATTTTACTTTATTGGTCATATTATGAGATTGCTGATTCGGCATAATAATGATGTTTGGACTTCCAAATCCAATTTCATTTGGTTTCTCATGAAGAATATCATTCCATTGTCCATCATATCCTCCATTATCGTGAATCATCTTGTTTCCAACCATTTTCTAAAACCCAAAAAGAATAGTGTGAGAGGAAAAAATCATAATTAAGGGGGAGTAAATTCAATATATAACATCTTTGGTTTAATCTAATATCGTTACCATAGTTCTAGGACTATATACTATACGTATACTTATCCTTAGGGACATCCCTAGACATACCTTAGAAATATCTCTAGGGATCTCACTAATGTTTTCACATCCTAGTTTCCAAAGGTTGACTAAACCATTCCTCTGATACCAACTGTAGAGACCCAAAGCCTGACGTACATGTAAATTACATTACTTTTGCAGAATACTTAGTACATAACAAAAACACACAAACAAGGACCGTAATAGTTTAGTGTATTTGGAAACTCAGAATATAATCTTCTATTCATGGTGAAAGATCTTCAACATCTCCGATAAAATCATCTTTTTTTTTCTAATCCTAAATCCTTTATTTATGTCCTGGGGAAAATAAAACATAAAAGGGTGCGCTAAAATGCTCAGTAAGGGTAAACAAAAGATATATCAATCACGTCATATTCATAAGAACATATCTTTTGGAAATCGTAACCTGCAAAAGCGATCATAATTTCAGAACATGGGATAAATCATAGTAGTGAAATGTAATCCCAATAATCATAACTTAAAACATGAAACTTTGTGGCATACACATATAATAATAGAGAATCATTTCATGTTAGTCAAGACTCATTGCCAAGAATATCTGAGTGGACAAAGTCCCTTTCTGAACCGAGTTCATTCCTCGTTTCAATCCTGTTTCACTGAACCGGTATAACCTACCGTTCCAGCCATGTCTATCTCATGAGATATAAAATCTTTACCCAATTCAATGGAGGGAGATATAGGTCCCACCCATCTCATAATGATACCATTCTTATGTGTGCCACAAAATCATAAATCATACATCATTTCATAACCCATGTAATAAAAATGGGAATCTCAAACATCATGACATCATAAAACAATTCATATAGGACAAAAGAAATTCATAAAAATATTTCCATCACAACATAATAAAATCCATGTAATAATAGGGATATAAACAGAACACTTTATTATCTTAAATGGAAAATAATTTTGATAAAACACTTGAACTCCATTCTTGAGGAAAATATCTTTTCTACTTCAAAAATACTTTTCCTTTCTTAACATTTCATTAAATTCTAAAATAAAACAAGTTGATTAAAAATAAACTTGAAAACTTGTAAAGGAAGATTCTTGGAAATAATGTTTTAAAAATCCATTCATGCCGTATAAGTTAAAAAAGCATTCTTCTCGTACTTTTGTCGGAAAGGTCAAAAAGTACCTCATATGAAAAACGTCAAAAGATTCCTTTCATATCTTTTACTAAAATCTCACCGAAGGGTAAAATTTGATTTAAACAATTGTAGGTGGGTGGAAATAATATTACATATTGAAGAAACATGGATGTGGATGATAAAATACACCCCAGTAAATACTAAAGTATAAACAATCTCGGATAAAAATGAGCTTGTGATATTTCCCTTACCTTAAGTCCGATTTACTTAGTAAGTGTCCGATCCTACTGTATATTGATTTAAATAATGTCATTAACTTATTAAGGAATCATATTCATTGTTATGAAATAATATATTGTTCACTTATGACTTTATATTACCCGTTCTTTTGTGAATTCCATGTTAAAGAAGCGTTTTGGGTAAAATCGTTTCATTTATCGTAGGTGTTTGGGCTTGTTGTTCATGACATTATTATTACTTATATCATGATTTACTTACTTCCAGAATATAAAATATGATTTATATATCTTATATATTCAGTATATATATATATAATAGATAGATAAATGAAATGAAACACACCGTTCATGGAGGCGGTAGTCCATACGTACGCATGAACGCTGTTTTCCTTTCCTTATTGTCTTGAATGGAAGTAAGTAGATTAAATACATATATTCATAAATCCAGTAGCTTTATAATGTCATATATATCATTTTTATTGCTTATATATACTTTATAATCATTCTTAAATGGTTAACATGGAGAATGAATCTCATCGCGTCGTGGAGACTGTAGTCTGTACGTACGCACGAGCGATGATATCGTTCTCATGATCGTGAACTTGTGTTGAAGTGTATGTATACGATTTCAGTATCAATATCACTTTATAATAATCATATATAGTTACTCATTACACCATTATACCTATCCAATTACGGTGGTGGCCGAAAATATATTACACCATGGCGTGGAGACGGTATTTCGTACGTACGCACGCGCGGTGATTTCCTTTTTCCGTAGGATGGATAGAAGGTTAATTAGATTTGTTTCATATTTATAATAAAATATAAGTATATAAGAAAAACTGATGTTATTACTTTATCATGAAACAAATAAATAAGAAGAATTTGAAGAAGAAAAAATTGAAAAAGATCGGTAATGGATATTACCTCTTTTTGACGTGCCTTTTCTTAACCTCCACTTAAAGAACTAAGGTTGGTCTATGAAGAATATCAGGACCTCTAGATTGATATTGGGGAAGTGGATAAGTGATTTTGGCAGGGGTTGGCCGAGATTGAATGCTCAAATTGGTGTGAGGAGGAGAGGGAGGAGGTTCCCTTCTATAAAGGAGGAGAGGGGCACCTTAGGAAAATCTCAAAATATTATTTTATAATAAGGTCAAATTCGGTTTATAATGGTTCCAAAGGGTCTTATTTAGAAGCTAAAGTGGTGATGGGTCTAAATCCTCTCATCCAAAAGGATTTAGACAAGTTTAGGTTAATATTTTAACCTTATCAATTAGATTTAACTCTAAGTTAAATAATTTAGCTTTTACCGTGTCTTTTTGTTTTCTTACACTATATGGTTAATAAACTTACTATAACAAGCCAAAATAACCCCAAATTGTTTATTATTAATATATCTATCCTTATATAAGTCATTTGGTGGAACCTTAAATTTTTAGGAATTAAATAATAATTAATAATATAATATTTGTTTTAAAAACTAATTTATGTCAATTTTGACACTATTTGGAACATGATTTTTATGAAATTCATAACAGAATGATACGTTCAAACCAAGTTACTTATATCAACAATAACATGTCATACTAACCTATAAAATTAATGTAAGTCATTAAAATTCTCAAATTACAGTTATTTGGGCATTTATAACATCAATTATGTCAATATTTCATTAATAAGACAATTACTGCATCATCTTTGTGTCAAATTAAATGATAAATATTCAATCCCTGAAAATTCTAAATAAATTTCTATGATGTAGATAACTTTATTATATTTCTGGAGAGTATTTATGTTCTAAGTTTCATGAATTTTATCACTAAATAAAAATTATTATACTTATAAGATTTAAGAAAGTGACATGTTGTCACATTCTTTGGTTTTAATAATAATTAAATTATTTTCATGAACAAAAGTCCATAAAATTAATATAATCTGACCCTTAGGTTATATGGGTCTACCTTTATCCATAAAATAGGATTTTTCCAAGTGTTAGGATAATTTTATAATCTAATATTTACCCTTAATTACCCGATTTACCTTTAACTATAGTAAATAAAATTTACCGTAGTAACTATTCAAAATGCCCAAAAATAAAACGTATCTTATTAACATAATTTGGACCCACTGATTCCAAATATGGAATCTATTTTTCCAAATTCAATACACAAAAGATGCATAAATTAAATTAAAATTAATGCCGTTGTTGAAAGAAAACCGGTTTTTCTTTAAAACATTGCAAAAGATTGAATTGATTTAACCTACGAATTCAAGGTAAAATCAATGCTAATGACTTACATTATAATAAATGGTAAAAATATATTCTATTTATACTTTAAAACCATTCAATATTATAATTTTACCACATAAGATATTATGATGAAAAGAGTTGTTTTTAATTAAAATATAGCATGTTTTTACTATTCATTAAAATATGAAAGTTATCGAAAAAATATCAAACCTTTATATAATGTAAATTTTTATATCCTGATTCAAAAGAAGAATTTTATTTTGTCAAATTGAACATATAAACATGTCAAAAACTAGATTTAATGTTGGTGCGCCATCAAAAGGTGGCAAAACATCATTTTTTTAAATACATATTTTACCCCAAAATTTTATTTTGTTCTTATACCATGTTATAGAAAATGTGTAAGATGAATAATAATGTTATAAAATTCAAAATTTAGTTAATACTGTTAATAACAGCTAGTTCATGACAATATTATAATAATATATTCTTGTTTATTAAAACCCGGTATTGCGTACAACACACGCTATCGAGGAAGGTCGCGATTGCGTGTAACGCAAGCCAAGTCAGGGTTGTGTGTTGTGAAAGAATCCTTCATTGTTTTATATAATAGAATCAAACCATATTTCATTTATACATTGAATATATATATATATATATAATCAATGTTGCGTAGAATAACTATTATCAAAATTGTGTGTAACACGATCCAAGAATAGTGTTGCGTATACTGCAAGCTAATACAGTGTTGTGTATAGCGCAAGGTAATCTTGGTGTAGAATACAACACAAGACATTAATGAAATTAAAAGAATATTTTTCATAAAATCTCGGGGTGTTACAAATTCTAAGATACAATAAAATAATAGTACTTTTAGAACACCATTATTTCCATTAGCTTAACCCTGCATATCAATCATAATACAATTCTTGGAATACTGGGAAAATAAAACATAAGAAAGGGGTGAGCTCAGATGCCCAGTAAGAGTAAATAATTTAGGGGAAGCTATAAACTTTTATGGAAAGATGTGTGATAAAAACAAAACCATTTTTAAACATAAACATTGAACATTATTTGAAAATTAAATAAATCAATCATTACCATATAAACATGCACATGGATATTCTACTTGTCGAATAATCACATTTAAAATATAATTTCATAATGAGGGAATGCCTAATGCGGAACTTCATTACAACATTGCCAACATATTGTTCCAATAATACTAATAAAATATTTGTGAAGGAATTATTCCAAGACACTAGTTTTTCTCATGAGACCTATCGATGCATCAAATAGCTATAGAGGGCTCCACCCGTCACTTACTAAGTCCACTGCATTCCTCATATGAAATGTTGAAACATAACATAGACATTCGTATTAAAACTAGCATAAAAAATGTCAATACATTAACCATAAACCATGAATGGTATAAAAATAGAACATCCACAGTCAAAATTATCATAACTCATTCAATATAATATGGATGATTGTATTATAATAAATAAAGTTCAAACATGTTCAAAATCCAATGAAGGTGTTGACATAGATGAAAATAATGAGTAAAACATTATTAGAGAAATATTTTTTTTAATCATTTAAAAGTCACAATTTTAAATGAAATAATTTAAAAAAGATTTTTTATTCAAAGTTTCCCATACCACTTTGAAACTATTGAGAAGAACTATAATTTCAAAATATTATTGAATATATAAATAAATCCTTAAAATAATTTTGAAAAGATGGACATTAATTATAATGATTTAGAATGATAAATCATTAAAATATTTAAAATTCTGATCTTGTTAAAGAGTAACTTTCACAAATCCTTAAAATATTCATTTTGAAATCATTTTTATGAAAAATGGACTTGGATGATAGAAATGTCCTAGTAAATACTTACACACAAACAATCTCGGATAATAATGAGATTGTGGATTAACCCATACCATAAAATTTCATTTAGTCAAGGGTACATTTAACCTCATGTATGAAGATCTTAGTGTGTTATTAAATTATAATAGAACCTAATTAATATTTATGATATCATACATGATTCATTTATGACATTATAGTTCCAATTTAATAATAATTTCCATGTTAAATTAACATTTCGGGTAATAATAATTTTTTTCTCGTACATGTTTTAACTTGTTACTCTTAATTGCATCACACAGATCCTGATTTAAATTATTCTAGAATATATAATATGATTTATATGTCATATATATTTAGAATATAAATTTGTATAATAGACATATATATGAAATGAAAAACACCGTTTATGGAGATGGTAGTCCGTTTGTACGCATAAACGCAGTTTCCATTTACATATCGAATTGAAAAAAACTAAGTGAATAAAATATATATAAGAAAATATATATATAGTAGAATTATTATTCCATTTATTGAATATTTATTAGTAATATATATTTTTATATTCATCGATTAATGTTGAACGTGGAAATGAATCTCATCGCATCGTGGATACGGTAATTCGTACGTACACACGAGAGACAATATCATTTCCTTAAAGGTGTATAATTGGATTTTATATTAATTTTACATAGACATTAGATTTTTTTCATTATTTATATACATATTACTAATCATTATATCCACACAAATAACATAGTGTTGAATAAAAAATTACACCACGGCGTGGAGATGTTAAGCTGTACATACGCACGCATGGTGACACTATCATTCATAAGATTGATATAATAATGAATATAGTTGTGCCATATTTATAACAACATCACATTATATAGATGTTACTTGAGTTATTATTTTATAATTGAAACAACAAAGAAAGAGTAAGTGGAAGAATAAGAGATCTTGAAAGAGGTTGCTGAAATCATTACCTCTTTTTCGGGTTCTTCCTTTTGATTTGATCAAAATGGCTCCATAGGTTAGCTTTATGACCAAAGAAAGGCATGTAGGATGAATTTAGTATAGTTGGAAGGATATTTTGGTAGGGTTTGTCCATAAAAAAGGGATTTGGATGTGTTAATTGAAGAGAAGGGGAAGTGCCCTTTTATAAGAGGGGTGAGAGTCACTTTAGGTAAATATTAAAGTATTAATTTATTATACTATCATATTCGGTTTATAATGGTTAAAATGAATTTATATCAAGCCTTAGGTGGTTATGGGTCGAAATGAAATCCACTAATAGGTTTAGACAAGCTTAGGTTTCCATTTTAACATTATCATTTATATATAATTCTTAGTTAAATAGTTTAATTTTTACTGTGTCTTCTTGTATTGTTAATCTATATTGTTAATAAATGCACTCTAAACATCCAAAAAAACCTAAAGTGGATCATTGATAAGATATATAACATTTTTTAATCCCTTTGGACCAACCGTAAATTTTTTGGAATATTATATCAACCAATAATATAGTATTTGTTTTAAATATAAATTTATGTCCATTTTGACACTATTTGGTATCTTGTTTTTTTAGAATTCATCACAACTCGATTAATTAGAAAAAGATACATTAAATCATCCCTAACATGTCATATTCACCTATAAAATTAGTTTATTTTGTAAAAAAGTTGAAATTATATTTATTTTAATATTTATAATACCATTTATTTGATTCTTTCATTAATAAGGTCATTACTACATCATCATTGTCTAATTAATAAATTTGATTATTTAATATCTAAAAATTATATATAAAATAAAATTATGTATGAAGTATTTTTATAATTCTAATTAATATTTATAGTTGAATTTATATTATGTATAACCCTATATTAAAAATGTTTTAGTTATTAAACTTTGATTTTAACTCTTTTAACTCTTCTTTAAATTATATAATAAAAAATGACTTATTCTAATACAAGTGGACCTAAAGGGTCATATTTTATTTATAATGTTGTTTTTGGTCAAATTAAACTTTTAAAATAGAAATATGACGTGTGTTAGGGTAATTATAATATCATTTTAACCCTTAATTATACTATTTTGTTTTAACTGTGGTCAATAGATACTATTCACCAGAAATTATTTTTATCTTATTGAACCATATTTTACTCTATGATATTATCCATCTCTCGGATTTTCAAAATTAAACTCAAAAAAGAGGTCAAATTATGTTATATGTAAATTTTCATATTCTCATATAGAGTGGGTAAAAGACAGTAAATAGTTCGATAAAATTTTTATATATATAAAATTAATATAAACTTACTACAATTAATTACATTTAATTTATAAAGGTATTATGTATCTAATTTTACATAAAATTAATTTAAATAAAATAAATATTTATTTAAATAAAAATATGGTTTTAAACAATATCTATGTGTTTTTACTATTCATCAAAATTTGAAAGTTTTCAGAAAAATACCAAAAATTCACCACATGCTACTTTTTTTATTCTAAATCAAAAAATGATTTCAATTTTACCAAATTTAAAACATATATGTTTCATTTATTAGTTTAAAATTAATTACCATTGTCAAAACCAAAAGGCTGTTTTTTAAGAAATAATAACTATCAAAAGATTTACACTTGTTTATGTCCAATTTCTAAGTAAAATTAATTACAATGACCAGTATTGGAATAAATGGTAAAATATAATCTATTTATACATTCAAACCATTAAAATTTATAATTTTACAATATAAATTATTATGATTAAAAATGTTTTTTTCTGTTAAAATATAGTATTTTCACTATTCACCCAAATATGAATGTTACTTGAAAAACACCAAAAATATATTGAAACTAAATTATTATGTCCATATTCGAAAAAAGAATATTATTTAGTCAAATTGAATATATAAAAGTCTCAAATACTGGATTTAAAAAAGGATCTCCATTAAGAGGCAGTAAAATTTCAATTTTTTAGAAAAATACTTCTTTCAACTGAAAAAAATTATTTGTTCTTACATTATTTCTAAGAAACTCATAATATAGATTCTAATATTATAAGGATTATATAAAGATCAAAATTCAGTTAATACTATTCATAACCACTTTTGAATGGTGTGTTTGGTAAGTCATGGTGTGCTTAACTCAGTGATGCGTGTAATGCAAGTTATTGAATTATTTTGAAAAAATAATGTACTATAAAATATTGGTGTGTTACATTCTTCCCTCCTTCAAAAAATGTGTCCTCGCAATTTGAAATTTCTTTTTGAAAATAAATGGTTAAAGATAGAAAATACATTGTGGAAAAACCCACATCGGAAATTGGGTTAATAAAATTTAGTCTTAATAAGAGAAAAAACATTATATATATACTTGACGTGTAGAGTTTCATCCTTCAAATAATTCCTAACACAAAATCAAATTTCACTACACATGATTTAAAAAAATCTATTTATCCAAATCATATAAGGATCAAAAAATAATGATTTTTTATTTTTTTTTAGATTATTAAAAAAACTAAATTATACAAAACAATACATCACATAGTCCAGACATAGGTGATTCACCTTTGTCGCTCTTCGGTTGCAGCTCCAAGTCTCACGGACCTGCCCGATGAGACTAGTTTTTGTCTAACCTCAGGGTTGTCCTTTTTATTACAATCCAAAAATAACCTTAACAATACTATATAATTTTAAACTTAATCCATTCCAACCATTAAAATTATCCAAAATTCTTATATCCAAACTCTCAGTCCAAAATTTATAAGGAAGTTAAACATAATGAGGTTATTTTTTTCTAGGTATTAACATGTGAATGCCTTCATCATGTATTCTTTTACAACACTGCAACATCCTGAATTACGAAAATCAACCATCTCTTATTCCAAAATAACTACCTCATTATCAGAACCATATTAAGGATTAACTTTCGTTCAACCATGTATTTTAAAAAAAGTGTAGCTTACTATTAAGTCACTTTTCTTATGACCATATAATCTCAAATCCTCAATAAACTATTACTACATTACAATCCTTATTTATATCTATAATTCATGTAAATAGTTTACTATTGATATAACTCTCAAGTGAAATCATTCTATAATAAGAACATAAGAACACTAGTCAATCCTCTTCATCTGAGGTAGTATCATAACTTTATTATTATCAATTGCATCATTTGCAATATACTCTGATTACTGGGACATTGATTCGTGTAATGCCCCAATGCCATGTAGATGAAGCATTTTACATTCGGAATGTTTTTCATGCCCTTGAAATCACGTAATTGGTGTCCTTTTTCTCTACACTTATAACAAACTCTCATTCTTATCAAGCATTTACCAAGGTGATTATTTCCACATTTATCACATAAGGGAAAATCCTTCGTTCCCCTCTTATTTTTATCCATCTTTCTCTCAACCATCATTTTATTTTCTTACTTCCCTTCAAAGCCATAGGACTCATAGAATTATATGTTTATCTTATTAAAACATTATATTATTTCTTCACATGTTGAGAATACATGGGAGACTATTTCCCTTCTAAATGGTGGCTTAATACCATAAATGATATGACCCTTATTACACTTCATATCATACGTATTGTTGGAGTTCTCATTCATTCCACTGGGTACCATTTCTAAATAATGGAATAATGTAGATAGTTTATGAATCACAATTCATAATTACAAACATTTAAAATACATAATTTAAATTGAACAGTTAATGGATATATTCAATAATTACAATAAAAATTTCCTTGAGGAGATATATACTCATAAACCCTTCATAGTGGTTTGTAAAAAATGAGAATTATCCAAAGCATATCCCATGGGAGTGTCGTAACCAAGATTACAGAAAGGCCCATTGTCTTGCACCAGTTCCCATTCATGTCTAGCTCAAAGAGGTATTTTCAAGTTTTACACCTAGATATATCTATTCCAGAGCCACCTCTACCTGCTCATATCAAGTCATTGATATATTGCTTGGAAAACTCACAAAATATCTACAATACCAAAATTCTATGATGTTATTATATAGTAATAATAGAAGCCTATCTTAGGGAAATGTGCACTAATCAGAGATTATCTAAATCTAGTTTTGATGGTCTGTAATAAACATCCTCTGATACTAACTATAACTCCCCAAAACTAGATTCCAAGATTCAGTGCATTATTTTAATACATTGGCATGATTACAAGTAATCATGTCCCGAAAGACCTATTAGTTTAGAAGTATTGGAAAATAGATTTCATACATGAAAATTAAATTACACTTTCTAACATATAGTAAAAAAATAGTTCTTTAAGAATTACATTATTCTCTTTATCTTAACCCTACATATAAACCATAATAAACTTCTTGGAATCCTGGTAAAATAAAACCTAAGAAAGGGGTGAGATCAGATTCCCATTAAGGGTAAATAGTTTAGCAGAAGCTATAAACTTTTAAGGCTAGATGTGTGATAAAAACAACATCCTTTTTAAACATAAAGTTGAACAAAATATGAAAAATAAATAAATCAAACATTACAATATAAACATGCACATGTATATTCTACTAGTCGAATAAACACATTTTATAACTAATTTCATAATGAGGGAATGCCTAACACTAGACATCATTACTTCATAGTCAAGGCCTTGTTCCAAGACTACAAATAAAACTTTTGTTCAGGCCTTGTTCCAAAACACAGGTTTGTCTCATGAGATCTACTAATGCATCAAGGACCTATAGTGGGATTCACTCGTCAAATACTATGTCCACTACATTCCTCATATGAAAAGTTGAAACATAACATAAACATTCATATTAAAACTAGCATAAAAATTATCAATATAGTTACTGTAAACCAAGAATGGTATAAAAATATAACATCCGCAGTAAAAAATATCAAAACTCATTCAATAAAATATGGACGATTTTATTATAATAAATCAACTTCACACAAGTTTAAAATCCATTAAAGGATGTTGATATAGATATAAATAATGTATAAATTTTTTGAGAGAAATATCCTTTTTTTTAATCATTTAAAAGTCACATTTATAAAGGAAGTAATTTAATATATATTTTTGAATCAATGTGTCCCATACCACTTTGAATCTTTTGAAAAGAATTTTCATTTTAAAAAATTTATGTCTATATAAGAAAATCCTTAAAATCATTTTGAAAAAATGTACATTAATTAAAAATATTTAGAAAGATAAATCTTTAAAACATCTAAAATTATGATCCTATTAAAGAGTACCTTTCAAAAATCCTTAAAATTTTAATTTTGAAATCATTTTTATAAAAAATGGACAGGGATGATAAAAATGTCTCTTTCAATACTTACACATAAACAATCTCAGTAAATAATGAGATTGAGGAATTAACCCTTAACATGAACATTCCTTTAGTCAATGGTATGTTAAACATCCTATATGAAGATCGTAGTATGTTATTAAATTATAGCAGAACCATATTAATATTTATTATGATATACATGATTTATTTGTAACTTTATACTACCCATTTAATAATAATTTCCATGTTAAATTAACATTTCAGGTAATAAATATTTTTTTTATCGTACGTGTTTTATCTTTTTAATCTTAATTTTATCACTTAGATCAAGATTTAAATACATTCAGAATATAAAAAATGATTTTTATATCATATATTTTTAGAATATAAATTTGTATGAGTGACATATATATTAAATGAAAAACACCATTTATGGAGACGGTAGTCCGTACATACGCATAAATGTTGTTTCTATTTTCATATCGAATTGAACAGAACTAAGTGAATAATATATATTTAAGTACACATATATATATATAGTATCATTATTATGTAATATATTACATACTTATTAGTAATATATATTTTTATATTATCGATGAATGGTGAACGTGGAAATGAATCTCATCGCATCATGGTGACGGTAATCCATACGTACACACAAGCGGCAATATCATTTCCAGAAAGGTGTGGTATTGGATGGGATATTAATTTTACAGAGACATTATCATGTTATTTTCAGTATATATATACATATTACTCATCATTTTATCCATTAAAATATCATAGTGTTGAATAACAAATTACACCATGGTGTGGAGACAGTAAGCTATTCCTATGCACACATGGTGACATTATCATTAATAAGATGGATAGAATAATGAATATAGTTGTGCCATCTTTATAATAACATCATTTTATATATAAGATACTTGATTTATTATTTTATAATGGAAACAACAATGAAATATTGAGTGGAAGAATAAGAGAACACGAAAGAGGTTGGTGAAATCAATACCTCTTCTTCGGGGTTTTCCCATTTGATTTGATCAAATGGGTTCCATAGGTTGGATTTCTGACCAAAGGAAGGCCTCTAGAATGTATTTAGGATAGTTGGGAAGATATTTGGGTAGGTTTTATCCTAGATAAACGGCTTTGGGGGTGTTAATTTGAGATAAGAAGATTTTCCCTTTTATAAGAGGGGTGAGGGTCAGTTTAGGAAAAGATTAAAGTATTAATATATTATTCAATCATATTCGTTTTATAAAGGTTCTAAATGATTTTATTTAGAGAATTAGGTGGTAATGTGTCGAAATTAACTCAACCAATTTGTTTTAGACAAGTTTAGGTTACCATTTTAACCTTATCTTTTTTATTTAACTCTTAGTTAAATAGTTTTACTTTTACAGTGTCTTCTTCTATTCTTACTCTATATGGTTAATAAACATACGTTAATCTTATAATATTACTTCAAGTGGCTCATTAATAAAATATATAATATTATTTAAGACCTTTTGCATAAACATACATTTTAGTATTATTTTATATCAACCAATATTATAGTATTTATTTTAAATATAAATTAATATCAATTTTGATACTATTTGGTAATTTTTTTGTGAAAGACATCACAACTTGATTATTTCTAACATGATACATTAAATAATCTCTAAAATTTCATATTCACCTAGAAAATTCGTGGGTTTCATAAAAACATTAAAATTATATATATTTTAATATTTATAATACCATTTATTTGAATCTTCCATTAATAAGGTAATTAATTCATCATGATTGTGTCATTAATAACATTAATTATCTAATAATTAAAAATAATAAATAAAATACCATTATGTATGAAATATTTTTAGCTTTTCAATTAATATTTATAGTCTAATTTATCTTATCTATAACACTATATTAAAAAAATTTAGTTATTAAACATTGATTTTTACTCTTTTAGCTCTTCATTAAATTAAATAATAATAAATGTCTTAATATAATCCATGTGAACCTAAAGGGGAATATTTTATTCCTAAGGTTGTTTTTGGTGGAATTATAATTATCCAATTGAATTAGGACATGTTTTAAGGTAATTATAATATCCCTTTTACCTTAATTACCCAATTTACTTTTGACCGTGGTAAAAAGATTCTATTTACAAAAAATTATTTTTATCATTTTGAACCACATTTTATTCTTTGATATTAATCCTGTCTCTCATATTTTTGAAATTTAACACACATAAGTGGTAAAATTATGTTTTATGTAAATTTGAAAATGCTCCTAGAAGGTGGGTAAAATACAGTAAAAAATTCGATAATGATTTTTTATATCTAAAATTATTATAAAATGACTCCAATAAATTACATTTAATTTTTATAGGTAATATGTATCTATTTTGAACTAAAATAAATATAAATAAAATAAATAATGATTTAAATAAAAATCTGGTTTAAAACAATAACTCTGTGTATTCCACTATTCATAAAAAAATGAATGTTTTTAGAAAAAAATCATAAATTTACACTAGGATAATTTCTGTATTCTGAATCCTAAACTGATTTCTATTTTACCAAATTCAAAAAAATAGAAGTTGAATTTTTTAATTTAAAATTATTTCCCATTGTCAAAACCAATAGGAGTATTTTCAAGAAATAATAACTATCAAAATATTGACACTTGTTTATGTTCAATTTCAATGTAAAATTACTTACGATGACCATAATTGGATTAAATGGTAAAAATATAATATATTTATACTTCTAAACCATTAAAATTTATATTTTGATATTATATATTATTTGGAATAAAAAAATTGTTTTGAGTTAAAATATATTATTTTGCACTATTCACCCAAATATGAATGTTATAAGATAAACACAAAAAATTTATTGAAACTAAATTTTTATGTCACATTTCTAATGAAAAGTATATTTTGTCAAATTTTATATATAAAAGTTTGAAATATAGTATTTAAAAAAGTTTTTCCATTAAAAGGTGGTAAAATTTCATTTTTTGAAATATATTTACTTTATCTGAAAAAATGTATTTATTCTTACATTATATATAAGAAACTCATAATATGGATTCTAAAATTATAAGGATTATATAAAGATCAAAATTATTTTTAATACTCTTGATAACAGCATTTGAACAGTGAGTTTGGTAAGTCATGGTGCGCTTGGAGATAGTGTTGCGTGTAGTGCAAGTTATTGAATTATTTTGAACAAATAATGTAATATGAAATCATGGGGTGTTACAATAAGGGGTGGATATGAGTGTGTCCTTAATGGAAGGTCAAATCTAGTGTATGTATTTAGTGGTAGCATGGTAATCTCCAAGAGAGCAAAAGGGAGTTGGGGGATTATATTCATGTGTTGTACCCCCATCAGTTTTCTTAGTTTTGGTTTGGATTTCATGGATGGAAATAACAAAGGAGGGGAGACTGTAACATCTTAGAAATTTTCTATTTTGTTTTTATTATATGTAATTATTTTGAGGCTCTACGCATTGACATCACGTGATTCCGAGGCTAAGAGTGCCCAGAATGATCCTTCAAAAAATGATTTTCATTAAATTACATATGTGAGAAATTATCATGAAAAAGTGGAATAACTCCTAAAAGGGTGGTTGGATATGAAATCTGAGTTTACAGTTGCATTTAGGATTCCATGCATGCCTTATGCATGACATATGTTTTGTCGGTATATGCCTCTAGTGAGAAAACCCAAAAATTGGGATAATTGTAAATAAAATAAATATATAATTTTTTTTCAGATTCTTATAAATCTTGAGCTGTGACACAAAATATAAATCTGATACCATCTATGACCTCGGGAAGGTATACATTCCTTAGTTAGACCATAATATCAGCTGGTGCGGGCCACCAGTGGAAGTTAGTTTTTGGTTGTGAATACAATAATTAAATGATAATTATTTTATTTCAAAATCTTTATAACTACTAAAAGGTAACTCGGAATGATCATTTAAGAGTAATGTTGAACTCATGGGGGTGTGTTCCCATTATGTGGATCTTATCCTCGACCGACACAAGTCAAGGGTGAAAGTTAAATTTTTACATTTTTAAGGTTCGTTCAGTAAATGTGCGAGCCTAATTTTTCAAACTTTGGAACTGTTTCTTGGATATAAAATTAGTGGGAACCATTAAATTTGTAATACCGAGATTCACATAGTAGTGAATTAACATTTCCTGGTATGGGATGAACAAAAATGTTATTTTTTTAGACTTTTCATGAAAAATAATAAAATTATTAAGAAAATTATTTTATTACTTTTCTCTGGAGGGGTTTCGGATGGAGACGCTGCAGTGTAGTGACCAGGAGTCGACTAGGCACATTAACAAATATCAACAATAGCCTGTATCACAAAAATTAACGATGAAATAAGTTAAGTGTAAACTAAATTTCATGACACGATTCTTTTTATTAAACCAATGCGTTGGAGAGCGGAGAAAATTAAATTGCACGGATTCTCCAATGTATCTTAGACAAATTTTATCTCCAATGAAGAATGATGCACTGACGGATCACCACTGAATTTGACACAACTCGATGAGAGACTATTAGAAGTGATCCAATATATTTCATCTGGTCTAGGAAGAGACCAATGATCTTGAGCGACCCATCTAGAAGAACAAATCCAATTATAAAGAAGTATCATAAATTTATTCATTATTGTTCAATGTTTGATGTTAAATTTGAACAAATAAGAATCCATGTGTTACATGATACCCTCATATACATATAAATGTGTGATATTTAAATAGGAAAATGACTGAGAAGTATATTTTGTGAAACAACCCTTCCTATCTGATAGAAAATGATTCCTTTATTCTCAATAGATCTGACCTTGGATTGTAAGTACCATGTTTGTCTTTGAAGAACAGATCTCTTGGTACTACAGTCTAATGTCGATTTATAATGTGTAATATGAACTGATAGGGGGGACTTCTTCTTCGATCAAAACAACAATAATGTCACAAATATTATCATATTGTCGATTGCTTCATATGATGCGAATACACATCAATTTTCATGCCTCGTTTTGTCAGATACATTCAAATGAACATAAGGCTGGATCATTATTTTTTAATAACATTTTTCTAAGCATATAAAATCTAAAAGAAAGGTCGATGAATAAAACTATATAGTACTTTGTACAGAAATAATCAATATTAGATTGAGGAAAGTGAAAGTCATATATTGAATTTCTTATGCTTATATTCATAAATAATGAAAAGAATATTCAATTCAATAGTAAAAAATATTGATAAATCATTAAAAACCTCCTTTTTATATGTACAATTTAAGGATTATCATATAGGATTATTATATATGATGATTTTCATCTTCAATTAATGAATAACTATTCTATATGGTATATTAATAAAAAAATTGATCCCACTTTCTTATTTTATTTACCTCATTCAATAATAACAATAATGAGGAGACTAACGAAAAAACTTTGGGGGTTATGAAGGAAGAGTCAGATGTGTTGGGTTGAGGGATTCACTATATTAGATCCAATCTCTTGTTTTTTCTCAGTAACTCAGTGGTAGTGCATTCTTCATTCTTATACATAGACTAATGGAGTTTCTTATAGGATATCCAAATACCATAAAGCAAGATGGTTTTTTTGGTAAGGGGATTATTAAGAAAAATTGGATTTACAATATTTCAAAACAAGTAAATGAGTTAATGATGCCCAACCCCTAGGTAAATAGTTCAATATTTTGATCCTTTTGACCACATAGATGAGTGGTTAAATGTGGGGACTGAATTTTTTTCCCTTATTCATATCCAAGGGTCTACTTATCAACATAAGAATATTAGAATACCCTATTATATTGTGTTGATAGAATTCACTAAATTAATCAAATCCAGACTAGATATAGAAGTAGAAAAAATTATTACATGCAAGAGGGGGAAGGATTAAGGATTTATCCATCCTTAGAAATCACATTGTTTGAGGAACCCTAGATGCTATTGGTGTCAAAGATCATCAAAAAAGATTTATAGCGAATTGTATATTCTTATACAATACTTGTATCATTTTATGATGTCATGTGAAAAAACATGTGATTTTTAGGGATAACCCAATCATAATGATTTATTATGTGGATATGCGGGCTTCGATTATTATACAAGAGTTATTATTTATAAAGGGAATCCATTTAGAATGATTATATGTGCATGGTCCATACAATAATAGAAAATTAATTGAAGAATGTTTTCCCATAATATGACATCATCAAACCATTTGAAAAACCAAAAATTTCAGAGATGCATATGACGAGGGACATCGACATCATGAACCCTAGATGACAAAACGCTGAGGCATTGAACTTAAAAGAGGTAGGGATTTTTATTTCAATGTTATTACTTGTTCTTTTCTTGAAAAGACAAATGTATATCAATCCCATGAACATGTTTATCCAGAAATGTTGTGTTTTGTGGGAGGTTAACATCCATTTGTATTTTCATGTAACTAGTATAATATTTTCTTTTCTTGATTGAACATATTCTAACCTGAACCTCGCCATGATTATGAACTTCTAACGCATAGGGAATGGAAAGACACGGAAAAGTCCTAAGCCCCTCCACATGTGCACTCCTAGTGAAAAAATCATCTGAATCAATGGTAAGGTAGGTTTGGGTCCTTTTTAGGAATGGAAGTGACTCGAGAGGCTCGTAGTCATAGTTGAGTCAGAAAATGAAGCACCAAAGAAACATCGGTGGCCCACAAGAATGTGCCAACGGCCCGACACCACCACCGTGGTGCCACTAGTGACAGGCAGTAGAGGCTGAACCATGATGGCTACATGGAGGGGGCATCACCAACCGATGCCATGGTGGCTGGAGGTAGCTGTCTCTCACCACCAAACATGGATGATGTCAGTGTGTCATGGAAGCATGAAGCCACCACTAGCAGGCCATGACAGCCATGGGGAGACGCATACTAGGCAGGCACCACGTGAAGGAATGACCGACATCCAGGTAGTCCAAGATTTGGTGAGCAATGGTTCATCAAACATAGTTAGTGGAGGCCTTGCATTCGTGGGGCCAGCAGAGTAGGACAGACGCGGTGGGACATCCATGTCCCGATGGGGCAGCACATCCTGGATAAATCCAGAAGTCGAGCATCAGGTCGGTGGGGCATGCCCCAAACAGTGGGACAAACCCATATCGACGGGTGAGACCCTCACTATTGGACCAGACCTATGTCGGCTAGCGGAACCCATGTTCTTCAGGCCGGACCGGACTATACTGGGTTAGCAAGTGACCCGATGGGCAGGAACCTTGGCCAAACCAGTCTAGGATGAGCGAGGCCCATTGGGTATGGCTCATTGGCCAGACCAGACTGGATAGTCCCAAACCTAAGCGGGGTCTGGTTGTTTCTGTTAATTTTATGTCAGGGGTATGGGACCTCCATTTTGGGTTGGTCGGGTTGGTCCGACCAGGTCAGACCGGCCCATACGTAACCAGCTCCGGGTTATTAAAATGCTAATAACTCACAGATCAAGTGTCCAATTGATGCACCACTTGTGGGATGTGAACTCATATGATGAGATAGTCATTATTGAGATTCCTTATGAGAGTTTTGGTGGGGTTGGCATATGGCCGGGTTTTATTAGACTTGAATCCAACCATAATATTTTTATTAAAACAGATATATCATCCAAACCACCCATCTGATTGACAATATGTTAGCGGTGTTGGATCCCCCTCGATGAGTATGATCTATTGGAATGCCCTATGATTACTATAATGGAATTAGATATGAGAAAAATGTATTGAGGAGCGGTTCTCATTGGTACGCTATGTACAAAACCTAAGGGTTTGTAGATACCTGAGGATTTCTAACGTTCGACAATTTATTACTCGAATATGGCCCAGTGGGAACCACTTATACATAAATTTTCAATCCCATGGTGGGATAACATCAGTATAAATTTGAAGGCCCATGGTATGTGACTAGGACGAGTACCACCGTTTTCCAGGATTAGTGGAATGTAATTCTACATGACTTTGCTGGCCCGCAGTAGGGATCAATTTTTTGTGACTTAGTATGGCCATTGTATATAGTGGGGGGATTACCTAAAAAGCCCAAGGATTGTGGGAAGTACTTTTTAATTAAATGGAATCCCCAATGTACTCATTAGTGGAGGAGTTTTCTCGTAGCTGAGGTGTTCAATGTTGTGAATAATGCTTCTACTATCACTACCCAAAACGTATTCCCAAAGAGAGTTGCCTTGTGTTTCCTGCATTACATTGAGTATTGTTGTGTGGTATTTCCGTTTGGTTTTGGGGTCCTAATGAGTACATTGTTACACACCCCAACCCTATATTCACATGCATGTGCTGTGTCTGGTGCAGACAATTGACATTTTCATAGAGACTTTGGTAGACCGTGACCTAGAGGGGCTCAGGGGGACAAGATCGACAGATGCTATGATAGTGGAATTAGTGGCCTAAGACATGGTGGGGCCCAATATGACTTTGTGGACGAGACATTATACATTTTATTCCAGTAGCTACAATACTCTAAGGACCAGGTGTGCTTTTTTATAGGTATGTATCAGTGATTCCTTTTGGTCCTTTTCTTTTTTCAGTCCTTTATTGTGTTTGTATTCTGGCCCACTTATATTCCAATGTACTCTATGCTCTGCCTCATTTTAGTATACTGGTTTTTTTATGGTTATTCTATGGGACATGGTTGGGCATGTGTGTGCCTACAGGTACCCCTAAAAATGCATCCTCTATATAGGTTCACGCCTTCAGCGCTAGCCGCCAGCCCCTGGCTAGCAAGACAATGGCTATGGGTACTCACGACACGGGCCCTAGGGGATGGGTTATGAAAACTAGTGATTTATGACCATTGAATGATTGGGTATGTATTTCAAAAGAGATGATTATGATATCATAAAATTAACCATATATTATTATTCAATATGATCATCAATTTTTTTCTCCCATGTTTTCCCATACTATCATATGGGAACCCAATTTCTTAGTCATCCACTTTACAGAAGATATAAATAATAATTTTATATAGCTCATGTTTAAGAAGGGTAATATGAGAGAATAACATTGTGTTTGATTTTTATTGATATTTTGTAAAATAACAAGAATATGAATTTAGTTTCCAATGAAACAAAACCATTACAGTTTTTTGGTTTCAATTATTGGGTATTATATTATGATTTCATCCCCAAATTATTTAATCGTTTTTTGTATTATTAATACATTACGTTAGTTGATATTTGAATAGGGTTTAGTTTTTTTGGATATTTGGTTTTTCTGGATATGATGGAATAACATAATAAAAGCTATGATGAATTGAAAGATACATATAATTAATCTAAAAGTGTCATATGTTGATTAGAAGGGGTCATAAATAAGGAAATAACAAAAATGATTTTTATGTTTGCATGATTGATAACTATGAATTTAGTATATTGATTATTAAAATCAAATTTTTAATTTATGTCACCAGTTAGAACCCTGAGTAATACTAATAATAGTGAACATGGTTCCAATTGCAATGAATTTTCACTTGAGAAACTAATTATTGTGGGAAAGAGATTTCAAAATATCATTGAAATGATAAAGAAATTTTTTCTAGAAATGAATCATGTTGAATAACCTTCTGAGAAAATGGGGGACAAAATTACCATTAATGAATTCATGAAAAATCATTAACCTTTTTTCAACAGATCCTCTAATCCTATAGTGGACAACTAATGAAATAGTACTACAGAAAAGATATTTACCATTTTCTAGTAAATATGGTATGAAAAGCATTTCCAAATGGTGTATCATTTGGAAGGTAATGAATATTAATGGTGTAATCATATAAACCGTGTGTCATAATTGGAAGAAATATACTCCATTAAATTGGATGATCATAAGAGGTTATTATTCAATAATTTATTTCCATGATCTCTTCATATGATAATAGAAGAGGTAGTTCCTTGAGTATTAGTAGAAGCATTATGAATCAATGAGTACATAATAGGTATATTTTCTACGAAATGCGATATGTGGTTCTAGTATTATAATCCACAATCATATTGAAATTTATTTGTTCTTTAATGGATTAGAATAATGTAACTAAAATGAATTGGAAAAAAGAGTCATTATAGTCTATAAAAATATTGTTTTATATAATTTCAATGTTGGGATGGATAATATAGATTACCACCACTATCCTGATCTTTATAAGAGTAGAAATATATATTTCTGAAAAAAAAGTAATGAAAAACACATGGGAAAATGAAAATGAATCTTCCATTGAGCATGATGTGTAAAAAATCATGGGAAATGATATATTAGTGGAACCAAAGAAATAATTTGACAATAGAAATGACTTTCAACAAGATAGATAATGCCGAATTGTTATAAATAAGAAATCGAATTAAATTAATACAAAGAGTGATTAGCTAAATTAACCACCCAAACTTCAATTCTACAACTACATTGAGTATGATAATTATTCCAAACAATGCACGAACAAAGGTACTAATGTTGAAAATGATCATTTAAAACCACCTATTCCATGTGATAAATCAAATTCTTATGATATAACAATTTTTAATTTTGGTTATGTGAATGATGTACTAAAAGGTAGACATATCATATTGTCTATAAAAAAACACCACATTTGATTTTAGTTTTAACCCCTATTTCACATTTAAATAATTTTATAAGTGTATCATATAAAAACATCAATGATTATATATTGATTCTAATTTAAAACACTTAATGTTATGAAAATCACATCTCATTATAATAAAATGTTCCAGAAATGTGCAGCCTGAAAATCTCCTGATTCTCCCTCTCATTAAATTTAATGATATTTTGGGTGTGGATTGGATTTCATTATGTGAAGTCCATTACAATTATTTATGAAGGTAAGTAATATTAAATATTATAAACTAACTAATCATTTTGTTGTTGTTGTGATGATGAATATAAAATTTAAATGAACATCACTTTAATTGAATAAGTCTTATTAGCTATCATTTAGGGGGAATTATCTCAAATCATTTTGGGGAAATAGAAAATTGAATATCTTTCTTTTTTTGGAAATTTTATGAAGTATTTTATCAATATTTTCCTATTATTACATATCATTCATGATGTTCAATTTTTAAAAAAACTCAAACCTAGTGTAATCATTATTTAAAATAGTTCTTAAAGAATGACATTGATTGAGTTCAAGGAATAGAAGAAGTAACACTAAATGAATCTTGATGATGGATTCATTTGTTTATGTGTGTCTCCCTATGTCGCACCTACTCTTTCAGTTTAGAATAATGATGGTTCGACATATCATTACATTTACTATTGAGAACATAATAGTTCTCTATCAATAATAGGTTTCCCCTACCTTGAATTAATGATTTTTTGATCAACTATGATGAGTGCAATAATTTTCAAAGATTGAACTCTGGTCAAGATATCATAAATTAAGGGTAAAAATGTATTATATATTCAAGAGAGCATTACATATGAGATATGTTAGTTATTAATTTATAATGATGTCATTTTTACTTATAAATTCCCCAACTATCTTCATGTATATGAAAAACTGTGTCTTTAATGATATCCCTGATTTGTTTGTAGAGTCCTTTATAGTTGGTATTCTTATATATTCAAATAATATTATGATCATTTGAGGATTGTGTTAATGATCTTTTGAAATGATAATTTATATTCCAAATATTCCTATAGTTAATTATGGAAATATAAAATTTATTATTGGGCAGCATAATTGAATTTGATTTTCTATAGGAAAAATTATGTGACTCCTGATTTATAAATCGATGTGGCAATTATTTCTTAGAATATATGGTGTTAATATTATTATGGATATATGATTGATAAATATACACCAACCAAAAAAATATTATATTTTATATTGTCTCGAAAATATTTCACCATGTGAAAATGGAATGGTTAGAATATCTTAACAATTAAGATTGCTACATACATTTCTACCCTATTATGGAAAAAAAATGTGTCTTATAATTTATAATAGAAGGAAAATGAAAGTTGTTCCATCATAAAGATCAGATTAGATCCAATAATTATAGATTTACAAAGGATAAACCATTAAATCATATGTAAAAAATGCCATATATTAACCAAATTAATTTTCATACATGTATTAATCTGAATATTAAAGTGTTTATAGAAGGAAGATGTGGATAAAAAAACTAAAACATAGAGTTTTTATGATTTTTTCCATGATAATAATGGAATGTTGTTGTAAATGAAAAGAGTATTAATCCTATAAATACAAGGATTCAAGGAGTTGTTGGAAGATTGTCGTTGTTCATCATTCTATTTTTATCCTAAAATTTAAAAAATTTATAATGATATCTTAAATAGAATATTTAATTAGAAAATAGGAATAGATATATAACATAGTATGTTTATTGGTGCTTGGTATACCAGAATGAGAAATATTTGAGGCAAATGTGTATAGCTATTTTACAACAATTTACCATACTTTAGTGGAAAATTGGAAACCATCCTCATGGAACTAATAATGAAACATCCAATTACATCTAATTAGAATAATTAAATTTGAATTATAATTCCGATCCTAGCTAAATTAGTTAATTTCATTTTTAACAAAAGAAATTTATCTTTTGAACAGTTCTCCATGTTCTACATCAAGAAATTTGGTATGTTTTAATTGAGTTCCACTTTCAATCAAATATAAACAAGATCTGATGTTTACCACAATGTTATAGACATGTATTAATCATGATTTGAACATAGTGTTCAGTTGTAGCATTTTATATCATCCCCTGACAAATAGTCATTATAAGAAAACCATTCAGAAGCTAGATAATTATCTCTGAGAATTTTCTATGGATTTTAATGTAAGATAGTAAAAAATACCTTTTCATTGTAAACTATTATTATAATAATAGCCTTAACATGAGAATTAAGATTCATACATTTGAATTAATCTATTAAAATAATTTAAAGAAACTAATATATTGAGGTGTAGTTGGAAAACAAAATTAATTTTTTTTTGAGATATATAATTAAATGATAAAGAAGGTTTGATCCATTTAAAAACACATTATGCTAGGTTATAGTTGATTGAATATTTATGTTGAAAATAATGGATGAGATATAAATTTCAAATGTAATAACTCAGACACATAAAAAATAATTTCTTTTCATTCTTAAATTAAATAGTTAAATGAATCATAAATATATAATGAAATAAGTGAAACTTATAGAAATTTCAAATCTATTTTAATATAATAATTTTTCCACAAATGAAAGTATAATTTAAATTTACACATCATTTATGTGATAATATGATATATTTATATCATTGAATAAGTAAATAATTGGTTTGTAAAAGATCGAATAATTGTTGGTATTTTTGTGAAATTGTAAATATTTGTTCAAATTTTCATAATTAATAAAATGAATTATTATAAATTTATTTTCATATTAAATATTCATAAATGAATATTTTTTTTCTAATTATTACAATATAATTTTATGAGGCCTTAATAGATTTTTAAATATTTCATAAAATTTGTAATAATTTTTAAATCAGTATTTTTTTATTAAATAATTATTATAATTAAAAATAGAATCAGATATGGGAAAATAATTTAATAAAATGTGATTCATTTTTAACATACAATTTTTTTTAAAAAATTAAGATAAATTTTTTGTACTATGTTGAAATAGTTGATTTTTTGGGTGAATAGTAAAATATGGTGATTTACAATACATATAAATTTTATGTTATATACCGAATTTTTGACCCATTTATGATGTAATCACTATAATATAGAACTAAATATAAATTATTTTAAAATATTTAGTTATAATTATTAGAATATTCCTAGTCTCAAATAAAAATAAAAAACAAATTAATATAAAAATGAGAAAACACCTCTCGCCTCAACTATAAATACAACCCTTCACTACCTATTTTCCTCATACCTTAAATCCCTATTTTTTTAATTTATTCCTAATTTAATTTCAAATAATCTTTCGCACGTTGAATTTTTTTTGTCAAACAAAATGTTAAAAAATAATGTCCTTAGTAATGTTTTCCGTGAGATGAATTCAAGAGATAAAAGACCCATTCATTTTATTTTATGTTCCTTTTAATTTATTTGTCTTATTTTATATTTACCTCCACTTATCTATGTGGTATAAAATCTAAAATATATTATATATAATATATTTATATCATTTTTATGAAAAAAACCATCGTTATACTCTTTCTCATTTTCCTTTTATTCTAAAAATGAGGACATCATCCGTGATGTGTTGATTTACCATAATTGTGGATGATACATATTAATTTTACATTAATTACTCTAGGGATGGTCATAAAATCATTTTTATGGTGAAAAATTATTTTATTGTATATATTATTATTTATATATATTTCTAGAACAAATATATAAACATGGTAATAAATAAAATCATGTCAGTCATTTATTGTCATAAAAAAAAATTAAATCATTTTTTTATTGTTTTCGATAATTAATCGTCCTCATATCAGAAAAATAATATATGGTATCATTTAGAATTATGTAGACAGATTAATGAAATTTAATTTTAATTCTCTTTGGTTTCTTCCATCTATAATAAAAACTATAAATAAATGATGAAATAAATTCAACTAAAATAATGAATATAATAAAATATTATGAAGAAATGGGTTGAAATATTTTATAAAAATATTATATAAGGTATAATTAATATTAATATAGTTATTTAATATTTTAATAACACTTCTTAAATAATTATACATGAATTTTTATCACGTTTTACCTAAGAAAAAGGTGAGTTAAGAAACTTTTCATTAAATTTCCTATTTTAAATTTTTTTTTACAAAATTCAAAATTAATTTATTTATCATGAAATTATTAATGTTTTATGATTATTATATTGTTGGTAAAAATATTTATGATAAATTTTGGGACCTATTTCTCCCACTAATTCACCATGTATATTTATGATGGAAGTTGTCCATAATGGTTATTTCATATGTAAATTTATGGTTACACTATAATGTATTCATGGGGATTACATTATAAAGATGGATTATGGTCACATTGTAAGGAATAAGTTAGGGTAACATATAATATTAAAACTTTTAGATATACAACCATATGTAAGTAAATCCCTATGCTGCCATTATGGTTTTATTTTTTTCTATGTTTTATGGAAATATCGTATCGGCATGATGTAAAATTATGATACATTATGGGTGAGGATATGTTTTTTTAAATGATTTTATATGGTTATAATAATTCATGGAATAATAGTATCATTCATACTTTTTATGTTCTTTAATAATATTTTTTCATAATCCCATGTTTAAAAATATTTTTCATAGTTATTAAGGATGGGTATGAGAAAAAAAGAATCCAAGATGATTGTTGTGATGATTTTCTAGAAATGAACTCAAGTATAATTTAATAATTTTGTATTGTAAATGAAATTGTTACTATTTTAGTAGTACCCAAATTTTATGCACATGTGTTAATATATAAAAATTATGTTCAAATTCTAATGAAATCTAAACTAAAAAACATTGGCTATGTAATAATGTGAATTCTAAAATAATTAATTGATTATATAATGTTTATGTTATAGTATTTATGAAAGTTATTGGAAAATATTTAGATAATATTAGGTGTATGGATGATTTTAATATAATATCATAAATTATTTATAGATTATCATTATATTGAAAGGATATATTATTTAATGATTAACATGTGGCTTCACATAAGATATGATAGTTCATCATGGTTTTCTATATATGAATCATGGAGTATTGAGTAGGAACACACAAAGTGGATGATGTCATTCGGAATCTGTAACCTTGTATATTGGGAATTAGAACTGTGTAGTTTTTTATTGTGATGCATCAATTCAATCAGACTATAAATGGAATCACCATTCATACTAGATAACATCTAGAGCTACATTAAATGACAATAATTATAGTGGAACATTTTTTTTGGAAACACCCACCCACATTCATTGGATATTCTCACCCAGTTGTGGATGAAATATGGATTATTTCCCTTGAAATGTTATTTGGGATATAGGGGTGTTCAAATAATTGAAGATTTAAAATTTTAATTTATGTTTTTAAGGTGAATCATACCAGTAGTGGTCAATGGATATGAATATTTGGGGTAGTGATGAGATTGTTTCCTAGTAATGTCATAAATTTTATAATTTGTTCCCTGTAAAATGTTTTCATAAGGTGGTTTGAATTAGGATTGAAAAAAAATTCCTTAAATTTAGAAAAAAGAGGTTCATTTGGTGACCATTTGTGAAGAAAAATAAAACTTATGGGTAAGGTATAATCAAAAAAATTTGTAGATATTGGTATTAAAATCAATAGTTTTTAATATGGATTGAAAGAAAGATATCAAATTTCATTGGCCGCCAATGAATTCAAATTTTATGAGAAAAATTAATGATGTTTTTAGAGTGTAGAGATGATGTTTTTTGATGATAATGTATAATATAACAATAAATAAAAGTAAAGGTCGATATGGAATTAAATTTGTAATAATCAACCAATTAAATCTGAAGGAAAAAATGTGTATTATTTAGCTTGCGGTAAGTATGATAAAATGTTCTATGGGGAATTTCTTCAAAAATCATGGATAACTACTTCATGTAGTACATTTGGAAATATAGATTAAGATTTCTATAAAAAAATATCCTATTAATGTTACGTTTATTTCTCATAAGAAAACTATAATGTGATTTAATTTTCGTTTGATGTGTGATTTTGAAAATACCTATTCAAAGAAAGATCTGAATGATGAGAAGAATCTATATTATAATCCGAAGGGAAAAGTATTGTTTTTAGAGATTACTCAGTATATTTTTTATAATGATCAAGTCGTCAAATACATAGGAATTACATAACTATCATGAATTACATAAATACATTTTAAAAATGGATACCAAAATATTGAATTATTATAGTTCCATTAGAAAAAAAGGAAACGTAAACATGAGAACATAATGATTCTATATTATCTCCCAATATGATATCCAAGACTAAAACCCCTCATAGACATATCCTAAAAGAAATATGCCTTCATAACCTGGGTATGAAAACATGAAATGGGTGACCTTATATTCTCAATAACTATAAACATGGGTGACAAGTAAGTATAAACATGAGAATAGGGGTAATATAATTTTTTCAAAACATTATAAGATCATACCATCAATATTAATCCTCATAATCAATTATCATGGAAAAAATATTTGTAGTTAATAATAAATGAATCAAATGAAAATAAATAACAGATTCCATTAAAGAATACCTAAGGAATATGAAATATATTTTGTGGAACACATATAAGAATGTAAAATCTTATATCATGGATACCAACCAAGAACATTACTAAATGATAGTCTTAAGATACCCCTTATGTACCTACATTAGTCATGGACCTACAACATTTCCACCCTTTTAAATTCCGGCATGGGAAAAAACAATGTACATTAATTTTTTAGGCATTTTCAATAACATGTGTACCATCTTACTTTTTTTATTAGGCTACATCTCCTATAGCTAATTATTTGGGTGTTTGGGATACAACTCTTATACCTTCATTTTTTCGATCATAGGATATTAACCATGTACCATATTATATTTTTGATTTGACTTATAATCTATGTAACTTCATTTTATTGTGCATGGGATACAACCCATGTACTATTAGAGATAATATATATATAATCATTACTGAATTTGTTGGAGGGAGATATAGGTCTCCTCTATAACATAATATCACATAAATACATATGGAAAATTATAATAAATATTATATCAGGATTAATAAACAATATGTAATATATAAATATAAAATCAAAACCCATGAAATTAAATGGGTATTATTAACATTTCATCATATAATAACCTATAAAAAATATAGGTTCCATTATTATTTCGTCAAATCATAAACCTTTAAATGATGTGGTTTTCAAAAGAGTAAACCCATGGTTGAAAAAGAGGGTTTATAAGAATCATTCCATCAAGACAAATACCATTCAAAAATGTATATGAATGTCGAATATAGTTAATTTATTAAAATGTATTTCGTAACATCAATTGATGTCATTTTAGATCAAGAACAACATGGAATGAAATTTTGAAAAAATTTGATGAGGAAAATATCATTTTCGCATTAGAAAAAAATTTAAAACATAATATTTTTTAAAAACCATTTTCCTAACATTATACTAGAAAACATATCAAAAATTCATTATATAAATTTTAAAACCAATTCTAATGATAACATATATATTAATATCAAAATAATCAGGAAACCAATTCATTTCATCCTTATAAATGTAGTTTCAAATCATTTTCAAAACAATTTCCTTGGCAAATATATTGAAAATATATAAATAATTCGTGATAATGTTGTAAACCAAATTTATATTAAAAATATTTTTTATAAATTTCCTAAAAATTATTATCTGAATCATTATAAGGAGGCTTCTAAAAAATAATGGTCGGTAGTATATACATGTGATATTACGTAAAAAGAACATTCCTTTTTTAAGTTAAAAAGGGTAGAAAAATTCTACATTCAGAAATTGACAATAATATACCTATTAAAATAATGTTAAAAATAAAACTTCGTAAAAATTCCTTTTAAATAATATAGTATAATAGTATAATATTTTTTGAATCATCTTTTAGGAATCATGTATTTGAAGGAACACTGATTTCCAACTAATGAGTGGGTAAAGTTAGGCTTTTATAAAAACAAAATTTTAACTATATTATGTACTAAAGGTTTGAATAATGGTACCAATACATTAATATATAATAAATATTCATAATATAAGAAAACTAATTAATGTTCTTCAATGATTCATCATAATAATTCATTGAAGGAAGAATAAATAAAATCATTTTTGAAGAGAGATTAACGTTTTTCAATAAAATCATACCTCATTGAACCATACTCTCTTTTTAAGATAAATATATTTAATTAAGCTCAAAATATAATTAAATTTATGAAATTAGTGATATTAAATTTCAATTTATGTATATATAACTCTTTGAATAATATAGTTTCATAACATGGAATGTGTCTCAAAAAAGGAAAATTGAGACAAAATTACTTTACCGATTTGGTAACTTTTGAGTCATGATCCCCCAAATTGAAAGAACCCAAAATTGATTTTTTATTCAAATAATATAAATATTATGAATAATTGAATTCATAAAATGGTAGTATATACACCACACAAAATTAATGTATGTTGAATAAATCATGTATATCATAGAAATATAATGTGAGTTGAAATTCGATTACCTTGTGTCATAACTCTATTAATACTCTAAAAAAACTGTTTTATAAAAAATATATGTTTACTATATATCTCTTAACAAAATATATTATTATAACTAATTACATGTATTGTTTTATTAGGTCTTTATATTACCCGCTTGTTAAAAATTCATTATTAAGGTTATAATTCAGGTAATGTTCTCTTTGTTTTTCACATGTGTCTGAATTTTTTAGATCATTGGTACATATAATGAAATCGTGATTTAAATGATAAAAAATACGATATAAATATCATTTATATCCATTATATATTTTTATTATATTCTATATATGTATAAAATGGAATAAATTATTCATGGTGTTGGTAGGACATATGAATTCATAAACGTTTCTTCCATTTTATACAAATATAGAAAGAAAGTAAGTAAATGAAATATATGTATATGTATAAATTTATATAATAACCTTAAATTGGAATTATTATAATAAAAATATAATATAAATTCACAAAAAATATACATAATACATTCTATTTAGTGTGTGAACAAATCAAATTGAATTGACGAGTCAGTAGCCACACATCCTTAAATGAAATTATAATATTTAAAAAAGATGGATCGAATAAGGCTATGCACTAAATAATGATTTAAGAACCACAATGGAATTATTAATATCATATATATCATTAATAAATTGATTTTTCATAATAATTTCCACTATCAGAGTCAATAATGGAAAAAGAACAATCATTGTTTTGTGAGGTGGTTGTTTTCTATACACATAATCAATATCTTTGTAAGCAATTATATAGATGTTTGATTTATATTAGGTGTAAAATAATGTATGAGAAAAATTAATTTATATTTAATATAATTTTTTTTTAAAATCATTTAATAATAATAGTTTATGTTGGTTGATAATGAGATTGACCCAAAAGGCCTTTAGGATGAATGTTACCTCTTATTTAGGTAACTCCTTTTTGTTTCACAAAATAGAATCCTTGGAAGAATTTAAATACATGGGGGTGATTCTAAGATGAGTTGAGGGATTTTGAGGAACTATTTAATAAGATATATGTATAGAAAATTTGTATTCAGATGTGTGAGGAATTGAGAAAAAATGAGACCTTTTTATAGTAGAGATAGAGTGGCACTCCTGTAAATTTTTGGAAAGGGAATTCCACCCATGTTTGTCCCAATGAATTTAAATCCAATTATGGAAATAATGTTATTAAATTGATTATAGGGTCAAAATACGCATGTCTAATGACTTTTAAACAGGTTTATAGGTCATTTTGGGCTTCATGTTAAAATATTATTCCTTAGTTAATCTTATTTTTACGTTAATTAATTTAATTAATTTTATGGATTTTAATAATTTTTTTGGTCAAAAAAGATATTGAAATTAGTAGATATTATATATTATTCATATTCAATATATGGATTCCATTGTTCCTAATTAAAATAATAAAATTGTTAGAAATTAATTAAAACATAATATCAGTGTTGGGGCGACAATGCATATTTTTTAAAGTAAAAGCCATCCAAACATTACTATATATTAAATTAAATTTCATAGTGACATAGTTTCCAATTAGAAAATTTGACGTTTCAAGAAAAAACATATTTAATTTTAATTTAATTCAATTTATTATTTATTTTAACCTTATAAATAAATTAGATTAAAAATCATCTATGAACTAAAATTCAGTATTTTCCACTATTCAATAAAAATGAAACATCACAAAAAAGTGAAAATAATTAACCCTAAACTAATTATTATATTCTTATTTCATATATGACATTTATTTTGAAACATTATATCTATAAAAGTGAAATAAATTGGATTTAAATGTTGTATCCATTTAAAAGTGTTAAAAATGATATAATAATAAAAAATTGAAGTATAAAATCTGGTTTCTTCTTATCTTTTTGTCTATAAAATATATTGAAGGAATATAAAAATATATGACTGAATATATAAAATTTATATTACATTAATATTAATGAATAAATTTAATAAATTTAATTTATTAATATAAAATATTCTTATGACAATAAAAATAAAAAAACTTCTTTTATATTCAATGAGTGTTCATATTCATTTCTATTTAATTGGTAACATATGAATTCAACAAATATTTTTGTAATGAAATATTTTTGATAATCATTTAATATTATTCATTACCTTTAATTTCAATCATTAGTTATATCTCATTACATTAAATAATAAATAATATATTATATTTCTGTAAAACATGATCTTGCGTGTTGTAAATGCCATCGAGGAAAGAAATTATCGACGATAATGTAAGATAACCATGGTTTTCTATGTTGATAAAAATCAAATAAAAATGTTCCATGTAAAGCACATTTAAAATGGTGTGGTGTATAATACATGACATACATAGTTATTTAATATAAAAAAACTATTTTCAGAGTTTCATGAATTGAATATTACCAAAATGATTAAATTAATTTAAAGAGTAATAATTCCAAAAATCACAAGGCATTACCTTTTACCCCAATAAACATGAATTTTTCCGATGAATTGTTTCTCAGTTATTAATTGTTTAATTCTTCAAATATCATATCATTGAAAGCAACATCATAAAAATAAATACTATTAATTAATTTAAAAAATATGAAGTTGGAATGATAATAGTAACCCAATGTAAGATATAACCAGCTCTCCTCAAAGGAGAACATATGTTAAAAGTTAAAACAATGACTTATTGGAAAATCCTAAATATTAATAGGGAGTTATTATGTTCATCATTCATATACAAGTAGATTATCAGTGATATTTTTAGGGTATCATAGTCACAAATTTATTATTATTTAAATGGCCATCGATTCCAAAAAATTATTGTATTATGAAAACATTTTATTTCAAGATCATTTTCATATTGCTGAAAATTTTTAATGAAAATATGCACTTTCATGATTCCAAGACAACCTCACCATTTGTTTTTAAATGATCCACATAACATATTTCCCTGAAAAGGAATGTGAATTTTTAATTCTTGTATTATTAAGAGATCATGAGATTCATGATTAGTCATCCTATATATCTTCAGTTTGCATCAACACAAAATCGTTTTAGAATTTTACCCATTATTCATAAATTGCCATGTTGTTATATAAATATTTACAATCAAAAATATTATTTGAAGTTTAAAATAAAAATCCCATGAATGGATTACCATAATACACTTCTAAAAGAAGAGAATAAAAAAATTTAGAATGAATATCAAAAAATATTCTTTGCATTGAAAATCCATATATCAAAATGCACCTATTTGTTATCACATTCCAAAAATGTTTATAAACTCATCATAAATCCAACTAAAACATGGTAATTACCTGAATTACCATCGACCCATTTAGAAGACATGCATACTTACTTATTTAAAATATTTATTGATGTTTTCCTTAAATACATGGAGTTGTGTTCAGCATCTATGAAGACATAGACCAATTTGTAAATAATTATCACACGGTTAATCCGTACTACCAATTTACATAATCATATCCATCATATCATTATCCAAAAAACATTATCAAAACCTTAGACATTTATTAAGGGTTTCCTTCCCTAAATCAAAATTTAAACATTCCATGAAATCACAAATCTAAATAACCATTTTAATCCTTAATGAATAATTATACTAAAAATGAATATATATTTCTTGATTTAGATACCATAATCATTGAATTGAAAATCATAAATACTTCATTCATTGAACTATATTTTTAATCCATTACTTATGACTCATTAATAGATTCTTTATAAAAAATTTCCTCAAATATGGAATATAAATAATTTTAAAAGGTTCCTCAATGTCAATATATCCTTGAATATTATGTTTATTGTAAACAATACTTGAAGAACATCAAAAACCTTTCACTTTTCATTTTTGGTCCCATTATCTATATAGGCGTAACCAATTCTGATACCACCTTACTATGGAGATTTCCACTTAGGAAATGAATTTTCATAATTACCATACATTAAAAATAAAAAAAATTAATATTAACCATGTTCATTATAGTTCTCTACATTAACACTAACCATAAAGTACAGGGTGAGAAACCAATACCATTGAATAAAACCTCATAATCCTGAAAATTTAATTATATAATGTCTAAATATAGACACCAACTTTTTAATTATTTGAACCTTAAACTTCTCTTAGGATATTTACAGTCTTCATAAATTTATAGCCATTATGATGGTTTATGATGAATTTGTGGATTTCTAAAATATATACCTTGAGAGTGTCAAACTAGGTATGCAATAAAGACCATTTTCATATATCATATTACCATGTGCCATGATCGGGACATCATGTTATAGTTGTTACACCTAGGTATATCTATGAAAGACCCACATCCACTTATAAAATAAATATATGTATTTATTACTATGAAACAACTCACTCTATACATTACCAATATTCCAGGACATTTTATAAGACATTACCTCATCATTAGACTTATCAACAAAGACATCCATAGATATATTAATAGAAATCTACGAAGGATATCACTAATATTTTATCATACTAGTTTCCAAAGGATAACTAATGATTTTATTTGATACCTACTGAAATGCAATTGTCTTAACATATATATTAATTTGATAACTTATGAGTAATACATAAAAAACGTTTGCAAATGGAGACCTAGAGATCATATTAGTTTATTTCCTTTGGAAACAGGGTAACGTAAACACTGGTATATAAGTGAGTTACATTATCTCCCACTAAGTTCTATAAGACTATCACCCCTCTAAATCATATCAAAAATGAAATATACATTTATAACGTGGGATGGAAATATAGAAGTAGGATTCATTCATCAGATGCATAGTAAGGGTAAATTAGAGAGACAGTTAAGTATAAACATCATTATAATGGTATGCTAATTTGAATAAAAACATCATAAGATCATAAACTTCATATCAATGTTTATAAAGATGTATGATGGAATAAATCATGGAAGATTATAAGACATTATTCATACATAAATAAAGAATAGATTCTGTGAAATATAAAAAGGAATATAACATTGGATTTATGGAATACACATAGGAATTGAAAATCATATGTCAGGGAAACCAACCAATATCTTTATAACATGTTCTCATTGGCATATGACTTGTCTTAATTCTTTAGGCATGGAACTAAAAACCATATACCATTTTACATTTAGGCATGGGATACAACCCTTGTACCCATTTTTTGGCTTGGAATACAACCATTGTACCCTCAAACACTTAGGATTGGGCAACAAACCGTGTACCCTATTGTTTTCAAGTTTGAGCTACAAACCATGTACCTTATTATTTTAGGATTGATCTAAAACCCATGTAACCTGTTGATTTTAGGATTTGGCCTACAACCCATATACCATCAAGTTTTTAGGCCTGGTCTATAACCCATGAAACTATTCAGCTAACGTACCACTTATCATAACCATATGAAGTGGAAAGAGATATAAGTCCCAAATTTCATGTAATAACTCATACATACATGTATTGTAAGAAAATAAATATTATATCATGAACCATAAGAATATGGGATTTATAAACATCAATTAATAACTCCTAAAATTAAATGGGTATCATTAACAATTCAACCTATCCTATCATATAGAAAATATAAAGGTTTCATAAATAGTTCATCAGATAATAAGCATATAATTTTTTTGGGTTTTAAAAGTAGAAAAAAATTTATATATAAATGGGTTTCATAAGAATAATTTCATCAAGACACAAACAATTTAAAAATGAATATGAATGGAAAAAGTGGTTTATTACCACGAAGTTCTTAAGTAATACTAAAGGATTCCATAGTAGATAGACAATAACATAGAATGCTATTTTCAAAACATTTTCTAAAAAATATCCTTTCTTTATTGGAAAATATATTATTAATAATTTATATCTTTTGAAAATAAATTTTTTAGAAATAGCCCTTAGAATATAAAAAATATTCTGGAAAATTTTTGAAAATAATTTTCCATGAAAACATATAAATGAATCGTGATAACATTTGCAAAAAAAATTTACAGGAAAAATTAAAAAAAAATTGGAAAACATTTTGAAAACCATTTTCATTTAAAACTTGTAAAAGGATCTTTAAAAAATTTTAAAACAATTTACTTGAAAAATATTTCAAAAAATTATAAGGATATCATAAAAAATATTTTAAAATAATTTTATTGAAAATTAGTTTAAATAAATTCTAAAGAATTATATTTTTAGACATGAAAATGAAGCTTCATAGAAATGACAGTGGGTAAATCATTACAAGTTGTGTTAGGTAAGAATAACATTCATTTTTATAGTAATGTGGGTATAGAAAAGCCTTGTTTGGAAACTGATAAGAAGATACCTTTAAAAAAATTTGTAAAATAAAAAGGGTAAAAAATACTTTTAAATATTATAGGAAAATTATATATTATTCTTATAATACCTTTTTATAAAACTTGGGTTTAAATAAACACGTATTTCCAAACAAATTGAGGGTAAAATCTATATTTTTTATAAATACATTTTTAACTTTATTATTTAAAAAATATAGAAATAGTGGGAGAAAAAAATGAATATAGAATGAATATTAATAGGAGAATAAAATTCTGGAATATTACTGACATATGGATCAAAATATTTCATAAAAAGAAGCATAAACAGTAACACTCTCAAAAAGAAATGGGATTGTTTCAATAAACTCTAACCACTAGGTAACATAGATTCATAGTCACAAATTAAGAATATAAAATTAAATAAAGATTATAAAATAATATAAATAATTAGATTCATTATTTAAAAATATAAAGACATTATATCAACCTCAGGTAAAAATATAGTTGGGAAATAGTTCATGTTTCTCAAAGATGGAAAATTGAGATAGAATTAAATTATTGATTTTCTAACTACTAAATCATAAACCCCATTAAATAAGGATTATAAACAGGATTTGTAAATAACTATAAATTTAAGTATAATAATCTAATTATTCAGGTATTTTAATTATATCAACCACACAAAAGGATTGAGTGGGGCATAAAAGATGTATCTCAAATAAATAAAAAAGAGATGAAATTTCCTTACCTTGTGCCTAAACTCTCTTCCTAATAGTAAAAACTAATTTATAATAAATATATTATTATTATAAATACTCTACAGAACATTATTATTATATGTAATTACATATATGGATATATTATGAATTTATATTATCTTATTATAATTTTCTTAAGGATACTCATTGTGTAATATTCTCATTGTTTTCCACATGTGTCTTAATTTCTTACAGCATTGATCCTAATACATATATTATGATATAAATATTGTAAAACCATATATAAATATCATGAATATAAATATCTATATATTATAATAATCTATATAATTATTAAATTGAATACACCATTCATGGAGAGCATATGGCATACATAAACATGAACATTGCTTATATATTATTGAAATATTTAATGAAATAAAGTAAATGACATATATATATATTTTTATATTTTTATAATATAATTAATGTATAATTACTATGTGATATATATCATATAATTTCACTTATAATTTCATTAATACAGTCCATGTAGTGTGTGAACGAATAACATCACTTTTAGGGGCGGTTGTTGACACTTCCTAAAAACAATTATCGAATTACCAAAAGATGGAATGAATAAGGGTATGTTCTAAATATAAATTAAATAATAATAAAGACTTTATAAATAACTTATAAATTATATATAAATATATTTTCCATCATAATTTCCACCATGAGATACTGTAATGGAATAAAAGAACAATCATCATTTCGTGAGGCGGTAGTTCGATATACAGAAAAACCATATATTCATTACCCATTTGAAGGAAGTTAGTAATGTGTCAGTCGAAAAATTAGTATATCAAATCCTAGTATGTTGGTAATAAATAAAATTTATATAATCATGTAATAATAAGTGTTTGACTAGGGGGGTTGGATAATGGAAATTACATAATGGAACTTCTGAAAGGACGTAACCTCTTATTTGGGTAACTCGTTTTGGTTTCACCTTATTGATTTAATGAAAGAATTTCATCCCATGTGGAGGATTCTAGGATGAGGGTTGGGATGTTAAAAATATATTTATATATATATTTTTCTGTTAAATTTTTTTTAGAGGTTTGACGTAGTGGGAGGATATGAGTCCTTTTGTAGTGCAGAAAGAGTGACACTCTTGTAAATTTTGGGAAAAGGAATTCAACACATGTTTTTCAAAAATAGGCAATATTTAATACTGGAAAAATTAAAATAATAGTGACTAATGGTTCAAAAATTATTAAATGGTTTTTGGATGAAATTTCGGTCATTTATTATAATAAGATTCAAGATTAGTCCTTAGTTAATATTATTTTTTCTTTAATCAATATAATTATTTACAATTACATTCACTAATATTTATGGTAAAAAAACTAATTTTAACAAATTAGACATTATAAATTATGACAACATAAAATATGGTGTCTATTTATCTAAATTCAAAACACATAATTCATTTAAATTAGTTAATATTAAATCCCACATTCGGGTCGACAATGCGAGTTTTTAAAGTAAAACATTCAAAAAAAATCTATGCATTTTTATTCAAATTAAAAGTGACATTTTATAAAATGAACTGCACTAGGTTGACTGTAAATAATAAAACCTTATTTATCTTTTAAAACAATTTAATATTTAATTTAACAATATAATTAAATTATACCAAAAATTGGCTTTGAATTGAAATTTAGTATTTTATATTATTCTTTAAAAAATGAAACATCACAGAAAAATACAGTAAATTTACCTTAAACGAATTATTATATTTCACTCCTATGTTTGAAATTTATATTTACATATTAAATCTATAAATTTTCCAAAATATTAGATTTAATAGGGTTTCAACCATAAAAGACAAAAAAATGCCTTAAAAATATTGTGTTTTATGATTAAAATAGAGTTTATTCTAATCTAATATTTATCTAATCTATTGGATGAATATAAAAAAATATTTTCCTTAATATATAAATTATATATTATAATAATATTAATCATTAATAGTAAATAATTTTAAATTTGAGGGTTAAAATGTGTTTGTGACCGTAAAAATAAAATTATTTTCCTTTATATTAAATTTCATACCATATTAATTTATAATTAATTGGTTTAATTTGAACTCATATTATATTTTCATAAAAAATATATTTTCATAAATATTTTAATACTATTCATAATTATTAATTTATCAACTATGTTATATCTTATTATATTAAATAATAGCATTTTAATAATATATTAATGATCAGCAAAACACGGTCTTTTGTGTTATGCAAGCCATCAAGGTTTGTCAGTATATCAGGAAACGTAAGCTATCATTGGCATTATATATATATATAAATATAAAATTTACGTTACGTATAGTGCATGATAAACTATGTGTTCCATATAATTCAAGAAAGAAATAATGCTTGAATACAAAATATATTTTTTCGAGTGTTCCGTGAATTAAAAAATATCAAATTGATTAAATTAATTTGAATAAAAAATCACAAAATCTTGATGTGTAACATGTTAGACCAACCAATGAAGTGGTATTTGGTTATTTATTTGGTTATTTATTTTTTTTATTTATTTTTTGACACAGGGTCTACAAAATACTTTATTTTTGAATAATTTTATGGTAAATTGGAAATTTCACCTCAAGTAATGAATTAATATATTATAGTTAAAACACTATGAAATATATTAATTAAAATAGGTATTATAAATATCTTTTTATTGGTTTTTCTAAATTAAATTACATGAAAACCTTTTTAATATTCCCTTAGTATAGTTTGATTTCATTCAGCGTATCGAATTGATTTATTTTTATCATTCTAAGAATAATTATAATGATAATGAAGAATCCTTTTCAGAAATAATATCAGCTAAAAAAATGAATACATTCCATTGATAAAATATTAGTCAATTGAAAATATTTTAAAATATAGAAATGAACATTATTGTTCAGGCATTTTGAAATCTAAGGGACCTATTATGATTAATGATCTGTTAGGGGTAAAAGAATACATATATGTTTTTTTGATGAGTTTTCCATTGTTATACAAGATTAGAATTACGAAATTACTATTTAAGTAAATCTTGAAGTTATAAAAATTTCAAAACCCCATTATTTAATGTATAATTATGGAATTCCATAATTGAAAAATAATTTTCTAGAGATACTTGAAAATGTTTTTATTGGTTCTAGCACTTCACTATGTTGTGTTGTTTTTTTTGTTAAAAACAATATGGTTTTATAAGGTTTTTTATTTCTAATAGAGATTTTGGATAAAATTACTATTAAGAATAAGAAAACATTACCTCATATCGATTATATTTTTTATCAACTCTATGGATATTAGTGTTCTTCCAATATTAACATGAAAACAGTGTATTATCAGCTGATGGTGAAGGAGTATGACATCCTAAATGACAATTTTCATATATGATATTGGCAATATGAAATTTTTTACCTATATATTTACAAATGAACCTTATTATTTCACTGATCATATGAACAAAATATTCCCAGATTTTTTAAATAAGTATTTTGTGGTCTTAATTGGTGACATTTTTGATTATTCAAAGAGTTATGATTTTCAAGAAAAATATGTAATGATTGTCCTAAAAACTCGAATATAAAAGAATTTATATTTTAATTTTTTAATTTTTTTTTTTGCAAAAAATTTCTTTTCTTGGGAACATTGTAAATAAGGATAGTATATTATTTGATTCCTCAAAACAATTGGTTGATGAATGGACTTGAACCAAAAAATGTTACTGACATTTGTACTTTTATTTGTTTATTATGTAATTAATAATGATTTTATAAAATAATTTATTGTTTATCTGCCCGACTACCTAAGATAACATCAAATGGAGTAACATTTATTTGGATAGAAGAATGTGATGATTGTTTTTTGTAACATAAGAAGATATTGGTAAATGCTCATGTCTTGGACCACACAATAATAATTGGATAATTCTTTTAATCTATATTGTTGCTTAATAAAGGTATTTGGTTCTGTTTGAATGATGAATTATTAGGTAATTTATTATTATTCAGGAAAAATTAAAACTACTAAATAAAATTATGTCACACATGATTTTGATTTAGAAGTTTTGGTTTTATCCTATAATATTTGGAGAAATCATTTATATGGATCCAAATTTAAAATATACACTAACCATATACCTAGAATTATATATTCACTCATAATGAATCGATTGTGATGAAGATAAGATGGCTACAATTGATAAAGGATAATGATTTTAAAATCAATAACTATCTTGTAAAAGTAAAAAAAAATTAGATTCAGTGATCCAAAAACCTCAACGTACATTAACTATATTAAATTTAGAACATGACCCCTGGATTAATGTTTTGATATATTTTAGGAAAAATATTGTTGGTGCAAGAAATTATATGTTTTGTTTTAGGTGTCTTTGTAGTAATATATGTTAGATATAATTATGAAATATAAAAGGAATATTCAAAGTCACAAAAAAAATTTATAATTGCTTTAAAGGGATATGTTTCCTCAATTTAACACTAATTAATATGGTGTTTTGTTATTTGAGAAGAGATTATATACTCTTACTGATTACTAAATTAATAAATAATTGTTGTTTAAAGTGCATATTTCCTTATTTTCAATTCATCCATTATGAACTAATATGTACTGAGAACATCATTAGTATTATAGGTGGGAGAGAATCAGGAGATATATTAGTGATTTTACAATGAAATGATAAAAATAAAAAAAGGTTAATGTTGAGTAGTAACTACCAAATAGGACTAATAATCATTTCCCAAATTCATGTGTGGAGTGGTAAAATTAATCCTTTGAATTTATAGTGGTATAAAAATGAATTCTCGAGGTAACAATTTGATTTGGGTTATTGTTCACCAACTGGATAAATAATATCATCTTCATCCAATTCAAGATATTGTTTCATTAGACCAGCTTTCTCAACTGTACCTTGAAACTATTTTCAAGTTAAATAGATTTCTTATTTCCATTATATTGGACCATGATCCCTAGTTCACCACTATCATTTTTAATGTAATTCGGAAGTTGTTGGGAACTAGATTATATTTCAACACAACATTAGATCCTTAATGAATGGTACATTCAGAATATACAATTTAGACATTAGAGGATATTATTTGAGCTTATTAAATAGATTTCTAGGGATATTATGATCAAAATAGTGTGTTAGATATGTCATTATATAATAATAGTTTTAATTCCATTGTAATGATGATACATTTTGGGAAATTAAAGGTAATGTGTTATCAAAATCAAATATTTAGGGATGATGTAATGGAAAAGAAGTATATAAGACCATAATAGGTAGATAAAGTGGTAGAGAAAGTGATGATGATCTAGAAACACATGACAATAGATAAGAGTTGTTTGAAAAATTATTTTGATAACATGATAAAAGTTATGTCTTTTGAGATTGGTGAAATTTTTTTCATTAAAAGAACACACTCAAAAAGTGTAATGTTGTTTTTGTATAAATTTAATTATAACTCTATAGTTAATCAAGTATTTTGAAATCTAAAAAAAATATGGAGCAGTTAGGTACCTTGTATCTTTTCCTTCGATTTTAAATCATGTACCCAATGATTTTCAAGTTTCAATGTTGAGAATGTATGTTCCAAATTTATAACATAGTTCGAGCCCAAAAGTAGTTAAACTAGTAGATACCCTTTCTTATAAATAGAATCATCTTCCAATACTTGATCATAGAGTGAAAGTATTGTGGAATAAGGTAATTCAATTGGTAACGGTTTCGTAGAGATACTACAGGGTTGAATAAACCACCTAAGAATATGATAATGCTATGATAGAAAGGTATCATCACATGATTAATATGTGACTTAAAATTTAGAGGACACAATTTCTAGAATAATGTAAAAATGTAACAAACTAGGTACTTATAAAATAATTTGTTTTCATTTTAGAATTAAATAAATAAAATCATTCAAATTTTATAATGAAATATGTGATATTTAGAGAAATAATGAAATCTATACATAAAAAATAGTAACATCGCCTATAAAAGAATAATGTTATTTTTTTATATTATAAGTTAGAATATGATAAATTAATATCATGGAATAAGTAAATAAATGTTTTGTAAATTATAAATAATATGTCAGTATTTTTTTGAAAAGTATATATTTAATCACAATTTTATAATCAATATAGTTAATTAAAAATATTATTTTCATAAAATTGACTTATAAATTAATAATTTGTTTTATATGATTATAAGATAATTTTATGGGACATTAATTGATTTTTCAAAGTCTAATAAAATCAGTTACAATTTTAAAATCCATTTTTTTGATTAAATGATGAATTAAATTAAATTTTAAATATCTTATATTTAAAAAAAATTATTAAAAAGGGTTCATTTTTTATTGTACATGTCCAAAAATAGTTCTGGTTATTTTTTCATATTTTTCGGAAAAAGTTAAATTTCTTTTATTATAGTGAAATACAATAAATATAGCATATATACATTATATATTAAATATGAAATTACATGAGTAATTTCCATTGGAATCACCATAATCTAAAACTATCCTAGATTATTTTATTATATTTAGTGATAATTCTCAATCTATTCATAGTCTTGATCCAAAATAATATAATAGTGAATATAATAATGAGAAAACTCCCATGTCCTCTATTACTAATATTACCACTCAACACCTCTTCTCCTCAAACATAAAATTTTGGTATCCCGTTTATTTTTTTCCCAATTCCACTCCCAACACACTTTCCCATGTACAATATATACTAGTATCCCCAAATAACCAAATATAAGGGCCTTAAGGAGGATCAAAATGAGAAAAATTCAAGAGGTAAAATCCTCTTTCATTTCCTTTTATTTTCCATTGAATTTATTTTCATATCTTATTTTCTCATTTCGTCCCTATATCCATGTTGAATGATAACTTAATTAACATATATATAACCTATTTTTCTCATGATGATTGAAAAATTCAACATCAAACTGAATATATGTTTTTGTTTATTCATAAAATTTGAATATTGCCCATGATGTGTCGATTTACCACCTTCTTGGACAATACCCTTTCATTTAACAATTATACCATTAAGGATGGTAATAAAACCATAAATATGTTTAAATAGGACATTATTATTCATATTATATGTTATATATTGTAAATTAAATAATATTTATATAAATATATCAAATAAAATTATATAAGTTATTGATGGTCATAAAAACCACCAAAATAAATTAAATCTCTATCAATAATGTTTTATATAATAAATCATATTTATATAAAAAAATATAGTATAATTTGAAATTATAGAAACATATTATTACCATTTAATTCCATTTAATTGTATTTTTTAGTTTTTCTTCTAATTAAAATGAAAATCAATAATTTATAAAAATATCATATATGTTTTTATAAATATTTAAATAGAACATTATTATATTAATAACACTCTTCAATCCATTAGAAAGGAGGTTTGAACACATTTGAGGTAAAATGTTCTCGAGGTAAGGGACTTTTCAATATGAATCATCTTTGAAATTTTTATTGTTACAAAATTCAAGAGCAATATTTGTATCATGAAATTATTAATTATTAATGATTATATTATAGTTATTGGGATTTTTTTATGATAAAGGGTGGGAAATATATATCCCACTAATTAATTGGGTGTGTTTATGTTTCGTGTTGACCGTAAGGGTTATTCCATGTGTACTGCGATAATTACACCAAAGGGTATGAATGAGGGATACATCATAAGGTATATATAAGGGTTAATTGTGAGGTATCCATTATAGTTTAAAATCATATTGTAGCTATTAGGGTTACAATCCATAACTATTAATGCAACAATTCACCATTATAGTTTTAGTTTTGATTTACATGTTTTATATAAATCTATTGTTTTTATAGATTAACATTGCTATACATTATGTGTGATAAGTATATATTAGTGAAAATGATTCATATGTTTATAATAATATTAGGGATAATGGTTTGTATCATTATTTTTATGTTTTTTACTGAGTATTTTGTGCTCATTTCATTTTTTAAAACGTTTTTCATAGGTTTCAGGTATGGGTAATAGAAAAGAAAAAACCAAGATTATGGTTGTGATGATAATTCTGGAATAGAATTTTGGTACTATTAATAAAATTGTATTATAGAAGATATTGATACCGTTTTAGTAGTTCACAGTTTTTATTATTATGGTGTGATATGTATGAATTAAAACCTAATTATCTTAAACACTAAAATAAAATTTTATTTGCGAATATAAGAAATTTAATTATTAAATAATTTTCAAGATTAAGTAATGTTGATGTTTGGGAATATTTTTTTTATAATGCCTTCCAATATATTTCCCCTTTGAATCTTGTTATGAGCTTTATAAATAATGGAAATCTAAGCCCAAGAATATATCCATCCATATGATATTATATTTGGTTACAGGATAATATTATACTACATGGAAATTATTCCAAACCTCTCCCATGTTCACAATGCGTTCGACTCATCATTTTTGAGAAATTACATAAATAATACTAAATTAGTATAAAAAACCTAGGTTGTACCACTAGAAAATTATATTTTATATGAAGAACAGTATATATAAATACTAGATCATAATGATAAATTGATGCATGACATGACCAAAATTATATTTATGGTCTTATATATAAATAATAAATTTTGTTAAGCTACATGAGAACCCATGGATGTGATTGGGTAGATGTATCCATAGTTTTTATTATTGGATTGAATGAATTTTAAAGATAAAATCATTATAAAAGGGTCAAATCTAACACACAATGGTTTTGACGATATATTATCTATTTGATAACTTATTAAGTATTAAATCTAGATCTTATGTGAATAATAATTATACATTATAAAATTAATCTATTTATATGGTATTTAAAGTAAATATGATTGTACAAATTAATTAAAATTACCCTTATAAAATATTATTGATCTTAAACAACTATTTTGAATGATTTTATTTATGGGAATTATTTTTTTCATTTATGTTTTATTTAGAAATTTGTTTAGAATATCTAAAATATGAAAATTTCTGTTCACATATTTAGGAAAGGACTTCTCTGGTTATTAATAAGTCAAATATCAATATAATTTCATTTTAAGGATAAAAGAGATGATTTTTCTAAAAACTCTCTTTTATTCATACAACTTGTTTTCTTATTTAAAAATTAAAATAATGATAAATTTTGAAATTTTTTTAGAAATTATTTTTTAAATATTTTAAATCATATATTTTAATATTCATTTAATTGACGTTACTATGAAAATACTGTGAATAAAATCAATTTAGAAAAATCAATTTTTCTAAAATTAATTGTCATATTGTTTTTTGAACACATTTTAAGATGAATTTATACAATATATAGAAGTTAAACATGATAAATAAAATTTCCATATTTGGAATCAAAATTATTAAATTTCACAATAAGGTCATTTTAATTCTTGGTCATAGTAAATAGTTCCAATATAAAAATTCATTACAACTATAATGGTTATAATTGTAAAATATTCAGTGATATATTATAAGAGAATTATTAATATAATATTTTTAAAAATCAACATTAATTCAAAATTTATTATATAAAAACATCAAAGCACATATATAGAAAGGTAGGGTGTTCTAATGTCTTATGGTGTGATTTCATTTATAGTTATGAATATGTGTTATTGAATATAATATAGGGAAACTATGATCTATTCATATATTTTTCATCATATATTTTATTATTCACTTTTTAGTTCATTGGTTTTCATGTTTTTCATTCATTGTCAATAATGTTGGAGAAAATGATTTTATGGAGGGTTGAATTTAATCTGTTTTTTGATGATGAAATATTCATTCTTTATCCATGTTGTGTTTTCAAGAATCCTATTTTCTATGATCAAATGATTATTTTACTTTTTTATTGTATTTTAATTTATTCTAAACTAATGAAAATTGAATATTTACACAGTTTTATGAGAATGATAAAGCATGTTCACGGTCTATACAATGTCAATTCCTCAAACAAAAAAAATTAGAAGGTTATAAAAGTGGTCAATAAAAAGGATTTTAAAAGGAATGAATAAAACACACCGCATGTGTCTAGGTTAAAAACAAGTGAGAAAAATTCGAGGGTGACAAAGGAACATCATTAGTAGACCTCTATAATATCCCTCTTGGTTAGAGCCTCTCTATAAACACGAGTAACCCACTTGGGATTTTTGACGCTCCTTTTCGTCACAGAGTCCAAACAAATGGAAAAGGGGAATACATTAAGCATAAATAGGGTCACCCTTTGAAAAACATCAAAAATTGAAAAAGGCATGGACAAGGTACCCATTTGGAGGGAACCACGCAAGTTTCCTGTTCGCTATGCAAGTCACATGTGCTCCACCTATGGTTCTTGCAAATCACCTGAAAGACCGATTAATTTTCCACCCAAGGTGCCTAGTGTCCTATAAAAATCCCCTGTGGGCCCCCCAATGAAGAAGAGGAATTTTACAAAACCTAGATTCAAGCTCTGTTCACCCAATTCTATAACTCAAATCATCTGAATTCATATAAGGTAACTTTTTACCTATAATGGATGACTTGAAGGAGTAGGATAATGCATTAGTGTTTATAATTCATCAACACTTGCACACCTAAGTGTCAAATATCTTTAAAAGTGGAAAAACATGCATGCCGCCCAACCCTTTCAACGAAACTAGTGCGCCTCCCTTTGGGAAACATCATAGGATAATTCTAAAGGCTTGTGTTAAGTCTCTCCAAAGTATTACCTTATATGTTATTCATCACCTAGGTGATCCCACACCATACAAGAACGCATGCACGAACAAGACTTCTGCGCCAAATTACTTGTGTGCCTCCCTTATGTTCACCACTTTTATTCAAGATATTAACCCTCGAAGAACATCTCAAAGCCATTTATGGCATGGTTCCTTTGTTGGCTTCCTTATCTGAAAGGAATTCTATGAGAACATATCTCAAAACCTCGTGACTTAAATGATTTATGTCAACATTGTTAGAGGGTTCCTATTTTACCTCATCCTTTAACTTGATAAGATATTTTGATTTAGGGAATCCTTCTCAAGAGTAAACCCTCAGTCTCAAGTCCCCTTAACCTAGGCCTCCTACTCAAAAGTACTCCCTAGTCATAATTTCCTTTAACACTGGGCCTCCTTCTCAAGAGTAATCCCTAGGTTATATGTTCCCTTTAATTGGACATCCTCTTCATGTGTAAGTCCAAATATTAATTTTCTTTTGATTTGGGCATCCTTCTCAAGAATAAACCTCAATCATAAGTCCCTTTTAATTTAGGCATTTTTCTCATGAAGAAGACCAAAGTTAAAATTCCAAATCTCCATAATGTACAAAATAACATTATGGACCCTGCTCCTGGGCTTTTTTCCTGAAGTAAGTCAAAGTCTTCATCTACTTGGGGAGTAATATATACATAAGCCCCACATCATTTCTCATAACTGCATCTTTCATGGCACCACCATCAAGTTTACTGATACCACTTGTTTCTCACACTGATCATGACTCACATGATCTTAGAGTGTAAAAGTAATCACATCATCTCTTTTTAGGCCATTAACCATGCATAAACCCCATTTTTCTTTACCTGAACTATGTGGACTTTGATATCTGCCTTAAAAGAAGTGTATGTAGGAATCCTTTATAAGGTTTAATCCCATATTTCATTAATTATTTTCCATCACTTATGACATTAAACTATATTCTTTTTTAATCGAACTATGTGGATTCTGATTCTTTTTTAATGAGGATATGTAGGTAGCCCATTTGTGGGTACGATCCCAACTCTAAAATAATCCCAGCCTTTCTGAATGACAATATGCTTCAAGTGCCCCACTGAGTGGATTTAAAACTGGTATGGTCATCATAGTGACCATGAAATTTCTATATAATATATTGAAAGATAAAATTGAATATGAATATCCATTATATATGGATGATTCTAAATCGATGAAGAACCCCAAATTCATATAAAATATTTTCTAAATTCCATACATATCAATCATTGATTTCAAAGTTTAAAACTCGTTTTCATGCATGGTGAATTAATAAGGATTTGTGAACACAATTTAATTCTATAAGATAGTTCTAGAGTAGGAAATAATTCCCCCAAAAAGGTGTGATGAGCCTGACCTCCCATCCTCTCGACAAATGGAAATTCTTAAGCCACATCGGTCCATAAATAATTAGCACCTATCTTTGGAAAGTAGTTCTAAATATATATAGAATCATTTGGTGTTTCTGGTTCTATGAAGGAACCCATTGGAAAAAAATTGGACATTTTGAACCGTAAACAAACAAGGTAATTCCTATTTACAGAATCAAAAAAATGGTGAACTCGATGAGAATCCTTAACCAAGTTAAATGATGTTTTACATATTAGTTAGACCCCTGTGAAACTCAATATGAGGGCCCACAAAGCAATAAATGGCTTATGTGCTCATCCAAAATATATCCTCTAGCCAATCATATCTTGATAATGTCTTCTATATCAAATAATAACTCTATTACAAGATCTCTCTGCAACATAGAATAACTTCTTTGATGTTCACACCTATGAATTCCATAGCCACTACTCTAGCAGGATCCTCATCGACTCTGAGGGCGACATCACCTACTCAGTGTCTTCAACACTAGGTCTCGAATGGATTGGTGAGAGAATACCTTCAACACATTACCATCCTGACTCTATAGTGTGCTCGACATGCCCTCCAAGTTATCAACTCACCCGGGTTGTCCAGACAGTGACGACCTATGGTCAAGAAGTAGCTATTACCAACCACTATCTCCAAACGTTTCAGGTCATTATCCCCAGAACACACCAACCAGTTCATTCCATATCACAGGGAGTTAAATAATGAGGTCACTCAAGGCCTCAGTTCAATAAGACAGGCGCCCTTCCTGAGGACTCCCACCGACAATCACCGCCATACTCATGTCGTAGTGCACCCAAAACATGATGAGTCTATCGTCTCTAGGTGTTCGGCTCAGGTTCCTCAGACCCAAGAATGTAAGATGAACTGTCAGAGGAAAAATTTGGTCAAAAGGTATCTGGTTCTTACCTATTCGCTCTTTGGAAAATTTCATCAATCTAAATTAATGGAAAACAACAAGTGAGCATATACACCAGTCTGTCCGGATTTCACTGCCCAACAGACTTGTCTAGCAGTAATACAGTAATCCCGCAAGGAAATTCCAGCATAGTACTATAGACAGACACATACACCTGGTTATAATTCATCAGCCAGTCAGCATCCTCATCTGACTGCATCCAAAGAAGCTCGCTAATCAAATGTGGTGACAACATGTAAATAGGCACATACACCTGCTTACAGTCATCAATTCGGCCAGTTGTCTCTTATACCAGTCGTGAAGGAAGTTCATCAATCATATTTTATGGAGAAATATCAGAAGGCACATACACCTGTGATTCATCATGATAAACAATAGTCTTGTTTGCTAGCACCCAGAGATGTCAATTGGAAAGCTCCAATGAAAAACAGGAGGCAGACACAACTTCATGCCCCCACACATGAGTACTTTCAAAATTCACTGATATAAAAATGAAGATATGAGCAAGAACACACACCTACTTCAAACACGGAATGGAAATATATTCTTGTTCTGGCAGCTAAAATCGCCAAGCTCATTCTGACAATGGTGAAAGTGCAGAAGCAAATCCCTGCCCATATTCTGGATACCTGTCAGAATATTATAACAACTTCAGCCGCATCACAGAGAAAGACCCATAAATATATCCCTATCAGAGGAGTGACTCATCAACATGTCACTCCGAAGAAGATACACAACATTGTTCCAGTCCCAGAGGTTTGTGGGGGAATACTCCCCCATGTCATATGGACAATCATGTCGGGAACATACACCCGATTTAAATAGAGATAATCAGCCTAATCTGACCATTTCTCCGGAACAGGCACATACACCCACCTATAATAACCACATTCATCAACAAGTTTTTTCTAAAGTGAATAAGAAGGATTCTAGGAAAAATACCCATGAAGCACAATTGAAAAATCAAGAGGCAATCTGCAATAAGGCCTTGCTCAATGCTAGAGTTCTTGAATCCCTTAGACAATTGTCTGTTCCAACTCAAGATTCTACTCTCCCATTTCCAGATTATGGATATAACAACAATAATTCCAAATTTTATAATCAAACACTTCCTAATTAAGGATTCATTTATAAAAATTCGTTCATTCTCGAAGTATCTTCTTTAGAAGAGTGCCACAATAGCCATCTATGTTGCTAGAAGACCATGGATAAAGCAGTTTAATATTTTTCTGTAACCCACCTTGTTGGTCCTCCCCATGATGATTGAATTAGCTGTGAATGTCCTCTCCATAGTAGTAATTCTCGTTGCCTAAAAAAGTATTCAATGGATAACTCACTAACGTGAAATCCCTTTTATCTTGAGGCACATTGAAATGCGAATCCAGTAATGTATGATGCCTAACGCTAGCAAGTGAAATAATTTCTCAATCAGAAGATATCCCAGGGTGTAGGTCATTCTTTGAACCCCCTAGGTCATTCATCCTCTAATTTGAAAAATGAATTCTATAACAATATTGTTAAATCTAATGAAGAAAAAAGAAGCACCATCTTTGGTCCTATCAAGTAAAATAATCTTCATCAAATGACAAAGAGGAAGTGCTGAATATGAGAAAACTACTACAAAAAGGTAAAATCCCAGTCATGTTTTGGCCTTTGGCAGACTCTAGGTATGACATTCCTAAAACGTTGACAGAAGATTGTATTCACGATATTTGTCTCAACATGTGGTAAACTCTTTTTCAATTAAAAGATAAAATATTATCTTTTGATGAATATCAAAATAATGTCAAGATAATAGAACTGTTGCAACTCCAAATTGACATGGAATCTCTCTCAGTTTCCCGACATCCAAAGGATGAAAGGAAGTAGAGAACACTTTATCGTTCATGCATTGGAACATTATAAAGGTTGTGCCAGTTAATTACCAATGCCCCATCAGGTATTCATATTATGGGATGGGGAGTTCAAGGATAATTGCATTTCACTATGCTCTCTAGTCAACAATGCCTACCAAACGTGGTCTCAAGAAATGTTATTGTCCATGGATAGCCACATCTAACTATTTTTGTGCGTAATAAAAGGCTTGCCTAAGAACATTCCTCAACTAGTTCTTCCCAAAGTCATGCATATAAAGAAAAAAATTTCAAATTACTCTTGCATCTTGAAAATGAGAATATCAAACATGCTTCTCGTTTAGAGCATGCACATAACCAGGAGACATAAGTGTTAAAAATATCTCAATGGTCATTTGAGCCAGGTTATTTGAGTGGATGTCGGATGATTCATCTGGATAATTTTTGGACTAATGTCTGCAAAATCAGGAGAGATTTTAATAATGTTTCTGATGTAGCAGCTCAAGTGCCACCTCAGATTGTCAGACTAGGGACTATTTTAATCTAACACTCCGGATCAATAGATAGGATTAAAGGAGTTGAGTAGAAAATATAAGAAGAACCCCAGTCCACCGAACTGGGTATTCTTTCAAATTCTAAATCCCTTCCTTAGCAAAAGTCAGTCTTCTCTCGATTAGGGAAGAAGCCATAAGAGGAATGCATGGTCGAATTCACCGAATATTCCCTCCAAATTACGGTTCATCAATATGTTCTTGAGGGATCAACCAATCAAAAGGAAATGTCTCATAATGGACATGGATGAAGACAGTATCACAAAAGCATTGATATAAGGAATGAAATGAGTTGTGGATCGATAAATTTCATCAATTACTTTGTCACTAATCCCCCAGAACATGAGGCTCACTCAGAGGGATTAGATGAAGAAGTTCATATTCAAGAGTCTATACACATGGAAATAAATTATGAGGAGTGCATTCCAGAAGATAGAGGCTTTCCCAGGGGAATGAAATTCCTTGGGGTAATTCCCTTCCATACCCCAGAAAGAGATATTCCAAGGAAAAGGATAAAAGTAAGGTTACATTCCACCCTACCTCTAGAAAAGGGCAATCAATCTAATTAGAGGATTGATTCGCACAACAACAAGATGAAATAAAGGATGTAAGGAGGTTAAATGCAGAACTACTTCAAGGTACTATTCTTCCTAAGCCTGCTAGAGTTAATAAGTCAAGGGAATTTGTTAAACCTACTATGTTGGATCAAGAATATCCCCCTTCACATGTATACCCTCATAGGTCAAATATTATGGGTCATACGTGACAGAAACCAGCAATACTACCATTAGTGGAAGTATCGGTCTCCACACCCTTCCAAACACCAGTTATCGCACCTACTCATGCCCAAGATCGACCAGATGTTTCTCAAAAATTATTGACTACAATTGAGTCATTAACAGCTTGCATAGATTCTATGGAAGGAAAACGTACAAAAGTTCAAAAAGAAAAGAGTGTGTACCCTGAATGTGTGGATGCAATTCCTCCACAATCAAATTTTTCGAATACTACATTCAAAATTTTTACTTTTTCGGGACATCTAGAACAACACTTAACAGATTTTGTATCTAGTTGTGATCCTATGATGGTAACAACTCAACAATAAGAAGCTGTGAAGATCACATGTTTTGTGCAGTCATTACAAGGACCTACTTTTGTATGGTATACTTGTTTACAATATCAGTCAATTACCAGGTGGGAATATCGCCATCAAAGGTTCCTTCTTCAATTTATCTCAACATCACAAAAGGCGATAGTTTTTTATCTTACCAATTGTAAATAAAAGAAAAAATGAAATAGTTTCGGATTTCATTGCTCACTGGAAGGGATTAACATATTCCTAATGTTTAGCACTCCCTCGAGAAGAGTGGATTCTAATCTATGTGGAAAATTTTTATGATGAATTACGCACATTGTTGGACCCTGTGAAATACAGAGGAGGTTTTAAAGACCATACTTTAATTGCTCAGTAGATTGAAGGCACTCTTATAAAGACTAAGGATGAAAATCATGTAATTACATCAGTTCCAGTTAAGAGAATATGGAAAGAAGAGATATGATATAGTTACACTTAAACTAGAACCTGTACTTGCTTCCACTTCTAAACATTCATCATATAGAAGGGCTCCACCTCATGAGCATCAACAACAATGGACACCTCATAAAGATGATCAAAAAGACCAAAGGTGTAAAAAGTTTGATGATTTGGAGAATAAATTTTATTCATTCCAGAAGGAACAATTTTGGACTTCTTCATCATGGTTCTGGAAAACAATATCGTTCAGTTGCCAATGCCTAGAAGACCGAACAATGTGGGAGATGAAGAACTCCCTAACTATTTCCCATTTCATCTGATATTGGGGCATTCCATTTAGTAGTGTTCTGTCTTCAAAGTCCTTCTGAAAAAGATGGTGGAATCTGGATATGTAAAACTAAACGGTTCTTATGATATGTCTGTCACAAAAAAACCGCTTCATCAGAAGGAAAAACCTCAAAAAAGTAGTTTATTTTGACGAAATAAGAGCAGTCAGAAGAAGACGAGCTCGTGTCAAAGCCTAGGTTGTCTTTGACATTGGTAGATTTTATGCCACCAACTTCAAAATCATGTGCACTACCCTGTAAAACAAAACATCCTGAAATGGTTCATCAGGTAGAGTCTACATTAGATTAAGAATTGATCACTGGTTCTGTTAACATGATTCATTTAACAGATCCTTATGCCAATGACAGTATTGATTATGATGAGACAATGTTCCCTGTATCTAATAGTGGAATTAGAGGATGAGACAGAGGTCTAGGATACAGGGGAAGAAGTTGATACTCAGGAAACCACTATTTCAATCATACTCTTGCTAGAACTGTATATATGGCAGAAAATCGGGGCAAAGCCCTTCAGCGAGCTCAACAGGAACAAGAAATTTCTTCCACACCTGGCAGATTCGGTCCTGACATAATTATTTTGGACGACTCATTAAAGGTCACCACTTCATCCTCTCAGTAAATAGATAGACATAGTCTATCTAATATACAAAAACCATGAGAGTTTCCAACTCCTACCCTGATACGGGATGCAATTACTGCCAAAGCATCAACTTCCAAGGCACCTACAAAACCACATATTTCTATTGGTAAACACAGACCTTCAGACAAAATATATGATGTCTCAAAATATCTATCGCATGTACTGGCCAAGTTATCAATTTTTGACACCTTGAATCTATCAAAATATCATTAGGATGATCTTATTGAGGCTTTGTCAATTCCTCAAGAATTCGAAACTAAAATTGTTGCGGATGAAGACTACCATATATAGAATGATCATACAGAATTCCATTTAGTGATATCTTTTACAAAATAATATGAAGATGATGGTGTACATTGACATATCAGACCATTTTATCTATCTAGAAAATTTAGTGATATTTGCATCTAATGAGCTTTCATTAATAATGTCTCAGGAGTGAATCTCATTCCTATTCATACAATTCATCTATTGGGCATCACATAACCTAATTTATCACCTACTTTGATGTTTCAAGGATGTAATAAGAATGAACAAGAACCTCTGGGCGAGATTTCACTCAGAATTGAGTTTCGATACCTTGTGTCTAATTCAGATATCATGGTTGTTCATGAGGACACAACCTTCAACATTTTTCATGGAAGACCGTGGCTAAATCAACATGCAGCCGTACCATCAACATACCATAAATGTCTCAAATATTGTTTCAATGGTCAAATTGAGACATTTTATGGTGACAAGGTCCCATTTAAAACATGTAAATATCAATACATTGAGGCCTAATTTTATCACATGGAGGGAAAGGAAAAATCCATGGCAAAGAAGGTCACCAAAATAAATCCTCCAAATGGTTTGGAAATGGTTCCTGTAAACCTATTCATACCTGTGAGTAATGATTATGTGTTGCATATCAGTCAAATTGACAAGATAGAACAAAATCGAAACGTACATATGGAAACTTCCATAATGTCAGTTATGAAAATCGAGCCAGACCGGATATGAAAAATTGTTGATTCACCAAGCAGTGATGAAATCATAGATGGAGATGTCTTCATTTGATCTGCTGAAATCCATAAAATCTATATTTCGTCAACCATATTAGAAGTAGTTATTGTGATACCAGAGGAAAATAATAATGTTGATTCTCAATCCGTCATCTCCTCTCTATCAACCAAGGAAGACCCTTCATCATCAATAAGGTTGGAAATGACAGCCTCTTATCCAAGATGTTAAAATTTTAGCTTCTCCCCTAACCTTGGAAATTATGATTTGTCATAAACTATGAATGTAGAAACAGATGAAGTAACAAATATTGAAGAAGAAGAATATGATGAATATCTTAGGGATGCACCACCAGCATTGGAAGAAGGTGTCTCTATAACTATGGATGAACTCAGAGAAATAAATCTGGGTAAAAAAGAAGAATCATGCCCAAAATTAATTAGTGAAACCATGAATCATTAAGAGAAAGAAATTTATAATTCATTTCTAAAGAGAAATCAAGATGTGTTTGCATGGAATTATATAGAAATTTCAGTTCTTGATCCCGATGTTTCCACTCATCATTTGAGTTTTCCAAAAGAACATCGAGGATTCAAGCAAGTAGTAAGAAGAACTCATCCAACTTCTGCTTCCAAAATAGATACTGATGTTGATATTCTTATCAAGGAAAACATCTTCAGAGAAGTTAAATATCCCAAATTTCTGGCTAATATTGTCCCAAGGAAAAGAAATAATGGACAATTTGGAGTTTGCATTGACTCAGTGATCTTAATCGGTATTATCCCAAGAATGATTTTCTAGTTCCTATCACAAAACTCATAATTGATGTAACATCTAGATAGGATGCTCTTTCCTTCATGGATGGTTACTCTAGGTACAATCAAATACAAATAGCCCCAGAAGATGAAAAGCCTACAACATTCATAGCTTCTCAAGGTGTGTTTTTTATCAGGTAATGCCCTTTTGGCTAAAGAATACAGGTGCAACATATCAACGTCCCATGAACCATATCTTAAAAACATTTTTAGGGAAATTTTTTGACTTTTATTTTTAGGATTTGGTGGTTAAATCTAGACAACATTCAGATCACATGGACGATCTAGAAATCATATTCAACCATCTTTGAAAACACAATTTGAAGATGAACCCCTTGAAATGTGAATTCGGGGTAACCTTCGGAAAATTTCTAGGCTTTTTTATATTCCATCGTGGTATCAATGTTGATATTGAGAAGAAAAAATCAATCCTTGGTATGTCACTTCCTAGAAATTTGAATGAGTTAAGAAGACATCAAGGACACTTGGCCTATAATTGACGTTTTATTTCCAATTTGGCAGGAAAGTGTTTAACCTTCACCAGATTAATGAAGAAGGGAGTAATCTACCAGTGGAATGTAGAATGTTATGTAGCATTTGATATCCTCAATAAATATCTCTTGAGTGCACCAGTATTAATGCCACCTATTGAAGGAAGACCACTTATTATCTATGTGATAGCATTAGAGAGATCGTTGGGTGGCTCCCTTTCCCAATAGAATGATGCTGGGAATCAAAACATCATTTACTAACTCAGTCAGACTATGATTGAGGCAGAAACTTTATATTCAACTATTGAAAAGTGATTCCTAGCATTAATCTTTGCAGTTCAAAAATATAGACATTACCTGCAACATCATGAGGTCCAATTGGTATCTCGCAATAACCCGCTCAAATTTATCCATAGTCGTCCAATGCTTACAGGACATCTGAAAAGGTGGGAAGTTATTTTGCAGCAATTTGATATCCAGTATGTTTCTCAAAAATCAATAAAGAGACAAGCTCTACCCGATTTACTTGCTGAACAACCATTTGTAGAAGATACATCACAAAATATTGAACTTCCTGATGAGAAATTATTCTCTGTTTAAGATAATCCTCAAACATGGGAAATGTACATTGATGGTGCCTCTAGAAGTCCAACAGGGAAGAAAATGGAAGATCCTAAATTCAACAATATTAGGTTAGGAATCGTTCTTATTTTCCCAGAACCAATGAAGTGCTACCGTACTACTTCTTATTGTTGGAAGGCGGTATAAAAAACAAAATATAATATCAAGCTCTCATCGCAGGCAAGGAATTGACACTTCAGGGACATGTGATTCACTTGAAGGTAAAAGGTGATTCAGATATGGTAATCAAACAAATCAATGTGGATTATTCCATCAGAAAGGCAGAGTTAAACCCTTTTGTATGATTACATCAAAGAGTTAATGATAGAATTTCCCTTGGAACTGAAATATTCTGATATCCCACGATCACAAAATTCCCAAGTTAATGCACAGGTTTATTTAGCCACAACACTGGAAGATCCAAATTGGGAAGAATCAATCATTAGTATTGCCCACCATCATTTAGTTTCTCCTTTTATTCAAATTTGAACAGAGGAAATCAATTAAATCTGTCATATTTCAAAACCTTATGGTCAACTACATGATGGATGACACCTATAAGGGAATACCATAAAAATGGAACACTCTCACGTGATAATGCCATGAAAGAAAAAGTTTGGTGATTTGTTGTTAATATTACTCTTTATGATAGCTCAGATCACTAAAAAATTCTTACAAGTGATGTTTTAATGGAATTCTCTTTAGATGTATTGATGGTGAAGAGACAATGGCAGTCATGAATGATGTACATGTAGAAGTTTGTGGTGACCACCAGTCTGGAGATAGACATTCTAGTCAAATCCGAAGGCTTGGACAATTATGGCCTTCAATGGTGCAAGATTGTGTCGATTTCACTAAAATGTTTCATTCTTTCCAAATATGTTCTAAATTCATTCATGAACCCCTAGTGTTTTTTCATAAAGATAAATAATCATGGTTGTTTTATACATGTGGAATGGATGTAGTAAGACCATATCCTACAGCTACAGCTAAGTAGTTTAAGTAAATTTAAAATGCTACTGACTTCAGTTCCAAATGGTTAGAAGAAATACCTCTCAAATTAGTTGGTTCTAAAATAATTTCTGGCATTATGAATTCCAACATCATTACCAGATTTGGTGTTCCTCATACCATATTAACGGATAATGGAACAAAATTTTGTTCATCTGAGGTAAGAAAACTATATCAAGAATATAATATCATATCCAACCATTCATCTCTGTATCATGCAACGACCAATGGTCAAATAGAGGCTTTAAATAGTAATCTTTAAAATATATATCAAATGATGGTTTATAAATATAAGAAGTCATGTATAAAAAACATGTTCGCGCTCTATGGGCTTATTGGACTACCACTCTCTCTTCTACATGATCAACTCCATATTCATTGGGATATAGAACGAAAGAAGTCGTTCCTATTGATGATAAATTACCTTATCTTAGAGTCACCATTTGTGATATGTTAACTATAGATAAACTATCTCAAAAGTGATTATATGAATTGGAACTACTAAATGAAAAAGGATTGTGCAAACTACACCATTTAGATGTCTATCAGAATCGAAAAGCATGATCTTTCAATAAAAAGTATTTCTTCATTCATTCATTGTAGGATAAATGGTATTTTTCCTCAGAACCCAAATGACACCGGAAATGAAGCCTCATAAGCTTGAGTAAACGTATGAAGAACATTACTCAATACATAAAGACAAATCCAATGGAGATTATTCATTAACCTAATTGGATGGAGAACTCAATACAACTCCAACCAATGAAAGATTCATGAAGAAGTATTTTTTGTAACACAAATACACTCATTGTCATTATTATAGTACTATGAACTGCATAGCTCCCTCCATCATCCGACATGACTTTTAAATGTGTCCCCTTTATCATCCAACATAACAATAAACTGTGAATCATTTGAGTTGTAGGACATTAAACTGCCAAGTACCCCAAGTCTGTGATACATGACATTAAACTGTGTTCAGCGCATGCTCAATTGTCTCTTAAACACTATTTCCATGCATACCCTGAGCATCTAATCATGCATAAGCCCCACACCATCATTCATGGTCGCATCTTTCGTGACACATTCATCAGGTAGGTTGCTGCTTCTAGTTTCTAACACCGATCGTGACTCACGTGATCTTAGAGTGAGCTTTGAGCATGGTATATACTATGGTATGCTAACCATGATTAATTCCCAACATCATCTTCAGGATGCTATCCACAGGCACACCCCGATCACCAAATCACTTTCAATTGAACTAAGCAGACTTTGATCCTTGCCTCCTAGGCCAGGTACATAGGCAACTTCCTGAGGTTCAAGCCCAAAACCACTTTCTTCACATCGATTCACATTCATCCCCTGTGATTTTGATCCATTATGTCCCCATCAACTGTGTTATTCATATTGGTTCACTTTCATCCTACATGATGTTAAACAGTGTATGTCCCATCGTCCTAACTATATGACGTTAAACTATACAGTTCCCTACTGTCCTTGCTGAAAGACATTAAACTACATAGCATTGGTCCATGCATATGATCTTGAACTAAGTTCACTTTTGTTATGTATGACAATAAACTGCAGCAATCCCTGATACCATCACTTGAGAGGAATCATCATTGACACGGTCTTCAACCATGTCATGTTTCAAGAACTATGTATGGCTTGATTCTCATCATTATGAGATACGTAGTGACACCAATGATTTTAATCATGGGTCCAGCCATAATTTTCAAATAAATCCATTTTACCCCTCATATGTATGAACCAAATCTGTACAAAGGGTATTTCAAGAACTACATGTAGCTTGATTCCCATCCTCATGGGATACATAGGAACGCTAGAGCATTCCTCGAGTCTAGCCCCGAGCCTTTGGGTCTAACCCCAAACTCCACTTTCGATCCCTTAGCTAAAAAGTCCCCCCAGGGTGTACTGGATGTGATATGGAACACCCTGGTTTTTTATTCGCATCAAGTTTATAACAAATGTATGATGTGTTTCTCTCACTATGGTCCAATATTTCTGACCATAAATAATATTCATTCATGTTATCATCTTACAAGACATTAAACTATATTTCAATAACTACAAGTTCCTTTATTCTCATCCTAATGAGGTAGGTAGTGACATCCAGAATCTCAATTCAGGACCCAGCCATAACATCATACAAATAATATTCATGATCTACCTAACCCTTTTCTTGACTTCTAGTTTCAAAATGTATGATACATGAGAGTTATTTTACATACTTTGCATCACATACCCTTAGGTGTCCTAGCATAAGGTGTCTACATAAAGGACCTGTCAGCCAAAAGATGATACTATTTGACTATGAAGCTTATGTCCTAGTTTTTCCACCATAATTCAACCACCATAATGGGATTTTCAAATAATCGTAACTTCATTCTTAGGAGAAGCCTCTTTTTTCCCTATTGGTCTTAAAGATGCTATGTAGGGATCTATAAAAAACCATTCATCCTTAACATATTTGTTCCATACACTATTTCATGATCTGAAAGTATTATGTCTTATAATGTTTATATCTCCGGTTTTATTCATATGATTCTAAAAACCCACAAATACCTTTTTTCCTACGTTTGGGTAAGACCTTCATAGAAGTCCCATTTCTCCAACTCTTTGACAATTCTAATTGGAAATATCTTTTTTATATTGAAGTAGCGTTCTACATAAAGCAGACTCTATGCTTTGGAAAATTTGAATCCCCATAAAACATTCTTCAACTTTTAGAAATGGAAATTCAAATCTCTGAGAGTTCTTTTTCCTGACTATGCAACACATTCCCTTAGATGGCCTTGCATAAGTTGTCTACATAAGGATATCTCAGCCAAAAGATGCTATTATTGGACTTTATAGCTTATTCCCTATTTGGCCCTGCATAATTCATCCCATATAACAGGTTTTCTACTAGTAGTAACATCATTCTTAGGAAAGACATCCTCTAAATCTTTTTTTTTCTATTTTCCCATGTTATTCCTCATATTCAAAATTTCTCAAGATATATTTTACAATTTTCCCCCTCTATACATAAAAATGGTAATATGTTTCCAACCAAATTATCATGAATTGAGTCAATATAATTCATTCGGTCATAGATATTTGACCTTAAATATTAGCATTTTTATAGTCCAACATGCATGACATTAAACTACCAATAGTAAAATACATGGTAATCATTAAATTGGGAACCTATAATGGGATCCTTGAACAAAAGTTGAGACATAGCACACAAAACATAGATTTTGTATGATTTAGGAAATATTGAGCAATTAAAAGATAATGTTTATGGGGTTTTTTTATATAACAGTAGTAAAAATCCAACTATGATGGTACAGATGATTGAAGATGAATTGTTTTTCATTGATGAACATGATTAGATGAACATCCTCTGGTTGGAGTCTCTTCTCTTATTTTCATAAATTAAAGAAGACTTTCAACATGACTTCTCATCTATTTCACAGCATCCCGAGCTTCATCAACAGCCACTTGAAGTTCAATTACCCGACCAGTGTCACTCTCTTGAGCTTAACGAAGTGCATATTTTTCATATTTGATGGATTCTATACAATCTTCTTGGTCTTCATCTAATGAATTATGAAGCTTGTGAAGCTCCGCAGGAACACCATATTTCTTCTTCTTAAGGTGCAACTACTAGACAATTTTCTCCTTGAACATTTACTTCAATTTATTTAGCTTTTCAGCATGATCAGCCTCAGTTCATGACACTACTGCCTAAAATTCACTGGTATTGATCATCAATCTAGCTCTGATCAGGTCCTGATGACACTTTTTCTCTTGCTCCATCCTTCGAATGAATTGTTTCAATAAAACATGTACTTCTTGATATCCAAAATCGATATGTACCATCATGATGAACAGGGATGAGAGACTTGTAATTTTCGAAGTATGATCTTCAAAAGGAAACTCAGATATTGTCTTCCATATATTTTTCCATGCCTTACGACGTTAAAATTAGAGCACCTTTTTCACCTCTGGGTTTGGTTCAGCATTTCTATCACAGGGAGGAACATAGTAAGGGATTAATACACATAAAGAAGTTCCATGTTCTGCTCCTTCCCTGACCGTGCTTGCTTCCCCTTCTACAACTGTTTCGGCTGTGGATGAGGCATCACCTCTAGACCTAGCCATTGACATTGATAGCCCTGTTTGGTCAATTGAATGTATGGTTAGTTTAAAAGGATAGTAAAAGTTGATTGATTGTCTTGAAGGTTAATTAAGCTACAAATATCATCATTTTTTTACCTATCATTAGATCAACATCTTTTGAAGACTCCTCCCCATATTTCCTCGATTCAACAGGATTTTTAGGATGGGTTTCAGGAGGGTCTACCATGTTATGTTCCTCCTGAGCCATTGTTTCTGCAATAATAGGGTTGATATCCATGACTACACCCCTTTCAAGTTTTGTTGGCTCAGTAGTCTCTTTATATGGAACTAAAAATTTTTATGCAAACTGGGTTAGAAGTGTAATCATGAGAAGATTAATAGGAAAATTTATGAATCTCACATCAAGTTGAATCTATTACTAGATGTCCAAATCATCAAAATCACATGGTAATTTAGTATGGTCTATAATTTCATCAATGGACATGCTAATAGTCATAATTTTATCCAATGATATCACATATCCCATGTAAGTATCCCCATTGGAAGTACTCGACATGTCTTCATCAGGAATTTCATCAAGAAATCTCTAACACCGGATAGCTTCATCAGATACAGTATTTGGGTTAGCTTGGGTGGTTTCAAAAAGTTCTAATACATGTGTTCAACCTAAACCATCACAGGATGGTTGTTAGTTATTTTATCATTTTACGTTCAATAATGTTTTGTTAATTTACTAGAATTCTTTTCTCTCTTGGCATCAGAAACAGAAGTGAAATTGGGAACAGAAGCCAGCACATATGCTCTCAATATTTCATCATGAACAACCATTTCCGTAGAAACCTGTGACTATTCTATAGCACCCTCTTTTGTACTATGAAGATGGTCAGTCCTTTTCCTTAAAGACAAAAATGAATAAGTCCTTGAAATCCTGAGAAGTTTGAGCACTTTTTCATAACTTATGATTCATGACTGTCAGAAATACACACCACTACTGATAAAGTGTTGGACTGTGGTCTTCTTTCTTCGATGCTTTTTTTTCTTGGCCTTTTTGGGTGGATTGGAATCATCATCTCCAAAAACAGTTATCAGAGATAATAACACCCTTTTTATCTTTTCTACAATGGCTTGGTATCCTAGAGATAATTTTCCAAATTCATGGGGAGATTCAGTTTCTCTATGAGCAGTGCCACCAGGGCTATACCGTGGTAAAGTGATTTCAGTGGTTCTTTCCTCACAAGCTTCAGGATGAAGAATAATATTTCCTTGAATAAAAAATAATTGGCTAAATTCAAATTGTAATGAAAATAGAAATATGAGAAAGTAAAAGAAAACTCACATCTTCAAGAGCCATGTAGTCATACAACTCTTCTTCAAAGGAATGATCAATCCCCTCAGTGGTACCATAGTCCATCATTTCCTTCATCTACTTGGGGATAGGAACTGACTTATCAATGGAATATACTAGCAATTCCAGCTCTTTTATGTAATCCCTCACTTCATTGGGGTTGTCCTTCAAATGGATGTCAGTAGAAGCCCATAGATTCCCCACTCCTAGGATATGCATCAATGCTCATAAGTATATCCAGGAGGTTTCAGCATCACAATATAAACTCCGCCGTGTTCGGATAGCCTCCTCTCGTAAATATTCAGAATGTGGACTAGAAGCCCGCGAGGAGGGTCCTACTATCTGGGACTTCATCTTCTTCTCAACTTCTGCAACCACAGATAAACGATAAGAATATGAAACCTGCTTCTCATAAAAATAATGGCGACTAAATTACCTCATTGATGTAACTCACCATGAGTATATGGAAAGGGTATCTTGAATCTAGTAGGAAGATTATATCTGGAATGAAGCCTCTTTGATTCATTTCATGCCTCATTATCCCCATCCTCAGAATCCGGTAAATCAACTCTGTGTGAGGAGGAGTCACCTTCCAAATGAACATCTTTTTTCCTAACAGTTATCTTTTTTTTCGCCACCTGAGAGACTGGCTGATTCAGTACCCCTTTAGGGTATGATGCTACCCATCTCTCGGCATAACATATAGTAAATTGACATACCGCACCAATAGCTGGTTGATCCAATACCACCACAATCTTTTAAATAGACTTCATCAACCTTTATTGACGAGAAATCATTAGATTCTGCTCTAACCAGAAATCCACTAGAGGGGATACAGTAATTTTATGCAGACATTTGAATTGACATGTGAATCTGTGTAGAGCATTGGCCTCGCATATAATTTCCCCGTCAATCCTCATGGCCAGTGTACCATCTCTACATGCATGCATATATGCCCTTAACTCAAGGCTGGTTATTTCATCATCAACAAATCTCCCTGTTGGTGTATATCCGTAAGGATATAAATGGAACTCCTTTAACATTCTTAGCCTTATATTAATATCATAATCATTAAGGGATAAGGGAGAAATTCTAAAAATGGCCTGAATAAACGGCCAGAATGAACTTCCAGGAACCTGTAACCCACATTGTACAAAATATGTCTTGATGTGAGTGGAGATCCATCCCCATAAAACATGGAATGGTCCCACTATTCGTAGAGGAGACATTCCCATATAAACATGAATTAAGCTCCTATGAATCATTGCCAAAACTAGGGTGGCCAACGCAGCAATCTTCCTTTCAGCCAGCATGGGTGCAAAGACAAAGGCCCCCAAAATCACACCTCTTTTCTAATCCAAAACAGGTAAAAGGTAAACACTATGCCACAAGGCCAAAATTCCTACAAGATGGGTCTTTTCTAGAATTTTCTGGTTCAGTTTATACCCCCACCTATCAAACACTCCTACTTCCAAAATTGGCCAAAAACTTCTAGGAGCACCCCTCTTTGTTAATCTAGGGAAACTCATACGATGATTGTAGGAAGGTACCTCCTCTTTGTTATTAATAAGACACATGTACATCAACTATTTTGGATGGATATCATTTCTATACTCGGTTTTTGTGCTTTTTGTATTATTATGCATGTGGAAAATTTTAATTAATTCTTGAGCCAGAGCTGGAGTCTTCTCCGAATCATTCCTGGTCACCTTGGGGGGATGAATTCATCATACATATCTCCCAAAATTGGAGCACCTAAAATATCGTAGACATCCCTAAAACTAATTATTACATCTCCATGAGTCAGATGGAACGAATTCATTTTCAGGCTCCAACAACTGATTAACCATGACACAAAATTGTTATTCCTGTAATGATATGTCTACCCATCCCAGATGGATTCATATATAGTAGATCCTTTATGATCACTAGAAAAATCTACACAGGTTTGTCACACCCAATATGCTGACATCCAAGTCGGCTTCACACCTCTAATAGGACAGAAATCCCAACTCGTTTTCCATCTCTTAGATTGGTCCATCTGAGCTTTTCATAAAATAGGGGGATAGCCATGCGGTTGCAGCTTAGGCTTATGAGGTTTCAGATTTGGATTACATGGGCTATGATGCATTATGAATACCTTCTCCACTGTTCCTACAATGGAAAATGATCCTACAATTGAGACATTTTCTGAAGAGAAATTTGTGTAAGTTTGAAACCATGAATGAGGAACATAATTCCTTGCCTATAGAACGTTGACACCCTACAGATGACCATATCCATATAAAAGAATTTAGCTACTCAGTGGGAAATTGCCATGATATTTCTTCACGTACATAGCCAAATCTAGCATCATTCAATCGTAGATATCGTAATAACCATGTCCAACGATGTCTATCTTGTCATCTATTCTCTTGCGGGCTAACTCATCAGCTGATCCAATTCTTTTTGGAGCCATTGAATCTATAGAATGATCAAACAATCAACCTTGTTTACTGCTTTCATTATTGCACACTAGCTTCATTATATTCACTGAAATATCTGAAAAGATCATGTGTGGTCTCCTACTAGTATTTAGTCTCACAACCTATTTGGGACATTCTTTTGAGCCAAAACAAATTATATTTTTTTAGGTGTGGATAAGAGTAATATATATTCTATAAGTACATGAGATAGTGTTTAGAAGCATGAGAGCATGGGACCAAGACATGTCTTGTAATACATATGGGATTTGGTTGTCTGTTTTGTACTCATGGGGCTTCTATTGTGTATTACATCAATGTATCCTATTCTGGTTGTTTTCATTGAACATCTGATATGTAGCATCATCCTTTTTATATTATGAAATCTCTTTATTATTATTATTAGTCTTCTGATGTGTATTTATGTAATGGTATTACTACTTTAGATATTTAATTGTTATTGATTCTACTATATTACACTATAAAAAGGGGGAATAGTTTCCACTCCTTCATACATAGGTCCTCGCTGTAAGTTGGAAGGCTCTGGCAGTTGATGAAATCTGATTGATGTCATGTGGCCAACTAGGAATGGGGAAACACAAATTTGAATCCATATCCAGGATATTACAAAGTGGTATCAGATGAGTCTTTTTTGGATTGTATTACAATTTTGTGACATTATATAGGGAGAGGAAGGAAATTTAGTTGTTAATTAAATATTCTCTAGAGTAGCTATACCATTTATAGGGAAAAGCCAAATTCTATTGAATTGTATTGTGTTTTTTGGATTTTGAGTTGTTATAGTTGATTCAATTTCACTAATGGTTGATGAACTAGTATTGTGTCGTTATTATTGATACAATATGGTTCTATTTTGATGGAACCAAATTTGATGATGGAATTCCATCTTATGCATCATAGAAGAACTTGTTAGAAATCACAGGTCAAGCATTCTTGCCATACAATTTATATAGAATTATTTATTTCATGCTATTGTGATAGATTTTGTGATTCATATACATGGTATTGTGATATTTACTATGATAGATATAGCGGTTGTTGTGATAATTGTATTGAAACATGTAATATTTTGATTTAGATGGACTTCATTCCTTGATCCATAATGTGTATGGGCCCACATGGATCAGAATTTGGTAGATTATATTTCAACTATAAATTGTGTGTGATGTGCTATATGTGGATGTGAATCATTGATTTGTTGGGATTATGGGACCTCACATATCATAATTTGGTAAACCATTGGCTTTATTTGAAAAAAAATGGGGGGTTTTAGGGAATCTCTATAGGATTACTATCTAGAAACCCAAACAACACAATGTGTGATTCAATGAAGACACATCTTGTGTTATTTTATTTGAGAAGAACACTTTCCAAATGTACACATCATGTACTACTTGTACATGATATGTGGTAAGTGACTATTTTTATGGTCTTGTGAAGGAGAACAAAGTATTATAGTTTTTGGCCAGAGCATGTCATGTACTACAGGTACACACAATGTATTGTTATATTGGTAGACCCCGTGTGGTTCTGGATATGTAATGGTATATCACCCAGAGGGATTACTTGAGTGCACTCCATATACCTGACTATCACGTCATGTACCGGGTTTTTTTACACGACCATGCCATCGATAGTACATAAAAATGTTTGTGGTTCTGGTTACATGATGTGTATGGATTCAATAGGTCATGTACATCTATTTTGGTATCCTTTGGTTATTTTCATATCTTATTTAGTTATTTCTCTTTTGAACTGATGTGTATGCTTTACCATGAATATTCATGTCTCCATGACGACCCCCAATTGTATTCCTTAATAGTAGAAATGATCATATACTATTGTTGGTAGGACATGGGCTACTAGAGGAAGGTGAAGAAGCTTTTTTTCATGAAGTCATTATGAGGCTCATACAAACATTTATGGGAGAACCACACCGAGACCATCTATTGAAAATGTGATACGAGTGTTCCAGAAGCAGCATCCACCAACTTTTCAGGGAATATAGGATCAAAGGATGCAATGCCATGCCTTGAGGCAATGACATATATCGTTGAGCATCTATAGATGTATCCTAAATGGATTTTCCTGCTAATTATATATAAATTTCATGATTCTTCCAAAATACGATGGGATGTTATCACTCAGATGGAATTTCAACGGGATATGGTATGTGTTGATTTTAGATAGTCATATGTGATTACTACTATCCCGATATGATGAGGGAAGAAAAGTCTGGAGTGTTTATTCATCTAGATTAGGTTGTTTTTCTAGTTTGGGATTACTCATGAAGATTTCTGATCTGCAATGCATCACACCAATTCTGATTTGTGATGATCTGTCAAATGCTTTGTGATTGGAGGATAGTCTCAGGTATGAGAACAAATAACATGTAAATATCTTTTAGATAATGACTATATATACTATAGAAAATTAGTAAATGATTACCGAGTGTAATACAATGGAAATTGGAGGTTCATGCCATGGACGTTCAACATCGAGATCTCGTACTATTTTGACTTATAGTAGCAAGTGTTGTTTGATGATTTATTACAGTGATGCGAGTAGTTAGGACATATCATTGGGTTACCAAATTTGAGGCTAATAGTGTAGAAGAATTTGGCATTCAATACCACATTTTTCAATGGACCCAAATGAGTTATGATCATGTGGTAATATGGGCATTTTACAATGTTTCTATAGGAAATTTCCCCAAGAATCATGTGAGGGAGGGTCTGCACCGACTCCATGTACAAGAGTAGAGTCAGTAGCTTCTCACCAGCCAAGGAAATGGAATGTGTCAAGCCATTCCGGCCAAGGTCGTGGTCAAAGTCATGGAAACCAGAACCTATGATCACTATAACAACATGGTGGATCATCTTAGGGATGGAAGGAAATGTCACATGGATATAGTACATGTCATACTTACATAGTAAAATAGACTTGGTAGGAGGGGGATCCTGTAACTTATACTATTAGAGTTAATATTTTAGTGGCCACCATTTTAGCTTTTTCACTATTTGATATCAGGTCATCATAGAGTTTCATATATGTGCATGTTTTGGGGAGTATTGGGCTCTATTTTCATACTGTTGATGATGTTATGAATCTAAACCATTCCGTATAGATTAGAATGGTTGGTTTGAGTTAGTGGAAGGTGTTCCCCCTTGAGGTTGGAAGGTGTCACTTCTTAGGGGATTTTTATGTCTTAGAGATGATAAGATTTGATGTCATTCAGAGAATAGACTAGTTGGTCACTTTTCAAAACATTATCAATTTCTATCACCATTGGATGAGTTTTATGTCACTAGGTAGAAGATCATTTCTAAATAATGGTTTTTTTGATGTACATGAGTGTCGTGTTGGAAAAGAGCATCATGGGATGGGTGGGATGCAAAACTAAATTGTGAGTTTATATCATGAAGATCGGGGAACACGTAAGGAGGATATTCTTCCTGTGGTTTATAATTTCATAGATATCTCCCTATATTACATTTCAGGTTCACCTCTAGTGAGATAGTATTATTTCTCTATCGATCAAAATCCATGAGCTACACCTATATCCATTCCTCATTTTAGGATGGGTACAATAGACCTGCATAATCTCATGTGGAAACTATAATTTTTGGATGTTAAGGGTTTCATCCATCCTAGTACTTCTTCATGGGATTATCCAACCCTTTTTACGAAAAATTCATAGGGTCCCATCAGGATGTGTGTGGATTACTAGAAATTAAAGCCGATGGCGATTAAGAACTAGTATCCTCTACCATGAATAGATGATATCTTGAATCATATTTGAGGATCTTGGGTATTCTATATGATCTATATGAGATCTGGTTATAATCATGTGTTTTTTAGATCATTGCACATCCCTCATATATACTTATAGAATAGGTATGACATGTATGACTACTCGGTCATGCCAATTGTTCACCCTAATGGACCTGAATCTTTTATGGAACTAATGAATTGAGGGTTATATACTTGTTTTGATTCATTTTTTTGGATTTAGTGAATTATATAATAGTGTAGTCTAATGATAATCAAGATCATACCACTAATCTTGAGATGATATTGAGTACATGGAGAGAGCATCCGTTCTATGCTATTATCAGAAAGATTAACTTCTAGATGGATTACATTCACTTCGTGGGACACATCATATTTAGAGATAGGAGTATCCATGGACATGGAGAATGAGATAGTAGTAATTTCCTTAGAATATCCCACGAACCTCTTTGAAATCTATGGAATATTGGGGCTAGTGGGCTACTACATATATTTTATACCCTACTTATCACACATCAAAATATTATTGATGGGATTGAATAAAAATGGGGTGACATATGATTGGATAGATTCTTCCAAGAAGACATTGAATAACTAAAATGGAGATTGATTTTGGGGCCAATAATGTTTCTTAATGAATAGGGAATGAGTTAAACTATGTACTACAACACAATAGGTCTCACTATAAGAATAGTACTTATATAGGTTGAATGAGTCGTTGCATACAAGTCTTAGCCATTCAAAATACATATGAGGAATTACCTGAAACATGATATTGAGTTAGTTGTGGTAGTTAATACCTTGCACTGTAAGTGGAATTACTTGTTTTGAGATCATTTTGTGGTGTACAATGACCAAAAATGCCCCAAATACATTTTCACTTAGCGTGATCTGAATATAAGGTATTGAAGGTGGGTTGGATACCTATAGTCATTCAACTTCTATATTTCCTACATGTATGTGAATGGAAATGAAGTGTCTGATACATTGGGAATAAGAACTCAATTACAAGTTTTCTAGCATGCCAGTAGTGTGTGGAATCTTTTTGAATTATTGTATGATATGCACATTGCGGTGAACAATAGTAATGGAAAGATGTTTTATTCATCCTTAGTTGTTACCTCAACCCTAGATGGTAGAGTGAAGATAAGTAATCTATCATATTATGAGGTCTTAGTTATACAAGAGAGTATGTCATGTAGGGACCCTCATTTTTTATGGATGATAGGAGATGATAAGATCTTTCATGCACATGGTTGATTTTGGGTTCAATTCGACATACACGTGGAGTTGATGTCATATTTTCCTGCTTCATCTAGGAAAGTACATCTTAGGGCCACCAATATGTTCAATGACTTATTTCGTCAGTATGGGTGTCCATGTATGAAGATAAAGGTAGTCGGGGTTGTTATGTGGTGTTCCATCAATCTGAAGGTGATGGCAGAACATCAGCGACTATCTAGGATTTTACAGTATTTACCTATTGTAGTGTGAAAATGGGATGATGTCATGATGGACTTCATGAAATGTTTACCAAGGATTATAAGAGGCAACGATGTTGAATGGGTTGTTGTTGATTGGATTAAGAAGGTCCCTCAATTTTTTTCAAATCAATGAATCATTTTCTGTGGATTATCTCCGATGTTTTTATATTGGAGAAGTTGTATGAATACACGGGGTCCCATATCGCATCTTCTCAGATATGGATTCCTGTTTTACAACTCTTTTCTAGATGGTTTCATTGAAGGCACCGAGTACACAGGTTCTTCTGAGCATATCATACCACCCTCAAACTGATGGTCAGTCAGAGTGTACGATACATGTGCTAAAGGACATGCTACGAGCATGTGCCCTAGATTTTGGTGGATGTATAGAGAAGAACAATCCCATGGTTTAATTATTATATAATAATAGTTATCATGTGATGATACAATGGAACAGTAAGAGGATTTATCTACTAGTCCTTTAAATTCTCTCATATGCTTGTTGGAGGCAGGTAAGGCATATTTACTTGTACCATGTCCCATGGAGGAGAATTATGAGCGAGTCCAGTTGATTCAGAAAAAAATAGAAATTTTACATTATTTTCTGAAATAATATGTTTCTCTCCATAAATGAACACTGGAGTTCAGGGTAAGGGATTAGGGTTTCTTGTGTGTCTCACCAAAGTTAGGACATAGACAGATTAGGAGACATGGTACACTTTTAGAGAGATTTTTCGGGTTTTTCAGGATTCTATAGAGAGTTGTGATAGTTTCTTGTCAGTTGTACATAACCCAGAGGTATAAAGACATGCACGAGGTCTTCCACATTTCCCAGCTGCACTACAGACACTCATACACATATCTTTCATTTCAACTATAAGAGGTTCTATTGCACCTAGTTGTGGTTTTGAGGACCATCCTATTTGAATTACGGATCTTAGCACAATGGTTTTCTATGGAAAGTCCATTCCTTTAATAATGGTGTTATGGAAGCATGACTGAGTGAAGGACAAGATCATGGAAAGGGTGGTCGATGTATGATCATAGAGGATGGAGTTGTTTGATGATTCTTCTTCACCAGTATTATATGGGAAATTCGGGGATGAACTACATTAATTGGGGTAGTTTGCAATTACCGGATCCTTCTTGGAGGTATGAATCTTCCCATTTTAGTTGTACTAATAGAAATAGGGATAAAATTATGAAGGGTTGGCCACAGGATTATTACATAACATAAGAGGGTGTTATACATTGTTTCCATTCAAGAAAACACCTTGTAATGTGGGAACACACAATGTACATCCTAGTACATCCCATGTAATGGTCCTTCCAGGATCTATCCGAACATGATGTGTAGTTTTCATTACATGCATGTACTGTTCATTTTTTTCATTAAATTGGATAGTAGTGCATTTTTTGTTAAAATTTACAAAACTCCCCCTCTACCTCACGGACTGTGCCACCATGCAAACCGAGAAGAGGGTGATCTACCATTTCATCATACGATCATTGATTCCAACACTATTAGATGTATTGGATTCCCCTTGATAAGATATCAATTCTTATTGATCTATTATTCATTATTTTGTCTCTCTACCTGGCTGTCGAGCCTTGAGTGTTTTTTCTCATTCTGTAGATCTACATGATTATAAGTCAAATTTGAGGCTAATTCTAGAAGTAAGTAGTCATAGTAGCATAAGTTAGGTGATAATTTTCCTTTTGGTAAACATTCATGTTGAATATATGTGTAAGAGATCCGCACAACCATTATTAGGGTGTCAACTTGAAAGAATTTTTTCTATTTATATTTCCTATTGTTTTTTGGGTAATTGATTAATGGTTTATACCATGTTTATGGATGTCTACTTTGATTAAGGCAGAATATGTGTGTGTGTTTCACGTGAATGACAAATTAGGGACATTAAACATAGGATGCATATGAGGCATGCCTTAAAATTCCATATTTTGTTGTTTAAAATGAAGTATATTAAATTTTAGTTCATGTAAAAGTTTATTTTACATATGTATCTTGTGCTTTCAATTTTCCACATGATTTTTTGATATTAAAGCAATTAAAAATTTTAATTTATATGTGTTTATTCTTATATAAAATGTCATAAGGGTAAATAGAAATGGTTGAGACATAGACTTTGGAAAAACCGAATTGTTGGGCTCATTTGACAATTGAACCTTATACCATGGGAGAACCAAGGCCTCAGTTAAAACCCATCGATGGAATCAAAGAGGGTATTATCATGACATGTAGTTAGTGAGCCACAAATTTAGTGGTCAGGCGCATGGAGACTTTATTAAATGTCGAGTGAACCTTGAACCAATTAGGAATAAAATGGATGGGCTCTATTAGTATCAAATTTAAATGTCATGAGTTGAAATATAATTATGATTTAATATTGGAATTGAATTATTTATGATGCATCTACCAAGACAAAGCTCATGATTTGATTCAGTCTTTACAAACACTTGTTTCAATGTACTTTTAAAAACATTGTGGTGATTACATTATATGGGGATTGTCATGCTTAGGATGGATCTCAAGAAATATATAATTACATGTAAATGTGATTCAAATTAACATGATATTAATATAAATGAGATCCAATGTTTTTGGACTATTTTGTTTTGAGTGCTTCCTAGTTTACTGTATTCATCATTAGACACTTCCTATTGGATATTCACTAACAGAATGGAACAACTCATGGCTGGTTTCCCGTAAAGATATATTGCCTAACCTCATTTGGGTCATGTTTTTGGGCCAACATAGATTATATTGTTTCATATTTTAATAAGGGAAGTCCCCTTTCAACAGTTAATTGATATGTTGTTTAGGAGATGGGGAGCAAGGGACCAACCAGTGGATTGTAATGCTTCAGAGATTCTATTGTTTGTTTTGTACTTTTCCTCCTTGTACTGTGTGTTATTGCATTTTATCCTATTTTGTTGTTTTTCAATAAAATGTGATATAGAGAAATATTCATTTATTTTTGTTGTCAGTACTTTTATGTTTATTTCTATTTAGGAATTATTGCTTCCATTGTTGAATTGTTATTGTTTTCATTGTATTACACTATTCTAATAAGGGAAATTTTTACCCAATATCACACCGAGTCCCTCACATCATGTCATTAGCCACTGTAGTTTATGGATATGTGCATGAGTTCTAGTGACCAACCGGGTACCAGGCACCTTAATGTGGCATCTAAATCTGGGATGTTACAAAGTTGTATTATAGAACTCTTTTTTTAGTATTTTTCACTATATAGAAACATTAAATTTGGATATTAAGGAAATAGAGTTTGGTAATATATGGTTTTTGGGATTAGCTACCTCATGTAAAGGGATAACTAAATTTCCTCTATTTGAATTGTGATTTTTATTATTTCGAGTTGTTATAGATTTTTCAATTTCACTGTTGGGTGAAAAACGTTTATTTTCCATTTATTATTGATGTCATTGTGGCCGTACATGGTTTAAATCAAATGAGATGAGGATATTCCATCTCATGTATCATATATGAACTTATTAGAAATCTCATTTCATGCATTCATTCCATGGCATTTAGAGGGCATTACTAATTCCATGTTATTTTGATATATGACGTTCTATATATGAATGTTGAAGTGATATGTAACATGATAGATATAAATTATATTGTGATATGTGTAGTTATACATGTCATGGTTCTAATTGGATGGACACCATGTTTTGACCCATGAGGTGTTTTGGACCACTTGGAATTGAATTTTTGGATCATGTTTTGGCAATAAATTGTGCATGATGTGCTATATATATATTCCAAACATAGATTAGTAGGTAGTATAGGCCCTCATGGATTTGAATTTGTGATTCCATTGCAGAAATAGTGGGTTTTGAAAAAATTTCATGGGGTTAATTTCCAAAACCCGAATAACAATGTCTGTGATGTTATGAACACACAACATGTGTTACACTATTTTGGAATACCCCATTTCATACGTACACATCGCGTAGAATTTTTACATGCCTTGTGGTATGGGACCTTGTGTCTGACCATATGAATCAGAACTTGTAATTATAGTTTTCAGCTAGAGCAGGTTAGGTACTAGAGGTAGACACCATGTAGTGTAACATAAGAAGAGCAGGTGTGGTTCTATCCAAGTAAAGGTACATGTATAAGAGGGAAGATAGGATTTCACACTATGAACCCAACTAAAACATATTGTGAATTGGTTGTTTACACTCTAGGGATAAAGGGGGTACAAGACCGTGTAATAGCATAATGGAACACATTGTGTATGGTTTCTACATGATGTATACTACTCTTTTGGTAAGCATTGGGTGTTTTCTTATCATGTTTAGTTCTTGCACTCGTGAACGAAGGTGTATATTTGACAATGTAGAGTCATGAATCCATGAAGAACTCTAGTTGTATGCCAGGGGATCAGAAATGATCATATCCCAGAGGTCTTAGTCAATGGGATACCAATTGATCCTCTAGTTGTGCCATTTGCAGCACTAACTCTGATACCAAACACAGGTGTTGATGCGTAGTTCTATGAAAGGTTTGTGAGGTTCATGTAATCATTTATCGGATCACCACATCCTTCCATGTCTATGGAAGTGCTAAAGTGACTGTTCCTGTAGTATAATCTACCCACCTTTTGGGTAATGGTATACCACATGCTATAATGTCATGACATGAGGCCACAATATCTATATTTTTGGATCTGGGAATGCCTCCAGAGCAGAGTGTCCAGCTTTCTACATATATTTTGTATGATTCTGCGAAAATATGTTGGAATGTTATCACTCAAAAATAACATTATCTGGATATGGAATGGGACGATTTTCAGATTGTCATATGCTATTACTTCTATCCTGAGATACTGAGGGATGAAAAATCACGAGATTTTATGCATCTTTAATTGGGTTCTTTATCATTTAAAAAATAGTTGGACCACATTTATGAGCTCCTTCACTTCACACTTATTATTTTGGGTGATGATCTATCATATTTTATGGGATTGGAGTATGGGATTAGGAACGACATCTGATTATAGGTAAATATCTTACAAATTACTACTGTATCTTCTATAGTGAATCAGGTGACCATTATCAAGTGTAATCTATGAGAATATGGAGGTGTAATCTAGGGTGGTTGTGCAATGAGATCTAGCACTGTTTCAACTGGTTGAATGATGCATCATGTGGAGATTATTCACGGTTATTCTTGTAGTCAGGATGCATCATTAGTTAGCCATCTAATGATCACCCGGTATAGAATAATTGGGGATACAAGACAACATTTTATGACGGACCTAGTGAATTGTTGATTTGGTAGAATAATGGTCTATCTATAGTGCTTCTTTAAGATGTTTCCACTAGTAGATAGTGAGAGTGTTTATTCACCGACTCCATATTCAGGATTAGGGTAAAGATGTTCTCACCATTCGGGAAACTAGAATGCATCAAGTTGTTTAGGTCTAAGTGGTGGTTATGGCCATGGTAGACAAACCCTAGGTTCTCAATGATAGAAAGGTGGATCAGATCAAGGTAAACTAGATGTGCAATACGGTCGAGGTACATGTATGACATAAACAGTGAAACATAATATGTACATGCAGGATCCTGGACCCTCTACTTTTAGAGGTACTATTCTAGTCACCTCTTTTTAGATTCTACACTTTTGGATACTAGGTAATTTCATTGTTTCAAAACATTGCCTATAATGGAGAGACTTGGGATCTATTTTTACGTAATATAATGTTATGAAGTTAGACACTCTTTTTTTGGATTGGATCAACTGATGAATGGTAGTGTGAGGAGGCCCCTCATGAGGCTGGCTGGTGTCACTTCATATGGGATCTTTGTATATTAGTGATGGAAACATTAGATGTTATTATATGAATAGACTGGTAGGACCTTTTTCAATCATTTTTGGATTTATATCGATGGATGGTGAGTTTTATTTCACCAGAGTGTGGATATTTTCTACATAAAGGTTAATGGGATATCATGGTGAGCTAAAATTGACATGAGCATCGTGGTTTGTGTGGGATGACAACCATGACTATGAGTTTAAATATAGATGAATTGGGAACTAGTTTGATATATTTTCCTCCAGTGGATTATCATTTTAGGGAAATATTCTCGGATGACCTTTCACATTCACCTCTAATTATAGATTTAATTTTCTCTATCGACCTTATTTTGTTAGCTTCACCTGTATCCATTTCTCCATATAGGATGACTACGACTGAGTTACATGAGCTCAAGTGGAAACCAGAGGATTTGGAAGCTAAGGGTTTCATCTAAACCAGCTCTTATCTGTGGGGTTCACAAGTCCTTTTGGTGAAAGAGGTAGACCGTACCATCAGGATATGCATGGATTACTACAAATTCAACAATTTGATGCTTATGAAATATATCCTATACTAAAAAATTAGATGATCTCTCCAATAATCATTGAGGTGCCTAGGTATCTTCATAAATTGATTAGAGATCCTGTTACGAATCGTCCTCAGGGCCCGTGCCCTGACTACCCCAAGCCCGCATTCCATAGGCCAGGGGCTGGCGACTAGCACAAAGGCGTAATTCCCGAAAAAAAAGTATTGCCTTTGTAAAGTAAACAAACACTACAGAGCATGCAGGTAGTAGAAGTATACAGTTAGTGAAAACTGATACAAAAGTATGTGCGGAAAAGTAAGTGGGCCAGTATATAAACCCAAACTGAAAGTAAAGTACAACTGGAAAGGGAAAACAACAACTGAAAGTAAAGCTGCAGCCTCGAGCCATCCACTCGAAGTCCCACCTGATGGGTGAGTACAGATAGCCTCCATAGCTCCTCGGGTCTAGCCGTCCGCTCCGAGTACATCCCGCCTAGTGGTCCACCTCCGGGTACCGACCAGCTCCACAAGCCTCAACCGCGATCAGCGCTATCCGTCCTCTGCAACCAACACAACGTAGTGCGGGCATAGCCCGTGTAGGGGTGAGTATAAGCTACTCAGTAGGGACCCTGAGACCCCTGAAGGTCTCCCAGAATCCACAAATTATAATCCACAAAGGAAGATACAATCACGAAGTAACATCCATAACCACTTAGGTATATGCCCATAAATATACCTAAGTCATCAATTGTCGTTCAGCTCCAATATCTGAGCCCAAGTACAACCCAGTCCACACAGGAAAATATAACCCATTCCACAAAGGAAAAAAAAAAACATAATCCACACATGATATCATGTCAAACTTATCGAAGATAAGGATTTAAAGTCAAGATTTAGCTCACATAGGTATACGTCTTCGTAAGAAGATAGAGATGATCAGATATAGACACTGATTCATCTAAGCCATCGGACCCACACATGATTGATAGGTACTAACCCCCACAATGACCCATACAGGATCGATAGGTAACTAACCCCCGCAATGACCCACACAGGATTGGACCCACACAGGATCTGTAGGCGCTGGACCACACAGGACCGCTGAGGGCTGACCCACACAGGATCGGACCCACACAGAATCGGTAGAACTGATACATGTAGGATCACTGAGTGTTGTAGTCGTCGTCGTCGAATCCACAGAGGATTCCTGTACAGTCGTCATCGTCGTCGTAGTCACAGCCAGTTCTAGGGTTCTCGCACACAGCAAGCTCGTTCGGGAGGGTCTGCTCCATGAGCAGAGGGGCTGATATATCATCTGACACAGAGACCGGTGTTGATTTATCCAATGATCCATATCGTCAACAAGAAGTCAACGTCATAGACAGCACGTCAATCGGACGCCCGGTTTGAGAGTTATTGTCTTTTTCGTCCTAGGGGCCTGGTTGGTTTTTAAGACAAAACCAACCCGACCGTACTCCAACTGTTTCCAAAACATGAGAAGAGTAATCCAAAAGGTCCTTCTCACTTATAGGAATCCAACAAAGTCGGTGGCATGTCAATCGGACATCCGAAGCTCAAGTTATAAGCGTTTCCGCTCTGAGGGCCTGGTTGGTTTCGTGTACGAACCAACCCAGCCGAACCCAATGTACTCCGAAACCTTGAGTATGATATACCGAAATGACCGTCTCGATCCATGGATCACATTTCATCTTGTGGTGCATCTATTGGAGATTCGCAACCCTAGATATGGGCAGAATACTTATGGAGGTTCTGTAATAGGGGGTTCGGGCCCGGTCCGACCCGGCTCGATACCCTCTGGGTCGGCCCGAACCAGGTCGACCCATCTTGGGTCTGGGTCTGGACTGCTTGAGAGCGGCCCAGCCCAGCTGGTGCGGCCTAGCCTGGTGGCCCGGTCTGGCGGACCAGCCAGGGCAGCTGGCCCGGCGTGCCGGTGTGCTGGCCTAGGGCTCGACCGTTCGGCCGAGCAGATGAGGGGGGGGGGGGGGGGCGCCTGCCCCTGTTTTGTAACCATGGGCCCCATATTGGGGGGGCCGCTCGAGCTACCCACCGGGGGTTTGTAACCCCTCGCCTCCTCCACTGACCGGTCGGCCTGCACCGGCAGGCCGGCTGCTGCCGACACGGGACCGGAAAAGCTGGTTCCCCTGCTCCGACGCCGGCGGCCCGGACCCGGCTGCCGGTTCCCCTGCTCCGCCGTGGCCCAGAACCGGATGCGTCCTTGGTCCGTTTGTCGCGGCGCGATGGCACCACGCCCCTCAACCACGGCCTCTCTCCGGCCGCGGTGCTTTTGTGGTCCTCCGGTGCGGCGCGACGGCGCCGCGTCTTTGGTTCGTCTTCTACGGCGCATCATGACAACGTCGCGGATTAGTTAGTTTCCAATGGTGTGGTGCAACGGCGCCGCGCTTCTCCACCCTTCCTTTAACAAATCCTGCATGGTTCTTCGGCCCCATGTTTCCCTTCTCATGCCATATCAATATCAAAGAACCAAAAAAAGGGAAGGAGTGTCGGTCGTGTTCGTTCGGGCCGACCTCCTCCCATTATTGCGATAATAGGTGTTTCAATCTGGAAGGGTGAAAATGACTGATGTAATCATGAAATAGAAACACATAAAACCCCTAACTCGTCGAAATGTTGAGCGAGGGTTTGTTGCGGAAATAACCATCATGGAGGAAGTCGTCGCGGAAGAAGAGAGTCATGTCGTGGGGACAGCGTCGGGTCATCGATCTCCGAGGAATCCTGCGTTCTTCGTGTTCTTCGCGTTCTTCGTCGAAGTGGAATAAGTTCTTCAAGATCCTCAACTTTTCTTCCAAGACTAACCAACAAGCAATCAACCAAAATAAAATAACTTCATCTGTTCTTTTTTTAACATAACTTAAGCATTTGAGTTTCAAACATTCAAATTAAACTCACTTAATTAAATAACATAAGTTATCAAATTAATGGTGAGTTAAAGGAGTTAGAGAATATGATGGGGTGGGGTTCGTGTGGGCCCTACCACCCTCATAACCTCCCATGGGAAGTTGGGTGTTTTCCCCAACTTCCACCCAAACGTTTTAACCACTCAGAAGATAAAAATTGAAGTTAAATTTTTAGTTTTACTTCCACATTTTTTATCAACTTCTCACGTGAAAATGAAACTCCGGAAAATGTGTTCCTAAGCAATTACTGGCACTACAGATCCATCAGTGCCCTCAGAATTTGATTCCGAGCACCGGTTCAAAAGTTAGAAAAACCCACTCGTTCGTTCACTAAATGAACCTGAGCTAAACTTCGATTAGAAATTCCGGGCACACCGGGCCTCGGAATCATGTGCCGTCAGAAACCGCGTTCTTGTAAAATCCCAAAGAAAATTAAGAAAAAAATTACCTTGAATTTTATGGGTCATTACATTACTCCGACCTCAGGGCTTTACGTCCTCGTAAAGATACATCAGAAACTAGGGAAACAAATGTGGGTATTGTGCACACATCTGAGCCTCCCGCTCCCAAGTGATCTCCTGGAGGTTCTCGTGCTACCATCTGATGCACAATAGAGGAATCGACCATCCACATAGGACCCGCTCCTATTGATCCTCGATCTCCACTGGTACCTCAGCAAAAGACACCCCATCATCAATATCCAGCTCCCCATGGTCAATGATATGTGTCGGGTCGTGCACGTATCTCCTCAGCCGAGATACGTGGAAGACGTCATGCACTCGGTGCAGCTGAGGTGGTAGAGCCAGGTGATAATCCACCTCACCAATCCTGCTGGGGACCTAGAATGGTACGCTGATGTGTGGAGACAACTTGATGCCTCGGCCAAATCTCTATATACCCCGTCGAGTTGAGACCCGCAAGAAGACGTGGTCTCTGTCTGCAAACTCCAGTAGCCTCCACCTCCTGTCAACATAAGACTTCTGTCGGCATTGAGCTATCCTCATCTGCTCCTGGATGACCTGGACCTTCTCTGTCATGGCCTAAACCATCTCTGGTCCCACAAGTGCTGACTCCACAGGGTCTATCCAGCACAGAGGTGACCTGCAAGGTCATCCGTACAATGCCTCGTAAGGTGTCATCCCGATGATGGAGTGGTAGTTGTTGTTGTACGTGAACTCCAAAAAAGGTGGGTGGTCCTCTCAACTGTGACCAAAGTCAAGGACACATGCGCATAGCATGTCCTCGAGAGTCTGAATGGTTCTCTCTATCTAACCATCCGTCTGAGGGTGAAAGGTGGTGCTCAGATATAGCTGCATCCCGAATTCCTCCTACAACCCCTTCCAAAGTCGAGAAGTAAATCAAGAATCTCGATCGGAAATGATAGATGATGGAACAACATGTAGTCATAAAATCTCTTGAATGTAGAGACGTCCCAAGCTCTCCACTGAGCCCTAATATCTGATGGGTTAGAAGTGAGCCGACGTGGTGAGTCAGTCGACAATCACACAAATGCAGTCGTGACCTCTGGATGTGAGTGGAAGTACAGTCATGAATTACATAGATATCCCATCCCACTTCCACTCCGGGACCTCCAAGGGTTGTACCAAGCCTACTGGTACCTGGTGCTCAGCCTTCACCTGCTGGCAGGTGAGGCATCGAGAAACGAAATCTCCCACAACCTTCTTCATGCCTAGCCACCAGTGCTGTCGTTTGAGATCCCGGTATATCTTCGCCACTCCAGGATGTACCACTAAATGGGAAGTGTGAAACTCTCTCAACACCTCCTCCCGTAAAGCAACAGGTACCATGGTACGTCCTCTGAAAAGGACGACGTGCTCTCCTCCCACGGAGAATCCATCAGGTGCCTGTCTTGAGGATATTTGTGCACGCCGCGTCTCATAGTCAGCATCCCCACGCTGTGCCTCTCTGACCCGCTGCAGTAGTGGAGTGATTGTGAGTGACTGATGGAAGGTTGCTCCATCTCTATCCACGATGTATATCCACAAAGCGGCTAGCTGCTGTGTCGCCTCCACAAGTAGTTGGATGCCCATCCTCCGGATGAGAGCATCGATACATGTTCCCCTTCCCAGGAGTATAAACTATCGCAAAGTCATATTACTAGAGGAACTCCAACCATCGTCACTGTCTCAGGTTCATGTACTTCTGTGAGAAGAAGTACCTAAGACTCTGATGGTCAGAATATACTGTAAAGCACTCGCCCATCAGATAGTGTCGCCACATCTTTAGAGCGAAGACCACTGATGCTAACTCAATGTCATGGGTGGCATAGTTTTGCTCAGGCTTCCTCAACTGATGTAATCTATAGGCAATCATGGCCCGCTCCTGCATCAGGATACATCTGATTCTGGTCCCTGATGCATCGCAGTAAACTACGTACCCTACTCCCTCCTCCGACAACCTCAAGATAGGTGAGCTGGTCAATTTCTGTCTTAGATCTTGAATGCTCTGCTAACATCTTTCTGACCACACAAATGGTTTCCCCTTCTTCATCAAAGCTGAGAGTGGTGCCGCAAATCTGAGAATTCTGGCACAAATCTACGATAGTACCCAACTAGTCCCAAGAAACTCCGCACCTCCGTCACGCTCCTGGGTGGCTCCCAAGCTAGCACTGCCTTGATCTTCGCAGGATCCACCATAACCCCTGCGTCAGAGATGACATGTCCCATGAAGTGGACCTCGCGTATCCAGAACTGACACTTCGAGAGCATTTCATAAAGTTGGTGCTCTCGGAGTGTGTCTAGTACAACCCGTAAGTGGTAGGCGTGGTCCTCTTTAGTGGTCAAGTAAATCAAAATGTCGTCGATGAAGACCACGACAAATCGATCGAGGTATGGCTGAAAGATCTTGCTCATGAGGGCCATGAACACTTCTGGAGCATTAGTTACTCCGAATGGCATAACAAAGAACTCATAGTGGTCGTACTGATATCTGAAGGCCGTCTTCTGCACGTCCTCGTCTCGAACTCTGAGCTGATGATAGCCTGATCTAAGGAATATCTTTGAGAACCACCGTGATCCCTTGAGCTGATCGAAGAGGTCATCAATCCTCGGTAGCAGATACTTGTTCCTCACTGTCACCTAGTTCAGGAGACAATAGTTGACACAAAGTCATAAGCTCCCATCCACCTTCTTGGAAAACAATATCAGGGAAGACCAGGGTGAAACACTGGGTTGGATGAATCCATTGCCCTGCAAGTCCTCCAACTGTACATATAGCTCTCGAAGCTCGGAAGGAGCCATCTGATATGCTGGGGTAGATATCGGGGCTATCCCGGGGTACAGATCAATCTAAAAGTCTACCTCTATGCGAGGAGGTAGTCCCGGAACTTCGTCTGGAAAAACATCTGCATACTGATCCACCACTGAGGAAAACCAAGACCCCGCATGTTGATTAGCCAATAAATGAGGATAATATTCATTGTTAATATATATAATTTTCATGTTCTTTATTATTCATAAACACCATTTTAGTGCATTTTACACTTTGAACATCATTTCACATTATGATTGTAATACCTTCTTAAAATGCACTATTATGTGTTACATTTTTAACATCATTTGAAGTACCCAATGATTCATATGATTATAAATATTTTAATTTGATATTTTTGTACATTTATCTAGACTCCAATATAAACATTTTTCATTCAGAGATCAATGGATAATTCATGGAATAAGATGGGGATATTTTGTGATGAAAGGAAGCAAATCTAGAGAAGGCAGATTGGACACCAGTCCACTAATGAGACTGTGGGGCCCATCATACAGTCCCAATTAATCCCACATTTCGTGGGATGCTATAAGACATATATATGAACAAATCACTCTGTAGTATCTAATGCTAATTCGGCCTCCATGATGGACATTGAGGCGTCCCAATTTAGAGATAAAATTCCGGGCCAGATTCTGCGGCTCAGAAAAACATCCCACAAATTAAACCATATCTCTAAAAACATAATTCATTTTGGGCAGATATTTTTCGGACAGTTAGGGGACTTCCAGATATTAATTTAAGTCTTCTATGTCCCACCCTAATTCTTCCATATAGAAGGTGTTTCAAGCGCGTCTGTGCGGTGCATGAATGCTGGATGCCTTTTCGGGACAAGGGTGGAAAAGTTTTCTTTCCACAAACTTTCCACCACCCTTGGCCTACCATAATCAAGTGGGATGCTTTGTAATGTTGGAGGCTCGACCCAAGACTTCCAAAATGCCAATTTAAGGAAGTTTTGATGGAGGATTTGATGATCTTTGAGCTTTTTTTCATCTTAATGTTATGCTGCCAATTTTTCTTTATAATGTTCTTCCTTCACTTGTAAGTTGTTTTAATTCATCCTTGTTTCTTAATAATAGTTCTTATTCTCTTATTATTCTATTCTTCTACTTATCAATTTGATACCGTTGGTTCAAGGTGTAAACTTGTTCATACCAAACCTTATAATATGATCACACAACAGTGGAGTGATTGTTATTTTATTGCGTTTTTTTACTTCTCCATTTCCTCCCTCATTAGTCTACATTCCGCTTCCATTGAAATCATAGAATCAATGGAGGGATAACCCATTTATGGGTTGATACAAAGGAGTAGCAAGATGATGGATTGGATGTTATTTATCACCTCATTAATGTATAATCACTTCTTTAATTGAGATTTTTATTTGATGATTTTTAAACTACATCGTCCTTGTTGAATTTAAGGCCACACACTTCGAGTGCTAATACGAACATTTACCTTGAAGTGATCAATAAATTGATACTTCAAGTGTATAGGTGATTAGTATTAATAGGTGTAGGAATTAAACCAGTATGTGATTATTTTGTTTTATCTCCTTAAATGAACCCATCTCAAATATAAGAAATTGAAATCATTAAAAAGAAAATATGTCCAATCCACCCCGAGCGATAACCTAGGATCAAATCATTCTTTTAAATTGAATTAACTTAAATCTATTAGATATATTTAAAACCCATCCAAAATAAATCCATGTTGGCCAATTCATAGCCGAAAATAGTCCATATAATGTACGTGCCTATAGGTTTCTTCTTAGGTCTCTGTGGATTCGATAACCCAAACTAAACTACAAGGACCGTCTTACCTTCATCCCTTGGGTAAATTTGAGCGGGAATAAAATTTTGGCGCTGTTGCCGGGTACCCAAGTATGTCATCTAAACACTCATTCTATTCTCCTCCATTTCTTCTTTTCTCATCCAAATTCTCTTATCTTATCCCTTTCTCGTTTTTTTTTCTTTTGGCGCATGTCCGCCTACACCCACGATCAATCGAACCGTCTAGTTAGGGTGGATAGTCCTGGGGTTGGGGAGTCAAGTACACCAAGGGAACTCATTCCATTAGATCATAATCTTCCTAATACTCTAGATTCCAAAATTCATCCAATTTAAATGGAATGTCTTCAATGAAACCAACTAATAAACCCGGTTGGGAATCAAAATGGAAACCCAAATGAGGAAGCCCCAAACATGGGGAATGCAATTGATCAAACCATGAATGACTACCTCACACCTTCCTGGACCAATTCCCCCTCATGCATTAGACACAATTCCCTATGAGATTCCAACTACATCTTTAAACTACATGTCCTAAACCACCTTCCCACATTCCATGGAATGGAGTCCGAGATGCCATACCGGCACATTAAGGAGCTCAATGACATTGTCGAAACCATGTGTCCCCCACATCAACTAGAATCAGCTAAGATGAGGCTATTTCTTTTTTCTTTAAAGGATCGAGCTAAAAATTGGCTAAAAAATTTGAGACCATCATCCATCAACTCTTGGGACCAACTACAAAGAGAATTTTACAAAGAATACTTTCCCCACCATAAAACAATTGCACTTAAAAAGAGTATCCAAAAGATTTTTGAAAAAGTGGGAGAGTCATTCTATGAAACATGGGAGAGGTTCAAAGACACTCTAAACATGGTTCCACACCATGGTTTTTCTATTCCTAAACAAGTGAGAATTTTCTATGAAGGGTTGGGTCCGGGGAACAAACAATTCATTGACATGATGTGTAATGGAACCATTTAAAACAAATTCCCAAATGATGCTTACGAGTATCTAGAAAGCCTTTCTGAACAAATCACAACATGGGGAACTTCACCTTATTCTGAAAAGCCACAAAGAACTACTTGAATTCATACACATAGATAAGAGGAAGGCCATAGGGCTAAACTCACAGCACTCTCTAGGAAGGTTGAAGATATAGACCTTAGGAAATTCATGAAATCCAAACTGGTGACCCTGTTTGCACAATTTGTGACAAACATGACCAAAAGACAGACAACTGCCCAACCATTCCATCCATAAAGGATGTTTTCTTAGGAGGACCCCCAGTGGAAGTAAATTATTTGAACTTTCAAAAGCCTCAATACCAAAACACCTTCAACCCAAGGAATAACGACTGCCCAGGCTTCCGCTGGAATGATAACCAACAACCTAGCCAACCACAGGGAAAAAATACTTACCCCCATCAGAACTACCAAACCCATAACCAGTTCCAAACCCAACCTATCCAATACCAACAGCCACCGGTAAATTTTCAACAAACCATACCACCTCCAAAATATCCCCCTTGGATAAACTAACCTACTCAAGAAACCACCCAAACTGTTCCACAAATCCTAAGAGAAAAACGGTTCTAATAAATAGAGAGGATGAACTCGGAGGTATCTTCCCTAAAACAAGAACTGAAAACCATAAAAAATGGAAAGGCACCAATGCCTACTCAGGCGGTACCATCCTCAACATCAAGTGGAGATTCATGTTGTGCTCAAACAAATCATGAACAACTAAAGGCTATGACTGTTTTAAGAAGTGGGAAATCAATTGAGAAACCTGGACAACTAATTCAGAACCCACCTGAAAATTCAAACTTGGATGAAAATTCAAATGAACCACAAGATCAAACAGAGGAAACTGATAACATTGTCAAGGAAACAACTCTCCAACAAACAACCCCACAACCTGCACCATTTTCTCAACGCATGAGGGGGAAAAACATGCCTGAACTGAGTGAAATGTTGAGAGAAATATTTTCACAAGTAAAGTTGAACATACCCCTTCTCTATGCAATCCATACCATACATTCCTACTCAAATTACCTTATGGACTTGTGCACTTTTAAAATAAAATTTTCACATAAAAACCAATTCCTTTTGGCTGCTAATGTGAGTACCACCATTCAAGGGACCATTCCTCCAAATTTGAAAGACCCAGGTTGTCTGTACATCAATGTTGAACTAGGAGAAAGCAAAGTTGTCAAGGCCTTGTGTGACCTAGGTGTTAGTGTCAATCTCATCCCATATGTTGTGTACTACCAGTTAGGACTAGAAGAACTCCAACCCACATCTGTCACACTTTAACTTGCTGATCGTAGAATTAGGGTTCCAAAGGGGATTTTAAAGGATTTTCTGGTAAAGGTTGAAAACTTCATCTACTCTACTGATTTCATTGTCCATGACAACCATCCAAACTTAGGAAATAAGGAACAAACCCCAATCATCTTTGGTCGTCCTTTCCTTGCAACAATCAACTCTGTTATCCGTGTCTGAAATGGTAACATGACCATCACCTTTGGGAACACGAGTCTAGACTTGAACATCTATAATGCAAGCTCACAAATAGGGGATGATGAGGACATTCATGAAGTAAACATGATAGGTAGCATTGATAATGAATCCATAGAACATCAAGGAATATTTCATGGATGTTTAAGTCTGGATAAGATTGATTTCCTTTGTTCATATGAAGGAATTTTATCTCCTTGGCTTGAATAATTTTCAAATTGCTCTTATGATGAAGTCTAAGGTCCAAAAATCAATGAAACCATTCAAGAAACCACTTTCATGGAGACCAATCCAACTTCCTTCCCTAAATCTGATGAAGCCAATCTTGTAGCTGAAACTTCTACATGTGGGGAATAAACCCTATCTGAAACTCTAAAAATATAAATTGAACATGATCCAATGTCCCAATATTCTGCTGAAATTTTGAACCAACCTGATCTTGAATTGAAGGAACTTCCCACTACACTAAAGTATGCTTTCCTAGGGGACAATCAAAAACATCCTATTGTCATTTCATCTTCTCTTGAAGCCAATAATGAGAGGATGCTTCTAGATGTCATTAGGAAACATAAGAAAGCCATTGGTTGGACCCTGTCTGATATTCATGGGATTAGCCCACTTATCGGGACTCGTAGGATTGTTCTGGAATCTGATTCAAAGCCATGTCGTCAAACTCAACGACGACTCAATCCTAATATCATGGAGGTAGTAAGGAAAGAACTTCTGAAATTGTTAACAGCTAGTATCATATATCCCATAGCTAAGAGTGAGTGGGTGAGCCCAATCCAAGTGGTTCCAAAAAATGCTGGAATCACAGTGATAACTAATGAGGACGAAGAGATTCTTCCATCAAGGGTGAGTAGTGGATGGAGGGTCTGCATGGACTATAGGAAGTTAAACTCATTCACCAAGAAGGACCATTTCCCCTTACTATTCATTGACCAAGTGCTTGAGAGAGTGGCAGGTCATGCCTTCTACTATTTCTTAGATGGGTACTCGGGGTGCAATCAAATTGAGGTCTCCCTAGAGGATCAAGGGCAGAGTACATTCACATGTCCATTCGGAACCTTTGCTTTCAAACGCATGCCCTTCGGGTTATGCAATGCCCTAGGAACCTTCCAGCGGTGCATGATGGGAATCTTCTCAGACATGGTAGGGGATTTTCTTGAGGTCTTCATGGATGACTTCTCTGTGTTTGGGGATAAATTTGTGGGATGTCTGAGGAATTTTGGGACAATATTGTCAAGATGTGAAGAAAAGAATATAGTCCTAAACTGGGAAAAATGCCATTTTATGGTTAAAGAGGGACTAGTTTTAGGCCATCTGGTCTCAGGCAGGGGGACTGAAGTTGATAAATCCAAGGATGACATCATTCGTCACCTTCCATCACCCAAAACTATCAAAGAAGTGAGGTCTTTCTTAGGACATGCTGGTTTCTATAGAAGATTCATCAAGGACTTCAGTTCAATATCTCGTCCCCTTTGTGCTCTCCTAGCAAAGGATGCTCTATTTGTTTGGACAGAAAGCTGTGAGGGTTCATTCTCAACCCTCAAATCCTCTCTCACCTCTCCTCCCATCATGAAATCTCCAAATTGGAACCTTCATTTCAAACTTATGTGTGATTCTAGTGACATTGTTTTAGGAGCTTTGTTAGGACAACATTGTGATAAAAATACTTATGTCATTGCTCATGCAAGAAAATCCTTAAATGATTCCCAAATCAACTACACAACCACTGAAAAGGAGTTACTTGATATTGTGTTTTCCTTAGAGAAGTTTAGGTCCTACCTCTTAGGATAACCCATCACTGTGTTCACTGACCATGCTGTACTAAAATACCACTTCCAAAAACAAGATGCTAAGGCTATACTGATTAGGTGGCTCCATCTCTTACAATAATTTGACCTCACAATCAAGGATAAAAAGGGAGTTGAAAATGTTGTAGTTGATCACCTATATAGGATGGAATTCAAAGACAAATCAAATCACCATTCTATGTCTGATTCGTTTCCTGATGAACACCTATACTCTGTGAGTGACTTCCCTTGGTATGCTGACATAACAAATTTCATAGTGACAGGAGTCATTCCAAAATTCTCAGGGACTCAAGCTCGAAGGAAATTTCTTTCTGATGTTAGACACTATGTGTTTGATGATCCATACCTCTATAAGTTCTGCCCTGACCAAGTCATTAGGAGGTGTGTTCCAGAATCTGAACAGGAGTCTATCCTTAAATTCTGTCACAGTGAGGCATGTGGAGGTCACTTTTCTTCTAAGAAAACATCTGCTAAGATTCTTCAATGTGGTCTTTTCTAGCCCACCCTCTCAAGGGACTCCTACACATTTTGTCAAAGATTTCCTTGGTGTCAAAAAGTAGGGTCCATCACAAAAAGGAATCAAATGCCACTCACTCCCATCTTAGTGTTTTAAATATTTGACTGTTGGGGAATTGACTTCATGGGTCCCTTCCCAAACTCTAGGGGATACCTCTACATACTCTTAGCTCTTGACTATGTCTCAAAATAGGTTGAGGCCATTCCCACTAAGTCCAACGATCATCATGTTGTGATTCGATTTCTAAAAGAGAACATATTTTCTCGATTTGGAATTCCCAGGGCTATAATCAGTGATCGAGAAACCCATTTCTGCAGTCTTCCATTCTCATCACTCATGGATAAATATGGAATTTCTCACAATGTGTCCACTGATTACAACCCACAGACCAATGGTTAAGCTGAGTTAGCCAATCGTGAAATCAAAAAAATTCTTGAGAAAACTGTCCATCCTTATAGGAATGATTGGTCCGAGAAACAATTGGATGCTCTTTGGGCATATCAGAAAACATTCAAAACCATCCTAGGAATGTCACCATATAGGTTGGTTTATGGAAAATCATGCCATTTACCTGTTGAAATTGAGCATAAGGCCTTTTGGGCAATTAAGAAAAATTATTTTGACCTCTCATTGGCCGGAACAAAAAGGAAATTAGATCTCAATGAACTGAAGGAATTAAGGATGGAGGCTTATGAAAATTCAATGATAAATAAAGCAAGAGTTCAAGCCTACGAATCTAGGAATATCAAGGTCAAACATTTTGAACCGGGAAAACTTTTGATCTTGTATAGTTCAAAACTTCATTTACACTTGGGAAAGTTAAGGTCTAGATGGTCAGGACCTTTCATAGTGCATCATGTATTCCCCCATGGGGCAGTAGAGATTCTAGATCTCACAAGTGGTTACATTTTCAAGGTCAATGGTCAAAGGTTAAAACTGTTGATTTAATCATTCAATAAATACGAAATAGAGGTTGAGTTAACTGAGCCAACCAATGAACAAGGAAAAAATTGATAGATTTAGGGTCCATATCGGGCTAACGACGTTAAAAAAAGTGATGCATTGGAGGAAACCCATGGTTTTCAAGTTTCCTATCATTTTCTTGTTTTAATAAACTTTATATTTTAAATATGATTAGTTAATCATTTTTATATTTAAAAAAATACTATTGACATGTTCTTCTATTATGAGTATGGATGGGTATGAAAGGGGAGCACTGTATTCATCCGTGTCACGTGGTGTGATCCCTGAGTAATACCTTACCCAGAAAATTAAAAGAAGACAATGTATCATTAGTTTGATTTAAAAAAAAACCACAACATAAAAACAGGAAAAACCATAAAAATCATGATACATTGAATTAAATAAGTTATCGTTTTGTGTTTTTTGTCTAGTTTGTTCTTCTTTTTGTGGTTCAGGTACTATTTTCGGTGATACATGTTCAATCAAGGAGGTGCCTACATCCCCCAAGAGATCAAAGGACTAATTTGGAGCTGTAAGAACTTCAACTTCAACCACCAGGTGATTTCATTCCATGACCCTTAGTTTCAATTTCCTTTTTGATCTTCCATTATCTGCCTCTACTCCTTCTAAATTTTCATTTCTTCAAACACTGGGGACAATGTTATTTTATGTTAGGGGGGAGATAAAATAAAAAAATGATTTCATGTCAAAGAAAAATGAATGATTTGAAAAAACAAAAAATTGCGTAAAAGGATGGAAAAATTCCTTTAACATTGAACATGGTAATACACTTTGCACAATTTGAAACTGAATATCAAATAATTTAGCATGCCCTGATTCTGAATTTAATCCTTGTATAATTTCATGAGCATAGATTTTGGAAACTGTGGTTGTCTAATGTGATATTTCATTGTTTATATTTTCATCGAAAAAAAATCACAATGCATGTCCTTTGGATAGTGGGGTATTAGTTTATGTTCATGGGGTCCCTTAAATAAATAGGTTAGGTTTTATGATCATTTTAGTTTAATATTAGTATTCAAAAAATTAAAAAAAAATTGCGCGTAGAGCAATGAAATGACCTAATGCGTGGCTTTCGGTACTTGGGGATCGTGACTCAGTAGTTGTCTGGCACAAAGATAGTAATTTTATATCTATTTTTGGTAATTTGATATTTTTTTTTGATTTAGTTAACTCGAGATAATGCCCGAGTACGTGGGCTACACTTGGTGCCCTAAGGTCTTTGAGCCTGGGAGTCATCGGCAAAGTCTCGCTACAGGGGTTGACTCTTTTGAGTGCAACTTAAATTACCATCGAAAAATTGCAAAAAGAAAAAAAAATTATACAAAAAAAAATGAATAATCATCATAATATTGAAATGTGATTCCACCTAGAGCTTTAGTAATTTCTCCCTTGAATAAAGATGAACTCCCATGTCTATTTTGATGAACAACACATCCTCATACTAAATTGATATTGGATGAAATATGGAAATAAATTTGAACAATGGAATGGGTTTGGGATTGGGATCTTCTTATGAAACTATCTTGTATTAAAATATTTTGATGGGTTTCATGATTGTTTGGTATAAGGTTTTTTGTTGATCATTGTGTGTTAAAATGTTTTTGGAAAAGGGAATTCGAATTTCATATTGTTGAGATATATTTTTTTCGGGACTAGAAAAACTCAAGTTGGGGGGTGTGATTAGACCCTAAATGAGGATAATATTGATTTTTAATATATAAAATATTCATGTTATTTATTATTCATAAAAACCATTTTAGAGCATTTTACACTTTTAACATCATTTCACATTATGATTGTAATACCTTCTTAAAATGCACTATTATGTGGTACATTTTTGAACATCAATTGAAGTACCCAATGATTAATCTGATTATATATATTTTAATTTGATATTTTTGGAAATTTATCTACACTCCAATATAAACATGTTTCATTCTGGGATCAATGGATAATTCATGGAATAAGATGGTGATTTTTTGTGATGAAAGGAAGCAATTCTAGAGAAGGGAGATTGGACACCCGCCCACTGATGAGATTGTGGGGCCAACCATACCGTCCCAATTAATCCTAAATTTTTTGGTATTATAGAATACATGTATAGGAAAAAATCACTATTCAAGATATAATTCTAATTCTGCCTCAATAGTGTTCATTTAGGCGGTCCAAATTAGAGAAAACTATTTGGGCCAGATTCAACGGCCCAGAAAAACAGCCCATCAATTAAACCATATCTAGAAAACCATAACTCTTTTTTGGCTGATATTTTTCAGGACGTTTGGGGACATATGGATCGTAATTTAAGTCTTCTATGGACCACCCTAATTCGGCCATCTAGAAGGTGTTTCAAGCACGTCTGTTCGGTGCATGAAAGCTGGATGCTTTTTCGGGTCAAGGGTGGAAAAGTCTTTTTTCCACAAACTTTCTACCACACTAGGCCTACCATAATCAAGTGGGATGTTTTTTTACTATTGGAGGCTCGACCCAAGTATTCCAAAATGCCTATTTAAGGCAGTTTTGGTGGAGGAGTTGAGGATCTTTGAGTTTGTTTTCATCTTAATGTTATTCTGCCAATTTCTATTTGTAATGTTCTTCCTTCACATGTAAGTTGTTATAATTCATAATTGTTTATTAATAAAGTTCTTCTTCTCTTATTATTCTATTCATCTCCTTATAACTTTTATACTGTTGTTTCAAGGTGTGAACTTGTTCATACCAAACCCTGTGAGATTATCACACAACGGTGGAGTGATTGTTATTTTATTTTGTTTTTTTACTTCTCCATTTCCTTCCTCATGAGTCTACTTTACGCTTCCATTGAAACCATAGAATAAATGGAGGGAAAAACCATTTATGGTTTGATCCAAGGGAGATTCAATGGGCTGGATTGGATGTTATTTATCACCTCATTAATTTATAATCACTTATTTAATTGAGATTTTTATTTGATGATTCTTAAACTCCATCGTCCTTGTTGAATTTAAGGTCACACACTTCAAGTGATAATACGAAACTTTACCTTGAAGTGATCAAAACATTGATCCTTAATGTGTATAGGTGATTAGTATTAATGGGTGTAGGCATTATACCAGTAAGTGATGATTTTTTTTATCTCCTTAAATGAACCCATCGCAAATATAAGAAATTGAAATCATTAAAAAGGAAATACGTCCAATCCACCCTGAGAGATAACCTAGGATCAACTCATTATTTTAAATTGAATTCACTTAAATCTATTAGATATCTTTCAAACCCATCAAAAATCAATCCATGTTGGCCACTTCATAGCTGAAAACAGTCCATAGAATGTACGTGTCTATAGGTTTCTTCTTAGGTCTCTGTGGATTCGATAACCCAAGCTAAACTACAAGGACCGTCTTACCTTCTTCTCTTGGGTAAATTTGAGCGAGAATCACATGTCAACTGCTCCTATTATGAGGCTAGAAAACTGATGAGTGATGGGTTGTCCTCTCCTCTGCGAGAGTCCATCCTGTGCTGCGAATGCTCCCTTCTCGCCGGTGAAGGTGAACCTGGTCCAGTCGGTGTGTAGACACTACACATTGCGCCTAATACAGTAGATCTGAGCATGGACTATAGATAACCAAACCATGCCCAAGATGATGTCGTAAGACCTCGATGCCTCTACAAGAAGATCCCAGCCGATGCTCTCACCTCCTAGAGTAAGCTGACACTACCATCACCAGTGCGTAATCGTCGTGTCTGCTTCCATAAGAGTCTTTAGCCGTAATGATCGAGCCAACAGCTATGTCAGAATCTCCGAGCTCCGAACAAGTGCACCAGCTATGAAAAAATGACTCGCTCATGTGTCTATAAGAACTGCAGAAAAGGTGGAATAGACACAGATAGTACCTCGAATAATTTTGGGCACGACGTGGTCATAGGCCTCCGCTGCCTGGAGATGTGCCTGTCTCTGCCTGCCAACTCTCTATGGTTGGGGTGGACTTCCTGGTGGTGGTGGTGATAGAGCCTAAAAGCGTCACCCACCACCTGCTGCTTGGCCAGCTCCTATGCCTCGTCCACCTACTCCCTACGGACCACCACAGTCAACCCTCTGCCTCTGCCTAGGTGGTCCCTTAACCATATGTGGCTCCTCTGCATGGCGGGTCGGGCAGTCACGGACCATGTGGCCCTACCCGCCGCCGCATGCGTAGCACTGTCTGCCTCTCGAAAGACTGGCTTCGCGCTGAGTGCCCCGCACCTCTGATCTAGTGTCCTAAGGTCGTCTTCATTAGGGTCTGTTCTTCCTGGACCCATGAGTCATCCGTCAACTTCCTGTTACAGAAGACTCTTCTACTTTCCTTAATGCGGTAGGTCTCGCTGCTGATTCATGCTCAGTAAAGATGCTCTCGATCAGAAGGGCTCACTCTAGTACTCATGCCTGTGTGAAAATGCTGAGGGAGATTAGAGATGCCCGGATCTCCTGCCTTAAACCCAGCTCGAAGGTCCGGGACTAGAAGAATGGGTCCCGTACCATGTTTGTCGAGTAGCACAAGAGATCGGTAAATCCCACCGAGTACTGGGCGACCGTGAAGCTGCCCTGCCGTAGATGAAGAAGCTCCTGGATGTGCACCGCACAGAGGGTGGCTGAGACGAACTCCGAGCGATGGAGGCTCTCAAAGTCCATCCAGAGGAGAGATGACTCATCGCGCACCTGGAGTATCAAGATCCACCATCTGCCTACTGCCGCGTGCAGTAGGCTCGCTGCGAGGATCACCATGAGGTCCGTTGGTGTCCTCACTAGCCTGAAAACTCGTCTAACTGCCTCTAGCCAATCCTCGGCTGCCTGAGGGTCCATATCCCCGCGGAACCTGGGAGGTTGCTGGTGATGAAACTCGTGCAATGCACTAAGGCGACGTGCATCATCAAAGGTTGGGGCTGGAAGCATCGGTGGCTCGGGAGGTAGAGGTACCGTCGGTGCCTCAGCTGTCACAGGGTCCTGTACCGAGGGCTCGTCGCTCGGTGGGCTGTCGTCACGCACAACTCTCGGAACCCTAGATGGCTACCGTCGTGGGGCCATCCTGAAAAGAGACAGGTGTGCCATGGTCAGAACAATATACCTGGTGATCTAACCCAAAGTAATCACAAAGAAAACTTGAAACACACATGCAATCAATGTTTTTGTGTTTTAAGTCGTAAATCGGAAGTCAGGGTCCTGGTGTACAGATACGTCGGCCGCCGCCCCGACAATAGAATCCCTGGACTGATAACCACACCCAATACGCTTAACATTATTTCTTCACATAGAAAAAGATCAGAGTCTAATGTTCTGTGGTAGAACCGAACTCCTTTGATACCAATTTTTCACGACCCATCCCCAGGGCCCATGCCATGACTACCCCAAGCCCGCCTTCCATAGGCCAGTGGGTGGCGAGTAGCACCAAGGCATAATTCCCAAAAAAGGAAAGCATTGCCTTTGTAATGTACACAAACACTATAGAGAAAGAAAGCAGTATAAGTATACACTAAGTGAAAACTGATACAAAAGTGATTGAGGAAAAGTAACTGGGCTAGTATACAAACCCAAACTGAATGTAAAGTACAACTGGAAAGGGAAAACAACAACTGAAAGTAAAGCCGTAGCCTCGAGCCATCCAAAGTAAGTCCCACCTAATGGGTGAGTACAAATAGCCTCCACAGCTCCTCGGGTCCAGCCGTCTGCTCCGAGTACGTCCCGCCTAGTGGTCCACCTCCAAGTACCAACCTTCTCCACAAGCCTCAACCGCGATAAGCGTTGTCCGTCATCTGCATCCAACACAATGTAGTGCAGGCATAGCCCGTGCAGGGGTGAGTATAAGATACTCAATAGGGACCCCGAGACCCCTGAAGGTCTCCCAGAATACACAAAGTATAATCCACATAGGAAGATACAATCATGAAGTAACATCCGTCACAACTTAGGTTTATGCCCATACATATACCTAAGTCATCAATTCTCATTCGGCTCAAATATTTGAGACCAAGTACAACCCAGTCCACACAGTAAAACACAACCCATTTTACATAAGAATGAAAAACGTAATCCACACAGGATATCAAGTCAAACTTATCGAAGATAAGGATTGAAAGTCATGATTCAGTTCGCATAGGTATACTTCTTCGTAAGACGATATATATGATCAGATATAGCCATTAATTCTTCTAAGTCATCGGACCCACATAGGATCGATAGGTACTAACCCCCACAATGACCCACAAAGGATCGATAGGTAACTAACCCCCGCAATGACCCACACAGGATCAGACCCACACAGGATCTGTAGGCGCTAGCCCACACAGGGCCGCTGAGCGCTGACCCACACATGATCGGACCCACACAGGATCGGTAGCACTGTTCCACATAGGATCGCTGAGTGCTGTATTCGTCGTCGTCAAGTCCACGGAGGATTCCTGCACAGTCGTCATCGTCGTCGTAGTCGCAGCCATCTCTAGGGTTCCCGCACAGAACGAGCTCGTTCGTGAGGGTCTGCTCCACGATCTGAGGGGCTGATACATCATTTGACACAGAGTACAGAGTTTATGTATCAAAATATCCATGTCATCAACAGGAACTCAACGTCACAGACGGGGCGTCAATCGGACGCCCAGTTTGAGAGTTATTTGCTTTTTTGTCCCATGGGCGCTGTTGGTTTTTAAGAAAAAACAAACCCGACCGTACTCCAATTGCATTCAAACCTCGAGCGGAGTTAGCCTACAGGTCCGTCTCATATAGAGGAATCCAAGAAAGTAAACAGCACGTCAATCGGACATCCGAAGATCATGTTATAAGAGTTTCCGCTATGAGGGCCTGGTTGGTTTCGTGTTCGAACCAACCCGGCCGAACCCAAAGTACTCCGAAACCTTGAGTGCGATATACCGAAACGACCGTCTCGATCCAAGGATTGCATCGTAGTTTATGGTGTGTCGATCACAGGTCCATAGACATAAATATGGGTAGAAGACTGATGGAGGTTTTGTAATAGGGGTTCGGGCCCGGTCATACCCGACCCGCTACCCTCTCGGTCGACCCGAACCGGGTCGACCCATCCCCGGTCTGGGTCCGGCCCGCTTGAGCGCAGCCCGGCCCGGCCTGGCGGTGCGGTCTGGTGGACCGGCCAGGGCAGCTGGCCCAGCGCACTGGCGCACCGGTGCGCTGGCCAGGGGCTCGGCCGTTCGGTTGAGCGGATGAGGGGGGGGGGGGGCTTCCCCCCTATTTTGTAATAGTAACCCCCATAATGGGGTGCCTCTCGAGCTTGCCGTCGGGGGTTTGTAACCCCCGGCTCATCCACTGACCGGCCTGCCCACACCGGCCGACCGAGTGCTACCGACACAGAACCGGAAAGGCCAGTCCCCCTACTCCGACGACGACGGCCCAGAAACGGCCGCCGGTTCCCCTACTCCGCCGCAGGCTGGAACCAGCCGCTGCCTTGTCCGTCAGGCGCAGCGCAACGGTGCCGCGCCCCTCCATCGCGGCCCCACTTCGACCGCGGTGCTATTGTGGTCCTCCAGTGCGGTGCGATGGATTCACGTATTTGTATTGTCTTCTACGGCGTGGCGTGACGTCGTCACAGATTAGTTAGTTTCCAACGGCACGGTGTGACGACACCGCGCTTCTCTGCCATTCTTTAAAAAATCCTTCCCGGTGCTTCGGCACCGTGTTGCCTATCTCGTGCCGCATCAATATCAATCAACCAAATAAATGGAAGGAGTGTCGGCCATGTTCGTGCGGTCCAACCTCCTCCCGTTATTGCGATAACATGTGGTTTAATTTGGAAGGATGAAACCGACGGAAGTAATCAAGAAATTGAAATGCATAAAACCCATACCTCGTCGAAACGTTGAGTGAGGGTTTGTCGCGGAAATAACCGTCGCAGAAGAAGACGTCACAGAAGAAGAGAGTCGCGTCGCAGGGACGATGTCACGTCGTCGATCTCCGAGGAATCCAGCGTTCTTCGCGTTCTTCGCATTCTTCGTCGAAGAGGAAAAAGTTCTTCATGCTCCTCAACATTTCTCCCAAGACTCACCCAATAAGAAATCAACCAAAATAAAATAAGTTCATCACTTATTTTATTAACATAACTTAAGAATTTGAATTTCAAACATTAAAATTAAACCCACTTAATTAAATAACTTAAGTTATCAAATTAATGGTGAGTTGAAGGAGTTAGAGAATATGAAGGGGTGGGGTACGTGTGGGCCCTACCACCCTTACAACCTCCCATGGGAAGTTGGGTGGTCTCACCCAACTTCCACCCAAAGGTTTTAACCACTTAGAAAATTAAAATTGCAGTTAAATTTTTATTTTAACTTCCACAATTTTTATCAATTTCTCACGTGAAAACGCAACTCCGGAAAAGGTGTTCCTAAGAAATTACCGGTGATGCGGATCCATCGGTGCCCTCCGAATTCTATTCAGAGAATTGGTTCAAAAGTTAAAAATCCCTGCCCGTTCGTTCGCTGAACGTACCCGAGATAAACTTCGGATAGAAATTCTGGGCACACTGGGGCTCAGAATCAAGTACCGTAAAAAACCGCATACTTGTAAAATCCCAAAGAAAATTAAGAAAAAATTTCCATTTAATTTTTTGGGTCTCTATAGATCCAATTATCATCATGTGCGTGTTAGAACATAAGAAATATGTTGCACATCATTTCACTGTAGGTATGGAATTTTGGAGTACTTGGTCAGGCTGTTCTGTCTTATAAACGCACTAGAATGTCTTTATCGAATTAATGAACCAAGTGTTCCATCATTATATTGATTCGTTTTTTGTGGTTTTGGTTGATGATATTATGATGTATTATCATAAATTACATGACCATGACACCCATATTATGATCATATTGAGTAAATTGAGAAAGCGTCAGTTATATTTTAAGATCAAAAAGTGCTACTTCTGGATGGATATGATTCTCATCGTCGGTCACATCATCATGTAGATAAGAGTATCAGTGGTCCTAGAGAAAGTGAGTGGAGAACTTTTCAATGAACAACCAAATAATTTATTTTATATATGAAGTCACTTAGGGATATATGGCTACTTAATACGATTTATATAGTAATTTTCAGGCTTAGAATTGTCGTTGGAGGGATTGAATAAAAAGGGTGTGATGTATATTTGGAGTGTTTTATACGAGACTAACTTCTATGAACTGAAAGGCAGATTGAATTAATCAATGATACTGATTTTTAAAGAGATGGGAATGAGTTACATTATGTACTATGATGAATTAGATTTCGGGATTGGAGTAGTGCTTAGGCTGGGGGAACGATTCCTTACTTGTCTCCGTAGTTGAAGCAACATGATAGGAATTAACCAAAACAATACCTATAGTTAGATATGGTAGATCATGATTTGCGATGTTGGTCAAATTATATGTTTTGGAGACAATTTTGGGGCATGCACAGATGAAAAAATCATCAAGTACATTTTCACTCAGTGTGACCTAAATCTGAGGTTGTGAAGGGGGTGGAATACCATCAACCTTTTGAAATTGAGCATTCCTAATATCATGGAATATGCAATACTATGACTGATTATTTGAGTAGGAGTACATATATATATAGGTTGTGAAGTAGGCCAGCAGAGAGTGGAAGTTTAGGGAATTATTCTCTAAGATGAAAATAGAGGGGCATGAGAGATTGGGATAGATGTTTCTTTCTTATATAGATTTTAACTAAACATTACATGATACAGTGATGATGAGAAAGATATTAAATTATTAGGGCCTATTTCTATGGGATAGCACATCAGGTTAGGACCCTTCTTTTTTTTTGGATAGCTTGCGATGATATGATCTTACATGTACATGGATGTTTTTGGATTCCAATGGATATACATGAGGTGTGGATGTAAGAGTTTCAAACATCAACATGGGAAGTATATCTCGAGGTCACCATCATGTACTATTACATACATATTCAATATCTTTGGCTGAGTATGGAGATATATGTAGTTATAATTATTATTATGTGTTACAGCTGTTTGCAGGTGAACGCAGAACATTTGCGACTGGATGGGCTTTTACAGCAGTTACCTATTCTAGAGTGGAAAGGGGATGATGTTTCAATTAATTTCATGACATGATTACCGAGGTCTCCTAGAGAAAATGATAATGTGTGGGTTGTTGTTGATTTGAGTATGAAGGTCACTCATTTCATACCGATCAAGAATACTTGTAGAGTGGATGATCTTTAATGGTTATATATATAAAAGGTGGTACAACTACACAAGGTTCCACTCTCTATCATTTCAGATAGGGACACCCATTTTACATCTCCTTTCATGCAGCGTTTTTTGATGGTACTGGGTACACATGTGCTTCTATACACTTCATACCACCATTAGACTGAGGGTCAGTTAGAGTGTATGATACAAGTGCTAGAGGAAATGTTTTGAGCGCGTTTCATATATTTTAGAGGCTCTTGGGAGAAACACTTTTTTATGGTTGAATTTACCTAAAATAATAGATAGTAGGGTATGATACAGATGGAAATATACATGCATTTATACGGTAGGCCATACCAATCTCCCTTATACTGGTTGGAGGTTGGTGAGGTAGAATTTCTGGTACTATATCTCATGCAGGGTACTTCTGAGCAGTTTCAGTTGATTCAGATATAAATGGCCACTACCCAGCCTCATCATGTATCATATGAAAAGTACCACATATGACCTCTTGAGTTCCAGTTTACAGATCTAGTTTTCTTGCATATCTCGCCAAGGATAGGACAGAGATGTATCTAGAGATAGGGTATGCTTTCACTGATATATGTCAGGATGATCGAGATTCTAGATGTATTTGGGTTAGTTTCTTACCAATTGCAGTTACCTCAGATTCACCAAGCCATGCATGAATTTGTCCATGTATCTCAATTGTTCCACAAACAATCAGACTCGTGTTATGTATTTCAACCCGAAAAGGATGAGTCATAAATAGGTGTATCTTTTGAGGATCATCCAATTCTAATTGTGGATTGTAGCCAGAAGGTTAATCATGGTTTGTTTCTTCCTTTAGTATGGGTGTTATGGCATCTTGGCCATGTGTAGAATGAGAACTTGTAGAGTGGGGATAATTTATGACCACAATAACTAGAGTTGTTGATGGTTTTTTTCACAAACCATGGAAGGGAAATTTGGGTATGAATTTTTTTTAAGAGGGAGTTTGTAAGGAACTAGTTCTTCCATTAATGAAAGAATTTTCCATATTAAATTTCTACATAACAAAATAATGAAAAAAAGGTAAAGGTATTCTTGAAGGACTATTACATGATGTAACAGGGTGTTACATGTCATGTCCATTCAAGAACACATGGTGTAATTTGAGGACACGTCATATACTTCCCAGTACACACAATGTAATTGTCTATCAAGGATCTATATAGATGCTTTGTGTAGTATGCAGTACACTGATTTTACTAGTAATTTTTTTTCATCAAATCATACAGTAGTTTTATTTTTGATAAAGCATATAGGACTCACACCTTCATTCAACGAACAGTGTGCCTAGGCGATCTAGGAATAGGTTCGCCTCTCTTTTCATTGTCTGATCTCTGATTTGAACATCATCCTTTGCATTGGATTCCCCTCTATTAGGGATCGATATCTCTTCCCCTGTTCTTTATTATATCTACTCCAAAAATAGTTATTGAATATTGAGAATTGAGTCTTGTTTTAAAGATATACTCCATTCTATGTTTAATTAGAGGTTTACGTTAGACGTGGAGAGTATTACTTGTATATGGTAGGTGGGATTGTGCCTATTTCTATTTGTCAAGTTGAATATATGATCTAGAGTACCACACACCCATTATTTTTTCGTCAACTTGAATAATTTTTTTCTATTTCTACTACCTATTGTTTTTGGGTAATTAATTAATGGTTTAACAAACAATTTATCTCTATTTACCTAGATTATGGGCCACCACATGGGTGTGTTTCTTGTGAATGACTGTTTATGGTCATTTGGCCTTGGATGTCTATGAGTCATTCCTTAAATTCCATTCATAGTTTGTTTCCAATGATGTAGATTATATACTAGCCATGTAATAGATTAATTTACATGTGTTGTTTGTGAGATGAATTAACCATGTTAGTTATTTATATTAATTCCCTGAAGGTGTATAGTTCACACTAGTTTATTCTTATATAAAATGCTAAAGTGGTAAATAGAAATTGTTGAGCCATAGCCTCAGGTTAAAAGTAATGGTCAGCCTCATATGAATATTACACCTTATACATTCATATAACCATGGCCTCAGTTAAAAGACCATGGATGGGCTCAAAGATGGTATTATCATCACAAGTCAACAATGAGCCCGAAATGTAGTGGTTGAGCTCATGTAGACTTTTTTGAATGCCAAGAGGACCTTGAATCCATTGATGGATAAAAAGGACTTGAACGATTGGAAGATATGTATATTTCATGAGTTGACATCTAGTTATAATTTAATATTATAATGGAATGACTTATGATGCATCTCTAAATCCAATGTAGATGTCTGGATTCAATGTTCCCTTACACATGATTCGATGGTTTTTTGAGAAATTTGTTTTTCATACATTATAAAGGGATCTTAGGGCTTGTTAAGAACTGAATACTTTTATAATTCAATGTAAATAAATTTTAAATGAACATGGAATGAATATATATAATAACCAGTGTTGTAGGACTATTCACTATTGAGTAATTCCCTATTTATATCATTTATTACTGCACATTGTCTACTATATATTCACTGATATATCAACACAAATATTTGATGGTTACCTTCTGGGATTTTGTCTCACACCCTATGGGGTGATGATTTTGGGACAAAAATGATTAGATTTTTTTAGGTGTCGATAAGGGAAGAGAAAATTTTATAGATACATGATAAACAATTTACGGGAAGTTGAGAATGGAACCTGGTTGAGGATTGTGATGCTTCTATTTTTTGTTTTTTATCTCGTAATTTTTGTTCAAGTATTTCTTATTACTATAGTGTATCCGATTTTTGATGTTTTTATAGATCATGTGATTAGATCATCATCCATTGTATGTAATGACATCTGGTTTTTTGTTATTATTCTAATGTAGTTCATTTCTGTTATGTTATTATTGCTTCATATTTTGAATTTTTATTGATTCTACTATATTTCACTCTGCCAATGAATTCATAGTTTCCCCACTATCACACCTAGGCACTCACAGCTAGTCATAAGGCAGTGGCCTTTAGGGATATGCAGATGAGGTCATGTGGCCACGTGAGTTTGGGGGACCTTAATGTAGAATCAATATCATGAAGGTTACACAAATATAGTAGTGGTGGTAGGGATGTCTTTAATTTTATTCTAATAAAGAATATCTAAAACATCCTTATCTATCTGAAGAGGTAACTAATTTTTTTATATCCATATGTCATATAAATTTGTTAAAAGATTTGGGAAAAACATTATATGTAATTAGAGATAACCTACGATCCAACACAACTTTCTATTCTCAATGGACCATACAGGTACACTGAGAGGGGGTGACTGAGAATATAAATGTTTTTATTAAGTAATACTAACAAAAAAAATTTACAACATTTTTAATTAATTGAATGTTTTCCATCATTTATTTATTATCAATCATGGATATAATCCCGAAATTCTAACTGAGGGATGAAATGAGAATAATGAAATGGAAACAAAACATATTTATGTTTACATGGATTGTACCCATTGTAATGAACATACACATTTCAATATCCAATTATTATCTAAAGTTGTAAATTTAAAAAATTCTCATACGGGTTAAATTTAGGTAATTTACAATTCTATACACAGGATAGCATATCATCCTTAATTATATTAAAACATTTTCACACATGTTTTTAAAATATATCTTGAAAATATTATTCTATATTTGGGGTAGGAATGTGGAAATTTTTATACTGGAACCACCAATATTTAATGGTTTTTAACAAATTATATGGATATATCTATATCTACAATATTATCTACTTATATTTTATTAAGTATTCACATTATACTATCATTTCATTTATTAAACTACGTTCTGAGATCTTAATTGATTGAACATTTATTTCCAATTCATTTTTATTTTATACAAGACAATCATCTTGCTTTTTTTCTCCATTAAAAGAATAATTTCCAAAGCTCCCACATTGAAGTAGTTCAACATCAATAAGTTTTGTAGGTTTTTCCATCATGTTTACATTTCTTACTATATTCTTAATCACTAAAATAAGAGTTCTATTCCGTGTTTCAAAAAATGAAATTTATATTATTCTATGCTTTTTAGACCAATAGATCTTCTAGAATATTTATCATCAACTACTCACTCTATTTCATAATTCTTAATAATATCATAATTTCCCTAAATTACAATTATCCATTATTTACTATAATTTTTACCTTTTATATAGTCGTTGATACTTTGCAAAATATGTGTAACATAAATGATTCAATTTTAAAATCCAAAAAAAACATGTCCAATCAAGCATCATCAATATTAATAGATGATTTTGGTATTTTTACATTATCAAAAAATCTTAAAAACATGGGCTAAATTATCTTCAGATTATCTGAATATTTTAAATTATATCATGAATATACCTTTGTGAATTTATCATTTTGAATTCCCATGTTATTATCATTACATTTATTATGATTTATCATTATTTAAAATTCCTTTTGTATAATTCTATGTTATATTTTTCTATGACTTCACTTCACCTCCTTTTCTAGATCTTCAACGATCTCATTACATCAATGACTATATTTCATCAAAGAAACATTATCATTATTCATGTTTCTAAAATTAAATGAATCTATTTCACCTGAGTTATTTTTAAACAATTTCGAAATGTTTTAATTCCACTTTTGTGTTGATTATATAATTTTTCCACCAAACATAGATTTCAGATTCAATGAATATTATAACATTTGATTTCAGGTTTTTTTATTATTTTAACATTCAAGAAAATTGGATGCCAGACATGCTATTTTTCTCAACCATTGATAATTTGAACTTCTAAAAAAATAACTAATCTACATCATAACAACTGGATCAACCATTATTGTTTTTGATATTTTATTCTTATCATAATATAAAGTCATCTACATGATTAAATTCCCCAAACATATAAACCATCTACTTTTGGACTTTGATTACATTGAAAATCCATTTTTCAATCTACCTCATATACATTCTCCTTAGGCTAAAAATCATCTTAAAATTAAAAAATATATAATTATATCACCCATTAATTACAAAAAAATAACATCAATAATTTCTATCAATCACCTTTCATTGAAATATAGTTTTAATACTAGTATATTCTCAACTAACTATTATTCATTTTCCACTGAATAAACATGTCATGATTATTATAAAATATATATTCCATAATATCCCACAATGAGTCTCTACTCCTATAGTATTATTTGAAATAATTTAACTATTATTTAATAGAATTATATTCACATGTTCTTCTATATGTTTCATGTGTATTCATGTTTTATAATTTTTAGGGGTAGCCAATCTTACCTTAAGGCGTAACCATATTGACTAGTTCAACGATTCAATGTGATTCATACACTAATTAAATTTTTAGGATCACCATGAATTCTAGATCTTTAATATGCACATTAGATTTTCTTTCAAGGACCTTTTTCTAGAAGATCATCACAAATTCTGAGAAGACCACCAATCATAAAACCATCAAAATTATTAGATTCAGATATTCAATATCCCAATTAGATAGATCTTTAATATCCACTTAATTATAAATTTTTTTGAGACATTAATTTTTAAAGATTCATAATTTCTATTATATCCAGAAACTATCAGTTCCATAATCCCCACACATTAAGGGTACTTTTCAGATGGAATAGGCTTGATAATTGTATCCTTTATAAATAAATTGATCTGACTATAATATTCTCCCACATAATTACAGTTAAAGAATCCATCCAATATAATGATAGTCCACTTGGAATATCTCCCATTACAATATATGATTGTACTCAACTAATATATGGGGTTCATGCATCCAATGGTTCCACCTTCCAAAGTATGATCATTTAGTGAACATAGTTATGGAATACCTATATGTAATTTCAATTATTTTTTATTTTAATATCATTAACTCAAATATATAATTATTATTTATAAAAAAAAATTAATTCATTATTATCACAATCAAATGGGGTAATTAGATCACAAAGATAATTATGGTTTAAAAATAAGGCAACACAAAAATTACATTATATAAATATCACTTATTAGTAGTTGAATATTCATTAAATATATTCACAATGCATGCCAGAATCATTTAGGTTTAATGAGTTTAAAAACATTTATACATACAAAAATAGTATATAATAGATATATCAAACATCATACTTTGTTCCTCCAAACAAAAACCATTTCTAGACATTTCATACACACAATATTTCATTATATCCCTTGGAAAAGGAAACCTAATTAATAGTGGATATAGATTCTTAGTAATGGTAAAAGAAGGATATATCAATGATTATATGAGGAAAAAATGGTAATATGAGATTGGGAACATGATATGAAAATTTTAAAATCATATCTAGAAAATAACGTACCATAAAAATGAGTCACGATATGAATCATGAATTTTTATAAGACTTAAATCATAAGAAAATAAATGAAAATGATCCATGAGAGAAAAAAATTTAGATAACTTCATATAAAAATTGAGTTTCATAAAGTTTATAATAATCATAATAAAAGTAATATTATATCAAGATTATATACAAATACATTTGTAACATGTTATGCTAGGGACATCTACATGAGTTCTTATTTCAGAATTAGGATAACATCTTGTATATTATTTTTTGGGATTTGTATAACCTACCATGTACCCACTTTTGGGGATTGTATAACCGCTAATGTTTCCTTTTATTTAATCAAATAATTATAATTACCCAATTAATTTTATGTCTATAATGGATCAAGATATCATATAATCATAATCAGTTAATATATATATACCAGAATATTATGAAAAAATAATCGCTTAACTAATAAAAAAGATAATGGGTTTAATAAATATTATTATTCATAATATCATATTGGATATATAATGATTATGGATGTTATCATCATATTATGTCCATATATATGTATAATTAACATAAATTGATGTTATCATTAAAAAATTTTATTTATAAGAACAATAAATCATTTCATGAGAAAAATAAGATTGACATTTTGAAAAACATATTTAAAATATAATATATTATAAAATATTATGTATATGAATTTAATTTTATTTGAATAAAAGAAAATTGTAATGGAATATTAAATTTTTTTATCGATCATGATTGTGGGAAATTTTATTCATGTCATGTGCAGTAAAACAAAGATTCCTTTCTAAATTAGGTAAAAATTGAAAAGTACCTCATTCTGAAAATACAAGATGATTTTTATATATATATATTTTTTAAAAAAATACTCAATTGGTAAAAATAAATTTAAATACTAATTTAAGAAGAATTATACATGGAAGAAAATTTATTTCAGATGTAATAGTGAAATAAGGTCAATTTATCGTAAAAACATTTTTTTTCTTATCTTGTGCCTTTATTTGTATGAAAATAAATTGAAATTGAGTATTATCTAGAAAAAACCCATAAAATAATGAAATATATAGTATTTTATAAAGATATATATAATTTATTCTCAAAAAATTTAAGTATAAAGTATCCCTATCAAAATGTGTTTTTAATGTAAAACCTTTTCTAATTTGGTATCTTTTGATTTATAAACCCATTGAAATAAATAAAATAAATGAAATATTAAATACCATGAAAAATAATATTCATGACCCATCAAATAAAAAATTATTTATTTATACCTAATAAAATTTGATAGGTTTATAACATAACTAATGTCTCAATGATGATAGTTTGAGATGGTAAATACTTACCAATTTGGTAATATTAGAATGAAATCTCCTTCGATGAAATAATTTCAATTTTAACATTAAATAAAATTAATGAATAATAATAAATTTTATTACATTTAAATTTATTATTATATACACCTCAATAACCTTAATAATTTTATAACATCAAAAAATTATCAATGAAACTAAATTGAGATGAATACCAATTAACTTAAGTTCCAATGTCATCATTAGCTCTCTATTTTATTTTATAATAATTAAAATTTATTATATTTATATTAAATAACCATTTTAATATTACAATATAATATATGATCAATTTATTTCATTTCTATAAACATTTATAAATAATTTCTGATAAAATTTTAATTTTTTATGTTATAGATATTTTTTTTCATGAAATATTCATATATTCAATTTTGGTCCTCATACATTGATCATGGTAAAATCAACTTAATAATGTTATTAAAGAAAATAAATATCTCATTTTTTTATTACATACATATTTTCGGTCATCCATAAAATGTATACATATACAAATGTATAATACTTTTATATTGAGATGGTATCTTCAACATATGAAAGAACACTATATTCATTTCACTACAAAAATAAGGAAAAAATTGTTAATAATATATTATAATTAGAGAACCAAAATTATAAATAAAAAATAACACATTAATATTTAATCCATCAAAATAATCTTGCTTCAATAATGGTTATGGGAAATGATTTATATCTCTAAGTTGAGGCAGTAGTCAACACTTATGCACTAGAAATTATATCATTTATCATTTCATAGAAAATTAGAAGGAAAATGGTCTGAAAATAATCAAATAAAATTGTATTTTTTGACAATTAATTTATTAAAATATTTTAAATAAATTTTCTTTAAAAATAGGTATAAGAATAAATAAATTGAAAGTGATAAGATAAGATGATTACTTTCTATTTAGTATTCTTCATTTAGATTACATCTTAATAAACATCGGATTAATGTTTTATGTGTAATATAATCTAAAATATACTGATAGGAAATGTTATAATATATTTTTAAATGTTTTGGTCATCATATGTTACTCAAGAAGGTTAAAGGAGGAGAGGCTATGGGGTGTCCCATTAAAAGGGAGGGAGAAGACAATCTTATTATTTTTCAACAGAATATGATTTTATCAAGTCATATTCAGTAAAAAAATATACAATGATAGATAATATTTAATAATAAAGTGCTATGAGTCAACATAAATTCCTACAATATGTATGAAAATGAAACATTTCGGAATTATCGCATAAATTTAAACTAGGTTAACAAAATTTTCTCTTTGTCATGGTGAAAAATTATTACAGTTTTTACGATTCATTATGACCAAATAAATATGTTGGCATTATTAAATAATATAAATTATTTTGATGAAAAATACAAAATACACTTTAAGAAATTAAATTTCTAAAATTAATGGAATTTAAATTTTGATACGATCATAAAGCAAGAAAACTATATTAGAAAAATGAAATTTTTTAAGTATATAACATAATAGTCATCCATTAAATACTTTATAAAAACCATAAAATAAATGATCACGTAATTTATTAAATATATAATATATATGTTTCATTAAAAAATTAATAAATAAATAATATTTTATCTCATTAATAAAAACATATTGCAATCATAAAAGTAGTTTTTTTATAAAAATGTGTTTTTAGGCAAAAAGTTAACTTCTACCAAAAAATATTATAATATTTATTTGTATTTAAATAATTATAATATATAAAATTAAATTATACTGACGATAAATTAATATAAATTAATAACATAATGGTACATTTATATTAAAATAAAAAAAATTAAGATAAAATTGTATTTTCATTATTTAATGGAAACTAAATATTCTCCAAACATTATAAAAATTCAACCATAAGAAAATTTTGACATGATTATTTAAAAAACTATTTATGTTTAATCAATAAATATTTCTATCAATTTTAATAATAACTATAAAATAGTTTCAAAAAAATAAATAAATTCCATTTGATTGGGAACATTATTTTTGGATCATAAAATAGATTTAAAAGATAATTGATATCATATTGATTAAGATATAATCAATGAATTTATATTGACTAATAATATTATAAATATATTTTGTAATGGTGTTATTAATATCCATATTATAAAATTTAATATATTGGTTATAACTTAAAAAAATTAAATAATAGTATTTTAATAGGATATCAATGTTCTATTAATAAATGATGTTCTCTATTAAGTAATATAGTGAGTTTATAATTATTTCATACCAAATTTACTTGGTGTTACATCCCCCCATAGAAATATATTATCTCATAACAATTTTATCTTCTTCATACATGTTAAGGTATTCTAAAATAATTTTATTTTAAACCCACAACAAATAATGATATAATGATACATCCATTGAAAATTAAAAGTTATAATCCTAATTGTTTCATTAAATAATAGATATTCAAGTTCCCATGTAAGGATTACATCATCGAGATGTGAAAATATTGACATGAATAAAAAAGATAATTCGAAACAAATAATATATAATGATTAATTATGTATTCAAATGGAATTTAATTACCATAAAATTATAAATCAACGAGGATAAACGACTATAATTTCTTCATAAATAATTTTATACAGAAAAAATTTTCATTTTCAAGATCTTAATCCTGTATTTTAGGGATTCTTTTACATTCAAGATTGATCAAATGAACAAATATACTTCTTTTATTTAAATTTCACAAAATATTTTTCTCCTTTATTTGTTATTTGATCAAATTTTTACATTAATATCTTCATGTACTTTATTATGTAAATATTCAAAATAAATATTCATGATCGAAGCACTAAAATTTAATTTTCTAATATAGAAATATCAATAAAATAATTAATAGTAGTTCCTTATATCTCAATATATTTACCCAAACAGAAATGTTTTCAAAATTTTAACAAATATGGATGAATAAACATATAATTAAATAATATATTTATGTCTAAAAGAAAATAAAAACATTGAAATATTATCTCAACCATTCAATAAATAGAAAACCCAAAAATTATTCAAAAATATTTTTCAGAAAATTCAAATCCCAAAAAATAATCATAATTATATACTCACTTTTTTTATTCTAATATCAACATTAACATGTATCCCCTAATAATATCATGTATCTCAAAATATCACACACAAAACACATGAATTCTATAAACATATTATCTTTTAAAACATTCTAATCATTTCCAATAAAACATGAATCACTATAAAACACCAATTTAAAGATAAATGATTCAAAAAATCAATTCTAACCATATTTCAAAATTAAATCCATGACAACCCAATCTATTATGAAAATATTAAATTGAATTAATCATCATCAATGGTAACATAAATAACTTTTTCATAAAATTAATAATCAATTTCAAGGTTATAAATACTATTATATTTTATTTATCAACATCAAAAATCTATTTATTATTAATAAACAATATCATGACAACATCAAAAAATATAACACATTATATATCCCTTAATCATGTGTTTTCTTTAAAATATTACCTTTCCAATAACTCGCATTTCTATGTTATCTTTTCCACTCAACAAATACTTCAAAATTATTAAAGAAACATTACTGAATAAAAATCCTTTGATGTAACATGATTCTAATAATCAGAATATCATTTCTAAAACCCGTATAATAAATATATATATTTATTGAAGAAAAATTTATAAAAAATAAAATAATTCTTATGTAATGATATATATATATATAGAATGTCACAATATTTGGTTAGGTGTTAGCCTTTGGATTGTGAAATTAACTTAGATAATTCTCAATTCCCTCACACATAATATATTGAACAATAAATCATACCTTAGGATGAAATTTATTTCCCTTCCTCAAAAGATTAATTTTTTCTAAATAATTACATTCCTTATATCCTTATTTTTAAAATAATTAAAATCTTCTCATTCCTTTGATGTATTTTACATGTGTCTCCTTCCCATATACTGGACATGTCAGAAACTAAATATTCTTCCTTCCATGGTATTTATCAACTAAAATACAATAAAATATCATATTCCTTTGTTAGGTTTTTTAAGAACATCATGGTATATAAGGTTGTGAATGATATATTGAGATACCTATTTAGGAATGATCGTATGAATTCACATTCTAAATCCCAATTAATATGGCTTCTCTGGAATAAAAGTATTGCATAGTTCATCACATGAAACATTACAAACTACTCCACTCATTTCGAGACATAGATTAAAACTAGAAATCATAGTGTATTAAATAATAATCATATCTAAACCCCATATAATCCTAAAAATCACCAAAATTATTTCTAAATCATAAAAAACTATATTCAATGTATAAAAAAATTAGTTTAGCCTAGGGCATAGTGTTCATTTACTATTAAAATAAATCATTTTGTAATATAAAAATTTTATTTATCCCAAGATAATCTCATAAAAGTGTTTAGTTAGGATTATAGTCATAATTGAACTCATCATGCTTTGGAGTAAATCTATTTAATACATAATTTGACACATTTATAGTGATTAAATTTAATTGATTCTGTAGAATAACTACATCCAGATTATAATATCAAAATATGAATTTACTTCAAATTAAAAAAAATAATATTGAAAAATGTTTTAAGACATGACCCAATACATTGAATAATCTATAGAGTATTCAACAACTTATTCAAATCATAATATATAAATATTAACTATAGGATTATGTGATACTAACTAAGACAATCCAAACTTTATGTTGAAATATATTACATTTTATTAGCTGACAATCATTATATATCATTATGATCATGTTTTTAATCATTTATGTTTAGTGTCTTTATATACATAGATACAAAAAAACTAGTACATAAATGATATAAATCATGTCTTACAAATTATTTCTCAACTACCACCCTAATTTTTCATATCATACATAAAACCATATACATATCCTATGAAAAGGTAATTATAATAAAGGGTGATATCATTTTATTAGAAATTAGAAACATATTAGATATCAATTATCATTCAATATTATCATGATCATACCGTAATGGTAACTAGATCATAACATACGAATACCATGACTAATAAACATAGATCATAAACATGATTCAAGACATAAACCTCAGTAGTACATTATACTAGAATAATAATGGAAAAAAAGAACATAACCATGGAAATCAAAATAATGATATAAGTTTATATCATTATATAAGGTCATAATGTGTGGAATAATCATAATCATAGAAAACTTTTTTTCGAACGTTCCTCTAAAAAATTTATCAAATGTGAGTATGGGGATAACATTTTGTTTACCAACAGTGGGCATGGGATATCCACATGTGTTCTTTATTTTGTTCTTTGGATAACCTCCCATGTACAATTTTTTGGCTTCTAATATCACACTATATACCCTTAAATTTAATAAAACCTTAACAATTACCCAATACATTTGAGGTCTATAAAAATCACCATTATAAAATAAACAAAATCATTCATACGTATTCCAAAAGATCATAAAAATATTTATAACATAAATCTCATAATAAAATCTATTTTCATCAATATTTAATAATCATAACAATAACCCATTGAGATAATGAATATGGATAGTATTGTAGGATCATATCCCCATTCAATCAAAAATATCTTCAAAGAGTGCATGCATAGATTAACTGGCCATTAAAATATCATTTAATACTTTATTGAGGAAAATAACATTTTCATTTGGAAATAAAATGTTTAAAATCTAAAAATTTCTGAAATATGGATGAAAAAATATTATTTAATAAAAATTAAATGTTAAATGTGAGATTCAAATTATTGTGTTGTAATTATGCTGGTAAATTTTGTTCTATGTATATAGGTTAAAAAAAATATTCCCCTCCCATATTCATTAAAAAGTCAAAAGGAACATAATCTGAAAATAATGAGAAGATAAACTATAAAAGTTTTTTTTAAAAAATAATCATTTTTAATATTAAATTATTATTTAAATTATATATATTTATATAATTCATGTAAACATTACTGTAAACATGTATAGTGATGAAATGGGTTTCTGGCAGAAGAAACTATTATTTTTTGCACATAATGTTTATTTTGGTCCCATGAGTACATTGGGGAATTTTAATGGTAATGATGTATTAAATATAAATAACAATAGTATAATAAAATAATAATAATTTTTGAGATAGATAATATATTTTCATAATTTTGAATTTAACCATAAATAATCCCAATACAAATGAAATTGTAACGTGGACCTTTACTGCTTTGGAATATTTTTATTAACAAAACCCAGGAATAAATAATTTCAAATTAATAATGAAATAAATTTAAAATAATAACATTCATGATAAAAAAATATCAATGGGGTAGTTTATAATCCTTATGAAATATGATATTTGTATATTGTAACATTTTTTCCAAAGAAGATAGTTTGATATGGTAAATCCTTACCAGTTTTAGTAAATTTAGAATCAAATCCTCTTAAATAAAATAATTTTAATTTTAATTTTTAATAAAATAATTTAAGAAACAAACGTAATATTATATTTAAATGGATCAATATATACACATTATTAACATAAATAGGTTGATAAGATCAGACATGTCTCAATAAAATTAAATTGAGATGAAAAACACATACATCAAGTTTCCAATTCATCTTATTTTTTCTTACCTGCCATATAATTAATCTAAATTTATTTTAAATATATAAAATAATAATTTATATCTTTATAATATAATATAATATCCATTTATAACACTTTGATACCAATTTATTAATAAATTCTTAACAAATTAAATGTTTGCATGTGTTAATATTTTTTTCATGAATGTTTCAGTTCAATAGCTTTGGAACTTATACTTTTATTATTTTTACATAATATAAATACATTTAATAATGATATAAATATAACATATATTCAATATATAAATATTTAGGGTCATCTAAAAATTTAAATATGAAATAATAAATTACATCATTCATGGAAATAGTTGTCTGTACATACACTTGATCATTATTTTAGTTTTCAAATAAATGTTAAATAAATATAAAATTTATTTTAACAAAAAAATCATAATAATATAATAAATATAATATTTAACAAATAAATCTATCATAATATCCAATCATAATGGAAGGTTGTGTAAAATTAACTAGATCCTTATGTGATGGCGGTAGTCCACATACACACTGGACAGAAACATTCATTTCCCATTTCATTAAAAAGAGGTATCACAATAGCTATTATATAAACACAATAAAATTTAAGTATATTTAGGATACTTAATTTATTATTATAAAATAAATACTAAATATTTAAAATAGGTAAAAATATAAATAAATAAAATTAGGTTTGGTAGGATGAGTACCTCTTCTTCTATTGACCATTTTAAATTTATTTTAAGGAAAAATTGAATTTTATTTTTATAATATTATGGCATGTAATTTTGGGATACATATTTTTAGAATATAATTGAGTTGTTTTTTCTTAATATAGGATGCTTAAGAATGAATAAAAATTAGAGGAAATAAAGTGCCCTTTTATAAAGGACTGAGGGGAAACATAGAGAGTTTTTCAAAATATCCATATATTTTTATGTCATTTTCATAGATGGTGTCATATAAAATTTAAATTAATATATTAAGGTTATAGTGGAATAAATAAATTCAAAAAATTAGTATTATGAATATAAATTTTCACATTATCACATATTTTTAAACTAGGCTAACACAATTTTCCATTTTATATTGGAGACAAAATTTTTATTATATTTACTCTTTATTAACACCAAAGATTTAGTTGATCATATTTAATCATATTAATTATTTTTGTGGGAAATTAGTAAAATATTTATCAAAATCAGTTTCTAAATGTGGAATAATTTAATTTCAAATAATCATGTAAAATGTAAGAAAACTCACTTTAGAAAAAATCATTTTTAAGCATAAAACAAAATTTATTTCCATTCATTACCATGGAAAAATCCATAAAAAGAATTTTGAATTATTTTTTTGAATATATATTATATTAAAATTTGTAAAATGCTCAATAAATAGTTATTAATTTAATTTATTTATATTTAAACAAATTTCCCACATAATTTTTTTTAGAAAATTTTGTTTTTAAGCATAAATTTAAACTTATTCCAAAATCAAGTATAATAATGATTTCTGTGAAAATAATTATATTATTTATAATAAAAGATAACTAATCTAACTTTAATATTAAATTTAAAACATAATGGTACTTATATTGTAAAATAAATTATGGTTTTACAAAAAATGAAAATTTTAACTGTTTAATAGAAAATAAATATTTTTGAAGATTACAAAAATATAAAATTATGTGAATTCTTATATGATGACTTAAGAAATTATATTATTTTATTAATTTAATTTTGAAAATGTTAAAAAAATTATAATAATCTCTCAAATAAATAAATTTAATCCATTTTATAATGAATAATATTTATTTAAGTATTTCATGACATTAATAAAATTTGAGTGAATATTTATGATTTAAAAATAAAAAATTATGGAGTTAGAAAATTATAAATATATATCATTATGATGTGGCTAATATTCACACATACTAATTCAAAAACTCAGTTATAATGATGAAATGTAAATAATAAATTTTATATATAATATCACATTTAAGTTAATCCTCGATGTTCAATGTTAATAATGTTATTGAACTTATTATTATTTTAAACTAAACATTTTAGGTTGTTAAAATAACCCATGTAAAAAATAAATATTTCTAATTTCAAACATATACGGAAAAAAATACACTTCTGATAAATGTTGTCTTCATCCACTATGAATATAGTATAATGTTGGACTACTGGTGGTGTATCAATTTATTCCACCTTATTTCCTTGAATAATATCACAAAATATTCATATGATAATTATCCTAGAACACTTATTCCTCAATTAAACCTTTCCAATGAATGATAATTATTCCTCCACTGTTATAGTTGAGGTCTATAATTCCTTCATTATCTCAAACATTCCTATGTAGTTCTGGAATAATTATTTCATTCCTTCGATTTAAAATAAAATATTACTTTAATTTAAGTATCACAAGGACCTTATAACTTGTAATATATATCATTTTCATGGGCTTATATGTTCAAAAATTATTCCTATAAAATAATAGTCCATATTTTAAATATTGATTCCTCAATTACTATTGGTCATAATATTTTTCATTCTAACTCCCATGATTCTGAATTTTCAATTCACCACTATATCTTTAAAATCAAAATTTTATATATTGTGAAATTATTTATCATAATATATTACAATTAATTTAACCATGAATGATGTTATTCATGGTGTGATATGATCACTTGTTCTGTGATTTTATATTCATAATGTCTATATAGATTCACCTTTTATATCCCCTGTATACTAACAATATAATATTATTTCAAAATTGACTGGGATTTTTTAGAGAATTTATACTGTTATACATAATTATTTATTATTAATAAATTATATTTTAAACTTCTATAGGTCTATATTCTAAAAATATGGTTATGTAAATCACTCTTACTGAACGAAACCTACAAGGTGTTGTAAACGACCATTATGATATTTTTTCATGTGCAATGATCCGTACATTGATAAAATGACTGATAAATATCCTTAAACTATATTTAATGAATGTAATGAATGGAATTCCATTATTATATAATTTTTCTTATGCTAATCATCAATGAACCTTACATTTATTCTAGTGACCAATATATAAATATCTTTTTTCATAAAAAATATCCAAATTGAAATCGATGAATATTCCAAATGATTCAATAAATCATCATTTTAGAAGTGAATTTATTAAAAACATTCCTTATTTTATACCTTTAATAACATTTATAAACAATACAATTTTCTATCATGTAGCACAAAATAAAAATGTTTCCTTTACATAATTCATGAATGGATCCTATTGAGTATTAGATAAAAAATTTTTTTTGACCATAATGATTCATATGGTGTCCACAAAAAAATTTTGGAGTATGAATTACAAAAATTCAAAGTTTCTTATAAGAAGAGTTTTATTCTAGAAATAAAAAAAACTAGTTTCTTCTTCCTTGATATAGATTTATAAATAATTTTTCAACTATTATGTAGTACCCATCAGTTACTTTTCCAATCAACACAATGGAAAAATAATCCCATTTAGAGTTTTTCAAATTATTTTAACAACTCAAAATCTGAAATTATAATAATTTAATTATTATCATATTGTGATAAATGAGTTGTAGTGATAAAAAGTAATAATTCTATGATTTTTTTAAATTTCTCATGTATGATGAATTAGTAAATTGAAATATTGTAATTTTAGCGTTTCAATAGGGTGAAATATTATAGATTAAAATGTAAGTATGAAGAAGAATGTGGAAACGAATTATTTATGATTCTATAAAAGAAGATCATTGTTAAGTGATTATTCTTTTTATATCAAATAAAAGTTGATTCCATTCCAAATTCAATGTATAATTTGAATCTGTTATAGATCATCTTACCTTTTTATATGAAAAATGAAGAAGTGCATGGGTTATAAATTTAGTGATATCATTTAATATTATTTATATGGGTATATTGTTTAATTTTAAAAAAATACAAATTATTTATGTTTTTCACATAATAATTTTCAACTTTTCTGTTTAGTTTTTTATATTTGGATAGTTATTTATTATTTAAATATTACATTATAGTACTTTTTTTTGATTCTCAGAATAGTTAAAATCATACATCCTCCAATCATAACATCACCAATGGAGGGGGAGATTATTATTTTTATAAAAACAATAATTACCTATTCACATGATGAATCGATAATATGGAATAATATCCATTGTGAGTCAACTTGGGATGGTGTTTAAGGGGATCTTGAATTGGCTTCAAGTGTATCGGCTCTGCATGGATAGTGATCCGCTTCATGGGAAAGCATCATGGTTTCCTTAATATGGCTCGCGGCCTGCGCTAAGGGGACCCCCTTTACCGAGTATTTTCATCATGGCACATGATGTACTCAGCTGGCCCTTTAATAGGAGAATAAGCACCACGACCATTTCTCTCTATTGGTTGAGGCATAGACAGAACTATATCTCACACATAATGTTCTCCAATGACACACTTATATTTATAAATGCATCCAAACGGTCTTTCTGGGGCTTAAATATGAACTTGGAAGACTACTGCCCCTGGAGTGGCCAATGTATCAACTGGAACAAGAGCACCTTTTTTATCATGAGTCTATTCCCAGAATCCTGGAGTAAATCCCTTATAAACCGGTTGAACATTAACCAGAGCACTTTTTCGATGACCAATATTGGTGTCCTCGTGTCACCGGGAAGGCCGCGGGTCCAGCATTTCAACCACATTGTATCTCAAATTTCTGGTCATGTCACCAACTGGAATGAAAGTTCCTTTCCTTCGGAGGTAGGATCATGCTGTTTAATAGCATCCTCTCTTCAATTCATGTACACGCCCTCTCTGCAGTTAAGGTTCCCAAGGGTGTTCTCGGAAGCATCGACAACGTGTTGGTCTATTTTATCTGGGATGCACATTTAGTTGGAAAGCATCATTGGGATTCATAGGAGATACTCTCTAAGCTGGTTGAGGATAGAGGCATCAACGTGAGGAGCATCATGGATACCCTGCATGCCAAACATGCTATGCTTTCCTGGGATGTGATTAAGGTTCGGCCACAATGGGGCAGGTTCATTGATGTAGAGCAAAGTGAGGTGTACCAGGCTAGACATGCAACCTCTGTCTGTCATGCCATCACTCCTTTTATTGAATCTTCTATTCCGCAATCTAGATGGATATTAGGAAGAGGGGATATTTCTTTATTCCACAATAACTATTTGGCTTCACATCATGGCCTCCCAGGCTGTCCTGTTACCGACATTTCCTTCTACCAGGATTGGATGTATCCTACTTTTTCTACGGATTTTCTGAATATAGAGCAGCATTATTTCTTAGACCTTATTAGTATCAACAATGAGCAGGACAATTGTGTCTTCACCGCTTCAAGATTGGGTTCTTTTTCAATGAAGGAGTTATGTAGGGTCTACACAACATCGGTCCTGAAAGATTCATGCGGAGGAACCCTTTGGTGAAATGAAATCCAGGAAAAATACAACTTTTATTGTTTGGTGGATCCGAAACAGAGAAATTTCCACTGTTCAAAATGTGAAGTGGATGGGAGTCCATTTGGATTCACGCTGCTACAGTTTTGGAGCGATCATAGAAGAAAATATGGATCATCATTTCTTCTTGGGTGACTAGGTTATTTCCATCTGGTCGGCCATTTGTGAGATTACGGGTTATGTTGTAAGAGACCAGGCGTATGCCCCCTTCCTTGATTGTTGGTTACACGGTGTGGATGACTAGAGCCTGAAGTTGAAGGCCCACGTGTTGGTGTTGGCAGCAGGTTGCTGGTGCATCTGGATTTCTTGGAAAAATGTTGTTTTCGAGGTGGCCACCTGTTCTCTTAGGGCGGTGGAGGAAAGGGTTAAATTCTTGCTCGTGGACCTAATCCAGCTGAGTAAAGGTTGGTAGGATGCTCCCACCATGATGCTTGTAGCATGCCAGAATCAGTCTATATTCCTCACTGGCATGGGATGGCAGGGGCATTAAGTTCGTTGTCTCCCCCACCAATCGGGCCCCAAGCTGAAGACTGACGGCTCGTGTATGATGGGAAGCATGGGGGGGGTGGCGTGATTCGAGACATGAAGTGTGTGGTCTTGGATGATTTTGCGGCCAGATATGGTAAGGGTGATTCGTTACAGGATGGGGCATTTGCGATGCAGTCCAGCCAGTAGTTATCCAGGAGGAGGAACATCCCCCTCAGTGCAGTGGAAACCGACTCCATCAGCATTTTCAACTCCCTATTAGGTAAGAGCTCTACCCCATAGTCCATTGATTACATTATGAGGAAATGCCTATGTCTTATGGATCCCAACACCGACATTCTCCATACTTGGCGCGAGGGTAATAAGGCCGCTAATGATCTTTCTTCCTTGTCATCCCATGGGGAGAGTTTCATTTTCTCGCTAGATATTGTCTTGATGTATTCTGAGGGGGAGCATATGGCTAGAGGGGATGCTCTTGGGATGCACCATTTTAGACCCCTTAATTTATTTTATCCTGGATCCTTGGAACTTTGATCCCTCATATTTCTCCATTTGTTACTCTTTGTTCATTATATTAAATAATCAAATGATGATTGTAACATCCCAGGTAAATAAAGAATAAAGAATTTTCATATTTATTAATATTTATGAATTAAATATTAATTTTACTTTAAAGGGGTTTCTATGATCGATAGCGTACCCGATACGCAACGATGAGTTCCTTTGAAAACTTACGTTGCATACTAGTAATAAAATAATATTATTTTAAATGTTAGTTAACACATAGTCGTTGTACTAGCGGGAATGGATAGAAATAACTAAAATATGATTATATATGTTTGTTAAATGTTTTTACATTTATCTAATAGTGTATAAAGGCTTAAAAATACTAAAAGAATTCAATTTTAGGCTTATATACTCTAATTTTCATGAAAGGTCCACTTATCACCATTTGACAGCGAACCATCATTAAATATAGTTTTGATCGATCTTATAAATTCTGTTGGACCAAATATAACTCTTCTTTAGAATCGGGATATCAAAATTTACTTTGTGTAAATTTTTGGTATCTTTCCGATGAAGTTCATTTTTTTAATGAATAGTGTAAAATGTTCTATTTTAATTCAAAACCTCTTTTTAATATAATTTTATAAGATGATTAGATTATCTTTTGAATTGGTTTTAAAGTGAAATTAGACTATATTTTTACCATTAAATCCAATATTGGTCGTTGGAATTAATTTCACATTTAAATTAGACTTAAACTAGTGGCAATCTTTTGATACTTATTGTTTCATAAAAACACGCTATTTTCTCTGACAGAGGGAATTAATTATGAAATTAATTAATGCAACTTATATGTTGTGAATTTTTTAAAATGGAATTCATTTTTGAATTCGGAATATCAAATATATCATAGGGTTAAGTTTTGGTATTTTTCTGAAAAACTTCAATTTTTGATGAATAGTGAAACCACTAAGTGGTACTTATAAAAACTGATTTTTCATTTAAATGAAATTTTACCACTTTCATGTTTTGAATTTCAAAAATCTGACATACATGGTTGTTATTAAGAAGTAAAATTTGGTTCAATGTGATTAAAATAATCTTTCTGTGAATAGTAACTTATTAAGTTTTTAATCGCGATTAGAGGTAATTAGTGCAATTTAAGGCAAAAACGATATTATAATAAAATAAAAATACCTTGAAACATGTCCTACCCTTATGGGATGTGTCATTGATGAACAAGAAAATCCATGGGTCAACATGGGGACCCCATGGAGCCACTTTGGTTCGGAAATGACATAAATAACTTTTTATTTAATGTTAAAGTAAAAATGACACACACATGAGGTGTTTTATTAAAACAATTTTTACATGGGGTTATACAAGTAAGATTTTTGACTATAAATATTCATTATATATCTAAAACGCTTTCCTAAATCATAGTATTTTTTTATAATTTTTAGACATTAAATAAATTAAATTATTAATGACATCGTGATGATGCAGCGATGACCTCATTATTTAATGATTTAAATAAAATGGAAAGATAATGTAAAATATAAGACCTACACATGGACAAAACCTATTGGATGGGTATATTTCGAACCCTTACCACCTTATCCTCGAAACATATCAATGTGGGACCTCTTAAATCCGAATACCATTTTAAAATAAAGTGACTTTGCTTTACCTACAAAGAGTGCCCCTCCTCTCCTCTTATAAAAGGCCCCCACCTCTACCTCCATACACACACTCCCAAAGACGTTGGCTTGGCCAACCCCTGCCCATTTTGGCTCTTCACATCCCTCTCATACTCCTTTAATCCTCACATTGGGCAGAAGGCTTCCCAAGGAAGCCTTTGAGCTCAAATCTAAGAGAGTTACCCGATTTTAAGGTAATGTCTTCTTTTGAGTACTTTTGCTTTATTTTGCTTCTCCAACCCCCTAAACTTTTTTTATTCTTTTCTTTTGTAACAACTCCAGTATCCTAAATATACTAGGATGTTGTTATAAGAAGGATTCAAGATTCACTTACACACACCTACATCTAATGGTTAAAGAACATACTGTTTCCGTGGATGGAAAATTTCCGTCTTCCGAAACGATGATTGTTCAACATTATTTTAACACCTTTAAAGGTGGACATTAAGATGAAACTATATTTATATATGATATATAATATGTTTATGTTTTCCTTAAGCTTCTGTATTTATCATTTTTGAAATACCTTTATGGTTTCCATTATGGGTAAACGCGATATCTTCATTTAAGGAAGTGCGGACTACCGCCCCCTCAAAGTGATTTGATTCGTTAATGCCATATGTGGGACGTATAAAGGATGGATTTAAAGTTATTATATATTATGTTATACAAGAATTATAATATACCTCTATATAATTATTATTTATTTCCATTAAAGTATGAGATAGAAATGAAAGTAGCGTTCATGCGTACGTACGGCTTACGGTCTCCATGAACGGTGCATTTTATTTCTTATCCCCAACTGTAATGTACTTTTTAAAGTAAATGTATATAATGGATATATATAATGAATGATACATCTAAATTATGAATATAATTATTGAATTAAAATATACATACCTCTCATTTATTTTTAATTCGATTAATATGACAATGAAATGAAAGTAGCGTTCATGTGTACGTACGGCTTACCATCTCCATGAACGATGCATTTCATTTCTTACCTCTAAATGATTATGTAATATTATAAATAAATGTATATTCTGGATATATATGATATATATGCTATCCAAATCAGGAATGTCATTCTGGATATAAAGAACCTTTGACCACATGATCAACATGTAATTGTAAGAAGTCCACCTTCGACTTAAGAACCAAATATCGACAAAACAAACATTATTAACTTAAATGGTTACATAATGTTTATAACATGGAAAATAAGTGATATAAAAGTAATAATGAACTTTAAAAAGGTTCTTAATCAAGTATAAATTAACTCAAGTTTATTATTCAGGACGTTAAAGAACGATCGAGTCAAGTCGGTCCCGAGGTAAGGGACATCGTCTCAATCTCCTTTCATTGAGGCATATTTCGTTTTATACAAAAATTTATTTTATACGGTGTATAATCCCCTTTGACATTTACTTTAATACAAAAGGAGTCTTTTTCAACAAATATTTTTACAAAACGACAAAAAGGATTGTTTCTTTTAACGTACGTGGTGACAACGACTTTTTCCGCCAACGCGAGTATTATTTGGTCTTTGGCTTCCTCAACAAGCCGTAATGTTTTTAAAATGAAATAAATACCATATACTCTTTTATGTATTTTGGTATTGAAAAATGTTTTTTATAATGGATTTGTTATGTCAATATATTTGAGTGATATATTTTGATAAAAGTGTGGAAATGTTTTCTTTCCATTCTGTTTGTTTTATGTCTTATGATTTTATAATGGTACTTGGACATTTGACGGGTGGTTACGTGATAAACCATATGACGGGTGGTGCCATGAATACCAGGATGGGTGGTTATGTTATAACCTCCAATGCATTGGGTATGGAAGTCAACCGTATGGCTATTCCATTATGTATGTATGGAAGTTGGCCGTATGGCTATTCCATTATGTGATATGTGTGGAAGATGACCGTATGGTTATTCCGCTTCAGTATGTTTATGTCCCAAGTTACCTTTATATATGTTATGTGTTCATTATATGGGTTTTATGGTAATCCTTTCATTACAAAAAAGTTAGTAATGATATTTTATTCAGTGAAGAGTTTTTTCCTACATCATGAAGGTGAAGGTATTACTTTGATAAAGTATACATGGTTTACTTGATGTTTGCAAAACTAACAGTTTTCATTCTTTGTGTATACCTTACTGAGCTTTTTATACTCACCCCAAGTTTTTTTGAAATTTTTTTCACATGACTTAATGTGGAATAGGGTCAAGGATGGGATCAAGGGAAAGTCATGCTATATAAAACATGGAACTAGACATGTTTCTTTTTAATAGTTTTTTTTATTCTATGGAAACTTAGTAGAAGTGTCTACTTTGTAAATCTTTTGAGATGTAATAGTTATGTTCTAATTCTCTAAAACTCTAAACCGGAAAAGTTCCTCAATGTGAATTATTCATTTAATTCAATATTAAGTGAGGTTTAAGGCTGGGGCCTTATAGTTGGTATCAGAGGTCGGTTTAGACAACTTTGGGAGTTAGAAAAGTGTAAAATTATAAGTTAATTTATGGTACGATTAAAATGATATATCATTTAAAGATTACCATGTTGCATTGCCTATGATATTTACGTGTTATGAATGGTTTTTCATAGAGGAATCAAAACAGCTTTTCTGGGAAGGCATAAAGAGGCAAATGACCTTTCAAAATTAGTATCCTGAGATGGTCAGAATCAGAACTAAATAGTTTTTTGTAGTGAGGGCTCAGTTGACTCAGGTGAAAAATGTTGGTAGTTTTCATTGATGATATTTTGGTGTTTTATAAAAGTAAAGAGGAGCATGAAATTCATTTAAGGGTTATCTTACAAACCATAAAAGAAAAGAAACTATATGGAAAATTCAGCAAATGTGAGTTTTGGTTACAACAAATTTCTTTCTTGGGTCACATTGTTTCAAAATATGTCATAACTGTTGATCCTGCTAAAACCAAAGTTGTTGAAGAATTTCCAAGACCAACAAATGTAACTGAGATCCGTAGTTTTCTTGGTTTGGCAGGTTACTACCAAAGGATTGTTGAAAATTTTTCATGGTTATCTAGTCCAATGACTAAGCTAACTCGTACGGGTGTTAAGTTCATCTGGACAAAAGAATGTGATGATTGTTTTCAGGAGTTGAAAAGAATATTGGTGATTGCTCTATTTTAGGCACTTCCTTCCACGAATGGTGAGTTTGTTATATACAGTGATGCTTCGTTGAAGGGACTTGGCTGTGTCCTTATGCAGAATGATCAGGTAATTGCTTATGCTTCACGACATTTTAATACTCATGAGGTAAATTACTATACACATGATTTGGAATTAGCTGCTGTTGTCTTTGCTTTAAAAATTTGGAGGCATCATTTGTATTGAGTAAAGTGTGAAATATATACTGATCACAAAAGTTTAAAGTATATATTCACTCAGAAAGAATTGAACATGAGACAGAGGAGATGGCTGGAATTAATAAAGGATTATGATTGTACAATTCAATACCATCTGGGAAAAGCAAATAAAGTGGCTGATGCTTTGAGTTGAAAAAGTAATGCTTCATTAACCATGCTACGTTTGTAACAAGATCTTTTGGTTGTTGATTTGATGAACTTTGGCATAGAAGTTGTTGGTATAGGAAGTTATTCAGTTTTGTTTCAGGTATCAGTGAGATCATCCTTATCAGACAGAATTAAGAAAGCACAGAGGGAAGACAGTGAGTTGCTAAAAAAGGTAGAGCTAGTTCAGAATGGTAAGTTGCCTGAATTCAACATTGATAATGATTGTGTTTTGAGGTTTTGGAAGATATTATGTGTGCCTTGTGATTCACAGTTGATGAATGAGTTGTTATGTGAGGCTCATAGTTCCCCGTTTTCAGTTCATCCTAGCAGTACTACGATGTACAGAGATCTGCGGGAGTATTACTGGTGGGATGGAATGAAAAGGGATATTGTTGATTTTACTGTGAAGTGTTTGACTTGTTAGCAGGTTAAAGCAGAGTGGCAGTTACTGAAAGGGATGCTTCAGCCTTTACCAGTGCCAGAGTGGAAATGAGCGAATATATCCATGGAATTGGATGTGGGATTGCCGAAGACACCTCGAGGTAATAATGAAATCTGGGTTATTGTTGATCGCTTGACTAAATCTGCTCATTTCCTTTCTATAAGAGATACTTATTCCCAATATCAAATTTCCCGTTTGTATCTGAAAGAGATAGTCAAGTTACATGGAGTTCCGCACTCCATTGTATCTGACCGTGTTCCGAGTATTACTTCTAACTTTTGGAAAGGCCTTCAGAAGTCGTTGGGTACTGAATTAAATTTTAGTACAGCCTTTCATCCTCAATCAGATGGGCAGTCAGAACGAACAATTCAGACCTTGGAGGATATGTTACGAGATTGTTCGATGGATTATCAGGGAAGTTGGGACCAACATATTTCTTTGTTTGAGTATTCTTATAATAACCGTTTTCATTCCAGTATACAGATGGCACCATTTGAGGCATTATATGGGAAGCGGTGTCAAACTCCAGCATTTTGGGATGAAGTGGGTGAAAGGAAGTTGATGGGACCAGAATTGGTAGAAGAGATGGCAGAATAAGTTCAGTTGATTCAGAAACACATGAGAACAGTTCAGAGTAGGCAGAAGAGTTATGCTGATAACCGGAGGAAGGATATATCTTTCGAGGTAGGTGATCATGTTTTTCTCAAGGCTTCTCCATGGAAAAGTGTGATGAGATTTGGTAAGAAAGGAAAGCTGAGTCCAAGGTTTATTGGACCATATAAAATTCTGGAGAGAGTTGGATCAGTTGCTTACCGAGTGGATTTACCTCCGAGTTTATCTCAGGTACACAATGTTTTTCATGTTTCGATGCTGAGAATATATATGCCAGATCCATCTCATGTTTTGAGTCCAGAGGTAGTTCAGTTGGAAGGGAACCTATCTTCTGAGGAACAACCGGTCCAGATTCTTGACCGAAGAGAGCAAGTGTTTCGAAATAAGGTAATCCACCAGGTAAAGTTTTAGTGGAAAAAACCATATGGTTGAAGAGGCAACGGGGGAATCTAAAAATACTATGGGGGATAAATACCCCCACTTATTTTTATAAGTGAATAAAATTGTGAGGACGCAATTCCCAAAAGTGGGGAAGGATGTAACATCCCAGGTAAATAAAGAATAATGAATTTTCATATTTATTAATATTTAAGAATTAAATATTAATTTTACTTTAAAGGGGTTTCTATGATCGATAGCGTACCCGATACGCAACGATGAGTTCCTTTGAAAACTTACGTTGCACACTAGTAATAAAATAATATTATTTTAAATGTTAGTTAATATGTATCCGTTGTACTGGAGGGAATCGATAGAAATAACTAAAATATGATTATATATGTTTGTTAAATGTTTTTACATTTATCTAATAAAGGATAAAGGCTTAAAAATACGAAAATAATTCAATTTTAGACTTGTACACTCTAATTTTCACTAATGGTCCATTTATCACCTTTTGACGGAAAACCGTCATTATATATTGTTTTGATCAATCTTATAAATTCTATTGGACCAAATATAACTCTTCTTTAGAATCGGGACATCAAAATTTACTTTGTGTAAATTTTTGGTATCTTTCCGATAAAGTTCATTGTTTTAATGAATAGTGTAAAATGTTGTATTTTAATTCAAAACCTCTTTTTAATATAATTTTTAAGATGATTAGATTATATTTTGAATTGGTTTTAAAGTGAAATTAGAATATATTTTTACCATTAAATCTAATAGTGGTCGTTGGAATTAATTTCACTTTGAAATCGGACTTAAACTAGTGTCAATCTTTTGATACTTATTGTTTCATAAAAACACGCTATTTGCTATGACAGCGGGAATTAATTATTAAATTAATTAATGCAACTTATATGTTGTGAATTTTGTAAAATGGACTTCATTTTTGAATTATGAATATCAAATATAGCTTAGGGTGAGGTTTTGGTATTTTTCTGAAAAACTTCAATTTTTGATGAATAGTGAAACCACTAAGTGGTACTAATAAAAACTGATTTTTCGTTTAAATGAAATTTTACCACTTCCATGTTTTGAATTTAAAAAATCCGACATACATGGTTGTTATTAGGAAGTAAAATTTGGTTCAATGTGATTAAAATAATTTTTCGGTGTATAGTATCTTATTAAGTTTTTAATCGCGATTAGAGGTAATTAGTGAAATTTAAGGCAAAAACGATATTATAATAAAATAAAAATACCTTGACACATGTCCTAACCTTATTTTATGTGTCATGGCCGACCAAGAAAATCAATGGGTCAACTTGGGGACCCCATAGAGCCACATTGGTTCGGAAATGACATAAATAACGTTTTATTTAATGTTAAAGTAAAAATGACACACACATGAGGTGTTTTACTAAAAGAATTTTAACATGGGGTTATACAAGTCTTATTTTTGACTATAAATATTCATTAGAAATTTAAAACTCTTTCCTATATCATAGTATTTTTTTATAATTTTTAGACATTAAATAAATTAAATTATTTATGACATCATGATGATGCAGCGATGACCTCATTATTTAACGATTTAAATAAAATGGAATGATAATGTAAAATCTAAGACCTACACATGGACAAAACCTATTGGATTGGTGTATTTATAAACCTAATCACCTTATCCTTGAAACACATCAATGTGGGACCTCTTAAATCCGAATACCATTTTAAAATAAAGTGACTTTTCTTTAGCTTCCTAGAGTGCCCCTCCTCTCCTCTTGTAAAAGGCCCCCACCTCTACCTCCTTACCCACACTCCAAAAGCCTTTGGCTCGGCCAACCCCGGCCCATTTTGGCTCTCCATATCCCTCTATTGCTCCTTGAATCCTCACTATGGGATGAAGTCTTCCCAAGAGAACCTTTGAGATCAAATCGAAGAGAGTTACCCGATTTTAAGGTAATGTCTTCTTTTGAGTCCTTTTGTTTTATTTTGCTTCTCCAACCCCCTAAAATCTCCTTATTATTTTCTTTTTTAACAAATCCAGTATCCTAAATATACTAGGATGTTGTTATAAGAAGGATTCGAGATAAACTTACACACAACTACATCTAATGGTTAAAGAACATACTGTTTCCGTGGATGGCGAATTTCTACCTCCCGAAATGATGATTGTTCATAATTATTTTAACACCTTCAAAGGTGGCCATTATGATAACACTATATTTATATATGATATATAATATTTTTATGTTTTCCTTAAGCTTATGTATTTTTCATTTTGGGCATACCTTTATGGTTTCCATTATGGGTAAACGCGATATCTTCATTTAAGAAAGTGCGGACTACCGCCCCCTCAAAGTGATTTGAGTCGTTAATGCCATATGTGGGACGTATAAAGGATGGATTTAAAGTTATTATATATGATGTTATACTGGAATTATAATAAACCTCTATATCATTATTATTTCTTTCCATTAATGTATGAGATAGAAATGAAAGTAGTGTTCATGCGTACGTACGGCTTACCGTCTCCAGGAACAGTGCATTTCATTTCTTATCCACAAATGTAATGTACTATTAAAAGTACATGTATATAATGGATATATATAATGAATGATACATCTAAATGATGAATATAATTCTTGAATTAAAATATACATACCTCTAATTTAGTTTTAATTTAATTAATGTGACAAAGAAATGAAAGTAGCGTTCATGCGTACGTACGGCTTACCGTCTCCATGAACGGCGCATTTTATTTCTTACCTCTAAATGATTATGTAATATTATAAATACATTTATATGCTGGATATATATGATATATATGATATCCAAATCAGGAATTTCATTCTAGATATAAAGAACCTTTGACCACACGAACAACATGTAATTGTAAGAAGTCCACTTTCGACTTAAGAACCAAATATCAACAAAACAAACATTATTAACTTAAATGGTTACATAATGTTTATAACATGGCAAATAAGTGATATAAAAGGAATAATTAACATTAAAAAGGTTCTTAATCAAGTATAAATTAACTCAAGTTTATTATTCAGGATGTTAAAGACCGATCGAGTCAAGTTGGACCCAAGGTAAGGGACTTCGTCTCAATCTCCTTTCATTGAGGCATATTTCATTTTATACACAGCTTTATTTTATACGGTGTATAAACCCCTTTTACTTTTACTTTTATACAAAAGGAATCTTTTTCTACGAAGCGTTTTACAAAATGAAAAAAAGGAATGTTTCTTTTAACGTACGCGGTGACAATGACATTTTCCGCCACCGCGCGTATTATTTGGTCTTTGGCTTCCTCAACAAGCCGTAATGTTTTTAAAATGAAATAAATACCATAAAATATTTTATGTATTTTGGTATTGAAAATGGTTTTTATAATGGATTTTTTATGTCAATATATTTGAGTGATATATTGTGATCAAAGTGTGTAAATGTTTTCTTTCCATTATGTTTGTTTTATGTCTTATGATTTTATAATGGTACTTGGACATTTGACGGGTGGTTACGTGATAAACCATATGACGGGTGGTGCCGTGAATACCAGGATGGGTGGTTACGTTATAACCTCCAATGCATTGTGTATGGAAGTCGGCCGTATGGGTATTCCATTAAGTTTGTATCGAAGTTGGCCGTATGGCTTTTCCATTAAGTGATATGTGTGGAAGTAGACCATATGGTTATTCCACATAAGTATGTTTATGTCCCAAGTTACCTTTATATATGTTATGTGTAATTTATATGGGTATTATGGTAATCCTTTGGTTACAAAAAAAGTAAGTAATGATATTTTATTCTGTGAAGAGTTTTTTACTACAGCATTAAGGTGAAGGTATTACTTTGATAAAGTATACATGGTTTACTTGATGTTTGAAAAACTAACAGTTTTCATTCTTTGTGTATACCTTACTGAGCTTTTTATGCTCACCCCAAGTTTTTTTTGAAATGTTTTTCACAGGACTTAATGTGGAATAGGGTCAAGGATGGGATCATGGGAATGTCATGCTATATAAAACATGGAACTAAACATGTTTCTTTTAAAGAGTTTTTTTTAATTCTATGGAAACTTGGTAGAAGTGTCTACATTGTAAATCTTTTGAGATGTAATAGTTATGTTCTATATCTCTAAAACTCTAACCCTGAAAAGATCCTCAATGTGAATTATTCATTTAATTCAATATTAAGTAAGGTTTAAGGCCAGGGCCTTATAATGATGATGTCATCTAAAGGTGTTCTTTCCTGAGTGGCTCCCATTGGCATATGCGCCTTCTGAAATGGTGGTCTAAAGAGTGGGGTGATGGCTGATGGTCATGTTCCAGAAATGTGGTGGCGACATGGTGTACTCAATAGTTCGGGGGCGTGGCTCGAGATATCTCACTACCTGAGGTTTTGTAACCCTGGATGATTGAATTTCAAATTTGGCAGTTGATTAATCTTTTGATATTAAATTTTTAATTCTAGAGTTGTGGTGTTTATTTAGTTGTTGTGAGGCTTTTTACATATATTTTTTTGTTTTTCATATTCAATGTGTTAATGTATACCCAATAACAACTATGTGATCCATGTTTCTAATAATATTCCTTGGATGGATTTCCTGATAAATAACCACTTCATCCCATATTATAATTTATTATAAATTATAATGGTATTTCATAATATTATTATTATTTCAATTAAAATTTGTTTTTATCCTATAAATTTCAATAATCTTATTTGGATACATTTGAAAATAGAGTTTTAGTGACAACTTTATATTTTTACAGTGTATGCATTTGGTTTGATATGTTTAAATTAGTTTTATAGAGTTACTAATTTTCATTGATCAATTTTTATCAATTTAAATATCCCATTTTAAAAATAAAATATAGGTTCTTATCATGTGATTTTGGACCATTGAGGTAATTATTATGGGATATTTATTTCATTAAAACATGATTGATGGTTTTGAGCATAGTTTATTATCTATGTGGGTGTTGAAAAAGAATATTTTTCAATTGAATAATTTTCTAAGATGTATATGATGAATAACGCCAATGAATATGAAATTAAATCAATGACTAATTGATTATTATTCCATTAACATGAATTTAATATCATTAAATATAATTTATAGTTAATTTATTTTGTAAAGTATTAATGTTTTATAGAAATTATTTTTTTATTGATGAATATGATGATTTCATAACATCATACCACCATGGAATAATATTAATCAATGGTTGATTCCCACCTATGGTGATCCACACATTCATTATAAACTATAAAATATATGCATGAAGATATTCTCATTATTCAACATAATATCTTAACAATTATTTCAATTTTTGTGCATCTACAGGAAAATTGATTTAGGTGAAATGACTATATTTTTCCTCTCAAAAATTGAGAGAGTTTTATAGAATGATTAGTCCATATTCATGATAACATTTTATGAATGAATATCTTTATAAGTTCAAATAGATGACTAGGAATTCATTATCCTCAATGTTTAGATTTGGTATGGATTCTCATAATTTGGTTTAGAAAGATCCTAGATTCAATAATAAAAAAACACAATTCCTTATTAATTTTTTAATATCTAGTGAACCCAAAGTATAAATAATAGAAATTTTATTAATTACTATACATTTAGTAATCCCACAGACAAAATAAATATAATTTACATAAGTAAATAAATTACTATTTACACATATATTTTTTAATATGAAATTTATTTTGGTACTAATAAACTAACATTGAAAATTCTCCTCAATAATAATCATAGATTTAATATTATAAATATATTTAATAAAAAAAATTACATATAGATTTGGTATTAAATAAAAAAATATTAGATTCACTAAATTAACGAATTCATATTTATTAAACATTTTACTAATAAAATTTATCTCAAATAACTATTGTATAAATTTATATATTCAAAAAATACAAATAATTACAAAAGAATGTAAGAGATTAATATTTATACAACATATAAAATTTCAATAGAATCTAACAGAGGTTCTAGATGCACTAATTGAGTGACCCTGTAGCCATTTTGGTAGACTTCCACTAGGAAAATATACATAAAAACTAATGTTAGAATCTATAATCATACAAACTAATCTATAAAGAACGTGATTAAATATCAAATAAAAACCAACCAATGTAAATTTACACTATGTTATATAATACATTTATCTTAATATCTCCAAATCAACATGTTTTATGTTTATGGAGTCGACATATATGCCAATTGTGTATTTCTTTGACATTCCATAAATTATAATTCCAATATAATGAAATGTATAAAGACCTAATTAGGTTGTTACATTTTTATTATAGACCCTCATATATAGAAATTCACTAAATAAAAAAGAATAAAAATCATATCTAACATTATTCATTAATGTAATATCAGTTATACTTTTCCCAACATAACAAAAAACATGAAAATATATAACAATATGGGGATGGTTAGTAAATAAATGTAAATTAATCATAATATTCATTAATAAGAGTCATAAATTATATGAACCATTATATGTTACTATATATATCAACATCCAGTTACACATATAAATATGGGTTTCCTATTAACAGTTCATGATCTACTAAATTCCGATTCTGATGATTACCATGAGCACAAAAAATAAAAAATTGTATAAATGTCCTATTATTCAATGGCCCATATAGCCTATATAATTTGTCTCATTTCATATGTTATCATCCAACTATAAAACAAATTTTCAAAAACACTATCATATAACATCTATGCTCTTATCATTAATGGGAACTATTATGAACTTATTATATAGAATTTTACTTGTAGACATTTTTGAATTCTATTTCATTCATAAGAACAGTCACGATTTGAAAAGTGTTCTATTAATAGTAAAAAAATGAATATAAGTATTCATAAAATACCTATTTTTCATTTTTATGGCTCTAACTATAACAGTGACAAGGCATGACATGTGGATTGGACAATTATACCACTTGTTAAAATATTATAGAGATTTTGTTTTTTTGGGTGTATAGATGTCAGAAACAAGTTTTAATTGTGTTATTATTGAATTATGTTGATATATATATATATATATATTATTTCTCACTTCAAATTAGTATTTCATGGGAAACCTTGGGTAGTTATATTGGAGTCCATATAATCGTTACCACACTAATTACAAATATACAGGGGATAATGTATCATTAATGTATTAGTATTACTCTAGATTAAGGTCTCATTCCAATCATGGAGTGTTGGGTAGACAAATTTAGTGTACGAATGTTTAGTTTCATCGTATCTCAATTTCATAACTTCCATAGATTTTAATCCTCGAACATCACATTAGTATTTTTAGTATTATCTGATGATGACTATTATATGATATTCAGTTGTTTATTATATTATTGATCTTTAATTTTATGATTTTATTACACATTATACATTATAATACGTTTTATCCTTATTTTAATTATGTTATAAAATATAATTTATTTTGTTTTATTCTTGTTTATTGGTTTTATTATTCATTATATGTAGCCAATATTTATATTAAACAATGGTTTATATTTTTTTTTAAATATTAAAATCATATGGATCAAAAAATTTATGTAACCATAATGGTATTTTATATTTTTTTTTCAAAAATAGGATTGCTCTTAAATAATTATTTTCAAATTCAAAGGTAAAGCGTGATTTCAATTTATAACGAGGAATCATTATAATGAAGATGTAATAATAATTTTTTTTAAAATTTGATCATTTTATTTATCTTGTATATTCTTCCTTATACATGTCTTTATAATACATATTTTCAATTATTGAATCCCATTAGTAAGTAGGATATAATTATTAATTTTTTCAAATAGAAAATGATGTATGAACCTCCTAGTTTATTTTCTTAAAGATTATTTTCATAATTTTTATTAAAAGGTAGTATTTCATGGACTTATTAAAAAATCTAACTTTTAATTATAACTTGTTTGTTCATATTAATAATGTCTATCTCACACCCTACACACTATATTTTTAAAAGAAAATTATATTATTTACTATTTTATATTAGTGTTAGCTGATTCTATTGATCTTGTGGATGCCCCTGATAGAAATTTGGTTTGTATGGCTGTGGAATGTGTGGTGTTTTCTCCTGTTACATGGAAATATGTTTTTTGAATAATTTTAGTTTGGATATTTGATATGGATTTTCACACAACATTATATATAATCACATTAGGTTTTTAAATTTTGCATCATCTTTCAGTTATATTTAGTAATTTTATATATTTGTGATGTTCATGTTCATTAATGGGTCTCACTTTGTATATGGGATATATTTTTCATTAATCATTATTTTTTTTTGTTATTACTTATTTTACAAGTTTTGGATTTCGAGAATACATAATATCTGATCATTACATACCAACACCTACAATGGTAATGATCAAATTATATATAGTGGTCCAATTTAGATTCAATTTATCCATTTAAATCATTACCTTTCAGAGAATGTTTTATAATCTCATACTAGTTTTTAGTCTTTAGTGAATGGGAACACACTTCAGGCCTTATTATAAGCCAATTCGCATATGATACCAAGGTATCCCATATAATAAGTTTCAATATATGTTGAATTTTATTCCATTAATATAATATAAATTAATTAAATTCATAATTGATAGATGCCTTGTACAATAATGAATAACCCCTAATGTGACTGTATGTATAATCTAGGGTGGGTAAAATATATTCAATGTATTAATTTGAGTCAATGAATAAAAAAAGAAATTTTAAAACCAATATTCAGATTTCTACCGCATTTATAGAAATAATCCATTATTTAATAATCCTGAAAATATCTATGAAATCCTTGTTTTTAATAATATTTTTGATTTCATATCTAGAATGAGTAGTTAATGAACTGTATACCAAATTTTGAATTCCTTAATAGCATAAATTTATTGTAATATATAATTCTCCATCATGATTATTTGAATATGAACCAATATATGGATTCCTTAAGTACATATAAAATTAAAATTAAAACCTCAAACATTATGGAAATTTAATTATTAATTTTCCAAAACAAACATTAAACATCACTTTTACTACTCAAATGTAATAAAACTATAATTATGCATCTCATTTATGTTTAAGGATATTAAAATACATACCAAGATCCCCAAAGAACATAATAGTCATTAAAATTTTATAATATCTTAGAATATGAATTACTTTATCTCAAAAATAAATAATCATTAAAAAAATAATATCCATAAAATATATATAAATATTAATATAAAACTAATAAAATAAAATAAGAAAAAATATTTTATTTATTATTCTTGTATTAAAAACAATTTCCAAATGATCACTTAATAAATTATAGATATTTATGAGTTATATATGATAAATACTCCTTGGTACTTGTCACCATTCAATGGTGATCTCACAAAACATTCACAGATATTTTATCTCATTTAGGAAATATATTTTCTTAGTAATTATAAATACGTATAGAATGTTATAAAAATTTTATATATTTCCCCACATTATGGTTACCAAAATAAAATATGTGGGTTGAATCCAAAATATAATTTTGAATCATAGATACAAAAGAATTATCATCAACACTTTTAAACTATTTTTGAAGTTCCTAGATATAATAAACATTATGAAATAAATATAACACTTCAAAAGTTTTGATGAACATTTCTAATAATTCCCCCCCCCCCACCCTCAATAACTGTTGTTGGATCCACATGGATGAAACTCATATAAATAAATTATACCCCCACCTGAACTATAAATGTATTCCCAAGTGAATGGAAAATGGTCCATATTTATATTTTGGAGCCTATATACAATAACAAATCATTTACAAATAATGATATGTATTTTTAACTATATTCAGTCCGATGAAAGATCCATATGAGTAATAATAATCTACATATATGATATAAATTCATTACTATTTAATAATTCTTCAATATCATTCAAACATTCTCATAAAAGTTATTTCATTGGATTAATGGATGATAATCAATTACACTGGTGATGATGAATGTGAGAGGGTGGACAAGAAAAAATAGATTTATAAAGATCCCATTTCCTATATCATTTGGTAGGTAATACATGGTGTGTATTTACTAGGATAATATTTCCCATATTTAATCATATCAATAAAACATTGAATATGTAATTAGATTATTATTTAATTGACAATTTTAATGAATGATAAAATAATCAACAAGTATCTATAACATATATAACCCAATATCTCATGCCTTTAATAATGAATATAATTTTAGTATATGTCCTCTACCTGATTCATAGTAATGATTTCTATGAAAGTAACTCTAGAATATTATATCATCTGTTATAGGGTTTATCCCACTTATCCATACAATCTATTCTTGATTAACAAATTCATATACAATGACTCAACATTTACTATGGAGTGATGATAGTTTTTGATGTAATATATTCATAAAAGAAGGATATGGGAATAGATTCACAATGATTTTGTATTAATCATTTTCCATAATTATATCATTTCCATGTGGATTATAGTGTGATGGATGAAAAATATATAACACCTCTAAAAAAATTAATCCCTATAGTTATGAACATTATGAAATGATAATTTCCTCTTGGAAAAATAATTGCAACAACTATAGAAAAATTATCTCCCAAAATTCTAAGGACATATTTTTCTAAAATGTGGATATCAACATTTTAAATTGAACATGTTTAACATATCTCCCAAAATAATATCCAAAATAGTATATCAATTATATCCCATCAATCTCATAGTCTTAGTTTTTTTTCTACAGTATTACATTAATATGTAATTTCAAAAAACCTACATGTAGATAAAAAATAAAAAATAAATAACTCATTTAATCTACAATTTTCAGGTTAAAAGAAACTATAAATGATTATTACATTTAAAAAATAATTTATAGGAAAATTATTATATTAATAATATATATTAATATAACTAATAATTATAAATTGATAAAATTCTCAAAAAGTGTAAGATTGTGTGGATCGATAGAAATAACTTTTATAAGACATAAAAAATTATTGGAATGAGTTTCTTTCAGTCGATTATATTATATGAGTGGAAGAATTCATATAAAATAGAATTGTATTTTTCTAATGAATAATTGTATTTATAATACAATGCATCATCATATTAATCATAATTAACATCAAATGAAATATATATTTAAATCATATAAAACAAAATAAATCATTTATGGAAAAAATAATGAACATACGAATGTTTTTTCATATAGGACAAAATCATTTGATAAATAGATTCATTATTAGAATTGAAAATGAGTCATTTAACATGTAGAAAATTTAAAAAGTCTAAATTTATAAGATTAAAAAAATTAAGATAAGTATTCTAAAATATATAAATTACATCGAATAAAAAAACCCGTAGAAAACATAATTATAAAATAAGTAACTAATTTAGCGTAAAATAATAATTATCCATAAGATTAATTAAATAACTTATATTAAATTTTACATTTCAGTAAATTCAATTAATAAGAAAAGTAAAAAACTAGGAGAATTTTTATTAAAAATTAAATGAATAATTATCTTACCATCCAAGTTAGCATAACTCTTTTTTAATATATATAATGTTTTCTTCAAGATTTTTTTATAGTGAATGTTTCAAAAATACATCATTAATAATGTTATATGTAATATAATGAATTCTTTATATAGATTTGATAATTAATAAATAAAATAATAATAATTTGAAAATAAGTTACTCAAAATTCTCACCATTTATAGTAACAAAACAGATGAAAAAAATTAATAAATATCACATTTTTAAATCTATTCCAAAAGATTAAATTTTAAAACAAACTAATAGACATCCTTCCTAAATTAGCCCAAACTTTTTGTAGATAATATCGTGCTTTGACATGTTAAAATAAGTAAGCATCATTTTCATTAGATATATAGAATTAAAAAAAGAATTATTAAATATATTTTATTGAATATATATCATCGTCAAGTAGATTTTAATATACATTGTTATGATTTCATCATGTTAATTATTGTTTTAAATTAATAAAATATGTTTTGAAAATCATACATCATAAAATTGTAAATTCTAAAATAGAAATCTATTTTAATAAATTTAAATTCAACTAATAATGTTACCCCAAAAATCCATCTTCCTAATTTTTGAAATTAATCAAGAATCTTTTATAAAGTTATAAATTTTAAATAGTTTTAAACTATGAGAAATCAGATGATATAATAATTTAACAAATAAAACTATTTATTAAAAATGAAAATGTATTGAAGAAATAGAAAAATTATTTGAAAATATTAGAAAGTAAGAAATTGTTTAAGAACATGGAAAAATCACAAATATAAAATTCAGAATACATCATCAGTGCACGAAAATTTGGTACTTAATGTAGTGAAATTATCAAATAGATTACCAACTAAAACACTATTTCTTATTCATACAAAGATAAAATTTTATTTACCATAATTTCATTTTATCCAAATGATTAGTAACGATATAAAAAATATATTATAAGTTGATAGAAATTATAAAATAATAACTTCATTAGTAACATGATCATTAATTATGTGAAATCAATCATGTATATGTTCATCTCTATATAACTATAGTTGTTTATATGAAATTAAATTTTTAAATGAGATATCAATCTATATAAATTTTTTGTTAAAATAAACATTAAATTTATTCAATGTTTTGTTAATCTATAACATTAATATAAATAATTTTTAGGAGTAATATATTCTAATTTAGTTATTGACAACTAAACTATTTTTTTTAAAATCCATGATATTATATATTTTCATAGATATTGAAATATTTTTTATTTGACTTTATTATAAATCCTACAGCCCCAAAATCAAAATCCAAATAGTATCAAATTATTTTTTCCAATAATAAAATATTTCATAATTTATTGTAATAATATTATATATAAAAATTCTTCTAATAACCTTATATAGTTTTATTTTGAATAACCCTAAATTTCGAACCCATAAATACCACAAATGTAATATCATGTGTCAATGATTTTAAATAAATTTATCTATATATCATTCCCCAAAATAGTTTAACATGTCCAAATTTTCCAACAACAAATGAAGGAAATATACAAATAGTAGTTATATGTGTTATAAGTATTTTATAAAATTTTACATCAAATATACTAAATAATTCATAAGTATACTTAATTTATTAAAAAATAACCTTTTCATTGATAAATTTTATGACCAAAGAAGAATTATAATTCTATTATTATAATCATATCAAAACCAGATGTCATTAAATTATAAAATTAATTAAAAACTAGTTCAATTGGTAATATAAAAAAATATCTGGAGAATAAATTTGAAATATTAAAATATTATTAAAAATATACAAAATAATTATAAGAGGATTTTTTTTAAAATTAATATAAATAATATTAAATACAATTGAATAGAACCTTTCATAACATGTCCTAGGATATTTCTTATGTTCATAAAAATATTTTGACCATATAAAAACATAATTTTTATATTTTCCATTTTTAAAACTATTAGGTTTGTTACTATGAAATTACTCAAAAAACTTTAATGAAGATATTTTAATATCAATTAGATATAATTTAAATCATTATATAATTACAATGTTAAATAAAATTATCAATTTTTATCCAAGATCAGTTGAAAATGATTCATCAAAATGTTTACATTCTTGATGAAAAAAAACCTCATGTAACTTATCTTACATTATTACTTATAATTTCAACTATGTCTTCCTATATATTTTTTTTCTAAAAATATATTTCATTCCAAAAACCAGAATAACTTTTATTGGTTTATAGAAATACAAAACATTACTTAAAGTAAATTAATTTATTTCATCGTGGACTTAAATATTCGAATTAACTTATTTTAATATTCTTTTACTTCACTGTAAACAGATCAAAATATTAGAGTTAAATTTTTATAGATATTAAAATTAAATTTCCTGATTATATTCTGGAATTAATATAAGAATTAACATTACAAATAAGGTCATTATTCTGGGTTTTCCAATATCTGGTATCTATTTGGTACACAATATTCTCCCCATCAATAAATGCAATATTCTAGTGTTTATATTCATAAAAATTAAACTCTCAATATTTTAACTCAATGTGCTCTAATGCTAAATTTTATTTTACCATATCATCATCAAATTTAACATGGATAGATTATATCATAATTATATTTCTATTATTATAACAAATATATGATTTATTAATGATAAAATTACCTATAAATACTATTTCATTGCATTTAACATCAAATTTACCTATATTAGATTTATTAGATAGGACAAAAAAATTATATACATACACTCTATGATGGATAACATATTGTTTATTTTAATTTGATTATTGATAATTACATTTCATTAATATAAAACTATTAATATTTTTTAAAATATATCTAGAAGTAAATAGAGTACCATCCAAAAAATATTTATTGAAAATATATTTACTCGACATAGTTTTATCTATTACAATTATGGTTATATTATTTATTTTAATAAATCCATTTTAGGATTAATTAGTAATAAGAAAATATTTATATAGAAACTATTTTTATATAACATTTCAAAATCTATGATCTAAAATTCACTTACATTATCACTGTAAATAAAAATTCTCATAAAAATTTATATTCCTATACAAAATTAATAAAATCCAAAAATCTAGATAATGGCTCATGTTCATGAGAGAGAGTGTATACCTATATTAATCAACAATAACCCAATATGAAAAATGATGTGATATTTTTTCCCAAAAACTAATGATTATATTTCTGTAAAAACAATTTAACTATTTTTATTTGATTTGTATAAAATTTGTTAACCAGTTTTTTTCTAGTGTCATGTGTTGGGAAGACTATGGATTAGTGTTATACGCAACCATTCTTTTAACACTCTAGTGTGATGGAATATTTTTTATACCGAGACATGGAAAAGTGAAAGGTATATTATTTATCTATGGATACATATTTACACTATGAGCACAAAAGGTGGTGTCAGTGCATAGTTATAATTCAGATGGTTGTTCATATCTTTTCACTTTGGTGTCTTTGAGTGATGTTGCGTTTTGGGATTATTATTTAATGTTATTTATTTCATTATATATATTAATTTTTTATTCTATTTGTTATCATTTCATATATTTATGCATCATAAATTTGGTTTTGATGTATATATTTTCATTGTCATGATATAGTGTTTCTAATGGGTTAATCTTCCCTCAAATGTTCACATAAGTCCATAGTATTTATTGAGTGTTTTTAGAGTCTTATGATGTTTCCTCATATTAGTGGCACTTAATATTTTCTAAAAATAATAATTTTGGGTATGATATTATAATGGAAACATGTATAAATAAACATATTAAGTAACTTATTCTAAATGAAACATTTTTTTTCACACAAAATTCACAAAATTAACAAGTTAAACTTTTTAAAAAATAAGGTCAATAGAATGGATATTTTCTATTGGGTAAACACTAAACAATATTGATTTATTCTCAAAGAATACTAATTTATAATTTTTAAAGTTAACATTTAAATCATCATCACATAATTAAAATATTCTTATTAAATTATGTTTTAATCCAGCATCATATTAAACATCAGAAATAACAGTACAAGTTAGAATAAAAATTTCACTAAAAGAAGTTATTTATTATTTATAATTATTAAAAAAATTACAATTAATAATTCACATATGTTATATGAATTAAATTATAATGGTCTCCAATCACATACCTAGAGCATCCATTGTTTGTTTACAATACATATTTCTAGAGAATTCAATTGATTATCCCGAAAAATTCAATTAATAGTTTGTTCTGGTTCCATATCTACTTTGGGTCTCTCAAGGTTTGTAGAAATTTTTGTAGGTACCCATATATTTTTTATGAAATTATTTAATAGTATCATTGAATATATAAATTTAGATATATGAGTTTTAGTGTTACCTAATGATTTTGAAAATCTATGAGAGAAACCACTAGAATGATATTCTTTCATTTTAACATTAATACAAAAAATAAAAAACAATTTCTAATAATAATTTAAAAACTATTTGAGTCATTTGAGGTAATATTTTATTATATAATATATCATCTTTATATTTTTTATCTTATTTAATTATGTAATTTTATCATAATTGTATTTTATTGAAAAAAATTATAAATTGATTTCATTAAACATAAAATTTCAACCTTTGTATTTTACTAAAACATATAAATGTATTTAAGATAATCATTGGCTTTAAAATGTGTTGTATATGTTGTATTTGTCTGTTTTTAATTTTCATGTTAAATTTAAATTTTTCTAAACTTATTTCATATTATTACATTTCATTTCATCATATAATTTGGGGACTCTAAAAATATATTCTCTTAAAATATCATTTTATTCATTTAATTTATCAATAGAGGGTTTTAAAAAATAAAATTTATTTTTATAACATACCAAATAAAATATTGAATGACAAATAAAATGTTAATATTTTAAAAAATAGATGTTAGATTATTTTTTCATTCATATATTAATTATTAAAATTAAATTTATTAGTATAACTCTACAAATATGTTAACTCTATTTTCTCTATATTATTATAATTTATATCCAAATTTCTCATTATTACATCATTGTATAAATGGATAAAATTTCAAATTCTTTATTCACATATACTATTTGTCATATGTATACTTATAATGAATGTTAGTATTAAATTTTTTCTTACAATGTGACTACCATTTCATAGGTTCCTTCTAGATTTGTTATTGAATAAAAAAAATTTATTCCATAGTAAATCTATTAACAATTTGATTCAAATATTCTTTTACATTTTTAAATTTTTGATTCATATAGTTTATATGAAGTAGTATTGATAGATTTGAAAATACATATTTCCTCTTTATAGTTACATAATCAGTTATATTCTCCAATTAATGTTTATATTGAAATAATGAACCATAAATATTATCTATTTTAAATTCTTTTATGGTTTCTTTTTCATCAATAGTGATACTTTTTTAAATAACACTTTATTAATAATGCTCTTAAAATAAATTGATCATGGAAAATATTATATATGGTTTCTCAATCTACATTAATATTAATTACAAAGCATGTAAACATATGGAATATTAAGATTCCAATTAGATGTTCTCATATGATTAAAAATTGATATTCAGTCCAAATAATTCCCAAATTTATTGTCTGCTTATTTGAGTTATGGCCATTTACATATAAAATATTGTAAATTTTATGTTGTATGTCGAAATATAGACATAACTAAAAACACTTCAGATAATATAAATATATAAAAAAATCATTACATAATAAATTTCCAAAAATATTTTTTCTATCACTTTTTATATGAGAATATGGTTTAAAATTAGGCAATTTATAATTCATAACCATAATATTCCATTGATTGATGATGGTTTTGTTATGAAAATTTGTATTTGAGTTTTTTAATAGTCAGTGTCATTACTAATAAATTTAGCTGGATTCAATGGAATATATCTATCATTTTTTCATGATTCATCTATAATTATGATATTTTGTTTATATAGTTATGTTTATGAAATGGTTAGGAGGACAAATACATTCAAAAAATAAAATTATTTAATACAAATTGAGGTATCATGTTGGAAAAGAAATCAAATAATAAATGGAAAACACTTTTAATAATTGTTAATCTCCATCCATGACATTAATGGTATATAGGGTGGTGAATATACTATTTTATAAATTAATATAATATGAATAAAAGTACACCTTCACTTGCATGAGTAGTGTAAAAAAATATATAAATTACATAAGCTGTTTTAATATCACATTGGATCAAAGATAACCTAAATATACGCATTGATATGTTATAAAGGATGGAAAATGTTCCGTATGGGGTTGAAAATATCATAGTTCAATTTTAACTACATAAAAATACAATTAAAAACAATTAAAAATACTAATTTTAAGTGGAACATTATAATTAATAAAACTTGTAATTTTTATAGTAGTTTGTTTTATGGTGGGCATAGCCTAAAAAAATTCTATCTACTATGAGAGTGATATTATTTCACTACCGGATTATTGAGGGGTTATCATAATCCAATACCAAACATTCATTTTCTAGTGGAGGTACAACTAAAAATATAGATTTACTTTTTATGGGGATTCAAACCACAATTATGAAATTTCTTTTTAATAGTGATTGTCGTTAAAAAACTATTCCTTACTGTAGAATCATAGATTCATACTAGATATAGAACTATGTTTAGAAATAATGATTCAAAAACCATAAATTTGATATTTAAATCCATTCGTGAAAACTTAACATGAAATCATTATTTTTATGGGAGAATCATATTTGAATGACAAAAAAATGATGATAATATATAAATAATAAAATATCAATATAAACCAAAAAATAAATAATCGATGAATAATTATGGTCGACCTCAGTTTATAAATTAAGGATTTGAACAACTATTCAAGGTTAATGATATGAAGGATGATTTATCCCTCATGAGAGTTCATCAATAAATAAAATAGTCAGGCACATGATCAATGTCATGATATTAAACTCTACAACATCACAACCACTCATGTATTCTATAAATTTCTTCATCCCGTAAAAAGAAAACATTCCACTCAATCTTGATCAATGGGTAGACAATTCCAATACAAATTCAAAATGATAGTTATAGAATTATAAATTTGGGAGATAATGATATTATCAATTTAAAATTGACACCAAACACTCATATAATATTGAAATTAATGATTAACCATTCAAAAAATAATATGAATTTATCATTAGAATGGTAAAACAATTCCAAAATAATATAATAATGAAAATTGCATGATAATCAAACAATAAAAATATTTATAATTAAACATTTAATAATATTCAATATATATATATACATGTTGATACAAATAAATGAAAAATTACTAAAATTTTATATAATAATATAAAACATGATTTAATATGATATTAAAAATTTAAAATTAAATTATAATCATTAATTACAAACCCACTATAGAAACTATTAAAATGAATTTTTTTTATTTCATGAGAAAAGTTCATCTGTGAGATGAATAACATAATATAATTTTTATATAAATATTTTTAAAATTGTGAAAACGTTTTTTCATATATTATATATAATTATTATGAATTTATATAATTTTCAATACAATTTAATATTATAAAAAATTGAGGGAAAAAAATATATGAATAAAAACATGAAACAGAGTAAACAAAAGAGAATCAAAATTCAATACCCCAATAAGGGTTATTTTTCATGGATGAGTAATGGTATAATTTTTTATCCATCGATTTTGTTATGGTAAAGAGGATTTCATATGTTGGGTAAGGGTAACACAATATTTTATAACATGTGTTACGATAAACAGGTTATACATATTTATATATATTTTGTAAAGGTTGGGTCTGAAGCCTCATTTTATTATTAAAGCAAAGTAATGTCCTCTTTTAACTAGGTAGAGGGAGACCCATTACTTATCCGAAGGCCCAGTGGACATGTATCCCATTACATAGCCCTTAGGCCTATATTTTTGGGCTGAGGCCCATTCTGTAAATAGTAACTTAGTTGCTACAGTACCTACTGCCACTACCGTACCATGCCGCCACTACAGTACCCACCAATCTACAGTACCACCACTGCTACAATAGCATTATAGTACTGCTACTGTACATGCACCCCATGGGGTTTAAACCCCCATTTTTCATGTAGGATTATAGGGTGCTTACCACTAAACAAAACCCCAACTACAATGATAAACACGTTATTACATTGAATCTATAAGGGTAAACATATATAATAGTTTAAATGTAAATCATTTTTTGTAACTCTATAACATTATGACAACATGGTACACAAGGTAATCCTAAACAGAAAAGGGTATGAAATATTTTCCATTTATTGTGTAAGCATTAGAAAAAGTATATATATTAGGGTAATGAATGAATTTTAAACCTCATAAAAAGTAAAGATATATTTATGAAGGATACGCAGGTATAGAAATTATACATAGAAAATCCATTTCTCAACAAAATTTGAAAAAAACTACATTTAATAGGTAGATTAATAGAAATAAATTATAAAATAATTATTGAAAAAATTAAATTAAACAAAGATATTAGTATAAAAAAACAACAATGGTGTTAATTATAAAAACACTAAACAAATAAAATGGTTTATGGAGATACTCCATTAATCTAACATTTTAATAATTAAAAAAATATTATTTTCCAAACAATTTTACTCATTTTTTGGAATTGAGAAAAAACAATTTCAAAATATTTAAACATCATTTTTTTACCCTTATTGATATAAATGAATAAATATTATCAAAAATCAAAATAAATCTTAAAAAAATAATGTATTTTGATAAAAAATAAAGACCCTTAAATTAAATAAATATTTATGAAAAATTTACAAATCCTTAAAAATTATTGGTTTCCAAAAAATAATATAAATAGAATGATGAAAACAAATAAAATGATAAACACAAGATTTTTAAAATATATGAATATAATTTTTAAAAATTTAAAAATGCAATTAAACCAATATAATAATAAATTATCACTATATAAAATGATACACATATTATACACCATAAAAATAATAAAAAAATGAGAAATATACTCTTGAAATGGCTAAGACAGAAGAAAAAATTTAGATGTTTCCACCCTCCAACATATAAAATTATTAGAAAAAGTGATCCAATTTTATTTTTGTTGGGATTGTAAAAACATTCCAATAAAATAAAAGTGATAAATAATTATTAAACAAAATTATTATACTCCATGTTTTAAATTATTCTTTCACAATGATATGAAACATTATTTTTATATAAAACAACACATGAATAAAAATTAAATAACAAGTAGTATATTCCCAAAAAATCTGACAGTAACATATTTTTTTAACCCATTCTATTTTGGGAATAATTGGATTAGAAAAATATTTCATTCATAGTTAAATATATTAAAAAATTAAAGATAATGATAAGATAATTCTTTTTGATAATGAAGCTATATTAATACCAAATGTAAACTGGGGATTTGATAGAACATTCATAAATTAAATAACCTTGTAGCCTATAGTTTATATAAGGAACATTTGATGCCTTTACTGTAGAACATTAAATAATATATATATTTTACATATTAGTTATATAATTATTGTGACAAGAATAGTCTTATAACTATTTGGATTCATCAAATTTAACATCTTATCAAATTTTTTCATTCCATTAATATATTTATAATTTTCATTTTGGAAAAACATTATATCATAAAACAAATGATCATTTGAATATGAAAAAGAATTTAACAATTTATAGTTCCCATTTTTAGTATAGAAATATAATTCTCCAAAGTTTAAATTTTACCTTTTTTGTAATTTTTAGGGCTAAAAACTTTCAACATACCCTTTTATAATACAGATTCTTTTTTTTATTTTATAATATCATTTTATTTTAAATTAATATTACTTTTCATATTGTTCCACTTTTTCAAATATTTCAAAACATTATACAAATCATTAAATTTGTAAATATCATTTAAGAGGTTATAATTTTCATTATATGTGTGACGAAATACATTTCCATCACCATTAAAAAAACAACTAGAGTGAGAATTGTCACATTCCTCATTTTAATTTGCAATAATCAAACATATTTTATAGAACTCTTTCTCACTTCTAGGTTCGTAACATGAATTTGAATTCTTAGTGTAAATCCATCATAAACCATTATCATGCTTAAATTATATCTTATATATTATTTATCATTTTAAATTCATGCTTGACTAATCTTTTAATTCAATATTTATTTCTGGTCACCCGTGGTCTATATATAGTATGCTATTTTTCTTGATAATCATTCTTTCTATATTTAGTCAGTTGTTTTTATTACATATTATTCCGCAACATTATAATATAAATTCATTTGGTTATTTTCAATAATCATCATTTATAACGTTCTGATTAATCATATTTATAAGAGGTAGAGGGAAATTATATGTGATATTTTGAATTCATACATTTTTCCTTGATGTGTCATATTCTAAATTTTATTTTAAATAATGTTTTCATGGGTGTAGAGATATGATGATTTCAATAGGTTTTCACTCCCTGATGAATTTTTTTCCAAATATACAACATTATTTTCACACCACATCTTTGGTAAATTTCAACTAACTATTTCAAGAAGAGTGGGATTTTTTAAGATTTCATCAGGAGTATTCAATTGATTCACTATGGTAGTGAACTAGTGGAACATATATTTCAAAAATTTATCTTTTCCCATCTTCAAATCTAGTTATTCAACATTAATTATTCCATACATGGTTATATTTTTATTTTTAGATCCAATATGTGTTATTTTCAATATCTAGTTATTGAGTAAAGATCATAATGTCCTATTAATTTTAATAAATAATAAAAAGTTTGAACACCGTTGATTTTTTATAATATATGACATAGTTTTGTATATGATCACATTCAAAATTTTATAATCAATGTTATATAAACTATATAGGTATTCAATTAATTTGTATTTCCTTTTAAAAACCAACATCATAACGAAGTTATGCGGAATGTTTGACAATTTAATTTATAATCCAAAAGATAGTTATTGAATTATAGGTAAGATATTGAGAATGATATTATACTATTAAATTTTTCATTCAGCTATTATCCATTATTTAGAAATATGAAGATAAATTCAGACCAATTTTACATCATCGTTATAATATTAGGAAAAATAAAAAACATTTGGTTAATGAAAATTCTCTGATAATCACACAACATCATTATTTAAAATTCATTTTTTAAATGATTTAATAATATATATGCATATATATAAAATGTAATTTAAAAATGAATAATTATTTATTAAATAATATAAAAATATTTTCAATAGTTCTTTTAATTTCAATAATGAATATAGACACATTAATTAAAATCAAATGAAATCGAAATTATAAAATTAAAATTTTATTGTTTCAAGCTAGTTATATATAGATTAAATACATAAAAAATTTATATTTATTTAAATATGATTAAAATAATTAATAAAATATCTCAAATATTCTATATTATTATTATTAATGCATTAATTCATTAGAAAAATTGAAACACTTTAAAAAATATGAAGAAAAGTAATATATCAAGAAAAAATTGGAATAGATTAAAATATAGAAAATCCAAATTGTATACCTATGTAAGTGTCAATTTTTGGGAATACGTAATGGTATAATATAATTTCCATTGATTGTGTAAAGGTTAAAATAATAATACATTTGTTTCATTAGGAGAAAAAATACTTTATAACATTATAATGTTAACAAGGAGAATGAATGTCATGTGGGTGGGATTTGATAGCTATGTAAAGGTACAACATATAATATAAATGGTCAGAAATAAATTATAAAACTCTACATATAGATATTCTTAAAAACTGTGTCTCGGTAGAAATGTATTATATTAACGGAGTAAGGTAAATAAGTAATGATTCATAAGGGTAATCATTGAATTTTAAACATCACAAGACGGTTATAATGTTTCTATGTAGGATAAGTAATGTTAAAAGTTATATTATAAAATTAATTTTCATCAAAATATAATGAAAAATGATTAAATATAATAATAATAAAAATACAATTTATTTATTTGTTTAATTAATAAACAATTAAATTCATCAAAATTATTATTAAAAATAAAAACAACAATATTTTTAATTACAATGATATTAACTAAATATTTAGATTTAAAGAACCACTCTAATTCTCATCTCACTCCTATACTCCTTTAAAGGTATGACTTATCTTAAAATATTGAATTTAAATAGGAGACACATCCACAATCAATTGTTCATTTTCTAGGTGGTTCACTACCACACTATAACCCATACTTTAAAAGAGATGTCACTATTAGTTATAATAGTTAATATTTATTTGGAGTTATAAACAAAAAATACCTATGGAATGGTTTTATATTCCAAAAATAAAAGAAATAAATTTTTGTGGGAAAACCATATGGCCTAATATATTTTTAAAAATTTGAAAACGTTTGAATGATTTACGTATATAAAAAAATAATTGATCCTTATTTGTTTATGTAGCACCATTGAAGAACAATAATGGTTTCATGGTAAATGGATTTATATGATACTTTAAGGATATAATGATGTTTTATTTTATTATCTTCCTTGATAATCATAAAATATTTTAAAATTTTTCTTTATATCATCACCTATAGATGTTTTAATGTTTTATGTAAATATCAATAAAATAAATATGCTTTTACAAACAACCCCTCACATCCTCAATTCCACTTAAAATAGATTCCTAAATGAAATCATTATTGTCTAAAATTCTTATATTACTAAATGAATTAATTATGAAGATATTTGAATAAAAGAAACAACTATCACTATAGTTAACGAACTGAGAATACAGAATCTTGATTATATAAATATCAGTAATGAAAAAAAAAATTAATTCACAGAATCATAATTTAGAAATTAATAATACTAATTTTTAACTGCTTACAAATTTCCCTCAAAGTAATATCTAAAATTATTTTTAAATGATAGGCCGCAAATATGAAAAATTTAATTTCATATTATAATATTACAATTCATAAAAAATTATAAAAAGATTCATCTTGAAATGAATATTTCATGTATCGAATTTAATCTACCATAATAACCTTAAAAAACATAGAATATGATAATTATATTTAAGAAATAATTTAGAATCAAAATAGTTAGAGTAATAGTCCCGAATAACATATATAGTAATAATATATTGATAAAAAATTGAAAAAAATTAAGGCAATTTTTAGGATTAGGTAATTTTTTATTAAGATATAAAAATATCATAATAAATTTATTCCATAATTTATTTCAATATATGTGTGGTCAAAACTTATATTGAAAAAATGAGATTTAATATGAATGTAAAATAATGTTTTGAAACACAATAAATTTATATGATACAATTTTTTAAACTTCATATGAAGTATGTCATAATTTTTATGAATGATAACAACTCATATTAAACCAAAATAGAAGTATGAATAAATTTTCACATAAAAATTAAATAAATTTATCATATGAGTCATTAATTAAAAATTATATGATTCATTTAGAGTTATGTATGGTTGTCTTTCTTCTTTATATTGGAATTTCAGTTCATCATACAAGTGATTTGATATATATAATTTTAAAAAAACATTATAATATAAAAAAATTTGTAAAACAAAAATTTGAAAATACCAAAATAAAAAATAAAAAATATTGATGACACAAAATATGATTAATAAAAGAGTAAAAAATGTAGTGTTAAATTATAATTATTCATATGATTCACAACGCCACTATATCAATGTATATTTTTCTATAAAATAATTTAAAAATAAACATAAAAATTAACAAAATGGTATGATTATACGCCATAAAAATAATAAAAAAATGAGAAATATACTCTTGAAATGGCCAAGATAGAAGAAAAAATTTAGATGTTCCCACTCTCAAACATATAAAATTATTAGAAAAAGTGATCCCATTTATTTTTTATTAGGATTGGAAAAACATTCCAATAACATAAAAGTTATAAATAATTATTAAACAAAATTATTATACTCCATGTTTTAAATCATTCTTTTACAATGATATGAAACATTATTTTTATATAAAACAACACATGATTAAAAATTAAATAACAAGTAGTATATTCCAAAAAAATATGACAGTAACATATTTTTTAACCCATTCTATTTTGGGCATAATTGGATTAGAAACATATTTCATTCATAGTTAAATATATTAAAAAATTATAGATAATGATAAGATAATTCTTTTTGAGAATGAAGCAATATTAATACCAAATGTAAACTGGGGATTTGAGAGAACATTCATAAATTAAATAACCTTGTAACCTATAGTTGATATAAGGCCATTTTGATGCCTTTACTATAGAAAATTAAATAATATATATATATTTTACATATTAGTTGTATAATTATTATGACAAAAATAGTCTTATAACTATTTGGATTCATCAAATTTATCATCTTATCATATTTATCCATTCCTTTAATAAATTTATAATTTTCATTTTGCAAAAAACATAATATCATAAAATAAATGATCATTTGAATATGAAAAATAATTTATCAATTTATAGTTCCCATTTTTATCATAGAAATAACATTATCCCAAGTAGAAATTTTTCCTTTTTTGTAATTTTTAGTGCTAGAAATTTTCATCTTACCATTTTATAATACACATTCTTTTTTTTATTTTACAATAGCATTTTATTTTAAAAAAATATTACTTTTCATATTGTGCCACTTTTTCAAATATTTTAAAACATTATACCGATCATTAAATTTGTAAATATAATTTAAGAGGTTATAATTTTCATTATATGTGTCACTAAATACATTTCCATCACCATTACAAAAAACTACTAGATTGAGAATCGTCACATGCCTCTTTTTAATTTTCAATAATCAAACATATTTTATAGAATTCTTTCTCACTTCTAGGTTCATAACATGAATTGGAATTCATAGTGTAAATCCATCATAAAACATTATCATGATTAAATTATATCTTATATATTATTTATCATTTTAAATTTATGCTTGACTAATCTTTTAATTCAAAATTTATTTCTGGTCACCCGTGGTCTATATATAGTATGCTATTTTTCTTGATAATCATTCTTTCTATATTTAGTCAGTTGTTTTTATTACATATTTTTCCACAACATTAAAATATAAATTCAATTGGTTATTTTCAATAATCATCATTTATAACGTTCTGATTAATCATATTTATAAGATTTAGAGGGAAATTATATGTGATATTTTGAATTCATACATTTTTCCTTGATGTGTCATATTCTAAAAAATTCTTTAAATAATGTTTTCATGGGTGTAGAGATATGATGATTTAAATAGGTGTTCACTCCCTGATGAATTTTTTTTCCAAATGTACAACATTATTTTCACACCACATCTTTGGTAAATTTCAGCTAACTATTTTAAGAAGAGTGGGATTTTTTAAGATTTCATCAGTAGCATTCAATTGATTCACTATGCTAGTGAACTAGTGGAACATATATTTCAAAAATTTATCTTTTCCCATTTTCAAATCTAGTTATTCATCATTAATTATTCCATACATGGTTATATTTGTATTTTTAGATCCAATATGTGTTACTTTCAATATCTGGTTATTGAGTAAGGATCATAATGTCCTATTAATTTTAATAAATAATAAAATGTTTTAATACCGTTGATTTTTTATAATATATGAAATTTTTTTGAATATAATCACATTAAAAATTTTATAATCAATGTTATATAAACTATATAGGTATTCAATTAATTTATATTGCCGTGTAAAAACCAACATCATAACAAAGTTATGCGGAATGTATGAAAATTTAATTTATAATCCAAAAGATAGTTATTGAATTATAGGTAAGATATTGAGAATGATATTATACTATTAAAATTTTCATTCAGCTATTATCCATTATTTATAAATAAGAAGATAAATTCAAACCAATTTGACATCATCATTATTATATTATGAAAAATAAAAAACATTTGGTTAATGAAAAATCTCTGATAATCACACAAAATCATTATTTAAAAGTCATTATATAAATGATTTCATAATATATATGCATATATATATAATGACATTTAAAAATGAATAATTAATTATGAAATAATATAAAAATATTTTCAATAGTTTTCTTAATTTCAATAATGAATATAGACACATTAATAAAAATCAAAATAAATCGAAATCATGAAATTAATATTTTAATGTTTCAAGCTAGTTCTATATAGATTAAATATATAAAAAATTTATCTTTATTTAAATATGATTAAAATATTTAATAAAATATCTCAAATATTCTATATTATTATTATTAATGCATTGATTCATTAGAAAAATTTAAACTCTTTAAAAAATATGAAGAAAAGTAATATATCAAGAAAAAATTGTAATAGATTAAAATATAGAAAATCCAAATTGTATGCCTATGTAATTGTCAATTTTTGGGAATACTTAATGGTATAATATAATTTCCATAGATTGTGTAAAGGTTAAAATAATAATACATTTGTTTCATTAGGAGAAAAAATACTTTATAACATTATAATGTTAACAAGGAGAATGAAAGTCATGTAGGTGGGCTTTGATAGCTATATAAAGGTATAACATATAATAAAAATGGTCAGAAATAAATTATAAAACTCTACATATGGATATTCTTAAACACTGTGTCTAGGTAGAAATGTATTATACGGATGGAGTAAGGTAAATAAGTAATGATTCATAAGGGTAAACATTAAATTTTAAACATCACAAGACGGTCATGATGTTTCTATGTAGGATAAGTAATGTTAAAAGTTATATTATAAAATTAATTTTCATCAAAATATAATGAAAAATGATTAAATAAAATAATAATAAAAATAAAATTTATTTATTTTTTATTTAATAAACAATTAAAATCATCGAAATTATTATTAAAAATAAACACAATAATATTTTTAATTACAATGATATTAACTAAATAAATAGATTAAAAGAACCACTCTATCTCTCTTCTCACTCCTATGCTCCTTGAAAGGTATGACATATCTTAAAATATTGAATTTAAAGAGGAGACACATCCAGAATCAATTGTTCAATTTCTAGGTGGTTCACTACCACACTATAACCCATACTTTAAAAGAGATATCACTATTCGTTATAATAGTTAATATTTATTTGGAGTTATAAACAAAACATACCTATGGAATGGTTTTATATTCCACAAATAAAAGAAACAAATTTTTATGGGAAAACCATATGCTCAAATATATTTTTTAAAAAATGAATTTTTTTTAATGATTTAAGTATATAATAAAATAATTGATCATTATTTGTTTATGTATCACCATTGAAGAACAATAATGGGTTCTTGGTAAATGGATTTATATGACACTTTAAGGATATAAAGATGTTTTATTTTATTATCTTCCTTCATAATCATAAAATATTTTAAACTTTTTCTTCATATCATCACCTATAGATGTTTTAATGTTTTATGTAAATATCAATAAAATAAATATGATTTTACTAACAACCCCTCACATCCTCAATTCCAATTCAAATAGAGTCCTAAATTAATTCATTATTGTCTAAAATTATTATATTACTAAATGAATTAATAATGAAGATATTTGAATAAAAGACACAACTATCACTGTGGTTAACGAACTGAAAATACCGAATCTTGATTATATAAATATCAGTACTGAAATAAAAATTAATTCACAGAATAATAATTTACAAATTAATTATACTAAATTTTAACTACTTACAAATTTCCCCCAAAGTAATATCTAAAATTATTTTTCAATGATAGGCCGCAAATATGACAAATTTAATTTCATATTGTAATATTACAATTCATAATACATTATAAAAGATTCATTTTGAAATGAATATTTCATGTATCGAATTTAGTCTAAAATAAAAACCTTAAACAACATAGAATATGATAATTATATTTAAAAAATATTTTAGAATCAAAATAGTTAGAGTAATAGTATATAATAAAATATATAGTAATAATATATTGATAAAAAAATTGAAAAAAACTAAGGCAATTTTTATGATTAGGTAATATTTTATTAAGATATAAAAATATCATAATAAATAGATTCCATAATTTATTTCAATATATGTGTGGTGAAAACTCATATTAAAAAAATTAGATTTAATATAAATGGAAAATAATGTTTTGAAACACAATAGATTTATATGAAACAATTTTTTTAACTTCATATGAAGGATTTCATTACTTTTATGAATGATAACAACTCATATTAAACCAAACTGGAAGTATGAATAAATTTTCACATAAAAAAAATAAATTTATCATATGAGTCATTAATTAAAAATTATATGATTCATTTAGAGTTATGTGTGGTTGTCTTTCTTCTTTTTAGTGTTATGTGTGAGTCATTAATATCCATGTACAGTTCCACAATGCTGGTAGGCATTTTCTATCCATGATATATAATGAGGATTATATCACAAATCTAATCATTTCTAGTGTACATGATTATGTTTAGGAGAAATAATAAAATCCACGATGATCATTCAATGCTTCAACCAAAGCATAAAATGATCATTACTATGATGGTCCACCTCATGGTGCTGAAGATATAGATTACAGTGACCCTAATCCTAACTTCTACTATGGTCAAACTCCTAATAGATATATTTACCATAGATAGTGAAATATTACACCTTCCTATTAACCTTAATAAATATTTGTGTCAAAAACTAAAACACATTATTATTGAAAGGTTCCTAAAATGTTTTTGTAAACCAAATACAGTTCCCCATCAACATATAGATACACTCCTCTCTAATCAGTAGGTCACCCTATGAAGAATATTATAGGGTCTGATAAGATGGTGGTGTATAATTACGATGAAGAGGAGGAAAAAATTGAATTATAGAGTGAGTTAGCCAAAATCAACCTCCCCATAATGTTTTGGACTCTCCTGACTTCTTATTATGTGGTCCCAAATTCTCTATAAGGGGAGTGCATGTATTATCATAGAAAAAAATGGGGGCCACTCATCAGTGGCAGATGTTTAGAAATCCCATGGTTGAAGAAAAACATTATCAAATTTATTTAACCAATATATTGTGTTGTTATATGTATATGGCCCCCTTTTTTATATCCTGAATCCTAAGAACCGAGGATGATAAAAAAATATTATGTAGTTCTTGTCTCAACCTCAGGAAAAATTTAAGCCGTCTTACTTCAAAGGCCTCACCAGATGTGTGTATCCAAGGAATGATGAAATATAGTGACATTAACAACACTATGTCCCTAGAAAAGTAGAACCATTCAGATATGGATTCCTACAATGTTATTTCCTGAGGTTTAATCATATGACTGTTAATTCATGAGCTAGTTGTTCACTACAATATAATATACTTGTTTCAAATAATACTAACCTCATGAATTTTCATAGAGGATGGACTTTATATATATAAACTACGATCCTTAATGAAATGGGCATACATCAATGATACGAAATGAATTCTTTCAACCAATCAGAAAACTTCCCATGAAGAATGATTACCATCATGGGATTCTATTACAAACATATCTGACATGAACATTGTTATTCAACATAAAATGGGCCTCAGTAAAATCTCCAATTGTAGTAATTCAATAGAAGATCCTTCTAACAATGTTGAGGGATATCTACCACTACCAAAACATCTTAAATTGTCAATTATGTATAAGATTCATTTTATATCATTATTGTTGTAAATAAACCCCATCACATTGAGATGGGATAATTTATATCTCAATCTAATTCAAAAGGTTCATCACCCCTGAGAGTGTCTAGGGTAAATAAATATTGATTCCAGATCAACACCATCACACTTGGATGTGCAAATTTATATCAAAATATTATTCCCTTGAGTCATTAAATCTATGACTAGAACGATTATATCATTAGAAACAAGATCAATCAATGCCAATTGTGGACCATAATAACTATCATCTCGTAGGGATTGGGTAATTTTCATTGTCCACACTTTAGATAGAATTATTCTTCTGTAGTTAAGAAGGTAAATAATGATATTCATCATCCCATACATTCATTCCACCAAAATAAAAACAATTGTTATTTGGGACCATTTGCTAATTAGCACTAAAATATCCATCATTGTCAATATTCATAGCTCAATATAGAAAGGTCATACAAGGAAGGAAATTATACTTTTATGGGGTTGCAAGGAAACACATCTCAATTTGGATAGGTGTTAGATAAATAACCCTGATAAAGTTAGTGATGAGTCATCCTTTCACATTTAATGTAATGGAAAAACCGTCATTTCCCAATAGTCCCCTTTGAGTGTAATCACTGTCACTATAATTATAACAACCCATACATTACATACATTATTAATACTTCAAAATTGAAGCATAATTATTACAACATATAACAAAACCACAAAAGGACCGTATAGGTATAGTGTCTTTAGAAACTGGGAAACATAAACAACTGGTTCATAAAGCATCTACTTGGCCTCCCATTTATTTCATCATATCTAGAGTCCCTTTTTGTCATATTCTACTTAATAACCTTCTTCCTGACCTGGGGAAATAAAACATACAAAGGGTGAGCTCAAATGCTCAGTAAGGGTAAATAAAAAAAATATCAATCATGTCATATTCATAAGAACAAATCTTTTGGAAAGCTTAACCTGCAAAAGAGATCATAATTTCATAACATGGGATAAAACATTGTAGTGAAATGTAATCCCAATAATCATGACTTAAAACATGAAACTTTTTGGAAACACACATAATCATAGAGAATCATTTCTTGTTAGTCAAGACTCATTGCCAAGACTATCTCAGTGGACAAAGTCCCTTTTTGAACCGAGTCACCCTCGTTTCAGTCATGTTTCACTGAACTGGTATAACCTACAATTCCATCCATGTCTCTCTAATGAGATATAAAATCTTTACACAATGAATTAGAGGGAGATATAGGTCCCACCCATCTCATAATGATACCATTCTTATGTGAGCCACAAAATCATAAATCATACATAATTGCATAACCCATGTAATAAAACTGGGAATCTTAAACATCGTGACATCATAAAACAATTCATATAAGATAAAGGAATTCATAAATATAATTCCATCACAACATACTCAAATCAATGTTAGAATAGGGATAGAAACAGAACCCTTAATTATCTTAGATGGAAAATAATTTTGTTAAAACACTTGAAATCCATTCATGAGGAAAATATCCTCTCTACTTCAAAAACACTTTTCCTTTATTAACATGTCATAAAATTATATACTAAAAGAAGTTGATTAAAAATAAACTTGAAAACTTTTAAATGAATCTTCTTGGAAATAATGTTTTAAAAATCCATTCATGCCGTATAAGTTAAAAAAACATTCTTCGTACTTTTGTCTGAAAAGTCAAAAAGTACCTCGTACGAAAAATGACAAAAGATTCCTTTCATATATTTTACTAAAAACTCACTGAAGGGTAAAATTGGATATAAAATATTGTATAAGGATATAAATATTACATATTGAGGAAACATGGATGTGGATTATAAAATACACCCCAGTAAATTTCAAAGTATAAACAATCTCAGAAAAAAATGAGATTGTGATGTTTTCCCTTACCTTAGGTCCGATATGCTTTCTACATGTCCGAACCTCCTGTATAATGATTTAAATAATGTTATTGACTTATTACAGAATCATACTTATTTTTATGATATCAAATATGGTCATATTGTTAGCTTCTTAGTAGTAATATTTCATTGCTACTTGTTATTCGGGTGTTTATAACTCTTTGTTCTTATGCGTGTTTTGTCAAATAAATTCTTATTCTTCTTTTTAGGTTATAGATACCTCATTTCCAGAATGGTATTAGTGTAATATATATCATATTAATTCATTCAATTAATTTATATAATCATTATGAAATGAAGATCATGTAGAACGAGTCGCATCACATTGTGGAGACGGTATTCCGTACGTACGCACGAGTGATGATATCGTTCTTATGATCATGGAATTGTATTGGAGTGTATGTGTAATATTTAAGAATATGTATAACTTTATAATAGTCATATATATTCATTATTTACACCATTATACCCATCCAAGTAAGGTGGTGGTGGAAAATATATTACACCACAGCGTGGAGACGGTATTCCGTACGTACGCACCCGCGGTGATTTCTTTTTCCGTAGGATGGATAGCTGGTGAAATAGGGTTGTTTCATACTTATAATAACATATCCGTATATTAGTGATACTGATGTTATTACTTCATAATGAAACAACTAAATAAGAAGAAGTGGAAGAATAAATAAAGATGAAAGAATCGGTAACGGACATTACCTCTTCTTTGAAGTGCTTCTTTGAGACCTCCTTTTAGGGCACTAAAATTGGACTTTGAAGAAGACCAAGACCTCTAGGATGACTCTAGGGAAGTGGATAGGAGGAATTGTCAGTGGTTGGCCGAGATTTAAGGCTCAATGTGGTGTGAGGAAGAGGGGGAAGAGGTGTCCTTTTATAGGGGAGGAGAGGGGCACCTTTGGGAAAACTAAAAATATTATTTTATTATAAAGTCAAGTTCGGTTTTAAATAGCTCCAAATTGATATATTTAGAATCTATGGTGGGGATGTGTCGAAATAATCTCATCCAATAGAATTTAGACAAGTTTAGGTTCCTATTTTATCCTTATCATTTAGATTTAACATTAAGTTAAATAAGTTAACTTTTATCGTGTCTTCTTGTGTTCTTATACTATAAGGTTAATAAACTTACTATAAGCAGCCAAAAGAACCCCAAGTTGTTTATTATTAATATATATAACCTTATCTAAGTCATTTGGCAGAACCAAATATTTTTAGGAATAAAATAACAATTACTATATAATATTTGTTTTAGAAACTATTTTATGTCATTTTTGACACTATTTAGTAATTGATTTTTATCAAAATTATAACAGAATTATTAGTTCGAAAAAAGTTAATTAAATCAATACTAACATGTCATATTAACCTAGAAAATTAGTTAAATTCATAAAATGTTTGAAATTACATTTATTTTGGTGTTTATAACATTAATTATGTCAATATTTCATTAATAAGATAATTACTGCATCATCTTTGTTTCATAAATAAATTAAATTTTTTATGTCTAAAAATTACAAATAAAATTCCATTATGTAGGAAATGTTATTATCTTTCTAATGAATACTTATAGTCGAATTTATCTTATGTATAACCCCATATTAAAAATTATTTACTTATTAAACATTGATTTTAACTATTTTAACCCTTCTTTAAATAAATTAATAATAAATGCCCTAATCTAATCCAAGTGGGCCTAAATTGTCATATTTTATTCCTAGGTTTGTTTTTGGTAGAATTAGACTTATCCAATAGAATTAGGACATGTGTTAGGGTAATAATAATATCATCTTTACCCTAAATTACCCTATTTACTTTTAACCGTGGTAAATAAAAGTAACAAGTTACTATTCACCAAAAATTATTTTCATCTCATTGAACCACATTTTAGTCCTTGATATTAACCGTGTCTCTCGGATTTTTGAAATTCCACTCACAGAAGCGGTAAAATTACGTTTTATGAAAAATTCAGTTTTTTTAACTACTACATAGTGGTTTCACTATTCATCAAAAATTGAAAGTTTTTAAAAAAATACCAAAATTTCACCCTAGGCTAATTTTGACATTCTGAATCCAAAAATTAAGTCCATTTTGAAAAAAAAAATTATAAAATTTCAAAAACTGGTTATTACTATTCATAACAGCTAGTTTTAATAATATTTTAATAGCATATCGTTGTTTAGTGAAACTCGGTATTGCGTATGACACAAGCTATCGAGGAAGGTTGCGATTTCGTGTAAAGCAAGCCAAGCAAGTGTTGTGTGTAGAAAAATATTCCTTTGAGGATTTATATAAAAGTCTCGGGTGTTACATTCTACCCCCCTTAAAATGAATTTTGCCCTCGAAATTCGTCACTTTGTAAAAAACAGATGAGGATACCTCTCCCTCATCATATCCTCAAGCTCCCATGTAGCTTCTTCTAATTGGTGGTTCCTCCATAAAACATTCACCAATCGAGTGGTCTTGTTTCGTAGGAATTTTTCGCTACGATCCAGAATCTCTATCGGTTGTTCTTCATAAGAAAGATCTTGCTCCAGTGGTACAACTTCTGAGCTAAGTACATGTGAAGGATCAGGTATGTACTTTCTCAGGAGAGATATATGGAACACATCGTGAACTTGAGAGAGATTCAGTGGAAGCGCCAATCAGTAAGCTACCTTCCCAACACGATCCAATATTTCTAAAGGACTGGTATTTCTAGGGCTCAACTTCCCCTTCTTTCCAAATCTCATAACCCTCTTCCAGGGAGATATTCGTAAGAACACTTTATCACCCACTTCAAACTCTAGGTCTTTTATTCGGTTGTCGGCATAACTTTTCTGTCGACTCTGATCGGCTCTTATGTGTTTTTGAATAGATCTGACCTTTTCTTCCATTTCATCAACGAGATCAGGTCCTAATAGCTTTCTTTCCCCAACTTCATCCCAGCAAGTTGGGTTCCTTCATTTCTTTCCAAAGAGATCTTCATAAGGAGCCATCTGAATACTAGAGTGAAAGCTATTATTATAAGAAAATTCCACCAAATGTAGGTGTTGATCCCAACCACCTTTGAAATCCATAGAGTAAGCTCTCAACATATCTTCTAGGGTTGGAATTGTTCTCTAAGACTGACCGTCTGTCTGAGGATGATAAGCAGTGCTGAAACTCAACTCTGTATCTAGAGTATGCTGAAGACATCGCCAGAACTTCGAGGTAGATCTCAGATCCCGATCAGATATAATATAAAGTGGTACTCAATGAAATCTTACCACTTCCTTTACATATATCCTGGCAAGCTGATCCAGAGATAAATCCTCTCTAATAGCAATGAAGTGTGCAGACTTGGTAAGACGATCAACTATGACCCAGATAGCATTATTGCCTTTGGATGTTTTAGGAAGTCCTGTGACAAAGTCCATAGTGATGTTTTCATATTTCCATTCATGTATGGGTAATGGTTGTAAAATCCCCTTAGACTTCTATCTCTCAGCTTTAACTTATTGACAAACCAACCATCGAGAGATATATTCAGCAACGTCTCTTTTCATGCCATCCCACCAGAAGTACTCTTTCAGGTCCCTATACATCTTCGTGCTTCCAGGATGAATAGAGAATGAAGAACTATGAGCCTCATCCAGCAGCTCCTTCTTTAATTCGGGGATGGGAGGAACACAAACCCGATTCCTGAACTTTATTATCCCATCAAAATCAAGGTTGAATTCAGGAACATTTCTCACCTTCTTTTGTAACGCGACATCTTCTTTCTATGCCTCTTTAATCTTCACATGTATATATGGTTGAACATTCATTTGAGAAAGATAAGATTTTTCCCCTTCCATTATAATTCTAAGATCCATCCTTTGTAAATCCATAAATATTGGATCTTTTGTGATCCTCATCATGGATAAACTAGCATGGTCTTGTCGACTTAATGCATCTCCCACCTTGTTTGCTTTCCCAGGGTGGTAATGGATTGAGCAGTCGTAATCCTTAATCAGCTCCAACCATCTTCTTTGACGCATATTCTACTCTTTTTGTGTGAAAATATACTTTAAACTTTTATGATCAGTATAAATATCACACCTTTCACCATAAATGTAATGCCTCCAAATCTTTAATGCAAAGATTACCGCAACTAACTCAAAATCATGTGTTGTGTAATTTTTCTCATGGATTTTCAAATATCGTGAGGCATAAGATATCACCATATCATTTTACATAAGAAAACACCCCAATCCATTCTTGGATGCATCACTATAAATCACAAACCTTTCTCCACTACAAGGCATTGTGAGCACAGGTGCACTGGATAACCTTCTTTTCAACTCCTTGAAATTCTCTTCACATTCTTCTGTCCAGACAAACTTAACTCCTTTCCGAGTCAACATGGTGAGTGGATTAGATAATCATGAAAAATCTTTCACAAAACGTCGATAATATCCATCCAAACCAAGAAAACGTCGTATCTCAGTTACTGTTGTTAGTCTCGACCATATTTCGATAACCTCTATTTTTGCTGGATCCACAGATATCCCCTCTTTTGAGATTATGTGACCCAAAAATTCAACTATTTGAAACCAAAATTCACACTTGGTAAATTTGGCATAAAGCTTCTCCTTTCTCAGGGTCTTCAATATAATTCTCAAGTGATCTTCATGTTCTTCCTTTCTCTTTGAATAGACAAGAATATCATCTATAAAGACTACCACAAATTGATCATGATATTCTCTAAAGACTCTATTCATCAGATCCATGATGATAGCAGGGGAATTAGTAAGACCAAATGGCATCACTATAAATTCATAGTGTCCATACCTTGTATGGAAAGCCGTCTTTGGTATATCCTCCCTTTTGACCCTTAATTGATGATACCCTGAATGAAGATCAATCTTGGAAAAGTATTGAGCTCCGCGTAGTTGGTCAAATAGGTCATCAATGCGCGGGAGAGGATATTTGTTCTTGGTAGTGATCTTGATAAGTTCTCAATAATCATTGTAGAGTCTCATTGATCAATCTTTCTTCTTAACAAATAGAACAGGTGCTCCCCAAAGTGACGCACTAGGGCGTATGAATCCCTTATCAAGATTCTCTTGGAGTTGCTTCTTCAATTCCTGCAACTCAATTGGGGCCATTCTATAAGGTGTCTTTGATATAGGCAAAGCACCCGGTACGAGTTCTATTGAAAACTCAACTTCACGATTCGGTGGAAGACCTGGTAATTTTTCCGGAAAGACATCATAAAACTCTTGTACAATGGGCATATTCTTAATCGTGAGTTTCTCACCAACCATTTGAGATAAATAACCTTCATTTAGTGGAATCAAGACCCATAAGATGGAAGAAATTTCCACTGGAAGGTTATATTCATCCTTGCATTGATAGACGATCATAGATTGATATGGAATATGAAATGTGACTTCCCTTCTTTGGAAATTGATATGAGATCCATATAAAGAAAGCCAATCCATGCCAAGAATCACATCAAATTCCACTTTAGGAAGGATCACAAGAGTTGCAGGAAGCACTTTCCCTCAAACTTTGATCGGAGAAGAATTATATACTTTTGATGCGACTGTTGTGCCATTAGGTGTTGTCACAGCTAACTCAACATCTAATTGTTGAGGTAATACGGTGATAACCTTAGAAAATTCTTCAGAAATAAAAGAGTGGGTGGATCCAGAATCAAATAAAACGTTTGATACATTAGATTGGATGGTAAGTGTACCTTTCACCACATCGTTATCATACTCCACCTCGCTGGTAGAAATTGCATGTGACTTTCCTTTGTCTTTAGCCTTAAGAGTTTGTTGACGTCGACCGTCATCTTCAACCCCTAGATTAGGGAATTTATTGGCATAATGTCAAATCTCCTTGCACTTTAAGCATTGAAGTGTAGTAGGTTCATTCTGTGTATCCCTCCCTTTGTTTTCATCATTAGACATCTTCTTCCCATCATCGTAGCATTAAAATGCCCGATGACCTTCCTTTCCACATTTAAAACATTTACTTGTCCCTTTAAGACAACTCCCTCCATGTTTTTTTCCACACATTGAGCATTAGGGAAAGCTCATCTTCTTTTCAGTGTGCTCTTTAGATTTTCCTTTGAATTCCATTTTCCTCTTCTTATCAAACCCATATGACTGATGGGTTACTCCAATCTCAATCTCAACTTTGAGAGAACATCAAACGATTTCCTCGTAGCTATTGAAGTCCCTTATGGATAACGCCCTTCGAAGAATTGGTTTTAAGCCACTAAATAATAGATCGATTTTACTCTCAGGTTGGATAATAATACCAGAAGCGTACCTTGCAAGTCTTGTTAAATTTACTTCATAGGTACCAACAGATACATCTTCCTTTTGCTTCAGTTCAAGAAACTCTTTCTCCATCATTGTTCGGAGAATAAGAGGGAAGTACTTATTGAAAAATAAGTTCTTGAACTCTTCCCATTTCATGGACTCAATTTCATCCCTTTGCCTCATATTATTAATAAGATTCCACCATTGATCAGCATCACCTTTCAAACGATACACTGCTAAGATGACTTTATCATGCTCAGAACATTGAAGAAATGAAAATATCTTTTCATTAGTACTAATCCATTGTTCAGAAACTAATGTATTAGTAGACCCGCTGAAAGAAGGTGGACGTTGTCTCATGAAGGATTCAACCGAATGTTGCTCCTTCCTTTGCTCGTTTGGAAGTCCTGCATGATTCATAGCTTGAGAAAGTTGTGTGAGCATGGCTACAAGATTTTTCATTCTAGCTCCCATAAAGTTTGTTGCTCAGGGGGACAATCATTGCATTGCCCGTCGCATTCCGCATTAATACAGTTCCTTCGGGATCCAGCCATTGACTAATACCAAGAAGAATAGTGTGAGAAACACTAATTATAATATGAAATCCACATAATCAAGAATAAAATTTCACACTTAAGGTCTTATCCTAGGTTATTCATGGCCTTTTCTAAAACACTAATACCGTGTTTATGCTTAGACTTATCCTTAGGGTTCATACTAAGGATTTCACATCCTAGTTTCAAAAGGTTGACTATACCTTTCCTTTGATACCAACTATAATGACCCATACATTGCATACATTATTAATACTTAAAAATTGATGCATACTTATTACAACATATAACAAAACCACAAAAGGACAGTATAAGTATAGTGTCTTTAGAAACTGGGAAACATAAATAACTGGTTCATAAAGCATCTACTTTGCCTCCCATTTATTTCATCATATCTAGAGTCCCTTTTTGGCATATTCTACTTAATAACCTTCTTCCTGACCTGGGGAAATAAAACATACAAAGGGTGAGCTCAAATGCTCAGTAAGGGTAAATAAAAGAAATATCAATCACGTCATATTCATAAGAACATATCTTTTGGAAATCTTAACCTGCAAAAGAGATCATAATTTCATAACATGGGATAAATCATAGTAGTGAAATATAATCCCAATAATCATAACTTAAAACATGAAACTTTGTGGAATACACACATAATCATAGAGAATCATTTCTTGTTAGTCAAGACTCATTGCCAAGACTATCTTAGTGGACAAAGTCCCTTTCTGAACCGAGTCACCCTCGTTTCCGTCATGTTTCACTAAACCGGTATAACCTACCGTTCCAGCTATGTCTATCTCATGAGATATAAAATATTTACCCAATTCATTAGAGGGAGATATAGGTCCCACCCATCTAATATTGATACCCTTCTTATGTGTTCCACAAAATCATAAATCATACATCATTTCATAACCCATGTAATAAAAATGGGAATCTTAAACATCATGACATCATAAAACAATTCGTATAAGATAAAGGAATTAATAAATATAATTCCATAACAACATACTCAAATCAATGTAATAATAGGGATAGAAACAGAACCCTTAATTATCTTAGATGGAAAATAATTTTTTTTAAACGCTTGGACTCCATTCTTAAGGAAAATATCCTTTCTACTTCAAAAACACTTTTCCTTTCTTATCATGTCATAAAATTCTAAACTAAAAGAAATTGATTAAAAATAAACATGTAAACTTTTAAAGTAAGCTTCATGGAAGTAATGTTTTAAAAATTCATTAATGCCGTATAAGTTAAAAAAACATTCTTCGTACTTTTGTCGGAAAAGTCAAAAAGTAACTCGTACGAAAAATGCCAAAAGATTCCTTTCATATCTTTTACTAAAAACTCACCGAAGGGTAAAATTGGATATAAACTATTATATAAGGATATAAATATTACATATTGAGGAAACATGGATTTGGATGATAAAATACACCCAAGTAAATTTCAAAGTATAAAAAAACACGGAAAAAAATGAGATTGTGATATTTTCCCTTACCTTAGGTCTGATATGCTTTGTACATGTCCGAACCTCCTGTATAACGATTTAAATATTGTTATTGACTTATTACAGAATCATACTTATTTTTATGATAACATATATGGTCATATTCTAAGCTTCTTATTATTAATATTTCATTGCTACTTGTTACTCGGGTGTTTATAACTTTTTGTTCTTATGCGTGTTTTGTCGAATAAATTCTTATTCTTCTCATTAGGTTATAGATACCTCATTTCCAGAATGGTATTAGTTTAATATATATCATATTATTTCATTCAATTCATTTATATAATCATTATGAAATGAAGATCATGTAGAACGAGTCGCATCACATCATGGAGACGGTATACCGTACGTACGAACGAGTGATGATATCGTTCTTATGATCATGGAATTGTATTGGAGTGTATGTATACTATTTCAGAATAAGTATAACTTTATAATAGTAATATTTAGTCATTATTTACACCATTATACCCATCCAAGTATGGTGGTGGTGGAAAATAGATTACAGCACGGCGTGGAGACGGTATTCCGTACGTACGCACACGCGGTGATTTTTTTCCATAGGATGGATAGATGGTGAAATAGGGTTGTTTCATACTTATAATAACAAATCCGTATATGAGTGATACCGATTTTATTACTTCATAATGAAACAACTAAATAAGAAGAAGTGGAAGAAGAAATAAAGATGAAAGAATCGGTAAGGGACATTACCTGTTCTTTGAAGTGCTTCTTTGAGACCTCCTTTTAGGGCACTAAAATTGGACTTTGAAGAAGACCAGGACCTCTAGGATGTCTCTAGGGAAGTGGAGAGGAGGAATTGGAAGGGTTTGGACGAGCTTGAAGGCTCAATGTGGTGTGGGGAAGAGGGGGAGGAGGTGCCATTTTATAAGGGAGGAGAGGGGAACCTTTGGGAAAACTAAAAATATTATTTTATTATAAAGTCAAGTTCGGTTTTAAATAGCTCCAAATTGATATATTTCGAAGCTACGGTGGGGATGGTTCAAACTAATACCATCCAATATAATTTAGATAAGTTTAGGTTCCTATTTTATCCTTATCATTTAGATTTAACATTAAGTTAAATAAGTTTACTTTTACCGTGTTTTCTTGTGTTCTTATACTATAAGGTTAATAAACATACAATAAGCAGACAAAAGAACCCCAAGTTGTTTATTATTAATACATATAACCTTATATAAGTCATTTGGCCGAACCCTATATTTTTAGGAATAAAATAACAATTACTAATATAATATTTTGTTTAAAAACTATTTTATGTCAATTTTGACACTATTTAGTAATTAATTTTTATGAAAATTATAACAGAATTATTAGTTCAAACCAAGTTAATTAAATCAATAATAACATGTCATATTAACCTATAAAATCAGTTGAATTAATAAAAACTTTCAAATTACATTTATTTTGGTGTTTATATCATTAATTATTTCAATATTTCATTAATAAGATAATTACTGCACCATATTTGTGTCATAAATAAATTAAATTATTTAATGTCTAAAAATTACAAATAAAATACCATTATGTATGAAATATTTTTAGATTTCTAATGAATATTTATAGTCGAATTTATTTTATGTATAACCCCATATTAAAAATTATTTACTTATTAAACATTGATTTTACCTATTTTAACCCTTCAATAAATTAATTAATAATAAATGTCCTAATCTAATCTAGGTCGGCCTAAATGGTCATATTTTATTCCTAAGTTTGTTTTTGGTCGAATTACACTTATCCAATAGAATTAGGACATGTGTTAGGATAATAATAATATCATCTTTACCCTTAATTACCCTATTTACTTTTAACCGTGGTAAATAAAAGTAAAAAGTTACTATTCAACACACATTATTTTCATCTCATTGAACCACATTTTAGTCCTTGATATTAACCGTGTCTCTCGGATTTTCGAAATTCCACTCACAGAAGCGGTAAAATTAAGTTTTATGAAAAATTCAGTTTTTTTAACTACCACTTAGTGGTTTCACTATTCATAAAAAATTGAATGTTTTTAGAAAAATACCAAAATTTCACCCTAGGCTAATTTCAGCATTCCGAATCCAAAAATGAAGTCCATTTTGAAAAATAAAAATTATAAAATTTGAAAAAGTGGTTATTACTATTCATAATGGCTAGTTTTAATAATATTTTAATAGCATGTCATTGTTTAGTGAAACTCTGTATTGCATACGACGCAAGCTATCGAGGAAGGTTGTGATTTCGTGTAAAGAAATCCAAGAAAGTGTTGTGTGTAGAAAAAGTTTCCTTTGAGGATTTATATAAATGTCTTGGGTGTTAAAATAATAGATTTGGTGGATCAAGAAAAAAATGTAGAGGATCATGAAACAAGGAAAATAACCTAATAATGGGGTTATTTGGATGAACCAACTATGTCTTCAGGTACCCTGATCCAATCAAGGATCCAAAATCTGGAACCTCTGAATATAACCATTTCACCTCTCTAGTGGAACACTTCCAATGACAATGATAATTGTGTGGCTATATCCCTATCACCACCGCGATGTGTTGAGGTTTTTTCCATGGATAAATAATATTCACTATATTAGAATGAAATATAAAAACTCATACATATCAATGATGATTTACATTGGAGAAATATTTCCAATTGGTATTATTTTTAGGAGATTAATAATATTTACCCTCCTATACATCTAGAAAAAATATGATCCACTAATAGTAGATGTATCTGCACATCAGACTGGTTCCAAATTTTGGTTTTCATTCTATATTAATGATGAAGATGAAAATGGTCATGAATTACATCTATTGGGTTGACAAACTCTGCCTCACTAGGGAGATCATTTAGTATTAGGACTAATTGAGAATCAGTGGGAGATAAATGTACGGTCACAAAATCTATTCCCTCCCACTCCTTCTAGAAAGGATGATGATGAGACAAAAGTTACCTATGATCTTTTTAACATCATATAGTATTGTGGATCATGAAAGGGTTTCATTTAAGGAAACATACACCTGTGTATCTTGAAAGGAAACCATTTACAGTGTTGGTGAATGATACTTTTTCCCATACACTTTGGAATATCCCAACCTCTCTACATTTGATGGTATAGGTGACCCCAAAGATAATCTCACACACTTCATATCATGATGTGTTCTAACAATGGGACCATGAGATATATTGGTTGATACCAATGTGAGGTGTTTCATTTAGTCTCTCCCAAGGTCAGACATTGTTTCGTATAGCAGTCTTCCAGCATGATCAGTTGTAGGATGGTATGATGTTAATTACCAATTCTATTATGAGTTCATCTCCACACTATGAAAAATGAAAATATTGATACTATTGAATCACAAACAATGTGAAATTAGATGTTATCTTACATTATATGAGGATTGAATGGATTAACATATTGACCGTATTTTTTCAGGATTAATTTATTGAACACTATATCAATATATCAAGGATGAAATGTAAATTCCTCTGATCTTAATGAATTATCTAGCTGGGTTTCTTGAGTTAGATGAAACAAAAAAATGATTGGGAGATACCATTTAGTGAATCTGATTGATGTAGATACTCATGAACTTATCCTTGGGGAAAATTATATGTAAATTAGATGTTGAAGTTGTCACTATCGTACTAACTGAAGTAACCATTCAAAAACCAAGGCAGGTCTCAGAATACCCATGATCTCTTACCATGTGATTCCAACCCCAAAATAACTATCAACTAGAATCACACATAAATCATGGTCTTCTGGTATTTGAAAAACATATAAATAAATCATACATCCCCAAAAATTAACTATTCTATTGTAGATTATTAGTACCCATGTACAATTACTATCTCAAACTACCACAATATTGGAATCCCAGTGAGGTCAAAATCCCTGACATTCTAGACTACTACCCCTTCTATTGATGGCTAGGTCATAATATGCTTGAATTCATTTTCATGGAATACATACATCAAGAAATCATTGATTATGGACTTGTTGTGTCAAATAAATTATCAAAAAATTAAGACTCATCACTATTCCTAGTCCTAATAGGAGGGTGATTAGCATATATTTTTGTCCAAGGGTGTATTGAAGTTAAACAAATGGTTGACTCAAAAATAGTTGACATAGCAAATGCCATCATGTTAGTACAACAACAAAGATCCAAAATTTCTCCATCACACAAGAAGGTGAAAAAATATATTTCCCCCAAAGGTTGCTGCAACCATCTTAGGTAGCAAGAAGCAGAAGGGGAGGAATCCTATTAATTACCCATATAATATCTAGCTCTTGCATATTTCTTCCTAGAAACATCTAAATCATGGGAATCATCCACACACAAAAAAGGTATCAAATGAAAAATAGATTATATTTGGTTCAATCAACCCAAAGCACATGTAAAATACCATCATTGAAAATCTGTATTCTTTTGAGTATAAATTCCTCGAACCAAATCGGGGAACAAAAGGCTGCATTCGCAGGAACCAGTGATATAAGGGACATCAGGTGCATGGATGGACATAATAGCTTGGTCACACCCCCACATAGAACATATATGAAAGTATGACCCTTTGTAATTAACTCCATTAGGACCATACAAGACATGGAGGTGTTCAGAAACCCTCTTGTAAGCATCTACACCCATTTTTCTTGCATCAATTTCTAGCGGGTGAATGAATATCCAATCATCACAAATAAAGGGGAGGGTTGACCCAAACTATTCCAATAGTCTTAGATGATACCATGTCCTCTGTATAGGAACCACAACCATCCATATAGAATTCATTGAATACTAATCCACATTTCAAGGAGAAACACCACCTTCAGAAGCGACGATCACAGGAAAAAAGAAAAACACTCTAAAAAAACTAGAGATTGTCACAACATAGCTCCCAGTCATATATTCCATCAATTATTAAAAATAACTCAAATTTACACTCATGAAATCCATTCAAATACCTCAAGAATTTGAGACAGAATTAAACATCAACAGTCTATCAAATGGAGAACATGTCAGTAAAATTCCATGTCGACTTTACATTCAAAGAACATGATTAATAAGTCTTCATCCAACGAAACATCAAACACCTATATAATTTTTTTAAATAGTAGATAATGTTGAAATCAGATGGTCTTTAATTGAAAACAACTTTAGGATCAACCACATCCCTCTTCATACCATCAAATAATTGTCATATAGCTAAAGGGATTTTTATCCCAAAAATATTACCATTCAAGTGTATGATAATCATGTTAAAAATTGAACTGATAAAATAATACATGAATCTTAGTTTAGGGATTTCTTATCTAGTGTTAGTTTTATAGTTATCCGGTAAGATGCTGCATATAATGTCTTATTTGGAAGGCCCTAGATACATAGCCACCTAGTTGTATCTCAACATTAATTTTTTTTTTGAAATACATTATCTATTGAAAGATCGACAAAACACTTGGGTATAGTGACATAGATTAATGATATTTATTCTTCAGCCTATGAATTCATACATCGAGAACTATGTGGAAGAAGAATACGAAGACCTCTATAATACCTATCCTACATATACGGAAGGGGGTTCTCCCACCACTAACTAGCTCAGGTAGATGAATTTGGGAACATAATAAGACATAAACCCTATACTAATTAGTTTCCATCTACCTCTCAAATATAAAGAGATGTATGTTTCATTTCTAAATAGGTACAAATATATTTTCTCTTTGAGCTATATATAAACTCCAAAAAAATCCTAAATGTGGTTGTTCACTATCTCGGACTACCCGATGAGCATAAATGATTCTAAAAGGTACTCTGGAAGATTCACCCATCTCATGCCACTGATTTGGAGGCATATGCTGTCAATTTGAACAAAGGAGACATTTTAAAAAACTAATATAACTAGAATAGCTCATCTGAATCATCCCTATATCGAAATAGAATAGGTATATAATGTTTTAAATCAATTTCAAAGATCTTGATTAGTACTTCCGAAAGGAGAATTTGTTAATGTTGATCACTAAAATAAAGATTGATGAATCTGTTGGATTCTAAGCCTTTTCATTGATATATGGGTATTTAGGATACAATAAAAAATATCAACCGTAAAGATATAGAAACCATGACCTTCAGATCACTTTAAGGGTTATATTTCATATTGGTTATTAATGTTAGATTAAATAACGCATTTGATGCATATAACCGCACCCGGAATCATATATTTAAGTAAATCATGGGGAAAATATTGAAATGTAATATTGATGACTAAGTTTTCAATTATTAATATCAATATAATATCTTCAAGGATCATCCAATGATCTTGCATATGACATGACATCATAGAATGTAGAATAATTTGTTGAAATTCACCTTTGGGTGACATATGAGATATTCTTTTTCATTGTGGATCTCCAATGTGGCATCACGTTCACCCCAAATAATAATAGTTCTATTTTAATTATGTCTCCCACTCTCAAAGATTTTATGGGATTACACGATCACCTTATCATGATTTTGTGTTCTGTAGAATAACTGGGTATAAACAATCTCTGCTTCAATAAGATAATTAGTAAATTAATAAACTACCAATGTGATGAGGTCTAAAAACCCCTTCAAAAATCTCCTGGAATATCTATTGCACCCACCACTTCTGATGTCTCTTCCGGAATGTGAGACACTCATCTTGTATGTTGTTGCAATGTCACACTCACTCAAAAAAATATTCACACAGAAAATTTATATGGGGAGTGAGGACCGAATTTATTACCTCAAACTAACAATTTCAGGAAATAGGAACTGATTCTGGGATGTTGATATTAACATTATTGCACTAATTTTTGTAGTGTAAGAGCATTGTCATTTCATAAATCTACATGCCATAAATATAGTCTCTCATATTGATCTTCACAAATATATTCTTTGTCTACCAATACGAAAATGGGATCTACACCTATGAGAAATCATTTTGTAATTATATTACAATGACATAAAAGGAAATAAAATATAAATCTCTTGATAATTTTCTCACATCCCATACAACCCTATATAATACACTGATTGACACCTAGATCTTACATTTTGTTTATTCTACTACCATGATACTCTATAAACATCAATGTTATATTTTGATATTGCCCCCTAAAGTCCAATCGATAAAGGTACGGAAACCCAAATGATCAATATAATTGTCTTAGATAATGTATTTTTCTATCTAGACAATGAGTTTTTGAACTAATCATTCTCATTATTTGAGGGATAAATAAATAGTGAGGTTTAATTCTAATCCCATATTATAGTCTTTGTATATTCCCTATAGTTTTAGATAGCCTACCAATATTTAAAAGTAGATTCATAACAATTGAATGAAGAATATCAATATTGAATATTCCATAAAAAGGAATAATTGACCCCTCTCAATTGATATATTAGGGTAATAATAGTAGAGTTACTTTTGGATCCCACATTTCATAAGGTTCCCTGATCATATAATGTTCATGTCGTAACATTGGATAATAAAACTATAGTCTTGAATTACCATGACCAATATGAAGACCTCATCCATATCATCCATTGAACAATTGTCCAGTCAATCATCATCTACACTGTGGAAGATATTAATAATATAAAAATTATTGCAGAGTGTGATGAATCGATATTTACCCCTAGAGAGATGGATTCTATAATCGGTTATCTCGAAAATGAGATTCTCATAATGGAATGCGGTAAAAAGGAATTTTTTGTCACTGTGTAGTGGAATTTACCGTAGAAGATGATCCAAAAAAGAAAAATTCCATCTAAAATTTAGTATTTGAGAGAATAATATTCATAAAAATAGTATAATGATATATCCACTGCATCAAGGATGAGTTACAAGTGGGATCATATGGTTCTCATCATTCTAGGACCAATCTCTCCCGCCAAAACAAGAGGATTAGTGTTTATTATAAATCCTTTATACCAATCTATGTGTAATCGAAAAAAAAATTCATGCATGCCAGATTCATAAAAAATTCACCCATACACCCTCATAATATATACATATAGCTAAATATTATTGGTCATTTTTCATTAGGAGAATGGATGTGGTGGGGCCTTATATACCCACCACAACAAAGAATATATGTACATATTTACTACTATCAACTTCTTTTCGAATTTGAATAAATAGATACCCATCAATGAAGTCAGGATGGAGAATTTCGTTATCATCATAATGTTCTAAATAATCACCACGTTTGGAGTCCCTTTAATAATATTGAGATAGAAAGACACCAAATATTATTCTATATAGTTGAATAAACAATACTTGGAGTACAATATTGAATTTAATATCTCATCTCTTTATCATGAATATGAAAAGGGATATATAGAGGCATTTAATAAGACATCATCATACATACTCTAGAAGATGGTGATCATGGATATGATGTTTGGGCCTTAAAAACTCATCCACTCTTTATGGGACTATCGTACCTCCATGGAAAATACTACACATGAAACTCCACACACATTGGAGGACAAGTCATGGGAAGTGTTAAAAATAGATTTATTGCTTCCTTTGATGGGAATATACATTTGTTATAAAACTATTAGATGATTTTAAATCTAGAAAGAGGCTAGATGAATTGGTGTGGCTTGGTGATAATATGTTCCATAAATTAAAAACCCTTAAATTCTATCAGAATCAGAACACATGAGCCATTAATAAGAATATTTTACATTGTTCATTAATCTAAGAAGATTGTATGTTGTCTTTGAGGTGTAGAATTATACCAGGAATAAACCTCCAAATATGGAACCGAAGTAGGAAGGTCCTTACATTATTAATAAGGACTACCACAATTGATCTTACTCGCTAAAAAAATGGATGGGGAATTGGTCCCCCCAAACAATGTAAAGGTTATCAAGAATAACTTTTCATACTTTTCATAATGTTCCCTTCATCCTAGTTTCATGATGTTAAAGTGTACATGATCATCCAAGTTTCATAGAAATAAACTAAAAAACATGATGTTAAACAACATAGGATAGGCTGAGTTTCACGATGTTAAACTACACAATATCATCCTCAATAAATGTAGTTGAAATTACAATATTATCCTAGTTATATGATATTATGCTACACATGTTCGTCCTAATTGCATGAAATTAAATTGCCCAAAATTTTCCTAGATTTATGATTTTAAATTGAATAATCCCATTATTGTTTCATGAAGTTAAACAAAAAAATCTCATCTATATCACATGAAATTAAATGAAATAAGATCTTCATGGTCACACAACCTTAAACTACACCTGATCATCCTTGATCCTGATATTAAAATATTGAATCATTTCTTGGTTTCATGACCTTATACATCCCCAAATCATCCTAGTTTCATGAAATTAAACTGCACAATATATTCCTTATTTCATAATGTTATATTTGACATGATAATAATTTTTTCATGTCGTATAACTACAAAATATCGTCCTAGTTTCATAACATTAATGTTTATAATATCTTCATGGTTTCATGACATTGAACATTAAAAAATCTTAATAGTTGTATGTTGTTAAAATTAACAATTGCATCCTTGTAAACTGATTTTAAACATCATAATATCTTCCAAATTACTAGATGTTATTATGCACACAGTAATACTAGTATCATGATATTAAAAAACATACACATTCTATAGTTTCTTTATCTAAACTTCTTAAGATCATCAATGATACATTTTGTTAAATAGCATAAGCACATACTAGTTTCATGAAAATAAAATTCACAAGATCATCATGGTGTCTTGATGTTAAGCTAAAAAAGATAATGTTGTTTTCACGAAATTAAACTATACAAAATATTCCGGGTTTCATGAAGATAAAAATTACAGGATCATCTTGGTTTCATTTAGTTAAACAAAAAAATCTCATCCTAGATTGATGATGTTAAAATTTAAGTTCTCATCTGAGTTACATGATGTTGAAATGCACAATCTAGTCCTACTTACATGAAAATAAACTGCACAAGATCATCTAGGTTTCATGACGTTTAACTAAAGAAGTTCATACTAGTATCATGACATTAAAATACAGAATATCTTCCAATTTTCATGACATTAAACTCCACATGATCATCCTAGTTGAATGATATAAAACATCATATGATCTCCTTGGATGCATGATTTTAAACATAAAATGATGTTTTTGGTATCGTGAAATTGAACTATATAATCACTCTTGTTATGGACCATGATGTTAAAATAAAAAATGTTGCATATCCTAACTACATGATGATAATCTTTTCAAAACATATCCTCACCATTTGATGTTAAACTACTTGTGATGCACCATATTACTAATGAATCACCAAACATAAGCTAGAACTATAAAAATGAATGATGAAATTATCGTGTCCCCATTTTGGAGTTAACTCCACATACAACATACCTTTATGTATGATGTATATGTGGAATGATTCCTATTATCATAAGATACATAGTGAGGCCAAAACCAAAATTTTTGGTCCCAACCTTGGAGTAACTTCCATTTCACATCAGGTAAACCTCACACATTGTAGGAGGATGCTACACATTACAACATCTCATGTTTTGGAAGCAAGATGTTATACTAAATTGCATCTCATTTCAGGACTACATTATGTTAAATTGTATGATTTTTTTCTTTTAAACCTAGTCAAATAAAACTAAACTATATTGAAACTTCTTGACCTTATGACCATAAATTTATGGATCATTTCCTCACTTCATGATTTTATTCACCACAGATCCCCAAATAGTTCATCTTCATTCATGTTTGGTGTCCTACATCAGTACTAAAGGTAATTAAAATTAAACACATAATTACATTTTTGCATGACACTAAGCATTATGGGTTGTCATGAACTATTTTTGGATTGTATATCATTTTCAATGAGATCTTAAGGGATTATGTGATCCAATATCTTTTTTATGCCACCTCCTAATACAAGATTCCCATGTACAATCCATATTCTAATTATCATTTTGAGAGGAACCATTACCATTACTTTTTTCTCACACTATGAATATCTCACATGATTATATAGAATTTATGTAATGGTTTCCCATTATATAAAAGGGAAAACAACTCATGATAGGCACATCATGTTCTTGATTTTATTTTATAAAAGAAATATCCTAAGTCCTTAATGCATGATATTGAAATTCATAGTTGATGAACCATTCCTTACATTACATTTCTTAGTAATATGGACCTTATCTAAGAGGGAAATTATTTTCAGTGATTGGCCTCCAACATCACCTCCATTTATGAACTACATGTGACATTATTCCTGATATCAAAGGATATGTAGTGATGCTTGAATCTCATTCCTCAGGTCTAGTCAAAACAAATAAAAACAATATTTTCCCACTATATATGTAGATAAAACTTGTACTTGAATATTATATTTGATTATCTTCATATATTCCATTTTGTATCATTATTGGCTATGTAGTGAATCTTGGATCAAAAATCTTATGGCCAACTACAACAATCAACAAAAACAATTTCCACATCTATATATGGGTCAATCCTGTATAGGGAATTTACAATTCAAGAACAATGTGTTTCTTTAATTCAATCATCATAGAATAAGTCGTGACTCTTATATCTGAATTCAGACACCCATATACAAAAACCAATTAAAAAATTCACCCCAATTTCATAACGGATTACCATTAAAAGAATTTTATTCCCTATATACAAGTATGTTTTACATGCAGACTGCTTATGACTGTAATATATATTTTATTATTTTTCACATCAGTAACCACATCCTTAAAAAATGATTATTTTAATATATGGAAAACATCTTGGTCACATGAAATTAAAATTGTACAAGAAATATATACTTATTGGATGATATTAAATTACTATAAAAATTACCTTACCTAATGATGTTAATTTACATAGAATCACATACACCACTACTAAATGACATTAAATTATGTATACCATCATCTATTATCATAATTTATAAATGGACAACAAGTTCATTACCCTATTTTACAAGATAACATGGTTCATCCACCATCTTCAATGCACCATAATCTAGAAATTACAATTCACATATAGAGTACATCATGTTTCCTCAAATCATTCATGGAACATGGAATAAGATACCTACCATCAAGAAAACAATTTTTTCATATGAATTCATGCATGTGTATAATTCATATGAGTTTATGTTTGATTAAAACATATTTCACTCTATATGATCAGATTTCAGATAGGTGTGATTCCTGACATTGACATGGAAGAAAACATCCTTTAGTGTGTTATTGTCCAGTACATGTTTTATTATAATATATAATCATAAATGAGATAATAAATTTGATCCATGAGTTAAAATATTTTCATATCCAACATAGATTTATTTTGGGGTTCTCATGACCATGGGAATCCTAATTACGATTTTTTGAATCACCCTACTATGATGTCCATGTGTGTCCCAACCTTAAATTGTCTTCACACTATTAATAGTCTTATGACCTTAAACATTATCTTGTAATAGTCCAAATTAGAATACATTAAATTTCTTGTGAAAGTGACATAAATCATTCTAGACTGAATACTCCAAAAGGCCATCTTGAGGAAAACTACAATTTTTTCTCACTAATATCTTTATATTTTGTGTTTATGAAATGATTATATCATAAATAAAAAAATCTTTAAGCTCATATGGAATACTCTATATCTCGAGTAAATTCAACGCTATTCTCATTGGAACATATGTTTGAGGAAAATTTTCAATAAATGATTTTTCACTTTTCTATGTCATGAGAATATGATAACTATGTGATGAATAAACCTATAGGGTACTCAAATTATTCATCAATATTAAACATTAATCAAATTAAACCTCATGATTTTAGAAACATGGACTACAACAATCCTTCCTTGTCTTTTTTAAAAGGATAATTGGATTCATGGGATAAATTTTTTGAATATAAATTCTTTCTCACTGCCCCTAAAAATTCGCATAGGGTCATTAAACAAATGCATCAATCATAAAAGTGTATTTAAAATTAGAATGTTCTATATTGTCACCACTAAAGAACTATACACCTCATTATATTCTTTTCTATTCCAGGTATGATTTTTTGATATCATCCTTTTGACCTGGTAACATTAGACCATGATTTACAATCCATATACAAATCTATCAGGATGGATTCATCATCTATGACATTATTTCACAATGTTTTCTAACCTGTATCAAATAATGAATTTGATTCTCCATTCTCGATCCATTGATGGCCCACACATTATGGATCGAAACCAAATGACATATGGATTGAGATTCACATATAAGAGTTGAAATTTCAGAGGGTTCTAATACCCCTCATAGATAGCATTCCTTTGAACCCAACCTCATCATCTAGATGATTAAGTCTTCACAAGTATCTAATAATCCTCATAAAAGAGTGGACATAATTTTTTATTGACCATTCTATTTATTCATAAGGTATTTGACCAATAAACTAAATTCATATCTTCATTGCATTAAGGGTGATTCAAAACATGTGAACCCTGAAAAGTTTGTTCTAGAACCTAGAACCATAACGTGTTTTCTCCCATACCTGATATTTCTATCACATCCCATATACACTGACACAAAATTTTGTGTTATAGAATATATCACAAATTCTAAAACTATCCATGTAGATTTCATATCACTAATATTTCTCCCATGACAAATATTTTCCCACATAAACATTCCCGGACACTTTGAATAGTGTAGATACACCTATCATTTACAATGCTACATACACATACTGGTTTTTAGATACCAATCATAGGAATCTTATCATTATAAAAAAATATTTGTAATCATTATGATCCACATCAACTACCTGGAGAAAATCATCATCCAATGATTTTTTGGGTAATCACAAGAATTTATTCCCCATATTCCGTATTCATGTCCAAGAAGTATGAATTTAAACTATAAAATATCAAAAGGACCAATATAAATGTCGCATAAATACCATGGTAAAAGGTCCAAGATAAAAGACACACTACAATAGTGATAAATTGTCCAAAATAAAAGACCCCAAATTATACCAATATAAGTTATAAGATAAAAGACCATAAACTAACAATTATGGAATGTACATGTTATAATACCCTTAAAATACATCACATTAGTGATCTAGTCTACAAGAGAGGATATGGTTTGATGTTTTTCTGGATAAAGACACATAAGAGGGCCAGTAATGAAAAATCCAAGTCTGTTCTCACTAATACTTTAACCATATGAGGCTTATGAAAACTTAGTTACATTGGAATAAAAAAATACAATGCTATAGGGGGAATATATAAAAAAATTAAATTTTATCACTATGTCTACTAACATTAGTCAATTAGAGAAAAGTCTCCAACTATGACATATCAAGACACTTATTGGAGGTAGTGCCAAATCCTCAGGCTGTAATTCAACTTCCCCATAACTGAGCCCTTTTCCTTGCATACATCATCCATGATGGGGGGGGGATTTATTGATTCCCGCCAAATGAGAATTTCCATATTTTTATTGTAATAAAAACCTGATTATTGGTATTATTTTCCACTATTAAATATAATAGAATATGAAGGTTTCCATGATCACATGGATCACATGAACCTTTAGGATAAATGTGTTCACATGACCTATGAATCGACATATGGATGGTCCTACAAAACTTATAACATATGGAATATCCTTCAAATCCCCTTCTACTAGACCATGAAAGCATTCAACAGATACCTATATTGTCAGTGAATATGACTTAGCTACCATGTGAGAACCACCGGGACTTGTGAATTGTTAGGAGGAAGGAAAATGCAAAACAATTCAAAAATATCTATTAAATGGGAGGAAAATATTCAAAAGGTGAGATCCCATTGCAATCATTATGTCACACAATTCATCAATGATTGGTAGAGTTATTTAATTTAAAAAAAATACTAAAACCTCATTAGATAACCAACCATTCTAAAATGAACAATTAATGTAAAAATGAGGATTAGGGATCCACATGCTATCCAAAAACACACATGATACACCCATACTAGCCCAAAGACACCATAGAGTCCCTAGTGACTTGTCCTCATAATCGTGATGCATCCCACTAACAATTAATCCCCATCACAGAAAGGAATCTGAGATATCTAGCCTATCCTTTTCTAAACATTTAGATTGAAAAAATAATTCTATAGTTTTATCCATGAATTGCTCATGCATCACCTCACTGCCTTTTTTGGTTACATGGAATATCACCAATGGGTAAAGTGATTGTCTTTGACAAAATTCATGAAATATCACAATATCCATACACCTTTATCAAAATGAACAAGGAAATTAAAGGGGATACATGGGAGACTCATGTGGTTGTAAAAACCTTGTGACACATCATCACAAACTTGTATGACCTCTTCAAAAACCGGGTTGAACTCAAAAAGGAAACCTATTAATGAATTATTATCTAATGGAATATCATGGATAAGGAATAAAAGATAACATGAATGCCTTTCACCTGGCATCCTAATATCAAGAATATTTATCGACATATCATCATGATATTACAAAAGACCCTAACCATGTATACGTTATTTTGTAAGATTTCATTAATTGGCCACAATATAAATATGGTGCTTTGAAGGGATGATCTTTTGGTTGTTGAAAATCCAGAAATTCATTCAGAATGACTTATAGAGGAATCATACAAAAACACTAGAAAATGAATCCCTCCACTGACTCTATCATGTATTTTTGTGATGCCCACCATGAAATACAGACAATAAATGGGGTGGATAAGCATATAAATCCCCAACTCCAACATAAAAATAAATAATGTTTTTAATGGAACATTTAACAAGCACATCGATGTTTAATAGAAAATGTCTTGGAGCAATAGATAACATGAACATGAATGTTTTCCATCAGGTAAAAGCTTGTTAACAATTGGAGGGATCATGAATTATGCATAGAAACTACATGTAATCTATCATAGACTAATAGATGAACTTATAATGGATCCCGTAAATAACATCCCATATATTTTAGAAACCAAACAAGTTGTAAAAAAATCTTATAGTGAAAAATCTGTGGAATAAGAAAAAAATCATTAACAATTATTAAGAATACAAGAAACATAATAAAATAACATATTTTATGATCTTTATGTGCTTCCTATGAACCAACCAAGTCATGAGACACAACCAGAACATGTCTCCTAGGTCACACAATGCTCCTTTAGTATACAATTTACATCATGCAAAGTCCCCTATATATTTCATGGAAAGTCACATTTCATGCCTTAGGTATTCCACAAAAATAATATGTAACCCTTTGTAATTACCATCCATGCCACACAATGTCTTATAGAAATATTCCCCAAATGATATAGAGACATAATTATATGTCATCTATGTCTCAAGATAACACCAGGGCTAGTCAACTAAAAATTGTTACATCATTTAGATAAGATATCCAGACTATTTTATTCCATCTGACCATGGCAGTTGGTACATATGACATCCCCTAGACATGTCAATGGGAATTCATTTCGACATCCTGATATGACATCCCGAACATATGGTACCCTTTTAGACTTGTCATATTGACCCTCACAATTCCCTCAAATCATATCATCAATAATTATCAATGACACCATGGTAATTCATCTGGATCATGTCATTCCCTCTAACCATGTCAGTTGGGTCATATAAATGATTCTAGAATATGTCATTTGGGTATTGAGATGTCCTATGGACAATTAATTCTTGATCATGCAACAACTTTCCGACATACAATCCATGTTATGAGAAATCACTCAGACAAGTCAAATGGCTCGTGAAATGTTATTTTTATGTGTCTGGAATGCATCATATGACATGTTGAGAAGAAAAAAAGGGTATGTGATGCCAAAAATAATTACATTACAGGAAGAGAAGCATGTTATTTCAATAAGGTATCCTAGGACATGATAACCATGTTTATCCTAGACGAATAGAAAATTCATCATGAAATACTCAACTAAACAAACTATATAATTTTTGATTCCATCCATAAATAGGATATGTAGGGTTTCTATATATGGATTGAGATATACTAGAAACATTATTAGTGTAGTCCCGGTACCTATGTCCTAAAATAACAAGTAATTATACTAATTATTTTACATTACTTATTTATTACATCGAGAATAGATGGAATGTGTTTAATGAGTAACAATGAACATATTATTCTTTCCAAAATACTCAATTATCATAAATAAAAAATAATTGTGTATTTTATGATATAAAACATGATTTTATAATTCTACATATTAGGAAAATGACTATTTCTAAGCCCTGAACAATTAAACTATGAGGACTCTGATTCCTTCAACAATTAGGACACATAGTATAACATCTAAATTCCCATGGTATAACTCAAATGGTAATAATCATTTATATAAGTCCTGATATGTCTTAAACATTTCAACGATTGGGACCCAATCATTCTCTGGGGGTAATCATTCCACCTCATCCAGCAGGAGGCTGAAAATTCAACTAAACTATTATTACTATGGTTCTTTCTATAATAATGGTATTTAATTTTCTTTATTAATCCTCGTGATATATAATAGACATCACAATGCATTTCGATGTTTATAAGACAATCATTTGTTTTCAATGAGTTTAATTACATGTATCTTTTGTTTCTCACATCGATCATAGCTCACATGGGATTAGGGAATTAAAATAGAAATATAATTTTCCTCTTGGATCTCTACCAAACATCAAAACCTTAATGATTATTTCCCAATTTGTGGAACAATATTATTATCTCTATACCAGTGCATATAAAATGGGGTCAGTACCAAGAGAATTAAAAAACATTGATAATTCTAATTCCTACAATAATCAGAATATTTGAGACAACGTCTCGGGACTTGTGCCTAAAAACTAGTTTACAAAGTGCCCGCATATTTTCTGTTTCCCTAAAATGTTTAACATAATGTGTTTAATAAACTATGTGGGATTTTATTCCTCCTATAAAAATATACATAAGATGACTCCATGGGTTTCAATCCACTCTTGGGAATATTTTCTACTTCCTTTCTGGACATCGATTTATTTAGGTGACTATTTATGCAGGTTCATCATATAAGATGTTTATCCTTACTGAGACATGGATGATGATCATCTTAAATATATAGAAGAACTTCCTACTGATATCCACTAACTTTTCATATAAAATGAGATAACCTAGGAAAAGTATATTAGGGAAACTGAACCCACATAGTGATTAATTAGAGATTCAAAAACATATATTAAATCTATAAGAGATTTCCATAATAGGAAAAAATCTTCTCAAAATGGTGTATTGAGCATAATATCCCATTATCTCGAGCAATGTGGTTAGAAAATTCAAGAGGGTATGAATCCCCAACTAATGACCAAGCTTTGGAATGTATTTTCATTCCTTTTTATGGATATTAGAACCATTGGGTGTTTCAATGAATGTTAGAGAGATGGTGAGCCCAGTGTGGATTATTCTTCAAAACATTGAACACCACAAAATCTGACAACTAGGATAAATCCTCTAAAATCTCATCATTGAAATAGAAGTAGTGAACAAGATGTGATCTAATTTAACTCTAGCGTCCCATTCAAAACATAGAATTTATAGAATTCCCAATTCACTTCAAACCATTTAGTTCTCCTAATGATTATTTTTGGACATCATATCTTTAAGGAAACATTTTGTACTTTTGATGGGACATAGATATAGAGCATTACCTATATGTGGGATTAGTGTGTAGTGGTGATATATTTATTCTTGAAAATTTTCTTTATCATCTAGTTCATTATGTACAACAAAATATTTTATATGAAATTTATTTTTCATTTAATATTTCATTTCATTTTACTTTTCTATTTACATATCTACTAAAACAACATGCATACCAAAATGTCCTAAATTATAATAAGATACCCATTCATATTCATTGATATATAAATTGACCTTATTAAAACAAATATTATTTAATTTAATTTTTAATATTCATGAAACATTGAAATATTTTTTTATTTTTCATAAGAAACAATTATTTCAATTTTTTATATTCATTAATGGGGGAAATTAACATTAAATGGTTGTGAATTATATGAAACAGATATAAAAATAATTAAAAATTCCCAAGACAGAATCGAAAAACCATAATCTCAAAAAAAAATACATAATAAATCCATTACACTATGCATTGGATAACATTGTTCCAAGGAAAAAAGGTGAAGAGAAAAGAAGTGAGATATGATATGTGGATGAAAAGATTTTCTAACTTAAAAAATGCACTTTTTATGGAATACTAATCCATGAAATTAATATATATATATATATGAGGGATCCATACACAGGGGTCCTTTTTTATTATGTCTTGGCATTTAGGGAGAGAGGAGATTAATGTGGGTTAAAATATAATAAGGGCATATTAGGAATTTAAATATTTTATCAAATCCTATCTAGGTTGCATGATGTGTCCACACAGTATACAAAGTTATGTTCCCATCATTGGACACATATGGGAAATTTGATGATATTGTCACATATTCAGCAAACTATGTGCCAAATATAATCTATTATACTAAGATGTAATAGCATGTTTATAATGGTTATCAACATTGGTAGTAAATTTTTTTTGTTAATTTATCTTCAATCACTTAAAACATAAAACTTTCAGAAACTCATGAAAAATAATCTAAGACTTAAATGACTAGCAAAATATTATTTAATAAAATAATATGATGGTGAAGAAAAATTTTTAGAGTCTCACTACCCTCCTCACTAAAAAAATTCTTTAACACCCTAACATTATTAATATGAAAAATGTGGGTTTTTATTAAAATTGTGTAGTATAAATATGTTATAATACACTAAATCTATAATTATTTAAATCTATAGAACTATATAAATAAATTATCCTACCATTACCTTGAAATCTAACGATACATCCACTAAATAAAATAACATATATTTATTTTCCCATCAAATTCATTATCTTACATGTATCAATATTCATAGGATGATAATGAAATGGAAAATAATATAATGGGGTAGACATAGATTCTCATAAAGGGGTATAGTATAATGAATGATACCATAAAATAATAATGCAATAAACAATACAGTAAGAAAAAATTAATATAATAATTATACAACAATGGAATCTATATTTAGAATACACCCATTGATAACCTAAAAATATATAAACACATAGAAAATGATAATTGATCTTATAGTGATATAATACATAATGAGATAGAGGAATAACATATTGTTAAGGACCTGTATAAAAATTTTGTAACAAAGTCGGTATAGAAAACACCACTATACATGATAGTTCTTATAATGAGGATAAAAAATTCATCATGTTCCCATATATTTTCATTCCACACCAACCCCAATATTTATTTAATACATAAATTATATTATTATAATAGATATAAAATACATATAATATTTTTTTAAGGAACCACTTACATAATCATAACTAACTAATCTGTTGATATTGGTATATAAATAATGGATATTCTGAAAATCAATTTTTATCCACTAAATTTTGTAGAGTTATAATCCTGGTGAGTATATAATTATAAACATAAAAAATATATTATAATAATAGTAGAATTGAAAATACCCTTATTATTCAAATTAAAATAGTGGTGTGAAGAAATTTCATGATACTAGAAAAAAAAAGAAATCATCCTATTGATTATTTGAAATAGTAGAAAACCAAAAATTTAATATATTCAACTCTTTAATTATGGTAAATAAATATCAGATGAATCATCAAAATAATATAACTAGGTAGAGTTACAACATGTTTTTGTTAGTACCATTTATTATTCACTGATAGAAGATCAATTTAACACCCAAAAAATCATTTTTACTGTTTTTTCCTTGAGGTTAAATTATGCCAGAGAATGTATCCATTTTTATATGAAGTTATGACCCCATGGTGGATTTTGGATAGAGATTGAATCATCTTCTATATATCTATATAGGGATATCATTCCTATTTAATCAGACATTTTTTACGTTACCAAAAAAGGAATTATATTTTTAAATTATGAGAAAATTTGAGCATTATCACTTCGGAAGGTGGTATAATGATATGTAATGGTGATATATCACTAACAATACAAAAAATAAATTAAATAATTTATTAATAATAATATTTCACAATAAAATTAAATGGATGTAGAAATAATAACATAATTAAATAATGAGAAGTTGTTAGGAAACCTTACATTAATATAACAAGATATTTTGAAAAGGATAAAAGGTGAAGAAATATAAAATATATTATTAAAAAAATATCAAAAGTATTATATTAAATAGTAATTAAAATCATGCTAGAATATCAAAAATTAATTCAAAGGATAATATGACAAAAAATTATAATTAAAATGGAAACTACCTTATTTTGAAACACATAAATTAATCTATAGATTCTTAATGAATGATAAGGGAACCATATAAACATAGAAACACCTTGGGGAGACTATTAAGAGAGATAATGATATGTAATTTATCATCATTTGAATTAAAGTTGATATGAATGGAAGAATTTGTGGGTATTATAGAAAATAATTGCAGACTGTTGGTATATTTTTTAAACTAGTTTATGGAAATATAAGTGATGTAAATATAAGAAAACATTGGCTTATCCAGATGTTTGTCTTATAGTTTTAGAAATTTAAGACTTGATTTTGATATTTCAATTAGTTAGAACCAAAATTATTTATTTTTAATAATTTTTCCATTGACTAATAATTTTTCCAAACAATATAGTTTTTTTTAATAACAGTTTTTACTTTGGAGTTATATTTTTTGTAGTGGAGCATAATTTTAATTCATTATATGAAAATATATCAATTATACTTTTTTTCATAAAAAAATTCCTTAATAATTAATGTATATTCTTATAATATTTTATTATGTATTGGAAACATTAATTTTCATTTATAATTTTAATCATTTCGCTATCAAATCATTTGGATGTGGTGTTATCATATTTAATGTCCTTTTTGTGATAAATAAATGCTTTTATAAGGAAATTTTATTTCTTTAATATATTTTTAGCATATCAGAATAATTTTTTTGATAAAATTGTAGAAAATTATTATTTCAGTAAATGTTGTTTTTTGTAACACCAATTCTATGTAATTATATTAATATAATATAGTAATTTTTTTAATTTTTTAATTATATAATTTGAAAAAAAATTGGTAATTTTTTTATCATTTAGATGAATATTTATTATATAAAAATTACAACTGTTATATTCCCAATGGTTAGATTTCAATGGTCATATTACCCCTTTATATAAGAACATAATTATAACATAAAAAGTTCCTTCATATACTAATATTAATTATTATATGCTTTCAATTTCATTAATTGTTATTTTTTTCATAATATAAATTTATCTTATATATTTCTCATTTATAATAGAGTATGATCCTTCATGGTTCATAATTACAGTGGTTCCATCTATTGACATGTTTTGGGTTTCACTAATGGAAACCTTTATTGTGAATATACATTTTTAGTATTTTGATTTACTATGTATTGAACAATTTTGTTTAATTAATTAAACATTCATTATGAAATATTGATTTACTTGAGTAGATACTTGGGTCTTATATTCTACCACTAAATAATTTCATCCTCAAAATTTTGGTGAACATCAAAATATGAAATAATTAGGGTATTTAGCCCAATTTATTTCTTTGGGATCTCATGTTACTCCCCCCTCATTTCTTCACATGTAGAGAACATTCACTAATTTTTACTGGTTTCATAACACATTCTCTGTTATTTTAAGAATCTAGAATCTCTTCCATGTTTTAAATTTCTATCTCAAACTCTATTTAATTGAAGATGACTACATGTGTTGGTTTCAAAATATATATTCTGAAGATAAAAACATAAATGAAATGGTATACCTTAGAGATTTTGGATGGATAATCCAAATGATAATCTAAAGAACCAACTCACACTAAAATATCAAAAGGCCTAATGTAACATACAATTTTCTTCGGCATCATCCTAGCAGTTATGAATCCATTCCCTCGTGAAGATTTGTTGAATACATGATCTCCTTAGTGTAATAGATACCTTGATTATTATGAGGATATTTTTTCTCATTTTATGATTGATCATCTCTAAAAAGTTTGTTGGCACAAGTAATTGGAAGTGGTTCCAAACATGTCTTCGGAAATGAAGTCCCTCCAATAAAAACATTAGATATTATTCTAGCCTTAGATATCATAATCTATATAATATAAAAAAACAACTTCTATTATAAACTAATAAACTATTAAATATAATTATTATAGAAAATTAAACAATTGGAATTCTAACATATCTTTTAGTTAAGGGAAATTTGTCCATAATAATAGTTATGGAGTAATACACTTTTGATTATACATAATTTTTGCAGGGAGATTCAACTAACAAATCATTGCTAAATTCATTGATGGATGATTCAATGTTCCTCGAAATCATGAAATACATGAATTAATATATACATCCCTGATAAAATATTGTTTTTTCATAAAGGTTTCTTTATGAATTTTCCACTCCTTCATGTTTGTGGAGATTTTTGAGTCAATAAGGGTTCCTTATGAATTTTCAATTCTTTCATGTTTGGGGATATTGTTGAGTCCATAAGGCTTCCTTATGAATTTTCCATTCCTTTTTGTTTTGAGAATCACAAACACTGTATGACAATGAAAATTTCATTTAACCTATGTTTTACTTTCATAATGAAAATATACTTTCCCAAAGAAATTTGTCATTAATATTTTTATCATTTATCATTTTTTCTAAGTATAAAATTCATATTCGTATCCAAAACCACAGAATCATATAATACTTAGATTTAAATCATTTGGTTTTCAGAATCCGAATTAAGGATCAAAACTCTTTAAATTCAGGCTTTGAACTCTTATAATTTTTGACTCTGAACTCTCTTTAGTTAGACACTGAACTCTTATAAGTTCTGAATCTGAGCTCTCGGAATTCCGACTACGAACTCTTATGACTTCTGACTCCGATTTCTTTGAATTCAGACTCCAAACTATTATATGTTTTGACTTTGAGTTTTCTGAATTCAGACTTTGAACTCTTCTGAGTTCATACTCCAAATTCCTATGAATCCAGATTATGAATTTCCTTGAGATTCAGACTCCATAATTCTATATAATTGAAGATCCAAATTCCATGAAAAAATAGAATCCGGATATCCTTGGATTAGAGACTCTGAATGGTTTTTTAGGTAGACTCTAAACTTTCATTATTTTCATACATTATAAAAAATGAATTTTCTTAAGTAAAAATATTTTTTTCTTACACATGTTTTGGTTATAAAATGTTGTCATGCATTTAGTTACTATCTAACCGTTTTTTGAGTGACATGTGTACCGGTCCCTCTGAAATTCAACGAAAAATATGACCATTGGTGGACGGAGCTGACCGTTGGAGCTGTGCCTATAAATATGAGCTCATATGAAGGAGCGCAGAACTTGGTTACAACTTTTGATAACTATTCTATGACTCTAGATATTACATGTTGTTGAAGTGATTTCCATAGAGAGACTCTCATTATTAGTGTGTACAGAACATCTTGTTCATATTCTCTTCGTGCGACTCCAAATGTTGTTGAGTACATTGAAGGGCTTCTGGGGATAGAAAGACAGAGGTGACGACTACCTTAAAAATCGAGGACATCCTTGCTGAGGAAGACAAATGTGCCAACTACCTTAAAATTGAGGGATTTCATGGATATCTAGAAAAATTATGATCTTCATATCAAGGGGTTACCCTAGTGTGGGTAAGGTAGAATTTCTTGAATGTATAAATCAAGGGACATTTATCCAAGGTTGTTGGATACCATTCTCTTTGGGTTAAATGATTTACTACTTGCCACTTATTTGTTTCATGTTTTTCACTGCATTTTGTTTGTTGAGGAATGTATAAATGTCTTATACTTCCTTACATTTGTATAATATGATATAGTGATATTCAATATGATTTAAGGTAGAATATTTATATTTTTAATCTTTTGTTAAGTTTCATTTATTGATTTAATTTCTAGATTCGCATTCTCAGAATCATAATTCCAAAATCAAGAAAATTTGTAAAACATAAAGGTTTCGTGAATTTACCTTGTTTAACCTTGTTAAAAAATAAAAAGGTTCTTAACTAAAATTAAATTTTATAAATAATTTTTAATGTATACAATTCACCCCCCCCCCCTCTTGTATATTAAGTATCATTATATGCCACATATAGTTCCTATATCTTTTCAATCCTGTAGTTGGTATTATAGAGTATATCATACTTTATACAATCTTAATAATTGGTATTAGAGGAGGTATCTGATATAGTTATAGTCACATATATGTTTTCCTTGCTCGTGCTTTTCTTTTTTCTATATTTATCATGTTGAGGAATATTTTCTTTGTTTACAAACTTTTATTACTAACAAGTTTGTGTGGAAATATTTTCATTAAGATGGTAGTTATCATGGCTGGTTCTATAGACAACCTAAATCCTACTAGGCCACCGATTTTTTATGGGAATAATTATAAATATTAGAGAGATCGCATGAAGACATTCATTATCAATATTGTATTAGACAATTTTTTCATGCTTACTAGATGATATAAAATCCCTGAAAAAGAAGTTAGTACTTTCACTAACCAAAAAAATCATTAATATCAACTAAATTATAAGGTAGGAAATACAATTAGTTTTTTACTAACTATAAATATATATCCTGATTTCATCTTGTGAAGAAAAGAATTTAATATGAAAGAAACTTGAAGTTAGACACTTTGGAACTTCCAATGATATTGAAACTAGAAGATCCATGATCAGATCTGAATATCATTGTTTTATAATTCCTTATAGAGAATCCAAATATAAATTGAAACAATGATTCATGACTATAGTTAATAGTTTAAAATCAATGGGTGTGAAAAGGATAATATGATGAAGCTTTTGTGGATAAAATCAGAGATATCATTCCCAATGAATGGGAATCGAAGAGAACAGCTATAGATGAGAATAGGAAGGTTACTCAAATTTCTCTAGATGAACTCTTTGGAACACTTCTTAAACACGAGACTATAATGAAGAGAGATGCTGATAATGTTAAGAAGAAGAGTGGGAATGGATGTGTTTCTTTAACTAAAACTTCATATAATATGAATGCCAAGACTCTTGAAGGAGTTAATAGATCTAAGTCTAACAAGGTTGTTATCCATTCCGAATCTAGTGGATGTGAATATTCAGAAAATGAGTTAGAAAATCTTGCTTGTAGGATGTACAAGATTGTTGGCCAGATGAACATTCAATATAGATACAAGAAGAATGAAAGGAAATACAATAACGATTCATAAGTCACCTGTAATGAATGCAAGAGATATGGACATATAAGAACTGAATGTCCTATGCATAAAATATACGAATGAAATTAAAATAATTCTAAGATAAACAGAAAGAACTACTATAAAATCAATGCTAAGAAATTAATGAATTCTAATGAAACCTTTAGTGCTTGTGGTGGATACTCTTCAGATGATTCATTAGAGTACGAATCTCTTAGACAAGATAATCATGGTCTAATAGCTAGACTACCTATAAAAAATCATTACATAATGTCTAAGGTAAACAATACGGAATCTATAAACAATATATCTTTAAATTATAACAATAGTGATAGTAAATATTATAGCTCTTTTCTTAAAAAATCTTTTTCTGATAAGGATAATACATTACCTACCTATGAAGATGTTTCTAGGTTTTCTAACCTCCTTGAGAATAATAATGAAAAACTCATGAAAAATCATGATAAAAAAATTCAAGAAATACTATTCTAACTAAGGAAATATATGACCTTTATAAAGATCTTGATTAGAAGTTTTTTTTGTAAATTATTTTAAAAAACCTTGATGATGTAAATTGTGAGAAGGATAAACTTTCTAAATATGTAGAAAAAGTAATTTCTATGAAAATTTTTTTCAAGCATTGCTCTTATTCTAAAGCAAATGTTTTAGAAGATAAGAACATTATTTCCAAACTAAAATCCATAATATTTTCCATGACGAAGAGTTTGTAAAACAGTAACATAGGTAAGAATTTTGTTTATAAGATGTATTCTCAAATACGACCTCTAAAGAGTAGTTCTGGTTTTGGTTATTGTAGTTCTAAACCGATTTTCAGTTACATTTATTTTGTTCCTTAATGTTCTCATTTCTGTACTAAGTGTTAGTGTGATGGGAATTGGGAAAAAATTGTTCCTTAAACAAAACCCAACCATTATCTTTTCATAAAGAATACTTTTCTATGAAAATGTGGGTACCAAAAATACCGCATTCTGAAATTTCTGGATCCAAGAATTTAAAGATTCAGAATGTATAACATTATTATTTTCAAGAAAATAAGGAATGTAACCACAGAAATACATGGTACATGGATGTTGGATATTTTCGAAACATGTCTGATAACAAAAACAACTTCGAAAAGATTACCAAGACAAAATTTGGGAATGTGACATTCCGAGATAATTCTAAGGGAGAAATTATTGGTATGGGTAACAATTTTGTTCTTGGAAAATCATTGATTTCATATGTTTTATTTTTAAAGGGTCTTATGAACAATCTCATTATCATATTTCAATTATGTGATGAAGGATACCATGTGATTTTTAGGAATGACAAGTGCTTAGTACACAATTCAATGGAATATTTTATTCTTTCTGAAAATATGCAAGAGAATTTTTACACACTAAACATAAAACACCAAAAAATCCAAAATCTACCTTGCCTTAGTGAAATGTAAGATCATTCTTGGTTATGACATAGAATGTTAGGACACTATAACTATAGGAACCTATGAAAACTATATAATAAATGAGTAGGAAAAAATATACCGATGCTTATATTGGATTCTTCAAAAGTTTGTGATCCTTTTCAATATGGAAAGCAACATTAATCATGTTTTAAAAAAATTAGTGAGATCTCAAACACTGATGCATTATAGTTAGTTCATATGGATATTTTTGTTCTAGAACAAACTGGAAGCATTGGAGTCAAGTATTTTGTATTTGTCTTAGTTGATGATTACACTAGGTTTACATGGTTATATTTTCATGAAAGAAATCTAAATCTTTTTTTATTTAAAGAGTTTTAGAGCCCAGGTTAAAAGTTAGAAAAAAATTCCTTTGAAAACTATTCATAGTTATCATTGTTGAGAATTTTAAAATTATGATTTTGAAACATTGTTTAGTAAAAAGGAATTACTCATATATTTTCAGCACCTAGAACACCTCAACAAAATGGTGTTGTTGAATGAAGAAATAGAATTCTTCAAGAGATAACAAGAGCCATGTTGAGTATATATTCGATAGCCAAAAATTATTGTGATGAAGCTGTATGTACTGATTGTTAAAATATAAATCATGTTTTTATTAGAACATATCATAATAAAACTCCTCATGAGTTATGGAATGGTATAAAACATAGACATTATTAATTAATGGTTTTTGGTTGCAAGGTATTAATTTTGAATACTAAACATAATGTACAGAAATTCCCACAAAAATATGATGAAGGACATTTCTTAGGCTACTCCAGAACCTCTAAGGATAATAGAGTTTTCAATTAAAATATTGGTATTGTTGAAGAAACAGTACATTTCAAATTTGGTGAAACTGTTCCCTTGGTTTTTAATCAACCCCAACTAACATATTCAGATGTGTTTTCAAAAACTAATTATCAAATATTGTTAGAAGATCCTTCAGATAAGGAAAATGTCCATGAAAATGTTTTTGAAGCATTTACACAAGAATATTTTCTACCCTATATTGATGAATAGGTTTTACAAAACCCAAGTCAATTGTTTCTTAATAATCATCCTAGTGATAGTATCATTGGTGATGTAAATCAACTCATATGGACTTGAAGTTCCTTATAAAATGAAGTTGAAAATATAGTATTTCATTCCCAGATAGAACCAAAAGGAACTTATGAATCATTAGGTAACAATGATTGGAAAAAAGCTATGCATGATGAGCTAAATGAATTCGAATGGATAATGTCTGGACCTTGGTTGAAATACCTAATGAAACATTTGTTACTGGAGTAAAATGGGTCATCAAAAATAAGTGTGATGAAAATTGAATCATGGTAAGAAATAAATGTAGATTTTTTGATAAAGGCTATAATCAACAAGAAGGAATAGACAATGAAGAAACCTATGCTCCAGTATCAAGATATGAATCTATTGGTATTCTACTTCCCTTTGCAGCATTCTTCAATTTCAAACTTTTTCAAATGGATGTAAAATGTGCTTTCCTTAATGGTTATGTTCAATAGGAAGTTTTTGTTGAATAAACTCCTAGTTTTTAAGATTAAATACATCCCTAACATGTTTATAAACATACAAAAGCACTGTATAGTTTTAAAGAAATCCCCTTCAGCTTGGTATTATAGGATTATAGGAGTTATGGTTCAAAATATATATGCTAAGGGAAATGAAGATCACACATTTTTTATAAAGAAAAAAAATATTTTGAATATTCAAATTTATATTGATGACATTATATTTTCTTCAAATCAGCAATAGTTTACTGATTCGATTGAGGATCTAATGAAATATGAGTTTGAAATGAGTATTGATGGGTGAGTTAACATTTTCCCTTGGTGTTCATGTTTTACAAAAAGAAGAAGGAATCTATATATCCCAACATAATTATATTAAAGATATTCTTTAAATGTATGGATATGACAACACTAAGAGTATTAGAACTCCCATTGGTACCTCAAACACACTAGATCTTGATGGAGTTGGGAAACCATTAGATCAAACATCTTTTAGAGGTATGATAGGATGTTTACATTACATGAAATTTAGTCATCCATTCTAAATGTTTTAAGTAATCTTATGTCCAATATATCAATCCAATACCATGGAATCTCATTTAATGGAAGTGAAAAGAAATTTTCACTACATAAAGGGAACCATAAATTTAGGACTCTTTTATACTTCTAGAAATGATTTTGTTCTAAAAAGTTTTTCTGATGCTAAATTTGGTTGATGCAGAATGGATAGAAAAATTAAATCCGGAAAATTTTATTTCATAGGATATTCATTAGGGTCATGGTCATTCAAGAAGCAACACTCAGTAGAACTTTCCCCTACTAACGAAGAATATGTAGAAGCTGGATGTTATTATGCTCACGTGTTGTTGATGCAAGACAAACTCACTGAAAATGTTATGAATTTTACCAAAACAAAATTGTTTTGTGATATTACTAGTTCCATTTCCCTAAAAAAACAATGCACACATCTCTCGTGAAAAAAACATAGATATTATGCAACACTTTATTAGGGATCACACAAAAAACGGGGATATCATTCATCAATTTATCAGAACACAAGATTAACTTTTTGATATTTTCACAAAATCATTACCCTCCATTGATTTGAAAAGATTAAACTGAAGATAGGAATGATAACTCTACGGTAATATTCCATGTTATCTTTCTGTTGAAACTAATCTCATTCATATAATAAAATCCTTTTCATAGGGGATTACATTTTTTGTTAGTTAGATCAAAAATTATCATAATGGAAATTTTCTTAGCCATATTTTTCAAAATTTTCAAAATAGAAATTTTCGTAGCCAATTGTTTTCAAAAATTTCATAATAGAAATTCTTGTAATGGTCATTTTCATACTTAAAATTTTCTTAATGATTATTTTCATGCATAAAATTTTTTTAATGAATATTTTCGTACTTAAAATTTTTGTAATGAAGAATTTTGTACTTAAAATTTTTGTAATGAAGATTTTTGTACATAAAATATTTGAAATGATGATTTTTTACATATATTTTTTGTAATGAGAATTTTTGTACTTAGAATCTTCGTACTGAAGATTTTCATACGTAAAATTTTCGTAATGAATATTTGTTTAACGATTATTTTCATAATAGAGATTTTCATTTTTAATATATTTTTTCTTAAATCAAAATTTTCGAAATCTAATGTTCTTCAAGGAATTTTTTTTCTCACTACGAAAAATATTCCTAGCAATCCAAAAGTTATGTTTCCTTTCCTAAGTTTTCATAATCATCCTTTATTTTCTGGAAGTTTCTTTTTCTTTAAATTTTTTCGGATTATCTTTTACTTAAATATGAATGTTTTAATTAAAAAAACCTCAAAATATTGGATCCAAGATTTATTTTCAGCTATCATATCATCCATCAGATATGATTAGAAGGATTTTTAGCCATTGGATTGAGTATGAATGATGAACAGTCACATAAAACTCCTATATAAAGGACCCCACAATGGTTTTCCCACATCGAATCTCAAGGTCTCGCATGGTGATTTTTTTCCCTTCTATATATGCTCGTTCTGGATTTTCAATAGTTTCTCAATTCCGAATGTCTATTGAATAATATTCTCAGAAATATATATCTACATATAAACAAATCTCATAATGGAAGGTCTATATAGAAAGGTTTGTGCATTAAAACTTCTTTAACAAGTATGATTCTATAAACTCAAAAATTATTATGCTCAATGGATGGGAGAGTGTTTCCATATCAAAGCCAGGGGATCAAGATTTGGTGTATTCGGATTATCTTGTTGAGTTCTATGAATCAGTCTGTTTCATTAAGAAAGAAGGCAGATAGAACTTTACGATCAGAGGCTACAGAAAGAATTGTGCTCTTTCATATATTAAGGCAGCTAATTTAGTTTTTATTCTATACGAAGTAAAAGAAGAGTTATGGTCTCAGATGTTTCCCTATGTTAAAGGAATCATTGTTATGGAGAAGTATATGACATGTATTGGACTCTTTGATTTAATGTCTCCAAAGATCTCGCACTTTTCTACAAATTATCAGATTCTCAAATTATGGGTTCAAGGATTCAGCATTCAGAGAAATGGTGACAAAGACACATCGATGAAGAGTGACATGTATATATTGGATTTATTAGTTAATATATGGATGATCGATCTAGTTAATCATATTCTCATTACGATTAAGAATATTAAGAATGGAAACTCGATGGCTAAGATAATCATGTATCCATATATTGTCTCCATGTTAATTGTTCGGGGATTAGAGTCTTTTAAAAATACTTGCAGCTCAAAGCCAAGGAATTTCAATGTCATGTTAGTCGGTGTCGATACCATGAAGTGGATGAACATCAGTTTTTCTTCAGATTCCAGAGAATTTGATGACTTATTAGAGAAAGAAGATGAAGCTGTTCTGAAAAAACAAGAAGTGGCTGAACCATCCAAAAATACAGGAAGGAAGAAGAAGTTTAAGGAATTAGTAGTGTAAGGAAAAACTCCAGAGTCCAATGAAATCAAATCAACACATCCAAAACCTTTTAGAAGAAATCATGTCTGCATGAGGAAGTTGCTAAATGGTGAGAAGACAAACAGAACATTAAATAAGTGGAGCCATGTTTTGGTTTGGATCCTGCTGAAGAAAAAGCCTTAATAGAAAAGATTGCTGATGAGCTTGAAAATATAGCTATATAAATGTAGTTAAAAAAGATTATGACTGAGGCCAAGATAGTGAAATATATTTTGAGGGATACTGAGATAGAATCTGAGTGTATCCCAGTATCGAAATAATTCTTGGAAGAAGCATTACCTGAGACTCCGAGTAAGAAATCTGTCACTCTGGAAAAAGTAAATGAAAATATTATAAAAGATAAATAAGCATAGAATTTAATTGAAGAAGGAGAAGAATAAGATGGTAGTGGCGACACTACATATTTGATTAATAAAGTTGAATATTTCCATGAGATGGAAAGTCCATCCGAGAAATTTTCAATCTGAACTTTCGAAGTTGAATCTTCAAAGCTTGCTACACCTGGGGTAGATGAAAAAGCTAAAGAAGAAGTGAATAAGTATTTGGAAAATGAATGCTATAATCATGACATCATTTATCCTGAGGATGCTGAGGCAGGATCTTAGAAAGACGATATATATGAAGATAAAATTGTTCAGTTGCTTGACAGTGAACACAAATCTACGGATGAGGAATCTATTCTGAAAACCGATAATGGTATACATGTGATTTTTGATACAACTACTCAGGTTTTTATAAAGAAGAATGAAGCTGGTGGATCTTCAAAGAGGAAACTTGTGGAGCTAGAGAAATAACCCTCACCAAGAAAATTCTCAGATTTGGAATCATTGTCCCTTGGACATGATTTCATTCTTCAGCCGTTGAAGAAGAGTTTTTGGACCATTCTGATTTTTCCAATCATAGACTATAGATGCCAGATGTATCAATGTAGAATAAATAAAAAATCGGATTCATTATACATGATGATGGATAGGTGTGTCATGCTTGAGGCTGATTTCATGAATTTCTTCATTAACTATGATTCCCAACAAAATTATTGTATGAAAATGGTTAGTTGGTAATGAAGATAGTTAAAGACATGAGAGAACTTGATGAATTATAAGATAGTGCCACTGATGCTTTTGACATTGATGATGGTAGTATTAAGGATCTCACAACTAGTTTTGAAGAAAAACTAACTCTGGAATAGAATTATCGGATTCAAGAAGAGAAGGATTTTAATAGAAAATTGTATTCAGTTGCTCAAAACAGGAAGAGAGAAATTGATCTTCAGATTGATATAGAAGAAAAGGTTTTCAAGCAGGACGAAGTCTTAAAGGATTAGGTAGAGGTCCTTAAGGATCAGGTAAAGAGAATCAAATCATTAATGAAGAAATATGAGGATTATGATAAAATTCCTTTGTGAGGAGAGGAAGACCACAATGATCTTATGAATTTGAAGATAAAAGACAATAAATTGATGTCCAAGGAAAAGGATGGATAATCTTCTTTAAATCCGATCGTTTGTTGTATTATTTACCTTGTAAAAATATTTCCTATCATATTGAATGTTTGGTTTCTTGTCTTTTGTATGTTTTGAACTAATTTTTAAGGTACCGTAGTTTTTTTATTCCATTAAATTATTTATTGACAATAAAAAATGGGGAGAAAGGAAAAACAATACTGTGTAAAGATGAAATGTCCCTATATGAGGGGGAGTTCATCTTAGGGTGATTTTTAATTAGAAAGATTTTCATATTCAAGATAATTAAAAATCTCATTCCAGAAATCTAGAATATGATCCTTAGTGTTCCAATGACTAAGTGAAAGTTAGTCATATTCTTATTTGCCCATGTGTAGAGGGAGATATGTTTTATTTTAAAAATCTTGAAAAATATTTGCTAATTCCTTCTATTCTATTTCGTAAGGAAATTTATTCTTTTCAAAAAGGGGGAGATTATTGAGTCAATAAGGTTACCTTATGAAATTTCAATTACATCATGTTTGGGGAGATTGATGAGTTAATAATTTTTCTTTATTAATTTTGTATTCATTCATGTTTGGGGAAATTATTGAGTAAATAAGGTTTCCTTATGACTTTTCCATTACTTATTGTTTTGAAAATCACAAACTCCTTATCTTGAGGAAGATTACATTTTAAACTATTATTTTCTTTTATAAGGAAAATTTCCTTTCCCAAAGAAATTTATCATTAACATGTTTTTAATTGTTCATTTTTTCTAGGTATAAAATTTGGTTTTGTAACCAAAACCTCAAAATCATATAATAATTTGATATAAGGAATAATGATTTTAAGATCCCAATTATGGATATGAAATCTCTGAATTCAGACTCTGAACTCTTATATGTTCAATCTCTGAACACTCTAAATTTAGGCTCTGAACTCTTATAAGTTCTGACTCCAAGCTCTCTGTATTCAGACTCCGAACACTTATTAGTTGTGACTCAGAGTTCTATGAATTCAGACTCCAAACTCTTATATGTTCTAACTCAGAGATCATTGAATTAAGTCTCCAAACTCTTTTGAGTTCAGACTCCAAAATCATGGGAATCCAGATTCTGAATTTCCTTGAGAGATAGACTTTGGAATTCTATATAATTGAGGTTCTTAATTACATGGAAAACAGAATCCAAAAATCCTTGTATTATAGACACCAAATAGTTTTTTAGGTAGACTCCAAACATTATTTTTTATCATACATTCCGGAAAATGAATTTTCTTATGTAACCATATTATTTTCTTACTCATGATTTGGTTATAAGATGATTTCGTTTATCGACTTACTAACTATTCATTGATTGAGTGACACATGTACAGGTACATCAAAAATTCAAGGAAAAATAGTACCGTTAGAGGAGGGAGAAGACTGTTGGAGTTGTGCCTATAAATAGGAGCTCATTTAAAAGATCATAGAACTCGGTTACAACTTTTGAGAACTATTCTATGACTCTATATATTACTTGTAGTTGAAGAGATTTCTAGAGATTGGCTCTCATTCATAGTGCTTACTGAATTTCTTGTTTATATTTTCTTCGTGCGACTCTGAATGTTGCTGAGTACATTCGAGGGTTTCTAGTTATAGGAAGATAGAGGTGTTGACTACCTTAAAGCTCGAGGACTTCCTTGCTGAGGAAGATAGAGTTGCTAATTACCATGATGTTGAGGGATTATGGGGGTAAAAAGATAGATTCGGATATTCATATCGAGGGATTACCCTCATTGGGTAAGACATACATTCTTGAAAGTATAAATCAAGGGACCTTTTTCCAAGGTTGTTGGATACCCTTCCCTTTGGGATAAAATATTTTCTCTCCTTTTCAAGTTTTCCTATTCATTTTATTTGTTGTGGAATTTATAACTATGTTATACTTCCTTACATTGGTACACTCTGATATAGTGAGTCATTATGAGCTTTAAGATAGAATCTTTATATTTGTAAAATTTGGTTATGTTTCATTTCTGGATTCACTTTTCCAGAATCACATTCTCGGAATCATATTTCCGAAATCAACATGTTTATATAACATAGATTCTTCATGAATTTACCTTGGTTAACCTTGTTAAACAATAGAAAGGTTTCTAACAAACATTAAATATTCCCAAGAATTTTTAATGTATATAATTCATCACCCCCCTCTTTTATATTGAACATCATTAGATATTACATACATTATCAATATCTTTTCAATTCTATATTTGGTATTATAGATTATATAATAATCCATACCATCTTATCAAATAATTCATTTTAAAACTATGTTTTTATAATCAATATACCTACAATGAAATAATTAAAGACCTCATCATCATTATTGGGGATTTAAAAACCACTATATATCTCCCTAAAAATACTTTGTTATATATTTCCTTGATGCATGGGTAATTGCTTTTTATATTATAAAATAATTGTGAAATTGAATAAATGGACATTAGTTGGTTAATTATTTCCTTATTATTCAATATTTTTATTACACTTATCAATCTAATTAAAAAACACTGTCATTCACTTTAACTAAACACTAATATGTTTCATCCCACATTTGATAAATGTTGAAAAATTTACAATTTTATTCATGTCAGTTTACAAATTTCTTCCATCATGGATCTTCGGTGATCTATAGCTATCTTGTTATACATTAAAAATATAGTAATTAGGAAAATATTTTTTATTCAGGATCATTCTTGACATAATTTTTTCATAATATGAATGATTATGAGTGACTAATTCAATTTTAGGCTTGGATTTTTCACCTAAAAGAAGAGATCAATCATTATTTCAAGTATGGAAATATAATATAAAAAACACCTCTATAAACTTTTATAGTTATACTTATAATCAACCCCAACATCATTCTCAATTTATCTTAAATTTAAAATTTTCTTTTACATAAGGAAAATATTTCTCCATGAAATTCAATTTAGTTTTTCTAATCCAAACAATATATATATTCCTAATTTTTGGGAATTTTAATCAAGGAAAACCATTTACTGGTATATACCCATATATTATACACATCCATGATAACCATTACACTATTATTATATCATAAATTAATTAACATATTCTCAAAATACTAAATCCATTTCTCTACCCACAATGTATTAGGGGGTCCATTAAAGGGAAAAAGGTTGTCCCCTCGTAAAGGAAACATATATTGATAAACTCTAAAGTGGAGTAATATGTTGTTTCATATAGGGAAGGATATTGGTCATAACCAGATTCAACTACCCTAATATAGTTATGACATACTCCACTCTAGAAACAACAAGATTGATTTTCACTAAAGGAAAATCCATACATTTATTAAGGTTGTTGACTTTTTTTTATTCCATAATTATTCCTCAATTTCCAAAAACATCAATATTTTAAATTATTCCATGAATTACATTATGAATTATAACTCATTGAATATAGTTCATATGCGTTTAATGAATTACATATAATCTTTCAACATTTCAATATTATTCTAATATTTTGACTCATTTTTATATTATCTTACTATATCCTTCAAAATCCACTTCCAAAGTTTTCTGTAAACAATATTATTTAACAACTATAACACCACCAAAAGTAAACCAGATATAGTGTGTATTTGTATAATACTATATGGAATATATATATATCATAATAAAATGATCCATGAGTTTACTATCTCAATAAACTAGATTTATAAATGAAAATTTCATTACATTGATAACATAATAAACAATACTTGAATACATTAAAATTTATTTATATCACTTTGAATGCACTTATGTCACAAATAGTAATATTCATTGTATTATACTGATGTGTGAAAAAACAAAAAGGTGTAAGCTCCTAAACAATGTAGTTGGTAGCATACAACAGATAACATCCTTACATAATCATGGAATAAATAATATGGTACGAATAAATGAATAGAATATTAACATAGAAAATAAAACTTTTATAATAATACATTCATTGAAAACATATGAATAAAGGGACACATGGATAAAAATAATTCAAATCATAGTGATGGAATGAATAATTCCGTACAACAATAACATATCGGCAAGGTCTTTTGTGAATATACTATAAGTAACTGCGTAAAAAATTCCCCACTACCCATTCATGACTGTGTAATAATATATACTAATTCCTTGAGGTGATATATAATAATTGGACCCATCAATCATAGAATAATTCAAATTGATCAATCATATAAAGATAATGTCTATAAAATACATATAAATTATAATGATCAACAACAAACCACATACTTTCATATATAAATAAAAAATATCCATTTATTTGATATAATCAATATATAATATATAAAAACTTCTCCATTCGATTCAATTGTTTTTATATATACGATAATATCCCAAAATAAATAAATAAACTAAATGTTAATCACAAATGAATGTAATGTATCCTTATTAGAGGAATAATAGTTTTCCCAAGTACTTTTTTTATAAATATTATATATTGGAAAATGTTTCAAATATAATACATTTTAATAGAAGATGACCAAATAAATTAAATATATAATTTATTTCATTTAGTTTATAAGGATCATATGAATTATCTAAACTATATCACTTAGGATTATCAAACCATTTCAGTAGTTAGGACCATATTTTGTTCAACTAGTGAAGATCAAGTTAATACCCAACCAACTGTTTCTAGGTTTTTTACAACTTGGTGAATTGTTTCTATTGAATGTGTATACTTTTTTATCACTAGATGTATTCATTTAAAAAAATTCAAAAAAATTATTTCTTTATTAAATTTTAGTATGTTCTAGAGATGAAGAGAATTTTGAGAATTATAATGTTTTATAAATGATACATAATGAGAAGGGATAATTTTCTCTCATTATTAATATAATAATTAATATATTGAAATGATCTATAAAAAATTTCACAATGAAATGAAAAGTAATTGTAAATAAAAACCTACTTAATGAGTGATAAATGGTTAGGAAACCACATTTTGACATTATTACATCATAAGAAAATGAAATAATTTTGAGAAAAAGTAATACTTATTTAAGAATATATTAAAATAATTACATATTATTCTAATTGTAAGAATTTTAGAATGTGAAAAATAAAAAAAATACTTAAATTTAATGTGATATTGGATGATTAATAAACCCTTACCTAGAAGGATAGATTTTTAATTATTGATAAGGGTACATGGGAACCTTATAACCTCTTTCTAGGGACTCTAAATAAATAGAACATGTGTGTTTTTAATGGATTTGAATGGTAGAAGAAAGAGATAAAGGGTGGGTATTTGTATAAACATTTGGTGTATGGTTTATTAATTTGTTATCATATTCCATAGAGATATAGTTTATGGATAAATGTGAAACCATAAGATTATATATGGTTTTCAAAAATAGTTTTAGGCATTTGTTATAATTTTTTAATATTGTAATTCTTAAAAACTGAGTATTATTATTTTAAATTAGTTTTTTAATTGAAGATTAATATTAACATAATAAGATTCATTAAAAATACAAAAATTACATTTTTGAACTTTTAAAATGTACTTATATGTTATAAAAATAAATAAAATTCATTAAAATAGTATATTAATAATATAACATATTTTTATAATTTATTCACTTATATTTATTGTTATGTAAATTTTACAATATATATTTTTTATAATACTTATCAACCACGCTTACAAAATCTTACTATTTATTAAAAAGTTCAAATGTCTTAGGAAATTTTCAAAACAACAAAATTTTATAATTATGATGTGTCATATTCAAATTTTATTCCATTTTTATAAAAAAAATTAAATTATATAAGAATTTTTTTTTGTTCAATGAAAATAATCTTTTCCTTCAAAATCATATTTTAGTGCTTCAAATTTCGAATCAATTTCCCATAGTGAATATTATTTTTTAGTTTATTTGTTTTTAATTATATAAATATTCATTAATAAAAATAATTTTTTTAAAAATTTAATTATTATATCATCAAATGCTTTTTTATTATTCACATTCATGAATAGATATTTCAATTCTATATAAATTTATAGATTCAAATGGTCATATAACCCCTTATATATGCACTTAATTATATCATACTAAATCATTCATATTATTCTATTCAATATTATACCATTTATATTTCATTACTTATTATATTAATCATAATATTTGTGTGCCTTATATGCATTTAATTCAATTTAGGTTATGATTTTTTATGTTTCATGATTTTTGAAGGGCCTAAAAAATCTATATGTTTTGTTACATAAATGTTAACATATATTTTTAGTGTAATTTTTTTATTTTATGATCTAATATATACTTTTTTATTTTGATGAATTTACTGAATATGAAATGTGAATAATTTATATAATATATTAGGTCATTGGGTATTACACTTTTTACCCCTTAAAAGTCACTATGTTCATGGGGAGCAAAAATAGGCCAAAAGAGTTTCAATAGAAAACAACTAAAATGATGAAAAAAATAAATAACAAATCAATATTGATAACATATATTTCAAACAAAAAAATTCATCTTTAAGTTCAAAAAGACACCCCTAATAGTTCATTTAAAATCCATAAATATGAAACTCTTTGTGGTACAACCCACCATTTAATTGAAACACTATTATTGTGTAAAAATAGGGTGATACCTACTTGTGAGGAGTGCTATGAGATGAAAGCTAATCTTGAATAATGATATTTTTAGAGTTACATATTTAATTATATATAATCAATCATTGACACCATAAATTATAAAAAATATCATGATTAATCAAAATATATCCCACCAATCAAAATCAATAATAAAAAAGTAAATAGAGAAATAGAATATTAAGAGATATAAGAAAGAGAAACAACCCTAATAAGACCCAAAATCATTACAATTATATTCATGTAATAGAACAATGATCTATATAAGATTCATTGTGGACTCATCTAACTATTATGGTAAAAATTATTTTTCATCATACAATAAAAAGGGTATTAAAATTACTAATATAGTCACACTAGATCATATATCAAAAATACCTAATGATAAAGGAAAACTAATCATGAAAATTAATTGGTTCTTTTTGAGAATTCATTTATAACTACAAAAGTTATATGAGAAAAGAAAAAATTCTAGAAAAAAATTTTGATGTTAAATTTAATTTACATCAGCGTATTCTATAAGATTGTGTGGATATTATTTATAAGATGAATAATAATAATTATGAGTCATGTTTTTTTTCATTATGATTATTATTTCAAAAATAATTCATACTAGTATAATAATAGAAGTAGTTAAATTTTAATGTCATTTTTTATGTTCAAGATTTTATTTTATTTAACTAGTGAAAATAAAATTTTAATCTCTGAAATACTACTTCCTATAAATTTTCTGGTATTATGGAATAAAATGTATGTTTTAAGAAAAAAATAAAAAAAAAATTAATGTAACTTAGGAAAGATCCCTTTATGTGGATCAATTATATTGAGGGTTTTCATGTGTCTGATTTAATATATTTACCACATGTAGACTATAGTATAGTTGTCTGCAGGGTTTTATTATTATAATTTAGCTTAAAAGTTCAAAATTTTCAATTTTGATATATTTTTTATAAATTATTATATTATTTGATATATTATAATTTTTTTGAAATTTTTAAAAAGAAACCAAAACAAATTGATACAAAAAGTAACAAAAAATATTGTTTTCAAGTGGAAATAATGGTTAGATTGAAATTAACCATTAAATAGTATTACAAAGCAACATTATTAGACATGTTTCAACATTTTAGACACTCTCTTATTATATTTCCAAAAATACTATACAATTTTATATCTCAAATATCATAATAGAGCCAAAATATGATTAATAATCAAACAATAGAAGCAATTGGACTAATTGTGGACCTAAAATTAAATAATCAAAATAAAAATCTCACTAATAAAAATAAATAACCTAACTAGGAAATTCAAATAAGTAAATCTATTAGTTTACATTATATATTTCAAACCAATTCTAATAAAAATTCAAGGATATTAATTCTATAATGAAAAATAAACTATTCAATAAAAATGAATATGTAAAGAAACAAAAATAGATTCATGAAAATAAAAAGCCCATATATGATGATACCCTAGGGTATCCACATATAAAACTACTTGAGATTTTATTAATTAATTTTTAAATGATTTATACTACTTGTTACTCTCTCCATTCATAAAAACATTGAACTATATCAGTTTATTCAAAAAAATATCATCCATCCAAATTCTATATATCCCTATTCACATAGTTATTTCCTTCTTAGGCATCAATGATAGAGGAATAAATAGTTGATAGTTGATAAAAGCCAAATAATTCTAGTTGAAACTCTATTAACAATTTATTAATATCCTTTGATGTTATCCAGCAAATATAATTAATAATGAATCATCTCAACATGATTGTTTGGAAAACTATTAATATACCGCGAACACAAAGTTTATAATTGTAACGCCCCAACCCCAGCTACCTAGAGCCGGTGCATTACTTCGTAACATTGGCATGATCACAAAAGATCAAGTCTCGAAAGACCGATTAGTTTAGTAGCCTTGGAAACACTATATACATTCATAAGTCTTTCATTACATCAAAAAGTAAACAAACTAAAATAACATGGTATTCATAGTCCACACTCATATCCCTTTCTGACTACCCCTGCAGGTCATTCATAAAATACTTCTTCACATCCTAGAAAATATTAAAACATTGAAATGGGTGAGCTCAGATGCTCAGTAAGGATAGCAATAATGCGGAAGCTTTCATAAATAAACATTAACATTTAAGGCAATGTATAACTAAAACAAAAGCCTTTTAAACATGAACTTCAACATAATATGGAAAAAGTAAAATGAGATAATGCCATTTACTTATTCACATTGATATTCTACTGGTCGAATAATCACATGCAATATCAATAACCACTTTCATAATGATGGAATGCATAATGCCAGACTATCATAACCACGTAGTCAAGGCCTCGTGCCAAGACCACAAATAAGATTTTGTTAAAGCCTCGTGCCAAGACACTAGTTTGTCTCATGAGTCCTGCCGATGAATCGAGGAGCTATAGCGGGCTCCACCCGTCACTTATTAAGTCCAATGCATTCCTCATATGAATAGGTTTAAACATATCTTAAACCATAACATAATCGTATCACATAAAACATGCATAAAGGAAACATAACATTTCCACATTTCAATCACAAGATATCAATACAACACATTGATATAATAAAAACGCTTTCAAAACCATTTTCAATACCAAAATAAAAGAAAGTTAAAACTTTGTATTTATTTTTCATTAAAAAAAGATGGCTTGTAGAGGAAGCCGAAACTCAAATAATGGTCATGGCGGCGGAGAAGTAGTTGTCGCCGCATAAGTACGGAAAGAAAAACATTCCCTTTTGTCATTTAGTAAAACACTTCGTATAAAAAGATTCCTTTTGAATAACCGTAAAAGTCAAAGTGGTTTATACACCGTATAAAAGAAATTTGTGTATAAAACCAAATATGCCTCAATGAAAGGAGATTGAGACGAAGTACTTAAAAAGATCATTTTTAAAATAAAATATATCAATTATTTGTATTCAATATAGGTACTTATGAAGAAAGTAAAAATACAAAATAGGACATAATAATATCATGACATAATTTGAAAGTAGGAGATTAACCCAAAGAATAGAAATTGGGTTAAGAAGTTCCCTTACCTCGTGTCTGACTTGACTCGACCATTCTTTAACCTCCTGAATAATAAACTAGAGTTAATTTCTATTTACATAAGAACCTTTTTAATGTTCATTATTCCATTTATATCACTTATTACCATGTTATGAACATTATTTAATTATTTAAGTTAATAACGGTCGTTTTGTCGATCTTTGGTACTTGAGTCAAAAATAAACTTCTTATAATTACAAGTTGTTCATGTGGAGAAATATCCATTATATCCAGAATTATATTCATGATTTAGATATCATATATATCATATATATACATTATATACATTCATTCATAATGTCACGTAACATTTAGGGGTAAGAAATGAAATGCACCGTTCATGGAGACGGTAAGCCGTACGTACGCATGAACGCTACTTTCATTTCTATTTCATATTTAATGGAATGAAATCATAATTATATAAAGGTATAATATAGTTACAGTATAATATAGTGTATAATACCATTTACTCCATCCTTTATACATCCCACATATGGCATTAACGATTCAAATCACTTTGAGGGGGCGGTAGTCCGCACTTCCTAAAATGAAATTATCGCATTTTACCCATAATGGAAATCATAAAGTATGCCATAAATGAGAAATACAGAATCATAATTAAAACATAAACATATTATAAATCATATATAAAAATAGTGACATCTTAATGGCCACCTTTGAAGGTGTTATATGAGTGTTGAACAATCATCGTTTCGTGAGGCAGAAATTCGCCATCCACAGAAACCGTATGTTCTTTAACCATTAGATGTAGGTGTGTGTAAGTGTAGCTCGAATCCTTCTTATAACAACATCCTAGTATATTTAGTATACTGGTGTTGTTACAAAAGAAATTAATAAAAAGAGTTTAGGGGGTTGGAGAAGAAAAATAAAACAAAACAACATTAGAGAATACATTACCTCAAAATCGGGTAACTCTTTTTGATTTGAGCCAAAGGCTTCCTTGGGAAGAATTATTCCCAAAGTGAGGCTTCTAGGAGTAAGGGAGGGAAGTGGAGAGAGTATTTTTGCAGAGGTTGGCCGAGCCAAATGGCTTGAAAGTATAAATGAGGTGGGAGAGGTGGGGGCCTTTTATAAGTGGAGAGGAGGGTCACTTTTGGAAAGATTGAAATGTTACATTATTTCACAATGATTTTCGGATTATAAAGGTCCCACACTTATATAATTAGAGGATAAGGTGATAAGGTTTCGAAATCTCCTCATCCAATAGTCTTTGGACACGTGTAAGCCTTGGATTTTGCATTATCTTCTCATTTTATTTAAATCGTTAAATAATGAGGTCATCGCTGCATCATAATGATGTCATAAATAATTTAATTTATTTAATGTCTAAAAATTATAAAAAAACTACTATGATGTAGGAAATCTTTTTAGCTTTCTATTGAATAATTATAGTCAAAATTTGGACTTGTGTAACCCCACTTAAAAACTGTTTTAGTAAAATAACTCATGTTTGAGTCAATTTAATTTTAACATTAAATAAATATATATTAATGTCATTTCCCAACTAAAGTGGCTCCATGGGGTCCCCAAGTTGACCCATGAGTTTTCTTGGTCGGCCATGACTCATCCAATAGGAGTAGGACAAGTGTCAAGCTCATATCATATTATTAAAACATTGTTTTTACCTTAAACTACACTAATTACCTCTAATCGCGATTAAGAACTTAAAAGTTACTATTCACCAAAAAATTATTTTAATCTCATTGAACCACATTTTAATTATTAATGAAAAACATGTATGTAGGATTTTTGAAAATCAAATCACAGAAGTGGTAATATTTCATTTAAACGAAAAATCACTTATTTAACTACCACTTAGTGGTTTCACTATTCATCAAAAATTGAAGGTTTTCAGAACAAGGCCAAAATTTCACCCTAAGCTATAATTGATATTCCGAATTCAAAAATGATGTCTATTTTACAAAATTCCTATCATATAAGTTTCATTAATTAAATTTATAATTAATTCCCGTTGTTACAACAAATAGCGTGTTTTTAAGAAATAATTTATATCAAAAGATTGGCAATTGTTTATGTCCAATTTCAATGTTAAATTATTTCTAATGACCAAAATTGGATAAAATGGTAAAAATATATTCTAATTATACCTTAAAACCACTAAATAGTATAATTTATCACAATAAATTATTTTGATTAAAAAAGTTGTTTTAAAGTATTTTTCACTATTCATAAAAATTAGAAGTTCTCAGAAAAATACCAAAAATTCATCATAGGCTAATTTCAATATTCCGAATCCAAAAATGAAGTCCATTTTGAAATATACAATTTTTATAATTTTAAAAAGTGGTTATTACTATTCATAACGGCTACTTTGATTAGTCGCTGTGTTTTAGAACTCGAAGTTGCGTACAATGCAAGCTATTGCATTATTGAATGAGAAGCGTATCATGGAAGCTCGGGGTGTTACATTCTCCCCTCCTTCAATAAATTGCGTCCTCGCAATTTGAAAATTTTCTGTGAAAATAAAAGGTTGAAAAGAGACAATACCTTTGAGGAAAACCCACATCGGAAATAAGGTTAATAAATATATAACATTAAAAGAAAGCAGGATAAGTACAAAGGTCACCCGATATAGCCCATTCTAGGATTATATGAAAATAAGGATATGGAGGAGAAACAAACCATCAAGGTCTGATGGAGAGTTATAGAAAACAGGATCAGGAGAAAGTTTAACCACAAAAAAATCACAAACTTGTGATTGGTTAAACGGTCATTGAATCCCCAGTTGGAAAAGTTAACCGACAACATTTTTGTTTTAAGTTATCTTTTATAATTTTGAGAAATTTATTTAGGAGATTTACTAAGAACGTAAGGGAATATACATACTTGTTATGTATACTTTCATTCGTTAATAAATTTTTACCACAAAACCAACTTTTACTCCAAATGGTAACGGAACTCAAAAATATTCTATATATCCTAATTGTATAAGGTTCAAAATGTTAACACATACCATTTAGATTAGTAAAACTATTTTGTAATAACCAGGGACTTTCTGTAGGCTAGTGGTAGGAAATAAAGGCATGTCGCACTATGATTGTGGGTTCGATTCCTGCAGCTTTGTCCGACGCGACGGGTTATTCCCCACCCTGCAGGTTGTCCTTTTTCCTAAAACTATAGTATTATAATATTCCAAAAATAATCTTCAGAAATTCTTTAACCTTAAACAATACTATCCATGGTTCAACTTAATCCATTCCAACCTTAATATTTATCCAAAATACCTCCGTCCAGACTTTCTCTAAAAGGTCTCTAAATTCCAAAATCAATTGTAACATCAGATTCCCCAAACAAAGAAAAGTTTCTCTTATTGTCACATACTAAAAATATGATTACCATAATCATATTAAAACCTTACTGAAATCAAAAAGTACTACAGTACAATCCTTATATATATATCACATTATTATAATAACCAGAATATAATCCATGAGTCCAAAAGCTCCAATACATTAGTTATTCTGTTTCAACTGTAGTAACAACATAAGATTGTCATTGATCCCTTGGCCTTTTCTGAGGTAAGTTTCCTTGACGCTTAGGACATTCATTTGCATAATGCCCCAATTCCCTACAATTGTAGCATTCAACATTGATAGCCTCTTTCTTTCCCTTGAAATCACGCGCCTGGTGACCATTTTCTCCACATTTATAACAAACTCCCATTCCTTTTAGGAAAGTACCAGGGTGATTCTTCCCACAATTATCACATAATGGAAAATACTTCTTTCCCTTTTCCCTTTATCCGTCTCTTTTTCCCCCGTTCTTTTCTTTTCTTTCTTTACTTTGTTGTCATAAGACATAGAGAATTCCTTTTCTGTCTTGATAGCACACGAGACAATATCTTCGTATGATGAGAAGGATTGTGATACTAAAGCTCGACGGAGAAATGGTTTTAACCCATCAAAGAAACGATCAATCTTACCTCTTGGGTTACGTATATAATCTACAGCATACCTTGCTAACCTTGTAAAGTTGTCCTCATACTTTGCGACATTCTCATCCTCCTTTTGTCTCAGACTCAGAAATTTCCTTTCCATATCTGCTCTATGGTCACGAGGAAAGTATTTTTCTAAGAAAATCTCTTTGAACTCCCTCCATTCTATATTTGATACATCATCATCTTCCTTTGTGTTTTGAATCAATGACCACCATTGATTGGCATCTCCAGTGAGGTGGTAAACTGCCATGAAAACCTTCTCCCTTTCGCTACTCCCCAAGGCGTGGAATATTTTCTCTAAGGAGTTTATCCATTTCTCAGCTACTAATGGATTTGTACCCCCATTGAAGGTTGGTGGTTGTTGCCTCATGAATCGATCTAACATTGATCCTCCACGCTGCGGATCAGGGTGCTCCATACGAGTAAGGTTATTATTCATAACCTGAGTGAGTTGTCCTAGTATGGTAATAAGTTGGTAAGCACCAGTTGTATCTCCAGATCCACAATAATTATCTTGAGCAGGAGGGCAATCCCTACATGGAGTTCGTGCATTGATACGGTTTCCATTCCTTCCACTAGGCGCCATTTCTAAACAATGGCATAAACTAGATTAGTTTATGAATCAAAATACATAATTCCATACTTGTAAAACACTTTACATAAATTGAACTATTTATGGATATAATCCATAATCATAAAAAGAAATGTTTTCTTTGAGGAAGTATATACTCATATCCCTCCATAGTGGTTTGTAAATAAAATGAGAATTATCCTAAGCATATCCCCCGGGAGTGTCGTAACCAAGAGTGCAGCAAGGCCCGTTGTCGTGCACCAGTTCTCGTTCGAGTCTAGCTCAAAGCGGTGTTTTCAGGTTTTACCCCGAGGTACATCTGTGCCAAAGCCGCCTCAACCTGCTCGTATCCAGACAGGGATGTATTGCTCGGAAAACTCACAAAATCTCTACAATACCAAAATTTTAGGAAGTTCTTCTATACTAATCCTCAAAGTTCATCTTAGGTCTACGTGCTCTAATCAGAGTTTGTCTAAATCTAGCTTCCAAGGTTAGTACTAAACTGCCTCTGATACCAACTGTAACGCCCCGACCCCATCTACCCAGAGCCGGTGCATTACTTCGTAACATTGGCATGATCACAAAAGATCAAGTCTCGAAAGACCGATTAGTTTAGTAGCCTTGGAAACACTAGATACATTCATAAGTCCTTCATTACATCAAAAAGTAAACAAACTAAAATAACATGGTCTTCCTAGTCCACACTCATATCCCTTTCTGACTACCCTTGCAGGTCATTCATAAAATACTTCTTCACATCCTGTAAAAATATTAAAACATTGAAAGGGGTGAGCTCAGATGCTCAGTAAGGATAACAATAATGTGGAAGCTTTCATAAATAAACATTAACATTTAAGGCAATGTATAACTAAAACAAAAGCCTTTTAAACATGAACTTCAAAATAATATGGCAAAAGTAAAATGAGATAATGCCATTTACTTATTCACATGGATATTCTACTGGTCGAATAATCACATGCAATATCAATAACCACTTTCATAATGATGGAATGCATAATGCCAGACTATCATAACCACGTAGTCAAGGCCTCGTGCCAAGACCACAAATAAGATTTTGTCAAGGCCTCGTGCCAAGACACTAGTTTGTCTAATGAGACCTGTCGATGCATCGAGGAGCTATAGCGTGCTCCACCCGTCACATATTAAGTCCAATGCATTCCTCATATGAATAGGTTTAAACATATCATAAACCATAACATAATCGTATCACATAAAACATGCATAAAGGAAACATAACATTTCCACATTTCAATCACAAGATATCAATACAACACATTGATATAATAAAAATGCTTTCAAAACCATTTTCAATACCAAAATAAAAGAAAGTTAAAACTTTGTATTTATTTTTCATTAAAAAAATGGCTTGTAGAGGAAGCCGAAACTCAAATAATGGTCACGGCGGTGGAGAAGTAGTTGTCGCCGCATAAGTACGGAAAGAAAAACATTCCCTTTTGTCATTTATCAAAACGCTTCGTATAAAAAGATTCCTTTTGAATAACCGTAAAAGTCAAAGTGGTTTATACTCCGTATAAAAGAAATTTGTGTATAAAACCAAATATGCCTCAATGAAAGGAGATTGAGACGAAGTACTTAAAAATATCATTTTTAAAATAAAATAGATCTATTATGTGTATTTAATATAGGTACTTATGAAGAAAGTAAAAATACAAAATAGGACATAATAATATCATGACATAATTTGAAAGTAGGAGATTAACCCAAAGAATATAAATTGGGTTAAGAAGTTCCCTTACCTCGTGTATGACTTGACTCGACCATTCTTTAACCTCCTGAATAATAAACTAGAGTTAATTTCTATTTACTTAAGAACCTTTTTAATGTTCATTATTCCATTTATATCACTTATTACCATGTTATGAACATTATTTAATTATTTAAGTTAATAACGGTCGTTTTGTCGATCTTTGGTACTTGAGTCAAAAATAAACTTCTTATAATTACAAGTTGTTCATGTGGTGAAATATCCATTATATCCAGAATTATATTCATGATGTAGATATCATATATATAATATATATATAGTATATACATTCATTCATAATGTCACGTAACATTTAGGGGTAAGAAATGAAATGCACCGTTCATGGAGACGGTAAGCCGTACGTACGCATGAACACTACTTTCATTTCTATTTCATATTTAATGGAATGAAATCATAATTATATAAAGGTATAATATAGTTAAAGTATAATATAGTGTATAATTCCATTTACTCCATCCTTTATACATCCCACATATGGCATTAACGATTCAAATCACTTTGAGGGGGTGGTAGTCCGCACTTCCTAAAATGAAATTATCGCGTTTTACCCATAATGGAAATCATAAAGTATGCCATAAATGAGAAATACAGAAGGATAATTAAAACATAAACGTATTATAAATCATATATAAAAATAGTGACATCTTAATGGCCACCTTTTAAGGTGTTATATGAGTGTTGAACAATCATCGTTTCGTGAGGCAGAAATTCGCCATCCACAGAAACTGTATGTTCTTTAACCATTAGATGTAGGTGTGTGTAAGTGTAGCTCGAATCCTTATTATAACAACATCCTAGTATATTTATTATACTGGTGTTGTTACAAAAGAAATGAATAAAAAGAGTTTAGGGGGTTGGAGAAGAAAAATAAAACAAAACAACATTAGAGAAGACATTACCTCAAAATCGGGTAACTCTTTTTGATTTGAGCCAAAGGATTCCTTGGGAAGAATTATTCTCAACGAGAGGCTTCTAGGAGTAATGGAGGGAAGAGGAGAGAGTATTTTGGCAGAGGTTGGCCGAGCCAAATGGCTTGAAATTGTAAATGAGGTGGGAGAGGTGGGGGCCTTTTATAAGTGGAGAGGAGGGGCACTTTTGGAAAGATTGAAATGTTACATTATTTCACAATGCTTTTCGGATTCTAAAGGTCCCACACTTTTATAATTAGAGGATAAGGTGATAAGGTTTAGAAATCTCCTCATCCAATAGGCTTTGGACAAGTGTAAGACTTGGATTTTGCATTATCATCTCATTTTATTTAAATCGTTAAATAATGAGGTCATCGCTGCATCATAATGATGTCATAAATAATTTAATTTATTTAATGTATAAAAATTATAAAAAAAATACAATGATGTAGGAAATATTTTTAGCTTTCTAATGAATATTTATAGTCAAAATTTGGACTTGTGTAACCCCACTTAAAAACTGTTTTAGTAAAATAACTTATGTTTGTGTCAATTTAATTTTAACATTAAATAAATATATATTAATGTCATTTCCCAACTAAAGTGGCTCCATGGGGTCCCCAAGTTGACCCATGGGTTGTCTGGGTCGGCCATGACTCATCCAATAGGAGTAGGACAAGTGTCAAGCTAATATCATATTATTAAAACATTGTTTTTACCTTAAACTACACTAATTACCTCTAATCGCGATTAAGAACTTAAAAGTTACTATTCACCAAAAAATTATTTTAATCTCATTGAACCACATTTTACTTATTAATGACAAACATGAATGTTGGATTTTTGAAAATCAAATCACATAAGTGGTAATATTTCATTTAAATGAAAAATCAGTTATTTAACTACAACTTAGTGGTTTCACTATTCATCAAAAATTGAAGTTTTTCAGAACAAGGCCAAAATTTCACCCTAAGCTATAATTGATATTCCGAATTCAAAAATGATTTCTATTTTACAAAATTCAAAACATATAAGTTGCATTAATTAATTTTATAATTAATTCCCGCTGTTACATCAAATAGCGTGTTTTTAAGAAACAATTTATATCAAAAGATTGGTAATTGTTTATGTCCAATTTCAATGTTAAATTAATTCTAATGACCACCATTGGATAAAATGGTAAAAATATATTCTAATTATACCTTAAAACCACTAAATAGTATAATTTATCACAATAAATTATTTTGATTAAAAAAGTTGTTTTAAAGTATTTTTCACTATTCATAAAAATTAGAAGTTCTCAGAAAAATACCAAAAATTCAACATAGGCTAATTTCGATATTCCGAATCCAAAAATGAAGTCCATTTTGAAATATAAAATTTATATAATTTTAAAAAGTGGTTATTACTATTCATAACGGCTACTTTGATTAGTCGCGGTGTTTTAGAACTCGAAGTTGCGTACAATGCAAGCTATTGCATTATTGAATGAGAAGCGTATCGTGGAAGCTCAGGGTGTTACAATAATAACCTTTAATATTAGTTTAATTATACCAGGAAAATTGAATTTTCATCTCCCATTTTATTGAATTCATGTGGGATTGAATGTGGGTTTGATGAAATTTAATAGTGTAAAGCATCATCTCTGTGGGATTCCTAAAATTTTACAATGTAAAACTTTATATGTGATATTATCATCTAGATCACAAAACATCATCAATTATGTTTTTCAGAACCAAAAATTTATGAGTTTAATGGAATTTAATACATATGGTATTATTGGAATCAACGAATTGGAGCAATGTCATATGAGAAATCATTGTTATTGAAAAGTTTGTGAAAAACATATTAGATTATATAAGTAATATGAAATTCACAATGTTTTAAAACCCCATAAAAATAAAATTGAATGTAAAGGACCTATGTGATTCATAAAAATAAATAATGAATACAAAAAATTGTTAAACATTTATATAATTCATATGGAATTCAAGTAAATGTCAAATGGAATCACACATATCCAATAAAATTTCATTTTAATGATGGAAATTTATTTATTAAATATTCATAAATATAAATATTCTTAATTAGAATTTTTAAATATATTATTTAAAAAACTAATAAAATATAAATTGTTTTATTGTAAAAGCAATTTCCAAAGTCCTATAAATTTAAAACTGTAATTTTTTTATCAATTGGAATATAGTGGGTATTACATTATTGAATTTTTAAGTAAAAATGATAAAAAAATATCATATTTATGATGAAACAAGGGTATTTTTAACCTAGGAGTAAGAGATATCCCTAATGCATCATAGGAACATGATTTTGGGGTTATCATTCATCCCACTACTCTCAATTTAGTCTCTTAACCTCAATTGATGTTAAATATTTTATATTTCATATAATTTTATATTTCTAATCTATTATGGATGGATCCTTAGGTCCCCATTAGTTTTATTTCATAGATAATACCCATTGGTTTTCCATAAGAATCCCAAAATAGTAGGTGGGTTTATATTTTCTTTCCATAGATGTGAACATTGGTTTTATAATTTTTTAATTAATTGTTTTAAGTATATTGATGTATTTTCTTTTACCTATGAGTACTAGAGATTATTATTGTATTTACATAATTTGATTAGTTAACTATTTTTTTCAACATTATTTAATAAAATGTAAATTAATTAATTGGTATAATTAAATGTATTATATCAGTTCGATAAATTTCAATGATAAATTTCCAAAAATAAATTATATGGGATTTAATAGATGAAACCATTATGAATTATAATAAATTTTTTATCATGATGTTATTAATGTTTTTCAATTATAAGTACCCATTTTCTCATTTGGAAGGAATTTTTTTTCATTTGAATCCTATAACAAGGATTGTTTTTTATAAGTAAAGATACCATATAAAATTATTAACCTTGAATTATTATAAAATATTGAATTGGTTTTATGTTAATTTTATTTGATTGAGATTTTTTTCATATAATAATGTATTTATAAAATTTAACTAAACCCGGTTATAATGAATTTATTTTATGTTTCGAATAGATGAAATTTGACATCCTTGGAAAAAATTGATACTCATTGGAAACCTTGAGTACTCAGGATAGTCTTCGACCTGATGTACAGTATATTAGGATATATGACATTCAAATGGATATAGTATGTTCATGATGATATGAGTGAATTACAACACTTATTGTTATATATAAATTATATAACATCCCTTTTATTTTCCATTAAAATTCATAATAGATATCTAGAAATATTTTTGGGACTCCGCACTGACACGACACATGATTCCATGACTGGTGTGACTAGAGTAAATGAATGGATATATTAAATATATTAAATGAATATGCAAATAGTTTAATGAAAATTTGGATTAAATTATATATTAATGCTATAATAAAAAATATTAGGCTTCCATTGAGCATTGAGAATGGTTTTCACACTTGGTACGAATTAAATTTTATTAATGACGGGTGTTTGTGGTAAATTCAACATAGAAATGTATAAATATTAAATTAACTGAATTTATTAATTGAATTTGAAATCATGTAGTGTCATATATAATTTCTATAAATATTTTCCTTAGGGAAATCATAATCGTAGCCACATTAGAATTTATATATAGATGTTTTCTTGGAGGATCTTTTATTTGGTGAATGACATCCAGATCAATGATTGACATCCCGTCTGTAATGGAATTCAAAAATATCGCTAATGAAAAAAGAGATTTATTATTAATTAATGATTAATAAAAATGGATATAGGATTTTTATTTTACATGGATTTACTCCCCATTGTACTATTCAATTGAAAATTGTAATAAATATACAAATGGATTGATTCACAGATCAATCATACTGTTGGATGAGATAATCTATGGGGATTTTTTGGGAGTAATTATCATCATTATTGGTACTTAAATCATTATTATAATGATAATGAATCATGTCCAACCAAACACTATTTATGTGTATTCCACTTTATGTTTTTCTTTTATTTCTCCCACCATTCTTCGTACGTTCATCATTGGTGTTTTTTTGGAATGTGGTTCAACCAAATTTGCATGTAGTCATCCATTGCGACCATTTTTTTGGAATAATCACTCACTAATTAAAATATGGTAACAGACTAACATGCATATCACATGATAACATATGTGGAAGCATATTCGATGAGTTTTGGGATAAATGATCCTGGTGATATTTAGAGAACAATGAAAGAAGATGCACAATGACATTTTATGGATATATTCCATGGCAGAAACACAATGATGGGTGATGTAAATTGTTGGGTGACTACAAATTTTAATTATATGGTGAAGTGTGTGGATAGATTTATAGATAAAGGAGTGGTTGAATATGTAGGATCAAGATATAGGATTCTAGAATACCATTCATAACATAACAGTTAATATAGAATTATATAGTTTTTGGGACCCCATGTTCAGTGCTTAGGTCTCCATAGAGAAGTTAACTATCTCACAGAATGTGATGCATATAACAAAGAGTGTAAATCTACCAAGATTACTAGAGTGTACCTTAGAGGGTAAACTGACACATCATGAAGTATATGGTCGTACACAAATCATGCCCTCTAACAAGGACATGGAAAAGATTTATGCACATCGATGGAGTCGTGTACATGGACATGGTTAGTAGTACATATGGTCAGACATGTCTTGTACTATGTCATGAAAACAGACATGGGAATTATCCATTTTACATTAGAAAAACCTAATACAGAGGGGACATGTTGTTTACTACAATTACATACTGTGATCTATTTCAAACATTGATTCAAGAACTTTTCATCCTTAGATTATCCATTTTACTTAGTGAACATTACCTAGATCCATTCACTAGGTGATATTATAGAATCATTTCCTACACATAGGTTAGTGGTCCCTTTAGTGGGGCATCTTGGATAATGTTGATGTAATAATTATATGGGGATAAGGGTGAGATCTTGTATTATCATCATGACCTATGTATTGTTATTTTTATCATCATGACCAATAGTACAGTTGTTTGAAACATTACTTAATAGGTTATTCTAAATTGAGATTTTGGTACACTCCTTGACCATGGGTATCATCCTTATCTATGAATCATTCTCTTTTGAATTACAATTTGTAATTACTAGGGACACATCTGATGAACATGACACCTAATTTAGATGTCATCAGCTCTATGTGAGTCATCGATTTTGTTCTCTTGGATGAGTTATATGTCGAACCTTTGTGCATTATTCCTATACTTGAAAATTTATTGTGAAAATAACTGGATATTTGGAAAAATTGTTGAGTATATTTGGAAATTATTGTTTTATGTTTTGTAGAAATAAACTTGCGTTGAGATGATTTTAAATCTTGTTATATTATTAGTGATATTTTTTGTGTCTGATTTGGTATTGTTGTATTCACGTATGATTAGTATTTTACCACACATGTAATTTCTTATGTATATAAAACAAATTTTGATGGAGTCACATTCAGATCAGGATGTGGTGATGATTAGTGAGCCAGATTGTCTAATGTGTGTTCCTGTGGTCACCTTGAATGAACTCCCCTTATATACTTTTAGTTTGGACATGTTTTTATTTTCATTTTAGTGGGCCACTACTTGGACCTTTTTACAATAGATTAATTTTTTCTCAAAATCTAGTTGTGGTATTTATATGAATGAAATCACAGTTTATCAATTTTATTACATTTTATAATTTTATGGGATTTGAGATGTCTGGGTGTTTATAGGTACCTAAGTCGAAATCCACTGATGGTAGTGATATGTTTACATTGCACCATTCGCCAGCCCTTACCTATTAAAGGCATGATTGGGGTAGTCACGACATGATCCCCATTGGGATGGTCTGTTACATTGTGGTGTCAGAGTAGTCATTTATACATTTAGACTCAAGTCTGTGAGACTATTTTGAGGAATCCTTATTATGTGATTCATCTTTGTTATTATGTTTTAGGACTCCAATGTTTGTTCGGTGGATGACATATACATACACCAGGACTCTAATCACATGTCTTTTGACAATGTACATGTGGAAAGTAGTTGTTTTGGAAAAATTTGTATATATATCATATAAGAGTGGGTTGTCATTTCTAGGTCCTTGTTGTGTAAGTTATCCTGATATAATAATTTACCATGTAACATTATTTCTATTTTAGGATCCCATCACAATGAATTCAATATATGATTCATCATTATGATCTAGGGGATGATCCCCTCAATAATTCGGAATTGGTACAAGGGTTTGTTCTATAAAAGTTACCTCTAGGTGGAGAAATAGTCACAACAACACCTGAGGAGAAGTTTATGGAACACGATGTAATATAATTGGTGGTGTGAAGGTAGAGATAGAAGAGCTGTAATCATGATATTTATCCATGTAGTATACTCAGGATCTCAAGAGTGACTAATCAGTAGAATTTTCAGGATTATATTAAGTTGTTGATGTGAGATTTCCATACTATCAGGACACCATAAGATCATATGAGTTTCTGCGTAGTAAGTCATCTCCTTATCAATGTAGTTATATGGTGGGGGGTTTAGTGACCAAGTCACATGATTATAAGATTCAATCATTTTCTATGTTTGATAATGGTTTTCGATGAGTTGTCCCATTCCACATTGGGGGATTTGTACATCAATGAACTTCTATACTGTGAGTAGGGCAGTTCTATAGTGGGTGAGTATTCATTGAGGTTCCTCAAAACTCTCTATATAGTAAATGTATATGTTTTGTGATTAGTTTTTTAAGTCATAGAACATCGATTTAGGACTATATGGGGAAATATTATAATATTATATACCTCTATGCATCCCTCTATATCATGGGATTCATGAGAAATCAGTAGTGTTTTAGAGTTTCCTTGCTGATAGGACCCAAATAGTTTTTTATCAGTAGTGGGGACATAATAGCATGCACTTTAGCCGTAAGGATCTGATGTCAATCTCAAAGAACTGTATGTGGGAGAAATTTTAGTTATACGAACCCTGATAGAGGTTCTATGGTTTATGGCTAATAAGATAATTTTTTAAAAAAATTTGGGAGGTTGTAACACCCAAGCTTCCACGGTACACTTCTCATTGAATAATACAGTAGCATGTTTTGTACACAACTTCGAGTTATAACACACCACATCCATTCAAAGTAGCCGTTATAAATAGTAAAACCCGCTTATTGATATTTTATAATTTTTTTCTTTTAAAATGGAATTCATTTTTGAATTCGGAATATCTTAATTATCTTTTGGTGAATTTTTTGTATTTTTTGAAAACTATCAATTTTTGATTAATAGTGAAAATTACCGAGTTATAGTTTAAAACTGAATTTTTATTTATGAAATTACTTATCTTATTTAAATTTTTTGTAGGTTAAAATGGATACATAATATCTATATAAGTTCAATTTAATTCATTGGAGTCATTTTATTATAATTTTAGAAATATGAAATTTTTATTGAAGTTTTTATCATCTTTTACCCACCTCCTAGAAGCATTTGAAAATTTACAAAAAAACATAATTTTACTACATCTATGAGTTGAATTTATAAAATCCAAGAGACATGGTTGTTATATGTAAGTAAAATGTGTTTCAATAAGATAAAAATAATTTTTGACGAATAGTTACTTTTTACTTTTATTTACCTCTGTTAAAAGTAAATAGGGTATTTAAGGGTAAGAATGATATTATTATTACCCTACCTCATTTCCTAATTCTATTGGATAAGTGAAATTAGACCAAAAAATTCTTAGGAATAAAAAATGATCATTTAGGTCCACTTGGATTAGATTTGGATATTTATTATTATTTAATTCAAAGAAGAGTTAAAAGAGTTAAATTCAATGTTAAATAACTACATCATTTTTAATATATGGTTACACAGAAGATAAATTAGACTATAAATATTTCTTAGAATTATAAAAATATTTCCTAAATAATTGTATTTTATTTATATTGTTTAGACATTATATAATTTATTTTATTTTTGACACAATGATGATGTAGCAATTTCCAAATTAATGGAATGTTAAAATAATTGATATTATAAATATCCAAATAAATGTAATATTAGACTTTTTATGAATTACACTAATTTTATAGGTTAATGTGATATATAATGGTTGGTTAGATGAATTTTTTTCAAAGTAATAATGTTGTTATGAATTTAGAAAAAAAATAACAAATAGTGTCAAAATTGACATAAAATTGTTTTTGAAATAAATATTATATTATTAATGGATATTCTATTCCAAAAAATATAAGGTTCTCCAAAAAGACTTATAATGAGATTTTGTCCTTAATGAACCATGTATAGTTCGAATGAAAGTATATAGTATTTTTATTAACCATATAATGTAAAAATACAAAGAGACATGGTAAATGTCAAACTATTTAAATAAGCGTTAAATCTAAATAATGGTTAATATTTTGACCAAAACCTGTCTAAAAGCCATTGGTGGAGTGTTTTTCTACCCATCCAACCTTATCCTTTACATAATCCATTTTTACGCCATTATAAACCGAAAACTATTTTACTATAAAATAATATTTCTTGCTTTTCCTAAGATTCCCCTCAACCCTCTTATAAAAGGGCACTCCCCCTTCACTATACTTCACACATCCGAAAAAAATTGGCTCGGACAAACCCTACCCAAATACCCTCTCAACTATCCTCACTTTATACTAAAGTCCTTCCTTTAGTCAAAAAACAAACCTATGTATCCCTTTTGACCAGATCAAAACGAAGAACCCGAAAAAGAGGTAAATGTTTTATCACCTCTTTCAAGTTACTTTCTTCATCCACTTTCTCATACGTTGTTGTTTACATTCTAAAATAATAATTCTAGTATATTCTATATATTGTGATGTTATTATAAATATGGTACAACCATATTCATTAATTTTATCAATCCATTGAATGACATGTCACCATACGTGCATACATATGGCTTACCATCTCCACGCCGTGGTGTAATTGTTATTCAATACATTATTTTTTGGATGGCTATAATAATGATGTGTAATTGATTTAAATAATAAATATAACATGATATTTATTCTGTATATATGATATACAATCCAATTATATATTATTTTAATATCAGTAGAATGATATTGTCGCTCATCCATATGTACAGATTACCGGCTCCTAAAATGTGATGAGAGTCATTCCCCATCATATACATTCAAGACTAAATTTAATTTGATGATTAAAAATAATGTTTAAAGACTTGATGTCATTTTGGATGTGAATAATATACATCTAATCCATAACAAATAAGACACACATAATAATGAATATATATGAAAATGAATCCGTTAACACTCAAAACAACGATAATACTAAGATATTATTAACAAAACAATGTTAAAAGATCATATATGATATGATATTAATGTTTATGATTATTTTATAATTTAATAACAATTATTTCACCATTATACAGGAGGTTAACCTACCATCGACCAAGGAAAAGTTAAATGTAAAGGTTAATTCTACAATCTATCCATTATCAGAGGTTGTATATACGTAATTATCTAATGGTACCTCTTTATCATCCACATCCATGTTTCTTCAAAATGCATTTCAAAAAATTATTTCAATTTTATAGACTACGGGTTAAAGTCATTTATTCCATTTTTCTGTCTTATATAATATGTTTATAATGGAATCATTCTGTCGATTTCCAAACATGGTACTTTTTGACCTTTTCGACAAATTTAAGGTAAGAAGGTTTTTATAACTTATACGGTGGGTGCAGCTATTTTCTGCTATTATAACATCGTTTAAGAATCCCTTATAATCTTATAAGAATATTTTCCAATATAAAAGTTTTCTTTTATAATTATGTTACATTTAAATTATTTCAAAATAGAAATAGATATTTCTCTAAAAAGGATTTGATTTTATCTATGTCAACATCATTTGATGGATTTTTAGTTTGTTTCATGTTGATTTATTATGATACAAAACATCCATATTGTTTTGATGGTTTTATGATATTTTTGACTATGGATATGTTATTTCATATCATTCATGGTTTATGGATAATGTATTGACATTTCATATTCCATTTTTAATAAGAATGTTTATGTTATGTTTAAACCTTTAAATATAATGAATGCATTGGACTTAGTATGTGATAGATGGAGCCCTCTATATCTCTTTGATAAATCTGTAGGTCTGATGATACAAACTAGTGTCTTGGAACAAGGCCTTGACAAAATTATATCTGTAGTCTTGGAACAAGGCCTTGACTATGTGGTTACGAAAGTCTCACATTATGCATTCCATCATTATGAAAGCGTCTATTGATATTGAATGTGATTATTGAACTAGTATAATATAAATGTTATTAAGTAAATTGCATTATTCTGATTTATATTTTCCTTATTATGACGATGTTTATGATTTTGTTTTAGTATTATACATTTCCTTTAATATTTATGAAACCAACTGCTATGTTTTTATCCTTACTGAGCATCTGATCTCACCCCTTTATATGTTTTAATTTTCCAAGGATGCAAAGAAATATATTATGAATGAATATTAGGGATAGTCTATGGGATATCAGTGTTTTATATGGAAATACTTTTGTTGTAGTTTTCCATTTTATGATGTAATGTAAGGCTTATGAATCTGTCTAGTCATTCCAAGTCTTCTAAACTAACTGGTCTTTTGAGACTCAATCATTTTTGATCATGACAATGATACATAATAATGAACCGACTCTGGGATTCTTGGGTCGGGGAATTATAGTTGGTATCAGAGAATTTTTTTTTACAATACTTGGAATCTAGATTTAGAAAATCTCTGATTGGAGAAAATTAACCTAAGATAGACATTAAGGGTTGGTATAGAAGAACTTTTTAGAAGTTTGGTATTGTAGAGATTTTGTGAGTTTTCAAAGCAATTCATCTTTGTATAGATACAAGTAGGTAGTAGTGGATCTGGAACAGATATACATTGGGGTAAAACCCGAAAACACCGCTTTGAGCTAGACTCAAATGTGAAACTGGTGCACGACAATGGGCCTTGCTGCACTCTTGGTTACGAAACTCCTGGGGGATATGCTTAGGATATTTATTATTATTTTTACAGAACATTACTAAGGGTTTATGAGTATATACTTCCTCAAAGAACTTTATTATGATTATGGATTATATCCTTAAAGTGTTAATTTTATGTTAAATGTTTTAAAAGTTTGGAATTATGTATTTTTATTCATAAACTAATCTAGTTTAAGCAATTTTTTAGAAATGTCTCCTAGTGAATGGAATAGAAACCATATCAATGCACACACTCTATGTAGGGATATTTCCACTACTCAAGATAATTATATTGGAGCTGGTGATGCAGCTAGTGCTGAACAACTAATCACCATACTAGGACAACTCACTCAGGTTATGAATAATAACCTTACCCATATGGAGCACCCTGATCCACAACGAGGTGGATCAATGTTAGATCGCTTCATGAGAAAACATCCACCAACATTCAATGGGGTTACAAATCCATTACTAGCTGATCAATGGATAAATTCCATAGAGAAAATATTCGACACCTTCGGGTGTAGTAAAAGGGAAAATATTGTCATGGAAGTTTACCACCTCAGTTGAAATGCTATTCAATGGTGGTCATTGATTTAAAAAAGGAATATGATGAAGTATCAAATATGTAATGGAGGGAGTTTATAGATCATTTCATAGAAAAATACATTCCTCGTGACCATCGAGCAGAGATGGAATGACAATTTTTGAGTCCGAGGAAAAAGGAGGATGAGAATATCGCAATGTATGATGGTAACATTACAAGGTTAGCGAGCAATGATGCATATTATATACATAACCTAATAAGTATGATTGATCTTTTCTTTGATGGGTTAAAAACATTTCTCCTTCGAGAATTTGTCTAACGATCCATTGTGTCGTATGATGATATTGTCTCACGTTCTATCATGATAGAAAAAGAATTCTCTATGTCTTACGACTTTAAAGCATAGTAAGAGAAGAAGAGTTCTGCTGAACACTATGGAAAAAGAAATAAAGGAAATAAGGAAAAATTTGAATATCCATCCTATAGAAAATGTGAGAAGAAACACCCTGATACTTTCATGAAGGGAATGGGAGTGTGTAACATGTGTGGTGAAAAAGGCCACCAAACGTGTGATTGTGAGGGGAAGAATGATATCGTCAATGTTGAATGATACAATTGTAGATAAAAGTGGAATTATGCGAATGAATGTCTTAAGCATTAGAGGAACTTACCTTAGAAATGTCCAAGGGATCATGCCCAAGATTATACTATCACTACTACTATTGTTGAAGCTCTGAAAGATGTAGTGGAACGTAATTTAATGGTTTCCACTAGTTTATAAAATGATTTATTTGATTCTGAATCATCTCATTACTTCATATCTTCCAAGTTTTCTATGAAAATTAGATATTTCCAATTTGATTTAACAAGAGAGTTATCAGTCAAAACTCTTAAGGGAATTATCATTGCAACAACCTTTTTTTTGAATCAGTCCCCATTTGGGCATATAAATTTTTTTTATCTTCTAATCTCATCACCATACACATGATTAAATTTGATATAATCCTCTATATGGATTTTATATCGGACCTTGATGTAAAAATTTATTATAAAATGAAGTAGTTTATTATTTTTTGATGACAATGATATATAACACCTTATTGTTAGAGCAGAATTGTCACCACCTAATTCTTATCTACATCCACCCCAATACCTCACCTAAATTCAATTATTGTGGAGGAAGAGAATGAAATAACTTTGGGTGAGTAAAATAATGTTCAAATAGAGGATGCACTTATTGTGAATGAATATATTGATATGTTTCCAAGAAGATTTACCAGGACATCCTTCAGAATGAGAAATTGAGTTTTCCATTGATTTAATTCCTGGATCAAGGCCCATATCGAAGACCATTTATAGAATTTACATTGATGAATTCGTGTAACTAATGAAACAACTATAGGAATTGAGTAATAAGGGATATTTTCTCCCGAGTGATTCTCCATGGGGATCACCTATCATTTTTTTATGATAAAAGATGGATATTTGAGGTTGTGCATTAACTACAGGGAGATCAATGCTATAACAATAAACAAAAGGTATCCCCTACCTCTCATTTATGATTTGTTTCACCAATATCATGGAGCTCAATACTTTTCAATGATTTAACATTGATAAGGATATCATCAGTTTCGTATGAAGAATGAAGATATTCAAAAAATAGAATTTCGAAATAGGTATGGGATTATGAGTTTACGGTAATTCACTTTTGATTGAATAATGCACCCTCTGTCTTCATTGATCTAATGAATAGATATTTCAAGGAATATCTTTATGACATTGTAGTGGTATTTATTATAAGGCCCCAGCCTTAAACCTTACTTAATCTTGAGTTATTACAAGATTACACATTGAGGATCTTTTCGGGTTTAGAGTTTTAGAGAATTAGATCATAAAACTTGTGTTACATTCCACATATAAACAAAGTGGTTACATAAAGATAGTATTCTTCATTCCCATCAATGGAAACACATTTGAAATAAAACATGGATTATTTTTGACACATCCTTGACCCTATCATCTTATCATGTACCTTTCCCTTGACCTGTGAAAAACATTTCAAAACATAGGATGAGCATAAAACCTCAGTATGGGTTATAAAAACATGGGAAGGAAACGTGAGTTCATATATACATAAGAATGAAATCATACTATACCCATAAGACATAGGCACTTTAACATACCTCAAAAAATCATGAATAAATCATAGAAATCATAAGACATAAAGGTAACTTGAGGCATTCATAACATTCTTACATAGGGAGTAACCCTCTTGGTTACGTTTGGAATACCCATCACAGTATATTCCCTAAAATCTCTTCGGAGAAACCTTAACGTTTCACTCCTTCGCGTTACCCAATGCATTGGAGAGCTATAATGGGCTCACCCGCCCTTAGTTTATCACGGAACCACCCGTCTTCATAATAATGCCCAAGAACCATAACATAATCATATCACATAAAACATGCATAAAGGAAACATAAAATTTCCACATTTCAATCATGAGATATCAATAAAACACATTGATATAAAAACATTATGAAAACAATTTTCAATACTAATATAAAAGAAAAGTAAAACATGGTATTTATTTTTCTTTTAAAAAGAAGGTATGGCTTGTAGAGGAAGCCGAAACTCAAATAACGGTCACGACGGTAGAGAAGTCGTTGTCGCCGCATACGTACGACAAAAACATTCCCTTTTGTCATTTAGTAAACGCTTCGTATAAAAAGATTCCTTTTGAATAAATGTAATAGTCAAAGGGGTTTATATACCGTATAAAAGAAAGTTGTGTATAAAATAAAATATGCCTCAACGAAAGGAGATTGAGTCGAAGTCCCATACCTAGTATCCGACTTGACCCGACCGTTCTTTAATCTCCTGAATAATAAACTTGAGTTAATCTCTACTTTCTTATGAATCTTTTTCAAGTTCATTATTCCTTTTATACCATGTTATGAACATCATGTAATCAGTTATGTTAATAATGTTCATTTTGTCGGTATTTGGTTCTTAAGTCAAAAATAGACTTCTTACACTTACATGTTGTTAATTTGGTCAAAGTTTCATTATATCCATAATGGTATTCATGATTTAGATATCATATATGTCATATATATCCATTACATACATGCATTTATAATATTACATCACATTTAGAGGTAAGAAATGAAATGCACCGTTCATGGAGACGGTAAGCCGTACGTACGCATGAACGCTACTTCCATTTCTATTTCATATTTTCTGGAATGGAATCATAATGATATAAGAGTATATTATAATTCCAGTATAATAACATATATAATATCATTAACTTTAGCCTTTACACATCCCACATATGGTATTAACGAATCAAATCACTTTTAGGGGGCGGTAGTCCGCACTTCCTAAAATGAAGATATCGTGTTTACCCATAATGGAAACCATAAAGGTATGACCAAAATAAAAAAAACCAGAAGCTTAAGGAAAACATAAACATATTATATATCATGTATAAAAATAGTGACATCATAATGGCCACCTTTGAAGGTGTTAAATGAGTGTTGAACAATCATCGTTTCGGGAGGCAGAATTTCGCCATCCACGGAAACCGTATGTTCTTTAACCATTTGATGTAGTTGTGTGATAGTGTAGCTCAAATAAATATTATAACAACATCCTAGTATATTGAAGATACTTGTTTTGTTACAAAAGAAGTAAATAAAAAGAGTTTAGAGGGTTGGAGAAGCAAAATAAAACAAATGAACAAGAGAGAATGAATTACCTTTAAAAGTGTAACCCCTTTTGATTTGAGCCTAAAGGCTTATTTTGAAAGGATTCTTCCCAAAGGGAATCATCTTGTATGAGGAGAGGGATGTGGAGAGAGTAATTGGGCATGGTTTGGCCGAGCCAAAGGCTTTAGAAGTGTGTGAAATGGGGTAGAGGTGGGGGCCTTTTATAAGAGGAGAGGAGGGGAACTTTTGGAAAGTAAAGAAACATTACTTTATTTGAAAATGTGTTTCGGTTTCAAAAGGTCCCACATTGATATAATTCGTGGATAAGTTGATAAGGCTTCGAAATCCACTCATCCAATAAGTTTTGGACATGTGTAGTTCATAGATTTTATATTATATTTCCATTTTATTTAAATCATAAAATAATGATGTCATCGCTGCATCATTATTATGTCATAAATAATTTAATTTAGTTAATGTCTAAAAATCATAAAAAAAATACTATGATGTAGTAAATATTTTTATCTTTCCAATGAAAATTTATAATAAAGAAGATGACTTTTATAACCCCACTTAAAAATTGTTTTAGTAAAACATATCATGTTTGTGTCAATTTTACTTTTACATTAAATAAAATGTTATTTGTGTCATTTCCCAACCAAAATGTCTCCATGGCGTCCCCAAGTTGACCCATGGCTTGTCTTGGTCGGCCATGACCCAACCAATAAGGTTGGGACATGTGTCTAGGTCATTTCATATTATTAAAGCATTATTTATACCTTAAACTACACTAATTACCACTAATCACGATTAAAAACTTAATAAGTTACTATTCACCAAAAAATTATTATAATATCATTGAACCACATTTTACATACTAATGACAACCATGTATGTCGGATTTTCAAAATTCAATACACATTAGTGGTAAACTTTCATTTAACTAAAAAATCAGTTTGCTTGATTACCACTTAGTGGTTTCACTATTCATCAAAAATTGAAGTTTTTCAGAAAATTACCATAAATTCACCCTAAGCTATATTTGATATTACGAATTCAAAAATGAAGTCTATTTTACAAAATTCAAATCATACAAGTCACATTAATTAATTTATTAATTAATTCCCGCTTCCAGAGCAAATAGCGTGTTTTTACAAAACAATAAGTATCAAAAGATTGACACCAGTTTAAGTCTAATTTCAAAGTGAAATTGATTCCAATGACCACCATTGGATAAAATGGTAAAAATATATTCTAATTTCACTTCAAAACCAATTCAAAACATAATCTAAACATATAAATAATTTAGATTAAAAAGAGGTTTTGAATTAAAATATAACATTTTACACTATTCATAAAAAAATGAACTTTATCAGAAAGGTACCAAAAATTTACACAAAGTAAATTTTGATGTCCCGATTCTAAAGAAGAGTTATATTTGGTCCAAAATAAAGTATAAGAGTGATCAAATCTATATTTAATGACGGTTAACCATTAAAAGGTGATAAGTGAACCATTAGTGAAAATTAGAGTATATATGCCCTAAAATTGAACTCTTTCCGTATTTTTAGCCTTTATCTTTTATTGGGTAAATGTAAAAACATTTAAAAACATATCTAATCATATTTTAGTTATTTCTATCCATTCCCGCCAGTACAATGGCTACTCGTTAACTAACATTTAAAATAATATTATTTTATTACTAGTGTGCTACGTAAGTTTCAAAGAAACTCATCGTTGCGTATCGGGTATGCTATCGAACATAGCAACCCCTTTAAAATAAAATTAATATTTAATTCGTAAATATTAATAAATATGAAAATTCTTTATTCTTTATTTACCTGGGATGTTACATCCTTCCCCCCTTTTGGGAATTGCGTCCTCGCAATTTTATTCACTTATCAAAATAAGTGGGGGTATTTATCCCTCATAGAATTTTCAGATTCCCACGTTGTCTCTTCAATCAAATGGTTTTTCCACGAAACCTTTACCTGATGAATCACCTTATTCTGTAACACTTGCTCCCTGTGGTCAAAAATCTGGACCGGTTGTTCCTCATAAAATAGGTTCTCTTCCAGCTGAACTACCTCTGGACTCAAAACATGAGATGGTTCTGACATATACTTTCTCAACATCAAAACGTGAAAAACATTGTGTACCTGAGATAAACTCGGAGGTAAAGCCACTCGGTATGCAACTGATCCAACTCTCCCCAGAATTTCGTATGGTCCAACAAACCTTGGACTCAACTTTCCTTTCTTAACAAATCTCATCACGCTTTTCCAAGGAGAAACCTTGAGAAAAACATGATCACCTACCTTGAAAGATAGATCCTTCCTCCGGTTATCCGCATAACTCTTCTGCCTGCTCTGAGCTGTTCTCATGTGCTTCTGAATCAGCTGAACTTTTTCTGCCATCTCTTCTACCAATTCTGGTCCCATCAACTTCCTTTCACCCACTTCATCCCAGAAAGATGGAGTTCGACACCGCTTCCCATATAATGCCTGAAATGGTGCCATCTGTATACTGGAATGGAAACTGTTATTATATGAAAATTCAACCAAAGAAAGATGTTGGTCCCAACTTCCCTGATAATCCATAGAACAAGCTCGTAGCATATCCTCCAAGATATGAATTGTTCGTTCTGACTGCCCATCTGATTGAGGATGAAAAGCTGTACTAAAATTTAATTCAGTACCCAACGACTTCTGAAGGCCTTTCCAAAAGTTAGAAGTAAACCTGGGATCACGATCCGATACAATAGAGAGAGGAACTCCATGTAACCTGACTATCTCTTTAAGATACAAACGGGAAAGTTGATCAAGAGAGAAAGTATCTCGTATAGCAAGGAAATGAGCAGATTTGGTCAAGCGATCAACAATAACCCAGATTGCATTATTACCTCGAGATGTCTTTGGTAATCCAACAACAAAGTCCATGAATATATTCTCCCATTTCCACTCTGGCACTGGTAAAGGTTGCAGCATCCCTTTCGGTAATTGCCGCTCTGCTTTAACCTACTGACAAGTCAAACACTTCACAGTAAAATCAGCAATATCTCTTTTCATTCCATCCCACCAGTAATACTCCCGCAGATCTCTATACATCTTAGTACTGCCCGGATGAACTGAAAACGAAGAACTATGAGCTTCACATAACAACTCTCTCTTCAACTGTGAATCACAAGGCACACACAATCTCTTCCCAATCCTCAAAACACAAACACAAACTTATCCAAGAACTCATGGAAAATTTTATTCATAGGGTCCATGAATACAGAAGGTGCATTGGTTAACCCAAAAGGCATAACTACAAACTCATAATGGCCATAACTCGTACGGAACGCAGTCTTCGGAACGTCTGCTTCTTTTACTTTTAACTGATGGTACCCCGACCTCAAGTCAATATTCGAAAAATACTGAGCTCCCTGGAGCTGAAACCACTTCATTCGATGGCCCAACATCTGCTGAAGTTGTTGCAAAGGATTTCACCACCCCTTTCTGCTTGTAGTCTGGCTGCATTCCATCACTCAAGCTCTTTGTCGGACACTCGTTTGCATAGTGACCCATCTCATTGCACTTATAACATTTCACTAACTGTATATCAAATTTGTTCTTACCTTCACCTTGATCCTTTTCAGTGCAATCACGAGCCTTATGTCCCATCTTACCACATCGGTAGCACTTCCCAGAATTCAGAAGACATTCCCCAACATGCCTTTTGCCACACTTATCACAAACTGGAAACTTAGTTCTCTTACCATCAAACTTTTTTGAAGAATTCTTACCTTACTCCTGCCACCTCGGTCTCTTCTTCTGCTGGTTGTTATAGAAAACTTGGTCATCGGAAAACTCCATTTCCACCTTCTCAGCACATCGAACAAGCTTTTCATAACTTTTAAACTCACGAGAAGCTAATGCCCTTCGATACTTTGGCTTTAATCCTGAGTAGAAACGATTGATTTTACTATCAAGGTCCCGGATAAAATTTGGAGCATACATTGCCAATCGAGTGAAACTTTCTTCATAGGCAGCCACTGAGTCTTCCTCTTGCCTCAATTCCAAGAATTGCTTTTCCATCCTAAGTCGAACAGCCTTAGGAAAATTCTTCTCAAGAAACATACCTTTGAATTCATCCCAGTCAAGAGCATCAATCTCATCGGCGTCCCTGATATTTTTAACCATAGACCACCACTGATCTGCTTCACCCTCCAAACGGTAAATGGCAAGACTAACCTTTTAATTGTCTGAACACCCCATGACATCAAAAATCTTCTCCAGTGCTTTAATCCACCCTTCAGCTAGCACAGGGTCAGATGATCCTCTGAATGATGGTGGATGTTGACTCATGAAATGTTCCACCACTGACATGTTCCTCTGCGGTTGATCTGGCTGATCTCGTGCATGGATACCACCGCCATTTATCGCCTGAGTCAACTGTGCCATTACTACAAAAAACTGTTCAGTTCCAATTCCGACCATTTCTGGATGCTGATTCGGAAGGTTATTTCCTTCTGTATGCCTTCCTAGCACTGCTTCCCTGTTTCCTCTGCGGAAAACCATTCTGAACAAACATGTCTTAGATGAAGCAACATGGTAATCTATAAATGCTATGTCATTTCGAAAAAAAATATTTTTGGATAATCATTTAATAGAATTCTAACTCCTAAAGTTGTCTAAACCGACCTCTGATACCAACTATAAGGCCCCAGCCATAAACCTTACTTAATCTTGAGTTATTACAAGATTACACATTAAGGATCTTTTCGGGTTTAGAGTTTTAGAGAATTAGATCATAAAACCTGTGTTACATTCCACATATAAACAAAGTGGTTACATAAAGATAGTATTCTTCATTCCCATCAATGGAAACACATTTGAAATAAAACATGGATTCTTTTTGACACATCCTTGAGCCTATCATCTTATCATGTACCTTTCCTTGACCTGTGAAAAACATTACAAAAACATGGGATGAGCATAAAAACTCAGTATGGGTTATAAAAACATGGGAAGGAAACATGAGTTCATATATACATAAGAATGAAATCATACTATACCCATAAAACATAGGCACTTTAACATACCTCATAAAATCATGAATAAATCATAGAAATCATAAGACATAAAGGTAACTTGAGGCATTCATAACATTCTTACATAGGGAGTAACCCTCTTGGTTACGTTTGGAATACCCATCACAGTATATTCCCTAAAATATCTTCGGAGAAACCTTAACGTTTCACTCCTTCGCGTTACCCAATGCATTGGAGAGCTATAACGGGCTCACCCGCCCTTAGTTTATCACGGAACCACCCGTCTTCATAATAATGCCCAAGAACCATAACATAATCATATCACATAAAACATGCATAAAAGAAACATAAAATTTCCACATTTCAATCATGAGATATCAATAAAAAACATTGATATAAAAACATTATGAAAACCATTTTCAATACTAAAATAAAAGAAAAGTAAAACATGGAATTTATTTTTCTTTTAAAAAGAAGGTATGGCTTGTAGAGGAAGCCGAAACTCAAATAACGGTCACGACGGCAGAGAAGTCGTTGTCGCCGCATACGTACGACAAAAACATTCCCTTTTGTCGTTTAGTAAACGCTTCGTATAAAAAGATTCCTTTTGAATAAATGTAAAAGTAAAATGGGTTTATACACCGTATAAAAGAATGTTGTGTATAAAATAAAATATGCCTCAACGAAAGGAGATTGAGACGAAGTCCCATACCTAGTATCCGACTTGACCCGACCGTTCTTTAATCTCCTGAATAATAAACTTGAGTTAATCTCTACTTTATTATGAATCTTTTTCAATTTAATTATTCCTTTTATACCATGTTATGAACATCATGTAATCAGTTAAGTTAATAATGTTCATTTTGTCGGTATTTGGTTCTTAAGTCAAAAATAGACTTCTTACACTTACATGTTGTTAATTTGGTAAAAGTTTCATTATATCCAGAATGGTATTCATGATGTAGATATAATATATGTCATATATATCCAGTACACACATGCATTTATAATATTACATCACATTTAGAGGTAAGAAATGAAATGCACCGTTCATGGAGACGGTAAGCCGTACGTACGCATGAACGGTACTTCCATTTCTATTTCATATTTTCTGGAATTGATTCATAATGATATAAGAGTATATTATAATTCCAGTATAATAACATATATAATATAATTAACTTTATCCTTTACACATCCCACATATGGTATTAACGAATCAAATCACTTTTAGGGGGCGGTAGTCCGCACTTCCTAAAATGAAGATATCGTGTTTACCCATAATGGAAACCATAAAGGTATTCCCAAAATGAAAAAAAACAGAAGCTTAAGGAAAACATAAACATATTATATATCATTTATAAAAATAGTGACATCATAATGTCCACCTTTGAAGGTGTTAAATGAGTGTTGAACAATCATCGTTTCGGGAGGCTGAATTTCGCCATCCACGGAAACCGTATGTTCTTTAACCATTTGATGTAGTTGTGTGAGAGTTTAGCTCAAATAAATATTATAACAACATCCTAGTATATTTAAGATACTGGTGTTGTTACAAAAGAAGTAAATAAAAAGAGTTTAGAGGGTTGGAGAAGCAAAATAAAACAAATGAACAAGAGAGAATGAATTACCTTTAAAAGTGTAACCCCTTTTGATTTGAGCCTAAAGGCTTCTTTTGAAAGGATCCTTCCAAAAGGGAATCATCTAAGATGAGGAGAGGGATGTGGAGAGAGTAATTGGGAAGGGTTTGGCCGAGCCAAAGGCTTTAGAAGTGTGTGAAATGGGGTAGAGGTGGGGGCCTTTTATAAGAGGAGAGGAGGGCCACTTTTGGAAAGTAAAGAAACATTACTTTATTTGAAAATGTGTTTCGGTTTCAAAAGGTCCCACGTTGATATAATTCGTGGATAAGGTGATAAGGCTTCGATATAAACTCATCCAATAAGTTTTGGACATGTGTAGTTCATAGATTTTATATTATCATTCCATTTTATTTAAATCATCAAATAATGATGTCATCGCTGCATCATTATTATGTCATAAATAATTTAATTTTGTTAATGTCTAAAAATAAAAAAAAAATACTATGATGTATTAAATCTTTCTATCTTTCCAATGAATATTTATAATAAAAAAGATGACTTGTATAATCCCACTTAAAAATTGTTTTAGTAAAACATATCATGTTTGTGTCAATTTTACTTTTACATTAAATAAAATGTTATTTGTGTCATTTCCCAACAAAAATGTCTCCATGGGGTCCCCAAGTTGACCCATGGCTTGTATTGGTCGGCCATGACACAACCAATAAGGTTGGGACATGTGTATAGGTCATTTCATATTATTAAAGCATTATTTATACCTTAAACTACACTAATTACCACTAATCGCGATTAAAAACTTAATAAGTTACTATTCACCAAAAAATTATTATAATCTCATTGAACCACATTTTACATACTAATGACAACCATGTATGTCGGATTTTCAAAATTCAATACACATTAGTGGTAAACTTTCATTTAACTGAAAAATCAGTTTGCTTGATTACCACTTAGTGGTTTCACTATTCATCAAAAATTGAAGTTTTTCAGAAAATTACCAAAAATTCACCCTAAGCTATATTTGATATTCCGAATTCAAAAATTAAGTCTATTTTACAAAATTCAAATCATACAAGTCAAATTAATTAATTTAATAATTAATTCCCGCTGCCAGAGCAAATAGCGTGTTTTTACAAAACAATAAGTATCAAAAGATTGACACCAGTTTAAGTCTAATTTCAAAGTGAAATTGATTCCAATGACCACCATTGGATAAAATGGTAAAAATATATTCCAATTTCACTTAAAAACCAATTCAAAACATAATCTAATCATATAAATAATTTATATTAAAAAGAGGTTTTGAATTTAAAATATAACATTTTACACTATTCATAAAAAAATGAACTTTATCAGAAAGGTACCAAAAATTTACACAAAGTAAATTTTGATGTCCCGATTCTAAAGAGGAGTTATATTTGGTCCAAAATAAAGTATAAGAGTGATCAAAACTATATTTAATGACGGTTCACCATTAAAAGGTGATAAGTGAACCATTAGTGAAAATTAGAGTATATATGCCCTAAAATTGAACTCTTTCCGTATTTTTAGACTTTATCTTTTATTGGGTAAATGTAAAAACAATTAAAAACATATATATTCATATATTAGTTATTTCTATCCATTCCCGCCAGTACAATGGCTACTCGTTAACTAACATTTAAAATAATATTATTTTATTACTAGTGTGATACGTAAGTTTCAAAGAAACTCATCATTGCGTATCGGGTACGCTATCGAACATAGCAACCCCTTTAAAATAAAATTAATATTTAATTAGTAAATATTAATAAATATGAAAATTTTTTATTCTTTATTTACCTGGGATGTTACATTTATTGATGATATATTGGTATAATTCAAAATCTACGAAGATCATGAATATCACATGAGCATTTTTTTAAGACTCTAAGAATACATGAATTTTATTCGAATTTTAGCAAGTGTGAAGTCTAGCTTCAAGTGATTTTTTTCAGGGCCATATTGTCTCCATGGATGGAATCTCTGTTGACCTTTATAAGACCAAGTAAATCCATTAATGGATAGCACCGATGAGTATAACTGAGGTAAGTAGTTTTATTGGTTTAGAAGGTAATTATCGATGTTTCGTCCATAATATTTCTCGGTTGGATAACCCATTCACAATGCTCACACAAAAAGGGGTTAAATTTGTTTGGACAAAAGTGTGAGAAGAATTTTTAGAATAATTGATGAAAGGATTATTCAATTCTCCTATCTTGACACTACCATTTGGGAATGATGGGTTTGTTATTTATAGTGATGCATCGAATAAAGAACTCAGTTGTGTCCTTATGTAGAATGATATTGTTATTGCCTATGCATCATGATAGCTGTAAATTCATGAGAAAAACTATCCAACTCATGATCTCGAGATAGAAGATGTAATCTTTTCTTTGATGATTTGGAGGCACTATCTCGATGGTAAAAATTTGTGGAATTTATACTGATCAGAAGAGTTTTAAGTATATTTTATCACAAAAAGAGCTCAACATGATGCATAAAAGATGTCTTGAACTACTCAAGGATTATGATTGCACAATACACTACCACCTGAGGAAGGAAAATAAGTTTGCAGATGCTTTTGAGTAGAAAAGATCATGGAGTTTTGAACAGGATGAGAGTTGAAAAGGATCCTATATAAAAGGATCTAGTAAAGAAGGATATGGGAATAACCATGTAATGTGAAACATCAATGATTTTAAAATGGTTTCAAAACCATATTTACTAGAAATTATAAAATGTTCTTGGGATGATGATGAAGCGTTTCAAAAGAATATTAAAGCTGTGAATAATGGGATACTAAGTGACTTTGAATATAAAGAAAGAATATTGAAATCTGGGAAGATGCTTTATGTTCCCAATATACCTTATCTAAAAAAGAAATTTTTGGATTATTATCATTATTCCAATTTGTCAATACATCCAAGGGGCACCAAAATGTATATATATTTTAAGGAAAACTTTAGGTTGGAGGGAGATTACTAATTTTGTGTCATGAAGTATGGTTTTTCAACAAGTGAAAGCTGGAAGGCAACAGCCTGGAGGAGTCATGCAAACTCTTCCCATGCCTAAGTGGAAATGGGAAAATATTATGATGGAAATTTTCATGGGACTACCAAAGAATACTATAATGAACGATGAAATATGTGTCATTATTGATCTTATTACTAAGTCAGCACATTTTTATGCTATAAGGGAAGATTTACCACTTGAAAGTTTAGAAATAATATATATTAATGAAGTTTTACGACATCATGTAGTTCCCCTATCAATTATTTCTGATAATGATCCATATATTACATCAATATTATGGAAAAGTATTCAGAAATCCATGTATACTAAACATCATTTGAGCACTGCCTACCACCCCTAAGCTGAGAGATAATCCGAATGGACAATTAAAACTATAGATGACGTCTAATATCATACTCTCTTGACTTCAATGCTATGTGGGATCAATATTTACCTCTGGTAGAATTTTCCTATAATAATATCTTCCATTCAAGTATTTAGATGGAAATATATGAATTGTTATATAGATAGAGATGTTGCAAACCAACCTGTTGGGATGATGTTGGTGAAAGAAAACATGTATTCCCAGAACATGTGGTGGAAACGATGGAAAAGGTGAAGTTAATCCAAATCCACTTCAAGTCAGCTCAAATTAGAAAGAAGAGCTATGCTGATAATTGAAGGAACGATTAGGAATTTCAGGTTAGAGATCATTTTTTCATGAAGGTATCTCCATGGAAGGGTGTTATACATTTTGGTAAGAAGGGAAAATTTTGTTCCAGGTACATCAAACCTTTATAAACTCTATAAAGAATTGGGGTTGTAGCTTACCATTTGAAAATACCTCCAAGTCTGTCAAAAGTTCACGACGTATTCCAAGTATCACCATTGAGAAAATACATGCTCCACACAATGCATGTACTCACATATGAGGAATTAGAACTGGATCCCGATCTGTCTTATTGAGAATATCCTATCAAGGTTCTTGATACAAGAGAACAAGTGTTGTAAAACTGGACGACTCGTCTAGTAAATTTTCTATTGAGAAAAAATAAGATGGAGGAGGAAACATAGGAACCCAAGGAACTTATGATGAAAAACCACCTGAGACATTTTATGTAGTAATACTCTCAAGATTTTTAGAATAAAATTATTTAAAGTAGGGGATAATGTAACTCCCCAAGATTCCATGGTACTCTTCTCATTGTATAATACAATAGTGTGTGTTGTACGAAACATCGAGTTCTAACACACCACTACCAATCAAACTAGCTGTTATGAATAGTAAAATCCACTTTTTGAAATTTTATAAATTTAATCATTCAAAATTGACATCATTTTTGGATTCGGAATATCGAAAATATCTTAGCGTGAATTTTTTTTATTTTTTTGAAAACATTCAATTTTTGATGAATAGTGAAAAACACTGAGTTATAGTTTAAAATCATATTTTTTTAAAATAATTGTTTATATTATTTAAATTTATTTTAGGTCAAAATAGATACATAATACCTATATAAGTTCAATGTAATTCATTGGAGTTAGTTTAAAATAATTTTAGATATAAAAATATTTTATTAAACTTTTTACAATATTTTACCCACCTCCTAGGAGCATTTGAATATTTATATAAAACATTATTTTACCACTTCTATGAGTTGAATTTAGAAAATTCGAGAGAAACATTTTATATCAGTAATTAAACTATGGGTCAATGAGAAGGAAATAATTTTTGGTTAATTGTGGTTTTTTTGTTTTATTTACCACGGTTAAAAGTAAATAGGGTAATTAAGGGTAAAAATGATATTATTATTACACTAACACATGTAATAATTCTATTTAATAAATTAAATTCAACCAAAAACAACCTTAGGAATTAAATATAATCCATTAGGTCCACATAGATTAGATTAGGACATTTATTATTATTTAATTCAAAGATGAGTGGAAAGTGTTAAATTCAATGTATAATAACTAAACCATTTCTAATATAGGGTTGAAAATAAGATATATTAGACTATAAATATTCATTATAATTCTATAAAAACATCCTAAATAATGTTATTTTATTTATATTATTTAGAAATTAAATATTTAAATTTACTTACGACAAAATGATGATGCAGTAATTACCTAATTAATAAAATATTAAAATAATTTATATTATAAATATCCAAATAAATGTAATTTGATACTTTTTATGAATTAAAATAATTTTATAGGTTAATATGACATATTATAGTTAGTTAGATGAATTATCTTCGAAGTAATAATGTTGTTATGAATTTAGCAAAAACAAAATACCAAATAGTGTCAAAATTGACATAAAGGAGTTTTTAAAACAAATATTATATTTTTAATTGATATTGTATTCATAAAAATGTATGGATTGGAAAAAAGACTTATATAATGATAGATTTATCAATAATTAACCACTTGGGGTTCTCTTGGAATTATATATACGTTTATTAACAATATAATATAAAAACTCAAAGAGACATTGTAAAAGTAAAACTATTTAACTAAGAATAAATCTAAAGGATAAGGTTAATATAGTGACCCAAACTTTTCTAAAGCCTATTGGTTGAGTGGATTTCGACCCACCACCACTCTAGGCTTTATATAATCAAATTTGGTGCCATTAGAAACCAAAACTGATTTTATTATAAAATAATATTTCTATCTTTTCCTAAGGTGACCCTTACCCCTTTTATAAAAGGACACTTCCACTTCTCTCTAATTAACTCCATCAAAGCCATTTGTTATGGCCAAAACATACCCAAATTCCCTCTCAACTATTCTTAATTTGTCATATATGTCTTAATTTAGTTATAAATCCATCCTAAGGAGCCCTTTTGTTCAAATCAAAAAAAACTCGAAGAAGAGGTAAATATTTCATCACGTCTTTCAAGTTGCTTTCTTCTTCCACTTCCTCCTTCTTTGTTGTTTCCATTATAATGTAATAACTCGAGTATATTCTATATACTGTGAAGTTTTTTTAAACATGGTAAATCCATATTATTTATTCTATCCATCCTTTGAATTAAATGTCACCATACATGCATATGTACGACTTACCGTCTCCATGTTGTGGTGTAATAGTTATTCAATAAATTATTATTTGGATGAGTATAATAGTGATGTGGAATTGATATAAATAATAAATATAACATTATAATGATATTTATATATGATATACCATCCAAATATAAATTATTTTAATATCAAAAGAATTATATTGTCGCTCAATGGTGTGTACAGATTACTGTCTCCACGAACGCGATGAGATTCATTCACCATCATATCCATTCAAGAATAATTTCAATTTAATGATTAAAAATAATGAATAAAGACATTAAATCATTTTGGATATTAATAAGATGCATCCCATACATAAAAAATATTACTCACATAACAATGAATATAAATGAAAATGAATTTTTTAACACCCGAAACCACTATAATCCTATGATATTATTAAAAAGGAAATGTTAAAAGATCATATATGATATCATATTATTTTATATTATTATTTTATAATTTAATAACAATTATTTTCACATTATAAAGGAGGTTAACCTACCCTCTACCATGAAAAAGTACAAGGTATGGGTATTTTCTACAATCTCTTCATTATCCAAGGTTGTTTATATGTAATTATCTATTGAGACCTCTTTATCACCCACATCCATGTTTCGTAAAAATGTATTTGAAAACATTATTACAATTTTATAGAATATGGGTTAAAGACATTTATACCCTTTTTTGAATATTATAAGATGTTTATAAAGGAATATTTCTGTCATTTTCAAAACAATGTACTTTTTATCCTTTTCAAGAAATTTATGGTAAGAATGTTTTTTAACTTATACGGCGGGTGCGGCTATTTTCTGCCATTTTAAAATTTTCAAAGCTTCCCTTGCATGTTTATAAGAATATTTTTTTAATATAAATGTTTTCTTTTATAATTATGTGACATTTAAATTATTTAAATTTAGAAAGTGGTATTTCTCTTAAATGGTTTGGATTTCATCTATGTCAACATCCTTCGATGGATTTTTAGTTAGTTTGAAGTTGATTTATTATGATACAAAACATTCATATTCTCTTGATGATTTTTTGATATGTTTTAATGTGGATGTGTTATTTAATCCCATTCATGGTTTATGGATAATGTATTGACATTTCTTATGCATGTTATAATACGAAAGTTAATGTTATGTTTAAATCTTCTCATATGAGAAATGCATTGGAATTATTAATTGACGGGTGGAGCCCGCTATAGCTACCCGATTAATCGGTTGGTATCCTGAGGCAAACTAGTGTCTTGGCATAAGGCCTTGACAAAATCTTATTTGTAGTCTGGGCACAAGGCCTTGACTATGTGGTTATGAACGTCTTGAATTATGCATTCCATCATTATGAAAGTGGCTATTGATATTCCATGTGATTATTCGACTAGCTGAATATCCATGTGACTAAGTAAATGTCCTCAATTTGACTTATATTGTCCATATTATGATGAAGATTATGATTTTGTTTTAGTTTTATACATTGCCTTAAATATTTTCGAAAGCATATGCTATGATGTTATCCTTACTGAGCATCTGAGCTCAACCATTTCTATGTTTTCTTTTTCCCCGAATGCAATGAAGTATATTATGAATGACCTTCAGGGATAGTCTATGGGATCTCAGTGTTGTATATGGAAACAATGTTGATGTAGTTTTCCATTTTATTAAGTAATGTAACCCATATGAATGTATCCAGTTCTTACAAGGCTACTAAACTAATTGGTCTTTTTAAAATTGATCTTTTGTGATCATTCAAATGAGAAGTAATAATGTGAAAACTCTAGGAATCTTGTTTTAAGGTGTTACAAAGGTGGTCCGACTCTTGTGTCGGTAGAGGTCATCTAGAAAGAGATTTTCCTACCCACTGTATACCCGATAAAGAAGTAGTTAATAGGATTCCTAGGAAGAGGAATTGATAGGAGAATACAAAACATTAGTTTGGAAGATGTTGAATATGATAATGGGGAGAATCTAGATGACATATAATTGTGATACTGATATCACCCCATCCCATAGTGGTCCATAGAGGCTTTGGGTGCTATGTGAAATGGTTGAGGGAATATACCAGTAGTCGACGCTTATGACTAATAGGTTTCAATTATGATAAAAGGTTTTCTCTATAACATTTGTACCCTATCTATATCAATTATAGGCACAATTTATAGAAATTATTTTATTTTAAAATATTTTTTGTGTCATACTGATTTTGGTCCAGCATTTCACTTGAACCTTATTCTTATAGGCTCATACAAGAAGTTGCTCAGTGATCACACATGTCTTCCAATATTTTATATTTACCCTTGGAGATCACAGTTTATACTGTGTTATATTTTTAATAGAGACAATTCTATACAATGTGAAATGTTTTGGGCTAGTTATCTATAGTTCTTTCCCAGATAGACCATTTTAGGTTAAGGATATTCTATGTCCTTATTGATGGAACTATATTTTAATTTGTGGTTGAAAAGGTAATGGAGGTAGTATATAATAGGCTCATGGATTGGGTTGTACAATAGATTAGTAATCAGTTGTAAATAATTACCATTGGGGTAGTAAATTCAATGAGTTCGTTTTCCATGATGTTCTATCAGAGTATGTGGACATCGTTCTAGATGATGTTCCCTATATACCTCCCCATAGAGGTAAATAAGTATTCATTGACCTACACCCCATGATAACCCTGATATCTGTAACAAAATATGATATTTATCTTATGGAGCTTAATTAGATGAGGGTTTAGTTTACACACTTGGAATGGAATGGATTTTCTAGATATGTAGTTTCACCTTAGTGACTAGCAGTGATGTTTCCCCATAAGGTGAATGTGTGATTGCGAATATATATGCAATAAAAATTATTCAACCATATGAATAAGAGTAATAGGGAACCTATAATAAGGAACTATGACATTTCTTATTAGTTGAGATCAGAGAGATGGTTCTTGTAGATTTAACTCTTATCAAGCTATCCCCAGTTGTGAGTATTTGATGATGATGTCATAAAGATGATATTTATATGTACCTACAGTAAATATGTGTACATGATGAAATAATTATTCACGGAAAACTCTCCATAAGTGTTTGTGTGACACATGACCCAAATCCGTAAGCCATTTTCAGGTTAAATCATGGTAGTATTAATTATGTTTATCCTAGTGTAGTGAGAATCTTAGTAGAAGCACTTGAGACACTTGAGTATGGTTCTAAAATTACTATGAGATGACCATATTTATGGTATGATCTCTAGTTATTAGTTCTCGATTTTGGTGCCCCATATTCAGTGAAATCATCTCTTATTAGATGGTGTGGTAGTGGGCCAAGTGAAGGTTGAGGAAGTGTTATCTTGGGAGAGACCCAACAACGTGGAAAAGCTATGTATATTTCATTGTTTGTTGGTTTAGTTTTAGAGATTATCTCACAGAATCACAAGCTAATAAATTCCATTGACATATTTGACTGGAAATTAGATTAATATCATGTTGATATAAGTGGACCCAATATATATTCTAGGATTAGGGATATAATTTATTTAGTCCGACCATTATTAAATTACCATAGGATGGCATCAATTTCATTTTTTTCTATGGTGAATCCAGAACTGAAACTGGTTGTGTTCTAAAGTAGAATAATGTAGTAATTTCATATTATTCACATCAGTTGGGAGAACATGTGTGGAACTATATGACCAATAATATTATGGAACCTATAGTAGTATTCAAAAAAATGTTTGGAAAGAACTACATTTTGTGTGAGGGTTTTATCACATATTCTGAACACAAGAGTATCATGTATATCTTCTATCATAAACATCATAACTTGAGATAAATTTGATAATAAATTTCCCCTAGTATTGTGATTTTGATATTTTCTATACACATGAGATAGGGAACGTGGTTACCGATGATCTCATTTGCAGATATTTTGCATAGTTTCTGAGTGAGGTGTTAGATCAGTTAGCCATGTAGTAGATATCCATTATGGATGGTGATATAGGAGAATATATAAACTCAATGGGTTTTACCCTTACACTTATATAATGATTCAATGAGTCATATCTTGGGGATACTGACTATTAGATCCTACATTCTTAGATATCCAATTTTCATGTTCTTAATGGATTTTATGAACATCAAGATCAGGTTTCTCTTCCTAGAGGATGAAAAATGATACCAATGACATTGTATTAGGTAGTTCAATTAGAGATTCTTATATCACCATTGGATGTACATCCAAGTGCTTCACCGATGTACCAGGACCTACAATATTGATTTTATTATCCATGTATGTAGAACTAAATGGAAATAATTGTCTATTGATTCCCTACATGTCAACAAGTTAATTGAAATCACTAGGATCTAGTATGTTTAGCACAACACATAGTGGCATGAAATTGTATTTTTGATAGAAAATATACAAAAATCATGTTGAGGTTTCCATTTACATCTTGGGGGAATGGTTCCTTTTGGGTTATCATAAAACAACTCCCCATGTCATACCACTTCATATCTATCCATGCCTAACTCATAGTAGAGATCTGGGGATGCCTCTATATGATGAAGATAGTCTGAGTATATAGAGTTACCTAGAATCTTTATTTGACCGTTATTGTTAGTTCATAGCTCGGTTATGGTAAGGATTGCTTGAGGATTTTGGGAATCACCTATGTTTTAGAACCGATTTTCACTCGTAGATTGACGGTCAAACTGAGTGGACCATTTATGTCATGGATTACATGTTACCGGATTGGATGTTAGACTTTTACCAATGTTGGGAGGATCACCTACCATTTGTTGAGTACGAATATAATAAAAACCACCATTCCACCATCTATATGGTTCCATTTGAACATATTTGTAGGAAACCACGAAGGTCAACACTATAATGGAATGATCCACAAGATTCATCACTTATGGGTCAAATGTTTGTATGATCCACTATAAAGAAGTTTATGATCATCTAAGAGTGGATATTGACTATGAATTTATATCAGAGGACCTTTACTGACCAATAATGGAAGAATTTAATGTTTGATTAGGGAGACCATGTGTTCTTATAGGTTTTACCTCAATGAGGATTATGGATATCTTAATGAGGAGGTAATCTATCTCAAGGATTCCATGGCCCTTTTCAAATACTGTGTAGATTTGGCATAGGGGAATACCTCTTTTCTCAACCTACATAGTTAAACTGTGTACATGTCATCATCCATGATCCAGAGTGGGGGAGGTATATGAATGACCCAACACATGTTATCGATTGGGGAATTATGGATATCAAGGATGGGGATACCATTACTAATTAAATAGTTGTGATCAAGTGTTAGATGGAGAGGACCATTCAGGGGTGTTTGATTCCCATAGTGCAGGTCTAGTGGTAGAATGTGAATCTTTATGACAAAATCATTTAAATAGAGATGCCTATGTATGTTTTTTACACACATATCTTCTTCATGGATTTTTTCTATTTTTAGGATGTAAATACCTAAGGATGGTAGAATGTGACATCCTTATTTTTTTATTTTCAATTACTGGGACATATCTAGAAAGTTTTTAAATATGAGGTGATAATATAACACAATATTATAAGGATCAATATTTCCTTAATTAAAATTTTAAATATACTAAAAATAATAATGCGCTGACAAACTATTCCGATAAATGTGGAATAACATCTAATGTTAGGATAAGATCATAAATTTTATCCTTCCATTGATTTCTAAGTTATTCTTTTACCTTAGGAGTGACATAACCTTTGTTGGTGTTGGGTGTATGTTGAATAGTAATCACGAGAATGGATAATATCAAAATTAATAAAATTAATTTAATTAATTTTAAACGGTTTCATTACTTATAACATTTCATTAAATATATTAAAATTGTAAATCTTGGGGTTAGACAAATAATGTTGGTGATCTGGAAGAGTTGTTAGAGAAGCTTCTCTTAGAAAACCAATACCAGATGAATGGGCAACAACAAGTGTGAAACATAACTCAAGGATCATCCAAATGAATAAGAAGTGTATTCTTTCGTTGTCATTGATCAATAATAAAAATTTCTCTTGATTGTATTTAGATTATTTTTATTATTTATTATTATGATGAATGAGAATTAATAGTCTAATAGATTAACATGTTGATAAGATTTATGGTGGAAAGGTTTTATCTTCTAGGATTTAATGGGAGAATTTTTTCTATTTTTTTTGTTTTATATTCTCAAATATAACAATAATGAGTCCAATCTACACAAATGTAGTTGCGGTTTGTTCCTCATTGTGTTTTTTTTTGTATTTATCTTTTAGTTCTCCACATGTTAATCACCAGTGTTCATTTAATAGATAGATTTTCCCATTTACATGTTATAAATAATTTCACAATTCTTCCATTGGGAATCCATTCAATATTTATGACATGGAATCAGTATGGAATTTCTATAACATGATGATGGATGTATATGTAGATAAGATGTATTTGTGGATACTCGATCATCATGATCTTTAGTGTGAGATGTTGGATTAATAATGAGGTTGTTTTATGAATGAATTTGTCGGACTGAACTTGGTTATTGGGGAATAAAAGGGTTAGTCGACCCTGGATTCACATTTTGAAGTGTTTTTTTATTGACAAATGGTCATACGATCTGGAGGAGACATGGAATCTAGATAACAGATTCTATAAAATTATTCTCAAAACATTGTGTATTCTAGAAATACATGTTTTTTAGGCCCCTATAGTGGATATTGGTTTCAAAAAATGTTGTTATTTATCACATGGTCTCTTACCCAGGTTGACCAATTTTTTGAATATACCATGAACATTGGTGTGTAACATAATGGGAACATCGACACAGTTAAGAGTACACAGTTATGAAATCACTATGGAATCGGACTTGGACATAAGAATTCTTGGTATACATGAGAAGATTTGTTTTATTGGAAATAGTTTGGAGTACATGGGCCCTGACACTCTATGTATTATGAAACAAATAATGTCATAGAACATGATGTTTTTATTGAGAATAAACCAATGATGGAAGGGTATGTCTTGTGCTACCAATACACATCATGTACACCATCAAGAATGGCTATAAGTCTTTATCCTAATCAACATAGAATTATTATTTCGGGTTCATTTCATAGAACCATTATTTGTTTATTAGTGTTTATTCACATCATTAACATAGTATATTGAATCCTTAAGTGGGAATTCTTGGATATTGTTGTTGGAATACTTCTATGAGGCCTAGAGGGAGATTTTATATCATAATAATTCCTTATCTAGTGATATTGGTATCATTGTGACCAACACTAAGCATGCATAAATTATTTATATAGCAGGTTATTACAAATTCATTTTTTTGTATACCCTATGGGCTTGTGTTTAATCATCAAATTCATATCATTATCTACTCAATTCAAGCATGTATTTATTTTGGGTGTATCTAATGATCATGGAACCTCAGAAGGACTCCATCAATGATATGTGAGTCATGGACTGTGTTCTCCTATATGAGTGATATGTCAGACCATCAATCATGAATCTTATACATGAATTAGAGATATAACCTTACCTTGAGACTATATATCTTTGTTGAGTATATCTAGATATTATTGTAGTATTTTTAATAGAAAAATACAATTATTTATTTGATTATTTTTATTGTTACATGATTAGTTATTTCTGGGTCTCCTAATGGGTATTATTATACCCACCCATCAGAGCCTTTTCCCACATTTTTAGGTTATTATATATATGATTATACTTTGGATGTATTCATAAAGAGATTAGGACTAGAAAGTGCTCTGTGAGACAAACTAATCATGCTTTCCATGTGATCACCTTGACAGAAGAACCCTTCCTTATTTTTATGTTGTATTTTGGTTTATTTTCATTATGGTAGGCTTGTATTCAGAAAATATTCTTTTACAATACTTGTTTTCATATTGTGATTCTTATATTTTGATGTATTCCTACATAGTTTATCATTTTTTTACAGTTTAGTGTAGAATGGTATTGGATATTTGTTTTCATGTGCAGGTCCCTTAGGCGAAGGCCTCCCATGTGACTGATATGCATACTTTATGTTAGTGGCCAGCCCCAGGACTATTATATACTGGCTGGGGGTTGTCTTGATATTATTTATATTGGGAATGTTCCTGAAATAATAGATGCATCTTCTATTGTATGTGTAGTACAACATAGGTTCGAAGTAGATACTTATGGGACTATTAAAAATAAATTTCATACTCATTTGGGTGAGGCCATAAGTTTTCATTGAATTACTCCACCTTAGTTCCATATTTCTTATCACCCAAATGTGGTGGATATAACATGAATATTTATTTGATTCCATTCCAAATTATTTTTATGCTTACTTTTATATTTTTCTTAAAATTTGAATAATATTTATTGTTTCTTTTCATTCGATGCAACATGTTCTTAAATTTTATCTAGTTTAAATTATTAAGTCCTTCTTTTTTCTTACGGGATTTACATAGATTACAATTTATGATTTTTGTGATCATTTTATTCTAACACCAAATTAACACACATTAGGTGTATGATGATATCATTTCCCCAATAAAATTTTTTAAAATGTTATATAGTATCATTTCTTGAATGGTTATTGGACTTCACATTTATGTTTGGAGAAATTGGGTTGGTTGTATAAGAATGATGTCATGTATAAATTTTATGCACTGTTGTGTCCCATTTTATATTAATGTTAAATTTATTTTTTATTCATGTTTATAGAAGGAATTAGTTTTATAAAAAAATAACGACAAAAATACATGGGTTGGAAATGATGAAGCTTAAGTGAATCCCCTCAAACAAGACCACCGCCATAAAATGGTAACAAACCCAATAATGAAAAACAATTGACCACCACAAATTTAATCTCTCTATATGTGTTGAATTTAGTTAATTAATGACCTTTCTTCAATGGTGATTAATTTCCTTACAATTATAGATAAGACAATTTCACAAAAAAAAAACAGTACATGATATTCCACAGGATCGTTCAATTATCAAGTTGATATTCTGGATGGATTTTCAATTCTTTTTCTACCGATTCAAGGTCTATATTATTCCTGATGAAAATATAAATACCCTAAATCAAAGAACAAGATTCTGATGAAAGTGAATCTACATGGACAATGGATTTAGTAATGGAGAAAATACCATATATCAAGATTTACCATAACACACCTCATCCTTTTATCAAAACCATTGACCTAGAGACAACTAGTCTATGTTTGTTCCCATTCCATTAGGGGTTCCAACAGATCCATTGACCCTAATGGGTGTTCATAGGATTATGTAGTGCCAGACAGTTCAACCATGATTTGAAATAGGGGTCCTCCACCATGTTGGAAATGAGATGGAACATGTTGAGCAGTGAACACGTAGTTCTGAAACCCATAAGAAATAATGGACATTAGACAACTTTATAATAAACCTTTTTTATTACCTCTAATATATACCAACATCCAACCATAAGGATATACGATCCTTCATTCATTTCTAGTTAGTTTTTCACCAATACTTGAATCCACCAAGATAAAAAGGTGACATTTGAACCAACCTAACAAGGGATCCCTATTAGCTATTCAAACAATAACCACACATCACAGTACCATTATCCATATATGAATATGTTTTGTGTAGTTTTTTCATGAGTGCCCACAATTTATGAACATATTGAAGAAATATGAATTTTCAAGTCCTGAACATTTTCATCAGTTGAATATGAATCATTTTTTGTACGCCAAAATAAAATTATTAGTTTTATTGAAATTTCATTATGCCCGAGGGAGTATCCCTAGATGTTTCACATGATACAGGGATAGTGAACTTGTTTACACTATCCCCATGATATTGTTTCCATATACATCGCAGAAAAAAATCATTCATCATAGAAGGATGATAAATCAATAATATCAAAAATTGTATGTTTATTTTCATTCAATACCACTCGAGTGAAGCCTGTCTGATTTTTTTTTACTTGAAAGGCATTTAAGGAGTAGGTAATCAGGGGAAACAAGGAGAGAAACTAGACCACTTATTATTCTATAAGGATATATCACCATTTCCAATGATCCAACAAGAAATTTGGTGATGGTACCTAAGGTGGTGGTCAACTTCGATCCCCAAAAAAGAAGAATTCTAGTTTGGGGGTCTAGATTAATCTCTAGTTATAGCATACCTAGTATTCCCTAAAGAGTACACCCCTCGATAACCTCCCATTAAATTTAGAAGTACATCCCTAGAATATTTACTAAGACGCTCCTAACATTGTTACCTACCTTACTAAACTGCCCTTCAGGGCTGAACCATGTTTCCCAATAGAATTTCCCTTCCATGTTGTGGTCTTATATGATGCCAAACATGTTTTTTTCCATTTCAGAGATGATACTTTTCAGTAACATGAGAAAAGAGATAATATATATGAGAAGGGACCTGAGTAATATATTATTTGGTTTCATGTTTTGATGATTCATGTTAGTTATTACATTTATTATTATCATATTCATTGTATTTTATTTTATTTTATTATATTTTGGATGGATATATTTGTTATTTAATTTTTGGGAAAATTAATTTACATAATTTATAACCTTGATGAGAAAAAACATGTTTACATCTCATGGGGATCCAGAAATCCCCTTTTCATTAATATGGTCCAATTTGGGTACCAGGTTTTCATAGGATGGGTTGATTTATAATAATTCAAACAATCTAGTATGAATTCCCTACTAACATACATATAAAAATTTTTAGTGATTGGGTGAATATAGGTGAAACCATTTGAAACAAAAATCACATGAAAGCTTATGAAATAATACCAAACATTTATTTTAGAATAGCATAAAACATAAACATACACCCTCCCCCTCCGATACACACCAGCACATCCAAATTTGTTGGATATGTATAAGATTACGGTCACAAAATAAATTCCAATCAGTTCTCACAAAATGATACCATATGGTTATAAACTATCATTACATCACACATCATCAATAGGCCTTACCCCATTACTATATGAAGTGGGCCCACAAAACTAATCAAAATACCACATGGCCCTTTAGTAATATTTCAATCCTTAAATAAAAAATAACCAAATATGTATTAAATTAATAATAATATAAAATATTGAATATACCAATCAAATGTTGCATATAATTAATATATAATAATCAAACAAGAAATAAACAATAAGGGGATTAAAATACGGCCAGAGAAAATAAATATGGATATTACTAGAATCCTATGATAAAACTAATAATCAATCGAATAATGGTACCCATGAATATAAAAATAAAGATATCTCATCTATGAATCTTATCCCTAACAAAAATCACATGTCCTTACTTGATAAAATATTCAAACTACACCGTGAGTAGATCCTACTCTATTATATGGTTCATAAGTCATCATTGTTTATTCAAGATTCTAAATTGTAGTATAGTAGTATGGATTCTAATTTATCAAAGGTATCAGAAATAATGTTTCCTCATCCTTATAATACATTTATTTCTCTATGAACAAGTTTTTAATATGTTATATCCTAGAATATAAATTCATGTTCGATGGAAGGTACAATTTTTTCACTAATGTGCATACCATTATCTCACATAGTCAAATCCTCCATCATAGACACACTTCTATCAATACATAAGGAAATTTTCAATAATGGGATAAGACTTCATAATGAAAATAATTAACACACTAATTAGTCATAAATTTTATTTTTGGGGTCATCTTAGAAGTCACTAACCATTTTTACATTGTGTTAGAGTCACTATGGTAATCCTACATTTTACCTTTGTATAAAAGGTCCATCAGAAATATATACATAACAATTATAATGCATGGTCACTATATATAACCCTATAAAAATTAAACCACACAAAATAATTAAACAAATTAAATCCTATCCCAAAAACCCAACACATTATGTATATTAGAAGAATGTTGGGATAACTTTCCCAAACATATCCCATGCTAGAAATTGAAAAATTATTAGGGCATAAAGAGAATATAAATACTTATTTTAAGGTATTTGATGAAATTATTCAATATAAAATTGTAAAAAAGGTGATCATCAGCCATCTTAAATGCTATCACATAAAACTATCACAACCCATCTATGATCATCCATCAAAATCTTATTGGAAACCATAAATCATCTCAAATAATTTGAGAATACCATACATTCATAAACTATATATCAACACCAAATGTATAATATTAATGTAACCATCAATATATGTATAAAATATATGATCCTGGATAGTTATGAAACCAAATAACCAAAAAAAATATCAACTAAATGAATGAACCATGATTTGAAAATATCCATTCAAAATAGTGTACAAACAATACCAAGAAAATTATACCAAACCACTTACAAAAAAAATATCTTTTTATACATTTAAATAAATTAAATACCTTTTATAAAATCATTAAATAAATAATTCCTTATTAAATACCCTAGGACCATGTACCAAATCTAGGGAAATGACATTTTAGCCAATATTTTTCCCAATTTAATATCACTTCAATGATCTTCTTTCAAAACCGAATTTGTTTTTATAAATACCATTCCAAAAAAAATATTTACATAAAAATACAGTTTTTTAAACCATTTTTTTCCTAAAAAAACTATCAAAATAATCTACCCAAACCACCCATGTATATTATATAATGGACTAATTACTCCAGTTCAACTGGCGAAAAATAAAATTAACTACTTAGTTTATCAATTTGATCAATTGTAAAATTATAATTTGAGACATGAACATCTAATTTATAGTGTCACAAGATTTCAAGAAAAAATTATAATAACAATAATATATTACCTGTGAACATAAAATAACTATAGAGATATCCATCACAACAAAGAATATCAAATTAAATTATATTTATATAATAACTATATAAAAAATTCCCCATTTATTGATACATTCTCCTACCATCCATTCTTGATTCTAATATGTTATTATATAATTAAGAGTCCACAAAATCTAAAATCATAAAATATATATAATTATAAAATAAACATGAAAAAACTCACAATTTATCATAATAATGGTAATAAACCAAAATACAGTTATTAATACTATTATATGAAATATGATTCTCCAATAGGACAAATCGCCATTTTTACTCTCAATCATCTTTGAATTTAATCTTATTTTATCAAAATATAAATAATAAATAATTTGTTAACTTATATTCACCAAACAATGTATAAAAAAATTAACATTATATCCTTAAGACTCTAATATACCCCACCCACAAAAACCTCATCATAAAATTGGAATTCAACATGCTCTAGTGAAATCATATTATGAAATCCCTATGTAAAATCATTTAACTGAAATGGAAAAAAAATATGAAAGATAAATGGATTAAAATATAATAAATATTATCACAATAAAATTATATTTGGGTCATTACCCAAAGTAGATAATGAATGGTGGAAAAAAAAATTCATAAAAGACAAATTGGTCACTCACGAGACTCCCCAATTTCCTAAAAAAGGGATGTGATTGAGTTAGTGTTATCATAACTATACCAAAAAACCATCATGAAAAGAATAGATACATTATGGATTCCACCAGTTACCTAGATGATAAATAAGCACCATTGGAAAAAATCAAGTTGGATAGAAGCACTAAATGAAAATAGAGACATAGTAGAATTGCATTAGAAACATAGTGTTGACTTCCACAAAACATTCAACATCCTTCCTTTAAAAAAATAAGATAAAGACTATTTTATATATTTTAATTAACATTGCATATCTGAAACATTCTTTAGAGACTTGATAGTCAAAAATAATTAAATCCAACATTATTTTATCAATGAATATAACATTCATATATTTTTATCCCCTATAATCAAGTTCAAATACTATTCAAAAAAACATCGAATAATAATGGTCATTATAAAACTGCTTCTAATACTATTGTATCCTTTGAATAGAATGGATATATCTAACTCAAAAACATCCACCCATGCTGATTTACAAATTATCACTTTTTTGGAAATTCTTATATCTAAACACTAATCATTTCCCAGATGAAAATCATATATCACCTAAGAACATTGATCCCTATTCAATTTATGAATATAGATTATTGTACAAGTACATCCTTTATTCTAGAAATACTAATGTTGTATTAACCCTAATATTATAGTCATTCCCAACATATTTATCGATTAAAAAATTCCAAACATTGTAAATAATTAAATCAACCATAAATATTCCCAAAATTATTATAAAAATGTTTTCAAAATAAGTTATTTATCAATCTAAAACTTCCTCCTCAAAGATCAATCAAAACACTAACTATTTTATCCTTAATCATAATGGTCACCCAAATTTGTTAAGGAAAATAAATATATCCCATCATATTATTCCCCTATTTTAACTTATATTTCAAAATCACTAAGACCACTGTATATTAAATCATTAAAAACATGAATCATAGATATCTATTTACTAGATATTTATTATGAAAAACATATAGATAATTTTAAAATACATAAATCACATGATTTTTTCATAAAACACATAATTAAAATTTTAATATAATGTGATTTCATTCAATCCCCATAGATTATAACATAATGTTATTTTTCCTAAAATCAATTTTAATTTATATCCATCCAATTTAATCAAATTTATATATATAATTGGAAAAAAATTTATATGATTTTCATATTACAATAAATTTCAAAAACCTTCTAAATTGTCAATATTTTACAAAAACACGTTATATGGTTTTCAAATAATATTTTTTTGAAAAATAATTAATCAATTTCAAAGACATAATTTCAATGTATTTTATTGTGAATTTTATTAATAAAATAGTTTCAAACAAGTTTTAGTAATATTTAGAACCTATTTTGGAAGCTATTTTTAGAAAATTATAAATATAAAATTCACTTCCGTTTGGTGGAAAATTAATCTATGTTAATTAGTTATTTCATAGTAACGAGGAAACATTTATAACAAATATTATATAAGTTTCCACTAATTTTTTTCGTTAAAACACTAAATTATTAGGGTCCCCTAGCTAATAATAATATATCTTTAGGCCTCCATGATAATCAATATTTTTAATTATAGAATGGATATTGAAAAATGGAAAACACAATATGACACCTGAAAAAATGAAAATATTATCTCTTGGTAAAAACATATTACCCATCCTGTATCTCATTCACACCATCCCAACAATAATAAAACCCAACAAATCACCCTCAACGATAATTCCTACCCACATCATAATATATCCATAAGAATTTTGTTTTTCCCATATACATAACAGTTGAGAATAATGTTAATTTACCAATAATGTCCTAAAATATTATCAACACCACTAACTGAATAAATGTTAATACCACATATGATTTTATTTAATTTTATAATGTCTTAGTGTGGTTACATATGTCATACATCATATAGGGAACACCACATGATTTTTACTACCACTCCCCATAAACTAGAGGTTTCTGAAAAGTTGTGAAGCCCAAAAAAATCTTGGGAAACTGTATTTTTAAGGAATACCCATAACGGTCATGGTATATTCCAGTAATATAATGGAATAATCTATTTTAATATAAAATAAACCTGAACTTATGAATCATAACAATATGCTAATAGTCGAATCATGTGATCTATTATATGACATAAAATAGTTCAAGTTGTATTAATCAAAACAATGATAAAATAAAAAAAATAAACTTCACATAAATAAATATATAGTTCCATCCCATGGTACTTACTTATTTTAATAAAATTATGAAAAAATTTAAAATAGTGTCCCCACCAATAAGTTTCTAAATATCATGCAGACTCAATTAGTCTCTCTGGATAATTTTATGTTGATCCATACCTACAACTCTTGAATAATTCTTTAAGCTATAAAACACATGATATTCTCCCTATATTTATCAAAAACATATATTTTATATAGGTATGGGTGATTCCAATGACCCTATAGGATTCCCCCACACCTAAACTCAATATTTATTATAGGTTATGTGGATACCTATATGAGTCTTTAGAGAGATACACTCAACTGATCTAAAACATATATCAAAGTCATGTTTAGGTAAAGCCATCACACATGTGTTCTATCATGGTGTCCTTGATTCAATCTCCCTAAATATAATACACATTTAAAACCAAACTATATGTTATTTCCAACCTAAATGTCAATAAAAATCATCCTTTGAAAATCCAACAACAGGATAATATATGTCTAAACACAATTTTTACATCAATCATCCTTAAGATAACTTATTTAATGCCCAAACACATGGTCCATTTATTCTCATTAGAGTCCTGAATGAACAATTATTAATTCCACATCCCATTAATATCCAACCCCAAAATATCAAAGAGAATAATGATTATAATAAAAAATTAAAAAACACATATTTAAATAGGATACCTTTTCAATAGATAATCATCAGGAAACAATGAAAAGAAAAATTGTATTTAAATTGGTCCCAAATAAACTGATACATATATGAAATTAATCTCATGTTAAAAAATTGGGGAAAACAAATAATTTTTTCAAAATTTTTTCAAAAAAATGATCTCATCTCTCACTTCATAACCAATCTTTCCTAACAAAATCTCTCCAAAACTTACTTCTAAACTACATCTAGATATTCTCCAACATTATCATAATGTATCTCATGTTTTCAAATAGTATATCTCACACTACATGATTATATATTTTAATGGATATACAAAATATAATAAGATTTAACATGAAGTATTATCATCATCATCATAATTATATATTGTGTCTTCCATGTCAATGGTATTTTAATTTTATATATTGGAAAAAGACAAACCATATGTCAGGTTGGTACTTTCTCATCCTCCATTGGTTGAACCCTATTATTTTAGTGTTTAATTCGACATTGAATCATGTAAATTAATCAATTAATAAGAGAACTATTATAGAGTCACTCTAAATATTTAGATTTATCATTAACCATGCATGAAATATCATAATATTAATAAGTAACACTATATTCAACCTTGAATAGAATCAACATGGTTTTCGGGATTCCACATACCCTATAGGGTTGCATCATAATCAATAAGGTAATCATATATTAATCTTATATATATAATTTACATTTTAAATTTATCATTTCATTGTTATCAACATGCCCAAATTCATGATCTCAAATTTGAAAACTCTATATAGATGAATTTGTGAACCTTGGTCACAACTATGTTAATATGTTGACCCTATCTAATTATAAAAAATAAAAAACATTCTTCCTAATTTCATCCTCATAATTTAGTGGGAAAAATTTGCACTGCAAAAAACATGGATGTTTTACCCTCAAATTTAATAGAGAACCCCCTCACCACCATTAGATCAATAAAATGGGTATTATACATTCCTATTGTTTATCATATAACATAATACCCTCTTATGTGTGATCAAACAACTTTTTTTCATTGAGAAACTATGAATATTCTCTATGAAATCTATTAATCCAAATGGTCCTCAACTCTGTTCAACTCCCAAAGGGTACCTATTTCAATCCGTGGAAAAAAATTAACCTAGAAAATCTTGTATCATTATAATGATATATGATCCATACAAGATAAATATCTAATCACTATAACATACAAATAAAACAACCTTTAGAAATATAGAACCACCTTTACATGGTCAATTAGATTGATCCATTTCTCAAATAACACTCTCATCCAATTTCTATAAAATACATATTAAATACCTTTTTTTCAAACCGCTCAAAAGGTATCTCATTCCATATTAAAAAACACATGGTCATTTCCAAAAAATGAGGAAAATATTATTTCAACAAATTAAGTTAAAACCATTCTTTACCTTATTAAATTTATTTTCTAGTCTTATATTTAAAATAAATAAATTTTTAAATTAAATTTTAACATAACATATTTCCTTAAAATACTATTATAAATGTCAAATCATATTTAGAAATATTTATTCCAATGCATCGATTCACATAACCCTTGAACGTTTAAGATGGTTCATTGACACTAGTCCAACTAGGGAACCATCAAATAAATAGTTTATTAAATATATAATATTATTTGGTAACTAATAAGAAAACTGGAGGTCATATAATTTTTGGGGTTACAAAAAATCACATAATAAATTGATCATATTAGTAATCAAAAATGAGAATAATATAACTACGAATAAATCCATCACATACAAAAATAAAAAAAAATTAATGAGTGGAGGCTACCCACCACAAACAATTATTTAATTATACGGATTTTTTATATATCATCCATGATTTGAATGAGTTCTATTATCATCTAGTATATCAAAAAACAACACATCAGAACAATCCAACTGATAACCACATAAATTTAAAAATACTAGAAAAACTAATTATTTTACACAATAAAATTAATAACCTAATAAATACATCAACGGGGGACTATAGATGAATATAAATATTCAAAATGGAAAATACCAAAATTATTGATTTGAATAAACATTAATTTGAATCCAACTTCAAAAATTTCAAAAGTATACGTCACTAAGTGACATTCCTTGATCATGAAATCTAATGAAATTTACTCTTTATCCTTGGATCCCCTCAATCAAACAAATATACAACCACTATATAATGAAATTATTTCCTAATTATTGAGTAAAATAACATTATCAATGCACTAAAAATTCAAATAAAAATGGAGATAAATAATAATCAGAAAGTGAATTGGAAAGGACTATATTACCTTGATTCGATATGATTTTTTTTATTAAACTATCTTCCAATAAGAGATAAATTGGTAATGAAAGGGAGTTATGTTAAAATAAATGGAATATCTAATGATTGATCTATTAAAATAAACTACATGGGCCATTAACATTTTATATTTTCCATCAATAAAAATTTTATGGGCCACTACTGCGTAATGGTTGGATTCCAATACCCACCTAATAGATAACATAGAACCTACTAGAAGTCTTCCATCCACATAATAGAAAAAACCATGTATGAACACCATTAGATTGATTTCAGTTTTTAGGTTGAAGAACTTAGTACCTTATGGTTATTAGTATCCAACCCCCTTCTTCCATCATTTTATAAAACTAATAAAAACATATCATAACATGTATATCCATATTAGTATTATTTTTTCTGATTTTAAACACTTGAAATATATAATTAACATTATCCATATTGATTAAAATCTAAAAATACCAAGATATAGAATAATTTTCTTCCCTGAAATTTGAATCTTCTCCAAATCCATGGACACGTAAAAAATGGGGAATTACATCTATGTTAGAATTATGTTCGTGTCTATTTATGTTATTTTTTATAATCGATAATAGAAATATATACATGAATATGAAAATAAAAATAATGAATATTACTCAAGATGTTATCAAATATTCATTCATGAATGATATTTGATAAATAATTTGAAATAATAATGATTTTAAATTTCTTTCTAAAAATATTCTATAAAAGAGTTTTTATTTATTAATATAAATACTTAAAATTTCATTAAGCCCAAAAATTTAATCTTTTTAATTATTATAGAATGTATAAAAAATTAATCTCTATTTTTTAATTATTAAAAAGGATAGAATAATATGTCATTTTAATATTTTCATGATTTTTTAAAAATAAACAACAATATAGGGGAAATAGATATATTAGTGAAATTATCTATCCTTATCTAAAAAAATCAAAAAAAACCAAATATATTTTAACTAAAACATTTATCAAAAATTATTATGTTTCAAATTAACATATAAAGAAATTAACATATTATATTGAGTACATTAAATGTATATTTAAATATTAAATTAATTGGTTCTTCTCAAGGTAAGGATATTACAATAATGAACCCCTAATTAATAATTTATCCTTTAAAAAACAAAACTGCTAAACAATAAATAAAATATTTATAAAAAATATGATTTAGGGGTGTAATTATATAAAGAAAATCCACCCAATCCAACCCACCTCCCTCCTCATTTAAATACTTAGTATAATTTTCATAAAACATTTTTAATGAAAATAAAATAAAATATATCTAAAAAATTAAAAGTAAAATAGAAATATTTCAAATATAATATAGTGAGAAATAGTATAAAATATAGTGTGTGAATAATGGAAAGCATTCATGAACCACCTACTCATGTAGATAGATATTTTAGTAATACGATTTAGAATAAAATCATGTAGGGTCACAATAGTATTTGATTCAAATATATTAAGGAAATTAAATTTTTTAATGAAATTAAATTTTCCAAACATCATACTATACATCTTGAACAAACAATAATAAACATGAAAAAATAATACTCTCAAAAAATAGTTAATATAATAATTCCTTTCATTAATCTGAAAGAATATCTTAAATCCATTATGAACATTATTTTTTACATATTTTTCAATGAAAAAAACTTTTCAAAATATATATTTCGAATCATAAGTGTATACAAAACGATTATCAAATTATCATATTTTTTCATCGTTATCAAAATATAAACTTTAGTATTGGAGTATCTATATGAATAATAATTTTTTAGTTTGTCACATTATTATTTTTTCTATACCTCCTCATGTAAATTTTGGTTTCATTTCAATCAAATTTATTTCTAAAGGGTCTTATAGAAGAAATTTCATTTTCTTGATCATCACATATATGAAGTATCTCATTGAAAAAAATAATTTCATTTTATAATAATTAGTATACTATTGGAATGAGAGGAATATAATACCTCATTTGTTTTATTCATAAATCATTAATTAGAATTGTGATCACCTCTAGAAATAGATTTTTTTCTCGGTAATTTTGATAATGGATAGATGATACATTCAAGTAGAAAATACTATTTTTATGTGTTTTTTAATAATTTAAAAATAAAGAAATTATTGATTATTTTTCCAAGGTTCTGAATACAGAAAACTAAAAAAATTACCATTTTACCATTGTTGAAGATTATTCCATTATTATTTATTATGTTTTTTATTAAAAAATTTTATTTAATTATTTAGATATTCTAACAATATTATTTTCAATGTCAGAATAAGTATCATAAAGGTTACATCTTTATAATATAACATTAATTTTAATATAAATATTTTATTTTTTTCATTTTTCCCTTTCCATTCATATTTATTAACTCAAGATCAAATTTAAAAACATAGTCACTTGGATCATCCATTTATTACATGGTAAAAATTCCCTCTATTATGAAATATTTTTTATATTTCCATAGTTTATGTAAGGATCATAAATCTCTCTCAATTAGTATATAATATATAATAATATTGCTTGGACCAAAAATATGATTCATAAAATATTTTGTGGTTTATCTCATTTATGGTCTCACAATAACATTTTTTTAATTTTGATACACTTTCCATAACATTCAATGAATAATTATTTAAAATGTATTTACATATTTATGTGTCCCCTATAGATTCCTCTAAATAACATTTCATTTTGATTATATAAAAATATGAATTCACTAATATATGTATAAAAAATATATTCATTATGTAGTATTTTAGATCATATTTTATAAAATAATTTTCAATAAGATAATGTGTATCACATTAAAGAAACTTATATGTTTTCAACAGCGCAGTTTGATTTTTTTATTTCCATGTTCATAATGTAAAATTTCAATTGAGACATTCTTAAATAATAGTAATTTCAATAAATGAATGGTTGTGTAAATAGATTTTACCCATTAGTTATTTCTCGACATCCCATTAATAGATCATACCATAAGAATATTTAAGAAAAAATAATTAATGTTATTGAAAATAACAACAATGAATAATTTGAATAGAAGATAAAATCAATATCAAATATAACCTGAATATTATACAAATTTATAAGTCAATTAGTGTGTTAAAAATATATAAATGGGTAAATTTTCCATTTAAAAACGACAATAGTAAGTAACAATAAATATAGTTCTAATGTTAGAAAAATTTGAAATAGAACTTTTTAGTGGTAATATATAATATATATCGAATATTGATGAATGTAATGATAAATTAATATAAATTCCAATAAATATAATTTTTTAGATAAATTTGATTCATCTACAATTTTCATACCTCCAATGTATGTGGTGTGGTATCCACTAATTGGACTGAATTTACGGGACACCCAACCATTTACAATTCTTATATTTTTACCATATAATCATAAGTATTTATTATTTATATGTTATTGTAAACCAATTAAGATTAATATTGAAATAATAACCACCCCTTATTATTTCATTTTTATTTTATTTCATAGATACAACCCTTAAGGATTGAGAATAAACCCTTTCATGAATCATATTCCAGCAAATTACATAACTAAATCCCCAATTTCCTATAGACCATTATATATGATTCCCTCTATAAAAATTGTACAGATATTTCATGATGGATCACATTTGATGTGTGATTGTTGGATATTTCAGAGTAGCGTCATTACGTAATAATATCATCACTCAGTGGATGAATTTATTAAAACATCATATTAATGGTATTTTGAAAATAAAATAAAATAAATGAAACATTGAGATTAAATTTATCGGGTCCATTAAAATTTAAAAAATGTAAAAAGTATATTAGAGGAAGAATATAATTTTTTGTTTTATATTTTTTTTAAAATTTTTCAATTAAATCAAAATGGTAATATTTGTTTGAAATTAAATTTGAATTGTTTAATCAATGTTAATCAACCTATTCACATAATTATTAACAATTATTATTCAAATTATATTACACTAAATTATAATCCCACAATTTTTTGTCCATATACGTGATGATAATTTAACTCTATGACGGTGTTAAAATTAGTTAAACTCTAATCTATATTTATAACACCCAATCGTAGCACCATCCATTAATTCTCATTCCAAGGATATATTATGGTTGGTATTGAATTAAGGATCACATAATTTCTTTAAGAGGGATTCAATTGAGTTTTGGTATTATATTTCTATTATTTTAATTGATCATATGTTTTTTCAATGATAATATCATGATAACATAATTCACACACCACTATCAATCAATTATTTTTTGCATTTCAATATCTTGAATGGAATAATTTAAGTTATGTAAAAAATTATTGTATCATAATATATGAATTAATGTATCTAATTATTCCAAAAAATTATTTCAATGGGATAATAAGATCAATTTATATGGAAAACTAATCATCCATGGGTGGTGTAGTCATAATAGAAACTATATTCATTCACAATGGTTTACAATTGATTAATCCCAATTCTGATTATAGTCTTTATTTCCATCTCAAATAACATAATTACTAATGAATAAAATTGATGAAAATAGAATAATTGGGAGAGATATAAAGAAGTTAATTAAGAAATAACGATCATTACAGTGTGAATAAAATAAGAGAACATTAATAAAGGGATCGTTTCATCTAGATATGGAAATCATGATTTTTTTGAAATTGAGTGAAACTAATAATCCTCTCTACTAAATTTCTTAATTAACATAAAACCCTTCAAAATGATAAAAAATTATTTATATAGAGGAGTTTATTCTAGATTTACAAGAGTTTATATTTGGGAATGGTAACATTCAGCAAAATATTTTATTCCCAATTTTAATGCCTTTTTATCCTAAAAAAATATTAATAATATTTTTTAAAAATGTTTTATTTAAAAACCAGAAGTTCCTCTATATAATATAAGAATCTGATATCAATCCAAGACCTTGTGTAGATGATATAACATAAATGGTAATGTGGCGTCCAATTATGGGAGTCCATTGCTTCTTTGAAATCAAGGCACATTTACTATAATAAAATGGGAAATCAAGATTGTATTATCTTTTTGAAATTAATATAAAATTATTTTTCTAATAATATTAAAAATATTAATATTCTAATAAGATACATGAAAGTATTTAAAACTATCATACAACAGTTCAATTTAATGTGTAAAAATTTGAAATTTCAACCAATTTTAAAATGTGTGATCTAATCACGTGAATTTCATGAACATATTTATAAAAATGTAATGAAATTATTACATTTAATATCATCAAAATATTGAACAAATTTTTTTAAATCAACTCCAAACACAATTAAAATTTTGTATTCTTGGGAAAAACCACATATCATTTAATTATAAAATTTATTATAATATACAGATATTGATATTACCTTGTCTATAGTAAAGATATTGTAAAAGTAGAAATCTCATAAATATATCAATATAAATAAATTTTATATTCATAGTCTCATAAATTTTAGAAACAAATTGTGAAAATAATGACACTAATAATGTCAAAACAATTCATGGTTCAATTATGCACTAAATCACCACGTGTGAGTGTGATTACAATTTCAAGTATATATACCAACCCTTTATTCTATATATTTATTTTAATAAAATTAGTTCATCTTACCTGCTATAATTCCATTGAACATTTTCTACATTGCATTGAATTCAAATTTCAAGACCCACATATAGAATCATTCCTAGAATACAATGTTTAATCTCCCAACCTTGATATAACCATGTCTTATACGTTTCATCACATCCCTCTTTATTATATGAATATATATATATATACGCATATTCACATATGTATTTTTTTATTGTACAACTATATTATATTAGGTGTTATCAAAACAATAAATTTGTTATTGTATTGAAATTGATGAGAAGATATATGAACGTATGAAGAACCATTGATTAAAAATGACTTTTTTATCCCGTAAACTTGTTATGACTTCTATTGAGTAGGAAAATTTTCAATAATCAGGGTAGTGTTAAATGTTTTGTGGAGAAATAAATGAAAAAAATTAGTACGAAAAAATATGCCAAATAATGCTATCAAAATCTAAAAGGTTTTATAATGAAAATCCAAATCATGTTATTGATGAATAAATTTTATGAATAATAAACCATTGATAATGAAATGTTATTTATTCTTATCACGATACTAATGAATTTTGAGAAAGTGAATATTCATATGTTCAACTTGTATATGATCATGTTACATGATGTGTTTTTTTATTTTTTCCACAGTGTTTATTTTTTTTATTATTGTGAAAATAAAAAAACATAAATAGAACACACAAATGAACATCCTAAACATCTACCAAAAACATTTTTCCAGATGTAAAACTAAAAATATTACAATAATTGAAAGGTGAACCTATGAGATGATAAATTCCTTGTAATATTAAACTATTAAATAATAAAAATAAGACAAAAGTGAAAGGGTTAGAGAAATAGTGATATTCACAAGAAATGATGGGAAAATACAGCGTAATAAAATCAACTACATGGTTTGGACGTCCTTAAATGTATCTCTTAAAACATTTCCCGTAGCTTGTGAGTGTCCATCATAATTATTTTTATATGAAATATACTACAAAATATATTAAAATCATTAGATGAAACATAAATAGATAACCATTTTGAATAAAACTTACCAGGAACTATCTTCAATCAAATATTATACCAAAGTTCATTCTCTCCATCATAAAATTCCATTTTTTTTATAATAATTTCATCAAATTTTTTTATATTTACAAATATAGATTTGAGATATCATATTATGACAATTTTATGTTATCATGGTCAATAATTTATAGCTTCGTTTGATCTCTATCATGGGATAAATCCATGGTTAATTTATATGTAGACTAATATACGTGATGCTTGACCTATAAGGAAAGATATTTTTTCCCCAATCGTGATTTATAAGGGGAAAATACCAATGAGATTTCTGAATTAATTCCGATAATAAAACAATTTATCAGGCAATAACATTTTCCAATCCATCTAATTCAGCTACAAGGTTTTCTCCAAAACATTTCTCAACATGGGATTTGAAACCACTATATGGCCATTTTTTGGGGGTGGCGTAGATTATAAGATTTATGCATCACCACTTACTCTCAATGCATGGAATAAAAATTTTGAATATGGTAGTGTGGAAAATTATCATATATGATATACCTTTTTACTCCAAAACATAAAAAATTTTCCCTAATAAAATCCACTACAAATGGAGAATCATGAGTCCTAGTTTCCATATTCTCAAACCATTTACAAACATATTCATGAATAACACGAATGACCATGAAACCAAAAGATCTTCGAAAATGAACCATTAAATAAACTACCCAAACATTTAAAATATCACTTATTAATAATGTATTTTTGGACATCGTATTCTTCGACAAACTATTAACATCATGATTGCAATGAGAGCACGAGATAAAAAACATGGGCCTAAGGGATCAATGTAGGGAAATATAATAAAAATAAATGTACCTTATAACCAAAATTTTTGGTCCATAATGTGCACCATTAGATATTATATTACAAAATATATAGAAACACACAATATCATATGTTTATACACATATTTCAATGACATGTTCACTAAAAATACTCCAAATCTAATAATCATCCAATTCATAAAAAATTGACTCACTCTTCAATTATTCAACATAGAATTTATTAATGTTTATAGAATTTTCAAAGGAGAAATATTTATCACCAAATGTAATAACCAAGTATATATACTATTGATAATAAAGATATTTCCAATTGGGAATATATCTTATAGTGTTACCTAGTTTTTTGTTCCATGGTCCACTATTGGGTGATAAAGTTCATCTGGTGAACCACCATGTTCATTGAACCCTTATTATCTCTTATATAAATGTAAAAAAATTTAATAAAGAGTATCTAATGAATACATCTTGTATTTTAAACTATCTCTGTTAGTTGGTTCTTTAAATCTACATGATCAGGGAATACAACCACTTCTTATGTCAATAAATAAGAGAAGAGTTTTTCTAGATATAATATAACTGCAAGAAACACTATTTCATGTGTTTTTTTATTTATTTTTGTTGAATCTAAATAACATAATTCCTCAATAATCACATGATATTTTTTTTATCCATCTTAGATAAGACAACTCCCAATACGAAGTTTAAAATATCACAGATAATCTTGTTGAGTCAATAAGGTTTTCCTTATGACTTTTCCATTCCTTTATATATGAGGGAGATTGATAGGTCATCAAGTTTTCCTTATGACATTACTATTCCTCTTGTTTTGAAAATAACAAATGCATTTTCTTAAGGAAAATTTCATTTTACCCATGTTTTACTTCCATAAGGAAAATTTCCTTCCCAAAAGTAATTTACCCCGACTATGTTTTCATTGTTCATAAAAATATTGTTCATAATAATAAAAATTGGATTCATATCTAAAACCATGGAATTGTATATTACTTAGATATGAGGTATTATGTTTAACACTCCGGATTCTGGATACGAATACTCATGAAGTTCCACTCCTAATTATGGATACAAACTCTCATGAATTTCCACTCCGAATTATGGATACGAAATCTCATGAATTTCTACTCCGAATTATGGATACAAACTCTCATAAAGTTCCAACCAGAATTCTGGATACGAACTCTCATGAAGTTCCACTCCGAATAATGGATACAAACCATCATGAAGTACCACTCTGAATTCTGGATACCAACTCTCATAAAGTTCCACTTCGAATTCTGGATACAATCTCTCATGAAGTTTCACTACGAATTCTGGATACAAACTCTCATAAAGTTCCACTCCAAAATCTAATTACGAACTTCTCATAGTTCGGACTCCAAGTTATATGAATTCAAACACCGAAATATGATGAGGTATGACTCCAAATTCTCATGAACATAGATTCCTAACTTTTTATGTTCAGGATCTGAATTCTTTTGAAATAAGACTCCAAATTTCAATGAAATTTAGACTCCCGATTTCTACAGATTTTAGGTTCTGAATTCTTACAAAACATAATCCAAATATTCTTATATCTATAGACTCCAAATTTATTTTTTCTTCTATTCTGAACATTAAGCTTTTCCATTGCGAACATTCATTTTCTACTCCATTTCGAATATTAGTTTAGTTACGATTATACTTGTTCTATTACAAAATGATGTCGTGCTTTCAGTTATTAACTTACCATTGTTTGAGTGACATATATACATGTCCCTATGAAATTCAAAGAAGAATTTGACTGTTGGAGTAGGGAGCCGACCGTTGGAGCATCACTTATAAATAAGAGCTCATTTGAAAGTCAACAACACCTTTGACAGAACATTGACATCTGTGCTTACATGTTATTGAAGTGATTTCTAGAGAGAGAGACTCTTGTCAACTCTGAAGCATTGTGCAGAAAGTTTGAATATCTTATTCAAACATTGCCTTATGCATATTTTCTTCTTGCGACTCCAATTGTTGTTGTGTATAATCTGGGGCTTCCGTGGATAGGAAGACATAGGATCCAACACCTTGAATTTGGGGGATTCCTTGTTGTGGAAGACAGAGGTACCGACTACCTGATAGATGAGGGCCTGCGGGTATAGCAAGACAGACTCCGATCTTCGTATCAAGGGCCTACCCTAGTGTGGGTAAGACAGACATTCATGAAATTATAATTCAAGGGACCTTTATCCAAGGATGTTGGATACTCTTCTCTTTGGGTTAAAAGACTTATTACTTTTTACTTGTTTTTGTTACAAGTTTCTCCACTTAATTTCGTATTGTTGAGGAAATTATACTATCTTATACTTCCTTATCCATGTAATCTGATATAGTTATATTCCATACGCTTTAATGTAGAATATTAATCTTTGTAACTTTAGTTATGTTCCATTTTCAGAATCACTTTTCAAGAATCTGGAATGTCTTTAGAACTCATAGAGGTCTTATGATTTATCCTTTTTAACCTTGTTAAACATAACCATCCTAAAGATATCCTAAGGGAATTTTTTAAATGTACAATTCACCCCCCTCCTGTATCGGAGAATATCATTTTTATTTTGATACTAGGTTTGGTATTATATAGTATATCATACTTCGTCACATATCATCCAAACAATTGGTATCAAAGGTTTTCGTTCAATCTGAATTAATCTCACGATTAGATTTAGAATGGAATCCTCGGAATAACATTTTTGGATTCATATTTTTCAAATTCATAAATTTTTTAGGATTCACTTTTTCTTAGAGTTAAAATATCTATTTTCTTGCTTAGCATATTTCCTTTAGTTTATAAACATGTACTACTAACAAGTTTCTGTGACAAATATTTTCGTAAGAATGGAAGGATTAAATGGTGGATCCATTGACAATATTAATACAACTAGACCACCTATTTTTGATGGTAATTATTAAAAATATTGGACAGATCGTATGAAGACTTTTATTATCAACACTAGGGTTGAATATTTTGTTATGCTTACTAGTGGATACAAGATTCCTGATAAATAAGTAAATTCCTTTACAAATCAAAAAAGCATGAATATCAACTCAATGAAAAGGTATGCAATATTTTACTCTGTTCAAGGACTAAGAACATATATAGCCAAATTTATTCTTGTGTAACAACTAACTGTATATGGAAGAAACTTGATGTTACAAAATTTGGTACATCTAATGTGATTGAGACTAGAAGATCCATGCATAGAGCTGAGTATCATTGTATTAATTGTCCTTATGAAGAACCAATTTTTATGTTGTAATAGAGATTAATGACTATCGTGAATCGCTTACAATCAATTGGAGATAGAGGTCTAGATTATAAAGCCATTGTTGACATGTTCATAGATATTTTTCCCAATGAGTGGGAATCAAAGATAACTGTTATCGATGAAAATATAAAGGTTACTCAAATTTCTATTTATGACCTATTTGAACTATTCTTCGACATGAGACTAGAATGAAGAGTGATTCTGACAACATAAAGAAGAATAATTTAAATGGTAGTGTTTCTTTTACTACAACTTCAAATAACATGAAAGCTAAGACTCCTGAGAGAGTTACTTGATCCAAATCTAAGAAAGCTATTATCCATTCTGATTCTTGTGATGGTGATGTCCTAGAAAATGAATTAGATAATCATGCTCAAAGGATGAAAAAGATAGATGGACCGAGAAATTTCCAATCCAATTATAAGAATAAGGAAATGAAAGATAATAAATATTCAGAGGTGACATGCTATTAATGCAAGAGGGATAGACACATAAGACCTAATTTCCCTATGCTCAAAAGAAAAGAAGGGAAAGAGGGGCCTTCTAAAAGTAATAGAAAAAGTTATTACAAATCCAAATCTAGGAAAGTATTGAAAGCTAATGACATGCGGAGTGCTAGTGGTGGAGACTCTTCGGATGAATCTTCGGATTATGAATCTTCTGGACAGATGAATCATGGACTTTTAGTCTGGATAACTATTGATAGTCACTGCTTGATGGCTAAGGTAGAAAATGTTGAATCAATGACCAATGTTTATTTGAATTATAATGATAGTAAATATTATAAATCTTCTGATGAATAATCCTCTTCTGATGAAGATAATACTTTAACTGCCTCTGAAGAAGTTTCTAGGTATTCCAAAATTCTTGAAAATTAGAATTCAAAACTCATGAAGTAACCCAATGAGGAAAATTCTATGAATATTACTTTTACTAAGGATATATCAGATATTTCTAAAGATAATGATAAGAAAAATTCTTATTTTGAATGTATTTCAAAAAATCTTGAGGAAGTAAGTTCTGAAGAGAATAAACTTTCTAAGGAACAAGAAAATGTAATTTCCATATAAAATGTTATTGAGCCTAGCTCTAGATCAAATATTATTGAAGACAAGACCTTATTTTTTAAAATCAAACCCAATATATTATCCTTGAGGAAGTGTTTGTCGAACTTTACCCTAGGTAAAGAAAATTTTGATAAAATTTATTCACAAGTCCGACCTCAAAGGAAATCTTCTGGTTTTGGTTAAAATAATTCAAACCCATTATTTAGTAACAACTAATTTGTTCCTCAAAGAGCCCCATTCTATACTAAATGTCAGTGTGGTGGTCACTGGTCAAATAATTTTTCCTTAAACAAAACCCAATCTTTAGGATATCATAAGGATTATTTTTCTAATAAAATATAGCTACCCTAAATTTTTCTTTCTAGAATTTCCGGATCCAAACAAGTTTGGGTTCCGAAATCCAAACATTTTCTTATGTTCAAGAAAATAGGGAAAGTACCAACAACAATACATGGTACATGGATAGTGTATGTTCCTGGCATATGACCGGTAACAAAGACTATTTTGTAAAGATTATCAAAATGAATGGAAGAATAGTAACTTTCTAAGATAATGCTCAGGGAGAAATTATTGGCATAAGTAATATCATTCTTCTTGGAAAAACATTGAATTTAAATGTTTTATTTGTTAAGGGTGTTAAGCACAACCTCATCAGCATAAATCAATTATGTGATGAAGGATACCTTGTGAATTTTAGGAATGATAAGTGTCTAGTTCACAATTCCAAGGAAAAGTTTATTCTTTCATTCCAAAGGAAATAGAATATTTACACACTAAATTTAAAATACCTTAGTAGCCAAGACTTAGCTTGCCATAGTTCATTGGAAAATCATTCTTGGTTATGGCATAGATGGTTAGGACATTGTAACCATTGGAACTTATGTAAAAATTCGAAGAAAGGATTAGTTAAGGATCTACTGGAGCATTGATTTTATTCTTAAAATGTTTGTGACCCTTGTCAATATGGAAAGAAACATAAATAAAGTTTTAAATCAGTTCGTGAAGGCTCAACTACAAATGCATTACAGTTAGTGCATATGGATCTTTTTGTTCCAATAGAAACTGGAATCATTGGGGGAATGTACTATATATTTGTGTTGGTTGATGATTACACTAGATTTACATTGGTCTATTTTCTAGAAAAGAAGTCTGCAGATTTTTCTTATTTTAAATGTTTTATAGCCCAAGTTAACAATGAGAAAAACCTTCCCTTGAAAACTATTCATAGTGATCATAGAGGAGAATTTAAAAATTATGATTTTGGAACTTTTTGAAGTAGAAAAGTTATTAATCACAACTTCTCAGCACCCATAATGCCTTAAAAAAATGGTGTTGTTGAATGAAGAAAAATAATTATTCAAGAGATAACTAGAACTATGTTGAGTGAGTATTCTTTGGCCCAACTTTTTTGTGCTGAAGCTGTACGTACTACCTGTTACACTATAAATCGATTTTTGATTAGAACTTTTCATAATAAAATTCTTTATGTGTTATGGAATTGTAGAAAACCTAGAAATTCCAACATTAATGTTTTTGGATTCAAGGTATTCATTCTGAATACTAAAGATAACTTACACAAATTTTCACCAAAATATGATGAAGGAATTTTCTTAGGCTACTCCAAAACATCTAAGGCTTATAGAGTATTTAACAAAAACACTTGTACTGTTAAAGAAATGGTATATGTCAAATTTGATGAAACTGATCCTTTTGTTTTTAAACAACCCCAATCTACATACTCAGATGTGTTTACAAAAATAGATTATCAACCTATTATAGAAGATCCTTCTGATAAGGATAATGTACAAGAAGGTACTTCTGAAACATTTACCCCAGAATACATTCTACCCTATGTTGATGAATAGGTTTTACAAAACCCAAATTAGTCGTTTCTAAAGAATCATCCTAGTGATATTATCATTAGTGATGTAAATCAACCTGTAAGGACCAGAAGTTCCTTATGAAATGAAGTAGAGCATCTATCATTCCATTCCAAATTATAACTAAAAGGAACTGATGAAGATTTAGGTGATGATGATTGGATTAAATCCATGTAAGATGAACTATGTGAATTCGAAGAGAATAATGTCTGGACCTTGGTTAAAAGACCTAAGGAAACTATTTTTTATTGGAGTAAAATGGGTCTTCATAAATAAGTGTGATAAAAATGGAATCATAGTTAGAAATAACACTAGATTGGTTACCAAAGTCTGTAATCAACAAGAAGGAATAGACTATGACGAATCCTTTGCTCCAGTAGCTAGACATGAATCTATTCGGATTTTACTTTCCATTACAGCATTTTTCAATTTTAAACTACTTCAAATGGATGTGAAATGTGCTTTCCATAACAGTTTTGTTCAAGAGGATGTTTTTTTAACAACTTCCTGGTTTTGAAGATACAAAACATCTTGATCATGTTTTTAGACTTACCAATGCTTTGTATGGCCTTAATCATGACCCTCATGCTTTCATGATAGACTTATAATATTTTTTATTCAAAATAAATATGTTAAGGGAAAGGCAGATCCGAACCTTTTTATTAAAAAAGGTATGAAAAATGTTTTTATTGTTCAAATTTATGTTGACTACATTATATTTGGTTCAACTTAGCAATACTTATCGTATTTTGTTTTGCAGATATAGTGAAATATGATTTTGAAATGAGTATGATGGGTGAGTTAACATTTTTCCTTTGTTTTCAAATTTCATAAAAACAAGAAGGAATCTACATATTCCAACATAATTATATTAAATATCGTCGTAACAAGTATGGATATGAAAACACTATGAGTATAAGTACTCCCATCAGTACCTCAGACACACATGATCTTGACGAAGTTGGGAAACCAGTAGATCAAACATCTTTTAGAGGTATTATAGGAAGTATACATTACTAGACAGCTAGTCATCCAGACTTGATGATTTTAGTATGCTTATGTGGAAGATATCAATACAATCCTAAGGAATCTCATTTAAAATAAGTGAAAATAATTTTTCGCTACTTAAAGGGAACAATGGATTTATGACTATTTTACACTTATGGAAATGATTTTGTTTTAAAACATTTTTCAGATGCTAGCATTTTTTGATGTAGATTGGATAGAAAATGTGCATCCAGAACATTTATTTTCTTAGGGGATTCGTTATTTTCTTGTTCCTACATGAAGGATCACTCAGTAGCACTCTCCACTACTAAAGATAAATATCTAGCTGGTGGAAGTAGTTGTGCTCAAGAGTTGTGGATGCAACACACACTCACATACTATGGCTTGAGTTTTACTAGGAGTCAAATTTTGTGTGATAAGATGAGTTCCATTTCCGTTAGTAAAAACCATTCACATAACTCTCATGAAAAAAACTTAGAGAGTAGGAATAACATTCTTTGGGATCACACACAAAAAAGATATATCATTCTACAATTTATCATAACACAAGATCAACTTGCTGATATTTTTACAAAAGCATTACCCTATGATAGATTTGAATACATTTAATAGAAGATTGTAATGATAATTGTGATGTAATCTTCCTTCATTAACTTATTGTTGAATAATTCTCATTATAGTAATAAACTCCTTTTCATAAGGGGGGTACATCTGTTATTTATGTTTTTTATATATTTTCATAATGATGTTTTTCAAAAATTTTGTAATGCTAATTTTTGTAATGGGAATTTTCGTACTCATAATTTTCTCTATCGAATATTGGTATACAATGTTTTTGCAATAACTTTTTTTTATCTTAAGTCTTTCGTGGTATGTTTTTTCATAGTGGGTTTTTCATAGTCAAATTTTCTTCAAGTATAATATCACTTATTACAAATAAACTTCTTAGCCAATCCGAAAGGTTTGACTTCAATACATAAGCTTTCGTAATCATTTTTTTTGTCCCCTGGTACTTTCTTTTTCTTTTAAAATTTCTCAAATTCATTTCTTCCTAAATCCGAATGTTTTTCTTAATACCTCACAAGATCAGATTCAAGGTCTTCGTTGGGGGAATGTTTTCAACAGCAGATCAGATCAAAGTGTTTTTCAACAATCAGAATTTTTTTGAAAGTTGAATGGTCACCATCGTTGCCTATATTAAGGGGACCCCCAATACTATTCCACATCAATTTCCAAGCTCTCGCATCTAGAATCTCTATCTCATTTCTTAAATCCCATTCTGAATCACTTAGAATTCCTTGAATCTGATTGTCTATAGAAGCCACTTCTCATGAAATGTCTACCACGAAGCCAATCTCAAAATGGAAAGTATACATGGAAAGGTTGGTCCATCCGAGAGTTTTCAAGTATGATTCTATCATCTCTTAGAATATCACGTTAAATAGTTGGGAAGATGAATTCATATCTAAGACAGGTGTTCAAGACATGGTGTATCTGAAATTTCTCATAGTGTTCTATAAATCAGTTTTCTTTTTTGAGGAAGAGGGTAGAGAAAAATTTTCTGTTAATATTTATGAGGAAACCTAAAAACTTACTCACACCAAGGCTGAAAACATGGTGGGGATGGAATTTGAAGGAGAAGCTGAATTTTTCTCACACAAACTCCCGGATGCTCAAGTTAATTTTGTTGAGGTAATGGACTTACATTGTCATGGACTGACTGATTTCAAGACAGTCATAATTTCTCACCTATCTTATATCAATCAGGTGCTTTAGCTATGGGTAAAAGGTTTATTAGTACCCAGAAATGGTGTCAAAGATACCCTCAAAAAAAGTGATATATATTTCTTAGACATCCTGTTAAACCTAAGGAAAACCCATTTTATGAGGCATGTACTTGTTATAATCATGAACATCAAGGATGGAAATATTAGATCCCCAATTATAATGTTTCCTACCTTAATTTAATAAATGATAGTTTGGTGTCTCAAATCATTTAAGATTGCATGAAAATCCAAGTCTTTGAATTGGAAGGTTATGCTTGCTAGTAATGACACTCTGAAAAGAATGAATATGGCATATTCCAAGTAGAAAAAACTGTTTTATGATCTGCTAGAGGAAGAGGCAGAGGCCAGTATAAAAAATATTGAAAATGTTGAGCCATCTACGAAATCCATAAAGAAGTGAATGCTGAAGGAAGTGGAGGAGACAGAAAAAACTCATAATGCTAAGGAAGCTCATTCCACACCTACCAAACCGAAGAAATAGAAAGCGTATGCAGATGAGGTGGTTACAAAGTGGAGGGAATATAAGGAAAATAGGAAAGAACAGGAACCTCAGTTCAGATTAGACCCTATTGAATCCACGTATTTAAGAGAGAAGTCTGCTAAATACATTGAGAAGATATAAAAATAGAAAAAGATTATGAAGAAAATGTACGAGTCTGAAGTTGTACAATCTCTTTTGAAAGCCACAGAAGTAGCTTCCAAGAATATTCCAGTACATGAAAATTTCCTTGTCGATCCTTTACCTAAGACTCCAGGGAAGAATTTCATCACTCCAGAAAAATCTAAAGAGACAGAAGTTGTTGAAGAAGTAGAAGAAGAAGAGAAAGAGAATGAATTATCTGAAAGTGAGGAAGAATCTCGTGATGAGGGAACCATTTCGAAATTTGATAAGGTTAAAAAAGAGCATATGGACACCCCAAAAAAGATATAATAAGGAAAAAAGCAATTTGGAAGATCTTATTAAAGAAAGATTGTGGAAATTGATAAAGAACATTCACCTAGCAAGTTGTCAGATTCAGAGTCATCAGCACTGGGACACGATTTTGTTGTAGAATCTCTTAAGAAATTGGTGGACACAATTCTGATCTTTCCTATAATAGAATCTAGGAGCCAGATGCCTCAGTAGATCTTAAATCATAAGTAAGAATCCATATCCATGGTGATGGATAGTTCTGTGATGATTGAGGCAGATCAGAAAATTTCCTTATCAATTAAGAGGTCCACAAGAAAATCTTGCAGTAAAATGACTTTATGCTCAAAGAAAATCGATGAGAATTTGACAGATCATGATAACATTCAGAATGATGTAAAAGAAGCTTTTGATACCGAGGATTCCAAGATGAAGAATCTTCAAGAAAAGCTGAACCTTGAGAAAAATAATCAACAGGTGAAGGATCTGAATGGGAAGCTTAACTCTGTTTCTCAAAGCTAGAAATGGGAATGATATCTTCGAATTGAGATCTAAGAGAAGCTTATAAAGCAGGATAAAGTTCTTAAGGCTCCATTTGAGGCTCTGAAGGCTCTAGATGACAGGATTAAAGCCATAAAAATCATTCTATGGAGGACCAAATAGAGTTAAATAATCTAAAAATCCTATTGAAGAAGCTAATCCCCAAGGAAGAAGAAGACAAATATACCAATCCGAACTTTTTTTGTAATGACTTTCCTTGTAAAAATTTGTTCAATATTAATGAAAAAATTGGTTTCTTGTATTGTTTTTATGTCTTATTAATGTTTCAGGTAAATTATTGTTTTTCTATTCCCTGAAATTCATTTTTAAAATCACAAAGGTGGAAAAGAAAAAAAACTCAAAAGGGAGAAGGAAAAATCTTAAAGGGATAACAAAAATTTATAAGATAAGAAGAACTATCCTTATGTAAGAGGGAGTTCTCATAACTAATTGTTTATTCAAATGAAATCTCTCATTCTGGAAATCTTGAATACGATATGTAGAGTTTCAAATCCTAAGGGAGAGTTTGTCGTATTCACCATTGATCATACAAAAAGGGAGATAAGATTTAAATTCATGTCTAGAAATTTATTCTAAGTCATTACATTCTTTTTCATAAGAACTATTGTGCTTTCCAAAAATGGGGAGATTTTTGATTCAATAAGGATTACATTATGAATTTTCCATTCCTTTATATATGAGGGTGATTGTTATGTCATCAAGGTTTCCTTATGACTTTTCCATTCCTCTTGTTTTGGAAATCACAAATGCCTTTTCTTAAGGAAAATTTCATTTTACCCCTATTTTACTTCAATAAGGAAAATTTACATCCCAAAGTAAATTTACCCCTACCATGTTTTCATTGTTCATATCAATATTTTTTTATGTATAAAAATCAGATTCATATCTTAATCCTCAGAAATTTATAATACTTAGATATGAGGTATTCTATTTAACACTCCGAATTCTGGATATGAACTCTCATGTAGTTCCACTCTGAATTCATGATACGAACTCTCATGAAGTTCCTCTCCGAACTCTGGATACAAACTCTTATTATGTTCTTCCGAATTCTGGATACGATCTCTCATGACGCTCCACTCCGAATTCTAGATAAGAACTCTCATCATGTTCCTCTCTAAATTATGGATCCAACTCTCATGATGTTCCACTTCGAATTCTGGATACCAACTCTCATTAATTTCAACTTTGAATTATGGATACGATCTCTCATGAAGTTCCACTCCAAATTATGGATACGAAATCTCATAATGTTCTACTCCAAATTATGATTATGAACTTCTTTAAGTTCTGACTCCAGGAACTGTAAATTCAGACTCCAAACTCTGATGAGTTCAAGCTCCAAATTCTCATGAACATAGACTCTGAACATTGTATGTTCAGGATCTGAATGCTAGTGAAATCGAACTCCATATTTCCTTGAAATTCAAAATCTGGATTTCTATATAATTCAGGTTCTGAATTCCTACAAAATAGAGTCCGAATATTTTTATGTCTAGTGACCCTGAATTTTATTTTACTTCAATTACGAACATCAACCTTTTCCATTCCAAACTTTCATTTTCTACTCCATTCCTAATATTAGTTTAGTTATTCTTATACTTGTTCAATTATAAAACGATCTCGTGATTTTAGTAATTAAATAACATTTGTTTTAGTGACATGTGTACAGGTCCCTCTGAAATTCAAGGAAGAATTTGACCGTTGGAGGAGGGAGACAACTGTTAGAGCTTCACATATAAATAAGAGCTCTTTTGAAAGTCGACAACAACATTGACACAACTTTGAAATCTGTGCTTACATGATTTTGAAGTGATTTCTAGAGAGAGAGGATCTTATCAACTCTCAAGCTTCGTGCAAAAGGTTTGAACAACTTGTTCAAAATTCTCCTTGTGTATATTTACTTCTTGCGACTCTGATTGTTGCTCTGTACAATGGAGGGCTTCTGGGGATAAAAAAACATAGGTTCCAACACCTTGAAGTAGAGGGATTCTTTGCTGAGGAAGACATAGGTGTTTACTACCTAATTGTTGAGGGCTTCCAGGGATAGCAAGACAAAATATGATCTTCATATCAAGGGCTTACCCTAGTGTGGGTAAGACAGAATATTTTGAAAGTATAAATCAAGGGACCTTTATCCACGATTTTTGGATACCCTTCTATTTGGGTTAAAAGACATATTACTTGTTACTTGTTTTTGTTACAAGTTTTTCTGATACAGTTTGTATAGTTGAGGAAAGCATACTATCTTATACTATCTAATCCTTATACTCTGATATAGTTAGATTCTTTATGCTTTAAGGTAGAATCTTAATCATTGTAACATTAGTTAAGTTCTATTTTTAGAATCACTTTTTTGGAATCTTGAAAGTCTTTAGACCTCATAGAGGTATTTTTAATTATCATGTTTAACCGTGTTAAACATAACCATCCTAAAAAATTCCTAATGTAATTTTTAAAATGTACAAATCATCCCCCCCTTGTATCTGAGAATATCATTCTTATTTTGATCCTACGTTTTTTATTATAGAGTATATCATACTCAGCTACATACCATCATAACAAATCTCAAATGAGTAGCCCCAATGTGGGTGTTCAATAATCGTGGGTTTGGCGAGAAACTTCTTTAGATCATTAAATGACACCCATTCTGAATCTTAAAAAAATAATGACATATATTTTTAAATAAATAAATATTATTGTAATGTGCTCTACCAAAAATATCGAATGAAGCATTGATAATAAAAAACATGTCCAAGGATTGATCAATCACTAAACACACCTATAGGATATATAATGGATGAAATGATTTCTAAAATAGTTATATCAATATATATTGAATGTATATGCAAAACATGTACTATGAAAATTCAATTCTATACCATGAAATGAAATTTATCAAAGTCTTGAAAATTATATTTTTACAACCAGTGATGGAATACATTACCCAAACAGAAGAGACAATCACCAAATTAGGAACCATATATAATAAAATCATATATAATTACCTCCATGTACATCTCAATTAAATAATAAAATATAATTACCATAAATATTTGGAAGGTACCTGGTGTTTTATAATTCCCAAATGGCATCAATGTGTAATAAAATGCACCGAATGGGAAGTTGAATGTAATCATATCCAGGTCATCTTATATAATGGGTACCAGCAAATAGTCAGATAAAATATCCATGAACTATTAGTGTGTAACACCCTAATGATTGAAATTTTTTTCATTTTAGAATAAATTTTATTTCATTCTCTATAGTAATCAATAAATAACAACATGTTAATATTAAGCTACACACAATATTGATTATTCTTGCATTAATTACATGGGTTATTTTTACCATCATTGAATGGCACAAATATTATATTACTAAATATTTAAAAAGATTTGTATTTTTTATCAGTATAAACATTATTTTTTTATTTTAAAATTTGATATTATATTATGGTGTGTTTTTTGTTATTTTATGTTTCATTTTCTAATGAATATAGAAAATTACTAAATTTTAGTTAGAAACAACCTTTTTTCTAAACATTTATAATGGTTAAAATATATTTTAAAATTTTAATATCCTAATAGATCAATTTGGAATCAATTAATACAATTATATTCATTTGAATAATTTTTATATTTTATTTTGATATAAATACCTAATGCACATTTGAACATTTTCACGTTAAAAACCATCTTTCTTGTCACATATGTATAATTAAATATAAACATTATTTTCCACTTTTGTAAATTAAATTTGGAAAAAATTATATAAAAAGTTTTAATAGATATAGTATTTATATTCTTTAAATATAAAATTCATTTTTATCATAATTTATAGTTAATGAAATTAATATAAATTACTATGATTAAGGCGATGGTAAACTTAATAAGCGTCTACACCATTAACCTAAAGGAACAAAAAAACTAGTAAATTTTCTTAAAAATAATAGATTCCAATATTTAGAACATTTACCATACTATTTCTAATTTAATGAGATAATGGGGAAAATTTTCATGAATTTGGAACATATAATAAGTTACATATAGATACAGACAGAAAGGTAACTAGACATAACATTAACATTTATATAGCATTAGTGTGTGGAAGAAGCTACATAGTTTCAGTTATATGTTTTTTTATAAACCAAAAAATAAATTTTTTATCTTAAAAATTTAACTATAAATTTTATAGATGATAAAATAATATTAATTTCTTTACTAACTATGTCACCTAAATTATAAAGTTAATAAATAATTTTTCCAATTTTGATAAGAATTTTAAAAATAAATTTATTTTAATGAGTTACTAGGTTCCATTAATTTTTTTAATATATATATAATTTTACAAAGATTTTAAATTTATATATTTAAATTAAAATAATGTTTTAGATAATTTTTGTGCCCAAGTGATTGCGTTTTTTGACAATAACATGTCACTATGTGTCAACTAATGAAGTAGAGCTTGAAGACTAATTGTTGGAGATGCATCATTCCATCTGACGATTGTCGAACTGGTCTTTAAGTTCAAATAACTTGTATCAACTGGATACAATGTCACAACAATGTTAGAAGACCATGCATTGTTAAGACAATGCATGAGGAGATGAAGATGATCCATCCATACCTTCTAAGTGGATGATGTGGATTAATGATGTCCATGCACTATTACTTAGTGCATGTGAAATAGAAGAAGAACCAATTTGATCTTTGATTAGATCAACGAAGCACATGGAATAAATTATGTGATTAAGGAGCTCGGTTGAAGATGAAGACCCTTCGTGAATTCCAATCCTAAGTGGTGAATAAATGTTGAAGAGAAGAGGAAATGAAGTAGAAGAATGGATTAAGTGGCAAAAGGCATTTACACTTGGTTACTTTGTTTAAAGACAAAGTACTTAGTGTTCCTAGAAGCCAAAAATTAGCCACCAAGGGCCAGCCTTTAGGGTTCAACCCCAAGGCACATGTGGGACTCGAGGTCGCCACGCCCAAGGGGGATCCCATGGGGCCAGCCCGAGAGGCCGCGACCGTGTGTAAGCCAGGGCCATGCAGAGTGTCAAGCCTGCGCAACCGGGGCGCCAGAGTGTGTGCCCGTGTGTGCATAGTGGGCGCCAGTGGCACGCCCGAGTGGCAGGGGTGGGCGCAAGAGCGCGCCCGCAGAGAGAACTCGGTGCGGGGCGACACCGAGAGGGGAGAAGTTCAATTACGGTGAAGGGGGAGCGCGAGTTTGATATACCGCATGGAAACCAGCCGCCAATTCGATGTGGGACGCGCAAATTTCACCGAAAGCGAATCCTGACCGCTCGATCAATCGCGCTCCAGATCTCGACCGCACGATCGATCCCGTGCGAGATCTTCTGATCGCGGCCGTCCAATGATCTGATCCGATGGCTGCCACATTGTCTTCCTCGAGCTCAGCTGAGGCACCTCCCGCGAAGCCGCCGATGAACCTGAGGCTACCCGTGGCCGGATTTCGAGTTCCCGACCACCTCTAATGGAGCTAAGGCATCCATCTGGTTCATCTGGCCACACTGAACATGATCATGCCTAAAAATGGGTGTGCATGCAACGAGGGGAGCATTTTGAGTTCGGAAGAGGAAAAAGGAGCTGCCGAGGCCAAGTGGTTCGTGTTTTGCATGAAATAGAAGAGAAGAGGCCATGCATGCGTTCTAAATCGCATGCACGATTATGAAAGGAGAAGGAGAAGAAGTCTACGTTGAACTGAGAGAAAGAAACATGATTTTCGGATCGCGTTTAATGATTTTCAAAGACCCGAAAATATCGGTGGTTCATGATTTATCCCACACGGATGAACCGAGGCCCTCTGCCTATATAAAGAGAGGCCGAGACCTCTGGAATGCTGCTAGTCCTTTGAGAACTCGAGAGTCCCGTGATGCCATCCGAGCTACGTGAAGTACCTCTGCGCAGCCTCTTGCGCAACTGAGAATCCCGGAGCCACCCGAGGCCCCGAGGAAGTCCCCTGCGCGCTACCTCTTGCGCGACAGGAAGAAGAGCTCGGGCAGTGTACTTGCGCGCCCCGCACTTGGTTACACCTTACGTGCCCACGGGTGTCACGACCTGCGTGACAGAGGCCGTCGGCACATCTTGCGCAGCTATTGAAGAAGTGAGGCTGCACCCCTTGTGCGCCTCTTTTGGTGTTTGAGTTTGGGTGAAGCATATACCACACTTGGGCATGTGTGTGCAAGGTGGAAGACCCAAGTCTTAGCCTTGTGTGTGCACAAGTGAAGAAGACTAACCTTGAGAAGAAGAGGAGTACACACTTAAGTGTGTGAATGCGAAAGAACTGATCATTCTAAGTGATTGGTTTTTTGGTGAGCAAGACCAACGAGATCTTTTGAATACTGTTGAAGCTACTTGAAGTTTTGAACAACGCCTTTGAAGAAGTGAAGTGGAGCCATGATGAAGATGATGCTGTGGAGTTGGGGGGGGTTTAACCAACTTGTAATTGGGGGGTATAACCAATTACTGTGTAAACATCTTCTGGCTTAGTGAAGAATCCGTGTTGGGGGGTGTAACCAACACGGAAAGGAGTAGGTCTTTGTACCGAACCTTGTAAATCTATGTGTTCCGTGCTTTCCTTATCACTGCACCACTAAAAGAGTAGATCTAGGCCTTAACCAGCTGCAGAGGTTGAATTGATAATTCAAAGGGATCACTTCTTAAAAAGAAAAAGTTATCACTGATTCACCCCTCCCCTCTCAGTGATCACAACCGATCCAGGAATTTCAAGTGGTATCAGAGGGAGGTTTCCTCTGTTAGGATCTACTTCTGAGCAAATGGACAATCTAAATACTGTTAATAGTAGGGTTGTCCCTACATTCGATGGAAAGAATTATCACAGCTGGAAAAATCGGATGTTGCCCTACCTTCTATCTCACGGCCTTGATGTTAGAGATGCAGCCTTATTTGGATTCCCTCTTCTTGCTAATGAAGCTGCTATGACACTGGAAGAGAAAAGAAATATGGAAGTTGATGGTAAAGCTCAAAATTCCATTCTTATGTCACTCTCAGAAAAGGTAAACACAAAAGTCATGGGACTCAAGAATGCTAAAGAAATTTGGGACAAATTGTAAAGTAGTTATAAAGGCAACATGAAAGTCAAGGAAGCCAAATTAAAAATTTGGAGAAGCAAGTTTGAATATTTCATGATGGGAGAAGAAGAAAATATTGATGATTATTTCACAAGATTCAATGAAATTGTCAGTAACATTTGGGGCTTTGGAGAAAAGTTGGAGGACTCCACTATTGTTAAAAAACTAATGAGAAATTTTCCTGACAGGTTTGACCCCAAAGTCTCAGCATTAGAAGACAGAGATGATATCTCTCTTGATGAACTACACAACATTCTCATTGCATATGAAATGAGGAAGATCCCAGTATTCAAGAAGAAGATCAAGGATGAGATGGCTTTTGAGGCCATGAGACAACTCAAGATAAAAGATGACGAAGTCCTAGAATCAAGTGATGCTGACAATGAAGAAAAGGATGAAGATCTCAACACGATTATTTCTCTTTTTTCTAAAAGGTTTGAAAAAACTAAATTCAGGGGAAAAGGGAAATAACCATCGAGATGTTTCAATTGCAATAACATCGGACACTTTGCTGTTAACTGCCCTAAGAAAAGATCTAGTGCTCCAGATATTGAAGATGATAAGTCACAAAAGAAGAAATGGAGTAGATACCCAAGATAAGGAAACAGATCTGGTGCAAGAAAGAAAAGGATCGTTCCTGGTGAAAGAAGAAGATATGTAAGCAAAGAGGAAGAATCAGACTTCACTTCATCCAGTCAATCAGAAGAAGAAACTAATTTTATGGCTGATGTGGAAAAAGGGTTTGACACCTGCAGCAGTGAAGATGATGAAAGTGAACGAACAGAGCTCGAACACATAATAAAAGATGAACTAGTGGATTTCCTTGAACAGAACACTGAACTCAAGAAAGAGAAGATATTGTTACAAAAGGAAACCAAAAGGATAACTGAGGAGTTGGAAGAATGTATGAAGAAAGAGACAATGTACATTGATGAAATCAAGAGACACAAACTGAAGGTAGCTGATCTGGACAAGATAGCAAAAGATCTTGAGGAGAAACTTCACCTCAAAGAAGAAGAGCAATCAGTGACACATTCCAAGTGGATTGAAGCACATAATAGCTTGACAAAGTTGAGAGAAGACTTCATCAAGGCTGTTGAGGTCAAGGCAGAATCATCTCATGCTGGTGATCAGAGGCAAGTCAATTTACCACTAAGTAAATCTCTAAATAAATCTGTTATTTCTAACAATGCAGGTTCAAAGATAAAATTGTGACAAACATGGCATGAACAAACCTGTGTAAATTCATCTTCAATGGAAGAAAGGAAATCCTCAGGAAGGACTACTAAAATCATGGACAAAAAATTACAACATGACTCTTATCAACAAAGAAGGTCAAGGTTAAGAGGCTACTGCTGGTGTTGTGGTGTGTTTGGACATAAGGCCTATGCATGATGGTATAACATGTCTCTTCCAAGAATGAGGCATGAGTCAAGGGGGAGACATCCTGAAACCCAGAGTGTTTTGCAGAAAGCATCAAAACCTCCAATTCAGAACACATTTGACTGTCTGAGTGAAGCTTGTGGAAGATGTGACCAACAAAGTCATAGAGCTGATAAATGTATGACAACTCTTCCTGAACAAAAAGTCAAAGACATGAAAGGGAAAGGCATTCAATAAACCAATGATAAAATCACATGCTTTGCTGAAGTGGCTCTAAAATACAATAGTAAAACTAAGTCATGGATTCCTGATAGTGGATGCTCATCCCACATGACTGGTGATACAAAAATTCTAAGCAATATTGAATGTCATGAGGGAGGAACCGTGGTGTTTGGAAATGATCGCTCTCTAAAAATCAAGGGAGTTAGAAAGGCTATGATTGAAACAACAAATCTAAAATCCAATGATGTGTTGTTTGTTGAAGGATTAAAGCACAACCTACTAAGTGTAAGCTAATTATGTGATGATGGACATGAGGTGTTGTTCCAGAAGGATTCATGCATCATCAAGAGCTCAAAGGATGGAAAAATCATCACTCAAGGAAGAAGAACCACTGGAAACCTATTTCAAATTGGTGAGTCCATCAATTCTTGTTATCTTATTTCTAAAGATGAAAACAATCTTTGGCACAGAAGACTTGGCCATCTAGGTCAAAGAAGTATGAGTAAAATTTTGAAGTACAATATTGTACGAGATCTACACAAATTAAAGAGAGAAAGAGATGCAGTTTGTGACACATGTCAGAAGGGAAAACTGACCCATAGTTCACACAAAGGAGTAGATATCATGTCTACTGGGCCTCTTGAACTCATTCACACAGACATATGTGGACCGATGAGACAAAAGTCCACAAGAGGATATCTCTATTTTATAACCTTCATTGATGATTACACTCGGATGAACAACGTCATGTTCATGAAACACAAGTCAGAAGCAATCATGATGTTCAAAAACTTCAGGAGGCAGGATGAGAAAGAACTTGGAATCTATATCAAGAAAGTGAGATCAGATAATGGAAAAGAATACACTTGTGATAATTTTGAAAGCTATTTGGTCAAGCATGGAATCAAGCATCAATACAATACACTATATACTCCACAACAAAATGGAGTGGCTGAAAGGAATAATCAAAGCATAGTTGAAATGGGGAGGACTATGTTGGTTGAGCACAATATCTCTATGTTTTTCTGGAGAGAAGCAGTATGCATAGATATACACATACAAAATAGATGTATCCGAAGACCAGAAATACAAATGACAGCCTATGAAATGTGGTTTAATAGAAATCCAACTGTTAAGTACTTCAGAGTCTTTGGCAGTCCATGCATCATCAAGATTAAAAACATTAATCTGGGAAAGTTTGAGGAAAAAGTGGAAGAAGGAATCTTCATGGGCAACCTACCTGATGGAAAAGGCTACATATGTTGGAATAAGGGGTTGAACATAATGATTGACTGCAGTGATGTCAGAATAATTGAAAACAACACCAAACCATACACTGTGGATAATGATGACTCAATGAATGACACATCCTTGCAACAAAAGAATTAAGAATTAACTGAGCCAACACCAACTGCTGGTGAGATCAACTCTGAACACACCAGTGATGAAGAGGAAGGTAATGAAGATGGAAGAAAGAGATATAATAAATTGAAGAAACATGTCGACACAGAAAATGTCCTTGGTAACCCACAGTCCTCAATAAAAACTAGGAGAAGATTGAGATTGGAAGATCACACTACATTGGTTTCTCAAGTGGAACCTCACACAGTGGCTGAAGCAGTTGAACATGAGGAATGGATACAAGATATGCATGAGGAACTCAATCAAATAGAAAATAACTCCACTTGGGATCTTGTGCTAAGGCCCAAACATAAAAATGTAATTGGGACAAAGTGGGTATTCAGAATCAAACTCAATGAGAAAGGGAAAGTTTCAAGAAATAAGGCCATACATGTATGCAAAGGGTATTCACAAATGGAAGGAATCGACTTTGAAGAAACGTTTTCACCAGTTGCAAGACTGGAGACTATCATAATGTTCTTAGCAGTTGCAGCACACAAGCAGTACAAGGTTTATCAGATGGATGTGAAATCTGCATTCCTAAATGGAGATCTTGAAGAAGAAGTGTATATAGAACAACCAGAGGGATTTTTGCTAGACAATGATGGTAGCATGGTATGCAGGTTGAAGAAAGCATTGTATGGGTTAAAGCAGGCTCCCAGAGCCTGGTACTCCAAGTTGGATGGTTGTCTTAAGAGCATGAAGTTTGTCAAAGGAATAGTTGATATAAATCTCTATGTCAGAGAAATGGCCACTGGTACTCTCATAGTCATTATCTATGTGGATGATAATATTTTTGCTGGTGACAAGGAAGGACTATGTGAAGAATTTGCTGAGCAGATGAAGAGAACCTTTGAAATGTCCATGCTTGGTCAAATGACATATTTTCTAGGATTTCAGGTGGAACAAAGGAAAAACTCTATATTTCTTTCACAAGAAAAGTATGCAAGGGACTTAGTGAAAAGTTTCGGAATGGAGAATGAAAAGGAAATCTCAACACCCATTTCTGTTGGAACCAAACTATGCAAGGATGGAGAAGGCAACAATGTTGATCAGAAAGAGTTCAGGAGAATTATTGGAAGTCTCCTTTATCTCACGGCCTCAAGGCCTGATATAACATATACAGTGACTTTGTCTGCAAGATTTCAATGTGACCCAAAAGAATCTCACTTATCAGTAGCTAAAAGAATCTTGAGATATGTGAAAGGGACCCTCAACTATGGACTCTTATACAAACACAGTACAAACATAAAGTTGTTGGGATTCACTAATGCTGATTGGACTGGTGATTGCACTGATAGAAGATCCATATCTGGTGGAGCCTTCTTTCTGGGAGAAGGATGTGTTAGTTGGTATAGCAAGAAACAAAATTCTATAACATTGAGCACAACCGAAGCAGAGTATGTGGCAGCTACACATGCATGTACAGAAATGATTTGGATGCAGGTGCAGCTAGCATATTTGAGAATTAAAGCTGAAAACCCATTGAGGATATTATGTGATAATCAAAGTGCAATTGGCTTGTCTAAGAATCCTATACAACACTCCAGATCAAAGAATATTGATATAAAATACCATTTCATCAAAGAAAGGGTCACCAGTGGAGACATCAATCTCGACTACATTTCTACTCAAGATCAGGTGGCAGATATTTTCACCAAAGCTATGCCTGTAGAAAGATTTGTTGAGATAAGGCTGAAACTTCATGTTCAGCCTTCTCCTCTCACTTGAGGAAGAGAAAGGTCCCTCCTTATTCCCTAAATTTATATGTTTTTGTACTGACATGCAGGGAATTGAAGGAGATGAGTGCATCCCTTGAGGGGGAGCACTAGTTGCTGAGTCAAGCAGTTATGCATTTTGGGAATGACTTCCTATTCATCCCTTTGAATTTGTTGGCCAATAAGGGGGAGAAATAATCAGCACATACACATTGTGACATTCTTCAAAATGTGATTCAGTGTATTGACAACCAAATACAATGGGGGAGATTGTTGTGCCCAAGTGATTGCATTTGTTGTCAATAACATGTCACTATGTGTCAACTGATGAAGTAGAGCTTGAAGACTAATGGTTGGAGATGCATCATTACATCTGACGATTGTTGAACTGGTCTTTAAGTTCAAAGAACTTGTATCAACTGGATACAATGTCACAACAATGTTAGAATACCATGAATTGTTAAGACAATGAATGAGGAGATGAAGATGATCCATCCATACCTCCTAAGTGGATGATAGGGATTAATGAAGTCCATGCACTATTACTTAGTGCATGTGAAATAGAAGAAGAACCAATTTGATCTTTGATTAGATCAACGAAGCACATGGATGAAATTATGTGATTAAAGAGCTCAGTTGAAGATGAATACCCTTTGTGAATTCCATTCCTAATTGATGAATAAATGTTGAAGAGAAGAGGAAATGAAGTAGAAGAATGGCTTAAGTGGAAAAAGGCATTTACACTTGGTTACTTTGTTTAAAGAAAAATTACTTAGTGTTCCTTGAAGCAAAAAATTAGCCACCAAGGGCCAGCCTTTAGGGTTCATCCCCAAGGCACATGTGGGACTCGAGGTCGCCACGCCCAAGGGGGATCCCATGGGGCCAGCCCGAGAGGCCGCGGCCGTGTGTAAGCCGGGGCCACGCAGAGGGTCAAGCCTGCGCAGCCGGGGCGCCAGAGCGCATGCCCTTGTGTGCATAGTGGGCGCCAGTGGCGCGCCCGAGTGGCAGGGGTGGGCGCAAGAGCGCGCCCGTAGAGAGAAATCGGTTGGGGGCGGCACCGAGAGGGGAGAAGTTCAATTGCGGTGAAAGGGGGAGTGCGAGTTTGATAAACCGCGTGGAAACCGGCTGCCGATTCGATGTGGGACACACAAATTTCACCGGGAGTGAATCCTGGCCGCTCGATCGAACGCGCGCTAGATCTAGACCGCACGATCGATCCCGCGCGAGATCTTCTGATCGCGGCCGTCCAAAGATCTGATCTGACGGCTGCCACATCGTCTTCCTCGAGCTCAGCTGAGGCACCTCTCGCGAATCCGCCGATGAACCAGAGGCTACCCGTGGCCAGATTTCGAGTTCCCGACCACCTCTGAAGGAGCTAAGGCATCCATCCGGTTCGTCTGGCCACACTGAACATGATCATGCCTAAAAATGGGTGTGCATGCAACGAGGGGAGCATTTCGAGTTCGGCTGAGGCAAAAGGACGTGCTGAGGCCTAGTGGTTCGTGTTTTGCATGAAATAGAAGAGAAGAGACCATGCATGCGTTCGAAATCGCATGCACGATTAAGAAAGGAGAAGGCGAAGAAGTCCGCGTTGAACAGAGAGAAAGAAACGTGATTTTCGGATCGCGTTTAAAGATTTTCAAAGACCCGAAAATATCGGTGGTTCAAGATTTATCCCATGAGGATGAACCGAGGCCCTCTGCCTATATAAAGAGAGGCCGAGACCTTTGGAATGCTGCTGATCCATTGAGAACTCGAGAGTCCCGCGAAGCCATCCGAGCTACGTGAAGTACCTCTGCGCAGCCTCTTGCGCGACTGAAAATCTCGGAGCCACCCGAGGCCCCGAGGAAGTCCCATGCGTGCTACCTCTTGCGCAACAGGAATAAGAGATCTGGCAGTGTACTTGTGCGCCCCGTGCTTGGTTACACCCTGTGTGCCCATTGGTGTCACGCCCTGCGCGACAGAGGCCGTCTGCACACCTTGCGTGGCTATTGAAGAAGTGAGGCCGCACCCCTTGCGCGTCTCTTTTGGTGTTTGAGTTTGAGTGAAGCATATACCACACTTGGGTGTATGTGTGCAAGGAGGAAGACCCGAGGCTTAGCCTTGTGTGTGCACAAGTGAAGAAGACCAACCTTGAGAAGAAGAGGAGTACACACTTAAGTGTGTGAATGCAAAATAACTGATCATTCTAAGTGATTGGTTTTTTGGTGAGCAAGACCAACGAGATCTTTTGAAGACTGTTGAAGCTACTTGAAGTTTTGAACAACACCTTTGAAGAAGTGAAGTGGAGCCATGATGAAGATGATGCTGTGGAGTTGGGGGGTTTAACCAACTTGTAATTGGGGGGTATAACCAATTACTGTGTAAACATCTTTTGGCATAGTGAAGAATCCGTGTTGGGGGGTATAACCAACACGACAAGGAGTTGGTCTTTGTACCGAACCTTGTAAATCTCTGTGTTCTGTGGTTTCATTATCACTGCACCACTAAAAGAGTAGATCTATGCCTAAACCAGCTGCAGAGGTTGAATTGATAATTCAAAGGGAACAATTCTTAAAAAGAAAAAGTTATCACTGATTCACCCCTCCCCTCTCAGTGATCACAACCGATCCAGGAATTTCAATAATTTTATATTAGAAATAAATATATAATTCCCAAATTTACATTAATGTTTTTTTTTCATAAATAATATTTTCTTAAATGATTTAATATAAAAAAATTCTTATCTTCTCTGACATGAATTTTAATAGTTAATAAATATCTAATATGGTCCATTAATGAAAAAATATATTTTTTTTAGTTATCATGTTCACACATAGAGATTAAAATCATTGTATGCATTATCTAATTTAAAGTATTGTTTTTGTGCGTTATATGCAGTTGTTATAAAATTACTTTTAAAACACACATGTTATTTCAATTAAATAAATTAGATATAATACCTATAATTAGGTGGGATTATATTTTATAATAAATGTAAATTTAATTTAGTATTATATGTAAAATTACATAGGATAGAAAACATGTTACTTTAATAAAAATCAATATGAAAAAATGGGGAAGCATAGAAGTGAAAGAAAAAAAAATTAAAAACCTAATTAATTTTGTGTGTTTTAGGATTTTGTCAACTATAAAACCCCTATAATAAATTATTTTCCAATTTTTTGACTAAAATGATGTAATGGATACATCCCTAGAATATATACCTTTTGTTGATTACGAGAATGCCACTCCCCAATATTAAAAAAAGGAATTCACTATTCCCATTCCTCCACCTATCATTCTACTTGGGTAATAAAAAATCATTAATAATAGAATCAAAACATCAATACTCTAAAAATATATTTAAATACATGGAAAAAATTAAATCTAATAATCCATTTTTTTCCAACTTAAACGAGTTACCCAAATAACGATATCACTATTCAATGAGAATATATGTTTTTTTGATTCTCCATCCCTTAATTTATTATTATTATTTAATTATATATTAAAATAAGTATCCCAAATATGTTTAATAATTTTTATGTTTGGTCTTGTACATAATACAAAACACACATATATTAAATCTATTTAAAAATGGTGTTAATGTTTGGTGAACTACTACCTCATGAAATGATTCTATTTGTTTTTATTTTTCCACAATTCAGGGATGAGAATAACGATTAATTTTTTTCCATATGATATATATTATATATATTATATCATTATGTTTCAGGAATTTTTAAATCACACCGACCATTTTGCATTTCATTTGGGGTAAATATGATTACTTCGTTTGTGGATGTGTAAACTATTTCTTCCTCAAAGCGATATGATACATTCACACATTACATGGAATGAATTAAGGATGGTTTAAATTAAACATATGAGAAATAAATTAAATATATGTGATAATAATGAAATAATTACCATTATAGAAATATAACATATCATTTTATTTGTTTCTATTTTGTCATACTAAAAAGTGATAATTTCAATTGAATACGTGTGGACTACCAACTCCTTGATGCCATGAAATTATATTTTCATCACAAAAATTATATATAAGTATACATTTTTAAATAAAATTTTATAAATTATATAATTATAACTATATATATACTTCTTCTTACCATATTTATTAATGATCATCTAAAAAGTTGAACGTTACTCATACAAACGTATGAAAAACTGTCGTCATGATTGTGACATTAGTTATTCTTTCAGCAAAAAATTTCATGATTAGTTTTAAAAGTATTAGTGATGTATAAATAAGAAAATTATTTCATGATTAATTTCTATGAAAATATTATATAATGACACCTTTGACCATAGTATCCCTATAAAAGTCATTATTGACCCACAAACTGAATATGGACAAATCATCTGAAGTGAATCTAAATGATTAAGTATTAGTTTAAAATTTTATAAAACATTAAATAAATCAAATAATAAAATTGAAAAATGTTCTTAAGAAATTAAATTATTTAAATATGTTAATTATCCAATAAGAAAAATATATAGGAGAGAAGTCCGACTTAGGGTAAGGGATTTCATCTTAGTTTTATTTTATTGAGGCATATTGTATTATTATACTACAAATTAATTTCATTTGGTGTATATATTAACCATTGACACGTTATATCATTAGAATACTTATTATGATTATATTATATGTTCTATTTATGGTTATTACTTCATGGGGATTATTATTTACTTTTATTAAATTTGTATGGAAAACCTTGTAATTTTTAATGAATTTTTCCTTGAGAATGTGTTAATGATGTTTCAATGGTATTTCCATTCAACAACATAAAAACCCCTTGTTGTTACTTGGCCTCCAATATGGAATTTTTGATAAATAGGTATTATTTTTTCAATATAGGTATTTGATGATAATTTATATTTTTTATTAATTTACATTATTAGGTGAAATATGAGGAATGATTAGGTAAAGTACGACATCGGTGGGGTCGTGTTATAGCTACACTCGATTCATCAATAGACTTGTGGTTTCAAAACAAAAGTATAATAACCATCTGCGTTTGTTTTCAACAGTAATACACTGTTATAATATTATTTGGGGGCCTTTTTATTTAATCCCCTCAACGCATCGATAATTAGATGGGAAGAATCATTTGGAAAAATTAGAGGGGTTTATACCTGACATAATAAACCGTCTTGTTAATGGTACTAATGGTAAAGGTACCATGTTCTTATGAAACATGGTGTCCTTTATTTTGGAATTTATATTATAGAGAATAATTTTATTATTATTACATTACATGACATTTTTTCTTTTAAATTATCTATAGCTATATTTTTTTCCCATTTTATTGAACAAATGGAATGTGTTTTATATAAATTTCCTTGACTTATTTTTTATGAAATATCAATTTAATTAAATGGGGGTTTCCCATAATTTAAAATTACATATTTCATATTTTATTGATTAGTGATTAGATCTGTTGTTCACTTACCATCTATTAGTATTTCTACACAACCATATTTTCCTTCATTACCCATGATATGATCATGAATTCATAGATTGAGTTTCACGGTTGTTGTATATTTGTATTTGTAATGAATTATTTTATTTTTAAATTTTAAAATTGGATTAATGAATGTTATTTGATTTCACAATACTACTAAACTATTTTGTTCTTTTGGATTGCTTTCCTTGGAAACATGATATTGAAATAAAGTTATGCACCAATTTTGGGCATCAAGGGTCTAGGTGTTATAGTTGGTATCAATGAATGTTTAGTAGATACCTTGGAAACTATATTTAGGAAAACATAAATTAGGAAAAATAACCCTACTATATACATTGATGATATGTATATAAAAATAGCCCAATGAAACCATGTTTAGGTTTATGATTTTAGATACACATGTATTTTTTAATTTATATTATGTATTTCACTTGTTTTGAGACTATACATGATAATATATATTCATGTATAATTTTTCATATTTAAATTGGGTGTCACATAAGGAATGTGACCCTCAATAATTCACATGATCCAATGAGTAATAATGATCATTTCTTTTATGGTATTAATAAAATTTTAATGGGGAACTAGAATGCCAAGAATTATCTTCACATGAGGATATAATATCATGTACTAATGAGAAATATAAGTAATTATCTATTTATTATGGATTTGGAGGGAAGGATGAGAACAAGGGGATAATAGGGATAAATGGATTAATGGAAGAATATAATGTATTATTTTTGACATTTGATAATTTTGGAAAGAAACACTGTTAGCGCCAAAATGTTGAAAGAAAAGAATGAAGAGAAAGAGGCCCCATAACCAGCTTCGCTAAGCCCCTTCGTGGAGCCCCACCAAGCAACGCGGATGCCGTAAATCGAAGGAGGCAGAACCCTCTACGAATGCCCCTGATGTTCGTGATCCCGCAGCGAAGCAAAGGAGGCGGTACCCTCCATGAACGCCCCTGACGATCGCAAGCCCGCTGCGAAGCAAAGAAGGCCATACCCTCCACGAACGACCCTGACGTTCGCAAGCCCACCGCATAGCAAACGTGGCGGTACCCTCCATGAACGCCCCTGACATTCGTGACCCACCGCAATGTAACCCAATCCCTCTTCCTGACGCGTAAGCTCTGTATTGCAGCACCTCTTTCATATAAATACCAAGTTCCCCTGAGCCCTCAGGATTTACAATATGACCTTTCAACTTCTCAGCTCCCAAATCACGAAACACTATTTTCTCTGCGAATCATGATCTACGCGAGGTATCTTTGCCTCCCGTGAGGCCTCCACTTTTCCTCATTTTGATCCCCTCTTCCGAGAGGGATACCTTTTGCGAAGCCTAAAGTCCTTCGTAAAGGAAGGGGATCCCCAAGGGGACTCAGGTTGTCGCGGAGAATTTTTTCTTCTCGAAGCACCCCTCACATACATGTGATCCACATTGCAAGGCAGGATCACTGTACCTTGTGAAGCACCTTACGTCATGACACTTCGCTTCATGGGGCATCTGTGCCCTACGAGGCAGTGCTCCGTGAACACTGTTCCACTTCGTGAAGAACATCCCATGTGTATCTCCACCCCATGCTAATTTTAAGGCACCACATTTCACAAAGCACGCCCCTTCTCCAATTCCCTTCACCATGTAGAGCAACCGAGCTACATAAGGCCCCTGCCTATGGACTCGTCTGCATGGCAATTCCTTTTCCCGTGAGGCCCTCCAGGTTTTCACGATGTGACTTCAAAGTCCCTGGATGATACCTCCAGTGGTGTTGCATTGCCTAATGCTTATTATCATAGTCACACTAATGGATATTGCTTCTTCGCATTGTGATGATAACATGGACCCCTCGATGGTTCACTCTGTGACCCCACTTTAGTACGGAATAGATGGTAACATCCCTCCTAAAAGAAGAAGATGGTACTGGTAATGTAAGTCCTAGGGGTGCAGAGTCAACCCACCTCGTTCGATCTACATGACGTTAATCTACCAAGCACCCTCATCCATAACACATGACGTTAAATTGTGACATCACCCCGTGCCTCTAACGTGGTGTTTCCCCACCTTGTAACTTATCCATATCCCTTTGGTCTCCACATGAGATGATATCCTCCTTCTGGGAGTGGATTTTTTCCACATGGAAGGGCATCCACCTTGGAATAAGCCCCCTAGCCTTTCTTTCAGGGGGTAGCAACCATGAACCAACATACTTCCCCGGTGCCAAGGACCAACAGGGGAAATGGACACAGGGGTTCCCTCCCCCTCTCCCATTGTGTTTGGTCGCCATAGAGCCTCCAACATAGAGTATGTCAAAATCTCCACCTCTCGGGATGCTCCATGTGTATGCCCCACTTCGCTTCCCATGGATGCACCTTTCGTGACGTGATCGTCAGGTCTCTGCTGCCTCTTGTTTCTCACACAGAGCATGACTCACGTGGGCTTAATGTATGCACTAACCTTGACCCCTACCTATTCCATCCCGAACTACATGGACTTTGATCCATTCTATGTTATGGTACGTAGGACGCCTCCATGAGGTTCATGCCCAACAACCAGCCGTTCCATCCCCCTTTCACAGTGGTTCATCCCTCGTCCTCAGCACATGACATTACACTATACTTTCAAACTACATGGACTTTGATCCATGTCAAGGAATGGTACGTAGGAAGCCTCCATGAGGCTCAATCCCAACACCCATCGGACAAGGTCCATCCTCACGATTGTTCGCCAACATGCATCCATTATGAACTACATGGTATTTGATCCATGTCAAGGCATAGTACGTCGAAAGCCTCAATGAGGTTCAATCCCACGACCCACATGAACCAAGGTCCTTATCCATGTCGGTTCTCCGACATGCCCCCATCCTGAATGACATTAAACTGTATCATAATCCAGCGGTAAGCCGTTGTGATCCCACCATCCAATCACCTCTTTACGATGGTTCAACAACCCCTTTTCATCAGACCAGGGTCCATCTTCACGTCGGTTCACCGACACCCATCTCTCAAACTATGGGGACTTTAATCCATTCTAAGGTATGGTATGTAAGAAGACTCCACGTGGTTCAAGCACATCACCCATTGGGCCAAGTTCCTCATTTGTGTCGGTTCACCAGTATCCAAACCCAATCTTTGGGGTATTTGATCCATGATAAGTCATGGTACGTAGGAACCCTCATGAGGATCAAGCCCACCACCTGGTCGTTCCGATCTCTTTCACGTCAGCTCACCAATAACCAGGAAGCCTAGAGTTTAAGCCCCTAACACCCATTCTCGGACTACAGTGACTATGATCCATGCTAAGGCATGGTATGTAGGAAGTCTCTTTGAGGCTTAAGACCAAAACCATTGTCCCTCATGATTCTTACCCGGGCCACCACATACTGGTGAGATCATGCCACCTCATTCCCCTCTACAATACTCGGGAAGCCACCCATGTGATGGATCCAATATCGGTGTTCCATCAAGGGGTTTCATCAATCTGATCCACTCTAGATAGTGTTCTAATCAGCCCAATCAATCTCTACTGGACGTTAAACTTGCGACAGACACGCAAATCCCTAGCGTCCAGACACACCAGTGATGCCTCAACGTGACTAATCCCCCAACTGAAGGTTCCTGTACTGACCAGACCCCTTGGAATGTCCAGACAGAAGCTGTGTAATTAACAGGAATCCATGAAAGTATGGCGCTGGTAATAGTATCATGAATAATGTTTTAAATCTATAAGGGATTCCCGAACCAGGTGAAAATTTCGAGGTGGAATCCACAGAAGGAATAACCAACATCCCATCATCATGTTTCGATCAAGGAGCAGACGTCCCTGGATAAGATGCGAATTATGCCCGCCTTTGGAAAGAAGGAATGTGGGGTAACAAAATCCGCGCCTTTCACACTCAAGCAGACGGACGTACGCGCCCTAGCGAAAGCATCGAAAGTAGAAATGGGGAACCCAACGTGAAGATATTCTCCTCAATGTGGAGAATAGTAGCTCTCAAGACATCAGTAGAGTGATGTGCCACCAGATTCAGATATCTGGCGCTGGGTCCCGCCAAGAAAATAGTGGGCCTGGAATGATACTCACCAGAAGTTGGGGCAGTCAAAATGTAGCGTATCTCGGACTACGGCATTGTCAGCATGGATACCTCTTACCGACCATGGAAGATGGAATGCCGCTGGGGCATTGGGTGTCTATATCTTTTTCTGTCAGTACTAATGAGCTGAGATACCTGCCTTTAGGAACCTAGTTAATACATCCAAAACCCGATCACCTCCTGCCTACCGATGAAGGGGTAGTGGTAATCTTAACACGGCTACGCTGTGCGGTTCTGTCTCTTCTACGACAACCTCGACTGTCGTGACTACTGGGCACCCACGCTCCCTCTCCCCATCAGAGATTATCCAACAGAGGTTAATCAATTACCTTGTACATATGTACGAGGAGGAGGGGGTCATACCTAATAGGGACATGTCCCACCTTGATTTAGTGGCATCTATGCCTCGACGTCAACGCCGCCCCCTAGGGCCGCGCAGGGAGTCGCTGCTCCCCACTCCAACCATGAATTGTTTCGGGGGCCTATCCTTGGAATTCCTCAATGACTCCATGCCCTTCGATGATGAGGTCGGGGATGTTCGGGCCCGCTGGGCTAGAGTTCCATATAAGGGGATCCCCGTGAGGGCCCCCACCAGGCCACGCCAGCGCCACCACCCGTTTCCCCGTGCTGAAGAGCAGGTGGACTACCTACCTGCACCACTGGTACCAGCCCGACTAAACCAATGCCAGCATCGGGTACAGGTCGAGGAGGATGCCCACCAAGGGACGTCAACGTGAGTGACTACTATGGCCTGAGCCACCACTTACATGCATCATAAAACACCTATATACGCCAAGTTGGGGCAGCTATATTCCCGACCCAGATCGAGGCCCCAACCACCCCATGGGTTGGTTGGGTCGACTCTCCGAGTTGCAGGCATAGGCAGTGGGCACCGTGGACTGACCTGTAATAATGCCACACACTACTGCGGCCCTCCCCAAGCAACCAACCTTGAGGATGCGGGTCTTTCCCACTCCCAATCCAAGCTCGAAGGTATGCCATGTGCCATATATGACCCGAATGAGGTCCATCCCCATGGTCACAACACCTAATATGGGAGCCACTCCCATGCTCATTACATTGGGTACGGAGCCGTCCCTCTTACCACAGATCGCCGGGGTGGTGGTGTTTCACATCCATTCACTCTCTGATGTGAGGACCCTCCTCGCATCCTTGTTGTAGCCGATGAAGGTCATATTCGTCGTATCAACCAGAGGGGTGGAGATCAACTTCACATAACTAGTGCCCAACACAGAGGCCCTAACTATGTTTGGTCCGATCAGTATGGGTACCCGCCTTGCACTAACATCACCAAGGGAACCAGGCTTGGAGGTCCTACTTGTGCTCCCGTCAGTTACAGTGGGGGTCCCATCCATCCAGCATTTAGCACGGAGTTCCTCCCTATGTCCCCTTTGACATCTACCCCGGTGCCCCTCACACCCCGGCCCACTTAGGCAAAAGTACTCCATGCCCTAACACTAGTACGGCTGAAGGAATTCCTCATGCCGGGAATTTTCCCTTCCCCAAATATACATCCTGGGGCAGGAAGGCGGGTCGTCGCAACCACAAGAAAAATACCAAAAATCTTCATACTCAGATCAAACCAGTCTGTTTCTTGGATTCCGATTCAGAGTACGACTCAACAGTGAATCCCTCCCCTCATACCTATGTGTCACGGACTAGTGTAGGAACAAGGCGTATCAGCCTCATCCATCCAGAGTGTGACGTCCACTTGATTCCCACCTCTCTTCGCAGTTACATCCAGGAGGAGAAAATTTTTGGAGTCCCACATGTTTCGATCAGGTAGTCACCACCATCATCACTAGGGGATCCCTCTACCTCAACCATAGATCATGGAGAACTATATTGGAGACTGATGGTGGTTGAGGAAAGTGTGACCCATCGTTGGTAACCATGATCCCGGAACCAGAAGAAGTGGCTGTCAGCCCATCGTATTGTGATTTTTTTGTTAGATCACAACCCTCCTTGGTGGATGTCCCAGAATTCAGTGGCCAGTCGGCTCATTCTTCATACTCTCCGCCACCCAGTTTATTGTCTCGACAGTCCACCTCAGTAACGCTACCGGTTACTCAGCCGCCTCCGGTTGACGAGATGGGGAAATACGGAGCCAGATCCTGAATCTGATCCTAGGAGCTTCTGGAACATTCTTATGGAAGATCACTTCCCGGAGAAGTTATGGTCGTCAGTAGCATCAAACTTATATGCACTGGAATCCCTCACCCCAGGGGAAGTCAACTACATCCACCAAACCCTATGGGAGACACACATCAGTCTTTGTTATCATCGGGTGGTGTACCCTAGGAGCCAAGTGCACTTCAAGGAAATCGGAGAGCAATATAGTATGGTCGATTTGGCTGTACTCCTTGTGGACCAGTGCCCTGATTCACTAGGATTCTAGAGGACCCTCCAACAAAAATGCGTTCAGAGTTTCAGAGTACTACGCAAAATCATCAAGGAGGATACCCCCCATGTGCAAGTCTGTGGATGGGGGAAGGACGATGCCCTCCACAGCAGCCCCATTAGATGGCAGCCCAACTCGATATGTGATATTAAAGACATGCCTCCGGGAAGGGTCACTGTCTATATGGACGATGTCCTAGACAAAGAGGTTGACCTAGAATTTCTTCATGGAGACATACCCCGTGAAGATGTTCCACCATTATTGGACCCATCAGGGAGGATTACTCGCCAGTAGAGGAAACTCCTAGGTCTCCCTGTGCCCACCGAGTCGATGGTGCTCAGTCGGAATGCTGGTAAGGGAAAAGAGCATGTTGGAGCTGTCAAGCACTCCAACCCATATTCCTCAGTGTAGAAGACGGAGGAAGATCCTGAGAACGTGGTGTTGCGCCATAAAAGTGTTGAGCTAAAGAGGATGTTCTACGATCTTTTGGACGGATGCACTATAGAGCGATGACCCGACTATGGAAATCATATCTCGGGGTAGTATGGGAAGGATCAACTCAACCCCCCCCCCCCACCCCGACGAGATGCCTTCCGAAAACCTTAATCATACCCCTCCTGTGGACAAGGCTGAAGCTGGAACTCACATCAAGAGGTCGTGATACACCTCACCAAGCCCTCCCGAATGGTGAGACAATCCAAGGAATCCATCTCGGGTTCCCCCAACTGCCCTGCAGGCCATTCCACCAATAACTTCATGAGCCACTGAACCCGTCTACCATGTCGAAGAGCCTGGTAATGCCCTCGTGGATAGGGATCCTCGTCCAGATAGAGACCCCCACCCGGATGATCCAATGGTGTCACTCATCTCACACCTCAAGGAATTAGAAACACGGCTGGTGGGAGTCCCATCAGATGGAAAGTCATACTCAGCGTGGTTGGATGATATCCGCACACCCCCAGGTTTCGGAAATCCCACTTTCTCACCCTTTAACAAGACAAGGGACCTGCCGCAACACCTGGACCACTATTCCTCAAGGTGTGTCCCCATGTTGGGGACTCCAGCACAGTAGGAAGCCGCCAAACAGCGATGTTTTGTGCATACATTTGAAGGCCCTACGTTTTTCTGGTACAACCAGCTCCCCATTAGATCAGTGGCCGGCTGGAATGATCTTCGCCGAAAATTCCTATACCAATTTAGCACCACCACGTGAAAGACCAGCATCACAGACCTATTCGGATGAAACCAAAGGCCCAATGAGCGAGTCACGGACTTCATCGCCCTATGGTTGTGGCTCACATAATCGCTTGACATGCCATTGACTCAAGAGAAATTAATGACGATGTGCATGGGGAATGTCAAAACAGAACTGGTTCCATCCCTAATCACTCAGAACTACCCTGGAGGGTTCAAAGACTTCTCAAATAATGCCAAGCGCCTCAAGGAAGCTCTGCAACAAGCTAGTCATGTGCGTCTACTACCACTAGTGATCCCAACAAGGTGGGCTACTAGAGTCGATCCCACCACAGTGGCCCAAGTAGAATCCCCCAAGCAGCTAGAATTTAGACCAATAGCACTAGCTCCATAACCCTGTAGAGGCCCTCCTCCTTAGGCACATCCACTTTCCCTATGTTGACCGCCTCAGAATCAGTATGTTCCCCCACACAACGCGCCACCACCGCCTAGTCGAGATAATCAGGCTCTGCCTCCTTGTCAGGCTCCTCCGGCACCTCGTCAGGGCTAGGATCCTAGAGCCCCTTATCTAGATAAAAGACACCTGATATAATCATTCAGTGAGGATCAGGTCCCTGGTTACTTCCCTTGACCCCTAGAGTAGGGGATTGTTCACTTACCTTAGTGCAGAAGGCCGGTAGAGGCGAATCTCAACGATCGACCCAACTACTACCCCTATCATCAGACTATGGGGAAAACCCTTATGTAGTTCTATGTGTTTAAATACTTGCTCCATGAACAGTTCGACAACAACATATTCAGGCCGGTGCTGCCCCCAGCACAAGTGGCAACTATCTTTGTGAGGTCAAGAAGTTGTAGCGATGATGAAGGTGAGTGGTAGTAGGTTCCCAACCGCAGATCCTAGAAGTACGATGACTAGATGGCTCATAAAACAGTCGTCTGTGGCCATGGTATTATTCGGTCATGCCTGAATCAGCCAAAGCCTCAAAATCTTCAACTATGGCATCTCTGTCATCATCTATGTCGGCCTCTTCCCAGAAGAGAAAGCATCGGCGGTACAAGAAGAAGCAGCGCGCTCCACCTATGTTGTCGTCATCCCGCACTCTCAGTGACTTCATGCCCCTTGAGAAGGGGATCCCTCCCAGAATCCGCCCTGTGGTGGATGATTATTCAAGTGACAATCAATGGTACGCTTCAGTTAATACCGTGGAATTGGTAAATCCATATATGACTCCCGACGAGGGGGAACGCAAGGTGAACCTCCCCAACGTCCCCAACTGACATCATCTTCGGTGGAACCGTGACCATATGGGTCATCAAGGCCTATCTGCTATCACTTTCAAATAGGATTTTCATGCCACGGAGACCAGATAGCAGGCCCAGTGCAGAGCTCTACATGCGCAACCTCATCATCTGGTGTCCTCAGATCAACCTCCACCACCATTTGTGCTACCAGATCAGCCAGAGTTGCCTCGCTCGTACCGTGGCTAGTCCCTCCCTTCTACATGCCAATCATAGTTTTCCATTCCTCTTCTGGCAGCAACTCTTCAGGCCTCAACTAGGGATAAACAGGACGTACCTAGCAATAGCCAGCTGCTGGTCCAGCCGGCAGGGCCCGCCATGGCCTCAATTGTAGAGAAACCTCTTATAATTAGAAGCTGGCTCTTGGTTCAGAAGTATGATGTCCTCAAGAACCTTGTCGGAGTTCCAGCGAGGCTTTTTATTCTTGAGGCTCTTCCCCTATCATCATACATGTGTGAGGTGCTTTCTGAGGCCCTATGAAGCCCCCTCCAGTGTGAGACGGAGGATGAAGCTGAAGAATCCTTCCACATTGTGGAAATTGAGAATGCCGAATTCTAGGAATTTATCATATTCTCTGGTGAAGACAAAGACCCTTCCATACAGAGCCACATTCATCCACATTACGTCACTTTACAATTCCATGGTGTGGATGTCTACTTCTGTCATGTTGACACGAACTATAGGATAAACCTAATCCCGATTCGGATACTACGGAATATGGGGTTGTCGACAGATGATTTAACTCTCTCCGACCTAAGAATCCAGGGGTACGACAGGTCCGAGAAGACCCCAGTCATCAAGCTCCATTTGATGACTCAGTTCGGTGGCCTAGTTTCTAGTATCGAATTCATGGTTGTCTCCCAGGACACCACGTACAACACATTGATGGGAAATCCATGGATCTACTAGCATGCATCAGTCCCTGAATTGTATCACCAATGCATAAAATACTCCCTCAATGGACGAGTAGGCATGCACCCAGGAGATACATCTCCTTTAAACTCTTATGATGCTCATTGTTTAGATGCTAACTATTACAAGTGTAAGGATAAGCAGATTCTGGCAAGTGAGGTTGAACCCGCCCCGGACATAAGTGATCCCTGGGCATGTCTGGATGAATGCTATATCTTCCCAATCCATCTAATGGAGGCCAAGACGCCCCGAAATGGGGCAGTGTTTTGTTTTTTCAGGTACAAGAGGAAGGCATATTCTCAAGTCTAAGCGACGATGGGAAATCACCTCATTCTCCTACACCAACCAGGTTTGAGTGATCCCAGAACCTCCTACCACTGTACGGTATTGGGATGTCCACCCCATGGCAACGAAAATACGTCATATGTGTCGATTTCACCGGGCTAGTATTAATTGTCTAATGACGACATGCCACTATTGCTTGGACATCATCATGCGTGTCCCACTAGGCTGAAGACTAGATGAGATTGGATCAACTGCCTTCATCACCATGGTCTCAGTGGCACATGAGACTCTTGATGTGTTGACCACTACTGCTCAAGCCAGCACCAGCCTCACATTAGAGTTTGGTGGCTCGGAAGTGACTCCCCCTGAATGAAGATCTCTACAAAAGTTGAGAAGAGGATATAAAGGATGCTCCTCCTGCCTTTGAATAAGGCGTATCTACCATAATCGATGAACTAGTACAGTTGAACCTTGGTAGCGAGGCAGACCAAAGGCCCACGTTGATTAGTGCGACCATGTCCCTCATTGAGCAGCAGTGGTACATGAACTTCCATAGGCAACACCGTGACGTGTTCACATGGAGTTACGCTGAGATGCCTAGACTAGATCCCCAGGTTGACGTCCACCACCTCGGTCACCCGAAAAACCATCGTGGGTTCAAGAAGCCTCCAAGAATGATGCACCCTTCTCACGGTTCCATGGTTGATGTAGAATTTGACAAGATCATCAAAGCCAACTTCTTCAGAGAAGTCCAGTAAACCATGTGGCTAGCCAACATTGTGGCAGTCAAGAAGAAGAATGGAAAGATCAGAGTCTGTATCGACTTCCACGATCTCAACTGCCAATGTCCGAAGGATGATTTTCCCCTCCTAGTGAAAGGATGGTTGATTTATGCTACAGCCGGGTTCTAATTCCTCTCCTTCATGGATGGGTACTATGGATAAAACCTGATCTAAATGGCCCCTGAAGATGAGGAGTACACTGCTTTCAAGGACCCCCAATGTACTTTCTGTTACCAGGTTATGCCCTTCGGTTTGAAAAAAGAAGTCACCACCTATCAGCGGGCCATGCATCTCATATTCAAGCTGATCCTTAGATCGTTGGTGGAATGATATGTAGACGATCTGGTGGTGAAATCTCTCCAGCAACAGGACCATCTCAAGGACCTTGATAAAGTGTCCAATTTCCTCTGTTCCTGCCACCTAATGATGAACCCGTTGAAGTGTGCCTTCGGGGTCACATCTGAGAAGTATCATGGATTTTTTTTAGGTAATGGGGCATCGAGATTGACCCCGAGAAGATCGAGGCCATCATCCAGATTCCTCCCCTGAGAAATATTCGAGAGATTCGAGGTTTTCAAGGCTACTTATCCTACATATGCCAATTCATCTCGAACTTCTCTATAATGTGAAATCCCTTTTCCCGGATCATGAAGAAGGGAACCGCCTATGAATTGGATGAAGATTGTCAAACCACATTCGAGGAAGTCATGACGTTTCTGCTCCAGCCTCTGGTACTAATGGCACCCATCTCCAGGAAGCCGTTGATTCTCTATGTCGCAACCTTGGATCGGTCTTTCAGTGCACTTCTTGCCCAGAAGAATAATGAGGGGACCGAGAATAGCTTCCACTATCTCAGTCGCATGCTACTCAACACGGAGACTAGATACTCCACTATCGAGAAGAGATGCCTTGCACTTGTATTTTCAGTACAGAATTTGCGACATAAACTGCAGCACCAAGAGGTGCAGTTGGCCTCTAATGTAGACCCACTGAAGCACATCCTGAACCTCCCCATATTGACTGGCCGACTAGCGCAGTGGGCGGTAATTCTCCAGAATTTTGACATCAGTTTCGTGCCTTATAAGGTTGTCAAGGGCTAGGTGTTGGAAGACATCCTAGCTTCCCATCAAACCTCCTTGGATAAGTCCATGGACCTAGATTTTCCTGACGAGGCAATCCTCTCAATCGATCATGTCATCCCGTTTTGGAAAATGCACATCGACGGTGCCTCCCGAAGTCCCACCAGAAGAAGGATCAATGATCCTAATCTCAACAGATTTGGGACTGGGTATCATCTTCATCACCCCATTTCAATCCATTCTTACGTACTCATTCCTTTTGTCAGAAGGATCCACCAACAATGAGGTAAAGTATCAGGCTCTCATCACTGGCCTCCAGATGTCCCTTGATATCGATGTGCCCCATTTTCACATGAAAGGGGATTCTGAACTAGTCATCAAGAAAGTAAATGGAGACTATGTTGTCAAGAAGCCAGAGCTCATGCCATTGTTAGAGTGCAGCCTCCATCTAATGGCCCACTTCCCTTCTCGACCAGATATTACCCATGTCCCTTGGTCACAGAATGGTTGAGTGGACGCTTCTGCCAGCTTAGCTACATTACTTGCAGAACCCAAGCGAGATGATCTTATTATACATGTAGCACACCAGAGAGTCATTGCTCCCGTAACCCAAGAGGAAGATGAAGACCCACGAATAATCCATCTTTCCACTGGATCCTCCACGGCATGAGTCCCAGGTTATTGTGATGCAGTGGTTGAAACGACTCCCGAATGGAGAGAAACGATTTTTCGAGTATCTCCATAATGGTTGCCTCCTATCATATCGGGCCGAGCGCGAGCAAATCTGATGCCGCACAAAACAATTGACCCTCTAGAGTGGTCTAATCTTTGAGAAAATCCTCTACAAGCACAGTTTTTATGGTGTTCTCCTTCGTTGCATTCAAGGAGTCATGATTTCTTAGGTCATGCAAGAGGTTCATGCAAGTTATTGCAGTGACCACCAAGCTAGGCCAAAGATGTCCCATAAGATTTGTAGACTGGGGTACCTCTGGCCCTCTATGATCCATGATTGTGTTGAGTTTTTCATGATATGTCACGCATGATAAGTGCATGACAATTTCTTATATCGACAGCTGAAATCGCTCCACTCCACCATGTAATATATGCTATTTGAGGTGTGGGGACTCATTTTCATGGGACCCCATCCACCGGAGAGAGCTCACCAGTGCAGGTTTACCCTGACCACCATGGATTTCTTCTCCAAATGGGCAATGAATTCCCACTCAAGGGAGTCAAGGCTCGAGCCATTGTCAATTTTGTGAGCTCCAACATCATATATGGATTTGGAGTCCGTCACGCTTTCCTCACCGATAATGGCCCCAACATCCGAGCAGTTGAGCTGAGGAAATTGTATGCCAAGTACAACATTTTATCGAACCATATGGCCTGTTATCACATGCAGGCAAATGGGTAGATTAAGGCATTCAACAAAACCCTATCTAAGATTTTGCAGAAAATGGTTTGTAGAACAAGAAGAGTTAGCCGAGCAAGCTCCCCAATGCCCTCTGGGCTTATCAGATGATGACTCACAATTCCACCCTGCTGACACCATACACCCTGGTGTATAGGGATGAGGCCATCCTGCCCATCGTGATCCAGCTTCCATCGTTGTGCACTGCAGTCTATGACCAACAGGTGCCATATACGGTTGCCGAAATCCATCTTGCTGAATTAGAAGCACTAGATGAGAGTAGGCTATGTGCCCTGCACAATCTGGAAAGGCATCAAGATAAGATATCTAGAGACTTCAACAAGAAGGTTCGCCTCCGCTCCTTCCAGTAAGGAGACCTGGTATTGGCCCTCCATGTGCCAATGATCCATGGCAGGAAACCTCCCAAGTTGGAGGCCAAATGGGAATGACCTTACATAATTCATAGGGTTTTCCCCAATGGAGAATACTCCTTGGTGACCATTGATGGTGAGCACATAACTCCTCCCACCAATGCTAAGTTCCTCAAGAAACACTTTTCCTGAACACCTTGGTCCGGCATGACCATATACTGTACGGTTCTGCATGACCTTAAACTGAACAGTCATGCATGACGTTAAACTGCGCATCATCCTATATGACAATAAACTGAATTTTTAGAACTAAGTTTGGCTTGATTCCCATCTTAATGGGATCCGTAGGAACACTCAGATGCTTCATTTTGAGCCCAGACCCAATCACTTCTCTTTTACTATCCCCCCTAGGTATAGTTTTATCGGAGTATCCTCGCATGGTATGATGAAGGCTTCTTTAGACTGACTCATACATGGATTATAAAAGACGCACATTGTGCCCACTCATGTTCCTCTATCCTCCCACATCTTCGCCACAAAACATTAAACTACATGGCCTTCGTGAACAACGTGTGTCTTGATTCCCATCCTTATGGGATACGTAGGAACGCCCAGACATTTCATCTGTTGGACCAGCCCAAATGCTAGAATCTTCCCTCGAGTTATGATGTATGGAGAGGGTACACTTTTTCCCCAATTCATGTTGAGATATCCTCAATCAGGCTGTACATTCCTCTCCCTAGAGACATTCGCCTCTTTGAGAGATGGGTACAGATATACTTCACCCGCTCCTTGACTGGGATTCGGTCAACTTCCCCATCCGGAAGGGCCCCTGAATGGTATGAATGCTAGGCCTAATGTCTCTCTCTTACCATGTATGGCCAATGCCCTTAAGGATGTCAACCAAAAAATTGATACAAATCCCACGTTTCGAATATGTTCAGTGGTCGATGATCATTTGTTGCTCATGACGCTATGTTTTGAAAATGGTCAAAAGCTATTCTAGATCGTTAGGTCCGCACCAAGATGTCCCAAACATCGAGTGTAGTGGCTCATTCTGCCCCATTGTATCTCCAAGAAACAAACTTCCTCCGGGTGATGCCAACCCTCAGGCCCCTTGGCCTTTTTGGGCACCCGGCCAAGGTTCTCTCTTATTGGATTGTACAATATGGGCTGGGATTATGTCCACCTTCACATCAGAATGCTCATTGTGTCGTATGCATACCTGTATGAGATACCTTACACATAACCTCTTCCTCACTAAAAGACGTTAAACAGCGAGCCGGTCAGGCCTTCCTGAACGAGGCCCAGCCTTAGGCCCCTTCTCCTTTTTGGGCCCTTTCCCCAACTCACTCATAGGATCTTGCAGTGTGGTATGGGATTATTTCCTCCTTCACTTCAGGTAATTTACCATGCCTTACACATCCTTTTATTGGGGTATCCTACTCCCCTCATCATCCTCACTGAAAGACGCTAAACATTGTGCCGACCATGTCTTCCTGACTGAGGCCCAGCCTCAGGCCCCCGACCTATGTTCTATCTCATTGGATTGTGCGGTGTGGTGAGGGATTATGTCCTCATTTACGTCGGGTTACTTTCCATGTCGTACACTTCATCATTAGGGTATCCAACCCTCCTGGTATCTTCGAGAAATATGTATGGATTGATTCCCATATATATGTGATACGTAGGACAACCCGCATGTCTAGACATAGGGTCCATCCCCATCTCCTGGAAATCTCTAATTCACCTTGGCCCCTTGGCCTACCCTATCGTTCCTGGACACCTTCGTCAACCCTCTTCGGTGGTTCACGATTGTGCTTAAGGTTACTTTGGATTAGTACTTGGAATGTCAGACTCTGCTCAGACATGATTCCACCCACTTTTCAGGCTTTCTGTTTCTCTTCATTAGGGCTTCCATCACCATTCACACCTAAAGGGTCCCCCCAATGGAATGGATGCTAGGCCTAAGGTATCTCCTACCATTACGGTTCAACACCCATGAAGGTCATAGAAAAAAATTCGATACAAATCCCTACTTTCGAATGTGGTCAGTAGTCGATTCTCATTATTTGTCCCATTTTATGCTAACATGATATGTATACTGCGTTTCCACCATGGTCAACTGCTATCCTCCATCACCATGCCAACCCCATTAGGCCCAAAATCTTGTTTACATGATTCAAATCCTTCTCCACCTTGTCATGTCCAATGTAGAACTTCGAAACACATGGTGATATTCCTCAGTGCACATCTGTTCATTTAGAGGACCATAGTTGTGATAGGGGTTCCACACTGATTGCCCATTGGTGTGTGTTCCATGTGTTGCATTAGACATCTTCCTCCTTTATTTCTCACACCAAGTTTGACTCACGTGGGCTTAGGGATCGGGTTGAGTACTTCTTTTACATGGAAGGTTTACACCCCTCATGTTGTCCGAGCTCTAAGACCGTAAAATATGACCACCTCATAACTACATTTGGCATGATTCACATCCTCATGGGATAAGTAGAAAAGCTCATACCTCTTGTCTTTGGCTCCAGCCTGAGTTTTTCTATTTTTTCTTATATTTCCCGCCTTCTGGGCTTTGACTACAGGACGGTGTGGCATGGTACTAGATTATGTCCTTATTCACGTCAGGTTTACAATAGCTGAACCACGCAAACCCCATTCTAAAAATTAGCCCTCATGTTTCCTCTCACACATGACATTAAAAGGAATCCTACTGACCTATGTGTAGATTGATTCCCATCATCATGGGATCCACAGGACCACCTGAACGTCTCGTTTTGGGGTCCAGCTCAGCCCCGAACACTTTTTCATTCACCCTTATTTGGTCCTCTTGGCCAGAGGTTCTCCTCTCATAATTGCATACAGTGTGATGTGGGATCATGTCCCCATTCACATTAGTTATGTTTCATTGCACCGTACACATTCCCCACATAGAATCATCTATGCTATGTCTACGCTACATGATGTTAAAATACATGATGGGTCCCACCACATGACCCTAAAATGTGATATTATCGTCCTGGCCGCATGATGAATAATGGAACTACATTGTGATGACCTCAACGTAGAGGACGACTCGTTTGTTATTGGTCATACACCATGCCATTTGTCGATGGCTACTATGGCTTGATTCTTGTGGCGACCCCAGGGCATGTTACCCTAGGCTTGTCGCTTCAAAAAAACCCCTTCTCACCTTAAAATGACAATCATGAATTATCAAATACCACTTTTTTGGGGAGTGGGCCATGACCACACACCTCTTTCATCATTGGCACTCGTACCTCACCATGCACCCTTTTCATAAACTACGTGCAGCTTGATCCCCATCCTCATGGGGTATGTAGGAACGCTCGTGCACTTTGCCTCAAGCCCAACTCAACTCTCGTTTTTTTTCTCTTGACCTAAAACCTCTCCATGGAACATGTGGTGGTCGGAACCCCTGGTTCCCATTCACGTCAGTTTTTTTTGTAATTACTCTCTATGAGTCTCTCGTGTTTCCTACCATCCATGGTCCGAGTTCTATAACCCTGAACTAAGATATCCCTATTTGATGGGACTCTACTCCCTCTATATAATATGTCTTTCTGTCGTATTAATATGAGTTATGACAAAGATCCCAATGTGTGGAATTTTCATAAGGACATTCCCCTCATTCCATTCCCAAGCTTTGTGAGCTTTCTATTTGAATCCTCATCCTCATCCATATCCAAACGGATGCTTGTATAACATGGATTCTACGACTATAGGCTCTCCATGGATGATAGGCCTAAGGGATCTCTTACCGTTTCAAGAAAAAATCCCTAAGGATCTTGGATGACATTTGTGACAGGTCCTGTGTTTCAAACATGGTCTATAGTCCACCATAATTTGTCTCTCTCCATTCTATGATAACATGATATGGATTCTCTGTTTCCTCCATGGTCAACATCTATCCTCCATTACCCCACCACCATCATTGTGATCCAGATGGTGAGTATCATGAATCACGCATTTCCACATCCTCATGTTCTAGTGGAATTCTGAAATACTCGTCTTTATCTCTTTGCGAATCTAGGTGTGCTACATGGATGGGTTAGAATCATTTGGCTGGAATACACCGAGTGTCCCTTCATCCAACCATGCCTCTTCTTGTGTTTGGAGAGTCCCACCATTACTTCTTGTTTCCCAAACCAAGCACGACTCACATGGGATTATTAGTTTTGGTATGATGTGTATCAACACGAGCAGGATTCTCGTTCTTCTGGATGACATTAAACTATGTATCAAGAACTACGTATGGATTGATTCCCATCCTCATGGGGTACATATATATCCCTGACCACTATGCCTCAGGCCTAGCCAAATTCTCACTCTTTGTCCTTCGACCTGAAGAGTTTCCTCTGGGGGTACGTGGTGTGATTAGGACTCCAAGTCCTCATTCACATCGATTTCATAGCTAATACACCACATGATCCCTGGGATCTGCCATTTCACATCCTATCATATGACATTAAACTAAATGATTCCTTATGACCAAAACACATGACACTAAACTATGGTTCTACCCTGAACAAGTTCAGGATGCCCCAAGATGATCATGGGATGCACCAGAGCCTCTGCCAGAGAGGAATTCACCTGTCAGTGTTGGTTTATGACTACAATGCACCTCCAGAACTACGTACAGCTTGATTCCCATCCTAATGGGATACATAGGGAAACCCAGGCATTTCGCCTCGAGTCCATCCCCAAGAATCTTATGATGATGTTCCTTCCCATTTCCAAACCATGTCCTGACCCCACGTGAGGGACCATGTAACTGAAACTATACCATGATCAAGTCCGGGATGCCCCAAGGGGACATTGAGAAGAAACGACTCCCTTGCCATAGATGTCATGTCTGAAAGAAGGAATGATCCATGATCAAACCAATGCATCCATCTGGTGTGCTCCCACCATAGTGGCATAATATTGAGAGTTTTGGATTCTGTTCGATCAAACCCTCACTCCACATTCCACACTTTTCATGCCCCTTATTCAGACCCTCGTCCTCTTTTATGTCTGGAAGAACCCCCTAACAGTATGGATGCTCGGCCTATGGACCATCTACTATCATGGGCCAACGTTCCGGAAAACTAATGGATAGAATTTTGAGTCAGGCCCCATGTTTCAGACAAGTTCAATGGTCGGCCCTCATCTGTTATCTCTATTTCAGGCTAACGCAATAAGGATAATGTGTTTTGAACATGGTCAATAATTATCCTTCATTGTCACGTCCCCCCCCATAGCATTCTGAATTTTTTGGTATCGTGATTCAGACCTTCCACTTCCATGTGTTCGGACTATTCCCAACACCCCAGGTGTTACTCCATTCGGGCACCAGATCACATCGAAAGAATGGCTCGTCAATTGTTTTGAGGTCCTAATCCTCCATTCGGGCATCTCCCATTACTTCTAGAAAGATCCAGATTTGTTATTTAAACCCTGGGTATATGATGTTTGGTCGACACATTATATTCATATGGAATAGCATGGTTTCTCACATTGGTCACAACCCGCATGAGCATAGGGACTGACCACTAGACATTTCACGAATATAACAGATGCATATAAATCCAACCCCGATAATGAAAATAATGCATGATATGAAAAAAAAAATCAAAAATTGAAAGTTCATTTGAGAGTTTATGATCCTTACAACACATAGGGGTTTATCCGTCCGATTGACAGGTTGACCACGTCGAAAGAGAGTTGTAGTTCTGCAACCCTTCGACTTGTGGCATCTAGGGGTTGCTGCCACCGTCTCAACTCCTGCTCCTCCTTAGTAGCGATAGGGTGCAGTTCATTGGCCTCAGTTTGGGCCCTCTATATGTCATCCTGAATGAAAACCATTTCTTCAGAAGATTGCCTCATACTCTCTTCTGCCTCTATCAGTCGGACCTTTATTGGACTCAAAAGAGATGTCATCCACCTGGATCTGCAGCAACTGGACATCATTTTCAACCTCCCGAAGTTTTTTTATGCTCGTTGCCTTCCTCCACTGTCAGCCCACACTGAGGCAGGGATCATACTCCTAGATCTTCTCGTCCATGAGATCTCGAATGAGCAGATGAGGATGCTGGTAATCTACTCCCCCAACACACAGTTCGCACAGCCACGAGCGAAGTCTCTCCATCTCATCCAGCCATAATGCCTTGGGGGTCATTTCGATAAAGCGCACGATAAGCTTCCATAATTGGTGGTGGGATATATCAATTTCCTCTTCATCATAGGTCATGTCTTCCCAGTTTGCACGGTTGGTAGGTTAATATGAGGGGTACACCCAAAGGAAATCTTCAGTGTGATCTGCGTTTGGCATTGAATCAGGTGCGGCATCTGGTGTCAGATCTGGAGTGACGAGACTTGGGTGGACTGATCGACACTCATCATCAGACCCCACCTCAATGACCTAGGGAATGACCCCACTGGTGGTCTCACCAATGATAGGGAGCGATATGGATCGGGCATGCTAGGTAACTATATCCATGATTACTTGCTTGCCCCTAGGAGGGGAGCCACTATATATCCTGACCAACCTCGCCACAGATTCCCATGATAGTCGAAGAACTGTATGTGACAGAGAAGGGAATGCATGTTAGCAGGAATGATCATCGTATGGCAGCAATGAATTCAGTGGAGAGGACTTGAAGAGTTTGAACTCTTGATACTACTCCAGAGTCTATGTTGATGTGACCACGAAGTATGGCCCTCCGTATATTGTTAGAAGTTCCAATGATTCTGGAAGAGCCACCTCAGATGTCCTAGCCCTGCTAGACTTAGAACTGGAGGCGGCCACAGTTGTGGGTTCTGAGGGTCCTGCATCATCACCCACCGAGGGGAATGAACATAGTCTGTGCACAATGTACTCCTACGCGGTTCAGATGTTGGTAAGAAATCCATAATTATCTGATAGTAGACCCCAAAGAAAGAAATGTGGGATGTTACCTCGATATCCTCCACGATATCGTTGAGTCTCGAGTCTTGATCGCTGACTTCTATTTCCTCCAACAGGATCCCTCCACCAGCCTCGTCCCCCCAAGAGGATTTGTCTGACCCTTCTAGTAGGGGGAAGCACTCTCCCAGCTTTGCGGCTGAAAACTGTGGAAGAACCGTTCGATCCAGCAGTACCTTCACCCGGTTTGTCATTGGATGCCGGGCACCACTGGAATGTACAGAGTCCTCCATCTCATCAAAATATCATGCCTCCTCTGCTGGAGACACCGTGAAACTATCCCATATAGGTCCTATACATGGTAAATCCATCCCGAGATGATTCAAGTGTTCCCACATCTCAGGCGGGCTGAGGAATTACCGTTTGACATCCCAGATTTCCCAGGGCACCAGGAAAACAGAATCCTATGACATGTTGATATGGCGCATCCACTTTCTCCGAGGCCTGAGTGGATATCCTGCAGAATCCCCTCAGTGCCTGCCCCTCTGGATGGTTCTTCTCTCCTAGGACCACCGGGTCCACTACCGCTTTTGGATCTGCCACCGCTGCCTCACCTTCAGCTAGTGCAGGCTGCGCCACCATGGCAGCCGAACTACCGATAGTGGCCCTTGTCGCCTTCCGACTCCCACCTCGAGATTGGGGAGGCCCGCCATCACCTGCTCGAATAGTTGACTTCTTCAGCATTTCCCACGGATAAGTCGCCTCCCAACTTATGGCATACTCCTTCACCAGTCCAAAGGTGACAATAGGTGGAGGCAATGAATTTTGCATTTTCCCTTCCTCCCGCGTGAACATGAGCCACAATTTCCTCATCACACATGGGTGCTTCTCATTGTACACCTACCAGTAGAACTGTGGGGTCAGCTGCTGCAGGCACTAGAATTTCTGTGCGAACTGGTGTGGGGTATACGGCTCGCAGAGAGGCTCGCGATCCACCCTTTCCACCAGGACTCCACCTCGGACGACTATGATTTATGCCCGATGCTCTTATGTCCCCAGACCGTCTTCGGTGAGTACCCCTGTCAGCAATGGAAATGGGTGGAAAATAAACTCATCTGCCTTCCACACCCGGTTCAATACCAACAGTTTGGTTAATTTGGCTAAAAATCTCCTAGCAGCATTCAGAATGGATGGGCAGAATTTTGACCCTGGAGGCGAGATGGGGATCAGATATTCATAAACCACCCTGATGTGTGTTGTGATCAACCCATACAGAAGATGGAAGGGCCCACATATCCTTGGCAACCTCTTGCCCTTTCTAACAGGCTGTGGCATCTTGTAAAAACTGAAATGCCTCGAAATCCCCAGATTGACCCGCCCTACTGTGTCCAGCATGGATGCTATGATGAATGAGCTGGGCCGCACCCCCATGTTGGTATCCCTCACAGGTAGGATCCAACCATAGAAAAGGGCCATGATTAATGCTTCCAGTCGAACTATCAGCAGTTGTTCGGTATTGACACTGAAACCCCCTGTCTTCCATTGGCTATCCTCCAAGAGCATCCAATATGAATTCTCCTTGCCCCGTTAATCCACCTTCGGGCATGTTCGAGGCCTCGCAGGAAACTATCGATCCTTCAGAATGTTCAGGAACTACATGAACCACTTCTTGAAGTGAACATCTGTCACCGCTTCTTTATCTTCTCTAGGGACCAGCCCCACCAGTGCTAGTTCTAGCCGCGACATCTGCCCTAGATCCTCCCACGAATTCATGACAGCGAAAAACTCATCATACATATCCCCCAAGATCGGGACCCTCGAAATCTGATGGATATCCCACTTACTGATGCCAACCTCCCCATAGTGCAGGTGAAAAGTGTTGGTCCTATACGACCATCTTCTCAACAGCTCAGGCACATGCTTTTTCAGTTGATAACTTTTGAATTGGGAGGCTCATTCTGCCTCATACAAACCCACTCTCTTTAGCTCGGCTCCAAACTCCTTGCATGAGGCGCCTAACCAATAGGACCATGCCCAATCGTTTGTGAAGTTACCTCCTTGGTGCAGGTCCCACTCATCGGACCACCCCTTCTCTGAATCCCTCAAGGCCGCCTTCAGTATTGTGTGGTGCATGGGAGGGGAAGTCTCCAGCCGCAATGGCTTCCCATCAACATTGATCAGAAGATTGTATATGCAGTTAGCGGTGACAGGTGTGAAGTCCTCCCGTGCGTGACAATCAGCCACCCTGAACCATTGGAACTGGCATGACATGCTCCTGAACGAGTAAGTTATTTCGTCCCTACCCGCCTCAGGAATGAAGTTGCCATCACTCAGCTCTATGCCATATAAGGGAATCCTCATTCACAACGGATATTTCTTTTGGCTCACTGATAGAACCATCGTCAATGAATTATGGTCCGAGTTGCTAGGGACTAACTCTCCTAGGCCCAGAAAATTTTCCATCTCATCCCTACGGGAGGCGTCTGTGAACACCCTAGCGTAGCTTCTTGATGTGCCATTGGATTTTAGAACTAAGAAAAATTTCAGGCCAGGTGATGAAGCCTGTTCGCGGAGCTCGATTGCGAAGCCGAATTGCGAAGCCTCGGCTTGCAAGAACAGGTTTTCTTGGCGCTGTCACGGAGTCAGAGACTCGCGGTTCGCCACGAAGCCCTATTCATGGAGTACGCGGATCTTAGAAAATCAATAAGGAAAAAAGAGAAAAGCAGAGAGTAGGTAAAGGAAAAAATAAATGGTCGGACCCCTATTTATAGGTGAAGACATTTGGAGCATCATGGCGTGCCCAGCCCGTGCGTCCCATGTCCGCCTCACGCAACCTCTTTGCGAGTGAGCACCACGTATGGCCGATGATTTTGGAAATTTCCCTCTGAATTCGACTCTTGATCCCTCTGTGGCTCCAAGTATGAGGAGGGGGGCATTTGTTGGTACCAAAATATTGAATTAAATGAAGGGAACGAAAGATGCCCATTGCTGGCTTCGCGAAGCCCCACCACGAAACGCGACCACCGTGAAGCAAATGAGGCGGTACCCTCCGCAAATGCCCCTGACGTTCATGAGCCAGCCATGAAGAAAAGGAAGAGGTACCCTCCGCAAAATCTGCCGACGTTCTCGAGCCCTCAGTGAAGAAAAGGAGGCAGTACCCTTTGCGAATTCCCATGACATTCTCATGTCCGCCGCGAAGAAAACGAGGCGGTACCCTCCGCGAACGCCCATAACATTCACGACCCACCGTGAAGAAACCCAATCCCTCTTCACCCCCTGTAATCTCTGATTCGCGGCCCCTCTTACATATAATTATTGAGCTCCCCCTGATACCTCGGAATGGAAAATCCGATCATTCGACTACTCATCTCCCAAATCGCACAACACCCTTTGCTCGGTGAATCATGAGCTATGTGATTTATTTTTGCTTTGTGAGAGTCATCTGCCTTACCTCATTTTGATCCCTTCACCCGAGAGGGATGCCTTTCATGAAGCCTAAAGGCCTTAGTTAAGGAAGGTTACCCCTAAGGGGACTCAAATTGTCATGAAGCGTTTATGCTTCACGAAGCACTCCTCACATGCATGTGATCCACATGCCAAGGTAGGATCACTGTACCTCGCGGAGCACCTTTCTTCACGACACTTCACCTCGCGAGGAGTCTCTTCCCCACGAGGTTGTTCTCCATGAACAAATTTCCACTTTGTGAAGCACCTCCCATGTGTACCTCCACCACATGCTAAGGCTAAGGCACCTCATTTCGCAAAGCACACCCCTTCGCCAGTGCCCTTCACCATGCAGAGCAACCTAGCTCCACATGGTCCTTGCCTATGGACTCGTCTGCTTGGCAATTCATTTTCCCATGCGGCCCTCCAGGTTTGCACAATGTGACTTCAATGTCCCTCAGACGATACCACCCATGGAGTTTCTTTTCTTAATGCTTCTTCACATAGGCACACTAATGGATACTACTTCATCGCATAGCCACACTGACGTGGACCCCTCAATGGTTCGCACTTTGACCCCCCTCCAGTACAACATTTCTAGAACCTTCCCTCCCACAAGAAGTAGAGGGTACTGCTTATGTATGTACTAGGGGTGAGGAGTAAACCCACCTCGTTCGAGTTGCAGGACGTTAAATAGCCAATCACCCTCGTCCTCAGCACATGACGTTAAACTGTGACATTACCCCATGCCTCTCACACAGGGTGTCCCCACCTTGGACATTCTCCATGACCCCTTAGTCTCTACATGGGATGATATCCTCCTTCTAAGAGTGGTGTTTTCCATGGGGAAGGGTATCCTCCTTGGCATAATCCCCATAGCCTTTCTTGTGTGGGGTACAACACATGCACCTCTGTACTTCCCCGATGCCATGGACCAAGAAGGGAAATTGAAACAAGGGTACCCTCCCCCTCTCCTGCTGCGCTTTTTCGCCATCGGGACTCCATCCTAGAAGAAGTCCCAATCTACACCTCTCAAGATGCTCCTTGTGTAATCCCCACTTCAGTTCCCACGGACGAACCTTTTGCAATGTGATCGTCAGGTCTATGTTGCCTCTTGTTTCTCACACTGAGAATGACTCATGTGGGCTTAGTGTAAGCCCCGACCCTAACCCCAACCTTTTCCATCTCGCACTACATGGACTTTGATCCATGCTAAGGTATGGTATGTAGGAAGACTCTATGAAGTTCAAGACCAACAATCGTCCGTTCCAACCCACTTTCACATCAGTTTATCCCTCATCCTCAGCACATGACGTTAAACTGTACTTCCAAGCTATGTGGACATTGATCCTTGTCAAGGTATGGTATGCAGGAAGACTCCGTGAGGTTCAAGCCCAACACCCTTCGGACCAAGGTCCATCCTCACGATGGTTCGCTGACACGCATCCATTCTGAACTACGTGGTCTTTGATCCATATTAATGCATTGTATGTAAGAATCCACCCTGAGGTTCAAGCCCACCACCCACATGGAATAAGGTCCTTATCCACATTGTTTCTTTGACACATCCCCATCCTGCATGACATTAAACTGCATCTCAATCCAGTGGTAAGCCATTGCGATCCCACCATCCAGTCACCTCTTCATAGCGGTTCAACAGCCCCTTTTCATCGGACCAAGGTCCATCTTCACATCAGTTGACCAACTCCCATCTCCCAAACTATAGGGACATTGATACATGCTAAGGTATGGTACGCAGGAAGCCTCCATGAGGTTCAAGCCCATCAACCATTGGAACAAGGTCCTCATATTCATCGGTTCACCGGTATCCTAACCCAAACTATGGGGTATTTGATCCCTGCATATGCATGGTACGTAGGAAGCCTTACGAGGTTCTAGTCCACCACCTGGTCATTATGAACACCTTCACGTCAGCTCACCAATACCTTGGTAGCCTAGAGTGTATGCCCCACACATCCATTCTCAAACTATGGGGACTTTGATCCATGCTACAGCATGGTATGTAGGAAGTCTCTTCGAGGCTCAAAACCAAAACCATCATCCATCCTGATTCTTACCCGGGCCACCACATCCCGGTGAGATCATACCATCTCATTACACTCTACAGTACTTAGAAATCTTCCCACGTGCTGGCCCCAATATCGGTGTTCCCTCAAGGGAGTTCTTCAATCTGATCTACTCTAGCTAGTGTTCTGATCAGCCCGATCCATCTCCACTGGGTGTTAATCCTGCGGCATACCATATGTTGATCATGGGAAGCTGAGGAAAACCTTAGATACCCGACTATATCAAATGACTCCATGCCCTCGATGTGGGATGCCTCAGGCTTCTGCGCCCTCAAGAATCCCTATAATAAGGGACGAAAGACAGACCCACCAATCCCCAGCGTCCAGACACACCTTGGATGCCTCAAATTGACTAATCCCCCAACTGAAGGTTGCTGCCCTGATCAAACCCCTTGAAATGTCTTGACAGAAGCAACCTATTACATGGTTCCCATGAAAGTATGGCACCAGGAAGAGTTTCATGAACAACATATTAAATATATAAGAGAGACTCGGACCAGGTGACGAATTTCGATGAGGAATCCACAGAATGAAGAACTGACATCCCATCATCCTGTTTCAATCAAGGAGCAGACGTCCCTTAATAAGGAGTGAATGTTTCCCACCTTTGGAAAGCGGGAATGCGGGGTAACAAAAGCTGCACCAGTCGCACTCAAGCAGACAGATGTGTGCACCCTGATGAAAGCGTCAAAAACAAACACACTCGATCTTTGTTAAATATAATTTCTGTTTTCAACAAATATGAAGCGAAAGGCCACTGTACTATAGATTTAAAGGACTATAAAAAGGTTTTAATATACTATTATTCCAATGAAATGATATGAGATACTATATAAATCAATGTCCCCAGGGATTGAAGAATATACCAAAAAAAGTATAATGGATCATAGTCAAGATTCTACTAGAACCATAGATGAAGATATGAGAGCATGTTTTTAGAATCAATAAGTAATTAATTTTGGTTTTTTATTATTATGTTATTGATTATATGAATTATAAAATATATATTTATTTGACATCATTTCATTTTAATCATGGATTTAAATGTGTTTGCTTTCGATAACCAATAAAAGTGATTTAGTTACAAGTTGTACATTTTTTTAAAATGCATGGTTGATGGAAACATAATAATTAAGATGAACCTATTATTTAATAAATAATTCTTGATTAAATATATGATTGATATAGATCATGTAAATTGGATATTTTTGGAAGCCTTGGAACTGAATCGTGATTTTTCAGTATTGTGGTTTATTGTATAATTGATGAATTTTGAAACAATTCATAATTTTTGAAATATATTAAAAAACATGTGTTTTACATAATAAATAAGGATAATTCATTATCCCAATATCATTTTATAGTAATTAAGGTTATTAACATGTTTCAAGGGAATAGATGTTAAATGTGTTCACATATATATTATGTGATGATTAAATAGCTACTTCATGATTATTGAAGGATAATGATATGTTCATGTTTGACATTCAATGACCTTCCTTCTAATGTGTTGGATCACAATCATTTTGGAAAGTTAACCATTTGTGAAATGGTTTATGATTTTCGTTGGATACGATTTTAGAGTTTAATGTATTACATCACCATATGATGCATCCTATTATTATAAATGATAGAGGAATTGTTAAATACATAATAATATGATATTATTGTTCTTATGAAATCGAAATATTCCAAATAATTAAATTTCCTAAAATTTGTTTTCAATAATATAACCCCTCGACTCCGGTAAAAGGGGTTGGAAAAAGACTTTTATTATATTATAATCATTGGTTATGATACAAATGTCATCTATTCAAATCTTGTGTTTAATGTTTTTTTCTTAACAACTATGTCGTGAACAAGTTCTCTATCACTCTCAATCAGAACGTGATAGATATATTTATCATCCAAAACAATGTTTTTTTACTAATGATATATTTTTCAAAAGCCTAGAATTTTGGAGACCATTGAATTTCTTTTTCCTTCTGATTAAGAAAATGAATTACTTACCATATTTATGATGTAGTATTTTCAATATTCTTATTTCAAAATATTAAACCCTTGATTATTAATATCATGTATAAATATATTGGACATAATTTAATTAATGTGGTGATAATGTAAAACCCCAAGACATTAAAATATTTTAATTTTAGAATATATTATATATTTTTATATTTATTTATATGAAAAAGCGTTAAAATATTATGCAACACATAGTAACGAGTCATCTTGCATTACACGCAAGATGGAGTATTTCCCTATTTTAATGTGGGACTATTTAAAAACTAATTTATTGAATTTTTTAAATTTTATTGGTTAAAATAATAATAATTTTATTATTTTAATGTCAAAATTATGTAGAGGTGATTTTTTTTATTTTTCTAAGAAGTTTCATTTTTTTATGAATAGTGAAAAATACTTCATGTTAGTTGAAAACTGTCGTTTCATCTATAAAATCATAATAGAAAATTATATTTTTATTTTTCATAAATAAATAGTAAATAATTTATACATTTATTAATAATATTATAATCATCGGAATTATTTTTAAATTTAATGTAGATATAAATACATAATGATCTTTTTAACATTACAACATTACAACCCAGCTTTCTCGCCACATCTATAGTATTGGATTTTAATATAATAAATCTATATTTATGAATTTAATTTTTTAAAATAGAAAGATTGTTTTAAAATGTATAAAATTTAAATTTTATTAATTTATAGTTTTTTACCATATATATTTGTGATTATAATTAATGTTAATTATCATAATGAAGATAAAATTATGCATAAAAATTGACTTAACGATAATCTTAAGGGTCAAAATGACTTAAACACATGTCCAAAATATATTGGAGGCCGATATTTAAATAATATCTCATAATTATATCGAATTTTATGAGTTATTAGGTAACATTTTCTTGAACATGACCCATTTTAAGAAAAAAAAAGTCAATAAATGAACCTTTATTTACTTTAAAATTAAAAATGATTTAATGTATTGAAGAATTTACATATTTTTTGTTATAAACATTTTCTTTAAATTGAAATGAGGTTTTTAGATTATAATTTTAATATAATTTTTAGATATGATATAATTACGTCAAACTCTTAAAAAAATTATAATTCGTTGATTATTTAGTTAATAATTAAATAAGATAAGTAATGCCAAAAACAATAAATGAAATTTAAATTTAAATAATTTTTATGTAACATTAATTATTAGATAGATAAATTATTTTACATGTATTTGAAAAATATATACTTTAATTTTAATTATGTTTTGATATTTTTAAAATAAAATAAAAATAATAATTTGAAAATTGACATTACTGTAATTTTACAATAAATTATATTTTATTAAATTATTTGAAAGTAATAAAAATCCAACATTCTACCAATCTAATTTTAAGTGTTAATATATATCTCATTTGGTAAATTAATTGACCAATTTATGTTTTATAACTAACATATTTATCCATATATTATAAAAACATTGGTTGTGCGATCCAGGTTAATGCATTACTTTTGTGCATTACATACACTTGTTTAAAAATTAAATTCCAAGATACATGTCATTCAGATTTGGTAAGTTACATATCATATATTTAATTATGTTTGTATTTATTTACAAATAAAAATATCACTTGAATATATTTTTTATCGGCATGTTACACAGGTTAGTATACATGTTTCATTAATAATACCCAAATTGATAAAATCATGAAAACCTTTATGTTAAAGAATAAAAGACTTCAAATGAAATTATTTTTTATGTGGTGGGAATTTTATAGACCATATATCCCCAATAATCCATTATTTTCCAGTTTATAGCATATGAGCTATCATATAACAATGAATATTGTATTCCTTTGGAATTTAAAATATTTCCACTCCACATACTTTAAATACACGAGTTCACTCATTCCCATTATGACACTTATAAAGCCGCATTGTCAAATAAAAAATCTACTCAAATAGCCTCCTAAAATCTCTACCCTCAAAATAGAATCATAATAATTGGAATTAGTCAATTCATGGAAGCCCATTAGAGAATACTAGAAGTAGTTTCCCAAAATATAGGTAACATTCTTCAAAGTGAGTTTATGTTTTATTTTTTTATTCACCCTTTTATCTATAATTTTAACATTATTATATAATTTTAAAATTCTATTGAATATAATTATATTTTTTATGTAATGTGTTTCAACTAGAAATACAAACACTTCTGAAAAATGAGTAATGAACTTAACATTTTTGTATAGAGAACTACAACCTTGCGAAATATTGTCATTTATTTTCACCTTTCCACCTTTCCTGAAGTGTAATTGTGATCAGAACATTGTTTATCTATGATATATATTATATTTATTGTCTATTTATTCTTATTTAATATATAAATGACACTAAAATATATGCATTTCCTTTAGGTGTAAGTTTTAAAACATCATTTGTGGGTGTGTGGGCTACTGCATTCTCAATGAGACATGATACCTTCACACATTACATGGAATGTATTAAGGATGGTTTTACTTACCTATATTTGACATAAATGAATTATATATTATATTCAAGAATCAACAAACATTATAGAAATATATTATATCATTTTGTTTTTTAAACTATTTACAAACAAAAAATGGTGATAATGTCATTCGTGGATGTGTGGACTACCGCCTCATTGAGGCGATGCGATTCCTTTAACATAAAAGTAATTACATATATAAGTATATATTATTAAATAATATTTTATTTATGATATAATTTTCATTGTGGAATGATATAATTTTTCTTATCATCATTCAATAATTATCAGTGAAAAATTCATTATCACTCATGCGTACCAATGACCTACCATTTATAAGATTGTAACTTTTGTTAATTTTCTATAAAAATAAGTAATAATTGGTTTAAAATGTATAATTTCGGTAATAATATGTTAATTATTTCATGAATACTTTTTTTAGAAATTTATATATTGACCCCCTTGACTATAGTTGGCCTACTAAACTCATCTTCGACACATAAAAAGAATATATTCAAAAGACATGATGTAAACCTTCTTCATTAAATAGTTTTATTAAAAATTGTAATAACGACCTTAAATGTACTAATACAAATGAATAATTTTCTAAATAAAAAAAATTATTAATATAACATTATTATATATTATGTTAATGAAAAACTATACAAGTCAGACTCTGTGTAAGGGATCTAATCTCAATTTCATTGCATTGATACATATCATAGTATTCTACAACAAGGTCATTTAATATGGTGTATATAATTCCGTTTGAAATGATATACCCTAAATCTCCTTATTCTAATGATATTATTATTTTAATTTAGTTTTACCCCTTCATGGAGATTATTATTCAAATGTTTCAATGAATTATGGGACATAATGGAATGTTTAAATATTATTATTCTCAATGATGATTTACAATATTTGAATGGTATTTTTATTCATTAACATTGACTACCTTTATTTTTTACTTGTCCTCTAGTAGGAAATTATTGATAAATATGTATTATTTATTAAATATAGATATTTGATAATATGTTATATAATTTATTATTAAAATTGATAATTTAATATATAAGGAATCCTTTCTACATGTTTGAAATGGGTGAGGACATTTAATAAATAACCTCTATATGCACAGATAGTCTCAAGGGATGAAATTGGTTAGTGAAACCCCATTCATGATTGATTCTATGATAAATTCACCAATATTATACATGCCATGGATCAATTAATATAATTCCCTTGATCCATCAATATTATCATAAGAAAACCTAATTGTCCAAATTAGTTGGGTTTCTACGCGATATGAAATCACGTCTTTTGATTGGTCGTGATGGTTAATGTACCCCGTACCTATGAAACATGGAATCCAATAATTAATAACATATCTCATTATGAACCTAGTTATTATTGTAACTATGGAAGCAACGTTTTAAAATTAACTATATATTTATTTAATTCATGGTTTATTGATTATATATAATTTTTTATGGTACTTTACATTTTTATATTGATTATTATTTATCTATTTGTTTAAATGGAATTTTTGTTCAATTATTTACCTCTCCATAATTTTTATTTATATTTAATCATGTTTAATTCCTCTATACACTTACCCTTATTATTAATTTTATATCACTATTATTTTTTTTCTATTCCCCAATATGAGAAGATCACTTATTGGAATGAGTTTCAAGGGTAAATTTTATTTGTATTTAGTTTGAATTTAGTAATTATTCTAATATTAAATGGGATTCATATATATAATAAGGTTTTCCAAATTTTCTAAATTTTTCGGTGCTTTGGGATTTGATTTCTTATAATCATGAAAATGTATTAAAGTAATGTGTTAGAAATGGGATTCTGAGTTTAGGGCATCACATACTATGTTATTCCAATATCTATCATGTGAATATTTTCAAGGAATAGATGTATGAGATTTCCATAATGATATGACTGATTTATATTCCTAATATAAGTGAACACACAACAACAAATTTTCAATCTCATTGGACCTAACTCATCATCTTCGTTCTTTGTAATATTGAAATCTGTTTTATTGAGTACAACATGGATATTGATTACCCTAGATATTTTAATATTGTGTAAATGATACCTGCCACATGAGATTTTTTGTCCTATTTTAGACAACTTATAAAAATGTGGGGTTATGTCTTATATTTTTTCCTGATTGGGTTTTCCAAATCCTCTAAAAAAATCATATGCATGAAAATGGAGGAGATAATTCATTGTATGCAATCTAATATCAATCTAATTTCTATAAAAATATATAAGAAATGTTTTATTTTTTTCATGTTTAAGAAGGATATGATTAACATCTATTAGTGGAAATTATTCATCATTCATTTGGTATAAATATTTTATGTTTGATGGAAATAGAAGAATTTCTAATTTGGGTACATTCTATATTGATGTATATTATGTGGCTAATGATATATGTGAAAAACAAATTACATGTTATGAATTTATATCTTCAACATTATCGAATAGTGTACCAAATCCATTTATCAAATTAGAATCTATATCATAATTTTAAATTAGACACATTGAATTAGAAAAAGTTTTCGAAATATAATTATTAATTATTGTCTTTTAATCATAATAAATAATTTTGGATGTATTTTAAAGTATAAAAATTGATCCAATTCTGATGATATTTCAATTAATTGAATGATATACAATTTAAAAATACTGAAAATCAATATTTGGGGAATCATCACATGATTCTTTCCAATAGAAGATGGAGAAATTAAGATGGTCCTCAGTGGGGTATTTCTAAGTTTCTAAATAATATAATAAAATGATAAAATATATAAAATTCATATAAAATAACCCCCCAAGGAAATTAATGTCATTAATGATAGATATAAATAAGGGTCCACCCCGAATTATGGGAGGATAAGAACTTTCTTGATCAACCAAAATTTTAATTATGTTGAAAACCATAGGAAAGATCAAGTACCATTCCTAGAAAAGGATATCCTTGAAAAATCTAAATGGGTATTATTTGGACCTATTAACTAGTTTCACTATAATGCCTATCAGCTTCGTCTCATTAACCTGTAAGGAAGTGTATACAAATTGAGGTATGAAATTTTTTTGGAAACCAAATAAAATAAAGCGTCATAAAATTGAAAATCTACTATGTTTCTTGGAATGGTTAATTTACCAGTGTCCATGCACATTATAGGAATCACCATGATTGGTGAGATGTGTTCAGATACATTCCACCTATTTTTTATCATCACATTTATATTAATTAGTCTTGAATTTTAATACCATTCATTCTAATTAATGGAATACCATGGAAATTTATTATAATGCTTCACGTTGTTGGATTCTGATCTCAACACACAAGAATATATTTAAAACCACTTTTTTAATCACTTATTCAACTATATTATTTGTTTAAACAACTCAATTTATAAATTGAATCGGTTTCAGAGGAACATGGTCCATTGTTTTCTTACTTATTAATTTCAACAAGGGACGCTCATTAGTTGGACATGAAGGGGATTCTATATGTTTGAGGTGAATCCTGGTGGAATGATTAGTGTAGTTATATTTGATGTCCTCTTCTTGAATATCCTTGTTATAGAACTCACATTTCACATTGGATTTGTGGTAGGTTGTGAAAGTATACTTAAAGAGTTCTAACATAATACTTCATAGAGGTCCATGTAAATATGGATCATTTTTTTCTTCAAATCCATTAATATTGAACATTTATTAATCATATATTTATGATGATTAAGAAACTTGTTTTTCAGAAGGTCATTTTTATGGTAATCTATATTACTTTTATAATTACATTTATTTGTTTACTGATTAATTATTGGTTTTCAAACCTGTTTGGGGTGGTTGAAAACCATGATTGTAAGGAAACTACTATTATATGATTTTTTAAGAGATCCCTTTAGTTTTCTAGATACATAATCTATGTCTATTTGATATTTCAACACTTTTTTTATGTTAGATAAAATTAATTACACTTATTCCGAATACTTGTTTGTTTTCCTTCTGATATGGTCTATTAGGGAATACAGATGTTTGATCCTCATTCCGGTGTTATTAGTGGGAAAAAGTCAATAATGTGGTATGGTTCACTTAAAATTCTATAAGTTCATGTATTTATTAGTTGGGATGTATTTTGATCAATATGTATACATATATGTCTCACTATAGGGTTCAATTCCTTGACATATAAGCAGATAAATTATTTTCGAGGGAATATAGACTTACCTAATGTACTCCTATAACATGTGGTCTTCCATAATCTCAAAATTGTTTCATGGTTTTTGACATCATCTTAATCAACAACTATGATTCTAATCGTGTTTTTTCCAAAAAAATGCATCTCCAACCACTGTATCTACTATACACCTCTCCATAGATGGGAGGCCTTCATATATGTTTTGTGTGATGAGTTTCTCACTAATTCACAGATGTGGGAATCATTTAAACAACTTCTTGAATGACTTAAAATAGTAATACATTGAATCCCCTTATTCATTATTGATACTTTTAGATATATTCATATATGGAGTTGGTTGTCATTGATTAAAAAAAGAATCTAAATTAAAATATGTTTCAAATCATTTCAACATTCTATATATTTACGTTGTAAATAATATATCCAATCTATTCTAATTCAATCAATTATAAATGGTAATTTTAATAGAATTATTTTATCTACAAAATAATTTATTGTATTCAAAGTTGAGAAAACTACAATAAATTCAATTATATATTTATTTATATACCCTCTATAGAGGCTAGTAAATTTTTGGATAATTTTTATCAATACATATTTCTATAAAAATTATTCATTAAGGTATGGTTATGCAATAAAATGTGGTTGATAGATAAATTCTAATTTATCAAATTCCTGAATTTTTCTATTATGTTAAATATTATTATATGAAAACAATTTATCTATGTTTGTGTTTGATTTATAACATATAGCATTTAAAATTTGTCAATAATGGAGGAAATCCCACATAGTGTGAATGTTGAAAATTCCCATTGACTGAGACAATCTAATATGACCCCTAAAATTTTGATCAATATCAGGGTCAATATATGAAAGATCCACATTATTACTTCATTTCTTAAATCAGTGAAAAATTAAATAATTAATGTTTTAACATAATAGAAATATAATTTTTTTGATTATATTTTCTAAAAAGGTAAAAAGTTATGAAAAATTAAGAAAGGGGAGAGAACATAGAAATAAGAGAAGAATGTTATGTGATGGAAATTATAAATGAACGTATATTTTGTTGAATAAATAACTTCACTCATCATAAATTGTGACAATTTTTATTTAACTATTTTGGGTTCCCTTAACTGGTGTGTGGTGTTTCGGTATTTTGGTTCAGTAGAATGGCTGATGAAAGTCATGTCTCAAATGGAGAAGTAATGAAAAAAATATTTCAGGTGCAAAAAATTAAAAATAAAATTAAATATACACACTAATAAAAAGGATCTTCAATTTGTAACGTCCTGGTTCTGAGTGCCACTCAACGGGTGCCCCGAACTTGGATCACCACATGACCTCAAGCGTGTTTCCCCAAATGCCAGAGGCTACTAACTAGCAGCGAGGGCCCATGCCTGATAGTGAGGAAACTATGCCCTCTTTTGTCAAAGTCCAGCACAACAGAATACAAATAAAACAAACAACGAACATCAGAAGCAGTAAATCATACACAACTGAAATAAACAACAGCAGTGGATATAACCAACATCAGATAAATAATGATGTTACATGTCTCATGTTCTAAGAAAACAGGCAGAACATGTTTTATATCAATACAGTACACCAAAAAGCAGAGTACAGCAAAACAAAGCAAAATAGCTGGCAGTGGCATCGCGAGCCTAGGCTCGGTCCCATGACCTCCTACTCCTTAGCAACAGTCATGTACCTATATAGGGACTCTTGACCCTGTCCACACTTGCAGAAACATAATATGTTTGTGCCAAAAGCGTGACCCTAACAGGGTGTGAGATATAAATTCCCAGTAGGCACCCACCAATGGCCCATGCCCAACTGCGTGAAAGCATGCAACGACATTGTGCAATAGTAAAGTTCAATAAAGTAATCAATACTTACAAGTAACTAATTACCAGTTAAATTTCCATTTTATTATCCTTTTAATCCATTAAATTTAAAATACCACCACCGTGAATATTCTAAATAACCAACTAATGTCCTCAGACACGTAAACTCATACACTCAGGTAAAGAGTATCCAACACAAGAATCTTCCCTCAGGCATAATAGAGTTTTCCCTCAGGCATAGGTAGTGTCTCCCACAAGCACAGAGTCAGCTACCCACAGGCACGGAAGAAGTTGCCCACATTCTAAGTAGTACAATTCTCACAGGCTAATCACAACACCGCCCTCAAGCTAAATAGGTAATCGGGCCATGCCCAAAATGTAAATATGCAGTAAATAAGCAATTCCCCTCGAGGAAATTCTACAATCACTACTTTTAAGGAATACCCTTGGTGTAACACGCCAAGCTTCTATGGTACGATTCTCTTTTAATAAAGCAATAGCGTGTGTAGTACGCAACATTGAGTTCTAACACACCACAACCAATCAAACTAGCTGTTATGAATAGTAATTCCCACTTTATGAAATTTATATGTTTTACTTTTCAAAATGGACTTCATTTTTGGGATCGGAATATCAAAATTAGCCTAGGGTGAGTTTTTGGTATTTTTCTGAAAAACATCATTTTTTGATGAATAGTGAAACCACTAACTAAAAGTTAAAAAATTGAATTTTTCATAAAACATAATTTTACCACTTCTCTAAGTGGAATTTCAAAAATCCGAGAGACACTGTTAATATCAAGGAGTAAAATGTGGTTCAATGAGATGAAAATATTTTTTTTTGAATAGTAAATTTTTACTTTTATTTACCACGGTTATGAGTAAATAGGGTAATTAAGGTTAAAAATGACATTAATATTACCATAACACATGTCGTAATTATATTGGAAAAGTGTATCTAGACCACAAACAACCTTAGGAATAAAATATTATCATTTAGGTCCACTTGGATTAGATTTCGACATTTATTATTATTTAATTCAAAGAAGAGTTAAAAGAGTTAAAATCAATGTTTATTTTCTAAAAAAATCGTAATATAGGGATATACATAAAGTAAATTCGATTGAAAATATTCATTAGAAATCTAAAAATATTTCCTACATAATTATATTTTATTTTTAATTTTTAGACAATATATAATTTAATTTATTTATGACACAATGATGATGCAGTAAGTACCATAATCGTGAACAATTAAAATAATTGATATTATAAATACCCAAATAAATATAACATGAGACTTTTTATGAATAAAAATAATTTTCTAGGTTAATTTGACATATTTTAATTGATTTAATTGATTTTTTTCGAAGTAATAATTCTGTTATGATATTCACAAAAATCAATTTTCCAAATATTGTCAAAATTGACATAAAAGAGTTTTTAAAACAAATATTATATTATTAATTGATATTCAATTCCTAAAAATATAAGGTTTTTCCAAGAGACTTATATCATGATAGGTGTATCATTCATTTACCATTGGGGGTCTCTTGGAGGAATATAGTATGTTTACTAACTATATAATATAAAAATACAAAGTTACATGGTAAGTGTCAAACTAATTAACTAAGAGTTAAAACTAAAAGATAAGGTTAATATAATGACCCAAACCTATCTAAATTCTATTGGTTGAGTGGTTTTAAACCCATACCTACATTAACCTTTAAATAATCCATGTTTTATTCATTATAAACCGAATATGAATTTATTATAAAATAATATTTCTTGCTTTTCCAAAGGTTCCCCTCACCCATCTTATAAAAGGGAACACCCCTTCTCATTACTTCACACCATCAAAGCCTTTTGGTTTGGCCAAACCCTGCCCAAATACTCTTTCTGCGGCCCTCACTACAACCTAGAGGCCTTAGTTTGATCGGAAAGCCAACCTAAGTAGCCCGTTTGTTCAAATCAAAAGGAAGAACTCGAAGAAGAGGTAATGTTTTCACCACCTTTTTTCAAATTCATTTCTTCTTCAACTTCTTCTTTCATTGTTATTACCATTATAAAATAACGAATATAGTATCTCCTATATACTTTAATATTATTATAAATATTTTACAGCCATATTCAGTATTCTATCCATCCTTTGAATGACATGTCACCGTACATGCGTACGTACGGCTTACCATCTCCACGTCGTGGTGTAATTTTTATTCAATAAGTTATTATTTGGATGGGTATAATAATGATGTTTAATTAATTTAAATAATAAATATAACAAGATAATGATTCTTTATATATGATATACCATCCAATTATATATTATTTTAATATCAAAAGAATGATATTGTCGCTCGTGCGTACGTACGGACTACCGTCTCAACGAATGCGATGAGATTCATTCTCCATCGTATCCATTCAAGTATAATTATCATTTCATGATTTAAAAATAATTTTTAAGGACTTGATATAATTATAGATATTAATAAGATACAACCTATCCATGAAAAACATCGCTTACGTAACAAAACATATAAAATAAAACGAGTATGTTAACACCCGAAATAACGATAATTCTAAGATATTATTAAAAAAGAAATGTTAAAAGATCATATATTTGATAATATTAATGAATATGATTCTTTAATAATTTAATAAAAATTATTTCACCATTATACAGGAGGTTAAGCTACCCTCAACCATGGAAAAGTACAATGTAAGGTTTTATTTCTCAATCTCTTCATTATTCGAGGTTGTTTATACGTAATAATCTACTGAGACTTCTTTATCATCCACATCCATGTTTATTAGAAATGTATTTTAAAACATTTTTTTACTATGGTTTAAATTCATTTATACCCATGTTGACTTTTATAAGTTGTTTATAAAGGAATCTTTCCATCGTTTTCCAAACAAGGTCCTTTTTAAAAAAATTGACAGAATTAAGGTAAGAAAGTTTTTTTAACTTATATGGCGGGTGCGGCTATTTTCCGTCGTTATAAAATTGTCGAAGAATTCCTTAGAAGATTATAATAATGTTTTCAAAGAAAATGTTTTATTTTATAGATATATGACACTTAAATGATTTCAAATTAGAAAGAGATATTTCTCTAAAAAGAGTTTTGATGTCATCTATGTCAACATCCTTTGATGGATTTTAAGATTATTTGAAGTTAATATATTATGATACAAAATTTATATATTGTATTGAAGGTTTTGTGATATGTTTGACCATGTATGTGTTATTTTTATACCATTCGGGGTTTATGGATGAAGTATTTAAATTTTGTATGATAGTTTTAATACAAATTTTTATGTTATATTTACAACATTTCATATGGGAACTCATTGGACTTAATATGTGACGGGTAGAGCCCGTTATAGCTCATCGATGCATTAGTAGGTCTCATGAGACAAAATAGTGTCTTGGCATAAGGCCTTGGAAAAATATTATTTGTAGTCTTGGCATGAGGCCTTGGCTATGTGGTTATGATAGTCTAGCAGTATGCATTCCATCATTTTGAAAGTGGTTATTGATACTGCATGTTATTATTCGATTAGTAGAATATCCATGTGAATAAGTAAATGGCATTATTTCATCTTATTTTTCCATACTATGTTTAAGATCAAGTTTAAAAGGCGTTGTTTTATTTATACATTGCCTTAAATTTTTATTCTTATTTATGAAAGTTTCTGCTATACTGTTATCCTTACTAGGAATTTGATCTCACCCCTTTTCAATGTTTTATTTTTCACAGGATGTGAAGAAGTAAATTATGAATGACCTTTAGTGATAGTTTGAGGGGTTAAGAGTGTGGACTATGGAGACTATGTTGTTGTAGTTTTCATTTTTATGATGTAATGTAAAACGTTATGAATATATGTAGTGTTTCCAAGCCTACTAAACTAATCAGTCTTTCGAGATTTGATCTTTCATGTGATCATGTCAATGTTATGTAATAATGCACCGACTCTGGGTAACTGGGGTCGGGGCGTTACAGTTGGTATGAGAGAATTTTTAGTACAAACCATGGAAGCTAGATTTAGATAAACTCTGATTAGAGAACATAGACCTAAGATAGACTTTGAAGATTAGTGTAAAATAACGTCCTAGAATTTTTCGTAATGTAGAGATTTTGTGAGTTTTATATGAAATACATCCTTGTATGGATACGAGCAGGTAGAGGCGGCTCATGCATAGATGTACCTAGGGGTAAAACCAAAAAACTCTGCTGTGAGCTAGACTCGAATGGGGACTGGTGCACGACAATGGGCCTTGTTGCACTCTTGGTTACAACACTCCCGTGGGATATTATTAGGATAACTCTAATTTCTTTATAAATCATAATGAAGGTTTTATTAGTATATACTTCTTCAAAGAAAACATTTTTATGATTATGGATTATATCCATAAATATTTCAATTAATGTTAAGTGTTTTATAAGTATGAAATTATGTATTTTGATTCATAAACTAATCTAGTTTATGCCATTGTTTATAAATGGCACCTAGTGGAAGAAATGTAAACCGTATCAATACATGCAATCGATGTAGGGATTTTCCTCTAGCTCAAGATAATTATAGTGGAGCTGGTGAAGCAACTGGTGCAGATTAGATAATCACCATACTGGGACAACTCACTCAGGTTATGAATAATAACCTTACCCATATGGAGCACCCTAATCCGCTGTGTGGAGGATCAATGTTACATTGCCTCATGAGGAAACAACCACCAATGTTCAATGAGAGTAAAAATCCCTTAGTAGTTGAGCAATGGATAAATTTCCTAGAGAAAATATTTCAGGCATTGGGGAGTTTTGAAAGGGAAAAACTTATCATGGCAGTTTACAGCCTCACTGGAGATTCTGATCAATGGTGGTCATTGATTCAAAACATGAAGTAAGATGATGAAGTATCAAATATGGAATGGAGGGAGTTCAAATATCTGTTTTTAGAAAAATACTCTCCTTGTGACCATCGAGCAGATATGGAATGGAAATTTCTGAGTCTATGACAAAAGGAGGATTAGAATGGCGCAAAGTATGAGGCTAGCTTTACAAGGTTAGCAAGGTATTCTAGAGATTATATACATAACCCAAGAATTAATATTGATCATTTATTTTATGGGTTAAAACCATTTCTCCATCGATCATTAGTCTCACAGTCCTTCCCATTGTACGAAGACATTGCCTCATGTGCTATCAAGATAGAAAAGGATTTCACTAAGTCTTATGACATTAATGAAAATCCAAAAAATAAAAGATCTGCTAATCAATCTGGGAATGGAAATGAAGGGAAGAAGGGAAAAGTTGAATATCCATCCTATAGTAAATGTGGGAAGAAACACCCTGGTACTTACTTAAAAGGAATGGGAGACTGTTACATGTTTGGTGAAAAAGTCCACCAATCTCATGATTGCAAGGGGAAGAAGGAAGCTACCGATGTCCAATTATACAATTGTAGGGAGATTGGACATTATGTTAATGAATGTCCTAAGTGTCAGGGGAACTTACCTCACAAAAGGCCAAGGGATCAAGGACAAGCTTATTCTATCACTACTGCTGTGGTAGAAGCTCCAAAAGTCATGGTGGTAGGTAATTTAATGGTTTCATCAAGTTTAGAAAATGATTTATTTGATTCTGGATCATCACATTGTTTCATATCATCCCTGTTTTCTAAAAAAATTAGATATTTCTAATTTGATTTGACAACGTAGTTGTCTGTTAAAACTCATAAGGGAAGTATCATTGCAACAAAGTTTTGTGAATCAGTCCCCATTAGAGCACATAAATGTTCTTTATCTGCTAATCCCATCATTATACCTATGATTGAGATTGATATAATCCTCAGTATGGATTGTCTTTCGGACCATGATGCGAAGATTTATTGTAAGAAGAAGGAGGTTACAATTTTTGATGTTGATGATAAGGAACACCTTATCTATAGAGCAGAATCGTCACCACATAAATCTTATCTAGATCCACCCCCAGTAGCTCAACTATGTTCAATTATTGTGGAGGAAGAGAATGAAAGGATAGTGGGTGAGGAAAGAAATGTTCAAATAGAGGATGTACCTATTGTTAAAGAATATGTAGATGTGTTTCCGGAAGCTTTACCTGGACATCCTCCAGAACAAGAAGTTGAGTTTTCCATTGATTTAATTCCTGGATAAAGGCTTATATCGAAGACCGCTTATAGAATGACAACTATAAAATTAGTTTAACTAAAGAAACAACAATAGGAATTGAGTAATAAGGGATTTATTCACCCTAGTGTTTCTCCATAGGGATCCCCTATTCTTTTTGTTAAAAATAAAGATGGATCTATGAGGTTATGTATCGACTACAGGGAGATCAATGCAATAACAATAAAGAACAAGTATCCCCTACATCGTATTGATGATTTATTTGACTAATTGCATGGAGATCAATACTTTTAAAAGATTGAACTTCAGTCTGGATACCATCAGTTGTGTGTGAAGAAGGAAGACATTCTAAAGATAGCATTTCGAACCAGGTTCGGGCATTACGAGTTTACAGTAATGCCTTTTGGATTGACTAATGCACCCTCTATATTCATGGATCTGAGGAATAGAGTTTTCAAGGAATATCTCGATGAATTTGTGGTGGTATTCATTGATGATATCTTGGTATAATCAAAAACCTATAAAGATCATTAAAATCACTTGCGCATTATCCTAAAGACTCTTAGAAGACATGAATTATATGGAAATTTTAGCAGGTGTGAATTCTGGCTCTAGGAGATTTCTTTTCTTTGACATATTGTCTCTAATGATGGAATTTATGTTGATCTTTCTAAGACAAAGGCATTACAAGAATGGCCATCACCTACGAGTATAACTGAGGTATGCATTTTTATTGGTTTGGCAGGTTATTATCGACGTTTCATCCAGAATTTTGCCCGATTGGCTAACCCATTAACGAAGCTTACATGTAAAGGGGTTAAATTTGTTTGGACAAAAGAGTGGAAAGAATTTTTCAAAGAACTAAAGAGAAGATTATTCAATTCTTTTATATTGACTCTACCATCGGAGAATGAAGGGTTCGTTATTTATAGTGATGCATCGATGAAAGGACTTGGTTTTGTCCTTATGCAGAATGACAAGGTTATTGCCTATGCATCACGAGAGTTGAAAATTCACGAACAAAACTATCCTACTCATGATATCGAGTTAGCAGTTGTGATCTTTGCATTGAAGATATAGAGGCACTACCTTTATAGTGAAAAATGTGATATTTATACTGATCAGAAGAGTTTGAAGTATATTTTCTCACATAAAGAACTCAACATGAGGAAAAGTAGATGGCATGAATTACTCAAGGATTATGATTTCACGATACACTACCAGCCGAGGAAGGAAAACAAGGTGGCAGATGCTTTGAGCAGAAAAGATCATTGAGTTTTGAACAATATGAGAATTAAAAGGGATCCAATTTTCATGGATCTATTGAATATGGACATGAGAATAACCAGGGATGGTGAAACATCAATGCTTTTTCAAATGGTTGCCAAACCATCTTTACTAGAAAGGATTAAGAGTACTTAGACCGATGATGAAGAATTTCAAAATAAGATTAAATCTATGAATGATGGGAGATTGAGAGACATTGTGTATGGAGATGGAATTTTGGAATTTGGGAAGAGACTTTGTTTTCTTGATATACCTAATCTAAAAAGGGAATTTCTGGATGATGCTCATAGTTCCAAATTCTCTATACACACGGGAGCCCCAAAATGTATAGGGATTTGAAGGAACATTTTTGGTGGGACAACATGAAGAGGGAGATTGATGATTTTGTGTCAAGATGTATGGTTTGTCAACAATTCAAAGCTGGAAGGAAATAGACTGGAAGTCATGCAACCTCTTCCCAAACCATAGTGGAATTGGGACAATATCAAGATGGAATTTTTCATGGGACTACTAAAGACTCCTTGAAAGAATGATGCAATATGGGTCATTGTTGATCGTCTTACCAAGTCAGCAAATTTTTTGCTATAAGGGAAGATTTACCACTTGAAAGACTAGAAAGACTATATATTAACGATGTTGTGAGACTTCATGGAGTACCCCTATCAATTGTTTCTGATCGTGATCCCGGTTTTTCTTCATGATCTGGAAAAGTATTCAGAAATCCTTGGATACTAAACTTCATTTGAGCACTGCCTACCACCCTCAAATAGATGGAAAATCAGAACAAACTATTCAAACCATAGAAGACATGTTGTGATCCTAGTCACTTGACTTTCAGGGTATGTGGGATCAATATTTAAATATGGTAGAATTTTCCTATAACAATAGCATCCATTCGAGTATTCATATGTCACCATATGAAGAGTTATATGGAAATAGATGTCTCACACCAACCTGTTGGGATGACATTGGTGATAGAAAACTTCTAGGCCCAGAACTGGTGGAGGAAACGATGGAAAAGGTGAATGTAATCCAAAACCATATCAAAGCAGCTCAAAGTAGGCAGTAGAGCTATGTTGATAATCGAAGGAAGGATTTGGAATTTCAAGTCGGTGGTAATGTTTTTATGAAGGTGTATTTATGGAAGGTAGTTATACATTTTGGTAAGAAAGGTAAATAGATTCCAATGTACATCGGACAATTCGATATTCTAGAACGAATTGGGGTTGTAGCTTACTGTTTGGCAATGCCACCAAATCTCTCCAAAGATCACGATTTGTTCCATGTATCACTATTAAAGAAATACATGCCTGAACCAATTCATGTACTCATCTATGAGGAATTAGAACTGGAACCCAATATTTCTTATTGTGAAGATCCCATCAAGATTCTGATACGAGAAAACAAGTATTGAGAAACCGGACGACTCGTCTGGTAAATGCCTTGTGGAGAGACCATAAGATGGAAGAGGCAACATGGGAACTCGAGGAACTTATGATGAAGAACCACCTGAGTCTTTTCATGCGGTAGTATTCTAGAATTTCAAGGACGAAATTATTTGAAGCAGGGGAGAATTTAACACCCCAAGCTTCTACGGTACGCTTCTCTTTGAATAAAACAATAGCGTGTGTTGTACGCAACATTGAGTTCTAACACACCACAACCAATCAAACTAGCCGATATGAATAGTAATTCCCACTTTTTGAAATATATAAATATTATTTTTCAAAAGGGATTTCATTTTTGGTTTTGGAATATTGAAATTATCCTAGGGTGAATTTTTGGTATTTTTCTGAAAAACATCATTTTTTGATGAATAGTGAAACCACTAAGTGGTAGTTAAAAAACTGTATTTTTCATAAAACATAATTTTACCACTTCTGTGAGTGGATTTTCGAAAATCCGAGAGACACGGTTAATATCAAGGATAAAATGTTGTTCAATGAGATGAAAATAATTTCTGGTGAGTAGTAACTTTTTACTTTTATTTACCACGGTTAAAACTAAATAGGGTAATTAAGGTTAAAAATGACATTAATATTACCCTAACACATGTCCTAATTCTTTTTTAAAAGTGTATCTAGACCAAAAACAACCTTATAAATAAAATATTGTCATTTAGGTCAACTTGGATTAGATTAGAACATTTATTATTGTTTAATTCAAAGAAGAGTTAAAAGAGTTAAAATCAATGTTTATTTACTAAAATATTTTTAATATAGGGTTATACATAAGTTAAATTAGATTGAAATTATTCATTATAAATATAAAAATATTTCCTACATAATTATATTTTATTTATAATTTTTAGACAGTAAATAATTTAATTTATTTATGACACAATGATGATGCAGTAATTACCATAATAGTGAAAAATTAAAATAATTGATATTATAAATACTCAAATAAATATAATTCGAGACTTTTATGAATTACACTAATTTTATAGGTTAATATTACATATTAGGATTGATTTAATTGACTTTTTTTGAAGAAATAGTTCTGTTATGATTTTCACAAAAATCAATTTTCCAAATAGTGTCAAAATTGACATAAAAGATTTCTTTAAAAAATATTATATTATTAATTGATATTAAATTCCTAAAAATCTAAGGTTCTACCAAGAGACTTATATCATGATAGGTGAATCATTAATAGACCACATGGGGGTTTCTTTGAGGTATATAGTATGTTTATTAACAATATAATATAGAAATACAAAGTGACATGGTAAGTGTCAAACTAATTAACTAAGAGTTAAAAATAAAATATAAGTGTAATATAATAACCCAAACCTGTCTAAATTCTATTGGTTTAGTGGTTTTCGACCCATACCCACCTTTACCCTTAAATAATACACTTTGGAGCCATTATAAACCGAATATGAATTTATTAAAAAATAATATTTCTAGATTTTCCCAAGATGCCCCTCACCCTTCTTATAAAAGGGCAGTCCACCATCTCATTACTTCACACCTTCAAAGCCTTTTGGTTCGTCCAAACCATACCCAAATACTCTCTAAAATTCCCTCACTACAACCTAGAATCCTTAGATTGATCAGAAAGCCAACCTATGTATCCCTTTTGATCAAATCAAATGGAAGAACCCGAAGAAGAGGTAATGTTTTCACCACCCTTTTTCAAATTCATTTCTTCATCAACTTCTTCTTTAATTGTTATTCCCATTAAAAAATAATGAATCATGTATCTCCTATATAATATAATATTATTATAAATATTTTACAACCATATTCATTATTCTATCTATCTTTTGAATGACATGTTACCATACGTGCGTACGTACGAATTATTGTCTCCAAGTCGTGGTGTAATTGTTATTCAATAAATGAATATTTGGATGGGTATAATAATTATGTGTAATTCATGTAAATAATAAATATAAAATGATAATTATTATTTATATATGATATACCATCCAATTATATATTATTTTAATATCAAAATAATGATATTGTCGCTCGTGCGTACGTACAGACTGCAGCCTCCACGAACGCGATGAGATTCATTCTCCATCATATCCATTCAAGTATAATTATCATTTTATGATTTAAAAATAATGTTTAAGGACTTGATATAATTCTGGCTATGAATAAGATAAAACTTATCCATGAAAAAAATGACTTACATAATAAAACATAAAAAAGAAAACGAGTAAGTTAACACCCGAAACAACGATAATTCTAAGATATTATTAACAAAGCAATGTTAAAAGGTCAAATATGATATCATATTACTGTATATGATTCTTGTATAATTTATAACAATTATTTCTACATTATACAGGAGGTTAACCTACCGTTAACCAAGGGAAATTACAAGGTAAGGGTTTATTTTTCAATCTCTTTATTATCCAAGGTTGTTTATACGTAATAATCTACTAAGACATCTTTATCATCCAAATCCATGTTTCTTAAAAATGTATTTCAAAACATTTTTTTACTATGGGTTAAAGTCATTTATACCCATTTTTACTTTTATAAGTGTTTTATAAAGGAATCTTTCTATCTTTTTTCAAGCAAGGTCCATTTTAACCTTTTCGAAAAAATTAAGGTAAGAATGTGTTTTTAACTTATACGGCGGGTGGGGCTATTTTCTACCATTATAAAATGGTCGAAGAATCCCTTACAAGCTAATAAGTATATTTTCAAAGAAGATGTTTCATTTTATAGATATATGACTCTTAAATTATTTCAAAATAGAGAGAGATATTTCTCAAAAAAGAGTTTTGATTTCATCTATGTCATCATCCTTTGATGAATTTTAAGCTTATTTGAAGTTGATTTATTATGATACAAAACTTCTATATTGAATTTAAGGTTTTTTGATACTTTTGACTATGGATGTGTTATATTTATACCATTCGTGGTTTATGGATGAAGTATTTACATTTGGTATTCTAGTTTTTATATGAATGTTTATGTTATGATTAAACCATTTCATATGGGAATGCATTGGACTTAATATGTGACTGGTGGAGCCCTCTATAGCTCCTCAATGCATCGGTAGGTCTCCTGAGACAAACTAGTGTCTTCGAATAAGGCCTTGGAAAAATCTTATTTGTAGTCTTGGCACGAGGCCTTGGATATGTGGTTATGATAGTCTGGAATTATGCATTTCCTCAGTATGAAAGTGGTTATTGATATTGCATGTGATTATTTGATTAGAAGAATATCCATGTGAATAAGTAAATGGAATTATTTCATTTTATTTTTCCATACTATGTTGAAGTTAACATTTAAAAGGATTTGTTTTAGTTATACATTTCCTTAAATGTTTATTCTTATTTAAGAATGTTTCCTCGATATTGTTATCCTTACTGGGAATTTGAGATCACCCCTTTTCTATGATTTATTTTTTCCAGGATGTGAAGAAGTAAATTAGGAATGACCTGCAGGGATAGTGTCAGGGGATAAGAGTGTGGACTATGGAGACTATATTGTTGTAGTTTTCATTTTTATGATGTAATGTAAAACATTATTAATATATCTACTATTTACAAGGCTACTAAACTAATCATTCTTTATAGATTTGATCTTTCTTGTGATTATGCCAATGTTATGTAATAATGCACTGACTTTGGGTAAATGGGGTCGGGGAGCTACACTCAGGTATCCATGCCAAATGGCTAAACAGTGGAACACACCCACAGGGTGGTTCTGGATCCAAGCAATGTTCCCAACCAGATTTTTAATATCATAATTAAATACCTAATCAATTATAGGCATTTAATATAGAAACTGCCTTAGACACACGACAACCCACCAGGGGTTCGTGGCACAAAAATGCACAAAACGCGTAGAAGTTGGAAAATTTAACACCAAGACACCTACCTTAAACGCCAACGAACGTTATACCCGAATACCGACTCTAGAAACACTCAAGAATGGAATAGATCTAATGAAGAACTAAACTCACTTAACCTCAAATAACTCATGTTAGGAGAATCATTGGTACGAAGCAACTAAGGAGATGGAAGCCCTTACCCGTGCGATTCCAACGGGATCATCCGAGGCATATACCAATTCCAGACGAACACTCAGCAGATCTTCAATAGCTCGGCCTACTCCATTGGCATCAAAACGGATCAAATTCCTCCTTTTAGAAATGAGGAGGCTACTCCATTTTTTAAATAGAAAAAACAACGCACACGGCGTGTACTTCCCAAAATTTTAAATTGTTCCTATGACGGCTTCCCACCAGCGCGTCACTATTCGCCTGCCGACATGAGTACACGGCATGTGCTCCTGAGTACACGGCGTGTACTGCCGCCTAGCTAGCGGATGCTCCACCGCCTTACTATTTTGGCCTGACAATTGACTACACGGCGTGTAGTCGGTTCCTACACCCCTTGTCACCGACATGGATACACGCCCTATGTACTCATCCCAGCACGACCAAAAGTACACGGCGTGTGGAAAAAGTACACGGCGTGTAGTTCCAAAATTTAGGATTTTTCCCATTTTCCATATTATATTAAAAACACTTAAGGAAACAATAAAAGAATAATCACGTACTTCAAAGAGAAGAACCATGTTCTTAAAAACATCCCCCCTTATAACAATTCATCCCCGAATTTCTCTTCCATGGGTGGAGAAGATATAGCCGTGAACAACTCTAGCCACTGAGCTCGTACGTCGCACACCTGCTCCCAAGTCTTGTCCTGCACCCGACCATACTTCCATAGCCCCCGTATGAGAGGAACTGACTAGCCTCGAAGAACCTTCATGCTCCTATCAAAGATATGAATCAGATGGTCCTCAATGGAAGAATCTGCCTCCAGCTCAACCTCCTCAGGCTGAAAGACGTGAGACAGGTCTGAATAATATAGATGAAACTGAGATACGTGGAAGACATCGTGCATGGCTTGGGACCACTATGGTAACCACAACCGATAATCAACCAGCCTGACTCTCTCCAGAATCTCAAATGGCCCCACATACCGTGGTGAAAGTATACCTTATCTCTTAATCCGCTTGTGTCACATCCTCATTGAAACATGTAAGAAAACCTGATCCCCGACCACGAACTCCAATGGTCATCTACAGTGATCAGCATATGACAACTAGAGAGACTATGCAGTAGTTATCTGCTTTTGAATCAACTGGACCTGCTCAGATGTCTCCTGCACGAGTTGTGGCCCATGTAAAGCTACCTCACATGCCTCAATCAAGTACAATGGTGAACGACATGGCCTACCATATAAATCCTTGTATGGTGCCATATCAATAGTCTCCTGGAAGTTATTTTTATAGGAAAACTCTACTAAGGGTATATGCTTCTCCCATAAGCCCCCAAAGCCCAGGATGCACGGACGCTGCATGTCCTCTAGCACCTGTATCGTACGCTCTGATTGGACATTCGTATGAGGGTGGTATGATATGTTCAGAAGCACCTGTATACCCAGTGCCCTCTGAAAACTCTGCCAGAAATGATACATGTAGCAAGCGTCCCTATCATAAATGATAGAACGAGGGACCCCATGAAGACGTACGATCTCTCGGATATAAAACCTTCCGAGCTTGTTAACGCCGAAGGTCCCCTTAATCGGCCAAAAGTGAGCTACCTTCATGAGTCTGTCTACAACAACACACATGGCATAATTGCCTTTAGGTGACCTTGGTAATCCAATCATGAAATCCATCATGACATCGTCCCACTTCCACTCCAGAATGGGTAATTGTTGTAACAGCCCAGCTGGTCTCTGATGCTCTGCATTCACCTGCTGACAGGTGGAAAATCTCGTAACAGAACCAGCTACATCTCTCTTCATACCAGGACAACAGTACTGACGTCTCATGTCACGGTACATCATGGTAACCCTGGGATGAACTATCCATGCTGAAGCATGAAACTCCCACATCCGCACCTCACGTATATCTCCTGGAATCCACACTCGTCCATGGAAACGTAAAACCTCATCATCACCTATCGTCCACCCAGGAGAAAGGTCCCCACTTGGCACCGACTCCCATAGAACTAGGCCTTCTGAATCTGATAGCTGTCTCATCCTCACTCTGTCTAGGAGGGTAGAAGTCACAACTAAAGATGAAAGATACGTCTACCCCTGACTATCGTGCACCTCCAGATGCATCTCAGAGAACAAGGCCATCAGCTCCCACACACAACTGGCCTCCTGCACTGCCTGTATCTGAGTCTTCCAAATCAGTGCATCAGCTACTGTATTACCGTTACCAGGTGTATAGGAAAGCTCAAAATCGAAGGAATATAGGTATTCGACCCACATCTTATGCCTAAGATTCAGGTCACATTGAGTAAAGATATACATGAGGCTTTTGTGGTTGGTTAAAAGCAAAAAATTCTCTCCCAACAGATAGTGTATCCAACAGCACAATGCATGCACAACTACAACCAAATCGAGATCATGGGTCGGGTAATTTAGGTCATGTGGCCTAAACTGCCGAGACCCGTACGCCACAACTCGGTCACCCTGCATCAACACTGCTCCCAGCCCAATACCTGATGCATCGCAGTAAACTGTATAGCTCTTCCCCCGCTCTGGGAGTATCAGGATCGGTGTTGATGTCAACCTTCCCTTTGGGTCCTGAAAATCTACCTCACAAGCTTCCAACCAAACAAACTTCACACCCTTCTTAGTCAGACCTATCAACGGTGTTGCTAAGCAGGAGAAGTCCTGTATAAAACGCCATTAGTAACAAGCCAACCCTAACAAATCTGTATCTCAAACACGTTCTTAGGCTGCTTCCAGGAAACTACTGCTCTCACCTTATCTGGGTCTGCAGAAACTCCTGCCTATGAATTGACATGACCTAGGAAGTGAATATGGTCCATCCAAAAGTGTCACTTTTAGAGCTAATAATATAGCCCATTCTCTCTCAGTGTACTCAATACAATCTCAATATGGGTGTCATGGTCATGTCGAGTTTGAGAGTACACCAGGATATCATCCACGAATACTACCACAAAAGAATCAAGATACGGATGGAACACACTATTCATACGATCCATGAAAACTGCTGGCGCATTCATGAGTCCAAATGGCATAACCGTATACTCATATAGACAATAACTACCCCTAAATGTTGTGAGAGGTATATCAGACGGTCTCACATGCAGCTGATGATATCATGATCTCAAGTCAATCTTCGAGAACACTCGTGCTCCATGAAGCTGATCAAAAAGATCATCAATCCTCAGTAAGGGATATCGGTTCTTAACCATCATCTAGTTCAGCTTTCGATAATCCATGCAAAGACTAAGGGTACCATCCTCCTTTTTCACAAAAAGGAATTGTGAACCCCAAGGAGAAGTACTGGGTCGGATAAATCCCTTTGCCTGCAACTCCTCCAACTGCCTCTTGTGCTCTTGAAACTCAAGTGTATACATCCTATATGGAGGAATGGACACCGATGTTTCTCCTGGCACAAGCTCAATGGAGAAATCCACCTCTCTCTCTGGAGTTAGACCCGCAAAGTCATCCAGGAAGACATCCCTGAAATGATCAACAACTGGAGGGAAATACGCCTGGAAAGTCCCCTGGTCATCTAGATATATGTTCCCAATCTGGGCTGTGACTCCACCTCACCCACGATGCTCTGGTCCAGCTCAACTCGCCTGAACATCCCATTCACCCTTGTTTAGAAACTCTCCTCCCTCTAGTGAGGTGAAACTCACCCTACGACGATAGAAGTCTACAATGACACGAAAGGGAACCAACCAGTCCATCCCGAGAATGACGTCATAGCTCATCATCTCTAGGACATAGAGGTCCCGAAGGAAGTGACACCCACAAACCTCAAGGGTCACTCCTTGAATTGACGCACACCATCTGTCCTATTACCCAACAGAGTGTCTTGCATCATGATATCAGAAGAAGTATAAACACAAAGCCCAAGGCTCTCCACAACAGGTACATATATGAAACTATGTGTAGCACCCGTATCAAAATGTACTGAGGATAATACAGATGCTACTAGAATAATACCTCTAACTGTATAAGGTCTGGGATCTTGCTCATGCGGGGTGTATTGCACCGCATATGTCTGCCCAGTGTCGCGGCCCTGCGACATAGCCTGGCTACCCTGAGCTGTCCTGCCCTGCTACCTCTGAGATCCGGGTGTCTGGCTACCATGGCCATGACCACCATCTCAGCCTGCACGCCCTGACGTATTCCAGTTCCCCGACTGGCAAGAAGCCACTAGTCTTGTTCCCGCACATGGAGTCTGCACAAAATCTCTCTCACTAGCCACTAGTGGAAACACCCTATGAAAGCACTGCAGATGCCCCATCTTGCCGCAATTTCGGCACTCCACTGGATCACGTGGAAAATGTGGTATTTTGTGCCCCCCTCTACAACACTACTAGCACATAACATGGACACCTGAAACATTCTTCTAACTGGTACTGCCGCCCTGAGAAAAGTACGCCAGTCTCATCCTCTTTCCAACAGAAAATGTACTAGTAACTCGTACTGAACCGCCCTGGCCCACACCACTAGATTCTCAAAGGTTCCTCTATGTGATCAACTCCTAGTTCAAAATAGCGTGTACGGTAGGCAACCAGAAGACATTCTCCAGTGCTCGGATGTCATACTAAAGACCATCCTCATAACGTCTGGCTCTCAACGTCTCATCATCCACCAACACAGGTGCAAAGCGTTGAAGCTCCGTAAAACAAGCAGAATAGTACATCACTGACATTGCGCCCTGCTGCAGATTAATGAACTCTCGATGTCTATCTATTCTCAGCATCTCCAGGAAGAAAAAGTCTTCTAAGACTACCTGAAAGTCTTCCCACACCATGTCCATGTGATTCTATGACTGGGTGGTAACATCCCCCCACCTCTTAGCAGAATCACGCAGTATGTAAGTCACGAGCTTTACCCCCCGCCATGGAGGCATCTCGAGATGCTCGAAAATCGTCTGCATCGACCCTAGCCAAGACTCTGCAGCCTGCGGTCCACCATCCCCTAGGAACATAGGCGTATGCTGCTGCTGGAAGATACCTGTCAGCTCGGCTATTGCTGTGGCAGCCCAAGGTGCTCCCTGAAAGGTCTTCATGAACCATAATAAGCCTTCACGGAACTGCGCCTTCGTGCCTGTGTTTGGTATAGTAGCTGGTGCCGCATCTGGCTCTGCATGAGGATCAACTGGTAGCGCATGGCCCACCATCTCTGGAGTATTCTCATTGCTTCTCTCCTGGAAAACAACATGCGGTTGTCTTGGTGGCATGACACTACAAGGTCAAAACATGCCTTATAACAAGATTATCAAAAACCAAAGAAACCCAAAAGGGATCATTAGGAATAAGTACTTAAAAATTTTCAAAACAAGACTACATGGCATGTATACTTACTAAATGGTGTGTACATGAATTCCCTTCCCCTGATCGGGTCCTTCTGCATAGCTAAGCCACATGGATCCTATGTGAGAAAAAACTACATGACGTTTATTTCATATACACGACGTGTATGATGTTATTTCCAACTGCCCATGTCGTCTGTGACACGAACCACTAGTCAGCTTGACACTACACGACGTGTTACACCTGCACACAACATGTCAGCAACCCCACTTCGTAGTTACACGGCTAAGTCCACATGGTCTGTCCTCGGACAAGACTACAGGGCGGGTCCCAATGTTACACGACGTGTTCAAGGAGAGGTGACACCAACCCGTGTTGTTAGTTACATGTCCGAGTACCCAGGTCATACTACACGGCGTGTTCATCATTGATATGGCGTGTTATGTACAGGAGTTCACCTACCCGTGTTGTGAGTTACACGGCCAGAATCCGGGTCAACACTACATGGAATGTACATTATGTTCAAAACGTGTTTTACCAAATCCTTCCCTTATCCCGTGTCGCCGCCTACACAGTTTGTGAAATGGTAAATGACTACATGAAGTGTAATCTGTGTACATGGCGTGTACTCAAAAAGTTCATTTTTCTTCCCGAACAGAAGGCCATACACGACGTGTTTAAAATACTACACGGCGTGTATACTGGGTTTCCAGACAGTATGCCTCAGAAACTTCCTCGGAACCCAGAAACTACTGAAAAACAACACCTATGTTTTAAATTCTGACATGTGAGGGCTCATACTCCCCACGAATCAATGTTTGACATCTTATCTGTTTTATAACTAATAAACAGTAAATGATCCACCAAATTCCGGTGAATGGGTTCCCATACTCCCCAAAAACAAAATTTGGAATCCATTCTATAAAAAGGATTACACAAAATACCTTACCAAACATCAGGTGTTTATCAAGCAACTATCACAACAACATGCTTCTCTAGCACAACTACTATCACAATAGCATTCAAATTTCTAATGCACCTACATGGAATGGAACTAGGCATGGCATGCGATTTATAGCATGTGCCTAAATGATGCATGAGATGGAATACCCTCATCTCATTGGGTTGCAACTAAATAGAGCCCAAAAATAAATTATAACAGCACAATATAAAGTGAATCACCAAACGGTGGAAACATATCAACTCTAAAATATGCAAAATTAGAAAAATTGCAAAATACGAGGTTGAATGGCTTTTTCTTGTACGTGGGTTAGCTACGCCCGGGCACAGATTATAATGAACTACCATTCGTCTTATCCCTGACTATGTCTCCAAATAGTAAATCAAATAAAAGAACCCCTCTGATACCACTTTGTAACATCCCGGTTCCAGGTGCCACTCAACGGGTGCCCCGAACCCAGTTCGCCACGTGACCTCAAACGTGTTTCCCCAAACTCTAGAGGCTACCGACTAGTAGTGAGGGCCCAGTTCTGATAGTGGGGAAACTATGACCTCATTTTTTAATGTGCAGTGAGGCGGAATACCAATAAAACATACATCTCACAGCAGAAGCAGTAAATCATACACAACTGAAATAAACAACAGCAGTGGATATAATCAACAGTAGATAAATAATGATGCTACATGTCTCAAGTCTTACGAAAACAGCCAGAACATGTTATACATCAATACAGTACTCCCAAAAGTAGAGTACAAAAAAAAAAGCAAACCAGTTGGCAGCGGAATCACAATCTTAGGCTCGGTCCCATTCTCTCCTACTCCTCAGCAATAGTAAACTACCTGTATAAGGACTCTTGCCCCTATCCACACCTCAAGAAACATAATCTGTTTGGGACGAAAAGCGTGACCCAAACAGGGTGTTAGAAATAATTTCTCAGTAGGCACCCACCAAAGGCCCATGCCCAACATCATGAAATCATGCACTGACAGTGTCTAGTAGTAAAGTGAAATAAAGTAAGCAATTCTCAATTGTTACTAATTACCAGTTATATTGCCATTTTATTATCCGTTTAATCCATTAAATTTAAATAACCATAACAGTGGATATTCTATATAAGCAGATAATGTCCTCAGACACGTAATCTCCTACCCTCGTGTAATGAGTATCCAACACAAGAATCTACCCTCAAGAATAACAGAGTTTCCCCTTAGGCATAGGTAGTGTCTCCCTTAGGCACATAGTCAGCTTCCCACGGGCATGAAAGAAGTTGCCTACATGCTAAGTAGCACAACACCCACAGGCTAATCACAACACCGTCCTCAGGCTAACTAGGTAACTGAGCCATGCCCAACATGTAAATATGCAGTAAAAAAGAAATTCCCCTTAAGGAAATTCTACAATCACTACTTTTACGGCATACCCTCGGGTATCCTGGCCAAATGGCTAAATAGTGGAACACACCCACGGGGTGGTTCCAGATCCAAGCAACGATCCCAAACTGCATTTTAATATCATAATTAAATAACTAATCAATTCTAGGTGTTTAATATAGAAACAACCTCAGCCACACGACACCCCAACATGGGTTCGTGGCACAAAAACGCAGAAAATGCACAATTGTTGGACAAATTAACACCAAGTCACCTACCATAAACACTAACGAACGTTTTACCTGAATGCCAACTCCAGAAATTCCCAAGAACGACGTAGATATGACTAAGAACAAAACCCTATTAACCTCAAATAACTTCTGTTAGGAGAAGAATAGGTAAGAAGCATCCAAGGAGATGGAAGCCCTTACCGATGTGGTTCCAACTGGATCGTCCGAGGTGGAAACCGATTCCAGACGAACACTCAGAGGATCTTCAAAGGTTCAGCCTCCTCCTTTGGCTTCAAAACGTATCAAATGCCTCTTATGCCAAATGAGGAGTCTACTGGATGTTTTAATCTGAAAAAAGAAATTACGCGGCGTGTACTTCTGAGTACACAACATGTACTTCCCAAAATTCTAAACTGTTCATCTGGCAGCTTCCCGACAGCGCGGCACTATTCACCTGCCGACATGAGTACACGGCATGTACTGCCTCCCAGCTGGCAGCTGCTCCACCGCCTTACTATTTTGGCATACCTACTAACTACTCGGCGTGTAATGGACCACTACATGGTGTGTAGTCAGTTCTTACACCCCTTTTTTCTGACTTGGCTACACGCCCTGTGTACTCATCCAAACACAGCAAAAAGTACACAATGTGTGGAAAATGTATATGGCGTGTAGTTCCAAAATTTAGGATTTCTCCCATTTTCCATATTTTATTAAAAACACTTAAGGAAAAGAGAAAAGAAGAATTCCATACCTCAAAGAGAAGAACTGGGTTCTTACACAATTTTTATCATTTTTAAAACCAAAATAAGTACCGTGGAGGAATTAATTTTTTTGAAATTTCATTTATAAAATAAAATGATAATATGTTTGTGGAAATTATATAGTGAAATAGTAATAGATCATACATTATCACATCATGTAATAATTAATAATTACAATTCAATTTAAAATCTATATAATTTTTATAAATTAATTTTATAAACCCCTAACTATATAAAAATTTACCTCAACTTCAATGATGATAAGAATTAAACACTTGGAAGGAATCAGAACCTGAAATCATAGAACCCATCTTTGAATATAATTTTAGGGCTAATATATGGTCAATAGAGTATTAGGGAACATATCATTTATATAAATGAGGATGAAATTTTTTAGTGGAAACTTTTGAACTCTATAAATTGATCATGATTTATTTGATTAGGATGATTAAGATAATTCTCAAGGAATTCCTACATCACTCGACCTCACGTGTTTTATTTTAATTATTCAATTGCATCAATATATTTTTTAAGGTAAATGTTTTATTCACATACCATATTATTTTAATTCAATTTTTCATTTATACCAAAAAAATTGTATTATGTTAGAATTAGGATAATTAATAAAAAACTACACTTCCATGGGAGGTGTACCCATCTTAGAAAACAATTTTATTTACAATGGTTTACAAAGGTATAACCCAATAATGTTTCTTCAATTTATTTCAAGCCTAGTTATGTTAATGAAAGGAGATAAAAATTGAATAAAAAATAATAAATTTTTATGATACTAAGAAGATAATTTTGAAAATATGGAATTACAATTTGAAGAGGAAGAAGAAGACATAAATTAATGGATTATATCATCAAAATATCTCCACATTGAAATTTTTGGATAAATGGTTTTAACCCAATTATAATATTCCCCTAATACTATAACGAATTTCCAACACCCTAAAAATTAAAAAGAAATAGATATTTATAGAGGGAATGAGAGGATAGTGTTACAATAACTGAAAATTGTGAATGATGACATTCGGAAAAATATTTTAATCCCATTAGCACCACATTGTTGACCTCCATAAAACATGAAACAATTATCCATATAGAATGAATTGTTTTGAATAATTGGTTCCTCAGGCTATTAGAAATAATATATCCTAATCAAACACATCATTTAGATGATATGGTCTAAATGGTGATGTGGTGTCAAATTTGGTTAGTCCATTCATGAGTTTACTTCTTGGACCAATTAGATTAAAAAATTAAAAATATAAGACAGTTAACCTAAAAAAATTTGTTTAAAATTGGGTGAATATTTATTTAAAAATTTTAATGTTAAAAAAATCTACAGAAAATTATTTATGACTTAAATAAAAAGATCGTATTTAATTGTTCAAAAGTGGAATTTTCATCAATATTACAAATGAATTATCTAATACCAAATATTCCATAAATGAACATATTTAACAAAAATTGAGTAATCTGATCTATTTAATACTGAAAAAATATTCAAAAAAATTAATTTCCCACCAGAACGGGGCATGTAGCACACCATCAAGATATTCCAAATCTATGTCACATCACCAAAAACATCACACATGTGGCACTCAAATGTGACATGGAATCCCAACCTACAAAATTTTTTCCCAAAGCTACACAAAAATTATCAACATACGTGATATGATTTTTCTCTTATAATCACTATAATTATTGACACACCACATTTCTCCACCTCAACACCTACTTCTAATTATACCATGAACTATGGTATTCCATATTTCATCATATTAGTCACCCTACACATTTTACAATACATCACCACATAAATAAAACTCACTCCAAGAAAAAAGGATTTCTATATTTTAAAAATTGTATAATGTAGAATTATAGGGATTCTCTTCCACTATAAATCCACTATGTACAAAGAATAACCTTTCCACTTTTATGTTAAAATAATAACATAAAATTCCATTGAATCTAGGAATATTAATGTCCATTTTATATGTTATAATAATTTAGGATAATTAGATGAATATTATTAATTAAAAATACATTAAATTTAAAAATGATTTTTTTTGATAATGTGACCTACAAAATTATATGATGATGAAGTAGAAAACGTGGAAAAACCCTGCACAACCATTCTGTTACTTTAAAGAGTATAACATATAGAAAAAGTACCAATTCATGCATCTTTTTTCAAATTAATCCATCATTCATACTATATTTCATTTTTCTACATAATATATGTTTGTAGAAGGATGAAAAATTGGTTACCAATTTATCCAAAGCCCATATTCATCTATTTTAGATCATTCATTACAATTATGGATAATTATAACAATTGATTTATGGGAACATGGGTTCTAATATTTTTGGTATGAAACAAGCATATTTTCTTAAAGAAATCATATAATTATAAAATAATTGTCATGAAATATTGCTGTAAAAATATAGCACATGTAAAACTCCAACCTAAGAACATGTATCAAAAGAATTTATTTCAGAGGCCATAAAAAATTAATAACACTAAGTGATCATCAAATGCTACCAAAAAGTGGTATGGGATTATAATGAACCATTCATGAAGGAAAATTCTGCAAAAAATAAATTAATAAATTTATGTTAAAATGAAACATAATTAAATACAAATATATATATATATATATATATTATTTGTGAGATGAATAAATTTCATAAAAAATAAAAAATATATTTCAAAAAATGCTATCATATTAAATCATATTCCACAAATCGCGATCCACTAATTCCATTACAATATCATTAGAGTGAATCTACAACTTACCATTGATAACGAAATATATCAATTGTATCCCTACATCTGGATTAATTATGCCAACTTCTCAACAAAATTTACCATTTTAGGGGTCTGTACAGTCTAGGTAACATTTGCACCATCACTAGAGTAGACTTCTATGCAAGAGGAATATCAAATATGTACTCCTAACCAGTATGTAAAAAATTATTAAAAAAATAAATAATGAAATAAATAATTCATTTATCCCTACATTTATGGAAATAATGTTAAAAAATCATAACCATTTCATTACCAAATTCACATTTTTATAGAAATTACTAATAAAAACCTATAATAATAATAAAAAAAATCCAATGTTGTGTTTTCTTCCCAATAATTCCCTTCCCAAGATACAGTCATTTCCCTAAATATTCCATGAGATAGCCTAATTATTATATCAGTATATAAAATCTACATGTGTCCCCAAAATCCATCATTCTATGATATACGAAAGAATACTAAAAATAATAATTCAATGTTTTTAAAATACTCAAATATATAATATCCTCACCCATGAACAATTAAATTTCCAATCTCAATGTAAATGGGTGAAAACTATGTGCTACCCCATTTAGACATCACCATTACATCTAATTTATCATGACAATGAGAGGGAGGTATTTTATACCAATAATCATTGAAGTCATTTTTCACTATAACATTCCATTTATATGTCTCATCATTATCATCATAAAATCATTGTGTTTTTATAATAGTTCTCAAGAAATATTTTTTCATTAATGCACACAATTGTTTTAATAAAAACTACATTTTCCACAAAAACCTTAAAGGATTTATCAAAAATCTAACCCATTTCAAATGTAATATCCCTGAAAATCCAGTTTCTATAAAAAATATCTTATTCATAATATTTATAAAATACCATTAAAAATATTTTAAAAATAAATGTTTTTATGATATCCAAAAAGTACGAATCTCTCAAATCCTTAACAATAATAATGATATAAATCAATTCATAATTGATGATATAATTACCCAGAATTCGCATTTAAAGATATAATAGTTGGAATAATATAAATCAAGATAGATTGTAAACTAATACCATTACCAATATTTGACTCTAATCATTTTATCATCAATTATAATATCTTAAAGAGATCATTAGAGGCATAAAAAATTAATTCATATTTTCATATGAAATTTCAAAAAATATCTACAATAATAATAATGTTATTTGGGGGATGTTTACATATTTAAATGATAATATGAACAACTATTTCATGACAATACTATCAATATGAAAAATATGTTACCACCCAGTTTATCAAGCATCCTTCATTTCCATAAAAATCTAAAATTATAGTATTTCATGAATTCCATCTATGACTAGGATGGGGAACATGAGATTCCCACTACATCCCATAAGAAAAAAAATATTAGTATTTATGCATGGTCTTTTAAGCCTCACCAGTTACTTTGTATAATTAGGATAACCTCTCCCAACATCATTCTAAAAAATAAACTCCTCAAAAAATGAACTCTATAGTAAATTTTTTTTTGATACAATGATTAAATAATTTTTTTTATTTCCTATTCATGTATTTCTTAAAATAAAATTTCATTTTTCCATGTAATATCCTAAAACAATCAAGGTAAAATTAAATATTTATAAAAAAATTAAAAGGAAACATTAGTACCCAACCCAGGGTGTTATGTTTTCACTACGATAATAATCTTCTTCACTAAAATTTCAATGGGCCCTATAATCATTAAATTTATTTATAAAATACACAAATATCATGGATTATATATCCCAATTACCTTTTTATTTCATTTTATAATTATTTAATACCTAACAAAAATAAATACTAAATCCTATGAGGATTTTACCTCCATGTTCAAAACTAAAATATGTTTCTTTATATAAAATATTCTATATAACTAATGAATTATCTCCCAAATAGAAAAGTCAATTTGGTCTAGCTAATAGTTATTTAGTTGAGTAACATGTATAAAATTATGAATTATATCATAAAATTATGGAAACACCAGTAAATAATCCCCTACACTTATATAATTAATTATTATAAAAGGCCTTATTAATCAAAAAATAGTTTTCTTTAATACCCAAGTTTTTTATATACCTATATGGGATTCATGTTTTTTAAAAAAAATCATCAAAATAAAATACCAATGTTATTTATCAATGATCATATTAAAACTTCAATAAACGTAGATATAAGATTATATACCTATAAATAAATTTAACTCAATCTATTATCTCTCACCCAAAACTGAGTCCCAAAAGATTCTTATTACTTGTCTGATCCTAACACACTGGAAACCATCAGGGATGAGTATACAACACCTCAAACTATTCAATTTATATCCCTGACTAATATCTACAATTATATAAAAAACCACTAATAAATGACCATCTTCCCAATATTTCTCAAATATGAAAAAAAATTCTATCTGAATATCAATCTGATGATGATAAATTATACTTATATACAACCTGATCCCCATGTAATTATGACTTCAAATATATAATAAATATATTAATGTGGATCTATATCTATGATTGTGTTTTGTAATACTCTTTAATGTCTACAAGATCCCTTCGTATAATAGTTATCAAGTAGATTATATAATATTTTCTTTCATAAATGAAACTAATAAACCAATTTTTTAAATCAATTCACTACAACAAAGCATCATAATAACTTGATATACATATTAATGGAAGTATCTAACTATTATAATTTTATAATTGTTAATGGATAATAAAACCCCATCAGACATTGATTATCTTCTTTACCAAATTATAAAATTAGAAAATGATAAAAAAGTTTAAAAATATCATTATTTAATTCCTAATAGTGAAATTGGCCTCTAATATCGTGAAAAGTATTTGAATATTCATGATACACTATCGAATTACAATATTTAAAAGCTCTTAAAATGCAACATTCTTACCCCAGATGAACCACTATATGAACTTACAATAAATGGAAAAAAAATTACCGTAGACAACCATTTATAGAATACAACAATTTAGGGGATTCATTATCCACTCCAACGACAATTAAAAGAATTCCCTCTATCTTACATGATTCATTAAATTTAAGATCACAATGATTATAGAGAGACACACACTATATATAAACTCCCATGCATCCATGTGAAAGACTTCCACTGATCCCATTAACTGTTAAAGCTTCGAAACATTCTTTATAAAAATGGATATGGTTTCTGACTCAAATAATCATTTACCATATTTATCCTACTAGGAAGATTTGTAATTTCAATATAAAAATAATAATTGTATTATTCCCTGAGGTGATATCACATGTTGTGATATGTTAATGGGAAAATATACTCAAACTGCTATGATCATTATACACATTAAATTCTTCAGTCAACATGAAAATCATTCCAATATATTAATAAATATCCAAAAAATATAATTTCAAGCCTTGAATTGGTAAATTATTCTCATGGGGAATAATTTTATAAGACCAATAATCCTAAACTATACTTTCATGAGATATAATATATCATTAACCTAATCATAACCTTCTACAACACCCCTCTCAAAAAAAATTATAATTCAAAGATAATTTGAACTAGAGGAAAATTAACAATCCACTTTAACTTCTCAACATCCACCACATACATCAAATTCCATTAGAATAATTCTACCGTCAAAGGAATTTCTATCATCGGAGAATATAATTAAAAAATTTATAAATTAAAATATAGTAATATTCCAAAAATAATTGAATAATTTGTATCTTAATTACATACTTATTCATTTCACATGAGAGAAAAAAATTTACCATAGAGTTATTATATAAAAATCCAATTATAGAAATATAATGATTAAAAAAAATTCCTATAGAGAATATCTAAATCAATTCCTATTTGTTTTCCAAAATCATTCTCTAATAATAAATATATAAGGAAAAAATCTAAAAATGACAAGTGAATGGTATTCATTTATCAATACAAAATTTCAAACATTATTTACAAAAAACATATAGGTTTATTGGCCTTTTATAATATGAATTAAAAAAATATAAAATAGTTATATTGTCATTGGTATGTCAATTAATTTATATCATCTACCTTTAAACATAAAAATTTGACTCAGATGGAATGTCTACCATTAAAAAAAATAACATTATTTTTAAAAAATAATCAATAAGTTTTAATGGTTATTTATTACTTTTACTATAACAAGTTTTATTTTTTTATAGTTAATTCACAACCTCAATCTATCATTATACTTTATATAAAATAATATATTCAATTTTTAATGTAATAATCGATTGAATAAACTTCTTCTTATCAAGATCATTAGGATATAACATTAAACATGTAACTCTTTACGTTCCATGAAAAAAGGTGGAAACAAAAACAAATTCATACCAAGAACTAGGTTAATAGAAAAATCCCACCCCATCCTAGGGGTAATTTAAAAAAAATAATTTCAAATAAAATATAGATACGGTTATAATTCTAAGGAATTTAGAAATCGATTATTTACTTCCATTAATCAACGTATTATGTCGACTAATATATATAATATAAATCCAATATATTTTTCCATTATCTCTGAAAAATAAAAGTGAATATGTCAACCTAAATGTATACATATTATATATTTAGGATTTCAAGAGAACATGTCCTCTATTGCATTCAATCTATGATTTGGATTTATTACACTAATATATCCCAATAATCAGATATATTACTTCAATATAGCAACTAAAAAATCCCCTAATATATTCGTGTTTTAATTAATAATCATATAATATAGTGAATTAAATCCATTCTTAGTTCTCTAACTGATTGATGTTTTAATTCTCATTTATTATGGTATCAACTTCTTGTGTAGACCAAAAAGATCTACTAAATGTGTTGAGATAAGGGAATCAGATGTATATGGTATCATATAATATATAAGTAATCATTAAATATCTCAAAATGGTTCATCAAATAGTATAAGGTCTCACATTAACATCCTCCTCCTCTAATGAATGCTTATCAATAAATATTTTCTTTTGCACATATAAGGTGACAACCACTCCTCCTGGAAATTATACTATAATATTTGATGATTATCATAATTAGAATACCATGATGCATCAATGTTGTTTACCAATAAACATGTTTGGTTAGATAAACTATTATTACTCTTCTAAGTGATTTGATCAAAAAACAACTTCAAATAAACCACATTCCCACTCTATATTCTTATGTGATTTGAAGTAAAAAATTTATATTTGGGTGTCCTCCTCCACCACATTAAATAGACTCCTACCAAACATATCCTTAAAAATTATGTGTATATTTCCTAAATAATTTCTCTTGTAAGTCATTTAGATTATTGTCATCCCAATGATTGAATCTATTCCTATGTTATGATTATTATGAAATATATTATAATTCTGAGTGTTTATTATATCTCCCTAAACTATATACATACTATTTTCTTCCTAAAATATATGTTGTTTTTTCTATAAAATAATACAGGATCATGTCTCTAGTGAAAACCACATATCAAATATTTATACCTTGAGGGATTTTTTAACCACATCTAGAATATAAAAAATGATCCTTTAATGTTTCATCACATTCTATAAAATGGATATATTACATTTCTCAAAACCTATATACACACGATCACTATCCAAATTCAACTCTTTCTGGATGTATTAGTCATTTAAAATATTTGAGAACCCATTCCAATCATGATATTTACAATTCCCCACTTCTTTGATTTTCATCGAACACAATCTAGTTGGACATTCTAGATAGTTATTAAAAACTCAATCTTTGAGTCTCAAGTTTCAAAAAAAATATTTATATGATTTATTCTTTCTAACCACACGTTTACATGTGTCGAAAAAATATCTCCTTAAAATTGTGGAAATTTGTTCATTTGAAATTTTGAGGTCCAATCCACTTTCCTATAATTATAATCATTAATAAATATTCCAATAAACTAGATATTATAAATAATTGTTCTCACCTATTAATTTATATTTGTGAAACCAATACGACACTTTTCCCATTATCATATAAAAATAATATGGGTTCCATTATTATTTATCACACAAATTATATCATTTTAAATCATAAAATCTCTCAGTATTATGTAACACAACATTTTACATATAATACTATATGTATTAGTATTCATATTCCCTATAAAATTAACATTACCATAAATTTTATTATAATTATGATCAAGATACATAACATTATTTTTTTGAAAATAACTTTTAAAAAACAAAAAATCATCAAGCCGTTAAAAATCTATTTTCATAAATAAAAATATTCTCTTTAAAATAGGGGATATGTATTGTAGTCCTTACCATTAAAATCATGATAAAAATTATCTATCATATTCAAACATATCATGGGTTGAAATTGTATATATAATACCCTCATAACATCTTCACTAACAAATACTTCAAATTACATATCACAATAACTCATACATCACCTAAAAATTATAATTTATAACATTTATGGGTATATTTTTTGTTTCACCTCTATTATTACCGATGGATATTATAATTCACATGAATCATTTTCAAAACCCCAACAATAATAACATTTCATGTAACCTTGACTAGTGTATCAAAATCAGGTGGTCTTGTCAATGATTTCTCATGGTCTCAAGCATTCCCTCTAATCATTAAAGGCAACCAAAACGTTACATGGGATAAAATTTAACCATTAACTAATTGGTCTACTTGAAAACATAAATCAAAACATATAGTTTAATAAACAAATTCATTTAATAAAACAAATTTTAGACATATATTTTATATATAATGAAAAAAATTTCACAACAAAAATAATATGTGATAATACACTAATAACTAAAATTATAATAATAAAATCTAGGACACAATACCTTTTTTATATACCTATAATATAGATATATAGATCAAAAATCAATAACAATAGTGTATTTCCCTTCCCATCATCATCACTAGTCTTATTTACATGCCCACTGAATTCCATATCAAAAGGGTCAATATAAACTCATTTTAATTTCATCAATATATTTTATACAAATCCATGTGTATGTAATCTAAAATATTTATTTTAAAAATTCAAATGACAAATAATGAATATTTTAATTTGAAAACATTTATTTATCCAATAATTTTCCACACCCATGTTTATAAAACACTGAATTGGCGTTTATTTTACATATTTAGATTTATCGAGAAAGAAACACATAAAATTCATTAATTTCTAAAAAAAATCAAAAACCTCATTTTCATCCCTAAAATAAAATTTTGCAAAATAAAATAAGTTTCCCCAACTTCAATTAAAACCCCTCATTTTCAGATAAAAAGTTATTTAGTCTCTCCATTTTTCTAAATCTACTCGAAACACTCAATTTCAATAAAATATTGAAAACAGCTTGTTTCCTTAGATTACCATGGGATAACATATGAACATTTATAATCAAAACAATTTTATATTACCAAACAAATCAGAATGGGATTTCACTAACTTTTATGGAATTAAATCATCATTTTCATTGTACATCTATGTGAAGCACATTGTCACACATACACACAACCCCAAACCATCTACATTAGCTAGACCATGAGAGATGTTTTAGCTTATAGACCTATTAATCACAACCATTCCTCACCCTAGAAAATTCTCTAAATTTATTCAATTTAGTAGTGAAAAATCTTATATGTCATAAGAAAAATTTTCGTTGAAATTAACATTTAACCTTTAAACACTGATTCAAAATATTATAAATAAAATTATCCAATAATTTATCCAAAATCCAACCCATTTAAAATGGTCTTGAATTAAAATATATATTTATGAAAAATTATCGATTGTATCAAAATCATTATCAACCATTTTACATTCAATTTTAAAAATATATGGATAAAAAAAATTATTTTTGGTAATATAATTGAATGAAAAAATAAATTTTCATAATAAAAAACTTTTATTAAGACCATGAATTTAAAATCAATGTTCAATAACAATATATTGAAAAAATATATTTCCATAAACAATATCAAAATATCAGATCTAATTAATTAGATATGTTTTGTTTCTGAATTTCCCAAATCCATGATAATATACTATAAAATAAGATAATCATATCATATATCATTAATGATTAAGGATAAATTCCAATCCAATCACATTGATCAAAAGATCAAACATCCCTATTTCAATATCTATGATATGGAATGAGACTCGTATGAATAAATAATAAAGATTTATATCTAACTAAAAATTTGAGGAAAATAATTTGATATACACTCACAGACCAGAAAATAAATGGTGGGATACCTAAAATATCACAATAAAATCATAAATAAATTTACAACGGTTTAATGAAAGCATGGGGTGGTTTGGAGGAGACATATGTGTTTAATATTGAATTTATATAATGTGGTTTTTATCGAAAAGGAAACATACATAATATTGAAAACTATGATAATGAACAAGAAAAATAATCTTCTTCATAAAAGATAGAATCCATGGACGTAATCCATGTTATATATGACCGTGAAATTGAATATGTGGCCTTCGAAAATTTTATCAAATATTTTATCTGTAATTCAGATTTAGGTAAAAAAACTTCATTAAATGACATATTCTAAAACCAATGGTGTAATATATATTCATTTATATGATTACATAATTGAAATCAAAATTTTATTTTATATAAAACAACCACAAAAAATTATATTTTAATTTTATATTTAACAAAAATGAAAAAAATACTCATCCAAACACAGGTGTATAATATGCGGGAATTCTATTTTTTCTATATTCATGTTATTTTAATTAGTGGAATATCCATTTTTTTAATATGATTCATATGATTCCTTTGAAACTGAAATCAATATGGTAACCACATCATTAGATGAATATAATCCTACCATATTATTATTATATAACTTTTTATGTGCTTTGTTTTAATATATCATTAGGCACATGGAATGGTATATCTTCCATTCACAATTATCACTTCTTCCATCTGATTGATTGTTTGCAATTATGTGAAGGGATTCAATATCACATAGGAAAAATTTATTAATTTTATTCTTCGTCAAAACCTTATTATTAATAACAGAATAAAAAATTAAATAATAAAAATCAAATACTCATCAACTAGTTAGTACATTAGATCATTTAGATCAAAATTTTATGAATTTAATATGAATTTGAACCATTGTATAAAACATTGTAAAAATTAAAATGTAATGACATTGAAATTATGTAGTGGTATGTTAATAATGATTATCAATTAACAATGACGCACTATCTCATTTTTTTAAATCATAGATTAGTAAAAATTGAAAGGATTAATATTGAATATTCAGTAAAAAAATTGTATTATTATTTTTCAATAGATTAATAATAATTTTATAATCTTATTATATTACCAAAGCATCAATTAACCAAAAAATAAATATTTACGGCTATGTATATGATAAATTTTTTTTGAAAATTTTCTAAATTTATAGTGACCATGATTTAATAAAATTGAGGCACATTTTTTATACTTAAATGAGAGTAAATACAACATGTATAATTTCTATCTTAATTTAATAAATTAAAAGAATTCATTAGGTTTTTCTATAATTATATATAAAAAAATTAAATTATAAATATTAATAATCATAATCAATTAAAACAATTTAATAGTGCTGATTATATCATTGACTATCCTGTCATGAAAATGCTTGATAATCTTTTCTGATAAACATAATGATAAAATGAATTAAATAAAAAAACATTCATGAAACATAATAAATATGTTTAAAATTATTAAAACATATTCAAAAATTTCTATATATCCAACATAATCGCAAATAATTATTGACTATTCCTTTTGATGACTATCCACATGTTCACCTAATACTTCTTAATTTGATTCTCCAAAATCACTATAAATAAGTAACATAAATAGAAATTAAAAAAGATATTCACCCATAGTTTATTTAAGGATTTTTATAATACAATCCCAATTTATAACCAGCATGATCTATTATTCATTTCACAACAAAAGAATTAATCATAACTTTGTGTTTCATGATGAATGAAGCCAAAAAAATTAAAAAAATTATATCTAGTGTAGCTTTATGTAATAAATATATATATTTGATTCGATTTCTTTTATATAATATGAAAATTATATTTTTTTCCATATCTTATTATTCATACTTACATCATAAACTAGTTTCATGCAATATAGCTTTCTTAAAAATCTAATGCATTTGTCACTGGTCTATATAATAAAATATAGCAGACACATATCTTTTATACAATTTTTTCCAAACCTAAATCTTTCAATACCTAATCTATGTAATAAATGATGTTGATAGTAAAAAATGAGTACAAATTTTATTCAATACTGTGTTAACAACTAATTTGCATAATATATTTTTTCATATGGAAGGAATTCCTTTTTCTATAAAAAATTTTTATATAACAACATTATCCACCCAAAATAAAAAAACCCAGATATAATTATTAAGTATTAATGAAGATGAAAATGTCTAAATATAGTGAAAACACAAAATATAATAATCCACGGTCATTTTATAGGTATGATTGAAAGAAAACAAGAAGATTATAAATGAATAAAATCTATTTGATATATTTTATCCATATGTATTTAATGTAATATAATTACTAAAACATTACTTGTTTTTTCCTATAATTTTAATCGGGAAACTATTGGATATTCTTATTTTTTTGAATTATCAACTTTAATTTCATAAATATATTATAGTATCTAATCAATAATGGATTCCTGGAAAATTGAACTTTGACATTAATATATTTAATAATGTGTTTCTTAAAAATTTTCCAATAAATTTATTTTAATGCCTCTATAATTTTTTAAATAAAAGATCAAGAGTTCAAAAATTTATCAAATTCGTGGAAAATGTTTTATCATTTAATTTATTGTTTTATAGTATATAATAAATTCATTAAAATGGATCTTTAATTACTAAAATTATCATAATATATTTATTTTGGTTTCATATATTTTGTATAACTGATTATAAGGATAATTCAATTAATGTTATATGAACATGTGATTTCATATATTATAATGATGTTTCTTCTTGTGTAATCCTTTACTATAGGCATAATAAAATTTATGAACATGAATTCATTAATTATAAAATTTATGCACAATTCATAATTTTATGTGAAATTATATCTGAACAACTATGGATAAACTATTTATAGAGTCTTCATTTTGGAAATTAAATTTGTTAAAAAATAAATCTTTATTTTGTATCTTTATGTGATACCAAGAAGTTACTTTTTATAGAAAAATTGATTATTAATTAAAATTTCAAAATCAAAAGAAAACTATCATACTTTATGACATCATTATCTCAATATAATCTATAAAATGAATTTAGTGCCATCTCTAACAAACATATACTTTTTCATATTGGAATTTCCACCATGTCTGTCTCTATAAATCACATTCATATTCATATAATCATTTTTCATAGACATCAAGTACATCATTGAAATAATGAATATATATATATACTATAAGTTAACCAATATATTCATGATTCTAATAAAATATTCCAACTAATATAAATGAATACATAACATGTCTTTTATCTAAGTCAATTATGACTTTTAATTTCAATTATCTATGTATGGGAATATATTTATAGTCAAATTTATCTAAGGGCCCATGTGTCATACCTATCATGATATTGAAAACAAATACCACTACAGTTAATAAAAAATTAATACATTATTTGGAAAATACCCAAAAAACCATAATTATTTCATCCATAATGCTTCCATGTAAAACATATCAATGATTAAAGGTTTACATTTTGGATGAATTTTTAACCTAAAACAATGGGGATTAATATATAAATTACACCCTTAAATATTCCAAAGGGAATACGTAATAAATTTCATGGGATATACATCATTAGATCTATACATAAAATAAGCCAAACATTGTCTTCATGAGTAAAAGTTATATCTATATATGATTCCCCCATTAATAATAATCATATCGTTTTATCATAACTATTATCCTTACATAAAAAACATCTATTAGGGAAAAACATACATTTTATAATATTGCATAATCATTACATCACTCTCATGTATTAAATGGAAAACACATTAAAAAATAATAAATTATATTTTTCTACTTATAGTCAATCCATAATATATAAACTAATCCAAATAATTATACAAATTAAACAATTATAATTAATATAAATTAAAATATATTTAATTTTTATATATATAACAAATTATACCAAAATACATTACATACTTTTAATTTTTTTCTAAATTACATGTTTTCAACTAGTATATTACATTATCCTCTCTATTCACTCAAAAAAATTTCTTATTCCATTATCAATTATTTCTCTGATTAAATAGAATTTCATATGGATATTTCATGACATTTGGCATGATTATAGATCCATATATTTTATGGTAAAAGTTCTCATCAAGGCCAAATATGTAAGGAATCTCCCATAGTTCCACAATCAGTTTCATGATAAAAATATATTTATTCATAATATCTAATGTAATGATATGATATATTTCTAATTAGTGAATGTTATTGGAAATTATTATTTTTCAATAAAATTTATTTTTTAATGGTATTTTTATAACATTTTTATTTTTGGAAATTTTGAATTAAATCATCAATTCAAAATTTTTTGAGAATATTTTATTATTGTTTATTGAAATTGTGTATTTTTTGTTTTTTGGTATATAATTAATGGTTTTTGTTCATCAAAATATAATTTTGATAGTGCAAAATAAAAGAATGCATTTGTGTCTAGGGAATTTCATTTGAGAGAAATGTATGTGAGAATAAAGAAACAAATCTGTCATGAATTATAAAATAAAGAAACACTATAATCTTGTTTGTAATAATATACCTTTTTATAGAAAATTTTAAAGAAATTATAAAAGGCCATATACATGGGAAATATTCAGAATAAATGATTAAAATAGAATAATAAATTGAAATCAATTACACATTTTCTTTCTCTAAGAATTATTATGTTTTTTTGTACATAAATTTCAAAAGGTTTTCATGATTGAAATGGGAGTCATAGATCAGGATGATGAAATTAATGGGTCACATAACACTAAATATAGAATAAAAAAGGATTCACATATAAATATTTTAAATGAAACCACCCATGAATATATAATGGGAAATTGTATACCAATTCAATGGTATCGAAATAATAATTTTTAGTTAGAACATGTCTTGATTTGGACGAACTATGGAATGTGTGTAACTAAAAATCATGATGTGGAATGTTTCCTATAAAATTATTTAATATTTTTCGAAACCGTAATATGGATCACATAAGTGTCACCTAATATAAGAAGAGAGTGGTAACCATCTAAATGTGGAATGTGTTTCATTTACTATAGTATTTTAATTTTCTTGAATGATTATTATTCACATTGATGTTATTTGGCACAATATTTTGAATTTTTTACATGAAACTGATGTTTGAGCCTTATTGAGAGGGGGAAAAATATATAAAATGAGATGAAAACTTATATTTTTTAGGATGTTTATTTTTCACATTGGTATATTTTTACTTTATTTATAGTTTTCATTCTAAAATGGTTATTTATGAAATAGAATGATAAAAAATTAAAGAAATTTACTAAGTGAGGGAGAAATTTAGTAATAATTAAGTCTATTTATACATTAATAATTATATTTTCTATTTTTTGTGTAAATTTTTAGATTTTTCAGGTTTTGAGTTATAAATTGTTTTCATTATTTTACAACTTCTAATGTTTTTTTAAATTTTAAAAAATTTTATATATTTTTCTATATAATTGATTCTATATAGGATTGAAAAATAAATATTAAGTGGAAAATAACTTGATATTCTAGTTATGTGTCTCGAAGATGGTGTTCATACATTTAATTAGTTATGACTATCCACTATAAATTTGGATTTTAATTGGAAATTTGGTTTTCTCTAATGGATAAATGGAAATATGTTAAAACATCATTATTTAGTTTTTATAGATTTCTAAATACTTACCCATGCATATATATATATATTTCTCAACATTACCTTATCATAGAAAATATGATACTCACAATTCTATTTATCTTATGAAAAGAAGATTCTAAATATTTAATTTTATGTTGACCAAGTGTAAGAATGTGAATTGTTCATTTAAAAAGACCATGATACTGAATAATTTAGTTATCATCCCACTAAATAAATAACTAATCATATTAATTATAATTCCACCATTATTTACTTGTTTTTTTAATTTTACATTCAGATAAAATCAAAACACACAACCAAACAATGACTAGTACAATATAAAATATATGAAAAGTTTCACTAACAAACATACATCCATTTATTGAGATAGTTTGAGAAACATAATATTTTATTATTTAAAAAAATTGTTATATTAATTTTAAAAACCCCTATAATAATTATTCTATAAAAATTCAGTCGGTATCCTTGAGCAAGATATATTACATTCAATAATTTTTCTTATTATATTTGATATTGATTTTTTGAATAACCGAACAAATAAATTAGTGATAGCCTATCGAATAATTATATTATAAATTACATGCAATATTAGTATATAAAAAGTAATTTTAGAAACAATTATATTCTATAGAATTATTTTTAGATAATATAATGTAAGGATGCATGTTAAACTATTCATGTTCATTCTGATTCTCAATTGGAATCATTGGGTGGGAAAGACACTCAAAACCATAACATATAAGCACAACACCCAAAATTAATCTGTAAAATCAATGTGTTTATATATTATTTCAAAAAGAATTTAATATTACACTAATTAATTTAATTATTACATAAGATTCATGGTTTTGTAGAGGATGATTTAGATAAAAATATTCAGTAATTTAATGTGGTCTGTGTGAAATTAAATTTAAGCAGGGATGTTTAACAACATGTAAATTATAGATAATTATCATTATCCATTGAAGGATATTTAGATGAGAGGATGTATAATATATAATATATTGGATATAAAAGTGGGGTTTAGATTAAAAGGATCTTCCTCCAATGGTTCATTCCATCTTCAAGGAATTTTACCTTAAGAAAATATATATATGGGACATGGAAAGGCACTAAAGAAACATGGGAGTATTCATGAAAATGTTAAATAAGTCATTATAAATATATCCCACCATGATATTAAAGGATATCATTTTGTAGATTATTTCTACCAACGATTACATAATAGTGATAGAAATATTTTGGCAGTTTTATAGGGAGTATTATTGATTAATAATTCAAAATTTTATGACAATGAAATTATTGAAAAGAGAGATCATGTTTAAATGTAGTTTCAAACAATTGGTGTAACATAAAGTGGATTTCATAAGGTGAAGTCTTTTGAATCACATTTTTCATGAATCTAGACATATTCAACTGAATTCATTAGTGAAGTAGGTGGATCTAATTCATATGAAGGAATATAATCACTAATTAATTTTTATTAATTATTTTAATATTTAATACCATTTTTTAGTCAATAATATCTATATAAAGACATTGATAATTGTGCAGTATTTTATCATAACTAATAATTTCAATCCCAAATTTTAATTAAATATTAAGATAATGTACACTTTTTAAATATATATATGGAAATTAACACCAACCGAATCCTTTATTTCTACAAGGTTATCCAAAATCACACATTCAAACCCATACTTATAGTAAAGGGGGACCCATGGTAAATAATAATCTACTTTTCAAATGCCCCAACCTAATGAAAAATTTGGACCTAAACATTATGAACAAAAATAATGTTATTAAAAAAATTAAATTGGGAAATTGATTGAGACACATAGAAAATACAAAAGACAAAAACACTATTAAATTACTAGATTAACCCACTACAAATCCGATGGGAAGTGTCTTCATGCTAAAAAATGAAGTGTAAATTTTTTTTCCAAAATTTATATCATCATAATTAATATTATAACTAAATATAAAAAAAGGAAGTCAACATAAAATGAATAATAAAAATAGGAAAATAATATTAAAAAATTAACAGAAAGGAAATTAATTAAAACAATATCACCAAGTGGTTATAAAAAATGAACAATATTCACAGCAAATATATTCAATGTTAATGTTTTATTGCTTCAAATAGTAGAAATAAAATTTATAATTTAATAATCACTAAAATATTCCATGAAATTCTACGAAACATTTTTAATTGAAATCAATAAAATAATATTTCATGGTAATAATGGTTTTAGTGTTGGATGTCATTTTTGTTATATTAATTCATGAAAGCATCCAATAATATTATGTTTTTCAGTGTAATTTTTAATTATTTATATATAATGGTATTCTAAATTTTCTAATTCTGTGTGTTATCTTTTTTATTCAATTAATATTTTAACACACTATATATTTCCTTATTTGTTAATTGGGCGGTTAAATTCGTCAAGGATTGAATATGAACTTGTAATGAAATACCGTTTTCTCAATTTTAGTACATGAAGATATCTTATAGTGTTTCAAAAAAATAATCTTCTTATCTAATTTTTATGAAATAAACATAGATAAGAAATGGAATATATCAAAATTACCTATTATCATAGGAAATAAATTATTATATTAAACACCATAATAAATGATTATAAAGGAACTCAAAAAATATAGACTGGGGATATTATTATGCATTTTAATGCGGTGCTTACAAGATGATCTTCTACTACATTAAAATTCTATTAACTTGGATTATTTCTTATTTGAGTATAATATTTTGTTAAATTTTATGATTATTTTATGTAATAAACCCATAATTTAGAATTCAATGAAAGCAAATTAATATGAAATTATAGTACATTATGAGGAAACTATAAATTTTTTATTGAAAAAGTGGGTGAAGAAATTTTTTTTAATTTTTTGTTCAATTTTAGTTTTTATGTGAAGATAAAATTAATATTATATTTTATTTGAAAAATTTATATGATATTAAGGTAAATTAAGATTAAATAATACCTTCACTTATATGACCACCAAAATTATAAATCATGTTTTTCTTCCTTGTCATATGTATAAATTTTTAATATTATAAAATAAATTACTAGTGACCACTACTAATAAAATATATATATATCAAGAAAATATATTTATAGATACACTAGAATATAATATGTGGACCATTTCTTGGATTATGGGAGGTATTCCTAAACATAATCTTGGGGTTTTATGGATAGGGTTTTTCTCTAGAATAAATAAAATAATTTTAAAAAACATCAAAGAATTTTGAGCCATACAAAGGTTGAAATATAAAATAGGTAAGTTGTAAATTTTATAAGTTTAGGATTAATATACATAAGGTTTAACTCTTAATTATTCTGTCGAATATACATAGTTCCAAAAAAGTCAATATATAAAATTATTTATTTTAAAAATAATTAGGTTGTAACTTTTAATGGTAAAAAATTTGTAGGGAGTAAATGGTCTAAATTATACTATATCAACTACATACGAATGATATTTATCTATAACCTATATTCAAATAATATTATATGCATTCACTATTAAGATGTGCTATTTTTTCTTCATGGGTTCACATATTAATTCTAGATGCCCATTGTGCCAAAATATTAAATGAAAATAATGTTTATATATATTTATAATTCTTACTAATATATATATATATTCCATTTATATTATCTAATACTTGATTTATATTGGAGACTATCGTAGTGAATATCCACTCTAATATAATTGAATAATGATTGGAAATTTTATTTTTTATTTCATGGATTTTGAAAGTTTTTTATAAGTGTTTAGAAGATCTGTATAAATTCATAAAAAATTACTGAGAGGAAACACACATTTATTTTTGTGAAGTATCATTTTCTTGATGAAATGTTAATTTTAATTGGTTATATGATTTCATAGAATGATACATATTTTGAATGAATAAACATAAATATTATCAGTTCTCTACCCAATCTAACATGTTTAAAATATAAATGTTAATTTTTAGGTCATGTACGATTGTATATAAGGTTTTCAAAATAATTTTATAATATGTATTTTTCGTTCCATAAATTACATAAAAATTATGTTAAATTTTATTTCAAATAACTCTTATATGAAATAATATGATGAATTAAATTGTACATTTATCACACAACATATTATTCAACCACATTGACGAGAAACCTAATTTGAGTAGTTTTGAGATGCTTCATATCATAAAATTTTTTTAGTTCACTTATAATAGATAGATTATAAAATAATTTCATTATATATGTTTCAATAACTTCAGATTCAAGGTATATCAGTTATAAAAACACTATAAAGTATTTTTTGGGGAAATCATTTGTCGACATGAGAATTTATTATCATACATTCTTGTAAAAAACCACTATTATTGTTAATCATAAAGAAAAATTTCTAGGGAAAAATTAAAAAAACTAAAATATTTATGCAATTTATTATAATTTTATATAGATTCAATCGAAAAAGGGGGATATGAAATATAGTAGTAGACTATGGGAGTATATTATCGCTCACTATATTGTTAAACATTAAAAAAAATAGATTCCACAGAATGATGAAATTATTGGTTGGTCAATTTAGTTAATTTAAAGAAAAATAACTTAGATTGCTGAATTAGTTTATTTTTGAATCACTTATCATGAACTATCACATCTATAAATATAAACATTGAGACTTAATTCTGAATAAATGAATTATATTTGGGATAAAATATATTTGTAGAAAGTGTAAAATGATCATATTATTTGAGAATTACATACTGAATGTGAAATGATATTTTTATTGAATTATATAACATATTACCTTATGAATAAATAATTATCCCCAAAATAATATTAATAAATTTTATTATGTATATACTATACTGGACATCCATTTTCAATTAATAACATGGTATTTATTATAATTTTAAATAATTTTTCCTTAATATAAATATTATAGATGACAATGAATTCTTGAAATATAATTAATTATTTCAAAATATTATATGTGTGGATCCATGATTTTATGAGACCCTTCCCAATATATTTTAGATACCCTTGTATCATATGATATTTATATTGTGTTAATGTTTTTTAAAACTGAGCCTATTAGAAATAATAATTCATCTATTATTTATAAAATCATATGGAATACTATATTTTTTAGACATGAAATTCCAAGATCCATCATCAATGAACATGAGAATCACGTTATAAATAGAATCGTAATAGATATTATAATAAAAAATTGATTTAATTGAATTAAATTTAAACATTTCTACAAAACAAATAACTATAATTCATAAGATTCAAAAAAATATGATATGTTTATATAAAAGAGTGATATCAGGGATAACATGAAAAGAGTATAATTTTATGAATTCACCTTATAGACTTATATATCTTCTCATAAAACATTCATAGTAATGATCCCCAACAAGTTGGTCTTTGGGGAGGGTTTTGATATTTATGTGAACTGATATGGAACATTTTTCATGGGGAATAATATAAACATGGACTTAGATGTTGATTTAAATTAATGGAGATTATATATTTTTTATAGCATAATTATATTGGAACAGATTACAAATCAATTAAATAATACACACCTAGGGACAAGATGGATCATTTTTCATTATTCCTGAACGTATTAGGTCATATTCGCTCCATCCTCAATATATAATAGATATCCAATGATGTCATATACCTAAGGAGTAGTCTTTCTTTTATTACTCATAATTTCTAGAATATGTGTTCCTCAAAACCCAATTTATTCACATCATGATCCACACACCATATATAACTACACCAATCATATACAGAACCATGGATGATAGCCAGGTCTAATGATCTATGTTGTCCCCATTTCATCACTTCTTCACCTGCTACTTCCTTGAAACCTATAAAGTATCTCCCTACTTATATTTAATGAATATTTTTTATCTTGAATTAATATTCTCACATGATCAATTATCAAATCATATTTAAGGAAGACACTCTTGTTGATAATGAGATAGAGGGAAACTGCCAATTGTTGACCATATTTCCAATGAAGTGGATCAATGACCTACCGCTTTAAATTATGTACCCAAAGTCAAATAAATTCAAAATTAATTGATATCATTATTCTATTGACCCCTGAGAAAAAATTAGGATTTAATGGTTATAAAAACACATAACAATTAAAAATATATTTTAATTCAATATCCATAATATATGAGAATAGAATTAATACAACTCTCAAGGATTTATAATTTGAAAGAAAAAATAGTCTATGAAAAACTGATTCATATATTGGAATTTAATTCAGGAGATCAAGTGATTCCATAAAATTTCATTTTAAATTTTACACATAGAAATATTTCTCTAAGAATAGAATGTATATTCTCAATTATTAATTTTCTATATTTTCAGGTTGTGTAAATAATTCATAGGGTTTTTGTCCTAATAAATGAAGATGCCCTTAGAAGAGGTTTAATTATGATACAAATAATTTAATAATCTGATACTAATGATATTATTTCATAGTTATTGAAAATTATTTTTAATCCCTCATACAGAATATAAAAATCATAAGGAATAAATAATATTCATTATAAATTCAACATGATTAACTTGTATGGAGATGTTGTCAATGATAACGCACTATGTAGATTGTTAGTGTTCTAAAATCCAATAAAAATACTACTTTTTTAAATATTTTTTTGAAAACTAACAATACCTCTACATTTAAAACAATAAAAAATAATTAATAACTCACTTTCCTCATCACTCTAAAAAATTCAAGGATACTCTTAGTTAAGACTCCAATAACCATGAATAATAAATTGGAATATGATATAATCTGTATTGCAATTATTTATTCCTTCGACTATGTAATAAACTCTATAAATTTACAATAATTATCATTTGTAATGATCCTTGATAATTATTTATAACACGGACTTTATTATGTAATTTCACTCTATCATATTATCTATATTGGATTATATTATTTTCTATTATGTGATAACACACATATCTAGACTCTCAAGAGAATATCATAGTATCATTTGAATAAGATTTTATAATTTCAATTCAATTTTACTGTAAATTTATTCAATTGTTACTATTAAAAAACAATAAAATTATTCCATATTTTAATCCCACACTTTTACATGAAATATAGGATGTTTTAAATACGAAAAACAATATATTCATCATAATAAAAACACGACTATTTCAGTCACATTAATGTCCCTTCAATATCAAAAAACCACAACATCATTTCACTTCAGTCTCTAGTTTTTATGATATGATATCCTCTTAAAAAACAAATATACAACCTATATGTAATGTCATAATTATATCTTCATAGTAATATTTCCGCCTTCTAGAGAAACATAAAATATTTTCTTCTCTTACGGTTATGTTGAAACATTCCATGTTACAATGTATGAACATAAAATATGTTAGGGTTCTATACCCATAATCCATGGAATCATAAAAATTTAATTTTATAAAACAATTACTATTTGAATTTTTTTTATTTCATGGAGAAATAAGCATACAAGAATAAAATAGAAAAACACCAACTAATCATTGGATTATCCTTGTAGTGTAATATTTAATATCACAACATGATCATAAGGTTAATGTTCTGTGATTTTTATCCTCTAGGATGGAACTTCTTTAACATCATATAACCACTATGAAAAAAATCATTCATGATTACATGAGTATATTGTTAGATATTTCGCCATTTTTTTATAAACAGTCAACCCAAAATTGATGAGGTTTTTTCAATAAGTATCCCATTTCATTATTTTTAACAACACGCTACTAAAAAACAATTATTCTAATATAATCCATTAGTAACCACTGTCATCCATTATATAGTGTAAAAAATGATATAATTTTTGTTTACTATATACTCACGTGTGGAATGCCACTAACATAGTGCTCTGTAATGTGACTATGAAACTTGGATATGTGACCTTAGGCAAGATTCCCCATATAAAAGAGGCTTTCGATATATGTGATGGTGAATGGGATATAATGATTATAATATACCCTATTTTAATGAGTTATTATGAAGTAAAACAATAACTGTAGAGTTTTACAAATAAAAATAATAAATTGGAATAATTAAATAGGTAACCCACAAAGAATGGGAATACTGAATAAATCTAAATAATAATAGAATAATGTAATGATATTACCAATGTAACAAAATTATATAATGAATGGTATACATATAAATGAAAAAGTAGACTCATATTATGATTCCAAATACCCAGGTTCAAATACGCATGTCAATATCACCTTCATTATCTATCCCATTCAACATTTTAAAATCAATAACATGGTCTCTTTCCCTTTTCTAGACATACATATCTTAAATAATTCAGTTTTCCAAAGGAAGAACACTCTGGGGTGTGAGTACAAATTATGATTTTGACACTATTATGTCTAAAAAATAACCATATTTGAATTCAAGTGCATGTAATAAATTTAGTAATAGGTCACTAATTAGACAAATTGATAATCTACATGAAATGAAAAAGCTGGACCTCATGTAATGGGTTAACACCTTATGCCATTTATGCATTATTCGATTTCCTATCAGGTATGTTTGTCAAATTGTTGATCCTACATTATCAGGTTGTTAATCCTATGTTTTTCATCGATTCTATGTTCTGTGTGGATTCACTCATAACATAATATTAAAAAAAGTCCTCTACCCATAGGATATTCACACTCTCCCTCTTGAGTACCAAGTGTGTTTGCATTTAGTTATTAAACATCTCATAAAACTGTCAAATCTACCATCAAGCATCATTTACATATGAGCCTAGCGCTTTGGTGGCATGAAAACATAAGACTGTGATTCATGTAAAAAGATAATATATTGTCTTTTGTGGAAAACTGTATACAGTCTAAAAAAATCTAACACTCAAGATTTATTCACATTAGTGTCACATATGCACAAAAATTAGGCATGAAAACTTAAAATTCAAATAACACTCATGCATGTTAAATCATCATAATACACAATGTTCAATTTATTATATTATCATTTTTATAACCGAATATATTTCAATAATCTAGGTTCAAAGTTAACATAATAATTATATCAATGATTTTTTATTTATCACATTACCATATGTTCATTAACATATAATTAATCACATTTATTTTAAGGATATTTTACTATAATCTTCTAGAAAAATTTGTAATCTATGCTAATTCTTATGGATAATCCAATAATCAATCAATTTTGATTGAATTTATCACAGGGAACTAATTTCTGTATAACCAAGTCTCAACATGTTCCAATGATATTACACCTATTTAGAGGCCATACATCTCTATATCCATGACTATAGACCCAATGATATCCAATATATGATCTAAGGAAGATATTATTATTTATTATGTAATATACAATTAATTTGGACATGTGTGTGGCTTTTTGGTGTGAGCACATATATTTTGTATAGAATATATAACTAAATCAAAATGGAGGAATACCATTTAGACAAAGACACTTTGTTCTATTTCCAATGAAAAAATATCAATGAGGATTACCAATAATGAATATAGGGTGAATGATATCAATAATAAAATAAGAGATCAAACTCTGCAATGAGAATTCTAAATAGGAATGAATCACCCCAAGCACGTAGATTGTAACGAGGGATTGAGATAGATGGTATCATGTATAAACAACCTAATTAATATGTTAAACAAGGTTTTACAAGGGTAAAACCATGATATTCACAATGTGATTCCCTTTTATAATGTGAATTTCTATATTTTTAACATAAACTGTGGAACACATTACCTCATATTAAAATAACCTGAATCTTCTGTTTAATGTTGTGGTCCCTTTTCAAGGTGTTTAAACATTTCATGCTCTAAAATAGATATGATCGTGTTCCTGAAAACAATGTCTCATCGTGTAATATATTAATTATATGAATGTTTCATACAGGAAGTTCACAAAAAATATTCCATAGAAAACCTTAATCACCAATTAATCCATCCAAACCCATGAAGAACCCACGTATGTTTTTCAAAACATTATTCACATACACCATTAATTCAAACAAAAATAAATCTCATCACATTATGTAAATATTCCCCACAAAATATCTCAATCTCAAGATGAACCTCAACTAAAATGGTTTATAAAAAATATGAATATCCAAATGAATGTGGTTTAATCAATCATGAAGTTGGATGTACCTATAAAAAGATTGGATCTTACAACATTACCACTATATTACATCTCATCCCTGTGCTACCTTACCATTACTATGGGGTCTAGGTGATCAATTTTGTCCATTTTTCTCACATATCAAATTACTAATACTGAGTGTCCTCTTGAACACTCCCATGAAACCTCTACCCTCATACTATAGGAATAGGATTTCTCTATAGACACTTCATGCAACTATCTATAATCCATAATAGATGCTCCAAAAAGGACATATATACCCAACGATCATTGTACATAATATCTAAAACATGATAAACGACTAGATGATATCTCTAAATCATTGATATGTGTACCATGTCATTCTTGGAACTATTGAACAATGTAATGAAAAATCAGTATTCCATTGGTTTAAACTACTCCAATATTTTAAGTGGGATACCAAACATGGGATAAATCTTCCCCAATATCCTAATTTATGATTTCCCCATCATAAGAGACAACCAATGGAATATGTTATGACTATCCTTAATCTCCATATTTCCAATTGAATTGTCAGTTTGAAATTGATGACAACTATGTACAACCACCAAGGGCCTCCTAATCAACTAAACATATTAATACATCTCTTGTCTGAGACTAGGTTCAACAACCATGGAGACAACACCCTCTAAAAATTATGGAAAAGGTAATTGTATTTTATAAAATCCTCAAATGTTTCCATTTTTATTGATGAATAGAACTTATTATTATTGAAAAAAAATCAATATTGAAATATTTTTCCATGAACTGTAGAAATTCAATACAATGACTCATTACAAATGACATAGAATTTTAGTAGTCTGGTAAGAATGTTTTTTATTCAAAGGATGTTTTGTCGTACTCTTAAGAACATGAAATACTAAGGCCTTATATATAACCCAAAAACTGATAATTTAACCAGGGATCATTAGTAAAAACATTTATCCCCAGAATACTAGGCATCCAAACATTGTCACACTTGTAAATACTACCCAGATCATTAGTGGTGAAGGTCTTCGTAGTAAAAAACTAGTGGGATATATTTTCAATAGATCCATAATAACCCATACTGCATCATTTATTTGAGTATTGTTGGTAATTTTTATCAAAAATTCTATAGTCAAATCATCTCACGTCCCCTCTAGAATGGGAATTGGTTTCAATAACATATCAAGCCTCTAATTGTCAAATATAACTATCTATGAGATGAAACATCATTCCCCAAATCCCTATATCAAATTCATCATTCCTAGAAACTAATAATATATATGGAATTCATGATTCAACATTATCATAACTAGGTGTACCTCCCATATAAATGTTTAAACTTCCTTATCAACTCCTCACATATACTCATGGAAAACTATATTAGTTCATTGATTACATGAACATCAGCAATACAATAAAACAGTCATGGTGGTGTATGCCCAACATTTAATTTATCACTTAGAGGTATGAACTAAAGATAAAATGAATTATATTTCTTGTTTGTGTTAATAAGGGAATGTCTAATATATGATGATGTTATAGGTCCCAATCTCTTAGAAGTATAAACATCACGATTCCTGTCTATAAAAAGTGCCACTATCCTATAATTATCACAAGACCATGGTATTTACTCTACCCACATATTTGGGATCATGGTGTTTGTAATGATGTTTCTCTAGAATATTATACAATCTCACTCTATTTCTATGTACTATAAATACAAAACCCACATCCTCTTACGATGGTTCAGGTCGCACTAATAAAATATTAAACTATTGCTATTGTGATCTACGTAAACGATAAAAAAATTTCCAAAAATAGTTTTTCATCGGCATATCAAGGGATGTTCTACAACATCTTAATCTAGATTTTGGGTATAAGAATTCAGCTCTTGTGGTATCATCTATCCAGAGCCATAAGTTAAAACTCAGTCCTCATGTATCATAACATCATTGTTTCAAGATCAAAATTCATCATAGTATATTATATATTCCTTAGCAGGAACATTTAAGGTGAAGATATATTCTGATGTCATCATTCTCATTAGCTCTTAAATAATATATCACACGCATCTTATGAAAAAAAATTCACGGTTTTTTTTGTCATCCAGGACATCAGTGATTCCACGAGATGAAATGATGATACTAACCTACTAATCCAAGAATGTTTTCATTCGTGAGACATTCCTGTTCCATAACTAAGTAAATATGAATTCTATGTTTACTAGGTAAACTGAAATTATACACTCTGAGATGTCAGGACCGATGAAGTTCAAATTTTCATATTAGAAATTGTATTTATACATTAAAGTGTATTTCTGATGCTAGCTCAATGTACTTGGGAAAATGTCAAGATTTTGGGGATGATAATCAAGTGAACAGAATCATACTAAGATGTGGCCAGTGAAAAACTCCAAAAACTAATAAATAAAATGATTAAAGTTATGATTTTTTAAGACCAGTAATATAACTAGTGTCTTAATGGGATAGAAAACCATTACTAAGAACTTTTATAAACGATTCCTAATTAAAAAAAATTATAAGATATTCATGACAGCCTCAATGTCAAATGATGATACAAATATCCCACTAATTGAATTTAAGATATATATAAACCGCTTACCTAATTGAAAATCAAAATCATGTATATATGGGGATACCATATTATGACTTTTATTTTGTTTAGTCCTTGATAATCTATACATAAGGAAATGTATCCGTAGACTTCATTGAAAAAATTACAGGAGACGTCCGAATATATATATTATGTCGTATGAAACCCCTAGATTTCAGATTATCCAAATGATCATTAAAATAAAAAAGATATAGTAGTCACATCATATAAGGGGGAAAGAAAATCCATCATCTCCTTGGAGTAACTACCTCAGGAAATAAATCTATCTCTTGAGTGGTAATTCCGCTAACTCTTTAGGGAAGATAGACTAAAAAAGTCCACCACTAGAGGAGAAATATCTTTCTGTATCCCTATATAATCCCATGTTGGCCCAACTATCTATTGAATGAGACAATCTAATATTCAATGAATCAGTATTGAATTGATTTCTGGAATATACTTATAAAGAACCACCCTTAAAACATTACATAATCTTGAATTAAATAAATAATTCACATTTAGTATCATTTCAGGTTTAGTGTTTGTGAGAATTAGGTTATAACTATTACATCTCACAAGATTACAATTGTGGAACTTCTACTCAGTTTCAGTTTTTTTCATAAAATAAAAACTTTTAAAAATAAACATGTCTAGTTCCATGTTTTAGATAGCATGTCTTTCCATGATACCATCCTTGACCATATTCACCTTTATGTCATGTGAAAAACATTTCAAAAACGTGGGATGAGCATAAAATGCTCAATAAGGGTTATAACATAATGAATGGAAACATTTACCCGCCAATAAATACAAATCAATGAAACCATAAATTTCAGTCAAAACATACCTTTTTAAATCATAATATTTATGTATAACTCATAGAAATAATAAGACATAAAGGTAACATGAGAATTCATAACATTCTGACGTAGGGAGTAACCCTCATGGTTACATTTGGAATACCCATCACAGTATATTCACTAAATCACTTCGGAGAAACCTTAGAGTTTAACTCCTTCGCTTTACCCAATGCATCGGAGAGATATATTGGGCTCACCCACCCTTAGTTTATCGTAGAACCACCCGTCTTCATAAACAATGCCCAAGAAGAATAACATAATCGTAACACATAAAACATGTATAAGGGAAACATAACATTTCCACATTTCAATCACAAGATATCAATACAACACATTGATATAATCAAAACATTATCAAAACCATTTTAAATACCAAAATATAAGAAAATTAAATAATGGTATTTATTTTTCATTTGAAAAAAAAACATTTATGGCCTATAGAGGATGCCGAATCACAAATAATGGTCACAGTAGTGGATAAGTCGTTGTCACCGCATACGTAGAAAAAACATTCCTTTTGTCTTTTAGTAAAATGATTCATAAAAAAGATTCATTTTGAATCAATGTAAAATTCAAATTGGCTTATACACTGAATAAAATAAAATTGTGTATAAGGAAAAATATTTCTCAATGAAAGGAGATTGAGATGAAGTCCCTTACAAAGACGGTATCCATAGATTAAGGATAAATCAATTATGTAAATATGTTTGACAAATATAAATTCACCCAATATAAGTGGATATTAATTGTCAAACAATAAGTGTTAATTCACAAATATTCATATCATGACATAATCAAGAAGTAGAGTTTTAACCCAAAGTATTGAAATTGGTTTGAGAAGATCCCTTACAAAAAAATCAATAGCCAAACGACATCACATTGAAATTTGGATAATGAGTTGATTAGAGAGAAAATGGTATCTCATAACTTATACAAACAATTTACATCAATAAGGATATATAAGATCATATCCCAAAATAATAAGATGTAAATTAAAAGACATAACAAAAAGATGTCTTTTAAAAAGGGGAGGGTGAAATGTTCCCTTAACGATTTGGGTAACTTTCGAAATGTACACCCCATTAAATAAGGGTCAAACAATGAAGATGTAAATAACCATAAATTAAATTATATTACACAATAAATACAATCATCATCAGTAAATACACCACACAAAAGGAAATAGTGTCAAATGAAGCATGAATCTCACGGGAACAAAAGGTGAGATAAAAAAATCCTTTATGAAAACTCAACAGCATAAAGGCGGCACTTAAAACATAAAAAAATGGATTGACGAGATAAAATAGGTTATCTAATCATATAAACGTAATATTTACAGTATGGGGAATATAAAATAGCACCCCCAACATAAGAATGAGGAGATTAAAGGAAATGACATAAAAGATAGTACATAAATATAAAGAGGGAGGTAGTATCCCTTAGCTCAAGTCCGACTTGTCTTGTTCGTTTCTTTATATTCCTGAATAATAAACTTTTATCAATTTATAATTTCTTAATTACTTTATTTAAAGTTTATTATTAAATTAATATCACATATTTTAATGTTATAAAAATTAGTTTATTATGTGATTTCATATCAAATGTCTTTGTCGATGTTTGTTACACGAGTCAAAAATAAACTAGTCTGAAAAGAATTGTCCATCTAGGTATAAGTAACTAATTCCTAGAATAGTATTAATGATTTAAATATCTTATATATCCAGTAAATATTCATTTCATACTATTACATAACATTTGGATATAAAAATAAATGAAATGCACTGTTCATGTAGACGGTAGGCCGTACGTACGCATGAACGCTACTTTCATTTCCTTGTCATATTAATATAGTTAAAAATAAATAAGAGATATATATATTATAATTACAGAATAATATATATGTTATATAGGTAACATAATTTCATTAATTTCATTCTTTATACATTGCATGTATTGCATGAACGAGTCGCATCACTTGATGGGGCGGTAGTCCACACTTCCTCATATGAAATTATCGCATTTGCATAACATGCAAAGCATAAAGATATGTTTTAAATATAAAATACAGAATCATAGAGAGTACAGAAATATAATATATATAATATATAAATATATTTCCATCATTATTCTCACCATGATATGTGGTATGAGAAGATAGAACAATCATCATTTTGTGAGGCAGTAATTCACCATCCACGGAAACAGGAAGTTTTTTAACCATTAGACGGAGGTGTGTGTAAGTGTAGCTCAAATACATCCCAAAAAAACATCCTATTATATTGAATATACTGGTTTATTTAAAATATAAAGGAATAAAAAGATTTTAAGGCATCGGAGAAGAAAAAGAAAACAAAAGACCATAAGAAAACACATTATCATTAAATCGGGTAACTCCCTTTGGGCTGAACCAATAGGGTTTCTTGAATAGATTTCTGCCAATTTTAAGTCTTCTAGGATAAAAAGAGGGATGTGGAGAGATAAAAGGATTAGATTTTGTTCGTGCCAAAGTCTTGAGAGATGTGTGTAAGGGGGTAGAGGTTGGGTCTTTTTATAAGAGGGAGGAGGGGCACTCATGGAAAGTCTTGTAAAGTTACTTAATTATAAAATGATTTTCGGATATTAAAGGACAAACAATTATATATTTATAAGATAAGTTAATAAGGGTTAGAAATAAACCCATAAAATAGGTTTTTTACATGTTTATGTCTTATAGTTTACCTTATATTTTCATTTTATTTAAATCATTCATTAATGAGGTAATCACTGCATCATGACAGTGTCATAAATAAATTTATATATTTATTTTCTAAAAATTATATCAAAATACCATCATGTAGGAAATATTTTTTTTCATTCCAATTACTTCTTATAGTAAAAGAAATCATTTATATAAATGAAATTAAAATTGTTTTACTTTGGATATACAAACTTCTGTTATATTTCTTTTTATTAAAAATTAATATGATAAAAAGTCACTATCACATTAAAGTGATTCCATGGGGTCCCAAGGTTGTCACAAGGAATCCCATGGTAGGAAATGACACCACCAATAGCATTAGGACACATTTTGGGGAATTTTATATTTTTATGAAATTATTTTATAACTCTTAACTACCCGATTACTAATTAAACACGATAAATAAAGATAATTTCCGCCATTACTATTCTTAATGTCCAAAAACAAAAGAGTCTTAATTACATAATTTACACCATCAGATTATAAATATTGAATCCATTTTATCAAATTCCTATCACAGAAAGATCAGTAATTAATTTAAAATAATTCACGTTTTCAAAACCAAAGACGGGTTTTTAAAAAGTAAAATCTATCAAAATATTCATATTTTTTTACATCAAATTAAAAAGTGAAAATACATACAATGACCAAATTTTTGTTACATTATAAAAACATAATTAAATTACACAATAAAATCAATTAAAAAAGCAAACTAACTATATAAATAAATTGGATGAAAAACCAGTTTTGAATCAAAGTGCAGTATTTTTCACTCTTCATTGAAAATGAACATTTGTCAGAAAAATACCAAAAATTCACCCTAAGCTATATTTTATATTCAAAATTAAAAAATTATATCATTTTTACCAAATTCAAAACATATTTTTTGAATTGATTAATTTTATAATTAATTCCCACTGTCAAATCAAATAGCATGTTTTTATAAATCAATATCTATCAAAAGATTGACACTTGTTTATGTCCAATTTAAAAGTGAAATTAATTCCAATGTCCACCATTGGATTAAATGGTAAAAATATATTCTGATTTCCCTTTAAAACCATTTAAAAATATAATATAACCATATTTATAAAATAAATTAAAAGAAGGTTTTGAATTAAAATACAACATCATTACTTATTTATTAAAAAATAAACTTTAACGGAAAAATACCAAAAACATACATGAAGTAAATTTTGATATCCCGATTATAAAGTAGGTTTTTATTTTGTCCAATATAACATATAAAATTTTCAAATATATATTCAAAAAGGGTTTTTCATCAAAAGGTGGTTAATAGACCATTAAAAGAATATTATAAGATTTATGCTTAAAACTGGATTCATTTGAATTTTATGCCTCTATCAAATATTTTGATAAATGAAAAAATATTTGATAATAATTTGGTAGTTATTTCTGTTCATTCCATCCATTACAATGGCTAGGCGTTAACTATTATTTAAAATAATGTTATTATATTAGTAGTGTGTAACGTAAGATTTCAAAAAACACATTGTTGCGTATTGGGTACGCCATTGAACATAATATTCCCTTTAAATTAATATTAATATTTTATTCAGAAATATTAATAAATATGAAAATTTCATATTTTTTATTTACCTGGGATGTTACATGCTACCCCCCTTTGGGAAATTGCGTCCTCCCAATTTTGAAATTGGGCTTGAAAATTTCATTGAAAGCCCCACATCGGAAAAGGAGTCAATTAGACTATCACTATAAAAGAATGAAATAGAAGTACAAAGGTCACCCGAGTTTACCCATACTATGATTCCTTGAAAACCTGGATATGGATGAGAAAAAAAGGGTCATGTTCTGATGGAGAGTGATATAAAACATGATTAGGAGAAATTTAACCCCATGAAATTCACAAACATGTGATTGGTTAAACGGTATGTGATTCCCCATTAAGAAAAGTTAACAGAAATTTTTTTTTATTTATGTTACATTTCATAGACGAATTTATTTATGAGCATAACTAAATCATAAGGAAACATACTCACTTGTCATGTAGACTTTCATCTTTTACTAGATATCTATCTCAAACTCATATTTTCTCCAAACGATGAGTATTTTAGGATGACTTGTTCATATTAAGAGTGCTATAATCAACTTCTAGAGAATCACCTAACCCAAAATAAGATTAACTATATAGTTCCAATGTCTTTAGACCTTAACCAAATGAAAAAATTATTAGTACCAGATCAGATAATACCTAAAAAGGATAATCCTTTATAAAACGAAATACCACTCTTAATCTCCAAAATTTTTCAAACAACCCAAAGTTCAACAAAGACCATTCAATAAACAGTTATCCATAAAATTCATCCAAGTAATCCAAACTAAGAATTAAACCCAAATCTCTGAAGGATTTAATCACATTGTCTTCCAAGATAAATCTTAACATTTATCTACAAATAACATCAGTTACTCTTAAAGTCTCATACTCAAAAGTAACTAACCTAATCACATTTCCTCCATGATAGGATAATAATTTCCATAGATAACCCAAAATCAACTTAATTATGATTCATAAGATCATCTAACTAAAAATAATTTTTTATACTAACTAGGGACTTCATATAGTCCAGTAGTTGGCGATAAATGCCAGTCACACTTTGGTTGTGGGTTCGATTCTCGTAGCTTTGTCCGACGCAATAGTTTGTCACATGGTCTACTTGTTTTCCATTTTCCAAAACTATATTATTATTAAAAAATTCCCCAAAAAGAGATTAAATCATCAAAAATAACCATAACATAATTTAACCTCAAGGTTATCTCTTGAATTTCATTTTCCATCATAACATATAGAAACCTATAATTACATCAAATGTAAGGATAATATAAACACTAATGGTTACCTTTATAATTGTTACCTCAACATCCACATCGAGTTGGTTATCTCATAGATGATGCATTAGAGAACTCACCAAGTTTCATGTGGTTAATCATGACTCCTGATATTTGGTTGAGAAAAACCACAAGAGTTCTCATTGCATCTCCCATATCATTCTGTTTTTCTTTAAGAAAACCGTCACAGTTTTCTTCACATCCACTGTCACATTAGTGCCTACTAGATCATTCCATTTACTAAAACAAAAAAAATTCAATGTGAGAATATCATTAGAATAATAATATAATAATGACGCGGATAACCACTAATATATACTTATCCAAGTTATCTCAAACTCATTCAAACATTCAAAAATAACAATAAATCCATCTAATATTCTATCCATTTTTGTTATACACAACTTTTCACTTATGCTTAGATGACACTCTAACCTCTAAAGTTATCTAAACTAACCTATGATACCAACTATAAGGTCCCAACCATAAAAAATTACATAATCTTGAATTAAATGAATAATTCACATTGTGGATCTTTTCAGGTTTAGAGTTTTAGAGAATTAGGACATACCTATCACATCTCACAAGATTACAATGTAGGCACATCTACTCAGTTTCCATTTTTTTCATAAAATAAAAAATCTTAAAAAGAAACATGTCTATTTCCATGTTTTAGATAGCATGTCTTTCCATGATCCCAACCTTGACCCTATTCACCTTTAAGTCATGTGAAAACATTTCAAAAACTTGGGGTGACCATAAAAAGCTCAGTAAGGGTTATAACATAATGATGGGAAACATTGACCCGCCAATAAATGCAAATCAATGAAACCATAAATTTCAATCTTAACATACCTTCTGAAATAATAATATTTATGTATAACGCATAGAAATCATAATAAATTTACGTAACTTGAGGCATTCATAACATTCTTATAAAGGAAGTAACCCTCATGGTTATATTTGGAATACCCATCACAGTATATTCCCTAAATCTCTTCAGAGAAACCTTAGCATTTAACTCCTTCACATTACCCAATGTATTGGAGAGTTATAATAGGCTCACCCTCCCTAATTTTATCATGGAACCACCCGTCATCATAAATAATGACTAAGAATTATAACATAATCGTAACACATAAAACATGCATAAAGGAAACATAACATTTTCACATTTCAATCACATGATATCAATAAAACACATTGATATAATCAAAAAATTATCAAAACCATTTTCAATACCAAAATAAAATAAAAGTAAAACATGCTATTTATTTTTCATTTTAAAAAAATATGTCTTATAGAGGAAGCCGAAACTCAAATAATGGTCACAGTGGCAGAGAAGTCATTGTCACCACATATGTAGACAAAACATTCCTTTTGTCGTTTAGTAAAATTATTTGTACAAAAATATTCCTTTGTAATAAATGTAAATGTCAAAAGAGTTTATAAAAAATATAAAGGAAAATTGTTTATAAGACAAAATATGCCTTAATGAAAGGAGATTGAGATGAAGTCATTTACAAAGACAATATCCTTAGATTAAGGATAAATCAATCATGTAATTATGTGTGAAAAATATAAATACACCCAATATAATTGGATATTAAGTGTATAACAATCAGAGGTAATTCACACATATTCATATCATGACATAATCAAGAAGTAGAGTTTGATACCAAAGAATTGAAATTGGGTTGAAATGTTCCCTTACAAAAATTCGACAGCCTAATGACGTCACATTAAAATTCAGAAAATTAGTTTCTGAGAGAGAAAATGGTATCTCATCACTTGTACAAACAAATTACATCAATACGGATATATAAGAATATATCTCTACATAATAAGATGTAAATTAAAAAACATAACAAAAAGAATTCTTTCATAAAGAGGAGGTTGAAAGGTTCCCTTATCGATTTTCGAATCATTCGAAACGTACAACCAATAAAACAAGGGTCAAAAAATGAAGATGTAAATACCCATAAATTAAATTATTTTACACAAGGAATACAATCATGGTCAGTACATACACCACAAAAAAGGAAATAGGGGAAAATGTAGCATGAATCTCACGGGAACCAAAAGTGAGATAAAAAAATCACTTACGAAAACTCGGTAGCCTAACAGCGCCACTGAAAACATCAAAGAAATGTACTGATGAGATAAAATAGGGTATCTAATCAAATGAAAATAAAATTTACAGTAATAAGAATATAAAATATCATTCCCAAACATATTAAAGAGTAGCTTAATTGAAATTACATAAAAGAGAGTACTTAAAAATAAATAGAGAGGTAGGATCCATTACCTAAAGTCTGACTTGTCTTGTTCATTTCCTTATATTCTAGAATAATAAACTTTTGTAAATTTACAATTTCATAAGGAACACCATTAAATTTTATTATTCAATTCATATCACATATTATAATTTTATAATAATTAGTTAATTATGTGAGTTCATATTAGATGTTTTTGTTGATATTTGGTACATGAGTCAAAATTGAACCTGTATTAAAAGAATTGTCCATGTAGTTATAATTACATCATCTCTAGAATAGTATTAATTATTTAAAAATCATATATATCTAGTAAATAATCATTTTATACTATTCCATAACATTTGGAGATAAAAATAAATGAAATGCACCGTTCCTGGAGAAGGTAGGCCGTACGTACACATGAACACTACTTTCATTTCTTTTCCAAATTAATGGAATTAAAAATAAATGATATATATATATATTAATTAAATTATAATTTATATGTTATATAGTTTACATACGTTTATTAATTTCATTCTTTATACATTCCATGTATTGCATGAACGAGTCACATCACTTGAGGGGTGGTAGTCCATACTTCCTCATATGAAATTATCGCATTTGCACAACATGAAAATCATGAAGGTATGTTTTAAATATAAAATACAGAATCATAGAGAGGAAATAAATATAATATACAACATATATAAATACAGTTCCATCATAATGGCCACCATGATAGGTGGTAGGAGAATATAGAACAATCATCATTTCGTGAGGCAGTAATTCGCCATCCACGGAAACAGTATATTATTTAACCATTTAAAGATGTTTGTGTACATGTAGATATAATAATTCTCATAAAAAAATCCTAGTATATTTATGATACAGGTATTTTTACCAAATAATGGAATAGAAAGAGTTTAAGGAGTTGGAAAAACAAAATAAAACAGAAGAACATAAGAAAAGACATTACCTTTAAATCGGGTAACACCCTTTGGTTTGAACCAAAATGGTTTATTGAAGAGATTTATGCTTATGTTAAGGCTTCTAGGATTAAGATAGGGGTTTGGAAATAAAAAATGAGCATAATTTGGTCGATCCAAAGGCTGGAGAGGTGTGGGTAAGGGGTTATAGGTGGGGGCTTTTTATAAGATGGAGGAGGGGCACTCTTGGAATTTCTTGAAAAGATACTTTATTATAAAATGATTTTAGGATATTAAAGGTCACAATATTATATATTTCAAGGATAAGGTGATAAGGGTTTGAAATAGACCCATAAAATATATTTTGAAAATTGTAAGTCTTATATTTTACCTTAACTTTTCATTTAATTTAAATCGTTCATTAAGGAGGTAATCACTGCATCGTCACAGTGTCATAAATAAATTTATTTATATAATGTCTAAAAATTATAAAACAAATACCATAATGTAGGAAATATTTTCATCTTTCCAATTAATACTTATACTCAAAGATATCATCTATGTAAACTAAATTAAAATTTTTTTACTTAGGATATACAAACCTTTGTTATATTTCTTTTCTTTAAAAAATAATATGATAAAAAGTAACTATCACACTAAAGTGATTACATGGGTTTCCAAGGTTAGAACAAGGCATCCCACGGTCGTCCATGAAACCACCAATAGAATTAGGACACATTTTGGGGTCATTTAATATTTTTATGATATTATTTTATTACCCTTAACTACCGGTTTACTAATTAAACACGATAATTGAAGATAATAACCATCGTTACTATTCATAATTTCAAAAAAAAAACGGTCTTAATTATATAATTTTTTCCTCATGATTCCAAATATGGAATCCATTTTATCAAATTCAAAACACAGAAATTTTAGTAATTAATTTAAAAAAAATTCCGTTTGTCAAAACCAAAGACGGGGTTTTAAGATGTAAAATCTATCAAAATATTGATTTGTTTTTACATACAATTTAAAATTTAAATTACAAACAATTACCAAAATTTTATTAAATGATAGAAACATAACTAAATAACACCTTAAAACCAATTAAAATTACAATTTAAATATATAAATATATTGGATTAAAAATTAGTTTTGAATTAAAATGCAGTATTTTTCACTATTCATTGGAAATGAACATTTGATAGAAAAATAACAAAATTTCACCCTAATATATATTTTATATTCTAAATTAAAAAATGATATAAATTTTACCAAATTAAAAACATATAAGTTGAATTAATTAATTTTATAATTAATTCCCTCTGTCAAAACAAGTATCGTGTTTTTATGAAACAATATCTTTCAAACGATTTACACTTGTTTATGTCCAATTTCAAAATGAAATTAATTCCAACGTCCACCATTGGATTAAATGGTCAAAATATATTCTAATTAAAATTTTAAAGCAATTAAAAAGATAATATAACCATAGAAATAAATTATATTAGATGGAGGATTTGAATTAAAATACAACATCATTCACTATTCATTAAAAAAATGAACTTTATCGGAAAAATACCAAAAACATACAGAAAGTAAATTTTGGGGTCCCAATTCTAAATAAGGACTTTATTTTTTGTAATATAACATATAAAATTGTCAAAAATAGATTTAAAAGGGTTCATTAGAAAAAGGCTGTTAATAGTCCTTTTAAAGAATATTAGAAGATTTATGTTTAAAATTGTATTCATTAGCATTTTAAGCCGCTATAATTTATTTGGATAAATGAAAAAATATTTGATAATAATTTGGTAGTTAGTTTATTTCATTCCTGATATTACAATATCTAGGCGTTAACTATTATTTAAAATAATATTATTATATTAGTAGTGTGAAATGTAAGATTTCAAAGAAACTCATTGTCACGTATTGGGTACGCCATTGAACATATCATTCCATTTAATGTAATATTAATATTTTATTCACAAATATTAATAAATATGAAAATGCTATATTCTTTATTTACCTGGGATGTTACAATCCTAGTCACCCATGTGATTATGGTTGGAAGAATTTGTATATAGTAATATAAATCTCTCCAACAAAAGTAAAAAATTTGATGGTATATAACTAGCCAATACATACTAAGATTCAAATAAATTAATTTCATTCCATAAATTAAATGTTATGAAAAGAAATGATGGACTAATATTTCAAAATAACACCCATTACATTACTTGATACCCTTTTACTGCACTCCCAATGTTGTGTCATTGGTCAATGCACCGTATATTTTCAAACAATCCATACACAAAACACTTGTAAAATAATCAGTTAAAATGAAATGAAATTATAATTTACTAATGAAAAAAATGCCAAGGTAGATTATAAATAAATCATACATCCAATGGTTGATATTTCTTCCTGTAAATTTATTAGAGCGTAATATATTACAATCAACCGGAATTCCCCTCGGACATTTTATCTAATCTAACTCCCCAATGTAATTTCTTATGAGTGGTACATCTGCTCCAACACTGGGTTACCACATACCCTTCAATAGAAAAATCAATATGTGGAAAAATAGATATCAGTATGCTGACGGGTAGTTGAGGCCCACCCAGACACTAGTTTCTACCATGATCCTCTGTCAATGACTTATTGGGGAATGTTCCTCTAAAACCTATAAATTTAGATTACCTCCTAAAAAAATGGTGTTCCCTTTCAATGATAGCACAATATGAGAGCTCGTGGCCCAACCTAGTACTTGGAAAACACTACACAAAACAATGGTCCATAGGGGGAATTTAACTCCATTTATTATTATTGCTACTATATCCCAGGTGGAAACTATTACTGTTACGCTTTTTTCTACATAAAAAATATGTCTAGAGTTACCATATTGAAACTTTATTTCAATAACCCGAGGCCTCTCTCATATAGCCTTCTATGATGAGATCATGATTAATCATGTCTATAACACTGCTCAACTGAAAGGAATTAACATTCAACCTGATCTCATAGAGAATACCATCTAAAAAACATTTTTCACTACTAATCGGATCATCTACTTATGATAGAGTAAATTGATGAAGTTCAGTAATGTTCCTGCAATAGTTCATCCCAGACATGTCATCCCATGTCAAATGCATGAACTCATGTTCCTTATCTTCCATCAATGTTTCAATATAGAAGTGTCTCAGAAAAATTTCTTTGGTGTTTTTTTGGATAACTAATCTATAATCTCATCATGATTCAAAATGTCATGTAACCACTTGGATGGCCCATGAACCATGTCAGCAGTATGCATCACCCACATATTAGCTGGTGTCTCAAATTTTTGGGGATTTATTGACTGACATGATCCAAAAATAAATTTTGTTAGAGCCTCCCTCCCGATTGATCATTGCAGAATGATTTACATATAATTCAATCATTAAATCATACATTAAGTTATAATAAAAAAACTATCCCCTATCATGGATCACATAAACCTATAGATTCTATTGTGAAAATGATAGTCTATCTAATTATTAGGTGATACCTGAGGATATGTTTTAAACTTAAAAGGATCCTACTAGTATCTCTTCACCAAAATAAATATTTGAAAATGATGAGGCAATTTGTTCAAATGGTTTAACAAATACCTTATAAAACTTGGTACAAAAAATATAAGCCTATAAATGCGATGATAACAAATAACTACCAGCTCTATGTTCCTCTACACTATCAAAACAATTGAATTGGTATAAATTAAATCTTTTGTTATTTAATTCATCATGTATATCATGACTTCTGAATTCGCTTTTTTATCTTCGGTGAAAAATGTCATATGCGATATATATTTCATTAGAAATAACAAAGGATGTTAACATATATCCCTCTTAGACAATAATGATGCATATATACACAACTCATTCCATACTAAGACAATAGTATAAATCAAAATAACCATAACATAAAAAAACATGTGAAATTGATAAGATTAAATAATATCAACATGCAACAAGAGAGCATCGTGAAAAAGAATCCAATCTACAGGCACACATATTTTCCCACATACATGAGTTATCTACTCCGATTAAAAAGGTAATTACGATGTACTAAGACATCGTAGTAATCATTCTAAATTTCCCAAATAGTAAAGTATAATAAATAAATTCTGATGCTCTGATATCGCATTATAATGTACCGGAATCGGTTCTCCCTTATGTGATCGGGTAGGATGGCTACATGACTTCAGGTGCACCTCTCCATATGACAATGAATATATACTAGTAGTGAGTGAATACTGGATACATTGTGGAAGCTATTACATCAGGTAAATATTTTCAATGGGAGTGTAGAATTAATAGTAGTGTAGTAGAAAAAACATAGACAATATGTATAATTAAATTAGAAACCAAAAGAAATAATGGAAACACAAAATAGATCAATATAATAATAGTAAAATGTATTGAAAAGATAATTGTAAATAAAGTACTGAATTTCATATAGGAAAATGGAATATAATTATTATATATTTTCTTAAAATACATAGCTTATGAACCCCTTATTGTTTCCATCTCCATTCTCCATCTAACCATAAAACTATAAATCAATAACATGGACTATTATACTTTTCCAACAATAAATAAATTAAATAAATTCAGATACAAGGTGATGGACAATAGAGGGTGTGAGAAACAAACTAATGTGAAACAAAAATGTGTCTAAATAAAAACATGTCTTGTAAATGTAGTGCATGAATGATAGTGGATAACTATGTAATAATTTAATAAAATGATATTGTGAAAGAAAAAAAACCTAATTAGACTTACATTCTTTGTTAACAACCAAGGCCATCCAATCCAACTTCTTCATAATTTTCGATATGTCTTTCTATGGGTGGATCCCCCATTACAAGTATAAATCACCCAATTTCTGGTAGATTCTCATATCGATGATGAATCTCAAGTAACATATCATTAACCATGGATTCTACCGGCAGTCTATGAAAATTTTCTCCCTTATTCATCCAATGTATATGAATATGGTCTTCAGAATTATGATATAATCATATACTCATCCCTAGGGTATCAATTACCTATGTTGCTAGCCCTGAGGCTATATAAAAACATGCACTTACATATTAGGCCTCAAAATTATGTTGTGGAATGTTAGGAAAGCCTCAGAATTCCTCAAATTATCTCTCCCTAAAGAATCAATCATGCCAACATCACACGAACACACAATCAATGAATGGAAATAAACAGGGCTAATAAAATATAAAATAGATTAATCATTAAAAGACGTAATGATTATTTTATCAATTTATCATCTATATAACCATATATATTTCTATATTTCAGGTTCCTAATTATCATTGTATTTATATCAAACCTGTATTATTTATCATTTTACTATAATTCCATTCACATATTAGGTAATCGTATTATCTAAGATGATTTTACCTTAAAAACTCACACAATATACATGTTATGATAATTTATAAGATAAATAAAACAATCAATAAATTTATTTCCAATTCATCCAAGGGATCCAATATCATGAAGACAAAGATAGAATAAGTTCCATGGTCGAAACGCCTATCGAGTAGCTGCAGATTAAAACCATCATGCCTATGAACCCAACGTGATCCATTGGACCAACTAAAAATGGATTATTACTCAATAGGTAGTATCCTATTAATAATTTCACACACACGACACACATAAATTATCTCACATATTACATATAACATAGATAATTAATTCATCTAGGGTGGATAAGTTGTAAACCACCCACCTTTATTCGATGATCAATGAAACACCATTAATGACTGACACAAAAGGATAAACAAAGGGGAAAGAGATCAATATGGAAACCAGAGTTTAGTTTTTAGAAAAAGATGTCTGTATTGGAATGATTATCCCCATAAAATTCATTGTTTCACCTTAGGATTTTAGAGAGAGTTTGGAGGGATGAAATGAAAATAATTTATATGTATGAAGTGGTTTAATATTTTTTATCTAAATATATTCACAACATGAATTCATTTCACATTATTAATTTATCAATTTAAAATATATGACTAAAACGAGTATCCTTGTTTTAAAATATCCCAAATTATCTATTTCATGATGTCAACCATTTTCATGGATTGTTAACCTTTTATGATCTAAAATTATTCGTGGAATGTTGCTAACAACATTTTCATGTCATTTTTCACTTTCACAACATGAAATCTCCATATAGACATATCACATACTAGATCATACAGAATTCCCGAACAACATCCGAATATATCAAAACACATAGATTGATATAATATGAATTTCAAACATTTATGCCAATGATATATTAATAAAAATAAAAAAACATCCACAAACATTATTCCACTTTCCCAATCAAAATATATTTATCCCCAAAATAAACTGGATGGAAATGTTTTAAACAAGAGAAGACAACCTAACTGAAAGAGTTTCAAACAATACTAAATAGGGATGCACATGGAAAATGAGGTGATCATACAATTTGTTTCATGACCAGTATGATATACAAGATAAAATTGAAATACCAACGATAAAGGAATTGATTGATCTAATTTATTGGATTTCTCTAAACCTATGTAACTCCTAATAAATATTCTACCATCAGTTTGAGTTAAAAAGAACCATTTCCATCAAAATCTTCCATATTTATGTTCTCCCCAATTTTTTGATTATCTATGATGTATTAATAAATTCCACATTATGTATATTTAAACACTTTATCTCATCTACATTTATTTGTTTTATTTTATCATATTCTTATCAATGCAATTTTTCTTTTAAAATAAAAATCAATTAGTACTCCCCTTATCCTTAACCTCTGTATATGGATTCTACATTGGTTTATCATCTTCTTCAGGATTATAAAATTGCATATCAAGTTTAGAAATATGGTTTCCATCCATTCTAAAATAATATATATTTATTATGTTATTTATATTGTAATATAATTTTCTCCATTTTTGATTTGTATAATGTAATAAAATGACTCCATCATACTCCTTTTCATTAGGATCATACTCTATCAAGATATTCATTAACTCAATAAACACATCCACATTATATTTTTCATTCACCAATAGATCATTATAATTATTCCTTATCTAGTGTTTTATAACTATATTATAAATCATATATGATATGACAACATATGGATCGTTGTCCTCAATCACCAAAACCATCAGATTTAATTGAGGTTGAAATCATCTCATGAAACTATTCAAGATTTTGATATCATCATGGGTTTCTCCAAATATATTGATGATCTCATTAATCAAATTCACAGCTTGAAGAAATAATTCATAGGATTCAATTCAATTTTTTCTTGATATTATATCTATAGAACATAAAATTTGGGTTTTTGTGCCTTTAATTCGTCTGCATTGATTTTGTTAATAATTTATCAAATTGTTTTAAATGATTAAAAAAACCAAATTCATATACAATACATTGGAAAAATATTCCACTTTGAACATTGAATCCTTTAGAATGGGAATACAATTCCTTATGATCTCTTTCTAAAGGAGAACCAATTTTCCATTTTACCATAAATCAATGTATTAATATATTTTATGCATCCATTCTAATGGATTGGAAATAATATTTCATATGGTACATAAAAAGTAAAATGTTGTGACCATCAAAGATAAATATTCATTTCTGACCCAAAATTATATAAGGTGTTTAAAAATGAAAAAATTATTTTAAATCGAACCATTTATTATGATACAACTTTTTATTACAACAATTTTGTAATCCATTTCATGCCATTATTCTTATTATAAATTACAAACTAACGTTAACAAACAATCCTTCATATTTGATTCTCATAATCTCCACTAATCTATTCCAAATAAATTCTCCAAATTTTTCTTCATTAAATGACTAAATTCCAAATAATTTTTGGCATATATAATTTTCATTTATCCTTACTGTGATAGAATTTTAATAGAAAAAATTAATTAGAATACATGATTTTTGGAATTGGCTAACATCAAGGTTTTGGGTTGTTGTTGTCATGATCTATTAATGGGAAGATGTATTATATAATATAGTTAATGATTTTCATCGTATAGTATAGTTGATAGTGAGAACTAATAGATCCATGATGTTCTATTTTGAGACACATTTTCAAGTATTGGAAGATAAAATCCTAGGATTAAAAACTCTATCATTTTTATTTAAAATGGGAACAGAAATTATTAAAACTAATTTGGACTATAATATTATGAGTTATGGGATAAGGCATCAAATATATGTGATAATATATCCTAAAAATGGATTAATTGATTACTGTAACTAATAAATGAATAACATGGAATGAATGATGCTTATTGAAATAGACACATTGGATATGATTTGGAAGGAAGAGATATTGATGACGTTCTACACTAACAATATATATATATATATTATATCTCTGTAAAGGAATGAATTTATAAGAGATGTTATAATGAGAAAAAAAATATTGGATTGATTTATAATATTTAGGAAGATAATGGATTATTATAAAAATTTGATACATTAATACCCAATTATTTTTCATGTATCATATGAAATAAATATTATCTCATCAATAACAAACATTTCATGAACTACGAGCTTAAACGAATTCAAAAATATTATTACTTTAATAAAAACATTATAAAAAAGTAGCTAAATTTTCTAGTGTAAATAGTATTAAAAATATTATGAAAAATATGAAACAAATTTTCAATAAAAAAATTATTCTTATTGAATAATCATATATTTATTAGTGAAGTCATTTTATTTTATAAATATACATTTCCTTAAACAATTTATTTTATATAATTTTATAAGATAATAAATATGAATAATATTCAATAATTTAATAAATTGAATTTGATAAAATACAAACCATTTGTGTATTCAACATGTCCAAATTATTATTGGATAAATTATTCAAAATTCCTTAAAAACATAAAATTTGTATTGATATATTAATAAATTCCTAATTTCATAAAACTCTAATTGTATTTATATAAATTTTTTTTAGTTTCAATATATTTAAAAGTAGTTTTATTTTTTTTATTTATATTTTATATAACTAATTATATTTAAAAATCATTTATAAGATATTTTATTATAATCCTATTTTTGGGATTAGAACAACTTTTTAAAAAAATGGTTTTCATTCCGTTTTGATGTTTTAACATTAAATTAAATTTTTTAAATTATTTTTTTTGAATTTATAAAAATTGATAATATTTGTATAATTAGGAGGTACAATTTTTGATATAAGATCATTTTAATTTTTTTTTGCATAAACATTTACCATAGTAGGGAAATGATTTCCATCAGTATAGGTAAAATAATATAGCGAGTTCATGTAAAAATGATAATACAATAAATTCCTATAAAATTAAAAATTAAATGTATTATGTGTAAGTTTTGTTAATACTCCCTTTAAATATTTATTTATCACAAAAATTAATTATAATTAAATCCACAAAAATGTTATTGTCTTCATATATAATAGAAACACTATTTAATCACCTAAAACAACTTACCGTCAAGTATAAATACAACCCCTCCCAACACACTTTATTCGTAAAAACAATGAATCTTCTCAAATATCATTAAAATACTCTTCTATCCACTCTCACCACATCCAACAACTGATGGTCTCAATTAAATACCTATTCCATGTTCTTTAAGGGGTCTATTAAGGAGGTTATATTCAAGGGAATACATTCTCAAAAAAAATCTCTTAATTTCTTATCTTTTTCAATAATATCTTTATATTATTCACTAATTAAAAAATTAATACTATATTAACATATATATGTTAGAATGTAATATTTCTAATGTAATTTATTCTATACACCGCTTTTCTTATTTCCCCTTATTTAACGAAATGAAACCATAGCCCAAATTATGGTGGCTTAACGTCTTTGTGGATAATGATTTTTTATTTTCCATTATCACCCTCAATTCGTGTAATAAAAGAAATATTTTTGTTATATCATATTTTAGTAGGTATTATAAGACTAATTTCATGTTCTATAAGTAATATATTGATATAATATTAAATAAAACGAATCTACATGGGGATGGTTGGAAAAAAATGCCAAAATAAATAATGTAGTTTTCAATAATATTTTCTCAAATGAATCATCATCACAATGAAAATAAAAATTGATAAATGGGACCATTTAAAATTTTGTATGCTCTTGAATCCCATTTCATTTAACTTCTATAATTTTTATTCCCATTTAAATGAAAATCCATAATTATATACAAAAGAACCGATGATGAAGAAATAAAATTAATTCACCTCAATAAATGAAAATAATGAATGGTTATTAATAAATATGTGGAACTTTTCTATACAATAATCATATTATTTTGTATAAATATGAATATATTTCTATAATAAAATAATAAAATTCTTGAAAACATTATATAAGAGTCTAATGTATTATAATCTAATGGGATGCATTGGGTATAGATTTATCATCTCATATTTACTTTTATATGAAATATGTCTTATTCCCCAAATCATTATCTTTTTGTCTTTTAAATAATTTCACATCATATATAATATAATTAATCTAATTATATTTAGGTTGTAAAATGTGTAATTTTTTAACTTTTACTTTTATAGGGAATATGATTCCACCGATTACAAAGTGTTGAGTGATTTTTGAACTCAATTTATATTCATTAGTTTAAACATCTACTTCATTGATTATGGCATGTTATGATTATGTGTGAGACTATGTTTTATTACCTTACGTTGTTTTTAATCATATTTTATGTGGATTTATAGCAGATAAACATATTATATTAATTTTAATAATTCTTAATTATATATTAGGATATTTATAAAGAACATTCCTCTAAAAATAGTCAATTAAAAATTTCCCTTAAAACCCACACATTCATCAATGTACATTTATTAAAAAAATTAATATTATCTTAGGAATTTTTAAATAACATTTCAATAAATGTTTACTATTTACTAAATGGTTTTCATGGATAATTTTTTTCCTAAATGATGTTCTTTTTTTCTTTCAAACAACGATATGGAAGGAATATAATGTTAATTTATTCAGCATGGTATTTTTTCCATCATAAGTAATTGATTATAAGAATATTTGTATACAAGTCTTAAAGGTTGTTTTCTAATATAATTTTTTTTTATTTTTTTTATTTTTTATTTTGAAATAAAATTTTGGCCAAATAGAAAAATTGATTCCTTAATATTTTTTCCAGAGATCATTCAAATCCTATTTTACATATAATATCACATCCTTTAATGCTACATATAATTTTTTTGTGTTAGAATTCATTTATAAAATAATTATTATTTAACTGAATGATTAAATTTTAAGATGAAATGATATTTTTGAAAATAAGATGATATCCTTTGATGTTACTTATAATTTTCAGGGATTATGAATCAACGATAATATCCTCATTATTTAATTGAATTCTTTAATTTTATGAGAACTTTTTTTAATCCCATTACATGTCCATGTCTTATGATGTGATAAAATGTTTTATAAATTGATTCATTTTCAATGGGTTATGATATTATGAAATGTTTATGAACCCCATTTCATTTCTATAATTTTAATATAATAAATGATTTATTATACATTGGAACACAAAATTATGGTTTTTATTAATTTATAGGTCAAAAAAATAAATTTATCCATCTAATTGGCTAATGCCTTGTGTATGATGATATATTAATAGGAAAATTCAATGGGCCTAATCCAGTATGTGAAACATGTCTGTCATTACCACTATGAAAAATAGGTGATTCAGGATCCACTATTTGAATTTACTTTGGAGTGAACATTAATGACTATGATGGTTTAAAAATTTAAATGATTCCACTATGAGCAATGTAATTCCACTAGGAATGGTGGTGTGTCAATGACATGAGTTTTAGCCTCCAATAGAGTTCCATTATATGTTTTGGGGCTAATCCATTCTGATTATGTGAATGATTTTATAGTGTTTTGTAAATGATATTGGAATTGTCTTACTCTCATGTTTGTATCTCATGGATCATGTTCTCTTATGATTAGTTTCATATAAACATATTTTATTTATTCCATGAATCATTATTGTGATCATTTATTTGAAGGGAATATTTTTCAAATGTTGTGTTCTGATTTTTATGCCCTTATGATTCTATTATGACTTATATATACCATTTTACCATTAACAGGCATCTGATATCCCAATTTTAATATGTTTCTTTTCCAAAATATACAAATTATTTTATTAATTATGATATGTAAAAAATGGTTCTTGTTATGAAAGAATAATTGAGATCCAATGTATATTTTTTATGAACCAGTTGATTATGATTCCATTTTATCAATGTCTTTAAACCCATGTGGCTCAACCGTGGTATTTGAATGTTTTATAATGAATATTAACATCTTTAGATTAAATTTACATGTATGAAAATAGAGGTACTTTATTGTTGGTATCATATAATGGTTTAAACAGTCATTAGATATCATTTTTAAAAAACCATTATTAAAACACTTTGGATTTTTTATAGTGTTTGATAAAATACTAATGTTTTCATAATTATCATGAATTAATAATGTTAAACATAATGATTAGTTGATTAATAATAAGGTGAAATTATTTGGAAATCATCTCTAATGACCATGTGGTATCCCACTATGATTATTATTACTCAAATGTTGAATTTTGGTATCTGGGTAGTGGATGGAACCAAGTGCATTCATGTTAATAGTGACTGTTATTGATAGTGGAATGATCTTCCTCATTAAGAACAAAAAGAAATGGAAGTCTAAAGGTGAAACGAACCAAAATTTTATCACTATAAATTACCTTCTCAATATTATTACATATAATATAAGTCACATAATATCACATAGATATCATAATCAAAACCTTAAAAACTGATAATGAATAGACAGAGAGGTATTTATAGTATTTACGTAACCTGTAACAATAGAATAATAACATTACCTTTGTAATATTAACACAAACATTATGAATAGTAATCCAGAAAATATAATTATAAACCCACCTATTAATGTTTAAATAAAATTTATCCATAAAAAAATGTTAATATTATATAATTATATCACAGTATATGTAAATAAATGTTTTGAAAATTAATAATTAATTGTTGTATTTTTATAAAAGAGAAATGTAAATTAAAAATGATATAATAAATATTATTATTAAAAGAAAAATTATTATCATCAAATATATTAATTTTTTATATATTATGTTTCTTATGATTATATGATATATTTATGAGACAATAATTAATTTTACAAGGTGTTATAAAATCATTTATAATTTTGAAATCGATATTTTCTATGTAAATAATGAATTTAATTAAAAATTAATATAACATATTTATAAAAACATTAATAAAATGGAGTTGAATTTTTAATTCTGATCATTTTATAATTGTTAGGGGGGTTTTTTTTTCATTTTCTAAATTAGTAAAATTTTTCTGAATAGTGAAATATGTAATTTATTGTATTTAAGAAATACATGAGGTATTGATTCATATATGATGAATGGATTATTTATGAAAATAATCTGGAAATACAGTTCATTGGTTTAATATATTTAGTGATAAGGTTCAAACTATTCATTATATTGAGGTAAAATAATAAATTAATGAATTAAATGATTATAAAACACCCCTCTTCCCAATAAGAAATAACACCCCTCCTAACCAATTGTCCTCAAAACTCCAAATCTTTTAAACATTAATATTTTATTCCAAATCCTATTACCAACCATATCCTCTATGTATTGGTTCCTTTAGTATAAAGAAAAAAACAAATCTTGTAACTTTAATGAGGTTCTCAAGAGGAATGTTTCAAGTGGTAAAAGTATCCTCCTTTTATTTCATTACATTCAATTCCATTTCTTTTGATTTTCACTGTGAATATCCAATTATCCCATTGGAATGATATTTCCATTATTTTATATATACTAAAATTTGATTATTTTAAGGAATAAGGCTTCATAAAACATTTCCCCCTCTCCCTTTTACTCTACAAAATGTAATCATCATTTTTGATGTGTCGGTTTACCTATATTGTGGATGACTCATTTTATTTTTTTTCCACCATTATGTCCGTTCATAATACCATTATAATGGATTAGAATTATTTGAAAACATAATTTATAAAATTATTATGTTCTACATCTGGATGATATTCATAATATTAAATAATAATACAAAACGAGTTTATTGTGATATGAAACAACCCAACATAACCATAACGATTTTCATAAAAACATTACCTAATAAATCCTATTCATTTATGAAAAATTATATATACGAAAAATTAAACACATTTATGTTCCAAAATGACATATAACTTCAAGTAAGGATAATTATATACATTTTACACAATCTTTCATTCATTTATACCAGTGAGCTGACCATGAAAGCCATTTAAATAAATACTCTAATGCAATGGAACTGAACTATATAACTCATCATAATTTACATAAATGTACAAAATAAAAATATAATAAATATTATGAATTTATAATATGTTATTTATTAGTTAATTAATGAATAAAATTTTATTATCAAAGATATTAATGTGAGAAAAGTCTCCAAACATAAGGTATAGAGATTTAAAATACCAGATTCAATTCTTTAAGTTATTCCATTTCATGACAAATGTTACTATAGATTTAATATAATAATCCTAAAATATTATTTCAGTTTCCTTCCTTTTAAATTTTATGGATATCATTGTTTCAAATATGATATTACAACAAACAAAAATATTCTTCAAAAGAACTTCTCTTTATAATAACATATATTTTACATCTCTTTTGATTATTTCTTCTTCACTCAATATTGATGATTCATATAGTAGTATTCTATTTCATTTTTGGAAAAGAAAATTTTATTCATGAATATAGGCTTTATTAAATTAAACTCATTCCCTCCATGTATTATTTTATGTTTGATTTATATATATGTTCTATGTGTTATTTATGATTTTGTAAATGTTATGATGTGATAGGTTTTCCCAAAAATTATATAGTTATCTAATGAATTATTTAATTTGATGTATCTCATGAAATAAATAGAAATATTCATGAACAAGATTCTTTCAATTTTTACATTGATGGTGATAAGAAAATTCACATTTTTAATGCATTAAAATTATTCTCTTTGTGTTTACAACTATGAATGGTATTTGACCTCTAAAATATGAGGGTTTTTTATTCATTACAAAATTTCATTACTTTATCTAATGGTCAATCTATTTATAATGGTTATTATTAATTGTTTGTGTTATTATTGTGATGATTATTCTGATACATATTATATTGAATGATGTTCTTTCATATCCTCATACATGGTTTTTATCTCACCCATTTCATTGATGTACATTCGTAGGAAAATACATATAATAAGGAGTACAATAGATCCAATAGGAATATAGAGAAGAAGTAAGTAAATATTTTTTATAATTTACTATGTAAATATTTTGTTTGTTACAAAATATCTTAGGACACTAAACATTTGTATCCCTATTTTGAAACACTTTTATGTTATTTATCATTAAAATGGTTAACTTTAATATAAGAATAGTAGTTTCACTATAGTTGGTATCATAGAAAGTTTTATTTAACATAGGAATTAGTATTTGATGAAATTAGTTAAAATAATTATTATGAGACTATGTATATGTATGAATCTATGAATTTTTGTTTCAGAAAAACTATACACATATGTATCACATAAGAGACAAAATTTGAATTAATTTCAAGGTGGAATAAATTAATTTTTCAAGAATTCTTGAAAAATGATTGGTTAAGACTTTTTATATTTTTGAAAATGGTCAAAACAAGGAGAAACTAGGACCACAACCCATGTGATGGTCAATTTAGTGATTTCTCGAATGACAGCACCATTGACATGGGAGGTGGAGTTTAGAATTTCATATGGATGATTACCCAACTAAATTAATCTATGAATGATAACATGAATAATGATGAACATCCTACTTCACCAAAGTGGGAAAAGCATAATATTAAATATTTTATATTGGAATGATCACAAACATCTAGTGGATCTTCAAATCCCCTCATTATGGAACTATGGGTTAGCTTAATAGAGATGATCTATTCTATGCTTTGTTGTTCTGGGTTAGAGAAACTGAATATGTCCATTTATTATTGATAGATAGAGGCTAAAATATAGTGGGGGTTGATTAATAATATCAAGACCAATGATGATATTCATAATATTGAGTGGGAAAAATTTAATAAAATATTTATTAATAAGTATTTCCCTAGAACACTGCAGAAAAATATTTAGAGACATTTCATAGATTATGAGAAAAACAAAGTTGAATTTGTCATGTATTATAATGAAAATGTCAAAATGATTACATTTTATGGTTTAATTTTAATATCAACAATTATTTAAAATTTTATATATTTTTTAGTTGTTTAAAACTACACCTTTGAAAGGGTCTAGAAATTATAATGTTCTGGAGTTATGAATAATTTGTTCGGTGTTCTCTCAAAGGTGATATGGAATTTGTATAATTTTCCCACTACTATAGATATAATAAATTAAATATTATGTTCCAAGATATGGGATTGTGTGAAAATGTGGAAAGAATAATCTGCCACTCACGTGTCAATAGTCGAGGAATAAGTATCAGAATAATTGACTCAAAAGGATGGAGAAATGATTCAAGTGAGTGAAATAAGGCCACAGAGATAATTAATTTCAAAGAGTCTAGAATAATATGGATATTGTGTTGTAATATTTATGGGAACCATCCATGTATCAATTATACTAAAATTAAAAGAAAAGGCATTATTCATGCTAGTGCACTAAACATCGATTCTTCGAGGGTAATTTGCATGAGTAGCCACCAAATCCAAAGGATAATGGAAAATATTTTTCCATCGTTAGAGAGGTGGATCGAGATAATTTTTTTTAATAGGTATGTTAGTTATTCATTCATGAATATAAAATTTACTATTTGATTCTATTTATACACATTATTTCATATCACTAATATTTAGTTGAACTATTCAATCACCTTCAAGAAATATGGAGGATTGGTTATTTGTGAGAATATAAAATGAACAAATTATTGTATCCATTGTATATAACTCGTTAATGGTAAATATTTTTGGATTGAACCTCAAATAAAATTTTATCTTACTTCCTTTTGTGGAGTTTTAATCTATATTTTTCATGGATTGGATATATTTATTCTAATACAATGTCAACTTCCAAGAATGTGAGACCACTAATCACATTTCAATGAATCCTCCATGTTTTTATTTGTGTATGAATGAGGTTGAATCTTCTTTAGAATCATTATATCAATAGAGGATATTATTCTCTAATGAGCTATCATTTCATTATCAAATTATTGAGACCAATTAGACATAGATTCTTGACAACATCGCATTGTGAGGAACTACAGTGATGACATCACAAAATAATTACCTTATCATCCTAATTATGTAGTGATTGAGATGATGTTTGAAATTATTCATGGATATCTACCTATTTCGAAGACATTTTATATAATAGACATAATGTATTTGTCAGAACCGATTATGTAGTTACAAGAGAATCTTGATAAGGGTTTTATAGACAGAAGTGCTACAACCTTGGGTGGACCAATCATATTCTTCCAGAAGAAGGATATATCAATACATTCCTATATTAAATATGGGTAAATTAACATAATCATTAAAAATAACTAGTTTCACCTTCCATGGTTAGATGAATTGTTCTATCAATTATGCGACAAAGATTATTTTTCTAAGGTGACCTTCGATTGAGAAAACACCAATTAAAGGTATCGAAGGAAGATATTACCAAGTGTGCCTTTTGAACATGGTATTTGCACTATGAGTTCATATTTAATCCTTTAATACATACTAATGATCCATTTCTAATTAATGACTTAATGAATATAGTTTTTCAGAGATTACCACATAAAAAAGAGTGGAAGTCTTTAAAGATTTTATTATAATATCAATCAAGAGTAGGGTGGAAAATGAGGAGAGTTTGAATATTTTGATAAAGACATTGAGAATGGATAATATTTTTTAAAACTACATTTAATTTGTGTTTTTAATGGACGATTTATCATTATAGGTTCACAGTATAACCAAAAAAGTGATATATGTGGAGCCTTCTAATAAAAAAGAAGTGGAAGAGTGTCCGAGGAAAACTTATGTTATAGAGAATCGTAGTTTCCTTAGTGTAGCTGTGTATTACTATAAATTTGTGAATACATTCTACTGATTTTATAAACCATTAACCGTTATAATTCAAAATAGAAATAATTGTTTTTACTAGTTGATGTGAATAATGATTTAAATTGTTAAAAAATAGCTTATCACCATGATAATAATCACACTTCTGATATGTGGGGAAGCCCTAGTAGTACATAGTGATTCATTAAAGAAGCGATTACGATTTTTACTAATGCAAAATGATAATGTGATTGGATACACCTCAATTTTATTGAAAATTAATGAGTAAAACTATCCCATGAAATATCTGGTGCTAGTGGATGTGATATTCACATTGAATGTCTAGAGACATTACCTCAATATGGAGAAGAGTGAAATATATAATGAGCATATGATCCTAACATGTTTATTCAAATAGAATGATCCTAATATATTCCTTTGTTGATGGTTTAAGATCATAAAATATTATGACATCTCAATCCACTATAATCATTTAATAGTGAATAATCTGGGGGATACTTTATGTATAAGTAATCCACTAACATTATCAATGATGATAATTGAGAAGTATCCAAAATTCTAATATTTAAAAATGATAGAAATAATAATCATTAAAGAAATAATATCACCAATAATTTCATGAATAAATTATAAACCACCCCTTAGGGAGAAAATAATGGATTCTAAAATAAATTATGTGGTATTTAGAATAGTGAGGAATCCATGAAAAACTGTAAATCCTCATATTTATTATTTTATAAAGAATGATTCATATGATTTGGGTCATAAATCTCTATACCATCCTATCCTGAGATAAAGAATGAGATTCTATGTGAAATCCATATCTTATACTTCTCTATCCATCCATGTTTCAAAAAAAAATATCAAGACCACGTAGAGAATTATTTGTGTCAAAATATTAATAAGTATATAACTACATATAAATTAATTTTCCTAGTATGTTAGCAAGTGATGGTTGAATAGAAAAAATATACGGGGATTATGAAACCATTACCCATACCAACAATTAAATGGGAATACATCACCATGGACATTGTCATTTAACATAAAAAACATCCAAATGAATCAAAATTATATGAGATGTTGTGGATCGTATCACATAAATTGCTCAATCTATTACAATTCAATAGGACTTCTCACTGGATCAACATAAATTCATATAAATCAGAAAAGTTGTAAGGATGAATGGACTACCACTATTGATTATCTCTGATTGAGATTGATGATTCACTGAAAATTTATAAATTATTATACAATATCGAATAAACACTATGCAAAACATTAGTATGTATTATCATCCTCAAACTGGTGAAAAATATAGGAGGACAATTTGGACTCTAGAATACATGTTGATTGCATGGTCTATGGACTCCAAAAGTGGATGGGATCAATATCTACATCATGTTTAGTTCTATAAAAATAACATTTTTCACTTTATTATCCAAAATTCACCATTTGAATTCCCTTATTACAAATGTCATAGAATAGAGTCATGATGTGTTAAAGCTAGTGAACATAAACTACTATTAACTGAAATGTTCAATGAAATGGTGGGAAATTTGAACACCATTCAGAAACCATTCAAGGCATCCCAATGTCAATAAAATATCTATGTAGACCATAGTCGACATAACCAAGAGTTTGAGGCTAGTGACATGGTACTCCTCCACATATCTATACTGACGTGGATCATGAGATTTGGGAAGAAAGGAAACATAGTCTTAGGTACATCAACCCCTTCGAGATTATTTATGGATATGGTGTTGTGGTATGTGGAATTGAACATCTACATATCATGTATGATGTACACAATGTGTTCCATGTGTCTCTCTTGAGTAAATACATACTGGATACCACACACGTACTGAATGTATAGGTGATACAGTTGGAAGATGATATATCATATGAGGATCATCTAGAGAACATATTGGAAAATAGATATAATTTTTTACAAAATAATACTTCTTACATGGTCAAATTACTATGGTGAAATGATAAGTACAATGAGGCAATATAGGAACCAGAGGATGTGATGATGTATTAAAATCCACATCTTTTTCGGTAAAAAGAAATTTTGAAGGAGAAATTTCATAAATGGGGAAGAATGTAACATCTAAAAAATTTATAAATAGTAAATACATTCATATAATTATGTAATATTGTATAAATAATACAAATTCACATAGAGAATAAATATTTAAACTTTATAAATGAATACTCAATGGAATAAGAGGTATTTCTAGAATTTAAGGAACCTAAACCAATGGAAAAGTAAATTGAAATTTTGAAAAGTGACATGAAAATTAATAATATTAATCTGGAAAATATTACATAAACATCACAAATTAATGTAAAAAATAATAATTATCCACTTTATAAATGAAAATATTATTTTATTATATCAAAATATAATTAAATAAGTGATTTAAAAATTATGAATTAAGTGTTGGTATTTTTATAAAATAGAAATATTTATTCACATTTTTATAACTAATATAATGAGTTAAACTAAAATATAATTTAATAAGACAGATTTATAAACTAATATTTCCTTGTATTATTAATATTATATAATTTTTGGAGACCTTAATTTATTTTTCAATGTGTTACAAAACCAGTTATTATTTTCAAACCTGTACTTTTCTAATAAATTATGATTTTCTTAAAAAATTAAATTAATAATTTTTAGATGCTTATAATTATAAGAAACAATACTTTTTTTGAATTTCAAATATCTACAAATGGTTAGAGTGAGTTTTTTTGTTTTTATAAAAGAGTATAATTGTTAGTGAATATTATAATATGGGAATTTAAGTTATTTAACAAATTCATCAATTATTGAATCATATATGGTGTATGGATGTTTTAAGAACATAGTCTCAAACTATATGTTTATTATTTTAATTTTTTGGCGATAAGGTTCAAACTATTCATAGATTGGGACAAAAAAACTAATTAATATATTAATCTATAAAAACCCCATTATTCAATATAACTACCACCCATCACACCCACTTTTCCTCAAAACACCAAAGCATTGATTCCTTCCCAATTGTTTCCTAATAATACTCAAAATACCCTCCCACACATCAAGTATATGTTTCATCAACATAAAACCAAAACTAATATCTTTAAGGATGCTCTAAAGGAAAACATTTCTAGTGGAAAAATCCTCATTCTTTTCTTATAATTTCTTTTCAATTTCATTACATTTTATATTCTACCCTCATATCCCCTTATCAATGTAGCAGGATTACTCCATTATATTATATATACTGTAATTTTAATATATTAATGAAATAATTATTCATAAAAAATTTCCCAATCTCCCTTTTATTTTAAAAAAATAAATCACTTTTATTTATGTGTCAATTTACTGACATCATGGACCATGGATTTTATTTGTCATTTACCACCATCAATGATTATCATAAATCCATTATAATAGTTTATATATATTTTTTAATTTATATAATAACGTTTTGATGTTATGATCCAAACATAGATACGTCATTTTAAATAAAAAATTAGGTTTTTTGTGATCGAAAACTGCTAAAATTAATCCAAACAAGTATGTTTAAAATTTAACAAAATGATTAATCCTTATATCCAAAAATTAATAATAATATATATAAAAATTTAATTTTTTTTGTTCACTAATAACTTATAATATCATATTTGTATAATTATCACCATTTTTCATGATCTTCTATGCATGTTTACTAGTGAACCGACCCTAAAAACAAAGAAATAGAACACTAGCAATTGATAGAATTGATCTATATAACTCACAATAATATAAATTAATGAAATTAATAATGTTATAATAAATATTATATATATACATATAGAAATTGTTATAGATTTATTAATTAATTAGTTTAAAGTGATTATCCATGATATTAAAGTGAAGAAATCATTCATACATAAGGTAATTGGATTCTCAGACATAGTTTCTTTTCATAATGTTATTCTCATTCATGTTAAATTTTAGTCTGGATGTTATTGTAATATTAATAATACATAATTTCATTTACAATTTATTTTATTTTATAGGATTCAAAATTTTTAAATCATTTTCTACGGAAAACCCAAATAAATTCCAAAAGAACTCTTCATTATGACAACACAACATTTACTTCTACTGAGATTACTTGTTCATCACTCAGTATTGATGATTTATATAACAGTATGGTAATACCATTCAATAACACAAATGTTTATTCATGAATTTATTCTTTATGAAATGAAATCCATTCACTACTAGAAATGCAAGCTATACCAACGTAATATTCCAAACAGTTTAAAAACAATTGGGAAAAGACTCCAATACCAACGGTTCTATAGAACTGCTGGTATATCCATATACAAGTTTTGTTTTTTCCAATGGTTTCAATGAATCTGTTGGGTATTGTCATAATGAAGTGATTTTTGCCAATGGTTTCCATAATATTTTGGGTATAGTAGGAATTAAGAGGTTTTTCTAAATGGTTTTTAAACTATTGGGTATAGTTTTGGAGATTTTTTACCCAACGGGTTATAACCGTTGGGATAACATAACTTTCCCAATAGTTTTAAAAAACCACTAGGAATGAAAATCTCTAAATATCATTGACCTGTAACTCTAGAGATCTCGAAAGTTTTTCACTAACCTAGATCTGGACGCACCCTCTTGAAATTTTTTCCCTAAACCTCAACTGTCTCGACGGTTTGCCTCTAAATCTCGACGCAATCACTACTTCACAACACAATAGGATTGGTTTCCAAAAATTTTTTCTTCCCATTTAAATCGGTATGTGTGAGTTCATTTATTTTAGATTTTTCCTTCCGGTTTAAATCGGTATGTGTGTCTTAATTTATTTTTTACTTTTTCATTTTATTTTGCTGCAATCTAGTGTGTATTATGACCCCTTACAAAAATAAGGCTAATATAATTTTAGGTTACGGTTCGAACCTGACTTCCCAACCTGCTCTAGAGGGTGAAAACTCTAATTTCTAATGGGGAATCTATCATTGATTCAAGTAATTTTGTTCTTCAATTCTAAATCGGTAGGTGTACCATCATTTATTTTATATTTTTTTGTTCCATTTTAATGTAATGTATTGTGTATTATGATCCCGTTGTGAACACAATCAATATATCATTTTAGGTTGCGGTTTTGTAGTGATTTATCTGTATTGAATAATTTTGGTTAATATTGAAGAGATTAATATGATCCTGAGTTATTTTATTTTTGGTTTATTTTAAATTTAAGGTCTATTGACTTGATTTCATTGCTTAGACATAAATACAATTATAGAATTTTCTATCCTAAGATGAATGATAAGATACTCATGCATAATGAATGTACCCCTAAATGTTGTCATTGAAATATCACACCTTAAAATTAAGATGATGATACCCACACTATATGTCATTCAATGAAGTGGCTCTTCCACCTGAACCACTAGAGTGAGATTGGTGTCATTTTCTTGTGTTAATAGTGATAAAACTAAAATTTACTCTATTACATGATCATTTATTCATACTCCATCAACTGGTTTGGTCATAAAGTTGTAATATTTTTTGTAATTAAAAATGAGTGATAGGAATTCATGTTAAAATTTTCATAGGTAGATATAAAGCATTATTAAGGTATTTATATCAATTTTTATAAGAGGGTGAGGACGGGGTCGATGATGAGCATGGGGACGATGATGAGGATGATTACGGGGACATAGATGGTGATGAGGATGAGGACGATGATGACATTGGTTATGGTGATGGTGATCAGGGACAGATTAATCCATTACATTTTCGAATTCTTTATAACACTTTATTTTTGAACCTGGTTTTCCACTCTGGTATAGATATTTTTGAAATCAGTATAACTCTTTATTTTGAACCAAATAAAGAAGACTAATGATGTTATAATGTCATGGAGGTGAGTGATGCAATATGAGATTTTATGGGTTATTGTGAGGATTTTTTTCCATTTAATTGATTAATTTATAAAACATAAGATGGTGTTTCATATATTATGTAATTGGAATTGGTAATGTCAAATGATGGTCTGGGAATTCCGAGTGGGTTATTAAGATGGTATTCTCTATCAAAAGTTGGTATATCTCTTTTGACTATGGGTGTATTTTCAAATTGAAAAATGTATTTATTAAACTGACCATGCAATACAAATTTCTCAAAATACAAAAGCACCACAAAAAACATAGATAATCACTACACACCACAAGACACCCATGGGAAACACCCCGTTATTTAGAGTCCCTCTCGTAGCCTCTTTAATTTAAGAATGATTTGAATTGAATTTAGCTTTTTTCTTAATTATGATTATTTATATTGAAATGCATATGTTTAATAAGATTTCATTAATATAATTGTTTTATTTGATAAATAAAGTCATATTTTTATACGAAAACCCCTCCAACAGAGGTGCGCTATTTACGAAAACTCATAGTGATAGTTTAGGGTGTGATAGTTTGACACTCAATAAGTAGTTTCAACTACCTAGTTTCACTTTTATAAACAACAAATGCAATATATATATTTATCATACCACAATACCGAATCCAGAGTTTGTATGTTATAACATTAGATCAGATTCTATAATTTGAAGGAAAACTATATAGGATTTATTTGGAATCCTGGCCAGAAGTTGTTGCCCTGTGGATGTCGCTGTACCGGGCCAATGCTCCACGGTCACGCCGCAGTCACACCGTGGTCATGCCGCGACCACGCCGCGGTCACACCACAGTCACGCCACGGTCACGCCGTGGTCACGCCGCGATCACGTTGCAGTCACACCGTGGTCACACCGCAGTAATGCCGTGATTTGGCCCTGCTCTAGGATGACACTCTGCGGCGGTTCACATTCAATCAAGAATTCAATGTATGATACCTATATAGAGTTTTAGATAAATTACACACCCTCCTCCATAGGCCATGGACATCCTCTCCCACCCTCCTCTCTGGACCACGGACATCCCCCCAAACAGCCCCCCAGACAGCCCCCTAACCCACCTCAATCTGAGGCACTGTATGGCTGGTTCCACTGAGAGTGTCTTTCTTTTTTTTTTAAAGATACGCTTTTATGTAAAAGCAATTGGCATATGAAAAACCAACCAAACACATTCAGAATCTGTTAATACTTTTGCAAAGCGATACATGGGTCATTTGTGATGTGTACGAGTCAACCCCTCCTCAATCTGAGGGGTGGTGTGTCCGTAACCACTCAATTTGTCTCTCTTTTATTTCAAATGACGTCATTTTAAGTGAATACAATAATTGACTTACGGAAACGCACTCCGTGTGTCAGAAATGGCAAAAACAAGCATTTAATGATAAAATGAATTCCAAACAACATCAGATTGGCTTGAAATCACACGAAAACACCCTAATTATTATTCATTAAGAGTACGAGGAGACAACACGTCATTCGGACATGCAGATTTTGCAGGACGACAGAATATGTGTTTTTTAGGTGTTCTGCGCACTTTAAAAGTTTGTGTGAGGTGGTCAAAACCGGTAGAATGACCTCAGAATTCCATAAAATCAGACGAAAAGAAAGGGTGGGTGAATTTTTAAATGTTCGCCTAGATTGCACGTCAATCGGAGGATTCGTGTGACCGCGGTGGACAAAAACACACTCCGTGTGTCGTAAATGTCCAAAACAGGCATTAAACGGTCAAATGCATGCCGAACGTCATTAAAATGACATGAAATCACACGGAAACACCCTAATTATTATTCGTCAGGTGTAAGAGGGGGTGACACATCTTTCGGACACACGGTTTGCGCGGCACGACTGAATATGTGTTTTTAGGTGTTTGGCGCGCTTGAAAAGCGTGCGTCGGGTGGTTGAAACCGGTCGAACGACCTCACAATGCCATTATATCGGACTACAACAAAGGTTGGATGAATTGTGATATGTTCGGCCAGACGGTACATTAATCCGAGGTGTCGTGTGACCACACTGGTGGAGAACACACTCCGCCTATCTTAAATTGCCAAAATATGCATTTAACGGTCAAATGCATTCTGAACGACATCAGAATGACTTGAAATCACATGAAAACAACCTAATTATTATTTGTTAGGTGTATGAGGATATGTCACATCATTAGGATGCACAGATTGCATGGCATGACTGAATATGTGTTTTTTAGGTGATTGGAACGCTCGAAAAGCATGAGTGGGGTGGTTGAAAGTGGTCGAACGACCTCAGAACTCCATGTAATCGGACGAAAAATAGGGTGGGTGAACGTTAAAATGGTCGGCCAGATGGCATGTCAATCCTAGGTGTCATGTGACCGCACTGGCCGAAAACACACTCTGCATGTCGTAAATGGCCAAAACATGTGTTCAACGGTCAAATGCATTTCAAACGACATCGGAATGAAATTAAATCAAAAAAAACACCCTAATTGATATTCTTGAGGTGTATGGGGAGACTTCACATCATTCAGACATGTAATTTACATGGAATGACTGAAAATGTGTTTTTTAAGTGTTTGGCGTGCTTAAAAAGCGTGCGTGGGGTGGTTAAAACTAATCGAACTACCTCAAAATGCCATGAAATCAGACAAAAACAAAGGTTGGGTGAATTGTGAAATGGTTGGCTAGACGGTATGTCAATCAGAGATGTCATGTGACTGCACTAGCCGAAAACAAACATTGTGTTTCGTAAATGCCCAAAACATGTGTTTAACGGTGAAATGAATGTTGAAAGACATCAAAATGAATTGAAATCACACAAAAACACCCTAATTATTATTCATGAAGTGTACGAGGAGAAGGAACATCATTCGGATGCACGTTTTGCATAGCATTGCTGAATATGTGTTCTTTAGGTGTTCAGCGTGCTTGAAAAGCGTGCGTGGGGTGGTCGAAACTAGCTGAACGACCTCGAAATGCCATGAAATAGGACAACAACAAAGGGTGGGTGAATTGTGAAATGGTCGGCCTAACGACACATCAATCAGAGGTGTTGTGTAACCGTGCTGGCCGAAAATGAACTCCACCTATTGTAAATTGCCAAAAAATTCGTTTAACGTTCAAATGCATGTCGAACGACATCAGCATGACATGAAATCTTACGAAAACAACTTAATTATTATTTGTGAGGTGTATAAGGAGACAAAACTTCATTCAGATACACGGATTGCACGACATGGTTGAATATGTGTTTTTTAGGCATTTGGCACTCTTGACAAGAACGCCTAGGGTGGTATAAACCGAACGAACGACCTCCGAATGCTATTTAATCGGATAAAAACAAAGGGTGGGTGAATTGTGAAATGGTCAGCCAGACGACACGTCAATCAGAGGTTTCATGTGACCATGCTGGGCGAAAACACACTACACATGTCTTAAATGGCCAAAACATGCATTTAACGGTCAAATGCATGCCGAAAGACATCAGAATGACTTGAAATCACATGAAAACACCCTAATAATAATTCGTGAGGTGTACGAGGAGACGATGTGTCATTCGGACGCGTGGTTTGCACGGAACGATAGAATATGTGTTTTTCAGGAGTTTGGCGCTTTTGAAAAGCACGCGTGGGGTGGTTGAAACCGGCCGAACGACCTCAAAATTCCATGAAATCGGATGAAAACAAAGGGTGGGTGAATTGTGAAATGTTCGGCTAGACGACACGTCAATCGGAGGTGTCATCTGACCGCGCTGGCCAAAAATGCACTTCATGTGTCGTAAATGGCCAAAACATGCGCTTAACAATCAAATGCATGTTGAACGACATCAGAATGAATTGAAATCACAAAAAAAGACCATAATTATTATTTTGGAGTTGTAAAAGGATATATCACATAATTCAGACATGTGGTTTGCGCGACATAACTGAATATGTGTTTTTAGGTGTTCAGCGTGCTTGAAAAGCGGGCGTGGGGTGGTCCAAACTAGCCGAACGACCTCGGAATGACATGAAATCGAATGACAAAAAAGAGTGGGTAAATTTTGAAAAGGCCGGCTAGACGGAACTTCAATCGGAGGTGTCGTGTGACCGTGCTGGCCAAAAACACACTCCGCCTATCGTAAATGGCCAAAACATGCGTTTAACGGTCAAATGCATTCCGAACAACATCAGAATGATTCATAATCACACGAAATCACCCTAATTATTATTTGTGTTGTGTACCAGGAGATTGCATGCCATTCGGACACGCGGATTGCACAGCATGTCGAATATGGTTTTTCAGGTGTTCGGCGCGCTTGAAAAGCGTGTATGGGATGTTAGAAATCAGCCGAATGACCACATAATGCCATTAAATTCGACGACAACAAAGGGTCGGTGATTGTGAAATGGTTGGTCTGACGTCACGTCAATCAGAGGTTTTGTGTGACCGCGCTGGCCGAAAATACTCTCTGTGTGTCGTAAATGGCCAAAACATGCTTTTAACGGTCAAATGAATTCCAAAAAACATCAGAATGACTTGAAATCACACAAAACAACCTAATTATTATTCTTGAGGTTTACGAGGAGACAAAACGTCATTTGGATGCACGGTTTTCACAACACGACTGAATATGTATTTTTTAGGTGTTTGGCGAAGTTGAAAAATGCGCGTGGGGTGGTTGAAACCGGCCAAACGACTTCGGAATGCCATGAAATTGGACGACAACAAAGGGTGGCGGAATTTTGAATTGGACGGCCAGACATCTCATCAATTGGAGTTGTCCTGTGACCACACTGACTAAAAATTCACTCAACGTGTCGTAAATGGCCAATAATGCATTTAACAGTCAAATGCATTTCAAACGACATTGGAATGACTTGAAATCACACGAAAACACTGTAATTATTTTTCGCGAGGTGTATGAGGAGACAGAACATCATTTGGATGCGTTGTTTGCACGACACGGCTAAATATGTGTTTTTAGGTGTTTGGAGCGCTTGAAAATCTTGCGTGGGGTGGTGTTAACTCACCGAAAAACCTCGGAATTCCATGAAATCGGAAGAAAACAAAGGGTGGGTGAATTGTGAAATGGTTGGCCAGAAGACACATTAATCGGAGGTTTCGTGTGACCGCGATGACCAAAGATGCACTCCATCTGTCGTAAATGGCCAAAACATGCATTTACTAGTCAAACCCATGACGAACAACATCATAATGTCTTGAAATCTCACAAAAATACCATAATTTTTATTTGAGAGGTGTACGAGGAGACGACACATCATTCAAATGCGCGAATTGCACAACATGACTGAATATGTGTTTTTAGGTGTTCAGCGTGTTTGAAAAGCGTGCGTGTTGTGGTCGAAACTAGACGAATGACCTAGGTATTCCATGAAATCAGACAACAACAAAGGGTTGGTGAATTGTAAAATGGTCAGCTTGAAGGCACGTCAAACGGAGGAGTTGTGTGACCGTGCTGGCCGAAAAATAACTCTCTATGTCGTAAATGGCCAAAACAAGTGTTTAACGGTCAAATGCATGCCGAAAGACATCGAAATGACTTGAAATCACAGAAAACCTCTTAATTATGATTCGTGATGTGTACAAGGAGGCAAAATCTCATTGAGACCGGGGGTTTGCGTGGCACAACTGAATATGGGTTTTTAGGTATTTGGCGCATTTGAAAGGCACACGTTGGGTGGTCGATGTCGGCCGAACGACCTCAGAATTCCATGAAATCAGATGAAAACAAAGGGTGGGTGAATTGTGAAATGGTTGGACATATGTCACATCAATCAGAGGTGTCGTGTGACCGCGCTAGCCGAAAATGTACTCTGCATCTCGTCAATGGCGAAAACATACGTTTAATGGTCAAATGCATGCCAAACGAAATCAGAATGACTTGAAATCACATGAAGACACCCTAATTATTATCCTTGAGTTGTAAGAGGAGACAGAACGTCATTCAGACACACGGTTTGTGCGGTGCGGCTGAATATGTGTTTTTTTGGTCTTCAGCTAGCTTGAAAAGCATGTGTGGGGTGGTTGAAACATTCCGAATGACCTCAGAATGCCATGAAATCAGATTACAAAAAAGGGTAAGTGAATTGTTAAATGGTCGTCTAGATGACACTTCAATTGGAGGAGTCGTGTGACCGCACTGGCCCAAAATGGACTATGCCTATCGTAAATGGCCAAAAGACGCGTTTAACGGCCAAATGCATGCGAATGACATCAGAATGACTTGAAATCATAAGAAAACACCATAATTATTATTCATGGTGTGTAATAGGAGATGAATAGTCATTTGAATGCATGGATTGTGCGTTATGGCTAAATATGTGTTTTTTAGGTGTTCGACAAGCATGAAAAGCGTGTGTGGGGTTTCGAAATTGGCTGAATTACCACAGAATGCCAGGAAATCGGACGACAACAAAGGGTGGGAGAATTGTAAAATGGTCGGCTAGACGACACATCAATCGGAGGTGGCGTGTGACCGCGCTGGCTGAAAACACACTTTGTGTGTCGTAAATGGCCAAAACATGTGTTTAATGGTCAAATGCATGACGAACGACATCAGAATGAATTGAAATCACACAAAACACCCTAATTATTATTCACGAGCTGTATGAGGAGAGATCATGTCATTCGGACGCACGGATTGTGCGGCACAGCAGAATATGTGTTTTTTAGGTGTTTGGAGTGCTTGAAAAGCACATGTGGGGTGGTCGAAACTAGACAAACTACCTCAGAATGCCATGAAATCAGAATAAAACAAAGGGTGGGTGAATTGAGAAATGGTCGGCCAGACAACACGTCAATCGGAAGTGTCGTGTAACTGCGGTGGCCAAAAACGCACTCCGTGTGTCGTAAATGGCCAAAACATGCGTTTAACGGTCAACTTCATGACGAACATATACATAATGACTTAAGATCACACTAAAACACAATAATTATTATTTGCGAGGTCTACGAGGAGACGTCACGTCATTCGGATATGCGTTTTGCATGACACAGCTAAATATGTGTTTTTTAGCTGTTCGGCGTGCTTGAAAAGCATGCGTGGGGTGGCCGAAACTAGTCGAACGACCTCAAAATTCCATGAAATCAGACTACAACAAAGGGTGGGTGAATTATAAAATGGTCGGCAAGATGGAACGTCAATCAGAGGTTTCGTGTGTCCGTGATGGCCGAAAATGCACTCCGCCTGTCGTAAATGGCCAAAACAAGCATTTAACAGTCAAATGCATGCCGAATGACATATGAATGACTGGAAATCACACGAAAAAACACTAATTATTATTCATGAGGTGTAGGAGGAGACGACACGCCATTCGGACTCGCGGATTGTGCGGCACGACTGAATATGTGTTTTTTAGTTGTTTGGCGCGCTTGAAAAGTGCACTTGGGGTGGTCGAAACCAGCCAAACGACCATAGAATGCTAGGAAATCGAATGAAAAAAGGGTGGGTGAATTGTGAAATGGTATATTAGACGACACATTAATTGGAGGTGTCAGGTGACTGCGATGGCCGAAGACACACTCTGCGTGTCGTAAATGGCCAAAACATGCATTTAATGGTCAAATGCATGCCAAACAATATCGTAATGACTTGAAATCACACGAAAAAATCCTAATTATTATTTTTGAGGTGCATGAAAGAACGACACGTCATTCGGATGTGCGGATTGTGCAACACGGCTGAATATGTGTTTTCTGGGTGTTCGGCGCGCTTGAAAAGCTTGCGTGGGGTGGTCGAAATTGGCCAAACGACCTCAAAATTCCATGAAATTGGACAAAAACAAAGGGTGGGTTAATTGTGAAATTGTCGGCTAGACGACACGTTAATCAAAGGTGTCGTGTGACAGTGGTGGCCGAAAATGCACTCCACATGTCATAAGTGGCCAAAACATTCGTTTAACGGTCAAATGCATGCCGAACGAGCTCAGAATTACTTGAAATCACACAAAAACAGAATAATTATTATTCGTGAGGGGTAAGAGGAGATGTCACGTCATTCAGACCCGTGGATTGCATGGCACGACTGAATATGTGTTATTTAGGTGTTAGGTGCGTTTGAAAAGTGTGCGGGGGGTGGTCAAAACTGGAAGAACGACCTCAGAATGCCATGAAATTGGACAACAAAAAAAGGTGGGTGAATTTTGAAATGGTCATCTAGACGGAACGTCAATCAGAGGTGTAATGTGATCGCGCTGGCCGAAAACGCACTCTGCTTGTCGTAAATGTTCAAAACATGCATTTAACAGTCAAATTCATGCTGAATGAGATCATAATGACATGAAATCACATGAAAACACCCTAATTATTATTCATGAGGTGTAGGAGGTGACACCACGTCATTCGGATGCGCGGATTGTGTGACAAAGCTGAATATGTGTTTTTAGGTGTTTGGTGTGCTCGAAATGCACGCATGGGGGGGGTCAAAACTGACCGAATTACCTCTAAATTCTATGAAATTGGACAAAAACAAAGGGTGGGTGAATTTTGAAATCTTCGGCAAGACGACACATCAATCGGAGGTGTCTAGTGACAGCAATGGCTGAAAATGCACTCTACATGTCGTAAATGGCTAAAACATGTGTTTAACAGTCATATGCATGCAAGACGACATCATAATGACATGAAATCACTAAAAAACACCATAATTATTATTTTTGAGGTGTATGGGTTGATGGAACATCATTTGGATGCGCGTTTTGCACGGAACAACTGAATATGTGTTTTTTATGTGTTTGGCGTTCTTGAAAAGCGTTCGTGGGGTTGTCAAAACTGGACAAACGCATTCTTATTGTGTTGATACATTGGTAAAACGATACATGGGTCCTTTTTGATGTGTACGAGTAAACCCCTCCACAATCCGAGGTTCTGTGTGGCCGGAACCACTCAAAGTGTCACTCTTTTGTTCCCAAAGGACATAATTTTACATGAATAAAACAACTGACATATGAAAAACCAACAAATGCATTCAGAATCTGTTGAAACTTTAGGACAATGTTCCATTTGTCATATGTGATGTGTACGAGTCAACCCCGCCTCAATCTGAGGGCCAGTGCAACTGACACCACTAAAAGTTATTCTCTTTTGTTTTAAATGGACAATATTTTAAGTGAAAATAAGAATTTTCATACTTAAAACGGACCCAACACATTCAGATTGTGTTGATTTTTTTGGAAAACGATCCATGGGTAATTTTTGACGTGAATGAGTCAACCCGCCTCAATCTAAGGCATGGTGTGGCCGCCACCACTCAAAATGTCTCCCTTTTGTTTAAAATGGACACGATTTTATGTGAAAACAACAACTGACATACGGAAAACTGACCAAATGCATTAATATACTATTGAAACATTAGGAAAACAATTAATGGGTCATTTTTTTCATGTATGATTGAACCCCGTCTCAATTCGAGGTGCGGTTTCGTGGGAAACACTAAAATTGTCTCACGTTTCTTTGGAATGGACAACATTTAACTGAAAACAATAAGTTACATACGGAAAATAGACCAAATGACTTCATAATCTGTTGATACTTTAGTACAATGATCCATGGGTTATTTTTGATGTGTAAGTGTCAACCTCACCTCAATCTGAGGCATGGTGTGGCCGGTACCACTGAAAGTGTCATTATTTTTTTTTAAAATGGATACACTTTTAAGTAAAAACAACAACATACTGAAAACCAAAAAAACAAATTCGGATTGTGTTGATACATTATGAAAAATGATCCATCAGTCATTTGTGATGTGTACGAGTGTACCCTGCCTCAATCTGAGGTGCGGTGTGGCCAACACCACTCAAATATTCTCTCTTTTGTTTCGAAAGGACATCATTTTAAGTGAATACAACAACTGAAATTTACACTCATCAACGATAGCCGCAAACTCTTTCTCATGAGTTGGGTACTTTCAGTCGCAAAGTCATAAGTGACGATACTTCTAAGAAGAAACATTTTCAAGGCAATATGCATCACAAATCATTACATAACCAAATCTTTGATCAGAATGAAAAATTGGGATTTGAGCCAATTTCAAACACTTATTCAACTTTAATAAGTATTTCTCGTAATATTCTGCCAATTACAATTTGTTGGGGACATGGGGGGGGGCTGTTCAGGGGTGATGTGAATTACAATAGGAATATTGGTCTTCATTTGAAGATAGAAATGGGTGTAAATAATGTCTGAGTTATTTATACTATTATTAACTCTACTGGATGATTATTGTCATATAAAGATTGAAATAGGGAATTGTAGTACATTACATGGTTGGAAGAGTGTGATGGTTTTTTTTCTATTTTAGGTGTTTTTATGCTGTTTTAAGTCTATATGTTTTTTTTATATTTTTTATGCAGGTGTACAATGGAGGGGCTACTATAGGGTTGATGTGCAACAGTTCTGGAAAAACACATTTCCAACGATTTTAAACCGTTGGTATTAAAGTTCTGAAAAAACACATTACCAATGGATTTAAACCGTTCGTATAATAGTTGTGGAAATAGAAATTTAAAAACTATACCAATGGTTCTAAATCGTTGGTATAGTGTTCAGTATACAATATATACCAACGGTTTCTAGAAACCGTTGGTAAAAACATTTTCACTGCCAGTATTTCCAACGGTTTGTAAAACCGTATGAAATACATCAATTACACTACCTTTCCAAACGGTTATACAACTACCATTGGTAATGGGATACTACCACACCATACTTTCCAATGGTTTTCCAAACCGTTGGTATACTATATACAAACAGTTTGGAATCCTTTACCAATGGTTTAAAACCGTTGGTAAAGGTCTAATTTCCAGTATTGATTCATATCCATTGGATGTTTTATGTTTAGGATTGATATATATTCTTTATGGAATACATGATTAATTAAATGTTAGGACATAATATGTACACCTAGAATTATATTTCTATCTAGTGCATTGGAAAATATAATGTATCTATTTAAAAAAATAATATGTATTCTTGAACAAGATTCTATATTTTTTCATGATTATCATTTTATGATTATACAAATATGTTATTTATGATCATGATACAATATTCTTTAACAAATATTTCAGAAATTAGAACACTAAGACATGATGTTTCATTTTTATACATTGACACAATCCAAGAACTAATAAAATTATTCATCGTATTGTTATGATGATGAACCCATTTTTTGTTATTATGGTGATGATTAAGCTGACCCAGGTTATATTTATCCATGTTTTTATCTACCCATGTATAGTGTCATTCTTTCACCCATTTAATTGATGTATATCTTAGATGAAAAAAATATACTATGGAGTGAATGAGGGAAAATATAAATATCAGAAAGAAGTAATTGAATAAATTATGTTTTAGTATGTAAATGTTATGTCTGGTCATATTTTTCAAAAGTCACTAATCCTTTTTATCCTAGATTTGTAATGATTTTATGTGGTTTTTTTAATATTATGTAACTATCATTTAAGAAAAGTAGGGTCACTATAAAAGGAGAATTTTTTTATAATATAAGTTATAATATCAATTTTTGTTTTTACTCCCATATAATAATATAAATATGATGATTCATGATGATTAGATATGAAATGATGTTCAATTTTACACATGTAAAAAATATTAGAAGCATGATCAAGAGGGATGGTTAAAAGGAACTAGAAGATGCTTTGTGTGTGTAAAATAACGACTCAATGTTTTTTATTACAATGTAAAATTGAAATGTTATTTTATCATAATGGGATAGAATGATGGTATTGAAAATTCATCTTATATTGTTAAATTCATTAAATGGGTAATGTATTTTAATTATTCAAATTGATTCACTTTGTGGAATTCATATGAAATGAACCAGAATGTTAGTGTGAGAAATGGTTATATTGATGATGATGAAGAGACTATGAATGAAATATTAGATTAATGAAGTGTTAACCAATAAAATAATGAATCTAAGATAATGATTTCAGATTGTATTGGAATTATTAACTGTATGTTTTTTAATTCCAGAATAATATATGTTTTTTATTATTATGGTATTATGGAATGATGAAAAATCATTGGATTGGTCCACTATAGTTTTCCTTTGTGGGTATGAACCCATATGTTGAATGGTACGGTAAACCATGAAAACTAATTAATATGGTAATGTGATAGTTTTAGTGAATGCATGATCACTGAAACGACAATCCAAAATATGTTCAAGCTGTTAGGGAAATAATGGAACAAAGAGAATATTGATTATGATAAAATAAATGTAATATTATTGATGATAGTGAAGTGATTATTAACATGATGATAATATTTTTTAGGATATATTGTATTTTTATAGTTCTTTTGGAAATATGGTATGTTTAAAGAGTTAGTTTATAAATAATACATGTTTTCACTAAGGTTTTACTATAATTCACATTGTTAACATGTACTAAAAGAATACATGATAATGGTCTCAACATGTTTGGTGTTTAAAATATCAGACATTGTGAGTGTATGACAGTGCGTAGATCTGATTTTTAATTCTTTTAATTTGTCCATTTTTAACCTATCTATGAGGTGGTTTAGGATTGTTTTAGGGGCTTAGAAATGAAAGAAAGGGGAATTAGACCTTTTTGTGAAAATCAAATAGCTTATTAATGGTTAGTGGGGTTTTCTCAGCCATAGTGTAACATTTGGCATCCCAAATTGAAAAACCCAAACTTATTCTTAGTGTAGTACAATTATGGGTTTGATTCATATGGAGAGAGGGAACTACATTTTGGTTATCTAGTTTTTATTTCATTAGTTGATGATTTACATAATTTAGAGTTGATTTTATATGTTTCAAATATAAATAAACATATTCTTTTATTTCATGATGATGTTATTTAAATATAAAGTAAAACGTAAAAAATTATCTGATCGTAAATGGGAAGAATGTGTTGGGGATGTGGAATTTAATATCATAAATTAAAAAAATTCCTTATAATTTTTTTAGTTCTAAAAACTTATTTCTTTGGGATTGGTATATAATGGAACCCCCTTGGTCAGTTGAGTTTTTTTAAAATTACTAGATATAAATTCCCTGGTCAGGAATTTGATTCCTAATAACATTATTTATTGTAGGATCTTTTCAGATGATTGTTAATCCCAATGATAAAGGGCATGCTTTGTCGTAATCCATTTAAAGATCCATAAAATTTCTATTCTCGTCCTGATATGTTGTTCCCCACAATATTTAACAAGATATTTCGAGGGATTATGAGAGAAACATAAATAACAAGAATATAATAAGCCAGTTGAATAACAGTGAACTATAATCATCCACTTCCCCCAACACATGGAGGATTTAGTTACACTTGGATTATCTAATAACTAATAGACTCTTTATACTGGAATAAAACATCGCAAAAACATCCAGTTGAAGGTCATCAGGATGGAAGAGTGATAATACCTCATCTTTTCTCTTCTATCTTTCTGTTTATTTCTATTCTTCTCTCTCCTTTCTTCTCCGATTAAGTGTCTATAGTTCTCCCCTCCTTTAGTCTATCCGAATTAAGGGGGCACAGACTATTATATATAGTATTCAAAACTAGAAGGTGTGTAACATAAAGCACAATGTGTGTAGTCATGTCAACATTACTTGGATTGTCATCAACCACCAATAGGTGATCTACTTTACTGATCTTGACATTATAAGCATTGATGATCAGTTGGTGGGGGTAAATGGCATGTAGCACCACCCCTCATGATGTGTATTAAAAACATCATCCACCAAACATCTCAATAAGATAGGACATGACATTTAATGTGAAGTAGGTTACATGGTAATCTTGGACGACATCATGGGTGTATACCCAGCTAGGTCAATCTGTGTGTCAAGGTAATAGTACTTGCCATTTTAAATAATAACACGCAATGTATATAAGAATTTGTGTTCTAACCTTCCCTTATTCTTTTATTAGGCTGGACAATACTATAAAATTATCAATACCACTAAATTAAATCACTTTAACTCAAAAGAAACACATATATCTAGTGAAAACTATGTTTTGATACTCAATAAAATGTATAAAAATGTATACACAAATTGGGCACATCAAACTCCCCCACACTTAGATATTTTCATCTTTTCAAGAAAAATATCAACAACAAACCAACAAAATCCATACTCTTAAAAGGGAAGCATTCAACTAATTATAATTATAATTACTATTTATATTTCTATAAAAGTGGATTTTAGAAGGCACAAAATCAATTTCAATTCAAAATATATTTGAATCATTCCTACTATATATTCCAAAAACATTGTCAATATCATTTATCATGTTTATTTATATATCATAAATAGTCATGTCAATATAGTATTTACCTCATAAAAAAGATCCACACTCATTAGCTAATATTATTTTATCACAGTAGTACTCAATATCATGTTTAATCCCTCTATCAATTTTCTTGCAAGTGTTATCATTCTCCACATCAGAAGCCAAATCAGAAAAATCATTAGGTATTTTAATAAGGTTCAAATTTTTTTGAAGCTAATGGTTGGTAAGTAATGATGTGAAAAATAATTTCAGTGGATTGAAAAAAGAATCTAAATTCTTAAAAAATAATGATTTATATTCAGTAATAGTGCTCAATGAAAATGCATCCCCAATCAAGATATATCAAAGGGTATCATCACCAAGATATTCCCTTACCATCATGGGATCATAAAGCATCAATAATTGTTAACAAATTAATCTCATCCCTCTTTTCATTTTTCTATATTTATCATCTCTATTTCTCTATAAGGGACATGATTAATACAATGAGTATTTTATTTGGAATCCTTCTTCATAAAAGAACAACTGTCACTCTCCCCCACACATAAATTAATGCTTTCTCACCAAAATATATCCTGAATGGACCAAAAATATCTATCTGATGCTCACATGAATAATCATGCAAAAATATGAAAGAATAAGTGTAAGAAGGGAAAATAGGTATGTAATGTTGCGACCTATCAAAGAATATCATGGTTTCTAAGGGTTTTAATATTATCATATGTACGGTAGGTCTCAATGTAAAAAGGGATAAAAAAATTAAATGCCTCATCATTTTAATTTTATTATAAGGTCATCGTGTTTTGAATTGAAAAATAGAATCTTCTCTGAGTTATGCATATCACAAGATAATCGCAAGAAAGTGGTTATAATTAGGAATATGCCAAAATAGAATAGAATTACAATCATGAATGAGTAAAAATAAATGGTTTATAGGGACATGATATGAGTACCAATGATTATACTAATAAATGTAATGGTCCAAGGATTTAAATACAGAATCAAACTATATCAACAATCATTTAAAAATAATTTCAAATTTAAAATAACAATGAAACTTTTCAAATTACCTATTATGTATTTACATTTTTTAATTATAATTAATCAAAAAACTTCTGGATATTAAAATATATCAATTATTAATGATGTCTCCTAGATCAGTTCAAGGGAAAAAACTAGGGTAGTCAGAGATTAACCCCCACCCTTAATATGGAACATGGTATCTCAAGTACAACACCAAGGAAGAATATAGGAGGTGGGGAAACATGTGCAGTCAAGATGAGGGGAAGGGGTGAAAGAAGTAAAACCTAAAGAAAATGAAAAATAAAACATTGAAAAAAATAATCCCCTAATGGTGAGTCAACAAAGATGGGAAGTAGGTGGAAGAAATGATCCATGAAACTCTCCTTGGAACCTATGATTTATGATGAAAAAGAAAAGAAAATCTGCAGACACATATATAATCACAGCAAAGGAATAGAAAAATATAGATATATAGATATATATATATATATATATATATGATATGTGAACCAACGATTCATAGGGTATCCTTAGAAGAGGTGTTATTGGAAAGAATAGGATCCAGTAGAGGAGGGCAAGACACTGTGGGAACTAGAAGAACTAGCTCTGTGCTCTGAGTGGAATGTGCAGCGGGATAATCCCTCATGGAAGTATGGGTACAAGAGCCCAAGAGACAACATCAGTTCCCCGCATGGGAGGCTCTACTAAAAAATCCTAGTGTGTAGGAGAAGGAGGAGAATTAGGGAAAAAAATGGATAGAAGATTGTTATACTTTGCCAGTGCCCTCATTAAGGCTTGGGTGGTGGAAGGAAAATTAGATGAAAGAGTATAAAGGCATGGCATAACTGAAGGACGTGAAGCAGAAGAAGAGGTTCCAAAATCTACTCATGCATTGCATGAGACTATAGAATGTTAGTCTTCCGGTGCGTAATGATGTCCATACGATGGTTAATTGTGGACTGGAAGAGGGTTATGGGGTGATCATCTGAGGGTGTGGGTGGAAGTTGGGATGTGGAGGGAATATAAAAAATTGAACTGTGGAATAATATAGATGGTGCGACGAACTGGGGAGAGGTTTTTATATATAATACACATGTGGATAGCATGGGAACATTATAGCCATAGAATTGGGAGCTGTTTGGTCATATCTCACCCCTACTAGAGCTGGGGAATCCAACACGATCACATAGACATCCCCCATATTATCTACCATCCAAAAGAGGATTAGAATGTGGATGTCAAGATACCAAGGACATCCAAATGGGTCATAAAAATAGAGGGCCTAAAACACCCAGGTAGTGTGCCAAGTTGCTGTCATAGAAGCCATTACCGATGCTTCCCAGATGGAAAATGATCTTTTAAAAGAAATATGTTGCCGCAAGAAATTGGAAGTAAGGGTAATCTTGTTGGATGACACTGTTTAGAAACTCCATGTTGCGCCCATATATTATTCCCATGTCCTCTTGGAGGGAATAAATAATGTCACAGAATCACTTATGAAGGAAATTAAGAGGAGGGAAAATGATGTTCATGATCTTCTGAGATGTGGGGGAGTAATTTTGGCCTGCCCCAACAAGCTCCCACCACATAACGATGAGTTCATATCACTCTGGGTGAGTTGGGGTGGATATAGGAGGTATGATGGTAGTATAGGGGTCACGATGGCATCATGTGGGTGAAGAAAATGGGGAGGGAGGGTGTTTCATGACATGGTATCAGGCCGGGTTGAGTCATGACCTTTATACCCGAACTACAAAACATTACAGAAATCGAAAATGCCGTGTATGAGTTTTCATAACAATAAAAATACAATAACATTTATAAACAACTATAAAATATATATCAACTAAAATAAAACAATACATGTATTGTATCTATTACGACACTCTGTGTTATCCAAATTATGAAAAAGAGACCTAATAGACTTTGGTGTGGTGCTTGGGGAACTATTCGAATAGGTGATTAGCCGATCCAAATGCAAGCCCCCAACCATTGGAGGAAAGGTTGCAATGACAGAAATTTTAAGATAGATTTAATAATTAAAGTATAATATATTTCATATATAGGATGAAGAATGCACGTTATGTGTGATTTTAATTTTAATGATAGGTTTGAAATAGAGAGATTAGCTGGGTTCAGACCTTAGGTTTGTTGAATCTATGGCCTAGGCTATGCTAATCATCCAAATTCACCTACAAGAATTTTGATAATTTAAAAACGAATTAAATTATTAATTAAAAAATGATTCCCATGACATATATCAAAAATCAAACCGTGTGGTTTTATTAATATGAAAAATGATGAAACTGGTCCATTTTTAAGGATTCGAACCTGGGTCTTTTGGATTCACTTTACAACCCTATCCATTTGGCCCTTCCCCATCATGGGTTTTCATTTATTTGAAAAAACTTATATTTTATTTGAAACTACCTCATATTACATTTTATTGAACAAGGTTTATATAATGATGATATCTATATCCATGTAAAGTGTGGATTGTTTCAAACAGTGACGACTGAAATACATACTGGTGACCTTACCATCAGTACATGAATCATCCCTCTCTATTAAAAAAATTAGTATATATATATATACTACTGGTTGTATTAGAATATACATTTAAAATGAATTTAAAATCCATCTAAAAAGGTGATACAAGGTGTGTAGTCTTGGGGTTTCCTCCCAAGAAGAACCTCTGTTTTAGGTATTCTGCTCGACCTTACCAAAACCTCATTCTATAAAAATGTTATAGTGGAGATCGTACACACCATGTCCTCCAATTGTTGATTGGGTTTCACATTCTACCCACACACTTTAAATGATTGACCATCTTCTCCAGGTACATTCACCACACCATGGTGGAAGGCCATGACCAATAGGAAAGGTCCTGACCACTGGGTCATTAATTTTCTAGATAAATATATCAAACGATTGTAAAACAATATTATTTAATCAACGGGTTGTAATAAATTCATATAGAGCATTAAGTAACTAACTTCCATTATCTTTTCTATATACAATTTGGAATTCTCATATGCCTCCCACCAAATTTCATCAATCTCTGTCAGATGAAACATACGTTTCACTTCAGTAAAAATTTGATTGTAATTATAGGAATCCACACCCTAGTAGGCTTTTTTCTCAACTAAAAAATGTAAAGGACATGGATTTCTATAGATTAAACAGAATGGGGACTTACCTTGAGGTGTCTTGATGGTGGACTTGTATGCAAATAAGGCATAATCCTACTTCTTGGACCAGTCCTTTGAGGATCCATCTATCTTCCCAAAGATTTTCACCAATTCTTTGTTGGAATCGTCCACTGTGCCTATATATTGGGGATGATTACATGTCCCAATGATATAACTCACTCCATATATCATGACCACATTCCACATCAAAAAAATTTCAGAACATGTACCTCTATAACTTATCTGAACCCATTAACATCGTACCTTCTGATAATATTATTCTTCAAGAAGGAAATAATTACCATTGTTGTGTTGTGTTTCATTGAAGTAGCTACTACACATTTTTATAAATAATCCTCACAAACAAGAATATTTTATTTTCAAAATTATGGGGTAATGGGTCCCTTGAAATTTATACGCCATACATTGAAAATATCAACCTCAAGAATGGGATGTTGAATCATTTCATCTCGAAACCCCATGTTACCAATCTTCTGACACCAATCACAGTGTTTTACAAATTTTTGGGCATCCTGGAACATGGTGGGCCATAAAATATATATTGAAGAATTTTCACTTTCGTTTGTTCTATCCCGGGATGCCCCCAGGTGGGGAAGAATGTAAAAACTCTTTAATTTCATATATTTATTCATCTTGGATGCATTGGCAGATCATCTTATACGCACATGAATGGATGATCAATGGGCCTTCCCAAAAATAACTTTTTAAATTCATACAAATAACATTTCTTTTGTATGAATGTAAGATAGGGGGGAATTTATCCCATAACCATGTAATTGGGGATGTTGACATAACATAAGTGAGTAGTAATTAGAACTAATAAAAAAATTCTTATATGGGATGTCCCCCTTGATTTCTAAATCATCCTTTATTTCAAAATGTGGAAATTTTAGATGAGAGAATTGATCAGAGACAACATTCTCACTTCCAGTCTTTCCACAGATTTCTATGTCAAATTCATGGGGGTAGAAGCACCCAATAAATGAGTTGGGTTTTGTATCCTTATTTTTCAATAAATATTTGAGTGAATCATGGTCATTGTTATCAAAAACATATGATAACACCAAATAAGAGCGAAAATTTTAGAATGAGAAAACCACCGCAATAATTTCAATTACAGTGGTGGTGTAGCAAATTTTTTGCTTCATTTAGGGATATTCTAGAATATTATATAGGCTTGAAGATACAATTATGATGTTTTCCAAGAACATATCCTACTACACAATCTATTGCATCATACATGATTTAAAAATTTTCTCCTTGTTTAGGGAAATCATTATAGGCATTTCAACTAATCATTTCTTCAAGGGGGGGAATGGCTGAGGTGGATGTTTCATCAAATTTGAAGATAGAATATTTTGAAAGGTGGTTAGTTAGTGGTTGAGATATATTTTAAAATTCATGAACAAATATTCTATAAAAACTGCATACCCGAGAAATCATAAAATTTCTTATAAAGATGTTGGAATGTATAATTGTGTTATGATTTCCATCTTCACTAGGTCAACATTGATTCAATTCCAAGAAATCCAGTGGCCTAAGATGATACCTTTCAACACCATCAAGTGAAAATTATTCTTTTTCAGTACCAGATTGGTGCGTTCACTCCATTCCTGGACCATTTCCAAATTTCTCAAGTAGGTGTTGAATTATTTCTGATAGAAAAATTTTTTTTCCATAAAGACATACTGAATGTGTTGTTCCATGTCAAGGAATATCACCAACATGCACCATTGGAAGGTGTATAGAGCATTGATCATGAAAAAGACATATGTCAATATAAAAATGTTGAATATGTGCATGTGAAATTACTATTCATTTGGTCTTCAGGGGCAATATAAATTTGGTTATACCTAGAATTACCATTTAGAAAGCAATCAAACTCGTGCCCTACAAATCTCTCTAACATATGATCTATAAAAGGAAGTGGGATGTAATCTTTCTGTGTGTAATTTTTTTTTTTTTTGGTAGTACACAAACACTCTCCATACCATGACAGTTCTTATAAGGATGAGTTCATTTTTAACATTGGTAATTATGGTGAAACCCCACATTTGGGAACCACATGAAAAGGACTCACCCATGGGCTGTCGGGGATGGGGTAAATGATTCATGAATCCAATAGATTGATCAATTCATTCATTAAAACCTCAATCATTGGAGGGATTAGTCATCATTATGGTTGTTGAGTGGGCATCTAACTTTCTTCATGTGTCACCTTATGGGTAAAAATTGTCATACCGATCCCTTTATGATATGAACATGTCTACCAAATTGCTTGTTTTCTTCGCTTTAGAACCTATAGAAGTTCATGTTCTTGTAATTGAGAGAGAGATGTATTGAGTATAAATAGAACTGTGTGATTATCTCCCAAGTACCCATACATTAGAGAAGATGGGGGAGGATTAATTTCCTTTTGTGGGGATTTATCAAATGAAGGAACAATCAGTTCTACATAGTCTAGTTTTAGAATATCTAGAATAAGTTTATACTGCCAATAATTAGCATCATGGCCTAGGATGAATTATAGATCATCTAGTTCATAATCATGATGGATTATATTGATGACACGTTCATTATTGATAGTGAAAAATCCAATGTCATTTCCATATGTCCAAAATGACTTGCCATTGTAGTTAATTCACTATAGTCATCGTATTACATAATTGATACTTGTATAATAGCTTTGCAGAAGTTTTTGGGATACATTTTCATCTCAAACTTTAATGATCTGTTAACCATGGTGAACATTGATCATAACATTTAAAGTATACAAGAAGGGTCTTCCCAGAATAATATGTGCCTTTTTATCTACCTCCAAGTAGAGTGTGATAAAATTATGATGAAAATTATCCTTCCCATTTTAACTATCACATACTCAAGTATCCCTTTACGATATTTAATGGGACAATGTTCTATCCGAAGTTCCACTCGAGTAGGATGTAAATCTCTCAACATTAGTTTCTGTAAGACTCCTTAGATAATATGATTGACACTATCCGCCAATTCATAATGGGTCTTCCCAAACTCACAGGATCAGATGGTGTAGGGGATTGTAAAACATCCTGTATCATAGAGCATTGATGGAAGAGATTGATGAACAATCTCTGAGAATTACTTAATGACCAGAATGGTTCCCAAATCCTCCATATTCCTCTTGTTTGAAAGTATTTATTTCAGTATCATCATATATGATTTAATTTTGGTAAATGGATATGAAAAATTAATATTAATGTGTTGTTTCCCTAATAAATCCATAAATTTTTCAAATTTCTAGTCGAGCTTCCTCAAATTCATTTGTTTTGGGGCAGGTAAGGTGGGTTCATAATGGTTTACCACAACTTTTCCATTATAATTTGAATCCTGCTTCTCTTTTGATAGGCCTTTTTTAGGGGGACTCCCTGAACATGGCTTCAATATTCTAATAGGGTGTAGGTGGATCTAGATATTCACCTTGAATCGTAGTTATTTTCTGGGGTTTCTCATTCCAATTTCATAGACAAATAGAATTGGCCCCCTCCTATGAGTTATTCTCAGTGATACCTGGCTGTGTACCAAGTTTCCATGAAAAGAGATGATTGGAATGCCTCCCAATTTATTTCTCATGACTTATAATAGATTCCAATTGATTATGAAATTGTGTCTCAATAGTTGTTATTAATTTTGGCATCATTTCTTCTAGCTTTAATGGGTGTTCCTGTCATGATTATTGTGTAGGAGGTTAAGGATGCAGATGCCTCGAATAATGTTCCAGAAGTATGTTTTCGTATTGTTGAAATTGGAATGATCCATACTAATGTTGTATAGGATTTAGAATTTGATATTGTTGTTGACCATGACCAGTTGGACATTGGGATGGGGTTCATAGTTTTGTTGTTTCTTCCCCCAACCTGTATATCAGTTGTCTTTCCATGATGGGATCTGATAATGAGGGTACATATTTGGATCACTTTTTTTTAAAACATCGAATTCCTCACAATTTGAATGATCTACACTTGTCCAAGAGTAGTTACCCATGGCATGATTTTCACCACAATCGCTGAATGTTGGATGATTTACTATGAGAACAGGGGATACATTTTTCATTTTCAACACTTCATTTTTCTTGGAACCAAAATTTTGTTTGGATGTATTGATCATAGCGGCATAAATATTATGTATGAACTACTTTTTAATACTCTAATTCAAATGCCAATGGATTCTTTATGATGACATATCTTCTAGAAAGTCAAATAGTTCTTATGGGGATTTCTTCATCACCATTAATCTTATAGCTACATTCACCACCCATTTGGTGTTTTTCATAATACCTCCATATATATTTTGGATTTTCATACCCAATGGAAGGACATGATTAGGGTATTTCCACAAAATTTCTTTGGAACGCTCCCATTATTCATACCAAGATTTTGAATAATGTTGATAAAAGATGTTTATTTCATTCCACAATGTCACTGTTTTGGGTGGTGGAAAATATTTTGACAATAATGCATTGGAAATTTCCACCTATGATTGGATTGAAAATTGAGCCATTTCTTTAAATTAGTATGTTTCTTTATCCCTTAATGATAATGGGATAAGAGAAAGCGAATGACATCCATGGACAACCCATGAGAATAAAATGTGAAAAAAATCATTATAAAATTGTATAGATGAGTGTTGGTGACTTTACAGAGTAATCATCTATATTGAATTGTATTTTTAATGATATGCATGATGGATATCATGACCAAAAGGTGACGATATTTCAGAAGTGGTCTGATGAAGATGTATCTTCTCATTAGATAGAAGGATGACAATACTCCATAAGGATACGACATGTGGGTAGTTGTTTTTAGGAGGTGGGGGCATAAATTGCTGCTCAAGAGAAAAACAAGACCCCTGACCTTGATGCATATATGGAAACCACTTTGCTGGTTGGTACTACTAGGTTTGTTTCGGGGCACGACCTAGAACAAATTGAGCCAATTGACTTTGCTGGTTCTGTGGAATAATCTGCATGATGTTTTCTAGTAGAAGTAGTTTTATCTCATCTATATTATTTAGGTGTTGATTCCAGTTGTCATAAAGAATTAACTTTTCTCTAACACCTGGGGATGCAGCATGTTCTCCCTCTTATCTATTCTCCTTGGGGTGTTTTGGTTGTCGTCACCCATATGTGACTCACATCGCCTCATGATCAATCATTCAATCCTCTGATCATGTGGAAGGACTTCCGTTGACATGAAACATATGAAATGAGTGATTTTTATGGTTAGGAACCTAGGATCTTGCACAAAACAAAACACACGTCATGTGTAAAAAAAATAAAATAAAAAAATGATATTAGGAATTTATTTTTAAGAATTTTTTATTTTTATTTCACATTATTTAATACTGACATAATTTTACATTATAAAATTTACATTTCTGCCTAGAAACTGTGTCATAATTTTTTGTGGTTTCATCTAATGTGTAACATTTCGCATCCCAAATTGAAATACTAAAACTTATTATTAGTATAATGCATGTATGGGGTCGATCCACATGGATAGAGGGTCACTACATTTTGTTTCTCATGTTTTTATTTAATTATGTAAATATTAATAGAATTTAGAGTTGATATTGGATGTTTCAAAGAAAATGTTACTGATTATTCTAATTCTAGATGACTTTCATTAATGATAATTAAAAATGTGAACATGATTTTTATGATAAATGGGAATAATGTGTTGGGGTATTTATTTTATAGGTCATTGATAAAAAAATTGATTATCATGTTTTATAATCATAATAACTATCATCTTTGAGTGTGGGATATAACAGAACCCCATTTCTATGGTGATTTTTGATTAAATCAATAGAGACCAATTCCATGGTGTGGAATTAGATTTCAATAAATTTTATTAATTATACGCCCTATTAAGATTATAATTACTCCCAATGATCATGGGTGTTCTTTTTCGAAATCGATATGAATATCCCTAGAAATTTTATTTTTGATATGATATGGGTTCCAAGTGATATTTAAGAAGATATTTTAAGGGATTATGACATAATCATAAATAAGACGAATTTAATAATCCAATATATTAATAATGAACCATAATCATCCACTACCCCAAAACATAGAGGATTTAGATACAAAAGGAGTAGAAAATAACAAATATACTCTTTATAACTGAATTAAATATCATATCAACTTTGGATTGAAGTCTTTTAGGAAGGAAGAGTAGCAACACATCCTTTATTCTCTTCCTGCATTCTATTTCTCTCTATTCCTCTCTCTCTCTTTTATTCTCCCATTGTGTGTCTCCAGTTCTCCCCCATGTCACTCTTTCTAAATTATCCAGGGATTCCCACTTATTTAAATTATTGAAAACTACATAGTGTGTACCATAATGTACAAATCATGTACATAGGTAAACATGACATGGCCCATCTTCAACCATCAGTAGGTGATCTGCTATGTTGAGCATGACATTATTGGCATTGTTGACCAGTTTTTGGGGGTACACCACATGTAGCACTGCCACACATGAAGTGTGGTATCAACATTATTGACAAGTCATTTCTATAAGAGAGGAAACTGTTTGTAAAGTGAATTACACTAAATGTGAATGTTGTCCAATAACATGGGCATGTACTCGGCCCGGCCGTTCTGTGTGTCAGGGTAATGGTACACAGTGTCTGTAAAGATTACACGCATTGTATATATGAATTTACTTTCTAAAAATTACCTATTTGTTTATAAGGCTGGAAAGTACCAGTAAATAAACATAATCACTTAATTAAGATTTTTTTCTCCAAAATAACACATATATCTTGTGAAAACATGTTTTAATACTCAATAGAATGTATGAAATTGTATAAAAAACTTATCACTTCAAACATCCACATAACTAGACATCTATATGTCCTCAACAAAAATATCAACAAAAAATATGCAAAATCCAATCTATCAATGGAGTATCATAAAAATAATTTTACCTAAAAATACTATATTCATAAAAGAGGAATTTAAATGGAACAAAACATATTTCAATTCCAAATATATTTTAATCATGCCACATATATAATCCTAATAAATTTTCATTATCTTTTATCCAAATTGTTTACCATATAATATGAAAACATTCGACTATATGAATTTCCTCGCCAAACTGTACCCCACTCATCAGTCAAAATTATTTTATCAGAGTTTTGATCGATATAAAGTATAATCACTCTATCCATTGGCTTGAAAGTTTTATCATTATCCTCATCATAATTCAAATCAAAAAGTAATAATTAGGTATATCAATAAAGATAAAAAAAATGATGCAAAGTTTTGGTAGGTAATGATGTGAAAAATAATCATAGAGTCTTACAAAAGAGTCTAAATTGTTTAAAAGCAATACATGATATTTTTTTATAGATCTCAATGAAAATCAATCCCCAATCAAGATCATCAATGCATATCATCACCACGATATTATGTTACCAACATGGGATTATAAACCCTCAATAATGTGTAAACAATTAATCTCGTCACTCTCTTGCATTTTTAAATATTTCACATCACAATTTTCAATAAGGACCACCCTAAATATGATGAATACTGGTTTTGGAACCCTTCTTCCAAAATTAACAAGTTTCAATCTCCTTTACCCATAAATTCATTCTTTATAACCAAAATATACCATAAATAGACAAAAATACCTCACTAAATCACAAATTAATAATAATTAAAAATTATAAATGAATTGGGATATAAATAGAAAATATGATATTAATATAGATTTTTATCAGGGCAGTTCATGTTCTCTAAGGGTTTAATGAAGATCAGCTATAGGGAATGTCTCAAGGTCAAAGGGGATGAAAATCTATAAAATTTCTAAATAATTATAATGTGGTTTATAAAATCATTCTTTTTAAGATAAATACTAGAAAGTTCTTGTAGTTATACATTTCTCCAAAACTCACAAGGAAGAGGGTATAAGAAATAATTTGTTAAAAAATCTTAGAATAAATTTCTTGAATGATTAGAAATAAATTTTCAATCAGGTCATGACATGAGTACATATAATGAGTCTAGTAAATGTTAATGTCCAACACTTTAAATCCAGAATAAAACTACATCAAAAATAATTTAAAAACATATTGAAATTTAAAATAAGCTTGTAAATTTTAATATTCCCTATTAGGCCATTACTATTGATAATTATAATTAATAAAAAAAATCCATAATTTTAAATATGTCAATTATTAATGATTTCTCTTAGATTAGATAATTGGAAATGGCTAGTGTAGTCAGATACTCTCCCCCACAATTAATTTGGAACAAGGATGTCATGTGCAAAACCATGGAATACCAAATAAGGGGGGAGACATGGGAATTCATGATGAGGGGGTAGAAATGAAATAATAAAAACCATAGTGAACAGAAAAAAGTAAATATTGAAATAATAATCACCTCATGGTATGTCGACAAAGATGGGATGTAGGCACAAGAAAAGTGTCAAGCAACCCGCTATGGAACATGTGAATGATGAGGAAATATTAACAAAAATCAACATACACATACATCTGCATAAAAAATTCATAAATAAATAAATAAATAAATAAATAATGTGCCAAACCACGTCACTTGGTCACCACATATGAGGCATTATCAGTAAGAAGAGGATCCAGTAGTGGAGTATTAGCTGTTGTGGAAACTGGTGGCATTAGCTCTATACTCTGAGTGGAAGGAACAACAGGAACATCTGTCATGTTAGTATGAGGGACAAGATCATGAGACAGTGCATCAGAACCATTCACGAGATGTTCCACTAAAATATCCTAGTGGGCAGCAGGATAAGGAACAACGGGGCAAACAACGGATAGAAGATCTAAATCGGTGTCCAGTACCATCATTAAGACCTGGGTGGAAGAAGGAAGAGTAAATAAAGGAGGATCATGGGGTGGGGGTAACATAAGGATGTGATGATGAAGAAGAAGCCCCAACAACTACTCAATATGTGTTTGGGACTGTATGATGGTAGTCTGCTAGTCCTCAAGTTGGTCTAGACGTTAGTCATTTACGGACTGGTGGAGGGTGATGGGGAGATCATCCAATGGTGCTGGTCGAGGTGAGGATGTGGAGGGAACATAAAAAAGAGGTAGTAGTTGATGAAGATGGAATGGATGAGGAAATGGGGTGAGGATGCTATGGAACATCCACTAGTGGATGGTGTGGGACATGCTTAGCAACAAAATCTGGGGTAGCTAGGACATCTCTCTCCCCTGCTGGAGCTGGGTAATCTGGCACGAACACGAATCCATCACCCCTATGCTCGATCATCCACATGAAAATAATCATGAGGAAGTCGAGATGTTGAGGAGAGCCTAAGGGATCCTAAGAAAGACAGGTCTCAAAAAACCATGGTGGTTTTCCAAGATGGTGGCATAGAAGTTGACATTCATGTCTCCCTCATGTCCATGGATCATGGAATGGGAGTACGTGTCATTAAGTAAGGTTAGGTCAAGGTAATTATGCTAGACCACACAATTGAGAAGCTCTAGGTTGTGCTCGGACAAGACACACATATCATCATTTCATGGAAAAAATAATTTCTCCCAAAAATCAATTAAGGAAGAAAAGGATAGGGGAAATGGTGTTAATACTCATCTGGGATGTGGGGTTGTAACTGTGGTCTAGCCTTGCAAGCTCCACCCACATAGTGATGACTAGAGAGAACTCATGGTGATTTAAGCTATAAAAAAGAGGTGGGGTGGTTGGATGGAGGGCATGATAGTTTCATTCATGAGAAGAATTTTGGAGGGGGGTGGTTAATTGAACATGCTCATACCGAGTAGAGTCCCATCCTTTATTCCCAAACTACATGAAATTTCATAAAGTCTATATGCGGTGCTTGAGTTATTTAACAACACAAATACAATAAAATTTCTAAACAACTAAAATATATATATCATCTAAAATAAAACAGTATACGTAGTGTATTTAGGATGAAACATTGTGTCATCTAAAATTTTGGAAAGGTATCTAAAATCCTCGTTATGATGACTGGCAGACGATTTGAATAGGTGATTGGCCCATCCAAACTGAAGACCTCAACCAATAGAATGAAGGTCCAAGTACTGCAGAATTTTAATTACTTTTAATAATTAATATATAGGTGAAATTATACATGGGATCAAGAAAACACATGATGTGTGGTTTTAATTTGAATGATAGGTTTGAAGTATGGGGAATAACTGATTTTGAACCATGATCATTTTAATCTAAGGTCAATATTTTTACAATCATCCATCATCACCCACATGTATTTTAATATTTTTAGAACCATTTAAATTATTAATTAAAACATTATCCACAAAATGTATATTACAAAGGTGCACCGTGGGGTTTTATTAATATGAAAAATGATGGAAGTGGGCCTGTTTTTTATATTCGAACCTGGGTCTTTTGGATTCAATTTACATCCCTCGACATTCAGTCCATCCCCATCATGGGAGTTATTTTATTTGTGAAAGCATATATTATGTTTTGAAAATACCTAATTCAATGTTTAATTGAATATTGGTTGCAAGAAGATAAACCCTTTATCAAAGGAAGGTATGGGATGATTCAGACAAGTGACGACTTTGATACATTTTGGGGACCTTACCATCGTCAAAGGAGTCATCATTATTATTAACATAATTAATATATATGTATACTACTAGTTATATTAGAATAGACATTAAAAATGAATGTAAATTCCATGTGAAAAAGTGATAGATAGTGTGTAGTCTCTAGGTTGCCTCCCAAGAAACACATTTGATTTACAAATTTGGATCGACCATACCTGAGCCTCTTGTTGTCAGAATTGTGTGGTAGAGAACATACCAGCCATGTCCTGTATGTTAAGATCCGGTTTGAGATGCTTCCAACTCACCTTATGTGACTGATCATATGCTCGACCTACTTCTACTGCACCATGGTGAAAGACCATGATCACTAGGAATGTTCCCAACCACTAGGACTTTAATTCTCTTAAAAATAATATCCAATGGGAGTTAAACAATAGTACCTCATCATCAAGATGGAATGAAATCCGAGATATCATGTAGTAATGGACTGCCTATTTCTGACGCTTTCGCCGGGGCGCGCACGTCTGTCCGCTTAGGCGCGACATGCGTGACTTTCATTGTGTTGCCTCACATTCCCACTTTCTAAAGGTGTGCGGTATCTAGTCCTTATTTAGGGACTTCTGCTCTTTGATCGAAACTGGGATGATGGGTTGTCAGTTCTTCCTTCCGTTGATTCCTCCTCAGAACTTGTCACCTAGTCCGAGTCTCCCTCATAGATTTTATACATTGTTCATGAAACTCTTCCTAGTGCCATGTTTCCATGGACACCGGTTAATTACACTGCTTCTGTCAGGACATTCTAAAGGGTCCTGCCAGGGTAGCAACCTTCAGTCGGAGGAGTAGTCACGTAGAGGCATCAATAACATGTCTGAACACAGGGGAATTGGTTTGTCTGTCTTTTGTCTCTTATTATAGGGATTCTCGAGGGTGTGGAAGGCCAAGGCATCCCACATTGAACTTGGGGAATCATATGCCATAGGAATGCATATGAGGTTTTCCTCAGCTTCTTATGTTTAAAATAGGGTATGCCGCAGGTTTAACATCCAGCGGAGATGGATCGGCCTGATCATAACACTAGCTGGAGTGGATCAGATTGAGGAATTTCCCCTTGATGGGGGGGGGGGACGCCGATATCGGAGCCGACCAATGGGCGGCTTCTCGGATGCTGTGGAGGGGAGTAGAGTGGCATGATCTCACCGGGATGTGGCGGCTTCAGTGAGAATCTAGATGGATGATAGAAGGATGAATGAAGTGGAGGGGGAATGAAATGGGATTATCACAAGTGTGACAGTGAAGTTGGTCCTAAGCCTCTAAGAGACCTCCTACATATCCTCGCAGTAGGGAATCAAAGTCCACATAGTTTGGGATGGTGCCGCTGAACCGACGTGAAGGTGGACCTTGGTCCGATGGTTGTTGGGCACGAACCTCAGGGAGGCTTCGTATGTATCATGCCATAGCACAGATCAAAGTCCTCGTAGTTTGGGTTGGTGCCCCGGAGGACGGATGTGAAGGTGGACCTTGGTCTGATGGGTGTTGGTCTTGAACCTCATGAGGCTTCCTACATACCATGCCTTGACATGGATCAATGACCTCATAGTTCAGGTGTGTGTCGGCGAACCTACGCGAATGAGGACTTTGGTCTAGATAGTGTGGGGCTAACACACTGGGATGCCCAGGTACTAGTGAACTGATGTGAAGAGGGTCGGAGTGACCGATAGATGATGGGCTTGAACCTATGGGAGGCTTCCTATGTACCATGCCTTGACATGGATCAAAGACCTCATAGTTCAAATGGCTTCGTCAGGGAACCGATGTAAAGGTGAACCCAGTGGTCCAATAGTGGTGGGCATGAACATCGTGAGGGTTCCTACGTACCATGCCTTGACATGGATCAAAGATCTCATAGTTCGGGATGGTCACAATGGCTTATCACTGGGCAGGAATGAAGTTTAACGTCATGTGGGATGGGGGTGTAACCTGACCTGAATAAATGACGGGAGGTGGGCTTGAACCTCATGGAGGATTCCTACGTACCATGTCTTGACATGGATCCAAGTCCTCGTAGTTCAAATGGATATACATTTTAATGTCATGCGAGACAACATATAGTTTAACATCATGCTGGACGAGGGCATACATTTTAATGTCATGCTGGACATGGTATTCTCATGGCCAATGCTTACTCTAAGCCCATGTGAGTTGTTCTTGGTGTGAGAAACAAGAGACAGTGATACCTAACGATCACATCACAAAGGGTGTGTCCTTGAGAAACGAAGTGGGGCTTACATGTTAGGCGGACCATTGTGCGGGGACTTACTCTCGGATGGAGGCCCAAAGTACGACAAGGCATAGTAGGAGAGGGATTTGGGACCGAAGATGGAAGGTGTTGCGTTCTCTGTCTTTCCCTCCACTGGCCTTGGTAGTGGGGAAGTACAAGGGTGCATGGGTGCTACCTTCCGCACAAGGTGATAGGGGGCTTACACCATGGTGTTTTCCCTTCTCCCATGAACATATGACACTCCGATAATGAGGATATCATCCCCTATAGAGGGGTGATCCCATATCTGTGGAGACGAGCGGCGTAAATAATGTCTGAGCTGGGGGGACCCTATGTGCGAGGCACGAGGTCTGGCCACAGTTTAACATCATGTGTTAAGGACGAGGGGTTTGGATGTTTAACGGCATGTATCTTAGACAATGTGGGTTTACTCCGCACCCATAAGGCTTACATAACCGGTACCCCTTGCCCCTTGGTGGAGGGAAGGTACCGGAAATGCCATGGTGAAGGGGGGATACAGAGAGAACCATCGAGGGGACCACATTAGCGTGACTATGCAAAAATGCAATAACAGTTAGTGTGCCTTTGCGAAGAAGCATTAGGCGAAGAAACGCTACGAGTGGTGTTGTCCATGGGACTTTGAAGTCACAACATGAAAACCTGGAGGGTCTCCCAGAATGATGAATTGCCAAGAAAAGAAGTATTCATTACAAAGTGGAGTGCCTTGGCCATAACATGGGGTATGGGTGTGAATGGGAGGTGCTTCTCAAAGTGGAATAGTGTTCGCAGAGCACAACCTCATGAAGGAGGGGTGCCTCGCGAAGCAAGGTGCTATGAAGCAGTGTGCTTCGCGATGTGCAGCGACCCTACCTTGGCATGTGGATCACTAGTACATGATGGGGGTTTCACGAATCATAAACACTTCGCGGCTGCCCGAGATCCCTTGGGAATCCCCTTCCTTCACGAATGCCTTTAGGATTTGCGAAGGGCATCCCTCTCGAAAGGGGGGCTCAAAATGAGACATGGCGGAGGCCTCTCATGAAGTAGAAATACCTTGCAGAGCTCACGATTCCCAAAGTAAAGGGTGCTTCGCGATTTGGGAGCTGAGAAGCTGAAAGGTCAGATTGTCCATCCTCTGGACTAAGGGGGATCCCAGTAATTATAGAAAAGTAGCACCGCGAAGCAGACCTCACGCAGCATGAAGGGGGATGTGGTGCTTCGTGGAAGGTTGTGAACATCAAGGGGCTCGCGGAGCATTACCGCCTCGGTGGCTTCACGAAGGGTCGTGAACGTTAGGGCGTTCGTGGAGTGTTCCCGCATCCTTTTCTTCGCGGCAGGCTCCCGAATGTCCGGGCGTTCGCGGAGCGTTCACGCCTCGTTTGCTTCGCGGCGGCCGCGTTGCTTGGAGGAGCTCCGCATCGAGGCTTCACGAGGCAGTGTTCAGGATTCTTTTCCTTCTTCCCTTTGCGTTCAATATTTTAGCGCCAACACATCCTTTATCTTTTCATTATTAGATTTCTCATTCTCATATTCCTCCTTCCGAATTTCATCGATCTCCATCAGCTAAAACTTACGTTTCTCTTTAGCAGCCTTTAGATTGTAATTCATGGTCTTCATATACCATTAGGATTTTTTCTCAACTTCCACTGGTAAACGACATGGGTTTCCATAGATTAAATAGAATCGGGACATACCCAGAGGTGTCTAGATGGAGGTATGGTATTCTCATAAGGCATCATCAAATTTCAAGGGCCAGTCCTTCCTTAAGGTTCCCACATTATTCTCTATGATTTTCTCCAATTCCTGGATGGATAAATCTAAATGGACACTAAATTGGGGATGATAACGTATTCCCATTTTATACCTCACTCCATATATCATGATCACATTACTCATCAACGCATTGTCAAAATGCATTAATCTATCACTTATTAGAACCCATGGAATGGGTAACCTCTTGAAAATATTATTTTTCAAGAAGGAAATGATTACCATGGTTTTGTTCTGTGTCGGGGTAGCACCCTCTACCTATTAGAATTTATAATCCTCCCATACCAAAATTTTATAATTTCCAAAATGAATGGGGAAAGGGTCCAATGAAATCAATACACCATATTCCTAAGGTAATGTCCTCAGGAATGGAATGTTGATGCATTTCAACTCAACACCACATGTTACCATTTGGCTGACACCTATCACATCGTGTTACAAAACATCAGTCATCTTTATACATCATGGGACATAAAAATACAGATTGAATATTTTTGTTTTTGTTCAGTATGTCCCATGAACCCTTAAGCTATTAAAGAATAAAAAACTATCGAATTGTGATTATATCTTCCTTTGGGATGCTGCAACAGATCACCCTTTGTCCACATGAGTGGAAGAGCAGTGGTTCATCCCAAATATATATATTTTTTACTTTAGACAGAAATCATTTATTTTGTGGGAATGTATGATCAGGATGAAAAACTCCCATAACCAAGTATTTGCCGATGTCGGGATACCATGGGAAAGTTGTAATTAAATATAATAAAATAGTCTCTTATGGGAATTCATCCATGATTTCTTAGTCATCCACTCTTTCCAAATGTGTAAATTCTAGATGGGACATATGATTAGCGACATCAATCACTTTTTTCTTGTCACATATTACCAGGTAAAATTCATTGTGTAGATTCACCAAATAGATGATATGTGGATTAATATCATTCTTATTTAGAAAATACTTGACTAAAAAATGGTCATTGTGGACATCAACTTTTGATAGAACCAAAATAATATTGGAACCCATCAAATGGGAAATCCACCAAAAACACATCTTTCTTGATGGTGGTGTTGTCAATTTGTGCTTCATTTGGGGATCTCATGGAATTGTATATAGGTTTAAGGATACAATTAAGATGATTTCCATGAATAAAACCCACCACATAATAAATTTATTCATGCATGCTTTCAAATGTTTCATACCAGTTTTGGGAAATCATGATAGGAGATTTAAGTAATCATTGATTCAATAACTAAAAGATGAGATGAATGTTTAGTAAACCTTGACGATAAAATCTATTTTTAGGAGGTTGTATTGTGGATAATATATCATTGAAAATTCCTGAAAAAATAATCATTAAAACCCCACATTCCCATAAAAACATTTAATTGCTCAGACAGAAGTCGAAATGGGTAATTGTGATATGAATTCAATCATCTTAGGCTCATCTTTAATTCCGTTACTAGTAATCCAGTGGACTTAGAAGATACCAGTATGCCCCATATAGTGACATCTATACATGTTTAAAACAAGATGGGTGTGTTCACACCATTCTGGAACCAATTCCATATTTCTCAAGTAGGTGTTGAATGATTTCCCATAAAACAAAAAACAATCCAAAAAGAATTACAAAATTTTCACTTCCATGTCATGGAATATCGCCATCATGCTCTATTTTAAGGTGGGTAGGGAATTTCTCATGCCAAAATTAATATTTAAATATTAAAAATTCTAAAATGGGGATGTGAAAGTTCTCATCTCTTGGTCTTCTAAGGAAATAGATATTTGTTTATAGCCATAATAACAATCTAGAATGCAATAAAACTCATGTCCTTCTAATCGCTCCAACAACTGATCCATGAATGGATGTGGTAAGACATCTTTCTATGTGGTATCATTATGTTTTTGGTAGACCACATAAACTATGAATCCCATCAAAGTTCTTATAGGTATGAGATCATTTTATCAATGGTAGTTATCGTGATATGACCCTTTTTGGGAACCACAATAAAAGTAATCACCCATGGGCTATTAGAGATGGGTTAAATGATTCCAACATCTAATATCTTGATCAGTTCGTTCTTCATGACCTACTTCATTGGAGGGATTATTCATTGATGTGGTTTTTAATAGGGCTTGGATCCTTCCTTATGTAGCAACTTACGGGTGAAAATTGTCGGACTAATCCCTTTAAGATATGAAACTATCCTCCCAGTAGCTTATTTTACTTGATTTATAACTTGTATAATTCTATTTCCTTGCTCTAGAGAGAGAGATGTGTTGTGTGTAACTAAATGTGTGTGTTTATCGCCCATGTAACCATGCTTAAGAGAATATGGGAATGAATTCAGTTCTTGTTGTGGGGATTTTAGAACTAAAGGAACAATCATTTCAACCTTGCCTGGTTCTATAATATTTAGAATAATTGTAACCTGGCAATAATTATAACTGTGTCCTATGATAAGTAATATATCATGTGGTTCTATATTATACTTGATGTCATTGATGAAAATTTCATTAGTGATTTAACAAAATCCCATGTCATCTTCCTTGTGGCTAAAATGATTGGCCAATGAAGTAAATTCATAACAATCCTCATTTCTATATGTGATAAATTCTTAAAAGGTTTGAGGACGTCGTAGGATACGTTTTCATCTCTTACACTGATGATCAGTTCACCCTGTTGATCATCGATAAAAATTTCCCTGAATCCATGAAGGGTATTCCCATCATAACGGGAGCCTCTTGATCTTCATCCATGTCAAGTATGACATAATTAGCACGAAGAGTCATTCTTCCCTCTTTCATTATCACATCCTCAAGTAACAATTTAGGATATTTTATGGAAAAATCTTCAATATGGATTTCCAGTCAAATAGGTTGTAAATCATTCAAACCCTTCTTCTTAAAGACACCATAGGGAAAATGATTGACACTAGCCCCCAACTCACAATTGGCCTTCCCAAAATCACATGATCTGATGGTGCAAGGGATTGTAAAATTTTCAAGATCATAGAGAATTGGTGGAAGAGAGTTATATACCATTGTTTATCATTCCATAGTGAGGGGAATCGTTACCAAGTCATCTATCATCCTCTTGATTGAGAGTATTTCATTGTGGGACATTGTATATGTTGTCATTTGAGTTAATTCCTATATAAATGGAAAATTAATTTTATGTTTCCGGAATACCTCCATATATTTTCCATATAGCTAGCCCCACATCCTCTACTTCGTTCATGTGAGAAATGGTATGTTGGGTTCATAAGGGTTCACCACCTATTTTCAAATACCAGGTGTAGCCTTCTTCTCTTTTTATAGGCATTTTTTTGGGTGACTCATTGATATCGACTTAATTATTTGAATAGGGTATAGGTGGATCTAGATTTTCACCTTGATTTACTGTTATATTCTCGGTTATCCCCTTCCCTCATCGTAAATTTATAGCGTTGGCCACCTCCTATAGGTAATATTTAGTGTCACATGGTAGTGCACCATGTTTCCTTGATTAGAGTTGATTTGAAATCATCCTAATGTGATTCAGAAGGCTTCTAATAGATTCCACTTCATTCCTAAAATCATGTATCCATATTAATTATGAATTTTAACATCATTTCTCATAGTTATGGTGGGTTTCCCAACTAAATTTGTTTTTAGTGTATCATCCCAACCCCTCTAGATAAGATTCAATGAATTAATTGTTATATTGGCATGGTTTTAAGGAATTAATGTCATGAAGGAATGATTAGATGAGTAGTCATGATGAAAATTGATACATAGATGTAACTCAAATTACATTAGAAAAGGTTATAAAATACAATACGTAACAAAAACTAAAAAATTCATCCACAATAACTCAATATATTATCTCCTCTTCAACATCTTATGAAAGAATACAATGAAAATGGTGAGCTCAAATGTTCATTAAGGGTTACAGATAGTGGAAGCATGACTCAATAATAATTGAATTGTAAAAAATTTGTCATAATAAATAAGGCATGGTGTATAAAGAAAACTCAATCAATTAATAATCTGATAATGAAACAACATCCATTGATTTTTTCATAGTGAAATCATCTTGGATAGTAATAACTGGAATGAATAATGAGAATCCTATTTTTATTGGACATTATGTATCTAGAAGATGATACCATATTACCTTAAAATGGTTTTGTTCTATGGGTAAAAACATGTCTTATTATTGGAAACATGCTTGAAGGGTTTCTCGCCAACTGATTTGTCTAATGAGACCTTGGGATGCCTCGAGGGGATGTAGTAGGACCCAAGTGTTGTTGAATGTCCAAAGAATTCATTATACATAGATTTAACATATGATCAATGAGACATTACATTATCAATACAGAATTAAGGATATAGATTCATTAATAATTCCACATTAAAAAAACATTCAAAATAAATACCATATGTAAAATGATATACGACTTAGATAATAACCATATCCATGATATGGGGATATGGAAGTTTAAATGGAAGATAATTTCAATTGGGATGTGATCACAAATGGTTTAATGACCCATCCCATCATTAATTAAAATTTATCTTTATCTAATTGAATGTCTTATTAGGGATATATAAAATGTGAATATCATTGGTTTTTGGTTTCTGGATTTTAAAATACCGTTATGAAATATAACCATTTCTAATATAGTAGTTGAACAATGATCAAAAGATTAGAATAAATAAAGGTCTTTAAGAAATCCAATTTACTCAGAAAACCTGATGGCCTCATTCAGTTGGCTTGCCGCGTAAGAAGCACATTTCTCGTATCTCGGAAAGGAGGCGACATCATTGGCCTTCACTCTTGACGAAGCCTATGCTGATCTTGAACACGCTAATCTTAATCGGAACCGACTATGAGAGAAGTAGTAGTTAATAAAGATTACCACCTGAGCAATGTTATCTGAGGCACCCAAAGAGTCTATCACCATTGCACTCCTTGCCCTTCGGTTTATGTGGGTGTTAGACGGGTTTATGTATCTAGACCCTATCACTATGAAAATGTATATTATATTTGTGTATGGAATGTGTATTCATTTTATTATTGTTACTTTGTAAATAGTTTTTTCAAATCACAAATAGTATTTTTATTAAATATTAAACTAAGAAATCTATTTTGATGAATTAATGGATTTTTTAATTAAAAAATATTTTCATAAAATAATATTATTAAATTATATTTTATTAAATATAAATGATCATTTATTTTTATTAATTCAATTGTAATTTTTATTAATGTTTGAAAACTGTTTTTGTAAAAACCCATGATATTTCTATTAATGTCGATTTTTATTTTAAAATTTAAAATGAACATATTTATAAAATTATTTAGATAAAATTAATATTATTTTTGGAATGAGGACATCAAAGTTATCAAATGGTGAATTTTCCCTACTTTTCTGAGACAGTCAAATTTTTTGGTAAAAATTAAATACCGTATAAATATTTAATGTGTTTTATGACGTCATAATGACCCAATAGTGTAGTAATAAAATACTATAATCATTATTTCCGGCGAAAATATGTTTTATAAATAAAATAATGTGATTTTTATTTGTTTTATTTATTTTACAAAGCTTTTGTTGGCCCTCCAAGACTTATAAAATATTTTGTCTTTTTAAATTTCTTTCCTTGAGAGTGTGACTCACCTCCACATACAGAAAACTGTTATTTTAAGAATTTCGTCCATTGGCCTTATATAATATTGTTTTCCACTCCAGTTTAGCAAAAACCATGGGAAAAACTATGGGTTATACTGTGGTATTTATTTGTTTAATATGAGGTGTCCCAAACCTAAATAATAAAGAATTACTTTCTTTTCATATATAAACCCACCCAAGATCCTAAAAACATTTCACTCAAAGAATTTGCAGTTAGACCAATCCCTAACCTAATTTCCCTATAATCCTTCCAAGGTTCCCCCAGTTCCCGTGAAGCCTCTACAGGCCATTGGGATCAAACTTCTATATAAGGGAATTCTTCCCTTTTCATTTTTGTCCAATTTTCCTTAAGTTGTTATGCCCTTTTGAATTAAAAAAAATTGATGGGGGTACGATTTTAGACCTCCCCATACTACCCTATTTGTTATTGGATAATGGTATAACCCTTTCACTATCATTAATGCCTCCCATGTACACCTATTACCATGCCGAAATTCTGTAAGGGATTTCTCTCTCCTCTTTTACATCCATGTAATTCTTTTGTATAATGCAACTAAATTCATTACGTTTGATGAGACATGTATATATATGAACCCCATACTATGAATTTTATTTAAATATTATAAGACACACTTTTATCCCTCCTCAACCATTTTCATGAATCCTTATGTCACGCCGTTATGCTGCCAAAATTGCCCCGTATTTGGTCATACCAAGATCATTGTGTAGTGAATACCATACCAATGCCTCTAACATGGGTATTCACCTTTATTCATATATGTGTATTGAATGATAATTTGATGTATTTCTTCCACATTCCTTAATCATGGAATAACTTATGATTTTGAATGATTCCATGTTACGCGATCCATGTGGCACACTTATGCATGAAATGAATTATATAATAAAAGGTATGACCTGATAGCGCTTCAATGCATTTGGTAAAGCATAATATTGTGATATTTCATGTGAAATTGGTGTTTAATCATGATAATTCATTTGGAATAAGGTTTTACTCATGTTTTATGTTCAATTAGGGTTTACTCATGCTCCATGTGCAATGAGCCCTGGATCATGCTAATTCCATGTCAAGTGTTTTTACGACATTTCAATGTTATGATTATCATAATTTGTCATGCCTTTATGTTCATTTTCCTCTTGTGCTCCATTGATATGCCTATTTTCTAACATGTATTTTATTCCTCATGTTTTTCAATGTTTATTCCCTTATTGGGCTTTATAGCTCACACTTTTCTTATGCATGTCCTCAGGTTATCCCCTGTAATGCTAAGTACAAGGGAATGTAGTTGTCATGTAAAAGAAGTAGTCAATAAAGATGTTGGGTGTTTTATGTTTTATGTTGCTATGTAATGATCCTAATCCCAAAGACACTATACCTCTTGATCGTCCATGTTGTATCAAGTGAAGAGTTTATGTAATAAATCATTTTTATGTTTAATAAAGAGAAGGGTTGTTATAGTTGGTATCAGAGGATAAGATTAGTTATTTACGGGATCAGGATTAGAAAACCATTGTGAAGACATAGAGACAAGAATAACAATAATGAAGACATGTTTATGTTTTGTTGAGTATTGAGTATGTGGTTTATCAAACAAATACATCCCTTTCTGGATACGAGTAGGTAGAGGTGGCTCTGGCATAGATGTATCCCAGGGGTAAAACCCAAAAACACTGTTTTGAGCTAGACTCGAACGGGAACTGGTGCATGACAACGTGCATTGTTTTACTCATGGTTATGAAACTCCCAAGGGATATTATTTGTTAAATTCATAAACGTAGTACGAACCTTTAGTAGGGGAGTTAAAAAAATTTCCCTATGAATATATGGTAGAAATTAGAACATGGATTGCAAGTATTGAATCCTATGGATTCATAAGTTAAGGAAATAAAAGTTATTTATAATTCATTAGTTTTTTCATTGGATTACCCATTATGGGTTACACTGAACATTCCTTTTATTCTAGCCTATGGTCGATAATAGGAGGACTCGGTCTAACAACCGATGTGAATATCAATGTGATGACTTTGAAAATGAGATGCCCAATCTGATGGGAGCAGAAATCAAGAACTTTGGCATGCTTCTATCTCAGTTAACTAATGATTTGAATAGAAACATGTGCCGAGAGGAATGATAAACCCCCCCTGAATGAATATGTCTCTATCGAGAGCTTCCTGAGACAAAGGCCTCTTACCTTGAATGGATCATATGATCCCACAATCGCCGAACAATGGATCAACTCCATTGAAAGGATCTTCTCCATCTACTAATTTTTTGAACAAGATAAGTTTCTTTGGTTTCTTATCATATGGAATTTGAATCAAATCAATGATGGAATTTGATCAGAAATATGAATCCTATGTAAGAGATCAAGGCGTTGGAATGGAAAGATTTTTGGGCGATGGTTTTCGATAAATATTTTCCATGCACCCTATGACTTTAGAGGGAAAGGAAGTTCCTTTCCCTCAAACAAAAAGACGATGAATCTTTCAGATCATATGCAGATAAATTCACAAGGCTTTCATGATAAACATCAGGATTTTTCATTACCCCCAGATGCATGGTTGACTGCTTCATTGGTGGGATGAAACCAAGCCTATAGAAATAGTTTGCAATCCATGACCTCCACTGCTATGAGGAAATTGTATGAGGTACCCTAAGGGACGAAATGGGGATCAGAGAATCTAAGGGGTATCATGGGGGTAATAGTTTTAAGTGAGAATTCAATTCTTGAGGTCTAATCGATAAATCCAATGGTTCTAAGAAGATCTGACACCCTACATACTGAAGAAGCTGAATGAAGCACCCCAAAAATTTCCTAAAGGGGACTATGAAATGATTTAGGTGAGTAAGTGAAGAGAACCTATTTGTTAACTGGAGAGAAGAAATCCCAATTGATGCATCAGAGTAGATGAACACTCTATTCGAACCTCAACGTATTGTTAATTTCTATAACAATCAACAAACCAAGTCATCTTTCAAATCACTTCCCTAAGCCAAGTGTTTTTGGAGGCAACCAAAAACTTCCAAGGAAACAAGGGAGAGATTTTTCCACCACTACAGTTGAAGTGTACCCCAACAATGAAGTGGTGATAGGTAGGCTTGTTATTAATTCCTCAATAGAGAACACACTTTTTTATTAGGTTCTACACATACTTTTATATCCCAAATGTTTAGAAGAAAAATTTCTACCCCACCACAAATCATGGAAGTAAAGATGTCGATGAGTACTGAAAATGGGGTAATCATTCAATCCCATGAATATAACTCTTACCCTATCATAATATATGGATTGAATTTCCCAAAAAACCACTTCATACTCCCTCTTATAGAATTTGATGCAATTCATGGCATGTATTGGTTTTCCTTTTATAGAGCAAACATAAATTGCTGTGAGAGGGAAATCACTCTCCATGCAGAGAATCGACCCCCGATTCTATACAAGTGAAAGTATGAAGTTGAATAATTTTTAGCTCCATCATCTCAAGAATGCATATTTCTGCACTATGAGCATGATTATCTCGCACAAATGATTGAGTCTGAGGAGGCAACCATCCTTGAAGACATGTTTATTGGGAGGGAATTTGCTAAAGTGTTTCCTGAGGAATTGTCTGGTCTTCCTCTTAAAAGGGATATTGAATTCAAAATTGATCTTATACCTGGGGTGTTTCCAATATAAAAGACTCCAAATATAATGGTTTTTGTAGAGTACAAGGAGATGAAGAAACAACTACAAGAGAATCTGGATAAAGGGTTTTATACACCCATGTGCTTCACCATGGGGTGCACCAGTCCTCTTCGTCAAGAAGAGGGATGGGTCAATGCACCATTTCATCAATTATCATGAGCTTAACCAAATTATGATAAAGAAAAAATATCCTCTCCAACAAATTTATGAATTCCTCAATGAGCTATATGGAAGACAATACTTCTCCAAGGGAGATTTGCAGCCGCGATATTACCAAGTAAGGGTGAATAAGGAAGAAATCCACAAGACTACTTTTCGTACAAGATACGGGCACTATGAATTCATAATAATTCATTTCAGACTCAGTATTTCTCCAGAAATATTCATGGACATGATGGATAGTGTATTTAGGGATTACGTCGACAAATTTTTGGTATTATTTACTTATGATATTATGATACACTCCAAAACCGAGGAGGATTATGATGAGCATCTAATAATTGTACTAGAGACCTTACAAAAGGAGAATCTCTATGAAATGTACATGAAGTGTGATTTTTAGTTGAAGGATTTCTCATTCTTGGTCCATATAAACACAATAAATTGGTTATCTATGGATACCTATAAAATAGATGCAATTGAGGGATAACTCTTGGCAATATTGGTAACAGATATCTGTATCTTCTTAGGGTTAGCTAGATATTATTGATGATTTTTGAGAAATTTCTCACTATTGTCCAACTTTATTACCAAGCTCTCTCGGAAGGGAGTAATGTTTTCATGGACTGATGAATGCGAAGAATGCCTCAAAGAGTAAAAATGGAGGCTTATCACTGTGCTCGTCCTCACTTTACCCGCAAGTGGACAACTTTTTGTGGTGTTCGATGATTATTTGAATACGGGCATGGGTTGTGTGTTGATGCAAAATGACAAAGTAATTGAATATGATTCAAGTTTATTGAATGTACATGAGAAAAATAATCCAACACATGATTTGAAGTGGACTTCATAGATCTTCGCTTTAAAAATTTGGAATCATTATCTCTTTGGGGAGATATGTGAAATTTATACAAACCATAAAAGCCCCATGTATATATTCACACTGAAATAGTTGAACATGCATCAATGAAGGTAGTTAGAGCTGATCAAAGACTATGACTTCTCAATCCATTACCACACAGGGAATTATAACAAGGTGTAAAATGCTCTATGTAGAAAGGACCCAGTAATACTATCATAGATGACAATTGAGAAGGATCTAATCTTCTTATATATGATGAAGATGGACATGGGAATCATAAAGAAGGGAACATCATCAATTCATTCACAAATTATTTCTCAACCTTATCATTTGGAAGGGATAAAGGATACTCAAAAGCATTATGTGGGAATTCGAAATAGAGTGGAAGCCATCAGAAAAAGGAAATCCTCAGAGTTCAATGTTGATGAAGAAGGAATTTTGAGGTTTCAGGAAAAACTATATGTTCCATTAAGTCCAGAGCAGAAGAAGGAAATTTTGGATGATTCATAGAATTTAAATTTATTTATTCACCCAGGAAACACAAATATGTATTAATATCCCGAGATCATTATTGACAGGATAATAAAAAGAAGGATATCACTGAGAATGGATGAATGTACCTGGTGTGTCAGCATGTAAAGGAAGAGAGGCACAGGTCTAAGGGGATGAGGAAACTATTTCCCATTCCATAATGGAAATGGGAGAACATCACCTTATACTTTTTGACCAGAGTACCGAAGACATCCAAAGACAACAATGCAATATGGGTTGTTGTGGATCGTCTTACAAATTCTGTACACTTCATTGAAATTCGGGAGGATTTCACATTAGATTAACTGGCACAGATATATATCAGGGATCTGGTAATGATCCCTCGAGTACGACTATCTATTTTATCTGATCGAGATCCAAGATTCACCTCTACATTTTGGAAGAGTATTAAACATGCTATAGATAATGAGAAAAACTTCAGTACTACTTATCATCCTCAAACTGATGGCCAATACGAGCAGACTATACAAACACTTGAGGACATGTTTAGAGATTATTCTAGAGACTTCAAAGGAGGGTGGGACCTACATCTTCCACTGGTATAATTATTTTACAATAATAGTTTCCACTCTAGAATTTGAATGGGACATTATAAAGCCCTGTATGGGATGATGTGCAGAACTCTGTCATGTTGGGATGAAGTCGATAGCTTATGCTACTTGGACCAGAAATGGTCGAAGAAATGTTATAGAAGGTAAAAACCATTCAAAAACATATCAAGGCATCCGATAGTCGAAAAAAGAGTAATGCAGATAACCATCGATGAGACCATGAGTTTAAATATAGAGACATTGTATTTCCATGCATATCTTTATGGATGAAAGTCATGAGGTTTGGAATGAATGGGAAGTTAAGTCCTAGGTACATCAGCCCCTTCGAGATTCTTGATCGTGTTGGGGATGTAGCCTATCTACTAGAACTTCCACCTAACATGGCCAAAGTACATGATGTATTTCATGTATCCCTCTTAATTATGTGCATACCAGACCCTTCACAAGTACTCTTTTCAGAGGTTGTATAGCTAGAGGATGATCTTTATTACGTTGAGAAAACAGTGAAGAACATAGATTATAGAAAAAAATTTCTAGGAAATTATACAATTCCCCTTGTCAAAGTGTTGTGGAGAAACCAAATGTTTGATGAAGTGACATGTTAATCAGAGGGAGTGATGAAGCAAAGTTACCCACATCTATTTTAGAGTTGGAAAATTAATCTTCGACAGTTAAATTTTTTAAGGGGGGATGATTGTAATGACCCAAACATTCATTAAGGAAAATTCATCTTGATCTAATTAAATGTCCTATTATGGTTATATAAAATGTAAAAATCTTTGGTGTAATGTTTCTATATTTCAAAATACCGTTATGAATTATGACCATTGCTAATATTGTTGTTGAATAGTGATCACAAGATTAGTATAAATATAGGTCATTAACCAATCCAATTTACTCAGACAAGGGAAGCAATGGCCTCGTCCATTAGAAATTCCCCATATAATGCCCATATTTCGTAGATTGAAAAAAGGTAGCGACATTGGGCTTCTCTATTGACCAAGCTGAAGCTGAGCTTGAAAACGTTAAGCTTGAGGGGAACCGACTACGGGTGAAGTGGAAGATAATAAAGATAACCACTAGAGCAATGCTATCCGAGCCACCCCAAGCGCATAACACCGTCACACAACATACCCTACTATCTTATGTGGGATTTATAAGGGGTTATGTAACAAGTCCCTATCACTATTACAATTTACATTATGTTTTTATAAAGAATGAGCATTTATTTTATAATTTTTACATTGTAAATATTTTTTTATAACACAAATTGTATTTTTAGTTAATATTCAAATAATAAATCTATTTAGATGAATTAATGGATTTATTCTTTAAATAATTTTATATAAAATATTATTATTAAATTACAATTTATTAAATACAAATGATCATATAATTTTATGAATGCAATTGTAATTTTTTAAGGTTTGAAAACTATTATGGTCAAAACACAAGAATTTTTGGTAAATGTCATTTTTTATATTAAAAGTAAAAATTCACATATTAATAAATTTATTTATATAAAATGAATATTATTTTTGGAATCATGATGTCGAAATTATATGATGGTGAATTTTTCATAATATTCTGAGATAGTAGAATTTTTTGGTAAAAATTTAATACCGTTTAAATATATAATGTATCTTATGACATCATATTGACCGAATAGTGATGTAATAAAATACTATAAACATTATTTTAAGAAAATATATGTTTTATCATTAAAATAATGTGATTTTAGATTTGTTTGATTTTTTTACAATTCTTTTTTGGACCTTCCAAATATTATAAATCATTTTTTCTTTTAAAATTGTTTTCCATGAGAGTGTGACTCACATCCACATAAGAAACCCTATTATTTTAAGATGTCTGGCCATTGGAATTATAAAATATTTTTTTACACTCCCCTTTTCAAAAACCATGGATAAAAATCATGGTATGGTTTGTGGTATTGATTACATTAATGTGAGGTGTCCCAAACCTAAATAATATTGAATTTCCTCTCCGTTCCTATATAAACTCAACCATTATCCCACTTCCTCTTCACTCAATTCCTTTAGAGATTGACCAACCCCTTACCTCCTCTCTCTAGAATCCTCCCATGGTTCCCCAAGCTCCCATGAAGCCTCTCTCAAGCCTTTCCCATGCCTTTTAGGTCACACTTCCATGTAAGGTATTTATTCTTTTCTCATTTTGTCGATTTTCATTAAGTTTTTATGCCCTTTTTTTAAATTACAAATGTTGGGGAATGATTTCTCACCTCCCCCATACATCCGTATTTATTTTTGGATAATGTGAGACCCCTTTATCTCTCATTAATGCCTCCCATGTACAGTTGTTACCATGCCAAAATTCTGTAAGGTATTTCTCTCTCCCCTTTTACATCTAAGTAATTATTTTGTATTATGCATCTAAATTCCATTGTGTTTGTTGGGATATGTATCTATATGAACCACATACTGTAAATATTATGTACATATGAAGATAAATCATTTTCTCTCTCAAAATCCATTTTCATGAATCCATATGTCAAGTTGTTTTGCTACAAGAATTACACTGACTTTTTCCAAGCCAAGATCATTGTGTAGTTAATACCATACACTTATCTGAACCAAGGGAATTCGCCTTTATGAAGATATACTTATTGAATGATGCATTTATATATTTATACCACATTCCTTAATCGTGGAATAACATATTATGTTGAATGATTCCATGTTATATGATCCATGAGGCACACTTATTCATGAATTGAAACGTTTAAGAAAGGGTGCACCCAGATAGAACTCCAATGTATTGGGTATAGTTTAGTATTGTGATACGTCATGATCAATGGGTGTTGACTTGTGCTAATTCAAGTGAAACAAGGTTTTACTCGTGATTTATGTGCAATGAGGGTTAACACAAGCTCCATTTCCAATGAACCTTGTCTCATTCTAATTCAATGTTTAGTGTTATTTCCACATTTCCATGTTATGATTATCATGAATTATCATGTATTTATGCTCATTTTTTTCTTCTTCTAAATTGATATGAATATTATCTAACATATATTTTCTTCCTCATGTTATTCCATGTTTATTACCTTATTAGAGTTTATAGCCCACCCTTTTCATATGTATGTACTCAAGTTATCCCAAACAATGATAAGTATGAGGGAATATAGTGGTCATGTAAAGGAAGTTGTCAATAAATATGTTGTGTGATTTATTTTTGAAGATGTTATGTAATAATCCAAATCCCCAAAGACTCTAGAACTCTCGATCATCCATATTTTATCAAGTGAAGTGTTTATGTAATAAATAATTTTTATGTGTAATAAAGAGAAGGTTTTTTATAAATGGGTAGTAGGTACACCCCATAAGAAAGTGTTGGTGCACAATAATATGAAATTCACAATGATGTGAAAATAGAGACAAAGCTCGTCTCCATGTTATAATCAGTTGATTCAAATAACCACAAGATAATAACTACAAAATTAATTATAGAATAACATGAATATAAAAGATTCATTATAATATATATCAACTGGAATTACAACTATACCACATATAATTAATAAGTGGTGAAAAACGGATATCACATAGAATTGAAAGTTAGATGTGAAAACCCCTTAGAAACATTTCGTTATGGTAAATAGTTTTTTTGCGAGGGATTGATGAGATCTAAAGGGGTATCCCATTACTTATATATCATAAGGGCAGTATGGGATATGTTCGATAACATACCCCATCATTAGGTGTTAAAAAAAGATCACAACATATGGGAAATTCTTTAACCAAAGAGAGAGGGAGGATCCCTTAGCATAAAACTTTTGGTGTTCTCCACATTTTATTAAAGTCATGAATAAACCATTCAGGTTTATTAACAAATAACTCCATAAAAACATTTATATTTAATAGGTTTTGTATAATCATTTTATGTTTATTTATAACCGGTTTGATTGGTTATAAGATTCAATTTCATTGTTTGAGAACGTTTTTTAACTTGGTTTTAATGACTGGTTCACTTATATTCATGTTTGTATAAACATGTAAGATGAAAGTGGTTGTATAAAATTTATTTTCTATTATATTAGTTAACATCTAGTAGACTAAATGATTTTGAATTTAATTTGGTTACTTGGATTGAATATGAATTATTATATAAAACCATAGTGATAATCGTTTTTGTTAATCAGTAGGTTTGATTACAAAAAACATGTTTTTCATTATAACATAATTCCACATGTACAAAAGGATTACATAACAAAAAATAGGATACATTAACTATATAATAATCATGTTCAACCATAATAAAAATAGTTCCATGACTAGAATTAATGATAATAATAGAAATTGATAAACTGATGTCCAAGAATGTGCTAAATTTGACATCTCAAACGGTGCTTTAATTTATTTCCAATATGAGGTGGGGACAGGAGAGAAGATATTGAAATATTAAAATATCATATCAAAATTCTATTACATTAATTTTACATGAGATAAAAAACTATTTGGGTGAAGGGAGGTAAGGAAATAAATAAAAAGACCAGAACATAAAAGAATAGATGGAATTGGATAGAGGAATTTACCTTTTGAGACGTCCTCCTTTGAGAACATCTTAAGGGGAGAGGATTTAGTATTTTGAAGTGTCTAGGGGTTTTTGGACTTGGGGTAGGAGCTTGGGGAGTTAGTTATGAAGAATATTGGCATGGAACAAGGATTGAGAGGAGTGAAGAGAAGAGGGAGTGATGGCGGTGGGTTCTATAGTGGGGGAGAGGAGGGGTTTCAAATTTTTTTAATCATTAGTTTATTATTTCATCACAAGAAAAGGAATAGTAAGTATTACAGGACCCAAAATAGTAATAAATTCATGTGGATTCGAACCAATTTGGATTACATCAGTAGATCATCATCAATTACTCAATAAATCTTTTATTGAGTATTTATCTAAAATTATCACATTTTACTATTCATAAAAAAACATGTATTTCAGAAAAATCTCAAAAATCCACCCTAACGAATCTTTGACGGGTAGAATCCTTAAATGAATTACATTTCTCAAAAATAATTTTTTCTATATTATTATTTAAATATTTAATTAAAATCATTATTCAATAGAAAAATATAAACACTTAATTTATTCATCATCATTTTTAAGGTGGCTAAATTTCATTATACATTCATGGGTGTGGATACAATTCATAAGGGCATGTTACTATTCAGAAGAGAAGGTTACTATTGATAAGGGCATGTTACTATTCACCAAATATTATGTTAATTCTTCCAGACTCTAAATATCATCCTAAACAAAACCATGTATATCAAATTTTAAAAAAACAAAACACTAAGGTGGAAAATTTAAGTTCAATGGATAGGCGATGAGTTTCTAATAAATAGTCAAGTATTGTTTCAATAAAACTCGGTGCTTTATGAAATATATTCTATGACTCGAATATATTTAATAGAAACATACCTTAAATTTTTTGGGGAGCTAAATTATTACCCCATTCTGAAATTTCAACCTTGAAATTTTTCATTCATAATGCCCACAAAAAATATGGGGGTGGTTATTCATCATAACATCCACATGGTTCCTTATTGCCTCCTCTATATTCTGATTTTTTTTCAAACATCCTTTAGTAGTAGAGTCGTCCGATTTCTCAACACATGTTCCCTTGTGTCAAGGATCCTGATAGACTTTTCACAGTATGGAAAATCATGTTCCAGTTCTATTTCTTCATATGTTAGTAAATGTGTTGGGTCTGGCATGTATTTCATTGTCAATGATAGGAAAAACACATCATGAACATTGGAGAGACATTGAAAAATTGTTAAATGGTAAGCTATAGCTCTGATTCATTCCATAATTTCCAATGGTTCGATGTACCTGGGGCTCTGTTTCCCATTCTTACTGAACCATAAAACACCCTTCGATGGTGATAATTTCAGAAAGACATGATCTCAAACATGGAATTCCAAATACTTTATCTAGTTTTCACCATAACTCTTATTCCTACTTTAGGTTGTTTTAATATGGTCTTGGATTGGCTTCACCTTTTTCATGTTCTCTTCAATTTATTTTGGGGCTATAAGTTTCCCCTCACCAATAACATCCCAACATGTTGGAGTTCAACATCTCTTCCCATATAATGCTTCATATGGAGCCATTTGAATACTAGAATGGAAACTATTGTTGTAGGTAAATTCCAAAAAAGGAAAGTATTGATCCCACATAGCTTGGAATTCAAGAGAGTATGATCTCAGCTTGTCATCTATATTTGAATGGTCCTTTCAGATAGTCCATCAGTTTGGGGTTCATAAGCAGTACTCATTTGAAACTCAACATTCAAAGCCTTCTTGAGAATTTTCCATATATTTTATGTAAACTGTGGATCTTGATCAGACACAATAAATATAGTTGCACCATTTAGTCTTGCAACTTCATTAATATAAACTCCTTCCTGGAGATCAAGAGATAATTTTTCACTTATAGGAATAAAATATGGTGATTTTGTGAGACTGTCAACAATTACCCATATTGCATCATTTTTTCAAGGTTCCCTCGGTAGTCCGGTTACAAAATAAATTGTTATTTTATCGACCATACACATAGGAATAGATAAAGGTTGATTCACTCCTCTAGGATTTTGTCTCTCTACCTTCAATTGTTGGCAGATCAGACACCTTGACACATATACAACAATTTCTAGCTTCATATAATCCCACAAAAAATATTCCATCAGATCACTATACATCTTTGTGCTACCCGTGTGTATAGAAAAATTTGAACTATGAGAATCATCAAATAGTTCCGTTTTTTGCTCAGGTACCAATGGAACACAGCTTCTTCACAAATTTAGGAACTCCTTCTTCATGCACGATGTCTGCAAATCTCTCAACCTTGACAACATTAATTTTCTTGGGCAGATAATCATCATTAGATTGAGAGCTTTTTACCTTACCTAATAAATATGTTTTATCAATCATTTGAAACTGGGAAGATGTTTCATATTATCTAATAATTCCCATATCAATCATAATTAGATCCATGAATATAGGATCACCTTCAATCCACATTTGGTCCAGGAGTCTATGATATTTCATGCTTATTGCATCTACCACATTATTTTCCTTTCATGGGAGGTAGTGTATTGAAAAATCGTAATATTTTAGTAACTCAATATAACTCCTTTGCATCAAGTTGAGTTCTTTTTGTGTAAAAATTCATTTTAAAATATTTTCATCTATATAAATCTCCCATATTTCTCCTTAGGGATAATGTTTCCATATTATGAGAGAAAAAATTTTGGCAGCTAACTCAATATCAAGAGTTGGATATGTTTTCTCATTATTATTCAACTGTTCTAATTTAGAAGCAATAATATTATCGTTTTTCATTAGGATGCAACCCAGTCCAGTCATTGATACATCACTATATATCACAAATCCCTCATTTAAACATGGAAGATTAAATATTGGAGAATTGAAGAGTCTTTTTTCAATTCATCAATGCATTTTATACATTCTATCATCCGTTCCAACTAAACCTCATTACATGTGATCTTGGTTAGTGGGTTAGCTAGTGATGTGAAATTATGAATGAAACACTTATAGTAACCTCCTAAGCCAATAAAACTGTGTACCATTGTTATATTTTTTGGCTTGTTCCATTATTGGATTTTCATTTTTCTTCATAGGATCAACTAATATTCCATCCCTAGAGACAATATGGCCAATAAAAGAAACTAATTGAAGAAAAAATGTGCACATTCTAAACATCCCATATAATTCATTTTTTCTAATTGTATTTAAAACCATCCTCAATTGATTATCATGGTCTTCGTAGATTTTGGATTATACGAGGATATATTCGATGAATAGCACAATAATGTTGTCCTGATATTCCATGAAAACCTTATTCATTAAATACAAGAAAATAGAGGGTTCATTAGTTAGTCTTAAATGCATCATTGAAAACTCATAATACCCATTCCATGTTCAAAATTCTAACTCTGGAATATCTTCCTTCTTCACACGCAGTTAAGGATTTTTAGATCGAAGGTCAATCTTAAAAAATTACTATGTTTCATGAAGTTGATCGAACAAGTCATCAATACGGGGCATACGATACTTATTAATTATAGAAATAGAATTTATTTCCATGTAATCAATTTATAACCTCATGGATCCGTCTTTATTATTAACAAAGAGGACATGGGCACTCCATAGAGAATCACTAGGTCAAATAAATCATTTTTCACTGAAATCCTCTAGTTGTTTCTTTAGCTCCACTAATTCCATAGTGGATATTCAATAAGAAGTCATTGACATAGGTCTTTCACCAGGAAATAAATCAATAAAGTACTAAACTACCCGTTATTGAGGATTTACAGTTGAATCATCTAGAAAAACACCAATGTATTCTTGCACTATATTCACATATTCAATTTAAAGATTTCTTTCCTTGCACATGGTTATTGGTTTATTTAACTCTTCAAGTATTTTATTCAATAGGGCTACTAGGTGTGGACCTATTTAATAATTAGGTGGCAAGGATTCTGGTATACAGATTTGGAATTCTACACCATTTTAAAAAATTGTAAATTTCTTTTTCATGAAATAAATCATTGCATCATAGCATGGAAGCCTATTCATAGAATGAATTATATCAAATTCAATCATTGGTATGACGATAATGATAACCAATAAAGCACGTTTATGTTTTACAATAAGGACTAGTTGACAAGACATTCTTGCAATGATGCACCCACTAATAGTTTTTACTGATAACTCCTTTATTAAATAAAATTGGACATGTGTTATTTTCATGGTAAACTGGGAACAAATAAATCAATTTGGTGAACCTGAATCAAATGATGTTTAGGCTATGTTTTATGAAACAATTTAGGTATCTTCCACCACATCATTAGGAACATCAACATCCGCAGTTTTAATTACATAATCTCTCCATTTCTCTCTTAGCCTTTTTTTGAGGCATGTTTCCGTGGAACATAGGACACTCATTTTCATAGTGTCCCATCTCTATACACTGTAACAATTAACACACTCAAACTGATTCTACCCCTTGAATTCATTAGATAGATGACCCTTTTCTCCACACATATAGTAGAATCTCATTCATTTCAATCATTTCCCGAGATGATTCCTTCAACAGTTAGTGTATAATGAAAATTTCTTCATTCAGTTGTTCTTCTTTGGCACTTCACCATTCCCTCGGATATCAGAGTACCACTTATTATCTTGGATTACCTTGAATAAATTTTATCTTGAAAATATCTTTTATATTCTGATGGATCTTGATACAATTTCATCATATGATGAAAATGTTTGAGAAGCCAATGCCATTCGAATACATGGCTTAAGACCTTGAAAGAAATGATCAATCTAGATTGTTGAGTCACCTACATAATCTACAACATACCTGAATAGCCTTCTGAAGGTAACCTCATACTATGTAACACTATCTTTTTCGCATTGATTTACACTAATGAATTCCGTATTCATTTCGGTTCATTGGTTATGAGGGAAATATTTTTCGAAGAATATTTCCTTAAAATTCATCCATTCCTTATCTTCTATTTTATCTTACTTCGTGGTATTCTGAATCAAGGACCACCATATATCAGAATTTCTCTTGAGACAATATACATCTAGTAATACCTTTTTATATTCATTTCATATAAATTCCATGAATATCTTTGCAAGGGACTAGATCAATTTCTCAGCAACCACTGGATTATTAGTCTCGCTAAACGATGACAACTTCTACCACATGAACTGATCCAACATAGTTGGGGAATGGTTATTCATCACAACCTGAGTATGTTTTCCCAAAATGTTAATTATTTGATCTTCTCCAACATTGACTGTGTGGACTTGCTCAGTGGAGAGATCCATACATTTCCCAAGAGTATTGATTCCCCTTCTTCTATTGGACGCCATTTCTAAATAATGGCACACACTAGATTTGGGTACGAATAATAATTTATAATCTTCACTTAACAAAATACTTCACATGAAATGATATCTTATTCAGGGCTAATCCCATAATCCCAAAAATGGTTTCTTTGTGGAATAGTTTACTTTTCAATCCTTAATAATGAATTTTAATGAAAATATGAATTATCCTAAGCATATTCCCCATGAGTGTCATAACCAAAAGTGCAACAAGGTCCATTGATGTGTACCATGATACCTAGGTGATGCTTGAAACTCCTTGTTTTTTCTTTTACTCCTAGGTACGTATGTGCTAGAGAAACCTCTACCTGCTCGTACTTAAACATTGACGTATTGGCTAAAAATATTCACAAAATCTATTCCTTACCAAAATACCGGGACGTTCTTGTATGTTTATCCTCAAATAATACCTTGGTGATTTGTTCCCAAATATATATTTCCTATTATAGATTTTATGTTTCCTACTAAACATCCTATCATATAAATTGTAATACCCCAACCCTCTAGACAAGATTCGTTGCATTAGTTGTTATATTGGCATTATTTGAAGACATGAAAATACCAAAGGATCCATCAGTTTACTAGTCTTGAAAAAACTTAATACATTGATGTGACTCTAATTACATTTGAAAATGTTACAAAATATAATAAAAAAAATAAAAACTTCATCCACATGAACTCAAAAAAATATCCCTCCTTCATCACGTATAGAATGTAAACATTGAATGGGGTGAGTTGAAATGCTCACTAAGGGTAAACAAACTGAGAATGAAACTTCATCCATATATTTTTTCATAGTTAAAAACACATTGATAATAATAAATGATAAAGAATAAATTGAATAATTTTTAATTTTAGGTGATGTATCTATCACATGATACCATAATAATGTAAAATCGGTTCAGTTCTAGGTGTATAAACCTGTCTGATTTTTGGAAACAAACTCGAAGGGTTTCTCAGTATCTAATTTGCGACCAGAGATCAACTGATGCATCAATGGTATCTTTCAGGCACCACACAATGATACATGTACTAATAATTCTTTATACATATATTAAATTCAAAATAAAAACGCCTTTACATTATTTGTATAGAATAGAGAATATGGATTCATGAATATTTCCACAGTCAAAACAACATTCAAAATAAATACCATATGTAAAATGGTATACGGATTTGAAAATAATCATATCCATGATATTCAAATAAGAAATCTAAATGAAAAATACATTCAATTTAAATTTGATATCAAATGGGAATTAGGTACACTATATAAGAAATGGTAGGTGCACAATATTAACCAAGTAACAATGAAATGAAAATAGAGACAAACCCTGTTACCATGTGGTAACGAATTGAGTCATGTGACAAAAAGTTAATAACTACCAAATTAATCACAAGAATACCATGAATATAAATATAATCATGATATTGTATATCAATTTACATTAAACCTATAATATATATAAAAAATGAGAGGAAAATAATGGAAATGACACAGAATTGAATGTGAGATGAGAAAACCCCTTAAAAAAATTCCAGCGTTGTAACGAGTGTTCTTGCGAGGGCTTAATTAGAGGTAAATCGGTATTCCAATTAATATATAACATAAGGGAAGTATGTAGTAGGTCCTGAAACATACCTGATCATTAGGAATTAAAAATAAAAGAGCACAACAGAGGGGAGAATCTTGAACAAAAGTGAGAGAGAGGATCCCTTTCCTTAAATCCTTTAATGTTTTCCACTTGTTATTAATGACCTGAATAAAAAAATAGGTTTTTTAATTAATAATTACCGAACCTATTATATATTTTATTCATTAATTATAATCATTTTATGTTCATTTATAAATTTTTTTTTTGGTTTTGAGGATCAACTTAATTGTTTGAGCTTGTTTGTTTACTTGGGTTTAATGACTGGTTTTCTTATATTCATGTTTGGATAAACATGTAAGATAGATTTGGTTGTCTATAATTGAAGTTATAGTATATTATTTAAATCCAAAATTTTACATGGTTTTATATTTAATTTGGTCACATGGAGTGACGTTTAATTTTTATATAAAACCATACTGACAACCATTTCTTATTAATCGGTGGGTTTGATTACAGAGAACATGTTTTTCTTTATAACTCAATAAAATTTCTACAAAAGGATTACATAACAAAAGGTATGATTTATTACATATAAAATAATCAGGTTCAACCATAACATAAATGGTTTCATGACCAGAATAAAATATTATAATTGAAATTCATAAATTTTTTTCCTTGAATGTGCTAAATTGGCACATCTCAAACGGGGCATTCATTTCATTAAAATAAAAGGTCAGGAAATGAGAGAAGATAATGAAATATCTCAGTAGCATAAAAAAATTGTAGAACATTTATTTTACTATAGTTTCCATACTCATTGGGTGAATGTAGGTGAGGAATGAAATAAAAAAACAGGAACATAAAATAAAAGAAGGTATGGGAAAGGGGAATTTACCTTTTGAGACTTCATCCTTTCAGAATAACTTCACAGGAGAGGATTTGGTATTTTAATGAGGATAGGAGATTTTGAACATTGTGGAGGATCTTGAAGAGAGATTTGGGCTGAATATTTCAAAGTAACATGGATTTAGAGATGTGAATAGAAGAGGGAGGGACATGTGGGTTTTTAGTGGAGGAGAGGAGGGTTTTCATAATTTTTTAATCATTAGTTTATTATTTCTTCACAAGATAAGGAATAGTAAGTATTATATTACCAGGAATAGTAATAAATTAGTGTGAATTTAAACCAATTTGTATTACATCTGTAGATTATCATCAATGACTCAGTAATTCTTTTATTTTGAATTTATTGTAAATTATCGCATTTTTCTATTCTTAAAAAATTCACGTATTTCAAAAAAATCTCAAAATTTCACCCTAACAATTTCATGATATGTAAAATCCAAAAATGAATTCCATTTTTCAAAAATAATATTTAATATGATTATTTTAATATTTAATTAAAATACTTATTTAATTGAAAAATATAAACACATAAATTTTTCATTATCATTTTTACGGTTCCTAAATTTATTTATACATTCATTGGTGTATATACCATTAATAAGTTTCATATTACTATAATTATGGGTATGTTACTATTCATAAGGGTATGTTACTATTCACCGAAAAATAAGTTAACTCTATCAGACTATAAATATCATCCTAAACACAATAGTGTATGTCATATTAAAAAAATTCAAAATACACAAGTGGAAATTTTATTTTCAATTGATAGGTTAGGACTATCTTATAAATAACCAAGTGTTTTTTCAATGAAACTCAATGCATTATGAAATATAGGCTATGAATCAAATGTATTTATGTGAAGCATACATTAAATATTCGGGGTGCTACATGTAGCGGGTTGATGTTTTGGATTCCTCAGTTATTATACTAGATGAGGATTTTCATACCCCTACTTTTGGAAAGCCTTATGCTACTGCTGTCTAGTATATGGATTCTAATACTATTGTTGACCATAACTAGTTCGAAATTGTGGACGGGGTTGATAATTGTTCTGTTGCTGCCCCTAGCCCATGTTCATGTTATCATTCCAAGTCTGGTTCTGTTATTGACGGTATATGTTTGTCCCTCAATTCATATAAACACATCTTACCTCATTTGTGGAAGGACTGAAACAAATCCATAGCCACTAACCCAAGGCATGATTGTCACCAAATAAATTGCATTCATGGTCATGTACTACAAGAACATGGGATTAAGTTTTCAGAATCAATGGATCAATTTTATTGGACCCATCATCAAGTTTGGATGTAAGGATTATAGTGGAATCAATTTTATGCATTCCCGTCTTTTGATTACCCTAAATTGAGTTCCAATGGAATCTATTTTCTTACATATCTTTTATAAGGTTGGATAGTTTTCTAGGGACTTTCCCATCACCTTTCCACTTATGACAAAATCCACTACTTATTTGGTGTTTGTTGTAAGAAGTCTGTAGAATGTTCAGACCTGAATTCCCAATGGATGTCCATGATGAGGGTATTTTCTCATCATTTCGTAAAAATGATCCCAACATTAATGCAATGATTCCAAATCATGATGATGAAAAATTTGTATTTTTTTACACAACATCACCATTTTGGAAGGTGGGAAATATTTTGAAAACAATTCTTAGGCCAATGCCTCCCATGTGAGGATAGAACATTGAGGCCTTACTTTAATCTATTCTTTCTCATTATACCTTAATGATATGTGGAATATGAAAAGGTAAATGACATCCTTAAACAACTCATGATATTGGATGTGTCAAAAATATCTAAAAAATTGTAGATATGATTGTTGGTGTATTCAGTTGGTAATCATATATAATGAACTGTAATTTGGATGAGCTTCATGATGGCATACCCAACCTAAATGAGTTTGTCTTACACCGGTTGATTTAAAATAATTGTAGCTACTCCTCAGATAGATGGATGATCGTAATCTATAAGGGTAAGGCATGGAGGGTAATTGTTTTTGAGGAGGTGGGGGCATAAATTGCTGCTCAAGAACAAAATAAGGCCCCAACCCTTATGGCATATATGGAAACATCTCTGGTGGAATATACTATTGTATTTGGTGCATACCATGACCCAAAAAAGTTTAATGGTTTGTCTTTGTTTGTTTTGTTGAAAAATATCCATGATCCTTGCTTGTGTATGTTGGTTTGTCTCATTTGTATAAGTTGGTTGTTGATTCTAGATGTCATTAAGCATGAAAAATTGTCCAATGCCTTGGAAAGCAGGTAGTTCTCCCACTTCTATATTTCAAATGGGGTTGTTTTGGATATGGTCTCCCATAAGTTCCTAATGACACATAATGATGGTTCCTTCAATCTCTAGATCAAGTGGAAGGACTTCTGATGACTCTACGCACATAGAATGAGTGATTCGGCTACTGATGCACATTTAATCCTACATAACACTAAACACACACCAATCATAAAAGCGTAAGAATATAAGAAACAAAAAATATATTAATAACATAATTTTTAGATTTTTTTATATTTATATTCACTATAATTAATAAAAAAATGAATTTAAAATACATCATTTAATGGTTTCCCCCAAAAAAAACACAAAAATTTTGGTGTTGTTTCAGCAAAAATGTTACATTGGGTGTCCCAAATTTATAGACAGAAACTTATTATTAGTATAGTGTAATTATGGGTTCAATCTATAGGTAGAGAGGGAAACTACATTTTTTTCTCATGTTTTTATTTTTTTAGGTGAATATTAACTGTATTAAGAGTTGATATTTGATGTTTAAAAGATAATGTTACTAATTTATCTATTTCTATATGAATTTCATTAATTATAAATAAAGACATAAAATTTATTATAATGTAAAATGGGAAAAATACATTTGGGGAAATGGATTTTTATGGTCATTAATAAATCAATTTTCCTATCATGTTTGGTTGTTTACAATACCATGCACTCTGGGATTTGAATATAACAGAACCTTCTTGGACTGGTGGGTTTTGTTTAAATAAATAAAAGATAATTTATTGGTATGTAATTTGATTCCTATTAATTTTATTAATTGTAGGCAATTTGAAGATGATAAGTATAAAAAATTAACATGAGTGTTCTTTGATTCAATACCTCTAAATATCCCTAGATGATCTATTCTTATTCTAATATGGGGTTCCCAGTGATATTTAAAAATAGATTTTGAGGGATAGTGAGATAATCATAAATAATGTGAATATAATAAGCCAATTTATTATTAATTAACCCTAACCATCCAAAAACCTAACACCTAGTGTATTTAGCTACACATTTAGTAGATAATAAATAATAGACTCTTAATACCAGAATTAGATATCACATCAGCATCGATTTGATGGTCATCAGGAAGGAAGAGAGACATCACCTTCTCTATTCTATTCCCTCTTTCTCTTTTTTCTATCTTCTCTTTCAATATTCTTCTCCAGTGTTGTGTCTCTAGTTCTCCCCTACTTATGTCTTCCTGAATTTTGAAGGCCTGCTTTCTTGTTTATTGTATTCAAAACTAAAATGTGTGTACCATAATGTACATGAGTGTAGTCTGGTCAACATGACTTGGAAATTCTTCCACCTCTGGAAGGTAATCTTCCTTGATGACCATGAATTTATATTTTTTGGTGTTGGTTGTTGGGGGTACATGACGAGTAGAGCAACCCCACATGGTGTGTAGTATCAAATTCAGCCACCAACCACTTCTATAAGGGAAGAGATGACATGTAAAGTGATGTACATGGAGTGTGAATATTGGCTGACAACATGGGAAAGTACTTGGTCTGGTTGATCCTTGTGTCAGGGTAGTGGTACATGATGTGTGTAAGAAGTACACACCTTGAATATATGATTTTTTATTAAAACCTTCCCTGATTTGTGTCCTTAGATATAAAATACCTGAAAATCACCATGATTAATGAATTCAATCATTTTATCTCCAAAAAACAAATATATCTGGTAAAAAAATTTATGGATACTCAATAAAATGTATGAATATGTATACATAATCTAGGAACATTGGTCAGTGTAAACCTTTCAAAGGGGAATCAAACTATGAAATTGCAGCCCTTGGAATTCCACATGGTTAGAAAATAGTTTTTTCAACATTGTGGGCCCCCAAAAGTAACATTCTTACCTCTTTCTATGTTGTATAGTGGCTTCTTTTTGGCTTATGCATGGTTTGTTATGTTGTATAGCTAAACCTTGGGCCCCATTAAATGTTGAACATTTAGAAAATTCCCCTAATTGTTTTTTATACCCTCACCAATTTCCCTTTAATTTATTCCCCTATAAATCCTAGGGACGAACCACAATCGACTAGGGCATCCCAAGGGTGGTTCTCCTTCGATTTATGGTTGTTTGGATTATAATTTAATATGGTTCAATGCTCTGAGTGTGTATAATATGAATTTCTATTATCCTATATTGATTATGGATTCTATAATTTTTCATCTTCTTTAAACTGAATAAAAAATTATTTATCTAATAGATCATAGATTGGGGATTCAAGAGGTGTTTAAATAAAAATATAATGAAAATTTTAAGGGTGAATTCATTGTCAACATTGATGTAGATTGTCTTCAAGTTATATCTTGTTGTCTTTATGTTGATTTATGCTTTGATGGATGTTTTTTTTCTTCCTCCTTAATGTAATTTAAATTTATTTAGTGATATTTGGTTAAAATGGTTGTTAAAATATGGATTTTAACCCCACACGATCCCCAAAATCAATATGTGATATTATATATCACATGAAAATTATGTTGGTATGTTTTATTTGACTAAAATATATTATTAATAGTTTTTCTTAGACATTGTGTCACAACCCCCTCCCCACAAAGTGTACCCCTCCTGGGCTGGCAATGTAAAAAAGGGAGATAATGACCCCCGAGTCCCGCCTCCAGTAGGCCCCGGGTTGGCGACTAGCACCGAGGGTATAATACACACACAAATGGGAGGCATTACCCTCTAAGAGAACACATGCATAAGAGAGAGATAGAATAGAATCCAACCAACTCCAACTCATAACTGAAATGTAAAAGAAACCCAAGTACATATATGAAATGTCATGCAAAAGTACTACAACTGAAAGGGGAAACTAAAAGTACCCAAAAGAAAGTAAAACGACAGCGACCACAAGCCCGAACAGCTCCTCCTCCAACCGCAAGCTAGTAGTAACCAGCTTGATCTCCAACCTGCTCCAAGTGACCTGAAAAACAGTTTATATATACATAGGGTGAGTATAACAGTATACTCAGTAGGATCCTCCCCAAGACTCTCGTGCAAAAGTAAAGAAAGCATGCTAAAGCCCAGTGAACAACAAGTGAAACTAACTTGTCACCTAAACAGGTATACTATGTTCCCAACCTCACCATGGATACTCTCACCAAGTAACACATACAAGAATATAGCATATAGTAAAGAATGTCAAGGGTACCCCGCTACTACTTCCCCACTGGTTTGCCGCTTTGCCCCAACGACATACGTCCTGTGCATCTCTATCCAAAGGCTTGCCCGTATCAACATGGGTCAAGCTCCACAATCTGCACCACGTGCACCACATAGGCTTGCCCGCAGACACCTGGGCTAAGCTCCACACAATCCTCACAACCAAAAGTAACCAGGTAGTTTCCGGGAGCCACCACAGCTCGCATAACGTGTATCATACGTCGGGTATTATACCTCAAGCCATTACAGCCCATACACCGAGTAAGGATCCTCAAGCCATCACAGCCTATACACGTTACACCTATAGTAGTCCATAGGATACTATATCCAGAATATATGTGTGTGAAATAACCACAAGCCATTACAGCCTTCTACACACATATATGGGTAAAACTAACCACTGTGCCTACCAGCACTAAGATCTACCAAGAGAAGAGAGAGGGGCCAAAGGGGGTAGTCAGCCATTCAACCTCCCATCAGAATGTTGGGGAAAACACCCCCCCAGGGCTCAGAATCCCCGGGGTGTCAGTTGCCCTTACCGACAGGGTGGAGTAGCGTATAGAAACACAAAAAGTACAGAATATATAAGTAACTCACATCCACACTATGGGCATTACCTATTCTTAGATACAACTGCAGCTAACGTCTCTCAGACTCCAGGCTGCTACTTCTAAGACTAGGTATCCTATAGGCACACAACCAATTGAAGAGCTTTATTAGATTACTCCATTCTCATTTATCAGTTCCACTGTACATTAGTTAATTCTTTAAGCATTAATTAAGATTGAACAATTCCCCATTTAACTGAAATGGCGTCACTTTCAAAAACAACTGCTCCTTTTTAAGATTCACATCACCTTTAAATCCCAGCATCTCCATCCCCGTGGATTTTCACCATTTAATAAAACATTCATTACAGAAATACTTTTCCACATTCCCAGGCATTCTAGAAAAACATCCTATGCTTCTAAACACAAAGGAGGCTCAACACGGTGAGTAGATATACTACCCGTCGGGTCTTTGCCGCCTATAGAAAGAGAATATACCCATTCTCCCTCGAGAGGCTAAACACGGAGAGCACGTGGCATACCCCGCGCGTCTTCGCCTCCTTTGGAAGAATGGTAGCAAGACCAGATGCCTTGAGAAGTGGGGAAAATCAAGGCAGATTAACATTCAAGAACACCACAGGCAACCAGCAACCACATCCATCCCATTGCAACACCCCTGGTGTCCTCCCTGACACCCATGTGCATAAACCGATGCATCTCGCCACACTAGGCGTCATCCGCTGCCACAACTATAAGGCCTCCATGCCTCCACATATCACAACAACCATCCAGGCTCACATCACAGCACAAGCAGCAGGAAAACAAACATCACAAAATGGGCTCTCGGCCCTTTAACAAACAAGAGGGTAACTCAGAACCCTTTTTGAAATTACCACATAATCTGTTCTCTAAACAATATTGAATTAACAGATTTGTTATTCGTAGGTTCCAATCATGGATACCTAATCAGTAAGCTATCACAATTAAATAACCATGCTTACTTCCCTAATTTGATTATCCTCAAATTAGAACAACTACAACAACGACAACAACCAGATTAATTTACTTGCCTCTTTAACGTTCGCCAATTAATCAACAGTTAATTCCAGCTTTACGTTCATTATCAATTTCTATCATAAACGATCAACAAATCAAAGAAACATAGATATCACTATATCTAGGAAAACATGAGGCAAACCGTTATCACGGTATAAAGCAACAACACGCGATCAACCAATTCTTTTAATCCAGTTCAAGTATTTAATTAGGTCAATTTCATTGTGATCCAAAGGAATAAATCATGCTAATTCTACGATTGCACATATATAATTAGAGAAGCCAGGAATCCCCTGCCTCGAAGAGTTCTTGATGTCCTTTATCCACACAGCAGGTCACGATCCTCCCCTCGCGACAACTTATGTGGAAGAATGATCGACACAGCTTGGTTGCATCCAACAGAGCGGAACTGATCCGAGTAACGTTTGATTGTGAAACTCCTATGGGAAGGATTGCAAGGTTCTAGCGTCTCGTAGATGAGAACCAGGAGGAAGAACAACGAAGAATGATATCTCGTTCCCTTTAAAAAAAATTAGAGAGGCGACAGTTTAAGATCCGATTTATTCTCCATTAAAAACGGATCGCATTAACCCACGCGGTTTGACCAAGTAAAAACATCCCAGCCTTAGGAATAATTAATATAGGATTTATGGCCTTTGAATCGGCCTTAAAAGTCCTTAAAATAAGGTTTTAAAAGTATTTTACGTCAAAGAAAACGTCAAATTTGCGAAGCTGGAAACACTGTTCACATACTCAAAATTTGGCAAAGTATGGAATCGGTAGCTCTTAAGAAACTGGAATCACTGTTCATTCGTGAAATTTGATAAAGTATGGGATCGGTAGCTCTTAAGAAACTGGAATCACTGTTCATTCGTGAAATTTGGCAAAGTATGGGATCTGTAGCTCTTAAGAAACTGGAATCACTGTTCATTCGTGAAATTTGGCAAATTATGGGATTGGTAGCTCTTATGAAACTGGAATCACTGTTCATTCGTGAAATTTGGCAAAGTATGGGATCGGAAGCTCTTATGAAACTGGAATCACTGTTCATTCGTGAAATTTGGCAAAGTATGGAATCAGTAGCTCTTATGAAGTCTGGAAACACTGTTCATAGAACTAAAAAAATTGGCAAAGGAAAGAAAAGCTCACCGATATAACCTTACCGATAGAAACACAAGTCTACTGATAGATCCTCACTGATAGAAGTCCACCGATAGGACCTCACCGATAGAAACACTGTTCACTGAACCTCACCGATAGAAACACTATTCACAGAACTAGAAATTTGGCAAAGTGTTAGCCGAGCTACTCCTGGACTGCGGCTACAAGTATACCATCAGTATGCCATGGCTACCGGTAAATCCAGCTACCGGTAGGATGTGGCTACTGGTAGACCGAGCTACTGGTAATCAGCAGCTACCGGTAGACCGAGCTACCGGTAGGCAGCAGCTACCGGTAGACCGAGCTACCGGTAATCAGCAGTTACCGGTAGACCGAGCTACCGGTAATCAGAAGCTACCGGTAGACCGAGCTACCGGTAATCAGCAGCTACCGGTAGACCGAGCTACCGGTAATCAGCAGCTACCGGTAGACCGAGCTACCGGTAGGCAGCAGCTGAGGGATAACTCACCTTGACCTCCCGGAACACCTCCAACACCACATTTTCACAAAGTAATGGACCAGGGAGGTCCGGGCCATTACATTAGATACCTCTCAAAACATTCTCGTCCTCGAGAATTAAAAACCAACACAGAAGAGAAGAGTGGTCCGAACAACCACCCCATAAGATACCTCTCAGGGGAAAACCAACACGAGTTGTTCGAAAGCTGGAACAAAACTATGACATCCGGGAACAAACAATCCATACCCAAACAATTCATTCACAACATCACATCAAAGGTACATAAACAAAACATGAAAGGTCCAACCACAGAGAAAACATCATTACATGAAAGGAGTTAAACATTAAACAACTCTGGGTACTGAGCACGTATCTGTGACTCACGCTCCCAGGTACTCTCCTCCATGCCACCGTGTCGCCACAAGACACGAACTAAAGGAATAGAACGCCCACGCAACACCTTCTCCTTGTGGTCTTGGATCTCCACAGGTCGCTCCTCGAAGGTTGCATCATCATCAATATCGATCTCTCCCCAATCGATAACATGAGATTCATCATGAAGATAATGACGGAGCTGCGATACATGAAAAACATCATGTATCCGACTCATCCGAGGGGGAAGTGCTACTCGATATGCCACAACTCCAACACGAGCTAACACCTCGAAAGGCCCAACAAAACGGGGAGAAAGCTTACTTCCGCGACCAAACCTTCGCTGCCCACGACGGGGAGTCACCTTCAGAGACACATGATCCCCAACATTAAACTCTAAGGGTCTCCTTCTTTGATCCGCATAAGATTTCTGACGATCTTGTGCTGTCTTCATCCTCTCACGAATCACTTGAACCATCTCCGTCGTATTCTGCACTAGTTCTGGTCCGAGAATTGCTGACTCTCCGACCCCAGTCCAGCACAACGGAGAACGGCATGGCCGGCCATACAAGGCTTCAAACGGCGCCATGCCGATGGTAGAGTGAAAACTATTATTGTAAGCGAACTCTACCAAAGGTAAGTGCTTCACCCATGAACCTCCAAAATCAAGAACACAAGAGCGCAACATGTCTTCAAGAGTTTGGATGGTTCGCTCTGTCTGACCATCCGTTTGAGGATGAAAAGCAGTGCTAAGGCATAGTTGAGAGCCAAAAGCATGCTGGAGACCTCTCCACACCCTCGAGGTAAAACGAGGGTCTCGATCAGAAATGATCGTCTTAGGAACTCCGTGAAGCCTCACCACCTCCTCCAGATACTGCCTCGACAAAACCTCCACTGAGCTCGACTCCTTGATTGCTATGAAGTGGGCCGATTTAGTTAAACGATCCACTACCACCCATATAGCATAATGTCCTCCCGGAGCTCGAGGTAAACATGTAACAAAGTCCATTGAGATGTCCTCCCACTTCCACTGAGGAATCTCTAAGTGCTGGAGAAGACCACCAGGAACACGGTGTTCGGCCTTCACCTTCTGGCAGAATAAACATCGAGACACACATTCTGCAACTGAACGCTTCAGCCCAGGCCACCAAAACTGACTCCTCAAGGATCGATACATCTTCGTCACACCAGGATGTACAGCTAAGGGCGAGCTATGGAACTCTCGGAGAACCGTCTCGCGCATCGCCAAGGGAACAAAAAGCCTGTCATGATACAACACTCGGTGTTGTTCATCCTCTGACCAACCATCAGGGGCCTCCCCACAAACAACTCTGTCCCTCAAAACTTCCACCTCTAGATCACCCAACTGAGACTCTTCCACCTTTTGCATCAGGGATGACTGCACTGTCATCTGGAAAAGACAACCTCTTCCTCCAACTTCTCCCATATCAAGATGCAAAGCTGCTATCTCTTCCATCCCTCTCCAGGAATCACCAGATTCACGCACAACATCATTACGTGACTTTCGGCTCAGTGCATCAGCAACAACATTTCCCTTCCCAGGTGTATACGATATTTCGAAGTCGTATTCCTGCAAGAACTCCATCCACCGACGCTGCCGCAAGTTCAAATCCCGCTGAGAGAAAACATACCTCAAACTCTTATGATCGGTGAAAACCACAAAGCGCTCTCCAATGAGGTAATGTCTCCACAACTTCAGCGCAAACACCACGGCTGCCAACTCAAGATCATGGGTGGCATAGTTGCGTTCATGGGGACGCAACTGCCGAGACCCATAAGAAACAACTGACCTCTGCTGCATGAGAACACAGCCTAGCCCCAGATGTGAAGCATCACAGAAAACATCAAACTGGACTCCCTCCGTTGGAAGACAAAGGACTGGAGCACTTACCAACTTCTCCTTTAGATACTCGAAAGCTGTCTGACACTGATCAGTCCATATGAACGCTTGATCCTTCCTGGTCAAAGCTGTCAGAGGAGTCGCAACTCGGGAGAAATTAGCCACAAACCTCCTATAATAGCCTGCGAGACCAAGGAAACTTCGCACCTCTGACACGGTCTTGGGGGCTGGCCAAGACACCACTGCTTCTATCTTCGAAGGATCCACAGCTACTCCCTGTTGGGACACAACATGTCCCAAGAAACGAACTTCTCGAGCCCAGAACTCACACTTGGACAACTTCCCAAACAACCGATGTTGGCGAAGAACTCCCAAAACAGCTCGTAGATGTTCTGCATGCTCTTCTTCAGATGTGGAGTACTCAAGGATGTCGTCAATGAAAACCACAACAAACTTGTCCAAGAATTCACGGAACACAGCATTCATCAACCCCATGAAAACAGCTGGAGCATTTGTCACGCTGAATGGCATTACAACAAACTCATAATGCCCATGACGACAGCGGAAAGCAGTCTTCGGGATATCCTCATCCTTTACACGCATCTGATGATATCCTGAACGCAAGTCGATCTTTGAAAACCAACTTGCACCCTTCAGTTGATCGAATAGGTCATCAATCCGTGGGAGAGGATAACGGTTCTTTATTGTCACTTTGTTTAAGCGACGATAATCGACGCACAACCGCAAACTGCCATCAGCCTTTTTCACGAACAAGACTGGTGCACCCCACGGTGACACACTTGGCCGAACAAAACCACACTGCAACAGACCGTCGAGCTGAATACGTAGCTCTCGTAACTCAGAAGGGGCCATCCTATATGGAGACATAGAGATGGGAGACGCTCCTGGCTGTAGCTCGATCCCAAACTCGATCTTCCGTCGAGGGGGTAAGGATACAACCTCTTCCGGAAAGACATCAGGGTACTCTTCTACGACCCTAGGAAACGCCAACTGTTGAACCTCTGAAGAACTCAGCATCATCCCAGCCATCATGGATGATAAGGATGAAACTCATCTATGACTCATCTGAGGATCTCTCTCACCAACAAACACTACTTCCTCTCCATCTTCATCAATGAAAACGACCTTCTTCCTGTAGCAATCCACAATAGCCTGCACCGAATACAACCAATCCATGCCGAGGATGACATCATATGGTTGTATTCGTAAACATAGGAAATCTCCCCAAGAGCGGTGTTGCCCCAACACTAGCTCACAGTCTTTACATACTTCAAGCAAGCTAGCTCGACCTCCAACTGGCGTAGTCAACGCCAAGGGCACTGGAAGCCTCTCTACCTCAAGTCCCAAAGTGTGGACAAGGGTAGGGGATATAAAGGAGTGTGTCGCTCCTGAATCAAACAAGGCATACACCAAGGTAGAAAACAAGCAAAGGGTACCTCGGACGACGTCTGGCTCGCCTGGAGCTGGCAACGCTAGAGCATGAAGCTGACCACGACCACCTCCACGGCCTCTCTGACCCTGATGACGACCACCACCACGGCCGCGCTCTGCTCTCTGAGGACGGGGAGCGTCATGGGGCTGTCCTCTGCCTTCTCCATCTACCCTCTGGTGATCTAAAGCTGGTGCAACCTGCTGCTGCTGCCTCGGCTGGAACTGCCTCAACGGAGGAACCGGGAGTGGAGCGCCTGGTGCACGATGACTGCTCTGAAAAGTTGGGCACTCCCGCTGCTGATGACCACGTCCACCACAAGAAAAACAAGCGCCTGATCCCTTGGCATAGGTCTGAGAGTTGCTACCTCTGGAGAAATGAGATGGGAAGGGCTGGGACCTACCCCCAGGTGAACGGAAACTCTTCTGTCCTGAAAACCGGGAACCCCGGACCAGAGCTCTGCTTCTTGAGGAATCATGACGATTCCCCTCTCGTGACGATTCGGTCCTAGCCAAAGTCCTCTCAACAACCTCTGCCCTCGCCAGCACCTCAAGATATGTCTTCAGCATAAATGGGGTGACCTGACGCTGGATCTCTGGACGCAAAGCCTCCTCGAAATGCCTCGCCCTGGCCTCATCATCTGGTAACAGGTCTGAAGCATATCGTAGAAGGTTCCTGAAACGGATTCCAAACTCCCGAACACTGGAGCTCCCCTGTCGAAGGGTAAGAAGCTCCTGGCGACTGGATGCCTTCACAGTCGAAGAAAGAAACTCGACTCTAAACCTGTCTCGAAACTCCTCCCATGAGATCGCTGACTCCTCACGATCCCCGAGGAACAAGAACCACCACTGTCTCGCTGCTCCACGCAACATCGTCACAACCAAGGACACCCAGTGTTCCTTCCGAGCACGAATCGAACTGAAGCCTATCTCGACCTCCTCCAACCAGTCTTCTGTGACTTCATCTGAAACGGAGCCCTCGTACTTCTGTAGACTCTGGCGCTGAAACTCTCGGAGTGTCTTCCTCCAAGTGTCATCGTCGTCAACCTCTACCCGGCGGCGATCTGCTGGAACAGCTTGCTGGGCACCTTCGGCGCAAACCTGACGGGGACGCCGACCTGGAGCCATACCTGTAAAATAACAATCGTTAGAGCTCCTAAGCCTGGAATATGGAAGACTCAACATTAATTAATTAATTATTTTGTTTTATTAATTTTAGGTTACCTATCCCAAGGTCTACCCATTCAAACACAGGCGCATGGAATAATGATGCATGATCCTTTCCTAGGTCTCTACCCTGCAACCAGTATCACTTTGTTTAGTAGCCATCGTAAACTTAAAGGTCCGTGCAACAGATCATAGGGGTCCCTGAACGCCTATGTCTCTGCCGGTCTCCAGTGTTTACCCCACTTGCTAAACATGAATGACACCGTTGCCCTACCATCCCATGCATCCTCACCTGTGCCTAACTCCAACTCCATCCTATCCCTCGACCAGACCTCTGATACCACTCTGTCACGACCCCCTCCCCACAAAGTGTACCCCTCCTGGGCCGGCAATGTAAAAAGGGAGATAATGACCCCCGAGTCCCGCCTCCAGTAGGCCCCGGGTTGGCGACTAGCACCGAGGGTATAATACACACCCAAATGGGAGGCATTACCCTCTAAGAGAACACATGCAGAAGAGAGAGATAGAATAGAATCCAACCAACTCCAACTCATAACTGAAATGTAAAAGAAACCCAAGTACATATATGAAATGTCATGAAAAAGTACTACAACTGAAAGGGGAAACTAAAAGTACCCAAAAGAAAGTAAAACGACAGCGACCACAAGCCCGAACAGCTCCTCCTCCAACCGCAAGCTAGTAGTTACCAGCTTGATCTCCAACCTGCTCCAAGTGACCTGAAAAACAGTTTATATATACATAGGGTGAGTATAACAGTATACTCAGTAGGATCCTCCCCAAGACTCTCGTGCAAAAGTAAAGAAAGCATGCTAAAGCCCAGTGAACAACAAGTGAAACTAACTCGTCACCTAAACAGGTATACTATGTTCCCAAACTCACCATGGATACTCTCACCAAGTAACACATACAAGAATATAGCATATAGTAAAGAATTTCAAGGGTACCCCGCTACTACTTCCCCACTGGTTTGCCGCTTTGCCCCAACGACATACGCCCTGTGCATCTCTCTCCAAAGGCTTGCCCGTATCAACATGGGTCAAGCTCCACAACCTGCACCACGTGCACCACATAGGCTTGCCCGCAGACACCTGGGCTAAGCTCCACACAATCCTCACAACCAAAAGTAACCAGGTAGTTTCCGGGAGCCACCACAGCTCGCATAACGTGTATCATACGTCGGGTATTATACCTCAAGCCATTACAGCCCATACACTGAGTAAGGATCCTCAAGCCATCACAGCATATACACGTTACACCTATAGTAGTCCATAGGATACTATATCCAGAATATATGTGTGTGAAATAACCACAAGCCATTACAGCCTTCTACACACATATATGGGTAAAACTAACCACTGTGCCTACCAGCACTAAGATCTACCAAGAGAAGAGAGCGGGGCCAAAGGGGGTAGTCAGCCATTCAACCTCCCATCAGAATGTTGGGGAAAACACCCCCCCCCCCCCAGGGCTCAGAATCCCCGGGGTGTCAGTTGCCCTTACCGACAGGGTGGAGTAGCGTATAGAAACACAAAAAGTACAGAATATATAAGTAACTCACATCCACACTATGGGCATTACCTATTCTTAGATACAACTGCAGCTAACGTCTCTCAGACTCCAGGCTGCTACTTCTAAGACTAGGTATCCTATAGGCACACAACCAATTGAAGAGCTTTATTAGATTACTCCATTCTCATTTATCAGTTCCACTGTACATTAGTTAATTCTTTAAGCATTAATTAAGATTGAACAATTCCCCATTTAACTGAAATGGCGTCACTTTCAAAAACAACTGCTCCTTTTTAAGATTCACATCACCTTTAAATCCCAGCATCTCCATCCCCGTGGATTTTCACCATTTAATAAAACATTCATTACAGAAATACTTTTCCACATTCCCAGGCATTCTAGAAAAACATCCTATGCTTCTAAACACAAAGGAGGCTCAACACGGTGAGTAGATATACTACCCGTCGGGTCTTTGCCGCCTATAGAAAGAGCATATACCCATTCTCCCTCGAGAGGCTAAACACGGAAAGCACGTGGCATACCCCGTGCGTCTTCACCTCCTTTGGAAGAATGGTAGCAAGACCAGCTGCCTTGAGCAGTGGGGAAAAGCAAGGCAGATTAACATTCAAGAACACCACAGGCAACCAGCAACCACATCCATCCCATTCCAACACCCCTGGTGTCCTCCCTGACACCCATATGCATAAACCGATGCATCTCACCACACTAGGCGTCATCCGCTGCCACAACTATAAGGCCTACATGCCTCCACATATCACAACAACCATCCAGGATCACATCACAGCACAAGCAGCAGGAAAACAAACATCACAAAATGGGCTCTCGGCCCTTTAACAAACAAGAGGGTAACTCAGAACCCTTTTTGAAATTACCACATTATCTGTTCTCTAAACCATATTGAATTAACAGATTTGTTATTCGTAGGTTCCAATCATGGATACCTAATCAGTAAGCTATCACAATTAAATAACCATGCTTACTTCCCTAATTTGATTATCCTCAAATTAGAACAACTACAACAACGACAACAACCAGATTAATTTACATGCCTCTTTAACCTTCGCCAATTAATCAACAGTTAATTCCAGCTTTACGTTCATTATCAATTTCTATCATGAACGATCAACAAATCAAAGAAACATAGATATCACTATATCTAGGAAAACATGAGGCAAACCGTTATCACGGTATAAAGCAACAACACGCGATCAACCAATTCTTTTAATCCAGTTCAAGTATTTAATTAGGTCAATTTCATTGTGATCCAAAGGAATAAATCATGCTAATTCTACGATTGCACATATATAATTAGAGAAGCCATGAATCCCCTACCTCGAAGAGTTCTTGACGTCCTTTATCCACATAGCAGGTCACGATCCTCCCCTCGTGACAACTTATGTGGAAGAATGATCGACACAGCTTGGTTGCATCCAACAGAGCGGAACTGATCCGAGTAACGTTTGATTGTGAAACTCCTATGGGAAGGATTGCAAGGTTCTAGAGTCTCGTAGATGAGAACCAGGAGGAAGAACAACGAAGAATGATATCTCGTTCCCTTTAAAAAAAAATTAGAGAGGCGATAGTTTAAGATCCGATTTATTCTCCATTAAAAACAGATCGCATTAACCCACGCGGTTTGACCAAGTAAAAACATCCCAGCCTTAGGAATAATTAATATAGGATTTATGGCCTTTGAATCGGCCTTAAAAGTCCTTAAAATAAGGTTTTAAAAGTATTTTACGTCAAAGAAAACGTCAAATTTGCGAAGATGGAAACACTGTTCACATACTCAAAATTTGGCAAAGTATGGAATCGGTAGCTCTTAAGAAACTGGAATCACTGTTCATTCGTGAAATTTGACAAAGTATGGGATCGGTAGCTCTTAAGAAACTGGAATCACTGTTCATTCGTGAAATTTGGCAAAGTATGGGATCGGTAGCTCTTAAGAAACTGGAATCACTGTTCATTCGTGAAATTTGGCAAAGTATGGGATAGGTAGCTCTTATGAAACTGGAATCACTGTTCATTCGTGAAATTTGGCAAAGTATGGGATCGGTAGCTCTTATGAAACTGGAATCACTGTTCATTCGTGAAATTTGGCAAAGTATGGAATCGGTAGCTCTTATGAAGTCTGGAAACACTGTTCATAGAACTAAAAAAATTGGCAAAGGAAAGAAAAGCTCACCGATAGAACCTTACCGATAGAAACACATGTCTACTGACAGATCCTCACTGATAGAAGTCCACCGATAGGACCTCACCGATAGAAACACTGTTCACTGAACCTCACCGATAGAAACACTATTCACAGAACTAGAAATTTGGCAAAGTGTTAGCCGAGCTACTCCTGGACTGCGGCTACAAGTATACCATCAGTATGCCGTGGCTACCGGTAAACCCAGCTACCGGTAGGATGTGGCTACTGGTAGACCGAGCTACTGGTAATCAGCAGCTACCGGTAGACCGAGCTACCGGTAGGCAGCAGCTACCGGTAGACCGAGCTACCGGTAATCAGCAGTTACCGGTAGACCGAGCTACCGGTAATCAGGAGCTACCGGTAGACCGAGCTACCGGTAATCAGCAGCTACCGGTAGACCGAGCTACCGGTAATCAGCAGCTACCGGTAGACCGAGCTACCAGTAATCAGCAGCTACCGGTAGACCGAGCTACCGGTAGGCAGCAGCTGGGGGATAACTCACCTTGACCTCCCGGAACACCTCCAACACCACATTTTCACAAAGTAATGGACCAGGGAGGTCCGGGCCATTACACATTGATAATGGAATAAGGGATTATTTGGATAATATGAAATGGGTTAGAGGTAATAATTTTATTATTCTAAGAGGCTTATAAATTGTACTTGAAATTCATAAGTGTGTTAAATCTTGTTAAATGATAAAAATTTTAGGTTGTCTAATGCATAATAAATGGTAGAAATGTTGAGTGGATAAATTATAAGCACCTTTCCTTATAACATTACATTTTTGTGAATTTAGTCATGAAAAAACAACCATTAAAATTTCGAATCTTTTTTATTTCATAGATTTATATAATTGGGACAAAATATATTCATAACATTTCACATCAATACCGAGTAGATACCATAAAAAAAGGTTCATTTTTTCCAAAATATAACAATTTAAAAAAATGATTTTATTCAACATATCATCATACTTTTAACATGGATTACTTGTTTTTTTAAATATTTATATCCTTTGAAAATAATTTAAAAACATTGAATGAACAAAAAAAGCTCAGCAATAGATATAAAAATATGGAAAGAACATTGTTGTCCACAAAAACTTCTAACCAAAGAACTATTTTTCAGAAGACAAACATGTCACCCATATATAGATAATTTGAGACAGATTAGTGTTCCAAAAGATTCCCCCAATGCATTGGAACATAAATAGAACCATCAAGGTATCATGGGGCATTACATACATAATATTGAACCCACAAGGCTACCTTATAATTTGTAACCCTCAAGACTACCATTCAATTTGTGTAACCTATATAGTTACACATAGAGTAACCCTATGGTCGACCTCCTACTTACACAAAACCAATGAATTTAAAAGAAAATATATGTCCCATCCATCATCATAAACAATTCCTATGAGCCATAACGTAATAAAACATCATGAATACTCGCATAGAAATATTCATTTTTAATTTCATAAATCAGAATTTTAAAAGAAGTTTTTAAATGAAATGTCCCATATAAATATCATATAATTAAAGAGAGACATTATAGAGTTGAGGGAAAATGTGTATTAACTATAAATAAAAATAATTCAACATTATATAAACAAAATTAACCAACAAATTTTTTTAGTACAACCTAATGAATCAAGTCGAATGTTAACCCAATAAATGGAAATAATTTTATATTTTCTCGTAACTCAGGGATTTTACATGAAACTCATGTAAACCTTCTATGAAATTGTATAAAGAGTGTTATTTATAACTTAAAGAAACATATTCATCTTTTCTTATACTTTATATGAATATCTCATTACATCATTTCACCCTTATGTTGTTAGTTTTTTGTTCGTTGCATTATTTTTTTAGGCATTATTTAGATAAATTTCAATGATCTGTTTGTGATGAATATTCTGGTCGATTGGATGTGAAATTCCAAAATTCAAAAAGAGTGGTATTTAATATTTCCATAACCATTAATTATAATATTTATCATTTTTAATTATTACATGATTATGGCACATGATTTAAAACATTATTAGTATTTGTCTAGGTCATTTGGTTGATTATTTGATCATAATGAACTCATTTTATATTATAAATTAATAACATGTGCAAAACATTATTCCAAAACCTTATATAAGATATAATACATATGTAATAATTTGGATCCAAAATAAAATTTCTTTTATTTAAATTATTGAATAAATTAAATGAAATTTAAGTCATATCATCCACAATGTTGGTAAATTGAGACATCACAGAGGGTGTTTTAATTTCTTGAATAAGTGGGAGAGGAGAAGAATTATAATGGTGAGTCTTACATAACCATGACGAAGTCCAGAATATGTAAGATACTATATCTTTCATCCCTCTTGGATAAGTTAAGGACATGGAATAAGAATAATAGAGTAGAAAAAAATAAAATAATAAAAACAAAAGTGGATGTTTACTTATAGATCTATACTCCTTGAGACCCTTCTTAAGGCCTTAGGTTTTGGCCTTTTGGTGAGACAAAACTGCACATAGACATGGGTAAGAGAATTTGGAGGAGTATTGAATAGAACTTTTGAATCGATCAAGTATTGATAGTTGTGGGAGGAAGGGGGAATTGTGGGGGTATTTATAGTGGAGGGGAAGAGGTATTTTACATTATTCTAATCATTATAAAAGTATTTTCACTCAAGACTATGAATAGTCATAATTAATGTTACCTAAAATAGTAATAATTTAATGTGAGTTTGAAAAATGTGGTATTACATCACATATGATGTCATAAAAAGTGTATTTAATTGATAATTTGAATATATGATATTTTACCATATTTTACTACACATAATAAATTCAAGAATTTCAGAAAAATCCCAAAAATGAACTCTAACCATATTTCGATGTGTAAAATTCAAAAAATGATCTCCATTTTTTTGAAAATAATTTTCTATATAATATTAATATTTTTCTTAAATAAATTTATACATAATTTAGAAATAGAAATTTTATTTCTATTAGAGCTTTTATATCTGATCGAAAAATTAACGAAGATGTCATTATCCTAATTCCATAAGAGTATAAAATATTAATAAAATACACTATTCATTAGTGTCATATTACTATACCTAATGGTATGTTACTATTCACTAAAAATAATGATGGTTTCATCAGACCCCAAATAACACACTGAACACTATGTTATATGATCGTTATTCGAAATTCAAAATATAGAAGTTGAAAAATAATGTTTAAAATAATAGTCACAAATATATACTTAAAAAGGTTTCATCCAATTTAATTTAATTTTAAAACCATTTGGTGTAATGTTTTCCCCACCTTCCAGAAATTGTTTCCTCACATATTTTCATATTAAACATGGGTGATTATATTTCCCTCACAACATTTTAAAACTCCCATGATTTTTAATCAACATTTTGGTTTCTTCATAATACCAATACCTGGTGTATTTCGTTATTCCACAATACCTTTTCCCTACAATCAATAATATGAACTGGTTTCTCTAAATAAGGATGGTTCTCTTCCAACTGAACTTCTTCGGTGCTCAGGACATGAGATAAATCTGGCCCAAACATTCTGAATATCAAAACATGAAAAATTTTGCACCTGATACACACTCATAGGGAAAGATACATAGTAGGCGACTGGTCCAAAATTATTTCAGATTTCATAAGGTCCAATATACCATGGAAATAGCATTCCGTTCATTCAAAAATTAATAACACTTCCCGTGATGAGATTCTATGAAAAATATGATTACCAACCACAAAAAAATCATTCCTCTTGGGGTCTACATAACTCTTCTACCTTCTCTGAGCTATCATTATGTGTTTCTAGATCATATTAACATTCTAAGACACTTCCTATAATAATTTCATCCCCATAAACATTCATTCTTTGACTTCATCACGAAACTCTTGTGTCCGACACTTCTTTTTATACAATGACTCAAAAGTGCCATATTTGTACTGGAATAAAATCTATTATTATAAGTGAACTAAACTAAATAATGATGATACAAAATTTCCTGGATGTCCGTTGAACAATCTCAAAGAAAATCCCCCAATGTCGGAATCGTTTGATCTGACTTCCCATAATAATAAAGATGAAAAGAGGTACTAAAATTTAATTCAATTTCCAATGAATTTTGTAGCCCCTTATAAAAGATAGATGTGAAAATGGTATCCTGATCATATACAATTGAAAGAGGAACTTCATACAACCAGAAAATATCACTGTGTTGTAGTTGAGAAAGATGAATTAGAGACATTATATCTCGAATAGAAAAAATATTATTAGATTTTTCATCCAATCAAAAATAACTCATATCACTTTATTACCTAGAGAAGTATTTGGTAATACAACCACAATGTACATGGATATACTCTACCATTTCATCTCTAGAACCAGAAAAGGATGATGTATCCCCTTCGGTAACTGATGCCCTACTTTTAAAAGTGGACATTTCAAACATTTCCTAGTAAAATTAGCAATATCACTATTCATTTCATCACACAAATAATAATTCTTTAGGTATATATACATCTTAGTACTACCATGATGAACTGAAAATGGAGATCTATGTGCACCACATGAAAAATATTTCATCAACTATGACACACAATTCGCACCAATCCTTTTTCCCTAATCATAATACTCAATCATTTTTAGTGATAAATTCATGAAAATTAACTATTTACACCAATTATGTATTTTTGTTGAAACACATTGTCTTCCTTATGTACATGATAATTTTTTTGATAACGATGACTTTATAGAAACATGAAACAAATAAGATGTAGTTCCTTAACCAATAACATCTGACACAAAATTCATCAAATAATTAATCAAGGGATAATGTTTTAAATGTAACATGATTAATGATTCATGATGTTTTCAACTCAAGGTATCTACCACATTGTTTTCATTTACGGGATGGTAATTGATCATACAATCATAATCCATTATTAGTTAAATCCATATTCTCTACCTCATGATTAACTCATTATGAGTGGATATATACTAGAGATATTTATGGTAAGTATATATTTGACATTTTGATTCGTATATGTGATGCCTCTAAATTTTTAAAGAAAAAACTACAGCATCCAATTACAAATCATGTGTGGGATTATTTAATGAATAGGGTTTTAGTTTCCTTGAAGCATAATAAATTACCTAATAATTATGAATTATATCACAACGAATTCCCTTCAATGAAGCATCACTATAGTTGACAAACTCACCATTTCGTAATGCAAGGAAAAAACTAGAGAATTCACCAATATTTTCATCATTTCAAAAAAACAAACATTACATTCTCCTATCCAAATAAATTTAACCCCTTTTCACGTTAACGTAGTTAGTGGGAAAGATAATTGTGAAATGTTTTTATAAAATTTTTGGTAATAACTTTCTTATCAAATAAAAAATCAAATCTCTTTAACATTTTTTTTTCATTCATTAATCACCATTTTTTTGACATGATCAACTGTAATTCCTTTTTAAAATCGTCCAAATAATGGAATTTTTTTACAACAAAAAATCACACTTGGAGAATTTTCCATATAGTTTCCTTTCAATTAACTGTTTAAAAAATAACCCTTATATGATTTTCATGCTTCTCATTACTCTTATTAAATAACATGATGCCATCAATAATCACATCCAAAAACAAATCCAATTACTCATTAAATATTGTATTCAAAAGATTCATGAATACATAAGGTGAATTATTTACTCTAAATTTCTTATCAACAACTTTATAATTCCCATATGCAGTATGAAAAGCTATTTTTTGGTTGTCATCCTCCTTCACCTTCAGCTGATGGTATCTTGATCTCAACTAAATTTTGGAAAAATACTAAGATCTTTGGAGCTGATCATACAAGTCATAAATATGAGTCAAAGGAAACTTGTTTTTTGTCATGATGTTATTAAATGTATTATAATCATGAAATATCTCATAGAACCATATTTATTTTTAAAAAAAAAACGGGATCACTCAACGGTGATGTGATGTGACGAATGAAGCCTTTATCAAGAAAATCATTCTACTAATTTTTAAATAAAATATGTTCTATTTGATCCATTCTATATGGGTGTTTTGAAATTGGATTAGCATCCAGATCAATGTCAATTGTGAATTCGACATCTCGATCGTGTACGACACTGAGAAACTCATCATGAAAAACATCAAGGTATTCATTTACCACTGGAACATCATTAATCCAAACAATTCCCTTATTTTCAACAATATGAGCAATATAACATTCATTTCCATTCTTCATAAATTTCATGTATTCTGGTTAAGTTATTAATTGAATGCATTCATTCTTCTATAAAGACTAAAATTATTTCTAAAAAAGAACTTCTTTTTCTATACAATCAATCTCACTACGACAAACAGAAAGTTTATCCATTCCCAGAATAACATAAAACTCTACTATGGAAAATACTTGTTTTGTATGTAAATTATTTCGACAGACAAAAAATTAATGAATATTATAATTCCTCTTTTCCAAAATATTTTCCCCCGGGTGTTTTAATAATAAATTATGGTCTCATTAGTTGATTTGATATTACAATTTATGATAAAATTTATCATAAATAAAGGAATGTGCTGACCTCATATTGAACAAAACATTTGAAAAATTCGAGTAAACAAACAAAGTATATGATACAACTTCCTTAGGTGGCCTGACATATGTTGATGTAGTTGCAAAGGATTTCACTACACTATTATTCTAATATTCTAGCTTCTTTGCAAGATTTGGATCCTTCTTTGGGAATGCATTTTTATAATGACCAATCTCAACACATTTAAAACTCATAATATTATTCTTATCAGTATTAGTGTTAATATAAATTTCATTATAGTATCAGGCCATATGAACAAACATTCCACATTGGAAACACTCCCCTATTTTAGTATTGAATTCTCTCAGTTTCTTTTTTCGACACTTTTTATAAATGGGAAACTAGATTTTCTTTTCACTAGGTTTTGTTGGTTGATTTTACCAATCACTCTCCATATGAAACTCTTCTTATCCTTTTATTAAAATTTCACTATATGATCAAAAACACAATCTATACCCTCTCAGCTCATCAGACAATTTTCTCATAGTTTTTGAAATCATGGGAGGCCAATGCCCTTTGATAACTCGGATTAAATCATGAGTAAAAGAAGTTGATTTTTTTTCTGAAGATCCAGAATGTGATTTGGAGTATACCTCAATTGTCGAGTGATGTTCTCTTCATACACAACCACTAATTATTTCTCCTTCAATCTCATCTCACAAAATTTCATCACCATCCTATGTCACACCACTTTAGGATAATATTTTTCAAGGAAAATACTTTTAAATTCATACAAATATATGAAATCAATATCCTCTCTATCCCTAATATTCATTACCATTTTCTAACATTGATTGTATTACCCTTAAAAATTATAAATGGAAAGTATTTCCTTTTGATTTTTTGAATATCCCATATCATCAAATTTCGTTTCAAGGGCTTTAATATGTCTTTTGGTCATTACTCGGTTAGAGGATCTGCATAAAGAAGGCGGTTGTTGTCTCATAAAATGTACTACTATTATCATATTGTTTTTCTACCTTTAGTTATTCTCTTGCATGATTTACACCACCATTTATTTCCTATGTTATCTAAGCCAATATTATCAAAAAATATTTGGTTCAAATCCCTACCTTTCTAGGCTGTAGATTCAGAAGGATGTTGTTCTATCAGTGCATGTCCTATAGAGCTTCAATGTTTCTTCTAATGACAACCATTCTAAACAAACAAATCTTAGTCGAAGAAACATGGTTATCATAAAACTCAATAACATTTCAAATTAATCATAGCATCAAAAATCATTAATAGTATTTTATTAACTTCATCCTAACCCCTAATGTTATCTAATCCTTCATCGGATACCAACAATAAGGACCCGACATCATAACATTGCATTATCTTGAATTTCATCAAGAAAACACATCCTTTCACATTGAAGATATTTTCATGTTTAGAGGATTAATGGTTTGGGAAGAATATGATCATATCATATCACATTAATATATAGTGGTTACAATAGAAATAGTGTTCATTTCATATAAAATATAGAACGTTTCAAATAAACATTATTTCCTCAACATTTCTTCAAACATTTAACATGGATTATTTATTTTTCATAACCATTCTAATAAAAAATGAGAATCATTTAAAAAATTGGATGAGAAGTAAATCTTAGTAATTATATAAAACAATGGAAACAACACATTACACCACGAAAACTAGTAGCCAATGAAATCATCTTTAGAAAGCATAATTTTCACCCATATATACATACTATGAGAGACATGAGATTTCCCAAAGATTCACAAAAAACATTAGAACATAAATAGAATAGTGAAGTTATCTTGGGGAATTACTATCCTATTCTTGTAACCCTCACAACTACCATATAATTTGTGACTCTCACAGCTACCTTACAAGTTGTGTAACCACTGTAGTAACACATGGAGTCACCATACCGTAGCCCCCTAACAAACACATACCCAATGAATTTGATTGAAATATTACTCACAACATTTATCATAATCAATTCCCAATAACACGAAAAAATTTATAAAACATTAATAATTGAATATGAACATTTTTTTAATTTCTTTTAACAAAATTTTAAATGTGGTTTTTAAATGAAAAACCCAATATAAATATCATATAATTGAAGAGATACTTAATATTGTAGATGTAAAATGAATATAGATTGTAAATAAACATCATAAAAAATATTATAAACAAAATTTATCATACTAAAAATTTAAAAACCACATAAATTATTTAGTAGAATGTGAACACATATAATGGAAATCAGGTTAAGAATTCCCTTACCTCGGGTTTCTTAAATCAAAATCCTTTATAACTTCTGTATAATTTTTAAATGAGTGTTAACAGTATATTAAAAACATATTCATCTTTATAATACCTTATATGATCATTTAATTACATCATTTCACCCTTTAGTAGTTATTATTTTGTGCCTTCCATTGTTTTGGGTGCCTTCTTTACATGAATTTCAAGGATTGGTTCGTGATGGATATTCATGTCAATTCGATGTGAATCTTAAGAATTGGAGTGTAGTGGTATTTACATATTTCTTGAGAAAAATGTAATATTATTTATCAATTTTAATTCTGACATGAAGGTTATTCATGATTTAAAACATTATTGGTATTTGTTTAGGTAGTTTTTGCGATTCTTCGATCATAATAAACTCTTTTTATTTTAAAAAATAATACCATTTGTGAAAAATGATTCTTGAATCGTATAAAAAATATAATACATATGTTATAATATGTTTTAACCATAAATGGTTTAATAACCAATCTACAAGAAACAAAATTAAACTGAAATCACATCATCCAAGATGTCGGTTAATAGACAAATCTCGGGCAGTGTTTTAATTTTTTGAATAAGTGGGAGAGGAGAAAAAGTATAATGGTGAGTCTTCTGTAAACAAATGAATTAAAGAATATTTAAAATATTGTATTATTCATGCCTATTTTATTAGTAGAGGTTAGGAAATAATAAGAATAGAAAATAAAATGAAAATAAAAAAAGAAAACAAAAGAGGATGTTTACCTCTTGATCTCTTATCCAAGCGATCTTTCTTAAGGCCATTGAGTTTATCCTTATGGTGTGACCAGAATCTCTGGGATACGAATAAGAATCTTTGGAGAAGTATTGGGAAGAAAATTTTTATGGCTAATATCTTGATAGGTGTGGGAGAAAGAAGGGAATTATGGGGTATTTATAGTGGAACAGTGGAGGTATTTTACATTATTTTTATCATTATTAATTTATTTTATCCCAAGAATATGAATATTCATAATTAATGTGACAAAACATCGAAATAATAAAATGTGAGTTAAAACAAAATTTTCTTACATCACTTTGGTTTTTATAAATAGTGTATTTAACAGATAATATGAATATACTATATTTTACCGTTTTTCACTATTCATAAAAAATTCATTAATTTTAGAAAAAATCCAAAAATTCACGCTAAGCTTTTTTTGGTGAGTATAATTCAAAAAAGAACTCATTATTTCGAATATAATTTTTTAAATATTGTTAGGTTAATATTTAAATAAAATAATACTTAATTCAGAAATTTTTAATTTTAATTTTATAACTACTTTTATATCACATTTAAAATTAACCAAGATGTTCTTATCCTAACGCCTTTAGAAAGAAAAATATTAATAAAATTTAATATTTATTAAATTCATATTACTATTCATATTACTATTCATAATGATATGTTACGATTTACCAAAAATCAATTTTGTTCTATCAAACTCAAAATAACATACTCAACACGATTTTATAAGACTGTTTTTTGAAATTCACAACATAGATGTGGAAAATTTATGTTTAAAGGTGAGTTATAATTATATAATTAAGACAAATATTTATGAATTTAAATTTATTTTTAAATCCTTGGAGTGTCATATAAATTCTGGTGAATCTATAAATGTGTCAAATACATTGTCATACTGAATTACTGAATTTGTTAAGGGGATAATATATAGGAATTGATGAACATGACAAATTGGGTCATTCTTGGAAATTGATGGAAATTCAAAATGGGGTAAAGCATTGAACATTTTGAGAATAGTAAATTTGTTAACATAAGGAATGTTTGGAATATAAAAATGTATTATACAATGGAAAGGGAAATGGGTTAAATGAGTTAGGGTATCTATGTTGCAAAGGCCTTAATGGGTTAAATAATAAAAATGATTTATTTGTTAAAGTTCATGTGTAATATTTATTTTATGTGTATTAAATGTGTATGGATTGTTATATGATATATATGGTAATCATACCAATCAGCGTGTGAACATGGCATGGTAATTGTGGAATAATGTATTTTAGCATCTATTCCCACATGTCAGGTTATATCAAAGCACTAAACCCACATTATAATGAGTGGGTTAGAGTGGAGGACTAAGGTTTTAATCATATAATCAATGCACATGATGAAACAATATGGACCAAGGATCCATAGTAAGTGTTATTTTAATGTTATGAAATGTTTATCACATGATATATACAAAACTTGATTTATACCCTTATGATTCATAATTGATTGGATTACTCCATTATGATAAAAATAAAAATTCCTCCCCCATGGAACATTTAATGGAAATGAAGTATGTTATTATGATGAAATAATTGTGAAACATGGAACTAATATGTATATGTGTAATGTAAACATTGATACAAAAAGGAACTCATGATTCCTTATTTACTATACTGTTTATGTCATTATTTCATTCACGTTATTTTTTGAAATGATATTTTGTAGACACCATAGGTGGTGTCCTACAAAGTTGTAATCACACCCTACTAGGGTCTTTGTTTGGTACCTAAGTATATTTTATTTTTTCAGGATATGAAATGGGAAAACCCATATTATAGGGGGTTGAGATGGGATTTGGAAGCTAATGGATGAGGATCCAGAAAATTATTTAGGACCCATTATGGGCATTGAGTTGTTAGAATTTATTTTTGTGTCTCATTCACTTTTAGAACTATTAGTATTCAATGGTATGTTTATTATTTATTTTTCATTTGTTCCCATTTTCTGGATATTCTTGATTAGGTATGTTCATTATTTATTGGATATTTTTCTCCTATTAAATTTATACTAGATAAAGATTACTCGGGTAAGGTGGGTATAGTCTCCTCACATAACTAATTAGTCCATCTCTAAAAATCTTCAAACTCTGGAAAAAGAGGAGGTGTTCTTGATGCCTCATTGTTATTAAAGATTCCACAATGTTGGCGTGTGCCAGTTGGGAGACAAGATGTTATTGCTGAGAATGATCCTTCATAATTTGGGTTAGAAGTTCTTGTTTTATAGGTAAATGAGGGAGAGGATCAATTATGTAAGAACATTGTTGTTTTATACAAATTATGGAATGATACCTTGGGGTGGGTAATACTCGGTATATTTGATCTTATAAGGGTGTTTTAGTTGCAACACCAATCAAAGACTTATAGAGTGTGTGTACATGAGAATATAGAGTTTTTGATAGTTTTCATCCAGATAATTTTTGATCACATGGATACTCTAGAATATATGAGGGTTATTTTTCTATCTCAAATGTTGTAGGGAGTGGAAACGTTGTATTAGTATATATTGTTTTAATCCCAGTAGAAATATTTTATTCTATGGAAGGAATTCCAAAAGAAATTTTTGGAACACTTTTATCCATATACAATGATACTGGAGTTGGAAGAAGAGTTCATGAGTTGGATCTGTGGAACGATGTTAGTGATATACTATACTGATTGTTTCATGGATTTGGAGTTCATTGTTCCATAATTTGTAGGATATGAGGACACAATCGATATACATTTCTATGATGGGATTAGATATGATATTAAGTCTCAGGTAAACCTAATCTTTTTAAATAGGTATGTATATGTGGTGTATTAGGCCCTTTTTTCAGAGGGGAGATTAATAGAGGCTTAATGAAGTGGGTGTGTGGCTCTAGCGGTAATTACCAATTGTGTAACTTATAAGGGAATGCCACATCATTTCCAAAATCCTCATTAGGGTGGAAGTCAAAATATTAGTATGAAGAGTGGATTGACTACTCAGGGTGGTGGTAAGGAGTTATGATTTTAGTTTGGATGGATTGGGCAGATTCATGGTTAGTTTCCCGAACAATCAGTTGAGTATCTAAAATGCAGTAACATTAGGAATGTGTAAGGTTTCTATAGGAACTCTTGACAGAAAAAAAAAGTCTATGAAATATGTTGGTTCTGAGTTCAAGTAGGTGATCATACACCCCTCATCAGGTTGGTATATGGAGTTTGACTAAATGTACCGATGAAGGGGGTGTATGTGCTACCCTAGTGAAAGAGTGTCCATACCAATTGGGTAGCTCCTTGCATGGGATTCATACTGAGTCCCATGTAAATAGGGTAGGCCATCTTCCCACAATTCATTAAATACCTAGATGTGGCATGGTTGGTCCATTGACAGTTTGAGGTCCAATCAATTTAGCTTCCACTAATTCTTATGCTTTATTTGTCAAAGGTGCCTTGAAATCATTTAGTTTTTCTCATTTGGGTTTTTTTGTGTCTAGTTTTGGAACATACATATCGGTTTATATTGATTAATACATCTTCAGGGGATAAGGTAGAATATATCATATAGTGTAAGGGGTGTGCACACCTAGTTGGTTGGTACCATTTCTTATGGAACATGTTAATGCTTGAAATGGTATATTTTTTTCTTCTGATTTTGGGTATGGATATAGTTGTTATACCAAGACCATATTGATTTTTACTATTTTAGGGTAACATCGCATTCCTCAAGGAAGACACATATGTCCATAATGGTATTTGGGATATTCGGGTAGCCAATAAACGTCTTATTTGTCTATAGATGGGTGAACTCATAACCAAAAAGGACTGTCTTATGTCCGATGATGATTAAGTAGTGATTATTTTTTTCTTCATAGGGAGAATCAATTCCAAGATGTTTTCCCTATGTATTTCTTATGTATAATACTTGATCAGGATGTTTTGTTCATCATAGATTTACATCAGAGATCAGAATCATTTTCCATCACAATATAGGATGACACCATGTGAACTATAATATATAAAATCTCAGTTGGAGGAGTTTTAAATTAAGGGGTCAATTTTCCCTATTTTGATACCTTGGGGATATTTGGTTTATTTTGCGTGGAAAGATGATTGGTTATTGTAATTGTCTAATTATTACGTGAAGCTTAATTTGATTAATATAAAAAACTAATATCCACTTCCTCAAATAGATGATCTTTTTGATCATATGATTGGTGCTTGAAGGTTTTCAGAAATTTATCTGAGGATGGTATATAATCATCTAAGGTTGAGACCTTCTAATATACATTGATCTTCCTTTATGAATATGTATGGGTTTGTGGTGAAGTCTTTTGGGAATACTAATGTAGCAATAGTGTTTATGGCCCTAATGAAACAAATAATCAATAAATATATATATATGTCTACAGTTGTCTATATTGATGAAAACATGCTGTACTCTAATAATCATGATGATATTTCCAATCATACTGACATTTTCCTATGAACACTGGGACATAATATGCCACACAAAAATCTATCCAATTGTTATTTCTAGGTCGATATGTTTCATTTAATAGGGAACATCATCTCGAAAGAAAGTGTCCTACTAAATCCAATGAATTTTCTTGTAGGTGTTTCTTCAGATAAAACTTAGAATGTTTAAGATGTATAATGTTTTCTATTACTAGATGGTTATTACATAAATTTCATTAAATATTCTATTTTTTATTTGAAAGAACAACGTTTAGGTTTTACCTGGAATGATATAAAGTCTGAGGTGACTAAGGATTGTCATAATGAATTTCATGAAGTGAGGGGGTTGTTGATATCAACACCAATTCTAATATTACCTCTTTCGAGGATGAATTATAACTTTTTTTGATACCCCATGGGTTATTCATGGAAATATGTTGATGTAGGAAGACCATGACGCGGCATATGGGTCACAGTAGTTGGGAAATCATGAAATATATTACCCTACACATGATCTTGAGTAGCTGCACTTGTTTACACTATAAAATATTGATGGCCTTACTTTTTGGAATTTTTTTTTACATTGTATACCATTAATAAAAGTATCATGTACATCTTATTCAAACATGATTAGAATCATTGACATTGAATATTGGTTGAGTAACTCCAATCCTTCCATTTTATGTTTTCTTAGAAAATATGGAAATGGAATAGTGTTGCAGATGCTTTGACTGAGAAAACAAAAAGTAAAGGAGTTCAAGAACTTGGATCATAGTGGAGGATCTGGAGTTTTTTTATGAGGGAAATGAATAATTATAGTGTGTCAACTTCAAGTTGAACTATCAATGATTATGGGATTGTATTTTTTCAAGTTCTTGTCACAGTGACAACTGGTTTTAAAGAACTGTCAATGATTGAGTCTCATGACTCATGGTGGTATGTGTAGTCTAATTTGATTAATATTTGTCATGACCGTCATAATATGTATTGGTGAATGAACATTAAGACTGATTTTGTGGGTTTTGTTTCATAATTCATTTCCTTATAGTAGTTTATGTCTATGAATCAATGACTAAGTGGTTTGTTACATCCATTTACCATTCTAGAATTGGAATGGGATAATGTAACAATGGATATAATTTTTTTTCTTCTACGGATTTTCTTGAAAAATAATTTTACGTAGGTATTTTGGTATCAATTAATTAATGGGTCTCAATTTTTTTTCTGATTCTAGAAAACATCACCATGGATTAGTTGGGTTAGTTGTATATTCCAGAGATAGTTTCGTTTCATGGGGTTCTATGAATCATTGTTTTGGATTGTGATATTATTTTCACAACATACTTCTGGTAGGGATTATATATGGTGTATGAGACTCTTCTGGTTTTTACTATGATTTTTTACCCGTAGATGGATGGGAAACAACAGAATATGATTTAGGTTTCAGTTTTAATTTTGAGGGTTTGGGTCTCTGATTTCGGTGGTTTGTGGGAAAATAACATATGGATTGTTGAGTTTTCTACAACAATAATTACCAATATATGATTTGTATGGAACCATTTAGGAACTCTATGTGTGACTGTTTAGATATTATCTTTTTTTGTTAGAAGATGTAGAGTCCAAGATTTTTGGACCATGTCTTGTGCATGAGACATCATAAATGGTGAATTTGATTTAGAAATTTATGGTAACAGGCTAGAGCATTAATAATTCCTATGAAAATAATAATTATAGACCTCATGGGTTTGTGGTGGGATACCAATTTTTTCATCAAGTGTCATAGCAGTTGGATCACTATCAAATTTAAAAACATCATATGTTTACACCATGTTACATGGGCCCCTTTAAGAACATATAGAGTTTCATACTACTGGTGTAATGATTGGATGTTCCACATTGGTATTGTGGTATGAATTATATTTTATATTGTCTCAAATTCAACAATGTCAACATGACACATTTCATGTGATCAATCTTGAATATGTTAATCTATATGTCAATTCATCATTTGGGGATCATATAGTTCGTATTATAGATCATAGTGACAATGTTACAGGAGCGAATACTGTAGCCTTTTTTATAATATTGTCGCATCACTATAACATTCATTAGGATACATGTGAATGAGAGTTAGATATGGGGTCTAAGTGGTCTAATATCCTAGATTTAGAAGCATAGTGATTCATTGGATGAGCGGCTCATGGATGAGAAATTATATTGTGGTGAGGTTGTAAGATCCTAAATTTTCTTTAGGTTTTACCTTATATAAATATTAATTGGATTGTCCAATTTTTTGCCAGACATATTTTTACCGTGTATGTGAGGTGGTTTTGGGGGGTTCTGGGGCCTTGGAACATGAATTAAAGAGGAATAGGTTTATTCTATGAAAAGTTTCTTAGTTTGTACATGGTGATTGAAAACTGTGAAAGGGGTAACAAAACATTGGAGTTTGAAAAATTGGCATTCCACATAGTTGTGACAATTTTTTTCAAAACATGTGGGCTTACTCAGGTAACCACATGACCTCCATCCCTCTTGGATAATGTATGACACATGGTATTCTCAGGGGTTTGAAAGCCATGTGGCCAAACCATTTTCCACCTTAAAAAGTGGAAATTTACAATTACCCCCCTCTATATTTTATGACCCTCAACCGATATCTCCCTTAATTCTTCCCCTATAAAACCTAAGGATGAACTAAATTGAACCGATCTTCCCAAGGGTGGTTATCCTTCTATTCATGGATTTTTGGTGAACCATTAATTTTGGATCTATGATTCTGGTGACTCTCATCTTCCCCCTAATGTTTTTTCCATCAATAGTGACTATATATTTTCTTATCTTCTTCCAAACTAATAAAACCATATTTTTTGGATAATAGATTGGGGATACAAGGGGTGTTTAAGGCCAGATCAATGGTAATGGCAGAGAGCCTATTAATCATTTGATTCGATGTAGGTGGTCGACATGTTATATACCATAGTATTTAGGTTAATTTATCCATTCCTGGTTTTCTATCTGCATCTCTCTTGGTGTGAATTTATTGTCCTCTGTATGATTTAGTAAAAACGGTAGTTTAAATATATATTTAAACCACTTACACTCCATTTTGGATTCATTAAGGTTGACTAGACCAATTTAGGTCCACCCATGTGGTGTACCATTGTTTTTGGAATAGAAAATTGTAATTTCATCACTAAAATTGATATGTGATATAGTAGAGATGATGATGACCATGTTTGTATGATAAAATGCATTAAAAATGACTTATAAATATTTATTCCTATACCTTTATAATTTCATAAGGGATTTATTGGATAATATTAAATGTGTTAGTTGTAATGATCTGATTACTCATAGTGATTTATAAACTGTACATAAAATTAATATGTGAGATAATGAATTTGAAATGATATATTTGTTATGTTGGTTAATTCCTATGAAATGGTAGACAAGCTAAGTGGGATAATGATTGGGAATCTATAAATGTTTCAAATAGGGTAACATCAGTGAATTGATGAATAGACTTAGGGGATAATGCATATGGACTGTTGAACATCTATAAAGGGTTAGTGTATGGGAATTTTTAAACATTCCATGTGGGTTAATGTAAATAAATTTTCTAACATGTTAAATGAGATAACATATAGAATTTTATTAATATTAAAAATGGGTCGAGGAATGAAGATATTGGTGAGTTGAATGAGTTATGATAGGTAAGCAGTAAATGTATTAATGGTTTTGATAATAAGAATGATATATTTGTGAAATGGAACATGAATTTTTATTTATATCTATAATGCTTATTTAAGGATTGTGATATGGTGTATGTTGTAAAAGGATTAAAAATAGTGTGAAAATATATTTTTAGATGGGGAAGTATTGTACTTGATGATCAACACCCATGGGTTGGGATTGACTAAGGATATAAAACCCATGTCATATTTCATGGTTTAGAGAATTGGACAGAGGGTCTATATCTGTAGGAGATTAATTTGATGAAACTACATGGACGAAGAATCCAAGGTAAATGTGATGTGAATTCTAATAAAATTTATCCCTACAGAGATAAAGAACCTAATTTATACCCTTATGATTTTTAATTTATTGTCTTATGTCATTGAATTAAAAATGAAAATTTATAGCCAATGAAACAAGTAATAAAAATGAAGTACATGATGAAGTTGAACAGAATGAAAATCAAGGAACTAATAATGAAAAAGGGTAATGTAAACATTGTTATCTAGAGGTACTAGAATTTTCTTGTTTTATATTATATATATATATATATATATATATATTTCACTCTCTATCTATTTAGACTTGATATTTTTGCAGACATCATGGGTGGTGGCCTAATATATTTTTCCTCACACCGTTCTCGAGTTGATATTGGGAACCCTATCAGATTTTATTATTGTATTTAAGGGAGAATACCAAATTTTAGGGAGTTTATTTTCCCTTATGAATTGTATGGGTGAGGATCTAGACATAGAGTGAGGACAATTTTTGGGGATTAATCTATTAGTAATTATTTTCGGTTTTCCTTCACTTTTAGAAATGTTATAATGACAAGACATGTTAATTCTTGGCTTCTGGTTTATAACCTATTTTGGGAGATGTTTGATTATGAATTCATTTATTATGGCATATTTTATATGATATTAAAATTTACACATGATATGTATTAATCTGTTAAATAGTGTATAGTCTCCCCATGTTATTCATTAGACCAACGCTACTAGTCAGCCAACCTTGGAATATGGGGAGGCATGCATTAGGTCATGTTGCTAGTATGTTTGGGGAATTAGTTAAGTGGATCATAGTTTAGGGATATTATATGGTTTCTAAATACTATTATATACATAATGTTGTTTCGGGGTTTATTGATACATTTATATTTATAATTTAGTTACATTATTTTTGAATGTTTTGGATTTTATACCACTGGAAGGTTCATAAGGGTAAAAATATATGTAATTTTTTACTTTTAACATTGTATTTTGATTTAGATATTAATTTATTACATAAACATATGAATATTTAAATTCATTGGTCAACATATACAAACAATTTATTATGATGATTACAAAAAATTAATGAGATTACATTTCATCCCATTATAGATATTATGATCCATTAATTCATTAGGAATTGAAATTTGAAAATCTTTTATTGGAGTAAAAGATGAAGTTAAAATTGATAAAGGAACAGAAAAAGATTTATATAGTACATATAAATCTAAAAACACCCATTATACATTGTCAATAGATTTTGAAATAAAATGTTAGCCTATAAAAAATATTTATGATAATATCAATGAGAATTTTCACACCTAAAAGGACTATGTTTTTTTTTTCATTAACCTTTTCTTGACCACGTTCTATATCATTATCTATATGAAATGGATAGTCAGAATTGTCTCCCATTTTCATATTCGAATCTAACACTAATTTTCTCATAATCAAAATTCATGTTTCATTATGACCTTAACTATTTCATTTACCTATTTTTAAGAGGATGTTCTATTGAACAATTTAATGATGTAGGTTTCCCATAAAATAATTCAAAAATTACAACTTTTAATTTTTATAGTAAAAATTATAATTGTGAGGTATCCATTTTATAATTATTAAGCATATTGGGATAGTAATTTATATATTTTCTCTCCTACAAAATCTCATTCATGTTCGTGATATTCTCTATATATCTTTCATTTGGATGTACAATCCTTACACTTCACATAAAATAGATTCAGGGTCCATACCTCTAGAGAAGATTCATTCATATGATGAAATACTACTAGAGATTCTAGAGTATAGTTATAAGGTTCTGCAAAACCAGATTCAAGGTCTGTATAATGTTTATTGGAGAAACCATCAATTTGACGATGCCATGGATGAATTTAATGATGTGATGAGGATGATGTATCATCCTATGTTTTTATCTGAGTGCCGATTTTCATGGTAGTATTTTATTTGAAGGGAGTTAAAATGTCACACCCCAAGATTTTATAGTCTTTCACTTTTTAAATAAATTTAATCTCTTTAATAAATGATTATTTAATGATCACCAAGCATAAAAAAACTAAAAAATTCTATTATTTTAATAAGACAACTATATATGATCCTTTAAATCAATAGGTGTTAAATAGGATAAATACATATAAAAATTTATTAAAATAATGTAAAAGACTTTTTTCATTATAATGAATTAATCGTATAATTATTAGAAAAATCATTTTATTCTTGATATATATGTATTTTTAAAAAATCTATTTTCGTTACTTTATTGGAGAAAATAAATATAAATAATTTTTAATTATTTAGAAAATTTATTGGGTAAAATGAAAATCATTTTCAAATTCATCATTTCAGAATTATCTGAGGATTAATTCATGATAATTTTATGAAATGATAAATATTTCAGTGAATAGAAATATTGATATTGATCTCTATATACTCTTACATTAATTATAATTAAATGGTATTTTATAATAAAAATATATTACAAAGTAACATAATTAATTTTTAGTGACATATCATATTAATAATAAGATTTCCAAAATATTATTTTCTTACTTTTTTATAATTTCTTTTTACAGATTAAAAAAATTATTTTAAAAAAAATAATTTTTCTTTTATTTTTTATTTTTTAATTAGAAATTAAATTTTTAATGTAATATTTTTTGTATTATTAAAAATTTATTATATATTAGGAATAAGGAGATCCAAATTAGGTTATATAGTCATTTCATTTTATGGAATCTAAAATTTTCCTTGATAAAAAAACCATTTATAGTTGTATATGTAAAAAAATTTAGTGACATAATGTTAGATAGAAAATGATAAAAATATCAAATGAAAAAACCATTAAATTAGTGGTTATTGTTTTTCAATTTAATAAATAAAATATAAAACATTAATTATCATTCAAATTATTTTTAATTAATTCCACCATCAAGCAGTTTTCTATAAATATCAAATATTATTTATTTAATTACTTTAAACCACCCATCAAAAAGTATATATATGACCCCCACCACACCCTTTCTCCTCTGTATGAAACAACCTCTCTTAATTCATTTTATTATCCTATATTATCGTAACATACTTCACCATTAACACAATAACATCTATATTATAATTTATAATATATAGTTTTATATTTATAACGGAATATATTATTTCTTCCCCATTTCTTATCTTTTATTATTCATTGAAATGAATCCATTATCCATATTAAGGCTGTTTACTATCTATGTGGATAATCATTTTCAGTTTGACATTAATGAAAATAATTAAATACATAATATAATTATTTTGGTTAATTTATATTTTTATTGGTATATTGTAATTTATATCATTCCTTGGAACTAATATATATACATAATAATAAATAAAACAAAACTACTTCATGATGGTATGACAAAACCCCCTAAAATAAACATAGGCTTTATAATTATTATTTTATCAAATGACTCATTATAATGTTATAAATAAAAACTATATATGGTAAAATTTTAAATTTTGGATGTTTTTAATATAAACTAGTTTCACTTATTGTGTGTTACTTCCCATTTAAAATTAAATCCATATTTATACACCAATGAAAATTCCATGAATCATTGAAAAGAATATAACTGAAATAAGTAATGAAATTTTCTTACTTAATTGATGGTAATTTATTATAAAAGTATGATATATGTTTATATATATATATATATTTATGAATTAGTGTTAATATTGTAATATTTTTATATTATGTTTGATTATACTATACTAAAGGAAAGCATGAGGAAAGAGTTTGACATCTCACTTTTGGTTCTCGGATATATATGCCTTATTCAACACATATTTCATGTGTGGTCTATATATACTTTCTTTTGATATATTATATCATAAACCTCATAGTAATTCTCAAAATTAATTAGTTATTTCATTATAATTTAATTTAAGTGGTGTACGGATTGACTAATTCCAATGTGGGAATGAATTTCATAACTCTATTTCCATTCATTGGGTTAAACATCTAATTTATTGAGTATTCCATGTCAAGAATTTTATGAGATAAATTATGATAATATTATTCATTTTTTTCACATTTATTATGTTTATTTAATTATAACACACACAATAGATTTATTTTATGAAATCTCATTTCAATGATATGATATTTCTAATAGACTTTCTTTTAAAACATTTCTATCTAAAATTTTCTTAAAACACTGTATTTATTCCATGTACATGTTTTTTTCAAAAACTTACAAATCTTTTATTACTGCTATGTTATTATTTTTTAAAATTCATTTTCACTTATGTGTTTAATTTTAAAAAATTGTTTTTAAGAATTTTATTTTCATTTTCTAGAGGATGTTCTTTCTAAATTTTCTAAATGAAATTTAGAAGGGATTTTTTCTTCTTATTGGGCATGAGAAGATTTTTCTATCATCATTACACAATTATAATTTTATTCTTAATATAAGATGTTACAGGGTCATTTTAAAATTTATTATACATTTTCAATTTAAATGATATAAAAAAATAAAAATAGAACCATTTTTTCGAACACGATTTTTTCGATGTGATCCTCCAAAAATAATTACTATCTATGATATCAGGACATGATGTTATGTGTTCATTAATAATGTTATAGTTAAAGGATTATATACATATTATTCATATGAATTGTTTAGTATTATGATTACATTATTTTTATGAACCCAATAACATTTCAATTATTTTTATTATTATAAAATAAATTTGAAATCGTTTTCATTTCAAATTGTATGAAATGATGAAATGATTATGAATACCATTTCATTTCATGGGTTTTGATATGATTAATGATTTATGATCCTATGGAACAAATAAGTATGTTTTTTATTATTTGATGTTTTATACCTATATCTTTTTCCAATGCATTGAAGAATGAATTATATATAATGAGATAACAATGTGAAAATTGTTGATTGTCTTGATCCACTATCAGAAACAGGTCTACTGTCTTCAACTATGGGTAATATTTGTGTCTTGATCCTCTTTATAAATGTTATTGAGAGAGAAACATTTATATTATGATGGTTATGGAAGTGGAAAATTTTCACTAAGGTGACAGGGATTCCAATAGGGGTGGTGGTGTGATCTTTCAAGGAGGTATATCCACCCATATTATTCCCTCATATGTTTTAAAAATGTTCATTGACTATGATGATAGTGATGTCATATTCTTACATGTATGTCACATTCCATGTATTTTTTCAATGTTATTTTATCATGGTTCATGTGCTCTTTAAAATCATGTCTTATGAAGTCCTATTAATTTATTCTAGATTAATGATTATTATTAGTGATATATAGGGTATAATATTAATATTTTATCTTCACATTTTTGTTACATCATTATTATATTATGATTGAAAAGTCCCTTATTCTGTTATAGAGTATCTACCTCTCCCAAATCATATGTTTTTGTTCATCAGGATATGAATTAATATATTTATTATGATATGTAAAAAAGGATTCTAGTTATAATGGATAATTATGAAACAATTTATATTTTTTATGAATCTATTTTTTTAATGATTACAAGGGAATAAACACATTGGGAACTATCATGGTTTTATAATATTTTTTAATTATATGCATATATATATATATATGTAATACTGATTTATGAAATTATTGTTCCATTATAAGATGTAACTTGGTAATTTTAAATTTCATGGGGATGTTAGAATTTTTCATGACCACTCATCTAAGATAAATGTATAAAATATTTAAAAAGTAAAAAAATATTTTTTCTAATATATAGATATTTTTTCTATGGAATTTTAAAATATATTTAGGAAAAATAGTGAAATATTGTTTAATAAAATATTTGATAATTTTACTATCTCATAGGGAGCACTATGGAATGATATTGAATCATATGAAAATACTAAAAATTAAGTGGATGAAATATGTTCACCCACAATGATACATTCAATATGATTGGAAAAAATCATTGAGATAAACATTTTTAATTATCATAAAAATATAGTGAAAACAGGAAGGATGAATTGAGTACAATAAACATTACTTATATTATTATTATAACAAAATAATTCTTTATGAGGCTGATAAAGATGATATAGAGATCAGGATTAAAAATGTGAAATTTACTAGATCATAAAAAATCTCACATCGATGTTTGTTTTGAGGAAAGAGTATAATAATTTTATTAAAACAAAATTTAATTTCTAAAAATATATTATAAACAAATTTGATTTCAAATAATGAATTTCATGTACGAAAAGTTTACTACCAAATATAATATATTGATATAGACATGTCTCATTCTCCCATATTTTGGTTGGAATCAGTATAATCGTTCATGGTCATAGTGATGTAAAAAAATTAATGGTTTTAAAAATGGATGTCAAATATGTACTCATTAATTTATTTATTAAAAAATAGTCTACATTAAATATCCATAAATATTATTTATTCATGAAAATGAGAAAAATGTCTGTCACATAATGAATCCTCTTTTCATATAATGTAGTCCCAATAAGAATGGTTTAATAGGAATGATTTATAATTGATATAATTGAGTTCAAAATTTTTATGAGTTAATAATTATATATATTTTACAAATATGAATAATAAAAATATTATTGTTGTAATGTATGTGGGTGAAATAATCTCAAAAGTACAACATAAATCATAATGCAAGGTGTTTACTAAATTCATAATGAGAATGTTTTAAACTTTTATGATTGTTTAGTAATTTTATTATGGAATAGATTATTTCAATGATTTGAAAAATTCATTTTCTATATCAAGGCTATTTTAAAATGATTAAAATCGTAAAAGGTCAATGTGATGGGGAATTTTAAAATCATTGGGATCCTATTTTATTTAAAAAGTTACCATACCAATAGTTTTATGAAAAAATTTCAAGCAATAAGATATCATAATTGATCCAAATAAACATTCATGATATTATTTAAGAGAATAATTTTGTACATAAAAAAATAATTTATTGTAGAGTATTATATTTTGAATCCCTTCCATAACAGTTATTGAGATAAATAAAGGAGAATTAGGAAAATTCAGTCATGGGTAGGAAGTAAAAATTTGGTTTCATAGTTTATATGGTATATTTGTATATATATATTACTATCTTAAAGATATATTTTTTTTAGCATTGATCACTATTGAGAAATAATATATAGTAACTACTGATTCATTCAAAAAACTATTTTTTATGATGAAAAATATTGAATTTAATTGAATTAAGTTGAATTATCCTATTGAAAACAATTCTTATAAGTTGAGTGTTATTAATATTAATAAACTATTTTCAGTAATTCCAATAAATATTGAAATAAATTATCAATATATAAAAGAGATACTTGAATAATAATTAGTTATATTATAGTCTATTTGTAATCAAAGTGAAGTCTTGAACATCTGGTGAAAGGAATTATCCAAATAAGTGTTTAAGAAGAATATATTTTTTCTTATAGTTCCACCATTTCCATTAAAATAAATTGTTTATAGAATTTGTACCAACTCCCTGATGTTGATGTTCATTCAATATTTGAGGTTCAATTTTGAAAAAATACTGCTTCTCAAAAAAGATTTTAACCTCTCCTGATAATATTGGTGGATTTGGTATTTCATTATCAGAATAATCAAATAAGGGATATTTTTGTTTGTCACTAATGTGGTAGATATATATCTTAATAATCATTAATAATGACACAAAATATTTCTTCTTATATGATGATTTATTCAAGGGAGATAATATCATGAAACGATGGTTATGAGTCCCACAATGTTTATAGTGGGGGGAAATTTCCTTGAGAATGATTGGTATATATTATTATATTAAAACATCATGGTGATTTTATTAATGTTGGGTTGGAATTAAGAATTAGAATATATGTAAGAAGGTTTTGATATAAATTGTTTAAATAATACTTTAGAAAAATCCATTCACTATAAATGGCTAAAAATTGATGAAGTACCATGGGAGCCTTGCAGAAGAACAAATGGGCGAGATTATACACCTGCATTCTAACTACAAATGAGACACCTAGTCTTTCATCACTATTAATTATATTTTTTTTATCATTTTAATTTTTATGTTATTTATAAAAACATTATTTCCACATTTAGGACACAAAATAAAATAGGTGTGAGGTAATACATTAACATTATAATATTTTTTGAATTTTTTATTTTATTTTTATAATTTAATTATGTTTATTTATTTGATATATTTTTTTTGGAAAATATTCTCATTGGGAAACCAAGTATGTTTCATACCCATTTTGTCAATTAGTAACAGGTTTTATTTAAGTACCTAATAAAAAATTAATTTTAAAATGAACATAATTATCTAATTATAATTTTATAAATTATTCCAAATCAAACAAATTTTTGAACAACATTCCATGAGACACAAACCAAGGACAATATTGCATTTAATATTGCCATTAGGTACTGTATACATTTTTATAAAGTTTTAATTTCTAGAGAGATACAATGAATTCATAAATAGAAATCTTCATTACTCTTTGTCATCCATTTTGAGATTGTGATTTCAATTATTGTGATTAATGAATATTATTTTGAAAATAAATTTTTAAAAAAACTCTTGAAACCAAAAGTTGGATCTGATGTTTTTTCATCCTTTTAAGTCAATTAATATCAAATTTTGTTAACTACATTACAATGAAAATCCCTTACATATCATTCTCTTAAGGTATATACATGATCATAGTTTGAAAATAGTATTGGGGAATGTTTTAATATGAGTATTTGGAGGAGGAATCACACACCATGAAATATGATAAGTTGTTATCCAATATTATATAATATGATTATAAATATTTATTTCAATATTCAATGATTACACTCTTTCTCAATGAAAATATTTTATTAATGAATCAAATAATATGAAAATCAATGTTTGAATATGAAATGGGAAATACATTACTGATTTTAAATTCCTATGGATAGAACCTTTAGTTGTATCATAGTGGGATGATTGTTCGATTAAAATTTTAAATGGATAAGCGAGGATAATTTCATTCAATATTTAACATTAAACCATTATCTCACTTTTGGTCCACCCCATTTTCTATTTATTTTCAATAGATAAGATTATAACTATTAACTAATAATCATCCTAAAATCAATTAATAATAACACATTGTTTTGACTCTACTTGTGGTGATAAGATAAACATAGAAAATGTATGATGAGCTGTTAATTTATCTAGGGATAGAAGTAATTTTTCAAATATAATTTTGTCTGGATTAAAAAATCCTTCATGGGAAGGAATGTGTAAATATTCATGTTTATATATTAATAGTGGGAATACATGTAATTGATCATGAATGTAATATATAATAAGTAAGATAGATTAGGTGTAATATGTTTTAGGTTGATTTTTTTGGAATAAAATGATCTTTCACCTTAACATGTAATTATAGTTTTCTATGGGATACATTTTTATGAACAACTTACAATGTGTGTATGAAATTATGGTTTAGAAATTTTATAAGTTAAAATTATTAGAAATCATATTTTAGTATAATATTTATGTAATCCCACTACCTAAATATTTAATTAATAATTGAATTTTGGATTTATAATTTAACGTCCAATACATGTTATTTTATAAATATATTTTAATTCATACACAATTTTGAACTTTTTTATTTTGGGAATATAATTTATATCCATTTCATCATAATAATTTAATATGTATTATTGGAAACTCTAGATCACATTACATTTCATGTAATTGAATTTAAGGATTATGATTGAACTAATAAAAACTTGATTTAAAATGTATGACTAAATAGTGAAACACCTTATACATGTATTTGTGAATCTAAATAATATGTATAATTAAAATAGAATTTTATAATATCATATACATGTGAAATATTTTAGGTGTATTATTAATATTGATAATAAACTGGTTATGCATGATTCGATCCTTTTTATAGGATTTAAAATATATTTTTAGGATAAGTATAGCTCTCTCAAATTCAATTGAAAATGCACATGATGGGCCCACTAATATTTTATACCTTTTGATTTTACTATGATTTACATCCATTTATTCAATAATGTATCATAATTTTGCCATAGTGGATCACACCCTCCTACCTCATTCTAAAGTCTAGATTATGGTCTCGAGAACTAACATGGAATTTTTGTACCTGTTGTAGAACTGGTCTCTGAGAAGGATCCTCTTTTAGAGAGGATTTTTCTTAACCACAGGTCCATCAAGAGCCTTCAATATTTCTCTTTTTGAATTGATCTACTAGGGTCCTCCAATAATCCTCATTGGATAAAATTTTGGAGGTCTCATTTTACTGAAATTCATTCTTGGCAGTGGATGATACCTTGAATTGGCCTTCAGTGCATGATTTAGGAGAGAAAACCCCCATTTGTTGTGTTCCATTCCATAGTCACATAAAAGGACCTTAGTTCTCAAGCTAGGTTACCTTTATAAAACAATATCTCCTTCAATTTAATTCTCTCATATTGGTATGATTTTTTTTGTGGTGTGGCCATGCCTGTGTATAAATTTTGAGTTGTGGAGTATTTTCCATTTTCAATGGTCCATGAATGTTCACTTTTGATGAGAATATCACCCTGTTTTGGTCTCAATATATCTCCTAGGCATACCACATCCATTCCATAATATTTATTATCATAGAGTGATATGGGACTCCTTTTAATCATTCCTCTACATGGAAAATTGTATGATTACACTTCTAGATATGGAAGTGACTCTAATTTGCGTGAATGTCAATGTTGTTAAGTGTGTTCCATTATTGTTATAGAATTATATGGCCAAGAGTTTTTCATGGAAAATTAATCTCTCATTTACTTATACATTTCTGTACTTATCTCATTTCTATTTTCATGGGAACTGCCTTCCATCTTGCAGGAGAAGACATGATGCTTTGAATGCTCAAGTTAATTCATTTTTCATTGGTAAAAAATTAGCTTTTACTTCTTATCTGGGGAGATTGGTTAATTTTTTTCACAATTCCGACTCTAAGGTAAGAGTCCCATCATCTACCAAGGGATTAGCCTCCCATCCCCATAGAGATCTAGTTCTTCCCAACCACATTGTTGAAAATGAGGCACATGCCTGGCATGCCTTGGTTTTCATCAAGCCAGGTTCATTCAATATCATTGTTATCCTTCCGTATGTATGGAATATGGAAAGGGTATATGATTTCAATAGGGTTAATCCAACCATTCCCCCCTCATCTACTCCTCATGGTTTAAAATACAAAGAACCAAATGAATCATTTTCTCCTTTCATAATAATTGTGATTTCTTTTGAACTTATTATGGAACCATGAACACTTGATATAGTCATATATCATTTGTATAATGTATATGATAACAGTCGTTCATAGGTTAGAGATTTGTGAACAAGTTATTATTTAAATAATGAAATAACCATCCTCTCTTCCATGTTATCATGGGGTCTCTAAACAGTCAGGACTAGACACATGTAATCTCTCATAAAACGATTTACCTTATAATATTGAATGTTCATGAGATTGTAACCAGAGTGAAGTATATCTTCTTTGAAATTGAATCTCATTTTCATAAATATTCAATCCGAATTGTTCTAGTGGTGAAACCACATTCCTATAGAATCTAGGTGTTTTCCCATAAATTTTGTATTCCCAACTTCTAGCATGGTTACATGATTAATAAAATCATTTCTTTATTCTGGAATCACTCATGTAGTCTGGAGAAATATTCTATCTCCAATCAACACTTCTTTGTGAAGGGATACCCCAAATATATTTCATTCCTTTTCTCATTTGTGTTTGGTATGTGAAGATCTGTTGAAAGAGAGGTACTTTGTCATGATCATGGAACACTTAGACCATGATATTTTCCTTATATTGTCAGTTTTTATTTTAATATAGGTATAGAGGCTAAATAGAAGAATGGTGAAGACCCATTTCATTAATGTTACAATGAGTAATTTTTGGGATATTCAATAGGGAATGGTCTGATCGATATGGGATTTTTTAGTGACCATTTTAATTTTTGAAACATCCATATTTGTAATAACTTAATAAAAAGTAGAATTATGTAGTGTTTACCAAATCAACATGAATTATATTCCACTCTAACTTCTCAGGTTTCCAACCTTACACTATCTCATTCCATTCTCCCACATATTCGTGTTTCTATTGATACCACTAGAGGAAGGGAAAAATGTTATTTTTCTTATCCTAGTTTAATGTGCATGAGAACCTTATGTATTTTTTTTTCAGGACAAAGACAAAACCCATGCCATGATAATTCTATGTTGGGTTTTAGAAAAATAATATGCGACTAAAAAAGGACCTTCAAACGTAGTGTAATAATAGGCCTTAAAAATGTTGGGGATAAAGATAATTAAGGAAGGAATTGATTAAGTGGATGTTTTTAATGAATAAACATGAATCTATTTTCGAGGGAGAATTGTGAAAAAGTAAATATTATCTGATATGATATTGGGAGAGTGGTGAGTAACCCGTGAGCTTTCATGAGAATGGTGGGTTATGGAAGGGTATCTAAACTTTACTTATTTCAATGATATTATCAAATGAATCAACTGGCCATTCATCGCTTGTATAAAATGGATGATATATTATATTTAAATTTCTACGACATGGTGTATGTTATTATGGATTCTCATTTTAAATCCTTTCTTACCAATCCCAATCATTCAATACTGAATGGGTGTCTTACTGGTCTATCAGACATCCAAGAATTTATTCTTGTAGTGTTGTTAGAGACAGTCAACACCATATTTGTTTGTATCCATCTGGTTCATGAGGTGTTTGAGGTTGTCCAATATTTTAATTCACGGAGCTCTCTAGGAGCTGTTAGTTTTATAGGTTTCTTCTATATGGCCTCTTGGGATACAATCACATCATATATTCTTGAGACAACCCAAATATATTTCATGGCAGGGTAGTCTCCCAAGGGTGTTGTGTTATTCAATAGTGGTTGTAATTGTGAAATTCAAAAATCCATCTTCAATTTATGGATTCACAATTATATGTATTTTCAAATTATCCTATGAGGATTTGGATTGGAATTATTAATGAAATAATTTCTCTCTACTAGAAAAATAAAATTTATTAGGAGAAACATAGATTTATGAATGGTAGATCTGTAAATGGATTTATCATCCTAGATAACGAAATATATCGAGACAACAACATGAATCACTGGGATCCAACATTTCACTGAATGTTGGTATGGAAAAGGCATTCTATATAGTAGAGTGGAACGTTATCATCACTATTATTTTGAATATAATTTTTTCAAAGGAATTTGGGGAATTAATTTCAAATGTTATAGCCTCCCTTGGCTCTCAGTTAATCTCATTGGAAAGAAGTGTGGTTTCTTAATTTTCGGGCCTTAGGTAGGGTTGTCTCATTTCACTTAACCCCTTCATTCTTCTTCACTAATCCATTAGTATATACATTATAAATAGGATGAATGATGGTATCATTCATCCCTAGTGATGGAGAAAAAATATTAATGGTATTTCAAATATTCTTTTTTCATAAAAGGTTGTGATCTATTTTAATGGGGACAATTATTTTAACTTTATCAATAATAATTTTTTTGATGATTTCACTAAGTGGAGTTGCCAAATTATTAATAAGGTCAAATGTAATGTGAATATTTCATCCCAATTATTTGAGAGAAGAGTTAAAAAATGGAATCTGTTTTATTCAATATTAAAAAAAAATACTATAGAGTATGTGCGGGACGTGATTTCACAAATAATGGTTATATTATTAACATTTATAGTGTGGTAGAAAAAATATCTAGGCACATATTCAATTGAAAAAAACTCATTTCTTTCGTTCATTGTCTACATTTATTTCATTAATATTATACTCTATTCAATCCTAATTCATTTTATTTCCACCCTAATTGTGCCCAAAAAGTGTTAATAATGATGGAGAATATAATGGCCAAATTTACATGGGATCCACATGATGAGGGTAAGTACATTCGGCCACATGGGAAAAAATGGAAAATATCGAAGGTGGGTGGATTAATATTCTGAGAATCGATGAAACCTTCAACAATATGTATGATTTTATGGGATGAAATAGAGGGAAGATGCTTATGGGAATTGTTCATGTCGTTAATGTATGGTTTGATCATAAATGAGCTCCACGATGTGATATTAAAGATTTTGAAGGAAATCCAAGGGAATGGGATAAAATCCATCATTACTCACTATGGATAATTGGCCACACAGATATTATCTTCTTGTATCATAACTGGACATTTTTGATATATGAATTTCTATGTTTTCTTCCCAAAAGAAAATATTTTTATCAAGCTAAAAGGATCACCACATTTATCAATTCAGTCTTGAATCCTTCCCAACTAGAAACAAATGTCTATATAATTATAACAAATGATCCTAATTAGCTAGTTTTCAAAATATCATATTCTATTAGTTTATGCTAAATGGAATCATTCCCTGAGGTATTTCTCTTCGAAATTCTCAATCGGGATGAATTAGTTTCCATCCACTATTTTCCAATGTTCCTTTTAATGTATTACTTTCTTTTTTGGTAATTTAGGTCTTATGTATTCCCATTTTAAAAATAAGTCATCAGTATGGTTGTCTCACTAGATTCCATGTGTCATTGCAATAGTGATCCCTATATTGAATATATAGTGCACCTATTTTTTCCCAACAATTCTGTTGGCACGATTTGTAGTAAACTAGATGAGAGGATCAAATACAATCCACAATCGAGTTCTACATAAGTGTAACTTTGTAATAGGTTTTAAGGAAAAATTTACAATAAAAATTATCATAATGACATGTCATCTCTTCTAGAGGTAGGGTTTTGGACCATTTGGTCTGATAATAACAAATCATAACACAGAGGCTTATGAAGAACTCAAACGGTTGTGGTGGCAATATCCAGGATCCTAGCTTTCAATGTTAGGAAATTCTACAATTTTTTAGAAATTATATAGGATTATTCTAAGACCATTCACTCAGACGTCATATGATTAGATGGCCCATTTTACACGGAATGGTTCGTTGAAAAATCTTCGTTTTAAAATAGCGTGGGGCAGTAATTTTGTAGAAAAATATGAAATACTCATAAAAAACAGTCGAGGTAAGTAATATTAGGGAACCGTTGAATCTAGAGAAGAGGTTTTACCCTAGGTGTTCCTTTTGTTTACTCCGAGTGGGTCTCCAGGGGGAAAACCAGAAAATTGGATACCCATAAATAAAATAATTAAGCAAATTTAATTTATATTCTCAAATGGTGACTCTGATTGAAAAGTTTAGACCATAATTGAGCTAATGAGGGTGTTTTTCGTATGGGAAAGACTAACATTGGGTAGCCCTATCCAATATTAAAATTAAGTAGTTGGTAATAAATAAAATAATTAAATAATGTTATTTCATTTTTAAAATCCTTGTAACTCATTAATGGTAACACGAATTGAAAATTCTAGACCACCATTGAGCTCGCGAGATAATGCTTCCCTTGAATGGAGCCTTACATCAGCTGGTGCAGACCACCTATGAATGTTGGCTTTTGGGACATAACCTTAAATAAAATAATTTGTATATATAATTATTTTATTTTTGAATCCTCGTAACACACAAATAGTAGCATGGATTAAAAATCATAGACCACTGTTGAATTCATAATGATATTTTTTCCTTATGTGGGGCCAATCCATTATTTGCGTGGGACAAGGGTGAAAGTTAAATTTTGGCATTTTTAAAGGGAAAAAATAAGCATAGAAAATGGTGATTTTATTTTTTTAACTTTTTTCTATGACCCAGTATTACAACAATGCGACGAATTGAAGATAATGAAACTAATTTATGCAATACATTAATGGATCTAGGTAGTGAAGCTATTTAAAAAAGAAAATAAAATTCAGAAATATGTTTTTCATAAAAAGTTTTATTAAATTGTTTGGTTTTAATAGGATGATGGTTTTTCCATATGAGCATTGGAGGAGAAGAGAACACCAATGAAATCATTTCCGCTGGTGAGCGATAAAGGATGATGATTAATGAGTCATCAATGATTAAGGATTGAGAATTGTGGAATGGCGAACATTAGTGGTGTGACATCAGTCATCAACATTTAATGATCTATCTTCAAGGATGGGGTTTTAATCATAGTGATTGCATTTCACCTGTTCTCTTCCTCTAATCGAAAAATAGGGATCAACTCACTAAATAGTTGACCCATGAAATAATACTTCTTGCAGGATTGGGAAACATTATTGCATGTTCGATATCAAGAATTAAATATTGGTGATTGGAATTATGCAATGTGATCCCACTGACAATAACTATACTGTGTTGACAAAAGTAAAGGGCAGTTTTTTTATTCAGTGTTCTATGTGATCCACTCTCTCTCTCTCCTTGTTCTTCACCAATTGACCCATGAGGATGTATAAGATATTTCTTGGGGGGATTCCAAATTAGGCCAAACCCTCAGAGAAATAGATAAAATGGAATAGAGTAAGAAGAAGTGCTGGTGACACCCCGAGAAGATGAGAATCACAAATAAATTGGGAAAAAGACAACTAGAGAAATTTTGGAGGACAGTATAGGAGACCGTCAACATAGGCCTGAGGCAGCCACTACATGTGAGAGACCTGCGCCCCGGTGACATTACATAGTGGTTTAGGATGGTTTCACAAGTCATAAACTGTGTCAGGTGGAGCTACACATGGGGCGGGTCGAGACATCTACTTTTAGATTGTCCACACTGGGCTGCGTATGGAGGGAGGGGACCATCCTCATCTAGTCGTGTTGTTGTGAAAACTAGTCGCCAGTGGGATAGACCATATTCTTACAACTATTGTAGGTTGGGAGGATGAAGTAAATAGACACACCGGGTAGCCCAGGCTAGAGAAGAACTGAACCCACAAATTTTTGGTTGGGTTATACGGGATATCGGGCTGCTGGGTGGCCCATCTTGTAAAAACCGGACAAACTATGTCGGACCGTGTCTGGAAGGATGCACAGATGAACTGGACTAGGTCATCCCAGAAGCAAATGGGTAAGGTTGATTGGGCTAAACCAGGATGCGTCAACTGCGGGCCCCCATGCCTGGTTGGTCGGGTCAGTCCAATCAAGTCGGACTACACCATGACGCAACAAGACCCTCATCACTAAAACACCAATATCATTTAGATCAGGTGTCTGGTTGATGAACCCTTTTTATTTTTGGGACCCTTTCGACAATATGGACCATTGGGAATACTCTATGTGACTTTTTTGGATTTAGTGATATTAATGATTGTTTGGGAATTATATTATCCGGAAATCAAGCACACTAGAGAGAGGGAATCCTCTGGCTTGTTGTGGCATGATGGATATGATGAGTAGACCTCAGTGGTCTAGTTACTGAGTGGATATCTATGTTCAAGTTTCCAAGTTAACCTCAGTGGTCCAATAGATAAGGAGACCATATTGGTCTAGTAGTAGAGAAGACCAGAGTGGTCGAGTTGCTGAGTAGACCTTAGTGGTCTAGTAGATGATTGGGCCAAAATGGTCTAGTATCCAACTGAACCTAAGTGTCACAGGATTGTTGAGTCACATAGCATTATAATATGATTCTCCATTACTACTCATAATCATACATTCAATAATTTCGGTTATACCTTTTTTGAGATGACATTACATTGTGGTGTTTCTTGGTGGTCTTTATTTGTGGTCTTGATTTGGGGCCTTTAATTCATTATTTGGGATCCCTACTATGTATTGTGTTACTCACCCTTTCATGGGATTCACCCACACATGTCATGTATTGGGGAGGTGATTGATGCTTCGACAGAGACAATGGTGGTTTGGGATTAGGTTGTTCTTAGATGGATGAGACAAATATGCATACTTCTATGGCTGCGAAAAGATACCATTAACCTACCCTTCTGGTATGGTCTCAAGCGGACAGACCATGGAAGTTGTACGTTATATTTTGGTTTTAGGCTTGTATTTTGTCCCCTTTGTACTTTCATATTGCATTGCACTCTCAGTGGGTTCTTTTGTGACATGGATACCGATCTTTGGGCTCATTTTAATCTTCAGGCTATTTATCCATGAGTTAGACCTATCAATGTCAATAATTAATTCTTCACCTTATTTCAGGATGCACACTCACATAGAATATGGGTGAAATGGAATCCCCTAGGCCATTATCTAAAAATGAACTCTAATGAGACCTACGTGAATGGACTAATATAGAGGGTAGGGGCTATATATGATTTTATAGGATTAGTGGTATTGGTGTACTCAAATATCTATGACTATTGGGATTTCCATCATGCATATGACCAGGAAATGACCGATGGAATTTGACTCTTTCGGGACATGGATCTCCCCTTGGATTTAGTGGAGAGAGATTTCTTGATTATTCAGATCTATAACCGTAATACTTACTCCACACTATTTAACATCTTCTACCTCATCTAGAGAATTATCAATCCCTTATTTTATTAAGTGATGACCCATCACACCTAGAGAGGGTGTAATAAGGTTTTAGACATCCTGCCACCATGGAGCCAAAAAATTGATCATTTTTTTGGGAATTTGGGTCCCTTCCTTCCATGTGTGACTGTTAGATATGAAGAATTACATAGGCCTACATTATTTCAATCCTCCATGTCTTTTTTATGGGGAAATTTTTATGTCTCTTTTATAAAATTTGAATCATTTAACGAAAGGATGTGTTTAATTGTCAGTTTTTATAGACCATTTAAAGTTGACATGGGAGTCCCAAATCAATCTAATAAAACTAACTAAAATTTTAGGATTTAATTGAGATTCTAAAATGGATGGTCAGTGATATGAAATTTTTTTCATAATTTTTTTGTTTTCATTCAGTGTTTTTAATCAAACAATTTTGGGTAATTTCATTTTAAATATCAATTTTTTTTTGTGTAATTATAAATTGATTGTACGAATAGAATAAATCTTTTTATTTAATTGGTTTATTAATATTTCAAATTATGAGAGTGAATCATACATATATAATTATTTGTATTTATAATTATTTAAGATGAATTAGGATGTTTCGGACATCAATGTACATATGTAACGAAATATGAAATCATTGTAGGTTTCGTGGGTGACATTTTAAAAAACATTAAACATAATTAATCATTATAAGGCTTAATTTTTCTATTGTATGCCAAGGAAGATGATATTATGTATTTAATATGAATCATAAGATGTTTATATTATTATATTTCTCTTGATAATAGTTTTATCAAATGTAATACTTTAGTCGTGGAAATTTCATACGACTTCAATACTTGTAAAATTTATAGGGAGTGTTTAGGATAAAATTTTGAATGTTATAAAAAAATATTCAGGTTAACACATCAACATTTATCTGTTGAATATGAGTCTTCCATGTGGATTACTTTTAATAAAATCATATCCATTGATATATGATAATTAAAAATAATAACTAAAATATTTTAAGGAATAGATTATCATAATTGGAGAAAAATATTCATGAAACAAGTAAACATTCATTGAATAAACAAAAGAGTAGATCTCAGAGGATTAACTAACCAAATAAAGAGGAAACTGAATCTCCTAAAATGGAATAAGAGAATAAAGATATTGAGGTACATGAATAGATTGGTTATATTTAAAAAAAATCATGTATTTTTATTTAATTTTCTAATTTTATATAGTTATGTAATTCAATGTTATTTTACCTTAATGAAAACTCCCCGTTGAATGGAGGAGAAATTATTCAGTGATTTTGGATAGTAAGTTTCTCTCTTATAATGCATGATTTATTATCATTTAATGAATAATTTTTTTCCTAATAATTAATGTTATTCATAGACACTTTTAAATAATTTTAATTTAGTTGTATTTATGGTCTCTAACATGTTCAAGATTAAGAAATATTTTATGAATATTGAATTTCTGTTGTCCAAATGAAGGTTCTCTTAAAGTATAATATTGTATTAGGATGAGTAATATATATATATGAAATTTATGGATTTTGTGTAAGGGTAATGTGCTTTTCTCAGATTGACTAGGAACAACAACACGTGATTGGGTCTCTTAGAAGGTAGTTTATGATATGTTTGTTATATTTTCTATACATATTTGATGGGAGGATGATCAATTAGTTATTTACGTTTGATATGTATACACACCATCATTCATCCTATCATGATTCATGAATCCATTGAGGGATATGTTACTCTTTAATTAACAGGGGGATACATTAAAAAACAATGACTATGACTACATTACAATAAGAAATATAACCTTCATCCAATATACCTTCCAGACAATTTAATTTATATTATTTATCACATTTCAATGATTATCATCAAAACAAAAAAAATTAAACAACATCATTTGTTTATAAACTAATAAATAAGTGAAAATACTTTTTATTATCTCATATGGAGTATAAAAAGTAATGTTTGCATTAAAAATTAATTTATCATTGGTAATAAATATATCATCTGACACCCCATTAATGGTCCATGTAAAAACATGGATTTCATTTTATGGAGGAAATGCTGAATATTTTTAAAAACGTACCATTAATCTTCACAAACCAATTCTCTAATAAACATATGCATGATTTTGACACATAAATAGAATGAACAACATTAACTATTCCAAGGAACTTAAACATACCATATGAATAGGAATATGAATCCTTGAAAAATAATGTGATACTTTTAGATATCAATATGGGCATACCATCATGGAAGATAATATGAATAATAATTCAATTTATATATGTGCTTCATGGTTAGTTCAAAAATTAAATCATATTTCCATTGAAATATTGTAGAATTTTCTTTATAATCCATGTAAGATAGTTTGATTTAAAAATGATATGTGGCTATTATGTATTAGTCAATGTCAGTAGTTTATAAAAAGACACTAATAATTTTACTAATAAATGTGCTAATGTATAGTCTATGAGGGGTAATGAAGCATCATTTCATGCATGGAAATTTTAGAAAAACAAATAATATATTATGGACGAAACCCCAATTATAGTCATGATTTCGAAATAAACAAGAGAACACCTTTCCACCCTATAAAAAGTAATAAATACATCAGACCCCATTCCACTAGGAAAATACAATTCAAAAATTAACTCCCATTTTAAAAAACATTCAATTAGTATTATGGTAATTTTACTTACCAATATACCTTAATTTAGCAAATTGATCATAAAATAAATAAAATCCAATTCAAAAAACCCTTGTATAGTATCCATGATTTGTTTTTGATAACCATAAAAATGTGGAGGAGTTAAAATATATTCACAAATATGTGGTTTTTTTAAACAATTATTATATGATGCTACTTAAAATTATCCCTAACCAGATGGTGAATATTATAATTATAACCACTTAAAAGAGGAAGGAAATTTACCCAAAAACCTCATATAATATTGAACAATAACTACCAGGTATTAAAGAAGAAAGAGTTTAAAATATTGAATAAAAAATTGTAATCCTTGAAGGAATTATTTGTGTAGAGGATTAACGAAACAATATATATATATATATATATATAGTTATTAATGACCATGAGAAGTTGTCTAAAATCCCATTATAAGAATATAATATTGAACATTAAAATGATAAAATTAGGAGGAATAATTGACCAAAAACCCCCATAAAACGAAATAATGGGAGAAAAAGGATCTTACACTTCCATTCCCATTAAATATGTTTAAATGGAACAAATATCCAAGAAGAATAACTCCAATGAGAAATATATAAAACCATCCATAAAATGGAATTTAAAATTCAAATATTAGAATATTTTAGTAAGATTCCTATTATGACATTTTACTTAAAGATATATACGCCACAAAAATTATATTATAAAGGAACGATACAATCAATATAAGAAATAGATTCATATCCCTAATCACACCAAAAATGGAAAAAAAATCCATTATCCATTGAAATTTTATATAAATTATTCTACTATATATATTAATTGTTATATTTATTTTTATGAATTTATCTTCAATAAATGATATTACTTAGTTACCATTTTCATATTTGAAAATATTACACTAAAATTCCATTAGTGTGGTTTTTCATATTGAAAAAAACGTCTAATGTTTTTTAAACTATAGAATTATATGATATCCTTCTTAGTGTAAGTGAACTAATTTTCAAAGATAAAATTAATATGTTGAACATGAAAGATAATAGATTCAAATCAAACAAACCCATATGTTTAGGGACCCTATTATTGAAAATAGCGAAGACCATCATCAATGTGTATAAAGGAAAAAAAATCATAGTGTTCGGGGAAAACCCATTCCATTAAAACATATTTAACTAAATGATGCTTTAATTGGAGTATAATTTAGTCTATGAAATTAACCACATTCCAAATGTTCAAGACATTGACGAATCATGTATGTTAACTGAATATTTTGATATAGTACAACACTTATGGTTTGAAAATTATTTTGATAATGAATCAATTCATAGTTCTGATGATTCTGTCTTCAATTTGGAGGAATAGGGAACCCTTTAAAACCATGATGGGTTTGTTAGTTTATTTAATTATTATGTATAATATAATTAATATTTTCAATATAAAACTCAAAAATTTTAATTGAGAAACCCAATTTTCATTTCTGCATTAAATTTTCATCAAATTATGGATTGAATCAAATACATATTGATATGAAATATGTGATTCCAATGGAAGAGGTAATGTTACCAATAATAATTAATAATCACATAAACATGTAACAAGAACATATATTGGTTGTGAGTTTAGAATACAATTTATAAGAAATGATATTGATTTTAGGAGACATTCGGTGTATTGACACCAAAATATTCACTTGCAAAATTATTCATGATTGATATTCCAATACTGTTAGGTAAATAGAAATAACCCTAAATCCCACTACATGTAATATATTACATCGTGATTTTTTTGGGATCAAACATAATTTTTCAATTTTATTACTCCCAATTTTTCTGTTTAAATGATATAGTTCCTTTGAAAATAGGACATTATAATGTGATAAATGACCAAATTTAATTGTTGTCTATTAGAATTAATAATAGTTTGAGAGTTTTAATTCATTATAGGAAGCCTAACCGTGCACTATGAAGGATAATTTTCAACATAATTTTGTAGACATGGAACCATATTTTTTTCCAAGGAAAACATCTTATTGAATCATAGAAAATTTTAAAAAAAAAATAGCTCATGTTTCTTCATAATACCTAGAGAAGAAAACTTTCACATATAACATTATCACATTTACATAAAATAGAATCCCATTGGGGATAAACATGTTCTCAAGAAAGTATCAAATGTGAATGGTATAATATTTGTTTGACACCGTTGAAGACTACATAGAGGGATTTTTTGGATATTTCTATACATTTTTTAAAATAATATGATAATTTTTCCAAATATTGAAGAAATCATTTGAAATAGACATGGAAAAATATATTTTGATGAATTTTGATTACTGTCATTTTATAGAGAAAAATTGAAAAGTCCTTTAGGTTTTAATTAATAAAAAATTTATTTAGGTGAAGAAAAATAAGTGATACACTCACTAATATTACTAACTTTTTTAAAATTTGTTAGTTCATTTACTGGACATGCATCATTTTATAGAATATATATAATGTATTTTACAAATATTTCTCATCCCTGGTCATGATTTATTTTAATGGATGATGACTTTCAAATTTATTATTAGTAAAAGGAATCATTCATGGAATTCATGTGTTTATTGATCACCCACTATTAATGAAACCATCAAACCAGGAGCTATAATTTGAGCATCATTATTATTATTCCAACAATATATATAAATTTTTTTTCCCCAAATAATTTAATGAAGATATTAAATATTTTCTAGGCATCACAAACTATAAATGTTTCATAATTCAACTATATAACCACAAGAAATGAATATCTTTTGTTTTATTAAATTAGGATTACTTTTATAGTGGTCTAGTGTTCGTGAATTTTCCAATCATGTTTTATGTATGCACTTCATAAAGAAAGATGAATCCAAAAATAGAATCATTATACTGATACTTTTATAATATAATTTTATAATGGAGTTAAGGAAAATAAATAAAATAAGAATTAAATGGCTGATTACATGATCTGTCTTCCCAAAAAAACAAAATGGGATATTAATTCCATATAATAACTAAATGAACATATTCCAGGAGGGGAAATATATTTTATTCTAGGGGATTTACCCTTGTATACTGCAATATTTAATCATTTGGTATTTTATTTTGTAAATTCTAATTTAATGATCTATAAAAATTTGAGGCATAAACATTATTCAAAATTTTACATTTGGGAAGATCCATATATATGAAAAATATATAATAATTAGGTGTTAATATGATGTTTACCAACAAGTTAAATACACTCTATATTTGAAGGTTGTGACATATTATTTAGGGATCCCACATTAAACCTTAATGGATAGTTAGATTAGATTTAGAATCCAACGCTTATTGGCCATCTATAATGAATGATTCATATGAATTTTTCATGAAATGTGAAAGAAATAAATATTATTTGTAATATTTATGAGGGAAAAAAAGATCTAAAATAAACAAATTGGTTTCTTTGAAACTATTGAAATATGTTGAATAGATTTAATGGGTCTTTTTCCTGCATAATTTGGAAATTATTATATTTTCTTTATGTTGATTATGATTCAATGTTGGTGGAAGATAAATACCGAAAATATAATGATTACATGGTTGTATATATTATTAAAAATTGTCATCTTTTATATATTAATAATTATAAGACACATCATTAGTGATCAAGGGACACATGTTAGAATAGAAACATTAGAACCTTTATAATAAAGGAATATGTTCATCAAAAAACATCTTCACCCCACAACGGAAAAAAATGGGAAGTATAAAGTGTACAATAGATAAATCAAAACAATTTTATAAATGAATTTAAAAAAGTTAATATAATATATAATAAGGTTGGAATTACCCATATAGTATTATATTAAATCATAAAAAAATCATTCAAATATTATGTAACATAATCATTTATGGAATCATTCTCAATCTACCTATGGATATAGAACAAAAAAAATATTTAGATTTATGGGAGATAAATTTTCCCAAAATAATATATAAATAGTAATAAAATTTCATGTGAAATATCATGATGAAATTAAAAGATAATATTTGGAAAACTAATTGATTTATAAATAAAATACACAAGTTTCTGTTAAAAAATTATTTAGTAAAAATACCTCTTTCTAGAAGACTAGCTTCTATAAAATAAATGATTAATAAATATGTTTTTAGGTAATATTCCATATATATTGGAATGAAATATAAAAATTAATAATTAATCCCATTTTATTGGTACAAATAGTTTAGATGAAAGGAACTAGATATAATTCACTATTACCTTAGAATTTTTTCAAAATAACATGTGGATAAGAGCTCACACCACTAATCTATTTATCAATGAAGCCATCTTGTTTTACCTCCTGATATCTTTAAGTGTTTTTTTGATCATATTTCATATTTACTTACATGTAATAAATTTTTAATTGAGTAGAGGACACAACATATTTTATGTATGTGGAATGTTACCGATATTATTTATTAAATTTCCAAAAAAGATTATGATTTATGTCTTTTTAAAAAAATTGTTTTCCATTTCTTACTCATGTTTAATGTTTTTTTGAAAATTGATGAGAAAAATAGAATTGGATTGAATATTTTGTTTTTACTCAATTATTCTGGAACCTAATTTGACTCGTCAACTCAAATTAGATGAATAATGAAATGATTTTTTATTCAAATTATAGTTAATTGAAATTCCTGAAAGGATAACTAATTTTTGATTCATGCATAATGATACATTTTATTATTGTATGAACCACTTACCTAAGAAACATTTGAATCTATTTATAAACCTTCATTAGAATAAACTATTTCATGATTGAATATATACAATTATGAGTAACCAAATAATATAGAGAAATCATGTGAAATTCTGGCATAATTTATTGAACTTTTCATATAAATAAATGTCTCAATATTTTTCATATTATGACCACCTTTTTCAGAAACATTATTTAATCTCCGAGGTCCAAATTATTAACTGTATACCTAACCAACATTAATGTACTTAATAATAAGGTCCATTTCAATAATAAATTCATCCCACCATGATGTTGATTCTTTTTTATGATCTTCATTGAATGCAGTTGGGGTGGAAGGAAGAATGTGAGTTAGTGAAAAATGATTCCCACAAATATAGTAATGATAAAAAATGTGGGGTTGAAAAATATTAAATAATTTTTTTAGAATAATAATGATCAAAATGATGTAAATATTGACTAAATCTCATCAAATAATATTAGTGGATGTCAAATTGTAACGACACTAAAATTGTTTAAATAAAAATCCACTCTACTTAAATAAATATATTTTATATAAAATGGTATTATTACCTTCCTTGGTTTTATGTATTTGGATTTCAAAATACTGTAAAAAATTATTACCATTGTTAATATATCCATTGAATAGTGAGTCATTGATTAGTATAAATATCGATCTTTAACAAATCTAATTTATACAGATAAAGGAGGTGATGGCCTCATCCAGTAGAGTTGCTCCTTATGAATCACATGTGTTAAAGATCAAAATAGAGGTGGCATCACTGAGATATGATCTTGACCATGCCCAAGATGAGCTTTAACATGTTAATAATTACCTAAACTGCCAATGGGAGAAGTGGAAGTTGTTTGAAATTACCACTAGGGAAATGATATTTGAGCCACCCCAATAGTTGGTCACCATAACACACATTAAACATAGGCCATATGTCGGTGTTATAAAGGATTATATAAAAAAACCATCTCACTATGATTATGTTCATTATTTTTTATAAATAATATCATTCATTTTATATTTTTTATATTATAAATGGTTTCAATATAAAATAGTATTTTTAATTAATATTTAAATTTAATAAAAGAAGTATATTTTAATGAATTAATGGATTTTTTGGAAATAAATTGTGTTTTAATAAATTATTACTAACACTAAATTAATTTTTATTAAATATAAATGGTCGTATAATTTTTCTGAGTACAATTGTAATTTTTATCGTTGTTTGAAAGTGGTTTTTGTCAAAACCAATGAATTTTCGATAAATGTATGTTATTATTTTAAAAGTAAAAAATTAAATTTTTTTTAAAAGAAATTAGATAAAATGAATATTATTTTTGGATTTAGGATGTCGAAATTATATAATAGTAAGGTTTTCCTAATTTTCAGAGAAATTCGAATTTTTGGGTAAAAATTTAATACTATTTAAATATATAATGTGTTTTATGATATCATATTGGTCCAATGTTGATGAAATAAAATATTATAAAATTAATTTTTTGACAAAATATATTATATAATTTAAAATAATTTGATTTTATATATGTTTGATTAATTTTATGGTACCTCAATGTACCCTCCAAGACTTATAAAACATTTTTACTTTTAAATTGATTTCCTTGAGTATGTTACTCACCTATACCTAAGAAAGCAAAATATTTTATGATGTTCGGCCATTGTACTAATAAAATAAATTTTCCCACTCCCATTTGTATAAAACCATGGGGAAAACCATGGTCTGGTTTGTGGTTTTGATTAGTTTAATGTGCCGTGTCCAAAACCTAAATAATATCCATACTATATCATTCCGATATAAACCCACCAAAGATCCCACTTCTCTTAAACTAAAAACAATTGGATCACATCCCTAATTTTCCATCGTCTATGTAGTATTCTCTCAATGTTCCACAATCTACCAATAATCGGCTCTCATTCCCCTCCCATGCCATTAGGATCACACATCCAAGTAAGGTATTTCTTCCATTCACATTTTTGTCAAAATTTCATTATTCTGTTATACAATATTTTTTTCAATTAAAAACATTGGGGTATTATTTCAAACCTCCCCCATTCATCCCCCCTTAATTTTTAATGATGATATACCTCTTTCTCTCTCTTTATGCCTCCAATGTACAAAATTTACCGTGCTGAAATTCCATAAGTAGTTTATCTCTTCTCATTTACATTTAACCAATTATTTTGTTTTATTTAATTATATTCCATTAATTTTTTTGCGTAAATGTATCTATACGACCCACTATACATTCCATTTAATGTAAAAATTATCAGACACCATGTTCTCTCTAATCAACCATTTTTTTAATTCTTATGTAGTTTCATCATGTTGTCGAAATTGCACCAAGATTTTCCAAGCCAAAGTCATTGTGTAGTGACTACCAAGCCCATTTATCTATCAAGGATATTCAACGCTATTCACATTTTAATTATTTATTATATATTTTGATTTTTTAATTCCAAATTCCATTATCATGGAATAAAATATGATGTTTATTGAATCCATGTTATATTATACATGTGACACACTTATGCATGAAATGAAATGATTAAGAAGTGCGCACCCTGATAGTGATCAAATGCATTGGCTAAAGAATAGTATTATGACCGGTAATGTGAAATGTGATTTTATCATTATAATTCGATTTAAATGAGGTTTTACTCATGCTACAAGTTCAATGATCTTTGTATCATGCTAATATAATGTTTAATTTTGTTGCCACATTTCCATGTTATAGTGATAATGATATTACAGCCGTTAATGTTCATGTTTCTCTTATGCTCCATTGATATCCCATCATCATATCAGGTACTATATTTTTCATATGGGGCCTGTTTTACTCCCATACAAGGCTTTATAGATCAATCTTTGTTGTGTATGTCCTCATGTTATCCCATGCAATGCAATGTTTGAAGGAATGTGTGAGGTCATGTAAAAGAGGTTTTCAATAAATATGTGTATTTCATGTACTAAGTTTCTATGTAATGTTCCAAATCCCCAAATACAATATACCTCTAGATATTATTCATTTTTTCTTGTGAAGGTAAATTTAATAAAATATTTTTTTCTGTAAAATAAAGATAATGGTTGTTATAGTTGGTATCAGTGTGTTAGTTTAGTTATTTTTTGGATTATAAGTATATAACCCTAGTGAAATCCTTAGGGATAATACTAAGTATAATAAAAACATACCTAAATTTTTTTGAGTACTGAATAATTGGTTTATCATGGAAATACACCCATGTTTGGATACGAGCAGGTTTAGATGACTCTAGAACATATGTATCTATAGGTAAAACCCAAAAACACCACATTGAGATAAAGTAGAATTGGAACTGGAGTATAAAAAAATTCCTTAATTCCATCTTAGAAATGACACTCTCTGGGGATATGCTTTTGTACATCCATAAGCTTAGTATGACAAATTATTAATGGAAAAATTACCTAATAATATATGTTCGGAATTATATCATGGATAACATATATTGAATAATAGAAATTCATAATTTAAGGGAATAAATGTAATTTATAATTTATCCATTGTGGTAAATAAATTCCCCTTTATTAGTTACCCTAAAATTCAATTTATTCTAGCCAATGGCTGGTAATAGGAGGACGAAGGCTAAAAACCAATGGACTGATCTATGAGACGACTCTTCAAATGATATGCCTAGTCCTATGGGAGCAAGAATTGAAGTAATTTTAATGATACTCTCTCAACTAACACAAGTTTTAATTCAAACTTGGCTCATGTGGAATGTTTACCCCCCCCCCCCCCCCAGAATGAACCATCCTTAATCGACTGCTTACGTGTACAATAGCCTCATACTTTTAATAGATCATTTGATCTATCAATCACTAAACTATAGATCTACTCTATTGTGAAGATCTTTTCAAACCATCAATGTTCTGAACAATAGAAGGTACATTTGGCTTCTTATAATATGGCAGGTGATGTTGATCAATGATGGACATTGATAAAAATATAATGCCTCAAAAAGAGATCGATGCATTGGAATGAAAGGATTTCTTGAAAATATTTTTCGATAAATATTTTCTTTCACCCTCCGAAAAAATATGGAAAGGTACTTCAATTCCCTCAATAAAAAAATACGACGAATCCATCAGAGTGTATGAGTAAAACATCACAAGGATTGAACGATATTCCTTCGACTATGTCATTACCCAGGAATGAATGGATGACAAATTCTTTAGTGGGATAAAACCCGACCTACAGAACTCCTTGGTGATCAGTGAATTAGTTAGCTGTGAGGAAATTTTCTATTGTGCTCTTAATGTTGAAATGTAGATTGGATAACCTCATGGGTATCATGAGGTTAAAAAATGTAAGGTCCAATTTAATTCTAGTGGTCTCATGGATAAATCCTATGGTTCTCAGAAAATCAATCATCCCACTTGCCAATTATTCTAAAAGGAGCTCCCCAAAAATTGTCTAAAGGGGACGAGCATGTTCTTTAGTTGTGGAATATTAACACCTAATAAATAAATCCCTCTTCTACTAAATAAGATAGGAACACTCTTTTCTTCCACCAACGCATTGTTCATTGCTTCAATTGTAATCAACTATGTCCCTTGGAGAACATGCTCACTATGCCTAGGATTTTCATAGGAAACCAACAACCTCTATTAATCCACCAATGCATTTGACATTTTTTAATAGATAACATATTTTTATTTTGGATCTATGAATTCTTGTATTCCGCGAATATTTAGTAGTGAAATTCCAACACAACCAAAAATTATGGATGTAAAGATGCTTGTGATAACAGAATATGGAGAAATCATTTCATACCATCGATATAACTCTTCTCCTATAACAATTTTTTGATTAAACATCCCATAGAACAACATCATACTCCCTCTGGTAAAATTTGATGAAATTGTTGGCATGGATTGGATTTCCATATACAGAAGAAAAATAAATTACCATGGGAGTTAAATCACTCTCCATATAGTGAATATACCCTAGATTTTGTTCAGGTTCATGGAGGAGTATGATTCTTCCTTAGAACCATCATCTCAAGTATGGAAATTATTTCCCTATGATCATGTGTACATTGGTCAGACGATTGAGTCTATATAAGCAACCATCCTTGAAGACATGCCAATTATGAGGGAATTCACTGATGTGTTTCACAATGAATTTACAGGTATTCCTCCGAGAAGATATACGGAATTCTCAATACTTCTTATACATGTGCAATTTCATAATCCAAGAGTCCATATAGAATTGATTTTCTAGAACATGAGAAACTAAAGAAACCACTATAGGAGAATCTGGATAAAGGGTTTATACGCCAATGTGCTCCACCTGGGGGTGCACCAGTCCTTTTTGTTAAGAAGTATTATTAGTCAATGCACATTTTAATTGATTATCATAGGCACAACCAAATCACTATAATTAAAATGTATAATTTTCCCAAAATTGATGACCCGTTCTATCAACTACCTAGAGAATAATACATCTATATGGTGGATTTTTGGTCTGGATAATACCAAGTAATGGTGAAGAAGGAAGATATCCCCAATAATATGTTTTATAGAAGGTATGGTAATAATTAATTCATAGTAATGCATTTTGGACTCACTATTTCTCTAGTAATGTTAATGGGCTTGATGAATAGAGTCATTATAGATGATATAGTCAAATTTGTGGTAGTATTTATTGATGATACTCTAATGTACTCCAAAACTATGGAGGGTCATGAGGATCATCTAAAAAATTTACTAGAGACATTTCCAATAGATAAGCACTATGAAAAGTAAAACAAGTGTTATTTATGGTTGAAGAATGTCTCATTAGTGGGTCCTATCATTAAAATAAATGGGATATATGTGGATCCCTCTAATATAGTTACAATATAGGGATGGAAGAGGAAAACATCGATAACAAATATCCGTATATTCTTGGATTCAGATAGATATTATCACCAATTTGTGAGGAAATTCATTATGATTGGTAGACCCTCTTACAATGATAAATTGGAAGGGAGTAACATTTCCTTTGAGTGATGAATGTGAATAGAACATCAAGGAGTCGAAATGGATTCTTTCTACTATTCATGTGCATAAACTACCCCCAATTCGATTTCATTTTTTGGTATTTAGTGATGCTTCAAATAAGGGTATGGGGTGTGTGTTGATGAAAAATTTCAAATTCATTTCCTATGCTTCAAGAAACTGAATGTTAACGAGCAAAACTATCCAAAACATGATATAAACTTGGTTGTAGTAATCTTCGCCTTGATAATTTGATGACATTACCTATTTCGGGAGAAGTGTAATATATACACAGATCACAAAATTGTCATGTATATACTCACATAGATATAGTTGAACATGCGACAATGTAGATGGTTAGAGGTGATCAATGACTATGAATGCTCAATCCATTACCACCCTATAAAAGAGAACAATGTGGAAGATGATCTAAGTTGAAAGGAACCTGTGATTCTATCATGGTTGAGGATTAAAAAGGCTCAAATCTTCATAAATTTGATGAAGATGTACATGTGAATCATAATGAAGGGAACAACATCAATATTTCAGAAAATATTTCTCAACCATCTCTTTTGTAAATGTTAAAGGATGATAAAAAAGATGACGTTGGAATTCAAAAGATAGTGGAAACTATTAGAAAAGGGAAATCCTCATTGTTCAATTTTAATGAAGAAGGAATTATGAGATTAGGTACAAGAAATTGTCTTCCATCAAATACAGAGTAAAATAATTAACTTTTGGATGATGAACATAGTTCGAATTTATCCATTCTCCCAAGTATACAATGATGTATCGAGATATATGAGAGCATTATTGGTGGGATAATGTTATGAAGGATACGGATGAATATACATTAAAGTTCATTGTATTTTAGTAAGTGAAGGATGGGAGGTAGAAGTCTGAGTGGATGATTCAAACATTACCAGTTCTAGCAAGGAAATTTCATAATACCACCATGGAATTTGTAACTAGACTTTTGAAGACATCCAAAGGATAAAATTTAATCTGTGTTGTTGTGGATCATCTTACAATGACTTCCCACTTCATTGAAAATTGAGAGGATTTCTCATTTGATCAACTGGTAAAAATTTACATCAGAGATGTTGTAAGTCTACATGGATTACCACTATCGATTTTAGCCCTTCAATATCTAAAATTTACCTCTATGTTTTGGAAGAGTCTTCATCATGCCTTGAATATGGATATAAACTTCATTTTGGCTTATCATTCTATAATAAATGGACAATATGAGCAGATAATCCAAACACTAGAGTCATTGTTTAGAGCATGGTAAATAGACTTAAAAAGAGGATGGGATCGTCATCATATTCTAGATGAGTTTTCTTACAAATATAGTTTCCATTCATGTATCCAAATGGCTCATTTTGAATCCCTTTATGGGAAGAGGTGCAGAACATTGGAATGTTGGGATGAAGTTGGGGTGTAAAAATTCCAAGTTCCATAAATTGTTGATGAAATGGAGGAGAAGGTTAAAACCATCCATAGTCACATTAAAGAATCTAAGAGTCAATAAATGAGATATGTTGATATCCATTGATGAGACCTAGAGTTTTATGTGGGAGATATGATATCCCTTCTCATATAACATTAGAAAAGAGTTATGAGATTCAGGATGAAGGGACGTTATAATAAAATGTACATAGACCCTTTTGGGATTAGAGATCACACTGGAGTAGTGGAATGTAAACTAGCACTCCCACCAAACCTATCTCAAGTACATGATGTATTCCATGTATCACACTTGAGGAATAACATAACTAACCCATTACATGTACACAATCCATATATAGTACCATTGTAGAATGCCATATCTTATGAAATAAAGGAGATCATGATCTTAGATTATGGGGAAAAATTTCTAAGAAATAATATAATGCCCCTTGTCAAGGTGTTGTGGATAAAGCAGTAGTTTGAAGAGGCAACATGGGAATCAGAAGAAGTGATGAAGCCACGTTACCCACATCAGTTTTAGTATGGTAAAAAGAAATTTTGAGAGACAATTTTCTTAATGGTGGAATATTATAAGAACCCAAACTATTATTAATGATTACAACAATTTATCTTATTAAAAAACATATTATGTCAAATGGGTGTATACACTTCCTAGGTTTTATGTTCTAAGATTTTAAAATACCATTAATAATTATTATAGTTAATAATATTTAATTTTAACAATGACCAATTTATTTGTATAAATATAGGGCTTTAACAAATTGAATTTACTCATAAAAACACATTGATGCCCTCATCCAGTAGAATTTCAATATATGAAGCCCATTGTTCAGTGCTCTGAAAGTAGGTGGAATCACTGGGATTTTATCTTGACCAATCCCAATCCATGCTTAAATAGGTTAATCATGAATGGAACTACCTAAGGGACAAGTGTATGTTGATAAAGATTCCAACCCGAGTAATATTATTTATGCCACTCCAAGAGCCTTTCATCATCGCACATGTTGCCCTTAGGTATTATAATGGTTTTATAAGTGGTTGTGTAACATGAACATAGAACTATAATTATGTGAATTATTTTGGTATAAACAATATACATTCATTATATTATTTTTACTTTGTAAATGGTTTTTAAAGCATAAATAGTATTTTTAGTTAATTTTTTAATTCAATTCAGAAATGTATTTCCATGAATTTCTGTATTTTTGAAATTAAATAAAATTTTTATAAAATATTATTATTACTAAATTATGTTCTATTATATATATATATATATTCTTGTATTATTTTTACGAATATAGTTGTAATTATTATTAAGGCTTGAGAGTCATTTTTTTTCAAAACAAATGCATTTTCGATAAATGTTGTATTAGTTTTAAAAGTTAATATAATCATATTTATAATATAATTTAGATAAAATAAATATTATTTTTGGATTCATGATGTCTAAATTATGTAACAGTAATTTTTTATAATAATATGAGACATTTGAATTTTTGGTTAAAAATAAAATGTCATTTAAATATATAATGTGGTTTAGTGCATCATAATGACCAAATAGTGATGTAATAAAATAAAATAAAAAGGTTTTTAGAAAAATATATGTTTTAACTTTAAAATAATGTGATTTAATGTTTGTTTTATTTATTTTATGGTTCTTTACTGGACCCTCCATGACTTATAAAACAGTTTAACTTTTAAAATGATTTCCTAGAGATTGTGAGTCACCTCCACATACAAAAGCATAATATTTTGGGAATTTTGGGTATTTTCCATAGATAATCATGTTTTTCAATACCCTTTGGAATAAAATGTGAAAAAATACTTGGATTTGTTTGTGATTTAGGGTTTGATTATTGTGTGGGGTCCAAAACCTAAAAAACCAACAATTTCGTCTCTTTTCCTATAAAAACCCATCCAAGATCCCACTTTATTTCAATAAAAACCCTAGTAGAACGTCCCTAATATTCCCTCTTCTCTCTATTATCCTCCCACGGCGCCCCAAGCTCTCATGAAGCCACTTTCAGGCCCCTTTCAAGCCTTTGGTGTCACACTTCCATGTAAGGCGTTTCTTCCTATTTCATTTTTTTTCCAATTTTGATTATGTTTTTATTCCCTTTTGTATTAAATGAAAAAATTTTGGATATAATTTATCACCTCCCCCATACGTCCCTAAATATGTTTTAATGACTATAGACCTATTCTATTCTCACTAATGCATCCCATGTACACCTGTTACTGTGTAGAATTGATTTAAGGAATTTCCCTCCTCATATTTTCATTCAAGAAATTAGTTTATTTTGTGAATATAAATTCTATTAAATATGTTGGGACATGTATCTATTTGACCCCGTAAATTCAATATCATATAAATATTATGAGCACCTATTTCATGCTAATAAATGTTATACTTAATTCTTATGTCACACTATTATGGTGCTGAAATTGGACTGCAATTTTCCACACCAAAGTCGTTGTCTTGTGAATACCATGGACATTTTTCTATCAAGGGTATTCAACTATATACACATTTATTAATATATTATGAAGTTTAAATTATTAATTAAAAATTCCTTTAACATGGCGTAATAGATGATGTTTAATGAATCCATGTTATATTATCCTTGTGGAACACATATGCATAAAATTAAATTATTATGATGGGTGTGACCTAATAGTGCTCTAATGCATTGGGTAAATATTAGTATCATGATATGTAAAGTTCAATGAGTTTTTATTCATGATTAATAAATTAAAATGAGGTTTTACTCATTATCCATGTCAAATTAGCCTTAGCTCATGATAATATCATATTAAATGGTGTTCCCACATTTTTATGATATAGAAATCATGATATATCAACACTTTATATTAATGTTTATATTGTGATCCAATTATATTACTATCCCCTAGAATGTACTATATTCATGATGTTATTCCTTTTTTACTCCCTTAATTTGATTTAATGCTTACCCATTTTTGATTCATGTGTTTAGTTTATATAAAGCAATTCTAAATATGAAGGAATGTGTGGGGTCATGTAAAAGAAGCTTTCAATAAAGATGTGTATTTCATGTTTTAAGTTGTATTGTAATATTCTTAATCCTCAAAGAAACTATACCTCTAAATAATATATATTTAATAAATTGATGTTTTTATGTATTAAAATATGTTTACGTTTCAAATAAAGAGGAGGGTTGTTAAAGTAATAATATTTTTATTTGGAAAGCACCACACGTTCTATATTAACTCAAATATTCATGGAAATGATTGACTTGACAATGATGAAACAATGTAACAAATAAAATTCTGTAGGAAGGAAGAAAATATTTATCCGATTTAATTTATTACATTTTTACTAGATTTTACTTAAATTAAGTATTGGGAGAATAACTAGAGTGGTTTTGGAAGTGAAATTTTCATGGAGATGCTTAAATATGTGATGTCAACCAAGAAGAATATATTGATATAAAGAGAAGAATTTCAATGGAAGAAATTCAATGGGAAACATTATATGGAAGGGATATAATTCATATCTTATTTATAGTTACAATCTATATCCATAATAATAAAATTCACAATTCATGACATCCACCATTTGTTAAATATAAAATCATTAACATGGTGAGGAAAATATTGATATCATTTATTGATAATTCTAAAATTAAAGGGTTTTTAGTTAGTCTAAAAATAATTAATTTGGTGATCTTAATTGGTATAATATGAACTGAGGGAGGATTTCATTCTTCAATGAAACTAAAAATAATGTGTTTTTCCAAATTTGTTGAAAACACCAAATATGCCTTAAAATATTACACAACATGAACCTCTAACCATAATTATAAAAAAACATTAAAAACCTCATTATATGCACCAATACATGTATCATATGGTGGATATAATGAAATCCATCAAGAATATTGTAAAATATGAATGGATATGGAGTGAAAAAAAATTCTTGAAAATTCATTCTTGAGTGTTGAGTAAAATAATACTAGGTAGGTAGATATAACTATGAATTAGAGGATAAATTAATTACTGATTTGAAGATTTAATTTATCAATTAATATATAATTGAGATAATTTATATGGAATGATTAATGGAGGACCATGGTTTTGAATAAGCTGACACACATTGGCTTGTTTTTTTAATTATTTTTTAAATATTTTGAACTAGACTAGTATAGGACTCCAAGGATTTAGTATGGTGGACTATTTTTAAAACTATTTTTGTTTCAAGACCAAAAATTATTATTAACACAATTACACATTTTAAACTAGTTTTATAGGAAAACCATGACATTGGCCATTGGCCCAGTAGTGGTTAATCAGGTGAAGTACATGGCATGCAAGAACTTATATGTTCTTGTGGAATCATGGGTATTAGGCCTCTAATTATAATGGATTGAATTTATATTTATGATTTATTCTAGAATAATACATTCCCAATACAAAACACTGTAAAATATCTTGAGCATCTCCCCCAAAATCATCTGTGATCACTGCAAACAACAGACCATCATTGTGAGCTTCTAAAAACAATGCACCATAATGGTGCACTAGTTATTAGCCATGTTTTCCAATATTATATAGTCATTTTTTCATTGTACTAGGACTTAATAATGGGTATCCCCCCCATAAACATTATTGAATCATGTTGGACATGTGTATTGTGTAAATATATTAAAAATTAGTTTTTAAGTGTTGCATCAATGATTATAATAATCAGAATGAATACTATATTTAGTAATGGATTTATTGAAAATAATTTTTAATTTTAGAGGTTTCTTTAGAATATTTGTGTTTGTCTAATAAAATTGGTCATATTTTTGGATTGAAGGATATTATTTGAAAATGTAATGAATTTAAATTTAAATCACAGGACTTCAGTTTCAAATTTTAAGCCTTTCTTCCAAATCATATTTTATTTCTACTAATTATAAGACATTTAACTCATCGTATGTATTTGAATTGTAATTCATTTTTATAGAAAATTGAAATTTTATTCTCATCGTATGAATTCATCACAATACATTGTTCTTAATCGTGTTTTTCGATCATTATGTGACTTTGGTGGTGAAAATTTTATAGGACTACTAGACTTATCAAAATTCAAATAAATATATTAGATGAAAATTTTTATGTTATTAAAATGATAGATTTGGGATGACCACATCATCTTCCATTTTATTTCTATGAGGTCCCCTTGTGCATTATTTTTATTGAAATCATGAAATAGAAAACATTAACAATATACAGAAAAGCAAAATATTATGAAGAAGATATTTTAGATAGAGAAGAAAATACAAGAATAAGGGAAATTTATAATAAATAAAATAATGAAAATCCTCAGGTTCTCATATATTGAAGGAGGTAGAAACTGATGATTTTGAAATATAAATTGAGTCTGAATTAATTTAGATTCTTTGGTATAGAATATTTTTTTGGAATTCATTCAACTATTAAATTTGTTTTATTTTTCCATTTTTCAGTTTTTTATTATCATATTCCTCCTCATCCATGTATGTTACTGTAACGGCCCGAAATTTTGAATGAATCTTGTTTCCTAATTTCATGTGTTATTTTATTTTATTTTTATACTCAACAAAAATGTTTTATTTGATAAACATGATTATAATTAAAATGAGACCATTGGGTTTTGATTGTTATATGACCATCGGTCAATATGACCACTATGAACAAAATGTTTTGATTATTGTGTCTAAATACAAGTAATCTTGGTTAATTATTATAGAAAGAAGATTCGATGGCCTCACCTAGTAGTCTTGGACCGATCGAAGCCCATTTAACAGAGCTTGGGAAGGAGGTAGCACCATTGGGCTTTGCTCTGGATCAAATCCAAGCCGAACTTCATCATGTGAAGCTAGAACGGAATCGCCTTCGTGAGAAGTTCAAACTGATCGAAATTACTACTCGGGCAATGTTGACTGAGCCGCCCCAAGATTCTATCACCCTAGCACACCTTACTCTTAGGTCCTATGCTGGTATTATAAGGGGCTATGTAACGAGACCGTAACTGCCTTGTATAATCCTTGTTTTAAATAAAAAATGGGATTTCTTCTTATGATGAAGTTTATGAATTTTGAAATGACCAGATAAAAATAGTATGCATATTTTTGATGAATTTTAGAAAAAGGATATTTTAAAAATGGTTGTGTAAACCTTAAATAATTAAAAATGTGTAATGATTTTCAAAAAATGGTCTTCTACAATTACGTCCAGTACGAAATTTAGAGTCTAATAAGATCAACTTGATTTTTGATGAATAGTAAATTGTGAATAGTGATTTTACGCTTAGGATTAGTAATGTGACCAAATGGATTAGTAATATCACTTAAAGAAAGTTTTAAAATAATCTAGGCACCTTGATTAAGTAATGTGATTCAATAAAATGGTTAAATAACGGTTTCATTAATTATTATTAAAGTATTAGTTTTTTCGGGTGAATAGTGTTTTTTAATTAAAAAATTAATAAAAAATATTTAGAAAATTATTTTTATAAAATGGATTTCAGTTTTGAACTCAGAGCATCGATATTATGTTAAGGTAATTTTTGGGGATTTTTCTGAAAAAAATGAATTTTCGGTGAATAGTGAATTTATTTAAAAATTGAATTAAAAATATTTAGAAAATTATTTTTATAAAATAGAGTTCATAAATCTAATTAGGGAATCAATATTTAGTTAAGGTGAATGTTTGGGATTTTTCTGAGAAAGATGAATTTTTCAGTGAATAGTAAAAATGCAGTTTTAGGGTTTCGGTATGTTTAATGACATCATAATTGTGTCATGATGATGTCATGAGATCTTTTAAGTGTTGGCCGGCCAAGGGTGATGAATTATTGTTTTGGGGGCCCCATGTGGCCTAACTCCATGATAAATGCCAAGGGAGAGCACATGAGTTTGAGAAAAGGACATGTGAGGTGTCCCTTGGCCATTAATACCTTGTCCCCTCACTTTCCCTATAAATACCAAGCCCTCCTCTCATCCATTCGACTACCCACTCATTCCCAACGAATTTATGGTCTCATTACCTTCCAAGGAGCCCTCCCAAGGTGCCCCCAAGCCCTAAAGGTCCCAACCTTTGTGGTTTAAGAGTTACATTTTAAGGTAAGGGATCCGATCTTTCTCTTTCTTTTCGAGAAATCTCTTTTATGTAATTTCTTTTATGCTCCATGTTCAAATGTTAAAGGGTGTTATTTTATACTCCTCTTACTGCCCTTTTCATGTTCATATAATGAGATATCCTCTCTTACTCTCATTATTTAGTTTTTTGAAGTTTTAAGTGGCGCCGTTAGGCTGCCGAAATTTTTGTAACGGATTCTTTCTCCCTTCTCATTTTTCAAGATCTATTTTCATGTAAAGTATTTCAAGTTCCTTTTTATTATGTTGGGGTATGATCTCTAAATTTATCATACTGATCTTTTATGATCATATGATGAGAGACCCCATTTGATCTCTTCAATTCAGTATTTTGAAGTTTTAAGTGGCGCCGTTAGGCTGCCGAATGTTTAAGTGGTTCTTCACCCTTCTCGTTTTGAAGTTCTACTTTCATGTCAATTATTTCAAGTACCTTTTTGTCATGTTGGGGTATGATATCTATATCTATCATAATGGAATCTTATGTTCATATGATGAGAGACCCCTTTTGATCGCTTCAATTCAGTATTTTGAAGTTTTATGTGGCGCCGTTAGGCTGCCAAATTTTTAGGGGATTCTTTCACCCTTCTCATTCTTTTCAAAGTTCTACTTTCATGTCAAGTCTTTAAAGTCCCCGTTAATTATGTTGGGGAATTATATCTATATCTATCATACTGAACTCTTATGTTCACATGATGAGATACCCTATTTGATCTTTTCAAATCATTTTTGTTGAAGTTTAAGTAACGTCGTTAGGCTGCCGAACTTTCATAAGAGAAATCTAATTTTTGTCTTCCTTCCATGTTTTTCATTTCAAATGGTATTTCCTTGAAATTGCATCACCATGTCCATATATACTTATTATTATATCCCTCTACTGTTTTATCGGACAATTATGATTCTTCGACCCATGTTCCCTCTCTTTTCAAAGTTTTCTAAAACCCTGTAACATAGCCGTTATGCTGCAGAATTTTCGTCTCAAAATGCCTCTCTTTTTCTCAAAATTATTTTATGTTATAAAGTGAATATTCAAAGATCCTATTTCTACAGGGGTATTCACATATATATATAAAATTTTTCTATTTTAAATTCTGGGATTTACATACATGATACCAGCTTTCCCTTTCCGTGGGTTTAAAGTAACGTAAAGGTCATGTCTTTATAGCAGTTTTTAAAACGTTATGATTATGAAATGAAACTCATTTATTTTATGCTATATGGGTTATTTATGAAATTTTTGATGATGATATATGTGGCTCACATGATAATAAAGTCAAATTTAAGGGTGCGCCCTGATAGCGCTCCAATGCATTGGGTAAAGACTTAATCTCTAGAGATGACCATTTTTAACGACGCCTTGGTGAATAACCTTGGTAATTTTTAATGACACCTTGGGGATGGACCTTGGTGATACGAAAATATTGTCAATATTAAATGTTGCAGCCACATCTTCAAGTTATGAAAAATGTTATTTTTATTATGAAATGCCTCATGACTTCTTTCTCATGCCTTAAAGTTCTTTTCATGTCCTTATTGAAGTATCTCAAGTTCACATGTAAAATGTTCATCTTGTTTCCCTTACTGGGCCTTTTGCTCACCCTTTCTTTTGATTTATGTCCCCAGGTTATGAGATGCAGTAATGAACCTAGGATGAACATAAGGAGAAGCCTTTCAAGTGTTTAAGAGGAATGTTTTATGTTGTTTTCATGTATTATGTTCCTAGTTTCCAAGACACTAAACCTTAAAGATCCTCAGTTTTGTGTAATGTAATGAAAGTTTATGTTATAAAAATGCGGGATGCTATAGTTGGTATCAAAGGATGGTTTAGTTATTTGTGGAAATTAGGATATGAAAACTTTAGGAAGAAGCCTATAGAAAAGTTAAAATATAGGAAATATTCCTGGTATTTTGGTAAGTATTGAGTAAGGGGTTGCCAAGAAAATACATCCCTGTCTGGATACGAGCAGGTAGAGGTGGATCTGGCACAGATGTACATAGGGGTAAAACCCGAAAACACCGCTTTGAGCTAGACTCAAAGGGGAACTGGTACACAACAACGGGCCTTGCTGCACTCTTGGTTACGACACTCCCGGGGGATATGCTTTGGTAAATTCATAAGCTTAGTATGAACCATTGCTAAAGGAACAAAGATAAAATAAAATGAAGATTCACATAAGAATATATGATCATGGATAACCTAGATGGGAACCTAGGGGATCACAAGTTAGGGTATACTTTTCAACTACAAGTCATCCTTATATGCTTTAAGTTTCTTTTCATGATTATTGGCTAAGTATTTAAGCCTCTAATTATAGTTTCTTTTCTTAGTTAATGGCGGGAAATGGAAGAACATGTCTCAACAACCAATGTGATAGAAATGCTACGATTGCCGTATTAATATGACAGAGATGATTAGGGGATTAAAATATGATTTTTATTTTGCAAGACATTCACTATTTTGGGGACCCTATATGATCGAGGTAAATAGATTACAACGGTATTTTCATTGAGGAGTAAGTTTGATTTATATTTAAAGAATCGATGAATTTAAGGTGGATTTATAGTAATTTAGGTTACTTTTGGGAATGATTAACCTATCTTGGGTAAAATATGTTTAGATTAGATACTTTTGTTATAAGATGTTAGGAGTGGTTGATGTTGTTTGGAGATGAACAATGAAGTTTATTTTGGAAGACTATGTTATCAAATCCTTCTTGTATTTGGGTTTCAATCTTAGTTTGGTTTATTTTGAGGAATTTTAAGGACCGTTATTTATGGAATGGACTATGATGAACTTTGGGTAGTACCATGGATCTTTGAAGATTTAAAAGTAGTTTCCATTCCTATGGGATTCTTTCTTTTTGAAGAGTTGTTTTACCTTACCCTTTCGGTTTTTGGGATAATGTTTAAAGATAGAAGAAATAGATAGTTGATCTTTTGTGGATTATGTGATTCTCTAGAAGATGATTCTTGTGTTTTGATGAGACCAAGTAGTTTTGAATGCTCATAGTTTGGAGAAAAGATTAGTTTTGGGTAGAAACTTATTAAAGGATGAAACTCTACATGAAGGTAGATATATTTCCTTATGTTTTTGTTCTATGTTGTAAATGAATTCCTCAAAGTTATTAAAAGGAACGTAAAACAAAAACATTGTTGGTTTACGTTTCCTACTAGTTAATCAAAGACCGCTTACACGCATCATAAGTTTGGGATTTTCTTATGGTTAACTTTCTCCTAATCATGTTCTCTATCACTCTCCCTCAGAACGTGACCCTTTGTTTTCTCCTCCATGTCCATGTTTCCTACATGGAATCCTAGTATGAGTAAACTCGGGTGGCCTTCGTACTCCCTTTTATTTCTTTTAAAGTAATAGTGTTACTGACTCTTTTTACGATGTGGGACTTTCAATGAAATTTCAAAACCCAATTTTAAAAATTGCGAGGACGCAATTTCTTAAGGGGGGAAGATTGTAACGGCCCGAAATTTTGAATGAATCTTGTTTCCTAATTTCATGTGTTATTTTATTTTATTTTTATACTCAACAAAAATGTTTTATTTGATAAACATGATTATAATTAAAATGAGACCATTGGGTTTTGATTGTTATATGACCATCGGTCAATATGACCACTATGAACAAAATGTTTTGATTATTGTCTCTAAATACAAGTAATCTTGGTTAATTATTATAGAAAGAAGATTCAATGGCCTCACCTAGTAGTCTTGGACCGATCGAAGCCCATTTAACAGAGCTTGGGAAGGAGGTATCACCATTGGGCTTTGCTCTGGATCAAATCCAAGCTGAACATCATCATGTGAAGCTAGAACGGAATCGCCTTCGTGAGAAGTTCAAACTGATCGAAATTACTACTCGGGCAATGTTGACTGAGCCGCCCCAAGATTCTATCACCCTAGCACACCTTACTCTTAGGTCCTATGCTGGTATTATAAGGGGCTATGTAATGAGACCGTAACTGCCTTGTGTAATCCTTGTTTTAAATAAAAAATGGGATTTCTTCTTATGATGAAGTTTATGAATTTTGAAATGACCAGATAAATATAGTATGCATATTTTTGATGAATTTTTGAAAAAGGATATTTTAAAAATGGTTGTGTAAACCTTAAATAATTAAAAATGTGTAATGATTTTCAAAAAATGGTCTTCTACAATTACGTCCAGTACGAAATTTAGAGTCTAATAAGATCTACTTGAATTTTGATGAATAGTAAATTGTGAATAGTGATTTTACGCTTAGGATTAGTAATGTGACCAAATGGATTAGTAATATCACTTAAAGAAAGTTTTAAAATAATCTAGGCACCTTGATTAAGTAATGTGATTCAATAAAATGGTTAAATAACGGTTTCATTAATTATTATTCAAGTATTAGTTTTTTCGGGTGAATAGTGTTTTTTAATTAAAAAATTAATTAAAAATATTTAGAAAATTATTTTTATAAAATGGATTTCAGTTTTGAACTCAGAGCATCGATATTATGTTAAGGTAATTTTTGGGGATTTTTCTGAAAAAAATGAATTTTCGTTGAATAGTGAATTTATTTAAAAATTGAATTAAAAATATTTAGAAAATTATTTTTATAAAATAGAGTTCATAAATGTAATTAGGGAATCAATATTTAGTTAAGGTGAATGTTTGGGATTTTTCTGAGAAAGATGAATTTTTCAGTGAATAGTAAAAATGCAGTTTTAGGGTTTCGGTATGTTTAATGACATCATAATTGTGTCATGATGATGTCATGAGATCTTTTAAGGGTTGGCCGGCCAAGGGTGATTAATTATTGTTTTGGGGGCCCCATGTGGCCTAACTCCATGATCAATGCCAAGGGAGAGCACATGGGTTTGAGAAAAGCACATGTGAGGTGTCCCTTGGCCATTAATGCCTTGTCCCCTCACTTTCCCTATAAATACCAAGCCCTCCTCTCATCCATTCGACTACCCACTCATTCCCAACGAATTTATGGTCTCATTACCTTCCAAGGATCCCTCCCAAGGTGCCCCCAAGCCCTCAAGGTCCCAACCTTTGAGGTTTAAGAGTTACATTTTAAGGTAAGGGATCCGATCTTTCTCTTTCTTTTCGAGAAATCTCTTTTATGTAATTTCTTTTATGCTCCATGTTCAAATGTTAAAGGGTGTTATTTTATACTCCTCTTACTGCCCTTTTCATGTTCATATAATGAGATATCCTCTCTTACTCTCATTATTTAGTTTTTTGAAGTTTTAAGTGGCGTCGTTAGGCTGCCGAAATTTTTGTAACGGATTCTTTCTCCCTTCTCATTTTTCAAGATCTATTTTCATGTAAAGTATTTCAAGTTCCTTTTTATTATGTTGGGGTATGATCTCTAAATTTATCATACTGATATTTTATGATAATATGATGAGAGACCCCATTTTATCACTTCAATTCAGTATTTTGAAGTTTTAAGTGGCGCCGTTAGGCTGCCGAATTTTTAAGTGGTTCTTCACCCTTCTCGTTTTGAAGTTCTACTTTCATGTCAATTATTTCAAGTACCTTTTTGTCATGTTGGGGTATGATCTCTATATCTATCATAATGGAATCTTATGTTCATATGATGAGAGACCCCTTTTGATCTCTTAAATTCAGTATTTTGAAGTTTTATGTGGCGCCGTTAGGCTGCCAAATATTTAGGGGATTCTTTCACCCTTCTCATTCTTTTCAAAGTTCTACTTTCATGTCAAGTCTTTAAAGTCCCTTTTAATTATGTTGGGGAATTATATCTATATCTATCATACTGAACTCTTATGTTCACATGATGAGAGACCCTATTTGATCTTTTCAAATCATTTTTGTTGAAGTTTAAGTAACGTCGTTAGGCTGCCGAACTTTCATAAGAGAAATCTAATTTTTGTCTTCCTTCCATGTTTTTCATTTCAAATGGTATTTCCTTGAAATTGCATCACCATGTCCATATATACTTATTATTCTATCCCTCTACTGTTTTATCGGACAATTATGATTGTTCGACCCATGTTCCCTCTCTTTTCAAAGTTTTCTAAAACCCTGTAACATAGCCGTTATGCTGCAGAATTTTCGTCTCAAAATGCCTCTCTTTTTCTCAAAATTATTTTATGTTATAAAGTGAATACTCAAAGATCCTATTTCTACAGGGGTATTCACATATATATATATAAATTTTCTATTTTAAATTCTGGGATTTACATACATGATACCAGCTTTCCCTTTCCGTGGGTTTAAAGTAACGTAAAGGTCATGTCTTTATAGCAGTTTTTAAAACGTTATGATTATGAAATGAAACTCATTTATTTTATGATATGTGGGTTATTTATGAAATGTTTGATGATGATATATGTGGCTCACATTATAATAAAGGCAAATTTAAGGGTGCGCCCTGATAGCGCTCCAATGCATTGGGTAAAGACATAATCTCTAGAGATGACCATTTTTAACGACGCCTTGGTGAATAACCTTGGTAATTTTTAATGACACCTTGGGGATGGACCTTGGTGATACGAAAAGATTTTTAATATTAAATGTTGCAGCCACATCTTCAAGTTATGAAAAATGTTATTTTTATTATGAAATGCCTCATGACTTCTTTCTCATGCCTTAAAGTTCTTTTCATGTCCTTATTGAAGTATCTCAAGTTCACATGTAAAATGTTCATCTTGTTTCCCTTACTGGGCCTTTTGCTCACCCTTTCTTTTGATTTATGTCCCCAGGTTATGAGATGCAGTAATGAACCTAGGATTAACATAAGGAGAAGCCTTTCAAGTGTTTAAGAGGAATGTTTTATGTTGTTTTCATGTATTATGTTCCTAGTTTCCAAGACACTAAACCTTAATGATCCTCAGTTTTGTGTAATGTAATGAAAGTTTATGTTATAAAAATGCGAGATGCTATAGTTACCCTTCAAATGGTGGGGTAATTATTGATTTAATATGGAATAGAGGGTCCTAAATTATTATAACAATAACATATTTCAATTATTAATAATAGTAGTTTCAAATAAATTTTTTTAATGGAGATACAATAATACTTTGAATGAATTTTTTGGTGTAAGGCCCCTAGCCTGAATCTCCAACTTGTGACTAAGACATCTCATTACATGAACTCATGTGCACTTCCCCATATGTCATAGGATATCAATAATAAATGAGGGTGTATTAAAAATATGGTCAGTCTGAACCCCCTGGTACTCAATAATATAAATGTATGAATATTCATTAAGCAAAATAGTATAAATAAAATCTAAAATACAAAGAGGTAAAATACAAATGAAAAAAATAATCTAAAAATTTTCTTTTCATACTATATGTAAAAATATTTATCATAATTAAATTCATATAAGTAATAAACTACAATATATTCTCACAAAAAATAAACCCATCAATGAACTAGAACTCCATGCTCTGTCCCATTTCAAAGCTCTATATCCTATACATAAAATCAAAAAATCGCTTGCATAATCCATTTCCCATTATCTAGACCATAGACTATGAAGTCTGAAAAATTACCAAATGTTATTAAAATATGGAGTTAGTAAAACATTGTAACCCACAACAAATAGTGTCTTAAAAATCCAATCAATGTTACAGTACATGAAACGTTATAGACGAATCAAATTCATAAATTAATTGTGGATAAATATATAAAAAAACAAACCATTGGAACATGGTTACAAAAAGGGGTTACAAATTATTACTTCAGCATGATTCATAATAGATATGTCTATAATTTCAATTGTTTTTGTTAAATCCTTCTCCAAGGACCCATTGAAAGGTTCATCACATATTCCATGGAAGAACAGTTAATTTTTCATTTTAATAGTCTCTATTTGAATTTCCATGATAGAGATGCTTATATGTTCATAAATCACATTATAAATTCCAAGGGATAAGTGTACATTGTAGATATTAAGTAAACATACATCTAACCATTATGCACCCAGTAACAATACATATTTCCACTGTGCATAATGTAAACAAGCGTTAAGAAAAAGGATGATAAATTAATTCCAATCACAAAAACATTCCAAAAATATTAGCATATACAACATTGGATGATTCATGAAGAATAATATAATAACTTTTATTCTATTATGAAAATTTTCCAAAACACATATTAATTGTCATGTTTCTAGCTAATTTACTAGTTCATTTTCAATGGGGTATATTAATAATTCACATTTTAATTAATACAATATAAAAAAATTATTAATTCATTGAGTAGTTCCATTTCAATAATAAATTACCAATCCCATTTTAAATATCTCATATATGAATTTTCATTTTCTAAACAAATGACAATGGCGTGGAAATATCGTAGAAGGAAACAAGGCCATAACTCAATTTTCTTTTGACAAAACGGGGTCCATGAGATGTTCATGCTAGATGTTTTAATGCATTCAAATTAATAAACACATCTTATTGGAATCAATAACTATTAATTTTGAGATAAAAATCTTTAAAACCACCCATAACATCTGATTGAACCCCTACTAGACTATCTATATGAATTTCCCCATCATTGATTTGGATAATCAATAAAAATATATTATAAAATTTTATAGATTTGAAGGAATTCAATTCTCCAGTATCATGAAAACAACATGAAACAGTAAATGAGAAAGATTTGAACCTAAAAAAATTAATGGTCATGTGTCTAGACTGGTTGTAGAAGAATATATTGTGCTAATTTGAAATTAACTTATTCATTATGATCCATCAAAGTTGCTTTGGGACACTCCAATCCTATTGATATTTTGTCCCTATGTTATGGTTACGCGTCCCTTGAACTCAGGCTGAGCATCCAGTGATGCTTAAATAGAAATCAATTAAGCCGTATTGTAGTCCTTCCCATACCATTATGTCAACCTCAATCCTCTATTGACATTATACTATTGAGGTATCCTATTGAAACTATACTTATTTCCTATAATAAGACATGCTTAGCACTCCACTACATTGAAAGGAAATTGAAATCACTTGTGGCTAGTATTATATCCTTTAAATAAAATCCCCTATATACTATCATGGGATGCTTTTCAACCCCAGGAATGACCTCCCTCCACTTCCATAGTGTAAATATTCATGATACAATTTCATACAACATGAGGAACATCACCATGATAATATTATTGGGACTTCTTCATGAAACACCATGCCTCATCCTGTTTCTTTTAGTAGTGAGAGATTGATTCATCATGTCTAATAATATGGTAAAGTGGAATACATTCACCTATTACATGATATAATACTGAAGAAAATATTTAAAGCGCATCACCCAATATATCAAATCACTAGTCATTATAGGAGAAAACAATTGGTCTTTTAATACACAATAATTATCTATCAAAGATATAATCCCATGTGATAGGTGTATGAACTCCAAAGCCCATTCAACACTCAAATTATATTGATAGAAGTGACTTGTTAGCATATAATTAATTCTTATACAGATCCATTCTTCATGGTTTCCATCATGTGTAATTATTTACAATAAGTCCATGTTTTTTTATAGAATCATCAATATTCACCATATTTTCCATGGTTGCCTCAAAGTGACAAAATATCAATTAGATGAAATTAATCAAAAAATAGTTTTGGACGGACTTCCCCCCCAACATTGGTGGCTAGTGATATAGTTATGATCCTCTAATTTGGTGTGATGTCAAAGGAACAATAGGAATAATCTCCCAATACATATATCATTAATCCCATATGAATCTATCATGGATCTCACAATCTATCATATTTCGTAGTATTTCATTATGTCTTTCTATAAAACATGATGTGAGTGCTTAGTACCACTATTTTTTAGTTCACCCAGTAGACAGTGTGGGAACATTTCTATACAAGGTTCATTACACACCTTAGATCATAAGGGTTATTTTATGACCGAATCTGATGGACCAATATAAAAAAGATAACCACAGAAACAAGGTCACTTCAGTTTATTTTTATAAAATCCTAATTAATTATTTTTGTATGATTAATTACAATTTTTGTTTTCTATGAAATTTCATATGAAACAAATAAATCAGTATATATAACATTACATGATAACATACCTTACAAAATTCATAACACGAGTCATGAATATTAACTTTTTTATATACATCCCATCAGTAAAATTAATTTTCACTATAACCTCACAAAACATGTGCAGCTCCCAAGGGGAAACAACATCTCAATTGTAACAAGATAACCACATGAAAAAAATTCTCATACATCGAATCATGGGTTTTATCTAGATCATGTTTTATCTAATATAACACCTGAACTCATTATCAAGAACCAAAACGTCACATTCTATTATTTTCCATGATAAAAGATTAAATTAATGGAAAAACATATTTCTATATTTATTTTTAATGTACATAGCCTATTTCTCTCTAAAGTGTCTAAGAATGATAGTTATGAGACCTAAAATGAATCCCCATGTATGGTTGATGCTTTAGACAATTAGTGAGGACTTAATAAATATAGTCGGGAGATAATAACATCTAGTACTGAATAAAAAAACAATTAAAAAGAATATATACATAAATATATAAATCAATTCCATAAAATAAATATTTAAAATAAAAATAATAATAATAGCATAAATAATGGAATTACATATGGTAGGTCAGCATAAATGTCATAATAAAATTCATTCAAGAAAATATGTAAAAGATAAACAAAAAATAAAGTCTCCCTATGATTGTATCAGGCCCCATGCATGATTCAATATCTATGATCGAGTCCCATAAAGTAATATAAAATATTACATGTAAGGGATCTTTCCCTTGTCAAGAACTAAAACCATGAAGACATCTTATGTAACCAATGGTGTCCCAAACAAAGTGTCTTAAAACATAGTAGTCCACCAAAAAGGGTGTCTAAAAATACAGTTTATGTTAATGTTCATTAAATATTATGTTATAAATTGTATTTATTTAATAAATTAAAATTATAAAAATAGAAAAAGACTCACCCCCTCGGGATATAGTATGACACATGGGGTTAACCAATGCTACTTCAGCATGATAAAATATGGGTCTGTCTATACGTACCATTATCCTTAAATATTTTCAACCTTGAGGCTTATTACATGGTGCACTGTACATACCATGGCTGAATTAAACATTCAATACTTTAAGGAATCTATCTAATTATCATTTTTCAGCTTACTATATGTACCCATGGTACATTACCAATGCCAAGAGTGACGTACATAATCCATGTATCATGTAACCATGAATCTCTTCCTTAGGAATCATGTAATGATACATCTCACCCTAAAGAATATAATAACCAAAAAAACTATATAAGAAATATAAATTCAGTCTAATAAAAAAAGTTAAATAATTTAACATATTCCACATTGGTTAATTCATTCCAATTATATATGATCAATTCATTTATTCTATCATGATATTATTTCAAAAAACATGTATATTATCTACTTTTAGATGAATTTGAAAATTCAAATTAATTTGTTCAAATTCCTATTCAAACATTAATTATTATATGAAAGAAGAATTTCCTATTCAAGGTGGAGTTATATTTCGACATTCAATAATACATCTTATTTCAAGGATCTCACTTCTCAATATTCATGTTCCAACCCATGTTTAAGTGTAGAAAAACCTATTGGGTGGACAATAGTCTTGGTATCAATCCCCATCAAAGAAAAAGGGGTCCATATAATAACTATTCCCAAGGTTATAATCCATTATAATTAATAAATTTCATCGACATGATGATCTGGCTGGATCACACATGTTTCACATACTAGAAGCCACACATTGTACTAAAGTTATTTTTCATTCCACCAATGTTAAAATTATGCATATGATCCCAATTTCAATGGTATGCTTCAACAAAATACATAATATTTCCCAATGAAAAAGTGATATCTTTATCTTGTTATGACTAGGTCAAGAATATCCATGAAAAAAATAAGAGGAAGTCACTAATTTCACGATGGTCTTATAGATTCAATATATCTAGATCAAACCAATGATAATGGAACCAATATAACATGTAATAAAATCAAATTGAGACAAGGATAACCCTTTTAATTCATTAATCCTAAACTACAATCAAATGATGAGATAGTAAGGGGCTAAATAGGGTTTTGGGGGTATAAAGAATGATTTTCCCCTAACTAATTCTACACTGACTAGCACCATTGCTGATACGTAGGATTTACAAAGCTCACCAAAAGATCTAAGAAATGATCATTCACCCCCAGGAACTCGACAAAATAGGTGGGTGTTTCCACTAAATATTTGGTGTGTTTCTTATAGAAAAAACCACACATGTTGATATCAATTTCAGGATCATGATCCTCCTATAGGCTTGGTGGGATACTACACTACCCACCAGCTAGTCGCTGTGTCTCACCAACTAGACTATGGGTTAGACATTCTATATTGTGGGTCTTATAATTTATCCAATGACACTAAATCATTTATTAGTCTTTAATACACTGCTATAAATTTCTATTAAACAATATTTGAGAAATTAAGACCCTCCAAAACAATATTTGATCTAGGTCAAAGGTTTCATTATCAAAATTTAATTTTTTTCACAAAACACAAAGAGTGATATCCATAGAATAAGAAACTGGGTCTAGTATTTTAGAATAGGAATTTTTTACTATTACAAAATATTTGGATATTTAATATTGTCCCTCTTTTAACTATATCATTAACCAGAAGATCAGTTCATATTAGGAATAGAGTGTCTAATAAATCAGTAGCACATGTGTGATGGTAATGAGTTACTCGCGGATTAGAAGAGAACACTAACACCCAAATGGTTTTTTCCGAGGTAGCATATCTATGGTATTATATCTTTTTATAGACACAATATGTATGGTGATGGACCCCAAACACCCTCAGATGAGGGGGCGAATCAGGGTGTCAACGTTTCATATTACACTATTGGATCTTGTTCTAATGTAGGTAGGATCCTATTAAACATGTCTGAATAGAAAATTTATAAAATAAATGATCACATGCAAATCAGGGACACAGAAATTTTACTTGGTTCATCACAAAGGACTATTTCTAAGGATCATACACCGACAATGTGTCAGTCGTATAAAATTCCACTAATCATCAATAGTCGTGTATTACAAGATATTATCACATTCACCTGTTTCCACGCACACTACCATTACTAGTATTTAGGGATAGCACAATGCATCCCTAAAATAAATTATTTTGAGTCTTCTTTTCTCACTACTTCGGAAGAATCCTCACATAGTTTATTGACTATAAGGTCTCTCCAGTTGATTATTATTAATTCTTGTATCCTCAATTTCAAATTGATGTTTTTCTAAGGCCCCAAAATCACACAAAGATGTAATTTATTTTCCCATACACTGATATTCTATGAAGATTAATTTTGCAAACTGATTTCTCCAATTTTAGGCTTCCTTGGGTGTTCTGTATGCTGCAGATAATTCCACCTACCCCATCTATTTTTACATACCATCCAACTCCTCCATTTACCGTCCATGTCCTCTACTTACTGTCCAGCTCCTCTGCATACCGTGTTGTGCTGTGTTCTACCTTACTCTATGTACTACTACAATCCTCCGCGTATCGTCCTACTCCATGTATTGCCTTGATCTGACGTGTATTGAAAGAGAATACAGTGTAAACAACACAATCTTCAGATGACTGTTTTCCTTACATGGATGAGTCTCTCTATGTACCGTTTTCTCCTCGGTGAACCACTGCTTATTTCTCCAAATTTCTTTTACAAAATTTAATATCAAACATTATCGTTTAACTAAGGAATTAATATACCTTAAATGGGAATATAAATCCACAAATATCATTAATATGTTTTTCCTATATTTTAAATGTTGGATTATCTTTACTGCATATGCATATGGTTAGCTTCCACCATGTACTGCTTCGGTTTCGTGAACCGCATCAATCCCACTATCCAATATATTTCTGCGTACTACATTGCTTCACCTCTTAAAATTAATGTGATCCATTTTTAATTTCATACATTATCATTCCACAAAACTAATCCCTTTATATTGTACCATTTCAATGAACTATTTTCGATTCTGCACACCACTCCACATATCGTTCCCATTGCCTACACCATGTACCTTGTGGTTGCACAGTGTACCATGTTCCTTCAACCACATACCATGCTCCTGCACTGTGTACCATTGACCTTCACCGTGTATTATGCACCTTTACCACGTACTATGCTGCATAACGACCACAATGTTTACAAAACCACCTATATCTTGTAAACCGTATGATTGATTGCCCAACCCTTTTTGGAGTTGGGACCATCATGATGAGGAAGATCATTTGATATTATTTTGGGTGACTTTCATGAAATATGTTTTGTGGGGAATATCTTGAGGGTTAGGGACCAGAAATACTACTTTCAGCCTCTATTTTATGACCTCATTTCTTGAAAACGCCATAGTCATCTGTGTGAATATTGACAAAAAACAGAATCAAAACTCCTTTATTATCAACGAAAATCATTGGCTCCAAAAATCATCCCCTATCGTTTTTTTGGAAATCTCAATATAAATTTAATGATCTTCTAACTACAATCAATAAATTACACTTCTGGAAAAAACTCATCCATCACACTATGTCTCTGTGATCTTTTCTCGGTGTAGAAAGAAAGATATATGACATGAATTGAGTTCTAATTCATATCATTTCTCCCATTTTCATGTATGTAGAATAATATAGGTAACTTTCCAATGAATTCTTCTATTCCCCCCCAATTGGAAATAAACCTGATGACCAATATTTAAACTTTTTAGATCATATAACATACTCCCCCTAGATCTTATCTCCCCCATAAACAAGTAAAACTTCCCCAAACATATTAACAGCGTTAAAAAAACTAGGGAGAGGGGAAACTCATAACGTCCTTATGCACAGTGATGTGGCTGAACACCGAGGTTCAGTCATTTTTTCCCAAACACATTCTCTAAAAATGTCTTGGTCATAATGTAAGACACTTTCTCTTTTTTTCTGAAATGGTCAATTTTGATCACTCATTGTATAACTTTTTCATTGATGAAGTGATATTTGATCACAAAAAGTTTTTTTTGTGAGTTCTGAACAAGATTATTTGTAAGATAAATTGCGCTCTTGTTATCAATTAAAATCACCATTGGTTGTTTCACATCATCACCTATGTCTTTCAGCAACTACTTCATCCAAAATAACTTTGAGCATGCTTTGGTAGTAGATATATATTCATCTTCAATAGTAGTAAGTGAATTAGTTTCCAGTTTCTTTCTTAACAAACCCACACATTTCATCCAAATATATAATGATATTCCACTGGTATATTTTATATCCACTACATCTCCAGCCCAATCAATGATAAAAAGTGATGATAGTTCACTATATCTTCTGGCTGAAATGAATAGCATATAATTACGGTTACCTTGAATTTATCTCTTGATTCTTTTAACTGCCACCTTATGTGCGTCCTTTGGATTATACTGAATGTGGGCCTCAAGTAATGTATCAAAGAGAATATATGGTCATGTAGTCATCAGGTATAGTAAGATTCCATTGATTCATCAACAAATGGTGGGATCCACAAAAGTCCCTTCCTCGTGATTTCTAGGTTTTGGCCCAACAACAATAAGAGTCAACATTGGATTGGAATCATACATATTCAAATTCTTTAGTTGTTCCCATGAATTATTTTCATGGGAAATGAATGTGTAATGATTTTTCTAATATACCCGTATTAATAAAAAGTATTTCAGTTCCTGAATCATAGAACATTCAAATTATAATTTCATGGGATTGGAAAATTCATCCACTAATCCATGTTTGCATTCACCAATTTTAATATCATCTATGTATACCAATACCATGCAGTGATCCTATTAAGACTTCCTCGTATATAGGTTGTGATCTAGTCCTCTACATTTAAACACTAGCTTTCTCAGAAAAGAGTTCAACTGAGAGTACCATGCCTGTGGTGCCTATTTCATCAGATAAAGATATTTTATATTTTTTCAATCCTTCAGTTCATCATTTCCATGTAGAAACGCTATGGGTTGTACAATGTGGACATATTATTACAATACTCCATTTATGAAAATTTTCATGAAATCCATTTGATAAACAATATAACCTATTGGGATTTCCGTGGAATGAAATAGTATGATTGACACTAGTCTCACATCGGGAGAAAATTTATCCTCAAAATCAATGCCTTAAATTTTTGAATATCTTTTACAGACAAAACATGCATTATATATGATCACATTTCCATGTCTATCAAATTTTTTCATGAAAATCCACTTCGTACAAATCACATTATGATCTTCGGGTCTTTTAACAAGATCCCTTGACTGATTTTTGCCAATCAGATCTAACTCATCATTCATTTCTAACACCCATGACTCAACCATTATAGCCTCTTAAAATTTTGATGGTTCTACAACTGATTGAAATACATATTGTTCATTATTCCTCATTCTCTTTGTCTATGTAGGTGCATTCTGATCCTCGATAATGTTGGTTGGATAAATCTATTTTCTCCTATTTATCCTTTGGGATTCAACCATATTATCTCTAGATAGGGCTTTCTATTCTTATTATTCATCAGAGTCAATTTCATGTGGTGACTCTTGAGAGTTTTGAACATATTTTTTCCTTTATATTATAATTTTTTCCATTTTCACATTTTTTTCTCATCTTCGATCACATTAGTATATGAATTCCGTGAAGAATTCATGTTTTTCTTATTGATGATCTTTACATTACCGCTTTATCAAATTCATTACAACAACTGATTGAAACACTTGTAGGCTTTTATGTTCATTGTGTATCTAATCAATATTCATTTTTCTAAATTGTCTCCATATTTCAAATGATTTCCTTCTTGGTTTCGGATAAAACATTTGCATCAAAAAATAGAAAAATATTTCAAAGATGCATGGATTCCATTCCAAAATTCATATGGTGTCTCTGTTTCACCAATATATATCATTGTTCAATTTTTAATATACATTACATATTGAAATAGCTCTTTCTAGTAATGTCAAGTAATATGACTCTTAATCAATATATTTTTATCCATATTGTTTACAAGTCGATTTATGTGCTCAAAAACTCCATTTTGATTAGGAGTTATAATAGCTGCAACCTCGTGCTGTATCCAATTATTCTCTAGGTAATTCTCAAATTCAATGGAAATGTATTCCCATCAATTGATATACTGTAGGTTATTGATCTTTTGTCCGGTATCATTATCTGTGATTCCTAGATATGTTTTCATGCAATCAATCACATGGCTCTTATTGTGTATAACGATCAAAATGCCATTCTACTGTAATCATCTATGAAAAGAACAAAGTACTTCTCTTTTTGTAGCAGAAACATTTATTGTGGAAAATACATCTATATGGATGACATCAAAGAGATTTGATGCTCTTTTCTTCTCTATCTAGTAGGAACTGTAGACCAGTTTCCATTACATGCAACCATCACAGGTCTTTTATCATCCATGATTTAGAATTGGGATATTAGTGACTTTCATCACATTAGATATCATTTCAATGTATTACTGATTATTGTTCCCCAATTTTCAATTCCATAATTTATTTTCCTCTTCAATAATTAGGTAGAAAACTTTCTCCTTGTAGTCAACATGATATATGTTTCCTTCTGTTCTACAACCTTTAAGGATGGAAATACCAAAATTTCCCTTTATTTTACAACCATTTTGATTGAATGTGACAATAATAACTGACACATATATTTCACTCACACTATGAAGATTTTGATGATGACCATCAACATACAAGACATCAGTTTTCTTCAGCACTCATTTGCTAGCTCAGTACTTCCACTGCCTTTTATCATCAAGCACCATCATTACCGATCATTGATGTCCCATCATCATTTTTCATAACATTTTAAAATAGGTCTAAATTACCCTTCTTGTGTGATGTACCTCTTCTATCAAGAATCTATATGCTTTTATTCATTGTATCTTTGAGGTCAACTTCTATACAATTGGAATTTTCAATTTTCCTCTTTTCATTCCATGAGATATTAGATTGAATGTAGGATGTTGATGGCCTTTCAATTCACTATTTTGTGTACATGGGTTATTCATATTCAAATTCATCTTCTAGAGGAGCAAACCTATTTGAAATAGAAACACTACATGTTGGATGTGTGTTGCCTTGTCTCTATCTGTTAAATCAATTCCACATTTCATACCTCTACTTGAAATGGACAAACTTGTGTCTAATTGTAGTATTGTACAAAAAATATCCAAATTTTGTTTTATTCAATAAAAAGTAGAAATTAATATGTTCTAATTTGTTTAAATCTAACTCTTACCTATTAATATAGCTCCTAGACACTTCGTTGTATGAAATGGTTTAGCGCAGTTAGCCCTAAAAATGACATTTTAGGAAGGCAAATGTCTTATCACATTAATTTATCCTTATTCCTCTTTCCTCAAGAAAATATTTTTACTACATATCTATACAAGAAACATGAAAATAATATTAAATTCTCCATTAATTTTGATTTAAGGGTTTAATTTTCAGAACATTTTGTGGCTTTTCCACATGGTCAACTTTCATATTGCATTTATTTTGGCTCAATTTTTTATAGTATTTTTCATTTCTGAATTATGACCAATTCCACTATTTCTTATGCATGTGTGTCTTTGATCGCTCAAGAACATTTAAACTCCATGAAATCCACTTTTTTTTATCTCTATAATCTCTTCTTACATGATACTTCCAAATTGTATTTTCTTCATTGCTTCTTTTGAAATTGATTCACATTCAAGTTTACTTCTCATAGTAACAACTTCATCTTCGAATACCCCAATGGTCTTGGACATCCCCTCTAGTTTTGAGGTAATATTATTAATGGAATTTTTCTATTATTTAATTTTGTGTTTTAGTTCCATAAAATCGTCAATGCATTCATGGATTGATGATTAATCTTTCCCAAGTTCTTCAAGTAGTTCAATTTATGCTTCTTGCTGATCAATATATTCTGATGATTCCTCCACCATTGCTTTCCCATTATTTCATCTATTATATTCAATCTCAATCTTACCAATGGAATTCTTATGTTGAATTATGGGATCAGTATTACCAGTCAATAGATTTTCTCAATCTTAATCTACTAATGGTTTTATCTTCGCAATGGTAGCCATTGTGGAGGCATGGTCCAGTTTTAAATTTTTTTCATCTTCCTCGCATAATTCATTATCATTATCTTCCTCCGTACAGACAAAACTCTTCGTCTGAACATTCTTTGAAAATGTGATGTTTCACTTTTTGAATAATATTTTTTGATGGTTTTTCATATTTTCAACTACGCATTCATCATCATCATTTTTTCATGATCACTTTGAGGAAAATATGACCAACTCTTCCACAGTGAAAACACGCCAAATGAATATTTCCTTCAAATTTACCAATTCCATTCATGGGATTCATAGTAATGTGTGTAAGGCTTTCATTTTACTCATCATATTCATCACTTCAATCTACTAAAACTATTTGTTTTTTCATGGAAATGAATTTCATTTCTTTGGTCACACATATCATCGGTTCTTCTGGATGGATTCTCATTTCATTAGCTGATTGATTACTCAGACGATCATACACTGTGTGTTTGGAGATTTCCCTTTCCTCAAGGGCAGACATTGTTTCATAGTGAAGGTGATGGAGTCTTATCATGATTTTCATTAAAATGTTAATGTCTATGATTTCTTCACCTAGAACTCAGATCACTCCTTAAACATCATGAATTCAATTGAATAAGAAATTTACATTCTCATTAGTGTGAATCTTCAGTTCATCAAACATGTTGTGTAGTAAATGATGTTTTTTATCCATCATATTACTATATCCTTTATAAATATTCTCCTTTTTTATCCCACATTGGCTTTAAAGATGTGAAACTCAATACCATTAGATAAATTTGATCAGAGAGTGATACCGTGAGAGTATTCGGAGCGTTTTCATCACCATCAATCAATTTCCTATATCCATCCAATGGCCCGAAGGCCTTCATTTTATATTGATTTTGATAATAAACCTTTGATGGGATGAGGTGGAACCCATTATAAGTCCATTAGGCATAAGCATTTCATGACCCATAGGCATTATAAGAATTCATTTCTAGTAGGATTCAAACATTACATAAAACCCAAATTAACTACTTGAAATTGCTCCTCCCCATCATCATTGTCGTGAAATTAGCTCTCCACCTTCGCATGACTATTAGGTTAGGAATTCCCATGCATGCAAATGCTTTTCCAGATTGCAGATTCTATACCCTCTCATTCTTTTAATTCCTTTAGCTTCTACTATGGTGAAAGCTCCATGCTCATCCTCCTTGTAGAGCTTGTTCCTTGTAGATTTTCTTGTTTACATCTGCACATAAGGTTGCCCGAAGGCCTTCAGGTGGCCCAAAGGCCTTACTAACCTGAAGGCATGGGTGGCCCGAAGTCCTTAAAGGACTCAGGAACCACATCGGTGTCCCGAAGCCCCAAACAAGGGCATATTCTCAGCTGCTACAGTTCCAAACAATACCTACTACAGTTCCTGATATAGTACCTTCTATAGTACTGCATAGTCCCCGCTACTGTACCTGCTATAGTACCTGATACAGTATCTTCTATAGTACTGCTATAGTACACCTGTAATTTTTTCCTCCACCTGGATTTGATCTCGGGTCTCTTGGATACAGTTACGGAGTCCTTACCGACTGGGCTAAGGATCATGTGAATTTCATATATGTATTAGTCATAGACAGTCATGTAGGATCAGTGAATTGTATTCCATCCACAATAGATAATAATACATCCATTCGAAGAGATAATACATAAGATCTCATCGATTTTTTTCATATTTGAAAATTAATTCTATCGAATAGGGGAACTCCCCGAACAATGAATTGATTCTCCACAATAAGAAGATTTAACAACAACAACCTTTATGCCCGGAGCCCACTTGAAAAACCCTAGAACAGCCAGAGAGGGGAGGAGTAAATTTGGGTGCCATCTTTTTAATTAAAAGAGGTGGATCATGTTCCCATGTAGGTATAAACCAGTTAAATCAGTCTGAATAGGATGTTTAAAAAATAAACGATCACATGCAAAGCAAGGTCACATCAATTTTACATGGTTCACCAAAATGGTCTAAATCTAAGGAGAATATGAGAATAGTGTTTTGGTAGTACCAAATTCCACTAATCCTTACTAGTTGTGTATTATAGTAGTGTAGCATAGTCACTCTAATCCTGTCACACTACCTTTACATAGATTTAAGGATAGCACACTATATTCCTTAGATCACTTCTTCTAACTCTTATTTTCTTACTACATTGGAAAATTCATTACTTAGTTTATTGACTTGAAGGTCACATCAATTTTTTTCATTAACTTATTAATCCTCAACTTCAAATTTATGATATGTTGAAGTTTCATAATCACAAACATATGTATATTAGTTTATGAAACACTGATATTCTATGAAGATTAATTTTGCAAATTGATTTGTCCAATTTTAGGATTCCTTGTGTGTTTTGCGTACTGCAGCTGATTCAACATACTACATGTATTTTTGTATAGTGTCCCACTCCATCATATACCTTCCAACTCCACTGCATATCGTCCATCTCCTCTGTGTACCATGATGTGCTACGTTTCGTCCAACTCTGTGTACTTCTCTAAACCTCTACATATAGTCCTACTTCTTGTACTACCTTTCCCCACAACGTACTCTGAGAGCTTCCTTCATGAACCCCACACCCTTCTAAAAACATTTTTCTTTAAGTGGATGATTCTCTTTAGGTAACATCTTCTCTTCTGCGAACCACTCCTGCCTTATCGGAATTTCATCCCCAAATTGTAAGGACCTGACGGTAGTTTCCTGGAGTCGGTTCATTATTTGATTACGTTGGAATACGTAGAAGTAATAATAATCTCAAAGGACCATGTAGTTTATTATTATTCGAATCAAAATAAATATATAAGTCCAACTTTACATATGGAAAGGAAAAAAACACTAAATTATTCCACTAGCAACATCATGTATCTTAGATTATTCTTGCAGGTCATTCATAATTTACTTCTTCGTGTACTGAGAAAAATTTAACATAAGAAAGGGGTGAGATCAAACACTCAGTAAGAGTAATCAATATATTGTAACATAGCATAAACATAAGACATGGTTAATAATTTATAAAATATTCCTTTAATAATGATCTTGAAATCATTATGGAAGAAATATGTGGTTTGTAAATAATGACACAATAATACAAAATCATGGGTATTTTACTTGTCGAATAACCACATTAACATAAAATACTAGAGTCATAATGAGGGAATTTCATATTTTGGAAATCGTAACCATACCGTCCGGGCCTCATGCTAGGACCATAAATAATCATTTTGTCAAGGCCTCATGTCGAGACCATAGATTGTCTCATGATACCTACTGATGCATTGAGGGGATATTTCATTCCATAACCAACACATAATAAGTCCAATGCATTCTAAATATGAGCGGTGACAAATGTAATCCTCTTATAAATTCGTATCGAAACTATCATAATAAATGTAAGTAACTTACCGCAATCAATAAAAATAAAACACTAACCATTCCGAGTTATATAGAGAGTGGTTTTACGATAGTTCATCTAGAATAGAGTTATTCAAAAACCCTTTAATAAAATATGGTATATGACTTAATAAATGATTAAACCCTATAATACACAACAAATAACAAGTGTGTTGAATAAAATGAATATACTCTAATAAAATCATTTAGTAATCTTGAGATAAATACTATTTTATTTGAAAAGATGAGTTTTTTTAGAAAAATATTTGTATAAAACCAGAAGTGAAGTAAGATATTTTTTTCATAATAAAATGAGTGATTTTAAAAATTTAATGGTTTCCAAAAATAGATTGGACATTACCCTTGAAAATGTGTAAGAAGTTGAGATTTTCCCTCGAATCGGGTTTTTATTTTAAAATCAATTATGAAAGATCATTTTAAAATGTGTAAATATATATAAAATAAGGATGGATTCTTGTTTGTGAAAATATTTATAATATCCAATCATAATTTATTGGTTGTACATAAAAATAAATAATAATTTCATTTAGGTAATTAGACAATGAAAGTATCCCGAATGAAAATGGATGTTCGGGTGTAAACACCCTTACCTTAACTCCAAACGTGTTCCTCTCTAGAACATAATATCGTGGACTAAGAAATTATACTTATTAATAACTTATTTAATAACTTATTAGACATGTATTTAGTTTTTCATAATTCTGGGTAGTACATTTATGTTCTTATTGATATGTTATCATATTGAATTTTGTCGCTCCGAATTGTTCATTTTCTTTATTTTCATCTGCGGTTCAATTCTTATTATGAATGTGGAATGGATTTATATCTATAGAATTGAAATTATATATTATTTATGAACCTAAATAGGTGTCATTGACATTTATATATCTTGGTTATATGGAAAGAGGATGAATTATTATATATGACTTTAAGGATAATTGTTTTAGTTAATTTATGGGTTTCGATTACAACGAACTCATTTTTCATTTTAACTTATTAATATTTGTACAAAAAGTTTTATAGAATCATAAATTGGTGATATTATATATTATAAACTAGTTCAACCATAACAATAATGGTTTCATGAATAGAATTGAGAATGATAATAGAAATCAAATGTCATTCGTTTTTGAATGAGGAAAATTGACACATCTCAGATGGTGTTCTTGCTACAAGTATAAAAGAAGGTAAAAAGGGGGAGATGATGATAACATATTACAATATCAAGAGAACATTCTAGTAAATATATGGTATTGTAGTCATCAAAAAATTTGGATATGGAGAGGTAATATAAAAAGAAAACAAATGAACGTGAATGGAAAGACAAAGAATTGAAAAGTGGCATTTACATCTTGAACCAAACCTCCTTGAGAACATCCTTACGGAGAGGTTTTGGTCTTTTTATTAGAACAAGGATTTCTGGACATGGGGGATGAGGTTGGGAAGGTATTTGGATAGAATTTGGAGAAGGAACAAGGATTTAGAGGAGTGAATGGAAGGAGGAGTGAGAGGGGGTTTTTATAGTGGAGGAGAGAGGGGATTTCTTAGTATAAAATTCATTAATTTATTATATCACCACAAGAAAAGGAATAGTGAGTATTCGAGGACCAATAATAGTAATTTTATTATGCGATCTTGAAACATGTGGTCTTACTTCACTTGTGATGTCATGAAAAGAGTATTTAAATGATAATTTTCATATACGGTATTTTACTGTATTTCACTATTACTAAAACATTCATGTATTTCAGAAAAATACCAAAAATTTACCCCATCAATTTTTTGATTTGTAGAATCCAAAAATGAAGTCTATTTTTCCAAAATAATTTCCTAAATATTATTACTTTAATATATAATTAAAGTCATAATTTATTCTAAAAATAACAGTTTTAAAAATTTTGTTTACTTTATTCAAATGAAATATATATCATACATACAATTGAAAATTATTTATATACTATCATATGTAAGGTTACTATTCTTTAGGGTATATCACTATTCATAAGGGTAGGTTTCTATTCATAAGGGTAGATTACATTTCACCAAAAATGAAGTTTTTCTTGTTGGACATTAAATAACTTACTGATCACAATTGTGTGTGTCAGTTTTTTGAAATTCACATCACAAAAGTGACAAACTTATATTTTAAGGGTCACACTGAACTTAGTATTTAATTATGTTTTGATTTTGATTGATTATGAAATATTTATAAGGGATAAAATTCCTTTAATAATATTTGTTTGTTACATTTTCCCTTCCTTACAAAAACTTCAACCTCAAAATTTCATTTTACAATCTAGGGCACGAACAGGTTGTGGTACTTTTCCTTCATTCATTCATCCAGTCCCAATGTTTCCTCTTCTTAAATATTGTTTCTCCATAGTACCATGACTAGATGAATCGTATTGTTTCGAAAAACATTGCATCTACGATCCGAGATTTCCAATGGCTGTTCCTCATAGGAAAGATCATTCTCCAGCTGTATGTCCTCTGAAGTGAGTACATGAAAAGGGTCTGGTATACTCTTTCTTAAGAGAGATACATGAAAGGAATCATGTACATTTGACTAGGTTGGAGGAAGATCCAATCATTATGCAAGAGCTTCGACTCGATCAAGGATATCGAAGGGGCCAATATACGTAGGACATAGATTTCCTTTCTTCCCAAACCACATGACCTTCTTCTATAGAGATATGAGTAAAAATACTAGGTCTCCAACTTTGAACTCAAGGTCTCATTGACGGTTATCCTCAAAACTCTTCTGTCAACTTTGAGCTGCATAGATATGATGCTGAATGGATTTCACCTTCTCCACTATTTCATCAACCAATTCATGTCCTAACATGATTTTCTCACTTACTTCATCCTAACACATTGGTGTTCTACAGATTTTCCCATAAAGGGATTCATATGGTGCCATTCGGATGCTCGAGCGGAAATTGTTGTTGTAGGATAATTCATCCTATGGAAGTTGTTGGTCCCATCCTCATTTGAATTACATAGAATAAGCTCTGAAAATTTCTTCTAGTTTTTGAATAATCTGGTCAGATTGGCCATTAGTTTGAGGATGATAGGTAATACTGATGTTCAGTTCAATGCTTAAAAAATTTTGGAGTCTTTTCTAGACACTTGAGACGCATTAATATCACGGTTGGATACAATAGAGATTGGTAGCCCATGTAGCCATACCATTTCATTCATGTAAATCTGTTCAAGTTGATCTAATGATAATTCCTCTCGAATCGCGATAAAGTGAGTTTTCTTTGTAAGATGATCAAGAATGACCCATATAGTATTGTTTTCTCTATATTTTCTTAGATGCCCAATGAAAATGTCCATGGTAATGTTCTCCCACTTCCATGATGGTAAGGGTAGTGGTTGAATCATCCCCTTAAACTTTTTCCTCTCGGCCTTCACTTGTTGACATACAAGTCACTTTGATGTATATTCAGTAATCTCCCTTTTCACATTGTCCCAACAAAAGTTTTCTCTAATATCTAGATACATCTTTGTGCTACCAAGATGTATAATAAAATTAGATCTATGAGCATCAAACAACAGTTATGTCTTTAGATCAGGAATAAGAGGAACACAAATCCTCTTCTCAAATTTCAAAATGCCACATCCATATGCGAATGTAGTCAATTTCCCATCATTTATATCTTTAATTTTCATTTAAAACTCGTCATCATTATCTTATGATATTTTTATCATTTCTACTAAAGAAAGTTGGACAACCATTTTAAAATGTAGTTATTTTCTACCTTCCTTGATAATTCCCATATCAATCTTTACTAGATTAATGAACATATGATTCCTTTCAACTCTCATATTTTTCATAATTTCATGGTCCTTTCTACATAAATCATCTTCCACCTTATTTTCTTTCACTAGGTGGTAGTATACTGTGGAATCATAATCTTTGAGATGCTCTATCCACCTCCTTTGTCTCATGATGAGTTCTTTCTGTGAGAATATATACTTCAAATCATATGATCTGTACATATGTCACATGTTCCTACATAGAGGTAATTTATCCAAATATTCATTGAAAATAATACTATTGATGACTCAGGATCTCGAGTTGGATATTTTTGTTCATGAATTTTTAGCTGCCTAGATTCATAGGCTATCACTCAATCATTCTGCATAAGGTCAAACTAATTCTTTTAATTAATTCATTGCTATAGATAAAAAACCCATCATTCCCCAATCGTAGGGTTAGGATCGGATAATTCACTAACCTCCTCCACAATTCATCAAAATATTCTTCACATTCCTTTAGCCATATGAACATAACTCCTTTTTGTGCGTTCTTGGTCATTGGGTTGGCTAAAGAGGTGAATTTCTGAACGAAACACAGATAATAACCTACTAAACCAATAAAACTACGTACCTCTATTATGTTCATTGGAGTAGGCCATTCTTGCACAACCTTTGTCTTCACATGATCTACAAATATTCCATCCGTAGAGATAATGTGGCCCAAAAAGGAAACTGATTGGAGCTAGAAATCGCACTTCCTAAACTTCCTATATAATTTATTTCTTTTAAGGGTCTTCAGAATAGTGTGAAAGTGATTGTCATTATATCATGGATTTTTCAGTATACTGTGATATCATCATTAAACACCGCTACAAATTCATCAAGATATTCCTTGAATACTTTGTTCAGGAGATCCATGAAAATAGATGGTGCATTATTTAGTCCAAAAGGCTTTACTATAAACTCATAATGTGTGTACATAGTTTGGAATGATGTTTTTGGATTTTCATCCTTCCTCACAAGCAACTGATTATATCCAGATTGTAGATCATTCTTGAAAAAATATTGGGCTCTACAAATTTGATCAATTAAATAATCAATTCGTGGGAGAGGATACTTATTCCTTATTGTAATAACATTGATTTCCCTATAATCAATGCACAGCCTCAGGGATATATCATTATTCTTGACAAAGATGAAAGGGTATCCCCATGGAGAAACACTAGGTCGAATAAATCTATTAACACTCAATTTCTCTTGTTGCTTATTTTGTTCCACTAACTCCAAAGTGGAAATTTTATAATGGGTCTTTGATATGGGCCTTGAACCAGGAATTAAGTCAATGGAAAACTCAATTTCCCAATATAGAGAATGTCTAGATAAATTCTCTGGAAAAATATCAATATATTCTTGTATAGCAGGTTTATATTATATTTGACCATTTTTTCCTCACCCATAGTTATTTCATTATCTTCCTCCTCAATAATTGAATTCAGTTGAGCTATTGGTGATGGATCTACATGATAATCAAATAGAGAGGATTATTCCCTATATATAATGGATTCTAAACCATTCGCAATGATTTTAACATCCTTCCTATTGCAATAGATATTCACATCATAAATTGATAGCCAATTCCTACCGAGATTTATATCATAGTCAACCATTGGTATGATGTTAAGGATAGAAACTATGTCAGATTTATGTGTCACAAGGTGGACTAAACGACATGCCTTGGGAGAAATGATACATCCACTAGGAGTTATGATTGATAACTCATTTATTAAATTAAATTGGACATATCTAATTATCTTGAAAAAATTGGAAGTTATAAATGAATGTGATGATCCAGAGTAAGATAAAGTATTGGCTAAATTTTAGTAAACAATTAAATTACCTTATAACACATTATTATAAATATCAATATCAGCTATTGTGATCGCATAAGCTTTTTCCTGATCCCTTGGCCTTTTCTGTGGCATGTTTCCTTGACACATTAGACAATCATTTGAATAGTGTCCCATCTCCTGATAGTTACATCATTGAACATCATTAGCCTTCTTCTTTCCCATTAATTCACCTGCATGATGCCCTTTATGTCCACTTTTAAATAATGATCCTTTTCCCTTTAAGAAGGAACCAAGGTGTTCCTTTCATCATTTATCACAGGGTGAATATTCAACTCATCCCTTCTTCCATGTTTCCTTGTTTCCTTTACCAGATTTGCAGTAGCCCTCTTTTCTCTTGTGTTCCCTTAAAGACATAAGACATATAGAATTTGTTTTCTATTTTGATACCCCATGAAACTATATCATCTTATGATGAAAAACATTGGGATACTAGTGCCTACCGAAGGAGTGGCCTTAGGACATCAATAAATCGATCAGTTTTGCTCCATGGATTTCGTATATAGTCCAAAACATTTCTTTCTAACAATCTGAAGTTGGCTTCATACATGGAAACATTTTAATCCTCATTCTTCCTCAGATTCAAGAATTGTCTATCCATATCTACTCACTGCTCATGAGGGAATTATTTTTCAAGTAAAATTTCATTAAAATACCATTATTACACCAATTCAATCTCTTCATCCTCCTTTGTGTTTTGGATTAATAACCGCCATAGTTCCAATTCTCCCGATAGACGATATAATTCCATGAATACTTTCCCTCTTTCATTACATCCGAAAATGAGAAATAAATTCTCGAGGGAACATGTCCATTTCTCTACTACAAACGGGCTTGTAGTCACGTTTAATGATGAAGGCTGTTGTCACATAAAGCGATCTAGCAAGGCTCCTCCACATGGTGGAGTTGAATTCTCTATATGAGTATGGTTGTTATTCATAACCTGAGTAAGTTTTCCCAGTATAGTTATGAGTTGCTCAGCACCAGTCACAGCACCAGAGGCAACATCATTATCTTGTGTCGGTGGAAAACCCCTACAGTGGACACATGAATTCATGCGGTTTCCATTCATCCCACGAGGATCCATTTCTAAATAATGGAATACACTAGATTAGGATATGAATCATTATTTATAATCTCAATGTAAAAAAAAATTGAGCATAAATTGAAATTCTATGCATAGCTAACCTCTTAATCATAAACATAGTATCATTGAAATTTTTTTTACATTTAGATCCTTCATAATGGCTTGTAAAGAAAACATGAATTATCAAAAGCATATCCACTCAGAGTGTAATAACAAAGAGTTCAACGAGGACCGTGGTTGTATACTAGGATACCCTGGGTCAAGCCCGAAACTCCTTGTCGGAGCATTCACTCCTCGGTCTATATACACCAGAGCCACCTCTACCTGCTCGTATCCAGATAGGGATATATTTCATGAATGATCCACATAATCTATTCCCTACCAAAATACTAGGACGTTCATATATGTTTATTCTCAAAAACTTTGTTCGGTAATATTCACTAATCTACATTTTCTAAATCTAGTTTCCATGTTTTCAACTAATCTTCCTCTAATACCAACTGTATGGACCTGACCGCAGTTGCACGATGTCTGTAACAACCCAAGATTTTATGAAAAATATTCTTTTTAATTTTATTAATGTCTTGTGTTGTACGATACACCAAAAGGAGTTTGCACAACACGCATCCTTGACTTGCCTTGCATTACACGCAATCACAACCTTCCTCGATAGCGTGTATAGTACACAATACTGAGTTTCACTAAACAACGATATTCTATTAAAATATTATTAAAACTAGTCGTTATGAATAGTAATAACCAATTTTTGAAATTCTGTAAATCTTATTTTTCAAAATGAACTTCATTTTTGGATTCGGAGTATCGAATTTAGCCTAAGGTGAAATTTTGGTACTTTTCAGATAACTTTCATATTCTGATGAATAGTGAAAATTACTACATTATAATTAAAAACAACTTTTTTTAATCGAAATAATTAATTGTGATAAAACATTAATTTGAGTGGATTTAAAATATATTTAGAATATATTTTTACAATTTAATACAATGTTGGTCATTGGATGTAATTTCACATTTAAACCAGACATAAACAAGTGTCAATCTTTTGATAGATATTGTTTCTTAAAAACACGCTATTTGTTTTAACAGCGGGATTTAATTATAAAATTAATTAATGCAACATCTATGTTATGAATATGGTAAAATAGACTTCATTTTTGAATTCGGAATATGAAATATAGCTTAGGATGAAATTTTGGCATTGTTCTGAAAAACATCAATTTTTGATGAATAGTGAAACTACTAAGTGGTAGGTTAAAAACTGAATTTTGCATAAAACATAATTTTACCACTTCTGTGAATGGAATTTCGAAAATCCGACAGACACGGTTAATATCAAGGACTAAAATGTGGTTCAATGAGATGAAAATAATTTTTGGTGAATAGTAACTTTTTACTTTTTTTTACCACGGTTAATAGTAAATAGGGTAACTAAGGGTAAATATGATATTACTATTACCCTAAAACATGTCCTAATTCTATTGGATAAGTGTAATTCGGCCAAAAACAACCTTATGAATATAATATGACCATTTAGGCCCACTTGGATTAGATTAGGACATTTATTATTATTTAATTCAAAGAAGAGTTAAAAGAGTTAAAATCAAAGTTTATTTACTAAATCATTTTTAATATGGGGTTATACATAATATAAATTCGACTATAAATATTCATTAGAAAGCTAAAAATATTTCCTACATAATTATATTTTATTTATAATTTTTAGACTTTAAATAAATTAATTTATTTTTGACACAACGATGATGCAGTAATTACCCTTTTAAGGAAATATTAACATAATTGATGTTATAAATGCTCAAATGAATGTAATTTAAGACTTTTTATGAATTAAACTAATTTTCTAGGTTACTATGATGTATTAGTGTTGATTTAATCAACTTGGTTCGAACATATAATTCTGTTATGACTTTCAAAAAAATCATATATCAAATAGTATCAAAATTGACACAAAATAGTTTTTAAATCAAATATTATATTATTAATTGTTATTTTATTCCTAAAAATCTAAGGTTCGGCCAAATGACGTATATAAGGATATATTTATTAATAATATACAATTTGGGGTTCGTTTGGCATGTTATAGTAAGTGTATTAACCATATAGTGAAATAAAACAAAAAGACACGGTAAAAGTTAAATTATTTAACTTAGAGTTAAATCTAATTGATAAGGTTAAAATAATAACCTAAACTTGTCTAAATCCTATTTGTTGATAGGATTTCGACCCATAAACACTTTAGCTTCGAAATAAGACCATTTGGAACCATTATATACCGATTTTGACATTAATATAAAATAATATTTTGAGGTATTCCTAAGGTACCCCTCTCCTCCCTTATAAAAGGACACCTCCTCCCCCTCCTCCTCACACCAATTTGAGCACTCAAGCTCGGACAAACCCTGCCATTTTCTCCTCTACACTTCCCTAGAATAACCCTAGAGGTCCTGGTCTTCTCCAAATACCAATCTTAGTTCCTTAAGTGGAGGATTCAAAGAGGCATTCCAAAGAAGAGGTAATATCCATTACCGATCGTTTCAATTTCTTTCTTCTTCAACTTCTTCTTCTTTAGTTGTTTCATGATAAAGTAATAACATCAGTATTAATTACATACTGATATATTATTATAAATATGAAACAACCCTAATTCACCTTCTATCCATCCTACGGAAAAAAATGAAATCACCGCGCGTGCGTTCGTACGGAATACCGTCTCCACGCCGTGGTGTAATCTATTTTCCACCATCACCTTACAAGGATGGGTATAATGGTGTAATGAGTAACTATATATGATAATTATTAAGTAATATTGATACTGAAATAATATATATATACTCCAATACAATTACACGATCATAGGAATGATATCATCACTCGTGCGTACGTACGGAATACCGTCTCCATGATGTGATGCGACTCGTTCTACATGATATTCATTTCATAATGATTATATAAATGAATTGAATGAATGAATATGGTATATACCACACTAATACCATTCTGGAAATGAATTATCTATAACCTAAAGATAAGAATAAGAATTTATTCGACAAAACACTCATAAGAACAAAAAGTTATAAAGACCCGAGTAACAAGTAAAAATGAAATATTACTAACAAGAAGCTAATAATATGACCATATATGATATCATATAAATATGTATGATTCTGGAATAAGTCAATAACATTATTTAAACCATTATACAGGAGCTTCGGACACGTACAAAGCAAATTGGATCTAAGGTAAGGGAAATATCACAATCTCATTTTTATCCGAGATTGTTTATTCGTAAGTATTTACTGGGGTGTATTTTATCATCCACATCCATGTTTCATCAATATGTAATGTTATTTCCATCCACCTACAATTGTTTAAATCCAATTTTACCCTTTGGTGAGTTTTTAGTAAAAGATATGAAAGGAATCTTTTGTCGTTTTTCATACGAGGTACTTTTTGATTTTTCCGACAAAAGTATGAAGAATGTTTTTTTTAACTTATACGGCATGAATGGATTTTTAAAACATTATTTCCAAGAAGCTTCCTTTAAAAGTTTTCAAGTTTATTTTTAATCAAATTCTTTTATTTTAAAGTTGTATGACATGTTATGAAAGGAAAAATGTTTTTGAAGAAGAAAGGATATTTTCTTCAAGAATGGAGTTCAAGTGTGTTATCAAAATTATTTTCCATCTAAGATAATAAAGGGTCCTGTTTTTATCCCTATTATTACACTGATTTGATCATGTTGTGATGGAATTATTTTTATGAATTCCTTTATCTTATATAAATTGATTTATGATGTCATGATGTTTCAAGAATCCCATTTTTGTTACATGTGTTATGCGATGATGTATGTTTTATTATTATGTGGCACACATAAGAAAGGATTCATTATAAGATGGGTGGGACCTATATCTCCCTCCAATGCATTGGGTAAAGATTATATATCTCATGAGATAGACATGGCTGGAACAGAAGGTTATTTCGGTTCAGTGATACAGGACTGAAACGAGGAGTGAACTCGGTTCAGAAAGGGACTTTGTCCACTATGATAGTCTTGGCGATGAGTCATGACTAACAAGAAATGATTTTCCATTATTATGTGTGCATGCCACAAAGTTTCAATTTTTATGTTATGATTATGGGGATCTCATTTTCACTTCTATGATTTATTCCATATTAATATATTATGATCTCTTTTGCAGGTTTTGATTTTCAAAAAGATATGATATGATTTTTATTTCCATTATTTGCCCTTGCTGAGCATTTGAGCTCACCCTTTTATGTTTTCGTTTCCCCAGGTCAGGAAGATGGATATTAAGTAGAATATGATAAAAAGGGACACTAGATATGATGAAATAAATGGGAGACACTGTAGAAGATTTATGAACCAGTTGTTTATGTTTCCCAGTTTCTAAAGACACTATACCTATACGGTCCTTTGTGGTTTTGTCATATGTTGTAATAAGTGTGCTTCAATTTTGAAGTATTAACAATGTATGTAAAGTATGGGTCGTTATAGTTGGTATCAGAGGAAAGGTATAGTCAACCTTTGGAAACTAGGATGTGAGAACGTTAGTGAGATCCCTAGAGATATTTCTAAGGTATGTCTAGGGATGTCCCTAAGGATAAGTATACGTATAGGATATAGTCCTAGAACTATGGTAATGATATTAGATTAAACCAAAGATGTTAGATATTTAGGTTACTCCCCCTTTATTATGATTTTTTCCTCTCACACTATTCTTTTTGGGTTTTAGAAAATGGCCGGAAACAAGATGATTCACAATAATGGAGGATATGATGGACAATGGAATGATATTCTTCATGACCAACCAAATGAAATGGGATTTGGATGTCCAAAAATAATTATTATTCCGAATCAGCAATCTCATAATATGATCAATAAAGTAAAATTTGGTAAGTTTCCTGACTCGATTAATAAGAGAAAGATGGAGTTCCATGATGATCATAGAGGAAAGAAAGTTCAATTTCCCCTATGTAAATCATGTGGGAAGAGGCATCAAGGAGAATGTTTCAAGGGAACTAGAAGATGCTTTGGGTGTGGAAAAGAAGGACACAAAGCAAGTAAGTTCAAAGGAAAAGTGTCGGTTAACACCATGGATGAGGATAATGGCATTGCTACGACATCAAAAATGGTTAAGTGTTTTAAATGTGGAATGTATGGGCATTATGCAAACAAATTCCCTAAGGGAAAGACTCATGAAGAGAATCAGTATGGTCATATGGGTAGTATTTATGTGGATGATGATGAGGAGACTACAAATGATATGTGAGATGAAAGAATTTTTGAAGCTCGGTCAATGGTTTAAGAATGTAGTGGAATGATTACATGTTTATCATGTCTAATGTTGTATAAGAAATATCATTGTACTATGGAATAAAGAGACATCCAAGGATTGTTACACTGTTACCTCTCCTTGAGTTTTGAAAGTGTATGATTAATGTTACCAGTATCCATGAAAGGTTATTCAGATATATTTGGAATTTAGATGATATGTGCATAATGAAGGGATAAGGAGAAAATTAAATGTTTAACAGTATTCATGATCTCATGATTGATATAAGAACTAAGTGAAATCATGGTATGAGAATATAGAATTTTGAAGATTTTGGTATGTGGAAACTGTTAACTTTAAACTGCATTCATGTTTTCACTAAGGTATTCAAGAGAATACATGATTAAGGACTTTGAATGTTTGGAATGTGACCAAAAAAACATATCTTATGATATATGGGGATCGACGATGGTGTTAAATCTCTGGTAATCGTTTTCACTATGTTATGAGAGTGGAATGCAGTATTATGGATAAGCCTAAAGATTGGAATGGATTATGTTGGACATAAGTTAGTATTGTTTAAGGATAGACGTTTTTTTTCGATATTATTGATGGGATGTTATAGTATTATAGTTTTAGAAAAAGGACAACCTACAGGACGGGCGACAGCCCATCACTTCGGACAAGGCTGTGGGAATCGAACCCACAACCGAAGTGCGACTGGCCTTTATCCCCTACCACTGGCCTACAGGAAGTCCCTGTTTAGTAGAAAATAGTTTTATTATATTAAGCAGTATGATATATGAAGTATAATCCCATTTTAGGAACCATATATGATTAATCCCACTATAGATCGACTTGTGTATATAAATTTTGCTAACCTTTTGAGGCAGATGGAATGACCCGACATTCTATCACATGATCTGCTAACACTTCACGAATAACAAATTCAACTTCATTTATTTAAGAGATGAAGTGGAAATTGTTAAAGGCACGAACAACAGTGAGGTTGTACCAACATAAAGTAAGTATTTATTCTAAATCAAATTCTTTAACTTTAGGGAAACGATCTTGAAAACCAAAAATGTTGTCCTAGTGATCTTATATCTGATGAATCAGATGGTACCTTAGATCGTCACAAATTTATGGATTTGTGATTGTTGGCTTTTCCCTAGCCATGTTCTCTACCACTGTCCATCAGAACATGATGGTTAGATTTTTCTTCCATATCCATATTTTCACCTATGTGGAAACCCAGTGATTAGTTTATTTGGGTAACCGTTACGTTTCATACTTTTGTTTTTAAATATTGGTTTTGGTATTCCTTTTTACGATGTGGGTTTCTATTAAAGAAACTTTTGAATAGTAAACTATTTATAACCCCGACGAATTTCGAGGGCGAAATTCCTTTTAAGGGGGGCAGAATGTAACAGCCCAAGATTTTATGAAAAATATTCTTTTTAATTTTATTAATGTCTTGTGTTGTACGCTACACCAAAAGGAGCTTGCACAACACGCATCCTTGACTTGACTTTCATTACACGCAATCACAACCTTCCTCGATAGCGTGTATAGTACGCAATACTGAGTTTCACTAAACAACGATATTCTATTAAAATATTATTAAAACTAGTCGTTATGAATAGTAATAACCACTTTTTGAAATTCTGTAAATCTTATTTTTCAAAATGAACTTCATTTTTGGATTCAGAGTATGGAATTGAGCCTAAGGTGAAATTTTGGTACTTTTCAGATAACTTTCATATTCTGATGAATAATGAAAATCACTACATTATAATTAAAAACAACTTTTTTTAATCGAAATAATTAATAGCGATAAAACATTAATTTGAGTGGTTTTAAAATATATTTAGAATATATTTTTACAATTTAATACAATGTTGGTCATTGGATGTAATTTCACATTTAAACCAGACATAAACAAGTGTCAATCTTTTGATAGATATTGTTTCTTAAAAACACGCTATTTGTTTTAACAGCGGGATTTAATTATAAAATTAATTAATGCAACATCTATTTTATGAATATGGTAAAATAGACTTCATTTTTGAATTCGGAATATGAAATATAGCTTAGGATGAAATTTTGGCATTGTTCTGAAAAACATCAATTTTTGATGAATAGTGAAACTACTAAGTGGTAGGTTAAAAACTGAATTTTGCATAAAACTTAATTTTACCACTTCTGTGAATGGAATTTCGAAAATCCGACAGACACGGTTAATATCAAGGACTAAAATGTGGTTCAATGAGATGAAAATAATTTTTGGTGAATAGTAACTTTTTACTTTTTTTTACCACGGTTAATAGTAAATAGGGTAACTAAGGGTAAATATGATATTACTATTACCCTAACACATGTCCTAATTCTATTGGATAAGTGTAATTCGTCCAAAAACAACCTTATGAATATAATATGACCATTTAGGCCCACTTGGATTAGATTAGGACATTTATTATTATTTAATTCGAAGATGAGTTAAAAGAGTTAAAATCAAAGTTTATTTACTAAAACATTTTTAATATGGGGTTATACATAAGATAAATTAGACTATAAATATTCATTAGAAAGCTAAACATATTTCCTACATAATGATATTTTATTTATAATTTTTAGACTTTAAATAAATTAATTTATTTTTGACACAACGATGATGCAGTAATTACCCTTTTAAGGAAATATTAACATAATTGATGTTATAAATACTCAAATGAATGTAATTTAAGGCTTTTTATGAATTAAACTAATTTTCTAGGTTACTCTGATGTATTAGTGTTGATTTAATCAACTTGGTTCGAACATATAATTCTGTTATGACTTTAAAAAAAATCATATATCAAATAGTGTCAAAATTGACACAAAATAGTTTTTAAATCAAATATTATATTATTAATTGTTATTTTATTCCTAAAAATCTAAGGTTCGGCCAAATGACTTAGATAAGGATATATTTATTAATAATATACAATTTGGGGTTCGTTTGGCATGTTATAGTAAGTGTATTAACCATATAGTGAAATAAAACAAAAAGACACGGTAAAAGTTAAATTATTTAACTTAGAGTTAAATCTAATTGATTAGGTTAAAATAATAACATAAACTTGTCTAAATCCTATTGGTTGATAGGATTTCGACCCATCCCCACTTTAGCTTCGAAATAAGACCATTTGGAACCATTATAAACCGATTTTGACATTAATATAAAATAATATTTTGAGGTATTCCTAAGGTGCCCCTCTCCTCCCTTATAAAAGGACACCTCCTCCCCATCCTCCTCACACCAATTTGAGCACTCAAGCTCGGCCAACCACTGCCATTTTCTCCTCTCCACTTCCCTAGAATAATCCTAGAGGTCCTGGTCTTCTCCAAAGACCAATCTTAGTTCCTTAAGTGGAGGATTCAAAGAGGCATTCCAAAGAAGAGGTAATATCCATTACCGATCTTTTCAATTTCTTTCTTCTTCAACTTTTTCTTCTTTATTTGTTTCATGATAAAGTAATAACATCAGTATTACTTACATACTGATATGTTATTATAAATATGAAACAACCCTAATTCACCTTCTATCCATCCTACGGAAAAAATGAAATCACCGCGCGTGCGTTCGTACGGAATACCGTCTCCACGCCGTGGTGTAATCTATTTTCCACCATCACCTTACAAGCATGGGTATAATGGTGTAATGAGTAACTATATATGATCATTATGAAGTAATATTGATACTGAAATAATATATATATACTCCAATACAATTAGACGATCATAGGAATGATATCATCACTCGTGCGTACGTACGGAATACCGTCTCCATGATGTGATGCGACTCGTTCTACATGATCTTCATTTCATAATGATTATATAAATGAATTGAATGAATGAATATGGTATATACCACACTAATACCATTCTGGAAATGAATTATCTATAACCTAAAGATAATAATAAGAATTTATTCGACAAAACACGCATAAGAACAAAAAGTTATAAAGACCCGAGTAACAAGTAACAATGAAATATTACTAAAAAGAAGCTAATAATATGATCATATATGATATCATATAAATATGTATGATTCTGGAATAAGTCAATAACATTATTTAAACCATTATACAGGAGCTTCGGACACGTACAAAGCAAATTGGACCTAAGGTATGGGAAATATCACAATCTCATTTTTATCCGAGATTGTTTATTCGTAAGTATTTACTGGGGTGTATTTTATCATCCACATCCATGTTTCATCAATATGTAATGTTATTTCCATCCACCTACAATTGTTTAAATCCAATTTTACCCTTTGGTGAGTTTTTAGTAAAAGATATGAAAGGAATCTTTTGTCATTTTTCATACGAGGTACTTTTTGACTTTTCCGACAAAAGTATGAAGAATGTTTTTTTTTAACTTATACGGCATGAATGGATTTTTAAAACATTATTTCCAAGAATCTTCCTTTAAAAGTTTTCAAGTTTATTTTTAATCAAATTCTTTTATTTTAAAGTTGTATGACATGTTATGAAAGGAAAAATGTTTTTGAAGAAGAAATGATATTTTTCTCAAGAATGGAGTTCAAGTGTGTTATCAAAATTATTTTCCATCTAAGATAATAAAGGGTTCTGTTTTTATCCCTATTATTACACTGATTTGATCATGTTGTGATGGAATTATTTTTATGAATTCCTTTATCTTATATAAATTGATTTATGATGTAATGATGTTTCAAGAATCCCATTTTTGTTACATGTGTTATGCGATGATGTATGTTTTATGATTATGTGGCACACATAAGAAAGGACTCATTATAAGATGGGTGGGACCTATATCTCCCTCCAATGCATTGGGTAAAGATTTTATATCTCAGGAGATAGATATGGCTGGAACGGAAGGTTATTTTGGTTCAATGATATAGGACTGAAACGAGGAGTGAACTCGGTTCAGAAAGGGACTTTGTCCACTATGATAGTCTTGGCGATGAGTCATGACTAACAAGAAATGATTTTCCATGATTATGTGTGCATGCCACAAAGTTTCAATTTTTATGTTATGATTATGGGGATCTCATTTTCACTTCTATGATTTATTCCATATTAAGATATTATGATCTCTTTTGCAGGTTTTGATTTTCAAAAAGATATGATATGATTTTTATTTCCTTTATTTGCCCTTGCTGAGCATTTGAACTCACCCTTTTATGTTTTCTTTTCCCCAGGTCAGGATGATGGATATTAAGTAGAATATTCTAAAAAGGGACACTAGATATGATGAAATAAATGGGAGACACTGTAGAAGATTTATGAACCAGTTGTTTATGTTTCCTAGTTTCTAAAGACACTATACCTATACGGTCCTTTGTGGTTTTGTTATATGTTGTAATAAGTGTGCTTCAATTTTTATGTATTAACAATGTATGTAAAGTATGGGTCGTTATAGTTGGTATCAGAGGAAAGGTATAGTCAACCTTTGGAAACTAGGATGTGAGAACGTTAGTGAGATCCCTAGAGATATTTCTAAGGTATGTCTAGGGATGTTCCTAAGGATAAGTATACGTATAGGATATAGTCCTAGAACTATGGTAACGATATTAGATTAAACCAAAGATGTTAGATATTTAGGTTACTCCCCCTTTATTATGATTTTTGCCTCTCACACTATTCTTTTTGGGTTTTAGAAAATGGCCGGAAACAAGATGATTCACAATAATGGAGGATATGATGGACAATGGAATGATATTATTCATGAGCAACCAAATGAAATGGGATTTGGATGTCCAAACATCATTATTATGCCGAATCAGCAATCTCATAATATGATCAATAAAGTAAAATTTGGTAAGTTTCCTGACTCGATTAATAAGAGAAAGATGGAGTTCCATGATGATCATAGAGGAAAGAAAGTTCAATTTCCCCTATGTAAATCATGTGGGAAGAGGCATCAAGGAGAATGTTTCAAGGGAACTAGAAGATGCTTTGTGTGTGGAAAAGAAGGACACAAAGAAAGTAAGTTCAAAGGAAAAGCGTCGGTTAACACCATGGATGAGGATAATGGTATTGCTACGACATCAAAAATGGTTAAGTGTTTTAAATGTGGAATGTATGGGCATTATGCAAACAAATACCCTAAGGGAAAGACTCATGAAGAGAATCAGTATGGTCATATGGGTAGTATTTATGTGGATGATGATGAGGAGACTAAAAATGATATGTGAGATGAAAGAATTTTTGAAGCTCGGTCAATGGTTTAAGAATGTAGTGGAATGATTACATGTTTATCATGTCTAATGTTGTATAAGAAATCTCATTGTACTATGGAATAAATAGACATCTAAGGATTGTTACACTGTTACCTCTCCTTGAGTTTTGAAAGTGTATGATTAATGTTACCAGTATCCATGAAAGGTTATTCAGATATTTTTGGAATTTAGATGATATGTGCATAATGAAGGGATAAGGAGAAAATTAAATGTTTAACAGTATTCATGAGCTCATGATTGATATAAGAACTAAGTGATATCATGGTTTGAGTATATAGAATTTTTAAGATTTTGGTATGTGGAAACTGTTAACTTTAAACTGCATTCATGTTTTCACTAAGGTATTCAAGAGAATACATGATTAAGGACTTTGAATGTTTGGAATGTGACCAACAAAACATATCTTATGATATATGGGGATCGACGATGGTGTTAAATCTCTGGTAATCGTTTTCACTATGTTATGAGAGTGGACTTCAGTATTATGGATAAGCCTAAAGATTGGAATGGATTATGTTGGACATAAGTTAGTATTGTTTAAGGATATACGTTTTTTTTCGATATTATTGATGGGATGTTATAGTATTATAGTTTTATAAAAAGGACAACCTGCAGGACGGGCGACAGCCCATCACTTCGGACAAGGCTGTGGAAATCGAACCCACAACCGAAGTGCGACTGGCCTTTATCGCCTACCACTGGCCTACAGGAAGTCCCTGTTTAGTAGAAAATAGTTTTATTATATTAAGCAGTATGATATATGAAGTATAAGCCCATTTTAGGAACCATATATGATTAATCCCACTATAGATCGACTTATGTATATAAATTTTGCTAACCTTTTGAGGCAGATGGAATGACCCGACATTCTATCATATGATCTCCTAACACTTCACGAATAACAAATTCAACTTCATTTATTTAAGAGATGAAGTAGAAATTGTTAAAGGCACGAACAACAGTGAGGTTGTACCAACATAAAGTAAGTATTTATTCAAAATCAAATTCGTTAACTTTAGGGAAACGATCTTGAAAACCAAAAATGTTGTCCTAGTGATCTTATATCTGATGAATCAGATGGTACCTTAGATCGTCACAAATTTATGGATTTGTGATGGTTGGCTTTTCCATAGCCATGTTCTCTACCACTGTCCATCAGAACATGATGGTTAGATTTTTCTTCCATATCCATATTTTCACCTATGTGGAAACCCAGTGATTAGTTTATTTGGGTAACCGTTACGTTTCATACTTTTGTTTTTAAATATTGGTTTTGGTATTCCTTTTTACGATGTGGGTTTCTATTAAAGAAACTTTTGAATAGTAAACTATTTATAACCCCGACGAATTTCGAGGGCGAAATTCATTTTAAGGGGGGTAGAATGTAACAGCCCAAGATTTTATGAAAAATATTCTTTTTAATTTTATTAATGTCTTGTGTTGTACGCTACACCAAAAGGAGCTTGCACAACACGCATCCTTGACTTGCCTTGCATTACACGCAATCACAACCTTCCTCGATAGCGTGTATAGTACGCAATACTGAGTTTCACTAAACAACGATATTCTATTAAAATATTATTAAAACTAGTCGTTATGAATAGTAATAACCACTTTTTGAAATTCTGTAAATCTTATTTTTCAAAATGAACTTCATTTTTGGATTCGGAGTATCGAATTGAGCCTAAGGTGAAATTTTGGTACTTTTCAGATAACTTTCATATTCTGATGAATAGTGAAAATTACTACATTATAATTAAAAACAACTTTTTTTAATCGAAATAATTAATAGCGATAAAACATTAATTTGAGTGGTTTTAAAATATATTTAGAATATATTTTTACAATTTAATACAATGTTGGTCATTGGATGTAATTTCACATTTAAACCAGACATAAACAAGTGTCAATCTTTTGATAGATATTGTTTCTTTAAAACACGCTATTTGTTTTAACAACGGGATTTAATTATAAAATTAATTAATGAAACATCTATGTTATGAATATGGTAAAATAGACTTCATTTTTTAATTCGGAATATGAAATATAGGTTAGGATGAAATTTTGGAATTGTTCTGAAAAATATCAATTTTTGATGAATAGTGAAACTATTAAGTGGTAGGTTAAAAACTGGATTTTGCATAAAACTTAATTTTACCACTTCTGTGAATGGAATTTCAAAAATCCGACAGACATGGTTAATATCAAGGACTAAAATGTGGTTCAATGAGATGAAAATAATTTTTGGTGAATAGTAACTTTTTACTTTTTTTTACCACGGTTAATAGTAAATAGGGTAACTAAGGGTAAATATGATTTTACTATTACCCTAACACATGTCCCAATTCTATTGGATAAGTGTAATTCGGCCAAAAACAACCTTATGAATATAATATGACCATTTAGGCCCACATGTATTAGATTAGGACATTTATTATTATTTAATTCAAAGAAGAGTTAAAAGAGTTAAAATCAAAGTTTATTTACTAAAATATTTTTAATATGGGGTAATACATAAGATAAATTCGACTATAAATATTCATTAGAAAGCTAAAAAGATTTCCTACATAATGATATTTTATTTATAGTTTTTAGACTTTAAATAAATTAATTTATTTTTGACACAACGATGATGCAATAATTACCCTTTTAAGGAAATATTAACATAATTGATGTTATAAATGCTCAAATGAATGTAATTTAAGACTTTTTATGAATTAAACTAATTTTCTAGGTTACTATGATGTATTAGTGTTTATTTAATCAACTTGGTTAGAACATATAATTCTGTTATGACTTTCAAAAAAATCATATATCAAATAGTGTCAAAATTGACACAAAATAGTTTTTAAATAAAATAAAATATTATTAATTGTTATTTTATTCCTAAAAATATAAAGTTCGGCCAAATGACTTAGATAAGGATATATATATTAATAATATACAATTTGGGGTTCGTTTGGCATGTTATAGTAAGTGTATTAACCATATAGTGATAGAAAACAAAAAGACACTGTAAAAGTTAAATTATTTAACTTAGAGTTAAATCTAATTGATAAGGTTAAAATAATAACCTAAACTTGTCTAAATCCTATTGGTTGAAAGTATTTCGACCCATCCCCACTTTAGCTTCGAAATAAGACCATTTGGAACCATTATAAACCGATTTTGACATTAATATAAAATAATATTTTGAGGTATTCCTAAGGTGCCCCTCTCCTCCCTTATAAAAGGACACCTCCTCCCCCTCCTCCTCACACCAATTTGAGAACTCAAGCTCGTCCAACCCCTTCCATTTTCTCCTCTCCACTTCCCTAGAATAATCCTAGAGGTCCTGGTATTCTCCAAAGACCAATCTTAGTTCCTTAAGTGGAGGATTCAAAGAGGCGTTCCAAAGAAGAGGTAATATCCATTACCGATCTTTTCAATTTCTTTCTTCTTCAACTTCTTCTTCTTTAGTTGTTTCATGATAAAGTAATAACATCAGTATTACTTACATTCTGATATGTTATTCTAAATATGAAACAACCCTAATTCACCTTCTATCCATCCTACGGAAAAAAATGAAATCACCGCGCGTGCGTACGTACCGAATACCGTCTCCACGCCGTGGTGTAATCTATTTTCCACCATCACCATACAAGGATGGGTATAATGGTGTAATGAGTAACTATATATGATTATTATGAAGTAATATTGATACTGAAATAATATATATATACTCCAATACAATTACACGATCATAGGAATGATATCATCACTCGTGCGTACGTACGGAATACCGTCTCCACGATGTGATGCGACTCGTTCTACATGATCTTCATTTCATAATGATTATATAAATGAATTGAATGAATTAATATGGTATATACCACACTAATACCATTCTGGAAATGAATTATCTATAACCTAAAGATAAGAATAAGAATTTATTCGACAAAACACGCATAAGAACAAAAAGTTATAAAGACCCGAGTAACAAGTAACAATGAAATATTACTAACAAAAAGCTAATAATATGACCATATATGATATCATATAAATATGTATGATTCTGGAATAAGTCAATATCATTATTTAAACCATTATACAGGAGCTTCGGACACGTACAAAGCAAATTGGACCTAAGGTAAGGGAAATATCACAATCTCATTTTTATCCGAGATTGTTTATTCGTAAGTATTTACTAGGGTGTATTTTATCATCCACATCCATGTTTCATCAATATGTAATGTTATTTCCATCCACCTACAATTGTTTAAATCCAATTTTACCCTTTGGTGAGTTTTTAGTAAATGATATGAAAGGAATCTTTTGTCATTTTTTATACGAGGTACTTTTTGACTTTTCCGACAAAAGTACGAAGAATGTTTTTTTAACTTATACGGCATGAATGGATTTTTAAAACATTATTTCCAAGAAGCTTCCTTTAAAAGTTTTCAAGTTTATTTTTAATCAAATTCTTTTATTTTAAAGTTGTATGACATGTTATGAAAGGAAAAATGTTTTTGAAGAAGAAAGGATATTTTCCTCAAAAATGGAGTTCAAATGTGTTATCAAAATTATTTTCCATCTAAGATAATAAAGGGTTATGTTTTTATCTCTATTATTACACTGATTTGATCATGTTGTGATGGAATTATTTTTATGAATTCCTTTATATTATATAAATTGATTTATGATGTCATGATGTTTCAAGAATCCCATTTTTGTTACATGTGTTATGCGATGATGTATGTTTTATGATTATGTGGCACACATAAGAAATGATTCATTATAAGCTGGGTGGGACCTATATCTCCCTCCAATGCATTGGGTACAGATTTTATATCTCATGAGATAGACATGGCTGGAACGGAAGGTTATTTCGGTTCAGTGATACAGGACTGAAACGAGGAGTGAACTCGGTTCAGAAAGGGACTTTGTCCACTAAGATAGTCTTGGCGATGAGTCATGACTAACAAGAAATGATTTTCCATGATTATGTGTGCATGCCACAAAGTTTCAATTTTTATGTTATGATTATGGGGATCTCATTTTCACTTCTATGATTTATTCCATTTTAAGATATTATGATCTCTTTTGCAGGTTTTGATTTTCAAAAAGATATGATATGATTTTTATTTCCTTTATTTGCCCTTACTGAGCATTTGAGCTCACCCTTTTATGTTTTCTTTTCCCCAGGTCAGGAAGATGGATATTAAGTAGAATATTCTAAAAAGGGACACTAGATATGATGAAATAAATGGGAGACACTGTAGAAGATTTATGAACCAGTTGTTTATGTTTCCCAGTTTCTAAAGACACTATACCTATACGGTCCTTTGTGGTTTTGTCATATGTTGTAATAAGTGTGCTTAAATTTTGAAGTATTAAAAATGTATGTAAAGTACGGGTCGTTATAATGTCAGTGCCTTATTTGATTACATTTCCATACATTCAAGGAATATGAATCCCGAAGGACCAACTATTTTAGTATTATTGGAAACAAGATACATATATAAGTTCAAATTTACATAGGGAGAGGAAAAATGACACAGAATTATTGCCCAAGTAACATCATGTCTCATAGATTATACTATAATGTAATTAAAAATTTACTTCATCATGTCCTATGAAAATTGAAACATAATAAAGGGGTGATCTCAAACACTAAGTAAGAGTAACCAATAATGTGTAATATAGAATAAACATAATACATGGTGAATAATTGAAAACACATTCCCTTAATAATGAACTTGAATGCATTATGGAATAAATATAAGCTCAGTAAATAATGAAATAATAACACATAATCATGGGTATTCTACTAGTCATATAACCACATGAACATAAAATACAATCATCATAATGGGGGAAGTGCATATTCTGGACATCATAACCATATCATCCAAGCCTCGTGCTAGGACCGTAAATAATCATTTTTTTCAAGACCTCGTTCCAAGACCATAGTTTGTCCCATGAGACCTAACGATGCATCGAGGGGCTATAGCCATTCCCAAAAATCACATAATAATCCCATTTCATTCCACCATTGAGTGGGGATGAACATAATAACATATACATTCATATAGAAACTATCACATGAAATGTAACTATCATACTCCAATCATTAATCATAAAACACTAACCATTCCGAGTAATTTGGAGAATTTTTTTAGGATAGTTCATCTACATTATAGTAAGTCATAAACCATTAAATAAAATATGGTAAATTACTTCATAAATTATTAAACCAAATAATACATAAGAGACAACAAGTGTGTCTAATCAAATGAAAATACTCTTATTAAATCATTTAGCAATATTGAGATAATACTCTTTTATATAAAAAGAGGAGATCTTTTGGAAAAACATTTGTATAAAACATGAAGTGAATTAAGATAATATTTTACTAATAAAATGAATTATTTTAAAAATATAATGGTTTTCAAAAACTTAATGGAGATTACCCTTGAAAATATGTAAGCAGTTGTGATATTCCATTGAATCAGGTTTGTATTTTGAAATCAATTTTGAATGATCCATTTAAAACATGTAACTATCCATAAAATGAGGAAATATTCTGGTTGGTCTACATATATATAATACCCAAAATGAATTTATTGATATTATATAAGAATACATAATAATTTAATTGAGGTAATTAGATAATGAAAGTAACCCGAATGAAAATGGAAGTTCGGGTGGAAAACCCCTTCCCTTAACACCGAACGTGTTCCTCTCTCAAACATAAGATCCTGGAATAATAAATTATACTTATTAATAACTTATTTAATGACCAAGTATACATGTATTTAATTTATCATAATTATTGTTAGTTCATTTATGTTCTTATTGATATGTTAGTGTATTGAATTCTGTCGCTCCAGAGTGTTCATTTTCTTTATTTTTATCTTCTGTTCCCCTGTTTGTATGTATGTGGAATGGATGAAATTCTCCATAATTGAAATTATATATTATTTATGAACATAAATAGGTGTTATTGGTCATTTATATAAATTGGATACAAGGATAGAGGATGAATTATTATATAAATCTTTTCTTATAATTGTTTCCGTTAATTTGTGGGTTTGGTTACAACGAACTCATTTTTTATTATAACTAAATATCACTTCTAAAAAGTGATTAAATAATCTTAAATAGGTTTTATTATATATAATTATCTGGTTCAACCATTAATATAATGGTTTCATGAACAAAATTTTGAATGATAATATAAATCAAAAGTCCATCAACCTTGAATATGGAAAATTTACTCATCTTGGATGTTGTTGTTCCTACTAGTATAAAAGAAGGTAAAAAGGGTGATATGATGATAACATACTCAACTATCATGAAAAAATTCCAGTACATATATGGTACTAGATTCATCGTGAAATCTGGATAAGGAGTGGTAATAGAAAAAGTAACCAAATGAACATTAAAGGAATGACAAAGAATTTTAAAGAAGAATTTACCTCTTGAACTAGACTTCCTTGAAAACCTCCTTAAGGAGAGGTTTTGGACTTTTTATGAGGACAAGGCTTGAAATAAGTTGGGGAGATTGTTGGGAAGGTATTTGGATAGAATTTGAAAAATTCATAAGGCTTTAGAGGAGTGAATGGAAGGGGGAGTGAGAGGGGGGTTTTATAGTGGAGGAGAGAGGGGATTTCTTAATATAAAATTCATTAATTTATTATATCTCCACACGATAAGGAATAGTGAGTATTCCATGACCAAGAATTGTAATTTTATCATGTGAGTTCTATAAAATTTTCCTTACACAACTAGTGATTTCAGGAATAGTGTATTTAACTGATAATTTGCATATACGGTATTTTAACGTATTTCACTATTCCTAAAAAATTCATGTTTTTCAGAAAAATACCAAAAAATTACCCAAACCATTTATTAATTTGTAGAATCCAAAAAGGAATTCCATTTTTCAAAAATAATTTTATAAATATTATTAATTTATTATTTAATTTAAATCATAATTTATTCTTAAAATAAATGTTTTATAACATTTGTTTACTTATTCTAAATCATAGATATATCATACTTACACTTGAATATTATTTATATACTGTCATAAGTAAGGTTATTATTAATTAGGGTATATCACTATTTATAAGGGTATGTTACTATTTATATGGGTAGGTTACTATTCACAAAAAAAATTGTTTTCCTTATTGGACTCTAAATAACTTACTGATCGCAACTGTGTTTGTCGGATTTGTGAAATTCACATCACAAATGTGAAAAAATTATTTGTAAGGGTCACATAGCACGTTGTAGTTATTTACGTAGTGATTTCATGTGATTATGATATATTTATATGAAAGGAATTTTCTTTAATGAATATTGGGCCATTACAAAAATTTTAATATCCAATATAACCATTTAACAAAGGGATTAATATTCATTAATTAGGCACATAACTCTGCAAAAATCACTAATCTAGTTTACCAAAATATTCAACGTGGGATTATCTTCACTACATATATGTATGGTGAGCTTCCATCACGTACCGATCCTATTTCCAGAACCACAGTAATCCTGCCACCCATCATCATTCTGTGTACAACATGGATTCACCACGTACTATCGAAGTGAGCCTATTTTTTTCATCCTTTAGTATTCCGTGTACCGTATTCCTTAATTGCATACCTTTTTGGGAAATATTTTTTGATATGTGCACCACTCTTCATACCATTACTACTACCTACATTGCATATTACTTGCCTACGCCATGTTCTGCACACCTTCACCATGTATTGTGTGCCTACATCGTGTATCATGGACCATCACCGCATACTATGGGCCATCCCGCATATTGTGCTACCTAACATCCTAGATAATTACCAAACCATCTGTATCTTGTAAACCGTATGTTTGATTGATGAACCGTTTATTGAGTTGGGGCTCTCTTGATGAGGCAGATCATTTGATATGATTCTTGGAAACTTTCATGAAATTTGTGATGTGATTAATTGCTTGAGGTGCGGTGACCTTCAATATTGATTTCAACCTCAATTGCATGACCTTATTCCTTGCAAACTCCCTAGTCAACTGTGTGTAGGTTGAAAAAAAACACAAACCAAACACCATTATTATCAATGAACAGCCTTGGATCCAACATAATTATTTTTATAATTCTCCCAATATAAATGAATTATCTGAACTATCATTTAGTTTACTGTGTGAATAAAATAATATAGAGGATTACATGTGTTTTTGATTAGCAATGGGCGAGGGTTGTGAAAACAATTTATGTCTATAAATGGATTGAAGAAGGAAATATTTCTGTTGGACAATCACCTTTATAATCACTCTACATTCAATAATTCCCCTCATTTCTTTCTTGTTTATTGAAATCTCAAATTGAAAATGTTAACCCTTTTTATTAACTAAATTTTCACGAAAATAGTTTTTTATGCACTACTATCTATAAGAAATATATTGGTCACTAGTAAAAAAATTATAATAGTTAATAAAATGTATTTACAATACCCAATTAAAGGTTTTGATCATTTAGATCAGAAAAATAAATAAAGATACCAAAATACAGATAATGGGTAATTATGCAATAATTCAGAACTCTATAAATTTGATTTCTGATTCAGGAAATTTCAATCCATAGATACCCATAGGACGAAACATGGATGAAATGAGTGATATGAATTATTCTATATTAATTTCTAAATTTAATCCTAAAACATTCAAATATATTTTACTGGTTTTACATAAAAATTGATAGATTTGTATGAATGAAATTATAGGAATTATATAATTCGAAGTGAAATATTTATAGTTTATAATGCGCACTATCCTTGTAAAAACTAAAGAGTATAGTATTTTGAAATATACAGTCATAAAAATTGTTTGAGGATGTTCAAGGAAGGATTAAATAATCTATATATGGATTTAATAATTTATACTTTATTGGATTTTTTGAAAATGTTTTCAATTTTCTATATATTTCATTCCCTAATGGTTGTGATCTTTCCAATGGATGCATAATAACTATTTTACTGATTAAATTAATAAGTCAAATAATTAAACATAATTTGGTATCTATGGTTTGATATTTTTATATTTTATTTATTTATTTTGTTTATAAAGATTGGAGTTCTTGAGTGATGTATGATTTTTATCAATTTTTTTAGATTTACATTCCAATTTTTCAATGAATTTACAAAGAAAATGACGTATGAGAATTAATAAGTCGATTTTACTATGGTTACTATAACCATTCTCTCAAAAAAATTATTTTCAAGTTGGTAAATTAATAGGATAAATGAATATGACAAATATAACATGTTGTTTGCAGATAGATATAGAGAGGGAATGGTGGAGAGAATTACCACAATATGTGATGTTTTAAAAAGGTTCATGAATAGCCATTAAGGAGTAGTTGCATCCTTCGTGAAAACTATATTATACCTAATCACATGTCCTTATCATATTATATGAATATAATTGAATAATTCAGCAAGAATATGGACTGGAAATGTAGTAAAAAATGGAAGAAATTAAGTATCATTATGGTCAATAATTATTTTTTAATCATTATCCAGTGCCTCCAAATATGGAACAATTTTTCATCTTTATTATTCTATAAAAACCATCTAGGGTTCCTTTCAAATAATCCTCTATTGCTTGTTTTTCCTATCTCAATGTTTTTCACAGCTAACAATGTTATTTATTTAAAATTTTAAATGTCAAAACACCTTAGTTTGTGGAATTTCATCATAGGGTGGGTTTTATGGTCAAATACTAACTTCAAAACTATGTAAATTGATATCTTTGACTTACATAATTATTAAGGAATATTTTCCCATCCCCATATATATCATTAATTTAAGACAATAATATTTTTATATCCAAGTAGAAAACAATATCAACAAAAATATCACTATGATTTGTTTTCCATGAGATTTATTTTGGTTGTTAAATTATGGAATTTATTAATTAAAACATGACATCTCAAATGGTTATTTTATTTATAATATGAAAGGGTGATGCAATTAAATTTTTTATTCTGCTTTTGGGGAATCTAAACCAGAAGAACTTGAATAATGTGTATTTTTAGTATGATCAATGACATTTTGGAATGAAATTTTTTTTAATTTACCATACCATGTAAATTACACTAAAAATAAAAACAAAAAAAATTGATTTAATTCAGTATATCACAGTTTGTTTTCTTAAAAAAAAACCATGTCATTTTTTTTGGAAAAATCAAGAATGGTTTTTTTGGCTCAATTTTTGATCATTTCAATTAAATTTTATAAACTCCACAATATCGTCAAACAATATATAAGAATGATTACTATATATATATATAATCCAAACGTCTGTAATACTCATGCATCAAACCACCGAAAAACTAGTTTGAAAAAACTACCAATGAGAGGGTAATATAATTGATACATAATTAGAAAGAATAAATTTTTTTTGGTTCCACCAAACCTTTATGTAAATATTAATACAAAATCATTGTTTTCCCAATAGAAGACACAATATCACCACCTTTATCAATTCAAAACATTAGGAATCCACAAAATCCATTGGAAATTATTATTGTTTATCGATATCAATCTCCATTTTATTCATTCTCAATATAATGGAATATTATTTATTAAGTGCCGAGTACCTATATATTTTTTGTATATGAGTGGATGATGGTTTAGTTATTTCTATTTTGATACTATCTAATATCTGTTGTCAATCGATTTGGTAAAGAAAATCACTATTTAATATTTTAGTGAGAGTTATATAATTTCATATTAACATAGGAAGGGGAATCAACCAAATGGGATCATTATAATAATTGTAATAATAATACTTTTTATCCACATATGACATGTATAAAGTTATTGAAATATTAATTTTCAATAATAATAAATATAATTAATCATCTTAATGAACATTAATATAGAAGAATTTGGTGATAATTCCCCTTGAATCAATCAGTGCACAATATCTTGATGATTCAAACTATTTTTACTTTTTTTGGATTAGTAATTACTAAGATAATTAAACACCCATTATATGTTTATGGAAATTCTAATAATTTATCAATTACATGAACTGTAACACTAACCAAAGTATTTGCTTCTTTGGAGACAAAATTGTGTTCCAAATAAACTATAAATCAACTTTAGGATTCTTATTATTTTGATAACCAACATGATAATTGGTATGTCTGATTCCATCATAGAAGTATCTACCAAGTGTTTGTAGATTTATTATGGATAATAGAACCATTATTGAGGGATAAATACTATATATTATTATCATTAACCATGTTTATTAGTATGGAATCTAGAATCAAAGTAACAACTTATAATGTTATATTCATTACGTCCAAATACCTAGAACACATCATTATGTCATACCACGTACTTAAATATATTTTTTAATTTAATTTAGTGACTCCATGTTTGATTTGATGGGTATATATAGGACATTTTAAAACGATAAAGCACAATTGGTTTTGTAGATAACCTTAAATGCATTGGTTGTAAAATATCAAAAGCATAAGGACTATTAATCAATAATTGACATTTAGCATCAATTTGAAGAAACTTAATTTCATTAGACTCACACCAGGTTCAACAATTAACTACATTTTCTTTTATTTTTCAATGTTAATCTTATTTATAACATTGCCATTGTTTTTATTCAAACATAGGGTGAAAAAACATTTAAGATCTATCAATAGATATATACACTCAATATATAATATGCTTCACCAGTGAATTTTAAAAATACATAATTTACTAATCAATCATTTAATAAAACTAATATAGAGTTATCAGTAACAATGAGTAGTATGTATTCTATATAAAAAAGTAAAAATACAACTGTGATCCAACAATATGGGTTGAATAGTCAACATTAAACTTCATCATTTATGAAACAAAAATAATTTATTACAATATCAAAATAGATATTACAAATCTAAGATAAAAGAAAAAATCCCAAAAAAGACTATTGTAACATAAAAACCATAGAAGGGAATTTTGGATATCCAAAACCATTACGTTATGTTATATAAACATATTACAAGTTAATTCCATTAAGAAAACTATATTTTATACCTATTTATATTTTTTTTATAATCAAACAAATTATTTGATGAAATAAGTTTGTAGATGGAAATTTTTAAATCCTTTAGTGAGAAGGTTTCTTCATAGGTGATACAATTAATTTACATGTAATTGATCACATCTGATGGGGAATTATAATTCAACACAATTACTATATATGTTAGAATTATTTTTGAAATCGAACACACACGCTATATATATTTCCCTCTTAAGTGGCATGACCAAGAACCATAACTAACTAATCTACATGTTATCCATTTCTGTTTTCCATGCTTTTAATTTTTTCTCAAAATTCCAACATATAATACATAAAAAAATATGAACACAATAGCATAATTTTTTTATATATTTCCTTAATATTTAATGAAGTATCCTTCATGAGTATAATATATGGAAACCACAACATCTATAATATTATAATAGTGTTTCATTAGAGTCTTATATATGGATGACATGTACATTAGTTAGTTATTAATGTATATGTTATCTATTAAATTGAGAAAATTAGTGTTCAATAATCACATACAAATCCATTGTATGTGATTATTTTTTTACAATTTTAATTATAATCATTTCAAATATTATATTCATTCATGTATGCATATATATCTGTTAACTATTAATGAAAATCCATTGATATACATATAAAAAACAAATTTTAATTTTTAAAATGAATACGATCATATGTTTTTAGATAGAAAATTAACAAACATTGTAAATATGGATGATATATTCCTACATTGAATTGAACAAATCTATATCCTCCACCAACACGTAGATATGATTTTCACTTAAACAAATTTCATTTAATTATGATTGTATGTAAATTAGTAAAAATGCTTAATGTGCAATCAGTATATGGTACCCATGGTTTTGGATTAGAATAATAGATTTATATAATATTTAATTATTTTTGCTAATTGTGATTCTCTTTATAACTAATAATAATTATCACTGTGTCATAAAAATAATTAATGAAAATCATAATAATATATGTAATTAATTCCATTATAATATAAAATAAAACATATTTATTGAGTGAGTATATATTATACAAAGTCATAAATATGTTTTTTCCTTTCATATACAACAACTATAATAATTACCCTATAGATTATTTAAATTAGTGATCAGAGATCCAAGTTTCACTAATATTTGTGTTCACATTGAATTTATCCCCAATTATTAAATTATTTAAATTGGAAATTTTGAATGTTATGTTATATATAACCAATGGATAGTTTTTTAGAAAAAACCTCCCCCAAATTCATTACATGATTTATAATGACACCATTTATATAAGAAAATATCCAATTTGTGTCACTTAACCTAGTGTAAGATAAATACAATAATAAATATTACCACCTAAAAATAATATGATTAGTTATACCAATAATTCCTTTTAGATGATAAACTGGGGGCATTTAATTTTGGAATGACCCATATATTTGGAAAATTGAGGTCATGAAATGATTTTTTATATTAATTTGACACCGTAATATTCTAATGAAAATAAAATATTCCACCATCACTTATAACAATTTCATTAATTTAAATATATACATTCATACATTTAAGGATTTAGTTTATGTAATTTATATAATTAAAGGTATTAACATGTTTCATTCACCTTAGTTTATATATCATATAATACTTATGATTTTTGGTATACATTAATCAGGGAATCATAAACAATATTATTTCATACATGTCTATCTAAATATCATGTAGAAGTTGCATGAAACCATTTAATGTAATTGATTGAATTCATAAAAATCTTAAATTTCTCCATAAAATATATAAGCTTTGATATGTGTCCAACCCAACATTTCTTGACTTACCTGCAATCCCTATCATATTATAATTCTGAACAAAAATCCAATTATACATAGATAAATACACTTTAGAAATCCCAATTCTAACATAATTATAAAAGGAAATACATACATATCATTATAATAAGTTTTCATTTTTGGAATTATAACAAAAAATAAATTTTTTATGAATAAATTAAATATTATGTTATACGTATCATTAAAATTATTAAATTTATGATATAGTTGTTATAAAATAAATGTAATTTTTTTAAATTAAACCATATTAATATTATTAATATAAAAACTTTTTAGTATGAATGTTAAACATTCAACTAAAAAATAAATGAAAATTTCAAATATTTATAATTATTTTATATAACATACATTCTATTAAATAATATATGGAATAATATGTTCATATATTATAGAATAATAACATTAAATCTTCTTGTTTTAATTAATGGTAAACATTATAAATAATATAACTTATTCATAAAAAAATTAAAGAAAAATATTTTATTTAGAAAAACTATATCATTTAATTTGATTAATATATATTATTTCCAAAAATATATACATCATCCTTTTCATTGAATGTAGTGATATAATGTATTGATGCCTATAAAATATGTAACAAACTTTATAAATTATACAATTATTCCTCCATCACATAGTATGAAATCGTCATATTTATTGTCGTAATATGTATCATAGACAATGATATATATATATATATACTTTATTTTGATGGCCCAAATTATGAAATTTTCATTATATCAAATACAGTGATAACCCAAATGTCAAATGTTCTATCCAATATGTTTATTTAAATGGAAAATCATATATTTTCATGAACTGTAATATCGTATAAAATATTATATGATATCAGGATGAATGTTAGGGATTGAAACACATCATATTGTGTTATCTATAACCACTTATGAAATCCTTTAGACATATCACATATAAAAATACCAGCATATCATTGTATATTATATTTATTATTATTTAATTCATAAAAAATTTAGAATATTATAATTCTTCAATAATTCTATAAATTTGATTATAATAACTCTATTTGTGTTTAAGAATATTGTATACTTCAAAGTGAAGTGTAATCATGAAATGATATAACCCTTGATAATTTTATTGGTAGGGTACAAAACTGAACTAATGAACATAAAAGGAGAGTACTTATATCTAGTATCTACTCCTCATATAGATATTTTCCTCCAAATTAAAAAACAAATAGTATTATGCCTCTTAAAAAATTCATTGATTTATTAATCTCTAAAATAATATTGTAATGATTAACTTTATCATGAAAATATATGTTAATATCCCCTAGATTAATAAAACATGAAAAATATATATTAATGTATAAAAAATTAAAGTAGACTTTCTTTTGAATAACTCTTAGAACTTGTTTGATAAGACTATATTATTTAATTAATTATCCTTCATGATTTTATTCATTTATCAATTTCCCAGCCATCATTTTGTAATTTACATTATACTCTTATAAAACATAATTATTTCATTTTATGTGATTCTTATGCACTCTAATTAAAACAATTATTAACTAAATTTTCATATAATTTATAACAAAATATAATAATTATATAGTGGTAGATTCATGAATTGTTGATATCATTTAGCAGAGTGATATCACTTCCCACAATATCTGATAATAAGGGTAATCATATATGATTTTCAAAAATAAGACATTTAATATAAAATATCAATAATCAACATGAATATATAAATACATGAATATTACAAAATTCATCAAATTACATATTTTGAAAAATTTATAAAATTCTAAATTATCAGCATAATAAATTATATAAAACTAAAATTGTTATACAATACTTTAATTATACTAAATTTTCATGTTCCCGGACATTTTTCACCCCACACCACCTTCAAAATTTTCAAATATATTATACATTCAAGAATATATATATATATGAAATAAATCGGATTTTGTTTAGGCCATTCCATTTTAAAAATAAAATTTTTAGTTGTTCTAGGATCTGTCGGTGGCTTACATCAACAGTATTTCAAATTTCTAGTTTTTCCATCAGATTGTCAGTGCGTCGGCATGTCAGTGTGTCTTCATGTCATAAGCATCGACATCAGTGATTTTAGGGTGTCGACATCTATGAGTCGAGGTCGTCAGAATTGGTGAGTTGAGGGCATTGTTTTCGGTAGGTCCGGGTATCAATAGGTGATTTCATCGGTAGGTAGAGTCTTTTATAGGTCAATGCATCAGTAGTACATTTGGTCGGTAAATCAGCGTCGGTGGCTCAGCGTCTATAACTAACCCATCGGTGGCTCAACGTTAGTGAATCATTTCCATTTTTTCTACTTTCACCCTTGTTATGTGATTATCTTTGTGAAATGGTAACTTAAGAACTCACAACCATTTTCCAGTCTGTATCTACCACTTCAGAAGAGAATTATTAATTTCCTCGAATCTTGTAACATCCTACCAGCCTTATAACTACCAAGCCGCATGTTAAAAAATTTAATATTGTTGAGTACTTTGAAATCGTCTCTTAGATTTTTAGTATCATTCCCATTCATAAACATAGATCTGTTAATTTATTAATGATTTTTTCCCATGGGTCCTCTAGAGCCTTACTCCTTATCTGAGTCGTGCACCTGTGATAGAGCCCATTCTTCTAAGTCTTTCATGAAGATCATTAATATGAGTCACAGAATCCCATGGTCTTGGTACAAGGAGGAACATCTATCCTTTGATCATACATGTACGGATTTTTTTGTTTCTTTTTAATTTTACCTAATGTGTGGTTGGTATTCTAATGATCCCATGGAAGGAATGGATGTGATCTTTCTTAAAAATAGGAATGGATAAGAAATGGATTTGATTAGAAGATACCACAGGTAAATAATATAATAGGATGGCAGTAGTTTGATGTATATAGCCTATTTTATTTTTTATAATTGATTCAATAATTGTTTGGATGAATATATTCCTTCTAAAAATCATAGGCATTGGTGGTTATTGTTTCACAGAAGTGATGTTCTTTTTTGTTGAGATGTTTGAACAAAGAATGCAACATTAAATCTTTTTAATCACCTATATATGGTTAAATGAATTAATTCCCCAAGTTAAAACCTATTCTATGATCACATAGGTTAAAATCCAGTGGAATTAAAGAACTATTACTAGTCTAATTCTGAATGTGTATGCATCATGTTGAAACGTGTGCCTGGGTGTTGTGTTCTGTTGAGTTTTTCATCCTTTGTATGTTATGTGGTGATGTTGTTTGGACCATGTTTGTACTTACATGTTTGGACTGAGGACTTGGTTTTTTGATAATGGAGTGGTATGGTTGTGTAGTGTGGATTTAGATAAAATTATATTTCTATGGTGATTTTTGTGGGGGTGGTACATGAGAGGTGTGATGGAATCTCAGTCAGATATATTTATTGATTGTGGAATGGATGAACATATTGGAAGCTATAATGCCTTACATTGTTTTATGGTCATGATAAGATGTTGGGTAGTGGTAATGTAGTGTGTTTTGGTCTTTTAATGTAGCATGACAACATTTCGTAATGGTTTGTGTAGCGGGGTACGAGGTCGGGTTGTGATAGAGGGATTGGGCGGTATACTACTGAAGAATGATTCTAGGAAAAGGGAGATGATTGGGGGGTCTGTGCAGTTGGACCACATGACTTATTTTAATTTTTTTTTTGATATGGTTCTAATCGGTAGTTTCCTGGTATTGCAGAAATAGATTACAGTGAACTCCATAATTAATAAATGGAATGTGGTTAAATAAAATAGGGCTAGGATCAGGTTTGTAGTGCATTTAGGGGTTGGAGAAGTGGTTTTTGTGGGGTGGATGTTGTTCAGAAACCCCTAGTTTGGGCTTAGTGTTTTCTTAAATTTATATATACATAATGTATTTTTTGTTATTTCTATACACACCCCACCCTTGGTGGGAAATATGTTCCGAGCACCTCAATTTCCTGGGGGTGTCTTTTCCAATATCTCGGTTTGAAGATAGATGTCATGTTATTGAAATTATACATCGGACCCTCTTCTAGATCTTGCTGCTTAGGCATAACTGTGCAGGATGGAATGAATTGATGCTTACCAATGTCTATGATTCTTCAGGAAATGGTTTGTTTTATATGAGGGGATTAGGTAGTTTCAGGTGGGGGGTTTTTTCACATGTATCTTTATGATGAGGCACATTTGTCTTCAGGAAGTTGTGTGGTTGTTATTTCTCAAATGTATGTGGGAGGGATTTTCTGTTTTTAAGAATCAATTGTGTGTGGGAAGGTTGTGTTAGTGGGACTACATGTGTGAATAAATGTAGGATCAAGACGTCTTCCAATAGGGAAAAGCAGTTAAATAGTTGTAAAGTGGTGTGGGGTACCGAAGTATTCATGTGCTTATACTATTACTTATCTTGACATGCTCTATTTGGAGAGTAATCCTCGGTGATGATGGAATGGTTAGTATTACATGGTAGGTTCAGTAAGTTCTACTATTTTGTCACAGGGGAATTAGTTTGTTCCCCCACTTGTGCATGGGTATAATTAGTTTTCCTACTGAGTATACTGTAATGATCACTAACATATATAAATTTTTTTAGATTTTTCAGAGGTCATTGAAGACCACGTTGTACCTGACTAGCTCAGCCGTCATGATTTTTTATAATTATAATTTTTTTTTGGGTACTTTAATTTGGTTTTTTTAATGTAACATATATTATTTTCACTTTTGAACATGCATGTGGGATGGATTTTGGATTTTCATTTTTTTTCTATTTTTTAGAGGCGTTTGGTTTTTTCCATCATATGTCCTAATATTATTTAATAAAAAGAATAATGAATTCAATTTTTTTATGAGATCATATTCCCTTGGCTCTAGTCACCACATTGAGGCCTATTTATGGAAGGAATCGAGGGTCATTATCTCTCTTTTATTTGGAAGAATGGATGGACTGGTTGTTTTCTATCCATTCATTTATCATAAAGAAGGAGGGTCATGATAAAATGGTATTAGATGGAAAGTTTTTGGGGTTTGGGAGATTGGATTGTGATTAGAGATAGGAATACTGAGGATTGCATGGGATGGTAAGGAATTAATGTTATTAAACCTTGGTGTGTGAGGTAGGCTGGGGATGACCGGTTAGGAGATGATATTTTTGGGCCCCCCATTGATCTGATGAAAGGTCACTGGACCTACTGAATGACTGAATGTGGCAATGCAGATTGCAGGGTAGGGACCCTAGGAAATGCCCATTTATGATAATGACTTTTGTTCATGTGTGTCTTGGGTGTTTTGGGAATTTAAAATGAATAAAAATGTAATAGTAATTTAATGGAAATTTTCCACACTAATCGGGCTTAAGAGATCACTAATTACCCTTTATTCGGTTTTGGTACACATACCACATCCTTGTGTGGTATGAGCAATTTAGGACATACTGGTTGACCTGGATGATCAAGAGAGGGCCAATTGAAAATAGAAGGATTACCACTTGTATAATACGCCTCGTTCCTTCTAGTGATAGGCTCTGGTAATGTACGAGGGTAGAGACTTGAACATGGAGACTCATAGTTGACATGAGGAGCTGGTGATCACTTTATGATTGATCAGTTCTCTAATTGAGTACTGGGATCCTCTAGTCACGATCCATATATGAGGAGCATCACGTTAGTGGGGATGCACTTCCTGAGAGAGAGAATGGAAAGTGAGAATTAATGGGCTACAATGAGAGGGAGTTCCAGGTGGAAATCCATTCTTCCACGATGAATATTTAGAATAGGCTGAAGGTACTCTCCCTAGATTAGCGGAGTATATTGGTATGGGAATAAGGGATCATGTTAAAATATCTCTTGTTCTTCTCACCAGATCTTTTCCCAAACGAGGAGTCCGGAGTGAGATTCTTAGAGGAGGCACTCAAACCTTCTATTCAGTATGTCATTACTACCTTCACTCTACATAAATACATAGAGGTTTTGAAGAATGCCAATGTAGTAAAGATGATTCAAAAGATATATGGTGTTCCACGAGAGGGTATCTAAATGAGCTTGTCAATTAAAGGTCATGAGCTGCAGGACTACAGCTTTAGGGCCTTCTATGATTTGGATATCAAGGAGTAGTCCTCAATAGTTCTTGTTCAGATATCCAAGTCCTCACACTTTACCCACGGGCTCAGAACCAAATTGATTTATGTATGGTGGTCGTGGGCATCTTCGAAACCAGTTCCCAGTTCGATCATCGTACATTATAGGCGGGATGGCATAGAGCCCACCTCAGTAGTAGTAGTTTATGGTGATGCCATTTTCATGGTAGTGGTAGCAAGATCTCATTCCCCTAAGGGTATATGGTTCTGTGGGAGGACGATCCCGGGGTTCCCCTTAGGGACCTTGAAAATGGAATGGTCTGGGAGGAATTAAATAGAAGAAAGGTAGAGGAGTCATGCATGGGGCGTTGCATGCTGCAGAGGTAGCAGTTCCATCAGTGCCAGAGATTTTTCGAGGTACGATCAATCTATTTGTTACTCTTGTGATTTATTTTTTTTTGATTCAAGAGACTTACACTCCATTATTCCACATGGTCCATCCCACTCTATATTACTAGATATAGAGAAACTTCACATGCCCTTTTTATTGTGTACACTAGTTGGAGGTCATAACATTCTATTTGATGTTAGTCGAGGGGTAGAAAAATGTTGGGGCCATATCAGTTCTATGGGGATCTTCTTCTTCGATAGAAGCTTCCATAGGTTATCATATTAGGAATAGACTGCTTTTTTTTCAATTAAAGATGTTATCGACAACTCTGTAGTAGAGTCGAATTCTCAGATGTTGGTAGTCAGTACATATCATTCGTTGGCGAGAGGAGTTGTGAGGAGAGTAGCTGGTGTGTGGAGAATCATCTTTCTATGATAGCTTAGCTCTCAGTGGAATTAGAAGATATTAAGATGGTGTGAGTTTTGGGAGTTTTTAGTTTTTTCTTGGATGTCTTCATTGAAGAGATTGTGACACTACCCTCACGATGTAATGTTGAGTTCTGGATAGACATGCAACCTAATGCCAATCCGATTTTTATGTATCCCTATCAGATGGCACCTATTAAGTTGTGGGAGTTGAATAAATGGGTTGATGAATTGATGAAGAATTTTTTATCTGGCCTAGTGTGTCATTATGGGGTTCTCCAGTCTTCTTCACCAATATGGATGATGGTAGCCAATATATTTGAAAAGGCTATCGGTGGTTGAATCAGGTGATAGTAAATAACTGCTTCCCCCTCTAGTGTATATGTGATCTTTTTTTACTAGTTAAAAGGGGTGGGTTGGCTATCTAAGATCTAACTATGGTATGAATATCACTAGTTGATTGTAATGGAGGGTTTCATCCTAAATGCTACCTTTAGGTGACAAAATGTGAACATTGAGTTCATGGTTATTCCCTTCATTTAGAAAATTCACCAGATGTGTTCATGGGATTCATGAACTATGTTTTCTATGAGTACATAAACTGGTTTTTCATTGTGTTCATGGATGAAATTCCGATATACTCAAGGTCAAGATGAGGAAAACAATATGAATTTGAGGGCTGTCTTGGAAGTCCTATCACAACACTAGCTGTATGGAAAGTTTTCTAAGTGAATGTTATGGATGCAAGAAGTGCACATCATCAGACACGTAGTGTCATAGTAAGGGATATTATTTTACCCGTCAATGTTTGAAGCAATTTTTTCGGTAACACCCACGAATATGAGGAGTCTTGTAATTTCCTGGTTCTTGTAGGATATTACCTGGAGGTTCGTACCTGAATACTCTACAGTTTCATCTTCTTTTGACAACATTGTCCTGAAATGACCAGGATTTTGTATGGAGTGAGCATAGCCAAGTATAATTAATCTATCTAAAAGGGAATCTAGTCATTGTCCTATTGCTTTGGTTTCCAGAGGAAGGGGTGTTGTTCAAGGTGTTCAATAATGCTTTTGGTCTGAGCTTGGGATGTGTGTTGAGGAAGCAGTGAGGAGTAATAACTAATGGGTCTAGAATGTTATTCCCTTAAAAAACATAATTGTGCCACACATGATATAGATTTTTAAGTGATCATTCCCACACTGATGGTGAGGCAACAACACCTCATCAGAGAGTGTCTTCTATTCTTCAGAGATCATAAGTACTGATGGTATATATTCTCCACATGAGATACGAACTTGTGAAAGAAATGGTGGGTGGATTTTCTCTATGATTGTGACCTCAAAATATTCTACAACACGTGAAAAGGGAACATAGTGGAATATTATTTGTAAATGAAATCATAAAAAGAGGTAGTTTGGGAATCTACGAATTCTTGGAAGGCAATAAAGGAGTTGGATAATTATTTCCTGGAAGCTGGGGTGGACAGTGGTAGAGGCTATCTATTTCCCCTGACAGTGTAGTATTCTATAGTTTGTTAGGTAGAGGATTCTCAATTGTGAGACATAAATGATTATGTGATTCATGATCTTGTTGTCTAGGGTGATTCTCTGGAATTATCGTTAGAGGATAGCTAGAATTACATGTTTTTTTTCAAGGAGGCTGTTTGTCCTGGGGGAAAGACGCAAAGGAGATCATAGTGAGTTCCATTTCTCACATGTGGTGGTCTATCTAGGAGTTTCTAAAATGCACCAAGGCTTGTGGGAACTATTTTAGTTTCCCAGGGTGAATCATGTAATGGTGGAGATTGTGGAAGGATTCCTAGTATGTCGGTAAGTGAAGGATGAGCACAGTGTTCCCAGCAAACTTTTGTAGCCCCTATACATTCACATGTGGAGGTGGGATGAAATCTCAATTGATTTTGTTACAGTTTTACCTAGATCTCAAGAATAATGTGATTCTCTTTAGCTAGTTGTTGATTTTTTGATGATTTTGGCTCACTTCCTAGCTATTAAGGAGTTGAGCATAGTAGATGCTTCAATTTATAGGTATGTGGATGTAGTAGTGTCGATACATGGAGTTATATGAACTATAATCTCATATTGAGATTCACATTTAACCTCACTAGTATAAAGGGGATTGAATCATGACATTGGCACCCATTTACACCTTAGCACCGCTTACCAGCCTCCGACGGATGGGCAGAGAGAGAGGACTATCCAGAAAATGGAGGACATGTTGCAGGCATGTTTCATGGACTTCGGGGGATCGTGGGAATGAAACCTAACTTTGGTAGAGTTTCCCTTCAACAATATTTATCACTATACTATTGGCATGGTGATATTTAAATCCTTGAATGAAATTTTGTTTCATTCACCATTATTCTAGAAAGAGGTAGGGAAAGCATCCCTTCACGGACCACGGATAGAATATAGAACAATAGAGAAGGATTATCTTATTCGTGAGAGGCTAAAGGTGGATTAGGACCGACAGAAGTCATACACCAATCTTAGGTGGATCTCATTGGAGTTACAGGTTGGGTACCACATGTCCTTAAAGGTCTACCATCACCATGGAAATAATAGGTTTTGAATTTTTATAAATCTTTCACCTAGTTTTACCAGAACTTTCAATGCATTTAGAGGAGTTTTCGAGATGGAATTTTAGCTTGTGTTTCCACTATGGTTAGAGAAGATCCATGAAGTCTTTCATGACTTATTGATGTGTCTGTATCTAGAAGATGACTACCACATCCATGACATGGGAGTGTAGGATATCGATGATGATCCGATGTTCGTGGAGGTATTGGTTAGAATCAAGGGTTGTGAGGATAAGGTGATATGTGGTAAAAACATTCCTTTGGTTTGTGTGTTATGGAGGCATGGTGTCTTTGAGAAGATTAAATGGGAATGATAAGAACATATGTATTCCAATTACACATAGCTGTTATATGTTTTTATTTTGTGTCTTTATTGTAATTTTATTATGATCAAATGATTGTCCCTGCTTGTTGTATGATAAGTGGTTTCCCAATTGTTTTATTTTCTGATAAAATTCTTGACTACAGGGAAGGGGTAACTTAATCCATTAACAAGATGCATCAATGTGAATGTGATTAAACCCATGAGGGCAAGTCAGTTCTGCCCAACGTGGCTAGTATCTTATCATGGTGGAAGTAGCTCTAAAATCCATATGTCCGGACATCATGATCTTGGTTTAGGTGTCATTATTTGAACAAGGTCATGGATTTAGTTTTTTTGTAGTTTGTAAGGAGATATATGTGAAGGAAATGACCTTGGATGTAGTTGTTTTCTATCCATATTTAGACCAACACTAAGTGTTTAACTCCTGAGAGGTATCTTAATGGATGGTTGTTTGAAACTCTTTTCTTATGGGTTAGTTTTAAAATCTTGAGGATGAGAATAATTTTAGTGGTATCTGATGTAATAACCTATATTTTACCTAGGCCCCTCCATTGTGAAAATCTAGTGTTGTGGTGTTCCGGGATCTGTTAGTGGCTTAGTTCAATACTTTTCCAAATTTCTTGTTTTTCTATTAGCATGTTAGTGTGTCAGAATTTTAGTTAATCAGAATGTCCGAAGCATCAAAATCTATGAGTGTATGGAATCAACATTGATGAGTTGAGGGAGTCGATATCGATGAATTGAGGGCATCAGTGCCGGTAGGCCAAGGAATCAGTAGTTTGTGGCATCAGTAGATTTGTGTGTTAGTTGGTCACTATGTCTGTAGTTCATTGTTATAGTAGATCAGCATCAATATCTCAGCATCGGTATTTCACCCATTGGTGGATCAGTGATGGTAATTCATCCATCAATGATTCATTTCCATTTTTCCAGTTTTATTAATTTTATGTATTTATATCGATGAAATGGTATCTTATAAACTCGCAACGGTAGGCTTTTCTATGTATACTATTTCTAAATGTAATTATGAAATCCCATGTATCTTGATACATCCTAACAACCTTGTATCTAAAAATCCATGTGGTCAAACCGTGATCTGATTTTCAAGAACATTGAAATTGTTTCTATTATTTTCAGGATCATCCCATTTCATAAACTGATATCTATTATTTCCTTCTTCATTTTCATTTCCCTTGGTGCATCTTGATACATCATCCTAATACGATTCATGCGCCTATGCTAGAGACCCTCCTTGTCATTATTTCTTGAATTTATATCATCTGATTTCATGATACCATTTTCTTAAATAAGGATATTTGTTCCTTTGAACATCCATATAAGGGTTTATTTATTTTCTCATTAATTGTGCATCATGAAGGGTGAGTATTCTAATGAACCATTGTGAGGAACAATTGATAATTTTAATAAGAAATGAATTGATTATAATTTTATTTGATTAAAAGTAATCATGGGTAAAGAATATAACGGTCATGGAGTAGTTTGATGTTGATCGCCTGTTTTATATGTTATCTTTGATTATGTTATGGTTTCTATGGATATATGCTTTTAGAAATTCATGAACGTTAGTGGTATATTCCGTGAACAAGTAATGTTCTATTTTTTAGATTCTTGAACAATTACTAAAACATTACATATGCTTAATCATGTATACATGGTTAAATAAATTAATTCCCTAGGATCAAACCTATTTTGTGATCACTCAGGTTAAAATCCAAGGGGAATAAAGAAACTATACTAGTTGAAGTCTGAAATTTAAATACATCATATTGATAGGTGTGGATGAGTGTAGTGTTATATTAAGTTTTAACCTTCTGTGAGATATGTGGTTCTATTGATTAGAGTATGGTTATAGGTACATGATTGGACATTGGAGTTGGTTTTGTGAGAAGGGAGTGGTATGGGTGTATAGAGTGGTTTTGGTAAAAATTTTATTTATAAGTGGGATTTGTGTGTGCGGTGGTACATGATAGGTGTCATGGAATCTCATTCCAAGAGATTGATTGATTGGGGAATGGAATAACATTTAGGCATATTTACTACCTTTTTGTTATGTTATGGTCGTGAAGCTAGGCTGGGCAGTGGTATTGTAACTCCCCGAACCTAGAAGCCCAGAGTGAGAGAATTATTTTAATACATTGGCATGATTATAAGGATTTTTGTCCCAAATGACCGATCAGTTTCGCAGTCTTGTAAAATATATTACATACATGAACATTAAATTACACATTAGAAAATCAAACACAACATAAATGATCCATTGTGAACACTATTAATCCCCTAGATTATCCTTACTTATAAAACATAATACACGTCATAGATTCCTGGGAAAATAAAACATAAGAAAGGGGGGAGCTCAGATGCTCAATAAGGATAATAATATAGTGGAAACAATAATAAATAAGTATATACATTTAAGGAAATGTATGAGACTAAAACACATTACTTTAAAACTTAAACATCATCATAATATGGCAAAGAGAAATCAAATAATTCCATTCACTTTTTTATAGGGATATTCTGCTATTCTAATAATCAAATGTAATATCAATAGCCAATTTCATAATGATGCAATTCCTAATTAAAGAATTCCTAAACACATATTCAAGGCCATATGCGAAGACTACTAAAAAAATTTGGCAATGACATGTTCCAAGACAATAGTTTTTCTCATGAGACCTACCAATGCATCAAGGAGCTATAACAGGATCCACCCATCCCTTACTATGTCCAATGCATTCCTCATATGAAAAGGTTTAAAAATAAAATAAACATTTATTTTAACACTTTAATACGAAATGTCAATACATAATCCATAAACCATGAGTGGTATAAGAATGACCCATCTATAGTCAAACATATCACCAAACCTTCAATACAATATGGATGATTTGTATCATCAAAAATAAACAAGAAAAGAATGTAAAATCTATCAAAGGATGTGAACATAGATGAATTTAAACATATTTGAGAAAAATATCTATTTCTTTTATTAAATCATTTAAAAGTCACATAATTTATAAAGGAAGAAATTTAAAGACATTTTTGAATCAAAGTATCCCATACCACATAGAAACATTGAAAGGAATTATAATTTTAATACAATTATGTCCATATAAATAAATCATAAAAATCATTTTGAAAACATTGACATTAATATAAAATATTTAGATAAATAAATATTTAAAAATGGTAAAATGATGATACAGTCAAATAGACACTTCCATAAAGGCTTAAAATATTAATTTTGAAAACCTTTTTATGAAATATTGTCATTGGTGACAAATATGTCCCAGTAAATGTTTTCTTAGTAACAATATCAGATAATAAAGAGATTGATGAGTTAAACCTTACCTTGTACATTTACTTGGTCAAAGGTCTGTTAAACTATTTTATAAATGTTAAATAATTTTTATTAAATTATCGAAGAACCAAATACATAAATATGAAATCAGATATGATCTTCTAATATTTCTTTGTTAATAATATTTTAGTAGTATCACTATTTTAGCTGTTAAAAGATCAGTTTTAGTTTATATGATTGGTTACATAAGACATTTTTGTTATCAATATAATGTATTTGATTCATATCCAGAATGATATTATGTTCTGAAACATTATTTTTAATCATAAAAGGAAAATTATTCTTGAATGATTATGATGGGGATTAAATCGCATCGCGTTGATAGAGACTGTAATCCGTTCCTATGCACGAGCGACAATATCATTATATTGATGGTTAAATAGATTGTAATTGGATGTTATATCATATATAAAAGATCATTAAAATGTTATATTTACTAGTTAAATCAGTTATACTCATTATTAAACCCATATAAATAATGATGTGTTTGAATAAAAATGTAGACCACGACATAGAGACGTTAGTCATATGTACACACGTATGATGACATTGTCATTTATAGGATGAATAGAATAAAAAATCTGTTTTTACCAAATTTATAATAACAATAATGTATGTAGAAGGTACTGGATATATTATTTTTGTATGGACAAAACAACGAAAGAGTAAGTGGAAGAAGGAAAGAACTTCAAAGAGGGTGGTGAAATTATTATCTATTCTTCGGGTGTTTCATTTTTAGTAGATAAAAAGGGCTCCTTAGGTTGTATTTGTGATCAAATAAGGAATATATTTTGGTGTGATTGAAATTGGGAGGATATTTGGTTTGTGTTTGGCTGATCCAAATGGCGTTGGAGGGGTTATTTTGAGATAAGGGGAAGTTCCCTTTTATAAGATGGGTGAGGGTCACATAAGGAAAATATTAAAATATTAAGTTATTATACAATTATATTCAGTTTAAAATGGATCCAAATGAATTTATTTAGAGACTTAGTTGGTTTTGGGTCTAAATCCTACCAACCAATAGGTTTTAGACAAGTTTAGGTTACCATTGTAACCTTATCATTTAGATTTTACTCATAGTTAGATAGTTTATATTTTACCCTGTCTTCTTGTATTCTTACACTATATGGTTAAAAAACATACTATAAACATCCAATGGAACATCAAGTGGTTAATTAATGAAATATATAATAATATTTAACCCTTTTTTATAGACCTCGTATTTTTAAGAATATTATATCAACAAAAAATGTAGTATTTGTTTTAAATATTAATTTATCTCAATTTTGACAATATTTTGTATTTTGTTTTTGTGAAAGTCATAACAACATAATCACATCAATCAGAATTTATCTAATCAACCCTAACATGACATAATAACCTATAAAATTAGTTCATGGCTTCAAAAAAAAATTCTCTTTATTTTAATATTTATAATATAAATTATTTAAATATTTCATTAAGATGGTAATTGCTGCATCATCATTGTGTCATAAATAAATTTAATAATTTAATCGATAAAAATTATAAATAAAATACCATTATGTAGAAAATAATTTTTTATTTCTAATTAATATTTATAGTATAATTTATATTATTTATAACCATATATTAGAAATTGATTAGTTAATAAACATTTAATTTAACACTTTGAACTCTTCTTTAAATAAAATAATAATAATTTTCATAATCTAATCCAAGTGGAACTTAAGGATGATATTTTTTCCTAGGGTTTTTCTTGGGACAAATTAGACTTATCCAATAGAATTAGGATATGTTTTAGAATAATTATAAAATCATTTTACCCTTAATTACCCAATTTAATTTTTACCGTCGTAGATAAAAGTCAATAGTTACTATTCACAAAAAATTATTTGAATCATATTGACCAAAATTTACTTACTAATGTTAACCATTTTTCTCATATTTTTTAAATTAAACTCACAGAAGTTGTAAAATTAGGTTTGATGCACGTTTTCAAATGCTCCTAGAAGTTGGGTAAAAGACGGTAAAAACTTCAATAAAATTTTATATATCAAAACATATTATAAAATGACTACAAAGAATTAAATTGTACATATATTGGTATTATGTATCTATTTATACCTAAAATAAAATAATATAAAAACAATAATTACATAAATATAAATTCTATTTCAAATAATAACGCATTGTTTTTCACTATTCATTAAAAATTGTATGTTTTCATAAAAATAAAAAAAATCACCCTATGATAATTTTGATATTCTGAATTCAAAAATTAAGTCTATTTTACCAAATTAAAAACATAGAATTTAAATTTTTTAATTTGAAATTAATTCCTGTAGTCAAAACCGAAAAGCACTTTTAAAAAAAGTAAAATCCATCAAATGATTGACATGTTTTTATGTCAAATTTAAATGTGAAATAAAATATAATGACCAAAATTGTATTAAATGAGAAAAATATAATTTAATTATACTTCCAAAACATTCAAATGTAAAATTGAACACTATAAATTATTTGGATTAAAAAGGATATTTATAATTAAAATTTAGTATTTTTTACAATTCACCCAAATAGGAAAGTTATCAGAAAACACCACAAATTTATTAAAACACAATTATTTATGTCCCAATTCAAAAAAAAAATTATTTAATCCAATTGAATATGTAAAAGTGTTCAATATTGGATTTAAAAAGGATTCGACATTAAAGGGCTGTAAAATTTCATTTTCTGAAAAATATTTCCATTATCTGGAAGAATGAATTGGTTCTTATATTGTATCTATGAAACACGTAATATGGATGTTAAAATTATACTTTATATGTTAAATTCAAAATTCATTTAATACTATTCATAAACGCTTTTGAAAGGCTAGTTTGGTAAGTCAGGGTGTGCTTGAACTCTGTATTGTGTGTAGCACAAGTTATTGATTTCCATTGAAGAAATAAAGTACTATGAAATCGTGGGGTGTTTCATTATCCCCTCCTTCAATAAATTGTGTCCTCACAATTTGACAATTTTCATCAAAAATAAAAGGTTAGAAATAAAAAAATACCTTAGTGGAAAACCAACATTAAAATTAGGTTACAAAAATTGTCTTAATAAGTGGGAAATAGAAATGAGAATGTCACCACCAATGTATGGTCTTGTTAACGAGGACATTGGGGGAAATTAGAGACACATAATTAGAGGAAAATGAAAATATTTATATGGAGTGATTGAGGTCATCAATCACATACAAGTGTAAAATTGTGGGCCTCAAAGCCATCAATCAATGATGATTTAAAATATCCTTAGTTCAACCATACATAATGCATTATGATAACACATTTTTGCATTTAATATCCCATCACTAATGTTTAAGAAATAATTTATTCATGGAATAAGAGGAAAAATATACTTGATAAGTAGAGTTTCATCCTTCAACTAATTCCTACCACAAACACATCTTTCATTATAAAAGATAATATAATTAAAAAATAATCTATTTATCCTAATCGTATAAGGTTCCAAAAATAATGAATTTTTTTTCTTTTGTCAGACTATTTAAAAAAACTACATTATAAAAAGTTGGATCTCAAGTATGCTAGTGGTAGGTGATCCGTGCTTATCACCCATCAATTGTAAGTTTAAGGCTCACGGCCTTGCCGAACACGTCGGTTTGTCGCCTGACCTTCAGGTTTTGCTTTTATGACAATCATGAAATAATCTCAATAAATGATTTAACCTAAACTATATTATCTAATGTAAAATGTAATCGATTACAAAATTTCGACCTATCCAACAAACATCTTTCCAAACTCATAGACCAAAATTGTAAGGAAGGTAAAAATAATAAAGGTTATTTTTCAACTTAATAACATATTAACCCCTTCATCATGTATTATTTTAAAACACTATAACACCCTTAATTAACATTAAACCATAATGATTACATTCATTCTCACTTATTACTTATAGAATACTGGATAGACTCCTTCTATCCAAAAATTTTTTAAACTCCAATAATGATGGAATATACAAATCATTAATCAGTTTCAAGGTATTCAGGAATATGCAATATAAATTATCCAAAATCCATCATTTATTATTCCAAAATCACTACCTTAACACTAGAACCATATTATGGTTTAACTTTCTCTAAACCATATATTTTCAAAAGATATTATCATACTATTGATTTACATTTCTTTGTTCAACACAATCTCAAGTCCTTAATGAAATAGTAATTTAATAAAATCCTTATATACTATATAATTCATATAACTTGTACTTCATTAATACAATACTCAAATGAGGAAATACATATATAACACCATAGAAAATATAACCAATCCACTTCATCTTATGTAGTTTCATAATTTGACTATTTCACAATTGCAGCATTTGGGGTATACTTTTTTGTTTTGAAAATTGATTCGCGTAGTGTCCGAACTACATTCAGATGAAGCGTTATACATTTGAAATCATTTCCTTAGACTAGAAATCACATAGTTGTTACCTTTTTTCTCCACACTTATAACACAATATCATACCCTTCATTAATTTAACAATGTGATTCATTTTATAATTATCACATATGGGAAAATCCTTATTTCCCCTCTTCCATTTATCCATCTCTCTCTCTTCCATCCTTTTCTTCTCTTTATTCACTTCAAATCCATGGGACTAAGAGAATATATTACCCATGTTATTAACACATGATATTATTTCTTCATATGATGAGAATACATGGGAGACTACTTCCATTTTAAATGTTGGCATAATATACTAAAAGTTATGATACTTCTTAATCATTTGACCTTGCGTATTGTTGGAATTATCATTCATTATACTGGGAGCCATTTCTAAAAAATTCCATACACTATGTCAGTTTATGAACCACAATGCACAATTCCTAACATGTAAAATACCTAATCTAAATTAAAAATATTGTATATATAATCTATAATCATAAAATGTTTTCTTTGATAACATATTTACTCTTAAATCCTTCATAATGGCTTGTAATGAAAATGTGAATTATCCTAAGCATATCACCATGGAGTATCGTAACCAAGAGTGAAGCAAGTCCCATTGTCGTGTACCAAGATACCCCTGGTCAAGCCTGAAAATCCATGTCGGAGTTTCTATTACTATGTACATCTGTTCCAGAGCCACCTCAACCAGATCATATCCAGACATTGATGTATTTTTTTAAAATACACAAAATATCCATATTACCAAAATTCTAGGAACTTATTCTTTAATAATACTCAATGTCTATATTAGGGTAATTTATCTCATAAGTGTTCTTCTAGATATATTTCCAAGGTTTTTGCAAAACTTTCTCTGATATCAACTGTAATACCCTGACCCCAGAAGCTCATAGTCGGTGCATTATTTTAATAAAATGTCATGATTACAAGGAATCATGTCCCAAAATACCGATAAGGATTGACAACTTGGAAAATAGATTACATACATGAACAATAAATTACACATTAGAATATGAAGGTCAACATAAATAATCCTTTGAGAAGGCCATTAATCCCTTAGCATAACCCAACTTATCAATCATAACATACTACTAGGAATCTTGGAAATATAAAACATAAGAAAGGTGAGATCTCAAATTCTCATTAAGGATAACAATATAGAGGATACCTTAATAAATAAGCATTATCATTTAAAGAAAATGAATAAGATTAAAACACATGCCTTTTAAACAAAAACATCATCAAAATATGGAAAATATAAATCTAATAATGACATTTACTTATTCACACAGATATTCTATTTGTCGAATAATCACATGTAATATCAATAACTAATTTCATAATGATGGAATGCATAATTCCAGACATCATAACCACATAGTCAAGGACTTATTCCAAGGCTACTGATAAGATTTTGGAAAGACCTTGTCACAAGACACTAGTTAGTCTCATATAACCTATCGATGCATCATGGAGCTATATCGGGCTCCATCCATCACATATTATGTACAATGCATTCCTCATATGAAAAAGATTTATCATAACATAAACATTTGTATTGAAACGATCATAAAAAATTTAAATACATTATCCATAAACCCTGAATGGTATAAAAATGACATATCCACATTCAAACTTATCAAAAAACCATCAATAAAATATAGAATATTTTTATCATAATAAATCAACTTCAACAAGTGTATAATCTATCAAATGATGTTGACATAGATGAAATAAAAGCTATATGAGAGAATTATCTCTTTTTTTTAATAAATAAAATGTCACATAATTTAGAAAAGAATACATTTAAAGACATTTTGGAATAAATGTATCCCATTCAGATTGGAAACATTGAATGGAATTAACATTGTAAAACAATTATGTTCATATAAAGAAATCCTTAAAATCATTTTGAAAAAATGGAAATTTATTAAAAAGACTTTGAAAAATAAATGTTTAAATCATTTAAAATGATGATAACGTTTTATAAACCCTTCCATAATGCCATAAAATATTCCTTTTGAAAACATTTTTATGAAATAAGTACATTGATGATAAATATGTCCCAGTAAATACTTACTCATAAACAACCTATGATAATAATAAGACTAAGGAATTAACATTTACATTGTACTTTTACATGGTCAACGCTACATTAACATCCTTTATAACAGTGAAATAATTGTTTTTAAAATTATCAAAGAACCACATACATAAACAAGATATCATATATGATCTTCTAATATTTCATTGTTAATAATATTTTAGTAGTATCATCATTTTAACTGTAAACTGATCTGTTTTCCATTATATTCTTGGTTACATAAGCCATGTTTTTTATGAATATGATGTATTTAATTCTTATCCTGAATGATATTAAGTTATTAAATATTAATGTTAATCATAAAATGAAAATTATTCTTGAATGATTATGATGGGGAATAAATATTAACGCATTCGTGGAGACGACAATCCGTACGTACGTACGAGCGACAATATCATAATATTGATGGTGAAATAGTATTTAATTGTATGGTATATTATACATAGAGAATAATTAATATGTTATATTAATTATTTACATCAGTTATACTCATTATTTTACCCATCCAAATAATGAAGTGTTTGAATGACACACTACAACACCACTTGGAGATGGAAAGCCATACAAACACATGTATTGGGACTTTGTCATTTATAGGGTGGATAGAATAATGAATGTTTTTTACTATATTTATAAAAACATCAATGTATGTATAAGGTATTGGATTTATTTTTTTTGGTATGTAAATAACAATGAATGAGGAAGTGGATGAAAAAAGAACCCGAAAGAGGGTGGTGAAACTATTATCTCTTCATCAGGTGTTTCATTTTGAGTTGATCAGAAGGGATCCATAGGATGGGTTTTTTACCAATGTGAGGAATATATGATGATTTGAGAGAAATTATGAGGTTATTTGGGTAGTTATTGGCCAAACAAAATGAATTGGGGTGTGATTTTGAGAGAAGAAGACGTGGCATTTCTAAGAGGGGTGTTGCTCACTTTAGGAAAAATTGTAAATATTAATTTATTATACTTTAATATTCCATTTATTATGGCTCCAAATCATTTTATTTCAATCCTTAGGTGGTTATGGGTCTATATTCTCTCAACCAATTGGTTATAGACAGGTTTATATTACCATTGTAACCTTATCATTCAAATTTAATTTTTAGTTAAATAGTTTAACTTTTATCGTGTCTTCTTGTATTCTTACACTATATGGTAAGTGATTCAATAATGACATATATAACATTATTTAATCACTTTTTCTGAACCACATATCTCTAGGAATATTATATGAACCAGTAGTATAGTATTTGTTTTAAAAATTAATATATGTCAATTTTTGACACTATTTGGAATTCTGTTTTTTTGAAAGGCATAAAAACCATAATACTTCGGAAAAATTTATCTAATCATTTCTAACATGTCATATTATCCTATAAAATTATTTTATGGCATCATAAATTTTAAATTATATTTATTTTAATATTTATAATATAAATTATTTTAATATATTATTAAGAAGGTAATTACTGCATCATCCTTGTGTCATAAAGAAATTGAATTTTTTAATCTCTAAAAATTATAAATAAAATTCCATTATGTATAAAATGTATTTAAATTTCTAATAGAAATTTATTGTCGAATATATTTAATGTATAACCCTATATTAAAAATGGATTATTTAACAAACTTTGAATTTAACACTTTAAACAATACTTTTAATAAAGTAATAATAAATGTCCTAATCTAATCCAAGTGGACCTAAAAGTTCATATATTATTCCTAGGTTATTTTTTGGTCAAATTAGACTTATCCAATCGAATTTTTGAAATTAAACTCACAGAAGCAGTAAAATTATGTTTTATGCAAATTTTCAAGAGCTCCTATAAGGTGGGTCAAATGTGGTAAAAAGTTCCAAATTTTTTTATATATCTAAACATATTATAAAATAAATTTAATGAATTACATTGAACATATATATTAATTATATATATATTTGGCTTAAAATAAGTAAATATAAAATAACTAATTACATAAATAAAAAGGCAGTTCTAAACAATAACACAATGTTTTTCACTATTCATCAAAAAATGAATGATTTTATAAAAATAACAAAAATTACCCTAAGCCTATTTTGATATTATAAATTAAAAAATGAATTCTATTTTTCCAAGATTGATATGTGTTTATGCCAAATATAAATGTGAAATTACAAATAATGACCAAAATTATATTAAATGATAAATATATATTCTAATTATACTTAAAAACCATTAAAATGTATAATTTAACCTTATAAATTATTTTTATTAAAAACCTTTTATTCCATTACAATTTGGTATTTTTCACTATTCACTCAAGTATGAAAGTTTTCAGAAAAACAAAAAAAATCTAATAGAAACTAAATTATTATGTCCTAATTCTGAGAAAGAAGTTTATTTTGTCAAAATTGAATACTTAAAAGTGTCTAATATTGGACTTAAAAAGCCTACGCTATTAAAAGGTTGTAAAAAATCATTTTTAGAAAAATATTTTATTTATCTGAAAAAAATGAGTTCGTTGTCATATTATATCATATAAATACATAATATGGATTTTAAAATTATATTTAATAAATAAAATACAAAATTTAGTTAATATTTTTCATTACAGCTTCTGAACGCCTATTTTGTTAAGTCTTGGTGCGCTTGAACTCGGTGTTGTGTCTAGCGCATGTTATTGAATTACTTTGAAGAAATAACATACTGTGAAATCGTGGGGTGTTACAATATCCCCACTGTAAATAAATTAAATCCTCCCAATATTGAATTTTTCATTGAAAATATAACGTAAAAAATATAAAAAATCCTTAGTAGAAAACCCTCATTGGATGTGGGGTAAAAATATTTACTCTTAAAAAGAGGGAAATGGAAATAAAAAAGTTTCCCCCAATTATGATCTTTTTTGGAGAACATTGGTGGAAATTAGAGACACATAATTCGAGGAAAAATAATTATATTCACATGGAGTGATTGAGGTCATCAATCACATAGAAGTGTAATATTGAGTTCCTCAAAGCCGTCAATCTATGATGTTTTAAAAGATCATCAGTTCAACAAAACATAGGTATTAGGATAATACATTTTTGGTTTTAAGATCCCTTCCATAATGTTTAATAATTAATTTATTCATAGAATAAGATGAAAATATATACATGAAAAGTAGAGTTTCATCCTTCAACTACTTCCTTCCACAAACTCATATTTCACTCCAAGAGATAATAGAATTCAAAAATAATATATTTATACTAATCATAATGGGTTAAAAATAATGAATTTAAAGTTCATTTATCAGACTATTTCAAAAAAAATTAGTATACAAACCAGGACATCATGTATGCCAATGGTAGGTAAACTGCCCTTTTCATCCTTGGGTTGTGAGTTCATGTCTCGCGGGCATGCAGGACGTGATGAGTTATCACCCGACCTCATGGTTTCCTTTTTAATGACAGTCTAAAAATAATATCAAGAAATAATTTAACCTTAAAAATAATATCCAATATCAAAATTAATAAATTTAAACCTTTAGACTTATATAAAATACTACTTTTCAAACTCACAGTCTAAAATTTATAAGTAAGGTAAACATAATGGAGATCATTTTTTCCATGTAATAACATGTAAAAACCTTCATCATTGATTCTTTTAAAACACAATAACTCCCTAGATTACCATAATACCATACTGATTACATTCATGCTTTCTTATTCTTTATATAATACTGGATATACTCCTTCTATCCAAAAATGTTTTAAAATCCATCAATGATGGAATATACAAATCATGAATCAGTTTCATGGTATTCCAAAATATCCCATATAATTTATCCAAAAAAAACATATATTATTCCAAAATCACTAACTCTGTTTCAGAAATGTATAATTGTTTACATTTCTCTCAAAAATATATATTTTTCAAAAATACATGACTTATTATTGAGTATCTTTTCATGGTTCTACACAATCTCAAATCCTTAATGAAATAATAATGCAGTATGATCCTTATATAATCTATAATTATTATAACATGTACATATTTAATAAAATAGTGAAATGACACAATACTTTAATAACTACATATGAAATATAATCATTCATCTTCTTCTTCATTAGTATCATAACATGATTATTATCTAGTAACAACATCTGGGGGTATACCTTGATGATTTGAACATTGATTCGCGTAGTGTCCCAACTACATGCATATGAAGCATTGAATGTTTGAAACAATTTTTTTACCCTTGGAATCACATACCTCGTGTCCTTTTTCCCCAATCTTGTTGCATACTACCATTCCCTTCATTAATTTACCAAGGTGATTATTTTCACAATTATCATATTTGAGAAAATCCTTCTTTCACCTCATCCATTTTTCCCTCTGTCTCTCTTCCATCATTTTTTTATCTTGATTCCCATTAATGCCATTGGAATCAGAGAATTCTTTTCATATATTATTAACAAATGAGACTATTTCTTCATATTATGAAATATGTGGGATATTATTTTTGTTTTAAAAGTTGGCTTAATACTATGAAATATATGATCCTTCTTAATATTTCGATAATTCATATTATTAGAATTCACATTCCTTTTACTACGCGGCATTTCAAAACAATTTCACACACTATGTTTGTTTAAGAACCAAAATTCATAATTGAAAACTTGTAAAATAGCTAAATTAAAATTATTATGCATATCATCTATAATCATAAATTGTTTTCATCGTGGAATGATTTACTCTTAAATCCTTCAAAATGTCTTGTAATGGAAATATGAATTATCCTAAGCATATCCCCTAGAGTGTCGTAACCATGAGTGTCGTAACCATGAGTGTATCAAGGCACATTGTCGTGTACTAGGATACCCCTGGTCCAGCATGAAACACCTTATCATAATTTTCACTCCTAGGTACATCTGTGTTAGAGCCTCCTCTCCATGATCGTATCTAGACAGATATATATCGCATGGGAAATACAAAAAATATATACATTACCAAAATTCTAAGAAGTTATTCAATAATAATCCTCAAAGTCTATCTTAGGGTAATTTTATCTAATCAGAGTTTATCTATATCTATTTCCAAGTTTGTTTCTAAACATCCTATAATACCAACTGTAACGGTCGGGCCCCAGAAGCCCAAAGTCGATGAATTATTTTAATAATTGGAATGATTACAAGGAATCAATTCCAGAAAGACCAATCAGTTTAGTAGTCTTGGAAAATAGATTACCCACATGGACATTACATTAAACATTAGAAATTTAAATAAAACATAAATGATCCTTTTAGAACACAATTTATCACCTATCTTAACTCAACATACCAATCATAATACAGTTTTGGAATCCTGGGATAATTAAAATTACGAAAGTAGTGAGATTAGTTTCTCATTAAGGATAATAATATAGTGGAAACTCTAATAAATAAGCACCCACATATAAGGAAATTTATAAGACTAAAACACTATCATTTTAAACATAATTTTCATCATAATATGTTAAATATAAATCAAATAATGTCATTTACTTATTCTTAGAGATATTATACTAGTCAAATAATCACATGTAATATCAATTGCCAATTTCAAAATGATATAATACAAAATGCCTGATATCATAACCACATAGTCAAGGCCTTGTGCCATGACTAGAAATAGGATTTTGTAAAGGCCTTATTCCTAGACACTAGTTTGTCTTATAATACTAACCAATGCATCTAATAGCTATATCATTTTCTACCCATCACTTTCTATGTCTAATGCATTCCTCATATTAAATAGTTTAAACCTAACAAAATCATTTGTATTAAAACAAGAATACGAAATGTCAATATTTATCCATAAACCATGAATGGTATAAAGTGACACATCCATGGCCAAACATATCACAAAACCTTCAATACAATATGGAAGAATTGTAACATAATAAATCAATTTAATACAAGTGTAAAATCCATCAAATGATGTTGACATAGATGAAATCAAAACTATTTGAGAGAAATATCTGTTTCGTTTTTTAAATCATTTAAAAGTCACATAATTTAGAAAGGAATACATTTAATGACATTTTGGAATCATAGTGTCCTATAGAACATTTAAACATAGAAAGTAATTAACACTGTAAAACGATGATGTCCATATAAATAAATCCTCAAAATAATTTTGAATACATTGACATTGATTAAAATGATTTAGATAAATAAATATTAAAATAATTTAAAATGGTGATATAGTTAAATAGACCCTTCTATATATCATTAAAATATTTTTTTTGAAAACATTTTATTAAATATGGACATTGATGATAAATATGTCCCAGTAAATACTTATTCATAAACAATCTCATATAATAATGAGATTGAGGAATTAACTCTTACCTTTGACATTTCCTTAGTTGAGGGTAAATTAACCTCATATAAAATAGTTAAATCATTGTTATTAATTTATTACAGAACCACATACAAAAATATAAAATCATATATGATCTCTTAATATTCATTTTTTAATAATATTTTAGTAGTATCATCATTTCATGTGTTAACTGATTTGTTTTCCTTTATAATCATGGTTACGTGAGCCATGTTTGTTATGGATAAGATTAATTTTATTTTTATCCAAAATTATATTAACTTCTTAAACATTTGTTTTTATAAAAAAATGAAAATTATTCTTTAATGATTTCAATGGGGAATTAATCTCATCGCATTCTTGGAGACGGTAATCCGTACGTACGAACAAGTGACAATATCATTAAATTGATGGAAAAATAGTATGTAATTGGATGGTATATAAATTATAAACAACAATTACCAAGTTATATTTATTATTTACATCAGTTATACTCAATATTATTCACATGAAAATAATTAATTTATTGAATAACAAACTACACCACGACGTGGAGACTGTAAGCCGTACATACGCACGTACGTAGACTTTTTCATTTACAGGATGGATTGGATAATGAATATGGTTGTAACATATTTATAATAAAATATAATAATGTTGAATTTTCTGGATTTATTATTTTGTTATGGAAACAAAAATAAAAGCAGAAGTAGAAGAAAAAAGAACATGAAATAGGGTGGTGAAATTATTACGTCTTCATCAAGTGTTTCCTTTGGAGTTGATCAAAAGGGATCATTAGGTGTCATTCTAATAAAATTAAGGACTATAGTTTCATGTGCTATAAATTGGGAGGATATTTGGGAAAGGTTTATCCAAGTCAATGGGCTTCGTAGGTGTGATTTTGAGAGAAGGGGGAGTTCTCTTTTATAAGGGTGTGAGTGTCACTTTAGGAAAATATTAAAATATTACTTTATTATACAGTAATATTTGGTTTATAATGAATCCAAATGAATTTATTTTGAGACTTAGGTGTTTATGGGTTGAATTAAATTTAACCAATAGGTTTTAGGCAAGTTTGTGTTACCATTTTAACCTTATATTTTATATTTAACTCTTAGTTAAATAGTTTAACTTTTACCGTGTCTTTAGTTATTCTTACACAATATGATTAATAAGCATACTCTATACATAAAAGAGAACCAAAAGTGGTTCATTAATGAATATATAATTTTATATATGCTTGTTTTCAGAACCATCGATTTTTAGCAATATTATATCAACCAAAAATATAGCATTTGTTATAAAAAATAATTTATGTCAATTTTGACAACATTGGGTATTTTGTTTTTTTGAAAGTCATAACCACCTTCACACATCGAAAAAAAACTTATCTAATAAACCCTAACATGTCATATTAACATATAAAATTCTTTTAAGGAATAAAAACTTTTAAATCATATTTATTTTAATATTTATAATGTAAATTACTTTAATATTTCATTAAGAAGGTAATTACTCCATCATCATTGTGTCATAAATAAATTTACTTATTTAATATCTAAAAATTTTAAATAAAATACCATTATGTATGAAATATTTTTAAAATTTTAATTAATATTTATAGCCCAATTTATCATATGTATAACATCATAATAAAAATGGTTTAGTTAATAAAATTTTAATTTAACACTTTTAACTCTTCTCTAAAAATAATAATAATAAATGTCCTAATCTAATCAAAGTGGGCATAAAGGATCATATTGTATTTTTAAGGTTGTTTTGGGTAGAATTAAACTTATCTAATAGATTTAGGACATATGTTAAGGTAATTATAAAATCATTTTTACTCTTAATTACCATATTTTCTTTTAACCATGGAAAATAGAAGTCAGAAGTTACTATTCACCAAAAATTATTTTCATCTTATTGAATCAAATTTTATTTACTGATGTTAAATATGTATCTAATACATTTAATATTCAACACAATGTGGAGCTAATACTTTTTTATGCAAAATTTCAAATTCTCTTAGAATGTGGGTAAAAGACGGTAAAAATTTCAATAAAATTTTATATATCTAAACTCATTATAAAATGACACCAATAAATAAAATTGAACATATATATGAATTATTACACTATTTCAACAAAAAAATAAATCAAAATAAAATAATTAACTACTTAAATAAAATGTCGATTTTATACAATAACCCTGTTTTTTTCACTATGCATAAAAAATTAAATGTTTTCAGAAAAAAACCCCAAATTAACCTTAAGCTAATTGTGATATTATGGATTCAAAAAATATGTTTATTTTACAAAATTTAAAACATAGAAGTTTCATTTACTAATATAAAATTAATTCCTGTTGCCAAAAACAAAATGTAGGTTTTAAAAAAGTAAAAACTAACAAAAGATTGACATGTGTTTATGTCAAATTTAAATGTGAAATTAGTTACAATGAGAAAAATTGTATTAAATGAAAAACATATTATCTATTTATACATAAAACCCATTTAAATTTATAATTTAACACTCTAAATTATTTTTATTAAAAAATTTGTTTTCAATTAATATTTAGTATTTTACACTATTCATCTAAATATGGAACTTATCAGAAAAGAACACAAAATTATCAAAACTAACTATTTATATTCTGATTATAAATAAGAAGATTATTTTGTAAAATTGAATATATAAAAGTTCTAAATATTGGGTTTTAAAATGGATCTCAATTAAAAAGTTGTAAAATTTCATTGTCTAAAAACTACATTTGAATGACTAGTTTGGTAAGTCGGGGTGCGCTTGATCTCTATGTTGCATGTAGAGAAAGTTATTAAATTAATTTGAAGAAATAATGTACTATGAAATCATGTGGTGTTATAGGTAATGCATTGGGGAATTTTTTTTGAAATTGGGGCTGCGTGGATGGGTCGTTAGAGAATGATTTTTTGTTACACATTAGAATAATTATTGTGGGCAAAAGGTGGAAGATTCAGGGGCTCTTATAGTGGGACTGCATGTCTGGTTTTGATATTTTACTTTTTTGATCTAGTTATGGTTGGTAGTCTCACTCTAGTTCTTGAATAGATTATACTAAACACATTATTTATTATTTGTAAATTCATAAAATAAAAAGGGGTTGGGCTCATGTTTGGTTGTGCATTTAGGGGTGGTAGTGAAAAGTGATTTTTGTGTGTTTTTTGTTGTTCAGAAACTCCTAGTATTGGCTGAGTGTTTTCTTACACATATATATACACATTATTCTTTATTGTGATTTATATACACACCCCACCATTTTTAGCACTATATTCTGAACACCTCCATTTTATGTGGGAGTGTGTCTCGAGGGTGTCTCTTCCAACATCCCAGTGAGAGGATGGATGATTGGTTTTTGAATTTCATCCTCACAACCTCTTTCAGATCTTATTTCTTGAGAATATTCGAGTAGGCTGTAATGGTTTGAAGATTATCACAGTCCACAATTCTTCAAGAATGGGTTTGTTTGGTATGAGGGTCCTAGGTTGTTCCGGGCCGGTTTTGTTTTCACATGATTCTTTGTGATGAGGCCTAGGATTCTTCTAGTCAGTGGCGTGGTTGTTGTGGCCCAGGTGTATATGAGAATTATTTTGTGTTGTTGTGGCCCAGGTGTGTGATGGTGGGTTTTGGTAGTGGTAATTCATATGGGAGGAGTGGTAGCATTAAGAAAGTAGCTATTACAGACAAGCAGTAAACTGATGGGAAATCGGTGTGGGCTACCAAAATATTGAGGTGCCTATACAATTAATTTACTTGACAAGTGCTATTTGGATAGTGTTCCAGGGTGAGGATGTGCTGGTTATAATTCCTTGGTTGGTGTTTGAGGTTATACTAATTTCATAGAGGGGCATTAGTATGTTCACCCAATTGAGCATGGGTTGCATCAGTTTTCTTACTTAGTATACTTATATGATAAAATATTGTATATAAAATGTTTTTAAGCATTTAATAGGACATTGAGGACATCGTTGGATCATAATAACTCGAGCATCATGTTTTATAACTTCTATATCTTATAATATTTTCTATTGGTACAATACGTTGGAGTTTTCATTGTACCTTGTATTAGTTTCACTTTTGAATATGCATATGTGAATGGATTTTGGATTTTATTTTACTTCTTGTATATCATGTTGTTTACGATTAACCATGTTATCTCTCAATCATGTTCAAGAAAAATGGTATTGTCTTCTATTTTAGTGAGATATCTTAAACCCTTGGTGTTAGTCACCACTCTAGGGCCTATTGAAGGTGTGACTCATGGGTTATTACATCTCCTTCATCTTGAACATGGTAGGGTATGGTAGTTTTTCATTCATTCCATCATCTTGAAGAAGGTGGTTTGTGATAGTATACTCAATAGGTTCCACCCATAATCTATTATGAGAGCATATTAGTAGAGCATACTAATTTATTTTTATATAATATTGATAAAACATAATACAAAATTCTAGACAATTATAATTATAATTTTTTATTACATATCTCACATTAAATAAACCTCTAGTATATATATATATATAATATGATCACAAAACAATCCAGAACTATTATTCCAATGATATCCATATTCACAATTACTATTAAAAACCATTATCAGTCACACTATAATCACCCTTCCATTGATTTTGGCTATAAAAACACAGGACATATATAAGACAACAACGACCACAAAAACGGTAAATCATTATGAATACAATAATTAAATAATATAATAATATTATTAAAAATAAAAAATAATTTTTAAAACAATATCAATTTGATAATAACAATAGTATGAAATTCCATAAAAAATCAACCACATACTATATATAAGATGTTTGGTATGATTTCTAGTTAAAAAAATAAAAGAAATCATCTGTCAAATTTAATTCTACATGAATCTTTCACACTTGTTAAATTTTAGAAAAAAATTGGAATCTTTTCATAATTACCCATGCATCATCAAAAATGTAGAAATATGAATCTTATATATATTTCAAGTAACCATAAAAAAATTTACAAGAAAATGTCTTCTCCTATAACTATATCAATATAAATGATATATAAAACCAATGTGAAAACTCATTGTACAATCTACATTTCATATGAATTCCTATATATATAGTAAAATTTTAAAATAATTATTATATCTCACAAATTTCAATTAAAACAACACATAAAATTTAGTAATTATTACATCATTCAGAAAGTACAGTCCACTATGATATAATATATGGTTACAATAAACACCGTAATCACATTATTGTTATCAAATAATCCACATACATTATCACATAATATTCTCTAATTTATAATGTAAATATTTTAACCTCCATGATTATTAAACAATATATTCCATATAATAAATAATCAAATATAATGTTCCATTAAATTCCGTAATTTACCATATTAAAATTAATCTTAATAATAATCGGTTAATTTACCATGATCAAAATTTCACTCAATTTTTAAATTAATATATCACATTTTAACCATATTTTTCTGCCTCTTTTTCAATGTCACTATCGTTACAAATTAGTTATAAATTATAAATATGTATCCAAAAAACTAAAATGTATTATTACATTTTAATCAACTTCAATTAAGAAGAAAAATTGTGAGTTACCTATTTTGAAGAGTTTGAAAATCTCATGGATCTTGATCTGATGATATATTTATAAAAATGATCCTTCAGTCTCATAGAACTTAAATTTCTATTTCGAACCAATATCCTAATACCTTGAACATCAAAATCTCTATAATGTAGTTTGTAAGTGATGGAGGATTGTAAATTTGAGAAAACAACCATGAGAATAAATATAGGGTTTCTTACCGTCATTATATAAAAAAGAAATCTAATTCTAATGATTGTTTTGTATAAAAATGGTTGATATTTCCCTCAATAACCCTATACAAGACTTATATTTGGTTAAAATATTATTTGGATCATAAAGAGGGTCAATGGGAAAAATTCATTCTTTTAATACCAATCAGAATTACCTTATTATATACATGGTTAGAATGCATGGTTATCAAACCATGCATCTAGTTTATAATTTTTCACACTCAATGTTTAAAAAAATGGATGGAAGGAATTGAAAAATACATAATATAAAAAATGTAATGCTTTAAATAATTCCAAATTTTTCTTAAAATCATTAGCTGGTAAATTTTTTTATTTAAAAATGTACAAATATTGACATTTCTCTTATAAAATCTAAAATATAATGTTATCATACATTGTTACTTAACCACACACTAACTATTTATATTTTTAAAATAACGGCTGTCATATATTTTCAATAAAAAATTCATCCGAAACTAATAATATTATTCATATTCATGATTATGGATGCTACAACACCACAATATATTCCAAGAATAGAAATTAATCCTATGTACATTGTAAAATCCATGTATAAAATTTTTCACATATCTCTAACTATAATCTATCAACATTAATTATATGATATTTTTACAAACTATGACATTATTTTCTCAAAACATATATGTAACCATATGTTACATCACATGAAAAATTAAATCTCAAAAAGATACATATTCTATTTAGTAATTTATGTCACAAATAAACATGAGTGAATTAATCCACCTAAACCCAACCATGAAATTATCATTATGTTATTTACATGATTGTGTAATTTATAGAGAGCTATTCAATAATCATAAATTATGATCACCATAAAATGAACATGTTTTTATGATTAATATTTTTTTTCATTCATTAATTAAATTCTATTTTTTATTGAAAAATTATTCTATACTGATATGTGTTATATCAAATTGGGTTTTACAAGAGTAAAATTTTATCTCAGTCACTCCCCATCAAATAAACTATATCAATCACGATAAATACATAGTGAAATTTTAAATAAATAATAACCAATTTTTTTTAAATAGTTAATAAAATTAAGAGTGAACTGAAATAATCAATTAATCATTGATGTTTATAATGAATCCCCTGTATGTAATTTTATTTGTCCCATAAACTTTAACTTGTGTCATTCAGCAATATATTATAATGAATGAAATCTAATATTTACAATAATATAAAAATGGATCTCAAAATTCTATGACATTTTATAAAACATTTTAATAAAACATGGAATACATGTATTGTACCATATGATCTATATGTTTTTAAATTACCTACATCCAATGTCAAAATAAACTAAAAAATAGGGATTAAAAAAGGATTTTATGGGTCCATTGTAGGTAGATAATAAACTTAAAGGATCAATGAAGATGTTTTTATATCATGATTGTAGAATATGATATATATGTTAATATAGTTAAGATTCCTATAACATTTTCGATTAGAGTATCACACATAACTCATTCCCCAAGTTATTATGGTTGTTTAGAAGACATAATTTTGATGAATATTGAATAAAACATTCTATTAATTATCTATATATTTTGAGATTAATTCATAGAAAAATTAAATTATAAAATATTTTAAACATACATTTCTTCATGTATGTTTTATGTTTGGATAATAATCATTATGAATTTTTTTATTCTAACTGTATTTTTATTAGAAATGATATCCTACCTCAAACTATTTATATATTTAATGAAAATACTCTAAATTGTTCCCTTAATAAAAAAACATTCCCACATACATAGACGAAAGAAATTCATTAAATTCACAATGATTTTGGTAGAAAAAAGGTTATTTTTTTATAATTTATCATAAATATGAAGTTATACATGGTATTTATAGTGTTAAAGGGGGTATATGAAAATAGATTTCATTAATGATTTCAAAATGGAATAGAAAAATTAAACATTTATCCAATTATATTTAATTCACTTGAGTCATAATGTTTTGTAGATGAATATGGGAATGCTCTAGATTTTTTAATGTCTGCTAAATCTAAATAAATAGTTAATAATAAGAATATATCAAATTGTTTTAGAATTTAACATAGAAATTGGATTACAAAATCTATTTATAATTGAATATTTTAGAAATATGTCCATTAATCAAGGAGTGGAAACCCATTACGTAATTTTATAAACTAATTAAATATTCATGACGATTAAAACATTCATAATAATTTCATTAGTTCCATCATCCACTTATAAATTTAGAAACCATCAATACTTAAAAGTAATCAAATATCTATGCACATGTACATAAGTGATCTCACAGTCATCATGAACCAACTATTTATTTTTTAATACAATATTTTATACCTTTATAGTGTCACAAATTTATGTCTTCCTGTCATTTGATTTAATTGTATTCATTACGGGATAATGATCTAAATAATCAGATCTGAATTTTGATCATAAATACTATAATGTGATTGGTTCCAAATAAAATATAGATACATGGTCAAGAGGTGGCTGAATTTTTAATGTCACGTAATTTCCATGTAATTTTTATTAATTTTATGGAATTATTTTAAGACCATGAATTAGGACAACATGCTATTTTGAGGCCCGGAGTGCGTGGAATGATCTGTCAAAAAAGTTAGGTTCTAAATAGCACACCTGAACCATTTTCTTGGAAAAGTGTTATAACTCTTAAATGAGTAATCAGATCATAAATCCAAGGGAACTATGAAATTCATGATGACCAGTTTATCCTAGGCGCGACTTGTGTATAGTCAGGGCATGCCTCCAATGAGAAAACCCAAAAATGGCATAACCGTAAATAAAATTATTTAATTTTTTTAAATGAATATAACCCACAAATGTGAACAAGAATTGAAAATATGTGACCAATTATTATCTCATATGGGTATTCTTTCCTTATAAAGAGCCAAAAGTTTGTCAGCACAAGCCAATGGTGGAAGTCAGTTTTTGGCCAAAATTTTTTTATTAAAAAGACTATTTTATTTTAAAATCCTTATTACATCCAAATGGTAACTCAGATTGGAAATCTAAGAGTACATCTGAGCTCATGAGGATGTGTCCCACTTAGGTGTATCATATACACTATTGGTGAGGGTCTATGCTGAATGATTGTTTTGTACTTTTTATAAGAGAATTAATATTGCACAAGTGCACAGTTCTGGAATCTTCTAAACGGCTCCCCAGATTGAAAATCCATGGGCACGGTTGCAACCAGAACTTCTTCATTAACTATGAATGGACCTGACCATAACCATAATGGGTCAAGGGAAAAAGATAATTTTTAGACCTTTTATAAGTGAAAAAAATAAATTAAAAAGCTATTTTACTTCATTTTCCCGACCATTGAGAGGAGGCACATTAGAAGTATGGTACAGAAATGAGGAGACAAAAAAATCCATTCAATGAATCCCTTAAATGTGTATATTTATCTTAATCATAATAGAGATGTGGTTTCAAAAATTAAGCATCATAACGATGTGATGACATAGAGTAACAGAAATACAGCGGAGCGTTTATCTTTTAATGAGTTAATTGGTTGGAGAAACTCTTAGAGATATGGAGATTTCTATAAAAAATATATGAAGATAAATCCTCTCCAAAGAAGAATGATGATATCATTCATCTTCCACCTTTTGAAGGATCACTATAAATGTGGGTGGAAAATCAGGAATGGAGAATATAGGCATGCAACCCCGCACTTCCCCGACCAATGTATATCTCAGGTATGGGAATCTTTTTTAAGTTTGAATCCCCTATTCCTAATTCTAAAACAATGAACGTGGATCGAACCTAGGATATCTTGATCCAAGGAATATCTTCTTCTAACGGGAGAGATATCTTTCTCACGGTTTTTCATTGAGATTAATTTTGATAGATTCGTAATCCTATCCACCCATGTTTTAAAGAAACAATAAAGTGGAGCGTGCGAGCTGAAATTAAAAATGCATGATCCATACTCCCTATACATTATGGTGTTTTATTTGTGGCTGTAACCAAATATTGTTGGGAAAATTTTTTTGAGACAGTAGTAAGGATGATAGCTCTCCATGGAGGTTGGGGGTATAATATGTCTGATGAATGGACCACCAGAGTGGACATGGTGTTCTGTATCGTGACAGTGCACTGAGGCGGTCCGTGGTCAGTTCGATTCATGGTGGTGTCGATGGACCCGCCGATAGCAGGCCGGTGGATAGAGGACCAGGATGTAGACAAATAGCCACACTAGGTGGAGTATCCTACACCGTGTAGAATGCGACTTTTCCCTGGAACACAATGTTGTGGGGATCGCGTGTGGGACCTATGGGCTGTCGTCCGCATGCAGCTGAATCGGGCCACCTAGCAGCCCGAGATAAAATTAAAACAAACCAATTTTGCGTGCTGGACCGATGGTATAAATATGGTCTACTAGGCGGCCCATGATGGAAACATAATGACCCTCTTCTGGCTGGCCAAGCCAGATGGAACTTGGCCACTAGGCAACCCGGTGTGATGGACTCCCTATCAAACCTAGACTGGTCCTGCAAAGCTCAATGGGCCTAGCTAAGTTACTAGGCATGACTGGTCTGACCTTGACCTGAAATGGGTCAATTTGAGTCCGTCGAACTGGTTCGGGGCATACGGGGCAACCGGTCGGGGTGGGTTTAGTCGATCTGGCTGGGTTGGACCTTGCGCAAACACAACTAGCCCCAATTTACAAAAACAATAATAACTTTCAGACCGAGCATCTATTTGATGAGTAATTTATAGAGTTGCAATCCTCAGGATAATGATGTTCTTTTTCAATGCTTGAATATTGATTTAATGGATGTGGAAATTCCATAAATGGATTGAGGAGTAGATTCTTTCGAAAACCAGTGTTCTACGTTCGAGAATAAAGTGGTTAGTTGAGACCCAATAGAGGATGATAAGGGGATCCATGTGATATATTTGGCCAAGTATACAAAAGACCTAGTGTAATTCAGCTCCAAGGGTCCCTATGTGAATTAGAACCAATTGAACCTATGTGTATCATCTCCACACGACACTCTATGGATCAGCTACCACCGACCCTGTGTGGATGAGCTACTAGAGACCCTGTGTGAATCAGCTTCAAGCGACCCAATGCGTATTAGCTACAAGTGGCCCTATGTGAACCATCTTAGATGGCCTATGTGGGATGCCTCTCTGTGTGACCCTGAAAACCCAAGTTACCTAGTTGGGATTAATACCATAGCAGTCCATGGTTTTCAGTGTTACGAATGATAGTCTAACATTCCATACTTTTGATTATAACCATTTGATAAAAAAGAACCTCGTGTATACTTTCCTTTGTTGTCATTTCTTTTTGGTTTTTGGTCCCTAATGATTTTTTAATTACCCAAGCACGGGCTTCAGCCGCACGTTTCTTTTCCCATGCAGGTGATCGACATTCTGACCAAAACGTTAGTTGTCCGGGACCAAGTGGTGCATGATGAAATGGGACAGACAGATGCATCAATGATGACCATGGTGGTCTGGGACTAGTTAGTTCCCAATGAGATGGGGTGTAGGATTGTACTTATGTGGTTACAAGTAACTACCCATCAATATGACATCAGGTGGGGTCTTGAGAAGATCAACTGTAGAATTTGTACATTCCATTCTTTTTTTGGGCTTTTATTCTGGCCCCTTTTCCCATTCAGTTTTTTTTACTCTCTATTTTTTTCTTAGTGACAGTTGTGTTTTACATCACGTTTATTTTATAAAGTTTCATCTATGTGTATGGGTATAGTTTTAATGTAAAATGCCTTCCCTTTTGGGATATTTCTATTCGGTGATAGTCACCAGCCCTTGGAATATGGAAGGCTGGCTTGGGATACTCACAATATGGGACCAGGGGGATAGGTTATGACAAAGTGGTGACAGAGGTAGTCAGTTCTACTAGAACAACTAATAGTCTACATATTTTTATTGTAAAAAAATGTATGTGTTTCGAGTTCGACATTCATTCCAGGTAGTTCAGTGTTGGTGTAGTAGCAGAAAAATCCATACACCAAGACCCTACATTCTGTTTTCCAACCCTAGGCCTGAAAAAACTGTTTTCATGCATCATTGAGTGTTTTCCCATGTTCTTTATGAGTTATATTCAGATCACTAGGTATAATAAAGTAACTATGTTTCATTTTGATTCTCTTTTAAGATACCTCCATGAAGACATCCATCCATGATTCCAGTGTGTGACCATGAGGATGGTCCACATGGTGAAGATTCTTCGGGACAAGGACTCTTGCATATGATGGAATCTTCAGGCAGTGTCCCATCGATACCACCTCACGTTTTTCAGTATTTACTACTGGTGCTACTAGTAGATGATGCATGTAGGCTCATTGCCTCATGAGAGTTTAAGTGAAAAATACCGCTCTGGTTCTCGGGTGAGCCAACTCACACGAGACTAAGGATTGTATTGATGTGATGAAATAGTTTCCCATCTAGTCAGGTCACTGTTAAATCAGATGGTAGTCTTGGTAGTAGCTTTATAAGAGATTCGATAGGGTTGTGATAGTGTCAAGAACCCCCGAACATACGATGAGGTCACTTTTACATGGATAGTGCTATAGACAACTCTCTGAGAAGGGGATCCTTCCATAAAAGATAAAGGCTATATCGGCAAATGAACTTCTACACCTTTGGTGGGATGAAATATCCTTAGCTATGTATTCATTGAGGTGTATCGACCCATCTATGTACTCAATGAATACCGTGTGAATACTGCTCAAGGATCATAAATCTGAGAGAGATGTGTTTAGGGAAATCATAGCCATCACCACTCGTCTGTACATTCATACTTTTTAGGGTGATATAGAGAACCATTATGTCTAAAGGTTCATTGAATCTATTAATTAATATTGTGGATGTCAGTTGTGGGGACGAAAGAAACAAACATTAGTCTCAACGAATTGGATGAGTACACAAACGTATTTCCAGAGGATGTTCCAATATTACCACCTCATAGAGGGTTAGTTTTTTTCATGGATATATACACCAGGATGGTACCAATATCTACACATGTGTTTCATATGGCTTCTATAGAGGTCAGTGTTTTAAGGTTACAATATAATTATTGATGAGGAAGGGATTTGTAAGGCCCTATGTTTCGCCATAGGGTAGCCCCGGTGATGTTTCCCAAGAACGAAAATGTAAGATTGAGGTTATGCATGGACTATTAGTTCCTGAGCCAAATTACCATGAACAAAATTTATCCTCTACTAAGGATGGATGAGCTCTTGATTAGATGAAGGGAGCGTGATGGTTCTGGAAAATAGACCTTTAATCATGCTATCATCAGGTTCGAGTATGAAATGTGGATATCTCAAAGATGAGTTTTTGACATCACTATAGCAACTATGATTATATTGTGATGCCATTTGGCGCGATGAATTCCACATTAGTGTTCATATGACTCATTTATAGGATATTATATTTGTATTTAGGCATGTTTTTGCTGGTCTTAATTGATGAAATCTTAGAGAATTCATTATTTGAGGAGGAGAACATGACACACATGAGGATGGTTCTAGAAACATTATGAGAGCATTGGTATTATGGAAATCTCTCAATGTTTGAGTTCGGGATATGAATGATAAACTTCCTGGGAAATGTAATCTCAGAATATGGAGTTTTTGTGGATCCTGAAAAAGATCGAGGTAGTACTTTCTTAAGATCCACACAATTGTGTAACCGAGTTGAATTATTTCCTTTGGTGGGTTGGGTACTGCTATAGTTTTGATCCTAACTTCTCAATAGATGAAACACCCATGAAATCATTGAAGAAGAAGGTAAAACACATTGTGTGTATAGATATATGCCAACATAGATATCCTAAGCTAAAGTATATCTTGATGAGTGATCATATCTTGAGGTTTCTAGAGGGAACCAACTATGTGTTGTACTATGATACATCAAATAATGGGCTTGGTTATGTGCTGATGTAGGGGAATTGAGTACTCTCATAAGGCTAATGATAATTAAAATCTCATTGGAAGAACCATAAAACTGATAAACATCAGTTGGAAGTAGTATTCTTCACACATAACATGCAGAGACACTAGTAGATGGTAGAACAGTTCATTATCTACTATGGACTCAAGTGTGTCAAGTATATCTTTTCACAAAACGGATCTTGAATTTGAGAGAGTGTTATTAGATAGAGTTCTCTATGACTATGAATTGAAGATAGTTTATAATCATCGAATGGGAATCATGGTGGTAGATGCCCTCAACACAAGATCGAGTTCACTTCTACAGAACAAGCCCTCAGATCAAATTGCCTCTCTCAGATATCCTTTATTGATAGAGATGATCGAGTAACATATCTTTATTCGATGACATCCACTCCCCCACTATTATAGTGAGTTAGAGAGGAACAACTTTTGGATGTGGACTATGATTCCTAATGTGCTCAATTATCCTCAGGATAAGCTCCTAATGGATTGTTGATATGTGGGGAAAACAACATCCTCTTTAGTGGACACACTGTAGTGCCAATGGAATTGAGGGATAGGTGTTGAGGGAGTTTCATACACCCCCTTTATTGGTATATGTAGGTGAAAAAAATACTTAATAGGTCAATTACATCATTACTGGTGTTTTGGGATGAAGAAGGCAGTGGCTGAGTTTGTAACGAGATGCCTCACTTGTCACCATGTCTAGGCTAAGCATCAGGTTCTAGAAGCTTTGACATAACTCCATTGAGGTACTTTAGTGGATGTGGGATGGGATATTGATAGACTTCATGGGTGTCCTACCTTGAACATATAAGGGTAATGATACCATTTGGGTGATCATAGATCGACTAAACAAGTCAACTGACTTCCTACTCATTCGAGAACACAATACACTAGAGAGAATGGGATTCCTCAATGTGCAAAAGATAGTTCAACTCCATGGAGTTCAATTTATGATATTCTTTGATCATAATGCACACTAGACATCCAGACTATAGAAGGAATTACAAGAGGTGTTTAGGACATAGAGACGCCTTTGAATGTCCATTCACTCATAGATGGATGGTTATATGGAAAGGACATTACAAAACATGTAGTAATTTATTATTTCTTGCATTATTGGTTTTTTTCATCGTTTGGAGGACTACCTATAACTCGTTGAGTGTTCGTACAACAAAGGCTAGCACTTCACCATTGGTATAGAATCATTTGAGATACTGTATAGACAACTATCAGGTCCCTATTATGCAGGAAAGTCCTAGGGGAGTCATCAATAAAGGACCTAGAGATGGTAAATGCTACCACTGAGATAATGAAAGGCATAAAAGTGAAGATGAATACTACACAGAGCTGACAGAAGTCCTATACTGATAGGTGAGGTAGAGACTTGGTGTTTGAGGAGGCGGTCACATATTCCAACAAGTCTCTCCCCGATGAGGAGTACATACATATGGATGGGGAGACAATGTATATGTGAGGTTCATCAGCAATTTTTGGATTTTGGGTAGAGTTAGTGAGATGGCATACTGCCTTCAGCTTCCACCGTTGACACACTGAGTGTTGGATGTTTTTCACGTGTCGCAAATGAGGAGGTACATGCATGATCCATCACACATCATCAACTGGGGTGATCTAAACATTAATTAGGGGATGTTGTTTGTGAAGTTCCTGGCTGAGATAGTGGATTGACAATAGTGGAACATTCATATAGGGTCAATTCCTCTGGTGCGTGTTCGGTGGAGTCACGAGAATCTTCAAAAAATAACATGAAAGCAGGAGGCTTAAATTCATTCTTAGTACCCCCATTTGTTTTTTTATCTTTATTTTTGATTACATGGATGTAAATCCCTAAATGTGGATGTAATGAAATTTCCTATAAATTTAATGTAAATTTTTAAATTATAAGGAATTATTTTGAGACCAAGTGATAAGACGACGTCTGATTCTGAGGGTCAGTGTTCCCAGGACGATCAATCGAAAATATCATAAGTTTTAAATATCATATGTGAGAGGTTTTACAAAAAAATAGAATCAATATTAAACAAGTTCCCTGATAACAATATGAGGGCGGTATTTCCTTCATGATGGATGTTTTAACCATTGTGTGACTTATGTTTAGTCTGTGCATGCCTCTAGTGAGAAAACCAGAATATGTAATTACCACAAATAAAATAATTAAACTATATTATATTAATTTTTTAAATTATTATAACTCAATAAAGGGACTCAAATTGAAAATATGTTACCACTGTTATCCTCGTGAGTGTATTATTTCCTTAGGCAAAGCCCAACGTTGGGCAGGGCTGGCCAACATTGGAAGTGAGTTTTTTTCTATATATAAAATAATTAAGTAACAATTATTTATTTTTCAAATAATTATAACTCCTAAACAGTAACACAGACTGTAAATCTGTGATTACCATTGATCTCTTGAGTGTGTGTTTCCCTTATGCAAATCTTATCCACAACCGTTGTGAGTCGAGGTTGAGTGATAGTTTTTGGAACATTTTTAAGAAAAATAAAATGGCTCATGTGCACAGTTTTTCAATAATCTAAACTGTTCCATGAATTAAAAATCCAACAGAACCATTGCATCCAGAGTAGTGAAATTTCCAAATTTTGGACCTTTACTAGATTTGTATTGTTAATGGGAAAAATATACTTTTCAAACTATTTGGAAGATAAATAAAAAAATTAAATGGTATTTAAATTTTTTTATCACTATTTAGTTGTAGAACATCAGAACTTCGGTGCAAGGACAACTAAACCACAAAATTCATCAAATGAATCCAATTTCTATGGCACTTTAATTGAATCATAAAAGAGACAATGTTTCATAAATGAAATAGTATACTGGCATGACAACATTTCATAACCAAAATGATGTGACACATTTCTCTTTCAATGAGATAATGGGTCAGTGAAAAAGATGGAGATCTGGGAATTTCATTGATGAATCTTTTGTGAGGAATCCTCTAAAATGACAAATGGAAAATGAAATATCTTTCAAAAAATCATGGGATCCCATGAAACGTTGGTGGAAGATCACGAACAGAAAATGAAGGTGTGCGACCCAGATCTTCCTTGACCAACATCTATCCCATCAATGGTTAAATTCATGATGTTTTAATTCCCTATTTTTAATTCTAAAACATCGAACACAAATTAACCCCAAAATAGGTTGATCTACATATCAATTTTTCTGTTTGTAGGGAGATTATTCTTGTTGTATTACATCCATATTAATTTTGATAGAATCGTAATCCTTTATCACCATGATTTAAAGAAACTCTAATGTAGTTGTTGTGGGACGACATGATCAAATCCTGAGCCCCTCAGCCTTGAGTGCTTCTAGGTTTTCCTTTAGTTTGCAACTCCATATTAACAGTAATAAATTTTGGATGCCACTACATGGAATATGGCACCCCATAGTGGCCGTAGTTAGAAACGGCCTTAAGGATGGACCTCCAGAGTCGACCGGATTGTCTACCAGACATCCCTTCTGCTTTCCGGAACTGGTAGTAGCATCATGGACCACAGAGGCAGACAATAGTGGATGGTGGAAAGCCACTACTACACACAATGGTAGGACATGGACATCCTGGGTGGTGGTGGTGTGAAAGGAGCTACCGGTTGTGATCTGGTTGCTAGTGAATATGGACGCAACCAACAGAACATGTCAGGCAGAGCAGCCTATGTGGTGCGGGCCGTAGATTTCTGCTACCTTGTGGTCCCATGGAGACTGCATGTATAACTATAGGGTAGTCAAATCCTATTGGAAACGTGCAGCTGAACCGGATGCCCAGCAGGAGTCTGGGATGGAGATGACCAGCCCACCATGCAGCTAGGCTGGGGGGAGCGAACCAGGCCACCCAGCTGGATGACTATGAAATAAACAAACCCATATTTTCAGGGTGGGTAGGCTGGATAAATATAGTCCCCTTGGAGTCCCAAGATAAGAAAAACCCAACCCTCCAGTTGCGTGCTAGGCCAGATGGAACCAGGTCACTGGGAAAACTGGCAGGCTAGAACCCCGGTCATACAAGGGTAGGATCAGTTTGGCCTAATGGGCATGGCCTAGTGGCTAGGCTGTAACGGGACATCCCCAACCTAAACTCCAGCATGTCATGTTAGTCGAACATGGATGGGGAATGAAGAGCTCCCGAGCAGGGTTGGGAAGGTCAGTCAGATCGGGTCTCAAAAAGCCAAGACACAACTGTTCCCTATTTACTAAAATGTCAATATCTTTCAGATCAAGAATATTTTTGATAATCCATTTATGGCGTTGGAACCCTCACGACAAAGTGGTTATTTTGGAATGCTCAAAGGAGGATTTCATGGAAGTATAAATGTGGTGAATGTCATGAGGATTATATTCTCCCAGAATCAAGCTTGGTACCTCCAGTAATCATATGGGTGGTAAAGAACCGAAGTCTACTGACTAGAGAGCCTACGTGACACTATAGGCTTAGATGGAAAACGATCCTCTGTTGATCATCTCCATGAAACCATTTTTGGATCATCTCTATGTTACCCGGTATAGATCAGCTCCAAGGGAGACTTCATGGATCAGCTACAAGAGACCCTGAGTGGATCAACTACAAGTTACCTTTTGTAGATCACCTCCAAGCATCCCTATGTGGATCAACTACAAGTGGCCCTGTATGGACCAACATTTATGGAATAAGTGGAAATTGGCTCTTTGTGACCTAGAAGACCCACATTACTCATCAGGGATGAGTACCTCATCAATCCATGGTGTTTAGTGTCATTATTGATAGTCTTTATTTATATAAATTATGTTATTCTCGTGTGAAATGATACTAATATAGGACCCTATATAACCCAGAAAGGGTAGGGGTTAATCAAGGTGTCAAATTTTTCTTTTAAACTGATAGATCATGTTACCATGTTAGTAAGAAACTATTAAAACTATATGTAGGATATGAAAATTAAACCATCCTTCACATGTATGGAAAAGACACAACAATTTTACATGGTTCTCCACTAAGGGATAAGTCCAAGGAGCATATGCTGATAGTGTGTAGGCCTTACATCAATTCACTATTGTTCACTAGTTTTTGGATTAAAAGTTTCAGTCCCAACCACTCTATGCTAGAAACACTAACTTTAAAATACTATAGGGGTAGCTCCCAATCTCCCTCAAATCACTTCCATTGACTCTCCCTATCTCACTTCCTTGATATAAGTATAAGATAGTTTATCTACTTAAAGGTATCTTCAATAGATTTTAACTGAAGTCTTTATCTCTGTTTAGCACGAGACACACCATTCATCAATATTTGGAATTGATGCACTTGAAATCACAAATAACACCAACTAGATATTCATAATCCTGTCAGAAGTGTAAAACTACACTTGTGCACAATAACTCAACATGTGTGAATTATTTCGAACTTTTCACACAATATTACTATCAAGAAACCCCTCACTTTCTATGCAACACTTCTCTTTCACGCAATTATAACTTTTTATGTGAAACCACATCTTTTACCTGAAACATCAACTTTTACGTTCAACAATTAATTTTACGTGAAACATCAACCTTTTACATGGAAGATCAGATTTTATGTGAAAAATCAACATTTTCACAAAACCGTAACATTTATGCTCAATATATATTTTACATGTAACATTCACATTTTCACACAACTCCATTTTCAAGAAATGTTTACATGCATCAGAGATCAGATATTCTCTTATTATTTTTCCACACTGTATATGGTGGATCACCTGTTATTTATAGGCATTGCCAACCATACATGAAAAACCCACTAATTCACGCAAAAAACTCTCATTCTTCACACAATTATTTTCAAGAAGGAACCATTTTCTGGGTACATCTCTAAATTTTTCATGTACCTCATGCGTTTTTTATTTTTTAGTTTTCTGATCATGAATCACATTTATTTAAATTAATCCCACATACTACCCATATTTCATTCAAAACCAATTTAGTGCACAGTCTTTGTTTTGTGCTCACTACTCAAATATTTTCCACACCTTACTTTTCAATAAACAAATATCTCCATTTATTGATTTTCTGGCCAAATAATTTGGCAATTAATGGAAAATGGAACCACCTTCAGTATTGTTTCCCTCTTGAGCGGTATGATCCATTTCATGGAAATCATTCTATACATATAATGAGTATTGAAAAAAAACAAAAACCATACTCCATATATAGAATTGGTTGTAGTTATAACAACTACCAGGTGTATACGTTTATTTGTGGTCTTTCCATTATGGATTGGGGTCCCAAACCTATATTGCTTTACTCACCAATACATGGTCTTTGACTGCACATGTTGTGTTCTGTGCTAGTGACCAATTCTACGATGACGAACATTGTGGTCTGGGACCTGGTGGTGCTCAGTGAGACGGGACAGGTGGACACTGTGATGGAGAACATTGTGGTCCCGTACTAGTATGTTCTTAGTGAGACGGGACAGCTGGGCATACTTCTACAGCAACACGGAGCTACCCTTCACCGTCCCTTTAGGTGGCGTTTCGAGTGTATAGACCATTGCTATTGTACATTATTTTTTTGATTTATGGTTTTTATTATGGTCCCTTTTTTACTTTCATCTTGTATAATACTCTCTATAGTTTTCTTAGTGACTGTTGAGGTTTACCTCGTGTTTACATTCCGTAGTTTGATTCATGTGTGTGTGTATAGGTTTAAAATAAAATTCATTCCCTTCTTAGGATATTCATATTCAATGCTAGTCTCGATCCCCTATCCTATGATATGAGAGATTGAGGTTGTCATGGAACATGCCCTGTGGGAGGGTCGTGAAAAATTTTCATTTTCAAATATTTCTATAAATTTCATCAGATTTGAGAAACTTAAAAAAAATTATAGTAGAAAAAACTACATGCACAATAGAGTATTATGTATGTTTAGATTACATTGATCTTTTGTTTATTACATTCTTCCCTCAAACAGTGTAAAATGGTCCTCACTAAATTAAAATATTTCAAATTTTTTATAGAGACGCAATGCATTGAAAATTCATTTTTATTCGCAAGAGGCTTGTCCCAAGAATTTCATTTTGAAGCCATGGTTGCACAACCCAACAAGATTAATTTTTCTTCAAATGGAATGAAACAATAATTTTCGTATCTAGACCATGTAACAGAAAAAACTCCCACTACAATTAATGTTTTTGAACAAACCACCCAATAAAATTTTTGGGGTTTTATAACCCATAAGTACTACCTTTTACATTCTATTCAAACCCACATATGATTTAGTAGTGGGAAAAAATATACAATCCATTACAAAAAAATTAATAATTATAGTAAAGGATAGAGATAGATGGATGGATTATCAAGATCATAATATATAGTTTAGTCTTTCACAAATAATATATTCAATTTATTTATATTGGAATGCGAGGAATTGTTGTCATAGTTTCATAGCACAAGATAATGTACAATTTTTACATGGGAGGTGTAATTTTTTATCCATTGGTTCTCTCACACACTACTCCATTATTTTCAATCTATTTATATTCATACATTCTACATAACTAGATTTGAATAATAAAATGTAATTTCTAAAAATTGAAATAAACTATCCAAAACATCAAAAAATATATAATACCAAAAAATAAAAATAAAAATCTATCTACATATCAAGAAGTACACATTGGGGAATTTTTATTTCCAATATAGTGGTATTGAATTAAATATTCATGATATAGGTTGTATTTAATTCCCTAATAATCTCCTAGAAAATGTTTCTTGTTTTTAAAAAATAAATATATGTAATTTTAACATAGAAAAAAGTGTTTAACGTCATTATATTACACAAATAAACTAAATAAATATTATTTTTTGGGTACTGTTAAATTTTAAAATTTGACAATTCATAAACATTATACATTTTTTTTAATTATAAAAAAACATTACATGAATTGGTATATGTAATTTTTTTCTTAAATAGAAATACATTAAGCTAGATGGAAATTTTAAGAGTTTTATAATGGTAAATATAATATTCAAATCATTGATTAAAGGTAAACCAAAACTCAAATATACGTGGATGTGAAATTTATATACTATGTAATGGATAATTCAGTAATAAAATAAATTCACATGTTTTTCAATCTAGGTAAGGGTGGTATGACTTTTCTATAGTTTATGTATAGTAAATTAGTTATTCCCATGTAATAGTAAATTGGGAAGTACATATACGTAAAAACTAAGTCTCATAATACTAAAAAAACATGGATATATTTAATATCTACTCCATATACTATATAAAAAGATAAATTATAATAATATATAATATGAAATAATATTAACTATTTAAATAATAAATAATTAAAAAATAATTTTAACCATGAAAAAGAACTAACTATAAACGGTTTCAATATAATTACAAGATAAAATTACAATAAAATATGAACTAATAATATATTGTTAAATTTTACTTACAGAATAAATTATTGAAATTATTAAAACATTATTTCGTTGAAATAATCTAGTAGGCTGCAACACTCTTTTTAATTATGAAAATGTAATATGGATCATGTAACCACACAATAGTCTCCAATTTTTAAAATTACAGATCCTTGCACTGATTAATAAAAACTCTCCCACTTTTGGAATTAATAAAAATGTAAACATTCAATAATTATTTCTTCTGTATAATTAAATAACAAAAAATGTGATATATATTGTGAACGAAAGTAAAGAGTCAATATTTAGTATTAAAAATATATTTATATTCCCCATTAGTTAAAAAATGATTACTAGAAATAAAACCCACTATTCTAAATTTTGAATTGAAAATTTTATATTCCCCATAAATACATTGGTTTTTAGAATACACAAAATTTAATTAATAAATATAATAAAATTACATGATATAAGATTATTTTCATGATTAATTTTTTACATACATAAAGTAATTTGTAAAAGAAATTTTAAAAAAAAGATATATAAGACATTCTTAAACAGGAAATATTCAAAACATGTCTCAAATTTCCACTACAAATGAATAATCATTTTATATGGTATTAAGATAAAAAAATTAAAATCATTTAAAATTTTCAAAAATATACTAAAATTATTTCATTTAAAAAATAATAATAATTATATCATGTCTATATTGAATTCAAATTTCTAAAATTTAGAAAAATCAAAAGTTTATATAAAAAAATTATCAAGTTGAATTTAAATTAAAATATATTCTAGAATAATATTTCATTTTAAAATATTATATCTATGAAAATGAAATATAAAACAATTATTAGTAGATATATTATATTGTATGCTATATTTTTAAACAGATATAAAAGATATTTTATCATAATAAATAGTGATCTTATAAATATTAAATAAACAAATAACATATTTTTTTTCATTCCACTGTGATTGTGTACAACAATATGAATCAACAACATATTCAATTTCAACAATAGATAATGTAATTCAATTCATATTATTTTAAATCTATTAAAATAAACATTCTCAAACAAATAAAAAAATTTATTAGGACATTATTATCTATCATGCATCCTCTAAAATTATAATTTAAACAAATAATAATATAAAATTATATTTTTTATGTTAAATTGATATAATAATGACTGATTATTTACAAAAATCGATAATTCATTCAACGATTTTTAAATTACTTTCTTTTTGGATCACATTGAAATGAAACACATATGCAAAGTGAAACATCAAATGCGGCCTTTATGTAGTTCAATATATTAATATTCCAAACATTTTCCTAAAAATAAAAATATTATGTTAATTTCAATGTTTATATATGTGAATATTACATGAATTTATCATAAGAGTATTAGTATATTGAATTGATTATAATCTAAATATTTTATCAAATTCCTTAGTATATTTGTACATATTTATTTATATACCTTGATTTTTAATAAATATTTTAAATCCAATATTGAATTCTAATATTATAATTATACTATATCAAATTCATAATTCATTAAATTTTAAAATTAATTATAATGATTTTCAAATGAAAATCCAAAAACAATATCATCAAAATAAATCTAAAATGTCAAAATATTATTATATGTTTTCTTTATAAACAATGCCGGTAAAGAAAATTTCATTCTCAAAACTATTTTTTCAAATTTATATATATCAACCTATCATAACCTAATCTAGGGTGATGTTTTAATATATATTTTTAAAAAGAATTCTCAGAACATATTGAAATATATTTCTTGTTCAAAAATGGATTTTGTTCTATATCAATGACTTTTTAAATAATATCATTTAAAAAAATTAGAAGGACCCAACCCTAAACATTATATAATATATATATTTCAACTAGATTTGAATTATATAAATTCCAAAATATATTTTACTTATAGAGTTTTAGAATTTGAATACAGAACTCATACATATCAACCCACAAGCATACAAATTGGGTATCATTAAAACAATAAAATTTTCTTTCAATACATTAAAGTTTTAACAAAAAACAACAACATGATTTTTTTGAAAAAACAACATAACAAATAACATGAATTCCATATTTCTCTATCACATATTTATAACATGTGAGAAAAATTAAAAAAAATGGGATGATCATAGAAAAATATGTATTTGATATAAATTGAAGGAAATAATCCCTTAGTTAAGGAATAATTATGAACTTATGAAATTATTTTCACAAAGAAATACTTCTCACCCATATATATGTACTATGTAAAACATGATATAGCATAAAACAATTAGAGAAAATATATGAAACCATAAATATTTCATGGTTAATTACTTACATATATTGTATCCGCCATGGCTACCATTTGATTTTTCACCATCGCAGCTACCTTAGAATGTAACCCTCATGACTACCTTATAGTGTAACCATCGCAGTTACACTATGAGTAACCATAAAACTGGGATCCAATATAAACATAAACAATACATTAGAAGGATATATAGTTTCCAACCTTCATCATAAAAAATTCTCAAGAACCAAAAAATAATCATAGAATATGATTAATTTCATTAAAATATTTCTTCTAAATTTTGTAAAATAGTAATTTAAAAGAGGTATTTTAAGGGATGTCTTTTACAAATATTATATCATTACAGTGAAAATTTAATAAAATGAACATAATATGATTATACACTAAAATAATAATAATTAATAATATAAAAAAATTAGGTACAAAAATAATCTTAATACAACATAATGAATAATGTAGAAGGTTAACCCAATGAATAGAAACGAGGCAACGAATTCCCTCGCCTTGTGTTTTTCATTCATAAAACATGTCTAAACCATATGTATAGCTATTAAAAGGGAATTATTTATATTTTAGAGACATATATTCATTTTTATAACACCATATATGATCATTTTATTACATCATACCACCCATTAATTAATAATTATTTTTTCATTCCATTTCTTAGAGTACATAATTTATTGATTTCCATGGTCTGTACGTAAAATATTTTCTTGTTAAATGGAAGTGGAAGTAAAAAAGTATAATGAGATGGATGTAAAATTAATCCAAAATAATAAATTATTTCTTCAATAATTTTGGTTATTTCTACGAGTATGAATCATTAGTTAAATCATTAGTGATATACGTTTAGATAAAATTGGCTGTTCGTCGATAATCTAGAACTTGTTTCATAATAAACTGTTAATATTTTTCATGTTATTTAATTTTATAAAATAATAATGGTTTAATAATAATCATTACAATCTGTTTCAACCATTGAAATGATTTTACAACCAGATTTGATGTAATTAAAGGAAATATAAGACACATCGTCCATGATGTTGTTTAATCAACACAATATTTTTAGAAAATGAATATGTGGTGAATAATTAATTTTATGAATTTTAATATATAATGGATAAAATAAAAATATATATAATATTATGGAAATATCATGACTCTTGGATAATGGGAGGTTAACAGATAGTAAAAAAACAAGAGAATTGAAAAGAAAACACAAGAAAATGAAAGATGATTTTTTTCTCTTGGTCTCTCCTCATGAAAATCCTCCTTAAGACCAATGGTTTTAGACATTTGGTGAGACCATAAGGTTTTTTACTTGAGAAGAACAATGGTAAAATGATTTTGTCGAATGTAAGAAATTCACAAAGCCTGAATGGGTTGATATGAAGAGGTGGGTTAAGGTGGTATTTATAGTGGAGGAGAGGAAGGGGTTACCATTATTTTAATCATTAGATTAAACTTTTTTCACAAGAAAATGAGAAATATTGAATAAGGTGACTCGATATAGTAATATGTGAATGTGAGATTGAACTAATTTATATTTACATCATTCGATATACATGAATAATATAAAAATCCATTTATTTAGAATATTTTGAAAATTATTGAATTTCAATATTCACAAACAATTCATGTATTCTATAAAAATCCCAAATATTCACCCAAATAATTTTTTGTTGTGTAGAATTAAAAAATGAACTCCAATTTTTCAAAATAATTTTCTAAATATTATTAATATATTTTTTAAATAAAATCATAATTTATTTGAAAAATAAAGAAAATTATAACTACAAATATTTTTAAATCACCATGACAAAAATTAATCAAGGATTGTCTATCTTATAACATTAATAATATAAAATAATAATAAAAATTACAATTCATAATGGTCATATTAATATTCAGAAGGGTATGTTACTATTCACAAAAAATATAAGTTGGTTCTATTAGACTCCAAATACATATTGATCGCAAATGTAGTTTTTTTCTTTTTGAAACGAAAATCACTGATGTTGAAAATTTATTTTTATTTCATAGTTCACAAAATTTTACTAAATTTTTTCATGAATTTTAATTTATTTTTAAATTCTTGGGTTTTTACATTCTATTTACCTTCTAGTAAAAGAATCTTCCTAATTTTATTTGCATATTAAAAAAGTGAGGGTACCTTTCCAAAATAGAATTATCATATTCCCATGTTGATTCTTATACCATTTGATTTATACCCATAAACACTACCTTATGGATTACCTTATATTGAAATACATTTTCTCTTCAATTAGGAATCTGAATAGGTTTCGCTTTATAGGAAATGTTCTCTTCCAATTGAACTTCTTCAGGGTTGAAAACATGAGATAAATCTGGCACAAAAATTTTCAACATCAAAACCATAATTGTGTACCTAAGATAAAATTGGAGGAAAACCTTCCTGATAGTAAATCGTTCCAACTTTCTCTAGGATTTTATAAGCTCCAATGAACTGTGGAATCAACATTAATTTCATAAAAAACGCATAAAAATTTTCCATGGTGAGATTCTATGAAAAAATGATCACCTACTTCAAAAGAATAATTTTCCTTATATTACATGGATAACATTTTTTCTAGCTTTGAGATGTCCTTGTGTTTTTTTCAAATCATCATTACTTCTCATCAACTTACTATAATAATTATTTTTCCATCAAATTTATTTCCCCAAATTCATCTTAAAAAGACATTTTCTAACCCCTATTATCATATAATTCCTCAACAAATGACTTCTGTATATTGGATAGAAAACAATAGTTATATGGAAACTCATCTAATGAAATACATAGATCCCAACATCTTTTTAATTTTTTTAAAAAGCCCAAATCATATAATACAATGTTTGAATTCTTATTTCTAACTACCCATCTCCTTGAGGGTGGCATGCTATAATGAAACTTAATTCACTTCATAACTTCTTCTGAAGGACTTTCCAAAAGTTATAAGTGATCCTAGGATCATGGTAAGATATAATGGAAAGAAGAACTCCATGTCACAAGAAAATATCATTGAGGTATAGTCAATAATGATGATCAAAAAAAATTGTATCTCGAATAGGTAGGAAAGCATAAAATTTCGTTTGTCAATTATCAATAATCCATATTGAATTGGTACCTAGAGAAGTATTGATTGGTTGCACAATGAAGTCCATTGTTATATTTTCCCATTACCACTCTAGCACTAGAAAATGCTGAAGCATACCCTTCGGTAACATCTCCTCTACATTATCCCACTGACAGGTCAAACACATAATGGTAAAATATAGAATTTATATTTTCATTCCATCACACCAGTAATACTTTGAAGGAATCTATACATATTTTTGATTCTATGATTAACTGAATAATTAGAAAATTAGCATCACATAATAATTTTTTCTTTATTTTGGAATCACAAAGAACACCCTATAATTTCTCAAATGTCAATAAACAATCATTTTCAATGTTATATTCAGGAATATTACCCAATTTAAACAATTAATTCTTTTTGTAAAACTCCTCATTTTCATTCAATGATTTCTTAATTTTTTTTCCAAAGATGAATACACTAAAACATTATATTGAATTGGTTAATTTCATTCAAAAAATTCAACCAAGACAAAAGTCATATGTTCATCATTCAAAGGTTCTTGTTCCACTATAGCGTAGTTAATTAAGAATCATGTTTTGACTCAAGGCATCTTCCACGTTGATTTATTTTCCAGGAAAGGAATTGACAATGAAATAAAAATCATTTACCAATTATAGATATCATGTCACCCTCATTTTTAATTCAATTTGAGTAAATATATACATCATTATTTTTTCATCATTTTATATTTCACATTAGACTCCATATAAATGATTCCTCAAAATTTTTGAAGCCTAAACCAAAGGTTCTAATTCAAAATCATGTGTGGGATAATTTAACTACTAATATTTTAGTTGTTTAGAAGCATAAGAAATTACATAATCATTCTGCATCAGAGCATGACCCAGTCCCTTTAATGAATCATCATTTTATATGACAAACACACCATTTCTAAAATTAGGGTTAAAACTTTAGAATTCACCAATCTTAGTATCAATTCATAATAACAATCATCACATTATTTTTTCCCGATCAATTTATCTTCTATTCTGGTTAACATTGTTTGTGAACTTGATTAATATGCAACGTTTTCAACAATCCTCTGATAATAGACTTCCAAACAAAGAAAACTAAAAATATACGTAAAATTTGTATGTCTTGGCCATTATTGATCAACATTTATTTTAGTATGATCATGAGTCTTCCATTTAGAAAACAATATTACCATGAAATGAAATTTGTGGCAACCAAAATTCACACTTTCTAAATTTTCCATAAGGTTACTTTTCAATTAATGTAAAAAAACAACTTATATGTTTGATATTCTCCGCTATACATTATAATTGAACAAAAAGTCATTAATAAACACAACCAAACACTTATCTAAGATATCATGAAATATTATATTTATAATATCCATGAATACATAATGTGAATAAGTTAACATGAATGGAATTACGATGAAATCATAAAGTTCATATCCAGTTCAGAAATTAATTTTTTGGAATGTCAACGTCCATCACCTTATTCTAATGGAACCCGAATCATAATTCAATCTTGTAATAATACTATAACCCCTGGATTTAAAAAAAAAGTCTTCTATATGAGGTAAATGATACTTATTTTTAATAGTAATGTTATTCAATCCTCTTCAATCCAATGCAATGCCTTATGGATCAAACGTTATTTTTAATAAATAATATAGGTTCTCCCCGTGGTGAAGTGCTAGGATGAATGAAGACTTTATCAAGAAACTCATGCAACTAATTTTTCAATTCACAAAGTTCATTTGGATCCATTTGATAAGGGGGGATTTGAATTTTGATTACCATTAGGAACAAATTCAATATTAAATTTAAATTCCCAATCATGTATAACACCATGTAACTCATTAGAAAAAAACATCAAGTTATTTATTTACCAATCAAACATCATTAATCTGAATAGTTTTATTGTTTTCAACAATCTGAGAAAGATAACATTAATTTCTATATTCAATAGTTTCTCATATTTCTTATATTATATCAATTTTATTGGTTTATTCTTGTATAAAAACCCAAAATCATTCTGAATAACAACTTCTTTATCAATAAAATCTATCTTTACATGATAAACAGAAATCCAATCCATTATCAGACTGACATAAACACTACTATGGGAAAAATTGGTTTTAGGTCATGTTTTTTCACAGATAAAAATAGGAATATTCTTAAAATTAATTCATTTTATATCATTTTCCCACTGTGTTTTTACAATTTGTTCTAGTTTTATTTGTTGAGGTGTTATTTCTAATTTATAAGAAAATTTCATAAAAATAAAGGAATCTATAGAAACTGAATCCAAAAAAACATTATCAAAATTTCAGTAAATAAACAAAGTACCTAATACCACATAATTTTATGGCCCAACCTCTACTCATGTTGCTACAATGGATCTCACTACACCTTTTTATTATTGTATGGATTCTTTCCATCACTCTGTTTTTTCTTTTGGTAGACATTTTCCTAATGATGTATCTCACCACATTTGAAACACTTTACTGTTTTCTTATTATGATTAATCTTTGGATCATTTTCATTAAAAAATCTATCCATATTTCTAAACATACCACATCCAAACTAATTCAAAATTTTATTAAGGCATTCCCTTGGTTTGTTTTTACCACACATTTCAAAAAATGTAAATTTAACATTCTTACTATCTGATTTCTTTGATAGATTCTTTCCCATTTGATACCATATGTACATGTTCTTCACTTTGTTATCAAAGTACACATGATAATTAGAGAAATTTATTTATACCCTATCATCACATTATAAATGTTTCAAATAACTTCTGAACTCTTGTGAAGCCAATGATAGTTGATATCTTAGTTAGAATCCTCAAAAAAATATTTTATTTTGCTATCAAGATCCCGAATAAGCATTTGAACCTACCATGCATGCCTTTTGAAGTTTTTTCCATAAACAGAAAATGAATCTTCCTCCTTTTATGTCAATTCAGGGAATTTATTCTCCATCATATGAATAACCACCTTATGGAAAATATCAAGGAAATGAATTTTAAATTCTTCTTAGTCTAAGGATATGATATCCCATATATCCTTTATATTCTTCACCATTAACCACCACTAATCAGATTCTTCTTCAAAAAAGATAAATTTAATTACTAAAAGTTTTATTATATGAACATCCCATAACATCAAATATATTATCAAGGGATTTAATCCATCCTTCAAGCACTACTAGGTCAGAAGATCGACTGAAAGATGGAGGGTGTTTCCCATATAATGATCCACTATCATCATGTTTCAAAATGGTAGATCTGGTTATTCTCTTGTGTGGATGCCACCCCCAATTATAATTTATGTTAGTTAATCCTTCACGGTCAAAAATTTATATGCTCCAATTACATCCCTTCCCTGTTGAATATTCAAAATGATATTTGCTTAGAAGTTCCATCCAACAACAGCCTCCCCATTTCATCTGTAGAAATCCATTCTGAACAGACATATATTATAGAAATGACATAGTAATATTTAAATTATATACCATTTTAACATAAAAATAATGTAAAAAATCAATTATGGTATTTGTTTAATGTTATAATAACTCCTATGTTTTTTATATTTTGTTATAATACCAAATATTTGGGACTAGCCTTAAATAGTTCATAATATAGATATTTTAACTTGATTTCACTTCTCTACATTCCCAATGAAATTTTCGGTTTATATTTTTAGAAATTTAGGAAAAAACTCATATATATAAACCGACATGAATACCACAGTCGGTAAAATTTCAAAAAAAATCCTTTTATTTTAAAAAAGTAAATTTCTTAACACCAAACAACAACATGATTTCATTGCCTAACAATTAACTAGACTTTATTATTTCTCTTACACATCCTTATAACCTATGAAAAACATTTAAAAACATGTTTGAGCATTATAACATTAGTAACGCATATAACAGGAAGAAAATAATCAATTATTCCATGAATAATTATAAAAATATGAAATCATTTTCACAAAGACGTACTTATCACACACATAAACTAACTTTTAGAAATAAGAGATTTCTATAAAACATTACAGAACATATATAAAGAACAAGGGTATCATGTGAAATTAATTACATAAATTTTAAGCCTCACAGATTCCTTTTGAATTATAACCCTCATGGCTACCATTCAATGTAACCCACTCAGCTACCTTATGGTGTATCCATCACAGTTACACATGAAGTGACCATATGGTAGAAATCTAACATACACATACATGAATAATTGATGGGAGAAATAGGTTCATACCTTAATAATAATAAATTTAAATGAAATATAAAATAATCACATATCATTAACAATTTCATAAAAGTATTTCTTTTAAATTTTTTAAAATATAATTTTAAAAGATTAATTTTTTAAAGGAATTTATTTTAAAATTTTCATATAATTGTTGTGAAAATTTAATATAATGAAATTAATATGTTGATACACATTAAATAATAATAATGAAACATAATATAAATAAAAAAATATTCTGAGAAATATTCTTAATACCACATAATAAATAATGTAAATTGTTAACCCAATGAATGGAAATTAGGTTACGAATTCCCTTAAATCTTGTTTATCATATATAAAAATTGAGTAAATGTAACACCCCATGCGTACACAATATTTTTTTTCAATAATGCAATACCTTGCATTGTACGGAACATCAAGAATCTAATACATCACAACCAATCAAATGTGCTGTTATGAATAGTAATTCTGACTTTTTGAAATTTTTTAAATTTTGTTTTTCAAAATAGATTTCTTTTTTAAAATGAATATTTCACAATTATCTTAGGGTTAATTTTTGGTATTTTTTTGAAAATATTCAATTTTATATGAATAGTGAAAAACAATTCATTATTGGTTAAAACAAAATTTTTATTTAAATAATTATTTATTTTATTTAAATTAATTTTAGGTTAAGATAGATAAATAATACCTATATATGTTCATAATTAATTGGAGTCATTTTAAAATATGTTTTTATATACAAATATTTTATTGAACATTTTACCGTCTTTTACACATATCCTAGGAGCATTTTCCAATTTGTATAAAATGTAATTTTACCACTTCTGTGAGTTGAATTTCAATCATCCATGAAACGCCGATAATATATGTAAGTAAAATGTGGTTCAATAAGATGAAAATATTTTTTTCTGAATAATAAATTTTGACTTTTATTTACCATGGTTAAAATAAAATATTGTAATTAAGGGAAAACATGTTGTCATAACTACCCTAAACCAAGCCCTAATTCTATTAGATATGAATAATTAGACCCAAAACAACCATAGAAATAATATATGATCCTCCATGTTCCACATGGATGAGATTAATACATATAATATTATTTTATTTAAATAAGAGTTGAATGGGTTAAATTCAATGGTTAATAACTAAACCATTTTTAATATAGGGTTATAAATAAGATAAATAAAACTATAAATGTTAATTATAATTATAAATAGATTTCCTACATAATGGTATTTTATTTATAATTTTTATAGATTAAATAATTCAATTTTTTTATGACACAATGATGTATTAGTAATTGCCTTATTAATGAATGATTAAAATAATTGATATTATAAATTTCCAAATAAGTATAATTTGAAAATTTTGATGAATTAAAATAATTTTATAGGATAATATGAAATTTTATGGTTTATTAAATAGTTTTTTTCACTATGTAATCCTTCATTTATGATTTTCACAAAAACCAAATAATAAATAGTGTCAAAATTGTCAAAATTTAGTTATCAAAACATATACTATATTATTAATTAATATAATATTTATAAAAATCTAATGTTCGACCAAAATACTTATATAAAATATTATATATTAATAATTAACCACTTGAGGTTTTCATGGAAATTTATAGTATGTTTATTAATTAATATGAGTGATACTTATGTTATTACTTCATAATGAAACAACCTAAGAAGAAGAAAGAAGAAATAATGTTGAATGAATCGGTAACAGACATTACCTCTTCGTTGAAGCGCCTCTTTGAGTCATCCTCTTAGGGAACTAAAATTGGTCTTTGAAGAAGACCAGGACCTCTAGGAAGTTTTTAGGGAAGTGGAGAAGAGAATTTGGCAGGGGTTGGCCAAGATTTAAGGCTCAAAGTGGTGTGAGGAAGAGAGGGAGGAGGTGCCCTTTTATAAGGGAGGAGAGGGGCTCCTTTGGAAAAAACTAAAAATATTAGTTTATTATAAAGCCACATTCGTTTTTAAATAGCTCCAAATTGATTTATTTCAAAGATAAGGTGGGGATGTGTCAAAATACTCTAATACAATATAATTTTGACAAGTTTAGGATCCTATTTTAACCTTATCATTTAGATTTAACATTAAGTTAAATAATTTTACTTTTACCGTGTCTTCTTGTGTTCTTACACTACAAGGTTAATAAACATATTATAACAAGACAAACTAACCCCAAGTTGTTTATTATTAATATATATAACCGTATCTGAGTCATTTGGCCAATCAATATATTTTTAGGAATAAAATAAAAATTAATAATATAATATTTGTTTTAAAAACTATTTTATGTCAGTTTTGACACTATTTAGTAATTGATTTTTTTGAAAATTATAAAAGAATGATTAGTTCATAAAAAGTTAATTAAATCAATAATAAAATATCATATTAACCTATAAAATTAGTTTAATTCATAAAAAGTCTCAAATTACATTTATTTGGGTATTTATAACATCAATTATGTCAATATTTCATTAATAAGATAATTACAGCACCATCGTTGTGTCATAAATAAATTAAATACTTTAATGTCTAAAAATTACAAATAAAATACAATTATGTAGGAAATATTTTTATATTTCTAATGAATATTTATTGTCGAATTTATCTTATGCATAACTCTATATTAAAAATTATCTACTTATTAAACTTTGATTTTAACTATTTTAACCCTTTTTAAATAAATTAATAATAAATGTCCTAATCTAATCCAAGTGTTCCTAAATGGTCATATTTTATTCCTAAGGTTGTTTTTGGTCGAATTAAACATATCCAATAGAATTAGTACATGTGTTAGGGTAATAATTATATCATTTTTACCCTTAACTACCCTATTTACTTTTAACCGTGGTAAAAAAAGTAAAAAGTTACTATTCACAAAAAATTATTTTCATCTCATTGAACCAAATATTAGTCCTTGATATTAACCATGTGTCTCGGATTTTTTAAATTTTACTCATAGAAGCGGTAAAATTAAGTTTTATGAAAAATTCAGTTTTTTTAACTACCACTTAGTGGTTTCACTATTCATCAAAAATGAAAGTTTCCAGAAAAATACAAAAAATTAGGCCTAAGATATATTTGATATTATGAATTCAGAAACTATTTTTATTTTACAAAATTCAAAACATATCAGTTAAATAAACTAATTTAAAAATTAATTCCCGTCGTCAAAACAAATAGCATGTTTTTAAAAGATAATAACTATCAAAAGATTGACACTTGTTTATGTCTGGTTTAAATGTGAAATAACATCCAATGAACAACATTGTATAATATTGTAAAAAAATATTCTAAATATACTTTAAAACCACTCAAATTAATAATTTATCACTATTAATTATTTCAATTAAAAAAGTTGTTTTTAATTAAAATTTAGTAATTTTCACTATTCATCAGAAAATGAAAGTTATCCGAAAAGTACCAAAATTTAACCCTAAGATAATTTCGATATTCCAAATTCAAAAATGAAGTCCATTTTGAAAAATAAAATTTAAAAAATTACAAAAAGTGGTTATCACTATTCATAACGGCTTGTTTTAATAATATTTTAATAGTATATCGTTGTTTAGTGAATCGTGGTATTGCGTACTACACACGCTATCGAGGATGGTCGTGATTGCGTGTAATGAAAGGCAAGTCGAGAATGCGTTTTTTGAAAGATCCTTTTGGTGTAGAGTACAACAGAAGACATTAATAAAATTTAAAAAAATATTTTTCATAAAATCTCGGGGTGTTACATTCTACCCCCCTTAAAATGAATTCGCCCTCGAAATTTGTCGGGGTTGTGAATTGTTTACTACTCGAAAGTTTCTTTAATAGAAACCCCTATCGTAAAAAGGAATAACAAAAATAATCTTTAAAAACAAAAGTATGAAACGTAACAGTTACCCAAATAAACTAATCACTGGGTTTCCACATAGGTGAAAATATGGATATGGAAGAGAAATCTAACCATCAAGTTCTGATGGAGAGTGGTAGAGAACATGGCTATGAAAAAGCCATCAATCACAAAGCCATAAATTTGTGATGATCTAAGGTACCATCTGATTCATCAGATATAAGAGCACTAGGACAACATTTTTGGTTTTCAAGATTATTTCCCTAAAGTTGATGAAATTGGAATTAGAAGAAATACTTTCGTGATTTTGGTATAGTCTCACCGTTGGACGTTCTTTGGACAATTTACACTTCATCTCTTAAAGAAATGAAGTTGAGTTTGTCATTCTTGATGTGTTAGCAGATCATGTGATAGAATGATGGGTCATTCCATCTGTCTCCAACAAAAGGTAAGAAATGTTATAAAAAAATACATTAGTCCATCTATAGTGAGATTAATCATATATGGTTCCTAAAATGGACTTAAACTTTATATATCATACTGCTTAATATAATAAATCTAGTTTCTACTAAACAGGGACTTCCTGTAGGCTAGTGGTTGGCGATAAAGGCCAGTCGCACTTCGGTTTTGGGTTCGATTCCCACAGCCTTGTCCGACGTGATGGGTTGTCTCCCATCCTGCAGGTTGTCCTTTTTCTAAAACTAGATTACTATAACATCCCATAAATAATATCGAAAAAGGTTCTATCCTTAAACAATACTAACTTCCGTCCAACATATTCCATTCCAATCTTTAGGCTTATCCATAATATTGCAGTCCATTGTCATATTATAGTGAAAATAATTACTAGAGATTTCATATAACAAGCATGTTAATACCATCGTTGATCCCCATATATCATAAGATATTTCTTGTTGGCCACATTCCAAACGTTCAACGGCCTTAATCATGTATTCTCTTGAAAAAAAAATGAATACCTATTGAACCTTAGTGAAAACATGAGTGATGTCAAAAGTTAACTCTTTCCACATACCAAAACCCCAAAAATTCAATATACTCAAACCATGATATAACTATTTCCTTATATCAGTCATGAGCTCATGAATACTATAAAACATTTAATTTTCTCCATATCCCTTCATTATGCGCATATCATATACTTTCCAAAAATATTTGAATAACCTTTCATGGTTACTGGTACCATTCATCATACACATTGAAAACTTAAGGAAAGACAAAAGTGTAACAATCCTTAGATGTCTCTTCATTCCATAGTACAATGAGATTACTTATACAACAATACACTTGATAAACATGTAATCATTCCACTACCTTCCTAAACAATTGATTGAGATTAAAAAATTATTTCAACTCACATATCATTTGTAGTCTCTTCATCATCATCAACATAAATACTACCCATACGACCATACTGATTCTCTTCATGAGACATTCCCTTATTGAATTGGATTGCATAATTCACGTACATTCCACATTTAAAACATTTAACCATTGTTGATGTCGTAGCAATACCATTATCTTCATCCCTGGTGTTAACTGAACCTTTTCTTTTGCACTTACTAGCTTTGTGTCCTTCTTTTCCACACCCAAAGCATCTTCCAGTTCCTTCGAAACATTCTCCGTTATGCCTCTTCCCACATGATTTACATAGCGGAAATTGAACTTTCTTTCCTCTATGATCATCATGAAACTCCATCTTTCTCTTATTAGCCGAGTTAGGAAACTTACCAAATTTGAGTTTATTGATCATATTATGAGATTGCTGATTCGGCATAATTTTGATGTTTGGACTTCCAAATCACATTTCATTTGGTTTCTCATGAATAATATCATTCCATTGTCTATCATATGCTCCATTATCGTGAATCATCTTGTTTCCAGCCATTTTCTAAAACCCAAAAAGAATAGTGTGAGAGGCAAAAATCACACTAGGGAAAACAATATAATAAAGTGGGAGTACCTTAAATATCTAACATCTTGGGTTTCCATAATTCTAGTACTATAACTTATACATATACTTAACCTTAGGGACATCCCTAGACATACCTTAGAAATATCTCAAGGGATCTCACTAAAGTTCTCGCATCCTAGTTTCCAAAGGTTGACTAAACCTTTCCTCTGATACCAACTGTAGAGACCCGAAGCATAACGTACATGGACATTACTTTACTTTTGGGGAATACTTAGTACATAACAAAAACACACACACAAGGACCGAATTAGTTTAGTGTCTTTGGAAACTCAGAATATAATCTTCTAATCGTGGTGAAAGATCTTCAACATCTCCCATAAAGATCGTCCTTTTTTTACCTAAAAAATTTCTTTATATCCTGGGGAAAATAATACATAAAATGGTGAGATAAAATGCTCAGTAAGGGTAAACAAAAGAAATATCAATCACATAATATTCATAAGAACATAACATTTTGGAAATCTTAACCTGAAAAAGAGATCATAATTTCATAACATGGGATAAATCATAGTAGTGAAATTGTAATCCCAATAATCATAACTTAAAACAGGAAACATTGTGGCATACACACATAGTCATAGAGAATCATTTATAATTAGTCAAGACTCATTTCCAAGACTATCTTAGTGGTCAAAGTCCATTTCTGAACCGAGTTCACTCCTCGTTTCAATCCTGTTTTACTGAACTAGTCTAACCTGCCGTTCTAGCCAGGTCTATCTCATGAGATATAAAATCGTTACCCAACTTATTGGAGGGAGATATAGGTACCACCCATCTCATAATGATACCATTCTTATGTGTGCTACAATATCATAAACCATACATCATAGCATAACCCATGTAATAAAAATGGGAATCTTAAACATTGTGACATCATAAAACAATTCACATAAGATTATGGAATTCATAAAAATTATTCCATCGCAACATAATCAAATAAATGTAATAATAGGGATAGAAACAGAACCCTGTATTATCTTATATGGAAAATAATTTTTATAAAACACTTCAACTCCATTATTGAGGAAAATATCCTTTCTACTTCAAAAACATTTTCCTCTCTTAACATGTCATACAATTTTAAACTAAAATAATTTGATTAAAAATAAACTTGAAAACATGTAAAGGAAGATTCTTGGAAATAATGTTTTAAAAATCCATTCATGCGGTATAAGTTAAAAAAACTTTCTTCTCGTACTTTTGTCAGAAAATTCAAAAAGTACCTCGTACGAAAAACGACAAAAGATTCCTTTCATATCTTTTACTATAAACTCACCAAAGGGTAAAAATGGATTTAAAGAATTTTAGGTGGATGGAAATAATATTACATATTGTGGAAACATGGGTGTGGATGATAAAATACACCCCAGTAAATACCAAAGTATAAACAATCTCGGATAAAAATGAAATTGTGATATTTCCCATACCTTGGGTCTGATTTGCTTCGTAAGTTTCCAAACCTCCTGTATAATGATTTAAATAATGTCATTGACTTATTCCAGAACCATATTCATTGTTATGATATCATATATGGTTCACTTATGACTTTATATTATCCGTTCTTTTGTAAATTCCATGTTAAAGAGCGTTTTGGGTAAAATCGTTTCTTTTGTTGTCCGTGTTTTGAATTGTAATTATTCATATGATTACATAGATCATGATTACTTAATTCCAGAATATAAAACATGATTTATATATAATATATATTTAGAATATACATATATATAATAGATAAGTAAATGGAAATAAATACACTGTTCATGGAGACGGTAGGTCGTACGTACGCATGAACACTGTTTTCGTTTCCCTATTGAGTTGAACAGAATTAAGTAGATGACATACATATATACACACATAAATCCAGTATCATTATTATTTCATATATTTCATTATTACTTATTATATATACTTTATAATTATTAATGAATGGTTAACGTGGAGAATGAATCGCATCGCGTCGTGGAGACGGTAGTCCGTACGTACGCACGAGCGATGAATCGTTCTCATGACAGTGGAATTGTATTGGAATGTATGTATACTATTTCAGAATCAATATCACTTTACAATAATCATATATAGTTATTATTTACACCATTATACCCATCCAAGTAAGGTGGTGGTGGAAAATAGATTACACCACGGCGTGGAGACGGTATTCCGTACGTACGCACGCGTTGTGATTTCGTTTTCCTTAGGATGGATAGATGGTTAAATAGGGTTGTTTCATTCTTATAATAACATACCCGTATATGAGTGATAATTATGTTATTACTTCATAATGAAACAACCTAAGAAGAAGAAAGAAGAAATAAAGTTGAATGAATCGGTAACAGACATTACCTCTTCTTTGAAGTGCCTCTTTGAGTCATCCTCTTAGGGAACTAAAATTGGTCTTTGAAGAAGACCAGGACCTATAGGATGTTTCTAGGGAAGTGGAGAAGAGAATTTGGCAGGGGTTGGCCGAGATTTAAGGCTCAAAGTGGTGTGAGGAAGAGAGGGAGGAGGTGCCCTTTTATAAGGGAGGAGAGGGGCTCCTTTGGAAAAAACTAAAAATATTAGTTTATTATAAAGCCAAATTCGGTATTAAATAGCTCCAAATTGATTTATTTCAATGATAAGGTGGGGATGGGTCAAAATACTCTAATACAATATAATTTTTACAAGTTTAGGATCCTATTTTAACCTTATCAATTAGATTTAACATTAAGTTAAATAATTTTACTTTTACTGTGTCTTCTTCTGTTCTTACACTTTAAGGTTAATAAACATACTATAACAAGCCAAATGAACCCCAAGTTGTTTATTATTAATACATATAACCGTATCTGAGTCATTTGGCCAAACAATATATTTTTAGGAATAAAATAAAAATTAATAATATAATATTTGTTTTAAAAACTATTTTATGTCAATTTTGACACTATTTAGTAATTGATTTTTTTGAAAATCATAAAAGAATGATTAGTTCATAAAAAGTTAATTAAATCAATAATAAAATATCATATTAACCTATAAAATTATTTTAATTCATAAAAAGTCTCAAATTACATTTATTTGGGTATTTATAACATTAATTATGTCAATATTTCATTAATAAGATAATTACAGCACCATCGTTGTGTCATAAATAAATTAAATACTTTAATGTCTAAAAATTAAAAATAAAATACAATTATGTAGGAAATCTCTTTAGATTTCTAATGAATATTTATTGTCGAATTTATCTTATGCATAACTCTATATTAAAAATTATCTACTTATTGAACTTTGATTTTAACTATTTTAACCCTTTTTAAATAAATTAATAATAAATGTCCTAATCTAATCCAAGTGTTCCTAAATGGTCATATTTTATTCCTAAGGTTGTTTTTTGTCGAATTAAACATATCCAATAGAATTAGGACATGTGTTAGGGTAATAATAATATCATTTTTAACCTTAACTACCCTATTTACTTTTAACCGTGGTAAAAAAAGTAAAAAGTTACTATTCACCAAAAATTATTTTCATCTCATTGAACCAAATATTAGCCCTTGATATTAATCGTGTGTCTCGGATTTTCGAAATTCTACTCATAGAAGCGGTAAAATTAAGTTTTATGAAAAATTCAGTTTTTTTAACTACCACTTAGTGGTTTCACTATTCATCAAAAATGAATTTTTCCAGAAAAATACATAAAATTAGGCCTATGATATATTTGATATTATGAATTCAGAAACGATGTTTATTTTACCAAATTCAAAACATATCAGTTACATAAACTAATTTAAAAATTAATTCCCGTCGTCAAAACAAATAGCGTGTTTTTAAAAGATAATAACTATCAAAAGATTGACACTTGTTTATGTCTGGTTTAAATGTGAAATTACAACCAATGAACAACATTGTATTAAATTGTAAAAATATATTCTAAATATACTTTAAAACCACTCAAATTAATAACTTATCACTATTAATTATTTCGATTAAAAAAGTTGTTTTTAATTAAAATTTAGTAATTTTCACTATTCATCAGAAAATGAAAGTTATCCGAAAAGTACCAAAATTTCACCCTAAGCTAATTTCGATATTCCAAATCCAAAAATAAAGTCCATTTTGAAAAATAAAATTTATAAAAATTCAAAAAGTGGTTATCACTATTCATAATGGCTTGTTTTAATAATATTTTAATAGTATATCGTTGTTTAGTGAATCTCGGTATTGCGTACTACACACGCTATCGAGGATGGTCGCGATTGCGTGTAATGAAAGGCAAGTCGAAGATGCGTTTTTTTGAATGATCCTTTTGGTGTAGCGTACAATAGAAGACATTAATAAAATTTAAAAAAATATTTTTCATAAAATCTCGGGGTGTTACATTCTACCCCCCTTAAAATGAATTTTGCCGTCAAAATTCGTCGGGGTTGTGAATTGTTTACTACTCGAAAGTCTCTTTAATAGAAACCCACATCGTAAAAAGGAATACCAAAAACAATCTTTAAAAACAAAAGTATGAAACGTAACAGTTACCCAAATAAACTAATCACTGGGTTTCCACATAGGTGAAAATATGGATATGGAAGAGAAATTTAACCATCAAGTTCTGATGGAGAGTGGTAGAGAACATGGCTATGAAAAATCCATCAATCACAAAGCCATAAATTTTTGATGATCTAAGGTACCATCTGATTCATCAGATATAAGAGCACTAGGACAACATTTTTGGTTTTCAAGATTATTTCCCTAAAGATGATGAAATTGGAATTAGAAGAAATACGTTCGTGATTTTGGTATAGTCTCACCGCTGGACATTCTTTGGACAATTTCCACTTCATCTCTTAAAGAAATGAAGTTGAGTTTGTCATTCGTGATGTGTTAGTAGATCATGTGATAGAATGATGTGTCATTCCATCTGTCTCAAGCAAAAGGTTAGAAATGTTATAAAAAAAATACATTAGTCCATCTATAGTGAGATTAATCATATATGGTTCCTAAAATGGACTTAAACTTCATATATCATACTGATTAACATAATAAATCTAGTTTCTACTAAACATGGACTTCCTGTAGGCTAGTGGTAGGCGATAAAGGCCAGTCGCACTTCGGTTGTGGGTTCGATTCCCACAGCATTGTCCGACGCGATGGGTTGTCTCCCATCCTGCAGGTTGTCCTTTTTTTAAAACTAGATTACTATAAAATCCCATAAATAATATCAAAAAAGGTTCTATCCTTAAACAATACTAACTTATGTCCAACATATTCCATTCCAATCATTAGGCTTATCCATAATATTGCAGTCCATTGTCATATTATAGTGAAAATAATTACTAGAGATTTCATATAACAAGCATGTTAATACCATCGTTGATCCCCATATATCATAAGATATTTCTTGTTGGTCACATTCCAAACGTTCAAAGGCCTTAATCATGTATTCTCTTGAAAAAAAATGAATACCTATTGAACCTTAGTGAAAACATGAGTGCTGTCAAAAGTTAACTCTTTCCACATACCAAAACCCCAAAAATTCAATATACTCAAACCATGATATAATTATTTCCTTATATCAGTCATGAGCTCATGAATACTATCAAACATTTAATTTTCTCCTTATCCCTTCATTATGCACATATCATATACTTTCCAAAAATATTTGAATAACCTTTCATGGTTACTGGTACCATTCATCATACACTTTGACAACATAAGGAAAGACAAAAGTGTAACAATCCTTAGATGTCTCTTAATTCCATAGTACAATGAGATTACTTATACAACATTACACTTGATAAACATGTAATCATTCCACTACCTTCCTAAACCATTGATTGAGCTTCAAAAATTATTTCAACTCACATATCATTTGTAGTCTCATCATCATCATCAACATAAATACTACCCATACGACCATACTGATTCTCTTCATGAGACATTCCCTTACTGAATTGGTCTGCATAATTCCTGTACATTCCACATTTAAAACATTTAACCATTGTTGATGTCGTAGCAATACCATTATCTTCATCCCTGGTGTTAACTGAACCTTTTCCTTTGCACTTACTAGCTTTGTGTCCTTCTTTTACACACCCAAAGCATCTTCCAGTTCCTTCGAAACATTCTCCTTTATGCCTCTTCCCACATGATTTACCTAGGGGAAATTGAACTTTCTTTCCTCTACGATCATCATGAAACTACATCTTTCTCTTATTAGCCGAGTTAGGAAACTTACCAAATTTGAGTTTATTGATCATATTATGAGATTGCTGATTCGGCATAATATTGATGTTTGGACTTCCAAATCTCATTTCATTTGGTTTCTCATGAATAATATCATTCCATTGTCTATCATATTCTCCATTATCGTGAATCATCTTATTTCCAGCCATTTTCTAAAACCCAAAAAGAATAGTGTGAGAGGAAAAAATCACGCTAGGGAAAACAATACAATAAAGGGGGAGTACCATCAATATCTAATATCTTGGGTTACCACAATTCTAGTACTCTAACTTATACATATACTTAACCTTAGGGACATCCCTAGACATACCTTAGAAATATCTCAAGGGATCTCACTAAAGTTCTCGCATTCTAGTTTCCAAAGGTTGACTAAACCTTTCCTCTGATACCAACTGTAGAGACCCAAAGCTTAACGTACATGGACATGACATTACTTTTGCGGAATACATAGTACATAACAAAAAACACACACACAAGGACCGAATTAGTTTAGTGTATTTGGATACTCAGATTATAATCTTCTAATCGTGGTGAAAGATCTTCAACATCTCCCATAAAGATCTTCCTTTTTTACCTAAAACATTTCTTTATATCCAGGAGAAAATAATACATAAAATGGTGAGCTAAAATGCTCAGTAAGGGTAAACAAAATAAATATCAATCACATCATATTCATAAGAACATAACATTTTGGAAATCTTAACCTGAAAAAGAGATCATAATTTCATAACATGGGATAAATCATAGTAGTGAAATGTAATCCCAATAATCATAACTTAAAACATGAAACTTTGTGGCATACACACATAGTCATAGAGAATCATTTATAATTAGTAAAGACTCATTGCCAAGACTATCTTAGTGGTCAAAGTCCATTTCTGAACCGAGTTCACTCCTCGTTTCAGTCCTGTTTTACTGAACTGGTCTAACCTGCCGTTCTAGCCATGTCTATCTCATGAGATATAATATCTTTGCCCAACTTATTGGAGGGAGATATAGGTACCACCCATCTCATAATGATACCATTCTTATGTGTGTAACAATATCATAAACCATACATCATAGCATAACCCATGTAATAAAAATGGGAATCTTAAACATCGTGACATCATAAAACAATTCACATAAGATTATGGAATTCATAAAAATAATTACATCGCAACATAATCAAATAAATGTAGTAATAGGGATAGAAACAGAACCCTGTATTATCTTATATGGAAAATAATTTTGATAAAACACTTGAACTCCATTCTTGAGGAAAATATCCTTTCTACTTCAAAAACATTTTCCTCTCTTAACATGTCATACAATTTTAAACTAAAAGAATTTGATTAAAAATAAACATGAAAACTTGTAAAGGAAGCTTCTTGGAAATAATGTTTTAAAAATCCATTCATGCGGTATAAGTTAAAAAACATTCTTCTCGTACTTTTGTCAGAAAATTCAAAAAGTACGTCGTACGAAAAACGGCAAAAGATTCCTTTCATATCTTTTACTATAAACTCACCAAAGGGTAAAAATAGATTTAAACAATTTTAGGTGGATGGAAATAATAATACATATTGAGGAAACATGGGTGTGGATGATAAAATACACCCCAGTAAATACCAAAGCATAAACAATCTCGGATAAAAATGAAATTGTGATATTTCCCATACCTTATGTCTGATTTACTACGTAAGTGTCCAAACCTCCTGTATAATGATTTAAATAATGTCACTGACTTATTCCAGAATCATATTCATTGTTATGATATAATATATGGTTCACTTATGACATTATATTACCCTTTCTTTTGTAAATTCCATGTTAAAGAGCGTTTTGGGTAAAATCGTTTCCTTTGTTGTCCGTGTTTTGACTTGTAATTATTCATATGATTACATAGATCATGATTACATAATTCCAGAATATAAAACATGATTTATATATAATATATATTCAGAATATACATATATATATAATAGATCAGTAAATGGAATGAAATACACCGTTCATGGAGACGGTAGGCCGTACGTACGCATGAACACTGTTTTTGTTTCCTTATTGAGTTGAATGGAATTAAGTAGTTGACATAAAAATATATACACATAAATCCAGTATCATTATTATGTCATATATTTCGTGATTACTTATTATATATACATTATAATCATTCATGAATGGTTAACGTGGAAAATGAATCTCATCACGTCGTGGAGACGGTAGTCCGTACGTACGCACGAGAAATGATATCATTCTCATGATCGTAGAATTGTATTGGAGTGTATGTATACTATTTCTGAATCAATATCACTTTTTAATAATCATATATAGTTATTATGTACACCATTATACCCATCCATGTATGGTGGTGGTGGAAAATAGATTACACCACGACGTGGAGACGGTATTCCGTACGTACGCACGCGCGGTGATTTCATTTTCCGTGGGATGTATAGATGGTGAAATAGGGTTCTTTCATTCTTATAATAACATATCAGTATATGAGTGATACTAATTTTATTACTTCATAATGAAACAACCTAAGAAGAAGATGTTGAAGAAGAAATAAAGTTGAAAGAATCTGTAACGGACATTACCTCTTCTTTGAACCGCCTCTTTGAGTCCTCCTCTTAGGGAACTAAAATTGTTATTTGAAGAAGACCAGGACCTATAGGATGTTTCTAGGGAAGTGGAGAATGGAATATGGCAGGGGTTGGACGAGCTTGAAGGCTCAATGTGGTGTGAGGAAGAGAGGGAGGAGGTGCCCTTTTATAAGGGAGGAGAGGGGCTCCTTTGGAAAAACTAAAAAAATTATTTTATTATAAAGCCAAATTCGGTTTTAAATAGTTTCAAATTCATTTAATTCGAAGCTAAGGTGGGGATGGGTCGAAATACTCTAATAAAAAAGAATTTATACTTGTTTAGGTTCCTATTCTAACCTTATCATTTAGATTTAACATTAAGATCAATAATTTTACTTTTACCGTGTCTTCCTGTGTTCTTACACTATAAGGTTAATAAACCTACTATAAAAAGCCAAACGAACCCCAATTTGTTTATAATTATTATATATAACCTTATCTGAGTAATTTGGCCGAACCCTATATTTTTAGGAAAAAATAACAATTAATAATATAATATTTGTTTTAAAAACTATTTTATGTCAATTTTGAGACTATTTAGTAATTGATTTTTGTGAAAATCATAACAGACTGATTAGTTAGAAAACAGTTAATTAAATCAATAATAACATGTCATATTAACCTATAAAATTAGTGGAATTCATAAAAAGTCTAAAATTACATTTATTTGGGTATTTATAACATCAATTATGTAAATATTTAATTAATAAGATAATTACTGCATCATCGTTGTGTCATAAATAAAGTAAATAATTTAATGTCTAAAAATTTCAAAGAAAATACCATTATGTAGGAAATCTTTTTATATTTCTAATGAATATTTATAGTCGAATTTATCTTATGCATAACCCTATATTAAAAATTATCTACTTATTAAACATTGATTTTAACTATTTTAACCCTTCTTTAAATAAATTAATAAAAAATGTCCTAATCTAATCCAAGTGGTCCTTACTGGTCATATATTATTCTTAAGGTTGTTTTCGGTCGAATTACACTTATCCAATAGAATTAGGACATGTGTTAGGGTAATAATAATATCATTTTTACCCTTAACTACCCTATTTACTTTTAACCGTGGTTAAAAAAGTAAAAAGTTACTATTCACCAAAAATTATTTTCATCTCATTGTAACACATTTTAGTCCTAGATATTAATAGTGTCTCTCAGATTTTCGAAATTCTACACACAAAAGCAGTAAATTTATGTTTTATGAAAAATTCAGTTTTTTTAACTACCACTTAGTGGTTTAACTATTCATCAAAAAATGAAAGTTTCCAAAAAAATACCGAAAATTAGGCCAAATCTATATTTAATATTATGAATTCAAAAATGATGTATATTTTACCAAATTCAAAACATATTAGTTACATTAACTCATTTAAAAATTAATTCCCATCGTCAAAACAAATAGCGTGTTTTTAAAAGATAATAACTGTCAAATGATTGACACTTGTTAATGTCTGGTTTAAATGTGAAATTACATCCAATGAACAAAATTGTATTAAATTTTAAAAATATATTCTAAATATACTTTAAAACCACTCAAATTAATAATTTATCACTATTAATTATTTATATTAAAAAAAGTTGGTTTTAATTAAAATTTAGTAATTTTCACTGTTCATCAGAAAATGAAAGTTATCCGAAAAGTACCAAAATTTCACCCTAAGCTAATTTCGATATTCTGAATCCAAAAATGAAGTCCATTTTGAAAAATAAAATTTACAAAATTTCAAAAAGTGGTTATCACTATTCATAACGGCTAGTTTTAATAATATTTTAATAGCATATCGTTGTTTAGTGAAACTCGGTATTGCGTACTTCACACGCTATCGAGGAAGGTCTTGATTGTGTGTAATGCAAGGCAAGTCAAGGATGCGTGTTGTGCAAGCTCCTTTTGGTGTATCATACAATACAAGAAAATAATGAAATTAAAAAGATTATTTTTCATAAAATCTCAGGGTGTTACAAATGAAGTAGGATTCTAATCTGCAAATAATATTATACTATATACATTTGAAAAATGTGTCATGATTACATGATTGAAGAGAATGTAAAGGTAACCTATGGGGAACATGAAAACTATCTAAACGAGGATAGTATACCAAGAGACAATAAATCAATGATATAAAAAATATAAATCTAAATATGAAAATTCACAATGATTTTTGTTACCAATCTTTAATAAATAGTCCCCACAAGGAAATGTAGAACATAACTCCTAAAATCATGATGAAAAAATAGAGACATAGTGCTTCAAACCCCAATCAAACCATAATGAAGGATGAAATTATGAAATTATGGGCATAGGAGAATGTAGTAAGAATTCAATATCAACCTACCTAATCTGAAGAGAGTTATAATTCTAAGGTGTATATATCATTAATGAGGGGAACCCCCGATATCCCTTGGACAATCATTCCAAAAACTATGGTAAAAATCTGAAAACATCATGCCTAAGTAGGAATAATAAGATCATGGGAAAGAGTTCAACCCCTCCCAAAAAAAAACAAGAGTGGATGTCGAGGCCATCACCGACCAATTAGGGCATCAATGTGAGAGCATATCTAGGGGTGGGAACTATATCTAACCAATAGATTTTATGTTTTTAGCATGTATATTATGTTTTATTTATTTTATATCCATTATTGAGATATTTCTTCTTATACCATTTATGAAATAATTTTAACAGACTCTGTTAACTTATAATAAGAATAAATGGTCAATACTTCTTAGTTTGTAACCCATCATAGATGAATAAATTATTCCTTCAATGAAATTGGTCTGTAAAATTATTAACTTTTTTTATGTCATGATGTATTATGTGGGGAGGTGTACACATTATTGTTAAATAATATTCCCAATTAAGTAAAAAATATACATAAATTTTCATGGAAATAAAAAAACTAAACCCCTAGTTTTTAAACATACAATTATGGGTCCTTTGACATGATTTTTCATATATAGAATCAAATATTTTATTATTAAGTTGTGTTTTTAGCACTAGATCTTGGTGTTCAGATTCGAGGAATTATAATTGGTATTATAGACAAGCTTTTGAGATATTTATAGGTTATTATTATTCATATGATGATATTTTAAGAGAATAATATACTATTATTAGTTACTAATTTTATGGTAGATCTTATGCTAGAAGGTATTGATATCATTTTGATGTTTAATGTGATAGGATATTGATATGATCAAGTATGTAATGGGATATAAATTTTTTGGGTTTTATAAGAATATATATTTAAGATAGATGTAACAGATAGGTTTATCGTTATATTATCTATTAAAGATATTTGGTGAAAATGTAGCCATATTTTGAATAAAAGGTATATATATCCTAATGATCAATATATTATTTAATAATGATATAATTATTTTTAATTAAGATAAAAATTACCATATATTTGAGAATTTAATATGATTAATGTGAATGGGAAATTTGATTTGTTATGTGACTTTATTTGAGAAATTTTTTTGTGTAATATATTACTACAAAATTGTATTTTATAATGTTTTTATGGTTATTCACGTTATTAAAAAAACATATTATCATATATTGAGAAATATAATAATAGAGAATATCTATTTTTTTAATTTGACATTATGTGTATTTAATTTTGATTAGAGATAAATTATAGGTATGTATTGTAAAAATATGAGATGAAATATTTAATATCTTTGGGTTTTAATTATGGAAAAGAATTTTTTTAAAATTTGGTGGGATTGTTATTTAAAAATTGATTTAGGGTGGCATTTTGGGGTTATTTATGAAATTTTAAAAATTAGATAACAATTTATTCACATGAATTTTTATTTTTAATTATTGTAAACATTTATATTTTGGTAATTGGATATAAACAAGAGTAATAATGTGAAGTCCATATTTAGATCTAATGAACTCTAAAAAGTTAATTTTATTACTTTAAACAAGAAGAAGTCATCATTTATCATTTAAAATATGAAATGTATATGATTGTAGAAACATGTAAAAATAAAATTGATGGATGAAATTGGTGATAAAAATCAGGTTTGTTTATTTTCATATATATTTGTATTTTAGATAAATGAATGAATTTGGAAGAAATAAGATAAATATATTGAGTTATATATCTAAAAAATGCCTCAGTTACAATGGTATAGATATCTAGAATTGTTCTATAATATTATCCTCATTGTGGAAATTTCATGGTTAAAGATATATTTAGGAAATAATAACAAACCTTGTTTAAAATTGTACAAATAAATTTACTATAAAGGCTAATATAATTGGTTTTCCTTATCATTAATTTATAATTTTTTATCCACTCCTTGGAATTGAGTATTTAAATGTTTTTAAATCCAGTGTTTATCATAGGTGAGATAATATTTAAAGGAAAAAATTTATTTAAGGTATGTAGAAAGTGACACCCAATATTTATGTTTATATTCATTTGAATGAATATTTTTTTCTATATAGTGGCCCATATTCAACATTGATCACAATAGAACTAAAAATATATTATTTAAATATGATTGTCATAATTTAGGTGTTGGACTGGTAGGTATGAATAGGTTTTTTAAAATATTATAACTTATATATAATTTTTTTTCTATTATGAATTTAATAATTAATTCATATGAAATATGAACTAATTTTTTAATGATAACAATTTTATCACATATGATCATGAGTAGATTGTGTTTACAAGGTATATTTTTCCCCAAAATTGGATTTTTTATATTTTATATGTTTCATTTGAAATATGGTTTTATATTTTTTATAATATTAAATTTATAGAAAAAATTATTATTTATAAATTAAAACTAATTAATAATCACTCATATATTTTTAGTAGTTTCTTATAAATGGAGATAGAATCATTTGATGGTAAGAAGATATTTTTTATATAACTGTTTTTCACTACACAAAATATTTTATATAATTATTTGAATTAATAATTACACATCAATTATAATATGAAATTTAATCACAATATATTTATTCAAGAAAAAAATATCATATAATGGAAATTAAAATTTGTGGAAAGAGAATATTTTCAATTTTTTCTCTAAAAATTTGATTTTCATAAAAATAGTTAATATTTGTTTTTTGATAATATGATTCAAAATGTTTCTAAAAATTTTATAAATTGTAATATGTAAAATTAACTTTATTTTGTGATAGATCATATTTAATTTTTGTAATGTTGATTTTGTTGGATTTTTCAGATGTCAATTATTTTGAGATTGAATAAAGGAAAATGCCATTTTTAAAAACATCGTATGTTTTATGAAATCATTATGATTTAAACATGATAAAAAATTCATCAAACTATTATATGCAAAAAAATTTTTTTTAAAGAGATAAAAAATCATTTATAAATATTAATTTAAATGTGAAAACATGTGTTTCCCTTTTTGTATTGTATGTTATATTTAATTTTAATAAAAAATGGTTTTTTGGATTTTTGCATTGAAAATGTGGTTTGAAGGTTCCACTATGTTTTATCATAGATCAATGTTTATATTTCATTAAAATATTTAATACAAATATAAATAAATTTATGATAATCTAAAATATGCTTTACTATAATGTAAAATCATTTTTATGCATAAAATAGGTATTTATTTTCAAACTATTTTTTCACAACATTTTTTGAACTCATATAAAAATTAATTTATACCACTTAATCAAATTGAATCATAGATATTGGATTTGTTATTTGGAATAATTATATTTAAATTTGGTAATAATTTCAACTTCAATTGTAATAATAGTGAATAGTTTCCATGATAATAGATTTTCACCACGATAAAGGTAAAAAGGGTTTATAAGGGTATTAAAATATAGGGTAAGAAATCAAATATTGACAGAAAATGTATAAATGTAGTTGGATTAGTTGATTTTGACTTTAACTTATATTATATACGAAAATTGGGTTCCATTATTCCACTTCCCTAGGATATCAACTTTATATTATTTTATTAATTTATTAATATTTACAAGATTCTCAGTTCAAACACTTGTAAATTGAAACCTACTCTATTAACTTCTCTATAAACACAGAGAACTCTATCTCAACCAAGACCTTCCCAAATCATTTCTCAACTCTCCTCCCCTGGACTTTGTAGTCTTGGAATCACTAGAAAATTAATCATATAAGCATTAAGGTGTAAGAGAAAGGTTGATATCCATTGAGAAAATATAAGTATTAACTGGATTATGTAATGGTTATTTCATCATATACCTCCATAAAATATATTATAACCAATATAAAATAATAACATAAGTATGTAACACCATAGAGGTTTTTAGGAATTACCCCTAATAAATTACATTTTATTTATACACATTTCAATCTATCAATATTTATGATTATTTACACTTAATAATATGGTTTGGGGTGAGGCTCAAGAGTGTGGTATGGTGTGGCCATAAACCAATACCAAGAAAAGATATTGATGTTCCACCATCTAGTTGGTATGATATATTTTCCAATTAATGGGCTTCCCATGGGTAAACCAGGATACAATAAATCAATATGAATACCATTGAAATAAAAAAATATGCATCCCTTCTGACAAAAATTATCGACCATTCCATGGTCATCACTAGTTAGCTGCTGAATCTAATGGCTATCTTATGGAACAGATCTGGTTAGTATTTTGTAGAAATAATAACCTTTTGAATAAATAATTATCAAATCAATCATAGTTTATAAATAAATATTTAATTTTTTATATTAACTTATTTATTTTGATAAATAATTTTTGAATATATAATCTTATTTTTGATGAAAAAGATAACAAATAGATCATGGATTTAATTAAAAGAGTGGCAGTCTTAATCTCAGACCCAACATTATCCTCATTATTAGCACATGTTGCTAATAATTTCTATTAAACAATTATCCAATCAATAGCCAATATCATTTTTAAAAAATAACATTTCATAACGCCTCCCATGTTCCACAAAACCTCTTTATATATTATATTTTGGAAATAAGATATAAAGAATGTATGATGTGAGTATATTAGTACTATATAACTATGGGTTTTATATTTTTCAAAGAAAATAAATCCTGTAAAATAAGAATAAATCAACAGTAAATAATAAATATATTAATATGTTGTTCTATGAATTTGTGTGAATGACCTCTAATTTTTTTACACTTAATATCCACTAATATTTTGTATATTCGTTTTTCACACATAATTATGAAATTGATTTATCCTTAATCCAAAGATACTCTCTTTGTAAGGGACTTCGTCTCAATCTCCTTTAATTGAGGCATATTTTGTTCTAATAAAAGTCATTCTTTTATACGGTGTATAATACCCTTTGACTTTTAATTTTATACAAAAGGAATATTTTTTTATGAAGCATTTTACAAACGGACAAAAAGGAATGTTTCTTTTAACGTACTCAGTGACAACGACCCTTTCCGCCACCGCGAGTATTATTTGGTCTTTGGCTTCCTCAACAAGCCGTGGTGTTTTTTAAAATGAAATAAATACCATATATTCTTTTATGTATTTTTGTGTTGAAAATGGGTTTTATAATGGATTTGTTATATCAATATATCTATGTGATATATTGTGTTTTAAATGTGGAAATGTTTTCTTTCCATTATTTTTGTTTTATGTCTTATGATTTTATAATGGTACTTGGACATTTGATGGGTGGTTATGGGATAAACCATATGACGGGTGGTGCCGTGAATACTAGGACAGGTGGTTACGATATAACCTCCAATGCATTGGGTATGGAAGTTGGCCGTATGGCTATTCCATTAAGTGATATGTGTGGATGTTGACCGTATGGTTATTCCATTTAAGTATGTTTACGTCCCAATTTACCTTTATATGTTATGTATATGGGTTTTATTGTAATATTTTGGTTGAAAAAAGGGTATGTAATGATCTTTTATTCATTGAAGAGTTTATACTACTTCATAAAAGTGAAAAGTATTACTTTGATAAGGTACTCATGGTTTACTTGTTGTTTTGACAAACTAACATTTTTCCTTCTTTGTGTATCCCTTATAGATATTTTTATACTCAGCCCATGTTTTCTTTGAAATGTTTTTCACAGGACCTAATGTGGAATCGGGTCAAGGATGGGAACACGGAAACTTCAGGGTATCTAAAACATGAAACTAGATAAGTTTCTTTTTAAGAGTATTTATTTTATGGAAACTTAGTAGAAGTTTCTACTTTGTAATCTTTTGAGATGTATTAGTTATGTCCTAATTCTCTAAAACTATAATCCTGAAAAGATCATCTCTGTGAATTATTCATTTAATTCAACAATACGTAATTTTTAAGGCCGAGTCCTTATAGTTGGTATCAGAGGTCGTTTTAGAAAACATTAGGGATTATGAGTTTTTATTAGACACATGGTTAGTCCCTATATCTATTATTTCAGTCAAATCCTTGTTTTTTAACTTTTTTCTGGTCATGTAAATTCATTTACGAATGGAAGGAGGAGGATCACAAATGACATTCCTATCTCTTCTTGATGACATGCTTGCAATAATTATTGCAATGTCATGTTCAGATGATTGTGAAACTTTTTCTAGCATACAACTCACCTGCAAGTAGTTGTTTGAGATATCAAACACCTCCACTATACCATGTTATCATCGTGGATCATGGGTTTTATTTAGACAAATACTATTTTCACAATATTCTCATATTTTTCAAGAAAGGTAAATATTATCAAGGTATTTTCAAATATTTCTCCTTATCACAAGAATTTGAAGCATATTATGATTTTAAAAATGGTGCTGAGGAAGGAGACCCTTGCACAACCTATTTATATTTTCATTTAAAATATAGTCTCTCAGAACATACTTATGGTATTATAAAAAGACCAATAATAGAATGTTTCAACTCATATTCTGTCCAACTATTTTATAGAAATCATTTTTTATCAGATGTTTTAGAATTATATGCCATACATGATTATTTTCCAAAACTATTTTTCTGTGAACACCCATATGAACCATGTTGTACAAGGTGTATTTGGATAGAGGAAGAAAATGATTTTGAATGATCTCTAAATCATTTTTGTAATACATGGGATTCTACCTATGTTAACATGATGACGATGAAACTGAGTGGACGCCATGATCAAGGTATGCTGTTATTCATTTTGGGAATCGTTTTATTTTATCTTATTGTGGTGAAATAAGAATTCAAGAATTAAGATGTTGAGATCAAAATGAATTTTGATGAAAATGAGAGGTATAAGGAAACTATTGAGGTTAAAACATGTGAGGGTTATTTTTTTGAGTTTTATAAGAAGGACAACACTTAGATCATGTGACAAACCGTCACATCGGACAAATCTGCGGGAATCCAACCCACAACCAAAGTGCGACTGGTATTTTTCGCCTACCACTAGACTACGTGAAGTCCCTGGTTAGTATGACATATTATTTTTATTTAGATTATTTTATTAATTAAGAGTAAGTTGATTTTGGGTTATCTATGGAAATTATTAACCTATCATGGAGTATATGTGATTAGGTTTATTACTTTTCAAAATGAGACTTTTAGAGCAACTGGTGTTATTTGGAGATAAGTTTTAATTTGTACCATAGAAGACTATATGACTAAATCCTTCAAATATTTGGGTTTCAATCTTAGTTTGGTTTACTGTGAAGCATTTTATGGAAAAAAATTTTATCGAATGGTCCTCGTTGAACTTTGGGTTTTGTTGGACAAATTTTGGAGATTAAGAATAGATTTTCTTTTTATAAAGGGTTATCTGTTTCTGGATTATCTGATCTTGTTATAACAATTTGTGTTTTGGTAAGGGTCTAAAGACATGGGAAATATACAGTTCTCTTTTGTGGATTAGGTGATTCTCTAGAAGTTGATTACAGTACTACTAATGTGAACAAGTCTTCCTAAATACTCATCATTTGGGGAAAGTATGGGTTTGTGTAAGAAATATAGTAAAAGTTGAAAGTCAACATGAAAAGTAAGTATATTTCATTAAGATAAAAAATAAATTCCTCAATGAAAAGTAACATAAAACAAAAATGTTATATGTTAACTTTTCCTACTGGGGAATCAAATACCGTTTAACCGACCACAAGTTTGTGATTTTCTTGTTGTTTACTTTCTCCTAAACATGTTTTCTATCACTCTCCTTCAGAACACGACCCTTTGATTTTTATTCCATATTCATGTTTTCCGACATGGAATCCTGGTATGGGTTAACTCGGGTGACCCTTGTACTTCTCTTTATTTCTTTTAAAGTGATTTTTTTACCGACTCTTGTTCCGATGTGGGACTTTCAATGATGTTTCTGAGCCCAATTTTAAAATTGTGAGGACGTAATTCCCAAAAGGGGGGAAGGATGTAACACCCCAGGTAAATAAGGAATATGAAATTTTTATATTTATCCCTATTTGTGAATAAAATGTTAATATTAATTTAAAGGGAATGCTATGCTCGATGGCTTACACAATACACAAAAACGAGATCCTTTGAAATTTTACGTTCCACTCTAATAATAAAATAATTTTATTTTAAATGGTAGATAACACCTATCCGTTGTAATGACGGGAATGAACAGAACATACTACAAAATGATTATATATTTTTTTCAAATATTTTCACTTTTTAAAATAAATGTTAGAGGATTAAAAATGCGAATGAATCCAATTTTAAGCGTAAACATTCTAATATTCTTTAAAAGTTCGATTAACCGCCTTTTGATAGAGAACCTCTTTTAAATCCACTTATTGACTATTTTATGTGTTATATTTGAAAAAATAAAATTTTTCTTTAGAATCGGGACATCAAAATTTACTTTGTGTAAATTTTTGGTATTTTTTCGATAAAGTTCATTTTTTAATGAATAGTGAAAAATGTTGTATTTTAATTCAAAGCCTCTTTTTAATGTAATTTATTTATATGATTATATTATATTCTGAATTGGTTTTAAAGTGGAATTAGAATCTATTTTTACCATTTAATCCAATATTGGTCATTGGAATTAATTTCACTTTGAAATTGGACCTAAACTAGTGTCAATCTTTTGATATATATTGTTTCATAAAAACACGCTATTTGTTCTGACAGTGGGAATTAATTGTTAAATAAATTAATGTAACTTATATGATTTTAATTTTGTAAAATACACATCATTTTTGAATTTGTAATATCAAATATAGCTTAGGGTGAATTTTTGGAATTTTTCTGAAAAACATCAATTTTTGATGAATAGTGAAACCACTAAGAGGTACTTAAAAAACTGATTTTTCATTTAAATGAAATTTTACCACCATTGTGTTTTGAATTTCAAAAATCCAACATACGTGGTTTTTATTAGGAAGGAAAATGTGGTTCAATGGGATTAAAGTAAATTTCTGGTGAATAGTAACTTTTAAGTTTTTAATCACGATTAGAGGTAATTAGTGTAATTTAAGGTAAAAATAATGATTTAATAATATGAAATGACCTTGACACATGTACTAACCTTATTGGATGAGTAATGGCCGACCATTACAATCCATGGGTCAACTTGGGGACCACATGGAGCAACTTTGGTAGGAAAATGACATTAATAACCTTTTATTTAAAGTTAAAATCAAAATGTCACAAACATGTGTTGTTTTACTAAAAAAATTACATGGGGTTATACAAGTCATATTTTTTACTATAAATATCATTAGAAAGATAAAAAGATTTCCTACATCATTATATTTGTTTTATGATTTTTATAAATTAAACAAATTAAATTATTTATGACACCATGATGATGTAGCGATTACCTCATTATTTAATTATTTAAATAAAATGAAAAGAAAATGTAAAATATAAGACCTAAACTTGTCAAAAACCTATTGGGTGTGTGTATTTAGAACTATAATCACCTTATACTAGAAATATATAATTGAGGGACCTTTAAAATATGAAAATCATTTTATAATAATGTTATTTTTCAAGACTTTCAAAGAGTGCCTGTCCTCTCCCCTTATAAAATGCCCCCACATCTACCACCTTACCCACACCTATCAGGCCATTGTCTCGTCCAAAACCTACACATTTTCTCTCTCCACATCCCTCTATTACTCCTAGAAGCCTCAATTTGGGCACATGTCTTTCCAAGAAATCCTTTGAGCTCAAATCAAAAAGAGTTACCCGATTTAAAGGTAAAGTCTTCCATAGTGTTCTTTTGTTTTATTTTGCTTCTCCAACCCCCTAAAATTTTTTTATTACTTTTTTTGTAACAAAAACAGTTTCTTAAATATACTTAGATGTTTTTTAAGAAGGATTCTAGCTACACATATACACACATCCGTCTAATGGTTAAAGAACATACTATTTCTGTGGATGGTGAATTTCTGCCTCACGAAACGATGATTGTTCAATATTCTATTAACACCATTAAAGGTGGACATTATGATGTCACTGTATTTTATATGTGATATTTATGATATTTTTGTTTACTATATAATTTTGTATTTTATATTTAAAACATACCTTTATTCTTTGCATGTTATACAAATGTGATAATTTCATACGAGGAAGTGTGGACTACCGCCCCCTCAAGTGATGTGACTCGTTCATGCAATACATGGAATGTATAAAGAATGAAATTAATGAACATATGTGACCTATATAACATATATATTATACTGTAATTATAATATATATATATATATATCTCATTTATTTTTAATTCCATTAACATGACAAAAAAATGAAAGTAGCGTTCATGCATACGTACGACCAACCATCTTCATGAACGGTGATTTTCATTTTTTATCTCAAAATGTTATAGAATAGTATAAAATGAATATTTACTGGATATATATGATATTTTAATGATTATTATTATTCTGGAAATGATTTAATTATAACTACATGGGCAACCATTTTCAGACAAGTTCATTTTTGACTCATGTACCAAAGATCGGCAAAAACGTCTAATATGAACTAATATTATTAAAAAATTATTATAAAATTATAATATGTGATATGAACTGAATAACAATCTTTAAATGAGTTAATTATGCCATTATAAATTGAAAATTTTTTATTATTCAGGAATATAATGAAACGAACAAGAAAAGTCAGACTTGAGGTAAGGGATCCTACCCCTCTCTTACTTTTTAAGTACACTCTTTTATGTCATTCCTTTTAAACTAATCTTTCTTATGATTGGGATGTTCTTTTATATTACTCTTATTGTACCTTTTTATGTTCATATGATGAGAGACCCCATTTTCTCCCATCAATCCATTTTGGATGTTTTGAGTGGCGTCATTAGGCTCCCGAATTTTCGTAAGAGATCCAACCGCTCTCTTTCTTTTTAAGTACTCTCCTATATGTCACTTCTTTTAAACTCATGTTTGTTATGTTGGGGGATGTTATTTTATATTACTCTTTCTGTAAATTATATTTCAATATGATGAGAGACCATATTTGATCTCATCAATCCATTTTTGGAAGTTTTAAGTGGCATCGTTAGGCTGCTGAGTTTTCGTAAGGTATTTTTTATCTCACATTAATTCCTGTGAGATTTGTGCTACATTTGCCACCATTTCCATTGAGTGGAATATGTACTTCCAATTATTCTAATCTTTTTCTAATATAATTTTGTTTACGAGTATTTACATCAATGTTGTATTGTCCTTCTTTCATGGGGTGTATGTTTCGAAAGATACCCAAGTCGATGAGGGAACCTTTCACCCTCCTATTTTAAAAAGACTTCTTTTGTTGGGTATTTTAGTTTACATATTGTATTGTTGGGATATGTTATTATATATCATTATTGATGTAAATTTTATGTCCATGTTATGAGATACCCTTTTTATCTCTCATCAACTCCTTTTCTAAATTTTGAAGTGACGCCGTTAGGCTGTCAAATTTTTGCAAGGGAACTTCTTGACCCAATTATGATTCTTTTAGATAAACTTGTACTCCTTGAATATGTCGTTCTATGAATATGTGTGAATGAACTCTTATTGTTTTACACATAATATCCACTTATATATGGTCTATTCATTTGTCACACATAATTATGCGATTGATTTATCCTTAATCCAAGGATACCGTCTTTCTAAGGGACTTCGTCTCAATCTCCTTTCATTGAGGAATATTAATTTCTAATATAGGACTTTCTTTTATACGGTGTATAATCCACTTGGAATTTTAATTTTATACAAAAGTAATCATTTTCTATGAAGCGTGTTACAAAATGACAAAAAGGAATGTTTCTTTTAATGTACGTCGTGACAATGACCATTTCCACCGCCGCGAGTATTATTTGGTCTTTGGCTTCCACAACAAGTCGTGATGTTTTTTAAAATGAAATAAATACCATATGCTCTTTTATGTATTTTTGTGTTGAAAATGGTTTTTATAATCGATTTTTTATGTCAATATATTTAAGTGATATATTGTGTTTGAAATGTGGAAATGTTTTCATTCCATTATTTTTGTTTTATGTCTTATGATTTTATAATGGTACATCGAAATTTGACGGGTGGTTACGTGATAAACCATATGATAAGTGGTGCTGTGAATACCAAGATGGGTGGTTACATTATAACCTCCAATGCATTGGGTATGGAAGTCGGCTGTATGGCTATTCCATTAAGTGATATGTGTGGAAGTCAACCATATGGTTATTCCATTTAAGTATGTTTATGTGTCAAGTTACCTTTATCTGTTATGTATATGGGTTTTATGGTAATATTTTTGTTGAAAAAAGGGTAAGTAATGATCGTTTAATCATTGAAGAGTTTATACTACTTCATAAAGGTGAAATGTATTACATTGATAAAGTACTCATGGTTTACTTGTTGTTTTGTAAAACTAACAGTTTTATTTCTTTGTGTACCCCTTACTGAGCTTTTTATGCTCACCCCAAGTTTTTATTAATGTTTTTCACAGGACTTAATGTGGAATAGGGTCAAGGATGGGAACAAAGATACTTCATGCTATCTAAAACATGGAACTAGAAGAGTTTCGTTTTAAGAGTTTTTATTTTATAGAAACGTTTTAGAAGTGTGTACATTATAATCATTTGAGATGTAATAGTTATGTCCTAATTCTCTAAAACTCTAAACCTGAAAATATCCTCTATGTGAATTATTCATTTAATTTAATAATAAGTACTATTTAAGGCCAGGTCATTATAGAAATATTGGATTATTTGAATGATTTATAGAACTTTGTCTATCATAGTACAATGCATTGTCATATAACATTCGAACGAGATCATCCAAAATGTTCATCAGCCAAACAATCACCTTTTTATTTTAGGTTACATCAAAATACTCTGCATATGTGATAGATTGGGTCACCACCATCGATAATTGAGATATCATTATTAGTGATGTTCCTACACCTATTAATAAAATAATTTTAGAACTATTGTTGCTGATGAATTTACCTCCATCTTTATCATCCACGTAACCCTATAATGATTCTCATTTACCAAGGTGTGGAGATAACGCCTTGATTTTCTAAAAGAATTTCAGTATTCACATCACATCATCCCAGTATTGTTTTCCAAGTTTATCTATACACATATATTCAACTCCTACTATATAAGAAATCACTATTTGAGAATAGACCATTGATAATATTTGGATTCCAAAAGATGATGCATATGAATCCTTTTTAATGTACTCAACCAATTATATAATCTTTGAGGCTTCCTCCACAAAGAATTTGAGATGGATCACCAATGGAATTGAAAAAATAATTTCTCATAAAATACTAAATCATATATAGAAAATTCTAATGTAGTCCACCAATGATAAAAACCAAGGATCCAACTATGCAGTCTCATTTGATTTTCATACAGAAAATCATTTCATGTTATCTATGAACATTCATCTTTTACAACTTTGTTAAAATCCCTTTCACTCATCAATCCTATACATATATGATCTTATAATGAGCATGTCATAAATATATTGAGTCTATAAAATATATAAATCTGTAAATAAAATGATGTTTTAAAATTTCCCCAAGCCACATATTTATTTAATAATTTTTAGTAATGAATGCAAAATAGTTTTGTTCTACGAATTTTGTGTCGTATTTAACCCATATAATTAGTTATAATGTTTAGACACTATGTATTCCTTCCCTGACTCAACATATCTATTTGGATTCTTCATATAAATATACTATTTTAAATATACATGATAGAAAGTAGTCTGGAAATCAAACTACTAGTGTTTTATTCACTCTAATTAAAAAATAAAAAGAACCATCTAGATGTTGGAATGATTCACTATATGAGAGAAAATTTAAGTGAAATCCACACCATCCTTTTATGGATAAATATTCACCAATAATCCTTCCTTCTTCATCATATTTCTATAATATTCAACATTTACCATATATACCCATTTATTCTATAATGTTTTCTTTCGATATAGAATAGGTTTCAAAACCCATGTATTGATGTCATGTAATGAAGAAATATCCTCCTTTATAAACAAATCCGACATGCTCGAATCCAAATATATTTGTTCTTAAAAAACCTGTTACTCTATCTTTAGTCAATGAAAAACATTATAATGATGGTGAATTCCTATCTAGAGGCCTTGTAACTCTTGTTGATCTCCACAAATCAATTTCATGGGAATAATACACTAGTTAGGATGTCACATTCTCTAGTATAGCTTTATTTTCCACTATCTCATTACTTTCTAATTCACAATCCCCCAATAAAATTCAGCGACATAATAATATTTGTACATGAAACATCATTAAAGATCATTTTCTAGTTTATGATAAGCATATTTTTATTATCATATAACCAACCCCTTATGAACCATATATAATAATGATAAAAACTACGAAATAGGATTAATCCATTTCCTTCAAATGACTTCTATTTGTAGATATACTATATATCTAAAAACAAATAAGTGGGAGAGTGTTGTGACATAACTTGACTATAGATTCTAATGTAGAAATTATCTAATTGGGCAGCTAAAATTCTATAGGTGGGATATGTATTCATGGTGACTTCTTCTTCCTATGAATTCATGGGTAACACCAAATGTAGTCTCATGAACATTTAATTTTAATTCAGTGTCTAATTAATCCATTCCCAAATAAATTTTTTTGTGGTGTATATGAAATATTCTTATCTCACAAAATTAAATTATTATTAAAAAATTATCTGAACTCCTAACTTCCATACTCTCTTCTATTTTCATACCTTAATAATTTCAAATTTGATCCTAACTCATTATCCTACATGGGAATGCACTTAAAAAATTTCATAAACACTTAATATTTTCATTTAACAATATAAACTCATATATTTCTAATTGAATTATTGATAATATTTATATAATATAGTGAACATATAAAGGAATGTAGGAGTGAAGGTTCCAAGACATCAGTGTACACTAGGTCTATATTTCTAGAATATGGTTATCTATAACCATTTTCATAGGATACTTATCTAGACATCAAAACAATACAATCCTGAAACAAGACAATGAATATATACATTAGCAGTTGTAGAATTGTATTATTTTTACCACAATTATCCTCTTATCACTTATTTTTACTAGCTTGTAGTGGCACAATCAGTAATCTCTAATAGAATTTATTGATGAGACTACATTCAATCAATTTTCTACCATGTCGTGGAGGGTACCATTAGTTTCTGCATAGTCTATGACCATATCTCAGATCATAATGCTGCATACAACACCAGTGAATGTGGTTATTGAACCAAAATCATCAAAATTATCAATAGATTTTATATATATTCTTAATATAGGGATATTCCTCCGATTTTACAAAGCTAAAAAATTCTAGCTATTAGTCTTGATCCATGCATCAACCATACACATGATCTTTAAGGTTTTGACATCATTAACATATTCTATTAAAAAATGTATAGAAACTCAATTGTTCTAAAAACCCATTCAATAAAGTGGAATAGAATGATTTCCCTAATACCGAAATCCAAATCTTTAATGGGATATTCAAGCTCAACTACTAAATATAATCATTTCCTCTAACGATCGTGTTTGATGCAATAGTTTTGGGATCCTTCTATATTTCTCTACACTCTGTGAAATTTCAATTCATCATGAAACTCTAACAAGTAAGACTAGCACCATTTTCCTTACCTCATCTCTTTCCTCATGGTTTTGATAACACTATACGATTATACCACTTTGAAAATATCTATATTCCATATTTTTTTAAGAAGAACAAGAAAATATCAATGATCTATTCTTTGAAAATCCCCACTTAGGATTAGTTTAGGAAAAATCCATTAAAACCATCCACACATTACTTATAGAAATAGTCGTAGTTGTTACAATCACTTCCCAATTATATGGTTATGATGACAGTAAAACAAAAACACATATATCTTCAACATGTGAAATTCAAACCAATGTCAACTAATATATTTTGGTATTGAATGAATTTACGTGATCCACAATATTCATTCCTTAAATTATTTTTATATTTAATCATCCCCCCATCATGTACTCCTTGTTAGATGTTGAAGTCTTCTCTTACATATTATCGAGAGAGTTCATCATCCAATATATTATAATCTCTATTAATATATTGAACAACATGTTCTTATTGTATATAATTAACACAAAACATGTAACCACTCAATAAACTATATCCTACTATGTTTTCTCAATATCACATTGTTTTACACCATGAAGCAAAAAAAGAATGTTCTTTTGGTAAAGGTTGTCTTGGATCTACATACTTCAGTAATTTATGGTTGTTCCATCTATGATAGTGATCATTACCTTTCCATCATCCATATCCATCACTCAAAATGACAAATTTGATCTAAATATTTTTAGAGGTTATTTTATAAATTATAAGAGTCCAATAATATATGATAGATGATGAATAAAAGGTAGAAAAAAAAATAAGATTAATAATATGAATACATTCAAAAAAAATTTGTAGGGTTGGAGAAATAACAACTACATCCATGGAGAGGTAGAAATTTTAACAATAATAATGAGCGAGATTACATGGAGATTTTTCAGTGTTTCTCTCACACAAAAAAACATTAATTGAAGGAACTAATAAAAAATATTATAACCTATTCAATCAACCTCACAATAAGTCCATTGTGGCATAGTTACTGGTGGTTGGACGTGTAACAGCCCGAGATTTTATGAAAAATATTATTTTTAATTTCATTAATGTCTTGTGTTGTACGCTACATCAAAAGGATCTTGCACAACACACATCCTTGACTTGCCTTGCATTACATGCAATCACGACCTTTCTCGATAGCGTGTGTAGTACGCAATACCGAGTTTCACTAAACAATGATATACTATTAAAATATTATTAAAACTAAATGTTATGATTAGTAATAACCACATTTTAAAATTATAGAAATTTTATCTCTCAAAATGGACTTCATTTTTGGATTCGGAATATCAAAATTAGCTTAAGGTGAAATTTTGGTACTTTTCGGATAACATTCATATTCTGATGAATAGTGAAAATTACTAAATTTTAATTAAAAACAACTTTTTTAATCGAAATAATTAATAGTGATAAATTATTAATATGAGTGGTTTTAAAGAATATTTAGAATATATTTTTACAATTTAATACAACGTTGGTCATTTGATGTAATTTCATATTTAAACCAGACATAAACAAGTGTCAATCTTTTGATAGTTATTATCTCTTAAGAACAAACTATTTGTTTTGACGACGGGAATTAATTATTAAATTAATTAATGCAACTGATATGTTTTGAATTTGGTAAAATAGACATCATTTTTGAGTTCATAATATCAAATATATCTTAGGCCTAATTTTTGGTATTTTTCTGGAAACTTTAATTTTTTGATGAATAGTGAAACCACTAAGTGCTAGTTAAAAAACTGAATTTTTCATAAAACATAATTTTACCGCTTCTGTGAGTGGAATTTCGAAAATCCGAGAGACACGGTTAATATCAAGGACTAAAATGTGGTTCAATGAGATGAAAATAATTTTTGGTGAATAGTAAATTTTTACCTTTTTTTAACCCGGTTAAAAGTAAATAGGGTAATTAAGGGTAAAAGTGTTATAATTATTACCATAACACTTGTCCTAATTCTATTGGATAAGTGTAATTCAACCTAAAACAACCTTATGAATAAAATATGACCATTTAGGCCCACTTGGATTAGATTTGGACATTTATTATTAATTTATTTAAAGAAGGGTTAAATAGTTAACAATCATAGTTTAATAAGTAAATCATTTTTAATATGGGGTTATACATAAGATAAATTCGACTATAAATATTACTTAGAAAGCTAAAAATATTTCCTACATAATGATATTTTATTTTTAATTTTTAGACATTAAATAAGTTAATTTATTTATGACACAACGATGATGCAGTAATTATCTTATTAATGAAATATTGACATAATTGATGTTATAAATACCCAAATAAATGTAATTCGAGACTTTTTATAAATTACACTAATTTTCAAGGTTAATATGACATGTTAGTATTGATTTAATTTACTTGGTTAGAACTAATCATTCTGTTATGATTTTCAAAAAAATCAATTACTAAATAGTGTCAACATTGACATAAAATAGTTTTTAAAACAAATATTATATTATTAATTATTATTTTATTCTTAAAAATCTAATGTTCGGACAAATTACTTAGATAAGGTTATATATATTAATAATAAACATCTTGGGGTTCGTTTGGCTTCATATAGTAAGTTTATTTACCTTATAGTATAAGAAAACAAGAAGATACGGTAAAAGTTAAATTATCTAACTTAAAGTTAAATCTAAATGATGAGGTTAAAATTGATACCTAATCTTGTCTAAATTCTATTGTATGAGAGGATTTAGACCCCTACCCACCTTATCTTATAAATATATCAATTTGTAGCTATTTAAAACCGAACTTGACTTTATAATAAAATAATATTTTTAGTTATTCCTAAGGTGCCCCTCTCCTCCCTTATAAATGGGCACCTCCTCTCTTCTTCCTCACACCACATTGAGCCTTCAATCTCGGCCAAACTCTACCACTTTCTCCTATCCACTTCCCTAGAGACATCCTAGAGGTCCTGGTCTTCTTCAAAGACCAATTATATTGCCCTAAAAGAAGGTCTCAATGAAGCACTTCAAAGAAGAGATAACGTCCGTTACCGATTCTTTCATCTTTATTTCTTCTTCCACATCTTCTTCTTTTGTTGTTTCATTATGAAGTAATAACATCAGTATCACTCATATACTAATATGTTATTATAATTATGAAAAACCCCTATTTCACCATCTATCCATCCTACGAAAAAAGAAATCACCGCGCGTACGTACGTACGGAATACCGTCTCCACGCCGTGGTGTAATCTATTTTCCACCACCACCTTACTTGGATGTGTATAATGGTGTAAATAATGACTATATATGACTATTATAACGTTAGTAAATAGTATACCTACACTCCAAAACAATTTCATGATCATAGGAACGATATCATCACTCGTGCGTACGTACGGAATACCGTCTCTCAGATGTGATGCGACTCGTTTACATGATCTTCATTTCATAATGATTACATAAATGAATTGAATGAACTAATATGATATATATTACACTAATACCATTCTGGAAATGAGGTATCTATAACCTAAAGAGAAGAATAAGAATTTATTCGACAAAACACGCATAAGAACAAAAAGTTATAAACACCCGAATAACAAGTAGCAATGAAATATTACTACTAATAAGCTATGAATATGACCATATATGATATCATAAAAATAAGTATGATTATTTAATAAGTCAATAACATTATTTAAATCAGTATACAGGAGGTTCGGACATGTACAAAGCATATCGGACCTAAGGTAAGGGAAATATCACAATCTCATTTTTATCCGAGATTGTTTATACTTTGATATTTACTGGAGTGTATTTTATCATCCACATACATGTTTCCTCGATATGTAATATTGTTTCCATCCACCTACAATTTTTTAAATCCAATTTTACCCTTCGGTGAGTTTTTAGTAAAAGATATGAAAGGAATCTTTTGTCGTTTTTCATACGAGGTGGGTTTGACTATTCCGACAAAAGTACTAGAAGAATGTTTTTTTAACTTATACGGTATGAATGGATTTTTAAAACAATATTTCCAAGAAGCTTCCTCTAAAAGTTTTCATGTTTATATTTAATCAACATCTTTTAGTTTATAATTGTACGACATGTTAAGAAAGGAAAAGTGTTTTTGAAGCAGAAAGGATATTTTCCTCAAGAATGGAGTTCAAGTGTTTTATCAAAATTTATTTTCCATCTAAGATAATAAAGGGTTCTGTTTCTATCCCTATTCTTACAATGATTTGATTATGTTGTGATGGAATTATTGTTATGAATTCTTTTATCTTATATGAATTGTTTTATAATGTCATGTTGTTTTAGAATCCCATTTTTATTACATGGGTTATGAAATGATGTATGATTTATGATTTTGTGGCACACATAAGAATGGTACCATTATGAGATGGGTGGGACCTATATCTCCCTCCAATGCATTGGGTAAAGATTTTATATCTCATTAGATAGACATGGCTGGAATGGTAGGTTATACCGGTTCAGTGAAACAGGACTGAAACGAGGAATGAACTCGGTTCAGAAAGGGACTTTGTCCACTAATATAGTCTTGGCAATGAGTCTTGACTAACAAGAAATGATTATCTATGATTATGTGTGTATTCCACAAAGTTACATGTTTTATGTTATGATTATTAGGATTACATTTCACTACTATGATTTATCCCATGTTATGAAATTATGATCTCTTTTGCAGGTTAAGATTCCCAAAAGATATGTTCTTATGAATATGATGTGATTGATATTTCTTTTTTTTACCCTTACTGAGCATTTTAGCTCACCCTTTTATGTTTTCTTTTCCCCAGGATATAAAGAAAGGTTTTAGGTAAAAAAAAGGAAGATCTTTATGGGAGATGTTGAAGATCTTTCACCACGATTAGAAGATTATATTCCGAGTTTCCAAAGACACTAAACTATTACGGTCCTTGTGTGTGTGTTTTTGTTATGTACTAATTATTCCGCGAAAGTAATGGAATGTCCATGTACGTCATGCTTCGGGTCTTTAAAATTGGTATCAGAGGAAAGGATTAGTCAACCTTGGGAAACTAGGATGCGAAAACGATAGTGAGATCCCTAGAGATATTTCTAAGGTATGTCTAGGGATGTCCCTAAGGATAAGTATATGTATAGGATAGAGTCCTAAAACTACGGTAACAATCATATAATTTAACCTAAGATGTTAGAAATTGAGGATACTTCCCCTTTATTATGTTGTTTTCCCTAGCATGATTTTTGCCTCTCACACTATTCTTTTTGGATTTTAGATGATGGCTGAAACCCGAAGGAACCGTGTTGATCAATGCAATGGACAATGCAATGATTGTCCTCCTGAACTAACAAATGTTATGGGAGATGGAGTTCAAAATCTTATTGCTATACTTAAACAAGCTATGAATCATTCTGGACTTCCAAATGAGCAGAGAAGGGAACAATATTCTATTGAGTCCTTGATGAGGGAACATCCAACTTCTTTCAGTGGGTCTTCTGATCCACTTGTTGCTGAACAATGGATTAGTACTACAGAAAAGATATTTTCAGTTCTTCAATGTTCTGAACATGATAAGTTCATCTTAGCAGTGTATCGTTTGGAAGGTGATGCTGATCAATGGTGGAATCTTATCAAGAATACAAGGCCAAGAGATGAAATTGAGTCCATGGAATGGGACGAGTTCAAGAACTTATTTTTCAATAAGTACTTCCCTTGTATTCTTCGAACAAAGATGAAGAAGGAGTTTCTTGACCTAAAGAAAAAGGATGATGAATCTGTTGGTATATACGAAGAGAATTTTACAAGGCTTGCAAGGTATGCATCTGGATTTATCATCCAACCTGAAAGTAAAGTTGATCGATTCGTCCGTGGATTAAAACCAAGTCTTCCAAGGGCATTAGCTATAAGAGAATTTAGTAGCTATGAATAAATTGTGTGTTGTGCTATCAAGGTAGAAATGGAAGTTGGTGTTACTTATCCATCTCATAGTTTTGACAAGAAATGAAAGATGGAGTTCAAGGATAAATCTCAGAATAATGGTGAAAAGAAGATGAATGTTTCCTTATGCTCAATGTGTGGAAAGAAGCATGGTGGAGATTGTCTTAAAGGGACTAGAAAATGTTTTAAGTGTGGAAAATAAGTTCATCGAGCAGCTAAGTGTCCAAGTAATGGAAAAAGGGTTTCTAATGATGTGAATAATGAAATGACTCCAGAGAACGCACCAACAACACTTCAATGCTTCAAGTGCAAGGAAATGGGGAATTATGCTAATAAATGCCCTAATCCATGGGTTAGTGATGATCGACGTGAGCAACCACTTAAGGTAAAGGACAAAGGGAAGTCACATGCGATCACCATTGGTGATGTTGAATATGACAATGATGTGGTGGAATGATTAAGTGTTTATGTAATGGGATTCTAGAATACTCTTGTATATAGTATCGTGGAATATTGGAATATTTATGTTTTGGTCTATTGTGGTTTTCAATAATTTAATGGCATCGGTAACCATGAAAAGTGATTGAAATATTTTTGGAAAGCAGATGATATGCACATAATGAAGGGATAAAGAGAATCTAATATGTTTGATAGTATTTATTAGCTCATGATTGATATAAGGACTAAGTGATATCATGGTTTGAGGATATAGAATTTTGAGGATTTTGGTTTGTGGAAAGTGTTAACTTTTAATTGTATTCATGTTTTCACTAAGGTTCAATGGGTATTCATTCTTCATGAAAATACATGATTAAGGTATTCACATGTTTGTAATTTGACCGACAAGATATATCTTATGATATATGGGGGATAAATGATGGCATTCACGTGATCATTTTCTTTATACTATGAGCTTGGGCCGAAGTAGTTTAGATAAGCCTAAATATTGGAATGGATTATGTTGGAAATAAGTTAGTATTGTTTACGGATAAATTTTTTTTGATTTTTTTGATGGGATGTTATAGTAATATATATTTAGAAAAAGGACAACCTGCAGGACGAGCGACAGCCCATCACGTCGGACAAGGCTGTGGAAATCGAACCCACAACAGAAGTGTGACTGGCCTTTATCGCCTACCACTGGCTTACAGGAAGTCCCTGTTTAGTAGAAACTATATTTATTATATTAATCAATATGATATATGAAGTATAAGTCCATTTTAAGAACGATATATGATTAATCTCACTATAGATGGACTTATGTATTTTTTGATAACTTTTCTATCCTTTTGTTTGAGGCAGATGGAATGACCCATCATTCTATCACTTGATCTGCTAACACATCACGAATGACAAATTCAACTTCATTTCATTAAGATATGAAGTGAAAATTGTCCAAAGAACGACAAACGGTGAGACTATACAAAAATCACGAAAGTATTTCTTCTAATTCCAATTTCATCAACTTTAGGGAAATGATCTTGAAAACCAAAAATAGTGTCCTAGTGCTCTTATATCTGATGAATCAGATGGTACGTTAGATCGTCAAAAATTTATGGCTTTGTGATTGCTGGAATTTCCATAGCCATGTTCTCTACCACTCTCCATGAGAACATGATGGTTAGATTTCTCTTCCATATCCATATTTTCACCTATGTGGAAACCCAGTGATTAGTTTATTTGGGTAACTGTTATGTTTCATACTTTTCTTTTTAAATATTTGTTTTGGTATTCCTTTTTATGATGTGGGTTTCTATTAAAGAAACTTTCGAAGAGTAAACCATTTATAACGCCGACGAATTTCGAGGGTGAAATTCATTTTAAGGGGGTAGAATGTAACGGCCCGAGATTTTATGAAAAATATTATTTTTAATTTCATTAATGTCTTGTGTTGTACGCTACATCAAAAGGAGCTTGCACAACACACATCCTTGACTTGCCTTGCATTACACGCAATCGCGACCTTCCTCGATAGCGTGTGTAGTACGCAATACCGAGTTTCACTAAACAACGATATGCTATTAAAATATTATTAAAACTAGATGTTATGAATAGTAATAACCACATTTTAAAATTTTAGAAATTTTATCTCTCAAAATGGACTTCATTTTTGTATTCGGAATATCGAAATTTGCTTTAGGTGAATTTTTGGTACTTTTCGGATAACTTTCATATTCTGATGAATAGTGAAAATTACTATATTTTAATTAAAAACAACTTTTTTAATCGAAATAATTAATAGTGATAAATTATTAATTAAAGTTGTTTTAAAGTATAATTAGAATATATTTTTACAATTTACTACAATTTTGGTCATTGGATGTAATTTCACATTTAAACCAGACATAAACAACTGTAAATCTTTTGATAGTTATTATCTCTTAAGAACACAATATTTGTTTTGACGATGGGAATTAATTTTTAAATTAATTAATGCAACAAATATGTTTTTAATTTCGTAATATAAGCATCATTTTTGATTTCATAATATCAAATATAGCTTATGCCTAATTTTTGGTATTTTTTGGGAAACATTCATTTTTTGATAAATAGTGAAACCACTAAGTGGTAGTTAAAAAAACTGAATTTTTCATAAAACTTAATTTTACCACTTCTATGAGTGGAATTTCTAAAATATGAGAGACATGGTTAATATCAAGGACTAAAATGTGGTTCAATGAGATGAAAATAATTTTTGATGAATAGTAACTTTTTACCTTTTTTCCACGGTTAAAAATAAATAGGGTAATTAAGTGTAAAAGTGTTATTATTATTACCCGAACACATGTACTAATTCTATTGGATAAGTGTAATTCGACCAAAAACAGCCTTAGGAATAAAATATGACCATTTAGGCCCACTTGGATTAGATTAGGACATTTATTATTAATTTATTTAAAGAAGGGTTAAAAAGTTAAAAATCAATGTTTGATAAGTAAATAATTTTTAATATGGGGTTATACATAAGATAAATTTGACTATAAATATTAATTAGAAAGATAAAAATATTTCCAACATAATGGTATTTTATTTTTAATTATTAGACATTAAATAATTTAATTTATTTATGACACAACGATGATGCAGTAATTATCTTATTAGTGAAATATTGACATAATTGATGTAATAAATACCCAAATAAAAGTAATTAGAGACTCTTTATTAATTAAAATAATTTTATAGGTTAATATGACATGTTAGTATTGATTTAATTCACATGGTTCGAACTAATCATTCTGTTATGATTTTCACAAAAATCAATTACTAAATCGTGTCAAAATTGACATAAAATAGTTTTTAAAACAAATATTATATTATTAATTATTACTTTATTCTTAAAAATCTATGGTTCGGAAAAATGACTTAGATAAAGTTATATATATTAATAATAAACAACTTGGGGTTCGTTTGTCTTGATATAGTAAGTCTATTAACCTTATAGTATAAGAAATCTAGAAGACACGGTAAAAGTTAAATTATCTAACTTAAAGTTAAATCTAAATGATAAGGTTAAAATTGATACCTAAACTTTTCTAAATTCTATTGGATGAGAGGATTTCTACCCCTACCCACCTTATCTTTGAAATATTTCAATTTGGAGCTATTTTAAACATAACTTGACTTTATAATAAAATAATATTTTTAGTTTTTCCTAAGGTACCCATCTCCTCCCTTATAAAAGGGCACCTCCTCCCTCTCTTCCTCACACCAATTTGAGTCTTCAATCTCGGACAACCCATACCACTTTCTCCTATACAATTCCCTAGAGACATCCTATAGGTCTTGGTCATCTTCAAAGACCAATTTTAGTGCCATAAAAGAAGGTCTCAAAGAAGCACATCAAAGAAGAGGTAATGCTCTTTACCGATTCTTTCATTTTATTTCTTCTTCCACTTCTTATTCTTTAGTTGTTTCATTATGAAGTAATAACATCAGTATAACTCATATAGTAATATGTGATTATATGTATGAAACAACCCTATTTCACCATCTATCCATCCTACGGAAAAAGAAATCACTGCGGGTGCGTACGTACAGAATACCGTCTCCACGACGTGGTGTAATCTATTTTCCACCACCACCTTACTTGGATGGGTATAATGGTGTAAATAATGACTATATATGACTATTATAACGTTCTTAAATAGTATACATACACTCCAATAAAATTCCATGATCATAGGAACAATATCATCATTTGTGCATACGTACGGAATACCGTCTCCACGATGTGATGCGACTCGTTCTACATGATCTTCATTTCATAATGATTATATAAATGAATTGAATGAATGAATATGATATATATTACACTAATACCATTCTGTAAATGATGTATCTATAACCTAAAGAGAAGAATAAGAATTTATTCGACAAAACACGCATATGAACAAAAAGTTCTAAACACCCGAATAACAAGTAGCAATGAAATATTACTACTAAGAAGCTAAGAATATGACCATATATGGTATCATAAAAATAAGTATGATTCTGTAATAAGTAAATAACATTATTTAAATCATTATACAGGAGGTTCGGACACGTAAAAATCATATCGGACCTAAGGTAAGGGAAATATCACAATCTCATTTTTATCCGAGATTGTTTATACTTTGGTATTTACTGGGGTGTATTTTAGCATCCACATCCATGTTTCCTCGATAAGTAATATTGTTTCCATCCACCTACAATTTTTTAAATCCAATTTTACCCTTCGGTGATTTTTTATTAAATGATATGAAAGCAATCTTTTGTCATTTTTCATATGAGGTACTTTTTGACATTTCTGACAAAAGTACGAGAAGAATGTTTTTTTAACTTATACGGCATGAATGGATTTTTAAAACATTTTTTCCAAGAAGATTCCTTTAAACATTTTCAACATTATTTTCAATCAACTTATTATATTTTATTGTTGTATGACATGTTAAGAAAGGAAAAAATTTTTTGAAGAAGAAATGATATTTTCCTCAAGAATGGAGTTCAAGTGTTTTATCAAAATTTATTTTCCATCTAAGATAATAAAGGGTTCTGTTTCTATCCCTATTCATACATTGATTTGATTATGTTGTGATGGAATTATTTTTATGAATTCCTTTATCTTATATAAATTTTTTTATAATTTTATGATGTCTGAGAATCCGATTTTTATTACATGGGTTATGAAATGATGTATGAATTATGATTTTGTGGCACACATAAGAATGGTACCATTATGAGATGGGTGGGACCTATATCTCCCTCCAATGCATTGGGTAAAGATTTTATAACTCATGAGATAGACATGGCTGGAACGGTAGGTTATACCGGTTCAGTGAAACAGGACTGAAACGAGGAATGAACTCGGTTCAGAAAGGGACTTTGTCTACTAAGATAGTCTTGGCAATGAGTCTTGACTAACAAGAAATGATTCTCTAGGATTATGTGTGTATTCCACAAAGTTCCATTTTTTATGTTATGATTATTGGGATTACATTTCACTACTATGATTTATCCCATGTTATGAAATTATGATCTCTTTTGCAGGTTATGATTTCCAAAATATATGTTCTTATGAATATGATGTGATTGATATTTTTTTTGTTTACCCTTACTGAGCATTTGAGCTCACCCTTTTATGTTTTCTTTTCCCCAGGATATAAAGAAAGGTTCTAGGAAAAAAAGGAAGATCTTTATGGGAGATGTTGAAGATCTTTCACCACGATTAGAAGATTATATTCCGAGTTTCCAAAGAAACTAAACTATTACGATCCTTGTGTGTGTGTTTTGGTTATGTACTAATTATTTTGCGAAAGTAATGTAATGTCCATGTACGTCATGCTTCACGTCTTTACAGGACGTCTCCACTACTACGGTGTTGTGTCCACCCATCTATTAGAAACTACAATGTAAGTGAAAATAATTTTACAGTGCTTCAATGAACTATTTCATACTGGGAAAATATTTATTGACCTCTACGGTTCCATATTTGTATCATCATTCAGCTCTTCTATAGTTAGTTTTAGATTCTACAGTGACTTAATATTTGAATATTTGGGCCTTCAAACCTATGTTTAGAGGATTTCCACAGTAAAACACCCAATGGCCTCACCATAGAGTTCAAATCAGGGGATCTATGATTGATTGTGTAGTATGGGATTCTACCCTTCAACCCAACAAATTCCAAAAGGATTGAACTAGTCCAATCCAAAAAGAATTTTTCATATTATTTCTACTTGATTAAAACCCCATAAGAATTTTTTTCCCTGTTCGTTACTAAATTTGAGTTATCAAATTATCCTTCAAACATGATGGGTTTTTACATCCCTTACACTGCATGGAACTATGCCCTACAATTTATCTAGGCAACAACTGAATATTTTTTCACATAATTAAAATCATTCAGTCTCATGAATCTATTGTCATTAAATCTATCAGTATAATCCACATGGAAATATTACAGTTATTTTATAGATATTTCAATATTCTCCAAGGGAGGACTACTTAGATATGACTCATGTACTATGTAAAATTTTAACCAATAAAACTTGAATAAAGGGTTCCCTTAAATCATACAAATGTTACAAAAATATGAATGGTACTTTTCAAAAATTGTTTTTTAATTGATATTGTACAACAATATAATTCTAAAAACACACAATAAGAATTTTTTCTAGTTCATACTCACTTTTTTTGAGCTATCATTGGTTGATACATCAATTTTGGATGATCAACCGTGAAAAGAAAATGAATTGTGAAATTTCATAGTAGCATAAAAATTGATGGGTTGAAAAAGGATGTGTAGGGCCATGGAATCATATATATACCAAATAGATCAAAATATCATTCCACATATGGAAATTGAATATCCACTTGAAATGAAATAAATAAAAAGTCATAAAAACTTGGTGGTCTGGTACCATGCTATCATGAGATCATTCTTCATGTAAAAATAAATCATAATATGTTGTGAGTCCAAGAGAGCAACCTATACTCACTCACACTATGTCCACAACTTATTAACATGTGAAGATGAATCATAAGATGAGGGATGTCAATAAACAACCTACACCCCCAGTAGAATATCTATATATGAAGATTCTTTGAAAAATTATGGATATGGGGTATCAACCACTGGGATACGATTTTAAATACTTTAGATCCTTCAATTAAAAATATTATCAAGGTCATTATAAGGATTTCTTGTAGAATTTATTAATGGATTGCTATTATGACCTAAATTATTATCAAAGAAAACTCCCTTCTTCTAATAATCTTGTTTAGTGTAAATAACATAATCATCATATGGAGAACACAATACAATCATTATAAATGATTAATGAATGAAAAGAGAGGTATTTCCTTAAGATACGTAACCTATAACAATGTAATAGTATTTCGACCCTTTAGAAGAGTAATATAACACTTATATATAGTAAACCAAAAAATAAAATATAAATATCACCTATTAATTTATATGTATTTTTTAAGAATCTTATAAATAAAATATGATATACTCCAATCAACTAATATTTTAACAAATGTTTTTGAAAATATTTTTTATGTATTGATATTTAGAAAAAATATAAATTTTTATTTTCAATTTTTTATTTAACATAATGAATAAAAAGAAAACTGATTCTCATTAAATTTATTTCTGAAGTAATATTTTTTATCTAAATATAATAATATAATTTTATGAGACCATGATTAATTTTACAATGTGTCATAAATTGAGTTATAATTTTAAAATTGATATTTTCCAAATAAATGATTATTTTAACTAGAAATCAACTTTATCATTTTTAGATAATTTGTTTCATAAAATGGTGTCCAATTTGGAATTCTAAAAATTAATAATTTCTTATATTGAATTATATATATATATCTAAAATAATTGACATTTTAGTAAATAATGAATTATGGAAATTTACAGTATAAGGAAAAGAATTTTTGAGTCATGCATGAGTCATAGATGATGTATATGATAGTTGGATTTAAATCAAATTAATAACATAAAATATTTGGTTATAATAATCGTCAATATATTATGTCCTCATAAAAACAATAAACAAATGAATAACGTAATGAGAAAACACCCCTCTCCTCCTTTCAAAATACACCCCACACTACCTCCGTTCATCACACATATCAAGATTTTATCCTTGACCAAATTATACAGAAATAATTTCCCCAGACCATCCCCTACATCATTAAGCCTTTCATATCAACAAAATTCCAAAACTAATTTCTATAAGTATGTAATCATGGAGGAGAATTCAAGAGGTAATATCTTCATTCTGTTCTATTAATTTATATTCATGTACTTCTCTATTATTATTTCTCTTATCTCCCATTATCCAAGTAGACTGGTAAAACAATTAAATATATTATACCATAATTTTATTTTTTATTTGATAATCAAAAATCATTTTTTCCCATCCCATTTTTGTTCTAAAAATTAAAATATAATTTATTATTTGTTATTTTATCAAATTCCAGGATGATAAGTTCTTAGTTTCCTATACCTCCTTCAGGGATGGTCTTAAAACCAATATAATTTTTTAAAAAATATTTTAATATTTATTTTATAACCATATTTGTGTTATAAAACAAACATATATACTGAATATCAATTGATGAAACCAAACACATTTTTTTGTGACTAAAAACCTCCATAATTCATAAAAAGAATTATCGTTTAATAATTATATGATTATTCTCCCTCACACCATATAACTAATAGATTTATAAAATAAAATAATATTTTTAGAGTTCATCAAAAATATATAATTTAAATATTTGAAAAATATTCAAATTTTACATGATATTACAAACATGTATATAAGAAACAAATCATGAAAACCAAGGAATCAAACAGTCCAAAATTATAAATTTGTATCTTATACCAAATAAAAAATGAAATTATTGAATATAATTTTTTTAATAAATTATATTCATGTGTACAATTTTATTAGTTATTTTATTAATTTATATAATTTTATTATATTGAACAATAAGATCAAGTGTAAAAAAATTCAAATATATGGAATGGGATTATACCTAAAACTGCATTGTCTATTTATCTCTATTCACCCTAATGAAATGATTATTTATTTAATTATTTCTTATATAAGTTTTTCATATGTTCTAAACTCATGTATCCATCTGATTTCATTCTTCTTTTTTAGGGAAATATATGTTTTAAAAATATTCCCTTGGTAATTCTCCACAAAAAAAATATCTTTTAAAAGAACGTACCAATATTTACCTATTATAATGTACTCTCCATAATCCATTTTAAGCATCAATTATTTTTCTAAAATCACTCATTTTATCTTGAAAAAATATGTTGGTTTGTTTTTGGTTTTATACAATCAATATTCCTTGTCCGTTTTATAGAATAATTAATATTTTTTTAAACTGCACTAAAATGTTTTATATCTAAATTTAATGAAACCCTATTTTACATGTATTCTCTTAATTTTGAAATCAATTATTGTAATATATTAACACTATTACTTTTTAATTTCCATTTAGTTTGTAAACAATTTCATTCTGGTTCACCATTATCATATATCTAATTTCATTCCACTTGATTTGATTATAATAGACAATTATATTATGTGTAACCCATATGTTTATATTTGATTACTTGTGTATGATTCTTCATGTTTCACAAATATTCATGAAGAGAGGGTGCACTATGACTGTTCTCCAATGCATTGGGAAATGTTTGGTCTCATGAGACAACATGTTGTGATAGGGATTTAACCTCAATAATTTAGAAGAATTTCCCACCATGTGATATATTCTTGGTTGTTAAAATAGAAAAATGTGTATGTTGATTTGTATATTTATTCCATATTCCCATTATGTAATTTTTATATGATCTGGTGTTCTGCATGTAATACTTCTTTATGGTTATTCATGTTCTATTACTTTAATGTTATCATGTTATGTATTCGATCTCATGTGAAATAAGTATTCATATACTTATTCCCTTATTATGAATTTTATCTCATCCATTTTTTTCATGTTTTCCCCATGTTTCCCATTAAAACATAATGGATGAAAGGGAGTTATGATACCATTATACATATTAAATAAAAGGTTTTTCTATTTTCATTTCATGATGTTTAATTATGTATAAAGATTTTCTAAGATAATATAATCTACAATCCTTGGTTTACATTGATAGTGAATTATGATTAAATTTATGGAATAATATGTGAAACATGATATGTTCACTAGAATTGGTATTAGAAGCCACGTCTGGACATTTTTTGAGATAACGACAAGAGAAAATTAGTAATAACCCTAGGGATAACTCTATCACCATGGATAACATAGATTGAAACATTGGGTATATAATGTTAGGATTTACTTTTCATTTACATTTCAATCCTTAAATGTGAAATGTTTTTTATATTCTTATTATCTATATATTGTAGATCCCAAATTTTAATTTTGCTTTAATTGTTATTGTCTTGTTCAAATAATCAATGTGATAATCAATGTGATTATTTATTTAATGATATGAAAAATATAATGGGAACATGTTCGCAAAACATCATGAATCTATGTGACCAACTGGATCACGTTATGAATAATAAGAATAATATTTTGGAACACCCTCCTTATCCTAATGATATAATTTTTCAATAAAATAATTATAGTGAAAACGAACTCTCATCTTTATTATATAATCCAATATAATTATTATGGAACTATGGATCAACTCCATTGAAAAAATAATAACTATACTCTAGTTCCTAGAATATGATAACGTTGTCCTTGAAGTCTATTATTTTGATGAATAAGTCGGTCAGTGGTGAACATTGATCAAGAACACAAATTTCATGGTGGGAATTTATTCCATGAAATGGGAATATTTCAAAAAAATATTTTTTGCAATAAATTTGTTCCTAGAACCATCCATTATAAGATGGAATAGGAGTTCCATGGACTAAATCATACAAAATATGAGTATATCTAGGTGTATGAATAAAACATTATAAGAATTTCATGAAATGCATATGGATTCTTTAAGAACACTGAAACCAGGTTTCATTTATTCTTTAGAAGACTAAATTAGAGAATACAAATTTTTTTGATGATTCAAGACAATGATAGTTATAAATAGATTAGGTGTTTTTACCATTAGGTTAAAATGGGTGTTGGAGACTCTATGTGGTCTCCCGGGCCTGAGAACAAAAATATCAAAATAGAGTTTAATATGGGTGGATCAATAGGTAAATGACATCATGGAAAGAAGAAACAACACCCTATGTATCAAAAGTGTGTGATGACGAAACCTAGAAACTACATAATGCAAACCAATAGATGATTAAAATTTGTATGAGAGGGGATTATGGATAAAAAAGACTTAAGGTATTTTAAAAAGCCCACTAATGTGGATGAATAAAGGAATGTTCATATTAACACTGATCCTATAGTGCATCGTTTTATAATCAATGAACATGGTCATTATGCCATCTATTTCCCTAATCCCAGGATTGTTGGAGGAAATCATCAACAAATACATCCAATAATATAAGTAATATAACGAGCCATACTTTACATACATTGTTATTACTTCAAAATTTAAGCACACTTATTACAAAATATAACAAAACTAGGAAAGGACCGTATAGGTATAGTGTCTTTAGAAACTGTGAAACATAAACAACTGGTTCATAAAGCGTCTACACTATCTCTCATTTATTTCATCATATCTATAGTCTCTTTTGGCATATCTTACTTAATAACATTCTTCCTGACCTGGGGATAGAAAACATACAAAAGGGTGAGCTCAAATGCTCAGTAAGGGTAAACAAAAGAAATATCAAACATATCATATTTAAAAGAACAAAACATTTTTAAAATCTTACCCTGTAAAAGATATCTTAACATGGGATAAATTATAGAAGTGAAATGTATTCCCAATAATCATAACATAAAAAATTTACGCTATGTGGAATACACACATAATCATAGAAAATCATTTCTTAGTAGTCAAGACTCATTGCCAGGACTATCTTAGTCGACAAAGTCCATTTCTGAACCGAGTTCACTCCACGTTTCAGTCCTGTTTCACTGAACCGGTTTAACCTTCCATTCCAGCCATGTCTATCTCATGAGATATAACATCTTTACCCAATTCATTGGAGGGTGATATAGGTCCCACCCATCTCATAATGATACCATTCTTATGTGTGCCGCAAAATCATAAACCATACATCATAGAAAAACCCATGTAATAAAAATGGGATTCTTAAACATCATGAAATCATAAAACAATTCATATAAGATAAAGGAATTCATAAAAATAATTCCATCACAACGTAATCTAATTAATGTAATAATAGGGATAGAAACAGAACCATTTATTATCTTAGATGGAAAATAATTTTGATAAAACACATGAACTCCATTCATGAGGAAAATATCCTTTCTACTTAAAAAACATTTTCCTTTCTTAACATATCATACAATTTTAAACTAAAATAAGTTGATTAAAAATAAACTTGAAAACTTGTAAATGAAGCTTCTTGGAAATGATGTTTTAAAAATCCATTCATGCCGTATAAGAAAAACATTCTTCTAGTACTTCTGTCGGAAAAGTCAAAAAAGTACCTCGTACGAAAAACGACAAAGGATTCCTTTCATATCATTTACTATAATCTCACCAAAGGGTAAAAATAGATTTAAAAAATTGTAGGTGGATGGAAATAATATTACATATTGAGGAAACATGGATGTGGATGATAAAATACACCCTAGTAAATACCAAAGTATAAACAATCTCGGATAAAAATGAGATTGTGGTATTTATCTTACCATAGGTCCGATTTGATTTGTAAGTGTCCGAACCTCCTGTATAATTATTTAAATAATGTCATTGACTTATTCCAGAATCATACTCATGGTTATGATATCATATATGGTTCACTTATAACTCTATATTACCCGTTCTTTTGTAAATTCGATGTTAAAGAGCATTTTGGGTAGAATCATTTCATTTGTCGTCCGTGTTTTGACTTGTAATTATTCATATGATTACTCAGATCATGATTACATAATTCCAGTATATAAAACATGATTTATATATATGATATATTCATAATATAAATATATATAATAGACCAATAAATTGAATGAAATACGCCGTTCATGGAGAGGGTAGGCCGTACATACGCATGAACGCTGTCTTCGTTTCCTTATTGAGTTGAATGGAATTAAGTAGATGAGATACATATATATACACATAAATTCAGTATCACTATTACGTCATATATTTCATGATTACTTTTTATATATACTTTATAATCATTCATGAATGGTTAACATGGAGAATGAATCTCATCGCGTCGTGGAGACGGTAGTCCGTACGTACACACGAGCGATGATATCATTCTCATGATCGTGGAATTGTATTGGAGTGTATAAATACTATTTCAGAATCAATATAACATTAAAATAATAATATATAGTTATTATGTACACCATTATACCCATCCATGTAAGGTGGTGGTGGAAAATAGATTACACAACGACGTGGAGACGGTATTCCGTACGTACGCACGCGCGGTGATTTCATTTTCCGTAGGATGGATGGATGGTGAAATAGGGTTGTTTCATTATTATAAAAAAATATATGTATGTCAGTGATACTGATATTATTACTTCATAATGAAGAAACCAAATATGAATAAGTGGAAGAAGAAATAAAGTTCAAAGAATCGGTAACAGACATTACCTCTTCTTTGAAGCGCCTCTTTGAGTCCTCCTCTTAGGGCACTAAAATTGGACTTTGAAAAATACCAGGACCTCTAGGATGTTAATAGGGAAGTGGAGAAGTGAATTTGGCAGGGTTTGGACTAGATTTAAGGCTCATTGTTTTGTGAGGAAGAGAGGGAGGAGGTGCCAATTAATAAGGGAGGAGAGGGGGACCTTTCGAATAACTAAAAATATTATTTTATTATAAAGTCAAATTAGGTTTTTAATAGCTCCAAATTGATATATTTCGAAGATAAGGTGGGTATAGGTCGAAATAATCTCATCCTATAGAATTTATACAAGTTTAGGTATTAATTTTAACCTTATAATTTAGATTTAACTTTACGTTAGATAATTTAACTTTTACCATGTCTTCTTGTTTTCTTACACTATAAGGTTAATAAACATACTATATCAACACAAAAGAACCCCAAGTTGTTTATTATTAATATATTTAAACTTATCTAAGTCATTTGGCCTAACCATATATTTTTAGGAATAAAATAACAATTAAAAATATAATATTTGTTTTATAAACTATTTTATGTCAATTTTGACACTATTTAGTAATTGATTTTTTTGAAAATCATAACAGAATTATTAGTTCTAAAAAATATAATTAAATCAATAATAACATGTAATATTAACCTATAAAATTCGTCTAATTCTTAAAAAGTCTCAAATTACATTTATTTGGGTATTTATATTATCAATTATGTCAATATTTCATTAATAAGATAATTATTGCATCATCGTTCTGTCATAAATAAATTAATTTATTTAAAGTCTAAAAATTATAAATAAAATACCACTCTGTTGTAAATCTTTTTATCTTTATAATTAACATTTATAGTCTAATTTATCTTATTTATAAGTTTATATAAAAAATTATTTAGTTATTAAACATTGATTTTAACTATTTTAACAATTCTTTAAATAAATTGATAATAAATGTCCTAATATAATACAAGTGGGCCTAAATGGTCATATTTTTCTCCTAAGGTTGTTTTTGGTCGAATTACACTTATCCAATAGAATTAGGACATGTTTATGGTAATAATTATAACACTTTTACCCTTAAGTACCCTATTTACTTTTAACCGTGGAAAAAAAGTAAAAAGATACTATTCACCAAAAAAATATTTCCATCTCATTGAACCACATTTTAGTCCTTGATATTATCCGTGTCTCTCAGAGTTTTGAAATTCCACTCACATAAGCGGTAAAGTTATGTTTAATGAAATATTCAGTTTTTTTACTACCACTTAGTGGTTTCACTATTCATCAAAATTCGAATGTTTTCAGAAATATACCAAAATTTCACCCTAGGCTAATTTCGATATTTCAAATCAAAAAATGAAGTCCATTTTGAAAAATAAAATTTATAAAATTTCAAAAAGTGGTTATTACTATTCATAACGGCTAATTTTAATAATATTTTAATAACGTAGCATTGTTTAGTGAAACTCGGTATTGCGTACAACGCAAGCTATCGAGGAAGGTCACGATTGCGTGTAAAGAAAGCCAATCTAGTGTTTTGTGTAGTGAAAGATTCCTTTGATGATTTAAAAACAGAATATTTCTCATAAAAGTCTCGGGTGTTACATTCTACCCCCCTTAAAATGAATTTCTCCCTCGAAATTCTTCACTTTGTAACAAACAGATTAGGATACCTCTCCCTCATCATATCCTTAAGCTCCCATGTAGCTTCTTCTAATTGGTGGTTCCTCCATAAAATGTTCACCAAGCGAGTGGTCTAGTTTCGTAGAACATTTTCGCTACGATCCAAAATCTCTATGGGTTGTTTTTCATAAGAAAGATCTAGCTCCAGCGGTATAACTTCTGAGCTGAGTACATGTGAAGGATCATGTATGTACATTCTCAGGAGAGATATGTGGCACACATCGTGAACTTGAGAGAGATTTGGTGGAAGCGCCAATCGGTAAGCTATCTTTCCAACACGATCCAGTATTTCGAAAGGACTGATATATCTAGGGCTCAACTTCTCCTTCTTTCCAAATCTCATGACCCTCTTCCAGGGAGATATTCGTAAGAACACTTTATCACCCACTTCAAACTCTAGGTATTTTCTTCGGTTGTCGACATAACCTTTCAATCAACTCTGAGCTTCTCTTATGTGTTGTTGAATAGATCAGACCTTTTCTTCCATCTCATCAACAAGATCAGGTCTTAATAGCTTTCTTTCCCCAACTTCATCCCAGCAAGTTGGAGTCTTGCATTTCTTTCCCTATCGAGCTTCATAAGGATCCATATGAATACTAGAGTGAAAGCTATTATTATAAGAAAATTCCACCAAAGTTAGGTGTTGATCCCAACCACCTTTGAAATCCATAGAGCAAGCTCTCAACATATCTTCTAGAGTTGGAATTGTTCTCTCAGACTGACCATCTGTTTAAGGATGATAAGCAGTGCTGAAACTCAACTCTGTATCCAGAGTATGCTGAAGACTTCACCATAACATCGAGGTAAATCTCGGATCCCGATCAGATATAATAGAATGTGGTACTCCATGCAATCGTACCACTTTCTTTACATATATCCTGGCAAGCTGATCCAGAGAGAAATCCTCTCTAATAGCAATGAAGTGTGCAGACTTTGTAATACGATCAACTATGACCCAGATAGCATTATTGCATTTGGATGTTTTAGGAAGTCCTGTGACAAAGTCCATAGTGATGTTTTCCCATTTCCATTCGGGTATGGGTAATGGTTGTAACATCCCCTTAGACTTCTGTCTCTCAGCTTTAACTTGCTGACAAACCAAGTGACGAGAGATATATTCAGCAACATCTCTTTTCATGCCATCCCACCAGAATTACTCTTTCAGGACCCTATAAATCGTCATGCATCCAGGATGAATAGAGAATGAAGAACTATGAGCCTAATCCAGTAGCTCCTTCTTTAATTCGGGGATGGGAGGAACACAAACCTGATACCTGAACTTTATTATCCCATCACAATCAAGGATGAATTCAGGAATATTTCTCACCTTATTTTTTATCTCTACATCTTCTTTATGTGCCTCTTTAATCTTCACATGTATAGATGGTTGATCATTTATTTGATAAAGATATGATCTTCCCCCTTCCATTATAATTCCAAGATCCCTCCTTTGTAAATCCATAAATATTGGATCTTTTGTGATCCTCATCATGGATAAACTGGCATGGTCCTGTCGACTTAATGCATCTTCCACCTTGTTTGCTTTCCTAGGGTGGTAATGAATTGATCAGTCGTAATCCTTAATCAGCTCCAACCATCTTCTTTGGCGCATATTCATCTCCTTTTGTGTGAATATATACTTTAAACTTTTATGATCAGTATAAATATCACACCTTTCTCCATAAAGATAATTCCTCCAAATCTTTAATGCAAATATTACTACAGCTAACTCCAAATCATGAGTTGGGTAATTTTGCTCATGGATTTTCAACTGTGGTGAGGCATAAGCTATCACAATATCATTTTTCATAAGAACACACCCCAATCGTTTCTTGGATTCATCACTGTAGATCACAAACCTTTCTCCACTATTAGGTAGTGTGAGCACAGGTGCACTGGATAACCTTCTTTTCAACTCCTTGAAATTCTCTTCACATTCTTCAGTCCAAAAAAACATAACTCCTTTCCGAGTCAACCTGGTGAGTGGATTAGATAATCTTGAAAAATCTTTCACAAAACATCGATAATATCCAGCCAAACCAAGAAAACATCGGATCTCAGTTACTTTTGTTGGGATCGACCATCTTTCGATAACCTCTATTTTTGCTGGATCCACAGATATCCCATCTTTTGAGATTATGTGACCCAAAAATGAAACTCTTTAAAGCCAAAATTCACACTTGGTAAATTTGGCATAAAGCTTCTCCTTTACTAGGGTCTTAAATATAATTTTCAAGTGAACTTAATGTTCTTCCTTGCTCTTGGAATATACAATAATATCATCTTTAAAGACTACCACAAAATGATCAAGATAGTCTCTAAAGACTCTATTCATTAGATCCATGAGGATAGCAGGAGTATTAGTAAGACCAAATGGAATCACTATAAATTCATAGTGTCCATACCTTGTACAGAAAGTCGTATTTGGTATATCCTCACGTTTGACCCTTAATTGCTGATACCCTGAACGAAGATCAATCTTGGAAAAGTATTGAGCTCCACATAGTTGGTCAAATAAGTCATCAATTAATGGGAGAGGATATTTGTTCTTGATAGTGATCTTGTTATGTTCTCGATAATCAATAAAGAGTCTCATTGATCCATCTTTCTTCTTAACAAATAGAATAGGTTCTCCCCAAGGTGATGCACTAGGGTGTATGAATCCATTAAGAATATTCCCTTGGAGTTTCTTCTTCAATTCCCACAACTCAATTGGGGCCATTCTATATGGTGTCTTTGAAATAGGTAAAGCACATGGTAAGAGTTCTATTGAAAACTCAACTTCATGATTTTGTGGAAGACCCGACAATTCCTTTGGAAAGACATAATAAAACTCCCGTAAAATGGGCATATTATTAATTGTGAGTTTCTCACCAACCATTTGAGATAAATAACCTTCATTCAGTGGAATCAAAACCCATAAGATGGAATAAATTTCCACTATAAGGTTATGTTCATTCTGGCATCGATAGAAGATCATAGATTGATCTAGAATATGTCGTGTGACTTCCCTTTTTTGGAAATTGATATGAGATCTATATAAAGAAAGCCAAACCATGCCAAGAATCACATCAAATTACACTATAGGAAGGATCATAAGATTTGCAGGAAGCAGTTTCCCACAAACTTCAATCGGGGAAGAATTATAAACTATTGATGCCACTGTTGTGCCATTAGGTGTTGTCACAACTAACTCAACATCTAATTGTTGAGGTAATATGGTGATACCCTTAGAGAAATCATTATAAATAAAAGAGTTGGTGGATCCAGAATCAAATAAAACCTTTTCTACTTTAGATTGGATGGTAAGTGTACCTTTCACCACAACGTTATCGTAATCCACACCGCTAATAGAAATTGCACGTGACATTCCTTTTCCTTTAGCCTTAAGATTATGTTGATGTCGATCATCATCAACAACCCTTGGATTAAGGAATTTATTAGCATAATACCCCATCTCCTGCACTTGAAACATTGAAGTGTAGTAGGTTCATTCTGTGTGTCCCTTCCTTTGTTTGCATCATTAGACATCTTCTTCCCATCATTGCGGCATTCAAATTCCCTATGACATTCCTTTCCACATTTGAAACATTTACTTGTCCATTTAAGACAACTCCCTCCATGTTTCTTTCCACACATTGATCATAAGGGTAAACTCATCTTCTTTTCAGTGTGCTCTTTAGATTTTCTTTTGAATTCCATTTTCCTCTTCTTATCAAACCCATATGACTTATGGGTTACTCCAATCTCCATCTCGACATTGAGAGCACATCGAACGATTTCCTTGTAGCTATTGATGTCCCTTATGGCTGACACCCTTCGAAGACTTGGTTTTAAGCCACTAAAGAATCGATCGATCTTACTCTCAGGTTGGATAATAATACTAGAAGTGTACCTTGCATGTCTTGTAAAATTTTCTTCATAGGTACCAACAGATTCATCATCCTTTTGCTTTAGTTCATGAAACACTTTCCCCATCTTTTTTCGGAGAATACGAGGGAATTACTTATTGAAAAATAAGTTCTTGAACTCGTCCCATTCCATAGAATCAATTTCATCTCTTTGCCTCGTATTATTGATAAGATTTCACCATTGATCAGCATCACCTTCCAAACGATACACTACTAAGATGACTTTATCATGTTCAGAACATTGAAGAACTGAAAATATCTTTTCAGTAGTACTAATCCATTGTTCAGCAATTAATAGATCAGTAGACCCGCTGAATGAAGGTGGACGCTACCTCATGAAGGATTCAACAGAATGTTGCTCTATTTGATAGTTTGGAAGTCCTGAATGATTCATAACTTGAGAAAGTTGTGTGAGCTTGGATAAAATATTTTGTATTCCAGCTCCCATAACATTTGGTTTCTGAGGAGGACAATCATTGCATTGCCCGTCACATTCCGCATTAACACGGTTCCATTAGGTTCTAGACATTGACATAAACCAAGAAGAATAGTGTGAGCAACACTAATTATAATAGGAAAACCACATAATCAAGAATTAAATTTCACACTTAAGGCCTTATCCTAGGTTATTCATGGCCATTTCAAATACACTAAGATTGTGTTCTATGCGTAGACTTATCCTTAGGGTTCTTACTAAGGCTTTCACATCCTAGTTTCCAAAGGATGACTATACCTTTCCTCTGATACCAACTATAATGACCCATACTTTACATACATTGTTATTACATCAAAATTTAAGCACACTTATTACAACATATAACAAAACCAGGAAAGGACCGTATAGGTATAGTGTCTTTAGAAACTGGGAAACATAAAAAACTGGTTCATAAAGCGTCTACACTGTCTCCCATTTATTTCATCATATCTATAGTCCCTTTTGGCATATCCTACTTAATAAAATTCTTCCTGACCCGAGGAAAGAAAAAATACAAAAGGGTGATCTCAAATGCTCAGTAAGGGTAAACAAAAGAAATATCAAACATATCATATTTAAAAGAACATAACATTTTGAAAATCATACCCTGTAAAAGAGATCATAACATGGGATAAATCATAGAAGTGAAATTCAATCCCAATAATCATAACTTAAAACATTATGCTTTGTTTCATACACACATAATCATATAAAATCATTTCTTAGTAGTCAAGAATCATTGCCAAGACTATCGTAGTGGACAAAGTCCATTTCTGAACCGAGTTCACTCCTTGTTTCAGTCCTGTTTCACTGAACCGGTTTAACCTGCTGTTCCAGCCATGTCTATCTCATGAGATATAAAATCTTTACCCTATGCATTGGAGGGAGATATAGGTCCCACCCATCTCAAAATGATACCATTCTTATGTGTGCCACAAAATCATAAACCATACATCATAGCATAACCCATGTAATAAAAATGGGATTCTTAAACATCATGAAATCATAAAACAATTCCTATAAGATAAAGGAATTCATAAAAATAATTCCATCACAACAAAATGAAATCAATTTAATAATATGGATAGAAAGAGAACCTTTTATTATCTTAGACGGAAAATAATTTTGATAATGAACTTGAACTCCATTCTTGAGGAAAATATACTTTCTTCTTCAAAAACATTTTCATTTATTAACATGTCATACAATTTTAAACTAAAATAAGTTTATTAAAAATAAACTTGAAAGATTGTAAAGGAATCTTCTTGGAAATAAGGTTTTAAAAAACCATTCATGTCGTATAAAAAAACATTCTTCTCGTACTTTTGTTGAAAAAGTCAAAAAAGTACCTCGTACGAAAAATGAAAAAAGATTCCTTTCAAATCTTTTACTATAAACTCACCAAAGGGTAAAAATGGATTTAAACCATTGTAGGTGGATGGAAATAATATTACATATTTAGGAAACATGGATGTGGATGATAAAATACACCCCAGTAAATACCAAAAATAAAAAATCTCGGATAAAAATGAAATTGTGATATTTCCCTTACCTTAGGTCTGATTTGCTTCGTAAGTGTCTGAACCTCATGTATAATGATTTAAATAATGTCATTTACTTATTACACAATCATAACCATTTTTATGATATCATATATGGTTCACTTATGACTTTATATTACCCGTTCTTTTGTAAATTCCATGTTAAAGAGCGTTTTGGGTAAAATCATTTCATTTGTCGTCCGTGTTTTGACTTGTAATTATTCATATGATTACTTAGATCATGATTACTTAATTCTAGAATATAAAACATGATTTATATATAAGATATATTCAGAATATAAATATATATAATAGATCAGTAAATGGAATGAAATACACCGTTCATGGAGATGGTAGGCCGTACGTACGCATGAACGCTGTTTTCGTTTCCTTATTGAGTTCAATGGAATTATGTAGATGAGATACATATATATACAAATAAATCCATTATCACTATTATGTCATATATTTCATGATTACTTATTATATATACTTTATAATCATTCATGAATGGTTAACATGGAGAATGAATCTCCTCGCGTCGTGGAGACGGTAGTCCGTATGTAAGCACGAGCGATGATATCATTCTCATGATCGTGGAATTGTATTGAAGTGTATGTATACTATTTCAGAATAAATATAACATTAAAATAATCATATATAGTTATTATGTACACCATTATACCCATCCATGTAAGGTGGTGGTGGAAAATAGATTACACCATGACGTGGAGACGGTATGCCGTACGTACGCACGCGCGATGATTTCATTTTCTGTAGGATGGATAGATGGTGAAATAAGGTTGTTTCATTATTATAATAAAATATCAGTATATGAGTGATACTGATTTTATTACTTCATAATGAAACAACCTAATAAGAAGAAGTGGAAGAATAAATAATGTTGAAAGAATTGGTAACAGACATTACCTCTTCGTTGAAGCGCCTCTTTCAGTCCTCCACTTAGGGCACTAAATTTGGTCATTAAAGAAGACCAGGACCTCTAGGATGTTTCTAGGGAAGTGGAGAAAAGAATATTTCAGGGGTTTGCCGAGCATGAAGGCTCAATGTGGTGTGAGGAAGAGAGGGATGAGGTTCCCTTTTATAATGGTGGAGAGGGGCACCTTTGGAATAACTAAAAATATTATTTTATTATAAAGTAAAATTCGGTTTTTAATAGCCCCAAATTGATAGATTTCGAATATAATGTGGGTATAGGTCTAAATAATCTCATAAAATAGAATGTATACAAGTTTAGTTATCAATTTTAACCTTATCATTTAGATTTAACTTTAAGTTAGATAATTTTACTTTTACCATGTCTTCTTGTTTTCTTACACTATATGGTTAATAAACATACTATATAAAGCGAAAAGAACCCCAAGTTGATTATTATTAATATATATAACCATATATAAGTCATTTTGTGAACCTTTGATTTTTATGAATAAAATAACAATTAATAATATAATATTTGTTTTAAAAACTATTTTATGTCAATTTTAACACTATTTAGTAATTGATTTTTTTGAAAATCATAATAGAATGATTAGTTCTAAAAAATCTAATTAAATAAATACTAACAAGTCATAATAACATATAAAATTAGTGGAATTCATAAAAAGTATCAAATTACATTTATTTGGCTATTTATATTATCAATTATGTCAATATTTCATTAATAAGATAATTATTAAATCATCGTTGTGTCATAAATAAATTAATTTATTTAATGTCTAAAAATTATAAATAAAATACCATTATGTTGGAAGTCTTTTTATATTTCTAATGAATATTTATAATATAATTTATCTTATGTATAACTATATATTAAAAATTATTTAATTATTAAACATTGATTTTAACTATTTTAACCCTTCATTAAATAAATTGATAATAAATGTCCTAATCTAATACAAGTGGGCCTAAATGGACATATTTTATTCCTAAGGTTGTTTTTGGTCGAGTTAAACTTATCCAATAGAAATAGGACATGTGTTAGGGTAATAATAATAACACTTTCACCCTTAATTACCCTTTTTACTTTTAACCGTGGTAAAAAAAGTAAAAAGTTACTATTCACCAAAAATTATTTTAATCTCATTGAACCACATTTTAGACGTTGATATTATCCGTGTCTCTCAGAGTTTCGAAATTACAATCATAGAAGCTATAAAGATATGTTTTATGTAAAATTCGGTTTTTTTAACTACCACTTAGTGGTTTCACTATTCATCAAAAATTGAATGTTTTCATAAAAATACCAAAATTTCACCATAGGCTAATCTCGATATTCCGAATACAAAAATGATGTCCATTTTGAAAAATAAAATTTATAAAATTTCAAAAAGTGGTTATTATTATTCATAACGTCTAGTTTTAATAATATTTTAATATCATATCATTGTTTAGTGAAACTCGGTATTGCGTATGACGCAAGATATCGAGGAAGGCCGCGATTGTGTGTAAAGCAAGCCGATCTAGTGTTGTGTGTAGTGAAAGATTTCTTTGATGATTTAAAAACAGAATATTTCTCATAAAAGTCTCGGGTGTTACAAGTAAGGTCATAAAAGATCACTAATACTATGTTGGATCCCACCAATTATGGTGTCATAGTCATATTGTTTATTCATTCATAAATAGAGAACGTACATTTTGATTCTAATTATATTCATTCTTTCATATATTTCTTGTTTTGTAAATATATTTAATCAAACCTCGAAACTTATAGGTTGAGTTATATGTTAAAATATAATATTTGTAAATTATGACATCCAAAATATATAACCCCTCATTGGTTAAAATTTGTAGACTAAACCTCCCAAAAAATATAGTTATACTCCATTTGGAGGTGTTCGATGCAATTTTTGGAATGGATTTCCAATATTTATATAATGTGAAAAATCCATATAGAGATAGGGAGAACACTTTTAATATCCAAAAGAATGCTCCAATTTAATACATGTGTTAACAGGAGGATGAATATACATCATAATCAATGTCTCAATTGGAGATATTCTTGCCTTATGGGCAAGAACATCCAACTCAAATGATTTAGACAAAGGATATTAACATGCACGAAGACTTGGCCACCATGATGAGCTACACTGAGATATTCCACGAATAATTTATCAGTATTCCTCCTGATTGAGATGTTGAGTTCTCAACTGAACTTATTCATAGAGATTCTCTTATATCAAATACAACATATATAATGGCCATTTTTTATCTTGAAGAACTAAAGAAGTTGTTATAGGAGAATCTGGACAACAGTTTTATAAACCCAAGTGCTTCATTTTTTGGTGCACCAGTTTTGTTTTTCATGGAGAAGGATGGATCAATACAAAAATTATTTGATTATCATCAAATCAATACAATCATGATAATGAAGAAGTATCCCCTCCCATAGACATATTTCTAGTTTGTTCACCTACATGGGTTACAATATTTCTCTAAAGTTTACCTTTGGTCAGGATAAGACCAATTAGAGGTGATTAATGAATATACTCCCAATAGAACCTTTAGAACCTAGTACATACACTATGAGTTCATTATTATGACATTCAGACTAAAAAATTATCTATAAATATTCATATAAAAAATTAATATAGTTTTTTGTGATTCACTTGATAAATTTGTGGTGGAAATTATTGATGATATTTTGATATATAAAAAGAGCAAGGAGGAACATGAAGATTAATTAAATTCTATTCAATAAAAATTATGAAGGGGTAAAGTCTCTGAAAATTATAGTAAATGTAATTTCTAGAACGAGGAAGTATCATTCATAGAAATTGTATTCACCAGTGATAGGATATCTATAGACCCTTCCAAGACAAAGGAAATAAAACAGTGTACCATGCTAATATATATAACGAAGATCCATATTTTTGTAGTCTTTCTAGTTATTTAAAATTATTTGTGTATAAATTCTATGAATTTTGGAATCCACTAACTATGATGACTTTAATGGGAGTAATGTTTTTTCTGACCAGTGAATGTAAAGACTGCTACAAGGAGTTGATGAAGAGGCTTATTACCTCACTAGTACTGACACTTCTAAAATAAGGGGATCTATTTTTTGTATACAAAAATTATTCAAATAATGTCTTGGTATGTTTACTATGGAAAAATTACAATTTGATAGACAATTATTCATGGAATGTTTAAATTCAAGAGAAACATTATCCAAAAATTGTTTTATATTTTCCTATTGTGATAGTAGAATTGAAAATCTGGATACTTTATCTATTTGAGGAGAATATTGAAATATATGTCGATCATAAGAACCTAAAATATATATTTAAATACAATGATATTAATATTCACTGGAAATTTAGGGTTATATCTCATAAGGGATTATAAGAGCTTAATCCACTACCATTTTGATAAGGAAAACAATGTTGTTTATTCTATAAGTAGGAATGATCCTCTATCATTATAAACAATGGGATTTATGAGGGATCAAATATTCATTCACTATCAAAGGATGGGAATGGGAATTGTTATGGAAGTAAAATCATCAATCTATTCCCAAATGATTTATCTACTATCCATTATAAAGAAAATAAATGATGATCAAATAATTACCCAGGATATTTAGATAATTAGGAAGTTATAAAAAATTAGAAATCCATTGAGATTTATATAAAACATATTGAGAAATATTTTTAGGAAAATATAATATAATATATCATAGAACATATATAAATGTGATTGGTATTTTAGATATTGAACGTTAAAAAGGAAAAGTATAAGGGGGTGATGTAATAATAACCCATACAAACATTGAAATTGAAAAGTATCACCATATATTATGTGACTAAAATTATTAAGACATAGAGATGAAAAAATGATATATGGGTTATTATGGATCATCGTAGAAAGATAGATAACTTTTTCAAAATTTTGGTTTACTTCTTACTAGATCAACCTACATGGATATAGTTTAGAGAAATGGAAAGGTTGTATAGAGTACCACTATCAATTTTATACCGTCATGATCCAAGATTCACTTAAAATATATGGAATATTCTCCAATATGCTCTGATCACTAAGTTGATCTTCAGTATGAAATATCATCCTTTAAAAAATCTCCAATTTATATGAACTACTCAGACAATGGAAGTCATGTTGAGAGAATGATCAATAGAGTTCAAAGGTGGTTATGATCAAAATTTAATATACGTCAAGTTATCATACAACAATAATATCCACTCATGTATCCAAATGTCTCCACAAAATCCCCTTTATGTGAAAACATGCACAACATATGCATGTTGGGATGAAGTTGATGAACATAAGCTTCTTGGACCCGAAACAGTTGAAAAAATTGTAAAAAAAGTTGAAATCCATTCCACAACATATCTGGATAGCTCAATGTTGATAGAGTAGTTATGCCAAAAATTTTCAATGATAGATTGAGTTTAAGGTTAGTGTTTGGGCATTCCTATACTTATCTCCATGGAATAGGATCTAGATATTTGGTAATAAAATAATGTTGTCTCCAAATTTAATAGCCCCCTTCAAGATATTCATGATCATGTTAGAGAAATTGTTTATTGACTAGAGCATTCACTTTCCCTGTATTAATAAAACAATGTACTTCGTGTATCTCTCCTGAGAATTTACATACAAGATCCCTCACTTGTATATTATTCATCAAAAATATAGTGATAAAATGATATATCTTATGATAATCTTCCAAGGAAGATCTTGAATTATAGTGATAAAGGTCAATGTAATAAGACTACATACCTAGTCAATGTACCATAGTGTAATAATAAGTATGAAGATACATCTTGGGCACCAGAGGGAGTGATTAAGTATAACATCCATCAGATTTTTTCATCAAAGTATATAAAATAAAATTATTGGGGGAAAAGTTCTTATAGATGGATGAATGTTGTAACCAAAATTTTTATCAATGAATATTACCTACTTACAATTATGTTATATAGTATAAATAATATAAAGATAATATATATTACACAATATAATATTTATAAATTATGAATTAATTAAATAATCTATATTTCTATTAGTTAAGAAACATATAACATTTGAATAGTAACTTAAACATTTGAATAGTAATTTTAAAATTATGAATAGTAAACCAGCCAATAGAATAGTTACCTCAACTATTAATTTATGTATTATATTTAAGTTTATTATTAATGAAAATATGATATAATATATCATTCTATAAGTTAGTTAATGTTTTAGAAATTATTATTTATGTGTTGATATTATAAAAATTAAAATTTCATTTCTTATATTATTATTAATATAATGATTTAAAATAAATTTTATTTTCATTTAAATTATTAATAATTTAATATTTTGGATTATAATTATTATAAGATAATTTCATGATACATTGATAAATTTTTCTAAGTGATATAAAATTGGTTATAATTTTAAAAGTTGTATTTTCTAAATAAATGATGATTTAAATTACAGATTAAATTTCTCATATGTATACACCTATTTTAAAAATATATATTATGTTTAGGAATTCACAACATTAATAAATTATTAGGGTTAAATTTTTTATATTTTTTCTAAAATAGTGGAATTTGTGTTGAATACGAAAATTCAGTATTTTTAAATTAAATTACTGAAAAGTATTTTTCAGTCATTCAAGAATTATGAATGATTTAAGTGACAATGTTTTCGAACTCACATATACGAGTTAAATTATTTAGTCATGAAAATCATTTATATTTCTTGTATTGATAATAATTATAAGCTAACGTTTAAAGTATTGAGAAAACACCTCTCCCCCCTTTCCAATACCACCTATCACCACATCTTCTCTTTAAACATCTCACAATTTGTTAATTGTACATATTTTTTGTAAATATATTTTAAATAAAATATCCCATGACCATGAAACTTTAATACCAACTAAATACCAAAACCAATTTTGTTACGGAGGTTCTAAAACAGGGGAATTAAAGAGGTAAAATCATCTTGTATTCTTATAATTTCTTTTTAGGTTCTTTTGTTTTATTATTCTATAATAAAATACCCTTAGCTGAGTTGAATAATTTATATAATAATTATCATATAATAAAATTTTATTTTTTCCGGATAATCCATCATAAATTCATTCACACAGAATTTTTTACTAAAAATGAAAAGATCATCCTTGATGTGTTAATTTATCATATTCATGGATGCGAAGTAATAAATTTCATTCACTTCGCTCAAGGATGGTTTTACAAAAATTATAATTATTTAAGAAGATTTTGAAATTTACTTTATAACATCATTCATGTTTTGGAAGAAATATATATACATAATACCATATTAAAAAAATGAGTTCGATGTGATCGAAACCAGGAAAAATTAACCTAAATAGTTATAATTAATTAATTATATAATTATTAATGATAATAAAATATTACCAAATGATTAATAATATCATTTAATCTTCTCAAATTTATTTTATTAACAAATTTATTCAATTGTTAATTTTTTTATCGATTTACATGATATTGCATACTTATATACAAGAAATCGATCATGAAAAACAAGGAAATGAGAACTTCCAAATGATAAAATTATATCTTATAACACATGAATAGACCATAAAAGAACTTCATAGAATTATAATAATTAAAATTCATGTATAAAAGGGTACTAGTAATTTATATTATCGATTTAATTGGATTATTCGGGATATAATGATCACCTTCAAAACAGTTTTAGACATAAGGTATGTGATTCAACTCGAACCTCCATTTTTTTCATTAGGATACTCATTTTTCCAATTTAACCCACTGTAAAGCTTAATTATTTTTACCCTTTAATTTTTTTAATATGACCCAAACTCATATTTATAGACCACTTCATCATTCTATTATTGGTAAATACATGTTTTTAAAAGGTTACCTTTTTAATCCTTCCTAATAAGAAAACCTGATTAAAGGTAGCTTCCCAATTTCATACCAATATTCCAGTGGATACCATAATATTTTTAAAAACATAATTATTTTAATAAAATCACTAATTTTATCTTAATAAATGTATTGGTTCATTTCTAGTTATATAAAAACAATTATTCCTTGTTTATTTTAAATAATCATTATTTTTTCATTAAACTAAACAAAAATATTTCTTTCTAATTATTTAGAATCATTTTGTTTAAATGTATTGACTTAATTTTTACATCACATATAATTATATATGCATATTTTTCATCATTAATTTCCTTGTATGATTTTAATCATTTATCTAATGGTCACCATTATTATATTCCCTTATGTTATCTAATTTGACATGATTAAAATACCCAATTATTTTAATGGGTGAACCTAATGATTATGTTTGATTCCTTTGGTAATATTTTCCAGGTGGCACACATATTCATGAACATGTAATGATTGGTTCACTAAAATAGAACTCTAGTGAATTGTGTAATTATTAGTCTCCTGAGATGTCTTGTTGGGATTTGGGTGAAAGTGTATATTTTAAGGGATTTTCCACCCTTTTACATAGTTATGGAAGTTAGCATTGAATCATGTTTATGAAATTTTATATCCAGATTATCCATTCCTATGATGTTAATATAATATTTTCACATATTATACATGTTATAATTCCTTTTACATATTCATTTTCCATGCCTTTTATGATATAATGTTATGTCTTCTATCCCATGTTCATCAGTAATTCTAATACTTACTTCCATTCAGGGTTTTTACCTCAATAATTTTGTTAATGTATTCCATTGGTTATCCCATGAGGATATTAATTCTTAATAGTATAAAGGATCTCATTATTGAGACTAAATAAAATATATGTCTATTTCTGTTTGAAGACATTTAAATATATACATAGTATTCCAAAGACACTAGATAGTATGAAACATAATTGTATTTGATGGTATATTATGGTTAAAATTGGGAATTAATATGTTTCAAATGATGGGTCACTATAGTTGGGGGTGATAAAAGATGGTTCCCATCAATATGAGGAGAATATGATTAATTGTTTTTCAATATATTAAAAATATTAGATATGTTAGATAATTGTAGAAATTCACAATGTCCTCCCCACCCCAACCAGTAATTAAAATCAAGATTTGGTGTGGTTGATAAAAAATATGTTGGTGAATTTCCATATATTTTCTTTATTGGAACTTATTTTCCATGAAATTTTATGTTAATACATCTATTTGATAAAAATTAGAAAATAAAAATGACAGAATGTCATATTTTAAATTTAATAATTAATTTCACCCTTTAATTATATGGTTATAATTAATTATATAATATTATTAATATTACCTTTCATTGGAAGGTCTAGTTAATAAAATGAAATTTTTTGGAAATTATTAAAAATATTAATAAACAAGTATAAAATTGGCATTCACTATAGCTCAAGGAATTCAAAAAATGTGATTCTATAACATGGGTGATCGCTTCATGGATACTTTTGGGCCATAATTGTTATGGTTGGAAATAACCTAATTGTGCTTATTTTTAATTTATGATTCTATTAACCTAAGAGGTTAAACATTTGTTTGTTTTAGCAAATAGGTTCAGAAAACGAGTATTCATGACTTTTTTGGAAGATCTTCAGTAGTTAAATTTTTTTTCTAAAACAATATTAGATAACAAATTTATACATCATAGAATAATTAATTTATTAAATAAATAAATAAACACAACAGTGACTGTCATTGGTAACTGGTAATGGTTCTATATTTAAATAAATGATATATTGAAGAAACATCATATCAATATCCAGTACATTTATCATCAAGCCTATATCTCCAAAATCATCAAAAAAATAAATTAATATGAAGAAATAACATAAAACATTAAAATAAAGAATAAAAATACCATGAAAATATTGAATGTGTTTAATATTTCGTTTTAAGAAACCTTACATAGTTTCCCTTAAGCTTATTAATTATTAAACCTATATAATGTATGTATTTGACAAAAATAATAGAATAAATTGGAGTAAATATTTTACAATACCCTACCTAATAAAAAAAAATTTCATATATCAAACCAAATTCACAATTACTAAAACATTAAATGGTTACATTATCACTAAATTTGAACTCCCTATAATATTTTTAAAAAAAATATTCAAAAACATGGAATATTATTTAAATTAATATCATTGATAAAAATAATAATAATAAAAATCAAATTCCCAACCAAACTGAAGATGAAAAATAAAATTCTACAATATTAGATAATAAAATGTCATTATCTTAAAAATATTTTCAATAATAGCATGGTTCATACCAAATATCTCAATTACACTAACAAATTTTCAAAATATTTCAATTTTCCAACAACTTGAAACTATCCAAGAACAAAAAAACATAAAAATAAATTATCATAATAAATATTTGTATAAATAATTTTCATTAAAAATATTAAAAATGTATTTTTTCCATATTTAAAATATGCGATGAGTGGTATAAGTAGTTTTACTGACAAAAAAAATAAACAACACTTGTTTTTATAAACAACTATGTGTATTTAATGAGATGTATGATCCATTTTAAAAATAAAAATACATACACTACTTGTTTTTATAAATTTCATAACACATATGATGAGTCATATGACAAGTTTTTTAAACAGAAAACCAAACCAAAGTCAATTATACAAGTATATTTTTGAAATTATTGTTTTTTATAAACAATATTTTAGTTAATAACTAAGAGCAAATTTTTTTAAAATTTTTTATAATCAAATGAAATTATTAGAATAAGACATAATTGTAACAGAATACCAGAATTCCACTAATTTAAAAACATTAATTATCATTTTTAATGAGCTTGAAAATTAATTATAAAAAACCATTAAAAACTATTCTTTACAAAATGCACATTGTAACTAATGTGTTGTATGATAATTTTTCTGTTTTTTTAAAAAATATGTGAATAATAATTGAAATATGTGGGAAAAAATACATATTGAGTTATTAATTTGAAAACATAAACATATTTCACATTTATTCTATTCATAATATTATTTATAAAAGTAAACAATATATTTAAAATATTACCAAAAAAATAATATATAAATTTTTATTTAGTGTAAGGTAAAATTATGCTATAACTGTTTAAAAAAACAAGGAATAAATATAAATGTTCTAGTGCTGAATTTATTATTACATGTACATAAATAACTAATTACAATTCAATGAAATCAATATTATAAAGTAGTATAATGAGGAAAATACAAGGACCTTTAGAGATAGTACACCTAATTTTTACGACTATATGTAATATGATTTAAGTCAACATATTCCATATTATCTTGTTTTATTCAATCCCAAAGAACTATATTGAATTTTAGACATTCGTATCATATATAAAATAAGAAATAAGGACAATGATTTAATATATAAATGAATAATAAAAATGGTAATGGGGCACTGAAAATACACTTATATATTCTACAATACTTCTAAAAATAGTATTGGTTGTAATCTCTTAAAATTTAATCAATTAATGGGAGAAATTTTATATTGAAAAAAATCAATAAGAAGTGAATATGTAGCACATTTGAAAGAAACTAAAAAAAAATCTTCACCACATCAACTAAAAAATAACATGTACAGAATGACAAGTTAGAGTAGAAACATAAATTGGAATAAATAATCAATAACTATAGTAAATTTAAACATGATTTATATATGCACTAAAAATTAACTACAAATAATAATTTTGTAATATATATTGATAATAATTAAAATGATTCAAAAATAAAAAACTATTTAAAAGAGGCTTAAACTAATTATTACCACCATATGTAATGTGATAGAAGTTGTAAGGTAAATTAGTCTGTATACATATTATTTAAGGGGTTTTACATCTCATTTTCTACCAAAATATATTCTTTCTCATATGAATACACACATCATTACTACAATATTTTTTCAATAACTATATTTTAATATGTTTAAGTGGGTGAGAATGCATGAATTTTATTTTTTAATGAAATATTCAAAATACTGATATTCTAAACATACTAATGGATTTTTTGTACATATAACAAATAAATTAATATATGCGGTGATTAAGGTAGGTGTTTCAACAATTGTATCATAATTGAAAATATATCATTTCACAAATTTTTCTTTTTAGTTGGGCATAACACCAGCATGATTCATAAATTTTGGACAACCATACACAGTAAAAACTTCTATTATATAGACAACTTCCATGAAAAAAATAGAAAATTAACATGAAATTGCATCGAATTAGACCAATAAACATTTCATAGAAACTAAATACAAATATAGCATCAACACCTATCAATGAATTATTAAATGATAAAAGAGATACATTTTTTTAGTTATAGTTTTAATGAAAATAGTTATACTACATGATGAATAGTTGAGTCCACAAAATCATTCATAGAAATAAAATAATGGAAAACATTCATTAAGTACATATGATATTACATCTGGGAAAAATTATCAAAAATATATATTTTAATATTTATTTATTCTCTAATTTTATCCAAAAATGATATCAAGGATGAAAAATTAAATAAATTAAATAATATATTCAATCCATTGTTTATAAAATAATCAATAATTAAATATGTATAATTTATTTTATTAAATAAAAAATTATATTATAGAAAATGAAAATATAAATAATATTTTACACATGTTCTTTTATTTCACAACCCTACGTTGATTATGATGATCATGAAATATGGCCATACTATCTGTTGGAACTATATTTACCCTAAAATGGCATGGGTGAATAATATTGTCATTGAAATTTTAAATTTTCCCTTCACCATATTATACCAGGTTTTTTTTGGAAATATTCATTCAACATGTTATTTCATTCTAAGTCATTTTTCCCTCGGAATTCAGGGATGACCTCTTGGATGGGAGATTCAAACGTTCCGATCGGTTTCTAGTGGGTTTGTTCGTAGAACTGGAAACATCCAAGGATTCCACATCCGTTTGGACCTACTTTCCAAAGGTAGGCGCTCATTATCTTGTGGACTGATGAGGCTTAGGAATTTTCATTGGTCGAGAGTATGGGAGGTCGGACTCATCCCACCTTTTTGAGGGGAATTATTGTCTATTCCGGGACTCTCTTTATAGATTTATGTTATCTTCGTGAATCCTTATTACATTACCAAGTATAAAATGAGATTTTCCATTAGTTTTCACAATCAATAATTAAATATGTAAGAAATTTAGAGAATCTTTTAAATGTATTCGAGGTTCTTCATAAATAGAGAATCATCTATAACTATTTAGAGATTCTTGGTCAATGGTAACCTTCAAAACATTCATATAAAAGTCTATTGGTCATTATGATGACCAGGCTAGTTTTAAAGCCACTCAGTGGGGCACTTGAAGTTTATTGTCATTCAGAAGGACATGAATTATTTCAGAGTTGGGATCGAACCCATAGATGGGCTACCTACGTATCCTTTGTTTTGGAAAAGGAATCAAAACCCACGTAGATCGAGTAAGGGTATGATGTTTATGATTGATGGCACAAAGCAGGATGTCACAATTACTTTTACACTCTAAGCTCACATGAGTCATGCTCGGTGTGAGAAACAAGAGGTATTGGTAAAAATTAGACAATTGTGCCATGAAAGATGCAACTATAAGAAATGGTTTGGGGCTTATGTATGTACGACTGCACAGAGGATTTAATTTAGGGAGAAAATCCAAGAACAGGGTCCATAATGGTATATGTGCTTCATGGAGATTTGAATACTCTAACTTGGGACTTATTCCTGAAAAGGAATCCCAAATTAGGAGAGGATTGATAACTGGGTTTTACTCCTGAGAGGGAATCCCATATCAAATGTACATTAAGACTAGTTAAAGAGAATTTAATGGACTTGGGGCTTACTCCTGAGAAGGAAGCCCAAAAATTATGACTGGGACTTATTCCTGAAAAGGAGACCCGGGTTAGGGGACTTGGTTTGGGGCTTAATCTTGAAAAGGATGCCCAAATTAAGGGACTTGGGGCTTACTCCTAAGAAGGATGCCCAAAAATTAGAGGACTTGGGGCTTACTCCTAAGAAGGATGCCCAAAATTTATGACTGGGACTTATTCCTGAAAAGGAGTCCCAGGTTAAGGATTCTCTCATCTTAAAGGATGAGGATGAATGAATGAACTCTCAATCTTTGGTGACATGAAAATGTATAAATCACTATCTTTTGAGAGATATTCCACAGAATTCCTTTCAAATAAGGAAGTCAAATCAAGAAATCATTCCATAAATGGCTTTGAAGAGTATCTTGAAGACTAAATCTTGAATAGGAAAGGTGAAATGGCTTAAGAGGGGTAAAATGGGCAAGATGGGCACCCAAAAAGGTAGGGGCGTGCAATTCTTGAAAGGCGCGCAAGTCTTACATGGGCGCACAAGTATTGGTCGCGCAGGTATACCTGCGTGACATGTGGGGTACTTGCACGATTTTCAACCAACATTAGAATACATGAGCAACTCATTATTAGTCCCTTTAGAATCCTCTTGAGGTTCTTCTATAAAAGGGATTCGCAAGTTATATCAAAGGAATAAGGCGGTTCACAAGTGGGATAACTTCCCTTAAGGGTTGTCCACTCAGGCGCGCAAGTGTTGATGAGTTTCAACACTTAGGCCTTCATCCCACTCTTTAGATCTTCCGTTCTAGGTAAGAAATTACTTTAGAAGTGTTCTGGAAGCTTTGAGAAGAGACTTGGGCGTCGGGAGCTTCAATCCAAGTTTCTGGAAAAAGATCCTCTCGAATGGGGGGCCCACAGTGTCTATTTATAGGCAGGAGAGGACCCTGGGCGGTTACCAGGCAGTTATCACTTAAGTCGCGCAAGTCACTTGCGCGACCAAGGTCTTTGTGCAAGTGTACTTGCGCGACAGTGATATAACTTGCGAGGTGAAGTTTCTTTTGATCCTTTATTCATGCCTTTGTCGATTTTTGATATTTTCTTCAAAGGTTGAATCACATTGAGCTCAGATATTCCCCTTTTCCGATTTTTAGATTCTGTGACGAAAGGAGCGTCAACAAAAGTCCCTCCTCAGAGTTGGATCCGGAGAGAAATGAGGATTTGACTCTGAGGAAATCGAATCCATCCAATGGAAAAGGGGGCGCCCAAGTCTTCAGGACACAGAGGGCGGCACACAAGTTCTCTCCATGCAGGCCTTCAGTGCACTGGGTATGGCGCGCAGAGTCCCAGACGCGTCTATAAATAAAGGGCCTCACTTCCGTACAAGCATCCAGATTTCCAGACTTCATATCTTCGAGCTCTCGCCACGCAGGTCACCTTAGCCGCGCAGGTGGTTCTGTTTTCCAGAGTTTTCCTTGATGTCGCGTTACTGTAAAGGCATTTGTACTTGCGCAGTTTATACTTGCGCATCAAAAACTAGCGCAAAACATGAATACTTGCGTACCATTATGCCTTAGCCATTTTTTCCGAATTCTTTCACAAATTTTATGAAAAATAAACCCATTTAAGAGTTTAATTTATTCATCTTTTGTGCAGATTCAATGGCTCCTAAGGGAATTAAAATGTCTGATGAACTGGCTAGCAAGTGGATTGATGATATGATGAACATCATTGGCCACAATTACTATGATATCTGCGACAGCACTCTCCCATATTTGGCTATGTACTTGAAGAAATATCATCTTAATTTCCCACAAAGCATCTACCTGCTTCTATATGGTCATGGTCACCTGCAAGGAGTCAATGTTCCAAATACAGAGATCTATACACCTGAAATGAAGTTGCACTGCTACTCCTTCATTTTGGTTATGCTGTGCATTAAGAGCAACAACAATGGTGTGAACTTTCAAATTCTTCCTCCATGTCATTTCCTTGCAGATATGAAAATGGAAAACCCATGGGCTGAAATGTTTTCCACTACCGGTTGGTGGAGAGAAGACAAACATGGTATTAGAGCAATATCTGAAAAGAGTACTCTCCCCAAATGGCTCTTTACTTCCAATGCTCCATTCTCAAATCCATGTATCCATCTTCCAAGCCTCTTGGACAGAAACAGAGTCACTGTTTGATCAGCAAAAAATTTTCTTAAATCGCACTCCAGAACATCCTTTTACAATTGTTCCAAGAAGAGCTAGTATCACTGCATCTCTTATTGTATCCAGTTGAATGAATGAATTCCAGGTGGTTGCTGATGAAGCTCGGGATGCCGTAAATCAAATTAAGTGTTATGTTGAATGCCTCTTGTAAATCTTGAAAAAAGAGAAGAGACTCCAGTCTGTGGATGTCCTTCTAACTCTTGTGCATTAATGAAAAACACTTTCATCTTCAATCATTTGTACCTGCATTCTTTCACTACCTGCTTCAAATTTACTTAAGCCAATGGGCTTAGTAAGCATAGTTTGATTTTTACTAGGATTATTAGAAATAACCCAAAAAAACCTTGAATCTTTTAATTCCTCAATATTACCTAAATCATACAGAATGTATGTTTAGTGAGCTGAAACTTGACTTTTATTCAGAGTTCCTTTGTCTTTTGTGGGCAGTTTAAAGTCATGCATGCCGGACATAAAGGGGCTAATGTTTAAGGTCGAAATAGCTTTGACCAAAATGGATTAAAATTGATTCAATTCCTTGACAATTTATCTGAAAACATATTACCATAATCAAGTATGAGAGAAAATATGTAAACTATGGCTTAAGAATATTTGAATCTGAGGAATGATATGAAAAAGAGCTAAAAGGCATTAGAAGAAGTAGTTTCCCAGAATGAAGTTACTATTATTTAACTAAACCCGTTAGGGGTTTGAAATATGCAGGTCCACCTAAGGGCATTGGCTCCATGGTCAAATAAATAGTATATTTCGGCTGACAAGTCTGTTATGTGGACTATTTATGCAAGGCCACCTATGGGCACGTGCTGCATAGTCAGGCGAAAGAACTCTCAAAAATTTACTTTCCTTTTGCTAAAAGCCAGTGAAAGTTTATGGAGATTCAAATTTTCTAAAGTATAGAGTTTGTTGTATGGAAAGAGGTACTTGAATATGGAGAAGATATTTCCGAACAAGAATATCGGAGAATTGAATGAATATCACTCCTACGAAGGTCTTACCCAAACGTAGGGAAAGAGAATATGGAGAATATAAACCATAGACTTGAATACTTTCAGATCATGAAAAAGGACATAGGACAAATATGTTAAGGATGGCTATTTTTTTTGAAGATCCCTACATACCATCATTTAAGACAAATAAGGACAAAAGAGGCATTCTTCCCAAGAATGAAGTTACTATTATTTGACAAAAAAACTGTTAGGGGGTTGAAATATGCAGGGCCACCTAAGGGCATTGGCTGCATGGTCAAATAAATAGTACCTTTCGGCTGACAAGTCTGTTATGTAGACTGTTTATGCAAGGCCACCTATGGCCACGTACTACATAGCCAGGCAAAAGAATTCTCCGAAGTTTGACATTTTTCTGACTAAAAGTCATGAAAAGGGTTTTTAAGATCTGAAAATATTTAAGGTTAGGATTATAACACATAAACATGGGTATTGTCCAATGTATATAGAGATACATAGGTCAATAATAACCATTATTATGTTGTTGCTGGGTCATGAATTGAAATTTTGGACATCACTACGTATCTCATACGAATGAGAATAAAGCCATACGTAATTCTTGAAATGCATTTTAACGTCGTGCAGGACGAAAGTATGAGAGATCATAGTTTAGGGTCATATAATTTGACCATAATAATGAATACACAGTGTGTGTTTTCATGAGGACTTTTCAGCCAAGGGACTGAATGTGGAATTTGGGGTTAGGCCCAAAAGACTTGGGACTGGATTCGAGGGACACTCGAATGTTCCTACGTATCCCATAAGGATGGGAATCAAGTCCACGTAGTTCTAGAACTACCCTTTGTACAAATTTGGTTTGTACATGTGAAGGGTGAAAGGGGACTTTAGTGAAATGATGGTTTTACCTAAAAAAGTTTAGGCATTACCATGTATGCACGTAGTCTTTTGAAATGAATCATGATTGATAAAATCAATGTCTATAATAGTTCTATCTCAAATGTGGAAATCAAAGAATATTGTAGTTTATTGTCATACCGGACAAAAGTGTCATATAGTTTAACGTCATATAACAAGGACGAAAGTGAATTCATGTAAAGTTATTGATTCTAGGGGCGGCTTCACGAATCAACATCATATGAGATGGTGGTGAACCGATGTGAAGAGATTGTTTTTGGGCTTGAACCCTGGGAGGTGGCCTACATACCCAGCCTGGAGGGCAAGGATCAAAGTCCGTGTAGTTCAATTAAAGAATGAATTAATGATCAAGTTGTTCTTGGGGACAACGATCTAATAAAAATGTTGTTGGGACATACACATGGTTAGCGGCCTAAAGAGAGTGTTATGGTTGATGTTTTCTCTAAGCTCACGTGATTCATACTCGGTGTGAGAAACAAGAGGTAACAACCACCTTAACAATGCATAGTTTAATGTCATGTAGGACATAAAAAAGGGACTATGTAGTTTAAAGTCTTGCAGTTAGGACTATTGGTGCTGCACATTTTAGTGTCATGTAGCATGGACAAAGTAACAGTTTAATGTCATGTAGGACATATCAAGGATTTTCTGTACAGTTTAGAGTCATGTAGTTAGGACGATGGAGACAATACAGTTTAACGTCATGTTGGACGAAAGGGGGACGGCGCAGTTTAATGTCATGCAGTAAGGACAAAATAACACACCATTTACGTCATGTTGGACGCTTTGGGGATTTTTTTCACAGTTTAACGTCATGTTGGTCAAAAGTGTGAATAGTTTAAGGTTATATGCATGGACCGTGGATGGTGCAGTTTAATGTCTTGTTGGACGGTGGTGTTGTTTTAAGGCCATACAGGACCTTTGATGATTTTGTAGTTTAACGTCTTTCCGGACGTAAGGGACTTTTATACAGTTTAGTGTCATGTTGTTAGGACGTCATAGTTTAACGTCTTGCTGGACGTAAGGGACTTTTAAATAGTTTAGGGTCATATGCATGGACCATGGATGATGCAGTTTAAGGTCATACTGGACCATTTAAGGAACATTTTCACAGTTTAACGTCATGTTGGATGAAGTTGCAGTTTAAGGTCATACTGGACCATTGCTGTATAGTCTAATGTCATATAGAAAGGACGAAATGGTGCTGCACAGTTTAGTGTCATGTTGCGGGGACACGTTCTTTTTTCTACAGTTTAACGTCATGTTGGACGATGTTGCAGTTTAAGGTCAGACTGGACCATTACTGTATAGTTTAACGTCATATAGCAAGGACGAAATGGTGTTGCACAGTTTAGTGTCATGTTGCGGGGACATAAGAGGACACAGTTTATCGTCATGTTGGACGAAAGAAGACATGCGAACAGTTTAAGGTCATATGCATGGACCGCATAGTTTAAAGTCACCTTGGACGAATTAGGGTGTTGTACAGTTTAGCGTCATGTAGCTAGGATGAACTACAGTTTAGTGTCATGCTGGACAATTAAGGGAACTGATATAGTTTAGTGTCATCTCGGACGAAACACAGTTTTACGTCATGTTGGACGAAGTTGCAGTTTAAGGTCATACTGGACCATGGATGAATAAACCAATTGTAAGAGTCTTGGTTCTGAGGACCATATTTTGTGTTTATACAAAATATTTCTTCACAAATCTGGCATTGGTTGGAGTCATGATGAGTTCTCCATCCATTGAGATTAATGAATAAGCTCCATTGGAGTAGACCTTATGTATTGAATAAGGTCCTTACCATTTTGGTTCAAGCTTGGGAGGCTTCTTTCCTGGTATCATTGGTGTTCTGAGAACTAATACCAATTCTCCCTGAATGAATGAACGAAGACGAAATTTTTTGTTAAAAGCTCGTGCTATTCGATTCTGATAGATTTCCAAGTGGTGCAAAGTGAACAATCTTTTTTCATCTAACCATTCCAATTCATTCAATCGCTTTTGGAATTGCTCATATGTAGATAACTGATCACAAATGGCTACTCTGAGTGAGGGCAATTGAACTTCAATTGGCAAGACTGCTTCTGTTCCATATACCAATGAATATGGAGTTGACCGCATTGCATTGCGGGTGGTAGTATGATAATCCCATAAAGCATGAAAGAGTTTATCAGGCCATAAACTCTTATCTTTATCAACCATATTTTGCAGTATATTTGAAAGAGTCTTGTTAAAGGCTTCTATTTGGCCATTGGCTGCCGCATGATACCGAGATGAATGGTTGGATTTAATGTTGTATTCTTGATACAATTTCTACACCTCAGAAGAACAAAAGTTGGTGCCGTTGTCAGTCAATATGGTATGAGGGACACCAAATCTAGTAATGATGTTAGACTTGATGAAGCTAGCAATGCATTTAGAACTGACTTCTTTGAGAGGTACTACCTCTGCCCATTTAGAAAAGAAATCAGTAGTAGTAAGAATGTACTTAAACTGCTTGGCCGTAGCTGAAGGGTATGGTCCCACCACATCCATTCCCCATGTGGCAAATGGCCAGGAGTATTTAGCTGTATGAAGCAACTCTGGAGGTTGAGGAATGAAGTTGGCATGTACTTGACATGAATGACACTTCTTTGTGAAATCAACACAATCTTGTATCATTGAAGGCCAAAAGTATCCAAGCCTTCGAATTCGATCAGACAATCTATGTCTAGACTCGTGGGCACCAAAGACTCCAGCATGCACTTTTTTCATGACAGCCATTGTCTCTTCATCATCAATGAATCTAAGGAGACTCCATCAAAACCACGTTTGTAGAGAATTTTCTCTAGGTGGGTTGGGCTATCATAAAGAGTAAACTTGACCACATGTAGCCGGATTTGTTCTTTCTCAGCTATATCAGGTGGAAGTGTTCCATTTTGAAGGTATTCCCTGATAGGTGACATACATCCTGTAGTATGACCATATGGTTCAGGAATGAGACTAATTTCATTAATTTCCTCTGTTTTGGCTTGAACATAAGGTGAAATTGCACGACGGTGGGAAATACTGATGGTTGTCTCATCTCGATTTGGATCTGCTAGAGCTATGGCTATATTAGCCAGTGCATCAGCTTGAGCATTTTGTGATCATGGGACATAAGAAAATGTCGGTTCTGAAGGGAATTCCGCCATTAACTCTCTGACGTAATCATACAAAGGGATTAATTCTTCTTTTCTGATGGCATAATCCCCATTGACTTGTTTGATTACCAGGTCTGAATCACCTTTCACCATTATGTGATTCACTTGTGCTTGGAGCGCTAACTCCAAGCCTGTAATAAGAGCTTGGTATTCAGCTTCATTATTGGTACCACCTTCCCACAATAAAAAGGAATAAGGTAACACTGCCCTATCTGGAGAAATGAGCACAATTCCTAAACCCACTTTGTTGAATTTAGAATTTTCCATTTTCTTCCCTGTTGGACTTCTGGAAGCACCATCAAAATACATTTCCCATGTTTGAGGACTCTCTTGAATAGAGAAAACTTCCTCATCAGGGAGTTCAATATCTGAAGACGTGTCTTCTACTGAAGGATGTTCAGCCAGGAAATCAGCCAGAGCATGGCCCTTAATTGCATTTTGAGATACATACTGAATGTCGAACTGCTGCAAAATAACTGCCCACCTTGCTAGACGTCCGGTAAGCATTGGACGACTAAGGATGAATATGAGCAGATTATTGCGAGATACCAATTGGACCTCGTGATGTTGCGGGCAGTGTCTCAGTTTCTGAACTGAAAAGATTAATGCCAGGCAGCACTTCTCAATACTTGAATACTGGGTTTCTGCTTCAAGCATAGTTATACTGAGATAGTAGAGGCTATTTTCATTCCCAACATCATTCTTTTGAGCGAGAAAGGCACCCAATGATCGCTCTAGAGCTATCACATAGAGGATAAGTGGTCTACCTTCAACAGGTGGCATGAGTACTGGTGGACTCAAGAGGTATTTCTTAAGAACATCAAATGCTTCTTGACATTCTTCAGTCCACTAGTATGTGACTCCTTTTTTCAATAATTTGGTAAAGGGTAAACTTTTGCCTGCCAAATTGGCGATGAAACGCAGAATATAGGCTAAGTGTCCTTGAAGTCCTCTTAATTCTATCAAATCCTAAGGAGGTGACATACCAAGGATTGATTTGGTCTTCTCAGGATCGACTTCAATACCACGATGGCGTACAACAAAGCCGAGGAATTTTCCTGAGGTTACCCCAAAAGCACATTTTAAGGGGTTCATCATCAAATTATGTTGTCGAAGTTTGTGGAATATGACTTCCAAATCAGCCAAGTGATTAGAACGTTGTTTGGATTTAACCACCAAATCATCCACATAGCATTCAACAAACTTCCCTAAGAAAGGTTTGAAGATACGATGCATTGTGCATTGATAAGTTGCACCTGCATTCTTTAAACCAAAGGGCATCACCCGGTAACAAAACACACCTTGAGGAGCTCTGAAAGCTGTAGATTCCTCATCTTCTGGGGCCATTCGGATCTGATTATATCCAGAATATCCATCCATGAAGGAAAGTACTTCATAGCCAGTGGTCGCATCAATTAAGAGTTCTGTAATCGGAACTGGGAAATCATCTTTAGGACAATACCGAATAAGATCTATGAAATCGATGAAAACCCTAATTTGTCCATTCTTTTTCTTTACAGGGACTTTATTATCCAACCACTTGGGATACTAAACTTCTCTGACGAAGTTAGCTTTGATCAGTTTATCCACTTCAGCTTCAATTTTGGAAGCATAAGTTGGGTGTGTTTCTCTCGCGGCTTTCTTAAATCCTAGATGTTCTTTTGGTAAACCCAAATGATGAGTAGCAACATCAGGATCAAGCCCAGGAATTTCTGTATAGTTCCAAGAAAAAATATCTTTATTTTTCTTTAAAAAGAAATATACATATATTGCTCTTCAAGGGTCATGGCCTCACTAATTAAAGTGGGGTGTGGATCTTTCTCTATACCCAGATTTATTTCTCTGAGTTCATCCATAGTGGTAGAGATACCCTCTTCAAATACTGGAGGAGAATCTCTAAGACCTTCCTCTTCCTCTTCATTATGTGCTATTTCTTCTATTTCTACTTGCATTGTAGATGACAAAACTAAATTCTCATGATCATAAGAGATGTCAAAGTTTTCACATTTTGAAGAAGAAGCTTCCATTTCCGACCCTATTGATGATAAAGGGCCTTCTTTTGGAAATAAAGGGGAGATGATGGATTGAGAATCGACATCATTATTCACCTCTGGTGTTGCTATAACTTCTTCTGGCCTGATTGGCGAAGTATAGACTTGTTGGACTTCAGTAGATGAAATGAAAACGTCACCACTTATGCTTACATCACTGTTTGGTAGGTTACCAATTTCTCCCATGTTGTCTGGCTCAATTGCCGTAATTGAAATTATGGGTCTTTCCATAAGAGTATTTTGATTTGGGCCTATTTTTTCAATTTTACTGATAGGTAAAACATAATCTGTACTCACATGTGTAAATGGATTTATTGGAATTTTCTCCAAACCATATCGAGCATTAATTTTGGTAATTTCCTTCATTGTAGATTTTTCTCTTCCCTTCATGTGATAATATTCTGCCTCAATGTATTGAGACTCACATGTCTTGAACATGGCCTTATCACCATACAATGTTCTAACTTGACAATTGAAATAGTATTTGATACATTGATGGTATGATGAAGGAATAGCTGCATGCTGATGTAGCCAGGGTCTTCCAAGAAAGACTTTGAAAGCTGAGTCTTGATCAATAATCATGAAATCCGAATTGGATACAAGATCTCCAAACTGGGTTCTGAGTGTAACTTCGCCCAGTGGTTCTTGTTCATTTTTATCATATCCTTGTAACATCATGGTATAATGAGGTAAATCAGATTCTGTGAGGCCCAATCGACAAAGTGTACGAATGGGCATGAGGTTGACTCCTGAATCATTTTCAATGAAAGCTCTTCGGATATCTACACCATTGACTTTGCCGGATAAGTACAAAGGTTTTATGTGCCCATGCACAATATCATCTTCATCTTTATCAGTAAAAGACATAACTGCATGGAATTCTGCAGGATTATTCTCTATGTGATAGACTTCAGCTGCAACAATTTCAGAATCAAACACCTAAGGGCATGACAAAGCTTCAATGAGCGATTCCTGAAGATCTTTTGACAGATTCAAAGCATCCAAAATTGATAAATTGGCTTGTACTTTGGCCAAGTGTTTCAATATTTCATACTTTTGATCTAGAGGTCTTCGTTTCCCAATAGGAATATGTAGTTTAGTAGGTACCTTGGAAGCAGATGCTTTGGAAGCTGATGCATCTTGTATTGGGATAGAAGTTGGCAACATCCTTGGTATTGGAAGATTAGACTGATTAGATCCATTTACATGATGAGATAAAGAAGATGGAATCTTTAATCGGTCTTCCAAAATAACTGTGCCAAAACTGAGTTGGCCATTGGCAGAAGAACTTGCTTGTTCTTTTTGAGCTCACTGAAGGGCTCTACCATGAGTTTCTGCTGCATACACAGTGCTAGCAGGGGTAGAATTGGAGTAGTGGCTTCTGAAAGATCCACGTCTTCCCCTGTATCCTGAACCTCTAGAACTTCCTCGGATTCCGTTATTTGATACAGGGAATTCAGGCTCATCAAGACTGGAATATGGATCTGTTAATTGAATCATATTAACAGAACCGATGATTAACTCTTCGTCTGATAAAGACCATGCCTGACTAGCCTGTTTAGGCTGTGCCGTTTTATGGGGCGGTGCCTGTGGCTTTGAAGTAGATGGCATGAAATCTTCCAGAGTCAAAGACAACTTAGGCCTCGATACATACTCATCTTCTTCTGATTCCTCTTTCTTATTTGAATTGCGTTTCCCTTTTGAGGATTTGTCTTTTGATAGAGGCTTCACTGCAGCTTTTGTAGGAGACACAATAGGCTTCTTCAATTGTGTTCGAAAAATGGCATGGCTCCGATTGATTGTCTTTATGACCATCTAATCATCATATTTTTGCGCAGTTTTTCTTTTGACTTCCTGCCACTCGCCTCCTTCCTCTGGATCTGTAGCGGTAAAACACGCTACATGAGCTGAAGAACCCTTCAATTTTACTTGTCCCAAGTCGACCATCTTTTGCAGGGGGTCTTTAAAGACAAAACACTCCTGGATGGGATGCCCCAACATTTGATGAAAGGGACAATAATTTGGACGGTCTTCATCTCCTTCCTTGTTTGGCCTCTTGGGCACTGGTAATTGAACCAAATTATTTTCCAGAGATGAAATGAAGTAACCAGGAACTTGCTCACTTCGGAAAGTGTATGTTTTACTCTACAAATCCTCAAATTGTTTTCGTCGTTGATCTCTTTGATCATTTGGATGAAATGTCCTTTGTTGTTGCCGTTCAGGAGGTGGAGCCCTTCGAGAAGATGAAGGTTTTGAAGTAGAAATAGGTACAGGTGCTTGTTTAAGCATAACTGTAGCAGTTTCTGCTTTACCCATTCTCCTTCCTAGAGCTGATGGAATTACACGAGATTTAACCTTAGCCTGTATAAGGGAATCTTCAATCTGCTGAGCAATTGATGTAATGTCTCGAAACCCTCCTGTGTATTTTACATGGATCAATGGCGTGCGTAATTCCTCACGCAAATTTGCCACGCAGATTGGCAACAGCTCTTCCCGAGGGAGTGTTAAACTTAGGGAATACGTTAATCCCTTCCAGTGAGCAATGAAATCAGAGAATCTTTCATTCTCCATTTGCTTGCAGTTTGTAAGATCGAAAACTGTAGTTTTTTGCAAAGTTGAGCTGAACTGAAGAAGGAATTTTTGGCGAAGATCCCCCCATCCGATGATTGACCGGGATTGCAAGCTTGTATACCAAACAAAAGCTGGTCCTTGTAAAGTTCGCACGAAGCATCTGAGTTTCACTGCTTCTTGCTGCTCTGGAGTTCCCATCATAGGATCACAACAAGACACATAATGCGTCAAATGTTTTTCAGGGTCTCCTGATCCATTGAAAGTAGGGAAAACAGGGTTTCCAAAACTAGATGGAGGAGAAATTGAATCTACCCATTCAGGGTAAACTTTCTTTTTTGGTTGAACTTGCGCCCGTTTCCCTTCCATAGTTTCTAACTGAGCTGTTAATGACTCAATAGTAGTTATTAAATTTTGTGAAACATTCGGTTGAATCTGGTCTTGAGTAGGTGCATTGAATGGAGTTTGGACAAACGTGGTGGTTGGTGCTGTAACTGAGGGTAGCACTGCCAACCGTTGTTGCGCTTGACCCACAGGATTAGACCCTTAAGGGTGTACTGATAAAGGAGGATAATCTTGATCCATCTCAGTAACTGCAACAAATTCCTTTGGCTATCAAACTTCTGCATTCTTAAGAAGAAGACTACTCTGAAGTAGTTCTGCATTCATTCTTCTTAATTCTTTCATTTCTTCCTCCTGTTGTGGAAACATTTGCTCTAATGAGAGTGATTGACCTTCTCCAGAGGAAGGATATGTAACATGATTCTTTCCCCTCCCTTAGTTGGATACTTTTTAGAGATATGGAAGTGGATTACCTATGTTCTGAGTAATCCTTTGACTTCATGTACACACACCTTCTTCATTTGTATTGGTGCGTACATTTTCTTGAGCAAGACGCTCTTCGTCTGAGTACCCTGAGTGAGTCTCCTCTAGTGGATTAGCAACAATGGCATTTATGACATTGATTGATGCATAATGCATCGCATCCCTTCTATCAACATTTCTGTGATATTGTCTTCTTTCATATCTTTGATGAGACATTTCCTTTTGTTGATTCAATCATTTAAGAACTTCTTGACGAGCTATAAATTGGAGGGAATCTCTTGATAATTCGGCTCTTCGTTCCTCTTGGGGCTTCTTCCCCAATCGAGAAAAGACCGATATTCTCTGAGAAGGGGATTGATGATTTGAAAGAGTCCCCAGTCTCGTGAACTGGGGATGTTCCTGCTGATTCCGCTCAACTCCTCGAATCCCATTTGTTGACTTTGAGGGTTGGGTTAAAGGAGTCTCCAATCTGACAAGCTGGGGTGGCTCTTGACATGCTACGTCTGAGATCTTCTTAAAAGATCTCTTGATCTTGCGAATCTTAGTTCGGAAATTAGCTGGATGCATTAGCCTGTATCTACTTTTATCACCTGGTTCAACAGACCGTTGGATGATTTCTGAGACTTCTGTCATTTGATGATTTGTTTCCTCCATACGAGAGGCTTGTGCAATATTCTCGCCTGCTTGATGTAGTAGAAATTAAACAACTTGTTCTCCATATTCTTGATTTTGAGAGGAACTAGTTGATGCCTGTTCTTGAAAAAGCATTTGATTATGAATAAAGCCCATTTACTGTGGCCGGCCATGGGTAATAACATTGCATGAGACCATTTTCGGTGGGTTTTGCTGACAGGAAAGCACTGTAAAATGCAGTGCTCCGTGAACACCCCATCCTCTGATATGAACATCCGATGGAGCATTGGCAATTAACTGACGCAATTTTCTTAGTGTGCCAAGGCATGAACGTTGAAGGGTTCTCTGTTGCTTTTCAGCCTTCGGATACCGAGAGACTGATAGAGATGCCAAATCAATCTGACGTTGTATCCCTTCTATTATCTTAAGATGATGTTCATATTCATCATAAGATAATACTTTTTTCTTTAATTGGCAACGAGTTTTCCATATGTTGAGACGAATATAATGGATTCCATCATCCGTCAACATCTTTGGAATGTCGTACTGGGAGTCAGCCAAAGGCCAAAACATGACTGGTACCTCACCTTTTTCAAGTTTCTTCCTCATGTTCAGCATTTCCTCTTCATCATTAAATGAAGATTTTTCTACCTGTTTTGACCAGAGTTGGTGTTTCCTTGTTGCTTCATCGGATTCAACAAGATTGGTAGAGACATCATTGATCAAACTAGAAGATGCATGACTTAGGGGTGGTTTGGAGAATGACCTACACCCTGGGCTATCTTCTGATTGAGAATGTATTTCACTTGCTAGAGATAAAGCATCATACATGACTGGTTTCGTATTTGCAAGTGCCTCAAGATAAGAGGACTTTCTCGGCACTACATTGTCCACTGGATTATTTTCCAAGAAATGTGAATCACTACTGGGGAGAGGACTTTCGCAAAGAAGTTCATCATAATGGGGAGAACCACCATAATTGATTACAGCAAAAGATGAGATCTCTTGCTCCTGGGTCTTCTAACCACACAGAGGGTTCCTGTGGCTCTCATCTGAAGATGAAACTACAAGATTGACCGAATTATCACGAAGCAAGGCTTCATGAGAAAGTGTCTGTTGAAGACTTTTGGAATTAATGTTCCCGTTATTGGGAACTGAGGGAGTAGAATCTTGAATTCCAACAGATAAATGTTTGAGGGCTTCAAGAACTCCAGCATCGAGAAAAGCCTTGTTGCGGATTTTCCTTTGATCTCCTGACTGTGCTGGGCGGATCTTTTTCTAAGATGCCTTCTTACTCGCTTTGGAAACCACTTGTTGACGAAAGTGGTTACTCAGAGCAGGTGTATGTGCCTGATCAAGAAAGATGTTCAGGTTAGGCTGATGATATCCACTCAAATCAGGTGTATGTGCCCGACATGGTTGTCCGTATGATATGGGGGAGTACGCCCCATTACCCTCTTGGACTGGAACAGATGTGTGTGTCTGTTCTGGAGTGAATTGTTGATGTGTTACTCCACTGCTAGGGATAGATTTATATGTCTGTCCCTAAGATGATGCTGATGCTTTTATGATATCCTGGCAAGCATCCAGAATATGAGCCGGAATTTGCTTCTGCTCTTTCACCATTGAAAAAATATGCTTGGTGACTTCACCCGCCGGAACGGGAATATACGTCCATTCCAGGTTTTGAGTAGGTGTATGTGCCTGCTTCTGTTCTCCTTTTCCTGTTAGTGAATCCTGGAAGTACTCAAGTGTGGGGGCAGAGAGTTGAGTCTGCCTCCTGTTTGTCGTCGGAGCTTTCCGACTGACTTCTTCGTGCGCTACCAAGCGAGACTGTTGGTAGGCTTGATTAGTACTAGCAGGTGTATGTGCCTGCTGATTACACTTCGCCAAAGGTGGTTGACGAGATCCATCATATGTAGTCAGACAGGCCTGCTGACTAACTAGTGATGTATAAGCAGGTGTATGTTCCTGCCTATAGTACTCTGCCTGAATTGCCTAGCGAGATTGGCGTGATGCTGCCAGACGAGTCAGCTGGACAACAGAATTATAACGGACAGGTGTGTGTGCCTGCTCGTTATTTGCCACCAAGTTAGGTTGGTGGACTTCTCTGGAGATTGCAGGGATGAAAACCTGCCCATTGTCAACCAGATTCCGTTTCTGGCTGTTCGTCTTGCCTGCTCGGGTTCGAGGAACCTGAGCTGAATGCCTAGAGTCGGTACCCTCATCATGTTGAGGGCGCACTACCACATGAGTCTGGCAGCGATTGTTGATGGGAGCCCTCGGGAAGGACTCCTGTCTTTTTGAATTAAGGCCCTGCGGGACCTGCTCATTCACTTCCTCAGAGTAAGGGAGTTAATGGAAATTGTGTTCCGGGGATAACGACCCGAAACGGTTGGAGACGGTAGTCAGAACCGCCTGCTTCTTAATCACTGGTCGTCGTTGTCCGGACGACATGTGTGAGTTATTTACATGGAGGGCCTATCGGGCAGCCTCCATAGTTGGGATGGTACCATGTTGACGGTACTCCTTAACCAGCGCATTTGATACCCAACGTTGAAGACGCTGAGTTGGTGATGTCATCCTCAGAGCGGATGACGATCCTGTAGGAATAGCAGCAGTTGTATTTGCAGCAGCAGTATTCACAGATGTGGATTTGAGAGCAGCCATTATGAAAATACAGAAAACCTTGGAAAAGAATGCCTGTTTGATATAACAGATGTGATCAAGATAAAATCAGATACTTCATCCTTTGGATGAGCACATATGTCAATGATTGTTTTTTTAGCCCTCTTATTGATTTTTAAATAGGGGCTTAAAAAATAGGTAAAACATTATTTTAACTTGGTTAAGGATTCATGTCGGGTTCACCATTTTTTTCCCCTCGGAATTAGAGGATGACCTCCTGGATGGGAGATTCAAACATTCTGATCGGTTTCTAGCGGGTTTGTTCGTAGAACCGGAAACATCCAATGATTCCACATCCATTTGGACCTACATTCCAAAGGTAGGCGCTCATTAGATTGTGTACTGATGAGGCTTAAGAATTTTCATTGGTCGAGAGGATGGGAGGTCGGACTCATCACACCTTTTTGAGGGGAATTATTGTCTATTCTGGGACTCTCTTTATAGATTTATGTTATGTTCGTGAATCCTTATTACATTACCAAGTATAAAGTGATATTTTCCTTTAGTTTTGACATTCAATGATTAAATATGTAAGAAATTTAGAGAATCTTTTATATGTATTCAAGGTTCTTCATTAATAGAGAATCATCTATATCTATTTAGAGATTCTTGGTCAATGGTAACCTTCAAAACATTCATATAAAAGTCTCTTGGTCATTATGAGGACCAGGCTGGTTTTAAAGCCACTCAGTGGGGCACTTGAAGTTTATTGTCATTTAGAAGGACATGAATTATTTCAGAGTTGGGATCGAACCCATAGATGGGCTACCTACGTATCCTTTATTTTGGAAAAGGAATCAGAACCCACATAGTTCGAGTAAGGGTATGATGTTTATGATTGATGGCTCAAAGTAGGATGTCACAACTACTTTTACACTGTAAGCTCACGTGAGTCATGCTCGGTGTGAGAAACAATAGGTATTGGTAAAAATTAGACAATTGTGCCATGAAAGATGCAATCATAAGAAATGGTTTGGGTCTTATGTATGTACGACTGCCCAGAGGATTTACTTTAGGGAGAAAATCCAAGAACAGGGTCCATAAAGGTATATGTGCTTCATGGAGATTTGAATACTCTAACATGGGACTTATTCCTGAAAAGGAATCCAAAATTAGGAGAGTATTGATAACTGGGTTTTACTCCTGAGAGGGAATCCCAGATCAAATGTACATTGGGACTGGTTAAAGAGAATTTAAGTGACTTGGGGCTTACTCCTGAGAACGAAGCCCAAAAATTATGACTGGGACTTATTCCTGAAAAGGAGACCCAGGTTTGGGGACTTGGTTTGGGGATTACTCCTAAAAAGGATGCCCAAATTAAGGGACATGGGGCTTACTCCTAATAAGGATGCCCAAAAATTAGAGGACTTGGGGCTTACTCCTAAGAAGGATTCCAAAAATTTATGACTGGGACTTATTCCTGAAAAGGAGGCCCCAGTAAAGGATTCTCTCATCTTAAAGGATGAGGTTGAATGAATGAACTCTCAATCTTTGGTGACATAAAAATGTATAAATCACTATGTTTTGAGAGATATTCCACAGAATTCCATTCAAATAAGGAAGTCAAATCAAGAAATCATGCCATAAATGGCTTTGAAGAGTATCTTGAAGACTAAATCTTGAATAGGAAAGGTAAAATGGCTTAAGAGGGGTAAAATGGGCAAGATGGGCACCCAAAAAGGTAGGGGCGTGCAAGTCTTGAAAGGCGCGCAAGTCTTACATGGGCGTGCAAGTATTGGTCGCGCAGGTATACCTGCGCGACATGTGGGGTACTTGCGCGATTTTCAACCAACATTAGAATACATGAGAGACTCTTTATTAATCTCTTTATAATCCTCTTGAGGTTCTTCCAGAAAAGAGATGCGCAAGTTATATCGAAGGAATAAGGCGGTGCGCAAGTGGGACCACTTCCCTTAAGGGTTGTCCACTCAGGCGCGCAAGTGTTGATGAGTTTCAACACTTAGGCCTTCCTCCCTCTCTTTAGATCTTTTGTTCTATGTAAGAAATTACCATAGAAGTGTTCCGGAAGCTTTGAGAAGAGACTTGGACGTCGGGAGCTTCAATCCGAGTTTCTGGAAAATGATCCTCTCGAATGGGGGGCCCACATGGTCTATTTATAGGCAGGAGAAGACCCTGGGCAGTTACCGGACGGTAATCACTTAAGTCGCGCAAGTCACATGCGCGACCAAGGTCGTCGCGCAAGTGTACTTGCGCGACAGTGATATAACTTGCGCGGTGATGTTTCTTTTGATCCTTTGTTCATGCCTTTGTCGATTTTTTATATTTTCTTCAAAGGTTGAATCACATTGAGCTCAGATATTCCCCTTTATTGATTTTTAGATTCTGTGACGAAAGGAGCGTCAACAGTCATCTACAATAAAAATCTTTCATATAAGAGGAATGAAAATAACAAATGGAAACCACTATTTTAAATGACTCGACACTAATGGATACTATAAGGATCTATATAAATCAATTTGTTTATAGTCCACATTCTGTAATTCTCTATGTAATGATATTACATGGTTTTCACGAAGGGTTCAATATTGATCTTTCAAATAATGCATCTTCCCTACTCTTTTAAAATTATCATTTGAGTGGTATATAAATTTATATAATTGAAGGTTTCATTATATTTTATCTACATGTTGGTTTGTATAAATCTTTAAAGATACTCATCTTACATCTTCTTAACTAGGTAGATGTGTTTTTGCACCTCATCATCATTAGTCCCTTCTCATTAAGTACTTATGAGACTAAATCCTAGAATGAATACTATTAGTTATCATTTCTATTCAATCTCAAAATAAGAGAATACTATTTTTGAGTCTAAATATATATCTTCTCTTCATCAAAATTATTATTCTCTAGATAATGATAAATATAATTTAGAATTATTGATTATATTTATTCATCAGAGAATTGGATTTGGTGTCCTAAAACAAAATGATTTTAATTTATTACATGTATATGAATAAATTGGAATATTAATAAAAACATATTATTACATTTTTCACCATAATATTTTTGTAATTATTACCTAGGGTATTAGTCACATTTAAATGGTTATATAATTTACCTACTATGATGAGATACTTCCATAAAGATTTTCAAAAATATTGTTTTATAGTTGGATTTGACACTATGATGTGGAACATACTATGTATAGATTAATATTTTAGAACTCATGAGTAGATGAGGATTCTTTAAATTAATTTCACACATGGTAATCTCCATGATGGGCTATTATAAGAACATATCAACAGATAGAAATTCGACATGTTTTTATGTCATCAATCATTCTCATCCACCACTTTGTGTAACAGTCCTTATAAATTATTATATTTGTTAATTATTTCCATGGACCGCACACAATGATTTACTAACTAAAACTATAATACCATAAGGTCATTGGATACATGCTATGTTGGGTGTGTCATGAATGACATGTCATTAATAGATAAGTTAAGGAAGCATATGTTTCATCAAAATATATTGAAGCTGATATCTCATTTCTTTGATTGGAAAAAAATCATTCAATTAAATTCCATGCACATGTTGTAGTGATGTCCTTATTTCAAAGATTCAATAAATTACATATTGATAATATTGGTTTATGACACATATGTGCAATATTCTTGCTGAGATATTGTGACAAATAGATTATATTACTAAATGTGCATTCATATTTGGTTCACATAGTTGCGAAATTATGTTATGCATATTGGGTTCCATTACGTGTTTCTATATAGTAATATTCATCTTTAGCAAGGTCCTCTAAATTCAATTGAGGACTAATTCTAAAGTGTAACACAATAAGTGTTTCCATTTATATCAATGGAATTATATTTGAATTTACCTATTGCAATAATATTATTCTCAACATTGATGAATAATTTTATTCATATATTCGTGATTTATAATATTCAAAAGTTAATAAATAATTATTTGTATATTAATAAATAACTTATTTAGTGATGTGAATATTTAATAAATAATTATTCACAGGTTTCTAATTAAAATATTTATTTTATTCACGTGTAAAATATTTTGTTAAATATTTATTATGTTATTCAATAAATACTATGTAATTAGAGTGAGTCATAATCATTACTTATGATGAATATTTATTTTATAGGAATAAAATAGTATTTATCATTTTATAAGTTATATCATTCTATAAAATAATTTTAGAATAAATATTATTATATGAAATTTTGGTTGATAATGATTATTTTATTATTTAAGGGCTCGTGCATTGTGAAATTGTATTTAAACCTAATATCAAACTCTATAAATAGATTATTATTTCTATTAGATATGATTAAACGAGATTTTAGAATCATCAGACACAATTCAATTCTCACTCTATTCTTCATCCTCTATTTCTCCCTACAACGAGAAGCGATACAGAGATTCCATCAATATAAAAGGAAGTTGAAATGTTCAACATGAACAACACCGGGAAAATGATCCAAATTGATAGAAACTAGAAATTAGTTGAATTAATTCAGAGATCAAAGTAGAATGTCTTGAATACCACTATAGGGATTCTACACATTCATCATACATATGAATTGAATGTAATCTGAGAATATATTTTTTACGATCCAAATCATTATAAAAGGATGTTCATTAATAAGGTTATTGTTTATTTCAATTACAAATAAATTAATTATAAATATATTGTGAAAAGATCCTATCCAGGATACTATCATGATCATTATATCAAAAAATGTATGTGTGGTCTTTATTTAATTTAATTTATTTATTAAATAGATAATTATTTATTATTTAATAAAATTTATGTCCTGTGATTCAACCCTCCATCAATTATTATACATGACATGTGTGACCATGTTGATTTATGTAATTCCCACAAACCAATATTTTGGTTCCCCTCACTAACATGGGAGTTATAAATACCTAAAATAAATATAGTATCCCAAGGATTACTCAAAAGATTCAATATAAATCCAGGATGATGTAAACCGAAATGACACATAGGTGGATTGTTGGAATGTTGTCACACAAAAAAGACTGAAAAAATGATTTTCCCCCTAGATCGTAATTTTATATATTATTCACTCAAAAAATATATCGTTAGTCATGGCTACAATGAGGCCATTTTGTTCTTTATTATACATTATTTATTTTATGGATAGAATATTGTGATCAGTCAAATAAATGATTTAATTTGAAAATAAAGAATATAATTAAATTTATTTTTCATATTTTTTCTATCAAATCATGGTCAATTACTTATGTACAATCTTGTTAATATTAACAATACATGTTCAATATAAATCAAGTTTATTTTATGCATAATAAAAAGAATACCTCAACTGAATATTAATTCAAACTGAGAATCCACAACATTATTTGAAATAATATCCCATTAACTAAGTGTTTTACTAACCATTGTTGGTACACATAAATTTAATGTAGAGTTCTTATGAATGCTATGGGTTGGATAAACCATATTAATTTTAGATAAATATCCCTTAATAAACCTGATATATGTTAGAGGCATGTGTTGAGGAATTCCAAGTTATCATTTTAGGATAGGAGAGTCTACTCAATGGATCAATTAGTTATAAGCTTGAAGTTGGCAAAGAATAACATACCAAATTACCTTCGAGTGTCTTGGCCAACCCCCATTGGATTCATTCAAAGTGGGATATAGATATTTTACACAATAATGTATTATAAACTAGATATTTTTAGGTAAAGGATGAGTGATAGAGGGATGTTGTAAAATAAAAGGAGTCATTGTACTTTTAATTAACATAATTTCTCATATAATTTTTATTTATGTACTGTATTAAAAATATGATATTTATATCTAATAATAAATGGAATATTAATTATTAAAATTATCCCTATGAAAAAATTTGGAGAAAGAAGATATCATTTCTAATTGTACCTTCTTGGAATGGTTTATACACATTCATGTTGTTTGGAAACCAGAATATAAATATTTTATCCTTAAATCCTCAGAACCTAATCCTCAGGTAAAGATGGTGAGTGTTGAAGAGTTCCATGTCTATGAAAAATCGCTGAATGATGTGGTGAACATTAAATGATTGATTCTTTCATCAATGTATAGTGAAATCATGTAATATATAGAAAATATCTAAACTAGATCCTTATAATATTTTGAGGTTTTATAATATCTTTATAGTTAAATGTTTTATTTATATTCAAGAGTTTGATATACATGCACCACTATGTCTAAATGAACTATAATATATTATTGAAAATTTAAGGGATAGATATATCCTTTATATTGGATTTGTGGGGATTGATATTAATAATGAACTTATGAAACATTTATAGTTTAAACATGTCTAAAAAATCCCTGGTTTCCAATTTATTAGAAATTAAAATAAAATCATTTGAAATCAAGAGAGATATTTTTCTTCAAAAATAATTATGCGCATAAACACATTTTATATGAATAAATTAAATAAATTACTTTTTTTTAATAATATATTTAATTTTATTAATGATTTTAACATTGATAAATGTTTTTTTCTTATTATGAAATAATAATAAAATCATATTTAATGAAGAAAATGTATTTGTCAAAATAGACTGTTTTCATTATTTGGTATATTTTTTTTAAATTATGTTATTCTAGATATAAGAATTTAATATGATAAAATAAATTTTATATTTTCAATTGAGATGTAATAATTTTGAATATAGTTCCCTTTATTGGTTAATATGAAGAGTATCTTGAGGTATAATTTTCTCATAAATAAGGGTATTTCATGTTAACCAAGTCTAATATTAATTTATAAGAACATAATTTTTTCATATAATTTTAATTTTGTGAATATAATTCTACAATTATCACCATAGTCATTAAATTTAAAAGTTTAATGGAAACTTTTCCATTGAAAATGACCAATATAATATTTAAATCTAGATATGTTACAAAATGTCATTATCTTGGATTTAAATATCAATTATGTGTCTATAAAATAAAAAAAATTATGTTGTGAACAAATATAAATTGTTAATTTGATCATAATTGAATTTATTTTCATGATAAATTTTTTTTATACGTTTTAGTAATTTTATAATAACCTTAAACTTTTATGCAACACTAATAAAATATATCTCTTATAATGGACCATAAATTAGATATATATATTACTTCAACCTTGAACAATTTTTATTAAATTACATAACAAAACCCCCAACTAGAATATATAATTTTAGTGTCATTAGAAACAGGTAAACAAAAACAATTATTTCATAAAACATTAACAGTTTCACATGCTTATTTCTTGATAAATGGAAATGTTTTTGGCATATCATAATTAATACCCTTATTTATGAACTAAGGAAAAGCTACATATGAATGGGTGAGCTCTAATTCCCTGTAATGGGAAACATGGGGAATATCAATTATATAACAATTATTAAAACATAATATTTTAAAATCATATCATGCGTATAAAAGATCATAATATCATGTCATTGGATTTGTGATAAAAGTGAAATGTAATCCTAATAGTCATAACATAAGACATGAAATTTATTTTCATATGTATATAAGAATATAAAATAATCTATTTTTAGTCAAGGATCATTTTTGAGACAAACATAGCGGTCACATCCATTACTTAATAGAGTTCACTACACATTACAATCATATATTACTGAACTATATTTTCTTATATTTCTATTCATGTCTATATTAAGAGATATAAATCAATACCCAATTAATTAAAGGAAGATATAGGTCCAACCCATCTCATAATGAAAACATTTTTACATATTCCTCAAAAAAAACTTTCACCATAGCAAATACCATGAAATAAAACGGGATTATTATACATCATTCAATATTAATTAATATAAAAAAGGATCTTCTACGTAACAAAAAATCAAATAATATTAATAATAGGGTTATAAATATGACCAATTTTAATATAGTCATCTTAAATGGAAAATAATTTTGAGAAAACACATGAAATTAATTCTTGAGGAAAATATTAATTCTTTTTCAAAAACGTTGTCCATCAACAAAATGCCAAACAATTTTACAAGAAATTATTTTCTGTAAAAATAACAATTTAATATTTTAGGGGAATCTTCACAAGAAATAAATAATGACTGTTTAAAAATCCATTCATATCGAACATGTTAAAAAAATCATTATACTTGTACTTTTTCCAGAAATGTCAAAAAGTACCTAGTATGGTAAAAAAATATTAATTAAATATAAAGTAGTAAAAGTAAAATATAGGTAAAAATTATGTTAAACATTTATAGAGGAATAGTAAACATTTTATTAAATAAATTTTATACAAAAAGGACATGCATGATAAATATATCTCTTGTAAATACTTACGTATAAACAATCTCAGATAAAAATGAGATTGAAAAATAATCTTGTACCATAGGTCTTACATCATTCGTATGTTACCCATAAATATTTACAATGATTTAAATAATGTTATTGGATTATTCAATAATCATATTTATTTTTATGATATCATATATGATTATATTATCATCTGTTTGTTAGTTACATTACATTGTCAATCGTTATTTGGATATTTACTGCATCATGTTCCCATTCAAGATTTGTCAGATATGTTCATGTTCCCCTTCTTATGTTGTTTTGAAATAATTTAACGAATTATATTAGTAAAATATATTTCAAATTTATCCATTTAATTCACATATATTATCATGGTTTAATGAAGATCGTGTAGAATTAAACCAATTGCATAGTGGAGCTGGTATCCCGTACATACGAAGGAGCGATGATATCATCCCCAAAATTGATTAATAGTACTGAAGTATATTTTATATAATATTTAAGGATTAATAAAATTTTATAATATTCATATATAGTTATTTTTTCCATATTTATACCCATCCATGTGTGGTGGTTGTGAAAAACAGATTATAGCACGATGTGGAGATGATATGTCTTACATACACATGCACAATGATTTCATTTTTCATACGATGGATAAAAGGTGAAATGTGGTTGTTTAATATTTATAATAACATATCAATATATTATAGACTGTTATGTATTTACATTATAATGAAAAAATAATGAAGAGGAATTATAAGAAGAATGTAGTTCAAAGGAATAAGTAGAAGAGATTAACTCTTTCTGGGTGTGCTTCCTATAAATCTCTTATCAGAGCACAAGATTTGATCTTTTAATATGAAAAGATACTCTATGATGAAAATATGTAATTTTTGAAGTAAAAAGGGTTGTGTATGGAGGTGCATGAAGGCTAAAAAAGTAGTGAAGTGGTGATGAAAGAGGTTCCCTATTACAATTTAGGTGAGAGACACTTATGGAAACTCAATAAATAATATTATTTAAAATAAAATCAAACCATACCCAAAAATAATTGATGTATCTCAATTTAAAACATGAGATTTTTGAGGGTGTAATATCAACACAAAAAATTATTTTGAACCTGTTATTTTGTCAATTTGCACAATTTATTTTTAATTGACACTTAGTTATTCTATTTATTTTTAATTGTGGTAATAATATTCTAAATATTTAATAGTTATAAATATATCTATATATGTTTTTAATTGAAAAAAATGGAAATTTCATGTCATTTTAGACCATATAATCTTATGTTTGTAATATTTAAACATTTTAATTATTTTCAAATAAGTTAATAAATTGTTATTTTTTTAAAAAAAATCAATGATGTTATTTTTGAAAATATTCACTTATTATATATTAAATAAAATCCATAGAGAAGATAAATTTCATCCAAAATATTTAATACAATTGAATAATTTCATAGTAAGCTTAAATATTATTTAGTAATATTTATCATTTTTATTCCATTTTATTTGAAAAATTAAATCTATTTTTTTAATATTTCAATTTATAATATAATTTCTACAATACTATTGATTCTTCATTAATGGTAATTATTTAATCTATAAAAATTATAATACAATTTCCATGATGTATACAATTTATTTAAATTTATAGAGTCTATCTATAGTCGATATTAACTCCAATTTATACATATATTAATATTAGTATACATATATAAAAGGAGATTGTGACATTTTTTCACATTCATTAGTTTTTATTATATTCATGTCATATTAATAAGATAATGTCCATTAAGTGTTTAAATTTCAAAAGATAGGTTAAAAGTGTAAAATATAGTCATCGAATAAAATTTTTATATGTACTATGGATATTTTATAAATATATTTAGCTTTAATTACCAGATTTACATTCAACAATGGTAATAAAAATAATAACCAAATTTATTATTTATATTTCCAAAAACTAATAGTACCCTATTAACATAATTAGGAAAAAATAATTAACAATATGATGTCTATATTTAAAAATTACAGACACATTATTTTTAGTAATTAATTTAAATTCATTCTTGTTGTTGGATTAAGAGAACATGTATATAAAATGTTAAAACATTGCAAAAGATTGAAATGTTTTTGCATCTTATTTCAATTTAGAATTTATTTTAAGAACCATAATTATATTAAATGATAATAATATAATATATTTATACTTTTAAACCATTCAGTATTATAATTTCATTATATAAAATATATTCACGAAAAAAGTTGTTTTCACTGGAAATTTATTGTGTTTTTACTATTCATTAAAACATAAATATAATCAGAAATTATCATTAAAAAACCAAATTAAATTTTTATATCCTTATTTAAATTAACATTATGATGTTTTCATATAAAAATTATTAATGTTTCAAAACTATCATTTAATATGGGTTCAGTATTCAAAGTTGTAAGATTACCCTTTAAAAAATGGTTTTATACAATAAATTTGGTATTATTTTCACCCTATAACTAAAATATCCATTGTATGAATATCAAGAATATTTTATTATGTATATAACACATAAATATCTCATTATCTTTATTACCAAAATTAATTCAGTAAAAACTATAAAAATTGAATTGATTTATATTTTTCCTAAATTATTAATAGCCAAATAATTAAGAAGGCATTTTCAATGTCGGTTAAAATTATTCCCTCTATCCTAACAGCTAGGTTATAATGATAATTTTATAATCAGGGCATCTTGTTGTTAATTTTAACTCAGGATTGTGTTCAAGGAATGACACTATAGAATAAAAATTATTTAAATATAATATTTAATGAAAACATATCGGTTTTTCATTCTACCCACATTAAGCTGATTTCTGCCTTCAATATTATTCACATGGTCAAAAAATATGAGTATACCACTCCCTCATAATATCCTCATGTTCCCTTGTAGCTTTTGAAAATTTTTATTTCCGACAAAAATCATTAACCAAGTGAGTGGTTATATTTCTTATATCATTTTCGCTACGATCCAGAATTTCTATCGACTCTTCTTGATAAAAATGATCAATCTATAGAATTATGAATTTTGAGCTTAGTAAATGTGAAGGATCAGGTATGTATATTCTTAGGATAGATACATGGAACACATCAGATAAATGAGATTGATTTGGTGGAAGTTCCAATCAGTAATCTACCTTCCCAACACAATCCATAAATTCAAATTGACTAATATACCTAGGCTCAGTTGTCAGTTCTTTCCAAATCTCATTACTCTCCACTAGAGAGATATTCATTGAAAAAAATATCACCCACATCAAAATATATGTATTTTCTTTGGTTGTCATCATTACATTTTTGTTAACCCTTATCTTCTCTTATGTCTTTTTAAATAGATTTTACATTTTATACAATTTCACCAACAAGATCAGGTCCAAATAGCTTTGCTTTCCCAACATCATCATAGCAAGTTGGTGTTATTCACGTTTTTTCATATATGGATTCATAAGTATCCATCTAAATACTAGAGTGAAAGCTATTTTTTTAATAAAATTAAACTAATTGTATGTGTTTATTTGAATCACCTTTGAAATACCTTGAGAAAGCTATAAAAATGTCTTTCAGTGTTTGAATCATCCTCTCAAACTGACCATCTATTGGAGGATGATAAACTGTGATGTAACATACCTCTATATCCATAGCATGCTGATCACATCGCTAGAAAATAAATGAAAGCCTTAGATCTAGATAAGATATAATTGATAGTTTTACTCTATGATATCTTAACCCATACTTTACATATATCCTAGAAATACGATCATGATATAAATCCTCTCTAATAGTAGTGAAGAGTGTCGACTTCATAAAGTGATCAACAATAACCAATATAAAATTATTTCATGTGGATGTTTTGTGATGTTTGATGACAATGTCCATAGTGATTTTTCCCATTTCAGCTCTGGTATGGGTAATCATTCTAACACCCCATATACATTGGTAACTCAACCAAAACATTCTGTAAAACCAAGCATCGAGAGTCAAATTCAGTGACATCTCATTCAATTCCATTCCACCAGAACTACTCTTAACGGTCCATGTACATCTTTGTGCATCTAGGGTGAATATAGAATAATGAACAATGATCCTCATCCAATATCTCCATCAATAATCTTGGTATGGGAGGAATACAGAACTAGTTCTTAAACCTTATTATTTCATCATAATAATGTTTGAGTTCATGATTGATTCGTACCTTATTTTTAGCTCTACATTTTTCTAATGTGCTTCCTTAATATTCATATGTATTGATGGTTGAACATTCATTTGAGAAATATAATATTTACTCCATACATTAAAATTTTAATAACCATCTTTTGAAAATCCATAAATATTGGATATTTTGTGATCCTCATCACGGTTTGACTTGGATTGTCTTATCGACATAATGCCTTTTCCACCTTGTTTTCATTCCCCGAGTTTTAATGTAATAAAAAATCATAATATTTAATCAACTCCAACTATATTTTATGGTGAATATTCATCTCCTTTTTTGTGAAAATATATTTTAACCATTATACTTAGTACAAATATCACACATTTCACCATAAAGATATACCTTTATATCTTTAATGCAATGATTATCATAGGTAACTCCAAATCATGAGTAGCGTAATTTTTCTCATGGATTTTCAACTGCAAGGAGGCATACGATATCACCATATCATTTTTCATGAGAACACATCCCAACACATTCCTGGATGCATCACTCTACATCACAAACCATTCTCTACAATAGTGTAGTGTGAGCATAGATGCACTAGAAAAAAATCATTTTATATAATTGAAATTATCTACACATTCCTCCATCTGAATGAACTTAAACCCATTCAGAGTCAAATTGTTTTCTTAAATGTATAATAATTAATGTTATTTCAAAAAAATATCAATAATATCTATCCAGACCAACAAAAAATCATATCTCAATTATCATTGTTGGTCACGACCATCTATCAATAACCTCTATTTTTTCAAGATCCCCATATATCCCCTTTTTTAGACTATATGACACTAAAAATAATCTTTTTAAAGCATAATTTCACACTTGGAAATTTTTTCATAAATCTTATCCTTTATGAAGTTCTTCCATTCGATTATCTTGTTATCTTCATATTCTTCCTCCTTCTTTGAATAGACAATAATATCATATAAAAGACTACCATGATCTAATCAAGATAGTCCCTAATGACTATATTCATAAGATCCATGATCATAGAAGAGACATTAGTATTACAAAAATGCATCAATATAAATAAATCCATTATTTCCATACATTGTACGGAATTCCATGTTAGGTATATCCACCTTTTGATCCATAATTGATGATATACTAAATGAAGATAAATTTTTTAAATGTATTTTTTACTATGTAGTTTGTGAAATAATTCATCAATTCAAGAAAGATGATAATTTTTTCATGATAGTTATATTGTCATGTTCTCGATAATCATTGAAGTGTCTCATTTGTCCATCATTCTACTTAAAAAATAGAATAGGTGCTCCCCAAGGTGATGGAATTCGGCATATGAATTCCTTATCACTATTCTCTTTTATTTTCTTATTCAATTCATACAACTCAATTGGGTGCACTCTATATTTTTTCTTAAAAATAAACATAGAACCCTATATGAGTTCTATTGAAAACTCAACTTCGCGATTTAGTGGTAGACCTATAAATTCCTCTAGAAAAAATCATCTGAATCTTTAACAAATCTTTGTATTTTTAATCTATAGATTATACTCATCCATTTAAGATTAATAATATTCAATTATAGGAATCATGAACCATAATATGGAATAAATTCCTATTGTAATGTTATATTAATCGTTGCATCAATATATAATCATATATTGATCATAAATTTGAAATATGACATCTAGTTCAAGGAAATTCATATGAAATACATATAGGGAAAACCGATACATTCTATGAATCAAATCATTTTCCACTATTGGAAGGATCACAATATTTTTAGAAATCACTATCCCAAAAACTTCAATCGGAGAATAATTATAAACATTTGATGTGACATTGGTGCCATTAGGAGTTTTCATAGATAACTCAACATATAATTGATGATGTAAACCACCAATACCCTTAAAAAATTATTCTTAAATAGAACATTGGCTACATTTAGAATCAAATAATTTATTTTATATATTACAATGAATGGTATGTGTACCATTCACCACTTCATTTTTGTACTCCATTTCATTCATAGTGTTTGCATCTAACATTACATTGTCTTTTTCCTTAATAGTTTTTTGACATCTACCATCATCAATAACCCTTGAATTAAGGCTTTGATTGGACAATGAAACATTTCCTTTCACTTTGATAATTGATGTTGTAGGAGGTACAATCTGTGGATCCTTCTCTTTTTTCCATACCATTAGACATAAATTTCACCTCATATCGGCATTCAACTGTCTGATGACCTTCTACTCCACACATAAAATAGTTACTAGTCCCCTTAAGAATATTCCTCCTATGTTTCATTCCACACATTAAGAATAAGGGAATATTAATCTTCCTTTCAGTGTGGTATTTAGAATTTCTTTTGAATTCCATTTTTCCCTTCTTATCAACCCCATAGGACTGATGGGCTACTTCTATATTCATCTAATCCTGGATAGAACATCAAAAAATTTCCTCGTATATATTGAAGTCCCTTATGGATAATACCATTTAGAGAAATGGATTTAAGAGATTAATGAATAAATCAATTTTACTCTTAGGTTAAATAATTATTCTAGAATCATACCTTACTAGTCTTGTAAAATTATATTTATTTCAACCAGTGAATTCATCCTCCTTTTTATATGATCAGGGAACTAAATCGCTATCATTGTTCGACGAATATGGGGAATGTACTTATTGGAAAATAATATCATTAACTCGTACCATTCTATAGACATTATTTAATCTCTTTTCCTAGTATTCATGATATGATTCTACCATTGATCAGATTCACCTTCAAAATGATATACTACAAATATGACTTTATCATGTTCATAGCATTGTAAAACTAAAAATATCTTTTCACTGGTATCGATCCTTTATTCACCCACTAAAGGATCAATATTACCACTGAATGAAGATGGATGCTACCACATTAAGGAATCAATAGAATGTTGCTCCCTATTTTGCTCATTTATAATGCCAAAATGATTAATATCTTGATAAATTTCTGTCATCATGCCTTCATGATTTTTCATTCTAGATCCCATAATATTTTGTTTCTCATGAGAAAAATCATTGTATTTCTTGTATCATTCAGAAATAACATGGTTTGTTTTGGTTCCATCCATTAACTAAAACCAAGAACCATAGTTTTAGAAACACTATTCATATTGGGAAAACCACATAACTCAATAATAAAATTTCAATTTAGGGTATTTTAGGTTTTATCATAGGTTACCCTTGAAAACATCTAAAACACTACGATAAGATTATAACATGTACTTAGACATATCCTTAGGGTTCTTACTAAGGTTCTCTAATCATAGTTTATAAATGATAACATTAAATTTTCTATGATAAATAATTTAATGGCCCGTACATTTCATAAAGATATTAATTCTATATTATAGAATATTCATTATATAACATAATGAAAACCACATAATGACTGTATAGGTTTAGTGTATCTAGAAACTATAAATCATAATCAACATGTCTATAAAATAACAACATTGTATCCCACTGATTTCTCAATAACTAGAATTATTTCTTACATATCATACTAAATACCCTTATTCATGACATGTGCAAAAGAATCATATGAATGGGTGCACTAAAATGATTAGTAAGGGTAAAATGGTAAATATAAATCCTAAATTTATTTAAGAACATATTATTTGAAATATTACCCTGCATATTAAAGATCAGAATATCATGTGATTGGATAAATCATAAATATTCAATGTAATCCCAATAGACAATACATAAGACATGAAATTTTGTGCATACATAAATAATAATAAGAAATCATTTTATACTAGTCAAGGCTCACTGTCAAGACCATAATAGTGGAAAAGGTCTATTACTAAACCAAAATATCTTCTTATTCTAGAACTATATAACTAAAATAGATTTTCATTTTGTTTAATTGATTTCAATCTCATGGGATATAAATCATTACCCAATGCATTTTATGGAGATATCAGTCCCATCCATCTCATAATGAAACCATTCTTATATGTTCTATTAAAACATAACAATACATTTATATAGCACAACTCGGGAAATAAAATGGGTCTCTTAAAAATCATTCCAATTATAATTATTATAAAAAATATATATTTCCTAAATAACAGACAATAAAATCATATTATTAATAGGGTTAGAAATATGAAAATATTTAATGAGTGTTGTCTTATATGGTTTATAATTTTGAGAAAACACGTGAAATAAATTCCGGATGAAAATATCCTTTCTTTTTCAAAAATGATTTTCATCCTCCAACTATCACACAATTTTAGAAAAAAATAATTTTATCTCAAAATAACCATATAATATTCTAGGGGAATCATCAAGGAAATACGAAATTATTATAGTGTAAAAATCTATTTATTCCATACCAGTTAAAAATAATTTTCATAGTTTTGCTGGAAAAGTCAAAAAAGTATCTCGCATGGTAAACAAAATAATTATTCCTTCCACACCATGTAGTAAATATCAGAAATGAGTAAAAATGAATTTAATCATGCATATTATATTAGTAAGGATTTTATGATAACATATTTAGAAAACATGGATATGGATGACAAATATATCCCTAGTAAATACATATATATAAACAATATCATATAAAAATGAGATTCCAGAATTATTACTTACCTTAGGTCTGATATCCATTTAATGTATCCAATCATCCTGTATACCGATTTAAATATTATTATTTACATATTCAATAATAATAATAATAATTATATTGTCGTATATGATTATATTATAATCTGTTAATTTGTAACATTTTCTGGTCACCTATTATTCAGATATTAATAAATTATGTTCTTATACAAGATTTTTTAGATATGTTCATGTTAATGATATTAGTATATAGTTAAATAATATATAGAATGATATTAGCATAATATATACAATTTTTATTCAATCAATTCATTTTTAAAAATGTTGATTAATGGTGATCATGAATAATGAATCGCATCGCATTGTGGTGATGTTAAGCCGTACGTACGCACAAGTGATGATATCATTCCAAAAATTGTTGAATTTTATTGAACTGAATGGTCTATAATATTGAATAATTATTAAAATTTTATAATAAGGATATATATTTATTATTTACTTTATTATACCCATCCATGTAGGATTGTGTTAAAAAATATTACAGCACGCCATAGAGATGGTATTTTGCATATATGCCCATGCGGTGATACCATTTTTCATAGGATGTAAACAACGTGAAATATGGTTAGTTTATATTCATATAAACATATCAGTATATGAGTGATACTGATGTTATTAATTTTTAATTAAATAAAATAAGCAGTGGAAGTACAAGAGTAATGATGTTTAGAGGAATCGATATAAGAGAGTACATATTCTTTGAGGTGCTTCATCTAAATCTATTCGTAGAGCACTATAATTGTAATTTGAAAATGAAAAAAATCAATAGAATTAAAATTGGGTGGTTTATAAGGAAAATGATAAGGATATAGTTGAGCTTGAAGGCCCAAACTGAAGTGAATAGTTGAGGGAGGAGGTTCTCTTTTATAATTGACATGAGAGGGACATTTTGAAACTCCATATATTAAAATTTATGATAAAATCAAAACCTACCTAATATGCTCCAAAATTAACAAATTTAGAATATGAGATGAGATAGGGTTGTAATATCATCAACCAATAAAATTTTCGCGAGTTATTTATTCAATTTAAACCATATATTTATATTTTATACTTCTATATGCAATTTAATTTTAATTATGGTAATAATATTCTAAATATTTAATGGTTAAAAATATTTACTTATGTTATTTTAATTTACCAAAAATGGATATTTTTTGATCTTTTTGACCTTTTAATAATGAATTTTTAATATTTAATTTTTTTATGATTTAAAAAAAATTAATAAAATGTTATTTTTGTAAAATAGAAACAGTGTCAACATTGACAGTAATCATTTATTCGAAATCATAAAAATCCATTCAGATGATAAATTTAAAAAAACTTAGTACACTCCTATAATATCATAGTCACCTATAAAAAACATGGATCTCATTAATTAGTTCTTATGATTGTTAATTTAATATTTTTAAAATCAATTTCCTTATATTTTTCTTAATAAAATAATTTCAACATCACTATTATGTCATCATTAATGGTGATTATTTTATATATAAAAGTTATAAATAAATTTCTATGATGTAGGAAACTCTTTCGGATTTCTAGAGAGTATATATAGTCAATATTATATCCATTTTATCCATATATTACAATTAATATTCTCATATAAAATGAGATTGTGACATTTTTGTGACATTCAATAGTTTTTATTATATCCATGTCATATTCAAATATAAATTGACATTATGTTATTCCATTTAAGAATATTGATGATAATTGTCGAATTTAGACATAAAATTTTCTTTTAACACATGTAAAGGTAATTTTATTATATTATCATTACTTTTAATTACCAGATTTATCTTCAACCATAGTAATAAAAATAATTACAAATGTTTATATTAATATTGGTAAAAAAATAAAGCAGCCTATGATCATAATATGGAACTACTAATTCTTAACATGTAGTCTATTTTAAATAATTCAAAACATATATGTTGAAGTAATTAATTTAAAATCTACCTTATTTTGGCAATAAGAGAACACATTTTTTAATAGTTAAAACATTCAGAATGATTGAAAATTTTTACATATAAATTCATTGTAAAATTAATTCTAACTATATAAATAATATTAAATTATTAAAATATATTTTTAATTTTTAATTCCAGCAGATATTACTATTCAACAATATAAATTATCCCAATGAAAAATGTTTTTATCGCATAAATTTTAGTGTGTTTTTACTATTTCTCAAAATGTGGATGATATGAGAAAATATAATAAAATCAACCAAAGTCAATGTGTATATCCAACATTAAAATAACATTATTATGTTGTCATATAAATAATATTAATAGGTTCAAATCGTAATTTAAAAGTGGTTCTCTATTCAAATTCATGAGATTAACCTTTTAAAAATGTTTTTATACAACAAATAAGATTTTATTGATACCCTATGACTAAAATATCAATTAAATTAATATAAAAATAATTAATTAAGTATATAACAAATATATATCTCATTTATTTTTTCCCCAAATTTTATTCATTCAAAAATACAAATATCTTATTGATTTATATTTTTCATAAATATTTGATAGCTAAGCAATTCATAAGGATTTTTATATGTCCATTAAAATTATTCCCACAAACCTAACAGCTATGCTATAAGAGTAATTTGACAATCAGGTCATCTTGCTGTTCATTTAATCTCATGATTACATGCAAAGAGTTCTACTAAAGTATTAAATTTATTTTAAGATAGAATTACATAAAAACATCCAGGTGTTACAGCTCCAATTACTAAGAAATTAAATTAATTATTTTAAATTTTTTAAAAGTAATATAATTTTAGTGAGTTAATGTGTTCCATGAGTTATTTATATTAACATAAAATTTTATTGTTATGTTAAATGACTATATTCAACATCAAAATATTTATTAATTAATTCTTACTCAAATTCATAGTAAAATATTTAATTTGGAAATATTAATATATTATGAATTTTTCTATAAATTTATATTTAATTCATAAGAAAATTATAGAGGAAAATAAAATATTATAATTTCTAATATGTCAGCAATTTCACATTAATAGGAAATTTGGATCCATTTTTCTCGAGAATTTTTTGAGAAATTCCATGAGTTTCTTTCACATAAATTATAAAATGGAACCCCTCTGAAGATGGTGATTTGGTAATGATTTCCGGATCATACCCTCATGTTTCCAATAACTTCAATAATTCTAATTCATAGTTATTTAGTGGCATTACATTTATGATATGATTGTAAAACTAATCAGGTTTTTCGGTCGATTTATCCAATAATACTTGTCAAGGTAGATATATCTATAATGTTATTTTATTTCTTGTGGATTTTGGTTGGTGAAGAATTTCAATACCAGAAACATATGTGTTCTGAGAAGTGGGTAGATTGTTTCTATTCTTAAAACAATCATAGCAATTTGATTGAATTTTATAGGTTCTTAATGTGTAACCAATTATAAAATAACAACATAGAGGGGATAGTTCATTATAGTAGTGTTCTAGTGTATACAGATGATGTTGTTCAGAAGGTGGTGCAATTTGATGGTTATATAGAGATGATGGTTCACATTTAGAAAGAAATTTCTCTAAAGAATACTTATCCAAAAGTAATGGATGTGTTAAGAATTTTTCAATTTTACTAGGTGGTTAGATAAATTTATAATAATCTTGAGTCAAGGGGTTTGATGGTATTAGAGCTTCCAATCCTCATTTTTTGGGCAAGGGAGATTCATATGAAGAGGGTGTGATATCTGGAAATGGAACCAATATTTAGTAGGGGTGACATGGGATATGAGAAATATAACATGTCCTTGGATATGCTCATAATGTTTATCATCGCATACCAATTAAAAGTGTTTCTATGGGGGATACAACTCATTTAATTCAGTCCATGAGCGGTTTTGAGGTTAAAAGCATGGGGATCAAATTTTTTATTCATAGTAAAAGATTTAAGTTGTGAAATTGTTTCGAAGGTTTTTCCATTGAAATATCAATTTAGGATCAACATGAACTAATCTAGGATAATGTTTTTTTTGGAATAGAAATGATTCTAAACATAGAAGGAATGTGATTTGATTTATACCCTATTCTCATATTATAGTCAAGAGGGGTGAAATGGATGTGGGTCCCATAATCCAATGAAGAAAAATGGTTGAAAGGAAACAATGATTTAGACATGTTCATTCTTCCTAGAAAACACAAACCTAATGGTTTCGAATACTATTCCAACCAACCAAAACCAATTGACACAGGATCATCCATGAAATATAAGATAGACAATGTGATGGGATAAACAAATATTTTACAGGATTCATAAGTGGATGTTGATCATTCCTACACTATGAACACCACCTATGGGGTTGACCACAATATGAGAGAGTCTACTAACCAGTAGTGTAACACCCCATAATTTTATGAAATAATTTTTTGAAATAATTCACATGTTATATATTTTAATTTAATGTGACATTGAAATTATATATATAAAAATATTAAAACACTAAGTAAAATATTCCTCTCACATGAAATACTGACAGGGATATAACAATATCGATTTGGATAGCGCTAATTTCTATACCGATGTGGCTTGCACTGCACACAATAAAGGCAAGAAATTCACTACACACAATACTAACTTGGTTAGAGATACCCTCAATAACAACATTGATATTACTACATTCAATAACAACTATTCTTGTTCTACATGAAATACTAAATTGGCTTGTGCTACCCCAACAGCAACTTGGCATATGTTACATGCAACACATATGTTTCTACAAAACATCATTTAAGTGTTATATATATGTTTTTAAAAATGTGATATTTATAACCTAGAAAAAAAATAGATATTTGAACTTTAATTGCTAATTTTAAAATATTATTTATAATTGTTTTATATATAAAAATAAAATTTATTTACAAGGATATGATTTTTGGTAAAACCCTATTATGTTCAAAAATATCACATTCCAAAATAAACCTATATTAATAATAAAATAAATTATAGAAAAAATTAGAAATATAATTTCAAAAATTTAAATTCATTTTTAATATATAATACTAAATTTTTTTAAGGTATATTATTGTTATTTTTCTTTGAAACTTCATTTTTTATGAATAGTGAAAAATACCACATTTTTGTTAAAAAACACCTTTTCATTTAAAAATTTATTAAAGTCAAATTTTATGTTTAATTTGTGTTAGGGTAGAATTAAAAAAATTCCTCTATTAATTATTTGTGGACATTATATTCAATTTAACATTGACTATGAATATAGAAACATAGAAATGTTTTTAAATTTTTTTTACTATAAAATCACATTGTTTCGTCTCGTCTGTGGGATTGACCTTAATTTTAAAATATTAACTTTTTTGAATTGTATTTAGTAAAATTGACTTAAAAAGTTTTAATCATTATTATATTTAGATAATAATAATATTAACTTATTATTTTACCAAATCTATTAGTAAATTAGATTACAATTAATCACATTGATTAAGGTCAAATTTAGCTTAATCAGGGACTAAAACTCTTTCATAGGAGACCAAATGACATATAAACTATTTGAAAATCCAATTTGTGTCCATTATGCATCCATTATAAATATAATATTGATTTAGGTTTGTTTGATAAAAAAAAATTTAGGTAAGAACATGGTTACACATATCGTTTTAGGAAATTTCTAGTAAACCCTTTTCCTTCCCTATAAAAGGCCACCTCCTCTCCCACTTTTAAAAATATCTCAAACCTCTATCGATAGGACATGGAATACCCAATTAACATAAAAATTACCTTCCTTCATCATAAAATTCTTCTCATGGGCATAATTCAATCCATGTAATCCATTTGTTACAGGCCAAAAGGGTTTACCTAATTAAGAGGTTACATCATCTCTCAATTCCTTAGACATATTTTCCTTCTCTACCCCTCTGACAATCCTTATTATAAAAAAATATGTCAAAAATGTGTATTAAATATACTAGTATGTTTTTATGTAAATGTATAAACCTACACTTATGCACAACTCCATCTAATGGGTACCATATATATTGTGTCTATGTGTGGATATTTAATCCCTCATAAAATGATGATTGTTCAATTTTCCATTATCACCAACCATGGTGGTAAATATAATGGGATCTATATTTATATATGTAATATATTATTTTTATTAAATTTTTATGATATTTTATTAGTTTTTTATTACACATATCTTTTTTATCATCCATTTTTTGTTAATATGATAATTTCGTTTGAGGAAGTGTGGATTATCTCCCCCTCAAATTAATACGATTCATTCACACAGAAAAAAGATGTATTAAGTATGGTTATAGTGAATATATATGATATATTTGATATAATAAATATAATTTAATAATGATATATATAGAGATATATATATATAATTTGTAATTTTTTTTCTTTGAACTAGACAATTTAATGGAAAGAGTGTGGATTGTACGTATGTTTTACCATCTTTAGGAATGATGTATTATGTTTCATACAAATAAAGTCCATATATTATTATAATAAACATGTACTGCTTATATATGATATTTATATAACAGTTCACATTCTTGAAATCATGATATAAAATATAAATACCAATGATATGCCAAATTAAGACCCATATTAATTATTAAGCGAATAATACCCGAAGTGAAACCTTAATAGATGATTATTGACATGAAGGTAATATATGGTTGGAATAAAACCATAAATGGTATTATACATAATCATATGTTTCTTTAAATTATTTTGAATAAAATTATATTTATTATACATCTATTTTGAACGGGTACAATGAGAGTCCAGACACAAGTTAATTGGATTTCATCTCCCTTCTTTTTACCATGATATAAATTCGTTGTTTTCCACTCATACCTTATTTGTGGGGTATGTAAGGAACATGATTATATTCTATTTATATTATTCGTAAATAAATGTGTATAGAGATATCATTTTTATGACCATTCATTCATGGGTTTTATTCTCTAAAAGTTACCAAATCTGAAAAATTGTATTGTCCCATTTTTCCTTCTTTGAGATTTATGTTTTATTATGCACCAAAACTCGTTTTAGAGGTGTATATACGTTTATATTACATTTACTATCATTAATATTATTTTTTATTGATTTTTAAATCATTTTTATGTTCATTTTCATACATGGATAGTGTGATCCTATGGTACAATGTTATATGAATTTACTGAGATAGTGTAATCACTTTCCGAGATTGATAAATTTTATGATTATATTGATGAATTAATAGGTTACATATTCAACAAATTCATGATCATTATTCTCATATGGTTATTAATTATATATTAATTTAGTAGTAAAAATTTATATTCTTTGGTATGTATGATTTAATGTATTTTTTTTAAAATGCCTGACTTTACCATCTCTTTGTTCAGAAATCTATGTTCCTTCAAAACTGTTTTTCTATAAATAATTTCAATGAATATTATTATAATATTTTATGATAATAAATTTAAATTTATATCATTTTTGATTATCACTAATGTTTTCAATGAAATATTTTTGCCAAATTCTGAATGAAGAAAATTTATATCCTTTTACTTTGAAAAAGAATTATTTTTTTGCTCGTATGAGATGTATGTATTTATATACCTTAAATACATTAAGGATTTATTTTCAAGAAGAATGATTGTTTTTTTAGATTTTTTAAATTTAATTTTTAAAAAAATGGGATTAAATTGTTTTGAAGCAAATTTTATATGTTTTCAATAAAAATGGTTTCCAATATTATTTTATCCTAATTTAATATGTTTTTTGGGAAATTTGGATTTATATTTTTTTTCAAGATATATATATATATATTCACATTATTTTCAATTAAAATGGTTATAATTTTTTTTTGAACATTATTTATAATTTTTCATATTAACTTCAATGAATTTGTTTATAATTATGTTTTCAAACTTTATTTATATGTTTTCAAATTATTTTCTAGGAAAATAGTTTTCAAAAAAATTCAAGCATTGTATATAGGTTTTCAAGTTATTTCCAAATAGATGATTCCAAAACATTTTATAGATTTCATTATATTTTTTTAATGTGTTTTAAATGAAATTGGTTTTCAAAGTGTTTTGAAACTTATTTTAATAATTTTTTAGGATAATGGTTTTAAAATGTTGTCAAGTATTCTTTATAATTATTAAATAAATATAAATGAAAATTATTATCAATTGTGTTTATATATTAAAAATAATTTTTAGAGAAGAAATTATATTTCACACAAGAAATGTTTTTGAGTGATATTTCAAAATTATTTCCCATATAAGATGATGTATACTGATGTTACTCAAGAACATTTAGGAAATTATCTACATCTTACATTCATTATTTATTAAATTAATGGGTCATGCCTAATGTCATCGTCTTTATTAACCCTATTCCCCTTCCGTGAGATAGATGTTTTTAAAATACTATTCCTTCCAAGAGTTATGTTTATGATTAAATGATTATTTAAATAACATTTTCTATAGGTTATAATATGATAAAATATATATAATGATTTTTTAATTTTATTGGTTATGATATGAATGTATACACTCTTCTGCATCATGTATAGATGACTTCACTATTAGTTGGGTGGGACCTATATCTCCATCAAATGCATTGGGTAATGATTTGTATATCCTTATATAGACTAATATGGTTTTGGGAGTAAATCAACTCCCCTAAGATGGCCATGGGATTGAACCTTGACTTCCATGGTGGTATTTTGAGTGATCTCATGATACTAAGATGACCATCAGTGTCAACTATGACTACCAAGATGGTAAGAGGAGTGATCCCATGATTCTAAGATAGTCATGGGAGGGAACCATGACTTCCAAGCTAGTATAGAGAGTGATACCATGATTTCTACAAGGTAATGTATGTGAACCACTAATACCATGATGGCATGGGGAGAGATTCCACACTATAAAGATGGTATTGGAAGTAATGACTATGTTACAATGGATATCATATTACATACTTATGTTATTTCTATAATACAATGTTTTATTCCTATGTCATACTTTCTTATTTTATTTCCTCTAACTCCTTATGATTCATGTCATGTAAACATCCAATATTTATTATGATCTATAATATATAGTATATGATCTTCAAAAATCAATGTCATGTTTTCTACCCTTTTGTTCATGTTATGCTTACGCATTTCATTTATTTACCCTTAATGTAAATTTTAACACACTACTTTCTTATATTTCATTTCCAGATGTCATGAATAAGTGTTTTAGGTACAATATATATGATAGGAAATATTTATATGAAATGTTGAAGATCATATACTTGGATAAATGATTTTGTTTCCATGTTTCTAAATAAACTGAACTATTAGGGTACTTGGGAATTTATTCTTGAAATGTAATAAATATTAAACTATATTGATGTAAGATCCATTTATAAATATACTTGGTTGCTATAGTTGGTATCAAAGGAATGGTTTAGTCATACTTTGGAAAAAACGATTAGAAATATTTTGTGACCTATATAATTATATTTAAATTACTTTTACTAGGGATGTTTCTAAGGATAGTTATAAGGATCAGATTCCATATAAAAAAAGGGGATGGAATTTTTTTGATGGGTAGGGTGAGTCCATTCGAATACATACATAAATTTCTCTATACTATATGTGGAACTATCTCTTGAAGAGATGTACCTCGCGGTAAGAACACTAAAAAGATGTTCTCGGCTAGTCTCATAGTAATATGGAACACAAAAATGGGCCTTACTGCACTCATGGTTAACACTCCTAGGGGATATTCATTGAGAATTCATAAAATTTCCATTAAATAAAATAGAGTATTTAAATATTACATTTCTACAAAAAATCCTAGGATGAACATTAGGGTCATAGATTATGGAAGGTGTCATGATTTAGACATTGGATAAGTAAATCATTTCATGAATATGTGGATTTATGATAAATTATGTAATGCTCAGACAATACTTCGGCTTTGAGTCAATGGTGGGGAATGAAAAGAACAAAATCAATACTGCATGTGATAGATTATTTTTTGATAATATGTTAGATGGGGATGATAACTAGAGTGAGATATTATCTGATATCACATTATCGATTTTCATAGAACATCATTAATAAAATGTACCATTACAATCTCCCTGACTCACCAAGGGAGAGAAATAGAGAGTTTATTGATATTTTCGGTATTGGATTCCATTGATAAAGAAAATACCATTTATTTTGTGTAAAAAACATGGAATGAATCACCTATGTGAATGTCTTTGAGGTACAAGAAGATGTTTCAACTCTAGTAAATAAGTACACAAAGAAAGTGATTGTAATGGAAAATTTAGAGTTCAGTTAACTAAATGTATGATAATATATGAATCCCAAGTATTCATTGATGGATAATTGTTTTAGGAGTGGATTTAATGACCATTATGCAACTCATTGTCTAAATATAAAATCTCTTAAAGTTTATTGACTAGGGGGTATAAGTAATAATTAAATTTCCAATGACAAAGAGACAACATATTAAATGTGGTATGAAAGATGTATTATGATGAGGTAAGATTATTAATAGATTAACGATGATGAAATTTCTGTTTTTTATATTTGGATTCAAGAATTGTGTTATATAAATGGTTAAATATGTAAGATTTTACAATCAATATTTTTTTCAAATGATTTACAATAAAATTTGGAATTTATCCAATGGTGTAGTGAAGTGATATAATGGAATGTTGATGTCCATGAAAAAAAAATTATTTAGGGAAAGTTAACCCTTAATACATTCCTTAATATATGATACTTTTTTTTGATAAATATATATGGGATATGAATATGTAATGTGCATTGTACTAATTACCTGGAAACTAAATTATTACCTTCTGAAAAATAGTTTTTACTATCTCGGATAGAGTTTATAACTTCTTGGATTTATGCAATATATCCAATAATCTATGTAGTATGGAACAGTGCATGCTTTCTTAAATTATTTATGGATATTTATGTTATTAACATGTTTCAAGAGAGTATATGATGAGTGTATTCACATGTATGCAATGTGAAACCCAAGAGGTACTTTGTGATATATGGGGGAATCAATGTAAAAATTATTTTGGGAATCTATTTAAAATGAATTTAATTTTCAACATTCAAATGGTTCATAGGTTTAACCATTTATGGAATGTTTAAAGTAATCTACAAATGAATTCAATTTGATTAAAGTGTTATCTCTCTATAAGAGTATTTATAAATATTGGATAACATGTTCTAACTAATTTGCATTAAATAAAACTAATGACAAATGGGATGGAATATCATGGATCTAATAGTCTACTAGTACATACAAAATGAAAAAGATACCATCATTTTTAGAGGATGATGTGAAGAGGATCGTCGAAAAATAATGGGCGAGGTTGTCCATAAATCCTAAAAGAGTATCTTGAAATTAAAAAAAAATTAAAATGGGAAAAAGTATCTTGAGACCAAAACTGTTATCCTGATACTTTCATTTTTGATATATCAAATATACCTTAATTAATCATGGATTTATTGTTTTTTTAATTATTAACTTTCTCCTGAAATTTTTCTTTACCACTCTCTATTAGAAAACGACATCAGTATTTTTCATCCATGTCCATATTTTTACTTACATACCATATTCTTCTATGTGGAAGCATGGTAATATGATACCGTGGGAAACCGTTATTGACCCAAAAATACCTTTAAAGAGATGTTCTAGTTTTAATTTTAACGATTTGCGTTTATTTGTTTCATACTTTCATGTATTAAACCTTTTAAAAAAGATGAATTTCAATAGAAATATTCATTTTTGGGTGGGTATAATGTTACACCCTGAGATTATGTGAAATATTTAATTTTCAATTTATTTTATCATTTAGATAACTTCTGTTTCATGTTACACTAGAAATATTTCAATATATATATATATATAATTAGTAAAAAATTCCTTTCACATGAAATACTGACATAGGATGCACTACACGCAATACTGGTATGGTTTTCACTACAAAAAATACTGACTTGGTATGAAATACATGAAATAATGACATAGATTGCGCTATTCACCATACCAAATTTTCTTTCAATAAATTCAATACTGACTTGTCTTTTTCTACACACAATACCCACATGGAATTTGTTACTCACAACCCCAATGTGGCGTACGTTGCACGCAACACTAATGTTTCTATGAAACATCATTTCACTGATATTTTTTTTAAATTAGATAATTAAAACCATGATGTTAAAATTAGTTATATTAATGGTAACAAATAATTTTAATATATTATTTACCATAAATTTTTTAGGTAAAACATATTGATATAGATTTATATGATTTTTGGTAAATCCCTTCAATGTTAAAAATTACTATTTTCTCAAATAATCAATTTTTAATAATAATATTACTTTTAGACAAATTCAAAAAAATTATTTGATAAAATAAAATTTCTTTTTCAACATTGAATGATAATATTATATTATAGTATATTTTGAGGTTTAATATGAAAAACATCATTTTTTGATGAATTGTGAATGATACCATGTTTTGGTTACAAACCTTCTTTTCATTTATATAATTATTAATGTTAAATTATATATTAAATTTATTTTAGGGTCACATTAGATAAATTTTACATCTATTAATACAATATATAAAATTACATTCAATTTCACATTTACATTGAATATAAAGAAATTAAAAAGTGTTGAACATTTTTTCCACTTTCAAAACCCATTATTTCATGTCGTCTATGGGATTCGCAATAATCCCAAATATTCCCCTTTTAGGAATTTAATATCAATAAAATTACATACATAATTATAATAATTATAATATTACGATTCTAAAAATATCAACATAATTTTTTACCATAATGATATGTTACTGTGATTAAAATTAGTCAGAATGATTAAGGTAAAAGTAAGCATAGTTTGAAACTAAACCTCATTATTATATGCCCATATGACCAAAAAACTATTCCAAAACCCATTTCAAGTCCACTATTCTTACATAATACTTAAATTATACATTTATGATGGTCTTTTATGACTAATTTTGGTAATAACATGTGTAAAACTACCTAGTTTTTTAAATTTCTATGTGTTTCCACTTCCTACCACATAAATGTGCACCACCTATCCTACTAATAAACACCGCTAAAACAAATTAATTTCATCCAATATTTGACCAATAAACTTCCAAACATCCATATATTCCTCATATATTCCTTAACTAGGTTATAAGTAAATCCAAGTAATCTTTTTGGCACAATCTAAAAGGAGTTCCTTGATTAAGAGGTAACATATTCACGCAAGTTCTTTATTTTATATTCCTTCTCCACCCCCATCCAAATATATTTCTTATTATATTATATAACAAAAACAAAATCCAAAACATAATAGGATATTTTTTGATAAATATTTTGACATACACATACACAGACCTCCGTCTAATGGGTATCAAAGATATTTTTTCTCTTTTACGACAATCTACTACCCCACGAAATGATGATTGTTTATTTATCAATTACCAAAAACCATGGTTTCTGTTATTAAGTAAAAAATGTTTTTATTGTTTATATTTTATATTTATTATTTCCTTTATCTTATTTATTAATTTTTTTAACACATATTTAATCATTACATTTTGTTCTAATACATTAATTTCGTTTGAGGAAGTTTGAACTACAGCCCCCTCAATGTGATATGATTCGTTCATACCCAACATTGATGTGTTGAGTATTAATTTAGTAAGTAAATATGATATATTTATATATATGATATAATAAACCTACATTAATAATGATATGTACATATACATACACATATACATATATTTCTTTTACATTTTTTCTTTCAACATGACAATTAAATGAGAATTTCATTAATACATACATGCAATCTACCATCTCTATAAACTGTGTATTCTATTTCATTCTTATATATTATAAATATTATCAGGAAAAAAATTTAATTTATATACATGATATTTATTTCATGTTTCACATTACGTAAATCTATTTATAAAATAAACATTCTAATGATATAACAAACTAAAACACATGTGAATAATGAAGCGAATATTGTATGATGTGTTTCCTTAACATAAAATTGTTAACAACCAGGTAATAAAAGGTAATCATGGGACTATACATGGTAATAGATATGATAATATTATTATTTAAATGATTTTAATTAATTTATATTTATTATAAAAGTGGTTTGAATGAGTACGACGAGAGTCAATACACAATGTAAGGGGAATTTATCTTATTTTTCATTTTCATGAGATACCTTCTATGATCTCCACAAAATCCATTGGTTTAGTGTATTAACATCCAATTATTATATTATAAGTTTTGTTATTACTAATGTTTTAGTTTTTAACATATAAATTTTACTATCTTTCCTTCATTAGGTTTAGGTTTCAAATGTATCCAAATTGGTAAAAATGTTTTTCCACAATTCACAATTGTTGAGACTCATGTATTATTATACACCTAAAATCTTTTTCGATGGGTATATACTACCATTTTACATGTACTATCATGAATCAAAATATTTTAATTATATTTTATTATTCATATAATTTCATCCTCATGCATGGAAAGTTTGATCCCATGTTTCTAAGTTATCTTAGTTTATTGAGACAGTCTCAACACTTTTTGAGATTCATTACATATGTGCTTCCATTGATGAAATATTTTGATAGATCACTCAAGAAATTAATGAATTGAAATATCCTATGGTTATTCATGATAAATTAATTTAGTAGTACCATTTTCTACTCTTGAGAATGTAATATATTTATGAATGGTTTTTAAGAAGTCCATACATTACCCTCTATTCTATCAGAAATCGTTGTTCCATCGAAACCATGTTTTTTAAAATAGTTCCCATGAATATTTTAAAAATATCCACTAAACATTAAAATAAATTTTTATGAATTTTATATTTGGCAGTATCTTTAATCAAATATTCATGTTTCATTCTGAATATGAAAATTTTCTATTCTTTTTTCCTTGAAAAAGGAATGTTATTTTTACCTTGTATGTCATGTACGTACATATCCTCTGTCAATAAATTGAAGCATAATGTCAATTTTTAATGGTTAATTATTATTATTATTATTTCTAATATATTTTCAATGAAAATGGTTTCAAAATGTTTTCACACTTATTTTTTATGTTTTTAGGAAAAATGGATTCCAAAAACGTTTTCAAACTTCATTTATATGTTTTTAAAGAAAATGGTTGTCAAAATTTTTTCAAGATTAGTTTTTATATTTGAAATTACTTTCATGGATAATGGGTTACAAATCATTTCTACAATTTCATTATAATATTTCAAATTATTTTGAACGAAAAGGGATTTCAAAAAAATATCAATTTTTTTTATATTTTTCCAATGTATCTTCAAGGAAAGTAGTTTTAAATACTATTTTAAGAACTCCATATTAGTTTTCAAATTATTTTCACCAAAATTTATTTTGTATTTTTTTCAATTAATCATTATATGTTTTCAAATTTTTTTCTATGAAAATGATTTTTAAAATATTTTAAAGCATTTTTATATGTTTTCATAGAAAAATGTATTCAAATGATTTAAAGAATTCATTATATTTTTTTATGTTATATTCTTTAAAAATGATTATAAAATGAATTTATGTTTTAAAATACTTTTTAAAAAATGTAATGATATTTTCATTAAGATTATTTTTAAATATTTCTCTAAATTATTTTCCATTTTGGATGACATACATTGATGTTACTCATTACCTTTTACTAAATGTTACATATGTTCCATTAATTTTCATTATATGAATTGGTTACTCTTAATGTCATTTCCTTTAGGAAACCAATTCTTCCTTCAGGGGTTGTATGACATTGAAACATGATTCTTTTGAAAGGTTATGTTTATGATAAATTTATTAAAAAGAATATAATTTTCCATAGGTTTTGTAATTATTACATGTTTATTATTACCTTTTCATTACATGGGTTATGATAATACAATTTATGATCTTTTGAACATGTATGTATTATTTTACTATGAGATGGTTAAGACCTATATATCTCCAATGAATTGGGTAAATATTTAAATATGAGGTGATAGACTAAGAAGGTTATGTGAGCAATCCTTGACCACTTAGATGTCCATGGGAGTGAACCCTAAATAACAACATGGTATGTGGATTGAAATCATGACAAAAATATGGCCTTGTGGGCGGACCATGACTAGAAAGATGTTATGAGGAGTGAACTCATGATACTTTAATGTCCATGTGAGGGATCCATGACAACCATGATGGTATAATGAGTGAAATCATGCTTTTATTATGGCCATGTATGTGAACCATTTCAACAAATATTTTTTAGAGAGTGAACCCATACTACCAATATGGTCTTCTCAGTAATTTCATGGCTACTTTGGAAATCATATTAAATGCTTATGTGATTTCAATATTTCGATATTTTATTCCAATGTCACAATTTCAGGGATTTTGTTCTATATTATATTCTGAATCATATATAGTGAACAGGAAATCATTATTATGATATCTAATATACATAGCATGGTCTTAAAAAATTTTATTATGTTCCATAACCTTTTGTTCATGTTTTTCATATGCATTACCTTTATTTACTAGTACTGATCATCTGAGCTCACCCCTTTCATTATGATTCATTTACATGGGTTATTAATAACGTTTTATGTAGAATTTATACATGTGGAGATAATTTTGAAATATGTTGAGGTTATTTCAGCAGAAAATATTATTTTTTCCCAGTTTCAAAATGCAATAAACTATTATTGTCCTCAGGCATGTACTTTGGTAATGTATTGAATATATATATATATATATATATATATAATAATGTAATGTCTATGTTTTTCTATATTGGTCCATTAAATGAAGATTTAGTAATTCAATATTTTCAAACTAATGTCTATACGAGGGAACTTATAATGCACTCTATGTAATATATGTTGGATGATTCATTCCTAATTAATACATCAGAAGATGATTCTAATAGGATGGTTGAGATTATACAACTTTTGGAATCCAATAAATAGAATATATAGTGGATAAAAAAGAAAGGATATATTTTGGTAATATATTTTAATGTAGGGAAAACAAAAGAAGAATGTACATTTAAACATGGGACCAGATGGCTGACTGGATCGATGATCTTATCAATGATGAACCGACTACAGAGAAATGTAGCCTCCATTAGAAATTATTTAAGTTGGATATGTTATATGGCCAGAAATTAGTCTTTAATGGCTCTACCATATAATATGTTAGTTTATTTTTATATCATTTACTATATAGTTTCTCAATTTTCTTTAAAAGTATTTGAAAAATAAAATATTAATAATTATCTTATCCATTCAAATTATTCTTAATTATCTATTTACCTCATCTAAAAATATTATATTCTTCATAAAATATAATAATATTTTTTAATGATTATCAAACAATATTTTCACCCCATATCCATGAAATTGGATGTGAAGTTATTCAATGTGTGTTCAAATGAATTATTTTCTCCACATAGCAATATTATTAATTTCTCACCACAATGTTTTTTGAATGATTAATTTGATGGGTTTAATTTTTATATACTATATTTATGAAATAATTCCTCTTTAATGATTATTTAATATGAATTTTAATTCAATCATATGGAATACAATAACATAAATCACTTGTATGTTTGGACTTCCACCTCAACAAAGAAATTGGATTCGATTTTAAATTCTGTTTTACATGTATTGTAATAAATAATGACGTAATGAACATATATGATGTAATAATAATTTTTAAAATTTAAATTGTTAGTGACCCTTATTTTTTCTCATCCACATAAAAATTAAAATATTTTTTAGGTGTATATAAGTCCAATAGTCTCTATGAATAATATAATTCATTTTTTGGATCTATACTTATATCAATGACTATACGATTGAATATAATGAATATATTTTATATTTATACCATGAAAAATATTCCTAATATGATTGAACCATAATAAATTAAAAGGGGATAATTCTACAGAAAAAAATCATATATAAAAAATAAAGTAGAGGTCATGATGAAATCAAATTTTAATAGAGTTAATGAAAAAATGGTAAAATTTTATAATTAAATAATTTTTTTTATCATTTAAATGATTATTTCAAGATAACATAATTATAATCAATCTATTTATTTGTTATATTTGGTTCTAATTAATATGAATGAAATAAGAAATATGTTATTGTATTTTAATCTCATGCATATTTCTCTAAGACATATTCTTTATTCACCTATTTTTTATTTTTTATTATGTATATACTATCCCTGAATTCCGTTTAATATTATTATTATGAAATTAAATTTTATTTAAATATGAATATATGGTTTTTTATTTCATGTAGAAAATTATTCAAATGTTACAAAATAAATATTGTTTTTATATAACCATATAATTGTTTATCGATATTATTTTTGAAAAACATTCAGATAATGAAATATAATTATCCACCTATGAAGAATATCATGAACATTCATCTGCTATTTCTACTTTCATATTATAAATTTTTTCATTTCATTTTATTCACATTAAAATCTAAAATGAAAAATAAATTTGTTTTACTGAAATTCAACCATACATACCTCTTCCATGAAAATTAATTTTATTCAATATCTATATTTTCTGCAAATAATTCAATGAGGATTTATAATATTATCATTATATTTTTGAATGTCTTTTTCATCAATTATTTCCATTTAAAAATATTATTAAATGGTATCCATATTTTATTCTCTAAATTAAGTACTTTTTTACTTTTTAAAAAAGTATGAAGGACATATTTTTTAAATTATATGTAATAAATAAAATATCTCACCATCATAAACACATAATAATTTTAATATTCTCATACATATTCCATGGTTTTTCTTAAAAGAATATGATCTCTATAATATTTCAGTAAATATTATATTTTAAAGAACTAATATCAAAATTAAGAGGATATTATACCCAATATTGATAAATGATATTTTAAAGGACTATATATAAATTGAAGAAAACAACCCAAACCGTCATTTTTTAAGTGTGGATAATATCCAATGTTACCACCCTTATTCTTTCTCTAAATCGTTTATGTTTATAATGAAAATATATAGATAAAATTTGTTCATATCCATAGTTTATTTATAATGAAATGATTTATTTTTTCTTAAATACATTTCTTTTCCATGTTTTATCTTATATTTATGTGTTTATGAAACCAATTTCTTCTCCATGTTTTATTCTAGGATGAAATTTCTATGAAAAATATATCTTTTCTATGCATTATGGAATAAGAAGATGTTTTTGAAACCCTTTTTAATGGGTTTTAAAATGAGGACTATTTTTCAATAATATAACACAAACATATATAGATTTCATTGTGTTATGTGTGGTTGTAATAAAATCCAATCCATCAGGTAAAATTATTACTCAAGATGTTGGTCACATTTTAACAATGTATAGGTGGAAATGAAATTTTATAACCCATTAATGTGTTGTTTTAATCTTGATGCATCGTGATATAAAAATGACTGGAATGGAGAGTGAACCATGTTCAATAGGGAGCTATGTCAACTATGATAGTCAAGTGCGTGAACACTAACTACTATGATGGTTTTTCAATGAACCCATCCGATAATTATTGTCCTAAAATTGAATCCTTCATTACTAATGAATTTATTTTCTACCTTATGTTTATTCATAAATTTCATTTCATACTCTAATTTTTTATATAATAGCTCAATTAATTCGATTTGTTTATTATTATTATCTTATGAACAATATATCCTTATTCCATGAATAAATATTGTGATATTTGATATGTAGTGTATCATTTTAAAATTTCTGTCTCATGTTCACAAACTGTTATTACAATGTCATTGTTATGTGATGATTGATATCGCACTTATTTACCGTTGTCGATCATTAATGTTAATCGATTTTTGGGATTCCTTTCATTCTGTTGTGAATAAATGTTATATGTATGAAATGTTCAATTATAGATATGATGAAATTAATAGGAGAAACATATGACGTAGTTGTTTATTTGTGTAATGATATGAAGCCTATATTATTAGATCATGGTTAATTATATTATGTAATGAATATTAATCTGAAAAGATTTGATATTCATGGAATATAAGTCGTTTTCATTATTATATATCCATATATTCTTCAATATTTATAATAATATCGAGAATTATAAGATTATTTTGGGATATCCAAATATTGTAATTATAGTAATATTGGAGTGGGTGTTCGAAATAGGACTCAAGTAGTCAGGATCATAGGATACATTGAGTTCTTAGTGGTTATAGGGTTTAAAATATCTTATGAACCATGCACCAATCTCATTTTTTATCAATCCTTAAAAGCCTATTTAATATTAATTTGAACAATATTTAGATGTCTCTTCCAAATCTACTCACTCTTAATGTCCAATTACATTAGGGGATGAAGCTCAAAAAACATCATTAATTGTAGTAAATATATTGAAAGGCATAAAAATAAGATCTAAGACTACTGATTCCTTATAAACATCCAAAAAGTCTTACATAAAGGAGAAATCATAGAATCAAGATGTTATTTGTTTAACATGTATAAATAAGGTCCACCAGAAGATAGATTACACCCAAAAAACATAATAATGGGAACCATCATGTGAAGTTTTTATCAATTATAATATATCGGTTTCAACATCTTGTGTATTTGATATAGATTTTACATCACAAATATTTCTTAAAATAGAAGAAACATTTAGATGTATAAATATTGATGGATGGGAGGTAAATCTATGAACATCCAGCAGATCCAAACGAACTGTTGTGCCTATTAGGGAATACCACCTAACATTTGTTGTGATTATCATCACATTTTTGAGGGATTGTTTTTTTGTCATGAATTTCAAGAAACTATATTTCTATATCCATCATAATACATATGGATTTATTTTCTGTTTATAGAATATATTGTTCTTATTTCCTAAAGATATGATTTTTAGGACAATAAACATTTAAAAAAATATTTATGTATTGTATTAGAAAAACCAAGTAATTGAAATCAATATTGAATCTAAATTACATTAATAACACCACATATATAATCATCGTCCATAACTATATCATGTAATTGAATATATTTTACTATAAATCATAGTGTTATATATTTAAATTCTTCTAAAATTATCCCAAAGGGGGAATTTGAAACATATTTTCAAGGAAACAATACTAAAGACCCTTTTAGTAGAAAATGTGAAATGTATATTGAGCATCCTGAATTAGTTTATACTGATGTGTCATGCAATTTTCATATTGAAACAAGGTATTGGTACTCAATGTTCCATGATTTTAATACATATTTATGTTAATATAGATATTTCTACTTAATGAGGTATTAATAAGATTACTATAACAGACACACGAAAAATAATAATGATTTCGAAAACTAACATGTTAAGAAGATTAAAAACCCATACTCATACCATGGTAGAGAATCTCTTAATCAGTACTTCATTGGTTAATTATGGGAGTTTTGGATCCTCTCCCAACGTACTTATCCTAACAATCCATATTGAAAGAAAGGATGTGAACGTAGAGTACACATTTTATTGGACACATTATCCTTAATAATATCTCATCGAATCATCATTTATTCTTTTTCAGATATTCAATACAAACTGAAACACAATTATTTGCCAAGTTCCTACAATTACAGAAGATGGCATACCATACCGATTATAAAATGTTAAAAATCATTAGTGTTGAATCATACATGAATGATATTTAAAATAATTTGTTTATGCCACATCATGTTACAAACATACACCCATATTCAGAATTTCAACCATTATAGGATACCCCAAACAAATAAATAAATATTACCTATACTGACCCCATACACAAAGGTAATAGTTGAAGGATTTTAAAAATTCTTTGAGATGGAGAAATAACTAAATGGATTGTGGAAGAAACTATTAGTTTTTTGTATTCCATGTTCATGGTATATAATAGTTGGTATATGAATATATTCTATAGAGCACTATTGAATAATTAGATGTCTTAAAGTGAGATCTATTATGTATTGTTACAAGAGAGGATAGTGAACCAAAAACTGTATGTTTCTCTATTCCCTAATTATCAGGAATCATGATTATTCAATAATAATTATCCTCTAACCAACAAGGATGTTTTTTGTGGAATATATATCCATGTGGAAAGATGATATTATTTATTTAATGCGTTAACCAAGTATTTTTTTTGGTAGATCATCTAGGGGATATATGGTTTATTAGATTTAAATGGGTATTGAATAATTATCAAAGCCAATAATTTTACATAGATGGATGCAAAGTGAGTTTTGTGTTTTTTATCGACCCCTAATAGGGTTTATTAGGGGATTTTCAAGGTAGGTTTTCTTTTAGGTCAGGGGGATATACTTTTCAATGTGGAATCATTTCCCAGTTTTTTCCAAATTTTTATTTCTCAAAATCAGAAAGAATGATTAATCTTATAGAAATGAGTTTTTCTAGGGCTGAATCATTATATATATGGTGAAGGAACAAATTATCAAAATATTGGAGTTTCATTATAATTAGATGCTTTGTGAAAGAATCATTTGTGGAGTTGTTTTTATTGTTAAATAAATATGGTTTTCACAAATGGATAAGCCACTATGTGATAATGGTGATTTATGTGACTAAAAAAACATTGAAAATGGAATAACTTCACCAACTCATCATTAAGAAAATGATCCACACAAACATGAATGATATATGAATTTGAAAATTTTATTGTGAGCATAAAATCATCCCTAATAGTTATTTAATATTTATAGGCATCTACATACATAATTTTACATGAACAGAATTTGGAGAATCTAGAAAACCATATAATTTTTTGAAGGTTCTTCCTGAAAGAAATCCATTTCAAAATATTCAACTCGACATGAAAACAATATTAATAAAAATTATAGTTTAGAACTAGTTGATATTAATTAAAATCTAGAGAATTGATTTTTGTTAAGAATGTGATATTTTAAACTGATTGTAGTTCCACTAAAGGTAGTGGGATCATGATGGTGGATATATCATTGAAAAAATAAGGGCTCTATAAAGGCTATATAATTCACAAATATTTGTTCTGAATATCTTTTTATAATGAACAGTTCATCAGTGGTCATCAATTCATTTTATTTTAGCATGATGATTCTCATGTTTATTTTTGAGAATAATTAAATTTCCAATATATTTAAGCGTCCTCCACGTCTATGAAAAGAGTAAAACTCACCCAAGGAAATGAATAAGGGGGATTCGATGAATGCGATCCAAGAGTGGACATGTGTTATCCCTATAATCTTTGTAAAGGGATTTATCCAAGTATTTATTGACACTGTGAGAACATTTTTAATCCACATTACCTTTTGAATCTTAATGGATTAATGCTTCACTAACTCACTATCGGCGTATAGTCATCTGGAATGGGATGATTCCACCAACAATGTTTAAATAGTTCATACCAATTGGTTGGAAAATTCAGTATCATTTAAATAAACATCTTATACCTTAATTCTACTATCCCCTATCAGGTTGTACTATGTTTATATATATTTTATCCGCTCCAAATATTTATCGGTGTTAAATATATTCTCATTTGTTATTGATAATTCATTGAATGTTAGAAGAGTAAACCATTTTTATGGAAGAAACATTCAAATTGAGATGAATAGAATGATATATCATCTAATATACATTGGTATATAAGTTATCAATAACACATAATAGGGGATTTAATTTAGAAATTTGATCAGTCTTTTTATTAATAAAATATTCGAGAAAATGATTTATTCAGATGAAACATCTCAAAATGATATTACTAAGGTGATATATGAAAAAATATATTTTACTGTGATGTGTTGCACTAACATTGGTTCATATTGAAATAAACTAGAAAATATATAAGATGGTAATAACATATTAAAGAATAAAAAAACTTCAATCCTTTCACAATCAGTTCCATGATCTAAAAATGCATCCTTATAAAATAGAAGATAGCTTATTTAATAACATAACTATTTTTTTAGAGATATTCATATACATGGGGATGAAATTAAGGATATTTAAAATGTGAATAAAATAATTAGATATATATAACCTATATAAAATATTAAAAATTTAATCCCTTTGAAAATATATTATTATAAGCATTCTCAAGATGACCTTCTAAGATGTCTGGTGGATTATAACATGAGAATCATACCAGGAGGTACCACGATTCTTGTAGAAAAATAAATAGAATTAAAATACATTGAATGTAAGAAATTTTAGTTATTAGTTAAGATGTATATTATTTGTAAGATGATATTATTTCTCTCAATTTCATGAAATTAAGGTGATATATAGTGATATTTGAAGGAAATATTCTGTTGGCTTGATTTTGTTTTTGTAATTTTGGGAACATTTCCATTTGGTGATTAAAAATACTCAATGATGTAGAAAGTGTATCCAAACCATGTTGAGGCCTTAATGAATGTTCCCTTAAAAGGGATAAATAAAATATTGAATTAAATTATAGTGAATAATATTTTCTTGTAAATACTTGTAATATAACATTGACATTTTGCAGGGTACTGAACCATTGGTTAAATCTGATGTTGGAGTGCCCATGGTGGATACATTTGAAATGGATAAAACTATAATGATGAATATTAACAAAATAATTATCTTTTAAATGTCATTTTTGAGATTGAGGTTTCCAATTATAAGAATGAAATTCATTGAATGAAAAATGAAAATATGTGAAGTATTTTAAATGATTCATCAGAGTATGTGAATCAGCTTAAAGAATAGATTGATCAAAAACAAAGAGAGGAAGAAGAACAAGTGTAATCTATTAAATAATGATACGAAGTTGTGAAGTTTAAACTCGTGATTTAAGAGGAGAAAAATGTAAAAAATAAACATACATTGAGAATGAAAGAAAATGATAAAATATTTAAGGGACTCGATGAAGATGATATTTTATTATGGATTAAATTGGAAACTGAATAAAAATCAAAGAGAACAAAGACGAGGTTAATGTTTGGAATGTATTTAGATGATGATATATTTGATAGAGTAAAATGTGATTCTTAAGGAGTACATAAAGACATGAATAATACATCATATGAATTTTAAGCAAAATTGGAAATTTTTATGATACAGAAACAACGAAAGAAGAAAATATGATTATCTTGGGTAATGGAATGTTAAATGATAGAGACATCACAATCGCACCAGACATCCTAATATAGATAGATTAAAAAAATGAGAGATAAAATTAAAAAAAATTATATAAGGGGGATTACACATAAAAAAATTAATCAAAATATAGTTACATGTTGAGGGTTAGTGGTTAAATGGTATTTTATTTTTTATAATGAAAATTATATTCTTATCTGGGACACACCAAGTCTAAATGTGTAGAGGCAAGGAGTTATCTGAATTCAGATACACTTGGAATTCTACATTGGATAATAAGACCATATTATATATCATGTAGAAATAATTATTTCTATAGATATTTTTCAAGGGTATAACAATATCCATAGAGCTATTCATTAAAATTAAATGATGGGTTGGGACAATAATTACATAAATCAGAGACATTTCAGTAATGGTCAACCAAGCAGTGTTTTCATTAAAAAAAGTATTATCCTTTTGACGATAAATTTGAGTATTGATCAATAATTAATTATGATAAATTAATGGATAGGGCATATTTTTCCTCAACCTTGTCAGGTATATCATTGAAGTAAACGAAGAATATCAGGAATGAAAACCGGGAATAAATAACTCTTAATGCTAGAAGGAATATTATCTCTTAAATTCTTAATCGAATATTCTCATCCCTAATTATAGGAAATATGGATTTGTTGGAAAATGTTATGAAAAAGGTAGATGGAATAGATATATTCAAAAATTATTTTTCATTAATGAACAAACTCAATATCATTATAGTAATCGAAAATGATGATATAATGAAATACTAATTTCTTTGTTTGGAATGATTTCATCCCCATCATTTGTGTGTCAGTATAATCTATGACTCAAGTATGGTAGTGAAATTTAATTAAAAAGCATGAACCATAATTGGAAATTCAAGTAATTATATTATGTTGTATTATTGTGAAAATAGTATTTTATATTTTTTATCAATGAGAAATGTTGTTTCCAATTTTTTAATGAGGAAAAACATGTGGAATTATAGGTTGGGTTACATTAATCAATAGATAATGGTGAATATATAAATGTTATATATTTTTATCAAAATTCATAATTTTATATCTGATTGATAAAAACATATGAATCTTTCATGTGAAGAAATATGGTTTGTAATCTTTATTAGATGAAAAAAAGTGCATCAAATCTACGAGTCTCATTCACATTAATGTTTGGGTTGTAATAATAGTAGATGGAACATATGTAGAGAGGTAATAAATTATTTTTATTTATTATTTTCGTATAATGTCATTTTTGATGTTTATGTTTGGTAAATGACTAGTTCTTGACTACATGAAAAAAAATTATGAATAGTAGAGAAATATAGTAAAAAACAATTATGATTTTACGAACTAAAAATATAATATAGTATACATCCATTGAATTTTAAATTAACCTCAAAATAAAAGAATAAATAATTATGTGTCCTAATATGGAACACAACACCAAAATGTTGTTGTTGATATCATAAAATTGAATTTGAATAATAAGACAAAAACTATGGTGATTGAGATTTTTATTTCCCATCATTACTACAATGAAGTTGTTTATGATATACTTTAAACTCAAAATTGAACATGTATATTTATAGAAGAGTAAATTCACTATAATAGATTTTTAATGAGATTAAGAGAAACCAAAAAAAATTAATGTCTTTCGAATTAAATGTCATATCCAAAATAAGGATGGTAATAAAGGAAATTATACTGTCGATGATGATAGAGGAATGTCCCTTCGATATTAAATGAATAGTTATTCCTAAAAAGATATAATAATCATCATTGCAGAATTTTAGAGAGTTATTTTTTCTATATCATTATGGATAAAACTGTAAATAAATCCTAGATCTCATAAGTTTATTTTATTTAATATGAAGGAAAAATTGTACAGGGGACTATTTCTAATAGAAAAATTATGGATATATTTCCAAAAAATCAATTCTCACTAAATTTTTATTATTCAGAATATGAATCGAAAAAGGAAAGAATTTATGATTAATCTCTACTAGAACCTCAACTAATAAATAGATGAGAAGAATTTTATAAATCCAATATCATTAGAGATTGGACTTCTCCTACATGGATGAGGAAAACAATGAGTGGAACAAATTCCTCACTAAAATTAGTTGTGGAATAAACCTGTTTTTAAGAAGTATAGAAATACGGTTCATGGTTTATGTCAATGAGGGAAAAAATATATGATAAAGATAAAAACCATTCATTTACCAATACTACAATGTTATTGAAAAAAATTAATAATTAAAAAATCAACCAGTTATGAATCAATATTATAAAAAGGCCCACCTACAATGAAAATGCTCGACATAGATTGATGGAAATGATGTTGATGAATTATTTTCTCTAGTATCTTGACTATATTCAATTAGGCTATTCATATAGGTGTAAATTCATAGTGGGTACAATTTATTATCATGTCGATGTTAAAAAAAATTCTTAAATAGTGATCATAATATAGACGTAAAAATTGAATAGCCAATGAGATATATGATTTTCAATAATGAAATAAAGGTTTATTGATAAAGGAATGATCTTTATGATATAAAAATGGACAATAATTTTATTATTTTAGTTTAAATTATTACCAGAAAAACATAAAACTTAATAGAAGATGTTTTGGATCTAATTTCTATGTGAAAAATAAATAGGAATATCAATTAATGATGCTTGTGTATGTGGATGAAATCATATTTGTCGGAAGTAGGCATTAATCATTTATGAAGTACCTAATCACATGAAATAATAATTAGAAATGTCAATGATTGGTTAGCTCAAATTCTTTTTTAGGATGTAGGTGATTCAAATGACGGAATGCACTTTCATTTCATAGGAAAAATATTCAACAAATATTCTAAAGAAATTCAAAATTTAGGACTCCAAAACAATATAGAATTCTTTTTTTTTTGGGAAAAAACATAGACGACATGAGGATAGGGAATCTCGGGTTCCCATCGTGTAAAGGACGATCATTGTAATCTTATTATACATGGCGGATACATGTATATATATCATAATTCTCACATGTTTGGTAAATATCATTCAATATTATCTGATGTAAGAGAACTTTTTAGAATCTAAAATAATATTGAGGTATATTAAACATACCAAAAACATTTGATTATAACATTCACATGATGAGATAATAAATTATCTTCATTTTTTTATGATTAGGATGGATATGTGGTGGATGAATTTACAAAAGTGGTGGTGCATTCATCCCTATAAATAAATGTGTTGGCCAGATCAACATGAAACATGAAATGGATTCTATTAGTATATCAATATCAAAGTATTTCCATGTGAAATAGTCATGCACAAAGATATTGGGGATGATGTTCCAAATTACTAATACTTGGGATTCAATGGAACATCTTATCATGTTACATTATGACAACAAGATCATGATCAATCATATTATAAATCTAATTCAACAATATCATTCCAAACACATTGATACTAGATATCAATTCATCTATGAATAAATTTATTATGGAGTTATTCAAATGGAATATGATTTAACTAACAATTTTTTGGGATTCATTCTTCCATATCCCCTTGCTTCATGAATTTTTAGAATTATTGATTAAAATTTAGTGTTTTACCACCTCTTGGTGCATGAGGATTTCACTGTAGGACCCTTATCATTATTATTGGTAACTATTTTAATCTATATGAGGATGTGATGTAGGTATATGGAGAAAATATAATACATTTTGAGCTTTTATGACCACTTAATTTCTGTGAATTGAGTCTTTGGCTTTATTACTAAAGGGGGAGAGAACATAAATTCAAATAAGAGTAAGTTTGTATGACTTGTCTTTGTTCTATCGAGGTATGAAAATATATTTGGCCACTATTTTATCTATACTAATCTATTCTTATAAATAAATAGGGTTATGGATGTGATATTTTAGTTCAATCATATTTTTCATTGAGGATTGTAATTTATGAATTGTTTATAGATTGTGTATAAACCCATATGGGGATATTGTTTGAAGAATGTATTTTTCATAGATTCAATTAAAGAGTGTTTTTTTTCTGTTTTTTCAATAAATTATAGGGATGATTATAGAGTTTTCATGGATTGTGTTGATATTTTGAGAGAGGAATTAGTGTGGAAGTTGAAATAGTTTCCCATTGGAATCTAAATTAATGGATCTCAAAATCCGATGGAAGGATAAATATTCAGGGAAAATCTATTTATAGGACTAACTATTTGTGATTATACGTCAAAAAGGAAATAAATATTCAAATAAGACATTTTTCACATAATAATTCATCATGAAAATAATATTTTATAACTAAATAACGTTATAGAATTTCACAAAAGGGGTTTTTTCAAATATTGAAATAATTAGAATTTTTTGGAGTGTCACTAAATATAGAGCGGTCATTAATGGAAAAGTATCTTCATTATATGAATGGATTTTTGCAATGGATAGGATCATCATGAGAAATAATGTTGAACATATTTTATTCGAGTTTAATATTATTTATTCATGAATTCGCGGTTATGATTCATGAAGAGTCACATGCTACGGAGGGAAATAGAATTAAATAATGCCTTTTTTATGCTTACATCATGTTAATAAACAGAGTAAGAAATAACCCAAGATAGTGAGTAATAGGTAGTTGACAAAGGTTATATGATATAGGTAGTTTTTTATCACTATGATCATTTTAAAGTGTCTATTCATAGAATAGAGTGACCATGTGTGATGAATTATATACCATAATATCTTTTGAAGTTTATTGGATTCTAGTATAGTTGACGCACTGCTGGAATATGCTTCATGGAGTATGAATTGGTGGAAAACCGTGTAAAATTTCCATTTATTTTATTTTTTTCCAATTTTCGATGTTTCTTAATAACATGATTCAATCAGATATGTTTTACAGGATAATAAAAAGGAGGAACATGTTTTTTTCTCAATTTTGGAGAATTTTAACATAATAATTCACCCCTACCACTTACGGTGTAATATGTTACTAGAAAAAACTAGACATGGGTTGATAGTTATTTACCTATAAGGGGTGATTTGTTACAAATGGTTTTAAAAAAAATTAAGGCATTGACTATGATTAATCGTATTCAATTTTTTCTATACTAATTTCTATAAGCATTATATATTCTATTTGACCTTCCATGAAAATATAGTTTGGAAAAAAATTATAAAAACATGATTAATTTATGGTAACAACTATGAATTCATCTATATGAAACACCCTAAAGGTTTTGTGACTCAAAAGGTGTATAATATAGTATATAATTTTTTAAGAACCATTTAAGAATAATATCATGTATAATGATCATGAATCATTATGTTTAATAAGGCTATAACAAAATTGGGTTTTGTAAAGAATTAATGTTATCCATGTGTTCATAAGAGGATTATTTAGAGTGTAACCATTTTCCTAATAGTAAATATTTAAGAAATATTACTTATTGAAAATGAAATACTATTCATACTTTCTATTAAGGCATTGATAAATTAATGATTCTCTATTTAGGAATATAGAAAGGGATCATATATTAATAGGATAAATATTATTCCTGATAGATAAAATAGGATACTTTACTAATACCAAGATACATAAAATAACAACATACTGATGATATTCATTATGGAACAATCCAAGTGTAGCTTTATTCCAATGTAACTTAGTATCCAAATTTCTAGGAAAATGTGGCCACAAACAGATGTTAAAAGTTAAATAATGTAAATTATCCAATGATCATCAGTTATCGGATTAGTCATGTATGAAATGTTATATACTAGGCAAGATGTTTCTTATGCCCATAGTGTGGTAGGTATATATTAATCTAAAAAAGGTGACCAGCACTGGAATAATGCCAATACATTCCATAAGAATCTAAATCAATGAAAGGATACATTTTCAAAATATAGAGGTGGTGGGGAACTATTTTTAACCAGATATGAAGTTGTTAGTCTCCAAATAGATCAAAATTTTTAGAAATTATAGATGAGATACATCTCAGTCTCAATAGAGGTTTGGGAGAAAGAAGATCTCAAATCAGGCTATAGTAATATATTCTTTATTAGTTTCAATTTATATTGTGTCTTATAAAAAATCTAAAGAAGAATTATAGTTACAAAATATTTTAATAGATTTAAAAGGTTCCAAGAATTAAATATAATTTCTCACTATATTGTGATAATACAATAATGTTGTAACTCTAAAAAGTGATAATATCTTGATGATGAATGAAAAAAATACTTCATATGTTTCATCTATTTGGAGAATTATTATAGATAAGTTAAATTTAGGTGAGAAGAATTTCCATGAATGAAAATATGGCTTATAGAATGACTAAATCACTACTTCTATTAAAACATGATCATCCTATGATGTCTAGAAGACTATATTTTTTTAGCCAGTTGGTTATGCTCTACAATGGAGATTATTGGATATAGCATCCCGTCTTTTTATAACATAAACTTTCATTTCATTACACAAAACTGAGGATCTTTAAGGTTTAGTGTCTTGGAAACCAGGAACATAATTCATGAAAAGATAAAAAAAACACTCTTCTTAAACACTTGAAAGACTTCTCCTTAAGTTCATCCTAGGTTCATTACTGCATCTCATAACCTGGGGAAATACATCAAAAGAAAGGGTGAGTAGAAGGCCCAATAAGTGAAACAAGAGAAACATTTTACATGAGAACTTGAGATACTTCAATAAGGACACGAAAAGAACTTTAAGGCATGAGAAAGAAATCATGATGCATTTCATAATAAAAATAACATTTTTTCATAACTTAAAGATGTGGCTGCAACATTTAATATTGACAATTGTTTCGTTTCACCAAGGTCCATCCCCAAGGTGTCGTTAAAAATTACCAAGGTTATTCACCAAGGCGTCGTTAAAATGGTCATCTCTAGAGATTAAGTCTTTACCCAATGCATTGGAGCGCTATCAGGGCGCACCCTTAAATTTGCCTTTATTATCATGTGAGCCACATATATCATCATCAAAAATTTCATAAATAACCCATATAGCATAAAATAAATGGGTTTCATTTCATAATCATAACGTTTTAAAAACTGCTTTAAAGACATGATCTTTAAGTTACTTTAAACCCACGGAAAGGGAAAGCGGGTATCATGTATGTAAATCCCAGAATTTAAAATAGAACATTTTTATATATATGTGAATACCCCTGTAGAAGTAGGATCTTTGAGTATTCACTTTATAACATAAAATAATTTCGAGAAAAGAGAGGCATTTTGAGACGAAAATTCTGCAGCATTACGGCTATGTTACACGGTTTTAGAAAACTTTGTAAAGAGAGGGGACATGGGTCAAACAATCATAATTGACCTATAAAACAGTATAGGGACAGAATAAGAAGTATATATGGACATGGTGATGCAATTTCAAGGACATACCATTTGAAATGAAAAACATGGAAGGAAGACAGAAATTTGATTTCTCTTATGAAAAATTCGGCAGCCTAACGACGTCACTTAAACATCAACGAAATGAATTGAACAAATAAAATAGGGTCTCTCATCATATGATCATAAGAAATCAGTATGATAGATATAGAGATCGTACCCCAACATAATAAAAAGGAACTTGAAATATTTGACATGAAAATCGAACTTGAAAAATGAGAAGGGTGGAAGAATCAGTTAAAAATTCGGCAGCCTAACGGCGCCACTTAAAACTTCAAAATACTGAATTGAAGAGATCAAATGGGGTCTCTCATAATATGAACATAAGAGTCCATTATTATAGATATAGAGATCATACCACAACATAACAAAAAGGAACTTGAAAGACTTGACATGAAAGTAGAACTTGAAAAACGAGAAGGGTGAAAGAATCCCTTAAAAATTCGGCAGCCTAACAGCGCCACTTAAATTTCAACAAAAATGAGTTGAAGAGGTCAAATAGGGTCTCTCATCATATGACCATAAATGATCAGTATGAAAAATTTAGAGATCATACCCCAACATAATAAAAAGGAACATGAAAGACTTGGATGAAAATAGAACTTGAAAACGAGGAAGGTGAAAGAATCCCTAAAACATTCGGCAGCCTAACGGCGCCACTTAAACATTCTTAAAACGATTTGATGAGAGAAAGGGGGGTCTCTCATCATATGAACCTGAAATGGGCAGTAGGATGAATATAAAAGAGCATCCTCCAACATAAGAATATGGAGCATAAAAGAAATGACATAAAAGAGATTAGTTGAAAAGAAAGAGAGAGGTCAGATCCCTTACCTTAAAATGTAACTCTTAAACCTCAAAGGTTGGGACCTTGAGGGCTTGGGGGCACCTTGGGAGGACTCCTTGGGAGGTAATGAGACCAGAAATTCATTTGGGAAGAGTGGGGAGTCGAATGGATGAGAGGAGGGCTAGGTATTTATAGGGAAAGTGAGGGGACAAGGCATTAATGGCCAACGGACACCTCACAGGTGCTTTTCTCAAACCCATGTGCTCTCCCTTGGCATTTATCATGGAGTTAGGCCACATGGGGCCCCCAAAACAATAATGCATCACCCTTGGCCGGCCAACCCTTAAAAGATCTCATGAAATCATCATGACATAGTTATGATGTCATTAAACATACCGAAACCCTAAAACTGTATTTTTACTATTCACTGAAAATTCAACATTCTCAGAATAATCCCAAAATTTAACCTTAACCAAATATCAATGCTCTGATTTCAAAAATGAAATCCATTTTATAAAAATATTTTTCTAAATATTTTTAATTTATTTTTTAAATAAAAACACTATTCATCGAAAATTCATTTTTTTCAGAAAAATCCCCAAAAATTACCTTAACATAATATCAATGCTCTGAGTTAAAAAATAATGTCCTTTTTATAAAAATAATTTTCTAATTATTTTTAATTAAATTTTTAATTAAAAAACACTATTCATCCGAAAAAAATTATACTTGACTAATAATTTATGACACCGTTATTTACCCATTTTATTGAATCACATTACTTAATCTAGGTGTCTGAATTATATTATAACTTTCTTTGAGCGAAATTACTAATCCATTTGGTCACATTACTAATCCTAATAATAAAATCACTATTCATAATTTACTATTCATCAAAAATAATGTTGATCTTATTAGACTCCAAATTTCGTACTGAACATAATTGTAGAAGACCATATTTTGAAAATCATTACACATTTTTAATTGTTTAAGGTTTACATAAACATTTTTAAAATATATTTTTTCTAAAAATCATCAAAAATATGCATACTATATTTATCCGGTCATTTGAATATTCATAAACATCATCATAATAAGAAATTCCAATTTTTATTTAAAACAAGGATTACACAAGGCAGTTACGGTCTCGTTACATAGCCCCTTATAATACCAGCATAGGACCTATGAGTAAGGTGTGCTAGGGTGATAGAATCTTGGGGCGGCTCAGTCAACATTGCCCGAGTAGTAATTTCTATCAGTTTGAACTTCTCACGAAGACAATTCCGTTCTAGCTTCACATGATGAAGTTCAGCTTGGATTTGGTCCAGAGCAAAGCACAATGGTGCAACCTCCTTCCCAAGATCTGTTAGATGGGCTTCGATCGGTCCAAGACTACTAGGTGAGGCCATCAAATCTTCTTTCTATAATAATTAACCAAGATTACTTATATTTAGAGACAATAATCAAAACATTTTGTTCACAGCGGTCATATTGACCGATGTTCATATAACAGTCAAAACCCATGGGTCTCATTTTAATTATAATCATGTTTATCAAATAAAACATTTTTGTTGAGTATAAAAATAAAATAAAATAACACATGAAATTAGGGAACAAGATTTATTCAAAATTTCGGGCCGTTACATTGGATCTTTTGTTGTAGAACCAACTAATTGAAGTTTTATAACATTTATATAAAATATTTTGAATAATAATAACACACATTATTTTATATATCTCATTGTTCTTTGAGATATTAATGTAAAATTTTCCAATATTATTAGTCACATTTATATCTTCATATTAGTTATCTGCGGTGAAGATAACATTTAGGTTCCCCTATGACATTTGTTAATATATTTCTATTTTTGGACAATGTTATATGATATTTTATATAGTATATATAAATGTAGGTGTAATTACTCTTAATTAGATAAGGATTCATCTCATAAATGTCATACCTTGTAATCTCTATGATAAGATATTATGAGAAGAAAACCCAAAGATTGAATTATTCATGATTTAGTGTATACAAATATTCTTATTTATGATCATGTGTAAATTTTCATGTACATTAATATGATAAATAATTTATTTCATGAATTGTTCACATACATTTACTATTTATAACAATGACACATTTGTTTGCAGGATGTGGGGAATTTTGTGGGTGTCATGAATGACATGTTATTAATGGATATGTGAAATATGTATTTGTTCTATTATATATATATTGAAATTTTGATATTTACCCATTCATAGAATCAGAATTGTCTCAGTTAATTCCTTCTCCACGGTGTAATGATATGTTTATATCAAGGTGTCAAAGAATGGCATATTATGCATATTGGTTGATGACACAAATTTTATACTTAATTTGTGATATAATGCTATAGAGATATTATATTGAAAAATGTGTGTTCATATGTTCATGTCATCATTGTATCATTGAGTTCATTATATTGGGTTCCTTGACCCATTTATAAATAATAATATTCGACCTTAGGAATGCTTGCATAATTCCAATAAATAATAATCCTAAAGAGTCACACACTATGTGTTCCACTTGATCTCTATTAAAATATATTTGAATTTTACTATTTGAACTAATATACTTCCAAAGACCTAGGAAATGTTTTCCCATTTTATTTATAACTATTACATTAAATAATAAAATTACTTATTTATTCATTAATAACAACATATTTTGTTATTTTAATATTTAACAAATATTTGTTTATTGGATTGTGAATAACATTTTTTATTAATTAAATATTTTTTTGGTATTTAATAAATACTGTTCAATAGAACAAAAAAATATCATTTCTGAATATAGAAATTTATTTAAATATCGGTAAATTATAGCTTTCATTATGTGAGTAAGTGCACAAAATAAAATAAAAATATTATGATTATTATTTTTATTATTATGAAAAACAATTATAAATAGTTTTTATTTTATTTATTTTTTTTGTATGTAATTGAATAATATTTTATACTAAATCTCTTATATATAAAAATATTGTTACTACTATTTTGCAGCATTAACTGTGATTTGAGTATCATTGTGAATAAAGTAATTCTATAGAAAAAATTCCTCATTCCTTCTTATATAGACCAAAAATGGATAGAGATATTACTTAAACATAAAACAACTACAATTGATCAACATGAGAAAAAACATAATGCATTAACTGCATTGGAACTATGTAATAAATTTTCATCCCTTGAATACCAAATGAGTAGATATGGATATCCACTAGAGGGAATCTACACTTGGACCCTCCCAATAAAACAGAAGTAATATAAAAATGTTTTACATATGATCAACAACAATATAATTGATGGTTCCTTGATGTTCAAACCATTTCATTCGATCATAAATAAATAAATTTTAAATATTATATAAGAATATCATATATGGGTTCGTAGTTTTTGTGATAGAAATATCTGGTGGAAACATTCATCGATTATGGTGATCACATCCTATACAATATTGTGATTTCTCCACTAAAATAAAAAAACTATATTGGTTTATTTTCCACCCTGATGATTTTATTTCAATTGTATCCTACATTGACCAGATTAAATAATATATTAATATTCCTCTCGGAATGTATTTACACATAATGAATTATATATTAATGTATATTCATCTATCTTCTAGTCGATACCCTACATCTTTATGAAACTATTGAATGAGTATGTGCGGTTCATTTCCTCCTCATTTAGATATCAAATATTATAATGTATCCCAAATTTCCATTAGTTATATAATGGAATATCATTCTCTTCCATATAATTGAATATTATTTTTGAAAATTTGGTTTATCCATTTTTATATATACCACATGTAGTATATATATGATCACAGAAGTCAATTCACTAGAGTTGAATAGTGCATATCAAATCTAGTCTCTTATCATGCTTTATGATCATGCCGAATGACACCTACAATGAAACTCATTAAAAAACCATCTATAAATAAAACATTTCATCTTCTTTATATATTTTACATACATAATTCTTCCATAATTATCAAGATATATATGTATATATATTCTTTTTGTGTTTCAATAAAACCTAGTTTGACCAACATGATATTAACATATTAGTAACATCTTCATGTTCAACACAGTCACATCCACCTATCCATACAAATTGTATACTAAAATAAGAACACCACTAATACACCTCCCCAAATACCATCTATAAATTTAATATATTTCCTTATTTATTTCCTCCAATAATTAATCCACATATACCCAGTAAAAACATTTCTCACTCTATACAAATAAAGATTCGTGATCTTAATAATGTAATGTTTATATTCATAATTATAATTGGGTTGATCAGTAATTGGAAACTATTAATCATAGTCAAACCAGTGATAAATATTGTCTTTCAATATATCCTATTAAATCCAACACATAAAATATCTGAATATCATGAAAGGATATTTTCATTCTATTATGTAATCATTATAGAATGGATCATTAATTTTAAATTTAATCATAAAATATAGAATATATTTCATTTTTCAATATCATATTAGGAATCAATTAAATATCTCTTGTTATGGTTAGTCATAAATTTGATAAGATTTTTTCTTTAATATCATTAAAATTTAAAAAAAAATCATGTTTTAAAACACATCATGATATTTATGATCATGGTTATAATTGTTTTTTATGGAAGGTCATCATCTTATAATATGGAACATAGATAATAATTTTTTTCAACCCCTTAGTCATCTTAAATTATTCATGTATGGAATAATTTTTATGATCTTATACACATATCCTAGGGCTTTCCCTCAAACCGTTATTATTTCAATTCTCTATAGATGTTGTAAAATCATGTCAACACTCAATGTCAATGACTTACACTCATATTCGAAAGGTTTATACTAATTCTGTTTCCTTTTTCAATCATAGTGAAGTCATATAACCAAGTGATAAAATTAAGAATCATTCTGATCAAGAATACATAGGATTAGAATTACAATTATATATGTCCTAATATAATAGTACACTGATCTCTAACTAATAGTATATTAGAAATAAATTTATTTCACAATAATATCCAAATTACTATGCCTAAAAATCTACATAATCATAATCTAATTTCAGGTATAAAATATATTGAACACAAATTGTGTTCTATCTATCCATGATTGGAAAACAATTAATGAATCTGAACATTACACACATTAAAAATCAATGGATCGTAAGATGACTTCTAACTGACCACGCAAAAAAATTCAAAAAATCCTTAAAATGGAATCCCTACCACCTAGAGATAACACTTTAGTATCTGGGCTAAAAAATAACTGTCCAATTATCTTCTTCGATAAATAAAACTACCTCCACACATATTTATCTACCATTACCCTCATGATAGACAATCTTCATATTGGTTTTCCATCATTTAAGAATTTCAAAACCATTAAAGATTCAATGATATAAAAATAAAAATATCCATAGGCATTCTTTAATTCCCCAAAAAATCATTTATCCTAAATGAAATATTATTCAAACTACTCTAAATTATTTCAACTGAGTATTATGAAAATATTTGAAATCATTTTCACACCCCTCCATATAATTCCATAAAAAAATTGTGATTAAAATATTTCCCATCCACATTCACCATTATTCAATATTCATATTTAAAAAAATATATATTATCATATGTCATCCATGGTTTTATCATTATTCATATAAAACATTCAATAATATGTATCAATTTGAGAGGTCACGAATAATCAAATAATATATGAAAGTCAAAAAAACTCATTTAATAAACTATTAAGCACAAAAATTGAATATTAAAATATATATTTTAAAATAAAATTATAAATCCACAATTCTCCTCTAGAAAATATATTTATGATCCCATATTTACAAAAAATGGTTTCCATTGTGTTTTTGTTGAACTGTATTTTTGTTGTGTCTTTCTTCTCCATTAAATCATTATGGTTGAGTATAATTTGTTGATGGAGATGTTCTGCTGAAGAAAATGACATATTTTTAAATGTTGAATATTTTATCGAATTATTATAGTCTATATAGAGATTTGTTATATGGTATTAATAGGGTTCTCCATTAGATATGAATGTTACATAGATGGTTTTGGGTCATTTTTAGAAGCCTATATGAGTTGTCCCCATGTTCTATTTTCAAATCATAAACATATAAAAATGGTGTAAATGTGGTGGGGATTACTTAGTGAGCAGGTCTATGACGTGAAATGAATAAACAACATGAATATGATATATTATGTGAAAATATAGACTGGAAGAAACAATGAACTGGTTGATGTGGTGAAATAGTTACATGCCATGAAATTGGTGCATGTCGTTTAATTCATTGTTAGGGAAATTTTTACCAAAGGGGACGCATTTTTTGCGATAACTCTGAAATCTGGACATCAAAACATGAAAGGAATAATTTTTTTTATTACCCATGCTCATCATTTTAAAATCCATGACCGGTATATAATTTAATTTCATCCATTTTTAAGGAGTCTCCATGGAAAACAATGGAGAGTAAATGAGATTTTGGGGTTCTTTATTCCCTTCCTGACATCTCAATAAATCATATTATCCATGTTAATTTATTGCTCTCTAGTTCTCTTCTATCATCAACTTGATTTTGGTTTTTCTGTGATGTAATATTTTAACCACATTGGAATCAGGTATTCACCTTAATGTTATGATATATAGGTTTTTATTATTATATTCTTTGCGTTTGTTCTTCATTTGTGGTTTAGAAGGAGAGCAATATTTTTATTTCCATATAATGGTAGGTTGTCTATAAAAAAACATAATCATATTTTAAAATTTCATATGTATGTCAAATATTAATTTATTACATCGACACAATGTGTAAATTAATTAACTGAATAATTGGTGGAAACAATCATGTGTTTAAATTACACTTTGGATCCCTTTGGATAAAATAGTGGTGCAACATGGATTGAGGCTGCCCATATGGAGAGCCTACCCATAAGTAGTAGTCAACTAGATTAAGGATTACCGTATGTTTAGAAATACATGAGACCTCAAGGGATTTTATTTTAATAGATTCACCTTGTACAATTTCTTAATTTATTGTTTGGAATGGATGAAGAAACTTGAATGTATATAGTTGTGGGAACAGACATGTATATGGTAAAACTCCCAACATGTTTAATAAATTTTAATTTAAAAATAAATGTTCATTATTTGAGTTATCCATTGTGGCATATGTTGTTGTATTTATTAAAATTTATAATATATTATGTTATGTGATTTTAAATAATTTGATTATATAAATTGATTTTCCATGTTTTTCTAAACATATAATATAATGGGATTACTCTTGTATGATCAAAATATTGTGAAATGGTATTTTTATGGTATGCTAAAATGGTTACATAGATTATATGGTATATTTATTATTGAATTAATATATATTGGTATAGGCCAAGCTAATTTTTAGTTCATAAAGGCCTCGACCTGATCATATTATTATTCTATATAAAGAACCATAATAAAAATAAATTAATATTAATTCAAGTCTGAAGTATATTTATTACAACATATAACCAACCCATGGTAGGACTGTATAGGTATAGAGTCTTTAGAAACTGGGAAACATAAACAACTATTTCCTAAAGCATCTACGTAGTCTCCCATTCATTTCCTTATAACTTGACACATTTTTGGAATATAATATTTATTACCCATATTCTTGACCTGGGGAAAAGAATGATACAAAAGCGTGAGCTTAAATTCTTAATAATGGTAAAAAATAGAAATGTCAATAATATCATATTCTTATGATCATAACATTTGTACATCATATCCTGAATAAGAGATCATAATATCGTGTCATGGGACAAATCATAGAAGTGGAATGTAATCCAAATAATCATAGCATAATACCTGAAACATTATGTCATACACACATAATCATTAAAAATAATTTCATATTAGTCATGGCACATTTCCAAGACCATCGTAGTGGACAAATTCCATTACTGAACCGAGTTCACTCCTCATTCCAGTCATATATCAATGAACCCGATTAAAATTCCATTCAAACAATTTCTATCTCATGAGATATAAATATTCCCCCAATGAACTGGATCTAGATATAGATATGACCCATATCATAATAAAACCAGTCTTATCTGTGCCACAACATCATAAATCAAACATTATAGAATTACATATGTAATAAAATGGGATTCTAAAACATCATGACATCATAAAATTATCCATATAAGATAAATGGACATCGTTTAAAAAATTCCACCATAACATAATCAAATCAATGTAATAATATGGATAAATAAATTACCCTATAAAATTATATATGGAAAATAATTTTGTTAAACACTTGAACTTATTTCTTGATGAAAACTACCATTTTTATTTAAAAATATTTTCTTTTCTAAATATTTCATTCAATTTAAAAATAAAAGAAGTAAATTTTAAATAACCATGAAACAATTTAGAGTAATTTTCATGGAAATAATTCACTATGAAATCATAAAAATCTGTTCATGTCGTATAAGATAAAAACACATTCTTCTTTTACTTTTTCTGGAAAAGTCAAGATGTATCTCGTACTAAAAATGACAAAATATTCTTTTCATTTATTTTAATAAAAATTAAACAATGGGTCAAATTTGATTTGAAATATTGTAGGAGGATAAAAATGATATTTCAAATTTATGAAACATGTATGTGGATGATTAATATTCCTCAGTTAATAATTAAGTGTAAACAATCTCGGATAAAAATGAGATTGCATGATTTTCACTTACATTAGGTCTGATATGCTTTGTACATATCTCAAAATCCTATATAATGATTTAAATAATGTCATTGACTTATTTCAAAATCATAGTCATTGTTATGATATCATATATGGTTATATTCTTATATTTTTGTTAGTAACATTTCATTGTTACTCGTTATTCGGGGGTTAACTGCTTTATGTTCTTATGCATGTTTTGTCGAATAAATTTGTATTCCTATTTTGAGGATATAGATACAACATTTATAGAAAGTTATTATTATAATATATATCATATTTTTCATCAAATTCATTTATATAATTGTTCTTCAATGACAATCATGAGGAATGAATCACATCACATCGTGGATACGGTAGTCCGTAATTAGGCACAAGGGACGATATCATTCCCATGATTGTGTTATTGTATTGAAGTTTATAATATTCAATAATAAATATCATTATCAAATTATTGTATATTTTTATTTCATCCATAATTATAACAATCCATGTATGTTGGTGATGATAATTAGATTACCCCACGGCGTGGAGAGGATAGGTTGTACGTACGCACATGTGGTGATTTCATTTTTCATAGTATTGATAGAAGATGAAATATAGTTGTTTCATTTTCATAATAACGTATCTGTATACAATTGATACTAGAGTTATTACTTAATAATATTACAAGTCATATTGATGAAGTAGAAGATGAATGAATTTTGATAGAATTGTTAAAGGATGTTATCTCTTCTTCGATGTGCCTCTTTTAAACCTTCACTTAGGTAACTAACGGTGTTCTTTAATGATTACTGATATCTCTAATTTGTTTCTAAAGAAGTAGTGAAGGGAAATGGATAGGGTTTGGCCAATTTGGAATGCACAAAATGGAGTGAATATGAGATAAATGAGGAGTCCTTTTATAAGAGAGGAGAGGGGAACTTTTGGAAATATAAAAATTATTAATTTATAGTAAAATATAACCCCACTTAATAACCATGAAAATGACACAACATTGAATATTAGATGATATAGGGGTGTAATTTAATCATTCAATTAAATTTAGACATGTTATGTATTTATTTTAAATGTTATCATTTTGATTTATCATTATTTAATCTATTTAATTTTATTTTTCATAATAATCTTATCAAATTTAAATATTTATAATTACTAACTTATGTGTCATGAATTTTAAATAATTTGATAATTTATGACATTTTAGACCATATAATATTCTATTTGAAATTTTTAAATATTATTTGTGATTTTTAATCAATTTAATAATATTTTATTTTTATAAAATATCAATATTGATAATTTTGGCAGTATTCATTTATTTGAATTTAAATAAAATTCCCATAGAAGATAGATTTAAAAAAAATATTTATTAGATTCATATCATGTCATATCCATCTATAAAAATTTTCGGGCCCATCAATAAGTTCATATAATATATATTTAATGATTCATTATAACTATTTATTTCATATTTCTATTAATAAAATAATTACTACAACATTAATCTATAATTATATAATATAATTAAAATTTGAATAAAAATTACAAAAATTATATGGTGTAGTGAAATTTAATATCTTTAATAACAATACTTTTACTCGAATTTAAATTCTAAAAAATCCAACATTTAAAATGTTATATTTATTAAATTATGAAGGTGACAACATTGAAATTATTTAAAATTAAATAATTGAAGAGTCATAATCACTTTTATCAGTCTCCAAATGGTTAACAAGTAGACCATTGGATTTTTATTTTTTAAATATACTCAGCCAATAAGGTTTAGTCATGTGTTTGGGCATTATGGTGGGTATTATTATTTTAATAAAAACAATATTATTGATTTTTAAAAAAATAAATAATTTCTGCATCATTAATGTTAAAGCTATTAAAGTTATTAAATATTTCATAAAAAATTACAATCAAATTACCATGAAAAATAATAAAATTTTATATTACAAATCATAATTTTTAGTTGGAATTATATTCTGTATAATCTTATGTCAAAAATATTTTAATTATTAATGTTTAAGTAATACATCTTTCACTTTTCCTTATGTAAAATTAATTATATGTGTTATTCTAATCCAATTGGTTTAAAATAGATAAAATTTAGACCCAATTATGTTTTATGGAGAAATATAATCATCCAATTATATTATTAGAAGTTTTAAGTTAATTTTATAATATTATTTCTACTCTTAATTACTGGATTTACCTTTAACTGTGGTAAATAAAACTTTCCGTAGTTATTATTCATAATTCCAAAAAATAAAGGTTTCCTATTATCATAATTTATACCTAATAATTCCAAATATTGTGTCCATTTTTCCCAATTCAAGACACAAGAGTTACATTAATTATTTTAATATTAATCTCGTTGTTGAAATGAGAAAACGTGTCTTAAAATTTAAAAAATTGTAAATAATTGAAATATTTTTGCCTAGGAATTCAAGGTTAAATTAGTGGTAACAACATAAATTACATTAGATGGTTAAAATATATTATATTAATACTTTAAAAGCATTCAATATTCTTATTTAACCATATAAATTATCTAAATGAAAAAAGTTGTATTCAATTAAAATTTACCATTTTTTTATTATCCATTAAAATTTAAGGTTTATAAGAAAAATATCAGAATTTTATCCAAAGTAAATTTTTATATCCTGCATATATATACCAGGTTTACAGTATCATATTAAAAATTTTAATATGTCTAAATCTTAAATTAAAAAGGGTTCTCCATTAAAAGGCCTCAAAACATTATTTTAAAATGTATTGGTTTTCAAAAAATAAATATAGTTTATACATACCCTATGATAAAATTATCTATTTGATGAATATCGAAAATAGATTTTTAATTATCTATCATGCATATATACCTTATTTAATTCACTCAAAACGTACTAATTTTACAAATAATTGATTTACATTTATTGTATATTTTTAATATAAGTAATATTTATTCCTGCAATCATAATATCTAGGTTATGGAAGAAATTTTAAATTTAGGGAAACTCATAGTTTTATTAAACTCATGATTGCATTAAATTAAAGATAATAAAGAATAAAAATTATATAAATATTTCATAAAACATACTTGTGTTACATTCAATACCCCTTAAACTAAATTTTGCCTTCGAAATTTCATACTTGGAATCAAATAGATGAAGATACTTGTCCCTCATCATATCCTCATGTTCCCATGTAGTTTCTTGTAACTGGCCATTACTCTATAAATAATTAACCATGTGTGTGGGGACCCAAGCTTGATGCACATGGACATTAAATTACTTTTTCAGAATACATAATACAAAACAAAAACAGACACCCAAGCACTGTAATAGTTTAGTGTCTCTGGAAACTCGAAACAAAATCTTCTAATCATGTTGAAAGATCTTCAAAATCGCCCATAAAGTTCATCCATTTTTTTCTTACATAAAACCTTTATTTATATCCTAGGGAAAAGAAAACACAAAAATAGTGAGCTCAAATTCTTAGTAAGGGAAAACATGGAGAACATAAAACAACCAATAAACATTTGAACGTAAATACATGAACATAAAACATCAAAATCATGAGTAATGACATAAATCATGGAAGTTCAAAATAAATATATCATAAAGGAATATTAATCATGATAAAATATCATGGGAATAAAACATGTAATTATGGAAAACCATTAAGCAGTTGTTATGATTAACATAGACACCAAGGAATTGTTTCCAAGACCATCACAGTGGATAACATCCATTACTAAACCAGGTTTACTTTCCGTTCCAGCCCTGTATTACTGAACCAGATTTTACATTCCCTTCCATCCATGCCTATCTCATGAGATATAAATCTTTACCCAATGAATTGTAGGGAGATATAGGTCCCACCCATCTCATAATGAAATCATTCTTATGTGATCCAAATAAATAAACATAAATCAACCATCAGAACACAAAGAATATAATCGGTTTCATATACATCATCCCATCATAACATAATCCATATAAAACAAATGGATATCATTTCATCAAAAGAAAAATCAAACCATGTAAATTAAATATACATTGTACTTAAAACATAAACATACTAAATAATGTCATCTTAGATGGAAAATAGTTTTGATAAAACACTTGAAATGAATGTTTGAAAAAAATTTCATTTCTTCTTCAAAATCATTTTTTATTCAAAAAATTCCATGCAATATTAAAAGAAAATGATTGTGTTGAAAATAATAATGAAATATTATAGAGGAAGATTCATGGAAATAATGAGTTATAAACTGTAAATATCCATTCATACCCTATAAGATAAAAATAATCCTCATACTTTTGCCGAAATAGTCAAAAAGAGCCTCATATGGAAAATAAAAGAAACGTTCCTTCCATACCATGTGTTAAAATCCAAAAAAGGATAAAATGACTTTAAACATACACCAAAGAATAGTAATCATTTTATTAAAATTGTTTTATAAGATATGGACATGGATAATAATTATAACCCCAGCAAATACTTTCAAATAAACAATCTCAGAAAAGAACGATATTGGAATAATTATCCCTTAACATAGGTCTAATTTCTTCCCTACATGTCTGAATCTATTATATAGTGGTTTTAAACATATTATTAACTTTTAATTAAACCATACTAATATTTGTGATATCATATATGATTCAATTACAACTTTATATTAACCATTCTAGAATGTAAAACATGATTTATATATAATATATATTCAGAATATAATATATATAATATATCGTAAAATGGAATGAAATACACCTTTCCTGGAGACGGTTGGTCGTACATAGGCATGAACGTCATTTTCGTTTTCTTATTAAATTTAATTAAAATAAGTAAATATCATATACCTAAATCCATTATCATTATTATGTCATATATTTCATGATTATTTATTATATATACTTTATAATCATTCTTGAATGGTTAACAGGGAGAATGAATCAAATGGCATCTGGGAGACGGTATTCCATACATATGCACTAGCGATGATATCGTTCCCATAATAATTGAATGGAATTGGAGTGGATGATATAATATCTCAGTTATATTTATAATATTTAGTTATTATTTAAACCATTATATACATTCCAGTATTGTGGTGGTGGGTGAACAGATTACACCACGACGTGGAGACGGTAAGCCATATGTGCGCACATGCGATGATTTTGTTTTTCATAGTATGTATATAAGGTTAAATAAGGCTATTTAATATTTATTATAACATATAATAATATTAGTGATAATTATTTTATTACATTATAATGAAACTGCTAAATAAGAGGAAGTATAAGAAGAAGGAAACTTGAAAGAATCGGTAAACGATATTACCTCTTCTTCGACGCGCCTCTTCTAAACCTCCTATTGGGGCACTAAAGATGATATTTGAAAAAACTCAGGACCTCTAGTATCTTTATAAGGAATTTAATATGTGAAATAGATAGGGATTGGCTGAGCATGAAGGATCAAAATGTTGTGAAGAGGAGAGGGAGGAGGTGACCTTTTATAAAAGAGGACAAGGGAACTTTTGGAAACCTCCAAAATATTAATTTATAATAATATAAAATCCCACATAAAAACACAATATGTGACTCAAATTAGGATATTAGTTAATATAGGGTTTTAATCATATCATCCAATAAAATTTATACATGTTTTGATTTTATTTTAAACCTTATCATTTTTATTTATCCTTATTTAATCTATATAAATTTATTTTTTGTAATAATATTGTAAATTATAAATGGTTATAAATATGTACTTATGTGTTGCATATTATCCATAATTAGATACATTATAACATTGTTGACTATATATTTTTCAATTTACAATATTTAAATATTTTGGTGATTTTTATAAAATTTAGTAATATGTTATTTTGATAACATATCAATGGTCTCAATTTTGACACTGAATTTATTTAAATTTCGATTAAATCCATACTGATGATATATTTGATCCAAAATATATAATATATTCGTAGAATGTCATCTGTTTCAAAAAAAATTATTTAGCACATTAATTTGTTCATATAACATTTATTTTGAAAAATATAAAACCATTTATTGGATATTTCTCTTAATAAAATAATGACTATAACATTTTTGTATAATTATTTAATCTACATATTTGTTTCATAAAAATTAAAAATAAAATACTATGACAAAGATAAATCTAACAGATTCCATAATAATACTTTTACTCAAATTTATCATCTTAAAATCACATCATTTAAATTTTTATATTTATTAAATATGAATATGACATATTTGAAATCATTTAAATTAAAATAATATAAGTTTTATATTCACTTTTATAAGTCCCTAAATGACCATATATTCGACCATTGGATGCTTATGGTTTAAAATTACATGACCAATATGTTTGGGTCGAGTATTTGTGCCTTTTGTGGTCACTATTATTTTAATAAAAACTATATTATTGATTATTCACTATATAGAAACATTCTCCATAACTATTGTGTCACGATTAATGATAATTATTTAATACCTAATAATTATAAATTAATTTAGATGATGTAGATAATTTTTTTAGATTTCTGGTTACAATTTATGTTCAATGTTTTATGAATTTTATCACTAAATTATAATTATTATGCTTATAAGATATAAGAGAGTGACACATTGTCACTTTATTTGGTTTGAATAATATTTATATCATTTTCAAGGTTAAAAATCGATGAAATTATTCTATTCCAATAAATAAGTGATGTGGGTCGACTTTAATTCATCCAATATAATTTTGACAGTTGTTAGGGTAATTTTATACTCTTATTTTTACCATTAATTACTCGATTTACACTTAATTATAGTGAATAAAATTTATCATAGTTACAATTAATATTGTATAAAAATAAAAAATATCCTATAATAATAATTAAAACATAGTGATTCCCAAAATGGTATCCATTTTTCCAAATATAAAACATAGAAGTTGCAGTATTTAATTAAAAATTAATCTCATTGTTGAAAAAACGAATTTTAAATGTAAACACATTACAAAAGATTGAAATGTTTTTACCTATGAATTAAATGTTAAATTAATGAAAATGACATACAAAATATTAAATTTTAAAAATATATTCTATTTATACTTTAAAACTATTCAATATTATAATTTAACCATATAAATAATCTCAATAAAAAAAGTTTTCTTTAAGTAAAATATACGGTATTTTTAGTATTCCTCAAAATATGGATGATATCATAAAAATATGAAAAATCTATCCAAAGTAAATTTTTATACCCTGATTTAAAATAATTAGTTTATTTTGTCTAATTTAACTTATAAACTTGTCAAAAAGTAGATTTAAAATGGCTTCTCCATCAAAAGGCAACAAAACTGAATTTTTTAAAAAATAATTCTTTTATACGAAAAATTGATCTTATTCTCATACCATGATCTAGAATATGTGTAAGATGAATGATATTGTTTCAAAATTCAATATGTGGTTAATACTATTCATAAATCTATGTTAATAACAATTTTATAACAATATATCGTTGTTTAATAAAACTTAGTATTGTATACAACACACGCTATTGAGGAAGGTCAATCTTGCATGAAACACAACCCAATAATAGTGTTTGAATATCCTTTTTATTAATATCAAGGAACTCCTTTTCCAACTTTTTTTCGAAGAATACGAGGGAAGTAATTATTGAAAAACAATTTCTTGAACTCATCCTATTCCATGTATTCAATTTTATATTGGGTCCTTGCATTCTTAATTAGAGTCCACCACTAGTCTGATTCACTATTTAAATGGTAAACAGCTATAAGGAAATTTTCATGTTCTGAACAGTGAAGTATGAAAAATATCTTTTAAATGGTTCCAATCCATTGTTTAGAAATAAGTGGTTCAGAAGTCCCATTGAATGAAGGTAGATGTTTCCTCATGAAGGACTCAATAGAATATTGTCCCCTTCTCTGCTCATTTGGAAGTCCAGAACGATTTATAGCTTGTTTAAGTATAAAAATAATCCTTTTCACTCCATATAGAATAACATTGGTTTGTTATGGAGTACAATCATTGCATTTTCCATTACATTGATCAACACGGTTCTTTCGGGTTCCATGCATTGTCTAATCCCCAAATAGAATAGTGTGAGAGGCAAAAATCATGCTATGAAAACAACATAATAAAGTGTGAGTACGTTCAATCTCTTACATATTAGGTTTTATCCTAGGTTATTCATGATCATTATCTTAATTCTAGGATTTTAAACTATACTTATACTTGGCCTTAGGTATATCCCTAGACATACCACAGAAATATCTCTAGTGATCTCACTAATGCTTTCGCATACTAGTTTACAAAGGTTGACTAAACCTTCACTCTGATACCAACTGAATTGGTCTAGAATTATATCGAGTGGAGTATAATTGATACCTATCAGATTACTCCATGTGTAGCAATACCCCCTGGGCAGGACACACCGCTATCCCCAGTGGTAGCTATTTCCTCATGAATCCCTTGGGCAGAGATCCATAATTCATCCAACGCTCACACGTGAAAGTTACCAATGATCGGATTCATTCCTACCTTTTTAATTCTGATACCAACTATTGAGACCAAAAATTGATGTTCATGGTCATTACATTACCTTTTCTTAATACTTGATACAAAAAAAACAGACACCCATGGACCGTAATAGTTTAGTGTCTTTGGAAACTCAGAACACACTCTTTTAATCATGGTGAAGGATCTTCAATATCTCCCATAAAGTTCTTCCCCATTTTTTCATATCCAAAACCTATCTTTATATCCTGATGAAAAGAAAAAATAAAAATGGTGATCTCTAGTGCTCAGTAAGGGTAAACATGGAGAACATAAAACTACCCATAAAAATTTGGACATAAAAACATGAACATAAAACATCAAAATCAAGAGTAATGATATAAATCATGGAAATACATAAGGCATGGTTCATAAAGTAATATTAATCATGATAAAATAGCATAGGAATAAAACATGTAATTGTGGAAAACCATTAATCACATGATATGACTTTCATATAAGCCAATGCATTTTTCCAAGACCATCATAGTGGAGAATGTCCATTACTGAACCAGGTTTACTTGCCGTTCCAGCCCTATATTACTGAACAAGATTTTACTTACCATTCCAGACATGTCTATAAAATGAGATATAAATATTTACCCAATGAATTGGAGGGAGATATAGGTCCCACCCATCTAATAATGAAATCATTCTTATGTGTGCCAAAAAATAAACATAAATCTTTCATCATAACCCAATAAATATAATGGGTTTCATAAACATCATCCCATCATAACATAATCCATATAAAACAAATGGATATCATTTCATCATAAGAAAAATAAAACCATGTAAATAATTGAGACATTATACATGAAACATAGACAATCAAAATAATGTCATCTTAGATTGAAAATAGATTTGAAAAACACTTGAAATTAATTCGTGAAGAAAATAACATTTTTTCTTCTAAATCTTTTTCTTTTCACAAAATGCCTTTCAATTTTAAAAGAAAATTATTTTGTTGAAAATAATAAGTAAATATTTTAGATGAATCTTCATGGAAATAAGGTGTTATAAAACTGTTAAAATTAATTCATACCGTCTAATAATGAAAAATGTTCTCATCGTAGTTTTACCGAAAAAGTCAAAACGTACCTCGTACGGTAAATAAAAGAATGATTCCTTCTATGCCATGTGATAAAAGTAAAAAAGGGTAAAAATGACTTTAAAAATACATCTATGAATATTAATAATTTAATGAAAGTAGTTTTAGAATACATGTACATGGATAATAATTATAACCCACGTAAATACTTACGAATAAACAATCTCAGATAAGAATGAGATTGGAATAATTATCCCTTACCTTAGGTCCAATTTCTATCGTACATGTACTAATCCCCTATATAGTGCATTTAAACATATTAAAAACTTTTTAAAGAACCATAATAATATTTACAATATCTTATATGATTCACTTATGACATTATATTACCCGTTCTTTTTTCAATTCTATGTAAAGCAGCGTTTTGGGTAAAATCGTTTCATTTATCCTATGTGTTTAGCGTTTTTGTTCTTGATATCATTAATTATATCATGATTTACTTACATATAGAATGTAAAACATGATTTATATCTAATATATATTCAGAATTAAATATATATAATAGATTTATAAATGGAATGAAATACACCGTTCATAGAGACGGTAGGTCGTAAGTACACATGAACATTGTTTTTGTTTCCATACTAAATTGATTGGAAGTTAGTAAATAAAATATAAATAAATCTAGTATCATTATTATTTCATATACTTTTTGATTATTTATTATATATACTTTATATTTATTCTGGAATGCTTATCATGGAGAATTAATCTAATCGCATCGTGGAGACAGTAATCCATGCATACGCAAGAGCGATGATTTCGTTCCCATAATTATTGAATGGAATTGCATTGGATGATATAATATCTCAGTTATAATAATAATATATATTTATTATTTCCACCATTATACCGATCCATGTTTGGTGGTGGTGGAAAAACAGATTACACCACGGCGTGGAGATGGTAAGTCGTATGTATACACACGCAGTGATTTTGTTTTTCGTAGGATGGATATAAGGTGAAATATTTTTGTTTAATATTGATAATAACATATCAGTAAAATAGTGATACTTATTTAATTAATTTATGTTGAATAAACTAAATTAGAGGATGTAGATGACGAAATAAACTTGAAAGAATTGGTAAAGGATATTACCTCTTCTTCGACGCCCCTCTTCTAACACTCCTCTTAGGGAACTAAATATGGTCTTTGAAGAAAACCAGTACCTCTAGTATGTTTATAGGGGAGTGGAGAAGATAAATGGAATGTATTTGGCTGAGAATGAAGGATCAAAATGTGGTGAAGAGGAGAGGGAGGAGGTTCTCTTTTAAAAGATAGGAGTGGGAAGCTTTTGGAAACCTCTATAATATTAATTTACAATAAACTCAAACACGACGTAAAAACTTCCAAAGTGACTCAAATTATGATATGAGGTAATATGGGGTTTTAATCTCATCATAAAATCAAATTTATAAATGTTTTTCATTTATTTTAAACCTTATCATTTTGATTTATCCTTATTTAATCTATTTAAATTTATCTATAGAAAAAATATTATAAATTTTAAATGGTTATAAATACTTACATATATTTTCTTAATTGTCTATAATTAGATACATTATTACATTTTGGACCATATAATTTTTAATTTGTAATTTTTAATTATTTTTTTGATTTTTAAACAATTTAATAATATTTTATTTTTATAAAATATCAATAGTGTCATTTTTGACAGTATTAAATTATTTGAATTTAAATTAAATCCATACAGAAGATATATTTGAACAAAAATATTTAATATATTCCTAACATTTCATATTCATCTAAAAAATTCATGAATCACATTAATTTGTTCTTTAAAAATTTATTTTAATATTTTTAAACCCATTTATTTGATATTTCTCTTAATAAAATAATTACTACATCATTTTTGTTTATTTATGTAATATAAATATTTGTTTCATAATAATTAAAAATAAAATACTATGAAGAAGATAAATCTAATATCATTCATAATAATACTTATAGTCGAATTTATCATCTTAAAATCACAACATTTCATTAGTTATATATATTAAATTATGAAGGTGACAACTTTGACATCATTTAAAATAAAATAATAAAAGTGTAATAATCACTTTTTTAAAGCTCCAAATGGTGAAATATTCGACCATTGGATGATTATGGTTATCATGTACACGACTAATTAGTTTTGGTCAGTTGTTTGTGCGTCTTATTGTTAATATTAGTTTAATAAAAAATCTATTATTGATTTTTCACTAAATAAATAATTTTTTCATCCCTATTGTGTCACCATTAATGATAATTATTTAATACCTAAAAATTATAATAAAATTCAAAACATTTGTAAGATTTTATTAGCTTTCTGGTGACTTTTTATGATTTATTTTTTATGAAGTTTATCACTAAATTAAAATTATTAAACTTATAAGATATAGGAGAGTGACATGTTGTCACATAATTTGGTTTTTATAATAATTACATCTATTTCATAGTCAAAAGTCCATGAAATGAATCAATTCCAATCATTAGGTGATATGGGTCAACTTTTATTCATCCAATATAATTTTGGCAGTTGTGAGGGTAATTTTATAATATTATTTTTACCCTTAATTACTCGATATACCTTTAACTGGAGTAAATAAAATTTTCTGTCGTTACTATTCATAATGTCTAAAAATAAAAAGTATCCAATTATAAAAATTTGAACATTGTGATTCCAAATATGGAATCCAGTTTTCCAAATTTGAATCTCAGAAGTTGCAGTATTTAATTAAAAATTAATCACGATGTTGAATGAAATGGGTTTTAAATGATAAAACATTGCAAACGATTTAATTGTATTTACCTATGAATTCAATGTAAAATTAAATATTATGACATACATAATATTAAATCATAAAAAATATACTATTTATACTTTAAAACCATACAATATTATAACTTAACCATATAAATTATCTCGATGAAAAAAGTTTTTTTTTGTAAAATTTATCATATTTTTAGTATTTCTCAAAATATGAAAGTTATCATAAAAATATGAAAAATTTATCCAAACTAAATTTTTTTATCTTGATACAAAATAATTAGTATATATTTTCAAATTTATGTTATATAATAGTCAAAAATTATATTTTAAATGTTTGCTCTATCAAAAGGCTGCAAAAATGCACTTTTTAAAAATTACTTCCTTTATACAAAAAATTGATTTTGTTCTCATACCTTGTTCTATAATATTTGTAAGATGAATGATATTGTTATAAAATTCAAAATGTGGTTAATACTATTAATAAATGGTAGTTCATAATAATTTTATAACAATACATCTTTGTTTAATAAAACACGGTATTGCGAACATCACACGCTATTGAGGAAGGTCACTCTTGTGTGCAAAACAAGCCAAGAAGATTGTTTGAGTATATTACATGCTAATACTGTGTTTTTTATTGTGAATTCTAATCTTTGTGTAGCATACAATCCAAGACATCAATGAAATTAAAAATAATATTTCACATAAAATATCGGTGTATTACAATGTGAGTGGTCTTGTTTCATTTAATGTTTTTGCTACAATACAGAATATCTATTGGTTGTTCTTCATAAGAAAGATCTTTCTCCCATGGTACGAATTCTGAGAATAGTATTTGTGAAGGACCAGGAATGTACATTCTCTGTAGGGATACATATAACACATCATGAACATGAGAGAGATTCGTTTGAAATTCCCATTGGTAATCTACCTTCCCAACATGATCCAAAATTTCAAATGGACTGATATACAAAGGGATCATCTTTCCCTGCATTCAAAATTTGATTATTTTCTTCCTTGGAGATATTCTTAAGAACACCATATCTTCCACATCAAACCCTAGGACTTTTCTTTATTTGTAAACATATCATTTTTGTCGACTCAGAGCTATTGGTATGTGTTGTTGAATTGATCTGATGTTTTCTATATTTTTATCAACATGATCAGGTCATTATAGATTTGTAAAGACATGTAAATTTCAAGTAATTATTTTTTAGAAATTCTTTGGGATTTTATGCGTACGCAGTTCCTGACGGCACATGATTTCGAGGCCCGGTGTTCCCGGAATCAATTTCTGAAGTTTACCTCTGGGGCGTTCAGTAAACGAACGAGCGGGTTTTTCTATCTTTTAAACCAGTGCTCGGAATTGAAATCTGAGGGCACCGATGAACTCACAGCCCGCGTATTTTCTTAAGAGGACTTTTACCGTAAATGTGTTTGCTCCGGAGAAGAAGTTAAATTTTGAGTTTTAAAAAAGAAGTAAATAAAATTGTGTACAAATTTATTTTATTATCCTTGGAAGTTAATCTATCCAATGGGAAATTTTTGGTGGGGCCCACAACAACCCAACTTCCCATTTTTGGTTATGTGGGAGGTGGGGCCCACACAATCCCCACCGTTTTCACATTCCATAACCCCTTAACCCCCTTTGAACTTCCATGTTTTTTACATGGAAACTTGCCATTAATTTTGTATCCTTTAAATGTGTAACTCTTCCTCTCCCCTCTATCCCTCTTTAATTCATGCTAACTCACAGTTAATTAATTAATTGAACCTCATCAATTAAATTACTTGAGTTTTTGAATTTTAAATATTGAATGCATTGCAAAATAAAATAAAATAAGGAGAAACATTATTTTATTTTGGTATGAATGGTTGCGTGAAGAGGAATTTGGAGAAGTCTAGTTTCTTTTGAATAACATCATCCTCAACGTAGAACACCAACTCTCCGACGAAAAACATTGACTCTACAACCCGAGTTTCTCTATTTTTTTCTTCCTCTCTGACAAGGGAGGAGACACTGACGCGGGAACTCGCCAACGACGTCACGCCTTTCAATCTTATCTTAGTAACAAAAAGGGGAGAGGCCACTTCCTCCTCGGACGCTCTCCATTGACATCTATGAACCCTCATCCCATGATGCCAACACTCATCATCTTTTTTTGAGGAAGGGTGTGTTGATTCAATTTTATTGAGAATAAAACAGTTCGTTGTGTTTCGTGAACCTTGTGTATTCTTGGACATCTGATACCGTCTAATGCGGAGGGCGTGGGCCGAACGAACACGGCCTGACAACCCTCATCTAGAACATTATTCCTTTGGAATAGGAAACTGGATGCAGAGGAAAATCATGGTGTTGTCACGCCATGATGGGATTGTGACGAAGGGAACTAGCACGTTCACACCAGTTTTGAGCAACAAACCGTAGCACGCAATGTGGGCTGCTTTGGGGGAAGAACCGGACGGCCCGTTGGCCTGCCCATGCGGACCGTGTGAAAAGAATACCGGCCGGTTTAGGGGAAGGGAGGCACTTCCTGGAACTGCCGGTGCGTAAAACCGGGGGGGGGGGGTGGGCCCCCCCCCCTTTGTAACGCGCTCGGCTTCAGCCAAGCCGCTCGGCCAGCCAGGTCGCGCCGCGCCACATCGGGTCAGGCCGTGTCCCTTCTGGGCAACTTGAGTATTCCCTCCAGACTGGTTTTACACCCCTGCTTGGTCGGACCCATCAAACTGGGTAAACTCGACACGTCAGTCCACTAGGATAAATGGGGCGGGCCCATTAATCACATAAACATGGTTAACTTAAAGACCGCACGTCCCATCGATGCACCGTCTGTGGAACTAGGAATCTTTCGACGAGATGGTCCTTTTGAGATACTCTAAGTGAGATTTAGATGATTTTCGATATCACCCAGGTTAGAAATGAGCATATTTATAACTGGACCCCTAGGACAGAAAAGCCTATATCTCTCAAATCGGGCGTCTGATTGATGCACCGTCTCTTACGCTGTTTTTTTTGGTAAGATTGAACTTTGGGATACAACATCTCTAGATTTTTTGACAGTTGATGTATCGACCCTCTTGGAATTTGGAGAGGACCCTCCTGGAATCGAGCGAGCTGTGTGAGGGAACCCTAGAGATGGCTGCGACTACAACGACATTGACGATTGTACTTGGATCCTACTTGGGATCGGTATTGAGGACGATTGTACTTGGATCCTCCATGGGTTTAACAAAGATGATGACTGTACTTGGATCCTCCATGGGTTCGGCAGTGATGACGACTGTACTTGGATCCAACGTGGGTTCGGCATCGATTACTTTTTCACTTGGATCCTACGTGGGTTTAGCAGGGGAGATGATTCAGAGGCTACATCTATCATCTCCACCCCTCTTCGTGAGTAGTATTCCTGTGTGAGATGAGTCTTGACATTCAATCAATATCATCGATATGATTTAGTTTCTTTCCTATCAGGATTGGGTTGTGTATTCCTGTATAGACTCGGTTGTACTTGGGCACGTGAGTAGGAGCCAAACTGGAATTGATGACTTAGGTATATGTGTGGGCATATAACTAAGTATAGTCGGTTGATACTTCGTGTTTGTAACATTCCTTTTTGGTTTATCCTTTGTGGATTCTGGGAGACCTTAGAGGGTATCAAGGTCCCTACTGAGTATTGTATACTCACCCTTACATGGGCTATGCCCGCACTACGTGGTGTTGGGTGCTGACGACGGAAATCGCTGATCGAGGTTAAGGCTTAAGTAGCGTTACTGTATCCAGAGGTGGACTATCAGGAGAGACATACACGGGGCAGACTGCCAGAACCTTGGAGCTGAGGAGACCATCTTTACCCACCATTCAGGTGGGATAGCAGAAGGATGACTCAATGGTTTCTAATTTACTTACTACTGTTGTACATTCTTTTCAGTTGTACTGTACTTTCAGTTGGGTTTGTATTCTGGCCCATTTACATTCCAGCACTTACTTTTGTACAAAGATTATTTATTGTTTACATCATCCTACGTACTCTGTTGTGTTTGTTTTCTTATATAAAGGTAATTCCTTTCCTTTTTTATGGATTTTCGTCTTTGGTGCTAGTCGCCAGCCCCTGGCCTATGGAAGGCGGGGTTGGGGTAGTCCCGGCACGGGCACCAAGGATGGGTCGTGACAAATTGGTATCAGAGGAGTCGGTTCTTCCAAAGAACATAGGACTCTGATAATTTCTTTCTATTCAGCAATATTGTTAAGCGTATTGAGTGAGGTTATCAGTCTAATGAGTCCAGTGTTGGTGTGGTGGCTGACGTATCGCTACACCAGGACCCTGACTTCTGATGTTTGACTTAGTGTTCCAAACCCCTGATTGCATGTGTGTTCAAAAGATTTCTTTTTGATTACTTTGAGTCATCACACCAGGTATACTGTAGTAACTATGGCTCACCTATTTCTTTTCAGTATGGCCCCACGACGGCAGCGAACTAGGGTTCTGAGCATTGTGCGAGATGGCAGCCCCCCAAGCAATGAGGCCTCGGTGTAGGGACCCATTACAGCTGAGGCACCAGCGGTACCTCTACCCGATGGGCCATCGATACCTCCAGCCCTAGAAGCTAAGAGTGCACACCTCCTGAGTGCGCTGCACAAGTTTCAGAGATAGAGGCTGCCCAGGTTCCGTGGAGAGACGGACCCTTAGGCAATCGAGGATTGGCTGGAGGCTGTTTTCTGTGTCTTCAGATTAGTAGGGACACTAGTTGACCTCATGGTGATCCTTGCAGCGAGTCTCCTGCATGCAACAGTAGGTAGATGGTGGAGCATGATTCTCCAGGTGTACAATGATGCATCTCTACTCTAGATGGACTTCGAGAGTCTATTCTGCTCGGAGTTCGTTCTAACCACCCTTTTTGCTGTGCACCTCCAGAAGTTACTACAGTGGCGACAGGACAGCATGATAGTAGTCCAATACACGACGAGGTTTACCAACCTCTCGCGCTACTCAATGGACATGGTATGAGACCCATTCTTCCCAGTCTGGACTTTCGAGTAGGGATTGAGGCATGGCATCATGGTTTCGATGATCTCCCTCTGCATTCTGATGCATGTCAGAGTACTGGAGTGAGCTCTAATTGTGGAGAGCTTCCTTGCTGATCATATCCCAGCACCGAGGCCCATTGCAGGGCGACACGTAGCAGAGTCTTCTGCAGCCAGGTGTAGATAGATGTCGCTGAGGTCCAAGCGGACTAGGCCATCAGGTGGGAGACCTTAGGATACTGGTTCGGAGGTACATGGTACACGCAACAAAGCTAGTCTTATGAGAGGAAAGCTGAGCTATGCATACGGCGGGCAGGGCCACATGGCTCGTGACTACCCAACCCGCCTTACAGAGGAGAAACAGATGGTTGAGGGACCACCCAGGCAGAGGCAGAGGTTCCACCGTGGCGGTCCGTAGGGAGAAGGTGGATGAGGCAGAAGAGCTGGCCAAGTAGTGGGTGGTGGGCGATGCTCTGAGGCTCTACCACCACCACCAACAGGAGGTCCACCCCGACCATAGGGAGCTGGCATACAGAGGCAGGATCAGCTTTAGGCAATAGAGGCTTACGACTACGTCGCACCTGAGATTATTCGAGGTACTATTTGTGTCTACTCCACCTTTTTTACAGTTCTTATATACATAGGAGTGAGTCATTATTTTATTTCCATTGTCCTTGTTTGGTGGTCGGAGATTCTGACGGATCCATTGGCTCGATCCTTACGGCTAGAGACTACTACGGGTGAAGACTCGACGATTACACACTGGTGTCTCCAGTGTGATCTTTCTCTAGGAGGTGAGAACTTTGTCTGGGATATTCTTGTAGCGGTTTTGAGGCCTTACGAAGTCATCTTGGGAATGGATTGCTTATCAATAGTCCATGCTCGTATCGACTGTATTAGGTGCAATGTGCAATGTGTCCGCACATATGGGAGCAGGTTCACCTTCACCGGCGATAAGGGAGCCTTTGCAGCGCTGGATGGACTTACGCAGAGGAGAGGGTAGCCGATCACACATCACTTGGCTAGTCTCATTCTCGGATCGGTTGATGTGTGGAGTCTGAGTTTCCCTGTTGTGGTGGATCAGTTCACAGACGTTTTTCCTGACAACGTTTCAGGACTACCTCCTCATAGGGAGGTAGATTTATACATTGACATGTACACTGGGACAACCCCTATATCTACTCCAGCATATCGGATGGCTCCTACTGAGCATCGTGATCTACGGGTAAAACTGGAGGACTTGCAGGGCAAGGGATTCATCCGACCCAGTGTTTCACCCTGGGCTTCTCCGATTTTATTCTCCATGAAGGTAGATGGGATCTTACGACTATGTGTCAACTACATTCACTTTAACTAGGTGACAATGAAGAACAAGTGTCCACATCTTAGGATTGAAGACCTATTTGGTCACCTCAAGGGACAACGATGGTTCTCGAATATAGAACTCAGGACAAGCTATCATCAACTTAGAGTTTGAGACGAGGATGTGCATAAGATAACCTTCAGGTGTCAGTATGGCCACTATGAGTTCTTGGTTATGCCTTTCGGCGTAACCAATTCTCTAGTAGTGTTAATGAATCTCATGAACAATATCCTTCAGCCTTACCATGATCGATTTTTCATAGTCTTCAATGATGACATACTGATTTACTTGACTACATAGGAGGAGCACGCCTACCACATGGGAGTTTTACTGGACACACTCCAAGAGAATCATCATTATGGTAATTTCTCGAAGTTTCAGTTATGGATTCGAGAGGTCCACTCTTAGGTAATGTCATCTCTGAGGCAGGAGTTGCTATGGATTTTGCGAAGATCGAGGCAGATCTTTCTTGGGAGCCACTTAGGAGGGTGACGGAGTTGCGGAGTTTCCTAGGTCTGGATGGGTACTATCGAATATTTGTTCCAGACTTCTCCAGAGTTGCAGAACCGCTTTTCTCATTGACGATGAAGGGGAAACCCATCGTGTAGTAAATTATATGTCAGTAGTGCTTCCAGGATATGAGACAGAGATTGACCAGTTCACCCATCTTAAGAGTAACAGAGGAGGGCGTAGGGTATGTAGTTTACTACGATGCATTACGGACTGGACTCGGGTGTGTCCTGATGCAAGAGTGGGAAGTGATCGCTTATGTTTCACGACAGTTGAGGCATCATGAGAAGAACTACCCCACCCATGACCTGGAGTTAGTAGTAGTGGTCTTCGCCTTGATGATGTGCCGACACAATCTGATGGGAGAGTGCTTTATAGTCAACTCAGACCACCAGAGTCTTAGGAACATCTTCTCAGAGATGTACCTGAACCAGAGACAGTGGCGATGGCGCGAGTTCCTCCAAGACTATGACTTTAAGATAGTCTATACGCTTGGGAAGGGGAATGTGGTAGCTGATGCTCTCTGCAGGATATCAGGCATTCGGCTACATAGATACGTAACGGAAAAACTTGTCGTGTTGCAGAAATCCTTCATGGATAGAGATGGACCAGCCTTTCTACAGTAACTCACAATCACTCCTCCACTACTTCAGCAGGTCATAACGGCACAACATGGGGACGTTGACTGTGAGACACGACGTGCACAGATAAACACAAGATAGGCGCCTGATGGATTTTATGAAGAAGCATAGCAAATCATCCTCTTCAGGGGATGTACAATAGTACCAGTTTCACTTTAGGAGGAAATGCTGAGGGAGTTTCACACTTCCCCTCTTGTGGTACATCCATGAGTGGCGACGATGTACCAGGATCACAGATTACAGCATTAGTGGCCAGGAATGAAGAAGGTTGGGGCCAAGTTTGTTTCCTGATGCCTCGCCTTCCAGCAAGTGAAGGCAGATCACCAGGTACTGAGAGTCTTGGTGCATCCCTTAGAGGTCCCAGAGTGGAAGTGGGATGGGATATAAATGGATTTCATGAAGGGGATCCCATGTACATCGAGAGGAAACGACTCCATATGTGTGATTGTCGACCGACTCACCAAGTCGTCCCACTTCCTACCTATCAGAGAGCAGGGATCAGTGGAGAGCCTGGGACACCTCTACATTCCGGAGATCGTACGGCTTCATGGTGTGCCATCATCTATAGTCTTTGATTGAGACGCTTGGTTTACTTCCTGGCTTAGGAAGGGGTTAAAGGATGATTTTGGGACGCAGCTACGCCTGAGCACCGCCTTTCATCCTCAGACGGATGGCCAGATGGAGAGGACCATTCATACTCTCAAGGACATACTCCATGCATGTGTTCTCGACATTGGTTGCTGCTAGGAGTATCACTTACCCTTGGTGGAGATTACGTAAAACATCAACTACCACTCCACCATTGGGATGGAACCATACGAGGCACTGTATGACTGACCTTGAAGATCACCAATGTGATGGACTATCCCTGGAGAGTCAACCCTCGTAAAACTAGAGATGGTTCAGGCTATGACAGAGAAGGTGCAGATCATCCAGGAGTGGATGAGGACTGCATAGAGTAGACAAAAGTCATTTATTGATAGGAGGCGGAGACCACTGGAGTTTGATGATGGCGACCACATTTTCTTACAGGCCTCACCTTGACGTGGAATATGGAGATTTGGCTGGGGCGGAAAGTTATCTACGCACTTTATCAGACCGTTCCAGGTTCTCAGAAGGCTAGGCGAGGTGGTATATCGCATGTCTCTTCCACCTCAATTGCATCGGGCACACGCCGTCTTCCATGTATCTCAGCTGAGGAGATATTTGCATGACTCGATTCATATCATTGATCATGGGGAGCTTGACATCGATGAAGGGGTGGATTTTTCAGAGGTCCCGGTGGAGATCGAGGATCAAGGGGAGTGGGTCCTACGTGGACGGTCGATTCCTCTGGTGCGCATTCATTGGCAGCACGAAAAACTCCAGGAGAGGACATGGGAGCGAGAGGCTCAGATTCGTGCACAATACCATTATTTGTTTTCCTAGTTTATGATGTAGCTTTACGGGGAGATAAATACCTGAGGTGGGAGTAAACTAAAGACCCGTAAATTTGAAGGAAAATTTTTTCTTAGATTCTTTTGGATGTTACAAGTATGCAGTTTATGACGGCACATGATTTCAAGGCCCGGTGAGCCCGAAATCAAATTCTGATGTTTAGCTCGGGTGCATTCAGTAAACAGACGAGTGAGTTTTTCTATCTTTTGAACTGGTGCTCGGAATTGAAATCTGAGGGCACTGATGAACTCATAGCGCCGACATTTGCTTAAGAGGACTTTTAACGTACATGGGTTTCAACAAGAGAAGATGTTAAATTTTGGGGTCTAAATAAGAAGTTAATAAATTTTTGTACAATTTTATTTTATTATCCTTAGATGTTAAACTCTCCCATTAGAAGATGTTGGTGGGGCCCACAACCACCCAACTTCCCATGTGTGGTTATGTTGGGAGGTGGGACTCACATGAACCCCACACTTTTCAAATTCCATAACCCCTTAACCCCCTTCGAACATCCATGTTTATTACAAGGAAACTTCCCATTAATTTTGTATCCTTTAAATGTGAAACTCTTCTTCTACCCTCTCTCCCACTTTAATTCTTACCAACACATACTTAATTAATTAATTGAACCCCATCAATTAAATGAATAGAGTGTTTGAATTCTAATTTTTGAATGCATGGGAAAATAAAATAAAATAAGGAGAAACATTATTTTATTTTGGTTAGAATGGTTGTGTGAGGAGGAATTGGGAGAACTCTAGTTTCTTTTGAAGAGCTTCATCCTCAACGAAGAACACCAACTCTCTGATGATGAACATCGACTCGGCGAACCTAGTTTCTCCTTTCAATAATTCACCCGTGAAAAGGGAGGAGGAATAGATGCAAGAACTCACCAACGACGTCACGACATTCAATCTTCTCTCTGTGAAAAAAGGGTAGATGCCACATCCTACTCAGACGCTCTCCATTGACGTCTACGAACCATCACCCCACGATGCCAACGCTCATCATCTTTTGATGAGGTAGGGTTTGTTGATTCAATTTTATTTAGAATAAAACTGTTTGTTGTGTTTTGTGAATCTTGTGCATTCTTGGCCATGTGCTACCGTTTAACACGGAGGGCACGGGCCGAACGAGCATGACTCGACAACCCTCTGCTAGAACTTTATTTCTTTGGAATTGGCAATCATAGGTGGAGGAAAAACACGACGTCGTCACCCCATGCCGATATTGTGTCGAAGGGAACCGACGCCATCACGCCGGTTGTGTAGAATGAACTGTGGCTCACAATTTGGGCCACTTTGGCGGATGAACCGGCCGGCCAGAAGGTTGGCCGGGTGCAGGGGACCCGCGGCGGCAGGATGGCGCCGTGTTAGAGGACCGGTTAGCCCGTCGGCCGGCTGGGATGTATCACCCTAAGATTTTATGAGATATATTATTTTTTATTTCTTCTATTTCTTCTATTATGCACTACCCCATGATTAGCTTGTACTATATGCAACACTATATTAGCTTGCAGTATACGCAACACTTTTCTTGGCTTGTGTTACACACAATTTCATGTTCTTTTTGGGGAAATTATTTTTGAAACATTATGTATAGATTTTGTTAAATAAGTTTTGATTATGTTATACGCAACACCAAATGGATCATTCACTACATGAATCCCTAACTTGGCTTGCATTACACGGAATCAAGACCTTCTTCGATAGCGTGTGTAGTATGAAATATCAAGTTTCTCTAAACGAGATATTGTTAAAATATTATTAAGAACTAGCCGTTATGAATAGTAATACCCAATTTTTGAAATTTAATAAATTTAATCTTTCAAAAAGGACTTCATTTTTGGATTCAGAATATCAAAATTATCCTAGGGTGAATTTTTGGTATTTTTCGGAAAACATGCAATTTTTTATGAATAGTGAAAACATTGGGTTAATATTTAAAACCGACTTTTTATTTAAGTAATTATTAATTTTATTTAAATTTATTGTAGGTAAAAATTTATACATAATACCTATATAAGTTTAATTTATTTCATTTGAGTCATTTTATAATTATTTTAGATATTTAAAAATTTTATTGAACATTTCACTGTCTTTTACCCACCTCTTAGGAAAATTTGAAAATCTACAAAAACCTTAATATTCCTACTTCTGTGAGTCGAATTTCAAAAATATGAGAGAAACAGTAAATATCAAGAAGAAAATGTGGTTCAATAAGATAAAACTAATTTTTGGTGAATAGTATATTTTTACTTTTATTTACAACGGTTAAAAGAAAATAGGGTAATTAAGGGTAAAAATGATATTATTTTACCCCCAACACATTTTCTAATTCTATTGGATAAGTTTAATTCGACCAAAAACATCCTTAATAATAAAATATTACCCTTTAGGTCCACTTGGATTATATTAAGACACTTATTATTATTTTATATAAAGAAGAGTTAAAATAGTTAAAATCGATGTTTAATAACTAAAACATTTTTAATATAGGGTTATACATAACATAAATTAGACTATATATATTAATTAGAAAGATAAAAAGATTTCCTAGATAATAGTATTTTATTTATAATTTTTATACCTTAAATAATTTAATTTATTTATGACACAATGATGATGCAGTAATTAACATATTATTGAAATGTTAACATAATGGATGTTATAAATACCCAAATAATTGTAATTTGTAACTATTTATGAGTTAAAATAATTTTATAAGTCAATATGACATGTTAGTATTGATTAAGGTCACCTTTTTCGAACTAATCATGTAGTTATTAGTTTCAAAAAAATAAATTACCAAATAGTGTCAAAATTGACTTAAAATAGTTTTTAAAACAAAAATTATATTATTAATTGTTATTATATTCATAAAAATCTAAGGTTCGCCCAAATTACTTATATAAGTTCTTATATATTAATAATGAACAACTTGGGGTAATTTTGTCTTTTTATAGTAAATTTATTAAACATATAGTGTAAGAAAACAAGAAGACACAGTAAAGGGTAAATTATTAAACATAGAGTTAAATTAAAATGATAAGGTATAAATTGTTACCTAAACTTGTCTAAAACCTATTTTTTGGGAGGTTTCAGACCCATTACCACTTTATATTATAAATAAATCAATTTGGAGCTATTATAAACCGAATATGACATTATTATAAAATAATAGTTTATGTTTTTCCAAAGGTGCCGCTCTCCTCCCTTATAAAAAGGGAACCCCTTCCCTCTTATCTTCACACCATTTTTAGCCTTAATTCTCGGCCAACACCTCCCCGTTTCCCTTATCATATTCCCTATAAACATTATAGAGGTTATGGTCTCCTCAAAATACCAACCATAGTGCCTTACGAGGAGGTTAAGAAGAGGCACGCCAAAGAAGAGGTAATATCCTTTACCGATTCTTTCCAATTTATTTCTTCTTCTACTTATTCTTCATTATTTGTTTCATCATAAATTAATAACATCAGTATCAATAATATACTGATATGTTATTATAAATATGAAACAACCCAATTTCATCTTTTATCCATCCTACGGAAAAAGAAATCATTGTGCTTGCGTATGTATGGAATACCGTCTCCAAGCTGTGGTGTAATCTGTTTTCCACCACCACCTTGATTGGATGGGTATAATGGGGTAACTAAATAACTATATATGATTATTGTAATTTTATATTGATTCTGAAATATTATACATACACTTAAATACCATTCCATGATCATGAGAATGATATCATCGCTCGTGCATACGTACAGACTACCTTCTCCACAAACGCGATGAGATTCATTTTCCATGATTAACCATTAATGTATGAATATAATGTATATATAATAAATAATAATTAATGATATTACTTAATAATGATACTGGATTTAGGTACATATATGTTTCATTAACTTAATTCCATTTAATTCAATAAGGAAACAAAAACAGCATTCATGCATACGCACGACCTACCATCTCCATGAACGGTGTATTTCATTCCATTTATATACTGAAAATATATTACATATAAATCATTTTTTACATTTTGGAATTATGTAAATAATGATATATGTAATAATATCAAGAACAATATTTTAAAACATGTACAATAAATGAAACAATTTTACCCAAAACGCTGCTTTCACATGGTATTTAGAAAAGAACGGGTAATATAAAGTCATAAGTGAACCATATATGATATCATAACAATGAATATGATTCTTTAATAAATAAATGAACTTATTTAAATCATTATAAGGGAGGTTCAGATACGTATGAAGAATATCGGACCTAAGGTGAGGGATAACTATTCCAATTTCGCTCTTATCCGAGATTGTTTATTCGTAAGTATTTACTGGGGTTTTTGTTCTCATCCTTGTACATGTTTTCTAAACATGTTTTCATGCATGTTTAATGTCTTTTTACCCATTTTTGAATTTTACCACATGTTATGAAAGGAATATTACCTTTTTTACCACACGATAATCTTTTTGACTAATCTGAGAAAAGAACGAGGAGAATGTTATTTTTAACTTATACGGCGTGAAATAATTTTTACAGTTTCATAAAACCTAATTTTAATGAAGCTTCCTATACATGATTTCATGATTATTTTCAAAAAAACCATTTTCTTTTGAAATGGCATGGAATTTTGTGAAAATAAAATGATTTTGAAGAAGAAAGGATATTTTCCTCAATAATTCATTTCAAGTGTTTTATCAGAACTAGTTTCCATCTAAAATGACATTATTTAATATGTTTATGTTTCAAGTTTAATGTCTCCATTATTTACATGGTTTTATTTTTCCTATGATGAAATTATATCCATTTTTTATATGGATTATGTTATGATGTCATGATGTTTTAGAATCCCATTCTATTACATGGGTTATGCTATGATGTATGATTTATGATTTTGGGGCATACGAAAGAATGATTTCATTATGAGATGGGTGGGACCTGTATCTCCCTCCAATGCATTAGGTAAATATTTATATCTCATTAGATAGACAAGGATGCAATGGTAATTTTACCTAGATCAGTGTTACAAGACTGAAACGAGGAGTGAACTCAATTCAGAAAAGGACTTTGTACACTGTGTTGGTCTTGGAAGCAATGCCTTGGCTACTATGGAAATTATAACATGTGCTTAATTGCTTCCATAATTACATGTCTTATTCCATTGATATTTTATCATGATTGATGTTCCTTTATTATATATGCCTTACATACATCCATGATTTTTGTCTTTGCCCATGATTTTGATGTTTAGATTTTATGTACAAGTTTTTGTATTCAAATGTTAATGGATTGCATTATTTTCTTTATGCTTTCCCTTACTAGGAATTTGATCTCACCCTTTTTATGTTTTCTTTTTCCCAATATATGAAGAAAGGTCTTAGGAATGAAAACCAAAGGGGATATGTTGACGGTATTTCACCATGATTAGAATATTGCGTTCTGAGTTTCCAAAGACACTAAAATAATATGGTCATTTGGGCGTCTATTTTTATCATGTCTTAAGTATTCTGCAAATGTAATGTAATGTCCATGTACATCAGGTTTGGTGTCCCTACAGTTGGTATCAGAGAGAAGGTTTAGTTAACCTTTTGAAACTAGGATGTGAAAACTTTAGTTAAATCCTTAGAGATATTTCCAAGGTATGTCTAGGGTTGTCCCTAAGGATAAGTATATGTATAGTTTTTAGTTCTATAATTACGGTAATGAACATAGAAGTTAACCTAAGATGTTAGATATTAACGGCACTCCCACTTTATTATGTTTTTTCCCTAGAATGATTTATGCCCCTCACACAATTCTTTTTGGGTTTTAGAAAATGGCTGGAAACAGGAATATTCATGATAATGGAGGATATGATGGACAATGGAATGATATTATTCATATATAACCAAATGAAACGGGATATGGAAGTCCAAACATCGTTATTATGCCTAATCAGAAATCTCATAATATGTTCAATAATCTCAACTTTGGTAAGTTTCCCGACTCATCTAATAAGAGGTAGTTAGAGTTTCATGATGATCATATAGGAATGAAAGATCAATTTCTCTCATGTAAATCATGTGGGAAGAGGAATCAGGGAGAATGATTAAAAGGAACTCGAAGATGCTTTGGGTGCGGAAAAGAAGGACCCAAATCAAGTAAGTGCAAAGGCAAAGGTTTAGTTAACACCATAGAGAAGGATAATTGTATTGTTATGACATCAATAATGATTAGATGTTTTGAAATTGAATTGTATGGTCATTATGCAAACCAATTCCTTAAGGTAAAATCTCATGAAGAGAATCAACATGGTCATATAAGTAGTATTTATGTGGATGATGACGAAGAGACTACGAATGATATATGAGATGAAAGAAGTTTTGATGCTTGGTCAATGGTTTAAGAAGGTAGTGGAATGGTTGTATGTTTATCAATAGTTATGTTGTATAGGTAATTTAATGGTACTATGGAATAATGAAATATCTAAGGATTGTTACATTATTTTTTTCCTAAAGTATTTGAAAGTATATGTAGAATGGTACTTGTAACCATGAAAGGTTATTCATATATTTTTGGAATGAAGATGTTATGCGCTTAATGAAGGGATAAAGAGAAAATGAAATTTTGATAGTATTCATGAGATCATGACTGCTATAAGGACAAAGTGATATCATGGTTTGAGTATATAGAAATTTTGGGATTTTGGTATGTGGAATGAGTTATCTTTTGACAGAATTCATTTTTTTTCTAAGGTTATATGGTAATTCATGTTTCAAAAGAATACATGATTAAGGTATTAAAAGGTTTGGAATATGACCAACAAGATATAACTTATGATATATGGGAGATAAATGATGGTATTCACATGCTTGGTATATGACCTCTCTAGTAATCATTTTCTTTATACAACGAGATTGGACAGAAGTATTTTAGATAAGCCTAATGATTGGAATGGATTATGTTGTACATAAGATATTATTGTTTAAGGAAAGAACTTTTTTTCAATATTATTGATGGGATGTTATAATAATGTCATTTTAGAAAAAGGACAACCTGCATGACGGGAGACAACCCATCACATCAGACAAGGCTGTTGGAATGAAACCCACAAATAAAGTGGGACCGGCCTTTATCACCTACCACTGGCATACAAGAAGTCCATGGTTATTAGGAACTAGTTTTATTTTATTATGCAGTATGATAGATGATGTATATGTCAATTTTTGGAATCATATACGATTAATCTCACCATAGATCGACTTATGTATATTTAATAACTTATGCTAACCTTTTTGTGATAGAAACAGATTGGATGACTCATCATTATATCACATGATCTTCGAACACTTCATGAATGAAAAATTCGACTTCATTTATTTAAATAGAGATGATGTGGAAAAGATTCATGGAATGACCAATGATGATATTACACTGAAATCATGTATGTATTTTTTCCTTATGTAAATGTTCATCCATGTTAGGGAAATGATCTCGGAAACAAAAAATGTTGTCCTAGTACTCTCATATCTGATGAATCAGATGGTACCTTAGATCATCACAAATTTATGTCTTTGCGATTGTTGGCTTTTTCATAGCAATGTTCTCTACCACTCTCCATCAGAACTTGATAGTTATATTTCCCATCAATATCCATATATTCAACTGTATAATCCTATGTGGGAACCCAAGTGATGAGTTAATTTGGGTATCCTTTTTGTTTCTAACATTCCTTTTTAAAATGATGATTTAGTATTACTTTTTACGATGTGGGTTTCTATGAATGAAGCTTTCAAGTAGTAAAGGATTTATAACCCCGACGAATTTTGAGGGAGAAATTTATTTTAAGGGGGTAGAATGTAACAACCCAAGATTTTATGAGATATAATATTTTTAATTTTTTTTGATATCTTCTATTGTACACTACACCAGTATTAGCTTGTATTATATGAAAACACCATATTAGCTTGCAGTATACGCAACATAATTCTTGGCTCGTGTTACACAAAATTTCAAGTTCGTTTTACGGAAATTATTTTACGCAACATTAAATATATATTTTGTTCATTATGTTTTGATTTTTTTATACACAACAGAAAATAGAGATTTCACTACAAGCAGCCCTGACTGGGCTTGCATTACACACAATCAATACCTTTTTCGATAGCGTGTGTAGTACAGAATATTAAGTTTCACTAAACAAGATATTATTATAATATTTTTATTAACTACCCATTATGAATAGTAATACCCAATTTTTTAAATTTTATCAATTTTATATTTCAAAATGGACTTCATTTTTGGATTTGTAATATTGAAATTATCCTAGGGTGATTTTTTGGTATTTTTCTAAAAACTTTAAATTTTTTGATGAATAGTGAAAACACTAGGTTACTATTTAAAAACCGACTTTTTATTTAAATAATAATTTATTTTATTTAAATATTTTCTAGGTCATAATTGATACATAATACCTATATTTGTTCAATATAATTCATATGAGTAATTTTATAAAAAATTTAGATATATAAAAATTTTATTGAACTTTTCACTGTCTTTTACCCTCCTCCTAGGAAAATTTGAAAATCTACATAAAACATAATTTTACCGCTTCTGTGAGTGAAATTTCGAAAATCCGAGAGACACGGTTAATATCAAGGAGTAAAATGTATTTCAATGAGATAAAACTAACTTTTGGTGAATAGTAATTTTTATTTTTGTTTACCTCGGTTAAAAGTAAATAGGGTAATTAAGGATAAAAATGATATTATTATTACCCTAACAGGTGTTATAATTCTATTTTATAAGTGTAATTAGACCAAAAACAACCATAGGAATAAAATATTACCATTTAGGTCCACTTGGATTAGATTATGACACTTATTATTATTTTATATAAATAAGAGTTAAAATAGTTAAAATCAATGTATAATAACTAAAACATTTTTAATATAGGTTTATACATAAGATAAATTCGACTATAAATATTCATTAGAAATCTAAAAATATTTCCTACATAATGGTATTTTATTTATAAATTTTAGACATTAAATAATGTAATTTATTCATGACACAATGATGATGCAGTAGTTAGCTTATTAATGAAATATTATCATAATTGATGTTATAAATACCCAAATAAATGTAATTTGAGACCTTTTATGAATTTCACTAATTTTATAGGTTAATAAGACATGTTATTATTGATTAAATGAACGTTTTTCGAACTAATCAGGCTGTTATGAGTTTCACAAAAATCAATTACCAAATACTGTCAAAATTGACATAAAATAGTTTTTAAAACAAATATTATATTATTAATTGTTATTATATTCATAAAAATCTACGGTTTGGCCAAATGACTTAGATAAAGTTATATATATTAATAATGAACCCCTTGGGGTTAGTTTGGCTTGTTATAGTATGTTTATTAACCATATAATGTAAGAAAACAAGAAGACATGGAAAAGGATAAATTAATAAACATAGAGTTAAATCTAAATGATAATGTTACAATAGTAACCTAAACTTGTGTAAAACATATTGGTTGAGAGGATTTCGACCCATTACCACTTTAGATTCTAAATAAATCCATTTGGAGTTACTTTTATCCAAATATGACTTTATTATAGTATAATACTTTATGTTTTTCTAAAGGTTCCCCTCTCCTCCCTTATGAAAAGGGTACCTCTTCCCTCTTCTCTTCACACCCTTTTTTTAACACCCCAAGCATCTATGGTACGCTTCTCTTTGTATAAATCAATATCATGTGTTGTACACAACATTGAGTTCTAACACACCACAACCAATCAAACTAGCCGTTATGAATAGTAATTACCACTTTTTGAAATTTATAAATTTTATTTTACAAAATGGACTTCATTTTTGGGTTCAGAATTTCGAAATTTGCCTTGGTTGAATTTTTGGTATTTTTCTAAAAAACATCATTTTTTTATGAATAGTGAAACCACTAAGTGGTAGTTAAAAAACTGAATTTTTCATAAAACTTAATTTTACTACTTCTGTGACTGGAATTTCAAAAATCCGAGAGACATGGTTGATATCAAGGAGTAAAATGTAGTTCAATGAGATGAAAATAATTTTTGGGGAATAGTAACTTTTTACTTTTATTTACCATGGTTAAAAGTAAATAGGGCAATTAAGGGTAAAAATGATATTAATATTACCCTAACACATGTCCTAATTCTGTTGGAAAAGTGTATCCAAAAACAACTTTATGAAGAAAATATTATCATTTAGGTCCACATGGATTAGATTAGGACATTTATTATTATTTAATTCAAAGAAGAGTTAAAAGAGTTAAAATCAAAGTTTATTTATTAAAACCTTTTTAACATAGGGTTATACATAAGGTAAATTCGATTGTAAATATTCATTATAAATTTAAAAATATTTCCTACATAATGATAGTTTATTTATAATTTTAGGACAATAAATAAATTAATTTATTTATGACATAATGATGATGCATTAATTACTGTAATACTGAAAAATTAAAATAATTGATATTATAAATACCCAAATAAATATAATTTTAGACTTTTTATGAATTAAACTAATTTCATAGGTTAATATGACATATTGGGATTGATATAATTGAGTGTTTTCGAAGTAATCATTCTGTTATAATTTTCACAAAAATCAATTTTCCAAATAGTGTCAAAATTGACATAAAAGAGTTTTTAAAACAAATATTATATTATTAATTGATATTCAATTCCTAAAAATATAAGGTTCTGCCAAGAGACTTATATCATGATAGGTGTATCATTAATGGACCACTTGGTGGTCTCATTGAGGTATATAGTATGTTTATTTAATATATAATATAAAAATACAAAGTGACATGGTAAGTGTCAAACTAATTAACTAATAATTAAAAATAAAGGTTAAGGTTAATATAATGACCCAAACTTGTCTAAATTATATTGGCTAGGTGTTTTTAGACCCATAACCACCATAACCTTTAAATAAGATACTTTGGAGCCGTTAAAAAATGAATATCAATTAATTATAAAATAATATTTCTAGCTTTTCCAAAGGTGCCCCTCACCCCTCTAATAAAAGGGAACGCCCCCTTCTCTTTACTTCACACCTTAAAAGCCTTTTGGTTCGTCCAAACCCTACCCAAATACTCTCTCAACATCCGTCACTACAACCTAGATGCCTTAGTTTGATCATAAATCCAACCTAAAGATCCCTTTTGATCAAATCAAAATGAAGAACCCGAAAAGGAGGTAATGTTTTCACCACCCTTTTTCAAATTCATTTCTTCTTCAACTTCTTCTTTCATTGTTATTCTCATTCTAAAATAATTAATCCAGTATATCCTATATACTGAAATGTTATTATAAATATGGTACAACCATATTCATTATTCTATCTATCCTTTGAATGACATGTCACCATACGTGTGTACGTACGACTTACTGTCTCCACGTCGTAGTGTAATTGTTATTCAATAAATTATTATTTGGATGGGTATAATAATGATGTTTAATTCATGTAAATAATAAATAAAACATGATAATGATTCAGTATATATGATATACCATCCAATTATATATTATTTTAATATCAAAACAATGATGTCCTCGCTCTTGCGTACGTACGGACTACCGTCTCCAAGAACGCGATGAGATTTATTCTCCATCGTATCCATTCAATTAGAATTATCATTTGATGATTTAAAAATAATGTTTAAGGACTTGATATCATTTTGGATATGAATAAGATTCAACCTATCCATGAAAAACATGGCTTACATAACAAGACATATAAAAGAAAACGAGTAAGTTAACACCCGAAACGACGATAATTCTAAGATATTATTAAAACAGAAATGTTAAAAGGTCATATATGATATCATATTAATGTATATGATTGTTTTATAATTTAATAACAATTATTTCACCATTATACCGGAGGTTAACCTACCCTTAACCAAGGAAAAGTACATGGAAAAGGTTTATTTCGCATTCTCTTCATTATCCAAGGTTGTTTATACGTAATAATCTACCGAGACTTCATTATCAACCACATCCATGTTTCTTAAAAATGTATTTAAAAACATTTGTTTTCTAGGGGTAAAAGTCATTTATACCGTTGTTGACTTTTATAAGTGGTTTATAAAGGAATATTTCTATCATTTTCCAAACAAGGACCTTTTTAACCTTTTTGACAGAATTTAGGTAAGAATGTTTTTTAAATTATAAGGCGGGTGCGGCTATTTTCTGCCATTATAACATCATATAAGCTTCCCTTACAAGATTATAATAATATTTTCAAATAAAATGTTTTATTTTATAGATATATGACTCTTAAATGATTTCAAAATAGAAAGAGATATTTCTATAAAAAGAGTTTTGATTTCATCTATGTCAACATACTTTAATGGATTTTAAGTTTATTTGAAGTTGATTTATTATGATACAAAACATCTATATTGTTTTGAAGGTTTTGTGATACGTTTGACTATGGATGTGTTATTTTTATACCATTCATGGTTTATGGATGAAGTATTTACATTTCGTATTATGGTTTTAATACGAATGTTTATGTTATTTTTAAACCTTTTCATATGGGAATTCATTGGACATAATATGTGATGGGTGGAGCCCACTATAGCTCCTTGATGCATCGATATGTCTCATGAGACAAACTAGTGTCTTGGGAAAAGGCCTTGGCAAAATCGTATTTGTAGTCTTGGCACGAGGCTTTGGCTATGTGGTTATAATAGTCTAGCATTATGCATTCAATCATTATGAAAGTGGTTATTGATATTGCATGTGATTATTCAATTAGTAGAATATCCATGTGAATAAGTAAATGAGATTATTTAATTTTATTTTTCCATACAATGTTGAAGTTCAAGTTTAAAAGGTTTTTTTAGATATAATTTTTTTAAAATGTTTATTATTATTTATCAATGGTTCTGTTATATTGTTATCCTTACTGGGCATTTGAGCTCACCCATTTTCTATGATTTATTTTTCCCAGGATGTGAAGATGTGAATTATGAATGACTTGAAGGAATAGTATGAGGGGATAACAGTGTGGTCTATGGAGACTATGTTGTTGTAGTTTTCATTTTTATGATGTAATGTAAAACTCTATGAATATATCTAGTGTTTCCAGGGCTACTAAACTAATCGGTCTTTCGAGATTTTAATTTCTTGTGATCATGACAATGTTATGTAATAATGCACAGACTCTGGGTAACTGGGGACGGGGCATTACATTTGGAATTAGAGGAAGTTTATTAGAAACCTTGGAAGCTATATTTAGATAAACTCTGATTAGAGCACATAGACCTAAGATGGTCTTTGAGAATTAATATGGAAAAACTTCCTAGAATTTTGGTATTGTAGAGATTTGGTGAGTTTTCAGAGAAATACATCCCTGTCTGGATAAGAGAAGATAGAGGCGGCTCTGGCACAGATGTACCTAGGTGTAAAACCCGAAAACCTCGCTTTGAGCTAGACTCGAACGAGAACTGGTGCACAACAACGGGCCTTGCTGCACTCTTTTCTACGAAACTCCCTGGGGATATGCTTATGATAACTCTCATTTTCATTAAAAATAATTATGATGCGTTTATGAGTATATACCTCCTCAAAGAAAACATTTTTATGATTATGGATTATATAGATAAATAGTTCAATTTATGTTAAGTGTTTTATGAGTATGAAATTATGTATTTTGATTTATAAACTGATCTAGTTTATTCCATTGTTTAGAAATGGTGCCTAGTGGAAGAAATGGAAACTATATCAATTCATAAACTCCATGTAGGGATTTCCCTCCTACTCTATATAATTATAGTGGAGCCGGTGATACAACTAGTGTCGATCAGCTAATCACCATACTGGGACAACTCACTCAGGTTATGAATAAAAACCTTACTCGTATGGAGCACCCTGATCTGCAGCGTGGAGGATCAATGTCAGATCTCTTCATGAGAAAACAACCACCGATGTTCAATGGGAGTAAAAATCCCTTAGTATATGATAAAGGGATAAATTTCATAGGGAAAATATTTCAGGCTTTGGGGAGTAGTGAAAGGGAAAAAGTTATCATTGCAGTTTACCGCCTCATTGGAGATAATGTGAAATGGTGGTCATTGATTCAAAACACTAAGGAAGATGATGAAGTATCATATATGGAATGGAGGGAGTTCAAGGATCTGTTTTCAGAAAAATACTTTCCTTGGGACCATTGAGAAGATATGGAAAGACAATTTCTGAGTCTAAGACAAAAGTATGATGAGAATGTCGCAATGTTTGAAGCTAACATTACAAGGATAGAAAGGTATGCTACAGATTATATACGTAACCCAAGAGGTAAGATTGATCATTTCTTTGATGGGTTAAAATCACATCTCTGTCGAGGATTTGTCTCACAATCATTCTCATCATACGAAGACATTATCTCATGTGCTATCAAGACAGAAAAGGAATTCACTAAGTCTTATGACTTTAAAGGAAAGAAAGTGAAGAAGAGATCTGCTGATCAATCTGGGAATGGAAATAAAGGGTAGAAGGGAAAATTTGAATATCCATCCTGTAGTAAATGTTGGAAGAAACACCGCGATACTTGCTTAAATGGAACGAGAGACTTTTACAAGTGTGGGGAAAAGGCCACCAATCTCGTGATTGCAAGGGGAAGAAGGAAGCTTCCGATGTACAATGCTACAATTGAAGGGAGATGGGACATTATGCAAATGAATGTCCTAATCATCAAAGGAACTTACCTCAGAAAAGGCCAAGTGATCAAGGCCAAGATTATGCTATCACTACTGCTGAGGTAGAAGCTCCAAAAGACGTGGTGGCAGGTAATTTAATGGTTTCCTCAAGTTTAGCAAATGCATTATTTGATTCTGGATCATCACATTGTTTCATATCATCCCAGTTTGCTATGAAAATTAGATATTTCCAATTTGATTTAACAAGGGATTTGTCAGTTAAAACTCATAAGGGAAGTATCAATGCAACAATGTTTTGTGAATTAGTCCATTAGAGCTCATAAATGTTCTTTATCCGCTGATTTCATTGTCATACCAATGATTGAGTTTTATATAATCCTCAGTATGGATTGGATTTCCGACCACGATGTGAAGATTATTTGTAAGAAGGAGGATGTTATGATTTTTGATGATGATGATAAGGAACACCTTATCTTTAGAGAAAAATCGCCAACACCTAATTCTTATCTATATCCACCCCCAGTATCTCAACTAAATTCAATTATTGGGGAGGAAGAGACTGAAATGACAGTGTGTGAGGAAAGGAATGTTCAAATAGAGGATGTACCTATTATGAATGAATATGTAGACGTGTATCTGGAAGATTTACCTGGACATCTTCCAGAATGAGAAGTTGAGTTTTCCATTGATTTAATTCTTAGATCAAGGCTTATGTCGATGACCCCTTAAAGAATGGCCACTGTAGAATAAGATGAACTAATGAAACAACTAGAGGAATTGAGTAATAAGGGATTTATTCTCCCTAGTGTTTCTCCATGGGGAGCCCCTGTTGTTTTTTTAAAAGGATAGATGGATCTATGAGGTTATGTATAGACTACAGGGAGATCAATGCTATAAAAATAAAGAACAAGTATCCCCTACCTCGCATTGATTATTTATTTGACCAACTGCATGGGGCTCAATACATTTCAATGATTGACCTTCTGTCTGGATACCATCATTTGTGTGTGAAGAAGGAAGACATTCTAACGACATCATTTCGAACTAGGTATGGGCATTACGTGTTTAAAGTAATGCATTTTGGATTGACTAATGCACCCTATGTATTCATGGATCTGATGAATAGAGTTTTCAAGGAACATCTCGATGAATTTGTGGTGGTATTTATTGATGATATCTTGGTATACTCAAAAATCTACGAAGATCATGAAAATCACATGCGCATTATCTTGAAGATTCAGAGAAGACATGAATTATATTGGAAGTTTAGCAAGTGTGAAGTCTGGCTCTAGGAGATTTATTTTCTTGGCCATATTATCTCTATTTTACATCATGATTTTGGAAAAGTCTTCAGAAAGCCTTGAATACTGAACTTCATTTGAGCACTGCCTACCACCCTCAAACAGATGGACAATCAGAATGAACTATTCAAACCTTATAAGACATGTTGATATCCTACTCACATGACTTTCAGGGTATGTGGGATCAATATTTAACTCTGGTAGAATTTTCCTATAACAATATCATCCATTCGAGTATTCATATGGCACCATATGAAGCGTTATACGGAAAGAGATGTTGCACACCAACCTGTTTTGATGACGTTGGTTAAAGAATACTTGTAGGCCCAGAACTGGTGGAGGAAACAATGGAAAAGGTGAAGGTAATCCAAAACCATATCAAAGAAGCTCAAAGTAGGCAGAAGAGCTATGCTGATAATCGATGGAAGGATTTGGAATTTCAAGTCGGTGATAATGTTTTTCAGAAGGTATCTCCATGGAAGGGAGTCATAAGTTTTGGTAAGAAAGGTAAATTGAGTCCAAGGTACATCATACATTTCTAAATTCTAGAATGAATTGGGTATGTAGCTTACCGTTTGGCAATGTCGCCAAATCTCTCCAAAGATCACGATTTGTTCCACGTATCACTATTAAGGAAATACATGCCTGACCCAATGCATGTACTCACCTAAGAGGAATTAGAACTGGAACCCGATATGTCTTCTTGTGAAGAGCTCGTCAAGATTCTTGATACGAGAGAACAAATACAGAGAAACCGGACAACTCGTCTGGTAAAAGTCTTGTGGAGAATCCATAAGATGGAAGAGGCAACGTGGGAACCCGAGGAACATATGATGAAGAACCACCCAAGTCTTTTCATGCGGCAGTATTCTAGAAATTTCTAGGAAAAAATTATTTGAAGGAGGGGAGAATGTAACACCCCAAGCTTCTACGGTACGCTTCTCTTTGAATTAAGCAATAGCGTGTGTTGTACGCAACATTGAGTTCTAACACACCACAACAAATCAAACTAGCCATTATGAATAGTAATTCACACTTTTTAAAATTTTTAAATTTTATTTTTCAAAATGGACTTCATTTTTGGGTTTGGAATATCAAAATTAGCCTAGGGTGAATTTTTGGTATTTTTCTGAAAAACTTCATTTTTTTATGAATAGTGAAACCACTAAGTGGTAGTTAAAAACTGATTTTTTCATAAAACATAATTTTACCGCTTCTGTGAGTGAAATTTTAAAAATCCAAGAGACATGGTTAATATCAAGGAGTAAAATGTGGTTCAATGAGATGAGAATAATTTTTTGGTGAATAGTAACTTTTTACTTTTATTTACCACGGTTAAAAGTAAATAGGGTAATTAAGGATAAAATGATATTAATATTACCCTAATACATGGCCTAATTCTATTGTAAAAGTGTATCTCAACCAAAAACAAACTTAAGAATAAAATATTATCATTTAGGTCCACATGGATTAGATTAAGACATTTATTATTATTTAATTCAAAGAAGAGTTAAAAGAGTTAAAATCAATGTTAATTTACTAAAACATTTTTAAAATAAGGATATTCATAAGGTAAATTAGATTGTAAATATTCATTGGAAATCTTAAAAGATTTCCTACATAATGATATTTTATTTATATTTTTTAGACAATAAATAATTTAATTTATTTATGACACAATGATGATGAAGTAATTATAATAATAGTGAAAAATTAAAATAATTGATATTATAAATATCCAAATAAATAAAATTTGAGACTTTTTATGAATTACACTAATTTTATAGTTTAATATGACATATTAGAATTGATTTAATTGAATGTTTTTGAAGTAATCATTCTGTTATGGTTTTCACAAAAATCAATTTTCCAAATAGTTTCAAAATTGACATAAAAGAGTTTTTAAAAAATATATTATATTATTAATTGATATTGAATTCCTAAAAATCTAAGGTTCGGCCAACAGACTTATATCATTATTGGTGTAAAATTAAAGGACCACTTGGGGGTCTCTTGGAGGTATATAGTAAGTTTATTAACTATATAATATAAAAATAAAAAGTGACATGGTATGTGTCAAACTAATTATCTAAGAGTTAAAACTAAAATATAAGGTTAATATAATGACCCAACCAGTCTAAATTCAATTGGTTGAGTGGTTTTCAACCCATCCCCACCTTAAACTTTAAATAATCCACTTTGAGCCATTATAAACCGAATATGAATTTATTATAAAATAATATTTCTAGCTTTTCCAAAGGTGCCCCTCACCCCTCTTATAAAAGGGAACTCCCCCTTCTAATTACTTCACACCTTCAAATCCTTTTGGTTCGGCCAACCCCTGCCCAAATACTCTCTCAACATCCCTCAATACAACCTAGAGGCCTTATTTTGATCAGAAATCCAACCTATGTATCCCTTTTGATCAAATCATAAGTAAGAACCCGAATAAGAGGTAATGTTTTCACCACCATTTTTCAAATTCATTTCTTCTTCAACTTCTTCTTTTGTTGTTATTACCATTCTAAAATATTGAATCCAGTATCACATATATACAGTAATATTTTTATAAATATGGTACAACCATATTTAGAAATATATCCATCCTTTCAATGACATGTCACCATACGTGCATACGTACGACTTACCGTCTCCACATCGTGGTGTAATTGTAATTCAATAAATTATTATTTTGATGGGTATAATAGTGATGTTTAATTCATGTAAATAATAAAATATAACATGATAATGATTCTATATAAATGATCTACCATCCAATTATATATTATTTTAATATCAAAATAACGATATTGTTGCTCGTGCGTACGGACGGACTACCGTCTCCAAGAACTCGATGAGATTCATTCTCCATCATATCCATTCAAGTATATTTATCATTTTATGATTTAAAAATAATTTTGAAGGACATGATATCATTCTGGATATGTATAAGATACAACCTATCCATGAAAAACATGGCTTAAAAAACAAAACATATAAAAGATAATGAGTAAGTTATCACCCGAAACGACGATAATTCTAAGATATTATTAACAAAGCAATGTTAAAAGATCATATATGATATCATATTAATGTACATGATTCTTGTATAATTTATTAACACTTATTTCACCATTATACAGTAGGTTAACCTACCATCAACCAAGGAAAAGTACAAGGTAAGGGTTTATTTCGCAATCTCTTAATTATCCGAGGTTGTTTATACGTAATAATCTACTGAGACTTGTTTATCATCCACATCGATGTTTCTTAAAAATTTATTTCAAAACATTTTTTTTACTATGGGTTAATGTCATTTATAACCATTGTTGAATTTTGTAAGTGGTTTAAAATGGAATATTTCCGTCGTTTTCCTAACAAGGTCATTTTTAACCATTTTGATAGTATTATGGTAAGAATGTTTTTTAACTTATACGGCGGGTGCGGCTATTTTCTGCTGTTATAAAATCGTCGAATCTTCCTTTACAAGATTATAAGAATATTTTAAAAGAAAATTTTTTATTTTATAGATATATGACTCTTAAATGATTTCAAAATAGAAAGAGATATTTCTCTAAAAAGAGTTTTGATTTCATCTATGTCATCATCCTTTGATAAATTTTATGCTTAATTGAAGATGATTTATTATGATATAAAGCTTCTATATTGTATTGAAGGTTTTGTGATACGTTTGACTATGGATGTGTTATTTTTATACCATTCATGGTTTATGGATGATGTATTTACATTTTTTATTCTAGTTTTAATACGAATGTTTATGTTATGTTTAAACCGTTTCATATGGGAATGCATTGGACTTAATATGTGATGGGGGGAGACCGCTATAGCTCCTTGATACATTGGTAGGTCTCATGAGACAAACTACTGTCTTGTCACAAGGCCTTGGAAAGTTATTATTTGTAGTCCGAGCATGAGGCTTTGGCTATGTGGTTATGATAGTCTGTAATTATGCATTCCATCATTATGAAAGTGGTTATTGATATTGCATGTGATTATTCGATTAGTAGAATATCCATGTGAATAAGTAAATGGAATTATATCATTTTATTTTTACATACTATTATAAAGTTCAAGTTTAAGATTATTTGTTTTAGTTATACATTTTTTAAATGTTTATTCATATTTATGAACGTCTCTGCTATATTGTTATCCTTACTGGGTATTTGAGCTCACCACTTTTCTATGTTTTATTTTTCCCAGGATGTGAATAAGTAAATTATGAATGACCTAGAGGGATATTATCAGGGGATAAGAGTGTGGAGTATAGAGAATATGTTGTTGTAGTTTTCATTTTTATGATGTAATTTAAAACTTTATGAACATATCTAGTGTTTCCAAGGCTACTAAACTAATTGGTCTTTCGAGATTTGATCATTCTTGTGATCATGCCAATGTTATGTAATAATGCACTGACTCTGGGTAACTGGGGTCGGGGCGTTACACTATCGACCCTTGAATCTCACCCAATCCCTCCCCTTTTCCCTTATAATATTACCTAGAAACATTATAGTGGTTCCGGTCTCCTCAAAAGGCCAACCCTAGGGCCTTAAGAGGAGGTTAAGAAAAGGCGCGTCAAAGAAGAGGTAATATCCTTTACCGATTCATTTGAATTTATTTCATCTTATACTTCTTCATCATTATTTGTTTCATAATAAATTAATAACATCAGTATCACTAATATACTGATATATTATTATAAATTTAAAACAACCCAATTTCATCTTCTATCCATCCTATTGAAAACTAAATCACCGCGCGTGCGTACGCACGGAATATCGTCTCCACGCCATGGTGTAATCTGTTTTCCACCACCACCTTACTTGGATGGGTATAATGGTGTATATAAATAACTATATATGATTATTTTAAAGTGATATTGATTATGAAATATTATACATACACATAAATACAATTCCATGATCATGGGAATGATATACTCGTTCGTGCGAACGGACGGACTACTGTCTCCACGAACGCGATGAGATTCATTTTCCATTATTAACCATTCAAGTATGATTATAAAGTATATATAATAAATAATTATGAATGAAATTACATTATAATGATTTTCGATTTATGTACATATATGTTTCATTTACTTAAATCAATTTAATTCAATAAGGAAAAGAAAAGAGTGTTCATGCGTAAGCACAATCTCCTGTCTCCATGAACGGTGTATTTCATTCCATTTATATACTGAATATATATTATATATAAATCTTTTTTTACATTAGGGAATCAAGTAAATCAGGATATAAATAATAATATCAAGAACAACATGTCGAAAAACATATTTAAATGAAACGATTTTACCCAAAACGCTGCTTTAACATGGAATTTACAAAAGAACGGGTATTATAAAGTCATAAGTGAACCATATATGATATCATAACAATGAATATGATTATTTAATAAGTCAATGACAATATTAAATCATTATACAGGAGGTTTAGATACATACGAAACATATCTAACCTAAGGTATGTGATAACTTTTCCAATCTCGCTCTTATCCGAGATTGTTTATTCGTAAGTATTTACTGTGGTTTTTGTTATCATCCATGTACATGTCATCTAAATATGTATTCATGTAGGTTTAATGTCATTTTTTCCCATTTTTGAATTAAACCTCATGATAGGAACATAATTTTACTTTTTTTTACCAAATGATAAATTTTTTGACTTTTTCGACAAAAGTATGAGGAGAATGTTATTTTTAACTTATACGACGTGAATGGATTTTTACAGTTTCATAACACCTAATTTTCATGAAGATTACTCTAAAATATTGCATATTTTTTTTCAAAAAAACCCTTTTCTTTTAAAATTTCATGGAATTTTGTGAAAGGAAAATGATTTTTAATAAGAAAGGATATTTTCCTCAAGAATTCATTTCATGTGTTTAATCAAAACTATGTTCTATCTAAAATGACATTATTTAATATGTTTATTTTTCAAGTATAATGTCTCCATTATTTAAATGGTTTTATTTTTCTTATGATGAAATGATATACATTTTTTTATATGGATTATGTTATGATGTCATGATGTTTAGGAATCTCATTCTATTACATGGGATATGCTATGATAAATGATTTATGATTTTGTGGCATAAAAAATTGATTTCATTATAAGATGGATGGGACCAAAATCTCCCTCCAATGCATTGGGTAGAAATTTATATATAATGAGATAGACATGACTGGAATGGTAAGTTAATCCGGTTCAGTGTTACAGGACTGAAACGAGGAGTGAACTCGATTCAGAAAAGGACATTGTCCATTAAGATGATCTTGGGAGCAATGCCTTGGCTACTATGCAAATCATAACATGTGATTAATGCTTGCCACAATTACATGTTTTATTACAATGCTATTTTATCATGATTGATGTTCCTTTATGATATATTCCTTACGTACTTCCATGATTTATGTCATTGCTCAATATTTTGATGTTTAGATTTTATGTTCATGTTTTTTCATTCCAATGTTTATGGATTGTTTTATGTTCTCTATGCTTTCCCTTACTGAGAATTTGAGCTCACCATTTTTATGCTTTATTTTCCCTAGGATTTAAAGAATGGTTTAGGTAAGAAAACCAAAGGAGAGATGTTGAAGATCATTCACCATGATTAGAAGATTATGTTCCGTGTTTCCAAAGACACTAAACTAATACGGTATTTGGTCGTCTATTTTTTTTCATGTATTAAGTATTCCGCCAAAGTAATTTGATGTTCATGTACATCAGGTTTGGGGTCTCTACACGAGCGGTGTAGGAGCGTGTGCCATGAAGGCACTGCACTGGAGGACCGGCGGCCCACCCCTGCAGGCTGCGTGCGCAAGAAGACCAGCCAGTTTTGGGGAAGGGCAGCACCGCCTGGCACCGTGCCACCCTTTGGAATGTGCTTAGCATGTCGGGTCGGGCCGAGCCGTGCCGCGCCAGGCCGAGTTCGGCCCGGCTGCACCACTTCAGGTCTGGCCGTGTCCCTTCGGCTGACTTGAGTATTCCCTTCGGACCAGTCCGACACCCCTGCAGGGTTGGACCCGTCAAACTGGGTCAGCCCGACCCGTTGGCCCACTGGGCTAAACGGGTCGGGGCCATTAATCACTTAAATGGGGTTAACATAAAGAGCGTGCATCTTATCGGCATGCCATCTGTGGCACTAGGACTCTTTCAACGAGATGGTCATTTTGTGATACTCTAAGTGAGTTTCAGATGATTTTGGATATCATCCAGGTTAGAAACGGGCATATTTCTAACTGGGCCCCTTGGATAAAAAGGCTATATCTCTCAGATCGAGCATCTGATTGACGTGCCGTCTGTTGCGTTGATTTCTTTTCGAAGAGGTGGAACTTCGGGATACATCAATTATAGAGTTTGTGACAGTTTATGTATCTACCCTCTTGGATCGTGGAGCGGACTGTCCCAGAATCGAGCGTGTTGTGTGTGGGAACCCTAGAGTTGGCTCTGACTAGGACGACGATGATGACAGTACTTGGATCCTATGTGGGTTCAGCAGTGAGGACGATTTTACTTGGATCCTCCATGGGTTTGGAAGAGATGACAACTATACTTCGATCCTCTGTGGGTTCGGTAGCGATGACCACTATACTTGGATCCTACGTGGGTTCGACAGGGATGGTTACTTTACATGGATCCTACGTGGGTTTGGCAGCGACGACTTCTTTACTTGGATCCTATGTGGATCGGTAGAGGAGATGATTTAATGGCTACATATATCATCTCCACCCTTCTTCGTGAGTGTTATACCTATGTGAGCAGAGTCTTGACTTTCAATCAATATCATCAATGCGAATGACTTGATTTCCTGTGTGGATTGGGTTGTGCTTTCCTATGTGGACTGGGTTGTACTTGGGCTCGTGAGTTGGAGGCGAACGGGAATTGATGACTTAGGTATATGTATGGGAATATACCTAAGTAGAGTTGGTTTATACTTCATTTTTGTAACTTTTCTTTTGTTGTTTATCCTCTGTGGTTTCTGGGAGCCCTTTGTGGGTCTCGGTGTCCCTACTGACTATTGTATACTCACCCCTACATGGGCTATGCCCGCCCTACATGGTGTTGGATGCAGACGATGGACAGCTCTGATCGAGGTTGAGGCTTGAGGAGAGTGATGGTATCCGGAGGTGGACTATCAGGCAGGATGTACACGGGGTGGACGGCCGGACCCGAGGAGCTGAGGAGACCATCTGTACCCACCCTTCAAATGGGATAACCGGAGGATGACTCAGTGGTTTCTGATTTTCTTACTACTACTATACTTTCATTTCAGTTGTACTGTACTATCAGTTGGGTTTGTATTCTGGCCTATTTACTTTCCAGCAATTACTTTTGTACTCAGTTTAATTAGTGTTTACTTCATCTTGCGTACTCTATTGTCATTGTTTTCTTGTATAAAGGAAATGCCTTCCCTTTTTCAGGATTTTCGCCTTTGGTGCTAGTTTCCATCCCTTGGCCTACAAAAAGCGGGCATGGGGTAGTCACAACAAGGGCCCCGAGGACTGGTCGTGACATGATTTGTATCCCCATATTCCTCAGATCCAGTTGGAGTTATGTTCTTCATTCCATATAGGGTTTCATAGGGATCCATCAGAATACATGATTGAAATATATTATTGTAAGAATCTTTCACCAATGGTAGGTGTTGATCCCAACCACATTTTAAATCCATTAAGAATGATATGATAATTTGTTAAAGAGTTTGAATTTTCCTCTCAGACCGACTGTCGGTCTGAGGATGATAAGTAGTTGTGGAACTCAACACAATATCTAGTGCATGTTGTAGACTTCTCTAAAACATTGATGTTAACCTAAGATCCTGATCAAATATAATTTAATGTGTCACTCCATAAAATATTACAACATCCATTACATATATCCTGGTGATCTGGTGAGGATATTAATTAACTCTAAAAGTAATGAAGTGTAACGAATTTGTAAGATTATAAACTATAAACCAGATAGCATTATTTCCTTTGGATGTTTTGGGATGTCCGGTGACAAAGTCCATAGCGATGCTTTCACATTTTCACTCTGGTATGGTTAATTATTGTAACATTCCCTTATACTTCTGTCTTTCAGCCTTACCTTGATAACAAACCAATCATCGAGATACATATTCAGTGATATCTCTTTTCATTCTATCCCACCATAAGTACAAATTCAGGTCCCTATAAATCATTGTGCTTCCACGGTGAATATAGAATGAAGAACAATGATCCTCATTTAGTATCTCCTACATTAATTCTGGTATGGGAGGAACACAAACCTGATATTTGAACCATATTATTTCAACATAATCAAGATTTTATTCAGGAACATTTGTCAACTTCTTTTGAAACTCTACATATTCTATATGTGCCTCTTTAATCATCATATGTATATATGGTTGAACATTCATTTGAGAAATATAATATTTCTTCCCTTCTGTTATAATTTCAATAACCATCCATTGAAAAAAAGTAATAGGTCCTTAAGAATCCTCATTATGGATAAGATGGCATGGTCTTGTAGTCTTAATGCATATTCCACATTGTTTACAGTCCCTGACTGGTAATGTATGCAGCAGTCGTAATATTTTATCAACCCCATCCATCTACATTGGTGGATATTCAGATTCTTTTGTGTGAAAATATACTTTAAACATTTAATATCAGTATAAATATCAAACCATTCACCATAACGATAATTCCCCCATATTTTTAATGCAATGAATACTGTAGCTTACTTCATATCATGAGTTGGGTAATTTTTCTCATGGATTTTCAACTATCATGATCCATAAGCTATCACCAAATCTTTTTTTCATGAGACAAAACACCATCCCCTTGTTGGATTCATCACTCTAGATCACAAACCATTTTCCAGTACAAGGCAGTGTTTGCACAGGTGGACTGGATAACCTTCTTTTTAGCTCATTAAAATTTTCTTCACATTCCTCCATCAAGATGAACACAAATCCTTACCAAGTCAACTGGGTGAGAATATTATAAAATCGTGAAAAATCATTCTAAAAAATTCCATAATATCTAGCCAAACCAAGAAAAGTTCAAATCACATTTACTATTATCGGTCTCAACCATCTTTCAATAACCTATGTTCTTGATGAATCCAAAGATGTCCCCTATCATGAGATTATGTGACCCAATAAAAAAATATTTTCAAGCCAAAATTCACACTTGGTAATTTTGGCATATTGCTTCTCCTTTCTTTGGATAATTATTACAATTCTAAATACATCTTCATGTGATTTCGTGTTCATTTAATAGACTAAAATATCATCTATAAAGAGTACCAAACACCGATTATGATAGTATATAATGATTCAATTAGTTATATAAATTAAGATAACTGGGGAATTAGTAAGGAAAAAAGGATTCAATATAACTTAATAATTTCAATACCATGTATAGAAATTTTTTTTGGTATATACTAATATTTTTACCATTAATTGATGATATCCTGAGTGAAGATCAATTGTGGAAAAGTATTGGGCTCCACATAGTTGGTCACATAAGTCATCCATGCATTGGAGATGATACTTTTCTTGATAGTGATCTTGTTACATTTTCGATAATCAACGAAGAGTCTCATTGATCCATCATTCTTCTTAAAAATCATAATAGGAGCTCCCCAAGGTGATGCACTATGGTGTATGAATCCCTTATCAAGATTCAATTGGAGTTTTTAATTCAATTCTCAAAACTCAATTGTTGCCATTATATAAGGTGTCTTTGAAATAGGCATAGGTTATGATATGAGTTATATAGAAAACACTACTTCACAATTTGGATGAAGATGTGAAATTCCTTGGGAAATAAATCATCAAACATTCGTACAATGGGCATATTCTTAATCGTAATTTTATCCCCAACCATTTCAGATAAATAAATTACATTTATTGGAATTATGTCCTATAAGATGGGTGAAATTTCCATTTCAAGGATATATACATCCATACATTGATATATGTTCATAGACTGATCTGGAATATAAAATGTGACCTACCTTCTTTAGCAATTTATATGAGCTCCATAGAAGTAAATCCAATCCATGCCAAGAATCACCTCAAATTCCACTATGTGAAGGATCAAAATATTAGTAGGAATCACATTCAACAATTTTAAATTACGGAATAATTGTTAACTTCTATTGCGACCTTTGTGTCATTAGGAGTAATCACATAAAACTCAACATCTAATTTTTGAGGTAACACGATGACACCCTAAGACAATTATCCAGAAATAAATGAGTCAGTCGATCCAGAATCAAATAAAACAATTCCTATATTAGAGTGGATGGTATGTGTACCTTTCACCACTTCATTATCACACTCCATATCATCGATATAAATTTCATTTGAATTTCCTTATTCTTTGGAATTATGAGTTTGTTCTTGTCAATAATAATAGAAAACCCTTGGATTAGGTAATTTATTCGCATAATTCCCCATTTCCATGAACATGTAACATTGGTGTGTTTGAGGTTTATTCTGTGTATCCTTTTCTTTGTTTGAATCATTAGAAATATTATTCCCATCACTTTAGAATTCAATTTCCCGATGACATTATTTCCCACACATAAAACATTTACTTGTCCCTTTTAGACAATTACCGCCATGTTTCATTCCACACGTTGAATATAAGAAAAAACTCATCTTCTTTTTAGTGTGGTCATTATATTTTCCATTGAGTTACATTTTCCTCTACTTATCAAAACCATATAACTAATGTCTTATTCCAATCTCCATCTCAACCATTAGTGCACATCAAACAATTTCATTGTAGAAATTGATGTCTCTTATATAAGGTTCCCTTTAGAGACATGGTTTTAAGCCCCTAATGAAATGAATGATCATACTCTCAGGTTAGATAATAATTCTAAAAGCCTACCTTGCATGTATTTTAAAATTTTAATCATTATTACTGGCAAATTCATCATCCTTTTTCTTCTGTTAAAGAAACACATTCTCTGTAATTCATTGAAGAATTACAGGGATGTACTAATTGAAAAATATGTTCTTGAACTCATCTCATTTCATAGTCACAATTTCATCTCTTTGACTTGTATTATTCATATTATTCCACCATTGATCAGCATCACAATCCAAATGATATACTGCTAAGATAAATTTATCATGATTAGAATATTGTAGAATAGAAAATATCTTTTCAGTGGTATTGATCCAATGTTCAACAACTAATGGATCAAAAGTCGTGTTGAATGAATACGGATGTTGTATTATGGGGGATTCAACCGAATTTTGCTCCTTACATTGCTCGTTTGGAAATATTGCATGATTACAAGCTTGAGAAAGTTGTGTCAGCATGAAGACAAGATATTTTTCTATCTCCCATAATATTTTGATGCTCATGTGTTAAATCATTGCATTAACCATCACATTCAGCATTAACATAGATTCTTCGGGTTCAATCCATTGAATAAAACAAAGAAGAATAGTGTTAGAAACATTGATCATAACAGGAAAACCACACAATCAAGAATAAAATATGACAGTATAAATTTTATCATTGGTTATTCATGGTGTTTTATAAAACACTAGGATTGTATCCTATTCTTAGACATATCCATAGGGTTCTTATTAAGGAATTAAAATCCAAGATTCTAAATGTTAACCATGAATTTTACATTTACATACATTGTTATTACTTCATAATAGATTTATATATATTAAAAAATATAAAAAAACCACATCAGTACCGTATAGGTTTAGTGTCTTTTCAAACTAGATAACATAAACAACATGTTCATAAAGAATCTACATTGTCTCCTGTTTATTTCATCATAATTGGACTCGGTTTTAGAATATGTTATTTTATACCCTTCTTACTGACCTAGGGAAAAGAAAAATAAAAAGGTCATCTCAAATTCTCAGAAAAGGTAAACAATAGAAATATCAATCATATCATATTTTGAAGATTGTAACATTTGAAAATCTTTTCCTGCATAATTAATAATAATATCATGTCATCTTATAAATCATAGATGATCAATGTAATCCTACTCATCGTAATAGAAGACATTAAACTATGTTTCATACACACATAATCATAGGAAATCATTACATATTAGTCATGTCTCATTTCCAAGACCTTCGTAGCGGACAAAGTACATTAATGAATCGAGTTCACTCCTGTATCATTGAACCAGATTAACATGTCATTTTAGCCATGTCTATATCATGATATATTAATCATTACCCAATTCATTAGAGGGAGATACAGGTCTCAACCATCTAATAATGATATTATTCTTATGTGTTCTACAAAATCATAACTCATACATTATAACATAACCCATGTAATAAAATGGTATTCATAAAAATCCTACCATCATAACATAATATATATAAGATAGCAGGACATCATAGAAATAATTCCATCATAACGTAATCTAATCAATGTGAAAATATGGATAGAAACATTTCTCTATATCATATCATATGGAAAATAATTTTGATAAAACACTTGAAGTTAGTTCTTATGTAAAATATAATTTCTTTTGCAATAACATTTTCTTTTCTAATTATTTTATGAAATTTTAAAATTAAATAAATTTATTGAAAATAAAATTGTGAAATTTTAATGTAATATTCATGGAAATAATTATTGATTAATACATAAAAAATCGGTTCATGTCGTTTAAGATAGAAAAACTTTCTTCTCTTTCTTTTGTTAGAAAAGTAAATAAGAATCTCGTACGGAAAACAACAAAAGAATCCTTTAATATATTTTAATAAAAATTAAATAATGGGTAATATTGTATTTAATAAAAATTAGGAGGATAGAAATTAAATTAAATATATAGGAAACATTGAATTGGATGATAAATATTCCCTAGTAAATACTTAATTATAAACAATCTCACATAAAAATATGATTGCATGATTTTCCCTTACCATAGGTTCAATATGCTTTATATGTATCTAAAAAACAAGCATAGTCATTGTTATGATATCATATATGGAAATATTCTTATCTTTTTATTAGAAACGCATCGTTATTACTCTTTATTCGGGTGTTAACTGCTCTATTTTTTTACTCATTTTTGTCGAATAAATGATTATTATTCATTGTAGGTTATAGGTATATAATTTACAAAAAGGTATTATTATAATATACATCATATTTTTTCGTCAAATTTATCTATATAGTTATTTTTCAATGACGATCATGTAGAACAAATCACATCACATCGTGTAGACAGTACGACGTACATACGCATGAGAAATGATATCATTCCCCTGATTGTGTAAGTGTAGTGAAGAGTATAAAATTGTAGAATCGCTATCATATAAAAATAATCATATATACTTATTTCTTCTATCATTATACCCTTCCAAGTATGTTGGTGTTGGAAGTCGGATTACACCACGATGTGGAGATGGTAGATTATACATACACACGTGTGGTGGTTTTATTTTTCATAGGATGGATAGAAAATTGAATATGGTTGTTTCGTATTCACAATTTCATATTATTAATCATGTTATAATGGAGTTATTTATTAATAATGAAAAAACTCATATAAAGGAAGTTGGAGATGAATGTATTTTGAAAGAATTAGAAATTGATATTACCTCTTCTTCGACATGCCTCTTCTAAACCTCCTCTTAGGGAACTAATGTTAGTATTTGAAGAAGAACTGGACCACAAATATGTTTCTAGGAAATTAGAGAAGGAACATTTACATTGTTTGTCCGATTTTGAAAGATCAAAATGGAATAATGATGAGAGGGAGGAGCATCCTTTTATAAAAGATGAAAAGGGAACATTTGGAAACCAAAACAATATTTAATTATAATAAATTCAATCCCACTTTAAAAACCTCAAAAATGACTCCACATCAAATATTAGATTAGATAAGGTGGTTTTCATGTGATATAATAATATTTATACATGGTTTGAATTTATTTTAAACCTTATCATTTTGATTCTCCTAATTTAATCTATTTAATTTTATTTGTGGTAATAATATTCTAAATTTTAAATAGTTCTAAATAATTACTTATGTGTCAATAATTGTCCATAATTGGATAATATATGATCTTTTAGAATATATAATTTCCAATTTATAATTTATAAATATTTTTGTGATTTTTAAGCAATTTAATAATATGTTATTTTCATAAAATATTAATACTGTTAATTTTGACACTATTCATTTTTTTAATTTTAATATAATCCACACAGATGATAGATTGCAACCAAATTTATTAATAACATTAGTTATCTATTCAAAAGAAATGGATTACCTCAAAATCTATCTTAAACAAAAAAAAACCTTTATGGGAAAAAATTCAGATTGTATCATTAGAAAATTTACACTATAAAGAATAATTAACATCAAGGGTTGTTTTAATTGTTGAATATAAATACCATGAATATGTAATTAAAAAAATTATTATAGAAAATATCATATTCACATTGAATATCCCTTTCGAAAAAAAGAATATTAAAAAATATTATGAAACCCATTTATTTGAAAATAACGATGCATACTATTAAAGGATTATTTAAATGAAATTATGGTAGGAAAATATTTTCTTGTTTTAAACATTTCAAATAATCATAATTTCATAATTTTAATAATAGGGTATCAAAACAGGAACATTGGAAAAAAATTATAAAATTTAATATTAATGAAAATATTAAAATACAAAACACTAATTGAATTAGATTTTGGAATAAATTTATCTTTATATATGAACATTTAAATTTTTTTATTAAACATGAATGTTAAATAAAATTATTGCATATCTATAAGATGTTCATGATCAGTATCACATACAAATGACATTCATTGTTTTTTACTATTAAAAAAATGTAGGAAATGAAAAATAAAAATGAAAACTATATTCATATCTAATGGATAATAAAATATATGTGGTTCAATAAAACAATATCTAATGACTCCCCAAGAACATTGAACATAAAAAATTGAGAAAATAAAAGGGATTTCCACATAAAGCCTCTGTAAATTTTCTAACTCTTAAATTATAATAACATCAATGTTAAACATAAAAAGAAATATTAAATATCATTAAAATAAATACATTTATGAAAATTCATATAAAATGGGTATTTTATAAACCTTATATTAGTATTTTGGTGTATTAAATCGATATGAATCCCAAATAAATAGAATGTTAGGAGAACAAGCCTCACTAATATCAGATCATATAATTTATAATTAATTATTTTAGAGATTCTCTTTAAAAATTATAATTCCAACAAATGGAGTGGAAATATATAATAATAAAATTTTGATACTAATTAATAATAGTCAATGAATTAGCTTTAAAACCAAATGAATTGAAATTTAGTTAGGAAACCCTTCACTACATGGTAAAAATCAATTAAAATAACCTTGGATAAAGTAATTCAAATTGCAATATATAATTATTTAAATTATGAGGGATTCATTATATAAAATGAAAAAAAGAAATTATAAAAAATATAAAAAATAATTTTTGTGTATAAAAATAAAATCCCCTCAATGAAAATGGAACTGTGTTGAAATCCCTCACTTCATGTTTATAATGTCAATATATGTCCTTTAGTACATGTATAATTAACTCATATAAATTAATTTATTTTTTCCAAAATTTTAATAATTCAATATTTTATCCATAAATTATATATTTTGTTTGTATTAATGTAATTGTAAATTGTAAATTTTGTTTTTTTTTCATTTATCCTATTTTGAGGATGTTGGGTACATATATTAAAAATGACTTTGGTTGTTTTTTTTAGGACAATGGGTAATTATTACAATATATAAAGAATAATATTCTAGAAATATTATAAATATTATACCTAACATGTAATTTAAAAAATAATCATGAAATATGGTTATTAAAAATTAATTATGTTACAATCGTGCAGATTATTGGACATACACATGAATTAAATATGTTATAATCATATAGAAGATAGGTCGTACATTTCTTTTTTATGTGGTAGTATATATATACATACAAACAACATTATCATTTTTCACTAAATGGGAATTTTTAAAAATATATGTTATATAATCATTAAAATTTAAAATATGTAATTAATATAATATATAATCATTAATTTCATCATTATAAGATTCTCTTATAGGTGGTCACGGAAAAACAATTACATCGATGCGTGAGGAGGAAGTCTTCTGTATAAAGGCGATATTAATTCCTTTCCCATTTGATGTTGGTTGGAGATGAGTATAGGTTATTAAATTAACCAAATAAAATACTATTAAAAATAATATATTGGTTATATTAGAAAATAATTGTTAATGAATATTTTATGTTGGTGGAAGCAGAAGTAAAACAATGCACAGAGTTTAGAATGATACATCTTCTTCGGAAAACCACCTTTTTGTTACAATATTATACCTCTATGGATGGTATTATTCCATAATTAATGAATCTTGAAAATGAATACTGGTTAAAATAAAAAAATATGTTAGATCATGGATGAAAAAATTGGGTCATAATTTTGAATTAATGGGAATAAGTAATTCCCTTTTATAAGAGGGTGGGGGCTCTTCGAATTTATTAAAATTTCAAAATAATTTAAATAATTTATTATTTCAAAATAGATTTAAATAGATGAAATTGAAATATAATATTCATATGAATCTATATAATACCATAAAAACTAATTTTGAAATGGTTTAGCTATTTTTTTACCCTTATCTTTTTGTTTTTACACATTGTTGACCTTTTTTACACTTGCAACGTTAACATGGGTTTTTACACTTTAAGGGTCATTATAGTTACTATAAATTTAGAGAATTCTCATAAATGGAAACATAATAATATGATAAATCATAGAATAATAAAGTATCTAAATATATGATTTTCATTACTTTTATAACATTTAATAAAAAAATATATATTATATATTATAATTAATGTTATTTTTTTAACAATTAAATTTTCTTAACTAAATAACATCTATTTGATAAATGAAATTAAGGAAAAAATTACTACATCCTTAAACAGTTTTATTAATCTATAAAAATCATAGGTCACATTAATTATCAAAAATTATTTTAATTTTAATAATTTTGTATCATTTATTTGACTTTTCCATTAATTGAATAATTACTCTTTCATCATTGTGTAATAATATTATTTAATCATTTATTCAAAATGAAAAAATTAATTATCAGTAAAAATATAAACCATTTAATATTAATATTAATATTCATAACTAAACATATATTATATTTATTATCATGTAAAACTATTGTAGTTATTAAAAACATGACTTCGATGTTTTATTGTTTTTCAATACATAAAATATTATAAAATGTATAATCAATCAAAAATGGAACAAAATAATGTTTAAACTAATAATGGGATTATTTTTAATGACACTATATTATAAAATAAAATTATGTTAATATTAAATGTCATTTTATAGTCCTTTCAAGTTTTTTTGTACCCACGATTACGTAATTTAATTATTAGCGTGGTAACAAAAAAAATTTAATGTTACTATTCACATTTACTAATTGAATGAAATATTTACCAAATTTTATCTCTTAATTAGAAATATGGAATCCATTTTTCAAATAAAATTAGATATTTGTAAAATTTGTAATTTAAAGTCAAATTGTAAAAATTTGATGATATAATTCTTTTTATAAAAATCCATTTTAAACACCTTTTATTATCATATTAAATTCAATTATAAACTTTATTTATAACTCATATCTAGATTAATTTAAATAAAAATGAACAAATTATATTTTAAAACTAACAAAAAAATGTAATTTTATATTATAATTTATTTAAAAAATTAATATATTGGAATAAAAATTAGTAATTATCACATTTCCCTAGAAACTCTATGTTTTCAAAAATAATAATAATTTTTTTACCTATATTCATTTTTGATGATGATTTAAAAAATATAATTATTTCATCACATAAATTTTATAAAATTTCGAAAAATTAGTTATATATTTATCTTAATAAAACCCATCATTAAAGAATATATATATTTGAAGATTAAAATAAAATTACAAAAAAGTATGTGCTTATTTAATAATCATTAATCAATAGACTTGTAATTTTTAGAACCATTAAATGTTAATATATATTTCAAAATCTACATAATAATATTTATACCCACCAATTTAATTTTTATGTTATAATAATTACAATTTAATATTATTATATTGTGGTTCGATTACACTTAGAGTTGTATTTTGAACATGTTATCGAACATAATGTTATTCGTTAAAGTCCTAGGTGATTTACTTCTCCTCAACATTTAGAGATTACATATTCAAAAATTTTAAATTTATCTTAGTAATAAAATATTTATATTTTAGTAAACATTTGCAGAAATTCCACATCCTTAAAAGGGTTAATAAAACATCCCCTATGAATTGGGAAAGGGAAACAGAAATTCTATCTCAAGTAATCCATAATTATGTTTTTAGATTATTAAAAGATAGTTATATGTGAAATTATATACATGGATTAAAAATATAATTTCAAAAGAATAATGGAGAGAGATATATATCATTTATCATAAAAAATAAAATGATCATGAGAAATTCAATGATCACAAATCCATTAAAATGGTGGTGTTCAGAAAGACCATCAAGATATTTGATGAGAAAGTAATAGCACACCATTTTTTTAAAATATTTTTATTAGTTTTTATGTATTATTTTATCATATACACTATAGACATAATGAAATACACATACATGAAATGTAAAATTTCGACGTTTAATCAATTTCCACCATAATCACATCTTTTTCTCCAAATAATTAGCATTGAAGATGAATTTTTCAACTAAAAATCCCAGTAATATAATTTAACAGGTCAAATAATATAGGAAGCGATAACAAGATATTCCTCATATAATTAAACATTTATCAAAATGAAAATGTTTATCACGAGATAATATAATTTTAATAATGAATAAACTTTCATACAAAGAAATAATATATTATCATACCAATTTATACATTAATACCCAACACTCAAAACTAAATCATTCTATATATCACTATCATTAAAATTATTCAAAATATACTTATACAAACTTAAAATACAAAAATCAGAATAATTTTATCACACATGCTTCAAATATGAATTTAACATTTATCTCCAAACAACATAAGTCAATATTAATTTCATATTCCCAAAATTCTATACACCCTACTAATTTAGTTTCAAAAATATTCTATTCATTTCTTTAACAAAATACTTGTATATCCCTATAATAACATTAATAAATGTTTTAACCTCAGAGACTATCAAACAACTCTCATATTTTAATTTAAAATTTTTAATAAAACATTTCCTAAATAATAATTCAATTTAAAAATAAGGGAAATATATAACTCATCCAAATAATGTTTTGTAGAATGAAATTATTCTCATTATTATTAAACCACTAAGCATCTAAAAATGGTTGTTTATTAAATTATATTTATTCCCAAATCTAAATTTAAAATCTATGTATGGTATCAGAAAATCATCACATAACCATAGATAAAAACATCAGAATTTCTAAAATTTTATAAATCCTTTTATGTAATAAAAAATAAAAATTATGAACCTACACTCTAGAATCTAATTCAATAATTATAATATTACTTTTCATGAATTTATACTAATATGTGAACAATTAATTTCATGAAAACCAAATAACATCAAAATTCAATATTATATTATTTATATAAGTAATGATATTTTAGTTTTTCTATTTTAACGAAATATTGGAAATTATTACATAAAAAATAATCATGACATCAAGAGAGTACAACTCTAACTAAAAAAATGTATTCATATTTCATATTATGTCTTTAAAATATCCATTAAATTTATCCCAAAATGAAACCATTATAGGGAAAATTTATTTGACATTATTTTTCATTAAATGGGAAAATGGAAACATATGTACTATAATTTAAATGCTAAGTATGGATAAAAATTTTGATAAACAATTAACTGTAATTAGTGATAGAATGATTAGTATAAAGTTATTTTGAGATAATAATAGTGAATGATCTTTAAGAATGCGAATTTATAACCATAAATACTCAGATCACCTCCCATGAAACATAGAATAATTCTTTATAAAATGTATTAGTGTTTGGAAAAAAATCACAAGCCCCAATATATCTATATTGAAAAAGTAAATCATTAAAAACCAATTGAAATAATAAATAATATTTGTTTCTATAGTAGAATATTATATTAATAGATAACATATAGAACCTATAAAATTATATGAACTATATGACTGAATACTAATATATTTTTCCAGAGACTATAATTATTTTCTATTTATTAGAACACTATTAGGGTGAAACAATAATATAATATTTATAGATATTTCCCTAGATAAATAATTTGGATTAAATATTCATAAAAAACATCATTAGACTATATCATGAATATATTACTTGGAAAAAAATATTAAAACCTTCTGGAAAAGACTTTATATGTCAAAGTACCTTATTCTTTAAAAAAAATTCAAACCATAAATCAACCAGAATGAGAGGATGGGTTTTCATAAAATAAAACATGAAATATTATAAGTTATGAAAATGTAAAATAATCTTCATGGTAGTGGGAAATTTAATTTTTACTATATATTTTCAAAAAAAAAGCATTACATTTATAAATTTAATAAATAGTGGAAAAGAAATAGGTTCCATGAAAATTTCTTCTAAAAAATAATAACCCATACAGATAAATAATGAGGAATATATCATTACAAAAATACCATATGAACCACTATAAACATCATGTGTTTTGGAATTTGATGAATTCTAATTCCATTAAATGATCATTAAAACACTATTGAGGAAAATATCTTTTTCGCAATATAGATCAATTTTAAAAATGAAACACTTTGAAATATGTTTTTTAAAAAATATAAATAAAATTAACTATGGAAACATATAATATAATATTTAAATAAATTTATTGTGGGAAAATAAGTTCATATAATTGTCATTAAAAATTATCATAATTAAATAAAATTAAAAAGGGGATCAAAAGTGGTCCATTTTGAAAAATGAATGAAATTTAATTCATTAAGAACAATTAAAATAGTGCCAAAGTCTATGTGAAATAGATTCATGAAAATATGTATGTTTAAAAAAAAGTTTCAAAACATGTTAGAAAATATAGATATGGAATAAAAATATTCACAACCTGAAAAAATATACATGATCAATATCACTAATATAATTCTATATTGATGTTTCCTTAATGAAAAGTTAAGGAAAAAGAAATTAAAGATGTATACCATATTCCTAACCACATATAAATAAAAGGATTTTTTTTCATGATAATGAGAGCTTGTTATTTCCCACAAGAAACCATGAACATAAAAAATCTCTAAATTAATTGATATTGAAACAAAAAGCCTTTACCACATTGGAAACTCATCATTTATAAACTTATGTAAGAATAATCTCATATAAAACATTAAATATCATATAAATATTTATATTAATAATATATAATGACCAATTGGATGTTTATTCATCTCTTTATATATATTTAGTTCCTAACATAAATATATATTCTAATGAAATATAATTTTAGAAGTATAACTATTACAATGATCATATTACTAAAATGAGAGTTAATCAATGAAACGATTAGGTTTAAATATTGTACATCCAAAAAGTCAATTTTAAAAATATATAATATATCAATTTAAAGATCAATTCACACAAATTTAATTAAGATAATTTATAACCAAATGAAATAAAATTTGGATAAAAACTCTTTTCAACATTGAATCATTAAATTCCAATATGATTGGATAACATTATCCAAATTGCAACATATAATATAATGAAGTATGAGGTATCCATGATATAAAATGAATAGGGTGCATTATATAAAACAAAAAAATAAATTAGTTGTATAATAATAAAATATTACTCCATGAAAAGAAATTGAGACAAAATCCCCTAACTCGAGTCCAGATATTACTTATAAGTCCTTTAACACATATATAATAACTACAAATAAATTATTTTATTTCATAATAAAATTTTATAGTTTTATTTCTATATCCTTAAATCATTTATTTAATTTAACTTAATCCCATATTTATTTATTTAATCAGTTAAGTTCGCACGACCTGTCCCCCGGGGCCCGTACCGTGACTACCACAACCATGCATTCCAAAGACCAGGGCTGGCGACTAGCCCCAGAAAATCTTATCCCTAAATCCGAGATGACATTACCATTATAACCTGTAAACTCACACAACCTTTCACACAACAAGATACAAGCACAAGGTAAACTATATAGTAAAAAGAGTGTGTGTAGTTAGTAAAGTGTGGCTGGAATACAAGCCCAACTAGAATGTTTAAGTAAATCATGAAAATACAAGTAAGACTGAAGATAGAAATTGTGAACACCTACCAAGGATCCATCCTTAAGGGTAGGTATAGCTCTCAAACGATTTCCTCTATGGTATGCCTCCTCTTTGGTCAACATTTTCCATCGTATGCACAATACACAACAGGGTGTGGGCGTTTCCCGTACAAGGGTGAGTTTGAAAACACTCAGTAGGGACCCCGAGACCCCCGAAGGTCTCTCAAAATCCATGAAGGATAAACCACACATCATGAAAACAAAAATCAACCCTTCTTATGTATATTAACATACATATACCCATTTTATCATGTATACCCATCTAATTCAAGAAGAAACACAAGGCCCAACTCATTAGCCTAAAGCACAACTGTTCCACAAAGGAATGAATACCACATAGGTAACACCACAAAGGTATGTACAACAAAGGTAACACCTTAAAAAATAATACAACACAGGAATCACCACAAAGGTATGATCCACAAAGGTAACATCATAATGATGTTTACCACAAAGGCCTCACCACACAGAAATGTACCATAAAGGTAAAGACACATCTCACACCAGGTATAACTTATGTATGAAAGTATGGATGATTATCTATATTACTAGATCATACTACTTCATTAAAAAGCACTGTTGTTGACCCTTTTGACTGACACATGATCGAAGTAGACCCACACATGATCTATAGATGACCCACACATGATTGAAGATAATGCTCACTTGATCTAGAGATGACCTACAAAGAATCTAGAGATTACCCACACAGGATCTAGAGATGACCTACACATGATCGGTATGCGCTGACCCACACAGGATAGCTGAGGACTGACCCACACAGGATCAGAATATACCCACAAAAGATCTAGAGATAACCCCCCCTAGAATCTGGAGATGACCCACATAGGATCAGTATTCGCTAACCCACATAGTATTGTTGAGTGCTGACCCACACATGATCTGAAGACGACCCACACATGATCAGAAGAATCATTAAGTAAAACCTGCCACAGGGTACCACCACTAATCATGCTTGATTAAAAAAGGTTATTCTAATAAATCTATTGGTCTATAAATCATCTAACTTGATGTCCCATGAATATGTATCCCAATGTTTTACCGCATCATATGAAACCCAACGCAACAGATGGCGTGTCAATCAGACTCTCAGTCTATATGTTATTAACATTTTAGTTCCAAAGGGTCGGTTGGATTCCGAATTGATCCAACACTGTCGTACCCCACCATTTTCAAAAAATCAAGTGGAGTATACCAAAATTACTGTCTTGATTCAATCATTCAGGAATCGTAGATAGTTCATCAATCAGATACTCGCTTGACAAGATATGGCCTATTATTTGTCTCCAGCTAGGTCCAGGTCCAGTCTGACCCGGCCTGGACCAACCCATCCCGATTTGGGTCATCCCAGCATGACTCATGTCCAGCCTATGCCACTGGGCATAACCCACTGGGGCATGGATCTCCTGGGTGTAGTCTACACGATTGGGTGCGGTCCGCTTAGCTTGGTGTGGTTCACTGTCGTGGGGCCCACCCTAACCGCACTAGGGGAGGCGCCCACCAGATTCCCTATTGGTGAATCAGACCATTCGACCTACTGGCTCACAGGACCAGTCAGAGTGGGTACTTCACGATGATTCTTGGCAGGGCGTATTCCTCAATGGTCCACCTTCTAGTGGGGCGGCAGTGTTCTTTTCCACCTATGACTGGCTGGGTGTCAGTCTCCCTCCGGGGCCCAATGTGGCCAAGCGGCCACATTGTCTAGCATCGGTGGCGTGGTCGCACGTAGCTGATTCACCATGTGGCCAGACATTATGTTGGCCACAACCCTACTATGCTGCAACCGATGGGCCACGACATACCCTTCTGGAGGCGCGGACGCGCGCCACACTCCTTCCACGCCGTCGACCGGGTGCCGGCTAGCACCTTCTTCCCAAGGCCATCATAGCATTGTTCCAAGCCTGAAAATTACGATGATTTCATATTAATGATCTTCAGGTCGAGATCTTCACATCCATATGTCATGCTCTATGTAAATTGGTGTTTTTAGCGTGCTTAATTATTTGATGTTGAAGAACGCATGAAGAACTCTTGAATAATGAATAGAAATGGTTGTGGTAAATGTCTAGATCAATGGCCTTGTTTTTATGGACATCGTCATTGAAAATCAACCATATGTAAAATCAACAATATTGATTTAGTAATACATCAAATTAAACCCCAACCTCATTTTCTGTTTGGTGGTGTTGTGAGGATAAGGATGAAGTCGGTAAAGGGGACGCCGACACCCGTCACTCTTGCAACACATTTTTGTTCTAGGCTTGGGCATTATCCTTATTCTTGATCATGAAAACCCTCATTGTTAGAGGACATTATTCATTTGAGGATTCTATAACAAAGGCCTCCTCTCCCTTTCACCAACGAAAAAACAAACCTCAATTCCTTCAAGAAGGGTTAATAAAATAACTCATTATTAACAAGTAGTGTCATTAATTTAGTTTTGATGAACCCGATTAATTAAACAGAGTTTATATTAAATAATTTTTGTATTTAGGAATTTAATACCCAGCCTTAAATTCCACACCAACCTCGTGTCGTCCCCACCTCCACAATTCAAAAAATAGGTTTCAAAAAGAAAAATATAATGATAGTTATTTTATTTTTTTTCTCCCATGAAAAAATATAAAAACTTACTTCCACCCTCGACCTACAGAATTTGAGGTGAAGGTCTCCAAAAGCGAATATCACCGCTACGGGGTCAATAGTGTCCTCATATTTAAATTCTATGAACCAGTTCAAAAGTTACAATATGTAGCTCACATGTTTACTGAACGTACCTAAAAAAGTTAATAAATTCTTTCCGGGCACGTCGGATATTAGAATCATGCACCATCAAATTTCTCAGACTCGAAATATTTCAATATAATTTAAAAAAAATTACATTTAAAAATATTGGTTCGTTACATTCTACCCACCACATGGATTTCTGTCCTCGAAAGTCACGACACAATCTAGGGAAAAAGTGGGGGTACTGAGAACAAATCTGATCATCTCACTCCCCTGTTCTCTCATGGAGGTTCTTGTGCTACCATTGTACACACATCAGAGGTATCGACTTCCAACAAAGGAATCTCTATAATTGATCCTAAATCTATAATGAAACCTCTAAAAATTTCATGCCATCGTCGATGTATAGCACTCCCTAGTCAATATTTTTATATGGACCATGCATGTACATCTTCATCTGAGATACATGGAAAACATCATGCATCCGGTGGAATAGAGGGGGAAGAGATAATTGGTATTACACCTCTCCCACTATACTATGGACCTGAAAGGGTCATATAAACCTCAGAGATATCTTTCCTCCTAGGCCATATCCCTACAAAACTCATCAAGGTGAGACCCGTAAAAAGACATTGTCACCATCCTCAAAATCTAGTGGTCCCTATCTCCTATCAGCATAAGACTTCTGGCTACTATGTGCAGTCTTAATCCACTCCTGGATGATCTTCAACTTCTTCGTGGTAGCACGTACCATATCTGGTCCCAAGAGTGCTGAATCCCCTGATTCAGTCCAACACAGAGGTGATTTTATAGGTCGATCGTAGAACACATCTAATGGTTCCATAACAATAGTGATGTGATATCTATTGTTGTATGCGAAATCCTCCAACGGCATGTGATCCTTCAAGCTACGAAAGAAATCAAGAATGCAAGAACACATGATTTCCGTGAGGGCCTTAATGGTCTACTCTGTCTAACCATCCGTTTAAGGATGGAAGGAGGCACTCAACTGAAGTTATCTCCTGAATTCCTCCTATTACTCCTTCCATAGACGGAAAGTAAAATGTGCATCATGATTGGAGACAATTGTAGATGGAACCCTATGAAGCTGCACAACCTCTTGTACATAGAGGTGTCGCATTACATATACTGAACCCTAATATATGATATGTTGGAATTTGGATGACTTGGAGAGTCGTTCAACGATCACCATGATATAATTTTTTCCCATAGATGTGTTAGGATGTCCTGTCATAAAGCCAATAGAAATTCCATCCCACTTCCACTCGGGCATATCTAGTGGATGAACTATTCCCCCTAGAACCTGATGCACTTCCTTCATTTTCTGAAAAGTGAGGCACCAGGAGACAAACTCTACTACTAATTTCTTCATTCCAGACAACCAGTGCTAACACCAATGGTCCCGATACATCTTCTACACTCTTTGATGTTCCACAAAAGGGGACTTATGAAACTCACTTATCACATTATCCCATTATCCCACCTGAACCGTAGTACATCCTATGAAGAGGATGACAAGCTCCCCACCATCAAAAAATCTATTTGGATCATGTCCTATGGATATATTATCATGTCGAGCCTTGTTGTAAGTGTCCCCAAGTTTCCCCTCCATTAATCACTAATGGAGTGGGGCATCGACTGTTATGAGACTGAAGAAAAGATAATCCATCTCAATCCATGCAGGATATCTACAAAGAGGCTAACTACTTTGTCGCATCACTCATCAACTGAAAATCATATATCTTGACGAGTGAATTTACTACTATGTTCTCCTTCCCAAGAGTACAGACTATCCTGAAGTCATAGTCCTGGAGAAACTCAAGTTGATGTCATTGTATCATATTCAGGTCCTTTTGAGAGAAGATATACCTACGAATCTTGTGATCAGAGTAGACTGTAAAACGTTCTCCCATCAAGTAATGTCACCACATATTCAAAGTGAAGAACAAAACTACCAACTCAATGTAATGGGTAACGTAGTTCAGCTCAGGTTTTATCAGCTATTGAGAACAATACGTGATCAATGCTGGTTTCAACATCATGAAACATCTGAGCCCCGTACCTAATTCATTGTAGTAGAATTCGTACCAAATGACCACATCTGGTGGCCTAAATATGGAGGGACTTGTCAATATCTACCCTAGCTCATGGAATCATTGTAGGCATCTCTCCGACCACAAGAAGGGTTACACATTTTTTTCAATGATGAAAATGGTGATGAAAATCAGGAAAATTCATCCACAAAACCTCTTGTAGTAACTGGACAAACACATGAAACTCCGCACCTACACCACACTCTTAGGTGGCTCCTAAGAATGAAAATCTGCAATCATAGAAAAATCCATCTCTACTCCGGCCTACGACATAACGTGTCAAAGAAAGTGGTCCACTTGTATCCAGAAATGAAACTTCATGAGAATACCATAAAAATGGTTCTCCAAGAGTGTTTCCAGATCTACCTATAGATGATAGGCATGCTCCTCCTCTTTCTGTACGTATATTAGGATTTCGTCGATGAAGACTAACACAAATTGATCTAGGTATAGTTGAAAGACTTTGTTCATGAGTCCCATGATCACTGATGGGGCCTTTGTCATGCCGAATGGAATGACCATGAACTCATAGTGGCCATACAGACATCTGAAGGCCGTCTTATGCACATCCTCACCTCAAACACTAAACTGGTGATAACATGATCTACGATCCATCATTAATAAATATCATGCTCCCTTAAGTTGATCAAAGAGATCATCAATCCTCATAAGAGTGAACAAAACCTTCACGATCACCTAGTTCAGGCACTGATAGTCCATATAGAGTCTTAGACTCCCATCCTCCTTCTTGGTGAACAAAATCAGTGTTTCCCATGGAGAAACTCTTGGCCTAATGAACCCTGTGCTCTGCAAGTCCTCCATCTATACTAACAACTTTTGATGCTCAGTGGGATCCATCTAATGTACAAGTGTAGATAACGGTGATGTTCAGGTGTACAAGTGGATAAAAAATTCATCCACACTCTGAAGGGGTAGACCCAGAATATCATCAGGAAAAACATCAGTGTATTGGTCCACCACTACAAGATTTATCAGACTCTCAACTTCTACCACTCTGAGGGTAAGGATAACGAACTGATGTGTGATCGGTTTCACCATCCTTCAGGTAAGTCCATTATGTGCTGCAAAGGTTCCTATCTTGCAGGTGAGGGAAAACCTAGCCCCTTTCGGTGTGAACACACTGATCATTGCACCTAATACAGTCAATTAGTGTATGGACTGTGGATAAAAAGTTCATACCCATGAAGATGTCGTATGGCCTTGACGCCATTACTAGAACATCCCATCCGAATCTCTCACCTCTTCAAAAAATATCACACTACCATCACCAATGTGAAATAATCAAATGTAATTCCATATAAGTCTGTAGCCTTAAGTATTGAGCAAACGACTCCACTGGTATCTCCGAGCTCCGAACAAGGGTCGTGGAAATAAAATTATGACTGGAACTAGTGTCTATAAGTACTGCAGATAAGGTGGAGTATACAAATATTGTATCTCGTATCATCTCTGGTGTTTCGTGATCAAAGGAATCACCTGCCTGGAACTAAGTTCGTCCCTTTCCACCTGCTCCCTATGGTTGTGGTGGAAAACCTAGAGGTGGTAGTGGTAGAACCTCGAATCGCCACCCACTGCTTGCTGCACGACTAACTCCCTTGCCACATCCCCCGCCTACATGTGGACCTCCTATGTCTCGAGAGACCCTCACAACCGTACTTGTATCCTATGGCTGCCCACCTATAGGTCTAGTCCGCTTGGAACCCTAATTCATATGTCTCTTTCTAGCAGCATATGACTCTGCTACGTGAAGTCCGGTGGTTGGTCTCACAGCAGTTGAGTACTCATTATGGATGCTCTCCACTACAAGTGTCCACTCTAACACCCCCATCAGTTTGGGGGTGATAAAAGAAATCATAGAAGCTATAATCTCTTGTCAGAGCCCTGAATCAAAGGTTTGGGCCCTAAAAAAGGGTCTCCCACCATGTCGGTGGAGTAGCATGAGAGGTCGGTGAACCACACTAAATACAAAGCAATATTAATGCTACCTATATACGAAATGAGTGTAAGGTCGCTGGGACAAACTCTAATTGGAAAATTCTCTCAATGTCCACTTAGATGAGAGTCACCTCTTCTTGAAGCTAGAGCATCAACCTCCACCATCTGCTCACTGCTGCCTGAAGATGACTGGTGACATGAATCCCCATGAGATCGGCTGGTGTCCCTAATAGTCGAAAACCTCTAACCACAGCCTCCAACCAGTCCTTTGCCACATGTTGCTCAATATCTCCCCGGATCCTCAATGTCTTCTATCACTGAAACCCATGAATCCCTATCAACTAGTGTGCACCATCTCTTACTGGGAATGGTGGAATCGGCTTCCCAATGGGTAGTGGTGCTGCGGGTACACCACCCAATGTTAAAACTACCGTTAAGGGGCCCTACACCGAATCCTCATCGCTCAGTGGGCTGCCATAACAAAATATACCTAGAACCCTGGATAGTTGTCTGTGTGGAGGCATCCTAAAATGTAACAGGTTCTCCATAGTTAATATGTTATTCCTCATGTACCGACTCAAAGATACCACAATGGAAACTATTAAAAAACACACATACGATCAGTGTTTTCGTTCATTGAGTTAGAAATCAAAATTTAGTTTCCTGGTGTGTGGACACATCGGCCGCAGCACCAACACTATACTCCCCAAACTAAAAGCCACACTCAAAACACATAATACCATTACTTTGCTGCAAAGATAAGAGTCCATGTTATTTAGTATAATCTACTCCTCTAATACTAATTTGTCCAGACACGTCCCCAAAGGCATGTGCCGTGACTAACCCAAGTCCGCCATCCATAGGCCCGGGGCTGGAAACTAGCACCAGAAAGAATTATCCCTAAAAACAGGAAGTCAATGCCTTTATAACTGGTAAACTCACACAACCAAGAACACATCAAGATACGATAACAAGTTAAATAGGATAGTAAAACGTGTTTGTACAGGAAGTTAAGGGGGGCCAAAATACAAACACAATAGAAATTTACACGTAAAACTGTATATTACAAGAAAAACTAAAGATAGATTTTGTGAACACCCACTAATGAAACAACCTGAATTGTAGGTAATACTCTTGAATAGTTGCCTCTATAGTACGCCTCTTCTAAGGACACCATTGTATGTCATCTACACAAGAAAAAACATGGTGCGCATGTAGCCCATGTAGGGGTGAGTATAAATATACTCAGTAGGTACACCATGAACCCAGAAGGTCTCTCGAAACCCACAATGGATATATCATAATGAATTGAAACATCAGTCAAACCTACATAGGTGTATGCCAATACATATACCTAAGTTTTCATGTATAGTCATGTCCATCAAGAGGAAATACAAGGCCCAAATCATTATCCCAAAGAACAAATATTCTATAAAAGAACGAATACAATGAAGCTAACACCACCAAATATAAGTACAACAATGGAAATGCCTCATAGAAGAATACCACATAGGTATCACCACAATGGTAAGTACCACATAGGTAACTCCACACAAAAGAATACCACAAAGGATTCACCACACAGAAGTATACCACAAAGGTAATGACTCAGCCCACACAAGGTATAACATAAATACAAAAGATTGGATTATTAGATGTATTCTATATCATATTACATCATTGAGAAGAATTTTTGTTGACCCACACAAGATCGAAGATGTCCAAAAAAGGATCTGGAGATGACCCAAAAATGATCTAAGATAACGCACACATGATCTGGATATGACCCACACAAGATCTAGAGATGTACAACACCAGATCTGGAAATAAACCAAATATGATCGGTATGGGCTGACCCACGCAGGATCGCTAAGTGATGACCCACACATGATCCGAATATGACTCAAAAAGCATCTGGGGATGAACCAGACACGATTTGGAGATGACCCACAAAAGAACTGTATACGAAGACCCACACAAGATTGCTATGCGCGGACCCACATAGGATATGAATATTACCCACATAGGATCTGAAGATTACCCACATAAGATCTGAAGACACCTCAAGTACAGCCAACCACAAGGTTCCTTTACTAATCATGAATGATTCAGGGATGTTCCACTCTTCAAGACATCAGCCAATACTTAAACATCCATGAAGTTCCATGATAAATTATCTCAAAGGTCTTACACATCATATAGAACCCAATGAAATAGGCGACACATTATTCAGATGCACATTCTATAAGTTATTATCCTTTTAGTTCTGAGGGCCCTGTAGGATTCTGGTTCGACCCAACCTGGATGTGCTACAACATTATCCAAAAATTATGTGGAGAATACCAAAATGAACGCCTAGATCCAATGATTATGGAATCACATATGGTTCTTCAATCGGTTACATGGTTCTCAAAATATGGCCAAAAAGGTGTATTTGGTTATGGATGGTCATGGGTCTGGTCTGACCCAGCCCGACCCGACCATGGTCGACCCAACCCGGTATTGGTAGACCGAGCCTGACTCGGGTCTAGCCCGAAATGGCGGGGCCGAGGACAGCCTAATCCATGATGGGGTGGCCCGACTGGCTTGGCGTGACCGCTGGGGTAGCCCACGGTGCAGTCCACCTGGCTGGGTGGAGTCTCACGTGGAGGGGCCCACCCTAACTGTACCATGGGGAGGAACCCCCGGATTCTCAAATGGTCAATCAGATTGTTCAATCCACTATTATGTGGGACCCACCAGAGCAGGTCCTGCTCGGTGCTTCACGACCAGTCAGATTCTCGGCCGGTCCTCCTTCCAACTGCGCGATGGTGTCGCTGTCCTCCTATGACTGGCCGGGTGCCGACCACCCTCCTATCTCCGCCGCAGCCAAATAAACATTGTCTCCTTCCAAAGTGGCACAGATGAAAACCACTACTTCGCGACATGTCCGGCTGGCGTGGCAGCAACTGCCCTACTCCGCTACAACCGATGGGTCGTGACCTCCTCTTCTGGTGGCACTGATGCGCTCTACCCTCCTTCAATGATGTCGAGCGTGTCACTTACCCCACCTTCATCCACAATCCATCACAACTTTGTTCAATGCATAAAAATTATGATGTTCATATATTCACGATCCTTGGGTCTAGATCTCCACGTCTATATGTCATGTTCAATGAAACAATTTTATTTTAGCGCACTTAATTATTTTGCGTCGAAGAACGAACGAAGAAACCGTAAATAACGAATTATAAACATTATGTTAAATGTGAGGATTGATGGCCATGTTTTTTTCCATCATTGTTTAGAATCAAGTATATAAAGAATCAAAAAAATATATTTTGTCATACATCAAATTAAACCCCTACCTCGTTAGCTTGTTGGAGGTGACGTGAGGTAGAGGATGAAGTCGATGAATGGCATGCCGACACCCATCGCTACTGGAACATGTTTCTGATCAGAATTTCGGTGTCTTCCTTATTCTTGATATGGAGAAAGTTCATTGTTGAATGATGTTATTCGTTGGGGGATTTCCCAGAAAATCCCTCCTCTCCCATTCACCAACCGAATAACAACCCTCAATTCCCTCAATAAGAGTTAATAAAATAACTCTTAATTAACAAGTTGTTTCATTAATTTTGTTTTAATGAACCCTATTAATTACAGAGTGTTGTGGTTACATAATTAGGGTAACCCCGAATTTAATTACCCACATTAAATTACTAACCACCCTCGTGTGGACCCCAACTAATAAATTCAAAAAGGATATTTCAAAAAGAAAAATAAAATGTTATATATTTTATTTTTCTTCTCCCACAAAAAACTGAAAAACCTAATATCCACCTAAGGCCTACTATAGTAGAGGTGAAGGTCTCCTTGAGAGAATATAAATGATGAGTGTTCTATGATGTCATTGTATTTATATTCTGAGCACCAATTCAAAAGTTAAAAAATACCACTTGTGCATTTAATCAACGTACCTAAACAATGTTCAGAAATTCATTCTGGGCACATAGGGCCTCAGAATCATGGGCCATCAAATTTCGTGAACTCAAAATATTTTTATATAAATTAAAAAAATTACATGGAATAATTTTTGTCTTTACAGAAGTCCACATAACTTGTTTTTAGTATCTTCAATTAATCTAAATAAATTTGGCTTCTATTTGTTTATTGAGGATAATGAAGTCATTATTCTATTATATAACTAATAAAAATAGTTAATTAATTATAATATTTTTCATAAACTATAATTATAATACCAATCATAAATGTAGTTATTATAAAGGAATTACACTCAAATCATTTAGAAGGACAACCATACATGTGCAAGAATGATGTTCCCATTATTTTATAACAATAATTGAAATTATAAAAGTATATTTTTATATTTCTTGAATGATAATCACTTCAAAAACCTTATATTAATTCATTGATTATAATTATATATATCATCCATGTTTTTTGTAATGGTGGATGAATTTCATCACTTCGTGGAGGTGGTAATCCACACATATACAGGAATTACATTATTTTTTTCAAGTGAATGCAATGTTGAGGAAATATGTGATATATAATCTCTAAAAAATCATAAAGATGTCATTAACATCATATATAAACATTAATTTAATAATTATAACTAGTTTTGTGTATTTTGTATCCAAAATTAATTATATTGATCTGCATGGATGTAATCTACCGTACACACAAATGACGAATTTGTATCTCATATGTTGTACGTATGATATGGATATAATTTTTTTCATTAATATAATAACACCACATTATATCGAATATTATAATGTTATAATATAATAATGGTTATGGAATATTTGAGGGTGGTGGAATAAGAAATAAAATAGAAAGGCCATATTAAGAATGATACCTCTTTTACAGACAATATCCTTTTATTCACTTCTTTGGAACACTACGGTTAGTGTTCTACGTTAACAAAGGAATCTATAACATTGGGAGGGGTATTAAGATTGAATTTGGGTACATATTAATTTATAAAAATGATTTTTTTGTTGTTAATATAATATATGAATATATTATCTTGTCTAAGAGATGGGAAAGGAACCTCTTAGATTTGATTAAAATTGTTAAATTATTGTTAATTATTTTCTTTTTTGAAAATGGATACAATTTGACTATATTTTAGTATATGATTATTATGATTCCAAATTAAATAAATAAAATAAATTTTGATAGGTTATAAAAATTAAAGAAAACTAAATCAAAGATGGATATGAATTAGAAGGAATCCTGGAAAGAATAAGATACATTTAAGTGTCTTTTTATAGTAATAATTATATTATTTTAAAATATTAATTTATTTATTTACATGTTACCATGATATCAAAAACTACTATGAATACTAGTCACATTAACCAAAAATAAAATTGGACGAGTTACCAAATTTCAACCTCCAAATTTCAAATATGACATCCATTTTTTCATAAAAAAAACAGATAAGTGTTATAATTTAATTTGAAATAAAACCCAAAAAACATGACAAAATATGATTTTTTAAGAAAAAACATGTTTTGATTATAAATTTATTTTATAATATATTAAACTAAAAAATTAATTTAGAAAAAATAGATGATATTATTTCAAATGAAAAGAAATTAATAAAATATATAAATTAATTACAAATAGAATTTTAAATTGTAAATAATTTAAAATAAAATCATTTTAATTAAAAATATATTTTTTTTCTATATTCACTAAAAAATAATTTTTTTTACATGCATAAATTTCATCAAAACATACTTCTGATGCAATAATTTTAAAAATTGTACTTAATTCATATAATTTAATTTTTCAATGTTCAATATTTTAGTTAAATTATTAATTTAATTAAAAAACAAATTTCATTAAAACATATATCTAAAGAATAAAATGGATTCAAATAAAATTTAGTCCTTATTTCCTAATAATAAATAAATACATTATTATTTACTAGAAACTCTATATATAGAACTAAAATTATTTATTAATGTTTATACCCTTTAATTTAATTAATATTTCATAACAGACACATTTTAATAATAATATTTCTTGATTTTTTATGCTCGGTATTGTGTTTCCTACACATTTTCAAACAGAATTTCAATATATAAAAAGAATGAGATATTAAAATAAACATATTATGAAACATGTGAATACCATTATTTCCTCAACAAAATTTCTAATCAATTATTCATTGATTATAAATTGGATAGAAATGATGATTAAAGGTATAGAATGTCAAAGAGATATTTTTTATAAAACTATTATTATGTGGCCAATGAATATTTATCATCACATGCTAAATTAAAAACAATTGATAAGTAATTATACCAAAATAATTAGATTTTATTTTCAACATAAATTAATAAATTTTCTTTAGTAATATGTATTATGAAATAAATGAAAATAAAATCATTTTAATCTTGAAAAATTAAATTTCATAATAAAATGTTTTATTACATTTTTTACAAGAAGATCATAATTTATTTCTGAATTATTAATAATGATAATTGCATAAATGGAAATAAATTTTTAAATAAACATATTATAATACTCTTAATATTATTTCTTAGTATTTTTATCAATATATTTATTTCTGGGGCAATAGTAAAATTTTTGGATATTTTTGAAATTTTCATCAATATTATTTAAATAAATTCATTTAAATGATAAATTAGGTATTTTTATTTTTTAAAAATGTAATATATTATGTATTTTATTAATAAAATATAAATAATTCCATAGTAATCAACAATATACATTATTTTGGTAAATTTCATTAATATGGTGAAAAACAAAATTAATTAAAAACAATTTTTACAGTGCATTGTACATATATATATATATAATAATATATTACACTTTAAAAAATGAAATTAGGAAATAATTATTTAATATTTTGAGTCGAGAGGATAAAATTTGATTAATAGGTGAATTTTACATTTAGTTCCAATGAATATTAACCATGGTAGTATATTATCACCATGAGAATGGTTAGAACAAATCAATTAAGGTTAAAATATTGAATTTTGTATATAATTCTACCCAAACATGTATTTATTTAATTGTATTTTTGTAATTCGGGAAAAAATATTATTAAATATTTCTTTTTTACCACATTTATATGATTATTACCTTTGTATTATATTATATTAATAAAAATTAAGAAATCTCACTATCCCTCATTTAATATATCTGACACGATGTCATAAGGATTACAATTTGATATGATTACTTATAATCTATTTTTGTAAATATAAATAATTTATTTATGTGATATTATTATTTTTAAATCTTTAGAGAATGTATTATTTATTTCCATTTGTAAGCATCACTGACACATCACATATTTTAATGTAGGCAAAATATGAAATTAATGATTTTAAAATTATGTGTAGTAATAAAATATAAGACGAATTTTGCTGACCAAAAAAATATATTTTATAAATATAATTTATTTGGTAAGTTTAATGAATTTATCGTATTATTTTTTTACTATCATTATTTCGTTAATGTCAGGATATTTGACATGCCCTGAAAACTACATTAAATAGTATTTAATGTTTAAAACATATATTTAAATTATTTTAAAATAAAGAATTCAAAATATTAACTCAATTAGATTATGAATTTTTAATACTATAATTAATGGTTACGTTATTTCCAGCTAATAATTATCCAAATTACATTCATGAAATTAAGAGTGTGAAAAACATGTTTCAAAATTTATGGTTAAATATGGTTGAAGAGGGGTTAAACCAAACTATAGGGTTTAGAATAAACACTAATCCTATATAAAATTAATTTTTTTTGAATATATATATATATATATTTATTATCCTACATATATTATAATATAATGTTATTTGGATAATTTTTCATGAGTAAGACAAATATTATATATTTATATTTCATATATTTAAAGGTTTTCGACTCTCATTACTTGTAACCGGGTATCTAATATAAAATATTTTTACCTCTTATTTGTCCATTTATTTGAACAAATACATAACCGATATTATTCAAAAAATTCCTTCCTAATCACTATATCTACTTTTCTCATCGAAATACCTTCCTATGAAGGATTAATGGGGATGCCAATAGAGGTTTTACAAAGGAGGGGTATAATTCAGAACATTGTGTTTCATGATTATTTATTATACCACATTAAAATATTAAATAACTCTTATGATATAATAACATTATTATCTCTAATATATTTAAATTTTATCATGATTACAGTATATCAAATTTTCATCACATTTTTCATTCTATGAGAAATAAAAAACATCCCTCACACATATGTGTACACTACCTCCTCTAGAAAGAGATGTGTTTTTCCCGTAACCACCTAAAAAGGAAGGATATAGAGATGAAATTTATGAATATATAATATTTTTATGATATTATTGTTATTCTAGAATGATAGATATTACTTACCTCTAAATACAATAAAAAATTTGCATATGTAAATTTGTGGAATATAACCTATTTGAAGTTATATGATTCAATTTACCTTATCATCTCAAATGGAAGGCCATAAAGATGAAATTAAATAATAAAAATAATAATTTTAACACATTTATGATTATTGGAAGGAATAATATTATAGAACATATTTTTTTACCCAGTCAGAAAATTAAAATTCCATTCATAGGTAGGTACATACTACTCATCTTGTGAATTGATGTAATCTAACATTATAATTTTCTTAGTATTATGAAATGAATATCTTTAGAACATTCATCATGAACTTAGTAAATTTAATGAATATATAAGACACCATATTAAATGAAATAAGATTTCATATAACAATTTACTAAAATATAAAATGATTTTTTAAAAAGAAAATTATTTATTTATTTTTATTATACATTAGTTAAAGGATTTATGGTGTGATTTATAACCAATGTAAGGAATTTCTTATCGAAATTTCATTTCATGGAAACTTCTACCATTTTCACAAAATAAAATATTTATTGGGGTGTATACATTACAATATAGATATATTTTTTTAATTATTTTATTTTTCTTTCATGAATTTACAAATCTATTGAAAATTTTCTCCTTCATAGTCATTTTGATAACAATGATACCAATGTGGTAAGTGGTTTCTAAAAAATAATTGTATTAAATTTACATTGTCAAATTATTTTTCTTCTGAATCCATATTATTTAATATATTTCATGAATATTATTAAAAAAATATTATCCAAAATTTTAAACTATATTGGGTACAATAAAAATGATTGAATAAATAACCCTCAGAATGGTTTCAGAATGGGGCGGTTTTAACAATTTTTTCAAAGTGAAAAATAGTATGTTCTTCAAAACATATATGACATCAGAATATTTTTACAAATTCCTATCCGATATTAATTATATGGATTTACATAAAAGTTTCTACCGGGTTTGAAATAAAATTATTTTCCTTTTGTATTTTACTTCCCCAATATCAGGATTTTAATTTAATTTTTGTTAAAAGAAAATGATATTTCTTCTCATTTTATGAGATAACTGAATGTGGTAATGATTATAGAATGAAATTCCAATTTTATTATTTTAATATTGAAGAAATAATGATATAGAAAGATTTTTATGTATTTTATAAAGAGTTCATTTTATATAATGTTTTATATTAATTGAGAGGAAAATTGAAATTATTAATTTTTTTGATATTAAAACATGAGAGTTGAAAAATAATGATTAACATATGAATGAGGAGTGAACCTTATAGTATATGGGACTATGTCAATTGTACAATAGGTGCATATTTCAAATACATTGAATTCATTGGTTTAGGAAATGGATTTGATTGATCTATTTTCCTCATAAGTGATGGGTCGAAATGTTAATTATGTTTGTCAAATGATAGTGTTTATGAATATTCTTGAACCCTAGGAAAATTTTAGAATCATCATGTTAAGTGATTTTATTACAAATTAAAATTTCCCATTTTCCATAAATGTTTTCTCTAGAATTTAAAATTTGTTATTTATGAATATTTTATTTCAATAGGTAAATATTTTGAAATGATTTAAAATAACGTTTATGATATTTTAAATAAAAATGGATTTACTACATGTCAAATCTTTCATAAATTGTGATATTTTCATTTATTATTTCTTACAAACTATTTTATGAGAAATTTTGGTTTTAATGATAATTTCATGAGTTCGTAAATGCTTTTTTTGTGGTCAAAAGATTATTTTTTAAAAAGAAAATATTTATTATGGGTGTTATTTAAATTCAAATGGATTAAAAGGTTTATTTTACTTTTATATCACATACTATGATTTTAGCACTCAGACCATGTATTCAATAGTTTTACATAGAGCATGAGGATGTGTATGATCGATTATGAAGTCATGAAAATAATCAATGAAATAATTCTTCAAAAAAAGATAAAGTTTCATGAATTATATGGGAATATGAATATAATATTCATATTTTTTTAGACAAAGAATAACATGAGTATATGTTTCTAAACTCTTACACAAGTGTTTTTTTGTTCTAATTTTCGATAATAGAAAACCAAAAATATCCTCAATATGAAATAATGTACATATGTTTTTATAAATCATTTAATATCCTATCAATAATTTACATGGGGATTTTTATATTTTACACCAAGAAATGGTGAGGTATTTATAATATTTTTTACTAATTTTTATTCCAATGAAGAAGTATTTGAATCATTTGGTAGAGAAACTAAACAATTTGAGGATTTCTTATAGAATAGGAAAATATTATCTTTTATCACCCCTTTCACCAAATAGTGTAAGAAATAGATAAAAAAATATTTTTTCCTTAATTACAAAATAAGTTTCCTATTAAATTTATAATGAAAAATGGATTTTCTAAATCACACCAGCAACATCAAATAAAACTACTAGAATTGAGATCCAAATAAACATTTAAATAATGATGTTATATACAAGTTAAAAATTTACATGGAGTATAGTGTACATGTTTCATCTAAGGATTGGAAACATCTATCAGAGGAGTGAGTCTAATTAGAAACCAAAATATTTAGGAATGTGTCTTTGAGGAAACATCTAATTTTAGTGTTATTAAAGGAACACATAATGTGTATCACAACGAAAATAATCATGATCTAGAAAAACCGATGGATTTTGAAAAAAATATAATATATTTTAAATATTCAAATAGAGGTGATATATAAAATAAATTTAATGTGAAAAATAATGATGAAATATTTCCATATTCTATAGAACATGATATAGATAATGTTACCTCTATCCATATTAGGTCATGTAATATCTAACACAACCTTAACTTGAATGAATAAAAATATGAAATCCATGTTCAATTAAATTTATTTAATAACTGATGGGGTTTTTTTAAATATCATTGTAAATCTGGAAGCTACAAATCTTGTTGCATATAAATGGGGTTTAATGTATAAACATAATGATAAAATTGGTATTTTAAGAAAAAAAATTCACATTAATAGACACGGTTTTTTGAGAGACCCAAAATTCATTATAAAGAATCATATTCTATTCTTTTTGATTGATACAACATTTTTTATATCATGTCATCCTGGATTTAAGATAGTAGTTTAATATACTAATAATATATGTTTTTATAACTTATTTATATTGGTAACTATTTAGGATTATATATATTTATACATATGAGAATTTCTAATAGATTCATTAAAATAGGATGCATTTTACAAACCCCAATTATTTATAATCAATTAAATTAAAAATATATTCTTATAGATTAAATGAAACTTGGAATTTTTGGAATAATCTATTAGGAGAAAATATGATAAATTATGGGTATGTTAGTGACCACATATTCCCAATTTTTTAAATTAATGAAACAACATATGAATATAAAATTGTTTTTATTTATCTGGATAAATTAAATATCACTAGAATTCTAGAAGACACTAATGAAAAAATCAAAATATTAATAGAATAAATTAAAAGGAAATACATTATTTATAACAATTTTTATTTTCGACTACACATTTAGAAAATGGGATGTTTACTTTTAAATTAATAAATGGAAAATAAAGAGTTCCTCTCTTTAATTAATATCGAAAAATAGGTTCGTTTATATATTATATTGGATTATTAGAATTTAAATACTAAGAAAGATCAATTTCATCTTTATTATGAAAATGAAGGATTAGTTTGTCTATAAGAACCATACATTAGTTTCTTCAATGAAATTTTGTACTATTTTACTTGAACTAATTTAGATATATCTTTTTGATAATATATTTAAAAGGGTTAGTTATGACCCTACAAGAATACAATGTAATGTAATTATATGTATTTTCAATATCATTTTAAACTATTTATATGGGTTTAATATATTCTAAAATAATAGAAAAGTAGATAGGTGGATTTGAATTTTCATGTTATTAATCCGAATAACATAATGCACAATGAGAGACTTTTTATGTGTTAATATAAAAGGTAATTTTTATATCTTAAAGGAAAAAATAATACCCTCATTGTAGCATCTTCAAATAATAAATTAGTGACAACAATACATGAAGAAGGTGGATAATGTATTTTGTGGTATTTAATGACAGGATAAATTTTAAAAAATGTAATTAAATTTTCTATTATATTGATAATTTTATTCAAATATAATTCAATATGTAAAACAAAATTAGTGGAGGGGTTCATTAAAAATGAATAGATATAAAACATTCAACTTAATAATTTCTATTTCATACAAGAGAAAATAGAGAATGAAGGTATCAATATATAGTGTATATGATCCATTGAAAATGATTATAATTTATTTTAAGAGGAACTACCAACAAATATCATTAAAAAAAATTTCCACTATATATGGATTTTTATATTGATTTTTAAACATCGTATTGTTATGAAAATTTCATGGGGTGTTTTCTTGGATATATAATTATAATTATTAATTTTTTATTCCATTTTGGTGTTTCCAAAAAATGTTTTTAGTAATGAAAAAAACACATATTAATAATATAATGGGTGTGCTTATTAAGGGGTAGTGTTAAATATTCATTTAATATAGCTCTCAAGGATAAATTGGTGTCTAATTTATACTTCCACCAATACTCCTGACCCCTTCCTACAATTCTTAAAATAATGTAGTGCATCCCTCCATAATATTTTTTGTTTATATTTTGGAGATTCATGATATTTTTTACAATTATAATCGAATTTATTCATCTTTTCATCCTCTTTTATTTCTCCAGTACCTATATTCTACCGATTTTTTTTCAATAAGATATTGAATTAGGACATGAATAATTATACATATATTATAATCACAATAAGAAGTAGCATGAAAACAATGAACCATTTTGTACATAATATAAATAAATTATTGAAAAATAATAATTTTAGACTCAATGGGATGACTTTATAAAATATTCTTGTAATTTAATATCATTTTTTTGTTATTTATGAAAACACATGAATGAACAAAAACAAAAAAAACAAGTATTATTATTTTAGGTTTTCCATCTCCCAAGACATTCATATAATTTTGAACTCATTATTTCTTAAATATGATAATTATAATTCTATGTAGACATATAATATTATAGAAAACATAAAAAATGAAAAATGGAGGTAAAAGTTATATCTATCTCTTTATTTATCTAATACAAACAACTCCTCATATAAGATTCCACTATAAAATTAACAGTAATAACTAGAAAAATAATATAAAATTGAATTAAATTAAATGATAAGAGAAATAATCATCTATTTCATCTTTGGAATTATTTTCATTATGTATCTAGACAATAATTATTTGAATGTTTTCTCCAAAACTTATGGGTGAATGTGGATTCATACGAAAGAACCATTTTGTTAGTGTTGAAAATGTAGTACTCAAAAAGAAAATTTATACCTGATGATTAGGAAACTACATGGTGGAAAACACCATATCATACATTAAAAATCTACATGAATTATCTTATATGTAGAACATAATAGGATTTTGTACACCACCTTATCGATAAATTATATTTATGTTACATCTAAAGAGGAAGATAATGTGTTATGAAGATCCAATTTAGGTTCTTCAAGATGTTTGAATCCAATTATACATTAAATATGGCATATTTTTCCTCTCTTATTTCACTTTAAGAATCTTACCATATGAAATTTCAAAATCATATTCTTGATTTTTGATTTGAATTTCAAAAATAAAATTTTCCTATTATGGGTGAATAATTTTCCTTGATATCCACTATTAATTTAAGGAAATTTTTCATATATTATAGCGATTTCAACCTATAAATGTTTATAAACATTGTGAATATTATATTTTCATTAATAATGGTCATCCAACAAACTCTATAATACATTCATGATACATTAATTTTGATATGGACTACAAAACTCTATGTTCAACTTCATTAAACAATGGTTACATCAGAATACATTGTTCATGGAACCTGAATTAATGATTAGAATATACATAAATTTTATAATATGTCTGATGGTAATCGATTCACTGAAAAAATCAAATTTTATACATTGGATAAAAATTACTAAAATAAAAAAATGTAGTTATATTTTTATAAATAATACATTTCAATGGAGTAAATCCTATCAATGCATTTATTTTTTCATTTTGGAATGATCAGTTTTTCAAGACAGTTTTTATACATTTAAATATGTTTTAAAATTATTTATAAATTTAGGAATTTTCATTTATTGTGGTTAAATTATTCTAGTTATAGGCCTGGAGTCAATGCAAATAAATATTAATCCCAAAAATTATTATTTATAATTTTACTTTTTTACAATTTATATTTTAAAAATATTTTTCATACACATAAACAAAACAAACTTTTTGTGTGATGTTAAAAGTGGTGACTATTATATTGGTTTGTAATAATTATCTTCCAGAATGTAATTCAATAATTTCATATGAGTAACAGTTGGGATTTTAGTTTCCTAAATGTTAAATTTCACATGAATTAGTTATTTAAAGGTATCAATGATTTATTTTGATGTGTAATGGTATATATGATCATTTTTATAATTAATTATTTCATCTAGGAAGTTCATCCCGAAATTAGGGTTTCATTCTTGCACAAGGGTAATTCTCAAGATATTGTTTTATGGAATCTATAACATCCCAAAACCCACAAACCTCGATTGGATATCAAAAATATAATCTTTAGCTTCATGTATTTCATATTGAAAAACATAAACCATTTTTATCCAACCAAAACATTCAACATTAAACTAAAATATTGGATAACTTACATTCCCAAGGATATTTTCTGTTCATAGTTTTTTAGACTTAAGAAAACTTCATACTAAACAATATCCATTTTGTATGAGGTTTTCTTTATATATGGATATTTTCTTACTTCATAATTAGGCCTAAATATCTCTCATAAAAATAATCACACATGAAACATTCTCAATAAAAATCATTGAACTTTTTTATACATAACATAGGTAAATGAGAAATCATAATAAGGGTGAGTTAAAACACTGAATTGATGTAATCATAATAATTAATTATTTAATTCCCTATTTATTATAAGATGAGCATATAGGGAAAATGAATTAATAAATATTCATGAGAATAAAATATAATATCTCATACCCATTAAAACATTGATCATAATTAATGAAACTTGTTATAAATATTTATCATGACAAAAGAGTTTTATAATAGAATCACTGTGATCTATGTGAAAATAATCATAAAAAATGATTCATTCGAACTCATAGATGGAATGGAAAAAAATTTAGGTATCTTATAACATAAAAAATTAATCATCGAATCACCCAAAAATATGATTAAAATATCACATATGATTAAACTATAACTTATAAATACTATTGTCCCTTATGAGAAATTTGCAATAAGTCATCATTGTTGCTTTACCAAATTCATTGGAGGGCTATAGAGGACCGAACCATCCTTCATATATAATGTGATCACTTATCCTTGGTTTATAATATAACCAATCATAAATAAACAACAAAGAGGTTCATGTACAATATAACGAACAATAAATTTATAAGATTTCAATTTTAATCAAAATTCCATTTAGAATAAATATCATACCCTTATTACATGATTAACGTATGAAAAAAATGAGATACATGAAAATATTTAAAAATTATTCATAATCCTTGGAAAGAAAGAATAATGATGGATTGTTAGAATATACTGCCATAGGATAGTATTAAATAATATAATAATATATACCAATATGAAAATTAAATTTAATGGAACATTTAAGGAATTTGTTTGAATGTAATTTAAATATTCTTATATTTTGATATTTTTTTGAAAAATAAATGCATAAATCCCATGAAAATTTTTTTACATAAAAATAAATATATAAAAATATATTGTAATATCTAAATAAAATAACATTCTTTATGGTTGGGAATTTTTTTGATTTCATACAAATTAGAAATAAACATTCTTTTCAAACATTTATCAATAGAGTCAAAATGGACTATATTAAAGATGATAATAATTTTCAATTTAGAAAATTTTATACTAATTTCAATGACCATGTAAGATAAAATTAGTCACTCATTTATTTTTAAGAATTATAATTTTTTAAAAAAATAAATAACATGGAGGAATATATTTGGTAATAATTTTTAAAAATAATAAAAAAAATGATGAAAAAACACTTTAAGACCTTTTATAACCAAAACCCAATTGAAAGAAAGAACATTACAATAAAAAATAAAGAACACTGAATAAAAAAAATTCATTATATTTATTTCAATATTTAGTGTAAAAAACCAAATAATATAATATATTAGAATCTATTAAAAAAGTCTAATAGAATGATGTTTGAGATGAGAAACCCATTCGACATGTGTAATAATTGAATGAAAAATCCATTTAATGATGGAACATAACAAGATTATATAATACCCATAATATTCAAGAGTTAATATGTCAAATCGTATTCATGGTGTAATAAGAACACCATAAAAAATAATCCTTGGTGTGTAACATTTATTATCTTTTAGAAAATTGATATTGAGAACATTAATCCCCCAAATCATTTAAAAATTTTCCACAATTGTCCCACTAAAGATAAAAAATCAATGCTACATTTTTTTAAATTATCAGATAATAATTCATGATATTATATCATCCTAGGTGGCATATAATCCCTATAAAAAGAAGTAAATATTTAAAGAAGACATTTTCCAATGAAACAACATTGAGAGAAATAATCCTCCCAAAGAGAATATCATTAAATTATATAGTTATTAAATAAATTGATTATGTGTAACAATGGTAAAATAAATAATATAAAGTGGAAATACCACATAATAAAATAATAATTAATATCTCACATAATCATTGAATAACATAGTCAATAAATAAAAAGTATTCCCCACTGAATGTAAATTGAAATAGAAACCAACTACCTTAAGTCCAAATTTGAAATGTATTTCCTTTAAATCATGTATTATAAACGTATAATAATTATTTAAATTATATATAATTTTTACGATGTTGTTAATTTATAATTAAATGATTTATTTCATTGATAATATTGATATATTTTATAAGAGAGGTGGTTATGTTCCTACCAAATGTTTTGAGGGCGTTCCAATCAAAAATGAAAAATGTCATTGGGTGAATGACGGTTTTCAAAAATGTATTTGTATCATCAAATAATTATTATTGATTATGAAATTATTTTCATATTTATACATTAAATAAATTGTTTAATCATCCATTAAATATACACAGGAAAAAAATAAAATAACATCATGGAGGTGGTAATCCACATGTACGCACAAGTAATGTTACCCTTTAAAAATGTCTTGAAAGGTAATAAATCAGATGATATTTTTTAAAAAGAAGTGTAATTATTTAATTAATATCATATATATATATTTATTTATTTATATATACATTAAATACATCATTATAAATATCTATGAAATTTGATGATGGAAAACAAAACACTCCTTATTTTGGGGGTTGTAGTCTACATATTTTCACGAATGATGTTTTCATTCATCAATAATATAAAAAAGATTAATAGGGTTATTTAATTAGTATAGTAACATATAACTATATTGTAGATAGTAATTTTATTATATTGTAATAGTAACAAAAAATTTTAGAACATATAAGAAGAAGTAAAATTAAATCACATTGTCAAGGTGTTCGCCTCCTCTTTGAAGAACCTCCTTTGAATATCTGTATAAGGACCAAAGGGATGGTATTTTAACATGAAAATAATATATAGAATGTATCTAATGAAGTTAATAAGAGTGTTTATTATTGTTTTTATAGATAATTAGTTATGAAAATTAGAATAATAGAGGAGAGATGATTTATTTATGTAATATAGTAGAGGGTAACCCATTCATTTTTAAAATATTAAATTAATATCATTTAAATTTTCATGTTGCGATTGATCCAAAATTTCATGTTAAAAAATGATATTTTGGAGAAATTCCATCCAATAACATTTAAAAATATACAAGTAATGTTTCAAATCTTTTATATTTGTTTAAAACTCAAGTTATTCATTTTAAAGAATAATTTGATAAAATTATTTTTTAAGTATAATGAAAGTTAAAATAAATGAAAAATTAACTAATATGTGGGATGTTGTCGAACCTATCGACCATATACTATTCACTCAGAAAAATATAAGAACATATTAATTTTAAATCATATAATAACATATTATTTAACATAAAATAACCTTAAATATATTTTCAGTACTATTTTATTTTGTTTTTTAGGAAAATGTCAATAAAATAATTTATAAAAAATATAAACATTTTTAAAAAATGCACTTTATTTATCAAATAAAATTATATAACACTATAACACTCCATATAAATATTATATATTATGTATGTTACACCAATTATTGGAATATTCTGTTTTATGAACAAACACTATGTTAGTGTTATATAAGCTCATAATGAAATTATTACATCATTAAATTTTTGAAATAAATTTTTATAGAAAAAAAATTAACATTTAATGTAACAATTTATTACAAAACATAACCACATTTTTTCACTAATAGAAAATATTTTGGATATTAAAAAAAATTGAGTGATATTATTTATTTCTTTACATAAAATCACATTTTGGTCGTTATAAAAGAAAGTTGTAAGAAATTCCCAAATATTATAAATATGTGTTAATGTGGTCTAAAAACACTAATCCAATAAGATAAATCATATGTTATGTATATTTTATTGCATTATATCGTATATATATCCTTATTTAATTTCATTACCCTTTCTAAGGTGAAAATTATTTTCTAAAGGTTTTATTTACCGTGAAAAAAATTAAAAGGGACCTGTATATCAAATAAAAAACTATAGATTCTTAATATGGAATCAATTTTCATAATTAAATTTCGATTGGTGTAAGAAATTAATTATAATATTAATGCATAAAATAAAAGGAAAATTGTTTTTTGAATGCATTATAATGCAATAAATGACCTCATACCAATATAAAGTATAATTAAAATTCCTATATAATTATTGATATAAATTACTAAAAATATTTTTATAAAAATTTAATATTATTTTAATATATTAATGATACTCTCTAATGAGAAAAATGAATTTTTTACAGATGTTGATATTTTTCAATACAAACTGGATAATCATTCTTCCCATAAAAATCCAAAAACTTCACCCCAATGATTATTATTATATAAGGATTTCATGAATATTATTATTTTCATAAATAAAATTTATAAATTTGAAATATATTTATTAGTATATTTTATTAAAAAATATTATAAAATTAATTTTGAGGAAAACATATATTCATAGTGTAAAATAACATTACTGAAAAATTGTATCGTTTTTAGTATTAATTAATTAGTCAATTTTAAATATATAAAACCTATAAAAATTTATTTTATAATTTTTTTTGTTAATATTCATTCCTCTAATTTAAGGACAATGTTATAATATTCAAAATTAAAACATTTAATATTCTCATAGTATTTTATAATTTTCACAAATCTCGGTGTTTTTAATGAAGCAAGTTATTAAAATTACTAATATTTTAATGTTATTTATTGGGGATGTTAGTGCAGTTCCCATGTGTTCTGTGAGGGTAGACGCAAATATTTTGTTATGGAACTTATAGGGTTTTTAATTTTACATGAAGGTGATCAAACACTTGTTTCATTATAGATCTCATTTAAGGGTATAAATTTAATGTATACAAGTAGTTATTTTATATAAAATTCATCATTTCGTGAAGATTTCTTCAAAAAGACAATTTTTCATAATAAATGTAAATGTGTACCTAGCATTATTGAGTTAATAAATATTATAATTAATATTTTTATAATATTCGACACTAATAATATTCAGAGAATGTAACAAAATTTATGAGTGAGATAAAATCAAAAATGAATATAAAATGGATGAAAACGGAAAGGATTCAATAAATTTTATAGGAATATTTATAAAACTCAATCTGAAATATTATAAAAACTCAATTTTAGTACATTTGTGTTTCTTTATTTTACCATCTAGAATGGGTGATCAAACCACTGTTACAAGAGTTAGAAAGTTGTATCAAATCAAAATAATCCCTACACGTGATTTAGATGATATGAATATAATTTATTTATCTCTCTCTATTTATCTATATAATTAATCATTCATATGATTGGGGGTCTAAAAATACTCTTTTATTATTGTAAATGAGATTTAATCTGGCATTACATTATCTGGGAATTTTGACGGAAATAAACCTAAAAAGATAATAATTTGAAAATTTATTGAAAGGATAAATACAAATTAACACATGTTGTAGTAGATAAATAATAACTTTACCAGATGGAAATTAAATACATGGGAATGAAAAGTAGTATCAGGTTTAGTGACAATTATTATACCATAATATAGAATTGGATCATTGGGATCAGATTAGATTTTTTGGTTTTGTGATCACCTCTATAATGTTTTCAAAAAGTGTGATATATATTATTCATTGATTATGGTTAATTTATTTTATTCCATAAATTCTGATAAAAATTTAAATCATGATTTATTAAATTTGATTAATAAAATAAGAATATAAATTTAATTGTCTTATTCCTAGAAAATGATAAAACATTGAATTAATTCAACAAGAATGTTTATGATTTTTTTCTACAATGGATGGATACTAAATATATGTTTTTCATTTATCTTGAATGTTCGAATATTTAACTCATAATTTAAAATGGTAATTAATTGGTTCTTTCAACATAATATTCTACTAGGGAAGGACATTTCCATCATTATTTAATAAATTATTGAATTCTATTATGATATAGACATAAATTCTTTATGGGAGAGTCATACTAAAAATACTTTTAGAAATTTATTTATTTCTATAGGATTATAGATACATTATCTAATTTGATGAAAACATAATTTGGATGATATAATTGATGAAAAATGGAATTTTTTACATGAGGTTTTAGTTGTAACGTCCCGGTTTTGGGTGCCACTCAATGGGTACCCCGAACCCGGTTTTCCACGTTACCTGAAGCGCATTTTCCCAAAGGCCAGAGGCTGCCAACTTGCAGTGAGGGCCCAGTTCTGATAGTAGGGAAACTATGCCCTCATTTGTCATGGTATAGCGCAACGGAATGAAATAAAACATACAACAAATAGCGGAAGAGGTAAACCATACACAACTGAAATAAAAAACTATAGTGGATATAACAAACAATCTATAAATAATGATTTTACATGTCTCAAGTTCTATGAAAACATCCAGAACATGTTATACATCAATACCGTACAACAAAATGAAGAGTGTTGCAAAAAAAAGAAAAACAGCTGGCAACGACATCACGAGCCTAGGCACGGTCCCATACCCTCCTACTCCTCAGCAACAATAAAGTACATGTATAGGGACTCTTTCCCCTATCGACAACTGCATAAAAAAAACCTGTTTGGGCCAAAAAGCATGACCCAAATAGGGTGTGAAGAAATTTCTCTCAGTAGGCACCGCCAAAAGGCCCGTGCTCAACTGTGTGTAAAACATGTAACAAGTGTGCAGTAGTAAAATTCAATAAACTAAGCGGTACTAAAAATTAACTAACTTACCAGTTATATTGCCATTTAATTTTTCAATTATTATTTAATTTAGTAATATTATATGGTCAACAGCACTAAGCCCGCATGCCAACCAGAACTTTTCCCTCAGGCCATACAGAATCTCCCCTCAGGCATTGCCCTCTACCGTATCAGAATTTGCCCTCAGGCATAAAAAGTGTCGCCCTCAGGCACAGAAGTCAAGCTCTCAGGCACGAAAGGTTTCCCTCGGGCGAAATAACTACAGCCCTCAGGCTAAGCAGTGTAGTGCCCACATGCTAATAACAAAAACACTCTTAGGCCAAACAGGTAACTGGGCCATGCCCAACAGGTAAACAAGCAGTAACAATCAATTCCTCTCAAGGAAATTCTACAATTACCACTTCTAAGGCATACCCTAAGGTATCCTTTCCAAACGACTAAATAGTGGAACACACCCCTAAGGTTGATCCGGATCCAAGCAATGATCCCAAATAGCATTTTTACAATTTATTCAATTACCTATACAGTTCTAGGTCATTAAATATAGCCACAACCTTAGCCACATGACTCCCTAACGTGTGTTCATTGCACAAAAACACACAAAACACACGACAGTTGGAAAACTAAACACCAAGAAAACTACCTTATAAACCAACGAGCGCTCTATAGGAAAACTGATTCAAGAAACGCCCAAGAATGATGTATATATGATGAAGAAATAAAATCTCTTAACATCAAATAACTCTTGCTAGGGAATGAATTGGTAAAGAAAACTCTCGGAGAAGATATGGCTTACCTGTGCGGTTCCAACGAGATCGTCCAAGGCAGAAATGGATTCCAAAAGAACACCCATCAAATCTTCAATGTTTGGTCATTCCCTCCTTCTCATTCCTATGGTTCTAAGCCTTCCCTGTGAACAGGGGAGGCTACTGCCTATTTTAGGCGAAAAAACAAAGTACACGATGTGTTCTTCCAAGTACATGGTGTGTACACCATTCATTTAACTATTCCCCTGGCAGCACTGCCACACTATTCGTCCATCGATATGAGTACACGATATGTACTCCTGAGTACACGGCGTGTACTGTCGTCTAGTTGGCAGCTTCTCCACTGCCTTACTGTTTTGGCATTCCTTCTGACTACACGGCATGTATGGGACCACTACATGGAGTGTAGTTTGTTCCTACATTCTTCACCCTCTACATGGCCTCATTCCCTGTGTACCCATCCCACACGGCCATGAGTACACGACATGTGGAAAAAGTACACGGCATGTACTTCCAAAAATTAGGATTTTTCCTATTTTTTCATATATTCTCAAAAACACTTAAAGAAAAGAGAAAGGAAGAAACCCGTACCTCATAAATAAGAACTAGGTTCTTACAAACATCCCCCCTTATAGCTATTCGTCCCTGAATTTCCCTTCCAAGGGTGGTGAAGATATTGTCGTGAACAACTCTGACCACTGAGCATGTACATCGGCCTCCCGCACCCAGGTCTCTTCCTGCACTCGGTCATGCTGCCATAGCACCCGTACGAGAGGAACTAACCGGTCTCAGAGATCCTTCGTGCTCCTGTCAACGATACGTATCAGATGCTCCTCAACGAACGTATCTGACTCCAGCTCAACCTCCTTGGGCTGAAATATGTGAGACGGTTCTGAATGATAGCGACGTAATTGAGATACGTTGAAGACGCCGTGCATGGATCGGTACCACTGCAGCAAGCACAACCGATATGCAACAAGCCCTACTCTCTCCAGAATCTAAAATGGCCCCACATGCCTCGGTGAAAGCTTACCCTACCTCCTGATCCACTTGTTTCCCAGCCTTAGCAAAACATGCAAGAAAACCAAATCCCCAACAACAAACTCCAAAGGTCGTCTACAACGATCGACAAATGACTTCTGACGAGGCTTCATGGTAGGCATCCACTTCTGAATCAACTGGACCTTCTCAGATGTCTCCTACACGATATGTGGTCCCAGCAAAGCATCCTCACCTGCCTCTAACCAGCACAATGGTGATCGGTATGACCTACCATATAGCGCCAAGTATGGTGCCATCCCTATAGTCGCCTGAAATCTATTGTTATAGGTGAACTCGACCAAGGGAATATGATTCTACCAAGAGCCCCTAAAGTCTACGACGCATGCTCGTAGCATGTCCTCTGGCACCTGTATCGTACACTCTAACTATCCATCTGTCTGAGGGTGGTATGTTGTGCTCAGAAGCACATGTGTACCTAGTGCCCTGTAAAAACTCTATCAGAAACGAGACGTAAAGCAGGCTTCCCAATCCGAAATGATAGAACGTGGGACCCCATGAAGACGTACGACCTCTCGGATATACATCCTTCGAGCTCGTCAACACCGAATGTCTCCATGATTGGCAATAAGTGAGAATCCTTCATGAGTCTATCCACAATAACCCACACTACGTCATTGCCACGAGGTGTCATCGGAAACCCTGTCACGAAATCCATCCCGACATCATCCCATTTCCTCTCTGGAATGGGTAACTGATGTAACAGTCTGACTGCTCTCTGATGCTCCACCTTCACTTGTTGACATGTGGATCGTCTCGTAACATAACTAGATACATCTCTCTTTATACCCGGCCACCAGTACTGACATCTCAAGTCTCGGTACATCTTGGTAACCCCGGGATGAACTGCCCAAGTTGAAGCATGATACTCTCTCATCATCTCCTCACATATATCCCCTGGAACCCACACTCATCCATGGAAACGAAAAACCTCATCATCGCCTATCATCCAACCAGGAGGAGGGTCCTCATCTTCCACAGACTCCTGTAAAACTAGGCCTTATGATTAAGATAGATGTCTCATCCTCACTCTATCCAAGATGGTATAAGTCATAGAAAAAGTGGAAAGAAAAGACTTTCCCTGACTATCATGCACCTCCAGATGCATCTCAAAGAACAAATCCATGATCTGCCACTTGCCACTGGCCTCCTGCACTTCCTGTATCTGAGTCTTCCTACTCAGTGCATCAGCTACTACATTACCTTTACCAGGTGTATAAGAATGCTCAAAATCGAAGGACTAAAGTTATTCAACCCACCTTCTCTACCTTAGATTCAGGTCACGTAGTGTAAAGATATACTTGAGGATTCTGTGGTCGGTTAAAACAAAAAAAATTCTCTCCCAGTAGATAATGTCTCCAACAACACAACACATGCACAACTGCTGCCAACACGATATCTGGTGTCTGGTAATTCCTCTCATGTGGCCTCAAATGCCAAGACCCGTATGCAACAACTTGATTACCCTACATCAACACTACTCCTAGCCCAATACCTGATGCATCATAGTAAACTGTATAGGTCTTCCCCGGCTCAGGAAGTATCAGGATGAGTTCTGATGTCAACCTTTCTATCAGGACATGAAAGGCTGTCTCGCAAGCTTCCAACCAAACGAACATCACACCCTTCTTAGTCAAACCCATCAATGGAGCTGCTAAGCGGGAGAAGTCCTGTATGAAATGCCTATAGTAACCAGCCAGCCCCATGAAAGTTTGTATCTCAAACACATTCTTAGACTGCTCCGAGGAAACTACTTCTCTCACCTTCTCTGGGTCTAATGAAACTCTTACCTCTGAGATGAAAAGACCCAGGATGTGAATCCGGTCCATCCAAAAGTGTCACTTTGAGAGCATAACATGTAACTGATTCTCTCTTAGTGTACTCAATAAGATCTCAATATGGGAGGCATGGCCGTGTCAAGTGAGAGAGTACAAAACAATGTCATCCACGAATACTACAACAAAAGTGTCCAGATAATGATGGAACACTCGATTCATCAGATCCATGAAAACTGATGGCGCGTTCGTCAGTCCGAACGGCATAACCGTATAATCGTATAGACCGTACCTGCTCCCAAAAGCTGTGAGAGGTATATCAGATGGTCTAATGCGCATCTGATAATATCCTGATCTCAAGTCAATATTTTAGAACACTCATTCTCCCTGAAGTTTATCAAACATATCATCAATCCTCGGTAAGGGATATCGGTTCTTAACTATCAACAGGTTCAGCTTCCGATAATCCACACAGAGTCTGAGGGTACCGTCCGCCTTCTTCCCAGAAGGGACCATCGATCCCCATGGAGAATTATTGGGTCGGATAAACCCCTTTTCCTGTAACTCCTCTAACTACATCTTGAGCTCTTGTAACTCTGGTGTGACCATCCTATAAGGAATAATGGACACTGGTGCTTCTCCTGGCACAAGATCAATAGAGAAATCACCCTCACGCTCCGGGGGTAGACCTGAAATGTCATTTGGGAAGACATCCCTAAAACAATGAACCACTGGGGGAAATAAGTCTGACAAGTCCCCTAATCATCCATATATATGCTCGAAATCTAGGCTGTGACTCCACCTCGCCCATGATGCTTTGGTCGAGCTTGAATTTCCTGAACATCCCACTCTCCCTTTTACAGAAACTCTTCGCCCTCTGGTGACGTGAAACTCACCCTGCGACAATAGCAGTCTAAAAAGGCATGAAAGGGAACCAATCATTCCATCCTGAGAATGAAGTCATAGCTTGTCATCTCTAAGACATAGAGGTCCCACGGGTAGTTACACCCACCAACCTCAAGGGGGGACTCCTTACACTAATGCACACCAGCCTTCTTAGTCTCCAACGGAGTGTCTAACGTCACAATATCATAAGAATTAGAGGCAAAAATCCCAAGGCCCTCCACTATGGGTACATACATGAATCTATGTGTAGAACCCGTATCGAAAAGTACTGAAGATAAAATAGAAGCTACTAGGACACTACCTCGGACTGAAGAAGGTTCAGGATCCTGCTCTTGTAGGGTTTGTTGCACTGCATATGCATGCCCAGTGCCACAGCCCTGCGACACAACCTGGCTACCCTTAGCTGTCCTGCCCTACAGCCTCTAAGATCCTGCTATCTTGCTACCATGACCACGACCACCATCTCTACCTGCACGACCTGACGTACTCCAGTTCCCTGACTAGTAATAAGCCACGGGTCCTACTCCCGCACGCGGAGTCTGCACAAAACCCCTCTCACTAGCCACCAGGAGAAACAACCTGCCAAAGCGTTGTAGATGACCCATCTTGCCGCAATCTCGACACTCCACTGGATCACGTGGACACTACGGTACCTTGTACCCCTCTCTTCCACACTGGTAGCACCTAATCGGGCCACCCGAAAAAGCTTCCTGGATGGTACTGCCACCCTAAAAGAAGTCCATATATCTCTTTTTCTTGCTAGTATAAATAGTACCAGTAACTGGTGCTGAACCACCCTGGCCCACACCACTAGCTTCCCGTACGTTCCTCTCTATAATCACTACATGGTTTACAATAGCATGTACAGTAGGAGACCTGAAAATGGTTACCAGTTCTTAGATGTCATAACGAAGACCATCCTCAAAACATCTGGACCACAGTGTCTAATCAAAAACCAGCACGGGTGCGAAGCGCTGAAGCTCACTAAAGCGAGCAGAATATTTCATCCCTGACATAGCGCCCTGCTGCAGATTCATGAACTCTCGAGCTTTATCTTTCCCGAGCGTCTCAGGAAAGAATAATTCATTGAAGACTTCATGAAAATCCACCCACGCCATGTCCCTGTGATACTCTGACTTGGTGGTAACATACCACCACCTCTTGGAAGAATCATGCAACATGTAAGTCGCAACCTTGAACTTCCGCCCTGGAGGCGTCTCCAGATGCTTGAAAATAGTCTGCATCGTCCCCAAACAAGACTCTGTAGCCTGTGGTCCACGATCCCTTGAAAATGTTGGCGGATGCTGCGGATGGAAAATACGTGTCAGCTCAGCCATAGATATGGTAGCCTGCAGTGCTCGCTGAATGGTATGTATAAACTGCATAAAGCCCTTATTGAATTGTACCTCCACGCCTATGTCTAGTATAGATGCTGGTGCCTCATCTGGCTCTGCTGGAGTATCCACTGGTAGCCCATGGCCCACCATATCCAGAGTATAATCATTGCCGCTCTCCTTGTGAACAACACGTGGTTGACTAGGTGACATGACACTAAAAGGTTAAAAGCATGCCTTAGATTCAATATTATCAAAGACCGGAAATGAAGAAACCAAAAAATGGAACAGGAGGAATGAGGCATTCAAAATTTGAAAAATAAGACTACACGGTGTTTATATTGGCAACATGGTGTGTACTTGACTTCCCATCCCCTACCCGGGTCCTTCTGCACGGATATTCCACACAGATTTCATTTGAACAAAACTACACGTCATTTATATAATCTACAAAATTTTTATGGTGTTATTTACAACTACCTATGTCACTTGTGACATGATAGACTACTCGGCTTGATACTACACGGCGTGTTACACCCGTACATGGCGTGTACACCACCCCATTTTCCAGTCATACGGTTAAATCCACATGTTCTGTCCTCAAACAAGACTACACAGCGTGTCCCACATGTACATGGCATGTTCAAGGAGAGGTGACATCGACCCGTGTTGTTAGTTACATGGCCGAGTCCCCATGTCACACTACACAGCGTGTTCATCATTGACACAACATGTTCTATACAAGAGCTGACCAACCCATGTTTTTAGTTACACGATCGGACTTAGGGTCAACACTACACAGTGTGTAAATTCTGTCCACCGCGTGTTTTACCCAGGCCTTACCTTAACATGTGTCACTGCCTACATGGTTTGTGACGCGGGAAGAGACTACATGGCGTGTACTCTGTGTACACAGCGTGTACTCAAAAATTTCATTTTTCTCCCCGAACAGAAGAACATACATGGCGTGTCTAAAGTACTAAACGATGTGTATACTAGGTTTTTCAGGATTTATGCCTCAGAAAATTCTCCGGAACCCATAAAATACCGAAAAACAACACCTAAGTGTCAAATTCTGACCCGTGAGGGCCTATACTCCCCATGAATCAATGTTTTACATCTCATCTGTGTTATAACAAAATAAAATGTCAATGATCCACCAAATTCCGGTAAATGGGGGCCCATACTCCCCAAAAACCAACGTTTGGCGTAAATTTTATAAACCGGATCACATAAGAAAATACCCTATCAGAAAGCCGGTATTTATCAAGCAGATATCACAATAGCATGCTTTACTAGCACAAAAACTATCAAAAATACATGTCATTTCTAATGCACTTACATGGCATGGAAACTATGTGTGGTAGGTAATTTTTAGCATGTGCCTAAAATATGCAAGAGATGGAATACCCTCATCTCATTGGGTTTCAACTAAATAGAACCCATAGACAAAATATCACATCACAATCACAAGTGCAATACCCAACGGTGAAATGAAATCAACTGTAACTGTTGCAAAATTAGAAGAATTACAAAATACAAGGTAGACTGTCTTTTCCCTACACACGGGTTAGCTACACCCAGGAATAACTAATTACCAACTACCGTTGATCTTATCCATGACTACGACTCCAAATAGTAAGTCAAATAAAAGAACTCATTTTATACCACTTTGTAATGTCCCGATTCCGGGTGCCACCCAACAGGTGCCCCGAACTCGGTTCGCTATGTGACCTCATGCGCATTTCCCTAAATGCTAGAGGATTCCAACTAGCAGTGAGGGCCCATGCCTAATAGTGGGGAAACGATGCCCTCATCTGTCAATGTGTAGTGAAGTGGAATGATATAAAACATACAATGAACAGAGGATGTGGTAAAACATACACAACTGAAATAAACAACAGCAGTGGATACAACCAACAGTATATAAATAATGATGCTACATGTCTCAAGTTATAAGAAAACAACCAGAGCATGTTTTACATCAATAAAGTACAACAAAATGAAGAGTACAGAAAAAAAAGAAAAATAGCTGGCAACGACATCATGATCCTAGGCTCTGTCCCATGCCCTCCTACTCCTCAGAAACAGTCAAGTACCTTTATAGGGACTCTTTCCCATATCCACACCTACAGAAATGTAATCTGTTTGGGCCGAAAAGCATGACCCAAACAGGGTGTGAGAAAAATATATCTTAGTAGGCACCCACCAAAGGCCCGTTCTCAACTGTGTGTAAAACATGCAACATGTGTGCGGTAGTAAAATGAAATAAACTAAGCAAAACTAAAAAGTAACAAACTTACCAGTTATATTTCCATTTAATTATTAATTTTACAATTTAATTTAGTAATTTTTAGTGCTCAACAGCGCAAAGCCCTTAGTCCAACCAGAACCTTGCCCTCTGGCCATACAGAATCTATCCCTTAGGAATTTCCCTCAGGAATATCATAATTTTCCCTCAGACATGAAAGTGTCTCCCTCAGGCATAGAAGTCAAGCCCTGAGGCACTAAAGGTTTTCCTCTGGAAAAATAACTACAGCCCTCAGGCTAAAAAATGTAGTTGCCATTCACTAATCACTACATCTCCATCAGGCCGAACTGGTAATCGGTCCATGCCCAATAGTTAAACAAGTATTAACAAGAAATTAATCTCAATGAAATTCTAAAATTACTACTTCGAAGGCATACCCTCAGGTATCTTGGCCAAATGGCTAAAGAGTGGAACATACCCTCAGGGTGGTTTCGAATACAAGAAACAATCCCAAACATAAGTTTTACAATTTATTCATTTACCTATACAGTTCTAGGTCGTTAAAAATAGCCACGAACTCAGCCACATGACACCCCAACATGGTTTCGTGAAAAAAAACGCACAAAACACACGGTAGTTGGAAAACTAAACACCAAACCACCAACCTTATATGCCAATGAGCGCTATACACGAATTTCGATCCAAGAAATTCCCAAGAAATACGTAGATATGACTACAAAATAAACTCTCTTAACCTCAAATAACTACTGCTAGAGAAATAATTGGTAAGAAACACTCTAGGAGAAGAGAGGGATTACCCATGTAGTTCCAATGAGATCGTCCGAGGCGGAAACTGATTCTAGACAAACACCCATCAGATCTTCAAAGGTTCATCCATCCTCTCCCGCTCCTTCCCCTGGTTCTAAGCATTCCCTGTGAACAGGGGAGGCTACTACCTGTTTTAAGTGAAAAAAACAAATTGCACGATGTGTACTTCCACGTACACGGCGTGTAGTCCCTTCATTTATCTGTTCCCCTGGCGGCACTTCCAAACTGTGCATCTGTCGACATGAGTACACGACATATACTCTTGAGTACATGGCGTGTATTGTCGCCCAACTAGAAGATGCTCCACATCCTTACTGTTTTGGCATGTCGTCTGACTACATGATGTGTAAGGGACCACTACACGGCGTGTATTTGATTCCTACACTCTTCATCCCTGTCATGTCCACACACCCCATGTACCCATCCCACACGGCCCAGAGTACATAGCGTGTGGAAAATGTATATGACCTGTACTTCCAAAAATTATGATTTTCCCTCTTTTTCCATATATTCTCAAAAACACTTAAGGAAAAGATAAAGGAAGAAACCCATACCTAAAAGATAAGAACCAGGTTCTTACATTAGTTCAGGTCGATACTAGAGATGACATGATGAAATATTATGTAGAAAATGGTGTCAGGGACAACACCACAGAGATCAGGATGATTTGAGAATTTAGAAGAGGTCATTGATTATATATTGGAAGCTACATTTTATGGTTGAATTCATAAGTTGTTCTTTTTTTCTCAAATAGTTTTTTTTGTTGGTTCTATGCATAAAATGTCCCTCTATTTTTTGTTATAACTTAGGATGAGCCCTATAGTAGCCAAAAAAATTATGTAATGTTAATTTATTTTATAAATAAACATATTTGATCATGTAAGTTAGTGGATGTTATGAAATATTTCTTATTTATTTATTGGAAAAACGGAATGTGTATATAAAATTCACAAATATCATGCATATCTAACCACAAATTTTACTGTGGATTAATAATCATGATGGATTCTAATGAAATGGTTTGGTTATGTCAAAAATTATTATACTGATAATGATTTATTTTTAACTATAGAACTATTAAATGAATGAATAATAACATGATAAATTTCTATGTGAATGGGATCAATGATTTTAATATATATACTTTTGTGAAAGGATGAGATCCAAATATCAATGATGAAAATATAGTGTCTGGATATGAAATAGTCGTAGATGAGTCCATGGATAAGTGGGTTACCTTAGTTTTGTAGTTCATTATATATCTTATATTTTATTATTTTACATGATTTAACACTTGAGTTTGTAGGGATATAAAAAGGAAAATGTTTTTGGTATTTTTCCAATATACAAAGGTAAAATTGGAAACAAACGGTCAATTACTCCATCTCACTCACTCTCCCTTTGGCAGTAGTATATTATATGATCATAATCAGGACACAATGTCTTAATATATATGATATGGACTCATGTAGGCTATGAAAAATCTAATTTTTCAATAAAATTATTTGATCTTTGTAATGACATTATGTTATATCAAATTCATATATCCATTAAATGGCGATATGAATTACCATGGGTGTACATGTAAGTGAAGTGATGGATTGATGTTGAATGTATGTTTCATAGTTTATATTGGAATACATATTTCATCTTGGTCGATGATGGTATGATGATGAGGTTATGTTATGATATATGGGTTGCATAATTTCATGGTTATTATTTCCTATTTTAGAGAGTAATGAGTTGTGAGAGGGATGGTAATATGATATAACCCATTGTTGAGTGGGCTAGAGATTTTTGGGGAAGTGGAAATGTGGTATCATGATATATATATATTGATAAGTTGTTACATACATTTAATTCTTACATGGTGAGTGTTCTATTAGAATTAGGGGGAAATAGTTTTATCTAATTATAGGATTTGTTGGTCACATTAGATCATTCAATTTAAATTATTATGCTTTTCAATGATTTTTTTGTGACTATTATTGGAATATCCAAATATATATATATTTGTGTTATTCACAACCTGAATATATATAAAATATTTTTTAATTCTAAAAAATTTGTTTCATTATCAAAATAGGCCATAAAATTGTTCAAGATTTGTTGGATTTTTTGGTAACTAAATAGGATTTTTAGTCTTTAATGACCAATATTTTTAGTAAAATGTTTTTTACAATTGTGTATTAGTATTTATTATATATATACATTAATTTGGTTTATAGGTAAAAATTATATCTTATTTCCTAAAATTATATAATGATAGTAATGACTCCCTTTTAAAATATATACCATGAGTGATAGATAGAAACCAATAGACAATTTCAAGTTGTCTTTAAGAATCATCTCCGCCTATTTATTCATAAACTAGAAAGGGTACCAGTGGAAGGGGTTTATGATAGAGTGAAATTAGAGATATTATATTTGAGATATGATAGAGTTTGTAGAATGGAATTAGTAAATATATATGGGTTGTAAAGGAAATAGTTTCCTATAGTCATAATATGAAATTAAAAATGGGAGATAATCAAGGGAATGATATTTTAGGGTTCTCTATAATTTGACACTTTTTAATTCATATTAATCTAACATACAAAGTTAATTTATTCTTCTAGTGTTGTATATAAATAATCATGGATCCTAAATCATGATTATAAATTCCTATAATTGAATTTTGTTTAAAATTTTATTAATATTAAAAAAAATTAATTAATATAACAAAAATATTGCATATTTTTTATTTAGGTAGATTGTGGTGTTTTTTATAAAATAGGTCAATACACCCACCATGTTCATTATAATGACGATAAATTTGTTTTTTCTAGAAGATCATTGCTGAGTGGAGGTGGATGGAAATGAAACTTATATGATGTTACACTGAGAGTTTTATCACAATGGTTTATAATGGTATAAGGGGCCCATTTTAGGTATAGAGACCATTGATTTTTTAAGAGGTAGGTATGTATTTCAATTAAATTACTTATTGATAGGATAATGGTATTTTATTTTTTATGATGATTAATTTGTGTTAGTATATCAATAGTGGTTTTTTGTGTATTATGATTATTTAACTATTTTATGGGTGAATATCCATAGTGAGTTTCAATCCTTGTTTCTTTCTCCAATATAATGGGTGGGTTCTCAAAATGATATTTTTATCCTTAATTTTTGTATTTTTTTGGGAGTTCAATATGTAGTATAAAGACCTATTATTTTAATATTTGTAGCATTTTATTGTTGATTAGGCAATGCAAGGGAATTTTATGGAGACTTTGTATCCTGCAATTTGTGAATAGGTCACCCTATTTATGTTGAAGTCATATCTCATGGTACTGAAGAGGGAATATGATATTTAGAGGTTATTTTTTTGGATATAATAATCAACATAAATGATTAATAGTGGTTCTACATGGTGTAGGAGTTTAGAGAGAAGGTTATATTTTCCTTTTCCTATGAAGATACAAAAATTGGGGAGGTAGTTCCAACATTATGCATATTTTTCTGAGAAAGATAATAGTTATCAGACCCATATCAGTGGATCATTTGTGGTTTTTTTATGTTTTTTGATCCATGGACATTATAATTATTTATGTACAACTATCAGTTTTTATAAGTTTACTACTACTTTGCATCTTTAGTCTTAGTTTTTGTTTAATTATTCTCTTGAAAAAATACAATAGTAGGAAGATATATTTTTTGATCAATATATAGGGGGTATGTATGGAAGTGGATAAATTCGTGACACCACTCATCTTTAAGGATAATGAGAACAACATGGCCATAATTACATTCTTCATCAGATCCCTAGAGTCTATGGAGTGGTCCTTGGTCGTATTCTTACATTAATGTTTCTAGAGCTAGGGGATCTAGAAATCCTGAATGGTTTTGACTACGGATTTTCTACCAGGATATACTCCATGTTAATTTTAAGATCTACACACTCCTTTTTCATACCAACACTTGATTGTGATTTGGGATATGAGGTGGATATGTTTCTAGTGACCTTGGAACTTACAATTCCAATTATAATTTGAATTTTTTAGAATGATATATATAATGACTATGAGCCAATTCTAGGGAAGCATCACACTTAGGGAGACTTTCAATGTTTCTAGTCACGACCATACAACATCATCCTCATCATGGATTTTCTGTATTTGATATATCATAGGATAGATTAATTCAATTTGGCTATTATATTCTATGATGCTGATCGATAATGGGAACTATTTTTTGTTTAATGTAACCATGATATGGTTCAAAAGTGTGTTAATTAAATTACGTACTTTATTTCTAAAATAATTTCAAATCTTGGTGATTATCAAAGGATGTGTTCCCAAGGTTTTTGTGGAGTACATTACGATATTTATCGAATAAGTATAATGATACCCCCTCGATGATAAGATGGGGTTGGGATAGATTAGTAACGATATGTCAATCTTATATCAATATATCTTTAAAGGATGTCCCCTTATATTTCCTGAGATATGTATATTATGGATAAAGACCTTATGTTGATATGATTAATATTTTCTAATGTGTCACCTTAGGGTGCTCATATTTTATTGAAAGCATATATGATGATAGTCACTATCAATATATTTATTTCCATAATTTTCATTAGGTATCGTTAATGAAAACATATCCTAAAATGTAGATTATTAATTTATTTGAGGAGTTAAAGGGATCTAGTATATTCACCAAGATCAAATATTGGTTAGGATATAATCAGATGTGAGTGCTGGATTATGATATATTGATGGATGCTTTATGATTTTGTTATATGAATTACATGTTTTTTGAGATGAAATTTAGAAATTTAAATTATACAATTTTTTTGATGGGAGCAATGTATGTAGTGTAAAATGTGTTTATAAATTGGTTTTTAGTAGTGTCTATTGACAACATCTTTCTTGTCTATGAGTAAGAGGTGATGTATATATATCATTTTCCATATGTTTTGGGGGTTATTAATTAATTTTATTTATTTGAGAATCTATATAGGTGTAATATATATGACCATGAGGTCCGTTTCATGGAAAATGTTTTATTTAACTGTAAAGTAATCCTAGATCCTTCTAATATTTTTTTTTCATTCCTAGGATTCCCCCAAGAATATTTTTGGGAGTGAAAGGTTCATTATTATTTTTAGAGACTATTATAGTTTCAAGATAAAATTATCAATGATTTTTAAACATATTATAGAATTTAATATAAATTATTAGTAATTCATTTAGATTATCCAATGGAATTATGGTTTTTATTTACTAAAGGAGAAGATGTAAGATTCTCCCGTTCATTATTTGATGGACTAAAGAATTTCATTCGAGGATTATTATAATTATTTAAAAAATATGTTATGTTTTTTGGATATATAAGGGGTTGGTTATATATTATGAGACTAAAAAGTTATATCATGATAACTGTAATTACATTACTCATGATTAGGAGATTGACGGGTTAGTGATTTCTCTAATGTTGTGATGACATTACCCAATCCATTTTTTATTTATGGTCTTCACATATCACATGTTTTGAGACATGACATTTACCAGGGTGACATGAATATGTTTAATTGACTATATGTGGGGTTATTTTAGGAATATGACGTAAATTTTAAATAATTTAGTAAACAAGAACATTTTAGATGTTTCATTGGTCATAAATTCATATTTTGTTGTTGTTAGTGAGTTATTAGACTCTTGGAGAATTATGTAAGAGGTATTTGTGTTACAAATTGACAATGGAGTATATAATTGTAGAGGCTTGCCTTATCAATTAATGGTGAATTATAATTTGTTGTAGACGTATGTTGGGTCATGACTAAGGGATTATGAGGTAGAGATATTATTATATTAGGTATTCTATAGATGTTATCCTGAGGGGTGGTCTGGGATGGTTGACATCTAGTTAGGTTTTAGGTTAGGGTCTCCATCCTAGCAGTGATATCTGATGTGTTTCTCCCTGAGTTCCATAGATTCCCTTCAATAGTAAGTCCTAGAGTAGCAGAGGTGTATCATGTTTTGTGAGACTTTTTTAGTGGCCTATTATGAATATTTCTATCACAAATATTGTCTATTGATGATTGATTTCTTAGGGTGAAATAAGTGTATTTTGTTTATAATTGATTTATTTAACCACTTGATCTTCTCTAGTATAATTTAGAGGAAATCAAAATAGACATAATTAAAAATCGTAATGGTTTTATGGAGGTTCTATTTTTATCTCGTTGACCATGGATTTCATGAAAATTAATCTCAATTCTGTGATATTATGGAGTCAAGGATAGTGGATGTTTTTTCATGATACAATAAGAAGGATTTAGTGAGGCTTTATCGATTTCTGAATATAGTCATATATGATCATAATAATGGTTTTAAAAATATACTTTAAGAAAAAATCTATCATAGTTTTGAATATCATTTAAACCATATACCTATGTTTTTCTACGTATGGAGAGCCAGACAGAGCCAGACAGAGTAGACAATATATAATATAGAGGAAATGTTACAAATCTTCATTCAATAGTTTTTTATTCATTAATCTAGAACCAAGCACTTGATGAGTTTTCATTAAAAATAATAACACCACAAGATTATTATGGCTCATTTTCAAACAGTGTAAAATGGAACATCCTAATCAATACTATGTTGGAATAATATTGGAGACATGGATGTTATTGGACAAGAATTAGTGTGGAGGATCACATAGAAGGTAAAAGTAATCGATGATAGAATTAAGGTATAAAAAATCAATATTGGTCATATGATGAATGTAGTACAACTGATGAGTTCTATATTAGAGATCACATGTTATTGATGGAATCTCCCCATATTGATTGACAAATGTTCCGTTGTGGGATTAATATTTATCCTTAGTTTATTAAAAAATTCGAGGTATTGGTAATACTATTTCAATAATTCATCATTTATTAATTACATTATAGATGATATTGTTACATGATGTCATACTTGTATCAAAACCTCCCCGATATGTTCATGATGATTTCCAAATCATCAAAATGGATGATTTGAAGGATGTGGAAGATGAAACCATTGGGTAATAGCCTATTTATATTCTGGACCATTGAGAAAATGTGTTCTCTAGACAAGTTATTCCTTTTGTTCGTGTCTCACAAAAGCTTTGTGGTGAGGAGGAGAGAACAATGGATAAGGGGTAATATATACAAGACTAATTTACTAAGATGTTTTATGATTTTTTTATATTTTCAGTGATACATCATTAATTTTTAATAAGATTGTTTTATTACACCTTATTAAATTGTTTCCCTTTTTTTATGTGGTTCATCATGATAGATTTATCTGTGTTAGAGATATACCTTTCTTATGAGTCTATTTGGGGGGGGGGTGATGATTTTTTTGTTTATGTTACTTATTACATTGTTGTTAAAGCTATGTTAAGAATTTCATGAGTTCCAAGAGAAGTTTCTTAGAGGGTTTTTATCCCTTTTTTACCTATAAATTTTTTTAATTCCCTTGGATGAAAATTCATTGGGTTTTATTTCAGGAATATTCTTACATAATATATGATATATTATTATTTTCGTTGTGGGGTGATTGGTAGATTTATAGAGTATTTAAATTTAATAATTTGATTTAATTTTTTTAATTTATGAATGTAATATTAATTTGGTTAAAATAATTATGAAATGAATATATCAGTCTGTAAATAATAATAAATTATATCATTAGTTATTTATATATTTTTTATTTGAATATTTTTAATTTGTATCTATCCTTTAAGCAGCACCCCTCCCTACATGAAGTTAAAATATTTTCCCTTATATAGCATGCTATTAATGTGATACATAATGGATGTTACATCATTTAATATGGGTAAGGAATTATATTTGAGTTTCATAATGGTAACATTCCCATTTATTTGCTTACATAAATGTAAGAATGTATTTCCAAATCTACATGATGGTATATATGATCATGAGTGAGGGAAAGTCTCTCTTCATGGTATTCCCTCGCCACATTAGTGTAGATCACTTGCTTTGGGTTTAGGCAATCATTCATTCCTTAGGGATGTCTGGAATCACTATATAAGGGTTGAGTTAGATCGCACATCATGGTACTAGAAATGTTTTAAATATTACATAAAGGTGAACACTGTATTATGTAAGGGTAAATATTGTTTAATAGTATAAATATTACATGTAAAGATAAATATTGGTTTTTTGAAAATAATTTTATACATAAGGATTTATTTTACAACACATTTTTTGAAATATAAATTAACATATGAAATTAAAATCATGAATATAATATCGACAATAATGTAGATGGGTAAAATATTTATTTCATAAATTGAATATTTTTAAAGGAGTAGTGTAAGTCAAATAAAATAAAACATATTCAATATGTTTTGAAATGTAATGGTTAAACTATATATTATGGGAAAATAAATAAAATTACTTTTATAATATTTTAAATCATAACTCTACCGATACGAGTTTCTTTGGTTACTTCTTGAGTCAGGTGGATCTAAAATTTATCATTTAAATATTTTAAGTCTAATATGATCACGTCACTAACTTTATCATATTTCTAGTCTATGATTATTGTTTTTCACCCACCCCTTCCCCCACCCCTCTCCATCCCTATTGTGTATAAACAAATCATGAAGAATTTATGGTGTAAGGGATAGGTAATCACAATTTCTTATTGGACTTTGATTTAATGATACATTAATTTATAAGGGTATAACCGTTGAATTTTCAATAATATGATATAAGTATAGAAATATACTGACTTTAATAAGAATAATGTTTTCCTTCAATTGTAGATAAGTACTTCATTCATAATATGGAAATTAAAGACTCATAATTGAAACTTATTATTCATGAATTTATAATTATTATTCAATAATATTTAATTATATATTTTTTAATCATACGTGGTTTACATTTTTTGATTCTGTATTAGGAAAGTTTCTAGAAAACACTATATCTATTTTTTGGTTTATATATTCTTTAAGAATTACTGGTTTCCTTGAAAGTAAATAAATAATGTATATTAATAATTAATTAATTGAAATTATTAATGTGGAATCTAAAATGATTATCTTTCTTCCATTAAATTAATGAAATAATATAGTAATTCATGATTCATTTTTATATGTGGATTCTATCTTTGGATGACTATTAACTATATTTTAATTTTTTTATTTAATGGATTCATAATGAAGCATTTAAATAAATATTTAATTAAATTGTTGTTTACTAAATAAATTTGAATGGGGATAAGAGAGTCAAATATTGTTTGGTAATGTATTGAAAGTGTTTTTTATAGAGCTATATTTTGAATATATTTAGAAAACCATGTCTTATTATATCTATTGAGTGGTTGGCGAATTAGTGGAATACTCATTTTATGAAATATATATTATTTTGAATTTTAAATCATAAACATATTAAGGGTCTAAATCCACGTTTTGATATATCTAAATCTCCCCTCTTATATAGTAGTAATAATTTAGAGTGAAGAGGATTGTATTTACATGGTAAGTTTAATTACACACTCTTTTCCATGTTGATTATACCCTCCATATTGGATTACTCACAATAATATTGTTATCAATAATAATTGTTTGGGTGTTAAGTGGTAATACTCCTTTGTAATCGACCAACTAGTTGATTCTGGTTATACCCCCAATAATTAAACCCTTTTCCTAAATTGGTTATACCCCCACTATTCATAATACCAACTCCTACTATGTGACTTATTCTTCCATATATGACTAAAAGACTTCATATACTATTGATTCCAACATAAATACATTACATCTAATACAAGATTTTTACATTACATGATCATCATTAGAAATTCCTCCCCGAGCTCACTGTATCAAATTTTTTCATGTACCACTATATGTACCACTGTTTCTTTACTAATATTTCATAAATATATAAGATAATAGATATATCATTATAGGACTCAATGTAATGAATTTTGAGTCTATAAATATTTATTCTACATATGAAGACCTAGCCTTACATTGATGTGTATAAGAGATGCACATTTGTTGGGCTATGTTATTTTACGTAATATAAAACATTCCTAACTTTGTCGTTATCTATCAGTGAAACACTATAAAAAAAATATATATAATTGTTATTTAATGGGATAATCTATATTAGTATTGGGTTGCCATATAAAATTATAATGCTTTCATGGGGGTATTTTCTATTTCATTGTATGATTCAAGAAATTCTATTTACATTCTTCATTATGTAAATTTTCATGTGGCTTTGTCAATAATAATACATTCACTAATAGAGTGGATAGATTTTATTATGATCCCTATTTAAAATTAATTATGAAATTTTTTATCTTTGTTAGGAGTGATTAGTTATTCCTTTTTTATTTATGGTCAAGAACAACTGAAGATTCATTCATAAATGTATTGTTTTTTATTACATTTACAATTAAAAAACATGATTTTGAGGTTCACATGTCTATAGGATGTGGTCTCCCCTTCGTTTTCACATAATATAACAACTTCATAGATTATGTTCTTCTGGATGAAATGGATTAGCAACGCTTGGTTTCCCTAAAATTAGTGAATTATCAATATCACATATGTTTTCTCGATAAGGATTATTTTCATTTTATTGGTGATCTTACCCACATTATTCTTTACATTTATAGTTCACTGAGAATTATAAAATGAAATATTATCATATATCACTTAAACCAATACATATATTAAAAATCTAAAAATATAGAATTATATTTTTCATCCCAAATATACACTAAAATACAATGACTCTTTTCATAGATTATAAATCTTCACATTCCATTGATAAATATAAAAGTGTTCTCTTAATGATTAATCGTGAACAAATCCATGTATATAAATTTTCTTTTCATTTTATTTTTTATTTTCCCAAGAATAAAAAATAAGAAATAATCATATGAATTAAGGATAATTATTGAATTCATTTTATCAGACCTTATTTATCTTGTGAATAAATTCATACTCTTGATGGATATTTATAATAGTATATAGATTATTTTTTTTCACTGATTCCCCAATATATATTGTGTAGAAACCATTTGGTGATGGAGTGCGGTATAATAAGATCTTTTATTGATCATTCAATGTTGATCATCCCTATCAAATAGCCTACATTATATGAATATCATTTTATGATTCCTAAATGTTACTATTAATTCTGTTTCCCACATAGGACAAGTGTGTGTTTGAGAGGTTCTTAAAATTATATCTTATAAAAATTAATCATCATTCCATATAATAATAGTATTTTTACTTATTAAAAACTCATTCTGTAAAAATTTTGACACACCAACACACATGGTTGTTTCGATAATCGCCATCAACGCTGATCATGTTCCTTGAAGACATACATGTGTGCTCTATGGGTGTTATATGTTTCCAATATTTCACAACTGATTATGTGGACTAGAGAGATGATTTCCTCTAAATATAGATCTTCCCTTTCATCACAATATTGTTGTGATAATCCTTGCCTCAATTAAGGTTGGAAATGTTTTTTTTTGAGAATACTCTCACAAATAGCTGTTTAAATTATTAAACATAAATTTTCAATGTATTATCAACATGAGCCATTCTTTTCCCCAAATATCAATTAAATTTACTCTCAAAATTGGGTGGACTATCTTTTTCCAACTCGATTCGTATAGCCACTGTTATTTCATTATATTTATAAGTTTTCATGGGTTCCTATAATTTCATATCCATTTTTAGTTGACGTGATCAAAAAAATTTGAATTATTTTTTTGAAATTATCTATTTTCCCAATTTCATAACATGAAAATCCATTATTTTTTGTAAATTATTCCTACATTTTAAAACGTAGGGAATATATATGGGTAGTATTTTAATGCATGTCTTAGTTGTTTTACCCTTATCATTATATCGACCACAATATTATTTTAATCCATCATGTTTTTCTTTTCATATAATCATATATCAATTTTTGTTAGAAAAATTATTTCATTTAGAAAATGTTATCATATATTCACCATGGATTAACCTTGATTCATACTTTTTATTGGAAATGACATATTATAGAAGAAATAATAATATTTTTTTATACTATTAAATGTAGTAATAAAAACGAATAATCATATATATTTTACCATTATATTTATTCTATCTATTCACTTATTTTTGTGGGGCCTCAAATAAATTAGCATTATATTTCATAAGGGCAGTCAATTTTATTGACATAATTGTTTCTCCCATTAATTTATTAGATTATATATCACATTTCATATTTGATAAACTAGGTTTAGATTTATGTTTGTCGTATTCATTATTTGAAATGAATATTTTTCTTTCAGATATATTTGTTATAGATTTAGAGTTCTTTTTTAGACCCTTCATTTCACTAACTCGTGATGATTTCCATTAGTAATATTGGTATTGGTGAAATATTATTTATTTAAGTTATCAATTTTATCTCCAAATAAATGCAGGCCTTCTATAATTTTCAACAATTTTCTTGTAATTCAAAAATTCCAATTGATTCTTACAAAATTCCCCACAATACCCATAATAGCTTATGATATTTATTACCTTTTTGTGGAGTAGTCTATTTTTATTTCATTTATTGTGAATAATTATACACTTGATTGGAATCCTATATTTTTTTGACACTTTATGGTGATCATATATTGATAATATTTTTTAAATACACCTTTGATGGGGTGGGTACATAAATTTTATTGAATTATATATTTTCACATATTTGTTTTAAACCCAATACCTGCACACGAAACTAAAATATTATATTAAATATTATTTAGAATATAGAATGATTTTTTTCATAAAGTATGTATCCAATCAGTTATAGTATTATCTTATGTAGTTCTTTGAGACATGATCTTTAAAGAAAACATTTGATGAAACATCACTTTTACAAAATTCAAAGAAGTTTTAGCCAAGGTTGATTCATGATTTATCAATATCACCTCTTTATCTATACACATCAGGTTGAGAGAGTTCATATCTTCAATAAATTTTATAATTATATTATCCAAATTCTTCATTGTCATCATCATTTTTCTTTGAAAATGAATCTTTTTTCTTGAAATGAATTGTCAGGATCCATTACCATGTTAGATTTATCCACTAAAAGACCATCTTTGACAACAATAGAATCATGGTAAAATTAATTCACATTCTTGAAATACTTCTAAAAATAAAATCTCAATTACATCTTTCTCAATAAAATATATTTACAATTATTAAACTTAAAAAGTATATATATTATTTAAAATATAAATTAAATCATTATTTTCATTAAAATGTTTTTTGAGATTGCTGGATATTACGACCATATTAGTCAGTGCCTATTACATAGCATAATCCTCTACATGTATATGTAATTTTTTATTCTGTAGTCCCTTTATTCTCGTGTATATAAATTTTATTAATTAATTTTTTTTGTTTTTAACATGTTCTTGGAATAAAAAACCAATAACACTAATAAAAATATCATCATCACTCCAATATAAATCCTCCGAATGATAATCAAAATTAAGGGATTTATTTGATGTTATACTATTCCTATTATGTTTTTTTAGAGGTCTCTCTCCATTCAAAATATGATTATTATTTTGTTTTAATGAATGCCATTTCTTCATATTCTTATGAGTATATGAATAAATATCATGATTAATATTCGTATTATTAGAATCCTTTTTTATACATATATTTAGCTTAGTTATTCCTTGATTAATTCATATCAAAAGTCTAAAATATATATTAATAGGGATCATAATCCATGATGGTAATTTTATATCCCTAGGCTCGATTTAGTGAAACTAAGAAGCATTGAATCAATGGTATAATATTTTTTTGAATTCATTTTTACTTTTCAGGTCAACCTTATGAAATTGATATAGTTCTTGACCAACATTGTGATACTTATAAATATCACATCAAGTACAATATTAATAAAAGAGAGATAAACACTTAGTATTTACATGTTTTTCTACAAATACCTACTCTGTTACATTTTAGTTATACCCCTAACATAGATTCTCCAAAATAATGTTGTTATAAATTATTATGGTTTTGGAATTAGCTAGTTATACTATGATAACCCTACTTTTTTATTACAACTTAAAGATGATTTATTACATAAAACTTCACTTCATACAACAAATAAGATAGATAGTTTTAGTGTCTTTGGGGATTAGGATCATTACATAAAAGCATGAAACATGAAATAAAACATCTTTATTGAAAACTTCCTTTACATGACCATTACATTCCCTCGTACTTAGCATTTCATGGGATAACCTGAGGACATGCATAAGAAAAGGGTGAGCTATGAAGCCCAGTAAGGGAGGACACATGGATTACCATGAGGAATACAATACATTTTATAAAATAGGCATATCAATAGAGCATAAGAAAAACATGAACATAAAGGCATGATAAATCATGATAATCATAACATGGAAATGTGGCAAAAACACTTAACATGGAATTAGCATGAGCCAAGGCTCATTGCACATAAAGCATGAGTAAACCCTCATTGAAAATGAAGCACGAGTAAACCCTCGATGAACTTGAATTAGAAAGATCCAACACTCCTTTCACATGACGTATCATGATACTATACTTTACCCAATGCATTGAGTGCTATAAGGGCACACCTTTCTAAAACATTCCATTTCATGCATAAGTGTGCCACATGGATCATAAAACATGGATTCATAAAACATAATCATTTCTTCCACGATAAAGGAATGTAGAATTAATAAATTAATCATTATAATCAATAAGTAAATGTTCACAAAGGTGAATACCCTTGATGGAGAAATGGGCATGGTATTCACTACACAATTACATTGGCTTAGAAAATCGGTGCGATTTCAGCAGTGTAACGGCGTGACATAAGAATTCATAAACAAGGTTGATGAGAGAGAAAGGGGTTCCTCATCATATTTACATGTAATGGACATTAAGGAGGTCATATAGATACATGTATCAAAAAATTTAATGGAATTTAGATTCATGATACAAAGTTATTTTCTTGAATGTAAAAGAAGAGAGAGAAGTTCCTTTCGGAATTTCGGCATAGTAACGGGTGTAAATGGGAGGAATTTAATGAGAGATAAAGGGGTATTCCATCATTCAAACAATAATAGGGAGGTATGGGGGAGGTGTGAAACCATACCCCAACATTCATAATTAAAATCAAAAGGGAAAAACAACGTAATGAAAATTGGACAAAAATGAGAAAGGAAGACAAAAACCATTACTTGGAAGTGTGCTTCCAAAGGCTATAGAGAGGCTTGTGAGAGGCTTCGTGGGTGCATGGGGAACCTTGGGAGGATTTTAGAGATAGTAGGTCAGAGGTTGGAAGAACTCCAAGGGATGTTAGTGAGGAGGAAGTGGGAGCTTGGGTGGGTTTATAAATGAAAGGTGAGGGAATTATTTATTATTTAGGTTTGGGTCCCCTTACATTAAATTAATCGAAACCACAAACCATCCCATGGTTTTTTTCCTATGTATTTAGTCAAAGGGAATATTAAAAAAATATTTTATAAGGCCCAAGTCCGAAATTCTTAAAATAATAAGGTTTCTTATGTAGAGGTGAGTCACACTCCAATGGAAATTATTTTAAAATGAAAAGTGTTGAATATATATTGAGGGATCCACTAATGCTTTGAAAAGTAAGTAAAACAAACCCAAAATCACATTATATTAATTATAAGACATATATTGGCTGAACATAAGGATTATGGTATTATATTACATCACCATTGGGTCATTATGATGTCATAAAACACATTATATATTTAAACGGTATTTAATTTTTACCCAAAAATTTGACTGTCTCGGAATATTATGAAAAATTCACCGTTTGATAATTTCGACATCCTGATTCCAAAAATAACAGTAATTTTATCAAACTAATTTACTAAATATGTAAATTTTCACTTTTAAAATAAAAACCGACATTTATCGAAAATTCACGGGTTTTGAAAGAAATGGCTTTCTAACATTAATAAAAATTTTAATTTCATTCATAAAATTATAAGATCATTTATATTTAATAAATATTAATTTAATAATAATATTATTATTTTATTAAAATATTATTTAATTCAAAAATCCCTTAATTTAATAAAATAGATTACTTAGTTAAATAATAACTAAAAACACCATTTGTACTTTAAAAACAATTTACAATGTATCAAAAATGACTTGAAATTATATTCATTATTATATAAAATAATGTAAATGAACATAGAACTACTTATTTGTTATATAACCCCTTAAAACAACCACATAAGACTTAAGGGTAAGTTGTGCGATGGTGACAGAATCTTGGGGTGGCTCGGGTAACATCGCTCGAGTGGTAATCTCTATCAACTTCCACTTTTCCCGTGGATGGTCCCGTTCGAGCTTGACATGGTAAAGATCAGCTTGGGCTTGGTCAAGGGCGAAGCCCAAGGATTCCACCTCCTTTTTGAGCTCCGATAAATGGGATTCATATGGGACAATTCTACTAGATGAGGCCATCACTTCTTTTGTCTGAGTAAATTGGATTAATTAAGGTCCTATATTTATACTAATCATGTGATCACGGTTCAACGGCTATATTAACAACGGTTAAAATTCTTAACATAAAACCAAAGAAGTTGACATCATATAAAAACATTTTTATAAAGATACATTTAACTGGATCAAGAAGGATTTTCCATTAATGAATTATTGGTTGTTTACAATATTCCCCCCTTAAGAAATTTCACCCTCAAAGTTTTACTTTTCCCACAATAAAACAAATTTGGGTAACTCACCTTCATCATTTCCTCTGATTCCGAAGTCGCTTCTTCAAACATGAGGTTTCTCCACCACACTGTGAAGAGGGGAATTTTTTTTAATTCCCTTAATAACGGTTCATACTAGGTTTTTGAATTTATCAAAACATATTCCCCGGGAGTGTCGTAACCAAGAGTGCAGCAAGGCCTGTTGTCGTGCACCAGTTCCCATTCGAGTCTAGCTCAAAGCAGTGTTTTTGGGTATTACGCCTAGGATACATCTATGCCAGAGGCACCTCTACCTGATCGTATCCAGACAGGGATGTATTTGTTTGATAAACCACTTACTCAGTACTTACCAAAAAGTAGGGATGTTTTTATTATACTTAGTATTGTATATAAGGCTTTACTAGGGTTTCCTAATCCCATAAATAACTAAACTTATCCTCTGATACCAACTATGACAACCCTTCTTTTTTATTACTACTTAAACATGATTTATTACATAAAACACCACATGATACAACAATGAAGATCATGAGGTTTAGTGTATTTAGGGATTAGGATCATTACATAAAAACATGAATCATCAAATACAACATCTTTATTGAAAACCTCCTTTACATGACCACTACATTGCCTCGTACTTAGCATTGCATGGGATAACCTAAGGACATGCATAAGAAAATGGTGAGCTACAAAGCCCAGTAAGGGAGTACACATGGAATAACATGAGGAGTACAATACATGTTATAAAATAGGAATATCAATAGAGCATAAGAAAATCATGAACATAATGTCATGATAATTCTTGATAATCATAACATTGAAATGTGGCAACAACACTTAACATGGAATTAGCATGAGCCAAGGATCATTGCACATAATGCTTGAGAAAACCCTCATTGCACATGAAGCATGAGTAAAACCTCGTTGCACTTAAATTAGTATGAGTCTACACTCATTGAACATGACGTATCATGATACTATACTTTACCCAATGCATTGGATCCCTATAAGGGCGCACCCTTCTTAAACATTTCCTTTCATGCATAACTGTGTGCCACATGGATCATAAAACATGGATTCATAAAACATAATCATTTACTCCAAGATAAAGGAATGTGGAAATAATACATGAAACATTATAATAAATATGTAAATGTGCATAAAGGTGAATACCCTTGATGGAAAAATGGGAATGGTATTAACTACACAATGACATTGGCTTAGATAATCAGTGCGATTTCGGTAGCGTAACGACGTGACATAAGAATTCATAAAAAAGGTTGATGAGAGAGAAAGGGGTTCATCATAATATTTACATGTAATGGAATGTAAGGAATTTATATAGATAAATGTCCCAAAAATTGTAATGGAATTTAGATTCATGATACAAAATTATTTTCTTGATTGTAAAAGAAGAGAGAGAAGTTCCTTTCAGAATTTCGGCATAGTAAAAAGTGTACATGGGAGGCATTTAATGAGAAATAAAGGGGGATCCGATCATTCAAACAATAATAGGGCATTATGGGGGAGGTTCAAAACCATACCCCAACATTCATAATTGAAATTAAAATGGAAAACCAACTTAAAGAAAATTGGACAAAAATGAGAAAGGATGAAAAAAACCCTTACATGGAAGTGTGCTTCCAAAGGATAGAGAGAGGCTTGTGAGAGGCTTTTTGGGAGCTTGGGGAACTTTGTGAGGATTTTAGAGAGATTAGGGCAGAGGTTGGACGAACTCCAAGTGATTTTAGTGAGGAGGAGGTGGGATCTTGTGTTAGTTTATATAGGATAGGTGAGGGAATTCTTTATTATTTAGGTTTGGGTCCCCTTACATTAAATTAATCCAAACCACAAACCATCCCATGGTTTTTTCCCATGGTTTTTGGAAAAGGTAAGAATAAAACAATATTTTATAATGCCAAAGTCCAAACATCTTAAAATAATAAGGTTTCTTATGTGCAGGTGAGTTACACTCCCATGGAAATTAATATTAAAAAGCAAAGTGTTGAATATGTCTTGAGGGGTCCATTAATGCTTTGAAAAGTAAGTCAAAAAAACCCAAAATCACATTATTTTAAAGATAAAACTTATAATGGCAGAAAATAAGGATTATGGTATTTTATTACATCACCATTGGGTCATTATGATGTCATAAACGCATTATATATATAAACGGTATTTAATTTTTACCCAAAAATTTGACTGTCTCAAAAAATTATGAAAAATTCATTATTGGATAATTTTGAAATCCTGATTCCAAAATTAACATTTATTTTCTCTAACTAATTTTCTAAATATGTAAATTTTCACTTTTAAAATAAAAACCTACATTTATAAAAAATTCACGGGTTTTGATAGAAATGGCTTTCAAACCATATTAAAAATTTTAATTTCATTCATAAAATTATAAGATCATTTATATTTAATAAAAATTAGTTTTATAATATTATTATTATTTTATTAAAAATTATCTAATTTGAAAATCCCTTAATTTAATAAAATAGATTTCTTAATTAAATAAAAACTAAAAACACCATTTGTACTTTAAAAACTATTTACAATGTATCAAAAATGACTAGAAATTATATTCATTATTATATACAACAAAATGTACATGAACCTAGTACTACTTATTTGTTACATAACCCCTTAAAACAACCGCATAACACCTAAGGGTAAGGTGTGCGATGGTGACAGACTCTTGGGGTGTCTCTGATAACAACGCTCGAGTGATAATCTCTATCAACTTCCACTTTCCCCGTTGATGGTCTCGTTCAAGCATGACATGGTAAAGCTCAGCTTGGGCTTGGTCAAGGGAGAAGCCCAAGGATTCCACCTCTTTTCCGAGCTCCAACAAATGGGCTTCGTATGGGGAAATTCTACTGGATGAGGACATCACTTCTATTGTCTGAGTAAATTGGATTTGTTAAGGTCCTATATTTATACTAAACAATTGATCACTGTTCAACGGATATATTGACAATGGTCAAAATTCATAACATAAAACCAAATAAGTTGACATCTTATAAAAACATTTTTCATAAAGAGACATTTAACTGGATCAAGAGGGATTATCCATTAATGAAACTTTGTGTCGTTACATATACCCTCTAGTAATAGATCCTCCCATTGATTATGGTAATACCCCATTGCATTATAACTATTCTACTTTGATTGGTAATACTCCCTATCCTTTCAGAATCCCATCCTTAACTAAGATACATGAAATTCAATCCTTAAAAAAAATATTATCTTTTCCAAACACTACATAGAATACATCACCGTTATTTAATGATTATTCAATTGTAGGATTACCCATTGATCCATTGATTCTTCTCCATGAACATGTTGAATCGCACTTTCGCATATACATATTAATGTCCATTTTTATCTTTATATGTCATCCTAAAATATATCGATCCCCTATACATGATCATCTTTATAAGTGAAACAAATTATTTGGTTGTAATTGTTTCTTCTATTGATGAAGTCCTAGATTCACTTCAATACATAAAAGGTAGGCACACAAGTTCTCATATATAATATTATGGAAGATAATATTATTAAAAATTGAACACTCCTCTAATTAAAACCCAATAAAATTTTACATTTTTATTTTTTATTTTTGGTTGTACCCATTATTCTACTTTGGTTATCCATTAAATAAATATTATTTCACGTGTTCATGTTCATGTAAATTGTATCATGCTCGAAAAACTATTTGAATTCTTCTTTGAGTTAATGTGTATGCGAGATTCCCAATCAATTCTATAATTACAAAAAATAGATAATTAATTCCCCTGATCCTTATAACAGTATCATTACATGATCATGTGTTCTTAAAAATTATTTGTTCAGTAGATTTTTTTCACATATGTTTTAGCATGAATCAATATTCGAGAAATCCATCACACAAAAAACTGGATACAATTTTTTCATGTCATTAAGATGTGATATCTTATTACCCTTAATCTAATAATTTCATATTCTCTTCTTCAAGAAGCTAGGGATTCAAAGGGATCTTTTTTATAAAACTATTATTTTTTCAATACCACAAAAACATTAGAAGTTGGATTTTTCTCATTTTATAGGATATACACACCACATTAGTTTTGTATATCATTCCATGACGAGGTTCCAAAAACAATTAAATCTGAATTATAGTATTAAATTCAAATGATATTGATTTATTAAAAATTTAAAAATGCGTATTTCCATATAAAATGTAAAAAAATACATGGTGTATTTTATTTATGATAACTCCTTATGTGAATGTGATAATGGATGCATCTTTTTCATCATTTTTACTATAGAACACATCAATATTAATGATTGTACTTATGAATGATAATTTATGTGATGTAAGAATTCAATCATAAAATATAAGCGTATAAATGTAACATGACCATTTCATACATTTCTTCTCACTTTCTTCAAATTGATAATTTATTAATACTGACTAGGATTTTTATGATGGTCCACAGATCGTTTATGATTTCTACAACCCATATATATCTTGTGAGAAAAAAAACCTCATGAAAAGGATTAATGTCTAATATGACCTTATGCTGATCAAAACATAAATATCATCTCTATTAGAAAAAACCATGCCATATGTGTGGAATTTTATGATGAAACAGTATTATAATGGATTTTGTGTCCCACATCAGACTAGTGAATTGTTGAGAATACTTAATAACATTCTCGTGTACAATAAAATATCATTCCAAAATTTTTGGGGATCGAAACTCGTAATACACAAACACAATTCAACCATGTCTTCTTGCATCACCACATGGTGGATCCATCACAGAACATGTGCACTCAAAATGACCCTTTCTCACACATTTTCCTTCAATATGGGTGGTATGAATTCCCAATATCAATCCACCAACAATGTGTGATGGAAATGTATGTTTTCACCTACGGGGTTGACCCATAGGCTCCCATATATGGTTGAGGAGATCCTTGATTATCTCATAGTTTTCCATTGTTTTGTTGATAAAAACTCAAATAGTTTTTTTCAAAATTTGTGAATAGAAATTTAAAAAAATATTCTAAAAATAAATTTCATATCCATGTCCTTCCTTTATATTTCATGATGAGTCTAACATTCAATAAAAATCCTTAATAAAAAACTTATATTTCATGGACTTCTATTTTGTGAAGGTATCAACTTAATAACCTACAATATTATTAATGAAAAAATATTAAACATTTTGTTTCCTTTTATAATTCTCTTCACAAATTATTGTAAATATTACATTTTCATTGACATAACTACTAGAACCTATGAGAATATTAAAAATCCTTACATTTATAGACGGATAATTGTTTAAGAATTTATTACAATTCAATTCTATAAATACATTATATTTTTATATGAATAACAATTTCATATTAATCATACCAAAAACATATTGACATGTTATTGATAAAAAATTCAATACTAGACCCAACACTACGAGTGTTACATATTGAAATTAGTTTTACTACATTCAATGATTTCTCTAGGATGTTAGATCCTTGATGTTATTTTATGAAAACAATGTGTGGTCAGGATAGATAATGTATATTTGGATAGTCTTCCAAATTTTCTAAAACAAGTCAATAAAGATGATTGATTGATGAATTAGGATTTTTCAAATAATTACAGTGATTTTATCTGGGTGGTAGTGATGAGTTATGAGTTTGGAAGTATCCATTGATTATATTATGATATTTATTTTTGTGGATTAATTTTATGATAATTGATTATTATAATTCTCATATTGTTACTGTAGTTGGTTCTATGTATGATAATTACTTCTTTTTATGTCAAATATTAGGATGATTCCAATAATACACAAAAATATTATAGAATTATAATTTGATTGAAAAATAAAATCATAAGATATGGTTTGTTGATATCATCAATGATATATTATTTATATATTAATAAATAAAAATAGCACAGTTAAATAATATTATTCAACTGTATTAAAATCAAATATATAATTTGAATATGAATTAATATGCAGGATGGATTGTAATGAAATTGGTTGGTTAAACTGGAAATTTTAATTGGAAATAACAAAGAACATGATACCACTAAATTATTAAATTAATGAAATGTTATTACATATCTTATTAATTGAATATGATTAATGGTGATAATATTTATGGTTGTGTGCCTTTTTTAGAACTTCACTATATTAGAGGTAGTGAGGCATGCTAGGAGATTATATTAGAAAATGAGTCAAGGGATAGTTATGTAATGACTTATGTCATTATATATTGTGACATAATGATAAATAATAATTTTTTCTCTCATTTGTTTTTCAATGTGTTATATAGAAACATTTCATCCAAAATGATTTCAAATAAATTTTATGACAACATTATTAGTCCTTAATATTTTTTTACCCAAGGGTACGAGTTTGGTGGAAATTCATGTGGTTCGAATTTTCATGGGATATAAAATATTTAATTTAGAATGTATTAATTTATTCCAAAGTGTTATTTAGAAATATTTTTACTGGATATTTCTATTTATATTCTAACTAATTAGTTATTTCCTAAAGGATGATTATATCCCAGGCTAGGCAGAATCTATTGAAGGCTAATTAGGCTATACCTCTTTTTGTATTCATGGATTTAAATCCTTAGGTGTTTTCTAATTTTCATTTATCCGTCCATTTTTTTTATTTTATGTAAACTTATTTTGGGGGGGGGGTCAGATTAATAATACCCTTGAACAAGAGAGAATGAATATGGTATTTAAGAGAGATTATTGTTGTCAAAATCCGAGGAGTTGGTATGAAATGATATAGAGGTCCTTGGTTATATGATATGACATTCCCCATTAATTATTTGTTTAGCCACTGAGTCATTTAAAACTAAACTACACTAGATAGGTTCTCTCAATGTAACCAGATTTCATGATATGTATTCATATCATTCCATTAGATTCCTAGGTCTGAATAGATTCTTGTTGTTGTCATAGATGACATTGATCATGCCCAAGGGAATGAAATTAATTTGTGTACAATTGTAAAATTCTTATGATTCACTTATATATCTAGAATATTTTCATGATTTATTGTGGATTGATGATCTATTTTCTATAAACTCTCAAGAATATGATAGAGAATAGATATATTTTTCAATGTTATCAAGCTAGAGCACACATCTATCTTCCATATTTTTATTTATAAACTAATATTTTTTATATATTTTTTTATAATTTTTTTTTTCATGATATAAAGGAATATAACTTATTTAATTCACTTGTATATGACTAATGATTATATGTTCACCATTGGAGGTTTGCTGCTAGGATTTATTCCACAGCCCTTGTATGTGTACCTTTGTAAATATGCAGACCATGTTTCAAATTATTTATGGTGAAAAATAGGGGAATTGGACAAATAAAATTGTAAATGTTACATGATCGGTTAGAGATTGACATGTGGAATTTCATGATGAGGATGGTTCATCTCAATAGTTATATAGTTTTGGTATACGGTTTGACTTACAGTATAATGGGGATACCAATGAATTTATTTTAGGATTATTTACTTTTTATATGTGTACAACATAGTAGGTGACAAGTTATTGTCCTATAGAATGATATGAAGATTGAATTTTTTATTTCACATGGTATAGTGTGGCATTGTTTAAAATATTAATTACAAAAGAACATTGGTTAATATTATGTATGGCTCTTAATGACAATGTGTTTGGTAATCTTCCACTTTTATTATACATTGAAAAATGGGTATAACCACACCACATTATCTTGTATACCACACCACTATTCAAAAACCTCTTGAGTAGATACAGTTATACATGAGGCCTTATAGTAGGCCTCATCAAGTAATTGTTTTGGATTACCTTGTTTGTTTCCTTGTATGGTAAGTGTATTTTTCTATGACATATCTCATATATTATGATTCTATATGGATTATTTCTAGAGTTAGTAGGGACAAATAATCTCAAATGTATTGGAAGGTGTTTTACCAAATATCCAGAAAGACTAATCCCTCTCACAGGATCTCCCGTTAGGCTATAGTATACTATTTTGTCATACTTTGGATAAGATGGTTTGAAGTATAGGTTATGGACTAATGTGGAATATGACAGATTTTGGTAATCTATAGAGTTATGTGTTGGTTGTATTGGGATGATATTATAACAGATTAATGTATCCAATCATGGTGGATACGTCTTCCCCTAGGTGTACATAAATTAGCAATGATACAAAATATGTAGTAGCATATAAACATATAATTGGTTGTATATGAGTTGATGATGAGTTTATTTTTTGGTATATGAGATGCCAATTTATATGATATGATTTCACTATTTAGAGAAGGATGACTTATGGGTGGTATTATCATAGTGTCTGATCCATTGTGGCATGACTGTGACTCACAAATGGGGGATTGAATGTGATGTACCATCATTTATATATATGTATAGATATGGTTTGATAAGGAGATTTATATATACATTACATGGTGAGTGATTAATGGTGAGGCTGATAATATAGTTTAATATACTAAGGATATATGTTTGTTTTATCATTTTATTTATTGTGCTTTATTATTCATACCTCAAATTTTAATCAAGGTTTTGGGGGATGATACTACTAAGAATAGATATTATTCTAACCCTCGGTATATATAAACTATTTTCAAGTTTGTTAGACCTTTTTGGTTATTGAGTTTTGTATTACTAGATCATAGGTGTTGTTATCTGTTCTAGTTACTTTTTAGTCTTTTTATTGTGTTTGTGTTTAGTTGTTTTATTTGTATGATGTTACATTTATGTATTGGTTTAACATTAATATTTCCAAAGGTATTTGTTATGTGTTTGTGAAACCAGATTACATTTCTATCAGGTATGTTTTAACCATTATTATAGTTTTCAATTTTTATTGAAGTGTTAATGTCATGAATCTATTAATAGGATACATAAATTGGTGGATTCAAATATTTATTGGAATTTTAAGAAAAAAATGTGAAGTTTTTAGTCTGTTGATGATTTAACAGTTATGTAATTAGGCTACACAAGAATTCATATATTTCTTAAAGATTCCATAAAATGGTAACAGAACATGCAATGATACATGTTGTTTACCATTTACAAACCATGTAAAGATTAAAAAATAATTTTTATTTATAAATGTAAATGGGGTTTTAGGGTATATGGGACACTATAATTTCATGGAATTTAATGGTGTTACAAGCTATATAATTATTAGAAAATTTAGTTTTATTTCATCCACTCGTATACATTTAATTTAATTTTATTTTCACCCATACCTCTATAGATCTAGATCATTATGTGGAAATTTTGCTGATATTTGTATCTTTCAGATCATCCATTTTGTGATAGGATGTATACTTGGTTGTGGTTCATCTCTTTGGGTAAGTGGTATCCTTATCTCTTTCTACCTCATTCATCCGTATATTTTAATATATCATATCTTGATTAATGGATCTAAAATAGATGTTGTTAGATCAATATTCTATGTTGACTACCTAGATCATAAGCACCTTCATCCTATATTGGTGAGTTCTGTCACATGTTTTCCTTTCCTTGAAAATGGTAGTAATTTCAATTTAATAATTTTTATTATACCTATCCATGATTTTTATGTTTTTCAAATTTATTATGATTGATTTATGAAAAATAAATTTCAATTAAATTGGTATTTTAATAGATTTGAAATGGAATTTTAGGAAAACATCCATACTATTGAAATGTTAATATATGGTGAATATTTAAATAGTTTGATATATAAATAGGTTTTGAGAAAAAGTTCTTATACTGAATTGATGAAAACATATGATTGGTTTTATTAAAAAATGAAATGAAATGATGAAAATCCTATGATATGTTATTGAATTTAAATTATTATTTTAAAATTTATGATGGGAAATTGATTTTTGAATGATGATCTATGTGAAACAAAATGATTCTCCATTTTTCAATTGGTTGATTTTGTACATGGTAGCCTATGTATTTAGTGGTTTATTTGGGACATGCATGTTGGGATGGTAATTCACTAGTAATATAATGATGAATTAAAATTAATAAAAAACGAGTTATGGATATTATATACCTTACGTTCATTTAATGCTATATTATTTATCATGATGATGACTGATATGTGTACACATATTATCCATGATAACTATTGTGGAATGTTTGGGGATCTTGTAATTTGAAACATTTTATCACCAGATTGATTTACAATTTTTTCATTTTTATGGTTATTAATATACTACCAATGTTTTTGAAACTACATTACTCATTCCTAGTGATTTTTATACTATTTTCTATATAAAATCATTATATAATCCATGTCAGTTTTTTTCCATCAATATTAAATTAACTTTTTTAAGTACCAAATTATATTTCCAAGACTTATTTTTTATAAATTATAGCATGTATTTGTAATTTTTTATTGAATTTTTTTATATAATAGTTTGTGAGACCCTACTTGGATTTATAGCTCACAACCATCCTTTTACTTTTTCAGTTTTTAGATTTCCTTTTTCTAGGTCTTAGTAAAGGGAATACAACTATGAGAGGATATGAATATTCAGGATCCCTTATGACATGGAGTCACATGTTCATCATGACATTGGTTTACCATGGATATTTTTATTATTTTACTGATGTTCTATTTGGTTTTTTCATACACCTATTTGGTTTTTGGAACTTTCACATAGAAAATTTTTACCAATAATATATATATATATATTTCTTTTTAAATGATTGTGTAAAATTAATTTCAATATTTAGATTAAATTATACAATGTTCTAGTAATAACCTCAACGAGGTCATGAATTCTCATCCATCCATGTTAGATTAAGATCAGGTATAAGGGTACCAGAATATCTAGGATGGTTCGTGGTAAATTAGTATCAAAGGTTCATGTTTAGAATATTTCCTCACTATCATTGTATAGTTTAGATATATTGTCTGGGCATTGGTGGTAGTTTCAGCTGATTGGAAAACCATATCACGTCGTAACAGACTTTATTTCACGATGGGTGGGTCAGAAAAATAATATCAACAATTATTTCTAGATTTTTCATTTCATTTTATTAGGATAATTGAAATCGAACTCATTTTTTCTTATTTGATTGGATTAATTTATGTACTTATATTATTCGATTTATTCATCTATGTAATATTATGATGACTTCAATTCTTTCTTCTTATCATGTGTAGCATCATGAATCTTACATTATATTTGAATAGGATTGTGGTGACATATGGTGTTGAACCACAGTGGTCAAATCCCATCGTGGACTAGAATTTGGTTTAGGTTGTCTTATGTGAAGTTAGAGATCCAGGACAAGCACCAATACCCATACCCTCTTAGGCTCTATATGTGTAACCTCCTAATGATGAATCCCTATTTAATTCCTTGGATTTCATTCACTAAAATCCACAATCCTTCCATAAATCGAATTAAATTCATGAGGATGAGGATTGTCATATAATCACAAATATCTTTTTCACTTTTTTGGAATATACAAAAGAAATTATGGTGAAGTGTTCAACATTTATTATTCCAGTATATAGAATAATATGGTGATAATAAATTTTTATGGAAATGAATAATGATTTATTAGATTAAAATAAAATTAAATATCTTGTCACTGAAAAATTTCATCCAAAATATATGGTTCTCGGTAAGACTATGTATTTTTTCAAAATCATGCATAATTACCGGACCATAATGGTATATGAGAAAATATTTGATAACATTGTTTTATTTGGAACTATGATTTTATTGAAATAGTAGATATAGAAATGAATGTTATATATTGGAATTTAATCACTTATGAATTCTCATGTTTTTCTTATGAAGATCTCTTTGTGTGTTGATATGATACACAAGGTGTTGATGGTCGACCATTATCTAGCTGGTATATCATGGTCAATGGGAGTAAATTTTTCTCGTATTGGGTGTTATCGAAATTACCATAAGTGGAATGGTAATCATTTTGAGTCTCTTGGTTGATCATTACATCATGGTTCGTTAAGATCATGAAAACTTCCTTGTAAAGGCCCACTATCATGTTTCCATGGCCTTATGATGAGGCAGTTGAAACAAGATTTTACTAAGGTACCGATGATATATGGTTCTTCTGGTTTCTCATGACACTTATAGAAATTATATTATATCTATTCAACTCTATTTAGAGAGGAATGTGCTCATTCAACCCAAAAAATACTATGGTGGAATCATATTCTTCACGATCATAGGAGTTACAACCATATATAACATGAGTGAATCTTTATCACATAGTGGCAGAGTCTCGAGAGGAAGAAGCTAATAGCACCATAATTGTGGGTATATCATCATTACAACTTTTCCTTTAGTGATTAAATTATTTAATACTACTGTATACCACTCATTTATATCATCTCACATTTCTTACATAATAAGTCTTCATATGAAGAATTTACCTTATGTGATGTGTATTATAACACACCCCTCCAAATAATGGTAGATTAATGTATCTTTTTTCATTATTTCATGTTATTTCTATTAAATGATTTTGTTTTTGTTTGATTTTATGTCTCCTTAAACTAATACTCTTGATTTTATATTTTGGTTGGATTGGATAATTTGTAATAATGTATTAATTGGTTGTTATCTTCGATGGGTCTCAATAATAAAACCCCATGGGGTATACCATTACATTCAAAGAGAGTGGTACCAGAGATCATGTAGAGATGGATGATTTTATCTAGTATTAGTGAATGCAATTTCATTTTGTTATTTAAATATAGAGAGGAAAGATTTGAGTAATCATATCCTTCCAATTCATGTTAAACTTCCTGATGTTTTACATTATGAACACTCTAGTTTTTCACTCTTATCTAATGTAAAGTTTTTTATTTATTTATTTCCATGTAATCAAACAATATTTTTTCCTACATTACAAATGGAACCAACTAAAATGAAATTCATGAAGACATATTTTTATAATATATTAGATAAATTATTTATATAATTTATTGTGTCCCCATGGCTACTAAATATTATCTTTTCTAAGAATACTTATAGAATACATCTACAATGATTAGATTACTAAAATATAAAATGAGTTATACTAATGAAAAATTATTGGTTACCACATGTTGATGATCTATTTCCCTAGTTTAAAGGGGATTAGTGGTTCTCAAAGACTGATAATCAATATGTATATCTCTAATTGAGAATAAAAGAATATGACATTGAAAAGAATTAAATCGGGTGAATGTTTCACCATTATTAGTCACTTTTCATGACATTTGGTCTGACCAAATGCTCATATAGTCTTAATGGTTTCGATGTATAATATTTTCCCTGGGTATCATCATACATTCATTGTTTTTGTTGATTAAATCCTTGCTTAAACCTTGTATGATGACAATCATGTACGTTATTTGAGAGTAGTTTGGGAATGATTGATAAACCGCCAACATTAAGCCAATGTATCAAAATATGATTTCTAGATTTGGGAAGTATTTTTATTGGGAAAATTGGTCTCATAACATTATATTTAAATTGATACAATGAATGAGAAATATGTTATTAAATGGTATAAAATAATAATGTTCTCTAGATTCTTAAATTCTTTGAAATAGATAGATATTACCATGGTTATTTAATGATTTCAATAAGTCGGATTCGGGGATAGATTATTTAACTTCAAAAGGGGAAATGTTTTCTTTGTAAGTTAAATTTTAGATAAATTTATTGAGATGACACATATTTATTATTATACACTGGTGATGACACATCTAATGTTTTGGTATGGCTATGGGGTCTGTTGTAATACATTTGGTTTGGGTATGGGGTGTTTTCTTATACTAGGTCATCATGTCATCTTCTAATGATCATAGTGGCTTAGTCCACATGAGAATATTTATCCAACCAATTACCTTGAGCCTGTATCTATGATTCATGATCTTATGATTTGGTTAGATTAACATTTTTTGGATAATGGTTTACCATGTATTCAAGACATAAGAGAATGAGATAAATATTCTCTTAAAATGAATTAAATATCCACTATAGGTGTTGGGGTAAGTACATTGAATAATTTTATATTGATATTTTCTACACACCAAATAAAGTAAATTTCGTTTCGGATTCTTTGAGCAAGAAAATTACATCATAGGACGTGAAATAATCATCAAAATAGTGAGACTGTATTTCTCTTGTTTCCTAGTTTCATATAAGAGTTTTGGAAAGTGGGGTAGGGGTTTCCATGGATAGTATTCAGTTGAACTCAAATATTATCAACATAATACTTCGTGAAAAACACATTGATGATGAATTTGATAGCATTAGAAAATCCATTAATGTTGTGAGACTATTTATGAGTGGGTTTTCTCTACATAGGTTATCCTATTAATTCATAACCATTCCCTATTTCTGTTACAAATGATAAAATATGGGATTGGAGATTTCGATAAGTACCAATAGAATATGAACCCAAGAACCACTCAAATGTTTTATGTCATGTGGAAATGATTATGGTTTTCTAGTAAGAGGCGAGATATTTCTGACATCATATACACTAATAGAAATTCCAACCGGTCAAGGATGATCATGAAAATATAATTGGGTTTTATATAGTTATGTCTAGTTCATATGTGGTTGTGTGATAATAATTATATAGATATTTTGGTTTGTTTTCTATATAAACAAAGAATGAAGTGTGATATATATTAATTGATTGATAGGATTACCAAATCAACTCACTATATTACCAATCCTAATGTAATCAATGTTTTGGTGCTGATAAATCTATATGTAAGATACATTTCCCATTTTAACAAAGGTCTATTATCTGTATTCACTAATAGAGATCCCAAATTTACTTATCAGTTTTTGAGAGGCCTCTAATAGGCACTAGGATATCAGATTCATTAAGGTATGAAAAACCATGCACAAATGGATAGAGATACAAAGAGGGATATGCATATTTTTGATAATATTCAACATGACTATGTCATCAGTTTTTTTTGGGCATGAGATAACCATACGATACTAGTTGATTTTTTCATATATTAATAGTTACCAATTTGTGATTAGAATGGTTCATTTTTGAGGATTTGTGTGGAATGACATGTAAATATCCATTTTTGGTAAGTGATTAGTGAATGTTAAATTGTATGAAATAGTTTGGTTCAAAGGATGATGGAGAAAATCATTTCATTTTTCTATGAATGTTGATGACATAGAGCTGATATAAATATTATTTGGATCATTGGTGTAGATGGTTGTATTTTTCAGTTTGTGATCATGTGTTCTTAAAAGTATCACCATTCATTAGTTATGGATGATGTGTACTGAAATTAAATCATTAAACTCATGTTGTTGGTACCATTTGAGGTATGTGAGAATGTTTATAATGTGTATTTCCATTTGAAATATCTTCAGAACTTGATATCAATATATAACATTTTCAATGTGTCTCATCTATAGAGGTATATTTTGGATATATTTCACATTTTCAGCATAAGGGATCTTTATGTTCATCCTAATTTATCTGTTATAGTGTATTTAGTTAGGATAGTTGATTATGTGAACATGGTACTTTGTCAGAGGAATATTCATTTAGTTCAAGTGTAATTAAATTATGGTTATGATAAACATAAGACATGTAATAATGAAGAAATAATGAGAGGGAAGTGACCTCACTAACATGATATCGATGATTCATGATAGACTTCCTAGGGAGATAAATTTTAATGGCTGGGAGGGTTTAATTCTACATTACTATTAATTCAGGTATGTTTTAACCGTAGATATTGTTTTTATTTTTACATTCCTTTGTAAGGCCGATAAGTAATTTGAAGGATACCAATAAGGATGATGTCTGGGATTTATTATAATTTTTATAATAAAACATGCATTTTTAGATTCTAAAAGTGTTTTCAATTCCATCTATTGGGGTCACATGACATGTAATAATCACTTGGTAGGTTCCATGAAATTGGTACAAATCCTGAAAGGTTACACACCATATATTCATTACTCACCGTTTCAATAATAAAAATTGATATTTTAATAGAAGTAGATGAGTGTTTTTGATCTATATAATACTAAAAAATTTCACAATGGGTAATGTGATTAAATGACATGTAATTATTCATATAATTTAAATTTATTACTACTATGATGATTTTCATTTCAATAATTTATCTTCCACACCTCTCTCATCCCAAAGCCTCCTATATTTTTTATCAGATCTCCTTTCTATTGTTGATTTTTTTTTGTAATTAGTCATTATGTTGGTTTTGGATCATCTATTTGGTTAAGAGATCTCCCAGTATCATTTTCCTTCCTCCATGGGTTTGAATATATATTATTTGGATTTATGGATCTAAACTATATGTTGTTAAATCATGATTTTAGGTTTAGTTCCTAGATGTTATATACCTTCATCCAATGTTGGTGGTTAATGTTGTCTATGTTTATTTCAATGAAAAATGTCAGTAGTTCAATTTAATTTTTTCCAATTAAGTGAACATTGAATTTCATGTTGTCTTAAATTTATGATGATTGATTTAAGTAGAACAAATTGAATTGAATTGGAATTTAATTTGGTTTGGTATGGATTTTTTTACAACCCCCAATTACAATGTAATTGGTAATTTTTGGTGTATTTTGAAATCTATGGATTTGGGAATCAGTTTTGGAAGAAAATATATTTTTCATAATTGATGAAAACAGATGATTATTTATATTTGAAAAAGGAATGAAATGATGAAAACCTCATAATGTTGTTTTTAATTGGAATTTTGAATTAAAAAATAAAGAATTAAATATTATATAATTATTGACTTGTAATGAAATTATTTTCCATTTTTTAATTTGTTTTCTAAGAATGTGAATTCTTATGTGAAAAGCGGTATATTTGTGATAATAATTATAGGATGATAATTCTATATAAATAGATTGATGATGTTAACTCTAACCACAACCTATTTTAGCATATCTTATCCCAAATAATTTTTTTAAAAACTAATTTTCATGAGAATGAGGGACACATGTACACATAATATCCATGATTAGTGATATAAGATGTCTGAGTATCCCATAACTAGTAAATATTTTACCAAATTCACATGACTATGTTTCATTTTTTGATGATTTTAATAATAATGCAAAGGATTTGGATATTTATTTACTCAGAAATATTTTTTATATAATATAATTTTTATTTATAATGTATATTTAATGTATGTTTGATATTTTTTCCTTCAATATGAATTTAAAATCATATTTTTTTTATATGAAATTATATCTCCATTCCCTATTTTATTGAAATTAAAAAAAGGTTAATTATTATAAAATCCATTTTTGGAAGACATGGGGATCCCTTACTAGGATTTATAGCTCATACCAAGACCTTTCTTTATGGTGTTTGTAGACTTCCTTCATCCATGTCTGAGTAAAGTGAATGTGACTCTTGAATGAGGTGGATGTTATTGATAGCTTAGGTATAGAAGTAATATGTTCATCAAGATGATGAGATATCTTTTTTATTTATTGGTAATATGTTTATGGACAATTTTGGTTTTCGATTACCCTTATTTTTTTATGTTACAATCTTTTTTAGGGGGTTTTTTCATACTAATATGTATATTTTTATTACATTGTGTTTATTTGAACATTCATTCCCACTTTTATATATCTTGATGTTAGGTTCTATTAACACTCCTATGGGGATTAGGAATTCCATTTGGGCTATTTCATATTAGGCTTCAGTATTAGGGTACTGAGGTAAATGGGTGGGGTCATGATAGTGGTTCTCATCATCATTATTGTTCATAAAATTTAGAGATAGAGGGAATGCATTCCATTTTAAATTATATTCCTCTCGTTATAATCACTATCATGTGGCTTATTGGAGGTGTTCTTTGAGGGTCATATACGTCTCTATATTTTTAGTTCAGGAGGGATACTGTAAGGGGGATGGGGTCTTGAAAAAACTATGGTCAAATAAATTAAATAAATTTTAAATGAAATTAAATTAAATAATTAATAATATATGGTAGATGTACCTGTGAATATTATTATTGGTTATCTAATTTCCTAAAATCTGTTTCATTTTTTATATTCAATATTTTTCCCCACCCCATCCAAATTAGTATGTCTTTAATATCCTATCCCATTAAATGATGTTACAAATTGATCATGTGGGGGAATATATATAAGGTTCCTCCCTACATGTAAAATTTATAAAATTCTGCAAATTAATCATAGTGGCTTACCATTTGGTCATCAACAACGGAATTCCAAATGAAATTGAAATTCTTAATTACACACTAATATATTATATGATTATTAATATCGATATAAAATAAATGTGGATGTTTATAGGATTTAATTACTAAAATAAATTTAAAACACAAATAAATAAAAACATATGAGTTAAATGGTGAATTAATGGACTGACATTAGAGGATAACCATTTTTCAATTCATCACTATTTCTTTAAGATGTTATTCATTCTATTTATTCCCAATGGAATCATTGTCATACAATCTATCTCTAACATTATTTTATAGTATATAAGTTCCATTGTTGTATATTGACCCATTATTCTTATGTAAACAGATCTGAACACCCAAAGAGTGCATAACACTACTTTGATGCGTATCCACCAAAAAATACACTCTCATTGTATTTATATATATATAATCATTTCAAAGATTGTGTACGATATATTTCATATCCACCATCACAGAATGATACATAAATAACTACTAAATTCTATAATGGTGTAGTGGATAATAATATAATAGTTCAGTAAAGGAACCACTATGGAGTGTATTGAAATATAAATATTTCTTAAATAAATTAAAATAGCACATTTATTCCATTATGTAAGAAAATTCAATAATTAAAAAATGAATACATTATGAATATGAATAAACAAACTATACTAGGAACCAATGTGAATCTAAACATAAATGATTAGACACCAACTGGAATAAAGATAAAAATATTATTGGAGAATATGATCATTATAGAATGATGATATAAATAATATAATGAATTTGGTAAATCAAAAAAATGTTATATTTAATATCCTAAAAGGAAAACCTCCTTACCCAACCCCTCTCATTTTTATATATAATTGTCATCAAATTTACGCATGGGGATCACATATATGTGAAAATGAGAGAATAATTTAATTCAATTATTTTGTTGAGTAAACATATAATCTATAATTTACTTCATAGATATGTATTGGTAAAACATTGAATTTAGATCCATTGATCATACTTCTCAAATCATGCTCTAAATAGATAGATGGTCACAATCCTTTCCCTATTTCACTAAGAAATTTGTACAGGGAATCATAATCTACCATAAATAATATGCATGCATTACCCATGGATTTACATCTCAGCAATTAACATAACAAATTATTCGAGCATGGATCTATATTTATCATCCAACATGATTATAAAAAATTAAATGGGGTTCTAGGGAACATTTTTTGTAATAATTACAAATGGGATTATGTTTTTTTAAGGAATTCAAATGTTAGATGATATAATGAAATAATATTTATTTAAAAATATCTCTCAAGAAATCAACTTCATCACCTTCAATAATATGAAACCACTAATAAACAAATTTTATCTTTTTTTATTATTTAATGTGATTTAAACCTGGTATAAGAAATGATAGTTATTTCTCCATGATAATAATCCAAAACAACTCTCATGAAATATTAGTTATATAATATTATAAGAATTGATATTATTTCATCATGTCTAGTAAGACTATATCATAGGATACAATAGTTTGAATGATACTCTTCACCACACCACTCAAAACATGTCATGGTGGATACATAGAAATAGTCTTACAATATATTTAAAGATTCGATCATTGGTGAAAAAAAGGTGGTTTCATAAGTAGAAACATGTTATTTTACATTAATTTACCATATCATCAGTTAAGAATTTTAAAATATAATTGAGTATAATTTAAATAAAATCAATTGATATAAAGATATTATAATGCATAATATTTCATTAGAACTCGAGTTCTATATTCATTTTCCCTTAAAATTATTCGTGTTTGAATATAGGGTAGTCCACGAGCATTAATATATAGAAATCACTAAGTATAACATTAGCACCCAATGTTTTTATGAACCCTATTTTGAATAATATTAATTTATTTAATTCCATGCATTAAAGGAAACACTGGACTAGATTTCATTATAAACAACAATGAGTTTGAAAGAAATTTCATTTAATTTATATAAATATTTAAAAAATATAATTCTAATATATCCATTTGAATATAGTGTATGTAATAGATAAAATGAATAATTAATGTGTTGTATACAAATATAAAACCACTTTGAAATTAAAAATAATTATTTTTCTGAAAAACAATTCAATGATGGTTCAGATATCCAACCTATTTGAAGTTATCACAAAGGAGGATCCACATTTGCGTCAATGTGTCTCCCAGTATTTTTAATAGAATAGATCACATGGACATCAAGTTATCTATGGGGATTAGATGACTGTGGTGTAGATGATTTAAACCCACCAAGGTGATTGTATTGAGTATAGAGAAGCATGTTATTACCATGATGATGGGGAACACCATCATGTATTGAATATTGTTGATCTTAATAGACATATTCACTAGGTGGTAAATGGATATGTGATGCCAATGATGATGGGCATGACTTTGGCATTACCAATTTGAATGAGTTTGATGAAGGTTTGTAGAATTCCACACCTCGGCTGAAAGGGGGAATGTCTTGGATGCTGATAAATAGAATTTTAGTTACATGGAAAAAGTGGATAGTTGCGACAAGGATTCATACAGTTCTATTATCTTGAGAAGAGGACATATAAAACATGATAACATAGAAATCGCATATGTTCCACTAAATAGAAGAACTCAGATGTACTACTCCAACATGAGAAGAACTGGGGTTACTAGGTTCATTTATAAGGCGGAAAAGAATACTGTTGCTGGTTCTAAATGTGGGTGTACTAACAAAAAATCCTCCAAACATCAACTCACAACAAAAATGTTAAATCGCAAGGACAAATATATCAATATCATTAAGAAATAAAGCTTGCAATATGATTGGGAATCGATTGACGATGGAGCATCCTCTGATTATTCTTTTATTTGCGATTTTTCTTACTTTGACATGTATATACACCATATATGTTCTCATTAATTTAATTTAACAATTTTCAGTAATGAAACTTTAAATTTATATATTCTTCTAGAGTATCAGGGTTTATGAATGCTGTTGTGCCTTTCTTGGAAATGTCAAATTAATGAATCATGTCAAAATTTATAGTTATGATATTTTATAAGAATAATTCTTATTTAAATAATTTTGAAATGATAAAAATATTCTATAATGAAATGTTGGATTTTATATGGCCTAAAATATAATAATTTTTTCATTTATGTTCCAATTGAATCATTAATTGTGAAAAATTACAAAATTATAATATAGAATTTTTTTACCATATTTAATGTAAAAATAGGCTAAAAGGGTTATTTAAAATGATAATATTTAAAATTATATCTTATACAATAAAATATATATTCATTTATGAGATTAAAAGGATAAAACATATTATGTTATAGAAAATGTATTTTTTATGTATTTTTTTGGGGATCGAATTTATTATTAATTAATCTTTTTATAAATTCCAAAATTATACACATTCTATCTAATAAATGTGTACATATTATTCTATTTTCATAAATCATAAGAACCTATTAGGTTTTCCATCCAATATTCAAATCTAATAAAACCTTTCGTACCATTATCCTAGAATTAATTCGTTGGATAGAATGATGACAAAGGGATTCCCTTATTTCCAACCAACATGAGATATCTAAAGAAGTGATTGTTTTATCATGTATTAAAAGAGTCAAGACCAAATATGCGAGATCTTTGAATCACATTTATTTTTGTGGGAAATATTCCTTATAAACTACTTCTTTATTTTATGTGGTTTATATACTTCCAATTAATGTCTTTGTTGAATTTTATTTTTATCATAATTGTATTTTCATATCTATAAAATTTTCATTCACTCAAGGGGAATACAATTATACTGATTATAATGTTATAAGTTTTTATTTAAAAATCAAATTATTATTATATATTGTTTTTGAATAACTATATATTTTAGAATATTTATATTCTATTTCTAGTTTTGATTAAAATATTTTCAAAATAAATGGATATTACATTTTTTTAAAATCATTTTACACATGATTGATCATTATACAAAATGATTTTAACATAACCGTTTGTTTGTTTTATAAACAAGGATCATTCTAGTTTTTTTGAGAAAAATTATGGAAGGGATGTTTTTTAGTATATATTAGAATGGATTATATTATCACCATCATGAAGCATTAATGGTTTTAAGATTCCATTAGAATATTACCAGGTTCTGTTCCATGTAAATGTGCTCTCTTATATTTGTGTACATCTTTAAATAAAGATTTTATAAAAGAATATGTACTTTCCTCAAAGATTATCTGAACTTATATTTCAAAAAATCATTTTTATACAAAATATGAATATTGTTTTTTTAAACTATTTTATACTAAAGATATGACCCAGGGGTAGTATTCATATAATTTATCTAAATGGTTTATTTTAATGATAGAAATATATTAATGAGACATGTTTCTTTTCTTTAATTTTTTTGGATGAAGTATTTAGGAAAATAATTTATTTAAATAGTATCTCATGAGATAAATGATTTAATGACCTATAGGAAAAATATGTATTGTTTTGATCACGTGAAAAGTCGGTCCTACATCTCCCTCTAAATCATTATTTAATGATAAATTTTCTTTGAGTGCAAAGTGTATACAAGAGCTTATACAATGTATGTGAAAAAAGGGTACATGGGAGGTCACTATAATCCAAAAATAAATGGGATGATTTAACACGTTTTTATAGATAATAAATGATAAAATTTCCTCTCATTATGTTAAATATGTTTATATATAAAATATTTAGTAATAGATCAATAATTTTAAAATTTGATGGAAATTCCAATTTTACCCTTTATAGTGCACTGTATTATTTCAAAGATAAATATAATAATATTTATTATTTGAAAATAATATTTTTTAAATTTTTTCTTTACATAATATGATAAAACATTTGTTCAAGACATCTAAGCTAAAAGAAAAATTTTGTTGGACAAAATGGACCGTGAATTCCAATGAGTGTTGGACCCGCCAGATTGTATATTGGTTCAATATTTGTTAAAAACCATATTCATCAATGATTGGATATGGGAAAAATTTTGAGAGGGTAAAAAAAATTTTCACAAATAATTCCTCTGGAAGAAATGCTGGTTCACGCGTTGGTGGGGGGTCCAATTGGAGGTGAATGTTGGATTAAAATATTTGTCTGAGATTCCCCATTCACTCTTGAAACATATTTAATCCTAGTATAACATACACACTTTGAATATGTGTATTTATCATTTGGAGAGGTTGGGGACATTAATTAGTAGATTGGGTGCAGAGGATAAGTGGTTATACACTATATCAATTAAAAATTGTTGTAGGGGATCTACCAAGCTTGGATCTATTCCAAAATTATATTCTTTTCCAATTCTTTGTTGTATTGTTGTTTGGATTTCAATAAACTATTCATTTCTCATCCAATTTTTCTATAAATTTCAATTTTATTCGTCTTTTAAACTTCCCCTTTGGTCTAGAATTAAATAGTTGAAAAAAATTGTGTTATACACTCTCCAATCCCTTTCACTTGCATAACATTTCTAAGATGGCTACACCACCCATGGAAGAGTAGTTTCTTTTATAATCGATCTACCTATAAGCTTCTTCATTTATTTATTTTCAATCAATGATATATTTTATTTCAAATAGTATTATCAATTAATTGATTTTTTAATTTAATCAAAACTAAACTTTCAATAGAACAATTAGCACACAAAAACACGAGGGTGATATTTTATGTAAATTGTAAGAGCGTAATCTTAATCAGTATTACAAGACAATATATGATAAATTTTTATTCATAAAACATAATCCCTAATCTCAATTAATTCTAATTTCTATGGAGGATATATTCCATATTTTACCAATAACCATAAGATATATTTAGCACATCAATCAATGTATGGTACTGTGATTGAATGTTCAGAAGTTATCATAGGGTTTATTTCAATTAATCTGTGTGGTAATGTTAATTCTCATAGGGTCTTAGATTTCAAAAATTATGGGAGAATTATAAAGTGAATGTTAATTTAAATGATAATAATAAATAATTGAGTGAAGTGGTAGAGTTTGATCGATTACTTCTTCTAAAATAATTTCTATGAAAACATCTTCTTTTTCAGTGTTTTTAATAGAACATAATTTAAAAATTAAAAACCAAAAAAATAATATTTTCTTCCAGAAAACATCTTCAACTTATATAAATGGTAAAAAAAGACATCCCTTCAATTAGTGTTTTTGTTAAATTTTATTTTATAACTATAAAATCATTAAGAAGCGGTTTTAATTTACATCCTCCTTTGAGAGATGATCTTTGTCATCCACTCTACTGCACCTAAGTATCCCAAATACCAATAATAATTTCTGGATTCCCAAGATATAACCTTTAATATTTTCACCGTTTTCAAAGAGGCATGTAATTATTTCAAACAATTAGAGGTATTTATTTTATTTTACATTCTGTTCTCTTCTTCTCTTCTTTCTTACCTCTTTACCCAATATGAAATTTTCTTCTTCAATTATTTTATTCTTCTTCATTTTCGACCATCATCCAAAAATTCACATTTTTATTTTACTATGGTCCACTTTTCGTCAGTTTATATCTATTTTATTTATGACATGAAATAATCCTAATGATCTTGTAGATATTTTCCTTGATATTGAACACAACATTAGGGCTCAAATCAGAAATTCTCAGTCTACATGAAGTTTCATCATTCAACCTGTTAGGGATTTACTCCAATATAAAAACATTGAAATTGGAAGATATAAAAATTTAACAAAAAAACAAGAATCAATGGATGAAAATAATTTAATTGAACTTAATATAACTATTTGAGAATTTTCATCACCTAATATAAATTATTAACAAAATTGCATTGCATACCCAAATCTCTAATTTGACATTAATCTGAAATCTATGTTAATTCACCTACTTCCAAAACATCGTGGCCTCTCTGGTGAGGATCCCAATAATGTCTATAAATAATTCAATGTGGCATTATAAACCTTAATACCAACTAATTCTTTGGAAGATCAATTCAAACTAAGAGCATTCTCATTCTCAATTGATTGTGTGACAAAAGATTTTATGTATTATTTACAACATGACGATGTAAATTGTTGGAATGATATGAAATGTATTTTCATGAATATTTTTTTCCTACATCAAGGGACCCATACATTCTAATGGTGATCTCAGTGATCAATCCATCCCAAAGGGAGTCAATTTTTGAGTAATGGGAGTTATTCAAGAATTTGTGTGCAAGCTGCCCACATCACCAAATAAGTGAGAAACTCCTCAACCAATACTTCTATGAAGGAATCACACCTATATATAGAATAATGATGGATGAATTGGAAGGAGTATTTTTGGCGGAAAATTCACCATAATATCCTCGTGCATTAATTGAAAAAAATGTCTCAAAATTCGCAAAATCTGGGCGATCGAGGTATATAACATGTCTGGGGAGTACATCAGGAAAATCATTCTTCCCATGAGACTAATTAAATTGATACCATGTTGGATGAATTGATCAATATGGTGAGGCATATTTCATTAGCTCAAAAGACATACCTACACAATCCTTCAAGGCCTTGTGGAATTTTCACTTATACATGCCAACCAACTTATTGTTGCCCCCAACTGCAAGAAATAAATGATTGTGTAGTAGTGTCTCCTAGGAGACCATATCTACAATAAAAACACAACAATATCCCAAAAATAAGAATTATTCCATTTCACCAACATATAAACAATTGTAGAATGATAAATTAGACATGATGTATGGATCTGGACAACAACAAGGGCCCCCCTTTTCAACAAAACATCCTATAGACTCCACCTTACCAATAGGGTTTCCAACAACACAAAAGGCAATTTGAATCTCATGTATTAAAAAGTCAACAACAAAGGAATTCTAAACCAATGGTAGATTCTACGACTAATAATCATATTAATCAAATTGTTCTTAACCAACAAAATGTGATGAGGAGTCAATGTTCAGAGCCGATGGAGTTAAAGACTCAAATGAGCCAGATTTCCACTCCCCCACTCCATGAATTAGTAAGTAAAATTTATGGAAATCTACCTTTCCAACCTACTCAAGATTTGAAGGGGAATGTCTGTGCCATCACAATGAGAAGTGGCATGAAAATTTATTATACAACTTTACCTACCATTCCACCGGTATTCACCACAACTCTAAATAAGACCCATTCAAAACCAGCAGATGTGAAACCCAAGGAGAAATATAATATTAAGAAAATTATTAATGATGTCCCCCCTAAAACCCTTCCCTTTAAAAATATGGTTGTACAAACAAATATGATGGAAATGTTTATAGGGAAAAAATATGTTTTTGATAAATTCATGACTGTGGAGATATTCATCCCTCTATTTGAAGCCATCAAGAAAATCCCATGGTATATGAAATTTTTAAAAGAAAATTGTACCAATAGAATAGGGCTGAAGGGAAATGAGAGGATCAATCCTGGAAGAAATATATTGGCACTCATTATAGCATCACTAACAATGAAAACAATGTGCAGTTATCTAGGGACATTCCCCATCTCATGCACCATTGGGGAGGTACACTTTTCTGATGATATTTGTGATTTAGGAGCTTCTATAAATGTAATTCCTCAAAATTTATTCACTTCTTTACAGGTTGGTGAGTTGAAACTGACAAGATTTGTGGTGAAGTATGCGAATAAAGCTACAACATATCCCGTGTGAGTCGTTGAGGATGTTATTTTTTAGGTATGATACATGATCATTCCATATAATTATACCTACTTATCTTGGAGGATGATCATTTAATTTTTCATGCTTCCATTATCATATGTAGACCCTTTTTCAAAACATAAAAAAATCTTAAATGACATTGAAGTTACTCATTCCATGATGTTTGGAAATGAATTTTTGATATTTAATGTTATATAGTCCATGATGTAACCCATAGAGGTCCATTATGCGTTTGTTAAATCTCATTTTGAACCACCAAATAAAAACCCCAGGTAATTTTGTTGTACTATTTTTAGAGAGATTATGAGTATTTGTTATAGTTTGATGTTCAAGAGTACTTTCACCCCTATTTTTAATGAACATGAATCTCTTCGATTTTATTTTGAAATTGAATCATATTATGATTTTGATCATGTGAAATATGATTATGACACGGTTGTTGAGTATTATGATGGATTAAATTCTTTATTCATTAATTTTTATGATATATATTATGATACTTATATTCATTGTGCACATATTTCAATTCATTCAATGTCTCCGTCCATACATCAACCCCTAACACAGAAGTCAACACATTTCCAACTAATCACAAATACTCATTCTTGTTATGTGTTGAGTAATTACCTATTATCATTGCTAACAATATCCCTATTGTACATGATGAAAACCTTTTGAATATTTTTATGTAAAAAAATAAGGAAATCGGGTGGACCTTGGCTGAAATATCATGTATTATCCCCACAATTTTCATGCATATGATTCATTTGTAGGTTGGAACTAACTGGTTAGGTAGCCAAAAAAGAGACTCAATCCAAACCATCTGGAAGTTGTTATAAAAGATGTTGAAAAATTTCTCAAGTTAGGTATAATCAATACTATTTCAGATTCCCAGTGGCTGATTTGTAGACAGGTTGTGTCTATAAAAAGTGTTGTTATTGTTGTTAAAAATGATAGACATGGGACAGATACAATGAGGGTGCAAAATAGTTGGCATGTTTGTATTGATTGAAGAAAACATAATAATTACACTTGCAATGTTCATTTCCCACTACCATTTATTGATAAAATTATTGAGACTAGTAGGGGAAACACACTATTATTTCTAGGATGGAGTTTTTGGTTATTTTCATGTTCCAATTGCTCCAAAGGATCAAGAGAAGACTAAATTCACTTGTTCTTTCAGTACGTTTTCTTACATAAGGATTCAATTTGGACGTTGAAATGCCCCAGGTACCTTCAAAGATGCATGGTGTGTATTTTTATGTTTTTATTGAGACCAAGATGGATGTATTTATGGATGATTTTATAGTGTATTTGTCTTCATTTAAAGATTGTATCACTGTCATGGGAAATGTATTGAATCATTGTATTGAGAATAATCTGGTCTTAAAAATTTGAAATTGTCATTTCATTGTAGATCTCAATATTGCCTTATGGAATGTAGTGTCAAAACATTGGATAAAGAATAATATATATATGGTAGATATCATTGAATCCTTAACATATCCTTTATGTGTGCATGATGTTAGATCTATCCTCACGAATGAATGATTTTATCGGTGATTCATCAAATATTTTAGTAAGGTTTCACTTCCTATATAATGATTACCTCAAAAGGATTCTGATTTCGTGTTAGATGATTCATGAAGGACATCATTTGATGAGCTAATGATGTGTTTAACCACTCCACTAATCATTCAACCCCCACAGTGGGAGATTCCTTTTGAGCATATGTGTGATGCCTCCAGCAATGCGGTGGGACCTTTCGTATTTCAGAGGGTGGATGGATGTTCACATGTGACTGTATATGAATCAATGGTATTAGATTCTTCCCAATAAAACTAAAAATCCATAGAAAAAGAGTTTCTTGCTGTTATATTTGCATCAAATAAATTTTATTCATACTTATTAGGCTCTAAAGTAGTTTTTCATTCAAACCATGCATCTCTAAGGTACCTATAGAAGAAGCATGATGAAAATACCATGATAATCCAATGGAAGATCCTTCTTCAGAAATTTGACATTGAGATAAAGGATAATAATGGGTCTAGAATCCTAGGGATGGACCACATAGGCTGGCTTACTCACACACTAGGGGATTCCACCTAGGGTCATGTACCACTTCAAAACCCATTCCCTGATGAGAAAATTTATTCCATCTCAGGTACGCATTCTTGGTATGCTAATTTAGTGAAAAACCTATTTGAACATAATATTCCTACAAATTTAATGAAATATCATGTCCAAAAATTAATGATTGAGTCTAGATTTTATGTGTTTGTGATCCCTACTGATGGTTCTTGTGTAGTGACAATGTTATTATAAGGTTTTTTCCTAATCATGAGTTTGATTCTGTTATATAATTCATTGATGCACTTTCCTGGTGTGGACATGTTGGACCCCAATGGGCTGCTAGGAATGGTTTGGACTCTTGACTATATTGGACTAGTTTATTCCATGATGCTCATGTGTTCTGTAAGTCATTCTCTCATTTCCAACACATTGTAAAATTTTGAGGAGACATGAGATTCCCCAACAACCTATAATATTCGGTAATATTTTTTATGTGTCGGGAATTCATTTCATGGGTCCCCTTCCTAGTACATGTGGTTTCTTTAATATTTTTGTTGTTGTTGATTATGTGATCAAATGGATAGAGACTGAGGCCAGAAAGAATGATGATTCACAAGTGGTTTTAGAGTTTATCAATGCACATATTTATTTATAGGTTTGGAGTACCGAAGAAAATCATTAGTGACAAAGACACACACATGGAAAATGGAATTTTGATTCCTAACTTCGTAATTATGGGGTGACACACAAAACATCAACTCCATACCACCCCTAAACATATGGTCAGGCGGAGGTTTCGAATAGTGAGTTGAAATAAATTTTGAAAAAAACTCAGTTGCCGAATATAAAGGACTGGAGAAAGTGCATGGATGATGCTCTATGGGATTATAGGACAACATACAAGACACTTATTGGTATGTCCCCATTTCCGAATCATTTTGGGGAATTTTGTCATGTCCCCATGGAATTTGAGCATCGAGATTATTAGGTTATTATTAAATGTAACATAGATTTTTCCAAGGCTGGTATCAAAAGGAAGATGAAAATTCTAGAGAGTGGGTAGATTTTATTGACTTCATATGATATCTCATGGATATATAGGGAAAGATCAAAAGTAGATCATGATAAAATGATCTAGAAAAAATAATTTCAAGTTGTAGAGAAAGTATTATTCTACAGTTCATAGCTGAAACTATTTCCTAATAAGATGCATTCTAGGATGTTAGGTCATTATGCTGTGACTAATTATTTTCATTATAGTGCATTGGAGATCACACAATAGGACACATGATGTATATTTACATTCAATTGGCACTGTTTGAAGAAATACATTGAGGGAATTCTTTGTGATGCAGTGGATTTCATCACATTTCATGACCCCGTCATCACTAGAGCATGTTAGGTTGTTCCTATCCTCTTTATTTTTATCTTATTTTTCAAATTTAAAATTATAAATTTCTTGTTCATATATCATCTCATAGTTTCACATTGAGGAAAATTCAATATTTTTAGTGTGGGGAAGGGGGGAACATTTTTTGGTAGATATTTAGAATATTTATTTTTGTGTTTTATGTGTATTTTCAATTATATTTTGGTTATATTTTTAAAATAAAAATCAATAAAACAGAAAAAAATTATTTCTTATAACATTCTCATGTAGAACATATATAAAATCCATGTGTTTGAGATTCATTGGTAGAAAAAGTAGAATGAGTATGTTTTCATCATCAAGGAATGATTATTATTAAAATATTTGTCATCAATGATATGAATGGTTGGGTTATTATAAACCCTTTTATATTTAGACATCATTATTTCTAATATTTATTCATGATAAATTGTTTCATTTATTTCTGAACAAAATTTCTCACACAATCATAACTTATGAGTTTATCTTAATAAAATGAATGTATATTCGGGTTAAGTTATCTTTTCAACTTATAACAAGGTCATTCCATACGTTTGTTTCTCATTTATTCATTTCCATCACTATCCCAGATTGACCTTAGCATGGTCACATAATATACGAAAACTGTTTACCCTCTAAAAAATTATAAATAAATAAAATAAAAACAATCAATACAGAAGTGAGTGATGTAATTTATAACAAGGGGGGATATTTAGGTCGGGGGATCATGGTTTGAAATCATGGAATGCTTAAATGAGTGGGTTTTGGAATTTTATTACAATGGATGTCAATAAAGTTCGGTAGAATAGAATAATGTAAGAAGAAATGTTTTTATTGAAATGAATATACTAGAGAAAGGTTCGATAGATAATCATGTAATATTTGTCACACACACACATGGAGAATTAGTGGCGTGGTAGACCCAAGACTTGATTCACAATGATTAGTGATATGAATCTCACTAAATTTTGTTTTGGCACAATTTATAAGACAATTAATTTAAAATTTAATGATGTTGAATATTGATAGGATTTATATATTTCTTATATTGGAACTATGGATTGAGAAATTTTAATATTCATTTCATGTCAAAAAAAATTCAATGACATGATATGAGGTTTTTCTAAGGTGTGCAAAAAGGTAATTGTGGGGGATTAAATAAAAAATCATTTTTTATTGAATATTTTATTGATAATAAATGATAACATTTCCTCAGACTATGTTAAAAAATTTTATTTATATATTATTTGTGATTATATCATTTATTTGAAAAATAGATTGAAATTACAGTTTTACCCTTTAAAGTGCACTGTAGTATTTCAATAATTGATATTTTAATATTTATTATATCAACATGAAATTTTGTATAATTGTTCCGGAAAAAATTGTATATATCTATTGTTTAAGACATTGATGCCAAATAGTACATTTGGTTGGACTAAATAGATCATGATGTCAAATGTGTCCTGTACCCACTAGATTGGACATTGGATTTGTATTTTCACCATAACATATACATACGTGTTTTGATTGGGCCCAAATGTTGAGAGTAGCTCTAAAACACAATTATTCAAACATAATTATTCTAGAAGAATAGTTGGTTTATGCGTCTTGGATAAAAAATGTGTGGTGAAATTTTGAATAATATATTTGACTGGGATTCCCCATTCAGAATTGAAATGTCCTTAAACCTAACCTACCATCCACTTTATAAATTTCTGTTTTTTTCATTTATTGGGGTTCGAGATGTGCAATATTTGATTGGGAGTAGAGTGGAAGTGGTTCTACACCATTTAAACTCACTATTTGATGAGTGAATCTACCATGATAGGATCTCCACCAAAATGCTCTTCATTTCCTCTTCATTGTTGTAATGATGTAGTACTTTCAATAAAAACTTAGTTTCTCTTCCACTTCTACTGTTATTTTAAATTTTCTTATTATTATAATCTCCCAATTTTTTATGGAATTAAAAATTAGAAACCGTATTTTTTTATTCCCTCTCTAACCCTTTGCATAAGCATAACATTTCTACGATGACTACACCACCCCTAGAAGAGTAGTTTTTATAGTAATCCATCGACCTCTATCATTATTCATTCATTTATTTAGAATAAGTGATAAAATTTAATTCACATAATGTGAAAAATTAATTGAGTTTTAAATATAATTGAAACTTATCAATCAATTGAAATATTTAAAATAAATATGCGAGGATGAGATTTTTTGTAAATTGAGAAAGCAGAAATATAATCGGAAATACAAAAACAAACGGGGTCAATTTGTATTGTTAAAATATAATCCCTAAACTCAAATAATTCCGATTTTTAGAAGGTAAGTGTGACTTAATTTATCACTAACCATAATCTAACCTGATAACATCAATCAAAGCATGGTGTTTTGATTGTATGTTACAAAGTTAGCCTAGGGTTAAATTAACTTAATCTTTGATGAAAATTTAATTCTCATAGGGTTCTGCAATTAAAAAATTAAGGAATCATAATTAAGATAATGTTAACATAAATGACAATGATAAATAATTGAGAAAATATATAGAGTTAAATCAATTACACCTTTTAAAATATTATTTAAATATCATCTTATTGTTCCATCTTTTTAATCGAACATAATTTCCAAATTAATGACAAAAAAAAGAAATCTTCTTCCAACAAACATCTTTTAGTTTTATAATCGATAAAAAAACCCCCATCATTTCAAAAAGTTTTTTTATTCCCTTTTATTTTATTTTTATAACACATTTATTTTTTTTCTAATTTACTTCATCCAATGATAGGCGACCATGGTTAGCCACTCTACAACACCTATGTACCCCAAAAACCATTAATCATTTGAGGGAGCCCACGATATCACCATTCAGGGGTACACGACAGGTCATCCTAATGCAATAATAGAATTATAAATGAGAGGTCATCCATAGATAAGAACTAGAAGGTATATGGGAGGCCATCATGTGTCTGAATAGTATACATGGGTGATTAGCCCTATCATAACATATTATGAATGACATTTCAGGCCTCATTTACATAATATATTATAAGTTTATCTATATGACACAAATTATATGACCTATTCCATTTTTTACCCTCTTGGATCTTATTATTTTATTATCTTATGATTCATGTCTTATGAACTAGAAATCATTAATTCAAAGATAAATATTATGATATTTGGCATATAATATATACCTCCCAAATGTTATGCTCCTAATATCATACCCATATGATCATATTGTGAAGATATATCTCTCGTGTTTACAATTAATGTGAATATAATATCACACATTCTTATGTTTACATTCCCTAGGATATAATCAATGGTTTTAAGTATGATTACAAAATGGTATGACCATTATAAGAGATTTTGAAGATCTTTTCAAAAATTAGTTGAATGATTTCTTAGTTTCAAACCGAACTAAACTCTTTTGGAACCTAGAGCTTGTGTTAATGTAATGTAATGAATATTAATATAAAATAGATGTAATATACTTGTATGAAAAGTCGGTGTACTTAAAACTACATCCCCACATCTTCCAAATCAGTTTTATTTTTAATATCATAATCTTCTAGGTTTGAATCCTACTTACTAAAAACAAAGAAATAAAAAATTATAGTATGATAAATGTAGTTAAATAATGTAATACTAATATAAAATAACATTTATATTATATATTATTTTCACCATATTATTTTCAAAAAAATATATATAAATAATTATATTTTACCATGTTTCATAAAATTAGTTTTACTTTTTCATATCAATATTCATTAAAATTTAGGCTCAATTAGTCATAGAATACCATTTTTCTCAATAGTTTTAACTATTTGTTATTTAATTCAATATATAATGTTCCATGTTATTAAATAAATAATAGTATTTTGGCTACTACACAATACTGTTTCAATAGACTATATCATATTGATCCCCCCACTCTATCCAAGCTACAGTAACAATACCTAAAATTCCATCCATGTTTAAATCAAAAAATATATAAAATACCACTTTTTTCACAATACAATAATAATTTTCAAGAATTTCATTAAATGGAAGACTATTATAATATAAAAACATATAATTCATTAAAATAATCTATTTTTTATTTCTATATCTCATCAACAAACATAGACACCATAAAGGATTGACAATAGTATGGTTTTGTTACTTTTATTAAAAAACTATTACATATGTTTCTAAGATTTACCCAAATAAATTAAAATATATTCAAAAATTATTTAATATTTCTATTTTCTATTCCATTATAATGAATAATCTAAATTAAAAAATTAACTGTTTCATTAAAAATATATTAAAAATATATTAATTTATAATTAAAATTCCATATATTCTCTCCCTTGTACATCATGCCCATGATTATGTTTTTATGGTTTTACATTACTAAATTTGACTAATATATGGTTATTATCGGATAAGAAGTATATTGAATGTTATTGGAAAAAAGATTCATCACTATCTTTATTATAAGAGAAATTAAATACCTATGTGATGACTTAAAAAATAACCATTGGCATTTAGACAAAATATCTTAGAATTTATCTTGAAGACCATTAGGCATTTGTTGAAATGTTAAAACTGTATAGATTTTTTTATGAAAGATTAATAATTATAGTGGAAAAATATATTGATGATTTTATTACCTAGTTGACTATTATTATCAACACCATTATAAGACAAAAAGATATTAAGAAATACTGCATTGTTTTAATGAAATTAATTATAATTATTCATAAAATTTTCAGTACAATGAATTCATCTATTAAAGATAATTATTTACATAATTCCTCAACCAATCAATTTAAGAAAACATTAATGAATTTGGAAAAACTAAAATCAAATTCTATAAATAATAATCATTATAACCGTAAATAAATAAATAATAGATATTTTATGATTTATAATTATATATATGAGCATATTATTTTTAATGAAGATGATAACATGTAAGGATTTTGTGAGATGTTATCCCAAATTTCTAGATAATTTAAAATGTGTAAATTAGAGTATCAAGCTAAAATTCCTTCAAAGATAATTCGTCATGAAAAAAAATTTCATTTCCATTCAATCTGTCATTTAAGAACTATAATTGCAGACGAAGATAAATAATAAAATATCTGATACATAATGAAATGAAACTATTTTGAATGAAATAAATCACAATATTATGGTAATAAAACATGTCCTCTATGGTCATTATAACCAACATCCAATTTTTTAAATAAGGTATTTTAGTAAATAAATAATGTTTTGTTGATGTGGATACTAAAAAGAAACTTTATAAAATAATACTGACTAAAAAAGATAATTTGAGATAATCCACATAGGATATACCTCAAAAATATTTCATGTTTTAGCTTAAAGATGGAGAATAAATAAGGAATACACATTGATAACTGAGATCAAGATATATAAAAATGATTTATAAAACTAAGAGATAAAAATTAATATCTTAAGAAAAAAATGATGAATGAAACAATATTCACATGGAAAATGAATGTCTAGTCAACAAATATGATAATTTAAATATTTATAATTTCGATATAATAAATATTATTTGTAATATAACGTACACTATATTTCTTAAGGATTAATATCATAATAAACTATTTCATAAAAGCCACATAATTTCATTATTTAAAATATTTTTTTTACATCTATAATTTTTATTGATCATTTATAATTAGTGTTTTAGATAATTAGGAAAAAATATCACATATCAGACCCTTCCAATTAAAATTGGACACATCCACTAAATGCCAATTTTTTCTACAAAAAAGTGATTTGAAATCTTAAAATCTTATTTTGTTCAAAACACATTTTTTTAATATGGATCCCCATATAATAAATGTAATAATTCATATAAATCATACATATCATTAATCTCTATGAAAAATGTTCTAAATCATTGGATAAGTGAAAAAATGACAGCAAGGGATATAAAATTAATCAAAATTTATTAGTGATTTGAAAAATATAAAACCTCGGATGTTGGGTTTTATGTTGATGTAATAAATTTTTCTATCTAAATAATCCCATACAATCTCTTTTAATAAATTTATCTTCAAAAAGTTTTCCATAAATCATTACTTAAACTTTTATTAGAGAAAAATTAAATTTATTAAGGGTTACTTCCATAAATTAATATAATTCCATTTAAAACAATATTATATCCCTATAAATATCAATAAATTTATTTTAAACCATATGATCATTTTATTATCAAATGAAATTATAATATTTATATAAACTAATAAAGAACATGAATATTAAATATATCCAAAGATAACAATATAAATAATAACATGGAAAAAATTATTTAATTACCTAATTATTGAATGAATAATGTAGAAAATCTGAATAATTATATCATTCACTCATTGAAAGAAGGAATTAACCTTATTATCATTGGAAACGGCCAGTAAATTTTCTATACCATCAAGGCCTTGTGTCAAGAAAATATATATACTATAATGGTCTTGTGCCAATACAATTTCAATGCAAGGGCCAACGTGCACGGGGAATGAAGAATTTAATTTTTTCCATTAGACCATTCAAAGAATCAAGGGTCTATATATAACTATTCCCCACCCAGAAAATTCATATTTCAAATTAATCCCTCATATATTGAATCATAAAAATAGTACATGGTCAATAATTATTGATTATAAACATTCTCATTGGAAAAGTAATCGAAAAAATATTAATAATTTTCATTGTCAATAAAAAGTCATAAGCCTTTAAAAGAGAGAATTTTTTTGGAATTATTTAGATAATATCCCAAATGAGGCATAAAATAAAATAAATGGTTTTTATTACATTGAAAAATACTATTATAAAAACATTATAATTATAATTTTAAATACAAGAGAAAACATGCATTTAAATGTATATCCTTTAAAATTTCTTACAGAAATATAGAAATGATATTATATGAAAATATAGAGAAACAAATAGATTATGATTTATAATGAATAACTACTTTCATGGTGTGGAAAGGTCATTTGATGATATATGTTGATATTTTTTGTAAAATTTTGTTAAAAATTTCAATGTAATCCATACATGTGATGTTGAAAACACTTTTTTAAAAAATTTATTGAAGAAAGTAACAAGTAGATAAAATTTCCATAAAAATTCAATTAGTCTGATATATTAAAATTCATTACAATTTGGAATAAATGATTATATTTTTTAGAATTTTTTCATAACATTTAAAATAATATATAAATTGATTAAAGAGACCTCAAAACATTTAAAATAACATTTTAAAGGCAAATACCATACCAATGCTGTAAATAAAAAATAAAATGATCATTGAATGATTTAACATGAAAAAATATATAACCACATTAATTTATATAAATAAATGAAAAATTAAATATTTATGGTGTATATTAACCACAGAAAATATAATATGTGGGGAATTAAGAATGATTCCTCGTGAAACCAAATCAAGTTGAGAAATGCCTTTCCTGAATCAAACGCACTACGTATGATATTTTATCAAGTATAATAAAAATATATTAAATATATAAATTCATAAAAACAATTTTTAGATCTAATTTCTTTTCATAACACCTTTTATTTTATTTATTATCACATCTGACATAGTTACTATTTAATTTAAGTTCACGTTCGACATGTTGAGGGCATAAAATTCATAATTACAAAAGAATTTTTTTTAGTTGACCATTGAATTTTTTTTTTCTGGTTTTAATAATCCAGAAAATATTAATAATTAAATAATTATCATATTTATAAATGATTTATAATTTAAAAACTTTCTAATAAATAAGGAGATGTCAAAATTACTTAATTTTCATTGTTGAGGTGGTTGTACACCCAAACACATGAATGGTGTTATCATTTTTCAATGGATGAAAATGTATGAAGGTAAGTAATATGATTAGATTCTAATGAAATAAATTTCATAAATATTATATTTATTAACAAAATATAAAAAAATGATAATAATTTTTAGTTCGTGATTATTAAATGAATCACATTGTACAATGAAGAATGTAATTTACACGTACACAAGGGTAATTTTTCAATTTCCATTTAAAGGAAAATGATTTGATAAAGGGTTGTTACATAAACCAAATAAAATTTAGGTATATTTATGAAATTTTTGATATAATAGAATTGTGTTTATAAAGTATTTGAATGTGGTGGATGAAGAAATGATCATAAAAACACTACGTTAACAGATATATGGTTTCTTAGAAAACCTCATATGGTCTACTCCTTCTTCATTATAGGATAGAATATTGGTGATACCATTTCTACTAATACATGGATAGTATGGTTTTAAAGTTATTTTTTAGATATTTCTCAAGGTAAATAGATCAGCAGGGGTGTGGAATAAAAGATATTAGGTCACCATTTATACGTTAGGTGGGTGGAAATATTATAAACATGAAGAATAGTAATATATAATATGTATCTAAGCCTGAATAAATGTTTCCATAATGAAATATATGAAACCATATTAAGGATATTTTATAAATAAGTACAACCAAGAAAATTTATAATAATATTAAGTGGAATTTTGGAACATATACATTAGATTATTCACCTTTTTCCCATTTCATCCTTAGCCATAGTATCAAATTTTTTAATCTCAAAGGGTCGTGAAAGTAATTTTTAAAATTAGATGTAGAACATAAATAGATAAATCTCCCTAAAATCAATAAAATTTATTTTAATTTAATTATAATATGATTTATTTTATTTTATAATTTATTAGATTTTTAAAATATTAAATAATATTTAATTTCATTTTCAGAAAAAAAAAAATTTCGTGACACAAAAGGCATAAAGATGATATTATAATTATAATATAAACACATTAACCATCACATATGTTTTTTAATGTGTCCATTAAATTATTGTAATAAAATATTTTTATCCTAATCATATTACATTTATTGTTTTTAAAATAATTTTAATTATTTTTCTATTGCGTACACATGTCTTGTATCATCAATGCATAAACAATAAACATAATTACGCCACCTAAAAAAATTTAAAAAATAAATTATATTTATTAAAAATAAAATTTTTCATCCAATTTTATTAAATATTTTTTATCAATATTCTTATCATGAAAAAGAAATAAGTGATTGAGTGCAACATTTTACAATTCCTCTTTACATAATACAATCTAATGGTCTAAAAAATTACGTTGCATAAAATTGAAACATTTTAGAATTTATATTGATTAATTGTGAAATAATGATATAAAATTGTATTGGAATATATTTTGATAGATTTTAATCATTTTCAAATAATTTCAATTTCGATTAACCCATTTTACCCTTTATCGCAGAGATAAAAGTTTATCCTGATTACCATTTTTATGACTAAACATTGTATGGATATTATTTTAAAATATGAATATTATGATTAAAAAATATTTAATTCCTATTATAATTTTAATTTATATAATTTATAAATATTACATTCAATATAATATCACATAACTTAATGAAAAACAATTTTTAGAAAAATGTTACGTTAATGTATAATAATTATTTTATATCAAAATATAGTTTAATAATCATTAATATTTAATTAATTATAATATTTTTAATGAAATAAATCAAATTTTATTTTAAAAAAGTCTAACTCATAAATTGAATATCAAATTATTCAATTTACAAGAAAAGTAATCACAGTTTTTAAATATGTGTATTTTTCAATGTTCCCACATAAATAAGTCTTTTAATATATATTCAAAAACAATTATTATTATTTTTAAATTTTTATTTAAAACATTATGATTAATATATTTAATAAAATTTATATAAATTAATTTTAATATTTGCATAAAAATGAAAGAAACCAATTTTTTAACAAAATGTATTTTCATAGTATAAAATTAATTTATACTCGTTCGTTATCTAGTAAAAACCAATAAATGAATGTTAATTTAAATGATTAAATATCTTGTATATATATATTTTAAAAATAATTCATTTATTGTTATTTGTTCATATAATTATGATTTATATTATTTTGGTATACAAACTATTAGCTAATAAAATCATCATTATTTTATGTGATTACATTTAAAATTGAGCATATATTCAGAAATATGTAATCGGTGAATTAATTTTATGAAAAAAATGTCTAAATATATTTCACACTAATGTTACTCCATTTCATATCCAGATATTTAACATCATGGTTATAATTGATATATTTTAATAATATCATTCTAATAGTATATCCCACCTAGTATTAATCATGGTATTGCGTGTGATATGTGCAACCCATCATATTATTATTTTAAAGCAAAATTAACAAAATGTAAATTTATCACCCTTAAAAATTTTCATCATTGATGTTATAATTTTTTCTCTACAAAATATTATCATATAGAAATAAAATAATATAATTATTTTTTTGGGAATTTTAATTTCTAGTTCAACACCACGAAATTGATTATTTTATTAATTTTTTTTCTTTTATACAAAATTAAAATATAACCTTATATGAAAGTTAAAACCTATAGATGTATAGGTAAAAACAAGGGATATAGATTATAGTCGTGGATTAGTTGGTGATCGATCCTATTGGAAAGTACATAATCTTGAGATTTAACATTGTTTTAAGAGATATATCTTCCATTTTTCACTCTCTCAATATAACTATAACAATGATTTTTGAACCATGGAAATTTGTCAATTTTGATTATGGAAATAAATTGATATATTCATACTGACACGGTTGTCTTGTGTGGTAGTATACATTTTTTTGTCATTCTAAAAAAAATCGAATGGACCTATCATTTTCCAACCATTGAAATAAATCTACATCCATGGTGGAAAACCATACATATATTTGTAGATATTTTCAAAAAATTGAGACTATAGATATTCGATTCTAAAAATATTTTACAAAATTGATTTGAACCATATACCATCTCTATCAGAAAATAGTAACATTTTTCAGTTCATTACTAACTATAATATATATATATTTTTTGATAAATATATTTAAAAATCTTTGAAATAACCCACAATATATAAAAATATATTTTCTTATTCGCTTCTAGTGGGATATCCCCCCACCCTCCATAGGAATCCTACATGAACAGTTGAAAAGTATCATGTATACAGGTGTGATCTATATGCATTGTTTTGGGGAACCCATGATGTATAATTTTAATGAGTAAATATCAATGATTTTTTAAACCATGGCTATGTATATACTTATAGCCATAGTTTCTAGAAATTTGTAGTTGTACATGCTTCTTATACCCATGGTTTTTTAAAAATGGTTGCTATATTTTTTTTTTCTAATAGTGATAAATCATATACAAGATGATTCTTTTCCAAAATATTTCCATGAAATCCCAATGCGACTTTTTATATAATTTTCAATAGATTTATGAAAATTTTTTTCTATTGAGATAAATATTTTACGAAAATATTTGTACTATTTTTTATTTATCTTCATAAGTGTAATTTCACATTTCATTTTTTCATCAATTAATTTCCACTTCATAAGTAATATATTATTCTAAACAAATAATACTGAAGTTTAATTTTTCAATCATGACATACAAATTAAAACATGGAAATAATTATATGACAAATAATAGTATAATACGTTATATCTTCATTTCCAATCCTATAATAAGAATCTAATATAGTAATCTCAAGATTATAAAATATCTAATACGAAGCGATAATATATTTATCTCAAAATATTTAAAAATTAATATCTAAATTTCAACTTAAATTATATTCAAAACTCATCAAATAATGGAAATCTGTAATTGAAATACGACAATTAAGGTTATTTAACCATGTATTATACTAAGATAAATATGTTATTTATCTCCAAATTACATCAATCACTCCTAAAGTCTCATAGCATAATTTTATATTATCTAAACCTGTAATATCTAAAATATAATAATTTTTTCCTCAAATAACTTGAATCACCATAAATCATTAACAAAATCTTGTATACTTCCAAATGATAGTTCATAATTTATTCATCAGTTAAAATCATGTATTATTAACAAAAATTTCATTTAAATTATTCATATATTATTTCTACTATTGTGAAATTTTAAATGAATATATATGATAACTCTATCTCAAAATAAATTTCCAATCTCATTATAAACTATAGAATAACATGTACCATCACTAAATTAAATAATACATTAATACCAAATCTTCTTAAATATTAAATATATGAATATCATACTCAAAAATAATATAATCCTTATTCTCCAATAAAATTCCACAAAATGTTAATTTTTTTTCTCAATTAAACATTTAATTAAAAAATTAAAACATAATGTTTTAGTATACCATAATTTTTTGAAAAAATTATTAAATTTTTCAAAAAATACTCCATTCCCATAAAACATCAAAAGTGTGTTTATTCCATGAAATAAATTATCATCATTAAATTTAATAAGCCTTAAAAAAACATGTCACATCATTATAACCATTAAAATATCATAAAATGAATTTTTTATCACTATACATCATTTATATTCATTTAACCAATATTTTATGTCTTATTATATAATAATTTCCTTCCACAATAAAAAATTAATCAAATCCAAATATTCCAAATTCAGAATCTATCGTTGTTTTCTACATTAAAAATCCTAAACAAATTAATATAGTTTATATACTCTACATTTTTTACTCAATTTCTTGTACATCACTATATAAACTGATTTCATTGTAATAAAATTATAAGTATTATCATGCTGATTATGGTATCAATAATCTAATGGCTTACTTGGTAGTTTATTCATATATTCCCTCCTTTAATATAAGGAAAACATCTTATTATTCCTTTATCAAATTTCATTAGGTTCATCATCCCACATTCATGAATTTCATGTAGTCATGTAAATATTCCATAATAATATTTAACACCTAATCATCCATGAAACACCATTGTAATATTATTTTATGCATAATGAAACTCACATATGTTCATGTTAATAATCATAATTTGTGACAAATATTTCAGAATAACTAGCAAGGTTTTCAAAAAAAATAATTTATTATTTGGTTTCTTCTTTTTAAACCACTTAATTGTTAACCACATTGATTTCAATCAAGTTTCTTATTCCTTCAATAAATTTTCTAACATAAAAATAATTAGTGTAGATATATCAAATTGAATAATATTAAACAAAATTATAGGGAATTTAAATAATAATTTATCCATATACAATTCATCTTCTATTAGTCATCCAAAATTATTTATATCTTATTTAAATTCATTATTATATAAAAATTCATACTTATTTTAAATAACATCTTAACCTATTATTTTTTAAAAAAATTTAATTTATTAATAATTATAACACCAAATATCTTAAGAAATAATAATTAACAAATTTATAACCTTAGTTATAAAATCTTGTATTTCAATGCACATTTTATTTTAGAGTTTTAAATTAATTAGTTAAAAATATTAAATATACGACCATTAGAAGCAAATTTAGAGTTTCACATAATGTCCATTTTTCCACAAAAATATGATTATTGATTTGAATATCAAATTTCCTTCAAACAATGAATTATTATTTTAACAGAGATTCCCATAGTGGAATAATATACCATTATATTTTCTATACTCGTCCTTAGTCCCAATGAAAATAATTTATAAACATCAAATGATTAAAAATTATCATTAAGGAATAAAAAAATAATGGAAACACGTTATTCCTTTGTAAATCATGAAATCACACAGAAAATATTTAGGTTTCTTATAATATTCTATGAGATCAATTTAATAACTTACATACTCATTAGAAAAAAATATTTACACAAAAAAATTAAAAAAATTATTCATAAATAAGAATAATGGAAAATTCTAATTCATAATTTTTTTGATTAACCCGAAAACTTCTCCTTAAAAAAAACCATTCAAACTAAAAATAACCAAAAGTTCATTGAAGTCATATCATTATTGTATTATATAATAAGATAAAAATATTTCTGCATATACTATGAACAAATTAAACATTAAATATATCAAAGGATACAAATATAAATAATTTCATGAATTAGAATATTTAATTCTATAATGATTGAAGTAATAATTATGGAGGTAAAATATAATGATAAAAGCCTATTTTAAATACATCGTACACCTTACTATCAAGGACATATACAATAAATTTTAAATAATATCAAACCCCTCATAAAAATCTTTAATATTTGTCATCAAAGCCTTCTACTATGTAATTTTCATTAGATAATCTGGAACACATTGAGTAATACCAAATATGTTTTTTCTCATGAGTTCAATCAATGTATTGATGCTCTATCTATGAATACACCAAACCCAAAAATTAAATACAAATGATTTTTTATTTTTATATCTAATCAATAATATAATGTATAATCAATATTCCTTGATAAAAAAAATTGAAATTGGAATATTACGATTCAAAATGATAACATTTTACCATTCCAATAAAAATCGATCATAATATATGAAAAAAAATAATGTAGATGATATAATTTAGATATTATCTCTAATAATTCATAAAATACATTAAATTGTGATGAAATTGATAAAAAAAATACTTTAATAAATGTATTTAAGTTTCTCATCAACAAAATGATGAAAATAATCATTTTATGGTACAATTTTAAAATTCCCAGAAAAATGGGAAAATGATATTATTTGGAAAATCAATTTAGAGTAATAATTATTCTGAATAATGGACATTAATGGGGTAAAAATTATTTAAAAGGTTAATGTTAAAAGTATTCAGTTTACACTTTAACAAAAAAGTCTAATTAACCTATACTATAAATATTGAAAAGATACATTTATAATACATTGTAAGGAAAGATAAAATTAGTTGAAAATGAAATTTTAAATTCATTTAATCACTAATAAAAATATTCATAAAATATTTAACAACTCATTTGTTTTGATAAAAAAGAGTTTGAAACATTTAAAAAATGTTTTAATGAAAATATATCTCCACATTGGTATCTTCTCAATAAAATTATTGTTGAAGAAGATAAATGGAATATTATTTCTAAACAACATGAATTTTATTATTTTAATTATTAAATAAATCCATATTTAATTATATATACCACATAAAAACAAATCAAATGTTTAACATTGAATGTGTCTCAATAAAATAGAATTGAGGAAAGAGATCTTTTACCTCAAGTCAAAATCACCATCTATGTTCAATAAATGAGGAATAGTAATCCTATATTAAGTATTTATTTCATTATGTCCATTTTTAGGTAATGTAGTAATCATACTCCATGGAAATTATTTTTTATTTTAGTGTCTTCATGTTTACTAAATATATTAAGATCATGACCAATGTTTTAAGGACGTATTGTTTATAATAAAAAAACAACCTCAGTAGATTAACCATGGTTAGAGGGAAACGATACATCATAAATATAATATAAATAAAATTATAATCAAAATTTTTATACATTAAATATAATCCTTGATCATTGCATGAAATGTAGACATGATAAATTAATCGCATCCCTTCTTAGAGGTGGTGGTCCATACATACGCACAATCGACATTATCTTTTTGAATAGTTTGATGTGTATTAAGGGATGTAAAAAATTATAATTTTATAATGATAATTTTTTTAAAAATATTAAATATATTCAAAAAAATATATCATAATAACAATCATTGTTTGTCAGTGTTCAAAAAATGAATCACATCATTTTGTGGTGGTGGTAGTCCACACATATTCTTTATATGTGTTTTCATTTCCCATGAGATAGAATAGAAAATTCTATATGGTTGTTTAGTAATAATAATAAAATTTAAATTTATGTTTTTTACTTATGGTTTCGTATTATCATGGACATAGAATATTTTAAGTATGTGTGAGATGAAATAAACATGAAAACAACTGATTAATAGTTTTACCTCTTCTTTGCAAATCCTATATTTGATTATACCTTCACCCTTATAGGTTTTCATTTTTGTGAAAAAATGACTTAATATACATGGGAAATAATTTTTTATTGTATTTTCTTATATGTTTGTTAAGATAAGGGGATCTATTGGTGTGAGTAATAGAATAGAGTGGGATCCATTTTATATTTGAGGTGTTGGTAAATTGTGCCAGTACATGATAAATTAATATAATACACAACTACAATTATTATAAGGCACACTCCTTAAACATTACTTAATCATGAATTAAATGAATAATTCACAGAGAGGATCTTTTCAGGTTTAGAGTTTTAGAGAATTAGGTCATAAATATTACATCACAAAAGATTACATAGTAGACACTTCTACTAAGATTCCATAAAAAATACATAAAATTAAACATGTCTAGTTCCATGTTTTAGATAGAATGTCTTTCCTTGATCCCATCCTTGACACTATTCTTCTTTAAGTCATGTGGAAACATTTCAAAACCATGGGATGAGCATAAAAAGTCTAGTAAAGGATACACAAAGAAGGAAAATTGTTAGTTTTTCAAAACAACATGTAAACCATGAGTACTTTATCAATGTAATACTTTTATCCTTTATGAAGTAGTAAAAACACTTCACTGAATAAAAGAACATTACTTACCCTTTTGTAACAAAATGATTACCATAAAACCCATATAAAGAACACATAACATATAAGGGTAACGTGGGACATAAATATACTTAAATGGAATAACCATACGGTCGAATTCCACACATACTTAATGGAATAGCCATACGGCCGACTTCCATATATACTTAATGGAATAGCCATACGACCAACTTCCATACATACTTAATGGAATATCTATATGGACAACATCCATACCCAATGCATTTGAGGTTATAAAGTAACCACCCGTCCTGGTATTCATGGCACCACCCGTCATATGGTTTATCACGTAACAACTCGTAAAATGTCCAAGTACCATCATTACACATAAAATATTGAAAATATAAACATTTCAATAACAACATTTCATTTGCAACCATAATAAGTAATTCCAATATACTGAATTAATCAATCCATTTCAAAAAATCATTTAAATGAGATTTTTGAATCAAAGTGTCCAATACCACTTTGAAGCATTTAATGGAATTATAAAATTAATGTCCATATAAATAAATAATGAAAACCATTTTGAAAACATGGATATTAAAGATAAATATTTTGAATAATGAATCTTTAAAACATTTAAAACGATATTTTTGTTAAATAGTTCTTAACAAAATGAGAGACTCTTGAATACAAATAATTTTAATCTGAACTTTATAATATCATGAGAATAAAGGGATTCATGATATAATATGTCAAAGGACAGTATACCCACCATATACGAGTGAATTGGTGCATAACAACAATGAAGTCTCAATGGAAATGTAAATTGAGATGAAATCCATTATAAAGATGGTATCCTTAAATTAAGGATAAATCAATCACATAATTATGTGTGAGAAATATAAATAAGCCCAATATAAGTGGATATTAAGTGTGAATCAATCAGTGGTCATTCACAAATAATCTTGGAAAAACAAAACCAATGACATATATATTTAACTCAATGAAATAAAGTTGAGTTATGATTTCCCATACATGTTTGTAAGAATATAGAAATGAGATGATTATGTGTAGAAATAGTATATCCACACAAAGGATTGTGGAAATTAAATCATAGTATTCCACATAGAATCATGGTAGAATAAAATCATTAATTAGAGGTTTAACCTAAAGAATTGAAAGTGCGTTAAGAAGTTCCCTTACAGAAATCCGACAGCCTAACGACATCACATTAAAATTCATAAAATGAGTTGATGAGAGAGAAAATGGTATCTCATCACATGGACGTAAAATTTATATAAATATGGATATATAAGAACATATCCCAACATAATAGTATTTGAATTAAAAGACATAACAAAAGAGGTCTTTTAAAAAGAGGAGGGCGAAAGGTCCCTTTACCGAGTTGGGTAACTTTCAAAACATACAACCCATGGAAGAAGGTTCATACAATGAAGATGTAAATACCAATAAATGAAATTATACTACACAAAGTTTATAATTATGGGATGTACATACACCACTCAAAGGAAATAGTGGAAAACATAGAATAAATGTCATGGGAATAAATGTGAGATGAAAAATCCCATACGAAATCTCGACAGTCTAACGACACCAATTAAAACTTCCAAAAATGGATTTATGAGATCAAATATGGTCTCTCATAATATGAAAATAAAAATTAAATTACGATTAATATAAAACAATATCCCCAAACATAAGAAATATGATCTTAAAAGAAATGACATAATAGAGAGTACTTAAAAAGAAAGAGAGAGGTTGGATCCCTTACCTCGTGTCCGACATGACTCGATCATTATTTAATATCCTAAATAATAAAATTTGGTAAATATATAATTTATTAAGGACCTCCTTTAAATATTATTATTAATTTCATATCACATATTATAATGTTATAATAATTGGTTAATAAATTGAGTTCATATAAGATGTTTTTGTCGATGTTTGGTACATGAGTAAAAATTGAATTTGTTTGGAAAAAAATTTCCTTGTACTTATAGGTAAATCATACCCTAAATATAAATATCATATATATCCAGTATATATTCATTTTGTACTATTCTATAACATTTGGAGATAAAAAATTAAAATCACCGTTCATGGAGACGGTAGGCAGTACGTACACATGAACGCTACTTTGATTTTTTTTCATATTAATGGAATTAATGTTAATAGAGAGATATATATATTATAATTTCAGAATTATATACATAATTTAGATGTAATATATAACATATATATCCATTATATATATGTACTTATAATAGTACATAACATTTGGAGATATAAAATGAAATGTACAGTTCATGGAGATGGTAAACCGTACATACGCATGAACGCTACTTTCATTTCTATTTCGCATTTAATGGATTGAAATCATAATTATATAAGGGTGTATTATAATTCCAGTATAACATCATATATAATAACATTAACTACATCCTTTATATGTCATACATATGGCATTAACGAATCAAATAGCTTGAGGGGGTGATAGTCCGCACTTCCAAAAATGAAATTATCGCATTTTCACAACATGAAAAGCATAAAGGCATGATTTAAATATAAAATTCACAAGCATATAGAAAACATAAATACCATATATATCATATATAAAATATAGTTACATTATAATGGACACCATGAAAGGTGTTCAGAGAAGATTGAACAATCATCGTTTCGCGAGGCATAAATTTTCCATCTACAGAAACAGTATGTTCTTTAACCATTAGATGATGGTGTGTTTAAGTGTAGCTAGAATCCATCACATAACAACATCCTAGTATATTGAAGATACTGGTGTTGTTACAAAATAATGTAATACAAAGAGTTTAGAGGGTTGGATAAGAAAAATAAAACAGAAGAACACAAGGGAAGACATTACCTTTAAATCAGGTATCTCTTTTTGATTTGAGCTCAAAGGCTTCCTTGGAAAGGATTATGAAAAAAAGGTGAGGCTTCAGTGATGAATAGTGGGATGTGGAGAGATGAAATGGACAGGGTTTATCCAAGCCAAAGGCTTGAGAGGTTTGGTGAAGGAGGTAGAGGTGGGGGCCTTTTATAAGAGGAGAGGAGGGGCACTCTTGGGATGTCAAAAAATGTTACATTATTTTCAAATGAGTTTCAGATTTTATAGGTCCCACATTGAAATATTTAGAGTATAAGGTGATAAGAGTTCGAAATCCACCCATATAATAGGTTTTTGACAACTGTAGGTCATAGATATTACATTATCTTTTCATTTTATTTAAATTGTTAAAGAATGAGGCAATTGCTGCATCAATATGATGTCATAAATAATTTAATTTATTTAATGTCTAAAAATTATAAAAAAGACTATCATGTAGAAATATATTTATCTTTCCAATGACTATTTATAGTCAAATATCTGACTTGTCCAACCCCATGTAAAAATTGTTTTAGTAAAAAAATACATGTTTATGTCATTTTTACTTTTACTTTAAAGAAAAGGCATTAATGTCATTATCTTACCCATGTGGCTCCATGGGGTCCCAAAAATCGACCCATGGGTTGTCTTGGTCGTCCATGACTCATCCAATAGGTTTACGAAAAGTTTCAATATATTTTTAGTTTATTATAATATAATTTTTACCTTAAATCACACTAATTGCCTTTAATCGCGATTAGTAAAACTTAAAAGTTACTATTCACCAAAAATTATTTTAATCTCATTGAACCACATTTTACATCCTAATGACAACCATGTATGTTGGATTTTTGAAAATCAAATCAAAGAAGTGGTAATGTTTCATTTAAACGAAAAATTACTTTTTTTAACTACCACTTAGTGGTTTCACTATTCATCAAAAATTGAAGATTTTCAGAAAAATACCAAATATTCACCCTAAGCTATATATGATACTCCGAATTCAAAACTGATGTCTATTTTATAAAATTCAAAACATACATGTTTCATTAATTAATTTAATAATTAATTCCCACTGTCCAAACAAATAGCGTGTTTTTAAGATACAATATCTATTAAAAGATTAACACTAGTTTAAGTCCAATTTCAATGTGAAATTAATTCAAATGACCACCATTGGATTAAATGATTAAAATATATTCTAAATAAAATTTAATCTCAATTAAAAATATAATCTATCCATATAAATATATCAGATTAAAAGGAGGTTTGGAATTAATATGCAACATTTTCACTAAAAATGATCTTTATCGGAAAAATGACAAAAATTTACACAAAGTAAATTTTGATGTCCAGATTCTAAAGAATGATTTTATTTTTTCAATTACAACATATAAAATTTTCAAATGTATATTTAAAAAGGGGTCTCCATTAAAATGCGGTTAATCGACCTTTTAAAGAATATTAGAAGATTTGTGCCTAAAATTGGATTCATTTTCATTTTGTGCCTCTAACATTTATTAGATACAAGTAAATATATTTGAAAATCTTATATAATCATATTTTAGTTAGATCTATTCTTTCCCGCCATTACAATGGCTTGGCGTTAACTACCATTTAAAATAATTTTATTTTATTATTAGAGTGCAACGTAATATTTCAACGGAACCCGTTGTCGCGTATTGGGTACGCCATCGAGCATAGCGTTACCTTCAAAGAAATATTAACATTTTATTCACACAAAATAGATAAAAATTAGAATGTAATATTATTTATTTACCTGGGATGTTACATCCATCCCCCATTATGGGAATTGCATCCTCCCAATTTCAAAATTGGGTTTGGAAACTCCATTGAATGTCCCACATCGGAACAAGAGTCATTAAAACTATCACTTAAAAAGAAGGGGAGAGAAGTACAAAGGCCACCCGAGTTAACCCATACTAGGATTCCAAGTATGAATATATGGATATGGGGGAAAAACAAAGGGTCAAGTTTTGATGGAGAGTGATAGTAAACTTATCTAGGAGAATGTTAACCATATGAAAATCACAAACATGTGATGGGTTAAATGGTATTTGATTCCCCATTAGGAAAAGTTAATGGAAATCATTTTTTAAGTTACTTTTCATTGAGGAATTTATTTTTGAGCATAACTAAAAGATAAGGAAACAAACTTACTTGTCATGTTGACTTTCATCGTTTACTCTATTTCTTACTCGAACTCATATTTTCTCCAAAAGATGAGTATTTAGGATGAATTTTTTACATTAAGAGAGCTATAATCAACTTCTAGAGAATCACCTAATCCACATAAGGGAACTATATAATTCCCATGTCTTTTGACCATAACCAAAACCAAAACCAAAAAGGATTGTATGGGATCATATAATACCCAATAATGATAATCTTTTATAACAAAAATCTATTCTTAATCTCCAAAATATGTCAAACTATACCCCAAGTTCAACAAAGACCATTCAATAAACATTTTGTCCATAACATTATTCAATGTAAACCAAACTATGAATGAAAACCAAATATTTGAAGGATTTAATCACATAGTCTTCCAAGGTAAAAAATTAACATTTATCTCCAAATAACATTAGTTTATCATAAAGTCTCATATTGAAAAGTAATTAACCGATTCACATATCCTCCATGATAGGTTAATCATTTCCATAGATAACAAAAAATAAACATACTCTTGATTTTTAAAATCATCTAACTAAAAAGAATTTGTCAAAAGAACCAGGGACTTCACACAGTCCAGTGGTAGGCGATAAATACCAGTCGCACTTTAGTTGTGGGTTCGATTCCCAAAGCTTTGCCCGACGCGACGGGTTGTCACACGGTCTGTGTGTTTTCGTTTTTCCAAAACTATATAATTATTATAACATTCCCCAAAAAATAATAAAATCATCAAAAATAACCATAACATAATTTAACCTCAAGTTTATCTCATGTCATTCATATTCTATCAAGACATATAGTAACCCATAATTACCTCAAAAGTAAGGATCGTATAAACCCTAATGGTTACCGTTATAATTATTACCTGAACTTCCACATCAAAGTGGTCATCTCGTACATGATGCTTCATAGAACTCACCATGGTTCAAGTGGTTGATCATGACTCATTGACAGTTGTTTTAGAACAACCACAATATTCCTCATTGAATCCCCCATTTCATCCGGTCTCTTAATCAGAGAACCACCATAGTTTCCTTCAAACCCATTGTCACTATGGTGCCTGCTAGATCCATGCATATACTAAAAATAGAAATGTCAGTGTGCATATATCAACAAAATCATCATGTACTAATGAGGAAGATAAACACTAAGATATACATAATCATTCACTTTATCTAAAAACAATTACTCTTTCTGAAATTATAGCCATTATGGTAATGTCACTTATACTTAGAGAATACTATAACCTCTAAAGTTATCTAAACCACCCTATGATACCAATTATAAGGTCCCAACCTTAAACATTACTTAATAATGAATTAAATGAATAATTCACATAGAGGATCTTTTCAGGATTAGAGTTTTAGAGAATTAGGTCATAACTATACATCTCAAAAGATTACATAGTAGACACTTCTACTAACATTCCATATAATAAAAAACACTTATAAGGAAACATGTCTACTTAAATGATTTAGATAGAATGTCTATCCTTGATCCCATCCTGGACCCTATTCATCTTTATGTCCTGTGGATTAAATTTCAAAAACATGGGATGAGCATAAAAATCCCATTAAAGGATACACAAAGAAAGAAAATTGTTAATTTTTCAAAAAAAGAAGTAAACATTGAGTACTTTACCAAGGTAATACTTTTCACCATTATGAAGTAGTAAAAATTATTCACTGAATAAAAGACCATTACATACCCTTTTGTAACCAAAAGATTACCATAAAACCCTTATAAAGAACACATAACATATAAAAGTAACATTGGATATAAACATACATGAATGGAATAACCTAACGGTCGACATCCACACATACTTAATTGAATAGCCATACGGCCAACTTCCATACATACTTAATAGAATAGCCATACAGCCGACTTCCATACATACTTAATGGAATAGCCATACGGCCGACTTCCATACCCAATGCATTGGAGGTTATAACGTAACCACCCGTCCTGGTATTCATGACACCACCCGTCATATGGTTTATCACGTAACCACCCATAAAATCTCCAAGTACCATCATTACACATTATATATTGAAAATATAAACATTTCAATAACAACATTTCATTTGAAACCATAATAAGTAATTCCAATATATTGAATTAATCAATCCCTTTCCAAAAATCGTTTAAAAGAGATTTTTGAATCAAAGTGTCAAATACCAATTTGAAGCTTTTAATGGAATTATAAAAGTAATGTCCATATAAATAAATACTTAAAACCATTTTGAAAACATGGACATTAAAGATAAATATTTAGAATAATGAATCTTTAAAACATTTAAAACGATATTTTTGTTAAAGAGTTTTTAACAAAATGAGAGACTCTTGAATACAAATAATTGCGGAATAACATTTAATCGGAACATTATAATATCATTTGAATAATAGGATTCATGATATAATATGTCAAAGGACTGTATACACACCATATAAGAGTGAATTGGTGCATAAAAACAATGACGTCTCAATGGAAATGAAAATTGAGATGAAATCCATTATAAAGATGGAATCCTTAAATTAAGGATAAATCTATCATATAATTATGTGTGAGAAATATAAATACACCCAATATAAGTGGATATTATGTTTGAAACAATCATAAGTCATTCACACATAATCTTGGAAAAACAAAACCAATGACATAGATATTTAACTCCGTGAAATGAGGTTGAGTTATGATTTACCATACAAGTTTGTAAGAATTTATCAATGAGATGGTTATGTGTAGAAATAGTATATACACCCAAAGTATGTGGAAATTAAAACATAATGATTCCACACATTATCTTGGCATAACAAAATCAATAAGTATATTTTTAACCCCATGAATTGAAAGTGGGTTAGAAGCTCCCTTACAGAAATTTGACAGCCTAACGACGTCACTTTGAAATTCAGAAAATGAGTTGATGAGAGAGAAAAAATTTTCTCATCAAATTGACATAATATTTACATAAATAAGGATATATAAGAATAAATCCTGACATAATAGTATTTTAATTAAATGACATTACAAAATAAGTCTTTTAAAAGGAGGAGGATGAAAGGTCCCCTTACCGAATTGGGTAACTTTCAAAACGTACACCCCATTGAAGAAGGGTCATACAATGAAGATGTAAATAGCGATAAATAAAATTATACTACCAAAATTGTATAATAATGGTCAGTACATACACCACTCAATGAAAATAGTGGAAAACATAGCAGAAATGTCACAGGAATAAATGTGAGATAAAAAATCCCTTATGAAAACTTGCCAGCCTAACAGTGCCACTTAAAACTTCCAAAAATGGAATTATGAGATCAAATTGGGTCTCTAAAATATGAACATAAAAAGTAATTTATGAGGAATATAAAATAACATCCCCAAGCATAAGAAATATGAGCTTAAAATAAATGACATAGAAGATAGTACCTATAAAGAAAGAGAGAGGTTGAATCCCTTACCTCGTGTCCGAGAGGACTCGATCGTTCTTTAATCTCCTGAATAATAAATTTTGGTCAATTTATAATTGCTTAATGAACTCCTTTAAATATTATTATTCAGTTCATATCGCATATTATAATATTATAATAAGTGGTTAATAATGTGAGTTCATATCAGATATTTTTGTCGATGTTCGGTACATGAGTAAATATTGAACTTGTTGGAAAAGAATGTTCCACGTAGTTTTAGGTACATCATCTCTAGAATAGTATTAATGTTTTAAATATCTTATATATCCCGTATATATTCATTTTTTCCTTTTATATAACATTTGGAGAAAAAATATTCAAAGCACCATTCATGGAAACGGTAGGCCGTACGTACGCATGAACGCTACTTTTATTTTTTTTGTCATATTAATGAAATTAATGTTAAAAGAGAGATATATATATTATAATTCCATAATGATATCCATAATTTATATATAATATATTACATATATATCCATTATATATATGTACTTATAATAGAACATAACATTTGGAGATAAGAAATGAAATGTACAGTTCATGGAGACGGTAAGCCGTACATACGCATGAACGCTACATTCATTTATATTTCATATTTAATAGAGTGAAATAATAATGATATAACGGTATATTATAATTCTATTATAACATCAAATATAATAACATTAACTCCATCCTTTATACATCCAACATATGGCCTTAACGAATCAAATCACTTGAGGGGGCGGTAGTCCGCACTTCCTAAAATGAAATCATCGCAATTTCACAACATGAAAAGAATAAAGGCATGTTTTAAATATAAAATTCTGAAGCATATAGAAAAAATAAATACCATAAATACCATATATTAAATATAGTTACATCATAATGGCCACCATGAAAGGTGTTTAGAGAAGATTGAACAATCATCGTTTCGTGAGGGAGAAATTCGCCGTCCACAGAAACAGTATGTTCTTTAACCATTAGATGAAGGTGTGTGTAATTGTAGCTATAATAAATCACATAAAAACATACTAGTATATTTAATATACTAGTTTTGTTACAAAATAAAGGAATAAAATGAGTTTAGAGGTTGGGAGAAGCAAAATAGAACAAAAGAACACAAGGGAAGACATTACCTTTAATTCGGGTAACTTTTTTTTATTTGAGCTCAAAGGCTTCCATAAAAAGGATTATTCCAAAATTTGAGGCATCAATGATGAAAATATGGATTTGGAGAGATGAAATGTACAGTGGTTGGCCGAGCCAAAGGCTTGAGAGGTGTGGTTAAGGAGGTATAGGTGGGGGTCTTTTATAAGAGGAGAGGAGGGGGACTCTTGGAAAGTCAAAAAACGTTACATTATTTTAAAATGAGTTTCGGATTTTAAAGGTACCAAATTGATATATTTATAGGATAACGTGATAAGGGTTCGAAATCCACCCATCCATTAGGTTTTTGACAAGTTTAGGTCTTATATTTTACATTATCTTGTCATTTTATTTAAATTGTTATATAATGAGGTAATCGCTGCATCATCAGGATGTCATAAATAATTTAATTAATTTAATTTCTAAAAATTATAAAAAAAATACTATGATATATGAAATATTATTATATTTCCAATGAATATTTATAGTAAAAAATATGACTTGTATAACTACATGTAAAATTTGTTTTAGTAGAACAATACATGTTTGTGTCATTTTTACATTTACTTTAAATAAAATGAATTAATGACATTATCTTACCCAAGTGGCTCCACGGGGACCCAAAAATAGACCCATGGGTTGTCCTGGTCAGCCATGACTCATCCAATAGGGTTAGGACAAGTGTCATGATATTTTCATTTTATTATAATATCATTTTTACCTTAAATTACACTAATTACCTTTAATCGGGATTAATAAAACTTAAAAGTTACTATTCTCCAAAAATTATTTTAATCTCATTGAACCACATTTTACTTCCTAATGAAAAAAATGTATGTCGGATTTTTGAAAATCAAATCACAGAAGTGGTATAGTTTAATTTAAATGAAAAATTAGTTTCATTAACTACCACTTAGTGGTTTCACTATTCATCAAAAATTGAAGTTTTTCAGAAAAATACCAAAAATTCACCATAATCTATATTTGATACTCCGAATTCAAAAATAATTTTTATTTTAAAAATTCAAAACATATAAGTTGCATTAATTAATTTAATATTTAATTCCAATTGTCAAAACAAATAGTCTGTTTTTAAGAAACAATATCTATTAAAAGATTAACAGTAGTTTAAGTCCAATTTCAAAGTGAAATTAATTCAAATGACCAAAATTGGATTAAATGGTAAAAATATATTCTAAATAAACTTTAATCTCAGTTAATAATATAATATATCCATATAAATAATTTAGATTAAAAGGATGTTTTGAATTAAAATGCAACATTTTCCCTAAAATGATCTTTATCAAAAAAATAACAACAATTTACACAAAGTAAATTTTGATGTCCAGATTATAAAGAAGGATTTTATTTTGTAAAATACAACATATAAAATTGTCAAAAGTATATTTAAAAAGGTTTCTCCATCAAAAGGCGGTTAATCGACCTTTTAAAGAATATTAGAAGATTTATGTTTAAAATGTGATTCATTTGCATTTTATGCCTATAACATTTATTGGATAAAATTAAAAATATTTTACAAACATATAAAATAATTTTGTAGTTAGTTCAATTATTTCCCTCCATTAATATTTCTAGGAGTTAACTACCATTTAAAATAATATTATTTTATTATTGGAGTGCAACGTAAGATTTCAAAGGAACTCATTGTCGCGTATTGGGTACGCCATCGAGCATAGCGTTCCCTTTAAAGTAATATTAAAATTTTATTCACAAATATTTATAAACATTAGAATGTAATGTTATTTATTTACCTACGATGTTACAATTATTTACAATTTTATTAATTGTTATATATATTTTTTAATATTTAGTTTAAGGTCCAAATAAATGTAACTAAAAAATTATGAATATTCAATTGACATTCTGAACAATATCTCTTAGTTTTATTCCCATGTTAAACCTTTTGACATTGACAATGGTAACCAATTTTTTAGTATCATAAGGCCATTATTGTAATTAAAAAAATGGAACATATATGGATGATTAATGATATAATCATATAGGTTTTATAAAATTGGGAAATGATATATTTTTTATGATTTTATAATTATTGAAGAATATTTTTTGAACATTAAATATCATTTAAAGACATTATCATGATCATTGACGTATATTAACTTCAAAGGAATTAATATACTTTTGTAATTTGAATATAGACCCATATAACAAAACATAGAACCATTAATTATCTATTAAATTCTTGTATTATAATGATTAAATTAAAAGTTTTTTCTTTTATTTTCTTAAAAAAATATAATTTTTTTTTCTTAGACAAACATTGTGATAGTGCTGCGTTAGAGTTCAAGGTAATCGTAAGATATTTAAATGTTATAGATCTTGAGTGTCATAAATAATCTTTATTATTTTTGAATTTTTTCATATATAATTTTAAATGATTCATTTTTATCTATATATATTGTAGGAAAATAAAATATGTAAGTGAAAGTGGGATTAGATAATTACTCTTTACATAAATAAATATAAATGTCATAATTATATGAATGTGGAATAAATTAAATATAATTTATAATTGATGAATAATATGGATGAAATAAAGATATATAATTATATTAATTGACATTTTGATTATATTTTCATACCATATATCACAATTTCAGCCTTGATTACCCTTTACTATAGTTAAAAATGTTTTCATGGATTATATTCCTAATGACAATAAACAACATGTAAAATATTAAATAATTTTAGTATTATGATCTAATTCTGTAATAAAGATTCTATGATTCAATTTCCAGAAGTGTCAAAAAATAATTTATTTATATCATCCCATAATGTAAAAAACCCAGTATTCAGAAAAATATCCTATTTAATCATAAAAAGTATTTTATAGAAAAATTAAGAATAATTTTTGATTCACATGAAATTTATATTATTAATTTTAATAAACAAAATATTTTGGGTCATTAAATTAAATATAATATTTAATTATACATTTAAATTACATAACTTGAAGAAAAAATTTTTGTTTTTGAGAAATATATATATTTTATTATTCAAAAAAAATATCAATATATTCACAATAATATCAATCTATTCACAAAAATCACAAAAAAATCACAAGATTATTTAAACATGATTATTTTAAAAGTTATGACTATTCTATAAAATAAAATTCATAAAATGTTTAAAAAATAATCACAATATCTACGAACAAAATGTAATAAAATCCATTTTTAATAAAAATGAATTTTTAGTGTATAAGGTGAATATATATTCATTCCTTGTCTCGTAACCATAATTAAATGAATGTTAATTTATTTTGATAAATATATGATGAATTAATTTCATTAAAAAATTCATCAATAGTTATTGACTATATTTTTTTATAAAAATATTTTTCACATGTAAATCTATATTTATGAAAATAATTCATTTAATATAACATGGTGTTATTTTAAATTTATGTTTCAATTTAATAATAAAAAAGAATATGGTTGGATTGAATCAGATCTGGCCATTTAAAAAATCATACTTTATCTAACATAAAACCTAAATCATATTAGGGTATCTTCTTTAACTACTATTATTTAAAGTAAACTCATCTACATATATGAAAAAAATGAAAATATGAATTATAATTTTCATTATTAGTGTGAGAGCCTAGATTGTTTTTGTAGCCCCTCCTATAGAACTATGGAAAATAACTATTATCACTCTGTGAATAGAACAAGAGAAAAATTCAATTAGAAAACTTTTATCACTATATATAAATAATTAAAAATATTATAGTAAATATAAATGTTTTCAATAGATAATTTTATCCCCAAAAAATATAAATAACTTCTAAAATTCATTCTCTACAGAAAATAGTATGTATTCTCTGTCAATGACCAATGTTTTGTGACAAGTATATGAGAACCTTAATCTATTAGCCTATATCGGATAGACTCTGTCTGATGGAAATTTTGTAATCTAAACATGTACAAAACCATTATAAATTCTTTCAATAAATATACTCTTATTAAACATTTAAATAAAGACGTATTATGATTCCATCGAGACGGTAAGAAAAAATTTCTTTGAACTAATCTTCTGACCAAATCTTCTACCGGAAACCTTATCTATTATAATAGATTCAATGTTTTAGCTTGTTTTCATAGTCATGAATATAACATAGTATGATGTATGTTTTACATATATTTATAGGTTATCAAATTGTTAAAGGGATTGTAAATAAATTCCTTTTCCAAATAACCAAAACTCTAGAACTATTATATTACCATTCATTTGAAATTCATTTAACTACATCATGTCATTAAAAATATTGTGGAGACATCATGAATATTATTCAATCCACTAATATTTCATAACATTATCCAATGTTGAAAAAAAATTAAATAAATAAATTCAACCTTGAAATGGTGGTTTGCAAGACACATTATCAATTTGATCATTTTGAATCACACTCAACTACAAAATATCAATTAGAAAAAAAATTAATTTATTGTATTTTCTTTAAAAAATCATCTAATTGAAAAAAACATAAAAACATCACTTATTCATTATCAGTGTAAATTAAATAACATACATCTCTCTTTATCTATTAAAAAGAGACGAAAAATTATTTCTTGATCATGTTATACAAGAAAAATTAATTTTTTTTACTATATTGATGAAACTTATGGAAAATACAAAAACATACAATTATTGTACTATTGAAATTCAAAATGATTTAAATTGTTATCTTAGTTTTAATTTGGTCATAATATTTTGGATGCAACCCTATATCCAATTACTTATTAGTGACCTAGTTATATCATATGGATTGGTTTTATATGCTCTTCTGATAAAATAACATTCCAAATAAATTCCACCATATTTACATTTTTCAAATTACCTGATCTCACCAACAAAATGTCATCCCAAAATTTGAAAAAAAACAATTTTGAATAATTTATATTTTATATATTGGATTAAATCATCAATTTATATTGACTCTATAACTTCCATGTGTTTAATCATATTTTATTGATAGAAAAATTATAATTCTATGTTTTTAAAAACATATTCATCCAATCAACATCCTTGGGAAAAAATATAAAAATCCGCATATTTTATATTTTATAGAAAATATACTCAAATTTTTACTTCTAGTCAGATATTTGAATTTTTAATCATGAGACTCTTTAAAATTATTTAACATTTTCAACACCAAAATAACATAGAACACATAACCCAAAAACCAAAACTATCAAAGAAAATAAATATACAATGTTTCACATCATATCATAATATTTTATTTTCATGAAACATCATCAAAATAAAACATATAGTGCTATGAATACATTTTCATCTACTGATTATCATTCCAAAAGGTTGTGTCTAGAACAATTCTATTGTGAATTCCCTAAAAATTCATATTTTAATTTTTTTCTATAAAATCAATCTTATATCACAAATCCTTCAAGAATATTTAAGAACATGAATTAATATAAAAGCATTATCTATAAATTTTTATAACATTTTAAGACATCCTAAATTTTTAGGATTCAATAAATTTCAAACATATTTCATCTCAAAAACAACTTACTTTCTGATGAAATCATATTCCATTAAATTAATTTTTCATACGAAGTCATATTCTTTAAAGACCGATGAGTCAGGTTGGATAGATTATTTGATGGGAATCTGATCACTAACATTGTTAAAACATATTCATTATATAGATTTTTATGATCTTATCATCAAACAAATTATAAGGATCCAAAATCACTTCTTTCACTGGATATACGATGTTAATTTTTACAAAATGTTATTTGTCATAGAAACAAAACATTCCTAAAAAAATAACAATGGATTTTCATTCTCCCACTGTGGTTTCATTAATAACTACCAATGAAATCTTTTTCTACTCATCATTTTTCAACACTCTGCAATTTCCCTAATTCATTTTTGAAAATTTTCAAACCATATAACATTTAAAAGATAATTGCTTTTCACCAGACTACTATATAAGTTATTATTTTAAAATAAATTCATCTCTCATAGGAATGAAAATATATTGACATATTAAGATGATCAACCCAAAAAATATTTTTTTCCTTTCAGTTTACTTTATCTTTGGAATATTATGATAAATATAGATTAATTTTCATTTGATTATGAATGTTAATTTTTACCCTTTATTTATCAATGTGGTACAAATTCCCCCATTTTTAAAAATCCCAAATAAAAGTTATTTTGCCTATTATTAATGTTTATTATTTTTTTGGTTGAGGTTGAAAATCATGATTTTATATCAATCCCATAAATCATTCCCTTTGTATTATTATAATGAAATTATTACCAATTTGATATTTCCTTGAATTATATTCGAAAAAAATCTCTACCACTAATATTATCTTTCAATAATTGAATCATAGCATCAATGTGTTTTGATCTTGATTTTCGAAGAATATTTTTAGAAAGGTTAGTTTTACTCATATTTTCACAAAGTATCTTCAATAGTTTAAAACATCATCTTTAAAATTTTTAAACATAACATTCATCCAAAAAATTTGAGATTAATTTTTTGTAGCTATAACCTATATTTATTCTTCTGTGCTCAATGTTACTAAACTCTACCTATTACTCTAAATAGTCACATAAAATTCTCCCAAAAATTGTTCTTCAAAAAGTTGATTTTTTTCATTAAAATCCCCATCCTAATCAGCATTATAATGCTTAATAATTTCAATTTTATCTTTTCTTTTTGATAATTGATAAATTCAAATTGTTATTTGAATATATCTTAATATAATTTTATCCTCCAATATATGAGATTAATATTTTTCACTCTGATATCTTTCTCAAAATGTAATAGAATAAAGAATATCATGTCTTCAATCTATTATCTAAATAAAACATCCAATCAACTTTAGAAATTCTTAAAATTCACAAATTTTCTCATTTCAACATTTCTAAATAATTATAAAAATTAAATTATTATTATAAAATTATTTATGCACTTAAATTCAAAATTTTTAACAATTCCATAGAATACATTTATTGGGAGAGGAAAATGTATTTCTCCTTTTCATGAACGTATAAACCAAGGTTGATTTTTAATTCTCCTATCATTAAAAGCAAAAAATTATTGTCCATTTCTTCAAGAAATTCTTTAGAGTCCTATTATTTTTATCTATATAAAATTATAAAATCTATAAAGACAATAATAAATATACTGATTGATTTAAATTATTTACCATATTTTTTGACATCAAATATTAATTTTTCAAAATTCAACCCTCTCAACTAATTTTCTTGTTTATAATACTAATAAAGAGGGGATTGTTTCAATCCATACAATGATATATTTAATTTTAAATACATTATTCAATCATTTTTACGTAGTAACCCATAAGATTTATTAATTAAAACTTATTATTTAATATTATAATTTAATAATGATGACATTATATCGATTTTAATTTTTATGTATAGTCACTGGTAGAAACATTGTAATAGTTTTTAATCATTCAATAGGGGAAAATATTATTCAAAATACACTACATTTACCTATTCATAAAATTTAAATATTAGCCATTATTTTTTTTTATAAATAATCATAATTCTTATTCCACATAATTATGTATGTATATTTGGTTCAAATAAAATTTGTACCAATTGTTCAAGGAATATGATCTGAGGATTCTTTTTTCTCAATATGATCCATAACTTCATTTATTATGTTCACCCATTAATTTTATTTTACTACTCCTAAAAAAGATTCTAGTTTTACTTGTGAGATAAGTGATGTATTATTCTCTAATATTAGTTCTATTTAGGTTTGAACTGGATATTTCAAATTTCCAATGAAAATGTTTGAATAATATTGTTTTTTAAGATTATGAAATTTCATAGGCCTTTTTTAAATATTATTTATATTATCACCTTATTTATCTGATTCTTCATATACCTATTTTGACTAACAATAATTGTCAATTGTTTTGTCCTCATTAGTTGACTTTAGTTTATCCTCCAAAAAAATTTCATCATAACATTTCAAGAAGTGTAGATTTTCTATAACTTTTAACACTTATGAAAGAGATGTATTTTGTAAATATTTATTATAATATTTGTAACTTCTTCCCCTGTATGAATATCCATTAATGTCCCATAACCAATATTTATATCTAATTTCCCATTATCTTTATTTTTTAAAAATATGTCATTCCAACAGCTATAAATTATTTCAATGATTTTTATTTATTATAATTTTTTTAAGAAAGTCTTTTTTTATTATAGGCATGAAAAAAATTTATGTTTCTTATGTTCATTAGTGCTAACAGATTTTATCTATAAAAAAATTGAATGTTTACAATTCAGCACATAATTTATTTTATTTCAAAAGAAGATATATTTTTTTAATTTCTAAAAATTCATTTCATTGTGCGGTGTATATATAATTGTACTTATGTTTAATTCCATGATTATTCCAATATGATTTAAAGGAATCACATTTATATTCATTTTGATTAATAGTTATCATCTTCATTATATAAACAATCATTTCCCTCTCAATATATCACTAAAAATTTAAAGCATTTATTCTACATCTCCCATGTTCTTCAAAAACATAATGTTGTCTATCTATGTGAAATCATCAATAAAAGTGGTACATTAAAAATATTATTTTATAGATTAATGTATCATAATCCTATATAAATATTAATTAATTATTTTATGAGGTATAATGGATATAATTACATCATTTATTTGAAATTAATATTCATTTTCCATTTGAATCAACTGATAAAAAAGTTTATATTCATAAAATATCTTGATATTTTTTAATAGTACACACATTAGAAAGTCTATTTATATTTTTATATCCAGTATTCCTAATGATATGGTTCCCTATACATTTTCATCATTAGCACTCATGTAATATGAGTTGTAAACTTTAGTTAGTTGAAAAATATTTCCACTAGTTCTTTCTCCCATTGATGCAGGTTTTCAGTATTCCATACATTTGATAATACATGAATCTTTCCTAAATATCACTTAATTACTATAATCGTAATGTATCATCACACCATGTGTATTATGTTATTGCTCATAAATAAATAGAACATCCATATATGTTCGTTTCTAAGGTTATATTTCAACAGTACCATTGCCTCTAATATTCAAGGCAATATCATTTTTAAAATCAACTACTCCTCTATCACAATTTCCATAACATTTCAATATTTTATCATCTATAATAATTTTTTAGTAATAAACACTTTCAATAATATGTGTTTTTACATTTTTATAGCATTCAATGTTGTCTCTAATACACAAATATCATTCCTCATGTAGTACCACCGGTATCTAGTATGAAAACATTTTATGATGCTTTTAATGGTTATAAAGATAAGGGTGACAAATGAGAGAGTTAATAGAACATGTAATGAAGTTTTTAGGAAAAAGGGAAAGGTCCATGGGTGCCGTACAGTTTGGCTAAACTTTGGGGCAGAACCGAACATAGTAGGTCTTGGTGGAAGCAGCTTCCGCACTGTCGGTGTGTGGTTTGTCCAACTGTGTGGCCAAACCGTGCGAGAAGGGTGGTCGAGGTAGTATCTAACACAAGGTTAGAAAATGGTTTGTCAAACCACACGAACTAACCGTGCGACCACTTAAACGAGATCCTGTAAAGGTGGAGCTCACATATTTTTTACATAAGTGGCTCATTTTTCCTACTAAGCGGTTGTTACTTTGGATTTTTCTTCTCCTAAAGTCAAAGAGGGTTCCCCCATCGTTCCAGATGCGATCCTAAGGCTTCTATTGGTGAATTGAAGCTGGATTCCTGAGGTATGTGATAGTTCTTCTTGGTTCATGATCATTTTCGTAGATCTACTTAGATCTACATCTAATCTTCTCTAGGTATCTTAGATCTACGACCATTATGTGTAGATATAAGTGTGTGGATTGCAAATATGATGAGATTTCGTCTTGATCATTCTAGGAGAAGATATCTAATGTAGGTTTTTGGATAATCGACCGGGGTTTCTTGAGCATTCATCGACTGTTGTGATTTTCTTCAAAACCATTGAGGTAGGTGGCTACACTCTTGACACCTCTTGTTAGAATTGATTGGCTTAGTATCAAATTGGTTTATTTGAAAGGATTTTAATGTGAAAATTTTGAAATAAATCTTTTTTAGTGATGATTTATGGTTTTGATTAAATTGTGATATCTTGGTGAATTGTTGTGTAAAGTGATATGGGATCTTGAGTTTAAAATGTTGATTTTAAATTATGATTACTGAAATTGTAAATTGTCTGATAAAGAATGTGTTTTCAATAAAAAGGGTGTTTTATATAAATGGATTGAGAATTAAATGATGTTGATGGATTTGGTTTTCAATAAAAAAGGAGTTTCTATTGAAATGGTTTAGAATTGCGATGGTTAAGCATTGAAATTGTTTTAATTGGTTGAACACAATTGATTTTTGACATAATGGTTGTGTGTGTTCATTGGAATGTGGGATGGATAAGGGTTAGGAGTCTCCCCCATCAGTGTTGGGATGAATAAGGGCTAGGGCTCTCCACCATCAAACATTCATATTGCATTTGTGACTGATAAGGGTTAGGGGTCTCCCCCATCAGTGTTCAGATGGATAAGTGTTATGGATCACCCCCGTCAAATGTTCATGTGCATTTGGGTTGAATGATGGTAAGAAAACTCCCCCACTAATGTTGGGTTGTATAAGGGTTAGGGATTCTACCCTTTTCCAGGTATCATGCATGGTGGATTGACTGGGTTTGTTGAATGTTCTATGTGTGCCAGAAAAAGGATCTTGTGAAATCATTCTAAAGATTATTTGGTTATTTTTCTAGAAATATAACTTCATGGAAAATTGAATTAAATTACTCTTGGAATGACTTTGTTTGTGAATGGTTTGGGAACTTGTTTATATTTTGTTATAAACTAGTTTTGAGAAAATGTTTTATATAAACTATTTTTATATTAATGTGGATAACTCTTCTATCCTAGTGGCATGAGTAGGGATGTCATTGAGGAATAACTATTGAGTTTTATACTCACACCTGATTTGGAACGTTTGTGCTTTTTCAGATGTCGTATTCCTGGACACAGGTAAAGGTAAGGCATCATACTACTAGAGGCTTATGGTGATGCTTGGGAGATTTTTTGGAGTTGGTAGCTAGTGGAGCATGGAGTTAAGGGGTATATTGAGAGTCTTGAGTTGTTTATCCACTGTATACTTTGATTCGTAGTTTGGTCTTCCGTTGTTGTGTACTTTGATGTGGTTGGATATAAATGATGTTGTTTTTTGGTCTTTCACCTGTTCATGCATCATATAGGGAATGTTTTGTTATGGTTGGTTTATGGGTTATTTCTAAAAGGGTAAATCAACCCTAACATGTATTTTAAACCCTTTGGAATTTATTGGCAGCCTTTGGCATTTGGGGATGATGCTTAAGGCCTATTAATGACTCGTGGTACTCTCAAGACAATGAGAATTGGTGGGTGATTACAAATTGATTCAGCTTGTTTAGTCCTTGCCTAACAAGTGGTCATCGATTTTCTTTATCTTGGAGTTAAAATTCATTCTTGTCTATCCCTTGGTTAAAAATAATAGATGATAGTAGGATTTTTATAAAATGAAATGTATATCATAAAAGGACGTATCTAACTAGTTTATGCTGAACTTAAAGATACCTAGGTGTTGGGTACATAAGTGTTTTGGATACACTTCTAGAATGTTGGAAATATCATTGTCATGGGTTTATCAAATGAGACGATCATGACATGAATTGTAGAGGAATGAATTCCCACAAGTATTTCATATCTTATTTCTTGTAATGAGTAAGGATTTAGTGAAATGTGTTAATTTTAGAAAAAAAAATCAGAAATTGTTTTCAGGTGAATGATTTTGAAAACAGGGTATTTGATGTATTTTGAAAATGGGTTGATTTTCAAAAGGCATGAGGAATGATTTAAAAAATGTTTGAACTTGGGAAAAAGGTTTTTTTGAGAACAATGTTGTGATAGATGATGTGATAGAATTTTAAATTCTAATCCCTCAGTTGATAGAGAGTTAGATGGACTGAGGTTGTCGTGGGTTTAGAAAATGGAACCCGGTAGGCATCGTCAGAACCAACCCATAGAAGCTGCAGAGAATGTGGTTTCACCTGAACCACGTGTGAACCAATAGCAGGTTTAGAGTATCGTCCAAGATTTTCAAGATGTGGATACGACAAACTAGATGAATTAACCAAGGAATATAGATCATACCATTCATTTCATGAAACAGAATCCACCACAATTTCGGGGTGATGTTAAACCCAAAAAATGAGGAGGTGTGGATAAGTAGAATGATCATATCGTTGATCTCATCGGTACGCAATCAGAGATGAATGTAAAGTTGGCGATGTATATTCTTTAGGATCTTTCATGTTTGTGGGGGGATTTAGTAGTGTGGTCGATGTTGGATGATGATCATACATGGGAGGATTTTGTAGAATTTTTTTAAAAAAAATTATATCCTCACACGTTGAAGATCTAGAAAATGACGGTATGCCTATACTATTGTTCTTTTTCTCCTATAATTTTCATTTATTTTAATAAAGGGTCAAGGGCCTCCATCTGACTGAGCGTTTCTGGTAAGATATAGAAAATGACATACTTATTCATATTGAAACAAGAGAGCCTCTATGTAATAGAGTATGCGGCTAAATTCATGAATTTAGTCTGTTTTTCACAAAAGGTTGCAGCAAGTGCATACTTGAAGGAACAAATATTTGAATCGGGGTTATGTCAAGGGATTCAATCAAAGATTAGGGTGCTATGTATTATTTATTATACAGAGATGGTTAACAGAGCAACTATTACTGACTATGAAATCTTGGGATCGATCGGAGGAGGAATGATGATACCTACAAGAAATAGTGGGAACTCAACCATTGGGAACAAGAGGAAAAGGGACACCTATTTCCACAGTGCAAGTGGAAATCAGATTCATATGGTGGGATCAGTGAACCTTCCTCATTGGACCCATAGCAAAGCAGGTTGCTTTCAATGTTGTTCGACTGACCACATAGGGCGAGATTGTATGGCGCAACATAGAGCATGTCACAAATTCAAAAAGATGGGGCATCTACAGGGCTATTGTAGGAATGATCCAAGGTCGGGTGCATGTGACACTTTTCAGGCATCGCAAGAATCGTAGGCTTCAAAAGGACAAGGTCATCAGAGTCAGTCTCGTCAGCATAATAGAGCTAGCCATAGTGATTCTCAAAATACCATGACTCCTCAACCAGGACAATTTCAACAATGAAACAAGGAATGTAGTATAGTGATGAAGCGATTGTATAGATCTGAGAAGATTATGGTCCATGATTAGGTTGGACTATCTATGGTGAGAGGTACGATTCTTTTGAAATCTACACTTGTGCAAGTGCTCTACGATACTGGTGAATTAAATTCCTTTATTGCTTCTCATTTTGTTGACTTGCTATGTTTTAAACTGGAAATGGCATCTTATGTTTTGAAGCTGAAGACTCTTCTTGGTGAAAGAGAATGTCATGATTTTTTCTTTAGATAATGTGCTATAACTTTTGATGGAGATGAGTTAAAATGGGACTTCTCAATGTTGGACATGGATGTCTATTATGTAATCCTGGGTATGTATTTGTTGACAATGTGTAAGGGTCACATCGACTATTATAGGATAATGAATAGTTTCACGACTGAGGATGTTTTTGACCATCTGTTCAGAGGAGAGAGGATGGTAAAGAAGGTGCAAAGATATTTTTGGCACCAATGGTGGAAACAATCTCTTACCAAATGTCATCATCGACTTTGGCATCAATAGAAGAGATTGAGTAAAAAAAATTTCCAGCCGTTGTGGATCAATTTCCAGATGTCTTTCCCAATAACTTCTCATGGTTACCACCTCTAAGGGAGGTGGAGTTTACAATTGATCTCCTTCCAGGAACCATTCATATTTCCCTTCCATCTTATAGGATGGAACCAACAGAGTTACGGGAATTGAATGTGCAGTTAGAGGAGCTATAAATCAAGGGTTTCATTCGACCATGTACTTCTCTGTGGGTAGCACCAGTGTTGTTCATGAATAAGGAATGTGGAACTCTTCGGCTATGTATTGATTATAATAAGGTTAACCAAGTTATTATAAAGAATATTTATCCACATATTCGCATTGATGATGTGTTTGATTGATTAAGGGGAGCTTAGTGGTTCTCCAAGATTGAATTTCGATCAGGATATCACCAATTGCGAGTTTGGAAGGAGGATATTTCAAAGACAGCTTTCAGAGGTAGATATAGCCACTACTAAAATGTATTCATACCTTTTGTTCTAATTAATCAACTAATGGTCATCATGCCTTTGATGAATTGGTTATTTTAGTGATATCTGGATTCTTTTTTGTTGGTGTTTGTAGATGATATCTTGGTGTAAAAAAAACAAGGGATGATCGTGAGGTGCACTTGGAAATGATGTTACTAATCTTGAGAGATCATCGTTTGCATGCCAAATTATCAAAGTGTAATTTTTGGATATAGGATGTACGTTTCCTTAGACTTGTAATTAATGGGAAAGGTGTTTCTGTTGATCCATAAAAGATAGAAGCTGTTATCTCCTGGAAACCACCAATGAATGTGTTCGAGATACGAATTTTTTTTGGTCAAGCTAGTTACTACCGACGCTTTGTGCATTATTTCTCACAACTAGCGTCACCAATAATAGCTCTGAAAAAAAATAATGCTCCATTCCAATGGAAAAAAGAATTTCATATTTCTTTCCAGTAATTGAAGTTTCTTTTTTCATCGGCGCCCATCTTGATCTTTCCTGAATAAGGATAGGGGTATGTGGTGTATTGTGATGCTTCGAGAACATGGTTGGGTTGTGTTTTCCATAAATGAAACAATGTGGTTGATTATTGTTCATGGAAGATGAGGGTTCATGAGAAGAATTACCGAACACTTGATTTGGAGTTAGCTGCTATTGTCCATGTTTTGAAGTCATAGAGTCATTATCTCTTTGTTGAGAAATTCATTGTGTTTACGGGTCACAAAATCTTGAAACACATTTTCTCACAGCAATATTTGATTCTAAGGAAAAGGAGATGGATGGAGTATCTACAAATTTTTGACATTGAAATGATGTACACAATTGGAAAAGGAAATTCGGTGGTGGATGCATTGAGTAGAAATTCATTTACTCAGTTTTCAAAAGAAGCATCAGATGAATGGCAGTTGATGTCAGTTTTAGTTAACATTCATGTGGAATGTGAAGACCTAGGTGATGTTGATGTCTTCATTTTAGCTACAATTTATCCTGATTTAGTAAAGATGATCAAAGAAGCAGAAACATTTGATGCAGAATGTCTGGTCGTATGATCAAAACTCAATGGTGGGTAGGCCATTGATGGTTGGAAACTTGATTGGGGTACAGTTTTGTGTTTCAAAGATCTGATGGTTGTACCTATGATTTTTCAAAAACAAATCTTTCAGGATTACCACCATTCAAAATGGACTGTACATCTAGGTACACAAGAAATGCATAATGTGTTTAAGGCGCAATTTTGATGCAGCGACATGAAAACGAAGGGGGCCGAGTTCATCTCGCGATGTATAACTTGTAATCATGTTAAAGTAGAGAATCAGAGACAAGATGGTACGTTACAATTGTCTTCCATCCTAGTGTGGAAATTTGATTAAAGATGAATGTATTTTGTGACAGGTCTTCCAAAAATGGTCCAGAATCATGAATCCATTTAGGTGATAGTGGATCGTCTAACCAGGTCATCCCATTTCATCCCCATTCATGAAACTCATACGGTGGAGGAATTTGAAAATCCATTATCCATAAGTGGTAAAGAGGCATGGTGTACTAGTTTTTATATTCTCAGATAGAGATATGGGGATCATATCTCGTTTCTAGTAATCATTAAAGCAAGCCCTTGGGACTCATTTGATGATGAGCATGGCGTATCATCCTCAGACGGATGGGAAATCCAAGCGGATGATACAAATGCTGGAAGATATATTGTGGGCTTGTGTAATGGATTTTGGTGGCTCATGATAGGATCATATACCCTTAGTGGAGTTATCATAAAATAATAGTTATCAAGATTTGATATGAATGGCTCTGTTTGAAGCATTGCATGGGTGTCCTTCTCGTTCTCCACTATGCTGGGTGGAAATTGGTGAAACATAATTAGTTGGGCTGAGCCTTGTCTAAGAAACACCGAGGAAGAGTCAGTTGATTAGAAAGAGGATAGAGACGGCTCAGAGTTGTCATAAATCTTATGAAAATCACCGTAAAAGACCATTATTGTTCATTTTGGGTGATCATATCTTCTTGAGGATCTCTCCAAAGTTTGGACATCGATGTTTTGGGAAGCAGGGAAAGTTATATCCTAGATACATTGGACCATTTTAGATACTAGAACGGGTTGGAGAGGTGGTATATCAGTTTTCATTTCCACCACAGTTTAGTTCACTGCATAATGTTTTCCATGTATCTTAGTTGAAAAAGTATCAGCTTGATCCTTAACATGTGATTAGATGGAATCACATTGACCTAGAGTCAGATGGTTCATTGATACATATTCTGGTAAAAATTATGGATAAGCAAGAGAAATTCAGGCATGGAAAAATCATCAGTCTTGTGTGGGTTTTATGGAAGCATGGTAAGATTCAAGAAGAGACTTGGGAACGTGGAAAAGAAAATGAAAGAGCAGTGGCCGGAACTCTTTCAGTTGGGTGAGGATTTTCTACATTCCGAGTATCGAAAATCCAATGGTGGGGAGAATGTATTACCCCCGTTTTATGGTATGTAACCATTTCTTGATGTATTTAATGGTTATAATGTTAAGGGTGATGAATGGGAGAGTCGGGAGAACTTGGAATTAAGTTTTGAGGCAATAGGGGAAGTTTCACGGGTAGCGGGTGGTTTCTCTAAACCGTGCGGCCAAACCGTACATAGAAGGTCTTAGAGGCAGTAGCTTCCACACGGTCGGTGCAGGGTTTGTCTAACATTGCATCCAAACCATGTGAGAAGGGTGGATGATGCATTAGCTAATGCATAGTAAATGCACTATTTTTCAAACCGTGCGAACTAACTGTGCGTCCACTTAAACAAGATCAAATAAAGGTGCATCTCACACCTTTTTTCCCTAAATGACTCATTTCTCTTTCTATGTGGCCCTAACTCAGGATTTTGCATCTCTTATCATCAAAAGGGTTCTCCCATCATTATGGAGGCGATATCGAGGCTTCTCGTGGCATATCAAAGGCGGATTGTTGAGGTATGTGATTGTTCTTCTTCATTCATGAACTGTTTCTTATATCTACTTAGATCTACTTCTCATCTTCTCTCTGTTTTTTAGATATATGCCCGTTATGGGTAGATATAAGTGTGTGGATGCCAAATAAGATAATATTTGGTCTTTTTCTTGATTGCAGAAGAGATCTATGGAAGGTTTCTGGAGAATCGACCCGGGTTTCTTGGGCATTCTTCGACCGTTTTGGTTTTCATCAAAACCATTGAGGTAGGCAGATTCACTCTCGACTCCTATTATTATATTTAATTGTATTAGTCTCAAATTGGATTATTTGAATGGAGTTGATTGTGAGTAGCATGAAATAAATCTTCTTTTGTGATGATGAATGGATTTGAGGAAATTTTGAAAACATGGTGAATTGTTGTGCAACGTGATTTGGATTATTGAATTAAAAATGCTGATTTTAAATTATGATTGCTGAAATTGTAAATGGTTTGATAAGAATAAGTTTTCAATAAAAAGTGTGTTTTATTGAAATGGTTTGAGATTGAAATGACATTGATGGATTTGGTTTTCAATAAAAAAGTGAGCTTTTATTGAAATGGTTTGGAATTAAAAGGATTAAGCCTTGAAATGTTTTGAATTTGTTGAACACGCATGGATTTTGACAAGATGGTTGTGTGTGTTCATAGGCATGTGGGAAGGATAAGGGCTAGGGGTCTCCCCCATAAGTGTTGTGAAGGATAAAGGGTTAGGTCTCTCCTCCACCAAACATTCAAATTACATTCAGGACGGATAAGGGTTGGGGGTCTCCCCCATCAGTGTTGGTATGGATATGGGCTAGGGCTCTCCCCCTTCAAGAATTCATGTGCATTTAGGTTGGATAAGGGTAAAAAGTCTACCCCATTATAGTTGTGATGGATAAGGGTTATGACTTCTCCTCTTTTCCAGGTAGCATGCATGGTTGGATGCATGGGTTTTTGGAATGGTATGGGTGTGCCAAAAAGGGATCTTGTGAAATGATTCAAAAATTTGTTTGGGTATATTTCAGGAAAAATAACTTTCATGAAAATTGTTTTCAATTACTCATGGAACACGTTTGGTTGTGAATGGTTTGGAAACATGTTTATATTTAGTTATAAAGTGCTTTTGAGAAAATGATTTAGTGCAGAAAACGTTTTTTACGTCGGTTATTTTTAATTTTTTACGTCGGTTTCTAGCTGACGCTAATACGTGCGACGTTATAAATAAGGTTTTTGACGTCGGTTATTTAAAAACCGTCGTCAAAAACATAAAATCGCGATGTTTATCACATCGGTTATTTTGAAACCAACGTGATAAAGGGCCTGGAGAATGGTTTATCACGTCGGTTATTTTAGAACCAACGTGATAAAGGGCCTGGAGAATGGTTTATCACGTCGGTTATTGATGAACCGACGTGATAAACGGCCTGTACAATGGTTTATCACGTCTGTTCTTAAACAACCGACATGATAAACAAGGGTGAGGGGGTTTATCACTTCAGTTCATATAGAACTGACGTGATAAACTGGGGTGAGGGTGGTTTATCACGTCCGTTCTATAAGAACCGACGTGATAAACCGGGCTGAGCGTGGTTTATCACGTCGGTTCATATAAAACTGACGTGAAAAACCGGGGGATGGGGTTTTATCACATCGGTTATTGTATAACCGCCGTGATAAACAGGAGGGAGGCAGTTTATCACGTCGGTTATTCAATAACCGACGTGATAAACCATTGTCCAGGCCGTTAAGCACGTCGGTTATTCAATAACCGACGTGATAAACCATTGTCCAGGCCGTTAAGCACGTCGGTTATTCAATAACCGACGTGCTAAACCATTCTCCAGGCCCTTTATCACGTCGGTTATTAAATAACCGACGTGATAAAACATTCTCCAGGCCTTTTATCACGTCAGTTATTAAATAACCGACACGATAAACCATTATGTAGACCTCTTATCACGTCGGTTATTAAATAACTGACGTGATAAACTATTTTCCAGGCATTTTATCACGTCGGTTATTAAATAACCGACGTGATAATCCCAATTTTTTTTTAAACAGAATGCAGTGATCTTATCTCCACCAGAATCAACCAGAAAACAAATCAAGAAAGCGTACCACAAAAACAGACGTACATAAAAATTAAGCATGTACATAGATAACATATAAAACATACCCACTAGACAGCATCCACCCTCATTTATACCCCATGGACAACCCTCCCCCACCCTGTTGGAGCCCTCACCCTCATGTATACCCCCTGGACAGCCCTCCCCCACCCCATTGGAGCTCCCACCCTCATGTATACCCCTTTTACAACCCTCCCCCACCACATTGGAGCCCCCACCACACTCGTGGATTGCCCCCCGACCCCCGTACACCCCCAAACACCCCTCGACAACCCCCACCCTCCTTAACAGCACCTCCTCACCCCCTCACCCTACTTGACAGCCCCCACCACACCCCTGGACAACCCCCCACCCCTGGATAGCACTCCCACATCCCTGGACCGGCATCCCACACCCCTGGACATCCCTGCCACCCCCCAGGACTGTCCCCCCACCCCACCGGACAGCCCTCCCAGACCGCTGGACTCCCCCAACCCCACTGAACACACCCCCACAACCTTGGAACCCCTCCCCCACATACCCAAATCCATACCAGAAGAACCATCAAAAGTACACCAAAACAAGAAGTAGAGAAAAATTAAACATTCACTTATATAACATTCAAAACTTACACTGTCAACTTAAAAATAAAATAAATCAAACCAAAACAACAACCAAATACACAATTAAAACGACAATATTCAAAATTACATTTTACATTACAAACAACTAAAATTCAATCAAACCTGTAAAATAATTTGACCACTCCACTTGTACGTGTTTGATGTCTTCAGCAGTATAGGGTTGAGGGTCATAAAAAAGATACAAATGAAAAAGAAGATAGTTAACATGTATAATGAATAAATCAAATTGAAATATTATGGCAAAGTTTAAGAGGAAATCGTACCAGGAAAAATTCACAACTGTCCCAGTTGTTATTATTTCATACATAAATCATAACATATAATAGCTGCATTCGATGAGGCCTTGTTGTTCATGATAATTCTATTTTGAATGAGTGTAAATTCAATATATTATTTTTTTGTAATAAATCAAAAAGTACAAATTATAAATGGAAATTTACCTTTGCATTTACATATTTGATCTTTTCATTTCTTTTCTTTGTGTTTTTTCAAAAGTAGACCCATGCACTGTTAGAAAATAATACGAATGGGGTAAATTTAAAATTCATTATAATATATAAAACTATTCAGAAATTGAAACTTACTTTTACAATATATTCTTAAAAATTGCCCGCACATCACCATGAACAGAGCATATCCAATAAATAGCTTTCTCCCTTGGGCAAAAAATCCCTAACATCCAATGATTACTGATAAAAAGGAAATTTAATGTTAGTGGTTTTTTATGTTAAAAGATAATTAACTCTTTGAGAGAAATGTGTTTCATACCTCTCACAAAAATGCATCATCCAACATTGTTGGATTATATTCTTTTCAAATCTTTCAGCAATATAAACCATTCTTTGTTCCTCAGTAAATGCACATGCTTTAGGGGAAATCAATTACGGGTCAATGAATCCATATACTTCTGTCAGTTCATTCCTCTCACAAATTTTATAAAGATACCTAATACAAAACATATATAAGTATACATTTTTAATAAATATATCATAGGCAAAAGGTGTTAAGACTTACATGGAAAAAATTTGCACCACGTTGATGCCCAACTTATCTCTAGTAACAAGCTCCATGATATCAGATTTTGTAATCCCCACACTTAATTCACGTCCACAAACATGAGATTCCATTGGAAACTCATAAAAACCCAACAACAAATGTGAATATCTTGACAATCTGTCAAGACCACTGGAATCTGTATCTGATGTCATAGCATGTTGTCTTTCTTGTTGTCTATACAATATTTCGTTACCTTTGAAGTATTCCTGTGAAAAAAAAAATTGAGAATTATAGTAGTGTTCAAATGATAAAACAACTTTAATAAAAAAATAAAATAAAAGATATAACATTAATACCTCTATGGTAATGAGTCGAAGAAGTCTGGACGGACAAACTAAAAAATGGTCGATACTCTGTCCAACTGTCGCCACCTCATCTGTAGGTATTGGTACCCTAGCTGATCTATTTATAATATCCTGTACAATGACCCTCTGATTGTCTACCTCTAATTGTTGATGATGAACTGTATCTCCTATACAATATACCAACCTGTATGCTACTATATGATGTTGAGAATCATCAACATACAACTCGCAATATGTAGGAAGCTGCGGTGGAGGAGTAGGATAAAAAATGGGGTCCGCAGGCTGAGGTGGGGGAGTGGGAGCTACTGGCAGAGGTGGAGGATAAATAATGGGGTCTGCAGGGGGAGGTGGAGGAGTGGGAGCTGCAGTCTGAAATTGTCTTTGCATTTCTGCAAACATAGACTGCACCGACTCTCTAATCTTGTCTTCCATCATCGCATTAATATTTTGAACTTCATCCTCCAAGGATTCTATTTTTTTTATAAACCACCTCAATGTTAGAAGTTGAAGAACATGGAAACACTTTTCTTACAATATTTTATACATGTTTAATAGATCATTTTCAATGTAATAAAAAGGAATAGAATTTGGAAGCAGTTAAATGAATCTTCATGTATATTCAATATATTCTAAATTTTTTAATATACATAACTATATGAATATAGAATGAATTATCTGCATTTTCTATTACATAGGGGATTGATGTGTGGTGGATGGAATTTAAAAAAGTGTATCTCAATTCTATGTTAGAAGCAAATGAGTCGGATGGTATGAAAACAAACAACGAATATCTTTTATTATATATTTCTCAATAGATTATATTGCAATGAAAAAATCAGTAACTCATCTATAGTGTATAAATAATAATCTCTATATCATTTTAAATGATGTTTAATAGATGATGGTGATACATTGTTTCAATAATAGGGGGATCAATGTCACAAAAAATATGGTACAACAATCCCATTAAAAACATATTGAAATTATTATTCAATTCACCAAAGAAAAAATTAGAATAATGTGTGAATTATGTGGAATATGTTGGAATAGAAGATCGGTAGGATGACATTCTATCTAAGCATGTGGCATTTTTTTTTGTGAGAAACATCTATTGAACATATTTGTTCACAAAACTCTTATTTTATGAGAATGTGTTAGATATTCCCTTATCCCCATTTCTGTCAACAATTTTAAATATATATGATCAAGTTATACAGCTCTATAAGGAAGATGAAATCTTGGGGTATTTTTTCATAGCCCAAACAGTACAAATATAGGTTATATAGTTATTTTTAAATAAAGAGGTAAGTTAAATTCCTTGACTATTTTATTTTTAAGATAGGTATGTGGTTTATAGTTGCATGAAATTATCTTTTTTCACTCATGTATTCTATATCGGGTTTCTTTCACATAGGCTTAGAGTGATTGATGTGTTTTTAATTCTAATCTGTTTTTTAATTGAGGTTTCTATTTCGATTTAATTTATCTATAGATGGCCAGAAAATCAAAATGGGGAGATTGTTATAACAAAGGATTATAAAAGGTAGAAATTGTGTGTGTTTTGTGCATTATTTCAATACATTCTAGGGATGATCATAGTGTTTTAAATAAAATATATAGTGAGGTGAAGATGGTTTTAGTGTTAATGGTTGTGTCTTTTCTTGGTGTTTTCCAAATTTGTGGAGAAGAATTTTTGGACGATGGGGAAAAATTCAAGAAAGGTGATTTCCCACTATTGAGTCTTCTGAAATATTTAAAGGGAATGAGTTTCGAAATACTTTAGTTTCATAATGATAAGCATAATAAAGAAGGGATTAAATTTTGTGATGTATTGGATCATCCAAAACATGTGAATAAAATATTTTATTCTTTGAATTGTGAAAACCTTTAGAAATGAATGATAGTGTGATGGAAGTCTATGCTACTATGAGAATGTTCTTGAATGGGTATAATTTCATTAATTAATTTCTATCATGATCTTATTGAAATGGATAGAAGAGGTTTTTAAAATCGATATTGGAGGCATATGAGATTTGTAAATGGAAAATTCTATACATAGTCATAAACCCCTCTCTTGTAATCACATATAGAATATATGATAAGGGTGAATTGCGATGATTTTTATGGGTCTACCTAATCAAGAAATATTAATGAATCAAGAATCCTTTAAGAGTTTATAAATTGATAAAGGAATTATTATTAATTGATTGATGTGAAGAAATATTTGAAAATTAATTTTCATGATGTCTGTGAGTTTTACAAAGGTTGTGCATTATGAGAAGTTCAGCAGCTTCATGAATGCTAAGAGATTTGTAAAGCCTAGTTCCTTCATAAAGGTGTTTGGGTTCACAAATGTTGTGATATTTATCAAACAGAAAGGTTGTTCCATGAAGGATGATATCCTTTTGAATAGTGGTATTGAACATACTGTTTATTCGATAGATGGTTCATGTGAATGAACTATGAATTATAATGCAAGTTTATATTATTACATATTAGGAGGAAATACCTAAATATCCAATTTACATAATCAACCTTGAAATCATGAAACATTGTAACATGACACCCAAGGTAGTGAGCTTTGGGGATTCGATGGAAGTGTTCTGGGGTAGGTAGTCTACTGTTCTAAAAATTCATATAAATCCATTAATCCAATCATAGATTCTCTATGTATAATCATCTTTATTCCATAATAAATAATAATTCTTAGTAGATTAAGGTACGACTGAAATGTTATTTCAATATAATCCTTGGAATAACCATTAGTGGTGAACCAGTTAAATCATTTGTGTTTTATCTCTACATCTGAATGATTCATTACTGCAAAATTAAAACAGATATCTTTTTCACGTTCCTTTTAATATGTAAATAATATATATAATTTTAAAACAAAAATTGTCTTACTGATTCACCCTCCCCTCATTGGGTGTGATGGGGTCCTGCAAAATATTGTTATACCTAATTCCTAATCCCATTTTATGAAAATACTTAAATTTAAAAAAAATTTATATTCTATATTTTTTAATATCTTGGTGTTCTTAATGAATTTAGGAGAATTATATTCAAATACTATTTAACATAAATTTAATTGGGTAATCAATTTACCCCCCCCCCCTCAAGTTACTAACTCTGACCAATATTTTTTATCAATGACAATTTTAAAATATATTGTCAATTGTGATTTTGTTTTATTTAATTAAGATACATTATTGTTATATACTATAATTTTTCTTTATTGATAATAATATACACGAGAGGTCTATTACAAATACACCACCTTATATTAATGGGAAAAACTATGCATTGTGGAATATTAAAATTAAAATTTACTTCTAATGCATGTGTTTTAATATCTAGAGAGTAATTGATGATCAAAATGGGAGAGAAAAAACATATAGAGCTATGTAAAGTAATGATAAAAAAATTCCTATATGAATCATTATAAATCATGTATTTTCAAATAAAATGAATTGTATAATAAATAATTTAAATGAATTTATTCCCTTTCTATTACATTAGAAATTTGGGAGACTTAAAATATTTCTTATGATAGAACATCAAATGTTAATGAAATGTTTTTATATTCCAATGGTATTTAATATGATACATTTCAAATGAAACATTATGTATATATTTTTATATATCTCTCATGTTTTATTAGATATTGAACTCAATTCATTTTTTGGGATGCAAAAACATTGACAGTGATCATGTCATGCAGCTTCATGGATGGTTACAAAAATGATGGAGGGGAACATATGTATCATTAAGATAATCATGTGAAATTAGTAGAAATCTAGTAAAGAAACATATTTGAATTCTAATGACATAATAATGTGAAAATAAAGTTGTAAATAAAGAATATGATGGACCAATGTTTAAATATATATCCCTGAAAACTACTTATTCTAAACAAAAGGATATGATTAATTAATACTAGTCAACTAATGAAGACTATATCACTGACAATGATGAAGAAATTTCCCACTTATCATGAAGATTCATAATGTTATGTAAAAAGAATATTTTTTTTATGAAACGCACTTATAAATGAATTTATTAAAATAGAGGTAATTTTATAATGGATTTGATAAATAATGATACTTAAACTGACATAGAGTTCTTTGAATTCCATTGTGAAGGACATGTCAATGCTGAATGTCCTAAGATATGATTTTGGAAGAAATATAATGATATGAATAAGGGGTATAAGAATAATATTAATGAATGATGAAGTGAACTATTGGATAGTACAAGTGAATTTCATTTCAGTAGAGAATAAATCAATGATAAATTCAACATGTGTTTTGTTAAAAAACACATGAGGTATCTATTATTTTTCAGAAATCTCATGATCATATTTATAATTAATCAATAGATGAATTTTTTTTATTAAAACTATAAAATGAATCAATATTGATTCATATAATACGTTTAGGGATACATTTATTAAGCATAAGGATAATTATAATAATTTTTTGAAGTATCATTCTATGAATTGTAGTTTTAAGATTGATCGTGCTATAAATAAAAATAAAATATCATAAATTAATTATTTATAAAATGAGTTATAGTTTATTAATGAAAAATTAGAAATCATTTTTATTTTTTTTAAAATGGAATAAATACCTTGACTAAAATAATTGGAAATAAATCAAAACCTAACTATACAACTCGATTATGTTATAAACATGGAAATATAATTATCATTAGAACCAATTTTAACCCAAATTGCATTTCATTAAATTTTGTTACTAGATTTTATTCCCATAGTAATCAACATGATTTATTTCTAAATGTCTCAATTATTCTTAGAGTATTACTATTAAGGAATCATAGATTCCCAAATCATTTAGTAATAAGATTTCTATAACTATGAATATTTTGGTACTAAAGTAAATTTTATTTAAAATATGGTTTTTAGGAATCCTTGATAAAAATACCTAGTATGAAATTGTGGTATTTATATAGTGGATGCTATAGAAACATTTCTTATGGATTTAAATGTTTCTAGAACATTATAATAGTGGATTTTGTACCTGTCACATTTGGTGGAAATTCCAATGGATAAGTTATTGGACATGGTCAAATCGATAACTGAAAAATTGTTTTAATTTCAAATGATTCATTTATGGATGGATAAAAATATTATATTATTATAATATCACAACCATGTGATGATGGCAATAAATTTATGTTTGAAAATAATTCATTTATTTTTATTATGTTATAAAAGAATTATTTTTTAGTACATTAATAATTGGAAATATATACTCAAATATTTTTAATTCTGTAGTATATTGAATTATATCATGTCTATGTTCTTTTAAAATAGAATATTTTATTATGAATATGATACTATAATATTTAAATAGTCACTCACTTATAAATATAAATAGGTAATGGTTATTAAATAATCAACCATAAATATAATTCTTAAATGATAAATTTTATTAAAAAAACCAAAAGGGAAATATAGAAAAATGTATTAAAATTTGAAGAAAGAAGTTTCAACCTCTCAAACACATTAATTTAATTAAATAATCTTTCTTGGACACTATAAAGTTTCAATAATAAATTAGAAAGACAATATTTATATTCTAGTATATGAATTTTCAATATATACATTAGGTGTTCAATCATGATCACAAAAGATATGTTTTTTCCCATTACCATGTAGGATATATATGTAAAAAATATTCTGTGGCATAAAAATAAATCCTTATGAATTAACAATCTCTGAATGATAAAAATTAATATATTTGAATCATTTTTCTCCCATACTTTCAAGAATAATTAATTTTAGGCTCCTCTAACCCTGCATTTTAATGGATAACAAGAAACATGACATATAAACCCTCAATATATTTCTAGAACAATATTCAAAGAGAATGATTGAAAAGTTTTTTAGATGAAACAATGAATATATCTTGTTAAATAATTAATAGTGATTATATCAATCCTCTATTAATAAAAATCCACAATGAATTATGGAGTTGTAGAAAAGAATTTGTTAATTTCATTATGTTTTTTGGAATAAAATATAGTAGATTTTATACATAGGAAATCAGGATAAATTTTTTTCTATTAGTGATGAATGAAATTTTCATTAATATTCAATATATTATAAATCATATATGTGGTTTAACAAAATAAAAAAGATTTTGGACAAATTTTATCATATTATTTTTGATGAAATATATCCATATAACCATTTGATCTATTTAAAAAACATTGTAGATAATATTTCAAATATAAATATAAATTTCAAACAAGATTCTAGTTCAGTAAAACAAAGATAAAATCAACTATTTTTGAGGAACAACATGAACTTGAACATGTACTTATAGAATATAATTATATATATTTCCATTTGTTTCTAATAACTATTAGTATTCATAAATACAATAATTCATATATTGTTGTGGTGGATCTAGATAGAGGTGAAAAAACGTTAGATTCTTGTATAGATCAGGTTTAACAACACACATTAATTTGACTTGTTTATCTTATGAACATCAAATAGGATATTAATTATGAATTCAAGGTAATGGGAAATTAATATGAACATGATTCATCTGAAATCATAAGGTTTGGGAATGATTAGACAAACATAAATAAACTCTATTCATTTGAACTAGGATGGTGTAGAAAACAATTATCATTCTTGAATTATATTAATAAATAATTCTATATTTGTGGCACAAGGGTACAACCAAGGATATGGAATTGACATAGAGTTAACATTTTCCCAGTGTCTATATAATAATCCATTATAATATAACATTCCAATTCTTCTCATTTTTATTTTTCAAATATCAAATAGGTAACAAGAATGTATTCCTAAATGGTTATATAAATTTAGTTGTTTTTTGGAATAACCACATATATTTAAAAGTCCTCATTTTACAAATAATATTATTATATTAACTGATATTAATGTCATTTAGAACTTGTGTCAAGAGCATTGTATGATATGATCATTTCAATTAAAATGTCTCATGGTTTTTAGAATTTCATAGCTAACCCTTCATTGTTTTTAAAAACAGATGTTTTCTAAGATCAAATTTATATTCATGATATTATTTTCTGATATTCTAAAAATTAATTATGTTATTATATATAAAAATAAAGTAAATTATAAATCAATATAATGGGAGAAATTAAATTCATTCCTTTTTTTTATATTTTCAAAATAAATATGTAATTATTTTATATCAATGTATGTAGACTAATGATCAACTAAACCTTTTTGGGTTGGATATCATAAAATGTGGTGATACTCCCTTGAGTAAAACATGTATGTTGGATATTGATTAAACTATAAAGTTATTAAATTGAACCAATTAGAGTTGAATGATTGTATGTTTTCCATAAATAACTACTATTATTTAGATAAAATGTTTATTATTTTTATGTGTGCTGAGTTTTATGAAAATAAAAAAGAATCTCATATAATATATGTTAAATTAATTGTCAAATATCTAAAATATTTATCATGTTTAGGACTATTCTATCATAAATGATAAAAATTTCATATATTTGGTTACTCAGATAATTAAATTGGTTGATTTAATGTATATATAAAAAGAAACAATCGAACATGTAACCTTTTGACAATGCCACTAATATCATGGTGAAATAAAAAAGAAACATTTATTTACCCTTTATACTACTGAAGATGAGTATATAGCTAAAAAAATACTACATTACATAAATTTTGTCTAGGAATCATATTTTTTTGAATTTGGATATTAATATTACATCCCTCAATAAATTGTGAAACAATAAGTGTGAGAAATATTATCAATATTGATGTATCTAATTATATGAATAATTTTTTTATAAGACATCCCTTTTTGAGAGATCATTTCAAAAAAGGATATATAACTCCTGAATTCATATTTACTAACCACCGTCATGCTGACATAATTAATAATCCTTTGAATGATGAGAGGTTAAGATATATAAAACAAGAACTAGGAATGATAATTTTCAGTTAATCCTTTTCTATATAATTTCCACCAATTGGAGATCCACAGTTGGTTGATCCACCGTTGGAAAATCCTCTATTGGAATATTTTCTTTTAGAAAAACCCATTATTGGTCATCCCCTTTTGGTAAAACAATTTTTTGATGATCCACCATTAAAATATAAACCATTGGATTATACTCTATTATAAAACCAACCATTCGAGATCCATTATTGGAAGACAAACCATTGGTGATCTACTATTCATTGATTCACTATTAGGAGTTCCACAATTGGTAATCTACCAGTTGAGTCTTTATTTTTATCTTCATTTGGTATTATAATCTATATTTATATTTCTATTTGATATATATATATGTTTTTTAAATATAAAATCCCTAAATACTACAACCAATCATTAAAATTGATCTATTAATATTAATGATAATGATTACATTTCGAACATTTTTTGTCCCCATCAATGTTAACCTCCAACCATCCAAGTATTCTTCCTTTACATTTTCATTTAGCACAATTTTGAGATTTAATATCTCTTTTGTGTCTTCCCTTAGAGGATGGTGACCTACGATGAAATATCAAGGTGAATTAAGACATGCAATAGTTCAATTAAAAACTCATAGCTTGAAACATGAGTTGATATTAGTGACAAAAAATAGACATTTATTTGACGATGTTATGGAAATATTTTATGGAAATCATTATTCTAGAATAGGGATGGATAGAATGGTTATCATTTTATATATACATTTCTTTCATAGGGTTGTTCACCAAATTTAAACGTATATAGTGTGTAAATATTCTTACGAAAAAATTCATTTGACGTATTGGTGTAGGTAAAAAGACTGGTTTTTAGTTAATAAAATTTTGTAGATGTATCTATTAACATCAAAATGGATTTTAAGATAACTAGAAAATTTCTATTAAAATTGATAATATGATTTTTGGTTATGATAATAAATTTTTATAATCAAATAGATATTTTATTGTGGGAATAAATTATATACATAATTTTATGGGAAATGTAGAGTCTTATTCAAATTTATCCAGCACATTTTATGTTAAATTAATATGAATTTTGTCAGGAAATAATATCACGATTTATTTATTTTATTACTTATAAAAAGATAGGATAATATAAATATTTTTCATATATCTAATTGTAAATTTTATATCGATAAAAAATTCTATATCAAAATGAAACTATTTGATACGCCCTATGATGATCACATCTATGATAGAATCTAGGAGCTTTGTATATAGGAATAAATAGATGAAAAATGCATTATTTTTTTATCAATTCACCTGAAAATGAATGATGAACGTCTGGAAATCATGGTTGAAGAAATCCATTGAGGGTAATGAAAATGTATATGATTATTTAAATCTTGTGGAACAGCCTATAATTCGAATGAATGTATTTTACCATTAATTAATGCTATATGATGTTTTGTTAAACTCATCTGATGAGGATATGGAAGAGGATGTAAATATAGTTGAATAACTATTAAAGATATCTATTGAAGATAAAATTTATCCAAATATTTTTAATATCCAAATTTATTAATATGTTTCTACAAGTTGACTTATATCATTCCCTTTAAGATAGAATATGTTAGAAACCCCCAATTGTTTTTTAAAAAGATCCACATATTCAATAGTGTATTTTACATTCAACAACATTCATAGAATAGAATATAATTTCCTACTATTTTTTGATACATATAATATTTTATTTAAATTGAACACATTTTATTTTGTTTAATTAACACAACAATGATTTTAACTTCCATTGCACATAACAACGTGTTTCTTTGAAGGATTCTGTTACACATTGGGATGAGTTTTAACAGAAAGTAGTATACTATTAATATTATTATTAATTATGATAGTTATTATCCATCCATTTTAAAATACCGTATGAATTATATTTAAAAAATATAAATATATATATTTAACCACATTTATTTTGTTATATGTTTTATATAAATTATAATATGATTCATTTAAATGAAAAAAGTAATGTTTCCCATGAAATTGTATATTCATAAAAGAGGATTTATCAATTCATAGAATGCATAATTTAAAATTATTCAATTTTAAATAATTATAAAATTTATTTGAAAAATAAGAAGAATTTTTGAATCTAGAATAGTGAATTTAGTGTTGGGGGAATTTTTTAGCTTTTCAATGAATTTAATTTTTTGATGAATAGTGAGAAATACTAAACTGTAATTTAAAGATGACATTGTGTTTAAATAATATATAATTATCAATTATATTTAGAGGCAATTTGAAAGTATAATTATTTACATATTACATATATTAATCAAATTTACGCCATTTGTACAAATTTCATATTTAATTTACAAATAGAAACATCATACATTTTTGTCGATTTTACTATAAAAAGCCACTTTCTCGTCCCATACGTGGAATTAATTTAAAATAGAATTTTTTAACATGTATTAATATAATTTTTAAAAATTGATTCAATTTTTTATCAACATATTGTATGATTTCTAATGTATTAAAATTAAATAATTACCAAAATTGATGAAAACAGAATAAATTATTTAGAGCTATAATCTATAAATCAAGTTTACTTAATTTTTAAACATAGATAATATGGTATCAAAATTACCCAAAAAATGTCCAAACCTCATTTTATCAAAATATATAGACCTTCTACTTTCATGGAAGAAAAATTATTTATTATTGGGGTCTTTATAAATTACTAATCATCAATGTAATTATCTAACTACAAAATTTACAAGTTTTCCACTCACCCCACATATAAATGGTCACCTACTATCTTCTCCACTTCACAAAATCACAGCTTTTTGGATTATAAAATACCTTCAAAAATAAATTCCAATAATTCAATCCTAAAAAATAGAATCATTCATTCGGGATGAAATATATCCTTCAAATTATTCAATTCAAACCTAAAAAGGATACCAAAAAGAAATGTTTTGTTCCGTAACAAGCATCTTTATTTTATCTATTTCTTTACCTCATTTAATTTCTATTATTCCAAGAAGATATAATACACCCAATATCTCCCATGTAATTATATTTTTTATAAAAATTTTATAACTAACAACCTTAACAGTTAAATCAAATGTTTTATGAAGTCATCATTCGTGTTAATGGCGGACGACCACATCACAAACTGATATTGTTTGTTTTTCCATTCCCACCAATCAATGTTGGGTATGGTTATGGATATAAAGTATATATATGATTGTATAATATATTTATACCTTTTATCCATAATATTAATTATATATTTTTACCTTCCATTTCGTTGGACACACGATCACATCGCTTGTCTATATGGAAGAGTATCGTCTCGTGATGCGATGTGATTCGTCTTTCACCAACACATCACATGGAAGAAGAAAATGATTTTTATAATTATTATATGATATATACATGACTTAATAATAACATTATGAAAAAATAATATTCATGAAAAAAATATAAACCATTTTTTACATCCATTTCACTCACATAAACCTGGTAACAATGTTATTGTACATGTGGAATACAACATTCATTTGGCGATGTGACATTATGTTCAAAACCATAGAAAGTGGATGATATATATATATATGTATGTTTTGAATATGGTATATATTATTTTAGGATCATTATATAAAGCTAAAATATTACTTACCAACATTCCATAATGATCATTGAAAAATTAGAATGTTACATACGTTTATGTATGACCTACCATCTCTATGATAATAACTGATATCCCCATGAGTGTCATTATTTCTCGTAGGGATAACAAATTTTGAAAAAAAACAACAAAAATATCACTTAATCAAAACGTAGTATAATAATATCATGATTCATGTTGAACCCACTTTTATAGGGTTGGAGAAAATATTAAATAAATAATGAGGATCATGATTAGTAACAATTATTAGAAATTGAATATAGACTATTAAGAATTTGATTGATGAAAAGAACAAAGAATTATAAAATTGTAAAATGATGTTATGTAGTAATGAATCCAAGATTATGGAATGAATATGTATGAAATAATTAATTAATAATCATGTAGATGTTAGTATATGGTCAAAGCGGGTTCAATGTTCATGGTAAACACTCCCCTTCCAAAACTCTAAATTTCACATTGTAAGGTACATAAGACTAAAAATGATGAATAACCAAAAATATTATTTAAAAAATGGAAAAGGGAAAACCCCATTGTTATAGAATATTTAAATACCCTAGTCATTCTTTCAAAAAAATTTCATTCGATCAACTTTGGAAAATGTCCTGCTAAATTAGAGAAATAAATTAAAAACATTATAACTCCCACTCACAATGGTCAGGGAAAATTAATAATGAAATATATATAATTGAATAAATGAATTGATATTAAAATTTAAACTGAAATAAAATAAATCATCAAATAAAAAATCTACATTATACACATATGAAAAGAAATAAAGAAATCACCCACTTATGCAACTAATGAGAGGGTATTGTGAAAATAACAAAACAAATATAGAAAGTTGGTAGTTGTGGGGCTCTGTAGTGGTCCTATTTGATTGGAATTGTAAGTTGGTGAGATGAAGATATATATTTCTCAATACATTTTAAGAGGTGGTGTATATAAATGGTTTATCTTCAAACCCTCACCCACAACACAAATTTTTATATTCGCATAATCTTACACGACGTGTAAATCTTACAAAACATATAATATTTTAATTTATATTCATTCATAAGGTGTTTTATATTTCTAAATATCTATTTTTAATGAATATATAAAAAACCATTCATCATCTAAATGTAATAAATGATGTCAAATTTCCTTACATCACTTTTCCATATCTGCATTTTCCTCAAATATTGGGTCTCATGATGCAAGAAATCATCGCAGTACTATATGTTTGTTGCATCAGATAGTGACCACTTTTCATTCAATTTAAATAATAACTATTGTATACTATCATAAAACACACACAAATGTTTTTTAAATATCTAAAAGATTCATTATTTAAATATATGAATAACAATAATAAATTAATGTAAAATTTATGCATGAAATATATATATCAATAAATTATATTATTTTTCCTAACAATCATTATTGATTGGTTTCAAAAGAAATATTTTTGTAAAAATAAGATAAGAATGTTGGGATTATTATTATCCAGATGATATAACTATATAATATGGGGAGTAACCATAACATTCATAATAAAACACTCATGATAAAATTAGGATATTAATAAATGAAATTATGCAAATGAAACAATAATTAACAAATATGTGATGAAGTACTATAAAAAGATCTCATGTGATAATATAAATATTAATATGTTACATTTTAAAGATAAATAATTTTTAAAATTACTATAAACGATTTCAAATCTTCTTTAAATAAAAAAATTATTGTATGGGATTTCACCTCAATTTCAATTCATTAAACCATGTTTTAATACAATGCACAAAATTAAATTTATATGGTGTATATACATCCCTATTAACATGTAATATAATGAATACATTATTATTCATGGTGTCTTATTTTTCAATTTTATTTATTTCATGTGAGTGTATATTAACAAAATGTTATGGTGTGGTAATTAATTTTCATAAATGAATTTCTATTCATTGGGTAATATTACATATTTTTTCCATTGATATTCCATGATCATGTGTGTAATGAATATTGAATATCCATTTTTTATTTACATGTATTTTGTGTTGATTTATATTTGATAAAAATATTTTCTTTATTAATTAATTCCCACTTCAATTTAGTGGTAATTTTTATGTCATAGTCTAAAATCTCATTCTAATCAAGATTTATTATTCATTAATTACCACTAAATTAGAGTCTGTTATAATTTTTTGTTAAACAATTTTATGTTATTATCCCTTATTTTCTAGTGATATTGTTTTTTTATAGTAAAATTTTATATTCCTTGGTTCTTAATATTATTTATAAATAGTTTTAATAAAATCTTACTACATTTCCCTCATTAGCCTGTAATCTATTTTCTTGCAAAACAATGATCAAATATATTTTCTCAAAAATAAAATAATTATTCATTTGATATGGTTTATTAAAATAAATTATTACCAATTTTTAATTTTTACAATAAATATTTTAATGTAATATTCTTCTCACTTTCTGAACAAGTCACATTTCTAATATTTTAACTATTAAAAATTCATCTTCATTATGAAATGTGATGAATTAACTACAAACATGGTCATAATTTATAATAGCCCTCAATTTCATGATTATAATGTAATTTTTAAATAAAATATTTTTTAAAGTTATTTCCCAAGATAAGTATATTTAAAATAAATTTCAAATTGATAATGATATTTCATCAAGAACACTTTTAAAGATATTTTTTTCGTATTTGTATTCATCAATTATAAAATCACGTAATCTTTCTCCATTTGGTATATGTTGTATTGATAGAATTCATATTCTTTATCAGGTTGGTTTATTATCTTTTTTAAAATGGATTCTATTGACATTCACTTCCTTGTTTCATTTATGTGGTCGTTAACTACCCTGTGGATTATTAAAACTCATATGATCATTTGTCATTAATGTTTTCTTATAAATACACATTATTTATCATGGATATGATTTTTTATTTAAACATATACCATTTTTTGATAATATGGTTACTATGAATGTAACATTAAGGACTATAAAAATATTGATAAAACTTTATCATTTATTCTATAAGGATATTAATAAAATGGGATAATTTTTCTAAATTAAATCAATTATTTTATATATGAGGAATAATTTTGACTACTATGGCATTGTTTTGGAAATTTTAATATAAAATACTTAATGTATTGGTTGTCTCAAGTGGAGAATAATCTGCCAATAATTATTAAAATTGGGTTTTACCCCATAATTTTTTAACACTACTATTCATTCTATTGATAGTAATATTTCATGTACCAGATAATCATTCAATCCAAAAATTAATTATTATCATCTTTATATTGTTATGTACTATAATTATTGAAATTATTATCACTATGAAATTATCTATGGATGTATTTATTTCATAGTTATTAATTAAATGAAAATTTCTTTCATTTTTTTACCATTACATAATGATTTTCTCTCATCTAGTTTTTTAATGGTATTTGTGCTCAGTTATTTATTTTTTCATGTTGATTATTCTCATTTATTCATTATTTCCTCAATTATAGTTATCAATTGCAATAAATTATAGATAATAATTATATTGTCTCCTTTTTCTAGGATTCTATAATGTTTAATATGGCTGATGGTCATTGATATACTTTATGGAATAATGTAATTCTTGAAGAACACATTTTTCTATAGTTTTTGTATTCAAATATAACATCTGAATCATGTATGTGTCTATATTATCAACAATACTAAACTGACATATCCTCTTGGATGTTATTCCATGTATCCTCTTCGAATGCAATGGCGGTAGGCATTGGATCTAGGATACTAAGGGTGGGGTATATATAATTGGTATGAAAGTAAGTACAGTAGAAACAATGTGTACAAGATTTTAGAAAACATAGATTAGTGAACGTAAAACTATGATATAATTTTATGATATATATTGAAGAACATCATAAGGTTTTGTTAAGGTTGATATCATATCATTAATCCTATATATATCGCTCTGGACACTCCATGTAGGTGGGCTTCCGAGACATAGGTTCATAGGGGTAATAACTCCCACAAAGGTTCTTTGAGATTGACTCAAGCAGTACCTAGTACCTAAAAACATACCTTACCATACACCTAGTTTGACACTATATGGGTATATTGTTTGGATTACTCATATTTCCATTACAAACCATTATATAGGATTTGAATAGATAATAAAATTGAATGACCTTGGACTAAACCTATACCAAGAAAGGTTTATGTAGAAATAAAATAATGATTTTTTTCAATTTTTTTTTGTGAATTAAATTATAATAGTAATTTACTAATGGTATTTTTTTGTCATTATCATGAAACATATACATAATATATAAAAATGTAGAAAAATATATGACTTTATGAACATGAATGTAATGAAAAACATTATGGTTATGAGTTTAAGGTTGATAATAAGTTCAGAGTCATAAAAAACCCTTTTTGAAATACTTGAGTTTAAAACATGACACAATTAAGGAAATTTTTTGGGAATTTATAACAACTATTTTTTATTGGAAAATTCATTTCGGGAGTAATTTATTTACATTTTAAAAACATATTAATAATGGTATTGGTAAAAATTTGGGTTAATATTATTATTAATGACATTTTAATAATATTCAAATATTATAATTGAATATCATTAAAAACTTATTTGTATTATAGATCAGATAAAAAATGATATTTAATAATAAAATTATTATCAAGGATGTCCATCATATATTTAAGAAGAATATATGAATTATTTTAATATAGTTTATAAAATGCACAACACTCATGCATGCTGAAAATCCATCACATCTAGAATGACAATGGGGATTTCCCCATGACCAAAGGATGATAAGAGTTTCATGCCAAACATTGTCCTTCAGGATGTTCTCATTACTATGCCATTGTTTTTTCGTAAAAAAAATATGAATACATATTGATGATGAACTATTAGAAATAATTACGAGGTTTCTGTGTTGACTATATTGGTTTTTAATATATTTATATCTAGAAAAAAAAATTCACTCTTTTATAGATTTTACTATATATAAAATGTATATTTTTTTGTTTCAGGCATAAAACATTCATTTTATATATTTTTCTAATGGAATGGAAATTAATAAGAAATTAGTAAAAGTATAAAAACATGATGATGTTTTTCTAATTAAATTTAAAATTATCACGTATATATATTCCCATATATTATAATATTATAAAATAATTCCTCAACTATAGAAAAAGGATGTTGAAACGTAAATTTTTCATATGACGCTAAAATTTTATGATACAAATGACATTGTCACAAAAATTTTATTTCAGCTTTTGAGGCCTTTAACATTTCATTAATAATTCATTTGATTCTACTCAATGGACTATATCACTCTGTATAGATATTTTCACTTACTCTATGTTCATAAAACCACTTTCCACAAATTTTCACAAACAAAAAAACTGAAATACATGTTATTCAACAAGTGCTGCATAAATCCTTATATATCTTATTAAAGGGATATTTTGTTGAAATAAGTACGATTTGGGTTTCTAAATAATAGAAATTATAAATGTGAAATATTTTATTATTGAAATAATTATCAAAAGAAGATAAGTTTATTTATTTGAGGTTGGATGAATGCAATATGATGAAATTATAAATTATGGACATTATATCTGATAGAGTCTATGACACACAATACCATTGGTAGAAAGGAATATAAAATCCATAGAATTTATTTTTTATTTATTTATTTATAGATATTAAATATATTATAAAGCTTAAGATTCCTCCAAGACATACTTTATTATTAATCAAATACAAAAATGAGTTTATTTGATAGTTTGTGTTACACACAAGGTGAAGTTTTACCAAACTACAATATACTATGAATATTTTTATTTAATATTATTGTCATCACCAATATGTAGGAATCGAATCTATAAATATGATTAAAATACAATATAAAATATATATTATAAAAAAATTTATTGGTTACCTGTTGATAAAAAAGAATATTAGGAATCATTAAAAATAAAATGAAATTCTTTTAGAAAAATTCTATATTTTAAAATGATAGTGTAGATGTATATGGTTCAAAAAAATTATATTAATTTTTAACAATTTAATACTAATTATTTTTAATAAAAAAATAATTTTTTAATGTTAGATCATGATAATTAGTCGAGGATCATTTTTTCAGATTTATCTAATAAGATATATTATTATGAATATTAAAAACTAATTATATTTCACTGAATATCTATTTTCATGTAATTAATTTATTATATTAAATTATATTTTGAATTGGTTTTGAATAAAAATAGTTAAATTTTACATATATTAATAAAATATGTGTCAATTTATTCATTTTAATATTTAATTTTTCCATTAAAACATTTAAATTTTGAACATTTTATCCTCAATTTTTTTTTCATCTCGTTTGTTGGAATAATTTCATATTGGAGTTTTTCCATTATGGGAATTTAATTTCAAATAATTTATTAATTATATGTAATAATAATGATTTATAATTTATAATGAGGATAACATCATTTTTGACCAAAATGAATATTGAAATTTTTTAAAATTAATTATTGTGATTTAGAAGAATATGACATAACATTTTGGTTAAAATTAGAATTTATGGTGTGAAAATTACCCAAACAAGTACAAATTCATTTTTATTTCCTTCTTTAGAAGATATACCACTTTTAAATGTATTTTATCACTACGTCTTCATATTGACCAAAAAATAGTAACAATTCACTCTTTCTAAAATATTACATGACAGTCAGACACTCCACTTATAAAAGTCCACAACCATCTCTTATACACATTTCATCATGAAAACAATTAGGTTTTGAGAATAAAAAATAAAATAAATTCCCAAATTACCCATCCCACCACCATCTATAGAGAAGCATTTTTTCTACAATCTCACATTGTAAGGCATTAGTGAAATCAATAGAGTATACCAAAATATGAAGTAATGATAATCAAAGATCATATTTATTTTACTTCTTTCTCCACCTCCTAAATTTTTTATTATACTATTATTATATAACAAATAAATTATAATTCATATGAATGAAATTATTATTTATAAAAATCATGACCTACATCCATCTACACTTTCATAAATTAGTTTGTGAAATCACTGTTCATGTGTACTGCAGACTACCACCATGTGAACAGATGTAATTTTCTTTTACATATTATCCTATCATGGTTGGGTAAGATGAATGATATAAAATATATATTTAAATTTATGAAATATTTATTCATATGGAGTCACTATATAAAGTTTATTAATTTACCTTTCATTCCATAGGTGACATGATAATGTCAGTCATGTGTATAGTAGACTAAAACCTCCCAAAGCGATGTGACTCATCGATGACTAACACTTTACATAGAAGGTGAAAATTATAATGTTAATGGTTACATATGATATAAGAGACATAATTATTAAGTTAATTACATTTCATTTATTATTTAAATTTAATATAATTCAATTACACTCATTCTTTTTCCCTGATGCAATGTTGAAAATATCATTTGTGTCTTGTAGACTACTAACATCATGTAGTTATGTGAATATCTTATCATTAACATGACACAAAGATTATATATATATGTATATAAGATAATAATTATGTTTACATGATATATTAAAATTTTAAATATTTAAATATTACTAACCTCCATTGTGTAATGATCATTTACAATTTCAAATGTTACTCATGCATACATATGGATTACGATCTCCATGATGGTAGCGTGCATCAATTATCGTAACGATCATTAATTATTTTATTAAAAATAAATATTGGTATGATTTTTAATTAATTAATTACTATTAATTTAGAGTTTATATGACTATATATTATTGGCAAGAACTTGAACATTCATAATAAAACACAAATGAGAAAATAAGGTAATTAACACCTGAAACAATGAAAATAATGAATGATCATTAACGAATGGGTGATAAGATACTATAAAATGATAATAAATGATATTATAAATTTAAATTTGGTTGCGAGTTATGTTAATGATATTTTTAAAACCACTCTACCAGATGTTAAAACATATCTATCCACAAAGAAGATTAAGGTATCAGATTATAGTCAATTTCATTTTATTGAGGTATATTGTAATACTATACACATAATTTATTTTAAATGGAAGTTATATACATCTTATTTAACATTTAATGTCAGGAATAATTAAATATATATATTTTATTAACATTCAATTTTAATTATTTCATCCGAGGTAATTTTTTCTTAAAAACACAATGGGGATAAAAAAATTCAGAACTAATTTTATTTTAATTTGGATATATTACTTCCTAGTTCCAAATAATATTATATGATTATGTTAATAATGGTTTTTTTAATAATTATTATTTTTTATTTCAAAATTGTTTTATGTGGATTCATAGTTAATGAAAATAATCTATTAAGTGGTTCATTCTCAGTTCATCATTTCTATTATATAAAGGGATTATTTAAATCTATCTTTTTAATAAAGATTATTTATTCTTGATTTTACATTAAATTATATTTTATGATCATTATATTATATATCAATTAATTTTATTTTAATATAATTATTCATATTATTTTACAAGTTATATTACATTTTCAACACTAGTATTTAAAATTATTTAGAAAAATCTTTAATAAAATAAGCCATAATATCTATCTTCAAAACGAAATCTGTTTTCATAAAAACAAAAATTATTTATAAATTAAATTTTATATTTTCATTATTTTTATAAAAATGTTTTATTAAAATACATATTTACCCATTCTATCATTTTTTAATGAATCAACGCAATATTTCGGAAAATATTTGAATAAAGAACTTTTATATTCTTTTTACCATTCAAAAAGAATTTTCCTTCAGAAATGTATAGATTTACTTTCTGACAAGAATATTATTTCATTATGCTATCATTTTAAAGTTTACCTGAATATTATTCAAAGATTTTTTTTAAAAAATTTATTTTAAAGAAAAAAATTCACAAAAATGTCAAAAAATTCATATTTTTTCTCTAGAACATTTTTAAAGATCTTATAGTTGATTTTTTATTCAGCAATGAAAAAATCATTAATTATTATTCCAATGGGTATATGTTTTACTAACATAATCCTTCATCTTTCTCTGGATTTTTTATGATATTTTTTATGATGGATAATATCTATATTCACTTTCTTATTTCATTTTTTTGGTCATTAACAACACCTTAGATTATTCACATTCCTATGATAATAATTCCCTGAATTTCTCCTAAATATAAAAATTATTTATCAGGAATATTATTTTTTTTAAAACCAATGAAATGTTTACATTATGTGATTAATTTCATAATTATTTGATATACTACAGATATATTAATAAATTTATATCATCGATTTATTATGGATATTTAATGAAAAAGAAAAATATTCATGATCTAAATTGAATATTTTATATATGAGGAAAGTTGTGTTCTTTTATGAAATAGTTTTTGTACCGATTAATGTAACACTATCAATAAAACTCTAGTTTCATTGGAAAAAATCAGTTAGATATCCTTATTTAAATGGATATTTACATAGTATGTTAAAAACTATCTGGTGAATAGTCTTGATAGTAAATGTTTTATCTATATGGGAAAATGATGTCCAAAAATTAAACATTTAATTTATTGAGAAGGTAGTTATTATTACTATCATTAATATTTTAACCATGATAATATATATTGATGAATTTAAATCACAATTACTGATTAAATGATTTTTTGAGTTATATACATTTCAAAGATAATTTTTCTTTATCCAGTTATTTAAATGTCATATGTGCTATGTTATTTAACATTTCATGTTAATTATTAACATTTATTCATTATTTATTCACTGAACATAACCATTACTAATAATTTGGGATCACCCTTGTATTTTGACCACATAATGAGATTTAATTAAGTCTACAGTGATTGATATTAATGGATATATTGTATAGAATTTGGTTATTCTCAAATCAAAATATGTCTTGATTTAGGTTTTCCATACCAACAAGTGAATCATTCATGTATAAATTTTTCCTGGACTATGAAATTATAAGTGATTTGGGATATAATTAATTTTATTATAATCCAATTTAATGGTGGATTTCACCAACTTATAGATGGTGGGTTGTTGTATCTACATTTGTAATGTTATGTGGAGGAGGAGGAGACACATGGAATAGATGAAAAATTGTTGAATGTTCTTCGGAGTTGACTTTTTAAAAGGATCAGAAGTTTATGATGGTGGGAATGGTGATTGACCATATCCCTCTTTAGATTATGATAATGATATTACATTTAAGAGGGAATAGTCAAATCTGTCTCTAAATGTTTATGGTTTAGATCGGTTTTTAAATATGGACATACCTAGTCATATATTATTAGGTTCTGAGAATATATAACTTTTTCATGTATACGTTTTGATATTTTTTCAGTTCTAACCTACATTTAATGTTGTATTTGTTAGTTTTGAGACCATATCATATGTTGAGGGAGATGAATCCCTATGTTCTTATAGATAGAAATTAGTTCATAGGGATGAAATATTTTTGTTAGCCACTCTTAGTGGTGATAAAACATATAATGATAAGGACCCATAACATGATTAGAGGAATAATTCCCTGGGGTTTTAAAGATATATTTTTTACTACACAATATTATATAAAAATGGAGGAGGTGATGATGATCATAGTTTTTCAAAAAATCATGTTGGCTATACTATCTCATTCAAGAGACTAGATCACAAGGGATCTCAAATGGTTTTTAATTTTAAAATAGTGAATTTCAATCCAAAATCCAATAATATTCCTCTAGTTAAATCTAATTATGGAGAGGCTTCTCATTCAACTTCTTAGAATATTCCATCTCTAATTTATTCAATTCATGTTCCTTTAATGTATGTCACTTGAGATTATTTAGAATCTCATGGGAAAGGGATGATTTTTATTTATGTGGATTTCTAAGATCATAATATCATATGGTTACTCATCTTGGCGATGCATATACTATGTATATATTTGAGATAGTTATCTTCTATATTCAGACTAAGATTATTTTGATGAATCCAGAATATGTGGTTTAGAATATATTATTTTCATATGGGATAGATGTAATAAATTCATTTATTGAGGATATAAGATCCACTTTTTATGCATGTTAATCCTCTCTTATTGATAAGTTAGACACTTTTCCTCATCATTTTGTTTCTAAATCAACTACTCCACCTACAATATCTTATATTGATTCAGATATGATTATATCTCTTGTGATATAGTATTTTAGTTACATAGTGAGTGATCTCTCTACATCAAATCAAGAGGAACTTGGACTGATTTCTAAACATTGTGACTGTATATATAAATTTGAAAGGGTGGGTTTGAATAATGATCAAAGTTATAGAGATACTACTATTAAGGTAATAAAGTACTAAATTCTTATAATTTATAAAAAACATGTTCTCAAATATCATGCTAAATTTCATGATCATAATATTATGATTCTTCCTATAATTTGGTCCTTCAATGGGAAAGTGAACCAAAAGAAATTTTGAACACCTATGCTCAAACTATTTGTTGAATAGAAGAATGAATTCTTCAAAGTGTTAGATAGATGTGGATAATTTATTATGGTTTTTTTTATTTTGATGAATCCCTCTTTATATGTCATCGGGATAATAGTGGTTTCATTAGAATCCATTACAATGTTTACCTTTACAAATGAACTATCTTTTGTGGCCCTAAATTATATGTTTCATCCATTTATCTTGTTAGTAGATAATGTTTTTCAAAATCTCATGCCACAAGTGATTAAGGAGAGTCGTACTTCTATATACATCAATCAACATCACCCTTTACACCTCTTATATGTAAAAAAGGTAATGATCTAGTGCATCCTACATCATATCGAGTTGAGAGTGATTCTGACTAGGATTAGTCTCCAATAAGGAAAAAATTTATGCTTTAGTTTCTTTTTGATATGTAAGAAGATCATTTTTTTATTTTAATAAATATTATATTTTACTATAATTGAATTATTTGTTATATTTTTTCTAATAGAGTTATCTATTTCATATTCCCAAAAGGGGGATCAATTTATGGGATAGAAACAATATAATTATGTTTGAAAATTTAAACTAACCATCAGTATGTTTTACATGTTAAAAAGTAAATTACATATCAACTTCGTCTATTTATATATGTATTAATTTATATATATATAGTTGGAAAATTAAATTATTTTTCATTATCAAATAGGGGAGAATATTGGGATCTTATTTATTTTAATGATCAAAAATCATGTTTTTAATATTTTAATTATGATAATTATTTTATGATAGTAAATATTTTTATAAACAATGATGGAATTTTTTAGATATACTTTTAGTTATGAATATATTCTATCAATCCAATGAGATGTACTATTAGCTATAATGATCTATCATTAGTTCAATCTAATATATATGTGGATTAATTTTTCCAATAGTCTCAATCTTTAATGGATATATTGTTGGGGAATGAGACCATTAGTTATATAGGTATATTTGTAGATCATACATGATATACTAATATAAAATATCTTCTCTAGTAGTTGTTCTATTTCTAGACAAATCTACCACCAGATAAATCTACTAGATGAATAAATCTACCTCTAGACATGATATACAATTAGAATACATCTTTCACATATTAAATCATCTATTAGTTTAGATAATCAACCCTTAACATATCAATCAATGGACCATGGAACTATTAGATGTGATCTACTATTTGTATAATATACCGATAGAGAGGATCTACCATTATTGTTCACATTATTTATTTGAATTTAATGCATCCAACAAAAATTTCATAGGAGTTAATCAATTCATGTCACAGATATCATTCTGAATATTCAATTCAAATCTGATACATGGATGAATTGAATACAGAGTCGATGCTTATTATTTTAGTATCCATTACGAGGATCCATGATTTTTATATTATTATTATTATTATATTTATACCCAGAAGAAATTTTTTTTGAAGAAGTAATCTCTATTCATATTCATGAACAGAGAGTGATGATTTATGTGTGTAATACATAGTTGAACCTAAAATATAATACCATGAATCAAAATTCCTCCATGTGAATTATTATTGAGAATCAACATACTTAAAATAGAATGATTTTTCTGACTCTACAATACTATTTTTTCCTTCACATTTTGAAACCTATTCGATATCCGTTAAAAAATATTTTAATTGACAATTCATCTACTATATATACAATTAAAATGTATCACCATTTATTCCTATCTATACTACTTGGATATCTCAGTTTATTCGTTACATTTGACCATTCTGCTGTATTACACTGCTTAATTATATAAAATCTCTATTATTATTAAAATAGAGTGTTCCACACACAATCTCCCAACATTATATGTTTTCATGACCCTGGAAACATTATAACAGGTAATTCTTGACCCGATTAAGTATGTATTTTTAATTAATTTAGTATATTTATATTGAATGATTTTTTAACAGAAATATAATTTGGTAATTAATTCACCACCAATCATGAGTGACCCACTCATTCCTATACTTATTTCATTACTTTTTTATATTTTTATTTATATATGAAATCATATAAGGTTAATAATGTTTTATGATTTAATTTTATATAAATGGAAAAAAAGATATATAAAATAAAATTTAAATAAAAATAACAGCATCAATAATTATTTGATTCTTCATATACACTCCACCATATGTATCATCAAGTTTTTTTCATATATAATTATCACATATTATATAATTAGAATATAATGGTATTAGTCAAATTTTACTTTCCTAAAATAACAATCATAACTCGACTATGATCATAGTGAACCAATCCTTATTCTTCCTGGTGAACTTGTAAAATCTCTCAACAGATAAAAATTTAATAAGATATATCTTGGATTATGCATATATGAAACATATCAATGTTTTACTAATGTATCTATCTTGAATTAGTTACCATAATTTAATTATAATGGTGAAATGTAGTATTTTATTTTGTAATTTAATGGTGAAAATTTATGATTCATTATAATTTAGGAATTGGATCTCGTGTGTAGTAATTTATTCACTTCAAGAAGTTTATAAAGAGTGTTTGGAGGTGGTGATATTATTTTAAAAATACTATAATTTAGAATATTGGGGTTTAGGAAAATAATATTTTAAAGAAGGAGGTATAATGTCACCAATGGGTACCCAATATATTCTTATTATGCACCTATTGATAAAACAATTGATTTTGTAACAATTAGTTTTCCATAAATGAGTTGTGTAATTATATAAGGTATTTAGTTTGCCATGAAATGGCTAGTGGAAATCCATAATGTCCCATCTATAACACCATGAATTTTTTAACATGGGAAATTTTTTATTTCTTTCATCTTTTTACAAATATTATATGGTTTCCATGGTTAGAATGGTAAAATTTATCGTAGATATTTAATTTACATTTCCATTTCCCTCCCTTACATTCTCATAATTCCATGGTGTTCATGATATATTTTCAAACATATATAAATTTCATCCCATTATTACATATCATTTTCAATCATTGTTATTTCTTTACTTTTTCTGGGTGATTTTATTATGGATCACATGATTTGACTCCCTTGAATCATAGTGTAATAACTCTGAATGAAGTGACAATAATTTATGAGGTTTATAAGTCACCAATAATGGATTACTTTTAGTAATTTCTCATTATATTAATATTAGGAATTTTTTCGGGATATATTAATGGGTTTGATTTATTTTATCTTTAAATTTATTTTAATCTAATTTTTTGGGTGTCATTGGAAGATTCTTTGTGTATTTTTGTTAATATATTTTTTATTTTAGGTTTTAAATTTTTATAGATTGTAATTTATTTACTCTAATATCTAAATTATGGTAAATAAAATATGACGAACACACTGTTAGTTTAATTTTTAATGTTTTTAATAGAATGATAAATTTTTCTAGTACTCTACTTTGTGATTTTATGGTGTGAAAAGAACTGTTATTTTGTATTTAATTTTCTACAAATTGAAGATACATGTTATGAGTTTTATGTGAAAATTATTTCATATTATGGTTTTATCTACATCATGGTATATTTGAGATTAATATGGTGCTTTTTAATTTAATGTTGGATCATATTTATTTATAATAGCTTCGATTTGGTTATGTATATTTATTTTTATGGAGAAAACTTTCCTGTTCTAAATTATAATATATTAGTCCATATTTTTTATATTGTGGTTATGATTTTGTTTTTTTGAAACCTTATTAACCATTTGGAATATGAAAACATTGATGGATTCATCATGGGGGAAATATCATTCTATAGTTATCTCTATATGACATTTTTTCTACATTTTTAATTATAGATGAAAAGTCCCATGATGTTTTATATGTTTATTTTATATTGGTTTTGTTCATATTATATTAATAAAGTAAAAAATAAAGGATATTTAATTGAGGAATTAAATTTTTAATTTTGGGGTTTTACGATATCTTTTGGAATCATTAAAACATGATTTGGTTTCTTCCATATATATAATTGTAATTTACATTTATATTTTATTACAAATTTATTGTATCTATTATTTCTATTCCGTTCCATTGAATTTGATTAAATATTAAATGTCTTCAAGGTTTGGTTGTAGTATTTTTATTCCCTTGGTGACATATCAGGTACATATAACAATGTGATTCTAATGATCTATAATAGACATATCATTCCATTATTTTATTCATCACATAATTTATGTTAACAAGGAGTAATAGAAATAATAGAAATGGATTTTAATGACAAAATGGAAAATATTGTTGGAGGGTTGATGTGTTACATGTTTAGAGTAATATTATTTTTATATTAATATAATGTTTTTAAAAAAAAATTATTCCATTTATTAGAAAGGTGTGAAATGATTCAATATTATTATTCAATCATAGGCATGAGTGAATATATTATTTTTATTAGTAGTGGAGATGATTTTTATTATCTTAAATTTATCTTTTAATGATTTTGAGGTATGGATGTGAGTTTGAAATTGGTTTATAAGTAATGATATGTGTTTTATTATTATATAGACATGTTTCTTACTGTAACATGATTATTTTGGGTATATTATATTTTTAGCTATTATCACGACCCATCCCTCAGGGCCCGTATCGTGATTACCCCATGCCAGACATACATAGGCTAGGGGCTGGAGACTTGCAACGAAGACATATTCCCAAAAACTGGGAAGGAATTACCTTTATAACCTCTGAACAGATGCCACCAAGCACATAGTAAGATACAAAGTCACGTAAAATAAATAGTAAAAAGAGTGAGTATAGAAAGAAAAAGGGGACAGATTATAAGGCCCACTGGAAAGTACAAGAAATTGAAGTACAAATAAACCAGAACAACTCATGTGATCACCCACCAAGGATCCAACCTGGAGGGTAAATACAGATCTCGAATGGTCGTCTCTGCGGTACGCCTCATCTAAGGTCCACCTATGAGCTACCTCGAGTCCTAATACTCACATCCTCAATCAGCATTGTCTGTCGTCTGCACCAAACACAACGAGGTGCGGGCATAGCCCTTGTAGGGGTGAGTATAACGATACTCAGTAGGGATGTTGAGACACTCAGGGTCTCAAAAAATACACTAAGGATATACAAATATGCATTTAAACCCACTGACAACCCTGCATTGGTATATTCCAATACATATACCAATGTTATCAAGTATACCCATCTCAATCATGAGGAATCAAATAGTGCAACTCAAAAGCCCAAACCTCAACTGTTCCATAAAGGAATGTGCACCAAGAAGTTCTATAACACTCAAAAGAATACCACTAAGGTACTAACTCTGCTCACATGAGGTATAAATTACGTACAGAAGTACAAATTATTAGATGTAACTACAGAAACCTTTTACTATGTTAAGAGGCTCTTCAGCGGACCCACACAGGATCGCTCGGTGCTGACCCACATAGGATCTCTAGATGGTGACCCACAAATGATCTCTAGGTTCTGAACAACACAGGATCGTTCGGTAATGACCCACACACGATATCTCAATGCTCATGGACACTGGATTGTTCTGTGCTGACCCACATAAGATCGCTTGGTGCTGACCCACACAGGATCTCTCAGTGCTGACCCACACAGGATCTCTATTCATTCTTCATGTCATAGGCAGCTACTGGGTTCCCATAGTAATTTTTCTCGTCTTTCATAGGGTCCTCTCCTTAATCCACTGGTCGATACTCCAACTACCATGAAGTGACATGAATAAGTATCTCAAATTACCTCCGCGTCATAGGGGTCTCAACGCAATATATGAAACATCAATCAGACGCCCAGTCTATAAGTTATTATCCTTTTATTCCTGAGGGCCTAGTCGGATTCGTTCTCGATCCAACCCGATCATACCCCAACATTATACAAATATCATGTGGCGTATACCAAAGGGACCATCTCACTCCATGATTTACAACACTGGTGATGGTTTATCAAATGGACACCTAGTGCCAAAGTTATGGCCGATAGAGCGAAACGCTCAGGCTGGTCTGAGTTCGGCCTAGCCCGCACTAGGCAGTGCAAGGGACATGGAGCGGTGCAAGTCCATGAAGGTGGCGTAGTGGCTGAGAGGAAAACATGAAGGCCACGATGGCCGCGAGGCCACGAGGGCCGTGAAGGGCCGCATAGTGACGAGGCCGTAAGGGTCACAGGGGCCACGGGGCGGCGAGGCCGCGGGGCAGCAAGGCCATTGGGACCGCAGAGGGCCGCTGGGTACTAAGGATGTGGTAGCCATGAAGCTGAGGCATGTTGGAGTCCTTGGGGGATATGGAAGGACGCGGGGTGGGGAGGTTGCCGGGGCCATATAGGGACATAGGGCGACAGGTTCGTGGGGACCGTAGAGTGCTGCAGGGTAGTGGGGCCGCGGGGTCTGCAGAGGGTCGCATGACGACGGAGGCCATGGGGTGCCAGAGGTTACAGATGGCATGAGGCTGCGGGGTGGCAGAGATGGCTGGCGACAGAGTCCATGCGGCGGTTCCCCTATTTCGTCGCCTTCATCGCGGCCAACGGTGGTTCCGACCACCGTTCTCATGCCCCACCAAGGTTGGTAGTCGTCCTCCTCCATCACCACAAACACAAAAACATAACACAAGACATGCAGAGAGTCCAGACCATGTTTGTTGGGCTTTCACTCTCCGTGTTAGAGTGCTAGAAAGTGTCTATAATCTCTACTTAATTTTATGTTGAATTATCAAGATGGTAAGGGGACAAAATTCAAACATCTGCCCTACCTTGAAGGATTTTTGATGTTCGTGAGAGAAATAATTTTAAGATTTTGATGTTCTTCATGCCCGCCACAAACCTCCCATCTCAGGAACGTTCGTCAATTCGTCATAGTTGAAGATGTTCCTCATCAGCGAGAGCATTCATCATTGGATGATGAGTTTCTCCACGATTCTCCAATGCTTCTCCCTTTTCCAACAGTTTCCCCAATTCCACCAAAAATGAGGAATAACCAACATATTATTTTAAATTGATTTGATTAACAATCTTGGCAAAATTAAAATTTTTGACACATTTCATTAATTGTTGTATGGCTCTAACAATTAAATTGGGAATTTGAATATGTAATTGTATAAAGTTAATTGGCACAAATTAATAGAGGAAATTAATTAATGGGGAGTTGAGTGGTTTCTCCTCCATTTAGAGTGTTCGGGAAGTCCATTCCATTAATTCAATTTTGGAGTTATTAAATATGGTGGTCTTCACATTTATAACATTCATGTGGGAGTTTTAGGCTCGGGTGGTACCCACCACCATAACACATGTTGAGGAGTTTTAGAAATAAAAATATTAGAAATTTTTATTTTAGTTTATACATTCATGAAAGCCACAAAAATTATCTTTCACTCTCGACCCACTGTGATCGATTTGAAAGTCACCTTAAGGGAATACTAGTGCTTCGAGTTCAACAATGTCCTCAGATTTCAATTCTGAGAAATAGATCAAATGTTAGAAAGACCTGCTTGTACGTTTACTAGACATACCTGAATATAAGTTCAGAAATTCATTATAGGTACTTTGGGCCTCATAATCAAGCGCCATAAATTTTTTCTGACTCGTAAAATTCCCATTTAATTAGAAAAAATTACATTGAATTTTCATCTCTTTACATTCTCCCCACCTCAAGGATTTACTTCCCCGTAAGCCACATCACAAAACTAGAAAAACATGTAGGGGTACTGAGCATGTATCTGAGCCTCCCACTCCCATGTGCTCTCTTAGAGGTTCCTGTGATACCAATGAACACGCAACAGAGATATCAACTACCCAAAAAGGAGCCACAATTATCAATCCCCAATCTTAATATGATACTCCATAAATGTCGCACCATCTTCAACATCTAGCTCTCTATGGTTGATTACATGGTAAGGGTCAATCACATATCTCCTATGCTGGGATATGTGGAAGACGGCATGCATCCGGTGAAAATGAGGTAGAAGAGCTAAGTGGTAATCCACCTCACCAACCCTTTTGAGGACATAGAAATGTCTGATGAACCTCAGAGATAACTTTTTTCGTCAGTCAAATCACTGTAGCCCTTTTTGGGATGAGACCCGTAAAAAGACGTGGTTTCCATCATCAAACTCCAGAGTTCTACATCTCCTAACATCATAAGAAATCTGCATACTCTATGCAGTCTTCATTCACTCCATGATGATCTATACTTTATCTGTGGTATCCCGTAGCATCTCTGGTCCCACTAGTGTTGACACTCCCGGGTCAGTCCAGTAGAAAGGTGATCTGCAAGGTTTCTTGTACAACACATTAAAAGGTTACATTCCAATGGTAGAGTGATAACTGTTGTTGTTTAAAAACTCCACAAATGGAAATTGATCCTACTAGCTACGACTGAAGTCGAGGATGCTATCATGTAGCATTTCCTTGAGGGTCTGAATGGTCTGCTCAGTCTGACCATCCGTCTGAGGATTGATGGTGGTGCTCAAAAGAAACTGCGTCCTGAATGTCTCTTGCAACCCCTCCAATATCCAGGAATTAAAATATGCACCACAATGAGAGAAAATCATCGAGGATACTCCTCATAGAAACACAATATCTTATACATAGAATCATTTCAAGCTCTCTACTGAACCTTTCTCTCTTATCAGTAGGAAGTGGGATGACTTTTTGATTCGGTCAACGATCACCCAAATCAAGTCATGACCAATGGATATATGTGGAGGTCCTGTCACAATGTCCATGGATATCCCATAACACTTCCACTATAAAACCTCTAAATGATGTGCAATTATTTCTAGTACCTGATGCTCCACCTTCCCTTGCTGACAAGTGAGTCACCAAGAGACAAACTCTGTAACATATTTCATCATTCTTGGCCACCAATGCTTTCATCGAAGATCCTGGTACATCGTCGCCACTCTTGGATCTACCGCTAGAGGGGATGTGTTGAACTCCCTAAAAACATCCTCCTGAAGTGACACTAGAACCATAGTATCTTCTCTGATGAGGATGACATGCTCCACACCATTAGAAAATATATCAGGTGCATGTCCTGTGGATATCTGAGCACGTCGAGTCTCACAGTCAGTGTCCCCATGCTATGCCTATCTAACACGTTGATGAAGTGGGGGAGTGACTGTAAGAGACTAAAGGAAAGATTATTCATCACATTCCATGATGGATATCTAGAAAGTGGCCAACTGCTATGTCGCCTCACCCAGCAATTGTATACCAGATCTCTTGCTATGTACATCTCCTACAATGTTCCCCTTCACAGAATTATAGACAACATCATAGTCGTAATTCTATAAGAACTCAACCAATGTCAATGTCTTATGTCCAGGTCCATCTAAGAGAATATATACATGAAACTCCTAGGATCAGGGTAGACTTTATAACTCTCTCCCATCATGTAATGTCGCCACATTTTCAAGGGAAAGACCACTACTGCTAAATCTAGGTCATGGGTATCGTAGTTATGCTCATGTTGTCTCAGGTATTGAGAACCATATGGGATCACTGCATGCTCCTACATCATGACACATCTGAGTTAGGTCCATGTTGCGTCGCAGTAGACTACATACCCTATACCCTCCTCTGGAAGCCTCAAGATTGGGGCAGTAGTCTACATCTACCTCAACTCCTGAAAACTCCGCTGGAGACTCTCTGACCACTCGAAGGGTTTCCCAATCAATGTCAATTCTGATAAAGGTGATGAAACTATTGAGAAATCATACACAAACATCTTGTAGTATCCAGCCAAACCGAGGCAACTCCGTACCTCAATCACACTCTTGGGTGGTTCCCAATCAAGTACCACTTCAATCTTTGCTGGATCCACCACAACTTCAGCCTCGTAGATGATGTGTCCTAGAAAGTGAACCTCTTTGGTCTAGAACTCGAACAACAAGAGCTCACCATAAACCCAGTGCTCTTAGAGTGTGTCCAGAACTATATACAAATGATAGTCATGCTCCTACTCAGTTGCTGAGTTGATCAGAATTGTGTCGATGAAGACTACTACAGATCGATCAAGGTATGGATGAAAGATCCTATTAATGAATCCCATGAACACTAATAGAGCATTGGTTCCACCGACTGGAATAATCATGAACACCTAATGGCCATACCAACATCAAGAAGTTGTCTTCTATACATCCTCATCTCGTACTCTGAGTTGGTGATAGCCTGATCTGAGGTCTATCTTTGAGAACCACAGTGCTCCCTTCAGCTGATCATAGAGGTTGTCAATCCTTGGATGTTGATAATTGTTATTCATGGTTACCTGGTTCTAGTTTTGATAGTAAAAAAAGTCTCAATCTCTCATCCTCTTTCTTGGGGAACTAAATTAGTGCATCCCAAGGAGAAATTGTTGGACGAATGAACACTTTCCCCTATAAGTCCTCCAAATGTACATGCAGCTCACGATGATCTGAGGGAGCCATCCAATACGCTTGTGTAGATATCGGTGTATTTCCAAGGTACAAGTTAGTGTAAAAGTCAACCTCTTTGTGAGGAGGTAGACCTAGAACATCATCAGGGAAGACATATGTGTACTAGTCCACCACTAAAGGATAAATCAGACTCTTCACATGAACTACTCTGAGGGTAAGGATAGCCAAATGATAAGTGATCGGCTCCAATCAACTCTGGGTAAGTCCATCCTGTGCTGCAAAGGCTCTGTTCTTTCCTGTGAAGGTAAAGGTTGTCCCATTCATTCATACATACCACACTTTGTGCCTAATACAATCTATTTGATCTTGGAATGTCAATAACCAGTCCATACAAAAGATGATGTCGTAAGCCATCGTCGCCGCTACTAAGAGATCATGTCCTAATATCTCACTTCCTAGAGTAAGATCACATTGTCTTCACCAGTGTGAAATTATCTAATCCATTCCCATAGGGGTCTTTAGTTGTAAGGATCGATCCAACGGCTCCGTCGGAATCTCTGGGATCTGAAAAAGGGAAGTGGAAATAAAAAAATGATTGGAACCTGTGTCTAAAACTATTGTGGATAAGATGGAATAGACATAGATCATACCTCGTATCATTTCAAGAGCGCTATGATCGTAGTCCTTGGCTTCTTGGAGTAGAACACACCCTTGTCCACCTACTCCCAATGGTCAGTGTGGACCACCTATTGGTGGTGGCGGTAACATCTCAAATAATCTCCAAGTTTCAGTAGCACGACCTACTACTCTTCCATGTCCGCCTTCTCCCTACGGACTACCTCTATCAACCCACTATCTTTTCCACGGTGGTACTTCAACCATCGTCTGATCATCTGAACGACAGGTCAGACTATCACAAGCCAAGTTACCCAGCCCACCGGATGAGTAACACTACATGTTCCGCGCATGACTGGCTCTTCCTCAGGTACCCAGCACAACTGAACATGAATCATGCGGTCATCCACCTGTTGGAATGGTCCTCTTGGACATCTACGACATATGTCTACTTCTATCTATAGAATATTCTGTTGTATGACGTCTGTTGGTGGGTCCTGCTGCTAGTGACTACTCAGTAAATAAACTCTCCACTAAGAGGGCTCTCTCTAACACCCCTACCTGTGTCGGGATTCTCAAAGAAATTATTGAAGCCATGATCTCCCATCTGAGTCCCTACTCAAATGTTCAGGCCCTGAAAAATGGTTCCCTTACCATATCAGTGGATTAGAGTGAGAGGTCAATGAACCTCGCTGAGTACTCATCCACAATCATGCTCCCCTAATGTAGATGAAGTAGCTCCTGTATGCGAATTGTGAAAAGAGTTTCTATAACAAACTCTTCCAGAAATAGGCTTTCAATGTCTTCCCAGATAAGAGTCACCTATTCTTGAACTTGGAGAATCAAGCACCACTATCTTACTATTTTTTAATCATGAAGGATGGCGACAATGATCACCATGAGATCAGCTGTTTTCCCTACCAGTCAGAAGACTCTCACCACAACCTCTAATCAATCCTTAACAACCTGGTGGTTCGCCACTCCCCTAAACCTAGATGGCCTTTTGCGTTGGGACTCTTGCAATGCACTCAATCAGTGTGCAACCTCTACTTCTAGGGAGGGTGGAATCAGTGGCCAAAGGGTAATGGTAAAGCTGGTTACTCCACTGGTGCCTCTACTGGAAGTGGGCCATGTACTGAGGACTCGTTGCTCGGTGGGCTATCAGGGAGAACTATACCTAGAACCCTTGCTAGATGTCTACATGGAGCATCCGGAAAAGAAAAATGTGTACCGCAGTTAATAAGTAATACCTGGTGAGATGACATTAAAAAATAGGAAAAAACTTTTGAAAACACACACACACAATCAGTGTTTTCGTACACAAGGTCGGAAATCAGAATTCAGGGTCCTGGTGTACGGATACATTGGCCACTACACCAACAATGGATTCCCTAAACTAATAACCACAATCACTACACTTAAAAATGTTTCTGTTAAAATGAAATAATGTAGTCCTATGTTCTATAGTAGAACTGACTCCACTAATACCAATTTATCAAAAAACGCCACCTAGGGCCTGTGTTGTGCCTACCCCAAGCCCACCTTCCATATGCTAGAGGCTGGTGACTAGCACCGAAGTCATATTCTCAAAAACTGGGAAGGTATTGTCTTTATTAATTATAAACACATGAAACCAAGAACACAACAAGATAAAAACTCAAGTAAATTAAATAGTAAACATAGTTACTACAAGAAGAAAACAAGTCCAAAATGCAATCCCAACAGGAACGTATAAGAATCTAAATTTACAGATAATCTGGAACAACTCATATGATAAAATGCCAAGTATCTTACATGATTGGTAGGTAAAGCTCTCTAATGGTCATCTATGTGGTATGCCTCATCTATGGAACACCTCTGAGCTACCTTCAGTCTTGGTACTCTCGTCGTCAGTCAACATTGTCGGTCATATGCACCCAACACAATTAGGCATGGAAATATCTCGTGCAGGGGTGAGTATAACGATAATTAGTTGGGACCTCGACACCCTTAAGGTCTCTCAAAATACACTAAGGATAAACCAACTAGAATGTAAACCAACTAAAAACCATAATTATGTATATGACCATACATATAACTATGTTATCATAAATACCCATGTAAATCATGAGGAATCACAGAGTCCAACTCAAAAGTAAAAATCTCAACTGTTCCACAAAAAAAGAACACAACGTAGGTAAGTACCACACAGGTTTGAAACAAAGATGAATACCACAAAGGTACTAACTCAACTCACACCAGGTATAACATAGGTAAAGAAGTAAAAATGTGTAGAAGTAACTTCTGAATCATCTTAATCTGTTAAGAGGCTCGCCTACTGACCCACACAGGATCTGTCGGTGCTGACCCACAAATGATTGATCGGTGTTGACCCACATAAGATCCCTCAGTATTGAATTTGAATGAAATTTTAGTGGATTAACCACCCAGGATCGCTCGTTGGGGACCCATACAGGATCTCCTTGTGCTGACCCACACAGGATCACTATTCGTTCTTCACATCACAGATAGCTAATGGTTTCCTGCACTAAGCTTGCTCATCTCATGGAGGGTCTGATCCTCAATCCCCTAGTAGATACACCTACATCCATGAAAATCTACGAAGATGTATATCATAGGACCACCACGCCATATTGGTCTCAACACAACAGACTATACATTAATTGGATGTCCGGTTTGTATGTTATTAGCCTTTTAGACCCGAGGCCCCAGTTGGATTCGTGCTTGATCCAACCAGACCGTATCCCAAATTTTATCCAAATTTAAATTGGCAGACACCAAAGGGACCATATCACTCCATGGTTTACAGCGTCATTAACCGTTTGTCAAACGGATACCTCGTGCCAATGTTATGGTCGATGGAGTGAAAAGCTCGTTGCCAGTCCATGTCTAGTCCGACCCAGTAAGACCAACTCGGCCCAACCCGGCATGGGATGACCCGAATAATTTTTGGTCGACCAGGACCGATAGACACTGGGTGGCGCAGGGGCCGAGATGTGGCACGAGCCCACGAGGGTGCCGTGAAGGCCGTGGGGGCTGTGAGCTCGTGGTGGTGGTGCAGAGCCTGTGAGGGTGGTGTGGAGTCCGCGAGGGTGACGCATAGGCCACGAGGATGGTGATGCTGTAATGGGATACCGAGCGGAGAGGCCGCAGGGGTCGTGAGTCCATGAGAAGGTGAGGTCTTGGGGGTCTCAGAGGGCACCATGGTGGTGAGGCCGTGAGGGCCACAGAGGGCCATTCGGCAGCGAGGATGTGGGGGCCGCGATGCCGTAGGATGGCGAGGACGCGTGGGCCATGTAGGGATTTAAGATGGAAGAGGCCACCGGGGCCGCAGCGGGCCATGAGGTGGTAAGGACATAGGGGCCACTAGGTGGCGTGGCCACTGCTGACGCGGTGTGTCGCGGGGCGGTGAGGCCATGGGGGCCACATAGGTCTGCGTGGCGCCGAGGCCATGGGGTGTCGAGGCCGGCAGGCGGTGTGGCCACGGGGCGGTGAGGCAGCGGGCCAGGGGAGGCTGCAGATGGCATGAGGCTGCGGGGCAGCAGACGTTGTGGGAAGGCAGTGGAAGGGGGCATTGGATGTCGCATGGTGGCATCGTGGCGTCGTCGCCTACGTCGATGTCGTTAATTGCGTCGGCCTCCGTTCACATGCCCCACCATGGATGGTTTATGTCCTCCTCCATCATGAAGAACACAATAATTAAACATAGTATTTGTAGAGATTTCAGCCAATGTTTTTTTGGCCTACACTCTACACGTTAGACCAGTAGCTTGCGACTATTATCTCTTCCATATATTTTGATGAATTATCGATAATGGGTGTGGGGGAGAAATTAAAACAACCACCCTTCCTCAAATATTTGTTGATGTTTTCATAAGAAAGAATTCAATGATGTTGATGTTCATCCCACCTTCCACGCACTTCCGATCCCAGGGTCGTTCGTTGATTTATCGTAGTTGAAGACATTCCTTGTTGGTGAGAGCATTCTTTGTTGGAGGTTGAGTTTCTCCACTATTTTCCAAAGCATCTCCCTTTTCCAACAGTTTCCCCAATTCCACCAAAATGAGAAACAGACAACTTATTAAGTTAAATTGAGTAGATTAATAATGTTGGAAGAATTAAAATTTTTGACATATTTCTTTAATTATTGGTTTTCTCTACAATTAAATGGGGTTTTGGAATATATAATTTTATCAAATTAATTAGCTCAAATTAACTGAGGAAAATTATTAATGGTGTTTTGATTGGTTTCTCCCCCATTAAGTGTGTTCTGGTGGTCCCCACCATTAATTCAAATTGGGAGGTTCTAAGTCTGGTGGTCCCCACCATTATAAGAATCACACGGTAGGTTTTGGATTGGTTGGTCTCCACCACCATAACCCATGTTGAGGGGTTTCAGAAATAAAAATGTTACACATTTTTATTTTATTTTATTCTTTCACAAAAAGAAAAAAAAATCTTTCACTCTTGACCCATTTTGATTGAGGAAAAGGAATCCTTAAGAGAATACACATGTTGCGAGTTCAATAGTGCCCCCGTATTTCAATTAATAAAACCAGTTCAAATTTTAGAAAAATGCGCTCACACGTTTACTGAACGTACCCGAAAAAAAGTTCAGAAATTCATTCAAGGCAATCTGGGCCTCAAAATCAGGCGCCGTCAATTTTCACGAGCTCATATAATTCCCAGTTAATTAAAAACAATTAAATGGAATTTCTAGGTCTTTACAGCTATTATCACGGTAGACATACAATTTTTTAGAATATATGAAATTGGGTTGAGCCAACCAAATTTTTATATATAAATTCATCATGTATTAAATTATGATATTTTGATCATTATGTTTTTATGATATTGTTTATTGTTAGTTTTTGTAGTGTCCCTTCCCACTATGAATATGGAAATTATCCACTCATTGTAATTTTAGTTGAAAAAATTTGTCTTTTAGTTTTCTCTTTATCAAAGCTTATCAACAATTTAATGGAGCTATCTATGAACCATTATGTTTTTTTACATTTTATATTTTATAGTTTTAGTCGGATTCATTTTTAATAAAATGATTGTAATGTAATATTTATCGTAAAAGAATTCCCATTTATTTAATTTTACATTATTGAACCCAAGTAATAATTGAGGAATTGTTTTTGTATCGTTGGACACCCTTGGTGGTCTCTTAATTCTGAAGGATGATGTGATCAATTTATTGTGATCTACAGTTCTCTTGTAATTTCATTATTTTATTATAATTTTTTTTATATTTTGAAAGAGTTATGATAGGACTACAATATGTTTTTTATTTATGGAAATGTATTAATGGATAATAAATGTGGTATATGTTTGGTATAAGATTATTGAGATTTAATAGATTTTTGATCATCGATTGTACATCCTGTATTATTGTTGAAACAATTGAAGATCTTTTGAGGTTAGTTATTCATATTTCTTATTCATAATTTTGATGTTAATGGGAAATTATAATGCATTGGATTTCATTAGGTGAGGTTTTTAAATTTACCCAACAAGGAAATTTAATGTAAATAAATAGGGATCCGGATTATCTGGGAATTATATAATTTTTTCCGGATTATGTTTGTTACTTTAATTTTTAAAATGTACAATGTCAGGGTTAAATTTTTTCAAAATTGTTAATTGAGGACATATTATAAATCCGCTAGAAAAATTTAAAATAGTAATTACAATGAGGAAGTTAATATGGAATTGTATTTTTATTGATTTATAGTGTTAAAAATGAACTATAAAATAGATAAATTTAATGATGTATGAATGAATTTTTTTATTACAATGATAACATTATGTGTGTGAGATATTTTGATTGAAAAGTGGATTTGGGGTTCATGGGTTATATATTAAAATAGAAAAGATTCATTATTTTTATTTGTTTGGGTAGTCTGGTTACTGGAATTGGTTATTTTAATTTGTTTACATAAGAGTGTTGCAAGAGGTATTGTGAGTTCTTGGTGGAATTATTTTTTAAGAAGTCTGATGTGTCGATGTGATTGGTTTTCATAGTTTCCGGAAGATGTTGATGTATTTAATTAATCAAATGATTAATTAGTATGATAATGGGATGTTATTTGAAAAAAATTAAAATATATTTATTTGACTTGGTGAATAATGTTAGGTTATTAATGAAAAGTAATATGAGTGTTTTTGAAAATGATATGTGCTTTGTGTGAAATGATTAGTTCAAAAAAACATCATGTTAATGATTAATTTTATTTAGTAAATTATTAATTTATGATTGAAATTGAATTGGAAATATTAATAAGTAGTGTAATTTTTATGTTTTTATTATGTGGTATTGTTTTTGGATTTTTTAGTGTCTAATGATTGTCGCAGTCGATGATATTATAGAGTGGGGATAATTTGGTAATAATTCATGGTGAAAATGTGGTTGTGATATAGAGTTTAACATTGTTGGGGTTCTTGTGATACAATATATATATTTTAGCATGTTTAATTATATCATATTCAACACCAAATAAGTCTAGTAATTTTTACAAACCCCTTAAATGATTATTATTATGAGGATACACCCCAATATTGTGAATTTTAGTTGTAGGAAAATTGAAAAACTATCATCCTATCTACTAGACATAGTGTGGTAGTTATTTGTTACATGTTAAGGTTTTGGTGTGTGGAAGTGATTGTATATGGTTAGTTTATGTGGAATATGGTATTGATGTGTTTTTAGGGGATATTTGAAATTTTATAGTATGTATTTGTAGATATGATTTTAATATTGTTTTGGTCAGGATGTGTTATCTGGTTGTGATTGTTATGTAGTTAATTGATTGTGGTAAGTGAATATTGAAAGGATTCTTGCACAAGAACGTATGAAAATATGATATAAAGGTTACTAGATCTATGTGTATGTAGGTATAATGAACCTTCTTGATATATATTTTCATTATTTATATATTATTTTGATTATATTTTTTTCTATGATGAATACTGTAATATTCACAACAAAGTTCACCTCCACTATTACAAAACTAGAGTTTCATGTATATCATACATTCCTTCTCATACACTATATGGTGACTAAAAATGATGACAGACTATATAAATTGGTAGAAGTATTTTTCCTTAGTTATAGAAAACAATGAAACATAGTGAAAGTAATAGTAATATTATTTATCACAATATGATAGCAGTAATAAAAAACATTTATATTCCCGATTCAATAACAAATATACAATATACCATAACAAAATGTTCTTTTATGAATATTATACGAGTACTACATTCCATTCCATGATATCCCATGTGATAAAAATATTCTAACCATTCCAAAATAATGAAAATAAATGTAGTCAACCATAACTGATCTTGTGTATTAGATGAGACATATCTCTCCAATCCAACAAGGAATAATTTTTTCTATTATTTAAATTATAAACTATTTCCGTTATATTTTTTATAAAACATAAAGTCTTATCTAGTACAACAATTACTAAGAAAGGTGTGAGTACAACAAAGTATAACAATATGAACATTATACCCAAATTTTCCACTAAATATATGTTAATTATAGATATTTAATTGCAATGATCTAAAATATAATAAATAAATAAATTTTCACCCAATGGAATCTTCTAAAAAACCCATGACTATCCACAACTGCTTCAACTATAGCTAGAATGGAAACATATACACACAGTAAGAACACATACATCAAGGAAGACTGATAGATTATTTCTTATATATCAATCAATGTGAATGAGTTATCACTAATAAGTAATTTGATTCAATGATGAATCATCATAGAAATCCATCTAGGTGAATGCTCCCTCAAAAATCCATTTCCAACGATGAATAAGTCATCAATATTTAAATTATTAATAAAAATTCACTGGAGTTTGATACACCTAATATAACAATTTCTAGAATAAATATAAACCACATTTTTATAGGTCAAGTCGATGACATACCAAGAAGACATCTCATCTAGGTGGATAGTATACCAATGATATCTCTATCAAGGTGTATGATATAAAAATATCTCGATTTTCTATCTAGACAACACATTTATTAAAAAAACACACAAAGGCGGATTAAGTACAACCAAAACATTCACCAAGTGGATGACATACCATTAGAATCTCATATCAAGTTATAGATACACCACTATCATTAAATATTGGATGGATGCTACAACACTGGAATATGTCATTATGTGGGTGATGCAACACCATTTAATATAATAGATGGGAATGATATTACCTCAACATGGAATATCATTTGGATTATGTACCACTAATATGAAATTTTGATATGTTGATATTACACTATTATATTAGTCTAATAGTGAATGAAGGATCACTGGACCTCTTTTAAGAGGATATGATACCACCAACATGCAATTGGGGGATAATTCATGAAAACTAGACAATTATAGGTGTATTGAGTACCACCACATACTAGATAACCATAACTTTGATCAATACATCATAAAATATCAATATAATAGAATTAATTGATATGTAATGGGTTGTTCTCATATGCTAACAAACCAATTAAATGATCCATTAACAGGCTATTAAACCCCAATCCTAAAATATAGTAATGGAAAATCTCATTATGGAGTACAAAACAAAAATACACTATACACATATGTTCATTTCCAATCATGAGATACAACAGTAGGTCGATAAAAATCAAATTGATTTCTATAAGTAAATTTTACATTTAAAACCAACTGTGTCAACATAGAACTCACACTGGCCACTCACAATCAATTATATAAAATTTACACCATATAAAATTCAAAAAACCATTTTAAATTAGTTGTGGGGAATACACAAAAAATGGTTTTTCATAAATTTAATATGATGCTTGAAAAATGAGAACCCCTATTATGAGGGGAAAGCTAACATGGACTAACAAGTTCTTACTTATTAATGACTGCCAACATATTTGTCCTCAAATATTAAAAATCATAAATCCTCAAAAATCAATTGAATTTCCAATATTTTTCATCACATGGAATCATCAATAAAAATAAATAATATTATAAAATAAATCATGGAATTAATGGTATTATGATTCTTTGATGAACAATTCATGATTAAAAAATAAAAAGGTATGGATCCACTCATGGAGGAAGAGTGTCTAATATGGGAGTGGAGGATGACACAACAATTGTAGAATATAAATAATAAATAAATCTCAATTTTGATAATAAAAAAATGAAATTAGTTTACAAATTTAAATATAAAATATAATAAACTGAATATAGTAATAAATGGATACTAATATCTTAGAAACCGGGTGACCAGTGGGAAATGGGTACTGACCCTAATGGATTAATCTAACATGTGTCTCTCACAACCCCTCCACCATGTAATGTCTTTACTGTGTCCCTGATTATATCACACTACCCAGAAAATAATCTTGAAACCACCCATAACAACCCAAAACATCTTACCAACAACCCAAATACTACTCCAATAATCAAAATATAAAAAAATATTTGAGGTTATACCTAATTTAGATCGTAATAATAGCTAGGAATTGTTTGGGATTGATGATCCTTATTTTTTTATGATGATAGATTACCTTGGATAGGTAATGATTTGGATTTGTACCTAGTTCATTGAGGCATAAAAATACTTTACTACAATGGCATGAGTTTTTTTAGGATTATAATACATAGAATAATTTTTTGATCCCAACATTCTTATATTTAATTTCATTATATATTTTTAAGACATGTTTTTTATTTGATATGGACATTACTAGATCATGGACAAGTGAATAATTGGGGTTGGAGTAACAATCCATTGATTTACTATATTTTGGAAATTTTTTATAAAATTTATATTGATTTACCCAATTACATGAATTATTTTGGGATTAAAATTCAATTTTTTTATTTGATTTGGAATTAATTTTTGTTTTATTTTACAACATTAAAGAATAATAAAGGTATTTTATATTATTATGTTTGTTGTATACCCTCAATATTAGTCACAAATACATGTACTATTAATAGTGGACTCCTGTGGCCTCGCTAATCAGTATTGTTATCATAGTATGGGGTATTCTATGGAAGATTCAAAATGTGGTTACAACACCCTAGGATAAATTGTGGGTATCTTACATTCTATAATCCATGACCATATATCAAATCAAATCCATAACCACATACTAAATAATATCATCAACACAATGTCAACATATCATTACCACATTCCACATCACTATAACACTCTCTGGAATATATATCATATGATGATAGTATTCATCCTTATATATCTCTCATAAACTAGATGATATGGCTACAATCATAACCTAAAACTACATATGGGTAGTGGTTTCATTAAACAACTATAGTGGTAGTGAATAAGAAATAATAAAAAATATGTTGAATATATATTATAGCACATGATATTAGCCTAAGGTGACTTCTAAATCATAATAACTCAAATTAAACTCCGTATAACAAAATTATAACTACTAAATGAAATAAACAACAATTATCACCTCTTGAGAGACAATAATCCAAAAATTAATATTTTCCTACAACGATATAGAAACAACAAATCTTTTTCCCTTTCATATTTCATTTAAAATAACATAATAATCATTGTATAAAAACATTTTTGCGTTAAAAACCATAATTCCATCTCAAATACTTATATATAAACCAATAATAATTTCATATACATTTCATATTCTCATTCTCTTAATGTATAAAATTACATAACACTTTCCAAAATGGCCCGAAACCCTACATTTTTATTGATTTTTGATAACACCCCCCCTTCAAGGAATGAAGGGGAACCCTTAAAGGGCCCGTAGGCATAGATATTACATGGCCCATAGGTTTAAGAGATTAAATGACTCGAAGGTCGTAGAAAATTCATCCATACTCTCAACATGTAACATCCCCTCCCTACCATCATCATCATTATAGTAACTCTCCAACATCACATGGTCATCGAGTTTGGCTTCCCATTGAAGAATAGGCTGGTCTCGATGGAATTCCCAGACCATTTCATTTTGAAAAATCATTTAGTTTCAACTCGAGTGAGTACACATGATCTGAATCCTCCTTTGGGGATACTCTTCTTTTGTAGATTATATCAGGAAAAACTATACAGATCATGTGGCCTGAAGGGCTTGAGGTGGTCCAAAGGCCTTATGGACTCTGAGCCCAAACTGGTGGCCCATGGTGAATAGTTCTGACTGCTACAGTGTAGAATAGTACCTCCTACAGTAACCGCCATATTACATGATACATTAAAGCTTCAGTTCCGAATACAGTACCACAATAATTTTTCCACCACATGGTTTCGAACTTGGGTCTCGTGGATGAACATAACGAGTCCTCACCGACTAGGATGACAGTCATGTGCTTACTCGCCACATCAATTCAATATATACAACACTATTATAAACACGTCTCATTACTATTCAACATATTCATTTCAGTAATTTATTAAATCAACATATCAGGTAATATATAACACTCTAACTGCAACTACTCAGAACATTAACATAAAAAAAACAACCAACCAATCATAAAATTATATCCAAATCAATTATATCAAAAAACAAGAAATCAATATATCAAACCCACAATGCTACAAAAAAATGAATCATAAATAATCCACCTTTTACACTATATTAAAAAATTGAATCATGTCACTTTTTAACTAACAAAAACATTTTAATATAATTATATAAATAAAAGGAAATCAAAATATTCCAACCACTATTAATTTATTATTTTTTCATTTGATGCTCAAAATAAATATAATAGAATAAACACTCAATTAAACATATTTCTACTCATTCTCAAACTTCAATTATACATTCAAATTATAATTTTATTTGATATATAAATAAAATTAAATTGGATCCCTAGATTCAGACATAGAATAATAAGAAAAAACAATATATATATAGAGTAATAGGATAATTATATAATGTATGAATAGTCATCTTCCATGTTTATTTAATGAAAATATACCATCTTTATTAAGCCAATTTCAAACCCTCCCAAATAAATACTAAATCATGATAATTCCACAATAAAATATTAAAAATGGAATATATGAATTTATCAAATTAATTAGATAATAAATTACCCAATATTAATAACTAAATAAGAATAGATGATTTAACTCATATAAACACATAAGAATATTCCCTAAGAAATAATCACGTAAATGATTTGAATATTTTTTTTCAAACTGAACCCCAACATTACAATTACATATTTAAATAAAAAAATTGAATAATATAAGTGTTTAATGAAGAGATCTTCTTAGATTGTAAACAAATTAATCACATAAATCAAAATACTCTAAAAACTAATATGGATATCCAACATCAAAAATAGAGACAAGAAGGCAATATATCGTAATAATAAAAACAAATGAACTAGATGGAATGAAGAGGCCACATACATTTATATGAAAAAATAAGGAAAACCCCATTATGTGTTCGAACCAAAGAACATTGGGGATTATATAATTAAAAAATGATTTGAAAACGATGAAATTTAAATTGGTTCCCTTTAATTAAATTTCATCAGTAATTTTATTTATTAAAAATTAATCTAACAAAAATTATAATATAGACAATATAGAATATAGAATAGTCATTTGATTTCCCCTTAAAACCACTAAACAATCCTGCTGTAGTATTTACTAATACAATTTATGTTTTTCGCCTGATTAAAATAATGATTTATTTCATCTTCCATATACAAAACAAGTATTACACCAAATCACGACCAAGGCTACGACATTAAAAATAGGGAATAAAATATCATTTGTTATGGCTCATTTTTTTTCTACCTAAAAACTATATTGATTGAATAAAATATTTTTTTTGTAAGAATAAAACATACTCCAATATGACAATAACTCCAACAATAATCATCCTTGACAAAGAAATACATGGTAAAGGAAATACTATGATGTTATTTTCATGGAAATTATTAAAATATTATTTTCATTAAAAACCCACATAAAAACTCACATATTTCACTTCTAATGAAAATAATTCATAAATTATAGTAGTTGGAAAATGTGCACATCATCATTTGATACCTTTAAAATCATTAAATTTTTTTATATAAAAACATTATGTTAAATAGAATATATGAAAAAAGACATTGATCATAAACAATCCATAAATTTTCTTTTTCTAACTATCATTGTTATAACCTAAATGATAAAATTTTGGGTAATAAAAAGATTAAATATGTTATTAAATATAAAAAATATACCAATTAATTTAAATTTATTTAATAATTAGAAAGAATTAATATTTCATGTTTTAGAAAAGATACAATTCACTTATAAATAGATTCCCTTAAAAATGATTTTTATTACATTTTATAAGAAACTTTTTTGATTAATTATAGAATCATTTAAATTTTTAAAAATATAAAATTAACTAATTTTTATAATATATCATTCTAAGATTATCATTGGGGGAATTTATGGAATATTCATAAAATGTTGATTTTTTTTGTGAATAGAGAAAGCATTAATTATTATTGAAAACCTTTCTTATCTTCCATGAATGTTAAAGGTCACATTTAAAAAAATTAATTCAAATAAATATAAGTCATATTATATTTTAAATGAAATTTTCATGGTAATTGGAGTAAATTTTATGTTCAAATTCAGTATAAAACCATTTTTATACATAAACACTTATTTATCTAAAAAAATATCTTCTTAAAATGTATTCTTATCCTAATAAACTAACATTTTCAAAAATGATGAATAATTTTAATAAAATATATGTATTATATATTTAATAATATATTATACATTTATTTAATGCATTATTATTCATGGGATACGCATAATCTATTTTTTCTATACCAAAATGCATTTTTTCTAAAAATTTGTATTAATCGCTTTGTATGCACTTATTATAAAATTAATTTCTGAAACTTATAATTATTGAATTTTTTAAAATTTACTCTATATTGTATATCTGAATTATCAGATTTTTTAAATGATTTTGGTCAATATGAATGTTAATGGTGGTAAAATTTATCAATACAGTAATGGATAAATCGGGTTAATCTAGGATGAAAATTAGTAATTTGTTTTAAATTTTTAGTCATAATTCTTATTGAATGAATGGAATTAAACCCTTAGAGTCTTATCATTGGCATGCTTTTTTATTGAGAAAATATTATTAAAATTACTTATATAGTATTTTAAGTCAAAGAACATTTTAAAATGCCATTCATAATTTTAAATATCTCGTATTTGTCCACATAGGGGAACAAATAAAGTTATGAGAGAATATAAATGCTTATTTGGATATTAATGAAATTATTTTAATGATATAATTTTATTTCTAATTTTTGTAAATTAAATAAATTCCTTAAATTCTTATATGATTTCAATTCATTTTAAATTAATTTTTTGAAAAATAAAATAACGATTTTAAAAATAATAAAATAAATATATATTAATCGAGTGATAATGTAAATATAATTGTACAAATATAAAAAATTTTAGTTTTGTTTACATATATATTAATATAATTACAACTTTTTTCATATCATTAAAATAAAATAAAATTAATATTGTTGAAATTGAAAATATTAATATTATATGGAAATAATATTTTGATAAAATTAAATAACAATAATACTAATAATTAATGAGTAGAAATGAAATTAAAAATTTATGAATATTTTAAAACATTTACATTTTTGAATTAATATTGTTTATTGAAGAAAAATTATAATGTGCTAAGATTGGTAAATAAGTTATTATGGTTAATGTTAAAATTGATTAGCTTGTCAGTTGAAAAAAAGGTAATGTATAAAATAACAAATATACCTATCCATATATTTTATTTTGATAGTATTTTTACAATATAATAGTCAATATTGAAATATCATTATATATGGATGTACATTCATTTTTAATTAATTTATTATATTTCAATATTTTTAATAATCCCATGTGACTACTCCCCCCCTTTTAAAAGGGAACACCATCCACCACATATTCACACCACTTAATTAATTATATTTCAATAATACCCTAAAAAATACATAATTAACATAAATAGAATCATTATAGTAGTTATTTTCTTCAACAAATATCATCTTTATAGACCATAAGACAATATCTAAAATATTTTCTTAAATGATGAGGTAATCTTTTTAATTGATCACTTAATATTTAATTACTATTTTACCTCCTCTGAATCTATTATATTCATATTAATATATTAATTTTTGTATCCCATATATTAATGACCATTTTATGATTTGTAATCAATATTTCTTCACCAATTTTTCATAAAATGTGATTGGAATGTATCAGTCATGAATACGTATGGCTTACCATCCCCCCATTTCAATACAATTAATTTACATAATCATTTTTTTGAATGGTAATAATGATTATTTTAAGGTTTATGTATTATATTTAATAAAATATTATACTTATAAATTGATAATATCATATATTTTTTCTTACCATCAAATTCATTGGAAAATGATGTTGCTTCATGTAGGTACCTGTGTACTACAAGCTTCCGAAAGTGATGTGAATTTTTTTATCATTTTTAGTTTAAATGGATGATAATGAAGTTGTATTTTAAATATATTAATGATAAATGTTCTATAATAATGATTTTGTAATGTTAAAGTAATATTTCTTTTTTTTTTGTTCCATCTATTGGAAAATGAAAAAAAGTTTCATGCACACATACGATATAACGTCTCCATAGATGATGTAAATAATTATTCAATCTCTACTATTATTGGAGAATATAAACCTGTATATAAAGAATATTTATAATATTTATATTATTATTAATATTATGTATATTATTTAACCATGATCACTTTATAAGGATTAAACGTACCAAACAAAAACATACATAAAAAATATTGTATCACTTAGAACAATGATTTAAATAATGAATTATAATAAAATGTGTAAAAAATCGATAAAATTAATACATTTATTGTTATATATATCTGTTTTTATTATGTAATCAGTTTTTAATAAATATATATTTTTTATGAAGGATATTATTATGTGTAAAAGGTAATTCAGACCTAATTTATTTTATCATTGTCTTCATTTTATTTTTTAGGGACACTTTCATATTCACCAATTATCTATTTTTTTGTTGAAATACTTCACATGATATTAAATTAAAATTATTTATATAATTTTTTGGGATTTAAATATCAATATTTTTTTTCTTTATAATTGGGATTGTGATTCAAATGTTACCAAAGTTGTAAGGGTTTATGTTGCAATGACATTTATATCGAAACTCATTATGAATATGTTTTTGATGGAAAAATATTTGGATCGTCCTCTAATGAAACTAATGAATATTAATATCCTCGTGTTATTTTTTTTGAAGATAATCTCTTTACATTAATTTATAACACCTTAACTAATAATTTGATATGAAATATTTTTATTAGGGATTATGGAATTTAATTCGTTATATAATAACAATTAAAATTAAATCCACATCAATATTTTATAAAAATGATTTAAATTTTTTTTCCACTATTCGACAATGATTTATTAATATAATATTTACCCATGCTTGATTTGTTTCAAATTAAATTAAATGGAATATTATTTCCATTTTGTGATTGATGTATTTTTTATTTTTTTAATAAGTATAAAAGGAATGTCTTTTATCATAAAAAACATGAACAAAATTTCCATTCATATTCTCCACTCAATGTTTTGATTCTTAATTTAAAATTTTATAATAATAATATCATTAAATTTGTTATCCATAATATTTTAGAACAATATGTATATTAATAGTTCATTTTAATGATGAAATGTTGTTATACATATGATGTATATTATTAATCATTTAAATAAATTTTAATACATGAAAACGTCATTAGATATTAATTATTATTTAATAGGAAATGAACCAAGGATCCCACTATTACTATTTGTTAGGATGGATAATCATAATGTGGTTGCGATGATGATGTACCAATTTATTTTCCATGGGTAATGCTATTATGAATAGATGAAATGCCATTGATACCCATTCTCTCTACAACGGTTTTGATGTGATGAAATGATTAATTTTTTAAGATCATTCATCATCTATCTGTATTGTTTTCATAATTTGACTGGTGGATAAAATATAAAGTTAAGACGATGGATATGTTATTAAAAGTGATAGCTTTTATGCCATAACCAAGGATAATTGTTATATAATAAAAAAATGAAAATAGATATAGTATAAGAGAGGACAGGTTTTAACATAATTATATTTTTGAAAAATAATTATCTTTAAATAAATGTATTTATTTTTTAGCTTTTGTTACCACTAATAGTGAGTTTAAGAAAACTATATAACATTATTAAAATATTTTGTGACAGTAGTCACCAAGCCATTATATTGAACAATATTAATAGGACTAACTATATAATGAAAAAAATTATATAAAAAATTATATATAATTTATTTATTTATTCTTTATTAATTGATTAAAAATGTAAATAATAATAATTTAAAATATATATATTTTAAATATTTTTACATCCGGAATTTTATTTTCATAGTAAGATATTAAATAAATCAAAAATATAATATGATTTTATAGGCAATAAAATAATATTTACATGATTAAATGTTTTTAACATTTGACATATATTTTCTAATCCCATGATAAGAATAAACACAATTGTACACATAAAAATACTTCTTGTTTGATTTGGATAACATATTTTAATGATAAGGCCATCCATTTAGAGTTATTTTATTTCATAAAATTATTTATTGATTTATAATAAATAGGCCAATTTTTTGAATTAGATCAATTTTATTTTTCATTAATATAAATATTAAACATGATAAAATATATCACATGAGTATGTGGTAAATCAAATCCATCCATTTAATAAATAATTTACAAGGCCATAATTTCTTATAATAATTCTTAATTTAGATTTTAATTAAACACTTAACACTTTATGATCCAAATATATTTCTTTAATTGATACAGAAATGATTAATAAATTATTTTAATCATGAATGCAAAAAAATGTCGCTCTCTTTAATTATAATATCTGTTATTTGTCCATTTATTTATAAATGTATGTTATGAATGAATCTAAATGTCTATTTTGAGCATAATAAAATTATATTCATGATATATATTTATTTTTAAATTTTTTATTATGTAATCACCTTAATTATTAATGAATCCCTAATGAATTATTTCACTATTTAATAAAAAATAGAATAAATTATATTAAAATTTTAAAAATATGCTTAATTTGAATGACTTAATGTCTCCAAATATTTTTTATATTTTTACAAAATGTTATGGTGGTTTTTAAGCATTATATTTTACTTCTCATTTGCATTTTGTTTTTTTAATTTGATATTATATAATTATTTTAAACATCGTTAATAATTATATTTTATTTAATTATTATTTTATTTAATAATTTAAAAAATAAAAAAATTGATATAGTATGGTGAAAAATGTCAAAAAGTTTCAATTTATAGGACAGTATAAACAATATAATATAAAAGACCACCATTTATTAATGAAAAATATTTATTCATTATAAAAATTAAACTCTATAAATAAGGAAATTATAAAAAGATAATATTATTAATCGAACCAAAAAATTGAACAAATTTTTTTAAATGGCGGGATTAAAATCCAATCATACCTTATCAATGAATCCATATCTATTTAGATGTATTTTTCTTGAGATTTTGTTTTTTATAATTTATTTTTTTATAAATTCTAAAATTTCATGTGAAAATAATTATAAAAGGGAACCTCCCCTCTGACATTATTCTCACCACATTAAGCCACCTATCTTGTCACTCCATTTCCAATTTTTATTATAAACGTAACTAGACACATTATAGTGGTTATAGTATTATGAAAATAATATTCCCATATAACATTGTAAATTATCTATAGGAGTAGTTTCTAGTAAGAGGTGGTTGGAGTTATGTTTAAGTAAAACAAACATGAGGTAATCGATTTTTATCTCAAATTTAATATTTTGGATACATTAGATATTCGAATCATGTATAATTTTGTGGTGTATATAATTCATATAAATTTCTCTTATGAAATTTATTTTGAAATTTATGTTAATTTATTTATCATTATAATTCTATCTATTTCCTACAGATTTCAATTAATATGATTCCATAGTTATATGATTTTTGTTCACTATATCATCATTGTGAAGGATTAATTATTGTTAAATCTCCATTGAGAAATATTTCTCTTTAATGTGTATGTTTTCTAATAAAATTTTAAAAAACTAATTTTTTTGTAATACTATAGTTTTTTAATTGAATTTATATCTATCTTTTACTTCTTATTAAATTTTATTAATGGATATATATTTTTATTTTCCAAACGAGTTACTTTATCACATTTCTCAAAAAAATTAGAATGAATTGTTTTTGACAAATGTTCTAAATAAATGAATTTTCCCACCAAAATGACAACTTTTTCTTTGAAGAATCCATTATATGATTTCAAGGTTCTTTTCAATGAAAATGATTTTCTTTTATAATTATGAAATATATTTTATTGAATTGAATTCAAAATTAATAGGTTATCAAACTCAATAATTATTCCATGATATATCTAATGAATAATTTTCTATATTATAATAACTCCATTGATATTAATTTTGATTTTTTAGAAATATGGTCCAAGGATAACATATTAATTTGTTATATATAAGGATTATCATTATGTTGAAAACTTGTTTAAAACCCATTTGTTTTCAATTATTCATTCAATTATGAAATTTTTTAAGCACATTTATTTTAATGGCTTCTTAATATTATTAATTAATTATGATCTTATGGATTAAATATATATTATTTTTTTATATAATAAGCGGGGCCTATAACTACCTTTAATTAACTGGTTAATGTTTTATAATTCATGAGATGACTATTGGATGCAAGTCAATGAGACTAATGTACCAGGAGATTCAATTTGATGTAATTGTTAAACAATGGTATGCAGGTGGCGATTCATGATCTAATATTCCTAGATGGACATTTTTATTAGCAATTATATTTTGAAATGGTTCTTATACCCATGTTGATTAAACTATTTTATGACACGATCTTATGATTTATGGTTTATTTCTGATATTTTTCACTCATGTGTTGCAATTATTTTTAAATGTTAATGGTTTATTGCATGAATAATGTTTATGAATAATGAATGATTGGTTATAAACCTTGTATGTTATGTTCATAACCTCAAACTCTTATTAATTCCTTTATCTTTTATATGATCATTGATTTACATCTCCGATTTTTAGACTTACTGAGAATCTATACACATGAATTCTTATATTTCCATTTCCCTAGGTAATGAAGAAATGTATTAATTATGATGTCCCTATGAAATGTTATATTTATGAAGAAGTAATTGGGAGATGATGGGGTTCATTAATGAAAATGTTGTTTAAGTGTCAATTTTTTCATTGATAGAAGACATATACCACTCTAGCATGGATCATTATGTTATGGAATGAATATTAATTTATTAATATTTAATACAAATGTAAGAAAATTATTGGTATCTATAGTTGTTATCAATTAACAGTTTACTTATCATTTGTAAAATAGAATAAGAAAACATTAGTTAGAACCATATGGATAATTCTACATATTGGAGAACATAATAATGTGTTTTAGATAATCTTTTAATGACCATGGTTAAAACTAAGGTTACATATATTAAGATGAATGTGTTATTACTAAGGAATCGTATGAATGACTTTTCAGGTTTAATTTTTCTTAAAATTGATTCATTATGTCCATGCCACTGATTTTTTGATTAATTATGGGTTTTCTGATTGAATGATGAAGTTTTGAGGGTAATATATAAGCTTTAATATTGAATTACCTTATTTGATATTTTTATATGAATTCATGTGTACCAAGAAATATATAAATGATTATTAATTTATATAATCATTGTTTAGATGGTGACATAATAGTGAAAACCCATATGGGTAAAATGATCACATACCAAGTTACTAATTCTTTTTTGGTTCAGGATTATTAAAATCCAATACCAACAAATATGATCATCCTTCATCAATTAGAATTCAATGTTATTTTGGGAATTTTTTCTTTCATATAATTAAATCCCCAATAAATTTTAGAGGAAGGGATGTTATTTTTGATTTTATGAACCAACATTTGATTTCACACCAGCATGGATACTAAAATCAACATGTAATGTTAATTAAATACATAATATTAGTCATGATTCCTTCTCAAATGATTATTTGATCTCATATGTTTGGGAACAAACTAAATTTAAAATATTTGTGTATTTTGAGAGAGTTTATTTATGTATTTTTGAAAGAGTTATCTAGTTTTACACTACATTTTTTAATCTATTTTTCAATATAACTAACTCTTAGTGTAACACCTATTTCAAGACTCCTTGAATAATTAAATTTACTGAGTTTCAAGAATTTTAGAATAAACTTGAAGAGAATATTAAGGGTTTCATACACTCTACTATGTTATCAGGGAGTGAACATGTTCAATTTAAGAATAGAGATATATGGATCAATGATACTATGTATTGATTATAAATATCTTATCATGATCACAATCATGAAGAGGTATCATCAACCCTGTAATGTTAAATTTTTTGGTAAACATTGTAGTGGTCATTATTTTTACATGACTGACATTTATTCTGGATATTAGTAAATGGTGGTTCAAAAAGAGGATATACCCAAGACAACATTCCTTGGTATGCCTTTTTGTCTAACTATTTCCCCCTATATCTTTCTTGATTTAATAAAAATATTATTTAGCAATTAAACTGATTAGTATTTGTTATTCAATGCAGAAGATATTCTTATTTATTAAAATAGATGGGCAAGAATGAATTTCACTTGAGGATTGTGATGAATAACATTATAATGGATAAGTATTATTATATATTTAAATCATTGAATTTTGGATATATCAAGTTTCCTTCTTTGATTAAATAAAATCTTGTGATGGTATATTAATATAACATTCAAGGAAATATGTTATTGTGTGTTGGTCTTGTATAACAATTGTGACTGAGTTCTACAATTTTCTTGATTTTCCAATATTTTATCAATTATTTTTGAATAATTACATAAACATTTAAAATTCTCACACCCTTTTAGCTTCATATAGATCCATGTTCCTTTGGTTGGATGAATGTCAATAAATCATTATTAATCATAAGGTAATGATATAATAATCCAAAATTTCTATACTACCTTTATGTGGATAAGGTGTGACAATATATAGTGAGTCATCAATTCGGGGTCTTGGATGTGTCCTCATGATAAATCATATTGTTATAGCTAATAACTCTCATTGATTGATGTTGATGATAAATATAACCCAACACACAATTTATTGTTTACTATTGTGGGTTTTCATTACATATATTTAATAATTATCTATATTTGGTAAGTTGTGTCATATATACATGTCATTAATGAATAAAACATATCATTACACATAAGTGCTAAATATGCATCATAGAATTTTGATATAAATGATCAACTATTATGAATTCCAAATACATTTAAACCATGGAAATATAGAAAATGTTGAAGATACATAGAGTTGAAATGATCATGGAAGAATATCTACAATTAAGATAACTAAAGATCCAATAATTTTGGTCATATAATACATGGATCTAGAAATTTTTAAGGATGTAGAGAAAAATTGTCTATCAAAAATGTGTTTCCATACATCTATTCAATTGAATATTATAGAGTTGAGTATAGATGATGTATAGATGAATAATATGTTCAGAAAAAATCATATTTAATCCTTTATTGAGACATAGATAATATTCTAGAACAATGTGTGTGCAACATCCATACCTTATTTGAATGAGGAACTGAATGATAAGATCATATTTCTTTTTTTACTGATACTGTAAATATGATGTTGTTTATATATTTTATATATATATTTTGGGGCTATAATGGTTAAATAATTTTATAGAGTGTGCTTCTAATAGCTTGGTATATCTGAATATTATGAACAAGAGATAAAGGTGTCATGGAATGTTTCAACCTTAACTTATACCCAAATGAAAATAGAAAATGAACACCATGGATTTTTTTTTGACTCCCCAAAACAATTAAGGGAAAAATTATATATAGGATATAGTCGATCTACATAAAATATCAAAGAACACCATTTATATTATCGAATATTTATCGATTAATAAAATTAAATGGTTATAAATAAATGATGATGTATGATTTCATGGTGTATCACAAAAAAATGATTCTGATCAGTGTCTAATGATTACCCCAATGCTGGAGTTAATTCTTTGATAGGCCATTGATATAGATTTATGATTCATCACATCATAACATTCGTATAAATATTGATATTCTATGAGGACCATTCAAACACTGGATGAAATTTTGAGAGACTTATATAAGAATATCAAAGGTGGTTGGGATCATCACCATCATTTGGTGGAATTTTCTTAGAAATTTAGAATTTTGTCTACTGTTTAGATGGATCATTATGAATACCTCAACAACATGAAGTGCATATCCCCAAAATTATGGTATGAAGTTGGAGGAATAAAGACATTGGTAGATGATAATGTTTAGGAACTTTAAAAAAATGTTACATCCATTCAACACCACATTAGAGTATATTATTGTCTATAAAATTGTAATTTGACAATCCTTATTAATACATAGAGTTTGAAATATGTTGGAATGTATTCCTATGAATATCTATCAAGAAGTGTATAATGACATTCCTAAGGAAATGAAATATTTTCTCAATGTATATTTATCATTTTAAAATCCATTCTTTTATCATGATGGTAACATATATATTGGTTCCTTAATAAAATCTCTCTCAAGCTCATGATGTGATCTATTTACTTATCTAGATGGAGTAATTACCTAATAAATCGTTGTAATAAAAACATAAGTTATAAAAATAGACAATTATCTTTTTTTAATGTAAAAAATAGGTGGTGATTCTTGATCTTTGAGGTAAATTTCAATGAAATATGACCAATCTCCTGGTCAAAATTTAATTCTAAAACCACTAATTTGATAGAGTAATGTAGAAACATGCAGATGTGATAAGTTATAATTATGATAAAATTTTAGTATCAGATATATGAACATTGATAGAAATATTAATTTTAGGTGGCATGGAATGTAACACCAAATAATTTTGATAAAATATTTTTATTTAAATAATTCTATTTATTTAATTGATTGTGTTAAATAAAACATTGATCTTAAAAAAACTACATAACATGATTAAAATATTATGTTATAGTTATTATCTAGCAATTATATTTTTAGGTATGGGTTAGTCTTACTCAATTATGATAAATTTTTGCTTTAATATGTTAAAAATTAATTCATTGTTTTTCATGTGATTTTATAGGAAAATACAAATCATTTAAAATTTAAATAATTTTTTTAGAAACATTTATATGAGTAATGTATTTTTAAATTATGATATTAAATTAATAACGAATTATTGAATGGGTATAATAAAATTTATCAATTACATACAGAATATACTATTATAATCATTTAATAAATACTTTCTCAACATTGGGTATGAATAATTCCAATTTTTTTCTAAAAATATATTTCTTCAAAAATACAGTTTATTTCCAATTTTTTGTTCATAATAAGAAATTAATTTCAAACATTTAGAGGAATTGAATTATATGAAATTAAGAACATATTTATAATTATATGTTTTAAAATTTTTAATTACCCCCTTTTTTGTAAATATGAATATTAACTGTGGTAATATTCATCATCTTGATAATTGGAAAGCATATTAATATATTTTAAAAATAATAATTAAGGCCATAATTTTTTTCTGAATTCGTATAAATGATGGAAATTCTACACTCAACACATTTTGATATAAATTGTATTGTTTAATGGATCATTCCAATGAAAACTACTTATACATTATTTAAATCAATGAATGTTAGAAATTGACACTATCTTGGTTTTTAGTAACTCTTATGTGTTCCCATAAGGGAGAAAATATTAGTGAAATTATTTTCATTTTATATATTTTTTATATATATTTCCATTATATAATGTGAATAACTACTATGAAATACAGATGTAGTATTTCTCTATTTAATTGAAAATATAATAAATTATTTTAATAATATTAGAAGTGATATAATTATAATGGGTTAATGTGTCAAATTAATTTTAATGATCAATATGGCATATTAGTATTTTTTGAAATCATTATATTTGAATTACCACTTTGTTTTGACGTATTTTATTTTAATTTTACTTAATAGTGTCAAATCTGATATGAATTATATTTTATCAAAATAACAAATTATTAAATTTTATTAATAACATATTTGACATCATAATTGATATTATATGATTATAAATGTCATTAATAGAAAAATTATGGACAATTTTTACATTAAATTTAAAAATTACAGCCCCTTAACATTGAAAAATGTGTTCACATGTTAAGATTTAATTTTGGTTTATTAAGGAATATTAAAAATTTTATGTTTTAAAATGACACCAAAACTTGTCTAAATTTAATTAGATTATGGGGTACGATCCTAACCACACGTTATATCATATACATGGACATTTAGAGAAAATTTACTTGATATTGAATATATTTAAATAAAATATTATAAGAGATTCAAATTGTTCCCCAAACCTCAATTATAAAATGGAACATCATTCATCACTTCTCAATACCACTTTGAGCCTTCTTGCACTACCAACATATGGAAATGTCTCTTATAATCATTCCTAGTCATGATAAAGATTATTTTGTATTCCCATTACACAATAAATATATCCTATTAAAGGATATCTAAATTAGTAAATTCTAATAATATTAGGGTTGTTTTCTATCGAATGAAGGAGAAAATATGTAATAGATTTTTGTCTCACTTTTATTTCTATCGGAGACATGGTTTATTCATCACATATTGACTATGATTTGTGATTATATTTTCCATGAATTTATTTTATGAAATAAATTTTCAATTATATTTTTATTAACATATACAAGTAATTTTATTCCATTATAAATGATTACAATCCAAAAGAAACCAATGTGGAAAGGGTTTATATCATAATCTCATCATTATATGGGATTTTCTATGTTTATGTATCCACTAAATAATATTTAAATTCCATGCCTATGTTTTACAATTTTATTATCAAATATATCTGTTCAATTCTCAAGTCATTACTTCAATTCTTTATATATATTTTAGACTTTTTTATAATAGTTTAAATGGAATTTAAAATCATTCTCCAAACAAGGAAATTTTTTACATTTTTAAAAAAATAAATGTATGGAATATCTTTTTAATAATATATTTAATTATCATTTTTCCATAATCAAGACCATTTTTATATTACATTGAACCATTCAATGTTTATAAGGCTATTTATATTGAATATTTTTTCTTTTAAAATATTACAGTTTCTTTTAATGAAGTTATTTCGGAATAGAAAGGTTATTTTCTATAAGAATTAGTCCAACTGATCTATCAAAAAAATATTCAATCTAATATGACACCCTTTGATGTAATTTATTCTTTAATTTAATTCTGATCCCATTATACATTCATTATTCATTTTCTAGATGGATTATGTTTTTTTATGAATATATGATTATAAAACCAATTTATTTTCCATCGGTTGCACTACGATGGAATTTTTTTGAAAATCATTTTTTTCATGGGTTATTATATGATGAATTCATAATGATCTTGTGGAACACATAAGTATGAGTTTTATTATGTGATTTATGTGACCTATATCTCTATCCATGACATTGGTACATGTTTTATATTCCATGAGATGACTATGGGATGCATGTTACTTTCCTTAATAAAATACGAGATCCATGTAGATGTGTTGGATCTACTATAAGAAGAGTGTGGTGTTTCATGGTATTCTAAGGTTTTATGATCATGAACGTTTACCATGAAATGTGGAATATGTTTTTATAGAAATGTATGTGCCACACTTTAATTAAATAATATTATGATTACTGATTATGTTCTGATAACATTAACTCTTATAATCCAAATTCTTTTAAATGATAATTGTTTATTTCGGGATTCATGTTTATTATATATCACATATTGTGTATAACATTTCTATGTAATGTTCACAATCTTATGATAATATATTTAAATAATTCTTTCATATAATATTATATTGATATCTCACATTTTTACCCATTCTAAGGAAATAAGATCACCCATTCTTATGTTTCCATTACATAGGCTATGAAGAATTATTTTATTTATAATGAGCCTATAAAGGGATTTTGTCATGACGTGACCCTACCAGTCTCGAGCCGAAACTTCCTCAAGCCCGCCTCCATAGGCCAAGGGCTGGTGAAAAGCGCCGAAGGTGTAAGAATATCATGGAGGACTTAGCCTAAGTACCTGTACAAAGACACACAGCTCACTCAAAGAAGAAGAGCAGAGTGAAAAAGAAACCAAAGTATGGACTATAGTATCCCAACCAAATCATGAAACCACCTCTAAAATAGAACAAGTAATGTGTTGAAAAGTAGGATGACAAGTAAAATGAACAATAAAGTTAAAAACACATGCCCAATATGAAAGTTTATACAACCCTGCAACAGGTAACGAGAGTAAAAATCTGGTGAGTCTCACACATGAAAGACCTACTATGACCACTGAACGCAGCCCAAGATCATGTGTCCTCTATTCCCCTTTGTAGTCTCGATCGACCTATCTGTCGTCTATAAGGGGACACCATGTTTGGGCAAAGAAAAAACATGGATGAGTATAATGATACTCAGTAGGATGCCCTGAATGCTCGGGGGAGAAACACAGTAGGCACTAAATAGTTGAGCAGTAGACAGAACAAAGAATAAGGAAAGAGTACAGTTAATAGAGTGTAGCTCAACCCTACATGAGAAAGAAAGCAGACTCATCCAACCTAGAGTAGATAGACATAGAAAGCATGTGGCATACCACGGGCATCTTTGCCCCTCCTAGAAGGAGAGTAACTGAACCCAAGAAGTGGGAACAAAAGATGGGTGTATATATATATATATATTCTAAAGAAACCCGAATGAGTGTGTAAGGGAATCTCCATCTCGAAGCTCATCCCATGAAAAGTCGCCAACAGTTATAAGTATATCCATGATTGATGCCCAAATGTATCACACACCAAAGTCATATTATCGCTGAATTGTGCAACCAAGGGTCCTGCTCCGGTAATCATGGAGAAAAGTCACCAGCTAGCCTAGCAGAAGAAACTGTGCATGAGAAGCAAACAGGTGACCCACTTCCCATCCCTACTGGAGGGAGATACATAATAATTCATTGGGTGACCCACAACCTAGCCCTGCTAGAGTGTAAACCCCAATAAAGTAATGGGTGACCCCCTGCCCATCCTCCTTAGAGGGTAAACCCTAATAAGTAAACGGGTCACCCACTGCCCAGGCCTGCTGAATATTAAATCTGAAAAAATCTATGGGTCAGCCACTGCTCAGCCCTGGTAGAAGGTAAACTATAAGGCCCCGGCCTTAAACCTTACTTAATATTGAATTAAATGAATAATTCACATTGAGGATATTTTCAGGATTATAGTTTTAGTGAATTAGGACATAAGTATTACATCTCAAAAGATTACACAAAGTAGAAACTTTTACTAAGTTTCCATAAAATAAAAACTCTTAAAAAGAAACATGTCCAGTTCTATGTTTTAGGTTGCATGACATTCCCTTGATCCCATCCTTGACCCTATTCCATGTTAAGTCCTGTGAAAAACATTTCAAAAGCGTGGGATGAGCATAAGAAGCTCAGTAAGAGATACACACATAATGAAAACTGTTAGTTTTTCAAAACAACAAGTAAACCATGTATACTATATCAATGTAATAATTTTCACCTTTTCGAAGTAGTAAAAACTCTTCACTGAATAAAAGTTCATTACTTACCATTCTATAACCAAAAGATTACCATAAAACCCATATAAAGATCACATAACATATAAAGGTAACTTTGGACATAAACATACTGAAGTGGAATACCCATAATTTCGACTTCCACACATATCACTTAATGGAATACCCATTCGGCCAACATCCATATATACTTAATGGAATAACCATATGGCCGACTTCCATACCCAATGCATTGGAGGTTATAATGTAACCACCCGTCCTGGTATTCACGACACCACCCATCATACGGTTTATCACGTAACCACCCGTAATATGTCCAAGTACCATTATAAAATTATAACACATAAAACCAATATAAAGGAATGATAAAATTTCCACATTTCAATCACAATATATCATTTAAATATATTGAAATAATAGAATCCTTTATCAAAACCATTTTCAATACAAAAATACATAAAAGAGTATATGGTATTTATTTTATTTTAAAAATATTATGGCATGTTGAGGAAGCCAAAGATCAAATAATACCCACGGCGGCAGAAAAGGTCGTTGTCACCACGTACGTTAAAAGAATCATTCCTTTTTGCCGTTTAGTAAAATGCTTCGTAGAAAAAGATTCCATTTGTATAAAAGTAAAAGTCAAAGGGGTTTATACACCTTATAAAATAATGTTTTGTATTAAATGAAATATGCCTCAATGAAAGGAGATTGAGACGAAGTCCCTTACTAAGACGGTATCCTTGGTTTAAGGATAAATCAATTATATAATTATGTGTGACAAACAAATACACCAAATATAAGTGGATATTAAGTGTAAAACTATCAGAGGATATTTACACATATTCATAGAACGACATATTCAAGGAGTATAAGTTTATCCCAAAGAATCAAATTTGGGTTAAGAAGTTCCCGTGCAAAAATTTGACAGCCTAATGGCGTCACTACAAAATTCAGAAAATGAGTTGATGAGAGATAAAAAGGGTATCTCATAGAATGAAAATAAAATTTAAATCAATAAGGATATATAAGAACATATCCAAACATAATAGTATGTGAATTAAAAGACATGACAAAAGAAGTATTTTAAAAAGTGGAGGGTGAAAGGTTCCCTTACCGACATGGGTATCTTTCGAAACATACACCTCATGAAAGAGGGATAATACAACATTGATGTAAATACTCATAAATGAAAGTATATTACACAATGAGTAAAATAATGGGCAGTACATACACCACTCAAAGGAAATTGTGGCCAATGTAGCATAAATATCACGGGAATAAAAGTGAGATGAAAAATCTCTTACAAAAACTCGGCAGCCTAACGGCGCCACTTAAAACATCCAAAAATGGATTGATGAGATCAAATAGGGTCTCTCATCATATTAAAATAAAATGTTCAGAAAGAGGAATATAAAATAACATCACCCATAATAACAAAGAGGAGCTTAAAAGAAGTAACATAAAGGAGAGTACTTAAAATGAAAGAGAGAGGTTAGATCTCTTATGAAAATTCGGCAGCCTTACGGCACCACTCAAAACATCCAAAATGGATTGATGAGAGAGAATAGGTTCTCTCATCATATGAACAAAAAAATTACAGTAATAGTAATATAAAATAACATCCCAATAACAATAAATTTGAGCTTTAAAAGGAATGACATAAAAGAGTGTACTTAAAAAGAAAGAGAGGAGTAGGATCCCTTACCTCGGGTCCGACTTGACTCGATCATTCTTTAACGTCCTAAATAATAAACTTGAGTTAATTTATACTTGCTTAAGAACCTTTTTCAAGTTCATTACTCCTTTTATATCAATTATTGACATGTTATAAACATTATGTAGTCATTTATGTTAATAATGTTTGTTTTGTAGATATTTGGTTCTTAAGTCAAAAGTGGACTTTTTACAATTACATGTTGTTCGTGTGGTCAAAGGTTCTTTATATCCAGAATTTCATTCCTGTTTTGGATATCATATATTTCGTATATATATACAGAATATACATGTATTTATAATATTACATTATCATTTAGAGGTAATAAATGAAATGCATCGTTCATGGAGACGGTAAGCCGTACGTACGCATGAACGCTACTTTCATTTCTATGTCATATTAATGGAATTAAAACTAAATGAGAGATGTTTATATTTTTAATTCCAGAATTATATTAATCCTTTATATGTATCATACATCATATATATCCATTATAGTTACTAATAGTACATTACATTTGAGGATAAGAAATGAAATGCACCGTTCATGGAGACGGTAAGCCGTACTTACGCATGAACGCTAATTTCATTTATATCTCATACTTTAATGGAAAGAAAAAAATAATGACATAAAGGAATATTATAATTCCAGTATAAAATCATATATATTAACTTTAAATCCATCCTTTATACATCCCACATATTTCTTTAACGAATCAAATCACATTGAGGGGGCGGTAGTTCGCACTTTCTAAAATGAAGATATCGCGTATACCCATAATGGAAGGCATAAAGGTATGCCACAAATGAAAAATACAGAAGCTTAAGTAAAACATAAAAATATTATATATCATATATAAACATAGTGACATCTTAATGGACACCTATGAAGGTGTTATATGAGTGTTGAACAATCATCGTTTCGTGAGGCAGAAATTTGCCATCCATAGAAATTGTATGTTCTTTAACCATTAGATGAAGGTGTGTGTAAGTGTATCTCGAATAAATTTTATAACCACATCCTAGTATATTGAAGATACTATAGTTGTTACAAAAGAAATGAATACAAATATTTTAGGGGGTTGGAGAAGCAAAATAAAACAAAAGAGAACAAGTGAAGACGTTACCTTAAAATTGGGTAACTCCATTTGGTTTGAACCAAAAGGGTTTCTTGAAGAGCTTCCTGCCTGCGATAAGGCATCTAGGACGAGTAGAGGGATGTGGAGAGACAAAATGATAATATATTGGCCGAACCAATGGCTTGAGAGGTTTGGGTAAGGTGGTAGAGGTGGGGGCCTTTTATAAGAGGAGAGGAGGGGCACTCTTGGAAAAGTATAAAATGTTACTTTATTTTCAAATGGTTATCGGATTTTAATGGTCCCACATTGATTTCTTTCAAGGATAAGGTGATAAGGGTTCGTAATCCACCCATAAAAAAGGGTTTTGACATGTTTAGGTCCTAGATTTTGCATTATCATTCCATTTTATTTAAATCGTTAAATAATGTGGTCATCACTGCATCATCATGCTGTCATAAAGAATTTAATTTTTTTACGGTCTAAAAATTATAAAAAATATACTATGATGTAGGAAATACTTTTATCTTTACAATGACTATTTATAGTTAAAATTCTAACTTGTATAACCACATGTAAAAATTGTTTTAGTAAAAACAAATCATGTTTGTGACATTTTTATTTTAACTTTAAATAAAAGGCATAAATGTCATTATCAAACCCAAGTGGCTCCATGGGGTACCAAAAATCGACCCATGGGTTCTCTTGGTCGGACATAACTCATCCAATATGGTTAGGACAAGTGTCAATATATTTTAATTTTATTATAATATCATTTTTACCTTAAATCACACTAATTACCTTTAATCACGATTAATAAAACATTAAAATTACTTTTCATAAAAAATTATTTTCATCCCATTGAACCACATTTTACTTAACAATTAAAATCATTTAAATTGGATTTTCGAAATTCAAATCACAGAAGTGGTAAAGTCCCATTTAAATGAAAAATCAAATTTTGTAACCACCACTTTGTGGTTTCACTATTCATCAAAAATTGGAGATTTTCAGAAAAATACCAAAAATTCACCCTAAGATATATTTGATATTCCGAATTCAAAAATGATGTCTATTTTACCAAATTCATAACATAGAAGTTGAATTAATTAATTTTATAATTAAATCCGGCAGTCTGAGCAAATAGCGTGTTTTTATGAAACAATAGGTATCAAAAGATTGACACTAGTTTAAGTCCAATTTAAAAGTGAAATTAATTCCAATGACCACTATTGGATTAAATGGTAAAAATATATTCTAATTTTACTATAAAAACAATCCAAAAGATAACCTAATCATATAAATAAACTAGATTAAAAAGAGGTTTTGAATTAAAATACAACATTTTTCACTATTCATTAAAAAATGAACTTTATCAGAAAGATACCAAAAATTTAAACAAAGTAAATTTTGATGTCCCGATTCTAAATGAGAATTTTATTTTGTCAAATATAACACATAAAATTGTCAAAAAGTGGATTTAAAAGAGGTTCTCCTTCAAAAGGCGGTTAATTGATCTATTAAAAAATATTAGAATGTCTACGCATAAAATTGGATTCATTAGCATTTTTAATCCTCTAACATTTATTGTAAAGAGTAAAAATATTTGACAAACATATATAATCATTTTTTAGGTAGTTCTGTTCATTCCCGCCATTACAACAGCTAGTCGTTAACTACTATTTAAAACAATATTATTTTATTATTAGAGTGCAATGTAAGATTCCCAGGAAACTCATTGTTGCGTGTTGGGTATGCCATCGAGCACAGCGTCCCCTTTATAGATATATTAATATTTTATTCACAAATATGGATAAATATAAAAATTTCATTTTCTTTATTTACCTGGGGTGTTACATCCTTCCCCCCTTTTGAGAATTGCGTCCTCACAATTTTAAAATTGGACTACGAAATATCCTTGAATGTCCCTTATCGGAACAAGAGTCGGTAAAACAATCACTTTAAAATAAAGAATGATAAGTACAGAGGTCACCCGAGTAAACCCATACTAGGATTCATGTAGGCAAACATGGACATGGAGGAGAAAACATAGGGTCATGTTCTGATGGAGAGTGATAGTAAACATGTCTAGGAGAAAGTTAACCGTAAGAAAATCACAAACTTGTGATGGGTTAAACAGTATTCGATTCCCCAGTAGGAAAAGTTAACAAACAACATTTTTGTTTTAAGTTACTCTTTATTGAGGAATTTATTTTTGAGCCTAAATAAATCATAATGAAACATACTTACTTGTCACGTAGACTTCCAACATTTACTAGATTCCTGAATCAAACTCATATTTTCTCCAAAAGACAAGTATTTAGGAAGACTTGTTTGCATTAAGAGTACTATAATCAATTTCAAGAGAATAACCTAATCCAAAAAAGAGAAATATATACTTCCCATGTCTTTAGACTCTATCCAAAACCAAAAACAAAAAGGTTAGTACAAGATCAGATAATCTGGAAAAGGATAACCCTTTATAAAAATAAAATCTATTCTTAATCTCCAAAATTTTCCCAAAAAAACCCAAAGTTCAACGAGGACCATTCAATAAACAATTTGTCCATAAAATTCTTCAATGTAAACCAAACTAAGATTGAATCCCAAATATTTGAAGGATTTAGTCACATAGTCTTCATGTTATGTCGTAACATTTATCTCCAAAATACATTTGTTGCTCCTAAAGTCTCGCATTGAAAAGTAATTAACCTAATCACATATCCTCCATGATAAGTTAATCATTTTCATAAAAACCCAAAATCAACTTACTATTAATTCATAAAGTCACCTAACTAAAAAGAATAAGTCATACTAACCAGGGACTTCACGTAGTCCAGTGGTAGGAGATAAATACCCATTGCACTTTGGTTGTGGGTTCGATTCCTACAGCTTTGTCCGACGCGACGGGTTGTCACACGGTCTATGTGTTGTCCTTTTTATAAAACTCCAAAAATAACCCTAACATGTTTTAACCTTAATAGTTTCCTTATACCTCTCATTTTCATCCAAATTCATTACAGTCTCAACATCTTAATTCTTGAAGTCTTATTTCACCACCATAAGATAAAATAAAACGATTCCCACAAAGAATAACATCATACCATGATCATGGCCTCTAATCTGTTTAATCGTCATGTTGCTCACGTATGTAGAAGTCCCATGCAATATATCAATGATTTAGAGATCCTTCAAAATCATTTTCTTCCTCCATCAAAATACACCTTGTACAACATTGGTCATATGGGTGTTCATAGAAAAATAGTTTTGGAAAATAATCATGTATGACATATAATTCCAAAACATCTGATAAAACATGATTTCTTTAAAATAGTGAGACAGAATTTGAGTTGAAACATTCTATTATTGGTCCTTTTAAAATACCATAAGTATGTACTGAGAGACTATATTTTAAAATCAAATATAAAAAGGTTGCGCAGGGGTCTCCTTCCTTAGCACCATCATTAAAATCATAATATGATTCAAATTCTTGTGATAAAGTAAAATATTTAAAAATACCCTGATAATATTTACCTTTTTTTGAAAATATGAGAATATTTTGAAAATAGTATTTTTCAAAAACAACCCATGATCCATGATGATAAAGAGGTATAGTGGATGTGTTTGATATCTCAAACAACTGCTTGCTAGTGAGTCATATGCTAGAAAATGTTTCACAATCATCCGAACATGACTTTGCAATAATTATTGCAAGCATGTCATCATGAAGATATAGGAATGTCGTTTGAGATCCTTCTCCTTCCATTCATAACTGACTTTACATGACCTGAAAAAAGTTATAAAACAAGGATTTAACTGAAATAAAAGATATAGGGTCTAATCATGTGTCTAAAAAAAACTCCTAATCCCTAAAGTTGTCTAAACCGAACTCTGATACCAACTATAAGGCCCCGGCCTTAAACCATACTTAATATTGAATTAAATGAAAAATTCACATTGAGGATATTTTCAGGTTTAGAGTTTTAGATAATTATGACATAACTATTACATCTCAAATGATTAAAAAGTAGAAACTTTTACTAAGTTTCCATAAAATAAAAACTCTTAAATAGAAACATGTCTAGTTCCATGTTTTAGGTTGCATGACTTTCCCTTGATCCCATCCTTGACCCTATTCCACGTTAAGTTATGTGAAAAACATTTCAAAAACTTGGGATGAGCATAAAAAGCTCAGTAAGGGATATACAATGAATAAAAACTGTTAGTTTTTCAAAACAACAAGTAAACCATGTATTCTTTATCAAAGTAATACTTTTCACCTTTTCGAAGTAGTAAAAACTCTTCACCGAATAAAAGTTCATTACATAACCATCTGTAACCAATAGATTACCATAAAACCCATATAATGATCACATAACATATAAAGTTAACTTGGGACATAAACATACGTAAGTGGAATTCCCATAAGGTCGACTTCCACACATATCACTTAATGGAATAGCCATTTGGCCAACTTCCATACATACTTAATGGAATAGCCATACGACCAACTTCCATACCCAATGCATTGGAGGTTATAACGTAACCACCCATCCTGGTATTCACGACACCACCCGTCATATGGTTTATCACGTAACCACCCGTAATATGTCCAAGTACCATTATAAAATTATAACACATAAAACCATTATAAAGTAATGATAAAATTTCCACATTTCAATCACAATATATCATTTAAATATATTGACATAATAGAATACCTTATCAAAACCATTTTCAATACCAAAATACATAAAGGATTATATGGTATTTATTTTATTTTAAAAACATTACGGCTTGTTGAGGAAGCCAAAGATCAAATAATACTCGCGGCGGCAGAAAAGGTCATTGTCACCGCGTACGTTAAAAGAAAAATTCTTTTTTTCGTTTAGTAAAACGCTTCGTAGAAAAAGATTCCTTTTGTATAACAGTAAAAGTCAAAGGGGTTTATACACCGTATAAAATAAAGTTGTGTATAAAATGAAATATTCCTCAATGAAAGGAGATTGAGACGAAGTCCCTTACAATGACGGTATCCTTGCTTTAAGGGTAAATCAATTACATAATTATGTTTGACAAACGAATACACCAAATATAAGTGGATATTAAGTGTAAAAAAATCAGAGGTGATTCAAACATATTCATAGAACGACATATTCAAGGAGTATAAGTTTATCCCAAAGAATCAAATTTGGGTTAAGAAGTTCCCTTGCAAAAATTTGACAGCCTAATGGCGTCACTACAAAATTCAGAAAATGAGTTGATGAGAGATAAAAAGGGTATCTCATAACATGGAAATAAAATTTAAATCAATAAGGATATAGAATAACATATGACAACATAATAGTATGTGAATTAAAAGACATAACAAAAGAAGTCTTTTAAAGAGAGGAGGGTGAAAGGTTCCCTTACGGACATGGATATCTTTCGAAACATACACCCCGTGAAAGAAGGAAAATACAACATTGATGTAAATACTCATAAATGAAATTATATTACACAATGAGTAAAATAATGGGAAGTACATACACTACTCAAAGGAAACTTTGGAAAATGTAGCATAAATCTCACGGGAATAAAAGTGAGATGAAAAATCCCTTACGAAAACTTGGCAGCCTAACAACGCCACATAAAACATCCAAAATTGGATTGATGAGATCAAATAGGGTCTCTAATCATATTACAATAAAATGTACAGAAAGAGGAATATAAAAGAACATCCCACATCATAACAAAGTGGAGCTTAAAAGAAGTAACATAAAGGATAGTACTTAAAATGAAAGAGAGAGGATAGATCTCTTACAAAAATTTGGCAGCCTAACGACGCCACTCAAAAAATCAAAAATGGATTAATTAGAGAAAATAGGGTCTCTCATCCTATGAACATAAAAATTACAGTAAGATTAATATAAAATAACATCCCAATAACAAGAAATATGTTCTTTAAAAAGAATGACATAAAAGAGTGTACATAAAAAGAAAGAGAGTAGGATCCCTTACCTCGGGTCCGACTTGACTCGATCGTTCTTTAACGTCCTGAATAATAAACATGAGTTAATTTCTACTTGCTTAAGAACATTTTTCAAGTTCATTATTCCTTTTATATTAATTATTGACATTTTATAAACATTATGTAATCATTTAAGTTAATAATGTTTGTTTTTTCGATATTTGGTTCTTAAGTCAAAAGTGGACTTCTTACAATTACATGTTGTTCGTGTGGTCAATGGTTCTTTATATCCAGAATGGCATTCCTGATTTGTATATCATATATATCATATATATCCAGAATATACATGTATTTATAATATTACATAATCACTTAGAGGTAAGAAATGAAATGCACCGTTCATGGAGACGGTAAGTCGTACGTATGCATGAACGCTCCTTTCATCTCTATGTCATATTAATGGAATTAAAACTAAATGAGATATGTGTATATTTTTAATTCCAGAAATATATTAATCCTTTATATGTATCATATATCATATATATCCATTATATTTACTAATAGTACATTACATTTAAGGATAAGAAATGTAATGCACCGTTCATGGAGACGGTAAGTCGTGCGTACGCATGAACGCTACTTTCATTTCTATCTCATAATTTAATGGAAAGAAAACAATAATGAAATAAAGGTATATTATAATTACAGTATAACATCATATATAATAACTTTAAATCCATCCTTTATACATCCCACATATGGCATTAACGAATCAAATCACTTTGAGGGGGCGGTAGTCCGCACTTCCTAAAATGAAGATATCGCGTATACCCATAATGGAAGCCATAAAGGTATGCCACAAATGAAAAATACAGAAGCTTATTAAAACATAAAAATATTATATATCATATATACACATAGTGACATCTTAATGGCCACCTATGAAGGTGTTATATGAGTGTTGAACAATCATCGTTTTGTGAGGCAGAAATTCCCCAACCACAGAAATTACATGTTCTTTAACCATTAGATGAAGGTGTATGTAAGTTTAGCTCGAATACTTATTATAAAAACATCCTAGTATATTTAAGATACTATAGTTGTTACATAATAAATGAATAAAAAGAGTTTAGGGGGTTGGAGAAGAAAAATAAATCAAAAGAGCACAAGTGAAGACGTTAACTTAAACTTGGGTAACTCCCTTTGGTTTGAACCAAAAGGGTTTCTTGAAGAGCTTCCTACCTAAGATAAGGATTCTAGAATTAGTATAGAGTTGTGGAGAGACAAAATGATAAGATCTTGGTGGAACCAAAGTCTTGATAGGTGTGGGTATGGTGGTAGAGGTGGGGGCCTTTTATAAGAGGAGAGGAGGGGCACTCTTGGAAAAGTATAAAATGTTACTTTATTTTCAAATGGTTTTCGGATTTTAATGGTCCCACATTGTTTTGTTTCTAGGATAAGGTGATAAGGGTTCCAAATCCACCCATACAATAGGTTTTTGACATGTGTAGGTCCTAGATTTTTCATTATCTTTCCATTTTATTTAAATCGTTAAATAATGAGGTCCTCCCTGCATCATGATGATGTCAAAAAGAATTTAATTTATTTAAGGTCTAAAAATTATAAACAAAATACTATGATGTAGTAAATAGTTTTAGCTTTCGAATGACTATTTATAGTCAAAATTCTTATTTGTATATCCACATGTAAAAATTGATTTAGTAAAAACAAATCATGTTTGTGACATTTTTATTTTAAATTTAAATAAAAGGCATAAATGTAATTATCAAACCCAAGTGGCTCAAAGGGGTACCAAAAATCGACCCATGGGTTGTCTTGGTCAGACATAACTCATAAAATATGGTTAGGGTAAGTGTCAATATATTTTCATATTATTATAATATCATTTTACCTTAAATCACACTAATTACCTTTAATCGCGATTAATAAAACTTTAAAGTTACTTTTCATCAAAAATTATTTTCATCCCATTAGACCACATTTTACCTAACAATTAAAATCATTTAAATTGGATTTTTGAAATTGAAATCACAGAAGTGGTAAAGTCACATTTAAATGAAAAATCAAATTTTATAACCACCACTTTGTGGTTTCACTATTCATCAAAAAATTGAGATTTTTAGAAAAATACCAAAAATTCACCCTAAGATATATTTCATATTCCAAATTCAAAAATGATGTCTATTTTACCAAATTCATAACATAGAAGTTTCATTAATTAATTTTATAATTAATTCCCGCAGTCAGAGAAAATAGCGTGTTTTTATGAAACAATAAGTATCAAAAGATTGACACTAGTTTAAGTTCAATTTAAAAGTGAAATTAATTCCAATGAACACTATTGGATTAAATGGTAAAAATATATTCTAATTTTACTAAAAAACAATCCAAAATATATTCTAATCATATAAATAAACTAGATTAAAAAGTGGTTTTGAATTAAAATACAACAGTTTTCACTATTCATTAAAAAATGAACATTATCAGAAAGATGCTAAATATTTATACAAAGTAAATTTTGATGTCCTGATTATAAATAAGAATTTTATTTTGTCAAATATAACACAAAAAATTGTAAAAAAGTGGATTTAAAATAGGTTCGCCTTCAAAAGGCGGTTAATCGACCTTTTAAAGAATATTAGAATGTCTACGCTTAAAATTGGATTCTTTCGCATTTTTAATCGTCTAACATTTATTGTAAAGAGTAAAAATATTTTACAAACATATATAATCATTTTGTAGGTAGTTTGTTTCATTCCCACCATTACAACGGCTCAACGTTAACTACTATTTAAAATAATATTATTTTATTATTAGAGTACAATGTAAGATTTCCAAGAAACTCGTTGTTGCGTGTTGGGTACGCCATCGAGCATAGCGTCCACTATAAAGTTATATTAATATTTTATTCACAAATATGGATAAATATAAAAATTTCATATTCTTTATTTACCTGGGGTGTTACATAAACCCTAAAATATCCATGGGTGACCCACTCCCCAGCCCTGGTGGAGGTAAAACCCAGAATTGGTCTGATAACTCTACACTTTAATTGACATCATAGGGAGTCACCAACATCGCTTCTGTGTGTTGGTTCAGAGTGCGTCAAAAGAGCCTATGACCAATGCCCTTTTATGATTCCACAATTAATTAGACCTCGAATAAAGGCTCCACATTCCCAAATCGATTACATTTTTACAAAACTCATGGATAAATTTGGTGAATCGACTATTCATATGCCTCGAACGGACGTTTGGTGAAAAAGTCACAAAATGTTGACCACATCTTGAATGACGGCCCATGGGGCCACACCTCAACTCCATCATCAACACATAAAACCACCATGGAGAACTTCGTCTCGATGCCAGTGTCAAAACGCCCCTGACAAAACCTAAAATAGACTACAGATGTTCTCTCGCCATCTGAAATAATAATCTCGAGGAGGCACTAAATAACACTTAATATGAACATCATGCCACCATGTCCCCATCTTGCGAATTGAAAATCTCTGAGACCATGTCCAAACTTCTGCCTCGAACCGATGATCGTGTTTCCATAGATGGTACAAAAAACAGATACTCGGATTGAGCATTAGAGGCATTTTAATTCCAACGTATGGAGATAGGGTGGGATGAACCAGTTTGACCGGTCCACCCCTTGAGACCGATGGTCGGCGGCTCGGCCGCCAAGACCGCCAGGTACACTGCGGCCTGCAGTTCACCACATGGGTCGTGCTGCATCACCAGGACCGACATGAGCGGGTCCTGCTTTTCCCCAATGGGATCCACGTTTCGTGGGTCTCGGTCCGATCTCGGGGTCACATCACCCCGGTATCACGCTGCACACCAACCGACGAAGCTGGCCAACGCGCCCCTGCTCGACCATGCTGACTGTCGTGGACCCCGTGCCCCCGCCTTGGGAGCCCGCGCTACCACCGTCCCAGACAACCTAAGGAGCCACCACTGCTAGGACTCTCTGTACCGCTGCACGGAGCCACCATACCGCCCTAAAACCACATGAAAATAGTGATTTCGGTTGGAAAACATCTCGGGGACACCCCGGACAACTAGGGACTCGACATTTAGATTCTAAAGAATCATTGGGATTCTCGGATCAAGTCCTACTCAAATATGGTCTCCACTAGACAATTAAATATAATTTTGACACTATAAATTGAGATTGAAGAAGATGTGAGAATTTAAAATGAAAATGCAACGATCCAACCTCGCAGGGCGTAGCCTGTTGCTTCACAAATGATCTTCTGAATCTGTAACCAGTTTGGAGAGGTGGGCAGAAGAACTTGAAGAAGGTGGAGGTTCTTAGTTGTTAGATATTTCTTCATAGAGATTGTGAGGGTGAATAAGGGGGGTTGTATGTGTTTAAGTAAGGAAAACACAATTAAAAATTTAATAAATTTTATACACCCACCAGTAGGCCTATACCCAAACTCTCGACGGGGTCTAGGTTAAGCCGCTCCTAGTGTAAAATCCATGTCATGAGCGCAATGGTGGTCTCATAATTTTAATATGATCTTGTTTTCTAATGATATTACGTTCACGTCCAAGGTCGCTAAATTACAAAAAATTCCCTTGGTGGCATTTTCCACAGAAGGGCCACACCCGCTATTGTTACACACCATCTAGGGTAAAAGACACACTCCACACACAATAGTGCCCTCAGTTTTTCCATTTGAGCTACTTTTTAGGATTTATTATGTTAATTTTGGGTTTTTAGTGTGAACACACTTTAAAATTAATTCTGGAAACACCGGGGCTTAGAATCATTAGCCGTCTAAAAACCTTGATCTGGTAAAACATCAAGAAATAAAAAAAGGTAAGTCTTATAGGGTCAAAACCTGGGATCTTACATCATTCCCTCCTTAAAGAATTTCATCCCCAAAAAAATAATATAAAAAAACTCGAAATATTGACCCCTTATCTGGATCTCCCATTCTCAGGTGCTCTCCTTCGCCCTAATATATTTCCACAACACTCGAACCAAAGTAATGGTCCATCCATGCTGAGTCTGCTCCTGCTGGTCCTCAATTTCCTCCATGTGCACTGAAAAGGTGGCTCCATCCTCAATGTCCAGCTCTCCCCAGTTGATGAAATGTGTGGGGTCTTGCATGTATATTCTCATCTGTGACATGTGGAAGACATAATGCACTCTCTCTAGTTGTGGGGTGGATAAAGACAGTATGAAACCTCAACAACCCTGGGTGTGATCACAAAAGGCCTGATAAATCTAGGGGATAGCTTGCCTCCCTGAGCGAACCTCTATGTTCCACGTCATGTGGAGAATCTGAAAAAGACATGTTCCCCCAACTTGAACTCTAAATACCTACGACGACTGTTTGCATAGGCCTTTTGTCTGCACTGAGCCATACTCATCTGCTCACGAATGACCTGCACCTTCTCCGTCGTCACCCGTACCAACTCTGGGCCCATGAGGGAGGTCTCCCCAACCTCTATCCAGCACAACGGTGACCTTAAAGGTCTCTCGAAGAGGGTCTCAAAAGTATCCATGCTGATAGTATAGTTGTAACTAATGTTATACGCAAACTCCACCATGGGAAGGTGATCCTCCCAGCTTAGGCCAAAGTCTATCGTGCATGCCCTGAGCATATCCACCAACACCTGGATAGTGTGCTCCATCTACCAGTTGGTTTGGGGGTGAAAAGTTTTAATCATCCATAGTCGAGTCCAGAATGCCTTTTGAAGGCCTTTCCAAAAATGCGACGTAAACCAAGCATCATGGTCGGAGGTGATGATCTAAGGGACTCAATGAAGGCATTTGATCTCTCAAACATGCAACTTCCCTAGAGTCTCCACTGAGTTCTACTCCATGATGGCCACAAGGTGCTCTAACATTGTGAGTTGGTCCACTATCACCCAAATATAATCATATCCCTTCGCTGTGCGCGGACGCCCTGTGACGAAGTCCATAGATATGCCATCCCACTTCCACTCTGGGATATCAAGGGGATGCAACAATACTGCCCGAACCAGATGTTCTGCCATCACATAAAAATAGGTACGAAACCAAGAAACAAACTCAGCTACACTCCGCTTCATGCCATACCACTAAAACTACCACTAAAGGTCTTTGTACATCATCCCCACACCAGGATTTATAGCCAAGGGAGAATTGTAAAATCCACGCATCACCTCCTCCCGCATCTCCACTAGTATTACAGATCACCCCTAGAATAGGATCCCATGATTCCCTCCTTTAGAATACTCATCGGGTTCATCACCCATGGATATATAATCATGTAGTACCTCGCTGTCAACATCCCCCAACTGCAACTCTCTCACACGCTCAAGGAGCGATGGAGTCATCATTATCAACTGCAGAAACATTGTACCCTCTTGGTCCACCAAGGTCACCTTCCAGGAAGCCAAATGCTCTAATTGTTCCCTTACTAGACAAGCCTATGAATTTCTTCTATGGGCACCTGCTACTACATTAAACTTCCCTAGAGTGTAGACTATCTCAAAATCATAGTCTAAGAGAAACTCCAGCCATCGCCTCTGCCATTGTGGTTCTCCCACTACCTGCCACGACTACTTGGTACACTTGGATGGACAGTCCCCTGCAAGGTGACCCTATCCATAAAAATCCTTGCACCAGCTCTCTCTTAACATCTCATGTGATATATGGTTCCACTCTGGTGTACGACCCTAACACTGATTCTTCTCATGGAAGGGTCTCCTTGAATGAGTCCCAACACTCTGCCGCCTTCCTATTACCGAAGACTCTACTCAGAAGTAGCCACCGCTAGGCCCTACTAGCTTGTGTTCCTCATCCAATATGATCTCTGTCACAAGTGCCTGATCTAGCACACTGGGACAAGTAGGGATGCACATGGGTCCTATAATAGCAAGAATCTCCATGTGAAGACCCAGCTCAAACTTCTGTGCTCAAAAGTAACTATCGCATATCATATCTTACGAGTAGCGTGTCAGATCGGTAAACCAGGTTGAGTACTGCACCATGGTCATCCCCCTTAATTCAGCTCTAGAAGATCTCGAATACGAACAGAGTGTAAAAAAGTGGGGGAGTACTCCTCTTAGAAGAGCTATAGGAAGCAATCCCACTTGAGATACTACTCATCATGGGTCTTCGTAACCAACCCCACCAACGCCCAGCCATACCAAGGAAATGGATGGAAGTTATTGCTACAATCTGGTCTTCAGGTATCTGTACTAGCCTGAAAAGACTGTCCACTGACTCTAGCCAGTCTTCCGTTGCCTGGTGATATGGGTCCCTAAGGAACATCTGCGGCTGCTGATGCAAGATGTCTTGTAGAGCACTCAGCATGCACTCACCCTTGGCATGTACTACCAGTACTAACTACTACTCTACAGATGGAGGGTATTCTATTGAACCACTCAGTGTAAGGGGATCACATGAGGGTCCCTGAACTAATTCTTTGTCACTCACCAGGTCGTCGTCACGACCTATAGTGGGTAACCTGGTAAGCTGCGGTTGTGGGGGAATCCTGAAAATTATTAAGGATTACCACGATCGGATGGGAATATATATATAATAGTAATAATAAAGGGGAGATGGCTCAAAAAGGACAGTCAAAGTATCAATCCTATGGGATGCATGTTTCAATGTTCCCTGTAACAAGTGTCTCAGCTTGCCGAGTCGACCAACGGTTTATTAGGATTCTGGGGAATAGATATGTCGGTCGCCCGTACCATCGCTGGACTCCCTAGACGGAGAGACTCTATCGAGACCCATCGACACTATTTCCCAAAATCCCAACCAAATCCTTTTTAGGGACGTCTAATAAACACCCCATTGAATGAACCATCATCTGATACCACTTTATCATGAAACAAACTTACCGGTGTGGAGCCGCATCTACCTCAAGCCCGCCTCCATAGGCTAGGGGATAGCGAAAAGCGTCAAAGTAATAACAATCTCAGGGATCCTTTAGTCTCTGTACCTATACACACACAAACACATCCCACTAAATGTAGAAGTACATAGTTAAAATGAAACCAAATTACGAACAACAGTATCTGAACCCATGCATGCATCAACCTCTAAAACAGAATAAGTAAAGTGTTGAAAAATAGACTGACAAGTAAACTGAACAGTAAAGGGAAAACAAACACCCAACTAGAAAGGTGGAATAACCTGGAAACATGTAACGAGAGTAAACTGTTGGTGAGTCTCACACCTGAACGTACTACTATAACCACTGAACACATCCCAAGCTGTTGTGTCCTCTACTCTCCTCCATAGTCTCGATCAACCTGTCTGTCGTCGGCATGGACACACCAAGTTCGGGAAAAGCTCAAGTTGGGTTGAGTATAAAGATACTTATTTTGATCCTCCAAAAGCTTGAGAGAGAAACAAATGAGGTACTAAAGATGTGAGTAGTACACAGAACAATGAATAGTTAATGAGTATGGTAAATAAAGTGAAGCTCAAACCAACAAGAGAATGAAAGCAGAATCATCCAACCAAGAGGAGCCAGACAGAGAAAGGATTTGGCATACCCCGTGCGTCTACGCCCCTCCTAGAAAGAGTGTAACTGAACCCATGGAGTTAGAATAGATGTTGAGTGTATATATATCTTCCCATCAATAAATGAAAACAAGTCTGTAAGGGGATCACCATCTCCTTGATCATCCCAAGAAAAGTTTCCATCAGCTCTAAGGATATCCATCACTAATTCCCAAATATCCATCACAACAATGTTTTCTCATCAATAAACCATACAACCATGGATCCCACTCTTGTAATCGTGATTAAAATTCAATCACTAACCTAGTAGAAGGAATTTTTCCTGAGATGCCAACATGGGACCCACTAACCAGCCATGTTAGAGGGTAAACCCTAATTAGTCAATGGGTGACCCACGACCCAGCCCCGCTAGATGATAAACCCCAATAATCCAATGGGTGAACCACTGTCCAGCCCTGTTAGAGGGTAAAAAATAATAATTCAATGGGTGACCCACTACCCTGCTCCGCTAGAGGGTGAACCCCAAGAAATCAACGTGTGGCCCACTACCCAGCCCCACTGGAGGTTAATCCCTTAAAAATCAACTGGTGACCCACTACCTAGCCATGAAGGACTGTAAAACCAGAATTGGTCCGATATCCTTGTACTGCAACAGACATCATAGGGTGTCACAAACATCGCTACCGTGTGTTGTTTTGGAGTACATAAAAAGAACCTCTGACCAAATCCCTTTTCTATTTCCACATTTAATGAGATCTCTATTGAGGCTTCATAGGATCAGACAGATTACACCATTGCAATACTCATAAAAAAACACACTGAATCGACTATTCATATGCCATGAACGGACATCTGGTGAAAAATTCGCAAAATGATGCACACAGCATGAATGACGGCCCATGCGCCCACACCTCAACTTTGCATTCAATGGATGAAACCACCCTGGACAACTTCATATTGATGAAAGGGTAATAATTCCACTGAAGGAGCCTAAAATGGACTCCGAATGTGCTCACTCCATCTGAAACAAGAACCTCATCGAGGCCTTAAATATCAATTAACGGGTATGTCGCCCCACCGAGTCCCCATCTTGGGAATTAAAAATCCCCGAGATCATCTCAAAACATCAATCACAATCTGAAAATTGCATTTCTATAGATGGGATTTCCCAATCGATACTCTGTTTGAGAGTTAGAGGAATTTTAACTACAACGTACTGAGATGGGGTGGGCCGAACAAGTTTGGCCGGTCCACCCCCATAGATCGGTGATCCGTGGCTCAGCCGCTCGGACCGCCTTGTACACCACGGCATGTGGTTCACAGTGCAGGACACACTGCTTCACCTAGACAGGCATGATCCTGTCAATCTTTTCCCCCACAGGACCCTTGTTTTTCAGGTCTTGGTCCGCTCCTGGAGTCGTGCTGCATGGCGATTGATGAAGCTGGTCGGGACTCCCCCTCTTGCCCAGACAGCCGTTGTGTCGGGCCACCATCCTGCTCGCCTGCACCGACCACTGAGTAGTTTGTGAAGCCTCTTCGGGATCCCACATCATTCTCGTCCCTGACCACATGAGGAGCTGCCGCTGTCAGGACTCGTCAGACCGCTCTGAAACCACTAGAAAATAGTGGTTTTGGTAGAAAAACTTCCCCAGGTCACCTCGAACACCCAAACACATGAAATTTTGATCCAAAAGAATCATTACAAATCTCAGATTGATACCTACTCGAATATGTCCTTCGCTTGAAAATTTAATTGCATTCTGACGCAATAAATTGAGTTCGAAGAAGATTCGATAATTTCAAATGGAAAGGCAACGATCCTAACCTGAATGGTGTAGCCTGTCGCTTCACAAATGATCTGTCATAGCTGAAAGGGAGAGGTGGGGGAGAGGAGCATGAAGAAGGTTGAGGTTCTTTGTTGGGAGAGAATCCACTAGAGATATTATAAGGTGGAAGAAGGGGGGTGAATGTGTTTATATAGGAAAAACATAATTAAAATTTTAATTAATTTAAATACCCAGTAGTAGGCAAGTACCCAAACCCTTGATGGGGTCGAGGTTAAGATGCTATTAGGGTAAAATCCATGTTATAAGCATAATGGTGGTCTCTGAATTTTAATCTAAGCCTATGTTCAGAACTTATAAAGTTCACGCTTGAGGCCGCTAAATTACAAAAACGCCCCTAGTGGCGTTTTCCACAGAAGGGACATGGCCACGAAAGTTACACCCCTATAAGGGTAAACTACATGCTCTGGACTCAACGGTACCCATTTTTTCCATTTGAGCAACTATTTTGAATTTATTATATTTATTTATTGTGTTTAGTGGAACACACATAAAATATAATTACGGCCACACTAGGGCTCAGAATCACACGTCGTCAGAATGCCCTACTTTAGAATAACATCATGAATGAAAAAAAATCAATTTCATATAGGATCAAAACCCGGGTTCTTATAGATATAGTTATGAAAAACATGTTTTAGATTGTTTAGTTCATTTATGAACAAAATTCCAATTTTTCCAAGATTCTAATGATACTAGACCTATAATATTTTCTCTAGGATCATTACAATATGTAATGAATATTAATTTATTATGATTATATATCCATGTATTTAAAGTATTAATCACTATATGTGTTCGAAAAAAAAATATTTCCTATAATTAATTTGGTTATGATTGATATATCATGTTATAAACAAAACTAAAATTGTGAGTAAAACTAGTTCAGTAAGTGATGTTCTGCACTATGATAGTCTTGGGAGTGATCCATGACAACTATAATTTTTTAGGGATTAACCCTATCCAATATAATAGTCCATAAAAGGAATACATGACTATTATATAAATTCATTTCTATGCATATTCAATAATAACATGTATTATACCAATGTTATTATCTAATAGATTATGTTCATTTAATTCATTATAATTCAAATATTTTTTAGGAAAATATGTTTCTCATGAATAAGTATTATGATCTTTGATATCTATGTAATAGATTAAAGATGTTATTATCATGTTGTAATATTATTATTCTCTTTTTAATTTTATTGTATCATCAATATGTCCCTTATATAGTTGTACTGATCAAATGTGCTCCCCATTTCTTTTAGTTTCATTACCCATGTTATGAAGAAAAGAATAAGGAATTATTTTTATAAAAAGGGTTATAGGCATAAATAACATAATGGGGGACTCTTATGAATGATTTCATTATGTTCACTCATTTTCAATTACACTATACCAATAAAATAATAAAATGAGTAATTATATTTTGTAATGAATGTTCATCTAATAATATGAAATACCTATGTATTAAGGGTGTGGGTCGATATATTGGGAATTATAGTAATTTATGATAACTATTGGGTACTAGAATGAAAAATGTTATTACTCATATTTTCTATTATTTTCATTTTATAATATAATTAGGAAAATTATTAGACAAGGCACTAATAAAATGTATGATTTTTAGGGCCGATGTTCCAGGAAATTTTTTTGTAATTTTTTTTTCAATATCATGAGTGAAAGAGTTTCTTGAAAAATTAGATGAACTCTTAAACGGTTATCCAAATCAAACATCTGAGTGAACCATTGCATTCAGATCTTAAATTTTACCTTAGATCTAGCCTAACAATGCTCCATGTAAGTAGATTTCGAAATGTATTTTTCAGAAATTAAAAGAAATAAAATAAATCATGTGGGTTTTATTTAGCAAAATGTGACTACACAACTATTGTTTCCATTTTAAATAAGCTTTGTTAGAGAAATTCAGTTTTTTGTCATGATCAAGGAATTACTCTATGGCATGGAGTTGGAATCATATATGATTAATGAGAATAAATATTGGAGTATTAAGGATCGAAAATGAAACACTCCTCTATTCTTTATCAAAAATTGATTCAACCATGAGGTGGGATGTTGAACATTTTTTGATTTCCTCTTCCCCACATAGAATCAAGATAAAACATGGACCAAAAACCAATGGGTAGATCTGTTGTTATTTTTTTTGGAGTTATGGTTAAATTATTGTGGTTTTTTTGTGCCAGATCTTAATGATAATCCTCTCCCATTTACCCTTTTACCATATAAAATGTAAGAATGATATGAAGATGGAAAAAATTATTTCTTCAGGGGTCCTATGTGTTCTCGCAATATATGTTGTTTATGTTCTTCAATATTAGACCTTCATAGTCATGGTTCTATTTTTTGCGAGTCTAAAATGCAATCATACCCCCAACGTGAATGTAAGATGAATCAAATCCCAAAGAAGTGAAAGTTGCGACCCATGGATTGTAGATGTGGATCTATTTCAAAAGACAGAGCACTGGAGCAATGGGGGAGACTAGCAGAACTATGGATTCTAGCATATGGTGATGGAGGTGGCACCCAGTGTTACATGTAGGTACGACAGAGGATGATGGTCACCTTTGGATGCGGTCGTGGAAGTAAGAGATGAAGACTGAACCTTGGAGGTCGTGTGGCTGGGATGTGTGGAGTTGCAGTAGTAGGGGATGTAGTGGGGACCTAGGACACGACAGTTGATCACATTGAACATGGTGGTGTCATGATAACTGGTTTACAAGGAAGAGCCATATGGTTGGGGGAGACTTTGTGGAATATGGGTCATGGCCAGGGGTAGGCTACGTATGGCGATGAAAATAGGACCACAAGTAGTTGGCCAGACTAGGGTGGCGAGGCCGCTCTGGCAAGTCAGAGGGCATGACCAATTAAATGAGTGGTGCAAATTCATTTGGGACATCTGATCAAGCCATTTCAACTGTGTGGTCAACATCCATTTGGAGACTCAAAGTTATTGATGGTCAACTAGGTAAGACTGTTTTACAAAAACACCCATATATTTCTTACTATCTGGTTGTTTTATTATATGAATATGATGTTGGGACACAAAGGATGAGATCATCCTTCTAGGATACTATAAATAAGTTTTTGTGGATGTTTTAATAAGACCTAATAAATTGAGTTGTATATTCTCTTGGAACGGGCCTGCTATGTTTAGAATAGTGAAGCTACCTGTGACACGATGAATATGGGAGTTGGGGGGTTTCATGACTCATACACACTCCATGTGTTATCAAAAATCATTGTGTAATAAAAACTGGGTGTTCTATGAACTACAATAGATAATCCAGCTTCTTTGCTTTAGCCTTATACCTGTGCGAGGTTAGTGTACATTGTATGTTTCCTTTGTGGTAAACTATATATTTCATTGTGGTGTACCATGTATTTAATTGTAGTATAATTTGGGAATAATATTGTGATAAACATCATATTTATATTTTTTGTGTAATTCATGTATTTTTTTTTGTGGTTTTCCATTGGGCTACTTGGGTTCCATATTGACTGTTGTTTTATAGAGACCTATATGGCCATTGCCCATATGTGTCCTGTCTTGTGTAGAAGATTAATGTTTTGATGGATTTCTAGGTGTACCAAGGCTAGGTTGTTCTTATTGTGATTATACAGACAAGGTGTGCTCCTATGAATTCAGACATCTATCCTACACCTACCCTTTTGGTAGGGTTGTCTTCATATGAGATCATTATCCTATGCATTCACATTTATAGACTCATTCATTGGTGGGATTGTACTCTGGCTATATTTATATTCTTGTTTTCATACAATCATACTCTATGGTTGGTATCATATTGTATGCATTCATTTTTTAATTATTATTTCTACAGTTAAGGATTTCAGTATTTGAGATGTGTGACTTTGTACCGGTACTAAGTCAAATTCATCCTATTTGTGGGATATTTCCACTCGGTGCTTGTCGACACTCGATGAATTATCAGAGGTGGGCATAGAGTAGTCCTAGAATGTGCCCCTCTAAGACCATTCATAAAATATGGGTATCAGAGTTAGCGATTTCTGAGGTTATTAGTTGAGGAAACCCATAGGTATCCGAGTATTGGTTGGACATAGTTACGTGTGTCTAATGACTTGTGAGGATTCATTCTGACTAGATGCTAATTCTAGATGTTATCATTCATTAATGATCCGTAGGGACATGATGGATCATAGTTATGTTGATTGATTAAGAGATGACTATCTCGGGGGGAGACATTGAGTGCCCCATCTTGGAGGAGTTCTTACAGAGACATTAAACTCAGTGGGCCTACATGAACTCCTATATATGTCGTTGGGTAGTAAGGAAGTAGCTCATTACTCAGTGATATTCAAATATTCTTCTTGTTATTTCACATATATGGGGAAGGACCAATTCTTTAGCTCCCATACCATTGATAATGGGATATACCTACAGATCAGGTAATCGATGATATACTTTAGCATTCTGACTTATGTTGTGGTATTTGAGAGGTCTCTATTTATGGACATATTTCTAGAGGACTAGACAGAAACAGCAGGAGCTACCCCATGGCACCATGTAGTTGAGTCTTCAGCATTGGGAAGCCAACATTTGATGTGGGGTACTGAAGTGGGACCTTCACTATAGGGAATGACCCCAGGACACCAGATTATTGGGGTATGGCTTCTAGGGAAGAGATAATTAGACGAAGGACATGTTGTGTTACTCATGCGGTAGTCGAGAGAATCTAGAGAGATATTTCCCAACTTGTTTTATGGATAATCAGGAGATTTTTGAGAGAAAACTGAAATAGAGGCAGAGACATGACAATGGTACTCCATAGGGTTATGGGTATGGAATATTATCAGGACTCGCTGCAAGATGTGCGTGGAGGTTCAAGGTATTACCACCACCCCCGGGTGGCCCACCATAGGCTCGATGATCTAATGGACATGGATGATGTCAGATTTAGGATATGGTGATTTATTACACTAAGTCTCTTATGATTATTAGAGTTTTAATATTTTTTCATTCCACATTTTCTTCAATTTGGATAAACACATGTTCCAGTCATTTTGTTTCTCTATGAACCTTTTTGAGACATAGATATTCTAGTGAAACTATTAACTAGATCTATATGAATATATAAACATACAGAGGAAGAATCAATGATAGAAAACTGGTTCCAGCTAAGTTCCCTTACTCTAGGGGGTAAGATTATTAGTTGGGGTATATTAGAGGTGGAACTAACACCTTACAACTTCATTCTTCATATGGATTGGTTATCCACTATTCTTAGAAAATTGACTATTTTAGGTGTAGAGTGATGTGTGTTAGTAGTGATGTAACCATGATTTCCTTTTTTAGAAAGGGAAATAAATGCAGCATAGGAAGGAATTATTCATTCGAGGGTGTATCTGATTACAAATCAGTTCATTAGCCTAACCCTCGACAATAGAATATTATACGAGTCATCAGTTTTCTATATTGGTGGATGAGAATAATGACATTTTTCATGAATATTTTATAGTATTCCCCCCACATAGGAAGGTATATTTATAAATTACGCTATACCCATGGAAGAAACTAGTATCTAGACCTATATATTAGATGGATCCTATAGAGATTTGAGATTTTAGTGTATTGTTAGAGGATTTATAGAGGAAGGGCTTTGTAAGACCCAGTTTCTCACCCTCGGTGGCCTTAGTTTTATTTTCCATGACAAAAACGAGATCTTTAGATTATGTGTGGACATATAGTTCCAGAACCCAGTGACCAAGATGAATAAATATCCAAATTTGATGCTTGAAGACCTCTTTTATCTGATGATGGGAGTTCAATGGTTCTAGATGATTGACCTCAGATCTAGTTATCACGAGCTTCAAGTACAGAATAAGGACATACTAAACATGGATTACATATGTCAGCAAGAACACAATGAGTACTTGGTAATTTCATTTAGAATGAATAATTCAAAAACAGTGTTCATGGGACCCATGAATTAGATCTCCCTGCCTTACAAAGTGTGGTTCATCACGATCTTCATTCATGAAATCCAAGTGTACTTGATGTCCAATGCTGAGAACATAACACACTTGAGGTTAGTGACAGTCATAATATGAGAGAACCAAATTTATGCGAAGTACTAAAAGTGTCATTTATGTATATGAGATATCCACATTAAAGGAAACATCATTTTTGAGGCTAGAGTTTTTTTGGATCTGGTGAAGATATAGGTGGTTCATTCATGGGATAGACCCAAGAGTGTTTTTGAGGTGTAGAGTTTCATTGGGTTTCCTATGAACTATCAAAGGTTTCTTCCAGAATTTTCCTTATTGAAAAAATGCTTTATATCTTTGATGTGAAAGGGGAAACCTTTATTTTAGATAGAGAAGTTTCATGTGTATTTTCTGCAGCTGATATAGAGATTTAAGAGCACTCATATCATTAGATTTACGGAAGAGGTTGTTGAGTGAACGTTTTGTTGAGTTTCATTAGGGACAAGGACCAGTTGTGTCTTGAAGTAGAGGAATGTAGTGATTTACTATGGGTTGTCCCACTTTATTTTATATTATAAGAACATAATGGCTTGTTATCTAGAAATAGTGAAAGTTGTATTCACATTGAAGATGATGAGACACTATCATATGGGTGGGTGGTTCACCATCTACTATGAGCATAGGAGTCTCATGTATATCTTCTATCAAAAGGATCTACTCATGAAATAGAGGGAATTTCAAATTATTCATTAGGTCTCTAAATTTTATATTTTCTATATTCATGTGAAGGAAATGATGTGGTAGAATTTCTTTGTTAGTGATCCATATTGATGTTATTGAATGAAGCATCAGAGCAGTTGGCTTCATTACAGATATCCTTTATGGATAGAGATGAATCAAAATAGAACAACTTAATAGTAGTCACCCCATCACTCTTACGTTTGGTCAGGGAGTCATTACTCGGAGACACCGAATGTGAGACATTACATGTTTAGATGTCTATAGGGAATTACTCCGAGAGATATTCGAATGCTGGGGAGCTCTTCATTTCGTTCAGAGGACACACGGTCGTACCAGTGATGTTGTAGGAGGAGGTCATCGTGGAGTTCCATACATTCCCTTTACTGGTATATCCAGGAGTGGTAAAGATGAATCAGGATGTCTAGATTCATTATTGGTGGTCAAGGATGTGTAAGTCTATTTTAGAGTTTGATCCTAGATTCCTCACTAGTTAGCAATTAAAGGATGAACAATAGGTTCCTATAAGTTTTACTCAACCCCAACATTTTCTATATTAGAAGTAGGATGTAATACTATTTTACTTGGGGAGGAGTATACAACATAGGTATTGGAATCATGATATTACCTCAATGATCTTTTACCGACTCACCATGTTGATCCACATCCTATTGATTTAGGAGAAATGTTTAGAAGATAGCATGGTACGAATCTACAAGCAGGAGATAGTTAGACTCTATGGAGCCCCATTGATGATAGTCTTAGATCGTGATTCTCTAATAACATCCTAATTGTGTATGTGAATGCATTAGGTGTTTGGGAATCACATGCTCTTGAGCACAAAATTTCTCCCACAGACAGATGGATAGACTGAGAAGAACATACATGTTATGGTGGACATGGTACATTCATGGCTCCATGATTTTTACCATAGTCGGGAATATCACCTACCTCTAGTAGAGAATTCATAAAAAAATAGCTATCCCTCCACCATCAGTATGGAACCTTTAGAGGACTTGATCAGATGACCCTCCAGGTCGCCACATTGATGGATGGACCTAGAAGAGTCATCACACATGGGGCCAAAGTTGAAATGTGTAACTAAAAAAAGGTCCAAGTCATCGAGGAGAATATTACGACTACATAGATATATTAGATGTAGTATTCTAATCAGATACAAATGGAAAGGGAGTTCAAACAGGGGTTCCATTTGTTCCCTAAGGTCTCTCTTCGATGCAATATAATGTGATTTGTCCATAGCGGTAGGATGTCATAGAGTTTTGTTGATCCATTCTAGATATTGCATAGTGCTGGGAAGGTGGTGCACTACATGGATCTACCATCCTGGTTACAAAGGTCTCATGATTTCATCCATGTGTCATGACTATTGAGTTATGTGCATGATCCATCACACATCATTGGCATGAGTGAGATGGATATTGATGATGAGGCAACATTTTTGGAGTAACCACAAAATATTAAGGATAGATAGGAGTCTATCATTCCTAGGTCGTTGATTCTTGTAGTGCACATTCGGTTAGAGAATGAGAATCTCTAGGAGAGAACATTGGAGATGGAGGCTCATATTCTTGCATAGTACCCCCAAATGATAGTATTTTTTTTATTTTGATTATGCAATTCCCTGCGGTGGATATAATGAAACGAATCATATTTTATATAGTTTATTTTATAAATTATTTTTTAAATTTTGAAGACTAGAATCTAAGAAGAATTATAATTCCCAGGTCCAATGCTCCCAGAACAATTCAATAAAAAATGTTTTTTTTAATATAATTTATGAGGGTGTTTGATTATTAAGTTGAATAACTCATGAATGGGTTCCCGGATTAAAAATATAAGGGAATCATCGCACCTATAACAATGAATCTACCTTCGATGTGGAGTAGAATCAACTACCACAGGTTAACTATGAAAGGTATTTTCAGTCATTAAAAGAAATTAAATAAATAATTATTATTTTATTTAACATTATGTGACTATGTAGCATCATTTTATCTTTTTAATAATACTTTTCATATAAATTCGGAGTTATTGTCATAACGCTGAAATTCATCTATGTCTTGGAGACACAATCCTCTCTGACGAATGATGATGAATGTCGTCATATTGAGGATCAATGATGAGAAGAGCATTCATTCATATCAACAAAAAATCCAAACATGAATTTGGATGTTTATATAATTTTGATACTCTAATTATCACTTACATTCAACAATGAATGTGTAAAAACCAATGAACATGTTTATATGCGGTTCAATCATTATTTCGGTATGGTTAATTAATTAATTGTTTTTTAGGGGATACAAATTAGTGATTATCTTCTCCTTATTCCCTTCTATGAGAGATGAATCATGGATGATATAAATAGGGCCAGGATCCATTAATTTGGTGTTCTACATGTTTCTTCTATCCCTGTTCATGACATTCTATGCTATTTAACCCTCATGGTCAAGACGCCATTTTTCAGGTGGCTTTGAACGTGATTGTACCTCAAGTGTACTAGAAGGATAGACAAAATACCAAGGTTGGGAAGGCAACAATGTGAGTATTGGGGATGTTTATTTGTTTATAAAAATGGATCACCAGAGCAATAAGGGAGGCTTGCAGAACCAGGGCCACTCACGGTGGTTGAAGGCAGTGTCTCGTGGCATGTGGAAGTGGCTACATGGGGTTGCGGTGCAGGACAACGACTGCAGAAGCAGGCAGTGGTGGGTGGACTGTGCATCTACTATGACCAGACCTTGTGGATCCCCTGTATGAATTGGGGAAATGGTGTCCGACTACATTTAACATAGAGGAACAATGTCTATTGGGTAACACATGGTGATCCTCGTGGTCAGGATGGACCATGTGGACTAGGGGTGCGACCAGGGCATGAAACATCCACCAGAGCAAACCAGACCACATAAATCTTTCTATACTACGGTTTTTGGGATGTTCTAATGGCCCATCTCCATGCCAAAGTAGCTCATGTCACTCAGTGGGTCAGGCAGTGCTGAAGTAGACATGGGTCGGACGTGGACAAGACCTGGTCAGACAGTTTTACAAAAATGGAAATATCTTTCTTCCTACATTCTTATTTGATGACCTATTTATAGTATTGGTACACGTCTATTGATTTTTTTATGGGATGTACTAATTATGTTTTATTATAATTTAGAAAATGAACATGTGTCTTGATGACTACAGTCTCTTGGAACGAGTCTGCTATTTGAAGAATCATGTTATTGGTTGTGACTTGGAGACTATGTAACTTCGGGTCTCATGACTCATCGACAATCTATAAAAGCATAACTTTGAAAATCCATAGAAATAACTAGAGTATAAAATTATTGAGAATTTATTCCTATGAATATCTATCTAGAAATTGGAAATGATATTCGGAAGGAAATGAAATATTTTCCCAATGTATATATATCATTTAAAAATCCATTAATTTATCAGAATGGTAACATATCTATTGGTTCTTCAATCGAATCTCTCACAAGTTCATGATGTCATCCATTTATCTCTCTAGAAAGAGTAATTACATAATCCATCACATGTAATAAAAATAATGATTATAGCAGTAAACATATATCATTCTTAATGTGAAAAATAGATTGTGATTCTAGATAGTAGAGGTAAATTTCAATGAAACAAGACCACTCACCAAGTCAAAATTTAATTGTGAAACCACAAATTTGATAGAGTAATACAGAAACATGTTGATGTGATTAGGTTGAATTATGATAAATTTTAGTATTAGACACATCAAAATAGACTAAATAAATTATTTCAGGTGGGTTGGAATGTAATAACCGATGTTTTTTATAAAATATTTCTATTTAATAAATTTTATTTAATCATTCGATTGTGGTAAATGAATAATTGAACATATAAAAACTACATAAAATGATTAAAATATTTTGGGATAGTTATCATGTAGACATTGTATTTTTAGGCATGGGTTAGACTTGGTCAATTTTCAAAAATTTCTTCTTTTTTATGTATACAATTAATTCATTATTTATCATGTGATTTTAAAGGAAATTGAAAATAATAAGACATAAAAATAAATAATTTTTCTAAAAACATCTATATGTGATGAATGTGTTTTTATGTTACCATATTAAATTAATCACTAATTAGAGAATGGGTATAATGAAATTTATTAATTACATACATAGTATACTATTTTGATCATTCAATAATTAATTTCTATTCATGGGTTATGAATATGTCCAATTTTATGCTAAAAATATAATTTAAAAAAATGGAGTTTATTTTAAATTTTGTGATCATAATTAAAAAAATAATATCTACTATTTATATGTACTGAATTAAATATAAATAATTACATATTTATAATCAAAGGGTTTAAATTTTCTAATTACCCCCTTTTATTTTTGGTCAATATAAATAGTGATTGTGGTAAAATTCATCATCTCGGTAATTTAAAAACCTATTAATATATATCTAAAATACTTAATAAGGACATAACTTTTCTTCCTAATTCTTATTAGATGATTGAAATTCAACAGTCACCAAATTATGATACAAATTGAAATGTTTGATGAATTATTCTCATGAAAATTACATTTTCATTATTTAAACCAAAAAATGTAACAAAATGAGAGTACCTCTCTTTTTAGTAACTCTTATGTGTCCCCATAGAGAAAAAAATAAATTTAAAAAATAATTTATGTTTTCATTTTAATACTAGTAAAATAATTTTTAATATAATAATATTTATTATTTTTATATAATGTGATTAATTACTATGAAATACTGATGTAGTATTTATATATTTAATTGACAATATAATAAATTGTTTTAATAATATTATAAGTGATATAATTTGAATGGGTTAATGTGTCCCATTAATTTTAATGATCCATATGGAATATTAGTGTTGTTTGACATCAATAAATTTGAATTACCACATTGCCTTGAAGTGTTTTATGTTAAATTAACTAGGTAGTGTCAAAATTTACAAGAGTTGTATTCTATCAAAATAACATATTGTTAAATTTTATAAAATGAATTTTTTTTGAATTCATAATGGAATTAATATGGATTAAAATTCCATTAATTGGAAAAAGATGAGCCATTTTTAAAATATTAATTAAAAATTACAACCCTTTAACATTGAAAATGTTGTTACCATAAATAAATTAAAGATTGGTTTACTAAGGAATAATAAAAATGATATGTTTTAAATTTACACTAATTCTAGTCTAAATTAAATTAGATGAGGTGGTTACAACCGTAACGAAACATTTCATCATATACAAGAACATTTTGAGGAATTTTATTTGAGATTGAATATATATTAATTTAATTTTTAATGATATTCCAAAATTTCCGCACACCTCAATTATAAAATAGAGCACCCTTCATCACTTATCCACATCACATTGATCCTTCTATCACAACCAACATATTGAAATATCCCTTAAAATCTATTAATCACTTATTTACTTTGTTTGCTATTTAATGTTTCCACGAATGTATTTTATGATACAAATTATCCATTATATTGTAATTAACATATACAGATAAGTATATTTCATTCATCGAGATTAAAATTCAAAAGATACCAAAGTGGAATGGGATTATATCACAATCTTGTCATTATTTGGGTTTTTATATGTTTATGTATCCACTGATGAATATTAAAATTCCATGTCTTTGTTTTCTAATTTTTTTGTCGAATATATATTTAATACTCTAATGTGATTGAGTCAATTAATTCTATCTGTGTTAGTCTTTTTAATTAATTGTTGGAATGGAATTTTAAAATCATCCTCTAAAAAGGTAATTTTTGACATTTCTGTAAAAATAAATGTATGGAATATCATTTTAATAATAAATTTATTGAACATTATCTCTAATAATCAAGAATATTTTAATATTTTAATCAACCATTACATGTTTAAAAGGTTATTTTTAGTGAATTGTTTTATAATGTTACATTTTCTTTTAATGAAGCGATTTTAGTATAGAAATGTTATTTTCTTGAAGAGTTAATCCAACTGATCTATCCAAATAATCTTCTACATAATATGACATCCATTGATGTCAATTACTCATTACAGAAATCATGACCCAATGATACCATCAATATTTATTTTCAAGATGTTTTATGTTTATGATGAAGATTTGTTTATAAAACCAATATATTTTTCAGTGGGTCATGCTATGATGGATTTTTTATTAAAAACATTTCTTTCCATGTGTTATTATATGATGAATTCATATTGATCTTATGGAACACATATGTATGTGTTTCATTATGTGATGGATGATACTTATATCTCCAACAATGGAATTGGTACTTGTTTTATATTCCATGAGTTAACTATGGGATACATGTCAGCATGCTTTAAAAAATATGGGATCCATGTAGATGTGCTTAGTCTATAATGAGGTGAGTATGTTGATTCATGGTATGTTATGGTTTTCATGTCCTCAAGGGTAACCATGAAATGTTAAATTGGATTCTATAACTGTGTTTGTGAGACACATTCATTAAATGAGATTATGATTCATGATTAACTTTTTATAACATTCACTCTTATGATCCAACTATTTCTAAATGATAATTTTTTATTTCATTACCCATGTTTATGATATATCAATTATTGGGTATGAAAAGTTTAAGTAACGATCACAATCTTATAACATTATATTTACCCAATTCTTTCATATAATCTTAATTTGATATCTCTTATGATTACCCGTTCTGAGGATATAAGATCAAATATTCATATGTTTCCATTTCCCCAGGATATGGAGAATGATATTATTTATGATGCATCCATATTGGGTTATAGTTGTGAAGAACATGATTTAGATGATGTTATTCATTTATGAATAAATATTTTATTTTTCCATGTATCTAAAGATACAATACCTATATTATTTTTTCTAGGATCGATACAATATGAATTAGATATTCTTTTATTATGATGTAATATCAATGTATTTAATGTATGAATCCCTATATGGGTTGACAACAAATTTATTTCCCAACAAATAATCAGGTTATGATTGATATACCCTGAGATAAACAGAAATAAAATGGGGTGTAAAACCAGTTCAGAAAGGGGCGTTATCCACAAGGATAGTCTGGGCAGTGAACCATGACAACTATAATGGTTTGGGGAGTTACCATGTAAAATATAATAGTCGATAAATTGAATAAATTACTACTATAAAAATTATTTTCTATTCATATTCAATAATAACATATTTTATTCCAATGTTATTTACTCATGGATTATGTTCATTGATTTCTTTATGATTCAAATAAATTTTTCAACAAATATTTTTTTAGTGAATAAATATTATGAACATTGATATCTATGTAATGGTGTAAAGATGTTATTACCATAATCTCATACAATTATTCTCTTATTAATTTTATTTTATCATTAATGTGTCCCTTATGTACCCATACTGAACATATGAGCTTCCCAATTCATAGGATTTTCATCCCCATGTTCTGAAGAAAGGTATAAGGAATGTTATTTATTGAAAGTGTTATAGTATTGATGAACATAATAGGAGACTCTTATAAATGATTTATTTATATTCCAAAATATCCAATTACACTATACCTATATCCTTACAAAAGTATAATTTATATTATCTAATGAACATTATTCTAAAAATATGAAATACCTATGTATAATAATTTTAGTTCAATATTGTATTAATAAAATAATGTTTTACTTAACCATTGGATACTAGGATGAGAAATGTGATTACTCAGATTTTCAGTAGTTTTATTTTTACAACATAATTTGGAAAATTCTAAGACCGGGCACTAATATAATGTATGATTCTGAGGGTAAATGTTACGGGATCAAATTTTTAAAAATTTTATGTTTTTAATAACACGAGTGAGGTAGTTTCTTGAAAAATTGGAATAACTCATAAACGGTTATCCAATTCAATCATCTATGTGCACAATTGCATTCACATTTGCAATTTTACTTTAGATCATTCCTAAAAACGACCCTTGTGAATTGACGGTAAAAAGTTTTTCTCTGAAATTAATGATGCAATATAAATACTATTGATTTTATTTAACATTATTTGAGTACACAACAGTCGTTTCCCTATTAAATAAGCTTTTTTTTTGAAATTATGAGTTTTTTCATGATCATGTAATTCCCCTGAGGCAAGGATTTGGAATCATGTCTAATTAATGAGGATAAATGTTGGAGGATTGTGGATTGAAAATGAAACACACCTCGATTCATCATCAACAACTGATCCAACCATGATGTATGTTGTAGATGTTTTTATGATTTTCTCTTCCACTCATTGATTCTTCCAAATAACCTAGACCAATAAACTAATATGTTGATATCTGGTTCAATAGTTCTGGAAGTATGGTAAATTTATTGTGGGGTTTTTTGGGTGGTAGATCATAATGATTATCCTCCCACATTTACCCTTTAAAAAAGAAATTATAAAGGATGACATGATGATGGAAAATATACATTCATCGGGAATTCTAGGTGTTCTCACTATCTATGTTCTTGATGTTCTTCACCTTTATACCCTCATAGTCATGGTTACTTTTTTTGGGAGGCTCCAAATGAAATCAGACCACCAAAGTGCTACTAAGGATTATCAAATCCCATGGAAGTGAAAGTCGTGACCCAAGGTTTTCAAATGTCAATCTGATTCAAAAAATATATCACCAGAGTAACGAAGGTGACTACCGAAACAATGGATTCTAGCGGACTGTGCTGGTTGTATCCCCAAGTGGGATGTGGTGGTGTATGCGTGCATGTGAGATAGAGGATGACAATCACATAAAGAGGCATACATTGGAGAAGGTAGTGGCAACCAAACTGTGGAGGTGGTGCAACCTGGATGTGTGCAGTTGTGGTATTAGGGGTTGTGGCGGGGACCAAGGACATGAATGGGGACTACATTGAATATGGTGTTTCTAAGCTAACTTGAAGACATTGGGAGAGCCATATGTTCGTGGGAGAATGTGTGGACTAGAGGGCATGGACTGGGGTGGGCTGCGTATGGAGAAGAAAACTAGCCCTCATATAGCTGTCCAGACTAGTGTGGTCGGGCCACTTTTGTGGCTGAGTGGGTTGTACCAATTAGCTGAGTGGGACATTATATTTTGGGCCATCAGATCGGTCTATTTCAAGCTAATACAAACTCTACAGGACTAACCGTGTCTGGTCTGACCTATATCAGACTCATGTAAGACCTGGGTCATATAGTTTTATAAAAACATCCTCATTATTTTAACTGTTTGTTCATCTGATTAAAATATTACGATGTTCGAACACTTGGGAGGATATGTTCCTTCTGGGATACTCTAAATGAGTTTTTGTAGATATTTTAATAAGACATAATCACTTGAGGTATAGATTCTCTTGGAATGAGTGTTCTATGTTCAGAATCCTAAAGAAGTCTGTGACATAGTGACTACGTGAGTTGGGGGTTTCATGACTCATAAAACATCCATGTGTTATTGACACTCATTGTGTTATAAAAAATATGAGTTATGTGGACTACAACTGATAATCCTACTTCTATGCTTCAACCTTATAGTTGTGTGAGGTGACTATACATCATGTCTTTCTTTTGTGGTATACCCTATTTGTATTTATGGTGCACCATGTATATATATGTGGTATAATTTATTAATTTCATTGTGATAAACATAATGTTTTTATTTTTGGTGTAATTCAAGATTTTTTTTGTGGTTTTGTATTGTGGAATTTAGGTCCCATACTGAGTATTGTTTTACTCACCACTATATTCGCATTGCTTGCATTCTTCATGTCTTGTGTTGATGATCAAAATTCTGATTGAGTTCTTAGTCGACCAATACTTGGTGTTTCTTAGAGTGATTATATAGACTAGGTGAGCTCTTATGGTTTCAAACATTAGTCATACACCTACCCTTTAGGTAAGGTTTTATTCGGATGAGATCATTATCCTATGTATTCACTTTTATTGACTCTGTCTTTGGTGGGATTGTATTCGGACCCTATTTACTTTTATTTTTTCCTAATATCATACTCTATTGTTGGTATTATATTATATGCATCCATTTTTTAAAAATTAGTTTTATAGTTATGCATTTTGGGATTTGAGATGTGTGAGTTTGTACCTGAACATAGTCAAATTCTTCCCATTTGTGGGATATTCCTACTTTGTGCTAGTCGATAGACCCTGGCCTATATGAGGTTTAAATAATGTAGTCCTACAATGGGACTCTCTAGGATGATTTATAAAAGATTGGCATCATAGTTATCAACCTCTGAGGTTACAAGATGAGACCAACCGACACGTATCTGAGGATTGGATGGAGATAGTTACATGTGTCTTACGACCTATGAGGATGCCTTCTAAAAAGATGATAGTTCTAGTTGTGAGACTTCTTCTAGGATCAGTAGGGAAATGATTAATCTTAGTAATCTAGATTCACAAAGAGATGATTCTCATTAGCTGAGTTATTGAGTGCCCCATTAGGGAGGAATTCCTTCAATCGATATTACACTCAGTCCGCTTACTAGAACAATTACATCTATCATTGGGCAGTAAGAAATTAGAGGATTACTTAGTTACATTAACATATATTTCATATAACATCCCATATATGGATCATGGCCTATTTTGCAGCACCCAGACCATTGAGAAAGGGCTATGCCTACAGATCATGGCATTGATGATATCCCTTAGCATCCGCCTTATGTTGGGGTTTTGGAGAGAGCTTTGTTTGTGGACAATTTTTTGGAGGATGGCACACCAGCAGTATGACCTATAAAAAGGAAACAAGTTATTGATTATTCATCATTGGGTAGCCGATGTCAGATGCAGGGACTAATGTGGGTCATGCACTATAGGGAATGACACCATAAAATAGGATCAATGGTGTAGGGATCCAAGGGTACTGAGATTTAGCTGAAGGATTGGATCTGTTACTCATGCGATTGTCCAAAGAATCTATCTAGATATTTTCCAACATGTAGTATGGATAATAAGGAGATAGTCGATGGACCACTAAGATAGAGGTGGAGACATGATAATGGTGATCCATAGACAGTGGGTATATAATATTATTAGGTCTAGCAGCAAGAGGTGGGTAGAGGTTTGAGGTACTACAACCACCCAAGGTGGTCCACCACATGCTCAAGGATCTAGTAGACATGAATGATGAAGATTTAGGAGATGAATATTTATGACCCTAAGGATATATATATGTTTAGAGGTACAATATTTGTAAATTCACCTTTACTTGATGTTTGGATTAACATACGTTCCAGTTTTTTTTACGTCTCTACAATCATTTTTTGAGACTTATGAATTATAGTGGAACTGTTGACTCGATCCGTATGCATAGAGACTCATACGATGGAAGATCAATTGATAAAACATAGAATCCAGATGAGTTCCCTCACTCTAGGGGGAAATAGTTTTATTTGGGGTATCTTGGAGGTGGCACAGACGCCCTATGTCATCATTCTTAGTATGAACTAGTTACTTGCAGTTCATGGATAGATTGACTATTTTAGGGGAAGGGTGTTGTGTGTCAGCGATGATGGGAACATGATTTCATTTTTTTTAGAAAAGTAAATTAATATATCATAGGAAGGACTCATTCATTTGAGGGTGTATCAGATTAAAAATCAGTTCGTTAGCCTATCCCTCGACATAACAGATGAGATTAGTCCTCGGTTTCCTATAGTGGTGGATGAGTATGATGACATCTTTCCTAAGGATTTTATAGTATCATATCACCATTGGGAGGTAGATTTCTAAATTGAGCTATAACCTGGGATGAAAATGATATCTACACCTACATATCAGAGAGATCCAGTAGAGATTTGAGATCTAAGGGTACAGTTAGAGGATTTATAGAGGTAAGGATTCCTAAGACCTGGTGTGTCACCCTGTGCAGCTGTAGTTTTATTTTCCAAGAAGAAAGACGGGATCCTGGGATTATATGTTGATTTCTAGTCCCTAAAATAGGTGACCATGATGTATAAGAATCCATTACTAAGGCATGAAGACCACTATGTTTTTCTGAAGGGAGTTATGTGGTTCTGGAGATAGGCCTCAGATCTGGCTATCAACGGCTTCAAGTATAGGATGAAGACATACTGAAGACAGTTTTTAGATGTTATCATGAACATAATGAGTACATGGTGATTTCATTTAGCAAGAATAATGCCAAAATAGTGTTCATGGGACCCATTAATAGGATCTCTCAGCCATACATAAATTGGTTCACCATGGTCTTCATTGATGAATTCCAATTGTACTCAGTGTCCTGTGATGAGCACATAATACATGTGAGGCCGGTGCTAGACATACATGGAGAGAACTATATATATGTGAAGCACTCAATGTGTTAGTTATGGATATTAAATATAGATATTTTTTGACACATGATTTTAGAGGCTTGAGTTTTAGTGGATCTATTGAAGATATTGGTGGTTCATTCATTGGAGAGACCCAATAGTGTTTCTGAGGTGCAGTGTTTCCTTGGGTTTCCTAGGTAATACTAGAGGTTTCTTCCTAACTTTTCTTGATTAACAACATCCTCTACAACATTGTCATGAAAAGGGGAAACCTTTATATTAGATAGTGAATTGTCAGGTGAGTTTTCTGCAGCAGATATTGAGATTGATGAGCACTCATATATTTAGATTTTGGGATGAGGGTGTTGAGTACATGGTTTTTCTGTAATGCATCATAAACATGGATTGGTTGTGTCCTGATGTAGGGGAATGTAATGATTTCCTATGGTTCTTGTCAGTTTAGTTAATAGGTGAAGAACATCATGACCCATGATCTCGAGATAGTGGTTGTAGTCTTCACATTAGAGATGAGGAGAAACTACTAGATGTGTGGGTGGTTTACCGTATAATATGACCATATGAGTCTCGAGTATAACTTCTCTCAAAAGGATCTAATCTTGAAATAGAGGAAATTTCAAGTGCTTCTCTAGGAAAATGACTTTGATATTTACTATATTCATTTTGAGGGGAATGTTGTGCAGGATTCTATCAATAGGAGATCCATTTTTATATAATGATTAAAGCATCAGAGCAGTTTTCCTCATTGCAGTAATCCTTTATGGATAGAGATGTAATATCTTATCACTAGAATATGGAAGTAACCCATTCAATCTTATATTGGGTCAGTTAGTCATAACTCAAAGACACTGACTTTGAGACCTTAAATTCTCATATTTCCATCGGTAATGCCTCATAGGAATATTGGAATGGTGGGGATTATGTCATTGCCTTTAGAGGTTTCACAGTAGTACCAGAGACATTGTAGGAGGAGGTATTGATGGAGTTCCATAAATCTTCTTTAGTGGTACATCTAGGAGTGGTTAAAATTAATCCGGATGTAATGAATTCATTCTGGTTGTTATGGATGAGTAAGTCTATCTTAGAGTTCGATCCTAGATGCCTCACGAGTTAGCACGTTTTGGATGACCACCTTGTTCGGACGAGTTTGACTCAACACCTATATTTTATATTGTGTAACTGGGGTAGAATATTGTTGGACATGGTGTGGGGTTTACCACATACGAATAGGTGGGAATGATACCATATGGGTTATCAATTAAAAATTCACCAAGTTGGACTTCTTTCTATCGATGCAGGAGAAGAGTTCAGAAGAGAGCATGGTATGACTCTATGTGTAGGAGATTGTTCGACTCTATGGACCCCATCGATGATAGTTACAAATCATGATGCTCTCATTACGTCATAGTAGTTTATGTGAATGCATGAGGAGTTTGGGACTAAACTACTCTTGAGAACAACATATATCCCATAGAAGGGTGACTAGATGGAGCAGACCGTGCATGTTCTGGTGGACATGCTACATTCTTGAATCCACTATTTTTACCACTGTTGGAAAAATCACTAACCCCTGTAAGAGTTTTCATAAAATAATATCTAAGAATCCACCATCAATATGGAACCATTAGAGGACTGGTATAGGTGACCTGACTGGTCACTGCATTGTTGGATGGACCAAGAAGATCCAGCTCTGATGGAGCCAAAGTTGGTACATTCAACTATAAATAAGGTTAAGATCATCAATGAAAAGATTAAGACTAAATATATCTATCAGAAGACCTATTCTGATAGGAGATAGAGGACCATCGATTTCAAGTAGGGGTACCATGTGTTCCTTCAATTCTCCCCTCGATATGGTATAAGGTTATTGGGGAAAGGCGGTATGATTTCTTAGTAGTTTGTTGATCATGTCAAGATAATTCATATAGTTGGAAAGGTGGTGTACTAAATGGATCTAACTTCATTATTAAATAAGTTGCATGATGTATTCCTTGTGTCTCAGCTAAGGAAGTATGTTCATGATCCTACACACATAATTCATAGGTGTGAGAAGGATATTGAAGATGAGGCAACATTTTTTTTGTAACCACTAAAGATTACAGATCGATAGGAGTGTATCATTCCTGGGTGATTGATTCTTGTAGTGCATATTCGGTGGCAGAATAAGAATATCTAGGAGAGCACACGAGAGTGGGAGGCTCATATTCGTGCATGGTACCCCCCAAAAGATAGTATTTATTTGTATTTTGTATTTTTAGGATGGAATTACCTATGGTGGGGAGATTTAAAGGAATCGTATTTTATCTATTTTAATTTTTATAAATTAATTTCAAAAATTTGAGGTGTAGAAGATAAGATGGATTATAATTCCAAGCCATAATGTTCCCAAAACAATTCATTTAAAAAGCTTTTTTTTCAATAGCATGCATGAGAAGGATTCTTGAAAAAGTGGAATAACTCTTGAATAGGTTACTAGATAGAAAACAAAGCACATCAATTCATCTAGAATAATGACTTTACCTTCGATGAGGTGTAACATAGACTACAATCGGTCGATAGTGAAAATATTTTTTCAGACATTAAATAAAATAAAATAAATCATTTTTATTTAATTTAACATAACTTTACTATATAGAAGCAATTTCCCCTTTTAATAACCCTTGTCATGGAAATTCAGAGTTATCATCAAACCCTAGAATTCCTCTGAGTAATAGAGACAAAAACCTCTCCAACGGAAGATGATGAATGCCACCAGACTAAGGATTGATGATGAAAAGAACATTCATTCTTATCAACAACTGATCCAAACATGATATTGGATGTTGATATCATTTTGATTGAATCTTCCCCACTTATATTAAATAATGAATGTTCAAAAACCAATGAACATGTACATCTGCTATTCGATCATTCATTCATGATGGGTAACTAAATATTGGTTTTTTTTCAGTTGACATATCATATTAATTATCTTCCCCCATTTCCAATATATCATGGATTAATCATGGAAGATATAAAGAGGGTCTTTATCCATTAATTTGGTGTTCTACATTTTCGTTATATCCCCATTTTTTTCCATTCTATGATATTTTACCCTCTTGGTCTGTGACCAATTTTTCGGGAAGCTCCTAACATGATCGGACCCCAAGTGTGCTAGCAGGATGGATCAAATACCTCGGTAGAGAAGGCCACTACATAAGGATTGTGGATGTTTCTTTATATTGAAAAATAAAGCACCAGAGAAAAAAGGGAGGCCTGCAAAAATAGGGCCAACAATGGTGGTCGAAGACAGCATAGTGTGACATGTAGTGGGGGTTATATGGGGGTGCAATATAGGAGAACAATTGAAGAAGAAAGAAGTGGTGGATGGACCATGCATTTGGTGTATCCAGACCATGTGGAGCGACTATAGTAACGAGGGAAACAATATCCATCTACATTGAACACAGAGGAACCCCGACTATTGGGAGACATGGGGCGTGCCATGTGGTGGAGCTAGACCACGTGGACAAAGGTGATGCGAACAGGCCAGGCCATATCCACTAGAGCAAGCCAGACTACATGAATCAGGCTATAATATGGTGGTTGGGCCACATTGGAGGCAAAAATCCATGTCATAGCTGGTTATATTAGTCGTTTGGTAAGGTGGTGCTGAACCGGACTTGGTACAGACCTGGACCAGAACCGGTCGAACTGTTTTACAAAAATGGCTATAACTTTCAATCTTTGTCCACATTTTTATAACCCTTTTGTAGTATTGGTAACCTTATATTGAGACGGTCCTTCTTGGATAAAATATATTTTTTTTGTGGATTTTGGAAAACTAACTAGCGTCTTGATGAGTAGATACTCTTGGAATGAGTTTTCTATAAGTGGAATCTTGTAGTTGGTTATGACTTGGAGACTATGTGACTATTGGGATCACGACTCATCGACACTTAATATTTTATCGACAATCCGTTTTTTACCACAAATCTATGTGTTATTGAATCTCAGAGTGTTATCAACACTATGTGTGTTACCTATACAAGGTGTTTTATAAACCACAACTAATAATCTTGTTTTTGTGTATTTTACTTATACATGTATGTGTTTATTGTACTTCATGTGTTCCCGTTATAGTATATCATGTATTTTTCCATGGTATACCATATATTATTTGTGTTATAGACTTTTAATTTCATTGTGGTATACTTCTTGTATTTCATTGTAGTTTAATTTATGTATTTCATTGTTTTATTCTTTTATGGTCTCTCGATGTCCTGATAAGTATTTAATTACACAACCCTACATGAGATTCTCCTGCACATGTCATCCCATAAATAAGATATTGATTCATTGATAGATATCTAGGAGGACACGGTCATGGTGGTTCTTATAGTTATTAGAATAGTGAGGTTTCCTCATATGGGTTCAGATAGGATTCATACACCTACCCTTCAGGTATGGTTTTTTGGGGATGAGTTTGGAAACATGAGTATTCACTTTGATAGACTCATTTGTTGGTGGGATTTTATTTTGTATTGGTTTACAAACATGTTTGCATACTATTGTACACTATCTTTGGTACCTTGTTGTATGCATTCATTTTTAAAATATTGAGATTACATTTCATCATTATGGGCTGAGATATGAGTGCGTGTGTATAGGTACATAGAAAAATAGCTCCCATTTGTTTAATTTTCCTACTTTGTACTAGTCACTTTTCCCTATCCTATTAGAGGTGTGGTGTGGGTTTTCATGGAACATGAACATCTAGGATGGTTTTTGACAATAAAATGGCAGTGATAGACTTAGGGATAAGTTAGAGTATAAGATAAAATCATAAATTATTTGCATTGATCATGAAAGTCCATTGTTAAAGATAACATTATTTAGAATAAGATACCACAATTTATTCATCTCATAAATTTATTTTCAAAATTATATTGTATCTTATAATTATTATTTTTCATAAAATGGCTTTTGGGTCTAGTAAATTACATAAAAATAATGTATTCAAGTTAATTTCGAATTTTATGGTCAATGGAATGATTTTCATCATGAGAAACCGTGTTAAATGAAAAAAATAATAGTTAATGGATTCATTATGACTAAGAAAATATTTAGTAATATGATTCAAAATTTCAAATTTATTGATTTTCCTAATACACCATAAAAAGAAATATGTATTTTCGTGTAAAACGTAGAGAAATTGAGATTTATCTTCCAACATGTATAGAATCTGGGAATAAACACTAAAATGAATGTTGTAGAGGAACAAGAATATGTTTTGAGTGTGGAAATGATGGACACAAATAAAGTCATTGTTAATGAAAAATGAGATGTTAGTTAATGAAATGGATGATAATAGTTGTCTTAATTGGTCATCCTATATGTTTAAATGTATTAAAAATTCAATTATTTTGGTTTTTTAAAATTCAATGTCCTTGATTGTAATCTATATATTATTATCAGAAAGGTTGTACGAGTCATGGTTTTAATGATTTGGATGAAGAGAATTTGAATGAAATTTTAAAGGAATGGGATGTTTTAACAATATTTTATATGTTATGAGTAATAATAATGATTAAATTATGGTTGATGAATCAAATACCTTATTTAAATTTCATATTATTTTAATGAATTACTAAAATAATAAGATAATAGATCATAGATAATTTTTTTGACAATAAATTGAAATTAAAGAATGTTTCATGAATTTTTATTTAATAATTATGTTTCATACATATTATACTTAATATGTTTTTGGTTCTAAAATCATAAAAAATATAATAATTAATATTATTTAGTTTTAAATGAATTTAAAACTTATTTTTCAATGGTACAATTATCCATGAAAAGTGATATATTGGTAAGGTAATATTTTTTGAGAAGAAATAATTATGGGATAATTAATGCAATAAATGTGTCTAATGTTGAGTTAGAATTTTTTTGTTTGTACCAAAATATGATTGAAATTTATATTATTAGAAACATTTAAATTGGTTATTAGTTTGGTGAAAAATTCCTTTAGGTTGTTTTTGTGGAAGCTTAGTTAATTTTGTGTATATTTATGTTATATTAAATAGTTTTTTATTTAATGTGAGGAATAAAAAATATGTAAATATTTAGAATATATATGATTTCATCATGGTTCTACAGTGATTTATGTAATTATTATTTTTTAAGATTATATTATATCTATTTAATAACTTGTTTGGAATATGTCATTTTAAGACACATTTTGTTATTCGGTCATAAATTTCTTGATCTAATAGTTATTTTTTTTATGTTTTTTGATACCATTTTTCGAATTTTTTTGTGGTTATTTATTTTTTTGAATGATATAATTTTATTCTGGGGGTTTTCTTATTTTACAAATTAATATAATATATAACTATTTCAAATATTTATGTATTTAAAAAATATTTTGAGACATGATTTATTACCTTCCATTATTTTATGGATATTATTGTCAATTAAAATTTAATCTTGGTGATTCAAGAATTAAATATTCTACTATGATATTTTTTTCGTAGCGTATGAGTTGTTGTAGAAATTAATTTATTAACAAACCAAAGGATGAAAATTTTCTTATGATGTGTGAGGAAAAATAGCATGTGTTCTTAATCCTGATATTAAAAAAATAACTCCAAGATATATCCAGATAAAAAAATTAATAATCAATTACATAATTTTCAATGAATTTTTTTGTCTTTCACTTTTCATATATTTATTGTTTTTTTCTCAATAGTTTTCTTATGATAATCTTATCTGTATTCTCTATCATTCATCTGGAATTATATTTATCTACATTGTCTATAATTTTACATTATACTACTTTTTATTCTTTATAAACCTATTTATGTGTTATTCTGCATGGTCATTATATTTTCTATTCACATTTTTTAGAGGATGTGTCATTAACCATTTAATGAGGTGATATTTCAATAATGAAAATTTTAAATTCATTATATAGGATTTCTATTCTAAAGATCAAATTGAGATTTAGTGATATATTAAATTTTTATAATGTAAAACCCCATGTTTCAATATGATATCATTTTGTTTGATGGAATATAAGATAAGAAACAATGATCATAAATGAACAGTGTAATAGAATTATTTAAATATGAACATTATATACAACTATTAAAATTATAATGCATGAATATGAATAACATAATAATAAAATACATTTAAAATAACTCTTTTAATATAAATGTATTGATAATTTTTTATGAAATAAAAATTCAATTTTTAGGAAAGAGTTATTATACATAAAAATTAGATTCCATTAAAAATGTTTTTATGTTAACTATTATAAGAAAAAGATATATATATTTTTTTATCTTTTAAAAAACGACTTCATAAAATTAAAAACTTTTTCTAATGATTAGTTCAAAATTAACAGTGTGAATATTTGGGATTTTTTTTTGAAAATTTTGATTTTCCAATCTAGAGTGAAAAATAATTATATTTATTGAAAACATTATTTCGTGTTTGTGGAATGTAGAATGTTATATTTTTTTAAAAAATCAATATGAATTTAGATCATTTTTATTTTAACTAATTTAATTATTATCTTTGGAATCAATTTTATGTTTTAATTTATTATAAAACGATTATTATACGCAAAACTATATTTTTCTGGAAAACTGTTTTTTCACATAATGTATTTTTTCTTACTGAATAAAATTATTCATTATTTATTAATTATTTTCATTAAATATATATATTATATACTAAATAATTTTTTTTAACATTCATTTAATATTTTTCTATTCAACATATTAAAAAAATTATTCTCAAACATGTATTTTTTCAAAAGGGGTATTCGTCACATGTTTCTAACTTATCTAAAAATTAACTTTTACAGATTAAATTTATTGAATTTGATAAAAGAATTTGTTAGTTTTAATATGGTTGTTAAAATGTGGTAAATTATTTTCGGTCAAAAAGAATAATAACCACAGTAATAGTTAACAACGCTATAATAGAAAAATTGTGATTATATTGGTTAAATTTTCAGGATATGTTCATATTAGTAATATTAATTTTTGTTAGAAAGTATGAATTTGATCCTTACAATATTATTCTTTCAATTTAATTATTCAATGGATACATGTACTAGATAATGAGCTATATTGTATTTAATGAAAAAACCTTACAAAATGTCATTATAATAGTTTTAAATATCTCATGTATCACTACAATGGGATAAAAGAATTTTATGAATGAATGAAAGGTTATATTTGGTGATTATTAAAATTAATTTTGTGATGTGATTTGTTTCCTAATTTTTAGAAATTATAAAATTATTTTAAAATCCAATATAACGTTGATGGAGTGTTTTTTAATTTATAAAAAAATAAATTAATGATTATACATATTATAAAATTAAAATAATTCGAGGGTCATATATTATTCAATAGACTTTGTAGATATATAATAAATTATAGATAATTTTAAATGGTTTATAATCAATTACAACTTTGTATTTTCATTTTATAAGTAAAATTATAATAATAGTGTCCAAATCGTCATTAATGTTATTTTATGGAAATAATATATTATAAAATATTAGAAAAAAAATTAAAATATATAAAGAGGGAAAATGGGATAATATATATTCAAATATATAATCAATTTTATGTTCTTTTCCAATAGTCACCTTTTATGTAAAACAATAACTTTTTAATAGTTAAAAATATGATGTTGCACTTAAGGGTAAATTTAATTTTCTACATGGTTGAATAAAAATATATGAAATAAAATACCACGGAAACATATTTTTTTATTTTACATAATATTTATTCCACATCATTCCCTCGGATTTAATCTCTTACAATTTGAATTAATTTTATGATTTAAAATTAATTAATTATATTTGAAACATTATTTTAATTCAGTGTGAGTCATTTCACTCCATTATAAAATGGCTCCCCCAACTTCAATTCATCAAAAAAAATTTAATACATATATCTATACCAAACACTATTAAAATAAATTATATAATTACCTATAAAATTCTATTGGTGTTTTTTTCCTAAATGACCAATATGAGAGCTCTTACAGGGAGATCTAAATGAGCAGTTCCAAAGAATAGGTAATCCCATTGACCAGACACATTCTTTTTAATCCTTTTTTACATAATAAAAATATTAAATATTAATACATTAATAAAAAATAATATAATTATTATACTTTAATTTTATTATTATTTTGAAACAAACATTAATAAATCGTGGCATTTTTAATTGAAAACAAACTTTATTTACCCTGTTTGTGTAGACAACCACCACCAATGAGCGATGTGATTCATTTTTCAATTATATTTTTTCATGGGAAGTAATAATGATATATATAATGAATATATATAATTTATATGATATTGAAATTTTTTTCAAATATTAATTAATATATTTTTTCCAATTAATACTTTGAAAAATGAAAACTGTGATCATACTTACACACGACCTACTGTCTCCATCGACATTGTAATTCAATTTTGCATAAATAATTTTATAGATTACATTAAACATGTATATATTAAATATATATGATATTTATATCATTATTAATATTATTTTTATAATCTAAGTTTGATCAAAGCATAAGGACCGAAACTACCAAACCAAAACATACATGAAAAACAAAGCAGATATCACCCCGAATAAATTTTTTAATAAAGAAATATTTACAAAATGGGGGTAAAATATTATATTTATATAATATATGGTATTATATATATGATTAATATTTTAAAATATTTATATATATTATAAATATATAATAATTTTACAATAGTTTTCAATTCATCAGAAAGACGTCAGACCAAATGTTAGAGATTTTTGTGCCACATATGTTCCCATGGAAGACATTTCATATTCAACACAATTTTAATTATTTGTGTATATAATTCCCATGAATGTATTTTATGATTATTATAGTTAATTTTACCTTGATTTTTAAATCCATATACTATTAGGTCTTTCATTTTTCATTCAAATCAAATTTCAAACAAATAAGTCACTGTTTTTGTTTCAGTCTAATTGTTTATATTGTATCTTTTTTATCATGTTTTAAATGATGAAATATTATGATATAAAACTCATTAAACCAGTTTATCTTCTTATAATAAGATTATTTATTTAAAAAACGATTCAATTTAATTTTCCTCATCTTAATTACACAATAAATTTAAAAATGTTTTTAAATACAAATCGAACTTATTTTTTTCTTGGGTATAGTAAACATTTTCATAATTATCAATGATTAATAATTTGTTTAATGATTATTTTTACTATTTTAATATTATTAAACAAAAACATCTTTACCCATGTTTTAGTTTTTATTAAATTTTTAAAAGGAATTATTTTTTCATTTTCGAGACGTGGTATTTTTTATATTCTACAAATGTATAAATATATTGTATTTTTACCTTCTGTAACTTAAAAAAGATTTCATATTATAATGAAAACTAAATGTTTTGAATTATACATTTTAGGTTTTAATGGTTATATTAAATGAAAATTTTCCATAATATTATGGAAATATTTTTCTTTTAAAAATCATTTTTTAATTTGAATGTTTATTTTTATAAAGAAGAGTTTCAATGATATTTTAATGGAATGATAATTTATTATAAGATAATTTAATGTACATTATTATTTATTGGGATAATATACAATTATATAAAATTTGATAATTTTCTTTATGGTTAATTTTTATGTTTATGATAATTTTATGAAACCCATTTATTTACTATGTGCCAAGCTGTGATGAATGAATGAAATTTTTGTAAACTATTACTTTTGGTATGTGTAATGATTTTATTGTGGGAGAATATTTTATTATAATTTAGAACACATATGTTTTACTCTCATTTTGTGATGGTTGGATCCATTATAAACTATAGATGATGGATATGTAATACAAAGTATGGTGGTTATGTTATAACTAAGGATATGTGATATATTTGTTTCTAAATATAGTGATTATTTAATCATCTAGGAAGACTGGGATCATATTTCTATTAACTTATATTTCATTATGTAATGAATGACTTGTAATGTGATAAATATGGATTTAATGGTCAATTAACCTAATTTAAAGAGGATTATGTCAATTATGACAGTTATGGGAAAGAACCATGACAAATAAAATGGGTTGAGGAGTTAAAAAAATATTATATTACTATAATGGTAGTAATTCTTTAACTAATAAGGAAATTAATTTCATTAATTATCCCATAATTACATCATATTCCAATGTTATTCTCTCATGGGTATTGTTATTTGATTCCATTTTGTTTCATATCATATAAATTACATTATTTTTTCTATTAATCTAGATTTTTTCATAGATATGTAGGTTATGGATTCAAAAGTACATTTTCCTGTTTTTATTCCAATATGCACATGTAATGCTTATGTGAGCATTGTTATCTCTCTTATTTTTCCTTATTTTGAATTTATGTTTAGACTTTCATATGATTTATTTCCATTGGTTATGGTTAAAGGATATTGGAAGGATGTATCTAATAATGGTGACAATTATTATGAAAATAATAAAGGAATCTTATAAACCAGTTATTTATATATCTATGAATACAAAGCCATTTGACTTGAATGATTCTATAATGGATTGTTATATTATGTAATAAATATTCATCTATAAATATTAAATATTTTTTTTTACAGATTTTGGGCTGTTATAATTCCTCATAAATAATTTTGATCCTCATGAATCAATGAAACAAGGGAAAACAAAAAATCCCCATAAACTAAAAACCCCATCATATAAGTCTAATCAATCAATATATCTATGAAAAATTAAATAAGAAAAAAATAAGAAAAAAATAAGAATCGTCATATTAAAAAATATTAAAAATCATTAAATGAATAAATCCTCAACAAAGATATGGATACTAATCTATCATATGTGACACTTTCTACGTTGTAAATTCAGACTAGCCACATGACTATATAAGACATGATCCAAAGAAATAATTCATAAAAGAAAATATTCACTTGAAAATACTAAATCAGAAAAAAGTAATTATATAAATGCCACATCCTATTCATTATCTGACTCACCTAAATAAAATACATGACATATATCTTGTTTATATCTATGATTATTCAATCCATTGAAGATTATTTGAACCAATTCCACATGAAGAGGAATATCCAACCGCTATGCTGCCACAAAAATCATCTCAAGAACCTAAAAAGTTATAACAATGAAATTTGAAGTATTAACATATCTATCAAAACTTTACTATCTATGATGAGTATAAAACCTCATAATAAATTATCACAAACATTGAAATTCATAGACCTCCTACATCAACTAGCTTAAAACATTTGATGACTTTTACCATCCATCATCAACTCATAAACTACACAGACTCTCTTTGTCATTCTCTATAGTAATTATTTTATATTAATAACTACCTCTATAATATTCGTCAAATATAGTTAATATTTAAAATTTCTCTAATAATGATTATTTAATGAAACCATACCATTGGATGAGTGTTAACCATTTTATAGAATACTAAATTTAATGTAGGTGCATCATCTATGAACATCCAAAATCATGACCATTTGTATACAAAATTTCTTATATGTATAAATCATCTTTTACATTTTCGTAACCATGTATGGATAACAAGATTCTATAATAGAAAACATAAATACAAAATAAAACTATAAACTCTCCCATAATTGTGAGGATAATAGAGTGTCTAGATCAAATATGATTATCCATGGAACACCTTGGCATTAAACAACATAAACTATGTAAATCCACTACAAATCATTCACCACAATTTTATTAATGATCACTAAGTAATTATTTGACATTATAATCTGATCCATATACAAGAAATAGAATTTTTTTCAACTCAAAAATTGAGGAAATCATAACAAAAAAATCCATTGAAATGCCATTTCATTTCTATAATTATTTAATTGATAAACTATGACTCTAGAATTTTTTTCATATGATAATGATCCTAACATTGGGACACAAACTCAATCATCTATGTTTTCATGAATCTCCATTAGAAATGACCTCATTGAGCGTGGTATATTAAATTTTAAATTCCTGAATTGATGGATAGAAAAAATCTATAAAACTCAAAAAACATTACCTCTCACATATTTAGTGGAAGAAACATCCCATTAAAGAACATATTATTTTAATCTTCTTACCATATTCCCATAGTTGAATATCAACAAACAATATGATATCACTAAAAATTCTCCTCATGATCCAGTAAATGAGAATTAAATTCCTATTAGTATTAGGAAAATATAATAGGAATATAATAAACAAAAAATCTGACATGTACTTCCTCTATATAAAAATGTAATATTTAAAAAACGCTAGAATACCCCACTCATATCCATCAAATAAAAAAAATATCTTCCCATTAAATTCAACTTAGTGTATCAACTATCATATAATATTTACCCACATTATAAGAGATATCAATGTAATAATCATGTATGAACATCATTAATCCGTAATAATGTAATTTTATATGCAAATATATCATGATATATCACATGATCTTGTGATATTTGAAGATAATAAATCACACAATAATCTAATAATGCCATTATTGATTTTGGTAAATTCTTACTCATACAAACTCAATATCATTAAAAGAATAATCATGTTTACGGAGAAATAAATTTTGAGATCCATATAAGAATAACAATCTTTAATGAATTAATTCCAAAATCAAAATTATAACATAGTTATAAAAAATATGAATTCAAATACCACTATTTTTTCAGGAATGGAATGTATAAGGAAAACATTAACTTCTCTTATGGGTAATTGAATTCTTTATGAAACCGATTTTACTAAATTTGTTTATTATCCTTCTTGGTTGAATATATTAAAACTAATTTGATCATATATATATTAGGTACAAATATACATTAATAAAGCTAAATTATAATTAACCTATACACATAAAAAATCATATTATATGAAGCCTAATAAAAAACTACCTCATTCTTTAATGGATCCACTACCAAAATAATGGGTTGAGTTGGGATATTTTTTAAATAAAAAAAATATATTGGGGTAAACCAGGGCATATTTTTCCACATTTATCTTCTTTGGTTTAGTATTAATGATATTTTTAATTGACATGACGAAAATTGAAAAAATAACTATTTTCATCATCATGATGACAAGGGGGAATCTTTTGGTCATCTCTAAATTGTGGTATATATATCACTCGTAAGGGATATAAAAATGCCACATCAGGTATATATTGGATATATCATTTTTTTCAGATAGAGTTTTCTTTAGAAAATTAAATAGAAAAAATTTAATATATGAGTGTCAATTTTAATATCTAGGTTATTATAACTCATTTTATTTAGATAAACCATGATGTGGTTTATTGGAAACATTTCTATATTTTTTAAAATAGTTTTTTTATAAATTACCATATTTGATTTAATCTATTTGGATCCATATTATTTATGGAATCCCAATACATCTTTGATGATCTAGTTTGGTTGATTTGTATGTCCTTGGTAACCTCCTGAGTCCTATGATTCCCTTGATTTTGTAATTGTGATATAATATTGTCTGATCATCCCTTTGAATTCAATTTTTCCCACAACAACTATTAATTTTATAAATTTTATGGTGTTTATTTTTCTATGTAATTTACACAATGGATTGATAGTGAATTTATGTTTTATAGGATTGGTGGATGATAATTATGTGTATATTGATTAATTTAAATTCTTTTTTATTTGTATGAAAATTTAAAATTTTCATGCCAAATTTTTATTTGGTGGAGTTGTTGAAAATTTTCAAATAATGACTAATATTTTTATATAAAACAATTCTAAAGTGGATAAGTAAATATTAATGATACTTTTATTATTACGGGTTATGTTATTGATTGGTATATGTGTTATGTATGTTATTACAGTTTAAAGTTGATGATATTGAAATATGAGATCATGATTTAATTTCTAAACATAGCTATAAGATAATGAAAATAATAATTAAGATTAATATTGAATTGTTATTCTATTATTTTATAAAATTTATCCTAAAATGAATATTTTATTAGTTAATGTAATTTGGAATGATTATTTATTTTTGTTGATGTAATTATATTTTTAGGTCGTTGAGATTGTAGGAGATATTTAGGTGCCCTGATTGATGTGGCTTAAGTGGAGGGGGTGTCATTATGTTTTCTAATTATGATAGATCAGTGTGGTTGATATTGATTATTATGTTTCAATGGTGTGGATGTGTTCAAAAATATTTTGTGAGAATATTATTGTTTTTTAATTGAGATGGTGTTATGAGTTGATATTTTGGTGGTGTCTTATTTTCCCTAGGAAGTGGATGTAATAAATTATTGGAACTATTAATTTGAATTTCAATGTTTTAAATCAATAAATTGCTAAATTTATTTAATTAAGCAAGAAAATATGTTATATTGTAAAATATTAAGAATGAAAATGGTTTCAAAATAATGATAGTTGTTTTGTATTATAATTATTGTGGTAATGGAATGAAATATGTTAATTAATTAATACTATAATATTTGAAATAAAATATAATATTTGATGAATTTATTTTGTTTTCATGTTGGTTTTATGGGGAAATGGGTTTCTTGATGTGGATTTGGTTTGTAATAATTTATAGACAAAATTATTTATTATTAAGGAGTCAATCATAATGTGTTTATATGGAGTTGATTATTGGTTGGGATTCTATGATATATTATATATTTAATATATATATTTCTTATATCTAAAAAAACGTCACCTGTGTTAGGTAATCTTAATAACACCATTATATGGTTTTGAGATAGGGATATACCCATAATATATATGATATGAGTTACAGGTGTAGAAACATAATCCCCCTCTCCCTCCCACTCTTCGATAAATGGTGTCGACGTAATGTGGTATGTGGTAGGGATGCAGTATATGGAAGTAATGTGGTAAAATTGTTGTAATTTGATTATTATTATGAAATTGGGTCCCTTATACCAAACATAAGACGTAATTTTATATTATTATATCTTTATTGTGGAGTGATATACGTAATATATTCTCACCATAATAGTGTTATTGACATTATATATACTATCTATATGACAATGTTATTAGGTTATATATTATATAAAATTCTTATATCTTCTCTTGACAATAATGAAAACCAAAAAATATTATGATTATGATCGTTAAAATATATCATATTATATGAATGAGTCATACATATGAGAGGAAAAAAATATATTAATATTACATATTGTTATATAATAAGTATTTGGGAATCTTCTAATGAAGATTACAATTGGAAATATTGTGTAGATAAGATCATAAGGGATGATAATCCAATAGAAACAACATATGGTTTAGGTTTTATTTTTTTTTCAAATCTAGGGGATGTTGTATTTGTATCTAAAAAAGAAATCTTTTTCTATGTGAATTATTTAATTACATACATTTATATAAGATAAAATCTATTCTATTTATATTTTTGGGTTGGTAGAATGCATTTGGTGCAACACTGCTGATATAAAATTGATTCAATGAATAAGACATGATTTTTCACTAAAAATGATAGGAATAATATACCGTTATCCATTCAAATTGTTTAATAGTGGTTTGACTAAATCCTTGTGCATGTTAGCTAAAGAGAGGTTCATCCAATATTCCCATAAATGAAGTTATGAATTAATGGATTTCAACCCAAATTTTGAATCATATATTATATGATATTAAAATATTCATAGATTAAATAACATGATCAATGTTCACTAGAGAATTTAAAATTTACGACATATACTTATCTCATTAGGCATTCTGACTTGTTGCTATATACAAATCAATTTTTATGAGTAAGAATCACTTCTACCAAGATATGTTCCAATAGTGTCACACACTAGGTGTATGCAGACGTTAAAAATTTACATTAATTTATTTTTTGTATTAAATAAGTCCTAATGTTTAGCTTTGTTTATTGTTCAAGTTTGAATGATCAAAATTAATTAATTTAAAGAATTATATATTGATAAATTTAAAAATAATTATAAATAAATTAATTATTAAATTAACAATATAATTATTAAATTAGAAATACTGAATAGGGGAATTTTTTTTGATGATAAATAATATTTATTCATAGTTTATTTTAATTAATTTATAAAAATATTCCTATTGAATGTATCTTGATTTACCATGAACTAATTATTAGTTAGATAAGTGTTTTATTATTTCTTTATGATGTTTATAGTATGTTAAATAGGTATTTAGTCATGGTTTTGGGTTCCATTGAAAGGTAAATTATCATAACGGCCAAAGTGAACACTATGAAAGATTAAAGCTTGGTATAAAATCCAACTTAATACCAAAATGATTTGGGAAATCTATGAATGAGTTATCTATGATAAACATATATCCCTTATTCTGTATAGAGTTAATCTAAAGGGAAGATCAATAACACATATATCCATGTAAACATAGCAATTGTATGACTATCTATTGATCATAGTGAAATTGTAATGTAACATATTATTCTTAGAATATGTAATGGAATTTTGTGGGATGTGGTAATGTATGTATGATATTTATATATCCGATTAAATATTTTTTGAACTATAGATATCCAAAAATGTTTAGGGCACAGTACAATAACATTTTTCTTTATGTTACCATTTCATTTGTATTTTCATAATTAATTTTTTTTTCATCTGATCCCTTGGTGAATTTTGAATCATTTATTCAAGATCACGAGTTACGACATAAATATGGATAGTAAATTTTAAATCACTAGCTCATTAATTCCCTTATTGTCCTGGGTTATTTCACATTGTATCAAAGTGGATGTGTAAAATTTTCCATTAAATTTTTAATTAGATATATGATAATTCACTTTATGATTTTTAATATGGACCCTAAACCACTAATAGTTCACAAATCAATGTCGAATTTGGAAACATTGTGACAATCTAACCCCATAATTACAGAGCTGGGGGATTATTTTATTATATTGAAAGGATTATAGGAAATCAAATCCTAATGTAATGATTATTTATCTAGTTTTAGATATATATATATATATCATAAATGATTCCAATAATAAATTTTGAAATACGAAATAAAAAATGATGAATAAAAAAATAAAAAAAACCACACCCGTGAAACTCATTCAACAGATTCCTCTACATATCCTAGGGTATGAAAACATAATATGGGTGAACTCAATTTTCTAATAGGGGTAATTAAAATGGAATAAATAAGGAAAAAATATTAATTAATCAATACATAAAGGTAGATAACTAATAACATAGTCAATTAAAATAAATATATAAGGAATAATCTATATTGAAATGTATGAAACTAAAACGCATTCCAATTAATAAATAAACAAAAAATGAAATACATCTATAGATTTTATCATATGGAAACCTCATGGATAATAACAATGATAATTTAAATATCTAATAAGCTTGTGATTAATTATTTGATTTCATGTCTATGCAGCATAAAAACTTATTCCTTAAAATACCTTTCACAAGATTGTTTAAAACTATAGATATAAAAAAATTTAACTTGAAATACGTATTCATTTCATGAGAACCTATCGATATAGTGAGAGGTTATATAATGCTTGGGCCCTAATCCTCTTTTCCAGTCCAAATAATTTCTCAAATAAAAAAACTAAAATATTAAATATTCCTTATGAAATATCCATATTGAATAAAGTATTTGTATTTAGCCATATTTACCCAGATAATAATATAACAACTCCGTAAACATCGTATATCAAAAATGTATATGGCTCGAAAATAATAATATCCATTGTATGGGAAAATATATATTAAAGTTATCTTCCAATGAATTGAATTGAATAAAGTTATTATTTCAAGAGAATGTTAACAGTCAAAAAATGTTGGGATATTTCAAGGATAATCATTAGGAACACACTTTAGAAAATTTATCTTTAAACACTGAAAAGTCTCTCGTAAATCATTGAAAATTTTGAATCACAACAGCCATTAATGAATAAAATTAAATGGGTAATATCATGATAATAAGGGCATTCATGTTATAAAATTGAAAATTTCATTATATAACCAAATAAAATTTAATTGTATCATAATAACAAATAAGTCTCAATAGAATATAAATTTAGACTAAATCCCTTACAATGTGTTTTCTTTTATATGAATAGGCATAAAAACTAGATAATGTTTATAGTAGTGTTAATATATTATTTTAGAAACATATTCTTGTTTATAAAATCATAGATTTTCTTTTTATTATATATTAGTACCTATTTGATAACAATATTTCATTGTTTTCACTATTTGGGGTGTTAATTTCCTTATGTGTTGAATATAATTTAACATGATATTTGTTATTGTTATTAATTATATAATTATTTAATAATATAAAAAAGTAATCCACAATATAAATATCATATAAATTCAGTATATATATATTTTTAATAATTAATTTCATTGGGAGATAAAGAATTAAATGAACCATTTATTTACATTAGGACGTACATTCGCATGTACGCTACATTTATGTTTTACTTATATTGAAAGAATGAAAAATATATAAATATATATATCATTAAATTGTTATTAACGTCTTGTATTTATTTCATATATGTATAATAAAAATAAAAAATCCTTCTTTTATTTGTTACATTTATCGTGTGATTGAATTACATCGCTTTGAGGGGTGATAGTCCACACTTCCACAAAAAAAGATATCAAATTTCTAAAAAATGAAATAAAGAAATCTCTGTATTTTAAAAAAATTGTAGAATAATAAATAAAATATAAATATAATAGATATACTATGAAAATATAGTTTATATTATAATTTCTACCATGAGAAAAGTTAACGGAAAATATTACAATCATTGTTTCTTGAGGTGGTAGTTTATCGTATCCCAAAATTTTACGTTAATTACACATTCGATAAATATTATCTGCATGTGAAGGCCAAAATATTTACTAAAAAACACACCAAAATATTTATAATATTCATGTAATTATATAATCATGTAATAAAAATATTTTAGGGGGTGTAGATTGCAAATAATAATAAAGATATTTGGGAAAGATCTTACGTCTTTTTTGGGTAACTCATTTTGGTTTCCACAAATGAGCTTCCATGAATGGATATTTTAGAAATATTTATAATTTTTGTTTTATTGGAGGGATTTTTTGGAATATTTAATAAATATATTGGTTGGAAATAAAGTTATTTAGTTTTGTGAGGGAGTGGGAGGGGTGAGTTACTTTTTATAGTGGAGGAGGAGTGTCACTCGAGTGAATTTTATGAATGTGAATTATACCAATGATTTTAAAACATATTGTTGATCAAATAATGATAAAATTTATATATAAGAGATTATTGGTCAGAAGAGTTTCCATAATATGGATATTTAACATTTTTATATGACATTGAGGGCTTATGTTTAAGGTTTTGTACATTGTTACGCTAATTTTATTCTTAGTCGCTATAATTAATTTTAACTAATTTCATTAATATTTTATGTAAAAAAGTATGTTAAACATATTATAAATTATAAATCATTATGATTTAAAATTTTGAATAATATTTCCCAAAATAAAATCACATATGATTTATAAATTCATTTAAATTTAATCCCTCAAATAGGATGACAATGTGGGTTTTTATAGTAAAAGCATCTGAAATATTTCTATATTATTATATACAATTTGAAAGTGAAATTGATTCCAATGACCTAAATTAGATTAATAAATAATAAATTGGTTTTATTAAATATTAAATTATATTAAATTATCATTTAACAAAAAAAATAATTATATGAAATCTAATCAGCGAATTAAAATTTTGTATTTTATCATTATTCATCAAAAAACAAAACTACATTGAAAAATAAAAAAAAATTTACCCTGACAAAATTATTTTGTTTTTATTTTATAAATAAATTAAATTTTTACATTTAGATTTTATAATTGTTGAAAAATTTTGGTTTAGAATTGTTTCTCCATTAAAATATTGTAAATCGGCCTTTATAAAAATTAATTTTTATGTGAAATATTGGGTTTGTTAGTATCTTATGACTATCTAATATATTTGATGAATGTAAAAAATATTTTTTTGACTATATAATATATAAATATACCATATCATCTATCTTGATGTTTGATAATATTTTTTGACTATGAAAAACCTGATTCAATAGGGTTCTTTTTTAAATTTGGTGTTGGGTTTATTGAAAATCTATCATAAAAAATAGAATAATTATATAATAAATATATTGTAATGTATTTTAGAGATAAATTCTTACCTAACAATATAATATATTCTTTGATATTATAGGGGTATTTCATTTAAAAATTAGTTGGTAGTTATTCTTCATAGAATCCCTTAGTTACCATGTTGCTTTATCTATTTAGTGATTTCTACATAGTACCTTTACATGACGAGTTGTCATATTTCTCAATAATTGTTCACTATTAAAAATAATTTCAATGCGTTATTCATTGTATGAATGGTCATGTTCCCCCTCTTTCTCATCAAGGATGATAAAATTTGATGGGTCTGGCATGTGCATCCCTATAATTGGTATATGGAACAAATTCGGTAGTTTTGAGAGATTTGAAGGCATTTCCAATCAATAAGAAACAACTACAACCCATAAATGAATTTAAAAGGGTTTGGTGTATATGTGACTAAGTATCCATTTATTAAAAAGCATTATAATACCCTTATATAGATATAATTTCATGAAAACAAAATCTCCCTCTTGGAACTCTAAATCATTCATCTGATAATCATCATTTCTGTTTTTTCCTTCCCTATGATTATTTAATATTAGCCAAAATAACATTCACCTTTATCATATTATCCTCGACATGTTCCGACCGTATGAGTATTTTTTCACCAATTTCATCTTAATAAGTTGGAGTATGACATATATTTCTATATAATACATAACTGATCCCACATAAATTGAATGTTCTGTGACCATGGTCCCAATTTTACCTCAACTATTTTAATTGTTCATTTAGATTTTTTAGGGGTTTAAGAAATGTGGGATATAATGAAATGATGCTCGGTATCAGTAGTCATCTTAATAATCTTCCAGAATTATGAGGTAAACAAAGGATTATAATAAGAAACATTTTACATAGGTCCTAAATGAGGTCATATAAATTCATTAAAATCGGGCCATGTGGGGTGCACAAGTGGATGGTCTTCTACTATATGAAGTAAATATGTAGATTCAGTTTGGATATCAATAAAAATAAATATTCCACCATTCTTTCAAGGTGTTTTTGGTAGTCATGTCAGAAATTACATAGTAATTTCATTCCATTTCTGCACATGAATTGGAAGAGGTTGGAGAACACATTTAGGATGATGAATCATAGTATCCACATTTTTAAAATGAAATACATTGTCACATAATCGGTAATTTATTTCTTCATGTTATCCAAAAAATAGATCTGTATGTCCTAATAAATCATTGTGCTCTTATACTGTATATTTAAATTTAATCTGCAAGAATCATCCAACAATTTCAATTTTAGCTAATGTAACGATGGAAAGCATAACATCATTTATAATTTTTGAAAACCATATTCTCAAACACAGACAACCAAATTTCCATTAGTCAATTATATTATTGTCTTCTGAACATACTCATCACCAGATTGATAAATCATTACCGTATCTAATAAGGATATTTTTCCAATCATTTGAATAATTATTGTAGTCAACCCTTTTAGAAGTTATCATAAATATTTTTACTAGATACAAGAACATAGGGTCCCTCTCAATCATCATTTGGGATATAACTCCGCAATCCTTCAAAATAAAATCATATACTAACTTAATTACATTCTACTGGTGATAATTTATAAATAATGAATTATCCTGAAATACCTGAAGTCATTTCGTTTTTCTTATTAAATATAATTCTATAAAAGTTGTATTTTTGGATCTTATGGTCCATGTAAATCTCAATATATTTCACCATAGAGAAAATGTCTCCACATTTTCAATGTGAAGATTACATCTGCTAACTCATGATCATGGGTTTTATTTATCTTTTTATAAGTGTCCAATTACCTAAATTAAGAATCTATTATTTAATCATTTTACATTATGTTACAACCATATCCCTTCTTTAATCATTCACTAAATACAAATAAACCCATCACTCCCAGATCGTAGAATCAGAATCACAGAATCTACTAATATATTATTTATTTCACCAAAAAGTGATTTACATTACTATTTATAGGAAAACATAGACACATTACATGTAATATTGGTTAATAGGTTACCTAATTAGGGAATATTATGATTGAACATCTAATAGAAACCTTCAAAAAAATGGAACTACATATCTTAGTTATGTATGATAGTGTTTGACATTATCTAACTATTATTTTCTTGTTAGGGTCAATAGATATTCTATCATTGAAGTCAATATGTCTATGAATAAAAAATTATTGATGAAAGAAATTGAACATACTAAATTTCCAATATAAATTTTCCCTTATATGAGTCTTATGGACTATCTGACAATAAATATTTTTTTCCATGTAGATTTTAGAATACACCAGAATATCATCACAAAATTCCAAAAAACGATCATTAAGATATTATAAGAATATTCTGTTAATTATGTCTTTAAAAATAATGTGTAGATTCATAATTCAAAAAGTAATTACTGTAAAATCATAATTTCCTTACCACATTCTAAAATATCTCTTCATAATGTCTTCTTTTTTCACTCATTGTTAGTGACACCTAGAATGAAGATCAATCATTGATAAATATTAGTCTCTATAAAGTTGATAAAACATGTCATAAATACGAGGTAAAAGATAATTGTTCTTCATATTAATGGAATTAATTTGTCTATAATCATTTCACAACCATAGAGATCCTGGTTTATTTTAAAAAATATATATGATCTCTCCATTGTGAAAAACTAGGGAAAATAATTTAATTATTACCAAAGTCATCTAGTTTTTTCATTAATTCTATGAATTCTAAAATTTCCATCATATAAAGATTCCTTGATTTGGTCATTACATTGTGGATTTAATTAATTTAAATTTACAGATCATGCTTTTTTGGATTACTTGGTAATTTAATAGGAAATACATCAATATATTCTTGTGTGGTAGTTAAATCCACAAGTTTTGGATTAATTTCTTTATCACTAGATGTCTTTTCCACTTCTTCCAACAGAATTTATTTCAATAGTGCTACAACGGCTAGATCTAAAAAATATCTGAAGAATATTATACTATAATGATGCTGTATTCTACGTCCTCCTAACATATTTTAATTTACTTCCCCTAGTAATATTTTTTTTGCATCACATTAGGAAAGCCAGTCTAAACAAGAGATTATATCAACGTATGACATTGGTATGACAATGAAACTAGAAATTTATGGAACATTATGTGCTATAATTGGGACTAAAAAAAATATTTCTTGTAATGATACTTTACTAAAATGTTTTGAAAAACACCTTCCATATTAATTAAAAATTAAAGTATAATTTTCTTGGAAAACCGGTTAGATATTAACGTGTGTGAAAATACATAATAAAATAACACATTGTCTAAATTTTAAGATAGGATTAACATAACTTATGCTATGTCATTAGTTACTTATACATCCATTGTAGTGATCAAATATTGATGAACATCTCCCCTCGGTATCAGATGTGGTAGATTTCATTAATGGTTGGGGAATTCATTTTCATAATGACCTATGTATTTAAAATTATATCAATGGACATCAATGATCAGATTCTTCCCCTTGAATTTATGATCTTGGTGACCACTATCCTTGTATTTATAGTAAACTCACATTCACTTGAAGCACTCCCCACATTGATTTTTTTAATAGATTTAATAAGATTGAAATCACTTAATCTTATTATTCTTCTTCGATGCATTCCATTTTCATGGTTATCAAAAAGCCTCTTCTAATCATGGAATCGTTTTAATATATTGATTCTAGAAAATTTATTCTACAATTTTACGGCCCAAATAAATATTTCAAAATATACTGAAAAATTTTGGGAAACAATATTCATTGAGGGACTATTTGAAAGCCCTAAAAAGGTGGTCAACAATGTTATTTGTTTTGAATATATAATTTTTAACAAAACTAGATAACCATTTAATGGTAGCTTTATAATCTGCAACACTATCTTCTTCCTTTTTCGTTATGTTTGGGAATGTCCAGCTCATCTAAATTTTTTTAATGAGGGAAATATTTATTGATGATTAACTCTTTAATGGTTGTCTATTCCATGATTTTTATTTTCACTTCCTCCCTATTATTTCATATCAATGTCCACCATTGATCATTATCACCATTGAGAAAATTTACTACATGTGTAACATTTTCCATTTCAGGATTTCCGAATTACATAAATATCTTCTCTAAAGAATTAATCCATTTCTCCAATATAATTATATTAGTTTTTCTACCAAATTTTGGGGGCTTTAATCACATAAAGATATCCATTATATGAAACATTATCTATGGAATTGGTTGATCCATTTATGAAGGGTAATTTTTCATAACATGATTATGTTCCTATTGTATATACTAAATTTCCTCCATTCCAATACCAGATGAATTGGCATCTTTGATAAAGAAGTTATTGAATTTTTTACATGAATATAATTCTTTCTTTCATTCATGTTCCATTTTTTAACAAGGACATATATATTATTAACTCATAAAATTGGGAAAATTTTATAATTCTAAATATTTCCTAACACATAATTTAAATTTTGAAAATTTATTCAATGAAAATATCATAATAAAAAAGAAGGATAAGTTAGAGTTATCTATATTACTTATTCCATCTTTATGGTTTGTGAAGAAAATTTTATTTATCCTATGTTTATCCCCAAGGGGATTCAAATTATATGCGTAGTTAGGGTAATTGTTGTGTACCAGGTTACACCGAGCCAAGCCCGACACACATTGTTGGTGTAATTACACCATAGTACATCTCTTTAAGAACCATGTCCACCTGTAGTATCCAAAAATAGATGTATTTCTTTGAATAAAAACCCAATCTATACCTTTAAAGAATTATAGAATGATCTTCAATACATACACTTGATTTCTATCGTATGGTTATGTTACATAATATATGTTTTATAAATATAGTTTCTGTGGATGCTCCTAAAATTCCTCTTCTAAAAAATCTAACACCCTACCCCAATAACATGAAAACAATTCATTATTTTATTAAATTGGAATGATTTCAAGGAATAAAATCTTGAAGGACCGATCAAATTTAAGGTTTTTGAAATACATATTTTATAAATGATTCCCATAATATATTGCGTAATATGAAAAAAAAAATATAATACATAAAAAAATGAAATAAATAACATCAATTAAACTCATTTAATGGATTCTGATTAAAAATATATGTACAGGAATCATAACAAGGGTGTTGTAAAATACTCAGTATCGGTATGTCAAATAGAATCAATAAAAAATAAATGTGAATAAATCTACCAGGAAATGTAAATAACTGATAAAAATTCCATTTAAATAACTATATAATGTTTAATATATATGGAAATGTTTGTAATGGAACTCACATTCCATTTAATAAAAAAATTAGAATGAAATTCATCCATCAATTTTATCATATGAAAAAATCAAGGATAATTACAAAGATAAAAATACTTTTTATGAAGTAAATGATTAATTATTAGATGTAATGTATGAGAAACCTGAAAATTTATACCTTTAATACCTTTTAAAATATGGATTAAAACTATAGATAGAAATCCATTTATAAAATACATTATATATTTTTTAATTAGAACATGTCAATTCATCGATGGGTTATATAAATTATTATCCCCAACCATCTGGCCAGGTCCAAATAATTCCTCATGTCAAATAGTCAAAATAAATAATATTTCCTATGAATTATCAATATGGATGTTATAATATACATTTATCAATATTTCATTATATAATCAAATAACCATTAAAGTAAATAATATATGTAAAAAATGAATATGGTTTAGTGAATAATAATATCCCTTGTATGACAATATTGAAAATAAAAAATGATTCCAGTGAGAAATCTTTAAAATAATGTGAATCATTCATGATAAAGATAAAAATTAAAATCAAATGTTGGATTATAAACATAATGGTTCTAAACATTTTTTAGGGAAATAAATTTTAAATATTAATAAATGACCCATACCACATTGAAATTTCTGAATCACAATCTATATAAATTGTAAACAATAAATGAAACATATTAAGTAATGCTAAAAATTATATTCATGATATAACCAGAAAATAACTGGCATATAGTCCAAATAAAAATGAATTTGTGCAGAATCACAAATAACCCTCAATGTAATTTAATTTTATTAAATTTATTATCTAGTGTTTCCTTTTGGGGAAACATGCTTTGAACTATTGTTTAATCTATTTAATACCCTTAATATATTATTAATGAATAAAATTATTATTTATTATATCATTTTTTATCAAATTATAATAAATTATTACCCTCTTGAAATTAATAATTAATTGTTTTCTCTATTATGATGATAAATGCCATGTTTTCAACTATATTTTAACTTGTTACTTGTTGTTATATTTAATTTGATAAGGGATTAATCACCTCCCTGAATTTAAAAATGATTTAAATACCATATATATTCGTTATATATGTATTTAAAATAATTCATAATATTTGGAGGGAGGTAAATAAATGCACAATTCATGCATATAGTAGGTCGTACATATTCATGAATACTACATTCATTTTTATTGTTTTATTATAAATGATAAGTAAATGATATATGCATATATAATAATGCAATTATTATATTTATTTCATATTTTTCAAATATTTTTAATACAACCACACTTATGACATTACATGTATATTGTGAATGAATCAAATCTCTTTGAGGGGGTGGTAGTCCACACTTCCACAAACCTTGATATAGAATTAAAAAATTGAAATAATAGGTGTAAATGTTATACATATATAAAATAAGAACATATTAATTTTAAATATTATATATATATATATATGATATTTTATCATTGTTTCATTCATTATTCATATATTAAGAGGAGTTAAAAAAAGAACAATCCTACTTTAGTGATATATCAGTTCAACATAAACATAAATGGAATGTTTGTTACCCATTAAATAAAGATATTTGTTAGTCTATGTTAATCCCTTAACATAATACATTACTAGTTTATTTATTTAAATTAATTTAAAATAATATCATTGAATAATAATATTTTAGGTGGTGAAGAATGAAAATAAATCTATAGAGCTTGTTGAAGGATGTTACAAATTCATTGGGTGTCTCTTTTCTTGATTCCGCAAAAGGGAATCCAAAGATGAATTTATTTTACAAGTAGGGATTTTATTGTTAGTTTATGGATGTTGAGGAGATATTTTGATAGATATTATTCATTAAAAAGTTATTGGGTGTTTTGGGGGATGTGGGAGGGTGTGTTTTTTTATAGTGGGGGAGTAGTGGCATTCTTGTAATTTTTTGAAACGGAATTCCAAACATGTTTTTTCATTCAATGTTGAAAATTTAATGTTATTATTAGATAATTTTTCTTAATATTTTGAAATATGGATGAAAAAAGTATTTTGTAAAACATTATAGTTTGTTATTATTGATAAATTTAATGTTTAATACGTTGTTAAGATAATTTTCCTCAAAATAAAGGTAATTAATTTTAAATACATTCAAAAATATTTTTTGGTCACAAAAAATGATGAAAATATTATAAATTATAAATTATTTCCTTTTCATATAGGGATTAAATTTTTTCAAATTAAGTTAATTAATTGGAAGAAATTAATTTAAAATTAATCTCATGGATGAGGTGACAATACACAATTTTAAAGCAAAAACATCCCAAATATTACTATGTTTTTATCTAATTTTGAGGTAATATTGATTAAAGTGATGTACATTAGATTAATAAATAAAAAGATGAAATTATTAATGTAAATACAAATTTAAAAAATTATTTACCATTATAAATAAATTATTTGAAAAATACTTTTTAGATTTAAATTCAATATTTTTTTCACTATCTTCAAAAAATTAAACATCCTTGGGAAATACCAAAAAGATAACCTAAGTTATATTTCTTGTCTCTCATTCATAAATTCTGTTTATTTAATCATATATAATATATCAAAGGTGTAGAAACAGAATTTACTAAATGTTCTCTATCAAAAAGTAGTAAATCATTATCTTTAAAGATATTGATTTCATTTATTCTTATCTTGTGGCTATAAAATCTATTGGATGTATGTAAAAATTATATTCTAGAATATATAATATATTTACTTAATATATAAAATATCTAAATTTATTATAATTTTATTTACTATAAAAAACATGAATAAATATTGTTTTGTTTAAATTAGAAGTTGTGCATATTACAATGATATCAATAAAATTAAATTAATTCAAAAATGAAAATATTGTATGGTCTTGTGGAGATTCAAACATGAAATACTTTGATGATATATACATTTTTTATTATTAAAAATATACTCTACAAAATGTTCTAATAAATAAAAACTCTAGAGATAATTCTCGACACACACTGAAAATTGATTTTTAAAAAATAAAAGATAATAATGGTATTGAAATGAAATACATCCACCTTTTATCCCCAAAAAATTATCTATCTATAGTGGTATCAACGAACACCACATGGGAGTAATTTTAATAAAAAAATAAATGATAATTTCTTCACATGATATAAGTGATGTAGGTGCAATAAATATGAACCCATGTCTAAAATTGTGTGCCATGTTATATGTCCAACCTATGAGTTGTAAACACCATTTTTATATGTTTGGTTGAGTAGACATGACTCTACCTATATAGGTAAAGAAATACCTAGCCAATTCTACCCTAATAAGGCCCAATAATCCATTTAGACTCTTGAAGGGACATATAAATAAAAAGAAATCATAAAATTATAATAATCAGTTGAGAATTTATTTAATTTTTTCAGGTACAATGGGATATGTCATCATGAGATGAATATAATTTTATATTAATTTAATTCCTCTAAAATTTCAACATTTATAATTGTAGAAAATTTTATTTTATTATATGATTTTATTCACTTTTGTCTAATCATGGATTGAGCCACAACCCATGAATGTTTGAGAATTTATTAATACAATTTATTTTTTTAATATAAGTATATTAATTAATAATTAAATAACTAAAATTATTTTATGAAGATATTGTTATTTTCCTTCATTGTTTATAATATATAATGGTCTATGTGTCTAAAATCTGGTTTATTAAATGTAATTCCCACATCGTGACATCCCCTAACCTACATGTGAGTGTGCATTTATAAATAATAGAAGAATTTATAATGGAAAAAATTAGAATTTAGAGTTTAAATGGACTCGTATGAGATATAATTAACATGATATAATGGGTTTTATAACTAAATTTTATGTCTGGATCAAGTATCTCCCCATTTTTATCTATTTATCCTTCATCCAATCATTGGATTATCCCAATATATAAAACACAAGATCATGAAATTTATTATTTTATTATCTATTTAATGGATAAATATAATAATTATTTAATGTTTGGATAGAACATGATCACATTGTTTAGTTATCCAGAATATAATGAAAAAAATAAATACATAATATTTTTTTAATTTTATTCATGGTTTATGTTGTGAGAATGATCATATAAGAATTATCATGATAAATATAAAAAAATCAATCAAAAAGAAATAAAATAAAATAAAAATCCTTCATTGAAAATATTAATAATAAATATATTATATCATTTCTGTTAGTATTAGTCCATTGTTCAGGATTTCTTCATCTTGGGTTAGATGTATGACCTCCTTTTAAGGAGTTATAAAACAAGTGGTGTTTTCACATAATAAAAATTTGAATCAAATATGTATATTTAGTTTTCATGGAATCATTTATATGAAATTATTATATAAAACCATTTTAATGATTCAAAGGGAATGACACTCCACTAATTCAATCAAGGATCCATGGTTTATTGTAGATAGATTGAAAAAAGACTACATTATACACTAATTGAATTAGTGATGCCATATCAGAGGTTATAATGTAATGTTTTGGGATCCATTATCTATAGATTGTATATGTGACAAGATATTCTAAATCAAATAGTTAATGGTGTTAGTATTTTAATAAAATAATGGAAAAAATATAATGATTTATAATTTTTTAGTTTCTCATAAATTTATAATCAATATAAATGTATTAATCTGATAATGTTATAATATTGAGAGTAATGGAAATAAATTCCATAGGAAAAATGTAATCTTGAACGAATATTGAAAATTTATTCACTTTTTTTTCAAACATTAGTATATGATCATTTTATAATACTATTATGTTAAGTTACATAGATTTTGTTAAAGTACCCAATACTAGATAAGCTACTTGAGGATGACTGTAATGGTTAAATGAATGCTTAAATGTGATCCACAAATGATTTATTTGATTATTATATCCTAAAATAATCATCAATTTCAATGGAATTGTGAAATAAACATGATGACATGGATAGTTAAAACATATTGTATAATCTCAAATAAAATTATGAGAAGAAAGATATATATTGAAACAAATGATTATATCATTATTTTATTAGTACATTTTATTTTTTTACATAATCCTTCATGTTAAAAATTATTAATAGGTAACCCATACATGACCTAATATTCTAGAATAAATATATTTATGTTCAAGATGCCCAAAGGGATTGAGATGTTTCATGAAGGAACAAAGCAACAACATCCCATACCACCATTATTTTCATGTTAGCAAACTTACTAAAAACACATCCACAATATATCATCACCACCATGTGTAGAAGGTCACATGAACAAAATTGGATAATTCTCATGATACCCAAAAACTGTTTCTAGTGACTGTTTTCCATTCATTAATGATCATATTTCAAGTATAAGTTCTCACATGAGACTACCCTATCACCATCTTGTTATCGAGCACCTGTCGTCTCCTCTATAAAATAGCATGATGTCTAAATATTTGACAGGCTAGTGGCCGTGTGATGTAAAATACAATTTTTCTAGATAAAATTCACATTTTTATGAATATGAATTTGGCTACTGTATAGTTTTATATAACCAGCCATTATACCCACATTAATATAGTGTAAAGTACTTCTAAATTACAAATGTAATTCAACAACAAATTTATTTAAACCTAGGTCTAATTTATGATTACAATGTAAAATTATCATTATATAGATCTTGAGTAATATGAAAAAAGTAATCTAGCATAGTCCACAGAAACTCAATATGATTGAGTACGGTGATCAATTTGAAGATTTTGGATTTAATTTGAATAAATATCATTCAACGTATTAGATTTTTTACAATTTTCACCCAGTAACCCATGATTCATGAAAAGTATGAAACGAATAGTATAAACAAGCAAACTCTATATATTATAGATGTCTCTTCAATGTTTATAAGAATATTATAAAATATAAAATATTTATCATTCAAAGTAAGGTTAAATATTTGGTGAAATTTTACAATGGAATGAAAAAAATGAAAAAACATCATTGTAATAACATTTTATGAAACCTATGATAAATAGTTCTAACATAGATCATGTGGTTAATTTCTTCACATGTTGAAATAATGGACACAAGTAGAGAAATTTAATTCAAGTGAAGATATAAAAAATAAAATATTATACTTCACATATTATCATCATTTCAGTTAATTTATCTATTTTCATTCTTTGGAATTATAAATATCATTTTAATACAATTTTATCCAAATACTACAAACATGAATATTCATTAATTTTATTATAGTTATATTGATAATAAATAAAAATATTATTATTTATTAAAATTATATTTAATCATTGGACGTTATCAAAAACATAATATCAATGCAATGTTTTTGAATAATGTAATTATGTTTCATGTTTGAAATAAATAAATTATATTCAATTTTTTACATTAGTAATGTATGTCGATGTAATGTAATTAAAAATGAATGTAAAACCCAAGACAAAATTTATACTAAAATTTGGAAATATATTACATGGAAATTTGAAAAATTAATTAAATGTGACAATATATAGCATTTATTGTGCATCAAATCATCTGAACTAATTTTCATAAGTATTTGGAATAAATTAATATATCGTTCAGCGACCAAGAAACCATCATGGAATTACTGGTTATAAAGTCATAATGTTTTATTAATTTGTTTAGAAATATATTTGTATACTATTTCAAGAATAATTTAGATGTATATTAATTAATTTTATGAGATATAGTTGTGGAATTTATGGAATATAGATAAAAAGTATAAATTAATCTTTATAAAAACATAAAATAAAAATCTAGTGGGTGGGATAGATAATATCATAAATAATAATTTTTTGATCAATAAATATTGAGTGATGTTATTATGATACCAAAATTTATTTATAAAAATCAAATATATTATATATGTAACATTAATATTTACCCCATTATTGTTCAGGTGAAATTGATGATGTTCTATATTAGTATTTAATTTTTTCAATTATTCCTTCTCAAAATTGATCAATAAATAATAATTTTTACTCTTATTTGTATGAAAAATAGAAGAAAAAATAAAAAATTGAATTATAATATGAATTTATTCAATTGTGTTACAAATTCATGTTATAATATTCCACGATTTTGTTGATGTTATGTCAAGATATAAAATTTCCTCAATAAAAATATTAAGTGTGCCTATGTGAGTTATCAGAAAGATTACAATAGGAAATATATAAATTAATATTATATAAAATCAATATTCAATTGAAAGACTATATTTTTTAAATTGGATGTACACCCATAACTAATATAGTGGGAGTAATATTTAATTTGATAAATTCAATGATCAAGATATAGATGTAGTTGGAATTTGAAAAAATTCCAATTATGTTTTGGAAAGGATACTTCCAAAGAAACCTGATTCATAAGAAAGATGAAACAAATGATATATAATTTTATAATTAAACAAATGTTTGATATATATTATTCATTTAAAATAATAAATTATTATTAAGTAAATTAAAATTAGATTGAAAAATAATTTTTTTAATCATCGATTCATTAAAAAATAGATTCCACATTCCAAAATCAATATAGGATTATTTAATATTTTTAATTTATGTAATACACATAAGAAATTTATTGGAATTTGGTAAATAATCGGATATGGATTATAATAAAGATATATTTCCTTTTTTTATTTAATAAATGTTATGGTTCTTACTATATGGAAACCTTCTTATAAAAAATGAAGTGGAAGTCCATTTTAATTTGCGTTCCCACAATTATCACACAATGATTATTCTATAAGTATCTATTTAAAGACACAGGTAGTCCTTAAATCATGAGATGATTATTTTATATCTGTATATTAACGGATTGAGGGAGTTCCATTATTTTCCAGTAAAATATATTTATCACATTTGGAAAAATGATTTTAGTCTTATAGTTAATTATGAATTGGTGAAAATCATTTCCATTAAATATTATTATATATTGTAACCCAAGTTCTAATGAATAAAAGAAACATGTATCGATCAATGGGGTTCCATAAATCAAAAAATAATATATAAACTATAAATTTATGATTACATATGGGAAATAATATATACATTTAAAATATAACTTCTTATGTAATTATACTAAGGGGAGTGATATTGAGGATATTTGATGACGAAAAGAACAAAAAATGGATAACCCAACAACTAAATATGTAACTCAATAGAATCATCATTTTTCATATAATCGATAACATGGTAATTCCCACAAGGTTGGCTATACAGAACGTGGGAGTATTTTGAATGTTGGTAACCAAGTCTAAAGTTGAGTGGTACTCTTTGAATTACCATATGATTTATAAAATGAGTTATCAATGATGAATACTTTGTATAATAGTGTTATTAATTCTACATAAACCATTTACATGGAAGTTTACATATATATTTTATTATATTAAAATGTTGTATTAGTTCCCATATAAAAATAAGACATCTAGATACTATGAGAATAATCATAAAAAGATGTCATATAATCAACATACATTATAATTATACCTTATATATTAATGTTTACAATACAATATTGGGGGATTAAAATTAGTGAGACTTATTTTAATAAATTCATTAATGTGATCTAAAATAGGGAAAATGAGTAAAAAATGGCTAATATGAATAAAAATTATTGAGAACTAATATAGTTTTTCGTAAAAATTATAAAATCCAATACATATTTTGTTCCATTAGTATTAATATTTAATAACAAAACATATTTTTTCAGGAAAATATATATGTTAATATTAATAATTCAATACCAACATATCATTTACCAACAGTTGAATCAATTTTTATATTAGACTAATAAACACATTTTTATGAACACATGATTATTTTATTAATAACACAATTACGAAATATTATTTATTTTTTCAGTAATAATTTATACAATAAACCATTCAATAATAATTTATTTATCAATAACTAACCAATAGAACGAAGGTTTATATATATATATATATATATTTTATGAGAAATGTTAAATTGTATATCATGGAGTTTTTTAAAAATCATCTCTTATTTGATTTTAATTTTCAATTTTATTGAAATTTTAATTTTTTTAATTTTTCAATATTGTTTATTCAGTTCTATTGAAATATTAACGATTTTTATATATTTATATATTATTTAATTAATAATTAATATAAAACATTTTATAAAAACATTATAAAAACCCTAATCTTCCACAACGAATCAATATACATTGTTCAGTGTTCGGCCTTGCATCCCACTACCCTATATGACATCCCTCAGCAAAACATCGTCTTACCGCCCATCATACCACCTCACCCCTCATCTCCATTATATAACCTTTTATCATACTCCTTCTTCGTTTCTATCTTCCATCACATTCGGTGATATTTTATTCTATTTTCTAGTGATTCTATTAGGGTTCACTCTCCTAGATTGATTTTGTGGTTTTTTAGGATTCATATGTTGTTTTATATTATGGTTTTATTCAAAATAATTTTGGGTTGAACCTCAAATATATTTTAACTTCCAATTATTTATTTATATCATGGTATTTTGATTGACACTTCAACAAGGTTCAACTTCTATGTTTCATAAACTATTTTGTTAGAAAGTTCTCAAAGATGGATGTTGATAAGAGTGGATGAATTTTTCATTTCTGAAAACCCCAATATTTCATAAAGGTTACCCCACATCCCATAGAAAAATTGGACGATATAAATTGATCTGACAGGTACCTAAATCTTCACCTTTCTCACACTACCTGTCTGTGAAGGCGGGTATGGTCTGTTTATTCATTTGTGTTTCTATTAATTTATTTGAATAGTGAATTTAATTAGGGGATGTGATTAATATGGAGTTTTAATAGTTTAATTTTTTAGTCTCAAATTTATATTAATGTAGATGAATCGTATACATTGTATGATGGTGTTCATGTAGAATATTTTCCTAGTTATTTTTGATATGGGATGAATTTCAAGGTTTTGTACTTTTAGTTGTAATACATGAAACTATATGGCTTTTATTGAGATAGATATAATACCTCTATAAAAGTAAATCCATAATATAATACATACAAATAAACATGGTAAGTAATTCATCAATTCTATTTTCCATAAAAAACACGTTGAAACATCTTTTAATGATGAGAATGAGTATTGTGATCTTGATGTTCTTAAGGAAATATTTGTAGAAGGATCTTCCATGGTTTCTAAGAGGTCTATATATTCAGAATATAAATGGATTATCTTGTGTATTAACATAGAATGGTTGGATTTGATGTTGGATATTAAGTACCCACCATTTATTATGCTCAATATGTTCATCTATGTTGTTTTTTCATGTATGGATCTATCATAGTGATGTTATTACAGTACAAAATGACTTCCCTATCTCAGGGAAGGTAAATCCCTCGGATTTTACATTTAACAATTCATGCTATCGTGATAATAATGGGTCTATAAATTACTAGATGAGACTGTATATCCCTACTACCTTCCCTAACTACATGCCAATATTTTTTCTTCGGCTAATCATGTGTTTTTTATATGGAACATCCTTATATGGCTAATTTAGATGGTTTTGGATATAAATATACATAAAATAAAAACATATATTAATGGGGATGGGTTGATATGTTTATATAATATTTTATATAGTAATTATATTTAATGAGAGTAATGTTTTTTAATGAATTTATTTTATGTCTATCTGAAATGATGATAAAATAAAATGTAAAAATATATCTTTTTTTGGAAAAAATAATGGAAATTACCATGATTGACATGGATATTGATCTTGTTTATCTAGATTAAATATTGGTGGTATATTTTTTATAACGAATTTATAATATTACATATGTTTTATGTTGATTTTAATTCATTATATTGCATTTTTTGACATTTATCAATTGCAGGACATGTTTTAAGAATGCAACACCGCTTGGATTGAGATTCACATCAAGATCTCAATCATGGATTAGATATTCTATGAAGAATAGTGGGAATCAATTTGATGTTTCCTTGGTTAAAAGTTTTGAGTAAGATTTCATTCTCCTTTTCATGTTTTCTTAGACTATATTTATAATTTATTTTTTAAACGTTTCAAGAGTATATGATAAATAATTTTAAATTAAATTTATTTATGTTTTATTATAGAAAAACAAAAAAATTAACTATTCTAGTTTCATTATATAATTTTTTAATATATTCTTTTTAATATTGAACATAATTATCTTATTATAAATATTATAATTGTCCATTATTTGTTTTTATTATTATTAAATTTTTGGATGAATTACATTTATCTTTTTAATGGATTAAAAAATAATAAGAAAAAATAATCTGGTAGAATGTTGAGTCTTTAATTTTATTTGTATATCATTATGACTACCTACTCATTTTTATGGAGGATTCTAAAATTTTTATCAAATGTATACTGAGAATTCAGATTATCAATTGAATTGATCATGTATATGTTTATTCTTCTTTACAATGCATCTTTTACAATTCAACTATGTGAAAATTCTACAATCTGAGTAGAAATTCATGTGTAAGGAGGAGGGATTCATCTTCACATTCATGATAAGCCCTTAAAGAATTTTGGAGTGATGTTCTAGTATTTTTTTCATTCATTGGAAATAAGTAGGTTCTTCTAAATTGTATCATTTTTTTCCTTTTCCTATCATGAAATAAAAATGGATATTTGATTGATATTAAGTTCTATGAAATGTATACACAAAATAGATAAGGTGGATTAAAGGACTAATTTATCTGTGACCATAAACCCAATTGACTAGTTTTACAATTATGCCAAAACTACTTTTTCAAGGTAAATTCTTTATTCCCATTATCAATTCTAGTTTATGTAAACTCATATTTATGGGTTTAATACATTTTATTGAAGGAATGTTGCTTCAACTATAGATAATACCTTCATGATATGTTGGACCACATGAGTGGGTAGTGTTATTATTTATTTTATATTATTATTTTACTCAACGTCAATATAGGGTCTTCTAAGTTTTATCATGTTAAAGAACACCATATGATTCCATATTAGTTAAATTATCATGTTAGTTCATGATTCTGGAATTAAAATAATAATATTTATGGTATCATTGAATTTATTTAACATATTTTAGTTTCTCGTAGTTATCTATTTACTCTTTAACATTTCTTCCTTTTTTAATGGTTTTGAGAAGTCAAAATTTTTGTGTAATCATTTATTTATTATTCATGTTGTATAATAAAATGGTGATGGATGGGGTATAAAACCATTCAATTTTAAAATTTTACATACATCTTCCATGATTGATTGAAATATGACTAGGAATACTCAAGTGAGGAATAATTCACTGATGGTCCCCATTCATGGTTTGATGGGTATCTAGTGCATGTTGGCTCTTAGTGTGGTATATATGGGATTTTTCTAGCTCAATGTCATGGATGGAATATTGTTTGATCGCTGGTCCTGGTGCATGGATGTGATGATGGTTCTCGCTTTTCCTTGGTGTATCATAGAAAGACAGTAGGAATGGGTAGAGGGCTATGTGTAATTTGGTTGTGTCATGGATCTTGTTGGGAATTGGAATTTGTATGGATACATTTTTTTGTTAAATTTTATTATTAATAAAATAAATTTATTTCCATATTTTAAATATGAGTGAAAATATTTTTTTTACAATTAAAAAACATTTGTTGTATATGATAAATTAATATACAATATGAAATTTTACTAGTAATGAAAATTTAGATTTTTTATTCAAATTTAATATATAAATAGATATTATATGATGAAAATATTATTTCAAATAAAAACGTTTTTCATTATATTATGTTTCTAAGATTATTAACTGACATTTATATTATCTTTTTATATTATAAGAACTATAATATGATGATTTTTATAACGTAAAAAAAATTGTGTTAGAATTTTAACTTATATTTTAATGACATGGACATATATGTTGGTAAATTGTTTAGGCATAGAAAATTTTCTTTTACCAATAGACTTTCTCGGTTGAAAAAATTGAAATATTTTGTATTGAATCATGAGGACTAATCCATTAATTGGAATACCTATTTTTTTGGAAAACATTGAATATTTTTATTTACAATAATATTAATTTATATCTCAACATATGCTCATTATAAGTGTGGTTTATTCTTTCATGTACATTGATACACAATGAGAACTACTAAATTTATTTTTATAGTGATAAATCCAGCCTTTTGTACATCATTAGTAATATGTAATTGATTGAATTCTCAAAACCGGATTCATTACATGAAATTATAGGAAAATGATATCTTTTTTCCATTTCTCTATGATTCATGTTCCATCATGAAATTGATGTAAATTATAGAAAAAATAAATAGAATATAATATATTTAATGATAAATAAATAAATCATTAAATTATATTAAACTATAGTATTAATAATTCTCTATATGATATCATGAGACATAATTATTATATGAATAATAAAATTATCGTATGAGGTTTTCATTGTTTTCAATAATAGTTATCTATTTATGGGATGGTATGAGCTTTTATATAAATCTCTTTTTAGATAAATATAACTCACTTCTAATGGGATATAGTCCCAAAAGGGAACTCAAAAATTGTATCACAAGTTCACCCAAATAAAATGAATTAGTGTTAGGATGAATATGCCCCATATATGGGGGTTATTGAATGTGAAATTGTGAATGATGATAAGTTATCAGTTAAATAAATTAAATTACATATTATTTATGATTATAATATTGATAATTTCATTAATATTTCTTGGTATTAACATGTTAATAATGTATAATAAATTAATATTTTCAAATTAATATTTTTGGATCAATATTAATTATTCTGAGTCTTGATATGTATTTTATGTGCAATAAGATGAGTTAATTGATCATATTTTATACTGTTAAATTTATGTGTGTCCTAAGCATGTCATAATGTATTTATAGATTTTGTGTAATGTTAAATTGGTTGATTGTGGTGGTTTGAGATTTTTTAGGATGAATTTTATAAGGACAAATGATAAATTTACAAAAATGTTAAACATATATAGAAATGAACATTTACACCCAAAATTATACCAAGCAGTCCCTTGAATAATTATCCCTCCTCCCATGTTCTCTTTCATGTTATAAAGAAATAATGATATGTGGATGATCAAGAACCTAAAAATCTATGTATGAATATTTATTGTGTGATATTCTAGAGATTCATCCAAAATTATCAATCTATAGATTCTATCATGTAAGAACACTATGATTTAAAAAAATGAATAATGGTTGTTTTTGTGCATGTTTGGATGATCTAAATGGATCCTTGATTTGATCCTTCATGTTATAAGAAATATAATTGAATCAAAACATGTTGAGATCACATAACAAACATTGGAACCATTTCATTTATGTTTTCGTTATAAAATTTATTTATGGATGATCCATTTGTGAATTTGAAAACTAGTATGACTAATCTAATGTTATTTTATAATTACAATTTATAAATATTAATCTATTGGCATAGGTATTATTTTGTAAACAATAGTCTTCCTCAATTAAATTATATATTGTTATGTATATAATTTGTTATATGGTTGTGGTTGGGGTGTGGTATTTAGTTATTATTGTGATGTTGATAATTAGTTATGTTAAATAGAGAATGAAGGGATAAAAACATGTATTTATGTGTTTTTTGGACATATTAGAGAATATATTTATTGGAAATAAAGTGAAATATAACTTATTTATATGTATTTTATTTTATTACAATATTACTCAACATTTATACAATTATAGTGAGAAATAATTAGGGATGTTGGAGTGATATTTGACATAGGATATGTATGAAGATTTTTTTCTATATGAACAATATTTATTACGTATTATTATTATAAATTGTAATTATAGTTTCAAGGGATGAACCTATTGGGTATATTATTCTTAAATTCCTACTTTTATATAATATTTTTACATATTTTTTTGACATAATTGTTTATAAATATCGGCATTTCTTAGTAGTGAACAACCTATGACCATAACATTGGTGATACCATCCAAATGGAATAATACTAATGTTTATGGGATATTCTCAAATAAATATACCCTAATTTTTATTTCAATATTATTAGAACCCATCAATTCAATTCCCATACTAATGACATATGAATTGAATAATTTCTCATAAAACAAAAATTTTCACCCTTGGCTGTAACCCTTATTCCCAATTTTGATACATGTACATTATGATCAATATAAATTTTATGAAATTACACAATATGACTTGACCAATCAATCAATTTGGACTACCACTAGTCTTTATGGTTGTTCTTAATCCCCATGGGAGTGGTAACTAGTATCTGAGTATGAAAAACTCACAGTACACAAATGATTCGCCCTCATAATAAAAAAAAATAAAAAATAACCCACATATTTCCAATTGGGGGTCTATATGTAGGACCTCCAATAAAATTTAATAAATAGTTTCAATATATTTAAAATAGGGAAACATATTAATTTGTATTTGTAATAAAAAACCATTAAATGATTAAATATTTAGGAAAAACATAGATCAAACATCACAAACACAACACAAACAAAATGATATATAGGGTATGAGAAGGCATGTTTATTACAACCCAAAATATAACCAAACCGATAACACTACCATCCATCTTCTTGTGACCAACAATAACCTAGGAAATCAAATTTCATCCATTCATAAACTAATCTAAACATAAAAACTAAATGATTTAATATCTTTGAATCCTAAAAGAAAAAAAGAGACATGAATGAAACCATTAATGTATATTAGGGGTGAGATAAACATCCCAAATTGTATCCTACCACAGAGTTTGTGAGACTCCATTCAATAGAAGTTTCACTAATGAAATTTTGAAATATAATTTTATGTATGTTTTTCACATATAGATATAATGACACCAAAAACCAATTCTAATCATAAATGTATTCCCATATTTAAATAGGAATGTGAATAAACCATCCATTTTAATCAAAAATCTGAGCCACACTAATATAGCCCATTAAAAAAATTTTGAAATCCAGAAAAATTCCCTTACCTCCTTTAAAAAACATTTCTAAATCCTCTTATTATGAAATATGAATCCCTTTATTTTTTTATATCACATTAAAAATATTTTTTAAAATTTATTTTAAATTAAGATGAAAATAAAAATATATTATAAAATATAAACATACATTCATAGGAATATTCAAGGGTTAGAAATAAAAAAAGAATAAATTAATTAATTGTTTCATGTAACCTAACTAAGAGATAGGGTATAGAAAATGGTAAATGAAAAGTATCATTTACGTAATCCTCAAGGGGAAAAATGAATCATGGAAAAATAATTAGATTTTAAACTTAATTATACTATAAAATTCTATGGAAAAACCTAAAATGCTGTTCAAAATAACTATGATAAATTAACTACACTCAACCTTGGATTATCCAACAAGTAACATAGATAGGTAACATCCTGTATAATATAATCATACATAGTGAACCAACCAATACATTTTCTATACACGTGCTCCACTCAATAATATATTCTACATAGATAACTAGGACAACATGACTAATATCGACAATAGTTGGGTAATAATACTTTCACATGGTTAACACGACAATCACTAATTAAAAAAATATTAAATCAAATCTCACCTCCAATGTACTCATAATAAAGAACCCCTTTTCATCACATCAATTTCATAATTTTTATAAAAAATAAATATAATGTCAACAATCCAAACCATGAAAGATAAAATCAAGTGACACTATGGAGGGTCTCAAACCCTTCAAGAATTTATCTTTTTAAAAACTGGTAAAAACATCTTCTTAAAGACTAATAAAAGTGCCAAGTCAACATCTACCATTTAAAATCAAATTATTATAACAAATGTTTTTAACCAAACAAATACACACCCCATAAGAGTAATTTTAATAATGTTCCAGATAAACTATTTCCAAATAAGCTTGAGTTGTTATGCAATATCTCAATCCTTCAAAACCCATTTTTAAAACAATAGGTTTTTATAATACTAGTCCATATAGAACTGCATTCAGAAATCATTGAGGTTCCAATTCATATTTCAAGTAAATCATTAGGAAATATGAACATCTCTTTTATTTTAAATTCATTCTTAAAAAACCAAACTTTTACACAGTTGAAGACCAAAATGGATTAAATTCCTTTGTCATTAAATCCAAATTAAAATATTTATATTATCCTTTTATCAATACCTTTTCATTAAATAAATATTTATAAATTTGAAAATAATTTATAATCCATTATTCCATGTCATAAAATATTTAAAAAAAATTAAAATTGATTATGAGTATAACCTGTAAATTTAATTTACAAAAGTAAATGAAAAATCTCAAGAACAAAATGTAATTCCAGTTGTTGAAAATTCACAAAACACCTAGTCTATTGGATATATTTTAAAACATGATATATTTTAATCCACGAGGGATGGAAAGTATTCTCTTATATTTATAATAGTAGTGATCATATTCATTTTAGTACATTATAAATGATTATATATATTCCCTAATAATTATCCCAATTATAGTGATGTACGTAAAATTTACATTGGTTTTGATTCCATTTATTCTATTTAATGTGTTATTATAATAAGAATATAAATTATTGTTTATAAATGAAGATATTAGACAAAATGAATAATTTATTTAATTCTATATATTTTAATCCATATTCTATGTGAGTATTTAACCGTATGGGTCCAACAATAACACTTTAGAAAACACGGTTTGGTGAGAAATGTCACGGTGTAAATATGTGGGCCCTAAAACTGAGTGGAAAGGGAGATTTTGTATCTCCCTATAGTATAACCATATTATGGAGAACCCAAAAAGATCTAAAACAAAAACTGCTAATACACATTAAAAATATGTTCCACTTCCATCCTAGTCTCTACAATCACATAGCCCAGTCAACCCATTTCAAATATATTGAACCTGAACCATATAAATCTTTAATACAATCCTTAATAGAAAAGATCAAACATTATGGAATATAAACCATCCCTATAGTCAACATCTCACTAATGAAGAAATAATTAAACATCATGTAATTCATCTTGGGGTAATCACCTCAAAAGTAACAATCCAATTGAAACTGTATGATAATATATCAATAAATAAATAATCACTCCGATATAAATTACGCTAATGGATACAATTGATAATTATTCATAAATGATTTTAAAAAATCTTAAACAATAAATTTCTTCAATTGGACCTTGATATTTATATATTTCTGGACAATGACTCAGGGTATACTAAAGTATAAAAGGTTTCATATCCTCTACTCTTTTCAAAGTCTTGAAAAACATAACAAAAAGAAGACCTACAAATAAAAGACCAATTACTCACCAAAGACTCAACATAGAAGAAATTAATTCCACATTCACTTAATAAAATTATTGAATGAAAAACTAAACACCAAAATATATGAAATTAACCAGTTCACATTTCCCTAAAAAATATTCCCAATACACACTAATATACAAATTAAACAGTCAAATTCACAATGAAAAAACTTATATAAAATAATATTTAATATGTTTTTTATTTTCATTAAATTGTACCCCCTTTCCTAAGGAATGTAAATTACATTTTTTTAAAGTATCATAATTGCTAGGGATAACCTAACTAGTATTTTAAATGTATTAATTCAATTATATAAATCATGATAAATATCGTACATTAATACCACAAAAAATTAAATACATTCTAAATATAATTGAAAAAAATGACAAACATTATTTAAAATAATAAATTTCTTAAAAAATCATGTAGATATTTATAAATCTACATTTTATTTTCAATACAAAACATGAGTAGCACTATAAAAACAATCGTTTTCCCTAATATCACATCCACTTCATAAATTAATATGGAAGCTGAATTACATTTCAAAACATTTTGACCAATAATACATTCCTATAATAAATGTTTCCTAAATTCCATAATGAAATGAAACACATGTTAAATATAATAAGAAAACAACAAAATTACTAAAAATAAACTATAAAACATTTTGTTAAAATCCAAAATCACTTCCAAGAAGAACTTTTTAATTAGATAACAAATATTCCTAAAAGATTTTTATTTCTAGTAACATTTAAATCATTTCATAAGAAAAAAATAAATTTCATTAAAATAAAAAAAAATTGTTTCATAAAATGGTCCCCTCAAAACATTTGATTTTAGATCCAAAATTAATTTTAAAAAATATATAAAAATTTATTAAAACAATTTTCTAAATTAAAATTAATAATTCAATAAACAAAACATATCCCAATAACATTAACTCTCCATAAACTCCATTAATTAACAAATAAAAATGTTAACCTCCAGTATTATAAATTTAAGGATATACAGTGATGATACAACACATCCTGGGAGAACAATATATAGATTTTCTATATATGATAGAAAATAGTGTTTTAACTATATAATAACTAATAATATGAATTCTTGAACCAACCATATTGACCTTTCATGTGTTTAGACCATGTAAGATACACTTGATTCTTTCCTTATTCCTTAATTTTCACCTGAATGTATCATATAATCCCTCAATATCATGGGTATACCCTTTAGAGATTAAAATACCATCTTTTAATATCAAAATAAATCAATAATAGAAAAAAACACTAACTCAGATTCAATATTCAAATTCCAACTACTCATAGAAACATAAGGGTTAGAATGATAAAGAGTTAGTTATAATCTCACTTTAGTTACATATTATGTTTTTATATTACTATATCTATGTTAATCGACATCCAAAATATTATTGAGGATATTAAATAAATTATTTAATTGCGAATCCTTGTATCTGATACCAATTTAATAAATTTTCTATGGTTTACTCAACACATCCCTCAATCTGGCCCACCACATAAACTGAAGAGTGTTATTTATTCCCATGGGGTGGAAATTAGTTCTTAGGAATCATGATTTTACACATGAGAATTATTTAAATGTCAATAAAATAATAAATTATGATGATTTAAATTTGATAATAATTCAATGTGGTGTATCCATACCTTGATCATCGATGAAAATGAAATAAATAATTTCAAAAATATTAAAACAACCAAAGAAACTAATAATAATAACTGTTAAAAATTAAACTCATAAATATAATCAATACATTAAATGAACATAGAAAGAATAAAACATACACATTAAAAGACAAAATTATTATCTGGTCCAGTAAATACGATTCATAATTTCCATAATTAAAACAAAACCCAATCATCTAATAACTCTATCCTTGTAACTCGTACTAACAAACCATTCCTCATCCCATACATCACTATAAACACATGAAAAAAAACCTCAAAATATTTTATATCATAGTAAACTAAAAGGAAATACAACAGATATATAAAACCTTTTTTGTATACTCCGTTTGATTCTAATAGTACAAACATTATTCCGCTAAAACAATTTGAAATTCAATTCAATATACATTTCATTGATGTCTATTATAAATATAATAAATTATATAATATCATATGTGGGTATGATTGAACCCAAAAAATTATGCAATCACTTTTATAAACACCGACATCATTAAATAGGTAATTAGGATCCACATTCTTTTTCATAAATGAAATTTTAATCATAGAAAGTGTATCATGTATGAAATATATGAAAGGATGCCAAAATTCAATTCCATTTTTAAAAAAAATTTCCTAAAACCCTTTCTATGAAATACATATCATGTTCCTTTTAGATGTAAATAAAAAATAATAATTTAGTTAATATTAAGACAAAACCATAACTAAAATGGAGTATAAAATCATACATGAATCGAGATAGAAATGTGGAAAAAATAATAATTTTGAAAAACTAAATAATGTTGTTGTATAACCAAAAAATTTACAAGGTGATCTAAAAAATAGAAAATGGATCCCTTAAAAAATTATCAAATAAAACTGAGAACCATGGGAAGTATACATGGTTCTATCCAAAATGATAAAAATCATCTCTTTTGTAGCACATGATATTTTGTTATCCTACCTTATGTGAACATAACTGCACTCGGCCTAGGATTACACTCTCAGTTTCAATTAGAGGTAACCCATAGTTGAACGTAATCGTACAATTGAAATTGAATATTTTTTAATGTATTCTAGTGTTGAAATTTTTTTGAAATTTTTTTATAGCTAACCAGGTTCCCATATAAAAACTCAGTAGTTGGTTTATAACAATCGAGTAACCTTATTAATAAAACATTAAATAATTAAAACATAATAGTAAATCACATTTTCACATTTAATGTCCTATAATGAAAAACAATTTTTCATCTCACCCATATCATAAATAATATAAATCATCCCCATCAATGAAAATAATCTATATTTAAAATATTCAAAACAAGAAACAAAATCAAGTGTCTCACACCCATAAATAAAATACTATTTTTATGTTTTGAAATGGTCCATGTCAATATTTGATTCAATGATCATAATTATTAAAAATTATAAAAAATTAATTTAAAACCATGAAAATCCTTACGAAAGAGAATTATTTTTAATTAGGATTCAAAAGTTTCATTTAAAAATAATATTGAGATTCCAATGTATGTCACCATGATTTTGAATCCACTTTTAAAAAAAATCATATTTCAAATAAAATCTATGTAAATTCGTATTGATAAAAATAAAAAAGTCATTTCCTATTTCATTTATTTCATTTTAAAGTACATACCCTTCATTTAATTTTGAATTAAATATTTAAATACAATAAGTTACATATTTCATGACCCAATTAGAGTAAAATTACTAAATTCACATAAATAACGATAAAATAATTAATATAATCATTCCCCCAATAACATGGACTTCAAAATTACTTTTGAAATGAGAAAGCCATAAAACCCATTATTACATGGGATAAAACATAAAGAACACTTTTCAAAACCATTAAGGATGTCACATATAGAATTATTAAAAATATATATATTATAAAACACCAATCCCTCAATGAAATTATTATTAATGGAAATTCATAAAAACACCCACATTAATAATGTATAAGTTACATTAAAATTACTCCCCATTGATTGAAAATATAACACAATCCATGATGATCCATCTACTGGTCCTAAATTACATTAAAACCCTAAATTAGAACCCACCGTAAAATAATATTGCCTATCATAATGAATATGGTTCTTGGGCTATGAAGAAGGAAATAAATAATTTGTGTATGGGATATGCGATTTGTGGAATATTAATAAAATAAATATTTACATCTTGTATTGGACTGAATTTAGGTTTTTATAGGTTCAAAATGGAATTTCAAGGGATGGAATCCATCTTTTTACACAGTCAAGGACCATATTAATGAGTCGGAAGGAAACATATTGTAAAAAACGTTAAAATAAAAAATGGTTAGATAAGTAAATTAGATTTTAAGTGAACCAAGGATTGTCATGTAGTTTTTATCAAAAGTTAACCAAATATACAACCAACCATTAGAGTGGCATGGGAATATGAATTTAAAACCCTCATTTATTTGATTTATACTATACAAAAAACATCAGCAATCATTACAAACCATCTATTAATAAATTCATATAAATTATGGAAAATTTAAATAGTTTCTCTTAGCTAAGCTATAACCATAATAATAGGTAATAAGTCAATAATTAAAATTCTCATTTCTAAGGCTTCAATGAATTTAAAATACTACAAAATAATATAAAATGATACACCATTTTGAAATAAGGGTATCATAATAATGTATAGGTTTTTGTTTTTGGAAGACTAATATATTGATGGCTCATTCTAGTTTTTTTTAAAATACTCTACATAACATAATTATTAATAATAAAGGCTAATTCATTAAATAATTTATATCATAGATGCTTGATATTTTAATCCAAAACATGGAAATAAATATTTTATATGGGGTTGTTCAGTGGTCCAATTCATGTTAAGAAATGATATATGTTTTTTTATTATAATGTTGTATTGGAGTAGTCTCAAGCAATCAGGTCATTGATTGAAGGATATAATATTAATCAGAATTACATAATAAGAATTTAACATACATAAATATCATAATTGTGGTATAATATTATTTATATATGGGTTTATAGTTTATGGATATCTATAATGAATAATTTATTATTTTGGTATCTTCATGAAAATCTATTAGGACTTAGAGAGAGCCATATGGCTATGTCAGAATCCAGTTTTGCATTTAATCTATGATTAATATTACTCACACATTGTAAATCATTACATGGTGTTATTTTGTGACTTTTAATATATATATACTAAAATTAACAAGATATTTATATTATTTAAAACATAACAATAAAAAATCAACATTATAGTAATTAATTATAGATGTAATCTATATTAAAATAAATATTTATGTGATTCTGGTGAATAAGAAATCAATTTTCATTATTGATGATAGTTATATAATTTATTAATATTATAATGTCAATTTTGAAATAGATTGAATATGTTTTATGCATTATGATTACATGAGCAATTAGATTTAAAATTTGCGTGGCTTAGTGAAATCAAATTCATTTTTCAAAGTGAATCTAATCATTTATTTTTAAAATAAATAAAGAATTTCAGGATAACCATATTGAATGATTCAATGTATTTATGATCAACTTATATTCATTTAAGTGGTTTAGGAAAATAAATATAGAAATATAACATCTATTTATAACTTGTATACTACATGTAATTCTTTTTGTGGGGGAGTATACATTGTTATGAAGTCATGTGATTATCTGAATTTTGGAAATTATAGGTGTTTTTTATGTATTTATAGTATTTCATAAATATTTATCAGTGTTCTTTTCTATTTGCAGTCACAAATTAAAATAATAATGGGAATTATATTATATGATTTAGATTTTTTCTTGTGAATTAGTGATTGATATAGTATAAATTTTTAGCTATGATACTGATTTATATTTTTAAGGTAAAAATATTATAGTTTGGAATTTTATGAACTATGTCCTTAATTATTTTCCAAGGGTGGTTTTTTTATATAAATTTTGAATTCAGTATTTTAAGACTATAATTATATAATATTATTTATTTTATTGATGTAGTTTTCATTATAGTGTTTCTTGATGTTTAAAATTAGTATATGTAGATGTTAAAGTGAATTGAAAAATAATTATGTGTGGTTAAAGGTGTTTAGAAAAATCAAATGATTAAGGAGGTAGAAAATTTTATATAAATAGTGTCATACCATTAGGTTCCTAGGGATCAAATTAGTGTTGGTATAGTAGATTTTTTTATAATATAAGGTTTATGGGATTCCATCAAGTCTCCCATGGGCCACTAGGTTTCAATGGGACAGTTGTGAGTCAATCTATATCAACTACGTACTCATGGAAACCAGTTCTGTTTTCCCAAATGTGATGAAATATTTGTATTCCTTCACCATTAACACCACCCATTTAGTTTTCCTTTTCTATACAGTATGAAATAATTAAAATTCTTCTTTTTTCCACTCAATTTTCCACCCCATCTTCCTTAATATAGTCATGTTATTTTCAGAGTTGTTGAATTTCAAACCAATTGTTTTACTCCACCTTCTTTCTAATCATCCCATTATATTCCTTTTTGTCCATTTTTTGTTAATGTTATTATGGATTTTATAATTTAACAGTAATGGATAATTATGGAATCTTATAGAGTGAAATATATTTTATACATGATAGAATGAAAATTCAAATATGAGTTGATTTCATGCACACGCTAGTTTTCTTGATAATGGATCGGTGGTTTTAATTATTGATATCATTGATTTGTTATAAAATTGATAATGTTCTAGGATATTTATTTTTATAATTTTCTGTGTGGAAGTATATATGGAAACCTAGAGTTGTTTATAATTATTTTATCTTGATGTTATGATATAAATTTTTATGGAATGTGATTAATTTATCCCATGTACATAGTTTGTGGTTGAACAAATACAACTATATTATAATTTTTTTATTTAGACATGTATTCTCAACATCACATGGGTTTAAATTGTTCTTTTATATTCATACATTCCTGTCTATTTTCAAAATAGAAGTAAATTTAATAGATGATTTTATAAATATAAATGGAAAATTTTCAGATGTTTAATGAAATTTTTTGTTTACTTTCTAATAATTTCATAATGATCATGTTTATTATTTTTAATACTCTAATTGATTTGTATATCTTTGATGTGTAATTATTTGATCTTTTAAAATTCTTGATAAAGAATATTTCATGTTTTACAAATATAGATTGTAAATTGAAATATCTAATAGTGTAATAACTTTTAATATTAAATATATACTAATAGTATATACTATTATTTCAAAATAAATAAACATTATTATTAACATACTCTTCAGGTAACATATTATTTGATAATGAATCATGATTCGTGGACAGAAAATTATTAACTATTTCAATGAATACTCTCTTTTGGTTTTTATTATAGCAAAATGGAAAAAATCATACTTATATATATAACATGAATGAATTATAAGTAAACACAAAAGAATTTACTGTGAGTTAACAATTTTAATTAGTGATTATGTATTGGATGGATTTTGTTAAGAGGAGAAGTGATTAATTTCTTTTATGGTTATACATATTTTTTATTAAATTATGTTTTATTAAAATTAAAATTATCTGGACATCTATAGAATAAAATTTTAATTTTCGGGTATGAATTGATAATAATTTATTATCCTTTTATATTTTTTATATTTATATTACTATTCCTAGTTACTCTTATTATTAAGGTTGTGACTCATTTGGGATCCTTGTTTCTATTTTTGTAATTCATAAGTATATTTTCATAATACTTCATTTATGTTATGTTATTACATTTGGTAATAGAAGGGGGTCCATTTCGGAAAAAAATATAACAATGATTGAGAATTACAAGTGTTCCATAATGACAGATCAAAATTCAACCAAGTATTTAATCATTACCACAACTTATAACACACATCTCTACTAGCATTCACTACCTACACCATGTAGTGGTATAGGTTATCACTCTCTTCTGTACAAAGACGAATGGTCAGAAATATCTAGCATACAAAACCAAAATTTGTCTGACCATAATGAGAGATCCTTATATTTACATATTAATAGGACCCATAGGTTTTCATTTGTAACACATCAATATGAAAATGATAAACCAAAAATTCACTTAATCCTAGTATCCAAACACCCACTAGTTATTATTATTTTTGTTGTAATCTATGTGAATTAACAATAAATTTATAGTATATGACTAATAAAAGTTTTAAAAATACTAAAAAGAATATAAAAGATAACTTATTCACATATTTCTTTCATGCCTATATAAAATAATCCTTCTTAGGCTACATAATATAGTTTCATTAGCCAATTTGTTTCAATGGATACCCCCATCCACTCATATCAATTTTCAAATATATTCCCATTTTATGGAATCTGGATTTCTTATCCTTCACTAGGGTGTAGTAGTGTCCCTCATTTGGTCATCAATATGGGCTATGATATATTGAATTTCAAATGGAAAATCAAAATCCAAACCCACATTAGATAAAGTGCTTACATTATATGATAATATGGTAAAATAACCTGGATCATAATAACTAGAGTGTACAACTTTGGCTCTCTATTTCTCTAGTGAATTATATTTTTAAAAACATACAAATGATACCATCCTCTTATAATTGCACACCATGTTACCCGGATCACCCTGATTTTAGTGGGGGATCTCCACGCAACCCATGTCTCCTATAATGGAATTAAATTACCAAGGACTCCACTGAAGTCATTGGATTCACATTATTCTAGGAAGCATCCCAACAAACACCCATTCAATCATGAATTACTTTAATAATAGGACACTCGATCATTCCCCTAACAAAAAGGGACCTCAATGTGTTTTCCATATTGTATACCCATGATAAGGAGTGTCCCCATCATAATGTCATTGGTGAATCCACTCATGGAACATGTAGTATAACATGGATAAACTAGGATAGTGTCTGATTGATATTGGAACTTAGTTGACATACAAGTCGACGTCAAAATCCATTATCATTTAATGGGCATCCCCTCAGTTTATTATCACATCATGTAATCTTCAGGTAAAACCACCCATCTCTACTCAATGGTCCATGAGAATAGTATGTTCCTTTGTGTGGGTGTATTTCATAACCATATATTTATCAATGGAAACCACCATTTTTCACTCAATGACCCATGTGAATATCTTGGGACTCCTATGTATGTGTTATCCACATATACATCATTCCATTATTAATGATAACATCCATGTAATTAAAAAATGACCCACACTAATAACTATATCCCAAAATAAATAGTCCCCACATAATCCATTGTTGATTCCTCTTTTCTGACTATTACATCATAATCAATCTGCATAAAAATTCTTGACACTTTCAGTACCACATGATATTAAAAAACATATCTTCAATCTAATCTCTTATCATTTAACTATTCAACTATAACTACTTAATATTTGATTATAATTTTGTTTGGTCACAAAGGATGTCTTCCTATTGTGGGAAGACAACATCTTAATTTAGTTTTATTTCATCCCGTGGTCAATATTCAATGTTAATCCAACCTCATGGGGTTATATTCCACATGAGATCGCATCCATCCTTTTAAACGGAGCCATAGTCCCCCTGATCCATGAAATGATCATTTATTGGGACATATTACTTATAAGACCAATTTTTACATTTCATTGGGGCTATATTCTTTCTTAAGACATCATCCTCCAATTATGTTTGGCAAACAACACTATAAGGTCGAAAATCTATTCCCTATGAACACATTTAGGAAAAATTCATATCCTACGCTGCGGTATATTTCCACATGATCTCAATAAACCATCTCATTGGTAAAAATTCTATGTATATCCAAATTCGAAGATAAAGTTAAATATTCCATTCTGTAAATCACAACATTATTTTATGGTCTATATTGCATATGAACTACCTAGAATGTCCTATTCACAATGGGAAAACTAACAACACAATTTATCTGCCATATAACCTATAAACAAATTCAAACATAAGAGGGGAATATTCTCTATGAAATCCATATGAAAGGGACATTTATGTATAAGGCTGACACTAATAATAAAAAAGTAAAGTTCACCTTTAATTATAATCTACATTACATTAAAATTAATTTTAATGGTCCTTATCTCACATACATACAAGCTATGATGTGTGCTATTAATGGCTTAAAACTACATGGGTTCTGATTCAATTTAATATGATACATTGGAATGATTTTTCTCCATTACCAATATCATGAACAAGCATTTCCTACATAGTTTTAAGTTAATTCTAGAACCCAAATATACGTTGAATTAAAATATAGTAGAATCTATAATAAAAGTTATTTTTTTCTAATATATATGTTTCCTTTGATCAAGAACATTTGATACATGATGATGTTTATAATAATGCGGAACATCTAGTATACACATACGTCCACAACAATATTATATTTAAATCCATCATGTGAGTGGGAGTAACCATCCATGTACTAATTTATAGGATGTATTCATTAAATTCATATTAAATATATTCAAAAAAATCTATAATAGGTAATGATACCTCCTCAAATGGTTTTAATGATCCTGACTTCCATTCCTCAAATATAATGTACATTCTGATGAAAAATAGTAATATTCCAGGAAGCCCTTATGATTTTACAACTATTATGTGTGGAATAAAAATTAAATTAATTATTAAAATATATGTTTTTGTTGAAAATACTATTGTTGTACCAGATGTGAAAAATTCAACCATAAAAGAGAACAATCTAACATTATCATTAAAGTTATTTTTTATTTTTATTTTTTCTTCATTTTGAAAATATCTATAAATTCCATGACAAATAACCCTTTTATCCTAAATTTATTACATCAACCATGAAAGAATAATATTAAATTACTTTTATAAATTTTGTTTCCCCTATGCATAAGATGTTTACTTTACCAATAAAACATAATTTTCAACTAGTTATGAATGTACTAGTAGAGTACACACTATCAGAAGTGTACAGAGACTGGACTATTGGAGTAGAGTACTGATCCTTCCATCCAGCCAGCTCGACGTTCCCATCCATCGCCACTACATTCATGGTTTAGGCCTTTTTGAGTTGAGAAAACGACTTGTTCTTGTACTGTGTTCCCACCACCGGTGTCATAGGAACACATATCTACCACTTGGTATCAGGTGCCTGGATACACAGGGATTAGTACCACAACGAAAAAATCCCCACCCTGGAGGTGTTACGCAAGTCCTTATTAATGTTGTACCCCTATGGATCTATCTTCCACAAAACAAGGAGAAAAATAGATAATCTAGTGGAACCCATTTCCTCCTATAATAACTTTTGATGAATTTCACTATAGTCGAACCACACATGCATCCATTAATATAGGGATTCATTGGAAGAGGTAAGATATTATATCCCCATAATTTATAAACCATGAATGATTGTTTTACCATCATCCATCACCAACACCAAATCATTGTGGCCTAAAATCCTCAGGAGTATACTAAGGAGCATTCTCAGACTCCCCAACAAAAATTCACTTTCTTAGACATCCATAAAATTTTTCATCAAGGGGAATATAATCAACAAGCACCAAGAATAATAACAGTTACAAATTTCTAGAGAATAAAACCATTAGTGCACCCTAATGATAATGGAATCGAATGATTATAATCATACCCACACATCTGAATCCCATCAAAATATATCATTATTGAATTGTGGATCAATGTGGAATGATATTCCCAATCACACAAAGGATTGTGATCGCATTCCAATTATTTACATAGAATTATTCAACTACATTTTAATGGGGTTTAATAAGTATGTAACCACTAAATTTTCATAAACGATATATGTCTCATAAATTAAATATATTATATAAAATATAATAATTTATTATACCTAAAAGGAAAATCAAAAAAATTAATATCATTAATAATTAAATTTAAATTAATCCACATTATTGAAATTAATATTACAAAGAGTAATAATATAAAAAACTAATATTAAAATATTAAAAATTGTAAAATATATATTGCACTAATCTACTACAATCATCATCCCCATGACTAACAATATAGAAGGGAAAAAAATATTAAAAAATGATCAATATAATAGAAAATGTAAATGTATAAACATGAAAGGGATATTTTTTCATATTCCTTAAACCAATTAATTTATATATAGAAATGGTAATGTGATTTTGGTTAAAGTACTCTGACTGTTGGAATAAAAACCCAATCGTTGTGAATAATGACCTACTTGTTGGAAATAATAACTCATTCATTAGAAAATTAATTTTAACAAAAATTAATAAACTATTATAAAACTAATATTTCTTGTTATTAAATTATGTGAATATAAATATTATAATTAATTATTTTCATGTTAAAACACTGAAATATTATATTAATTTTTTTAATAAACTATATTTTAAAGGATTTCATAAAAATAATATTTTTGTATTAATTTTTTTTATTACAATTGATGTTAATAAGTATTATAAAATGATTTAATATTTTCTATCATAATTTCTAAATTATTCAAGTGTGGTTTTCTTGTAATTTTAAAAAATATTTTTATTTTTAGGTGAATAGTAAAAATATAGTATTATTCATAAAACATATGTTTCAAAAAATAAATAAGTCATGATGTACAATTGAATAGAATGTTTCATGAACTTACGGTTAGGGCATGATTTGAGAAATTTCATAAATGAGTTATTAAAATAAAATAAAAATAATTACTTAAAATAAATTCACTTACTTAAATCCAAGGTGAAATGTGAACACTTAAAATAACAATTTATTATCTTTCCTTATTAATTTTTTAATAAAATAATGAATTAAAATTATAATGTGTATTTATTATATTAACCCCGTTATATTATATTTATATATGATTTATATTTTCATAAATTTATTATTACAAAATATACAATTAAAATTTATTTTTTTCCTTTTTTAATTCTAAAAAACCACTCTAACTTATAAATAACCCCTCTCACTAGAATTGGAAATACACTCAACCCCCCATAATAATAAGCCTATACTGTTAAAAAAACCATACACTAAATTCATTTTAAATCCTTATGTATATTCCAAATAAATTCAACACCATGTTTCATGGATGTTTTAGTGTTGTACAGGAGATGCTACATAGATGATTAATTATGTTATAATCAACACTTCTCTTTTATTATTATTCTTCTTATATAAATTATTCTCCCCACACCTTCCCTAATGGATCCATTCAAAATTAATTAAGATGTAATATTAAATTATATTAACAATGTTAAACTATTATAATAGTCGTATTTTATAAATATAAAAAATCCAAAATTGATTTTCCTTCTTTCCAGACAACATCCAATAAAAAGACGTTAATCCAGCTATAGAGACATTACCAAGTCATTTATTAAAACTACCATCATTAAGTAAAATTATGAATTATATATAATATATAAATTTTAAATTAAATATATTATAATATTTTGTAGTAAATTGTATATATTCAATTTTTAAAAATATCAAAATCGGGGAAAATTTGTCAATTATTATGTACAAAATGATATCAAAATGACTACTATATAAAAAAGGAAATTAGAAAATATAATGAAGTTAATATAAATGATAAAAAGTGTTAAAATTGTTGTAATTAAAATATATATCAATGTTATAAAAAATCTAACATATTATTAAAGTTGTATGAATGTAAATAAGTAATGAAAAAATAAAGGTAATGGGATTATAAAAAAAACTCATTTTATTTTGGTTATCCAAATTTCTTGATTTCATTTGTATTAATTATAATACAAAGTTCCATAAATAACATTTATTTTTTATTCAATTTTAATTTCTTGTATATACATATTTCTGACTTGAATTTATTAAAATTTACAAGATTTCTAAAAAGAACACTTCTTTCTAAATAACATACTTGACTCCTCTGAAATTTATTATTATTCCCCACAAATGATGACTCTTTCACAAGATATGTTTTAAACTTTTTAATTTTGTAACCCAATTATTATTCCAATAAAATGGTTGATAAATCCTTATGAATCCAATTGTTTTCCATGATCGAATTCATGATAATGATTATAATATGTTTTTTTATGGAATTCTTGATTATGTAAATATTATGATGCGATGGGTAGCCAATTTTATATAGGCCGTCGATGATTTTGTTTATGTGAGGTATCTAATGACATAATTTGTCTTATTCGTTAATATTATGCTATATTTTTTTGTAATATTGATGTGATTATTGTGCATGAATGTTATGTAGAAACACAATGCCATATTTTTTCACAAATATGTGAAGTATTTGACAACAATGACACGACATGTCATTTTTACAAATTTCTACATTCCAAAAAATTATCATTGGTTTCCACAATATTATTAAGTATTATCCTGTGCATATTATTTTATAAAGACAATAACAGTAACCAATGGTATATTGATTCATGTCTCTTATTAATCATATTAAAAGGCATCTAGGTCACACATTTATTTTATTTATATAATTTGGTGATTGCATTTACTATAGAGATTGAGATATTATAACGATTAAGATGAATTATTTAAATACATTTTTTGTGTTTGGTTATGTACAAGTTATATATGATACTAATTTTCCCTACACAGTAATCCTTTTGACCGTCGATTCTCATATCTATTATGTTAATTAAATTAAAATTTATGCTATAGACCAATAAGAAAAATCATGGTCTATATTATAGGTAATAAGGAATATTTTAGATAATTTTGGGATTATGATTATATAAATATAGTGGAAACCATTAGGATAAGTATAATTATATATAAATTGATAACAATATTTGTTTTAAAAAAATATAAACATTGAAATCCCACCGTATATGCCTTTACTATTAACTGAATAAAAGAAGAAATTATTCAATTATTTTTTGACTAACTAATTATAAAACAATTTTAATATTAGAAAATGTTTGGAACCAGGATAAAATATTAAAACAAACTGTGTTAATGATAATGTGATGATTTCCTAGATGAAATCCCTAATGTCGTGGTAGTTGGAGTTCAAAAAAATCAATGTAACGATTACCTAGTTGTTTCAGGATATAAATAATTTACTAAAGAATGTAAAATTTTTGACTTTACCTAAGAAGGACTTACTAGTGAATATGCTTTTTATGTGAAAACAACTACTGGCATTTAGTGAATCTTTTGATCCACAAATTAATGAATAGTGGTTTAACTCAATATATATGATCTCTTATGTGCTCCATTATTTTGATAAACAAATGTTTACTCTAACCAGTTATATTTTAGATAGAGAATAAAATCTATGGTCATAATTTATATAGGACATGAAGTTGAATGAGGAAATGTAAATGATGTAGTTTGAAGAATTTAAGGAAATTTTATTTACATTAAATTCTATCTAACTGGTCAAACAAAGATATATAGAGAATTAATAGTGCTATAGAAAAAGCAAGGCGATTAATTTACTATTTATGAGGAAAATTTCAAAGGGATTTAAAGATACACCATGATTTTTATTATCAGCATTGTTATAAAAATAGATGTATTCATTATAAGTAAAAAACCATGCCTTCTAAAGGATATACATTACCATGAAATTAGTAGTTATGAATAAGTGATATCATGAAATCACATTTTATATATTGATTTAATATAATGTTATAATTTTTGAGGAGATAAGAATATAAAAATAGAGTTTCATGTTTTTGGTTCAAATGGTAATGGTGGAAATAGGATCTAACTACTAACTAGTAATAAATATGGAATTAAACATCATGGGAATTAACTCACAGGGAAGGGGAAATGTTACAACTACATGAGATAAGGCCACCATGACCTTTAATATCAGTGAGTCATGAAGAATATGAGTATCCTTATAAACAAATGAATGGAACATCCTAATGCACCATAAATGGTTCTATTCTTCACCAGTAAGTATCATGTGTACTATACAAGGCAATGCACTAAACCATTAGTACATGAGGTTAATTTGTGTTTGCAACCACCAAAACCAAAGGTCAATGGAAATAATATTTAATCACTATTTTATAAGAGGATAAATAAAATGAATAAAAATAGATTATAATTCTGATTCCCTCATGAATGGAAAAAAATATTATTTAATTATGGGTAAATGAATTACTATATATTCTTGTTTTTAGTTAGAATGGTTAAATCAATGACTCTATAACTTGATGTAAATAATTTGAAAACACTACCTATTGTTATAATAAATGGGACAAAAGTGATGGAATGTTCACCTATAATCTTATTTATGAATATTATTATAATTAATATCATAGTAGTTTCGTTTTTTGTAATGGATTCTATATTGATCACAGATAGGATCTAATTAAATAGAAAAAACATCAACTATAAAAATATAAAATCACTGTTATTTTTTTGAATCGTCAATTATTTTCTACTAATTTATGGAATATCATGAATCACCTTTTGGATTATCCCTAAAGAAGTGGGTGCTGATACCCTATGAAGAAGAATACGTTGACCAAATGTTTGAGTCAAAGGATGGTACCAACCAAGAAAAAAATTCCCATTGTTGGGGAAAACAGATGTATTTCCCAAAGATTTAACAAGACTCCCCTATATAATATGATATTGTTTTAAATATAACATATACCTAATTTCACATTTAAAAACAATTTACTAAATTGTATGGCCTAGATCAAACTGGAGGTGTTATAGAAGATTTTACAAAATCATTTGGAAAGAGGGTTCATATACCCGAATACACCACCGTTGGGTGTGGAAATAATATTTCTAAAAAAAGGATGCATCAATTAATCCTTTTATAGATTAATTTAATATCAAATAGGTCACCATAAATAAAAAATATCATCTTCCAATTTTTTTTTATTTTTTCCAACAAATGTGAGAAGATTTTTACATATCAATGGTGGGACATTGTTTAGGATATCACCAACTGAATGTGAAGAATGACAAAATTTATATGTGTGATTTCCATATAACTTATGAGTAGTATGAGTTCATATTTATTCACTTCATACATTCTAAATCCCCTAAAATATTCATTTAATTTATGAGTATAGTCTTTAGAGACTATATTGACAAATCTATGGTAGTCTTTGTCAATGATATTTTCATTAACTCTAAGAGACATAAAAACATGACGAGAATATAAGGGTATTGATGGAAACTGTAATAAATGAGAAAAATTATCATATTTTCATCAAGTGTTACTTTTGATTGAAAAATGTTTCTGTATTAGGGCACATTATAATAAGTTTTGTAATTTCAATGGATCATTAAAAAATAAAGGCAATTAGAGATATTCCGAGATTCACTATTGTGAAGAATACCCATATACATCCTACCATATCTTGGTACTTCAATTTTTTTTGTAGAATGTTTTCATGATTAGATATACCACATGTAATGTTAACATAGATTGGATTAAACTATGTCAAAATGGAATGGTGTTAGGAATGATTTAAGGAGCTCATTGAGAATCTAGTCATTGCACTAGTACTCACCCTACCAACAAGATACATAGGATATGTGATATAAAAAGATGATTAAATTATATTATTGAGTTTATTACTCACATAGAACTATAAATTGATAGTATATAAATCAATATATATTATGATCTATGATAAGAACAACCTGATTCCTGATATGTAGATAGCTATTGTGATTTTTTATTAATAAATGGTGATACTAACTTTATGTTGAATTGTGTGATTTATATACTGATCACTATAGTATAATGTATATATTAACATAGATGTATTTTATCATGTGTCCAATAACATGTAATGATGTTTTCATGGACTAATATTTTTAAATTAATTACAATATATGAATGGAAGACAAGGTAGTTGATACTCTTATCACAAATGAAATTTCTACTCAATCCATGATGCAGATTGAGAAAAAAAACTATCTTCTTGGATCTGAAAAGGATGTATTTGGAAATCATAATGGTATGGAAGACATCCTACCGTAACCAATGATATCACAACCATATGTCTATGAGATGTTAAAAGAGGAACAAAGTGGTGATCTGAAGTTTCATCATAAGGTGAATGCCATAAAGTAAGGGATGATAAATGAAATTTAAATCAATGATGATGGTGGGATTCAGTTTGTAATGAAGATATGTGTTTTGGAAACACATTAGATAAAAACAATATATTTTATAATCAACATATCTCACCATTTACTATCCCTCCTAGAAGTTCCATGATGTAAAATAATCATCGAGAACACTTCTACTGAGAATACATTAATAATGAGATTGTAGAGTATTTCAAAAGGTGATTAATATGTCTGCACGTTAATGGGATGAAACTAAATTCCAATTAGATGCTGAATCCATTTCATATACCCACATTTAAATATAGGAATTCCACAATATAATTTTTCACTATTCTTATAAATACATCCAAAGGAAAGTATGTGATATTGTTTGTGATGGATCAACTCATGAATATTTCTTACTTTTTTTGCTATTTAAGATTATTTCTTCCATGAAAAAATTTCCACGATATATGTGAATGCAGTGGTGAGGATGAATGTATTTCAACTTTTGATCATCTCTAATCATGATCCAAGGTTCACATCTATTTTTTTATAATTCATTGACATTATTTAAGTATATAGTTGAATGTCATCATGACCATTCACCCCCAAAATGACATATGATATTAAAGGACAATATAGTGACATAAACACATAATAAGAGACTACTAAATGGAATTCAATGGTTGATGTGATCAACATATCCCATACATTGAGTTCTCAAAAAACATAAAAAATAATATTTAAATGTCCCTATATGATTCTTTGTATGGGATGGATTGTAGAACTCCAACTTGATATGATGATGTTGGAGAACGAATGTTACATGGAAGTGATCTTTTGTAAGAGAAGAAATATAATGTTAATTCCATCCAATTGAATATAAAATATTCTCAGAGTCATAAAGATAGCTATTATGACATCCATAAAAGGGACTTGGTGTTAGTTGTTGGAATTAAATTTCCTTAAAATATCACCATGGAATAGAGTAATGTAATTTGGAAGTAAATGGAATCATAGAAAAATGTGCATTGGCCATTTTGAGCTCCTTTATCACATTTGATAAGTGGTCTATCTTCATCCACTTCATATATGTATGGATAATGATCATGATGTGTTCCATGTATCACTCTGGAGGAAGTATATACATGATCCCTCACATATAATAAATATTGATGTGGTAAAATATAACCATGACCTCTCATATAAATAATAGCTAGTAATTTAAATGGAACATAGATATAATTTTCTATGAAATAATACAACTCACCTTTTCCATGTTTTATAGAAAAACTATAAGTATGAGGAGGAAACATGGGATCCAGATGAAATAATGAAATTTAAGTACCCGTGTCTATTATCAACTATGATCCTGACATGAATTTTCAAGGTTGAATTTTATAAAGTGGGGATGAATGAAACAACCTAAAATTTATAAATGATAATTATGGACCAAAATATATATTTCCAATAATATACTATATAGTAATTTAGATATACAAAAAAAAACAAAATATTTCATTAATACTAATTGTTTCTTTAAATACAATAGAAACTATTTATATTATAAAAATTATAACTAAACATGAAAATGAAAAAATATCAATAATTGGGAAATAAAAATCTCTACAATATACAAATATCATATAATTCATTACCCAATACTATGAAAAAGAGAAAAATATTAGTAAACCAATCAACATATTAGACAATGAATTTATAGAACTATAAGAGGTATTTGGTTGAGTACTAATTTAAATAATAATGTGGAATATATAGTAGGTAACATGACCATTAGAATAGTAAATTTTCTATTAGAATACTAATTTTTACATTACTATGGGGAACTAAACATTTTGAATAATAACAAAACTATTTTGAATATAAACGTTGCATTTGTAATGAAAATTTTACCTCAAAATAATAATTTATTATATTATTATTATTTACTAGGAATAAATTATGTATAAATAAATATTATAATTCCAAAAAATAAATATCCTGATTAAAAACTTAATAAAATATATGAATTTTGGTACTAAAATATGTTTTAAATAATTTAATAAAAACTATAATTGTTATATTAAAAAATAAATTACATATTCCATATTTTTATTTTTATGAAATTAATATGAATTTTTAAAAGATCATGTAAATTTTTTTAGGGATATGTTTTTTGGTAATTTTTGGAAATGCATCAATTTTCTCAGGAATATTAAAAACACATTTCTTTACATATGAGGTGTATTTTAAATTACATATTTAATGACATAATAATTCTCATATTATTTATGTAATATTTCGTTCTTACATGATATATTTTAATTGAAAAATAGTTTATTAAAATAAAATACACCTAATTTCCATACTTATTAAAGTACATTCAAAACACGAATTTCAAAATAGAACTCTCTCAATAACAATTTTTTCCAATTTTCTTTTTTATAACCTAATGAGTTATTATTATAAAGTGGATTTAATATCATTCAACAAATTATATTATATTAATGTATAATTTATGTATTTAAAAATTCACTATTTATTTTTTATCTTTGATATATTATTATATTTAAATTTTTTCTTCTAAAAAAACCCATCTCTTCAAGTACAAATATCGCATATCCTTCCCCTTGGCCAACAACAGATCCCCTAATTTACAAATCCAAACCTATACCAAAATATAAATTAAAAATTTTCTTACGATACTTATATAAATAATCGAGTAATACAACACTATGAATAAATGAGGTGTTATTGTCTTAAAATAGAAGCAACGCTAATGATTTAGTACATTCAGATTAACTCTTAACTTTTTTTATTTCGTCATATTAATATATTTTTATTTCATTACCCCTTTCACAACAAATTCTTATAATATTAAATAGGTATTATGTAAAATTATATTTATGATTTAATTCGAATATAATTATCATATATACTATTTATACAAATTTCAAAATTCCCTATCCATATCACATGAAATTGTCCTCTCAAACGTTGGTTAACCACCTATGTAAAAATATCCCAGTCAATGACTATAAAAACAATCATGTATGCATGGTATTAATTAGATAATATATAATTATGTAATTACTTTTATTATACACTTTTCTAATTAATTATACAAATTTATAAAATATATTTAAGAAAATATCAAAATCGAGGCAAAATGGGAATTTTTTTCTGAAACATGATATCAGAAAGACTAACATATAACAAAAGATATTATAAAATATAATAAAATGTCCATAAATTATAAATATTGTACAAAATTAAAGAAATTATATTATGGATAATGTATTTAATAAATAAATGTGTATAATTCATTTTGTTAAAATGTGATGAAATAAAGGAGATATGAATGATCTTACACCATGATGGCTTGATCTTTCATTATGAAAAACAATGCATAGAATTCACATAATGGATTTAAAAATTTATTAACCATTACACATGAGGATGCTCTCTCTCTCTATAGGTGTACTAGGATCTGATGACCTATGATCCTTTATTGGCTGCCACTGGTGTTGGGTTGTACCGGCCTCTAGAGTCCCCCATATCTCTACCCAGCCTATGTGGACCCACAGTCTCCATCACAAAAGCATTGTGTAGACTGTTTCATGTCCCTTAGAAAACCTGTTTCTTGGAAGTTTATCTATTTTTTTGTATGTGATGATGGATTGTTCTAGTCTATCTTTGGAGTTCACTGTGTTGGATTTTGATGAGGTAGTTTCTGGATTATAATGGACCATCATGGATCGTATCGGCTCAGATAAACCTCTTCTCTGAGTATTCAAGGTTCTGTGGATTCATGGGGTATATAGAAATACCCTTGTATCTCTACAATTCATCAGCTATCCTACTTCCTGGTCATTCACTCATAATAAGACATCATCCATGCATGGTTCATACCCATCGATGTGTTGGTCGATGTAACATCAATATGATGAGGTGGTTGAAGGATGTCCTCAAGGAGAAGGAAAGATCCGAGGTGGTAGTTTAGATCATTCTTCCTAGTATCCTACTCCCCTTATTGGATTTTCCTTCCATAAATCTATTGGGTAATCATTAAGAGGCTTCTTCTGTGTGGACTATCATACCTTTCATGACAAGGAACTATCTATGGATTGGATTTGTGTTGAGACATATCCTCTCATCCCTTAGATAAACTCCTCCTGAATGTGCATGGATCAGTGGACTGGTCCCAAGACATCATATATCATATTTACCCCATGTATTCTTCGTTTCTCCTCTAGGGGTACTCCATTTAGGGCTGTTGAAATCCTCAGCACTAAGTCCATTTACAAAATTCCAAATGATTCATGGGGAGAGCTTCCCCCTCCCTCTCGATATAGGATGTAATGATCCAAAAGAGAATCCTAAAGCACACCAGATAAGTCCTACCCTTACATGTTCATATCTACCTTCTTTCACTCCATTTCAGGTCCACTATATGTAATGGGTTAGCTTTATTGCCTTGGTTTTGGTACCTCGGTCATCACTAGATCTGCACACTTGGCTGACATCATTCATCAGCCATGATCTTATTACCAACCAGATCAGTTTTGAAGGAGGATTACTGGAATGTTTCTAGAGGTACCTTCCCCCTTGAGACACCTATTAAACATTTCTCTACCCTCCCTTGATTTAGATATTATACCAAAGATAATAAGATGCTCGAGTGGGGAGGTCAGGTTACATGCTCCTTACACTACAAAAATACAATTATTCCATGGCTTGAGGAATGTCATTTAGACTAGATATCATAATTTTACATTAGTTGGGAAAAATTTATAGCTTAAAAAGATCATGTCTCCCCAAAACGGGGAGGGAAGAGAAATTCTCAAATTTCAATCTCGCATGACCTCTCCAATTACTAATTCCTCGCATCTATGTCTGGGTGTATGCTTACATCAATAATCAAAGAAAAACAGTGTTGGAGTAGGGAGTTATCTTCCTCCAATTAAAAGGAGAACAATGTTCATGGGGCCATAAATGGGAAATCCCTTCAATAATGTTACATATCATCAAATCTAACTTTTGTTTCATTGGATCACAAGTCAAAATGAACTTCCTGGATTTATAGATCAATAAGGATAAATTTTTAATCACAGATGTCCTAGAGAAAAAGCTTGAACCGAATATGTATAACCATTTCACTCATAAAATAAGAATTCATATGTTTATACAACATGACTCATCCAACCATAATATCTGGGTCATTTGGAATAGATACATCAAGGTGGATATGATCGAAGTGGGTGACCAGTTCATCTCCCCATGGGTAATTATTTGATGGTGTATCCAATATGTATCCTTTTTATGTGGCATTTATTATATCCATGAAAACAAATTTTGTGTCATGAGATTTGTGTGTACGGCCCAAGAGAGGTTCCACGGATCATAGATGGGGACATCAACAACGTATCTGAAGTAGTGGAGTATAAATGAAGAGGTGAATTCACGTGAATGGACAATATATATTTCCTTCAATTCATGTTGTTAAAAGGCTTATTTGTTTGGGATACATTTGGGACCTCTTTACATGGTTCAATAAAAATGGTATCATGAGGTACTGGAATTGACATGACGGATGTCAATCCAACATGATTTCCATCACCATGTTCATGATTTCTATGGTAAATAATCTAGTCTGAGAAAATTATGACCATTCTTCACTGCTAGTCACTCTGTCTCGTATGTAGGATTATCTAAAATGAGTCATGTACCATACCCATTAGACTTGTAACCTAGATTATATCCAACTAGTTATCTCTTCATGGGGGGAACTTGTCTGGGGGAACACCTGTGTAGCAATCCATAACAAGATTGTGATACTAAAACATGGGATTAATTCATGGCAAAGAGACAACCCTCTAATATAATCGAATTTAATTCCCCCAAACTAGATATTGACTGTTTGGAAGACATCCTAGAGGTCTTTTGTAATGACATGGTGCTCAATGATCCTGCTGAAAATAAGAACAGGTTGGTGGAAATTATTCTCTTCCACGAATGGGAGACTCGAGAAACATTTAAGATCAAGTCTATCTATGTGGGTGATTAGAATATTACATACATAAATTCATACATGAAAGATTTAATTCGTCCCATGAAACCAAATATCATGCGTGAGGATAGATCCAATACCACCTATAATGATGATGTTAGCTGTATGAAACACTCATTCTTCAATGATCTACTCGTAGTTCTGAACATGAGGATTTGAATGGATATACAAGGAAGAATGAAGATCATTGGGAAGAGATCATGAAATATATCTCCACCCTTGATTAAAAAAATATTTCAAGGTGATACACAGATAGGATAAGACCCACACATCCATATTGATCCTAAATCCTGAGAGTGCGCCAGCACCATACTACTTTATAGGACCATTTTAAAATTTTTTTGGGAGGTCATCAAGATAAACATTATTTCATCTACCCAATTATTATTTTGAAGAGGATACATTCCTGGTGTTGTGAGTTCCCTGATCCTCATGCTTATACTGAAGGAAAGGACCACAACCCTATCTCTCTCTCTCACTAGTGGCAGGTGAGTATGTGATAATTCCCCTACTAGATCATCACGTGTTCCATCAACATGAGGATTTACATGCACAATAACCAATGGATTTCCATTGAGCTACATGCCTCGTGAGAGTTTGATCCAAACATGGGGATATTTCTAGGGGGGCTGAAATGATGAGAGATATCAATAGAAAACATCATGTCACCAACAATGCAATCAAGCTAGTCCTGAATAAGGCGTATGATATTATGGAATGGGGATTCATCAACTCTGTTTTATCAAGAATGAAAATATATTCATGGGCATCAAATCTTATATATATAGGACTTAGCTCATTATGGATGGAAGTATCCTAATTTGGGATAACTCAAGGATTTTCAAGTCTATCATGTATCTACACCAACGAGTTCTTATCTCCATGAGTATAGTCACCCAAATTCAAGTTACACTTTACCTCTTGATTATCATAGGGATCACGAGTGGGATAATAATATTCTACTAGAGGAAATTGAGTATTCTTTCCATCTCCCTCAAGATATTAAATGATTAAACAATAACCATATCAAACATTTTCAGGACGTCAACATGTGGAATCTAAATGATGTTATAGGAGTACTGCTATTGGAGTGGGTAAGTGGTCATAAATTACAAAATAGCCATGTATATATAAAATTAATGCCCTTCAAACCGGGCCACACATCTGTGCATTCATATTTGACATAAAAGGTGTTACATTCTCGATGTAGTACATCATAACTCCTATATATTTAGGAAGCTTGTCCATATTGGATTTCAACCATGTTGTGAACAAGACAATGTGCCATGTTCTCAACTGGAGAAACCATCTCATATCCTTTGGGGTAGGAATTACTCTAGTTAACAACATCGTGTCCACCCTCACAGTGCATGTGTTGGCTTCTACATTAGAACCCAAGGTGTGGTCAAATCTATTGAAAAGGTTTTTTATTAATTTATATAGGATGCACTTTTGGATGGAAAAAGAAACTAGATAACATGTAATAAGATGGATTGTCCCATTCATGATTATGGGAATAATATAAGACGCATGTAGATCACTTTTAAGGCATGCATATGATACAAGTGTGGGAAGTGATTGAAAACTAATTACAATGGAATGATTATGTTCCCTAAATGAGGATTACATATGAATGATTTTAGTATATAGGGACACCCCTTATTGTCCATGATCATCCCCCTCATACCAACCCTTCAATAGAATACACATTGGATAATGAGAGAAGGTAAAATTATCTTCTGGCATCATAATTCGGAAGGCTCTCTGATCGGATTTTCAGGGAGCCATACACAAAAAATTTCATTCAAGGAGGGGATATTGCACAAGAATTTCATAAAGTGAAGTGCTAGACATGAACCGACATGATATATTTGACTATATTTCTATAAACATGGTGCTAGATATTTGTGGGTTCACCCCGTCAAACAAATGGGACATTTCTCTAAAAGTCTTTTATTTATTATCTACGCCTCAAGAGCCTCGTGATACATGGAACGATATAATAGGGAGCAATAGGATTCCAACAAAATATAACTTTCTCGTATGGTGGATAGAGTACCACAAAGTACCATCAGATGATAATGTGATAAATGTGAGAATTTTTATATCATAATGTTATCATTGTTGTAAAATCAATAACAAAGAATATAGGTATCACATCATTTTTGAATGAGAATGGTCCCAAATAGTGTTTAAGTCTGTTGGTACATTATCCTCTCTCTCATCCAAAGACCTATTTGATGCTCTAATTTGCAGAAAATGGTTTCATGGGGTGACTGATTTAGACCTTGAATGAATGGCATGTTTTTTTATTGTGAGTGCATGCCATTTGTGTTTATGGAATGAAAAAAACTAGGACAACTATGTGGGGGTCCCAATATAAACGGAAGTCAATTATCATGTGAACGAAGGGCCTAATAGTAGAAATTTAATAATTTATTTGGAACAGATTGTGTACCTTTCCCTACAGAAAATTTAATCCACCTCTTCATCGTCCCTTCCTTCCACTCCCAGGATTTGAGTTGTTGGATAAATTAGATCCCTCCCACAAATCGACTCAAATATATTACAGATATTTCAAGTATATTGGATGACATGGTTGGATTATGGGTGCTACATGATACTAGGGGGAGTGTTCCATTGGCCATCATAGGTCAATGTTGCTGTAGAATATCACTTTAGTCCGATGATAATTTAATTAATACATGGAAAACTAATTTCAATAAAATAAATATGGTTATTACTCAAGTGGAAACAGAATATATGGTTATACATGACTCCATACCAGTAAAATGATCCAACCCTTTTTTATTTTCATAAATTATTATGAAATGTAAGACCCTTATTAATAAGGATATCCTGGTCACCCACACATGGCAGGAGTGGAATAATGTTGTGGATCATCTTGAATCTCTAGAAGATCATTGGTCCAATGCCATCTGACGTCCCAAAAATACAATCATAAAACTTATGGGATTTAACATTATACATGTGGATGCCCTTAGTCTCCACTATTTTAAGCCTCCCTAGGTCTGGGATATTATTTCCACATTTATCCATTTCATTCATTTTTTACCATTATTCCTTGACAACATTTAATGATGAAGATGATGTGGAAATTTACCCAGAATAAATGTAAGGGGGTTCTTTAGCCCAAATTATTTTCTTTCAGTTATCCCTAATTCAAAATTTACTTTTTATGAATTGTCTAATATGTTCTATAAGTATCATTTCATTATTCTTACCATTATTTTTTGTACGTAGACATTTTTTTCTTGCATGATTTTATGACAATTATAATGATATTTCTTGAATAAATCTTATTTCCAAAACTCATATTCGACTCACCTTGAATTATTTCTTCTTCACAGAGGAATGATGATTCTAATAAATTTATTTTCAAATTATTAATTTTAGAACACCATGTTATTCATATAATTGTAATTTCTTTAATCCTTATGAATCATATTCCTTCCTTTGTGTTAATTCATGAATAAGGTTTTAATACATTCTAGGTGGCATACATTATTATTTAAATATTATGATGTGACGTTAGGGATTATAATTTTATATCCATCCAATGCATTTGGTATTGTGATGTCTCTCATGAGATAATATGTATTATTAACGATAATTATTATAGTTTTTTTTCACAAAGATAATGTTATTATTATGCACATATACTATGTGTGAACATGATGGTTTATTTTTTCACCATCTTATATGGTATTTTAAATTTATGAAATGATGTTTCATTTTTATTTATTACCACAATCCAAACATTTATCCATTTTTTATCTTGTTATTAATGATTATCATATGCTTATTATATTATAATTACGATTATTCTCAGTCATGTTATGTTGATTCATGTCTATTATTCATCCTATTACTAGGCTTTTATCTCACCAATTTTTTTAGGTGTATCCCCATGTTATTACATGTACTACGGGTAATATGTCTTGATAAGGATAAATATGAATTCTTTTAAAAAATTATGAATGTTATATTTTGTACATGTTTTGAAAGATCATAATTTCTCCCCAAAACTATTTATTTTGAACCAGTATTTTTATCAAATTATGGATATTTGTCATTAAAATTATGAAAAAGTTTTGAACGAAATTATAGTATAAATGTGATGTAGTTTTTATCTATATATATGTCAGGTTGAGTTTAATCCATATCATGGAACAACAACCCAAGACCATTTCTGTCATATCCCGATTGAAAATAAGTGAAAGGAAAATATTTATACCCCCATATGAAGAATATCATATCTATCATAAAAAAATAAAACATACCCATATTCGTAACCTCATTTACTAAATTTGTTTTAATATTTAAATAAAATAATAATAACATTATTTCGATAATATAAATTATAAATTTGGTGTGGATTATTATAATTCCAAAAACACTTTAGGGTAGTATCATATCTTTATTGCTATCTCAAGAGTTTATTAGAGTGTTCCAGAAAACATTCTCGAGTCATTTTATATCATTACTCCCACCTTATATTCTTTAAAACATAGTATAGATGAAATGGAAGAGGTGAATCATATTTATATCCATGCATACTAAGTCCATCAATATAACTTAGTGGCATTAGATAAAGGGAAGGCTCATATTCCCACCCACATATAGGATGCATATTTCAATATCCAAATATCACATAATGATGAACACTATTCATATATTTCTATGACTTCCAATAAATTCATTGAATGATATCATATCCCAATAGCTTCCCAAAAATGTGCTATATATATATTTCTAAGATCAACAAGAGGATTATGACGATTGTTGTTAAAAATGAGGGTTGTTTCCCAAATTATATGAAATACATCATGGTAGATTTCCTAGCCATGGTTACTCAATCATGATGTTATATGCATTCTCTTGAATTAATGTCTAATTATTATTAGTTTTAAGATAATCCTACCCTTATCTATGATAAAATTCTCTAATACCTTAAACATATTTCAATATTGGTTGTGAAATATATTGGGTTATTAGTCAAAAGAAAACTACGTTGTAATCATCATGTTCCTCCTCATGACACAATGATCAAGGAATCTATAGGCCCTCCATAGAGGATTATCAATAGAGTTATTCACCATGAAATATTTTCACATGTTGAAATAAATGAAATTCATTTTCAATATATATGATAAATTGACAAGAATATCCTACTTATTAGAACTCCATAGATAATCTGACTATTCAGTGGTACAATCTTAAATCAAGGCCTTCGAGGCCGAGAACCTCATTTTAACTAGTGACATCTTATCCCAGTCATGAAATTTTCCAAATAAACTTTCACCTTCAATATCATTTCATGATATTCTATCATTCGATATAGTATATGATATTCTATCTAATATACCATCCCTCCTTAATGAATCTATGAAATTGTCTCTTTTTTTAAATTCTAGGGGAATAATTCCTCCCATAAGATGATAATAAAATCATATTTATGTGAAAAATATATCTAAATTCTATATACTAATAATTTTTTATCATATATGAAAAACTGAGTATGAAATTCTAGAATCCACAATCCAAGACTGGGAAAATTATCTGTATATAAAGCTATAGATAACTCTTCATCATTTTAATAAAACATAATTTTAATGGTGTGTATACTAATAATTTTATGGAAATTGGTTAGATATATTTTAATATAAACTTGGATACACTTTACTCATAAAAATATCACATTTTTGGAAAATATAGAATTATATACAAAGAGTGTTCCTCAGTAACATTAATTATTTCCTCCAATTACTGATTAGTTCCCCTTCAAACATACAATGTATATGTTTGGTTTAATATAGAGCATGCAATTTTACCCTAATCAATAGCTAATAGGGGCCTCCAAGAAAGGAAATTTGAAATTCCATTAAATAATGTCATGTATCGAACAAACTATCCACATATTATAGTTGGTTTTGATAGGTACATCCTTAAAATATAAGATTCACAAAAATGAAAACATTGATGTAAGTGATTAATTTTCTAGTTCTTTAGGAAAACATAAAACATTGTGGATAATGTTTCACATCTATGGATGAAAATAAAACTTTACTATATTGAAACCATTAGTGGATTGAAATTCAGGCATGGAATAAGTATTTCATCCAGCACATGAATAGGTGGGATCCAAACTGATCAAAAGGGATATTCTGATTTACATAACAATAATAATATAAGTTCCACCTCATCAATTAATGTTTACAGTGACCCAAGAAGTTGATATACAAATAGTAATTAAAATTTGACATGTATTAAATGCATCCTAGAACAATAAAACCCCTAATAACATAATGATTTAGTGTCCTAGAACCATATAAATAATGAACTTATTTAAGAAACATCACCATCATTTCCCATAAATATTACTCATATTAACTATGCATATTGTTATATGATTCTTCGAAGCTTCCAATGAACCTTGATAATAGAATCAAAAGAAAAATCAAGCTTACATGATCAGTATTGATAAAAAATAAAGACATTAATCATAATTTATAATTATATAATCAAAGGGTTATTATAACATAACCATTAGATATTAAAAACATAAATACCAAAAAAATACTATATCACAAAATCTCAAAAATAAATCATTACCAATAGTATTATTAATTAGTATATTAAATAAAAAAAATTATAGAGTTATAACACAGTCAATTATAATCATAATAATATGAAATCATTATCACGTTAACAAAACTATTCATATTAATTTCTATGCATTATATAGTGAGATTAGATAGAACAATTCATTACAACACATAAAAATGATTGATAAATTATTCAATATATAGTCCATGTTTTTCATCATCATTCCTTCAGATCTCTATATCACATTACAAAATGAATTCGAGTGAAATATTGAACCCATGTTTCAAAAAATGAATTCCATACATATGTGTCCCATAAGATCATAAAATATTATATTAATTTAACATAACATAACCATAGGAAATGAAATCATTTTTATAAAAATTTCATCATCACATAATTATATGACATATAGAGAATGAACATAGATTAATTCATTATATTATCTCCCTATTTAATAATAAGAAACATCAATGCATGTTTAGATTTATGAAAAATTAATTTGAACGTTAAATTTTCCATATTTTCTAAAATCTGTGAAAATGACATTTTACTTTACCTTATTTAGATGTAAAAAATTTATAAAATACTCAGAAAATTAATTTCATTGAAAATAACAATGGTATCATATTAATTAATCATATGTTCAGTAATCCATAATGGTGGGGTAAAATACAATATATGTTAAATGTTAAAATAATGATTCCTTTTACACTTTTTTATATATTCCAAAATTAAATCGTATAGAAAAAATCATGAATATTCATTTCTAAAAACTGTAAATAAATTAAAATATTGTTTAAAATGAAATTTTATAATTATTTTATAAATAAAATAAAATTATATAAAAAATTATGAATAACTTGTATATGAAATAAAAATTTAATCACCCAAAGGGGAAGAAAAGTCATATTTTCATAATAAAATTCTCAATCATATTATGCTTGAGAGAAAGGAGAAATAAATGAAAATAAAAAAACCCCTATAGTTATCCATAATAAAAAGTATATTGGTTTTAGAGGATGAAAATTTTATAAAATACCACAATGAATATTTAACATATACAATACTAAAAATAAATTATATTATAACTTAAAAACCATATCTCAAGTCTAGTCCCACATATAATGTGTTCAAAATGAATGTATAATAAACATATATTTTTAATACATATATACTATAAAAACGTAATATATATATAAATCTATATAATATTCCATAAAAAATAATAATTATCCCATTATCAACTCATCTTCATCAACATAATTTTTTTTGTCGAAAATGGGTTCAATTTTCATGTTTTAATGGTTATAGTTATTGATCCATGGTCATGGTTAAAACAAATCCACAATATAACTAATATATTAAATAAAATATTTATCCATTTCTTATAATTTGATAACCATTCATAATATGTGGCAGTAAAAACTGAATTGCATCACTTGATAGAGATGGTAGACTATACAAACACCCTGGTGACGTTTCTGTAGTTTAATAGATGGAATTAAATACTGGTATATAAATATTCAAACTCATTGAATATTTTTCTTTTAATTATTATCATATTTAAAAATTTAATATATCATTATTACTATCCATATAAAATATTAATGAAAATGGAATCATAAGTTTTCGTTGAGGTTGTTGTTTGCACATACCCATGAGTGATGTTTTCATTTTACAATATTTGAATGAGAAAATAGAAGATAATATAATATATATCCAGAATCCTATTTATGTAATAAATATAATATATATCCATTTAATTCATCTATATATCTAACCAAAATATTATCAGACAAAAAGTGACAGACATTTCTTCATAGAGATGATAGTTCATACGTATGCATGAGTGATGATTTTAATTTTAATTATATTTAAACAATATATTAAGTGACTATGACATTAAATTAATTTTTATAGTTAATATACATATTTAATACAATTTAAATGGTTATAGGATATTTATATGTGGAATAAGAAGAATAAAACTCAAAAAAGAGAAAGAAGAATAATAGCACATTCGTTGAGAAACCTAGTCTGGAAGTTTTATTAAGGACAATTCTGTATATATAATATAAATATAAGATAATAAAAAATGATTCTAGTAAATTTTAAAATATATTTAGTCTTTTGTGGTATAGAAAAAGTGATCTTATGGTCAATATTATAGAAGAGAGTGTGGTCTTTTATTAGTGAGGTTGGTGGAAAATTTGTAATTACTAGAACCATAATTATAGAATAATTGCATTAGTAAATTAATGTGGCTCTAACATTCCAAATAATTAAATGTAATAAGAAAAATGTCTAGATAAAATCACCCAATCTAATTAAATTGTGTTTTTATGATATTTGAAACTTATCTACTAGGTTAATAGGTCTATTAACACATTGAAACCTTACTGTTGTAACATGATTTTTATAATGGTAGAATAAATTATGTGTAAAAAGTAGGAAAAATATTATACTAAAATTAACTATGCTAATTAAAAATATGTATTCCATTTTACATGATTCATTTTCTATAAGTGCCATAAATTTATATAAATACGTGTGTGTTAAATGCAATATAATGTATTTTAAGAAAAATGAATTTTAGGAAACCACATGAATTTTTTAACACAATTTACCTAGTAATAAAAAGTAAATTAATGGTAATTTATATTTTTAAATTTATAATATAAAATTTTAATTTAAATAATTCATAATTATTTATTGATTTAATTTCTTATTATAAAAAAAAATTATATGTATAGAATTATTTTTATTGAAAAACCCCTCTTATTACCATAAAATTATTTTATTTTTATTTTAAAAACGTTATAATAATTTAATAATTTTATAAATTTATAATTTTTTTTATAATTTTAATAATTTGAGTTAATTTTTTTTATAAGATTAAATAAAAATTATTTGAAAAATTAAATTACTATGTTGAAAATATTACAAAATTGTTTTTTATAGATATTATTTTCAATCTGAATTAGAAATTATTTATTTAATTATATTTTATTTAAATACCATATAATTCACTTCATTTTACAATTTAATACACTTATTCACCTAAATTCACAGTTTCATGTCATGAATGCATTGTAAAACATTAAATTTAATAAAGAGAAATGTATCCTAAAATCTAAGGGTGTAATATTATATCCCTATATAATAATTTCTCCCTTAATGATTGATTACTCTAATTAAAATAAATATTCATACATCTACCTCAGAAAATATCTTGGTTCAAATGTAGCTTCATAATATTTATTTATTTCTCCAAAACACATTGACATGGTGAGTAGTCTTGTTTCTTAACACACTCTATCTATAACCATGAGTATCCACTATTTGTACTTATGGAAAATACCACGATCCAATGACACTAATTCTATGTTCAATACTTGTGAAGGACTGGGAACATATATCCTTAAAAGAGACACACATAACAAATTATTATCATTAGATATATTTTAAGAATGTGATGAGATATAATCATATATCCCAATATGATAAATAATTTTAAAGGGTTTAATATATATTTGTATCAACTTACCATTAATTTTATATCATGGAACCTTACACCTTTGGGATATCAATAGGAACACTATACACTCAACATTGATATTAGAATCACAAAAAATATTGTCAACATAACTTTTCTTTCATCTCTAAAATTTCTACATATGCTACTTAATAACTCTATCCTTAGAATTATTTTCCATATATATATAAGGTCCCAATATTTTTCCCCAATAATGATACAAGAACATTGTATTTCATATCTTCTTACTATGGACGAATCCATACGAATTTATATGAATACATGAGAAAAAGATGTTTATGAATGAAATCCTAATGAAATGAATCTTTTCATCCAATCCTGCTATTAAATCCAATGAATACGATCAAAACAAATTTTATTAATTATTAACATTCCACTTTTCTAGAGTAGTTGTATGTGGAAAATATGGAATTTTATAATAAAAATCGTATTATTTCCATAGGAATTCTTATTTAGAAAATCGAGGTAAACACAGGATCTCGATAAGATACAATTTAATTGGATAGTTCATTCAACCAAAAACATTATTAATTTATATTATGTAAATATGATCACAAGAGAAATAATTTATAATCCCAATAAAATTTTCTTATTTCATAATATTATAAGAAACCAAAATAACATTATTTCCTTTTTATATTATTGAAGTATGATAAAAAAACCCATAGTGGTGTTTTTCCATTATTATTTTCTTATGGATAATGGTTATGAAATTACCTTATACTTATATGTCTTAGGAATAACTTGATATCATACATACTATTAAAATAAACAATATATAATGTCAATTATTTTGTTTTTCCCGCTAGATCTAATTGTTCATATCTTTATATAACAACATAATTCAATGATTAATGGAGAATATTGTGTGATGATTTTTATACAATAACTCCCACAAAAATTAATATATTAATGAAAAACACACTTGATTTCAAACCCTTATCACTTCATCATTGTCATGGTTGAATAAAGGAACATTTATAAAATTATTTTGATGTTCCATATCCTTTTTATGTGCCTCTTTAATACTCACCATGAATAGATAGTTTAAATTTTTTAAAAAATATATGATATATCCCATTTAATAATTACTTCATGTTCTGTATTATATATATGAATATGTATTGGATATATTTTAACCGTTAAAAAGGTAAAAAATTAATGGTATTTCAAAATCTTGTCATCATCCACCTTTTTATCCTTCTAAGAGTGGTAATGTATTGTGTAGTAAAAATCATTAATAAGTTATAACCATATCTGATAAAAAATAATCCAACATTTATATGTGAATTTTTTCTTCTATATTTTATTATATGTATATATATATCACCACTTTGACCATAAATAAAATTCTTTTATATTTTCAATGAAAACATTACTACTACCATCTCTAAATCATGATTTAGGTAATATTTCAAATGAATCTATAATTTGAGAGATGAATATGTTATAACAATATTAATTTTTTAAAATAAAAAATCATACTATAAATCACTACAGAATATTAACCATTCTCCACTTTAATAAATTGTGAGAATCGATGTTTTGAGAAACTCTATTTTTGGTTACGTGAACATTTCCTCATGTTTATATATCCATATTAAATTGGTTCCCTTCTATATCAACATGATTAGTTTATTATATATCCGTTATGAGTACCTCATAATTCATCAATAATATCTATCCCTTCCCATAAATATATTGATTCCTATTACCATGGTTTTTCTAGTCCAATAATATTTTACATTTATCTTTGTAGAGACAATTGATATACCCACACATGATATTATATTACACAATAATGAAATATTCAATAACCAAAATCCAATTATGAAAAATTATTATTTCATGTAAATATTATCTCACCATATCCTAATATACCCATTTTAATGATTAAATAGATATCATTAATTGACCCACTCATCACATAATGAAAACCACATATATGTGTCCCATCATATCATAAAAATGTGCTCCAATTCACTATAGAATAACATGTTTAACAGAAGATAGTATTATATTAATTCCAACATAACATAATCATTATAATTCCAAATAAATGACTTGTATTTTATCATTAGATCATTTCCCCAGTGAATCATAAAACATATAAAATTATTTTGACATTGGTGAAAAAAATAATTAAAAAATAATTTATTAAATTCGTTCAAAATAATGGACAATATTTTTTCCCATAAATATATTTAAAAATATATATTTCAATAATATTCTATAAATATTGTTCATTGAAAATAACCATGTAGAACTAGAATGTAATCTTGAAAGTAAATCTCATGGCTGTGGGAAAATTTTTTCAAGCGACAAATATTAAAATAATTATTCATTTTAAATATTTGGTTTGAAATCGAAAATTTCGTCGTTAGGAAAATAACAATATTAGTAATTTTATAAATTTTAATATAAATTAAATTATATTTAACGAAATTAAATAAATACTTTATCATATAAATTTCATTCATTAAATCATATTTAACTACTTGGAAATGAAAAAAATCACTAAAGAGGAAATACAATTGTCTTTTCATAAAAAAATTCTAAATTGTATTATATACCTAAGACATGAGAATGATAGAAAAACATGAAAAACATATAAATAACAAAATTTGAAAAATATATATGGTTTTTAAATGAGTAATATAATATAATTTCCATAAATTAATGTTTTATATAGAAAAGGTTGAAAAATTTTATATTTTAACAAAAATCCCTTACTCAAGTCGCATCCCACATAATATAAATTCCAATAACCTGATAACTAAATATATATTTATTATAAAAGTATTCATAAACAATATTATTTGATATATTACTATATATCATTCACATATAAATTTTATATATACATCAATTATAAATTCTTCACTAAAATCATTATTTCGGAGAAAATAGGTATATATTCCATGCGTGTTACATTTTGTTAATTTTAATTACTGTAACTCGATCATTGTTATATCAAATATATATTTTAAATATTATAAAAAATATACCAATTATTCATTTTATACAATTTTAAAATCCTTAAAAATAATTAATGGTGAGAAATTAAGTATAAGACTTTTTAGGGATGATAGATCGTACATCCATATGAGTGATGGTTGTGTTGTTTGTTGTTTGTAAAAAATGGTAAATAATAATTCACTATTATAAAATATTTTTTATATAATAAATTTAATTTAAAACATTATTGTATCTATATTACAATTTATTTTAAATGGAAATGAAAAAATGAATCATATTATATCATCGAGGTTGTAGTCCACGTGCACATAATACCAACATTAATATTTTACAATTGATAGATTAGAAAAACATGTGATAATATTTTGTATATAAAACATATTATTTCTGTTCTAAATATCTTATATATATATATATATATTATATTTATCTATATAACCTTCAAATATGTACAATGATGAAAAAAATTACCTCACATCAGGGAGTCTGTAGTCTATATGTACACATAAATGATGTGTTTATTTCCAATTTGATATAAAAGTGTAAGAAAATGGTTGTTAAAATAACATTAAAACATTATATTAATATAAATATACTAATTTAATAATTATAATATTTTTTAAAAAGATATAGATGAAGTAAAATAATAAAGAAACTTGAAGAACCTAGAAAAAACGTATATCTAATTTTTGAGAAACCTCTATTGAATATTTTTAAGGACCCTTGTCATTTTATTTAATGTAAGGAATCACCTCATGGACCTATATTTAAATTATAAAAATATATTTCATCATGGTTAGGTCCTGATATTGGTCACAAGTGTCATATAGAAAAAAAATATGGAATTCTCTATTATCTGTTATATGGATGTTATAATTGTAAATATGTGACACATTATTTGATAATACATGTATTACTCAATTCATGTGGATAACAATTAAAAAATATTAATAGATAAAAATGATAATGTAAAAATCAATTTAAATAATATAATTAATGATTTTCTGAGGATATAATGTAACTAATCTTTTAGGATGAACCACCTTATAACACTTCTACCCTTTAATGTGGTTACAATATTTTTACCGTGTAAAATATTTACTTTGGAAAAAAAATCTGTTCAACATATTACCGAATATTAATTGTAATAATAAAAAATATAGAATAAATTTTTATATATTCAATTTATGTAAATTTTGATAATTTATTTTCAAATATGTGCATAAAAGGAAACAAAAATCATTTTTTTATTATTGAGTTTTTATGAAAAAACCCAAAATTATTCAAATTCATTTCACAAAAATAATCATTAAATTAATATTTTTTAAATAATTTTTTTGTTAATAATTTCAAATAAATTCATTCATTAATAGTGATTTCATTAATTTATTATGATAAAAATCATTACTCATGAAAAATTAGTTATTCTAAAAAAATATTCATTTACATTTAAATGATATAGTCTTCATTTGTAGCCAATTTATATTCTTCCATCGATAACATCACTTAGAGTATTGATAAGAAATGTTTATAATCGAGAGGTTTTATAAAAAAATATATGCCATAAATGAGATAAATGCATGGAAATACTACTTTTTATCCTCAATAGATATATACATTTTTATAGATCTACTTATATATTAGATAATAACATAATTCTTGAGGAATATTTCTAATTATATAATTCATAATCATTACTCATAATGATTCATTAATGCTTGATTTTAAATAATAAGAGAATTTGATGTAATAATCTATGTTAAATAAAGAAAATAATGAGACACTTGAAGAATTTGAGTCTTCGTGTTATCATCGGTAAGCTGAAAATCAAGTAGCACCCCAATGTTTATCCACCAGCTTCTCGATGAGCTTTATCTAAATAAAATGATATTGTTGTGTCTGAATCTGACCCACCACTCATGGACAATGATGTTCACACTATCTTAAAAAGGTACACTCAATATGAATTACATTTTAAATAAATAAGATAACTTATTGTAGAAGTAATTGGAAAATATATTATGGTAAAGTTTATCTAATAGGTAAAATTAAATGCTTCCCCTCCAGTTCATAACCAAAAAGTGAATGTTTCTAATCCCGTGTGAATAGATTATAACTATATCGTGGGATCTAGGTCTGGAAAAATAGAATATTTATGATGAATAATTGAAAACTATATTTAATTCCCTTTCATTGGGTGGAATCTATATCCATGTCAGTATTTTTATCAAAAAATCAACAAATATTCAACAATGTGAACATACATTGATGGGGTAACAGTAATAGAGTTTAAAAAAACTTTTATTAGATTTCGATCCAAGCAAACCTTCCATGGAGAGCTCTTTAATTATGTTCAATCCTTTACTTTTATAGTATAATCTATAAAAGAATTTTGTAAATCATTGAAATTGGATTAGAAACAGTACCCTAAATGGATAGATGTGACTCATCCTCCCCGAAACATTTTTATTAGTGTTTTCCAAGATTTTATTGCCACTAAGGTCTCATAATACGATATTAATCATATAATATATTTATATTATCACTTTATTAGAACACGTGATAAATGATATTTATCTAAACTGAATACATTGTGGTCACATTAGAATAACTATATTTTTTCAATAGCAACATACCAGCCAATTTCATTATAGGAAAGTTGGATCACAATCGTTATTTTCACTTTCAACACAACTCTACTATAAATTATATGTTATGAGAGCCTAATTCCATATTTCGAGGTTGAACGGATTGATATATTCAATAAATATTATGCTTCCCTAAGAAAATTTGTTTGAGATATGCATTGAAATTCTCCAGAATTTTTTTCAAGCACCGAAATTCCATTAAAATACCTATGGAGATTCAATGTGTTCATCACAGTTGAAAAAATATTGGAATATGTAACATGATGTACTACAATCAAGTATCAACATATTCCATCATATAATAAATAAAAAAGTAGTTTTAGTATTTGTATATAATTTCATTCTTAAACAAGCATTAGATCTAACATTATCCCCAAGAACAACATTATATAATCTCAACCCGCAATAGTGCATGAAATAATAATACCAACTATTTATGAAGGATAAAAATAATGGAGGAATCAACAGATAAGAATAAAAGGAATAAGATATAATTATTTATAAATGATAAAATAATAGGTTACTTTATTATTGATTTTGAGAAAATATTTTCTTAGATTTCAGTTGCATAGGATGTCAAATATGTTTGGGATCACTGATCATCTTGGCTACTAAGTCGTCCATTGAATGTGAGGGAATAATTTCATAGAATGAATTTTCTTTAATCATTCTTATATGAAAATTTATTACACATGGGAAGGGGGTTTGGGGAAACTACTACAGCAAGTTCCCTTTGTTTTTATATGCATATAAGATAAAAGTGCATAATGGAAAAAAATTATTGAAAATCCTGATGAAAATATCAATGCTGGAATGATTATAAAATTTGTAAACTAAACAAACAATTTTACACATGACATATCCAAGTCAACTAGTTATGTCCTCTACTCCCCCTTTATAATAAAAACATCATGTTCTTCTTCATTTAATGAAATATCAAAAAATAATATAACCAAGAAGACAAAATATGATTACCATTCCTTGTTAACCATACCATTTCAAACACTATATGACTTTATTCCCATAATCTAGAATGATGAGAACCACCAACCATTTGAGATCATGTAACCAATAATCCCAATTAAATGATTACTAGATGTAGAGTCTCATTACGAATCTATCAAAACCATTAAATTATTATATCATTTATAAAATATGGAATATTTTTACGAAATATGTCCTCTCATTCCTTATTGGGAGAAATTCCATATTGGTCATGGGTGTTAGGGGAGATTATTCTGGAATAAATCTCAATATTCATGAATTGTTCCAACTAAATATGTTTATATGAAGAAAATTTAGATATAATCACTTTAGTGATCTCAACTAGAACACTATTCTAATCCAAAATCCCCTAAAACTGTTTCAGGTCAAATAATTTTAGAGGATAAATTTTCAAAAGTGCATTTTTTGTCAGATTATTGGAAGGCCATGTTTATCTAACACACAAATAGTAATGGCTCCCCAATCCTTGGTTACTGTATGAATCCACCAACCCAATAAACAACAACCTTTAATTCCCAATCTAGGGATTAGACAAAATATAAATGTCCTAGGTTATTGGTTTGTAAATAGGTGATTATAAATAATCTTATCATTATACTCGATAATATCTCTATCAAATATGATAAACTTTGCTAAATAAAACTATAAAAGACACTCATTGATGCCCTTATTAGCCCTTAATAATTCAATGTTAAGGTTTATATTTGTTATTTATATCATATAGTTATTTTCATCATCCAATTATATTAATCAATCATCATTATGGAATAATATTGTGATATTTCTAGACAGAAGAACATCATACTGGTGTGTCTCTCAAAAATATAATGACATTAATGTCTATTAAGACTAAATTTTTAACGGTTCTAGAATCAATCACATACCAATCTATACATTATAATGACATGGTTATAGTGGATTTCATTTTCAATTATAACGTTAAATATAAAGGGCTTTGAATGATTTAGACGAATCATCATGGAATTGTCAGTCTCAGATATTAGTTAAGAGAAATAATGTCTAAAATTTATTCTATTGTTTTTTTCGTATGATATTTCCTTCAATGTCCTTCATGTATATTCATTTATTTATATTATTACATAATTACCATCACCAAAACATCAATTCCTTTTTCATGTTTTCAATGGCATGGATGGAGTGTTGTATTTTTTAATTACTCACTTTTATTTCATTGAATCTCATTATATCGAGGTTGTATTCTATAAGTGAGATGGAAATTAACCAGAAATTTCCCATATTTTCAAAATCACCACCCCCAATGGTCTCCTTTTAGGCGCTGTAAACCCATTAAATAAAATTACTAATTAATATTTTTCTTCTATTCATCGATTTCATATATATTTCCCTTAGAATGAGTTATCTTTTCTCTATTATCCATAGGTACTTCAACACAAGGAAAGGTTTAACCTATATTCAGAATATGAATCTAGGGGTATCCTATAATACAATTCCTCAAGAGATGAGGTTAACATGAGGTTCAATCATAATAACCCCTATTATCAAGCTATTCTATATACTAATAAATGATAACATATGTGAAAATTATCCTGTGTTTTCTCTATAACATCCAGATTATTTAACTCCATCATTGATATTTTCTTCCACTAAAAATTCTAGTAATAAACCCATATTATCTCCCAAAACCTAGTATGTCAGCACATTATTTTCTTCAAATAATAATGGAGGTGACTGGGAGAATGTATAATATTCACTAGATACTTGTGTACCCACTACAACACATTTGGAATTTTAAAATGTCGCTTCGACGTTCATAATAGATAAAATTTTCCCAAGATGTTAATTTGAATCCAACCTCACCCCAGTATCTCGTTCCTAAAAATATTAAAATATAATTTAATGAATTGATATAATAAAATCAGGTATATTCCAATACTACCTTTTTAGAGGTCATATCAACCGATAAAAACGACATAAGAGGATTAATATAGGGATCAAATGAAGAACAATGACCTATATTGATTATTCCTTCCATTAATATCAAATGGTCATGAAATATAAATCTACATCCAAAAACTGTGATGGGAGATATTATTTGTGATCTATATAGAGATTCAAAGAATAAATCCTAATGTTTCTACTTCTAATTTATGCCTAGGGGAGGACCACCTTCGATAAAAATTAGCACAAAGTAGATTACAACTCTCTCCTATAAGTACGTTAGATGTAGATGAATATAAGATCATTCATTACAACGTCACATAGGAGGAAAACTATCCCACATGTCTCTCCAAAATCACCACTTTTAAGAATAATAATGAGAATATATATTTTTTTCATTAAAATTATGGATCTTAATTGTAATTTAATGATGGAGGATTTCCCATTCTCAATTATATAATTTTGTATCAATGCTATAGTGGTGTTTTAATACATCTCCCTTATAGATAGGTAGTCAAGGTAAAAATAATCCAAAGGTAACCTGATAATGAATAGGACACTACTTTCAGACTACCTCAAGATGCGTTTGTTTAGTAAGGGATTCCTTTGGGACTGAAAAATATTTGAACCACTTATCAATTCGAAATTAATTTTATCTCAATGAAACATGTTTTTAAAATAAATCAATATTATTTTTATTTTTTGGTTGTGAAATTATAGTATCATTATGATTATCTGTGTGATATTATAATAATTTTAAATAGACTATGAAAAGAAGGATTCAAAATAATCCCATGATGGTGTTATTTTGTGATGACACAAAGACTATTTCTATGAGTTATTGTGTTCTATTTTGACATAGAATCCGTCAGAGAAATTTCAAATTAAATCCTTAATTTTCCACCACATCAAAATATCATTGACTTAAGAGTATTGGAGATAAATATTGCCAAATTTTTGAGATTCATTTAAATTATATTGAAAATCATTATAGACCATCACATGATTTATGAAGAAGGGGGTTGATAATCATTTGGAAAATCATTATCAACTGTAGCACCCTATGTTTAAAATTTAGTTTTATGTTTTGTCAAGTTTTCCAAGATGCAATAAAATATATAAATTTCTAAATAAAAATATATAAGTAGCAAACACTTTATTTAAAAAAAATACCATAACACATCCCTGACACAAAAAATTATCCCACTAACCCCACTACTATCGATAATAAAACAATTTAAAGACACCAAAGAAACCCAACGATGTTGATTGATTAATTATCATCTCTTAGATCTGATAGAAGCACAAACGTTATAACAAGAATAATAGCAATGAGACTAAAAATTAATGAACATATAAATCCATCTCTGAAAATAGTGTCTTGAGCGTTGTGAATTTTTTTTTCTAAGTGTATGAACCACCCTTCAAACATTGATATTTATGGAGTTTTCATTCGACCATTATAAAAACTATCCATTATAAATCATAAATTAAAATTTAGAAATTATACATGATAATCATAGATATAAATATACACATTTAGTATTATTAATCAGTAAAACAAATATTAATCAAATAATTAATAAATTTTTTGAAGAGTAAAATAAAAATAATAATAATAATAATAATAATTTAATGAAATACATTTCAAAAAAAAGTCATAATATTATTTAATAATTTAATGATGATAAAATTATGTTTTTAATTTTATAAAAATATATATATAATATTATTTAATACTGTATAATACAAATTTAATTTGTATTTTTGGAATTAAAACTTTTATATATAAATATATATAGGAAATTTGATAATTTTTTTATTAAATGATAAATGATATAAAATTATAAAAAAACTAACAAAATCAAGAATCCCATAATACGGGATTTGTGTCTTGTGCTAGTAGGGTTTCAATTCCAGATTCATGAGCAGAGGAGGCCAAGGTCGGGTATGAGTGACACACCGTTGGATTAATCCTGTGTACTTCTAGGTGAGTCATCGAGCTCAGGAACTAGGACAATAGGTGAGCTCGTGTCAGATGAGAGGAAACTGCGACAGAGAGTCGAAGCTGTGTCGCAGACATGGAGCTTGGATCTTATGCCGAGTGAAAAATTGACCGCGCTGTGGTTCCAGGAGTCCGAGTTTGGAGTCTAGATCTGTTCATGTAAGTGTTATGAAGCTCAATGACTGATGCATGATAAATATTTTCTATATCTGATCTAATTTGCGTTGAGGTTTCAGAACATGATTTGGGAAATCGACTCATGTTTTGTATGAATCGAAAGTAGGTTTTTATTATCCCAGATGTCCACATCAAATTGAAAACCGATTTGTCTTATTTCTAGTTTTCATATTCAAAATATTATCTCTGGTCTGCTAGAGTATTTATCAGCAACTTAATTTATTCTTTTGCAATGTGAGTGGTTGTCGCGATATTGGATTTTTCTATCCATTGTTTTTCATTCAGTGTCTTATGATTTTGATGTAATGATAGAATTAATATATGAAAATCAAGTATGAACCAATTTTCAATTTTTACTGTTTATAAAACGACAGTTTCAAATTTTCTTATAGACACTCCCTATATTTTCATTCGTCAATCCATTTCTTCGGATAGTCCATTTTTACAATCATTTTCAGAACAAAACAATCTTATTTGATCAACTTTTATTAGAAAAACTATTTTGTCAATAGAACTATATGGAATTTGGAATAAAATAAACATATTTTGGGGTATAAATATGGGTTTGTTTGACGTGTGAAATAAAATAAACACATTCTATTTAGACATCTTGCACCCACACTATGAAATAAGAAGAATATTTTTTCTTCTACTAACGAGTAATGGATCCTTATATTTATTTTGTCAATTTAGTTTCTTTGAAAATTATAATTTTCAATGTGAAATTTAATATTTCTATGGGTTTTTCAAATGAAAATCAGCATTTTTTTCACCTTCAAAATTTTGGTAGATTATAGTAAGGGATTACTTATTTTACACATTCAATTCCACTCTATTTTTGCAAGGGATAATTTTATTTCATCATTGGAATTTCTCTATTTCAAAAAAATAAATTTAGTAGGAGATACATAGTTTATTAATTTCATAATTATGATTTTAATTTTCTAGTTTTGAATAATGAATATATTTTGATTATCTGTTTTAGATTTATGTTTCATAATTCTTGTATTATTGAGAATACATTTTTTATATATGTGCAAGAAAAAATTGATGCAAGTGAATTTTTTTTTTTTCTGAAAAAAGGGTTTTTATTTTGTTTTCTGTTCAGATATTATAAATATTAGAATAATTTTAATTACATGAGATGGATATATCTATTTATATATCAAAGCTATATTTTTATTTTGTTTCATGTTAGACTTGCTAAGGGTTGTTTCAATTTATCGAAGCTTTATTAAAACATGAACTCATTTTATATGACACTTATTTATTCATTTGTATAATTTTTATATTAATAACTATTTTAAATAAATTATAATAGAAGTTAATGATATCATAAATTTATTATGTCACATATAAGTGATATAAAAATAAAGGTTATTTCCATATATCGATGATCATTTATGAAAAATCATAGATGAATATGCATATAAAGGTATATACACATACTCCTAAACATTGTATAAACATTACAAAGAAATGAATTATAATGGAATTGGATGAAATGTTTATAGACAAGTAATAATTCAATGTTGTCTTGTATATGTTTATAAGTATAATTTTTTTCATAAACGAAATGTTGATTTTAAAAAATATATCATTTTTAATCTTCAGTGCATGCTCATTATTATTTTATGATTTTGAATTAAAAGAGTGGTTTAGGTAATTTAATCGTAAAAAAATCATTGATATTTATTATTATTATTTATCAATGGAAATCAGGTATGTTGGTGTTTATGTACATGCCATGTGACGTGAGTTTTGGGAATCAATAATCACAAGTTTTTATCATTTATAAAATTCAAATATATATATTTAAACACACATACATACATATGGATATTAGTACAAATAATTATTTAAATGAATTGACTTGTTTAAAGGTAAAAACTCCAATGAGCAATACTAATATATATATATCTGTAAAGAAAACATTAAACGTTTTAGAAAAGATAAGTGCTTGTTCGTTGTAAAAATAGAAGGTCATTGGGGAGTGAACCCATCCTTCGCTAAGTGGGTAGGCCCAAGACGGCCTTCGATGAATCAAGTTGCCTCAAAATGATGTTTTTTTTCATGATGTTTGCTTAATATTTTCTAAAGAAAATCACTGGATTCATTTAAAAGTTTTATCAAAGTATAATTATTTTTCAAAACTGTTAAATTATTTTGTAAAGGTTGTTTTTGAAATGTATTATCAAAATGATATTTTTAATAGATATTTATCAACGGTTTTCAAAACCCCTTACTGGGATCTTTTGTGCTCACACTACATTTTTTAATTGTTTTTCATAGGTTTCCTTGAATTCCATATTTGTTCTTCTTTTTTATAGCGCACGCGGAAGCGTAGTTGACAGTTGTTTTATTGTTTCAGCTTTGAAAAATGTATGGTTATGTCTAATCTTTCAGAAACTAGACCAGCAAAAGGTTCCCTTTTTTATTAAGTGTTGTGTAATTGTCAGTTTCTTTTGTAAAAACAATTTACACATCATTTTTTTAAGCACCGAGTCTGGATGAATTGGCTCGGGGTGTTATAATTGGTATCGAAGGAACAGTCTAGACAAATTTAGAGATTATATTTTGTCTTTTGAGAAAAATAAAATCTACAAAATTGAGTTTGCGTTAGATAGTTATGTCCCCATATATATTATTTAATCCTGAAGATGGATATTCATAATTTTCATAAGTCCAACAAAAGAATTGTGAGGGCGCAATTCATTTATGTTGGGGAGAATGTAACACCCTAGGTTTAAAATTTAGTGTTATGTTTTTTCAATGTTTCCAAGATGCAATAAAATATTTAAATTTCCAAAATAAAATATATAAATAGCAAGCACATTATTCATACAAATACCATAATACATCCCTGACACACAAAAACTAACTGATTAACCCAACTGCTATCTATAATAAAACAATTGGAAGACCACCAAGAAACACAACGATACTGATCGAGTAGTTATCATCTCGTGGATTTAATAGAAGCAAAAACGTTATAGCAAGAACAATATCAATGAATCTAGAAATAAGAAGAACATATAAAACTATCTCTAAAAATAGTAGTGTGAGCGTCGTGATATTTTTCTCATCTGAGTGTTTAAACGACCCGTCAAACATTGAAATTTATAGAGTTTTTATCTGACCGTTATAAAAACTATCCATTAAAAGACTTAAATTAAAATTTAGAAATGACGTATGATAATCATTTATATAAATATACACATTGAGTATTATAATGCCACAAAACAAAGATTAAAAAAATATTTAATAAATTATTATAAGAGTAAAATAATAATAATAATAATTTAATGAAGAAAATTTCCAAAAAAGACTTAATATTATTTAATAATTTTATGATGATAAAATTAAGTTTGTAATTTTTTTAATATATATATATATATAAATATAATATTTTTTAAAACTGTATAATACAAATTTTATTTGTATTTATGAATTAAATGTGTTATATATAAATATATATATGAAAATATTTAATTTTTTTATTAAATTATAAATGATTTAAAAAATATAAAAAAAAAAATCAAGAATCCTGTAATACAGGATTTCTGTCTGGCACTAGTAGGGTTTCAATTCCAGATTCGTGAGCAGAGGAGGCTGAGGATGGGTTCGAGCGACACACCATCAGATTCATCTAATGTAATTCCAGGTGATGTCTCCGAGCTTAGGAACTAGGACAATATGTGAGTGTGAGTCGGATGAGAGGCAAGTGGGGCGAAGAGTAGAAGCTGTGTCGCAGACCTAGAGCATGGATCTTAGGCCGAGTGCAAAATCGACCGTGGTGTGGTTCTTGGATTCTGAGTTTGGAGTCTATATCTATTCATATATGTGTTCCGAAGCTCAATGATCGAAGCATGATAAATATTTTCTACATTCGATCTACTTTTCATTGAGGTTTCAGAAAAGGATTTGGGAAATAGACTCATGTTTTGTATGAATCGCAAGTTGGTGTTTTTTATCCTAAGTGTCTGCATCAAGTTGAAAACCAATTTGTCTTATTTCTAGTTTTCTTCTTCAAAATATTATCTCTCGTCCACTAGATTATTTATCAGCAACTTAATTTATTCTTTTGTGATGTGAGTGGTTGTCATGATATTGGATTTTTCTATCCATTGTTCTTCATTTTGTGTCTTTTGATTTTGTTGTAATGATAGAATTAGAATCTGAAAATAATGTATGAACCAATTGATAATTTTTCATGTTTATCAAATGACATTTTTAAATTTTTTTATGGACACGCACTACATTTTCATTCGTCTATCCATTTCTTTGGATAATTCATTTTAACAATCATTGTCAAAATAAAACAATATTATTTGATCAACTTGATTTAGAAAATTATTTTCGAAATAAAAATATCTAGAATTTGGAAGAAATTAATCATATTTTGGGGTATAAATAAGGGTTTGTGGGATGTGTGAAGGGAGAGAAATAGAAGCAATGAATCTTTTTTCTTCTTTTCATCTTCCTTTTTTGAATTTTTCTATCGAGGAATTATAGTCTTGGCTTCAATCGTCTATATCTGAATTACATGCCAGTTGAACCTCTTACAACCACTCTATGAAACAGGAACAATATATTATCTGCTACTAACATGTAAGGGATCTTTATAATCATTTTCTAAATTTATTTTCTTCGAAATTTAGAATTTATCAAGTTAAATTTATTTCTTCTTAAGGTTTTTCAAATGAAAATCAGCATGTTTTTCACTTTCAAAATTTTAGAAGATTATAGTAAGGAATTTTTTATTTTATTCTTTCAATTCCATTCTATTTTTGCATGCGATAATTTTATTTGATCTTTGGAATTTCTCTATTTTAAAAAAATATTAGTAAGAGATACGTAGTTTATTAATTCCAAAATTATGATTTTAATTTTCTAGTTTTGAATAATAAAAATATTTTTATTCTTTGTTTCAGAATTTAGTTTCATAATTATTGAATTAGTGAGATTAATTTTTTTAACTATGTGCACAAAAAAATTTATTCAAGTGAAATTACATCTGAAAAATATGGTTTTTATTTAGTTTTTGTTCAGAAATTATTAATATTATAATAATTTTAATTACATGAGATGGATATATCTATTTATGTATCAATGTTATATTTTCATTTTGATTCATGTTAGTATTTCTAAGGGTTGTTTCTATTTATCGAAGCCTTATTCAAACATGAACTCATTCTATATGTCACATATTTATTCATTTGTAAAATTTTTATGTTAATAACAATTTCAAAAAAATTATAATTGAAGTTAAATATATCATAAATTTATTATGTCAGATACAAGTCATAGAAAAATTAAGGTTATGGCCATATATCGATGATCGTTTATGAAACTTCAAACATACATATTCATATATGGGTATATACACATTCTCAAAAACATTAGATAAACTTTACAAAGAAATAAATTTCAATGGAATTCGATGAAATGATTATATACATGTTATAATTTTATGTTGTCTTGTATATGTTTATATTTATAATATTACTCATGAATGAATTGTTGATTTAAAAAAATATATAATTAAAAAGATTCGGTACATTCTCATTATTTTTTTATGATTTTGAATTAAAATAATTTTTTAAGTCAATTAATCAGGAAAATAAATCATTCATATTTTGTATTATTATTTATCAAGGGAAGATCAGGTATGTTGGTGTTTATGTACATTCCAAGTGATGTGAGTTTTGAGAATGAATACTCAAAAGTGTTTTTAAATAAAAAAAATCATATAAATATATATACATACGTACATATGGATATTAGAAAAAATGATTATTTAATTGAATTGACAAGTTTAAAGATAAAAACTCCAGTGAGCAATACTAGTATATATATATATGTAAAGAAAACTTTAAATGTTTTTGAAAATATCAGCTCTTGTTCGTTGTAAAAATAGAAGGTTCTTATGGATTAAACCCATCTTCACTAAGTGGTTAAGCCCAAGACAACCTTCAACGTATCATGTTTCCTCAAAATGATGTTTTTTTTCATGATTTTTCCTTAATATGTTCTAATGAAAATCACTGGATTCGTTTAAATGTGTTTTCAATGTATAATTATTTTTCAAAAGAATTAAATTATTTGGTAATTTTTGTTTTTCAAATTTATTATCAAAATGGTATTTTTAAAAGCGATTTATCAAAGGTTTTCAAAACCACTTACTGGGAATCTTTTGTGCTCACCCTACATTTTTGAAATGTTTTTCACTGGTTCCCTTGAATTACATAGTTGGTCATATATGTTGTAGCGCGTGTGGAAGTATAATGAACCGTTGATTTATTGTTTCATCTCTTATATATGTAATGTTGTGTCTAATCTTCTAGAACCAAGACCGATAAAATATCCTATTTTGTATAATGTGTTGTGTAATTGTCAGTTTCTTTTATAAAAAAAATTTACACAGCCTTCTCTTAAGCATTGAGTCTGGAAGAGGGGCTCAGGGCGTTATAATTGGTATCAGAGGAAAGGTCTAGAAAACATTGGATATTAGATGTTGTCTTTTGAGAAAAATAAAATCTACACAATAGTGATTCCATTAGATAGTTATGTCCCCTTAGATATTAATTAATTGTAAAGAAGGAAATTCAGAATTTTTGTTTATCCAACATAACAATTGTGAGGGAGAAATTCTTTTTAGGGGGGAGAATGTGACACCCATGGTGTAAAATATATTTTTATGTTTTGTCAATGTTTCTAAGATGCAATAAAATATATAAATTTCCAAACAAAAATATATATGTATGAAGCACTTTATTTATACAAATACCATAAAACATCCCTGACACACAAAAACTAACCCATTAAACCCACACCTATTGATAATAAAACAATTGGAAGACCACCAATAAACACAACAATGTCGATCGAGTAGTTATCATCTCTTGGATCTGATAGAAGAAAAAAATGTTATAGAATGAACAATAGAAATGAAACAAAAAATAAAAGGAACTTGTAAACCCATCTCCGAAAATAGTATCTTGAGCGTCGTGATATTTTTTTTCTTTTTAGTGTTTGAAAAACGCTTCAAACATTGATATTTATAGTGTTTTTATCCAACCGTTATAAAACCTATCTATTATATGTCTTAAATTGAAATTTGGAAATGGGGTATGACAATCATTGATATAAATATACTAATCGAGTATTATTATGTAATAAAATAGAGATTAAGAAAAATATTTAATAAATTATTCTAAGAGTAAAATAATAATAATAATAAAAATAATAATATAATGAAAGACATTTCAAAAAAGGATTAATATTATTTAAAAATTTTATGATGATAAAATTATGTTTGTAATTTTATTAAAATATATATATATATTATTGTTTAAAACTGTATAATACAAATTTTATTTGTATTTAGGAATTAAAAGTGTTATATATAATTATATATAAGAAATTGGATAATTGTTTTATTAAATGAGAAATTATTTAAAATAATAAAAAACAATAAAATAAAGAATTTTGTTATATGAGATTTGTGTCCGGCACTGTTAGGGTTTCAATTCAAGATTTGCGAGCAGAGGAGGCCAAGGTCGGGTTCGAGCAACACGCCGTCAGATTCATCTGATGTACTTCTATGTGATGTAGCCAAGCTCAGGAACTAGGACAATAGGCGAGCGTGAGTGGGATGAGAGGAAAGTGTGATGGAGACCCTAAGTCGTGTCATAGATCTGGAGCTTGGATCTTTAGTCGAGTGAAAAATTGACCGCGGTGTTGTTCCAGGAGTCCGAGTTTGGGGTCTCGATCTGTTTGTGTAAGAGTTACGAAGACCAATGATCGAAGCACGATAAATATTTTCTACATCTGTTCTACTTTGCATTGAGGTTTGAGAACAGGATTAGGGAAATCGACTCATGTTTTATCTGAATCACAAGTAGGATTTTATTATCCTAAATGTTCACAAAAAATTGAATACTGATTTGTCTTATTTGTAGTTTTCTTCTTCGTAATATTATCTCTGCTCCGCTAGAGTATTTATCAGCAACTTAATTTATCCTTTTGCGATGTGAGTGGTTTTCATGATAGTGGATTTTTTTATCCATTGTTTTTCATTCTGTGTGTTTTGATTTTGTTGTAATAATATAATTATAATCTGAAAATTAAGTATGAACCAATTGTCAGTTTTTCTAGTTTATAAAATGATAGTTTTAAATATTCTTAGGGACACACACTACATTTTCAATTTTCAATCCATTTCATCAAATAATCCATTTTTACAAACATTGTCAAAACTAATCAATCATATTTGATCAACTTATATTAGAAAATTATTTTGGCAACATAACTATCTAGAATTTGGAATAAAATAAATATATTTTGGGGTATAAATATGGGTTTGTGGGACGTGTGAAGGGAGAGAAATAGAAGAAATGAATCTTTTTTCTTCTTTTCATCTTTCTTTTGTGCATTTTTCTATTGTGGAATTATAGTCCTAACATTAATCGTCTATAGCTCCACTACATGTCATTGGCACATCTTGCACCCACTCTATGAAACAAGATGAATATATTTTCTACTACTAACAATTAAAGGAACTATATATTTATTTTGCCAATTTATTTTCTTCGAAAATTATAATTTCGCATGTGATATATATTTCTTCTATTGGTTTTTCTAATAAAAATCAGAATGTTTTTAAAATTAGAAGTTTTGGTAGATTATAGTAAGGGATTATTTATATTACACTTTCAATTCCATTCTATTTTTTCAAGGGATAAATGTATTTGATCTATGGAATTTCTCTATTTCAAAAAAAATATTTAGTAAGAGATACGAAGTTTATTAATTTCAAATTTTTAAAATTATGATATTAATTTCCTAGTTTTGAATAATGAATATATTTTTCTTCTTTGTTTTAGAATTATGTTTCATAATTCTTGAATTAGTGAGATTATTTTTTTATATATGTTCAAGACAAATTTGATGCAAGTAAAATTATTTATAAAAAAGTGTTTTTATTTAGTTTTGTATTCAGAAATTATTAATATTAAAATCATTTTAATTACATGGTATGGATATATCTATTAAATAATAAAAGTTATATTTTCATTTTGTTTCATATTAGTCTTGCTAATGGTTGTTTCTATTTATCGAAACTTTATTCGAACATGAACTCATTCTATATGACACATATTTATTCATTTGTATAATTTTTATTTTAATAACTATTTCAAATAAATTATTATAGAAGATAAAGATATCATAAATTTATTATGTCAATTACAAGTCATATAAAAATCTTGGTTATGGCCATATATCGATGATCATTTATGAAACATCATACATGAATATGCATATATAGGTATATACACATAATCCAGAACATTGGATAAAAATTACAAATAAATAAATTTTAATGGAATTGGATGAAATTTTTATAAACATGTTATAATTGTATATTGTCTTCTATATGTTTATATTTATAATTTTACTCTTGAATGAAATATTGATTTTTTTTTAAAATATCATTTATAATCTTCAGTGTATGCTCATTATTATTTTATGATTTTGAATTAAAAGAATGGTTTAAGTCATTTAATCATGAAAACAAATAATTGATATTTCTTATTATTATGTATCAATGGAACATCGGGTATGTTTGTGTTTATATACATACCAAGTGACTTGAGTTTTGGGAATCAATACTCAAAGAGTTTTTCAATAAAAAAATTCAAATATATATATATATACATACATACATATGGATATTAGTAGAAATGATTATTTAAATGAATTGACATGTTTAAAGGTAAAAACACTAGTTATTAATACCAGTATATATGTTTGTGTGTAAAAGAAACTTTAAACGTTTTAAAAAATATCTGTGTTTGTTAATTATAAAAATAAAAGTCCATTAGAGTGTGAACCAATCCATTGCTAAGTGGGTAGGCCCAAGACAGCCTTCGACGAATCATTTTGCCTCAAAATGATGTTTTGTTTTTAAGAAGTTTTCTTAATATTTTCCAAAGAAAATCACTGGATTTGTTTAAAAGCATTTTCAAAGTATAATTATTTTTCAAAATCATTACATTATTTTGTAAAGGTTGTTTTTAAAATGAATTTTTGAAATGATATTTTTCAAAGCGATTTATCAAAGGTTTTCAAAACCCCTTACTGGGCATCTTTTGTGCTCACCATATGTTTTTGAAATGTTTTTCACTGGTTTACTTGAATTCCATAGTTGTTCATTATTGTTATAGTGCACGCGGAAGCATATTTTAGAGTTTTTTTATTGTTTCATCTTTGATAAATGTACGATTATGTCTAATCTTCTAGAACCTAGACTAGTAAAAGGACCACTTTTGTATAACGTTTTGAGTAATTTTCAGTTTCTTTTATATATAAAAATTTCAAATCTTTTGTTAAGCACAGAGTCCGGAAGAGCGGGCTCGGGGAATTATATCAACAGTCTTTCAAAATTCAAATGAAGTACCTTCTTCTTTTATAGGTCCAAATGCCACCATTTGATAGAATTTAATTCATATTGTATATGAAAACTCTATAATGATTTTGTTTTACCGTCTCACATAAATTAATTAAATGGAAAAGGAAACTTTTATTTTCTATCAATGAAAGAGAATACTAAATATAAGACATTTATTCATCAAAATACAAAATAATTTTCCTGTATTAATAATTATAGTTATGAATTTAATAAACTACCAATAACATCATGATTATTGAATGGTATCCCATGTAAAACTTATCAAGTATATCCTTATTCCAAAATTTATAGTTAGATATATGTAATAATGGATGGAAAAATTAAATAGTTGTAGAATTAGTTTGTGTATTGGAATGTAGTTAATGTGTATAAAATTTTAGATTACCTCAGAGAGCATATTACCGTAAAAGAATCCCTAATTACAAAACATATCCATCGAGAAGCTGTTTTCTCAACCTAAGAAACTCTCTAAATATTGTAGATAAATTTAGATAGTTCATATATGATCATAATTAAGAAAATAATGGATATTAGAATTCTTAACATGACATCATTGGAAATTTTTCAAGACTATATGAAAAATTAGGATATTCATTATTCATATCCACTATCAGAATGGGGGGATAATAATGAGGTTGAATACGTGGACATCATTTTAGGCCTAGAGTTGTGTATGATAAAATTAGTATCAAAAAATGAATCATGTGTAACATTGAATAGGTGATTAAGAAAATCAATGAAGAATGTTTCCTTAAAATGGAATAGTTGATTACTTTTCTTAATTACAGATTTTGTTTGAGGAAAGATGTCTCATAAAAACAAATTTTTTGTCTTATTACATTTTTACATAATAACGACATCTAATAATTGAAAATTGTATCTATAACCATAGTAAATCAATAATAGGGTGAGATGAGTATACAAATTATGTATCACAATGTGGTATCCCCTTTTATTAGTTATATTGTGATGGAATTCAATGAATTTAATAAGTCCCTAGAAAAAGGGGAGATCATATCCCCACTAATACATTACACAACTATATGCATGTTTCCAATAAAATAATATCTCCCCAATAGAATCTTATAATCTAATCAATCTTGGGGGAGAATATATGAATTTGGGCAGTAAGCATCAATATTTATGATGACAATATTTTTATTACAGGTGTTATATAAACAAGGCCTTGTTGATATTTTACATAGATATATTAAAGGATGAATAACCTTGTAAATTATTCAAGATGTCCACATAGGTGATTTTTGTAGAAAAAATTTAGGAAAAACATAACTTTTCAAATTAATCTTCATGGTTATTAATGGATGTCAATGATACAAGAAAAAATAATGTTTTCCAAAAATCATTGTTCCTAATAGATACATTGCATATATTTTCCCCAACCAACAAATCAATTTAATTATACAAAATATTCATTGAAATTAATCATCTTTAAATGAATATCACAAGGCTATATACCCAAACTTGATCTAGATAGTTCTAATTTATATTAACAATCACATATTTCTTCCACAAATTTGTCAAGGCTATATCACTCATTCCTGGAATAATTATATAATAAAAATTGTGATATTAAACAAAATTAGAATACATGGTTTATATTGATAAATATTTATTGAAACCAACACAAATTTCATTTATTTTGATATTATATGGTTATGTTACGAACAAAACATCTAGTGTGACCACCCATCACAATATTATCTAAAAGAAAATAGATTGATATAGGATTTAAAATATATTCCCTAAAAAATTATTGAGAATATAGTATAAAAGGATAATATCTCTTTCCCGTGAAACTATAATATTCCATGCGTGATACAAGACAAAAACTATACACCCATATGCAATGATTATAATATACTCTATATAATTATAGCATTGATAAAAATAAATATAAGCCATTTGTAATGATTTATTTTTATAAAATCTTGAGAGAAATTTTTTTATTTACATAACCAATACATTTTATGTTTATAGATTTAGACTATTATTAATAAAATATTTAAATAAATCTCATTATTTTCATCAAAATGGGAATTTAAAATATTATTCCCCAAAAAATTATTCCTTGATTAGCCTTAAACATCTCCCATAATCATCTTGAAACATGAATCCCTTTGAATATAAATTTAAAATATTAAAGATTTTATGGGGAAACATAGAAATAATAATGGTGATATAAAATATTTGTAATGGTAAATATATGCATCAATGAAATATCACTAGTGGTAATTAGATTATAATAAATGTATAGGAATGTAACTGTTTATATGTATTAAATAAGAGAATACATTCCCATAAAAACATGGACAATAAAAAATGTGTTATGGAATAATGATTTAACATAAAAAAGATGTATAAGTCTATAATGATTAACCATGTGAAATATTTTTTGTTCAATGAAACTATTAGGGCTTATTTCAAGTATAAATACACAATTTTGGAATCTTATAGAATCAATGTTCCATTATATAATTTCATAGACATGATAGTTACAACATTATATTAAGTGAAACATATATTTATTTAAATTTTTCATCTAATATAAGTTACATATATTCAATAATTCTCTTCATTTCTTAAGATTTACATTCTTCTAGTAATCTTTTTTCACATTTTCCAATGCACTATAGAGCTTCATCACTTTCACCCAACTTACTGATCTATATTTTTATTACACATTATCATGTGTTATATTTGGATCACACACAATTATCAAATATATTCATTAATCATATCATTAATAGAGTTCATATGGATTTAATTTGATCATAAATTTCCCAGAGACTAATAATTCCCTTAATAACTTGATTGACCCATGAGAAAGAAACAATTGTCATTTTAACATTCTTAAATCATCATTATTCTAATATCATATAATATACCCAGGAAAAAAATGAGATTGATGAAAACACTACTAAAACCTAATTATATTTAGCAATACAAAAAATAATGTGTTTTATATCTTAAGAAAATTTCCCAACATAATAATATTAATAATAAAATTATGTTCACATAGATGAAAAAACATTAATAGATAATATAAACATTACATTGAAAATATACGAAAATAACCTTTTGAATCATTTTCATTAAAAACTAAATATAAAACTCCAAAAACCTCTGATAAATTATTGTAATTAATATTAATATAATTTTTGTAATTATTATTTTTGTTATAAAAATAAATTAATAAGTCTCGACTAAACTAATGAGATAAGAAAAACACAAGAAATAATTTATTTAATAAACACTGATATATTACATTGTTACAAACCTAAATACCTCAACTACTCTTGAAACTAATTCCAAGCCTATGTCGTGCCACTAGAAGACCTCCCATCAGTACAATAAAACTGATTGTGTAAACTTCATCCCTTGGATCCACCAAGGTTAAAAAATATAATAGAATGAATAATAATAAGAACAATGGGAGTAAAAGGAATGTAATAAACCATCATTGAAGAAGGGAAATAGACACTAGCATTTTCCTATCTTTGATACCGAAAATCATGGGTACTTATAGAACCCTAAATTTTATCCTTGTTCAGATTGCTTTCATTGGATATTATTTTGGATTGTCGTTAGATTTTCCTAACTACTGGGGTTTCTTTTATTCTAACTGATGATGTTTATATAGAAAACATTTTAATTTTATAATCCTTATATATTTTATGTGTTTAAATATTTAATTATTTTAACATATTATATGGAGTTTGGTAATAATATAGTTTTAATTGTAGAGAAATTCTAATACCTACACATTAAAATGTTATCACATTTATATATACATTTTTACTAACTATTATTATTTTAATAGTTGAGTGTTTTATATTTTTAAAAAGAATTAAAATTTATATACATAAGCAATAAATTTAACTAAATGACTTTTTATAATTTTTAATTTGATTATATTACCATAAGAAATAATAAAGATGGAAAATAATTTTTATGTATTAATACATATATATATATTTGAATATATATTTTTATATTGTATTATATATATATAATAAAATGATATTATTTTGAAGAGTTGTTTAAATAAATTTTTAGCATAAAATTTGAATATTTACAACAACTGATAGAAGGCTTATAATCCATGACCTTACGATCCAGTGGATAGTTTTCATATGTCCTCTCGATCAGTGCACGAAGTGAACCGTTCATGGTATAAGATAAGTCACGCAAGGACCTGTTTGTAGGTTCTTAGTCGAGCATTAAAATATGTTGGTCCACGGGCTGTAGAGGGGTCCCGTGTTAAGGAATTCATGGTGTGAGTGTGTTCCTATCATCAAAATATGGTAATGAACACTGATCTTTATAAAGGGTCTCAAAAATTGAATGAGATTAAATGTGGGATGATTGTTTTTTTAGAGGAAGCGATTCCAACCACATGATAAACCCATAAAAGATTTCAGTCATCTGCATTGTTTACAGGTTCGATCAACCTCATCCTTAGTTTAAGGATCAGTTTAATTCTATACATTAAATATGATAAAGATGATTTAGATTATCCCCATTAATCACGAACAAACCCCCCCTCCCCATACCGCTCTTCAAAAAAACATTTGGAGTTATTCTAGCTTTTTGATCGAGATGTTTCTAATCTAGGGAATCCACTTTTTTAACAACTTCTACCTCATTGAGTCCCACCACACACCAGGTCACAGTAGTCTATGGGACACCCTAATACCTCCCTTATTCTTCTTATTTGAAGTTCTTCTACCCTAATATTTATCAGGCATTATCCCAAGATTCACCTTCCCTCTCCTTTTCTATTATATCTCATCTCCATGGTCCATACTACATTGAATATTTATTTATTTTTAGAATTTAAAAATTCTAATTGGACTACACTACAATGTTTTATTAAAAAAAACACACACACACACACATATATAGTTTAATCTTTTTTTGATCCAACCAATTTTCCAAATGGGCCCAAACCCATGTCCAATTTTTCAATGGATCTTTTTTATTTTTTGTAAAAAACATAATAAAACCCTACTTTTAACCTCATTATCATTCAAACCTCACCACCCATGTTCCCCCATAATCATGCTGCACAAATATCCCAAATCCCACAACCCATATTTGGATCTATATCTGGAATGTGTTTAATTTTTTCAAAAATTATTATTTTTTACAATGTGATATATATATATTTTTGTGGGTATATACATATATCATTCTATTAATAGTAATATTTATGTGATAAGAATTTTATATAAGAATTTTGAAATAATTTAAACATATGTAAGGGCGTATTTTAGTTTATCAAATCATGGTTGTCTTACAATGTGTTACATGTATATATGTTTATATATATGTATATATTCACATATATAAATTAAGGATTTCAGTATATATATATGACTTATATGTTATGTTATAAATTATACACTGAAATTGATAATTTTTAATAACCTAATCTAATACATAATATTAATTTAGTTGTGAAATAATTTATGTATATATATATGTGTGTGTGTGTGTACATGTGTATATCTGTATTCACACATATACAACTATCTATTTTCAGAATATAGGTGACAAGGGGTATGATTCCAATGATTAGTTTTAAAACCTATGGTTTGAAAGGTATTAATAATTTTCAATTAATATGAATTTTTATTCATATGAATATATATATATATACATAAATATATACAGAAGTAAGTAAATTTAATTATTTCTCTCTATGTTATTAAATTATCATAATTATATACCTAAAGGTTTATGTTTTACCAAATGATTCTATATCACAAATATATAAATATATATAAATATAGATAAATATATAATTTATGAATATATATACATGTTAAAACTTGAAAACTATATTTTTCTCATGTTTTCTTTTACGAATATTATCTCATATTTTTAATAGAAAACAATAACAAACCATGTTTTGATATAGAGTGCCTTAAAATTTTAAATTTTTCATTATTTTATGCGTGTAAACTATATTTTCATTTATAAAACTGAATTCCCACCTTAGGGTATGTCTTGCATATTTAGTTATGTCCATCATCTTATTTATAAATGACATTACATACATTTTACTGTGTATTTATGCATTTATTTCATTATCAAATTTAGTTTTTCATTAAAACAAAAAAGGTCATGTACATTTCCTATGTATACATTGTTTATGTTTAACCCCATTCATATGAGAATTCATTACAACTATTATGTGTAGGGTGAGGCCCATTATAGACACTCAGTGTATCGGTAAGTTTCATGAGACATACATGTGTCTTGGCATGATGCCTTGAAAAAATTGTTAGTATGTACAATATTATGTATTCACTCTAGGAATTAATTGGACTTAGTAAGGTATGGGTGGGCACCGCTATATCCCCTTTATGTGTCAGAAGGAATCATTAGACAAACAAGTTTTTTGGTTGTAGGATTTGATATTATTCATTGTATGGTCTTGGAATGAGATATTGATGGTGTTGTTATGATGTACCACATTATTCATTCCCACGTTAGGAATATAGAATTTCAGCTTCCATTGATTATTCAACTAATAGTATATCCATTTTAAATAATAAATTTTTATGAATATTTTTATAGACTCATTTAAACAAATATTTATAACAATGTGATGTTAAATGTTATATATTTTCAAATTTTCATGTTATAATGATTTATATTTATGTATATATTTACATATATAAAAATTCTTTTATAAAGTGGAAGAAATATTTTGATTCCAATCTATAAAAAATTGTTTTAAATTTAACTATGATTTTAGGATTTTCATTTATTTTTTACATGAATAATGATATCATATTATGTGAAAAAAAAATAAAAAGTATTATTTCAAGTGAAAATCTGTATCAGCGCCCATGGCCTACCATAAATTATGTTGTATGGCCATTATATAAAATATAAGTGGAATTCAATGAACTTATATTACTGTGTTTGAATATTTTATTATTAAATATTTAATAAGTATAGAAAATATTGAGTGGGGGATTTTTCTAAAAATTATTTTAGAAATTGTTGAAAAATATTGATGATATGTTATGAGAAAGGTTATTTTCATCATAAGAATATGATTTAACGAGGGGATTTTTTTTACAATTAATTGATTTAAATGAATTTAATAATTGTTACAAAAACACCTTTTTGGGAATTTTATGTTCTCACCATAAATTTGAATATTCATTTTTACAGGTTTAGGAGATTTATCAGTGATGTACTTTACATTGTGGAGATAGTACACTAATGTTTATTTTTGTATAGTTTTGAGGAATTTTAATAGTTGTATCTAATTATACAATACTTAGACATGAAAAAATCCTAGGTTGTTTAATGTGATGTGTAATTAATAAGTGCATTTAAATAAATACACATCATATTTCAGCCTTGAGTCCAAGAAACTGGGGGTGGGGTTTTATATTTGGTATCAAATGAACAGTCTTCATAATTTTGAAAAATTAGAATAAATTAAAAATTTAAGCATTATTTCCTTATAAATAATATTTTCTTAAAATTTCAGATGGAATATGAGATATCACCAATCAATATTTTTCTCTTTCTACTAATTTACATGGACTAATAATTATTAAACCATGTATATATATGTATGTTCTTTTAGAAAACCAACAATTATCCTAAAAATTCCATTACAGGAGATCAAAGACCTCAAATATCCTATGATTCTTTTGAGGATAGGGTTATCTCTATTTCTCTATAGCGTATGTGTTACATTAATTTTATATGTGTAATGATAAATTCTATGAATGTCTCTTCAAATGGTTTCCTCTTCCCAAAAATGATCTTACCTCTGGAAGTTTCCAAGACGTTGAAGATGAGGGCAACCTTTGTGCAGCCTATCTCATGTATTGATCTTTATCATGTATGAGAGAAATTATGATATAATACCTTTAGAAAGAAATGTAGTTATACTAGTCTATAGTGAACAATTAAATTTCATGATCTTTGAGCATTACATATTCTATGCCCCTCTATTGAGACCCAATTGTTATATTCATGAGTTTGATCCTAGATGCTCAATATATATTTGGGGTAATTAAATTAAAGACCATAAAACTAACATGGGAATCTATTTAAGGGGAAAGAATTCAGGGATTAGATTTCAGTGGGGGACCCGTTTAAGGTAAAAATTTATTGATTTCCATTAATTTTTTAAATTAATTATAATTAATATTTTTATGTAAAGAAATCATGGATGATGTTGGATGTTATATGTTTTTTGTAATTTGTGAGTAAAATTGAATTTTGAGTTCGTAATTATATTAAAGGGTAGAATGTCATTCCCTGAACCTATATGGATTTATTGTAATTAATATTATTTTTATTTTTGTAGTAGCTATTATTATTATGAAAATAAATGAATTTCATATAGATAAACTAAAGAAATAAGTAAAATATGAGAAACTTATGATTTAGTAATACACTCATATATTACATTATTACAAGACTAATGTCCTCATGTATTCTAGAATAATCATTTCAAGTATGGGTAGCAACATTGGAAGACGTCCCATCAGCGTAAGAAAACTGACTGTGTAGCCTTCTTCGCTTGGATCTACCATAGTTAAAAAAATATATTGGTAAGAAGAATAGAATGAATGATGAGATTAAAATGAATGAAACCATTTTACATAAACCGGGTTAAATGGAAGTAGAGTTTTTGTGTCATTGATACCATTTAACATTGGAATTTATAGAACCATTAATTTGACCGTTTAAAAAAATTTGGTTGTTGGATGTTCATTGGGAAAGTTTGTAATTATTTTAAATTTGTATGTATCATTTATTATTATTCTTTATGTTTATATAAAACCATTATTATTTAATAACCATTAATTATATTATGTCATTAAACATTTAAATGATTAAATTTATTTTTTTCTCTCAACTAATAATATGGTTGAATTTAAGATAAATATTAATATCTAGATTTTATATTTTAACATAGATATTTATACATATTTATTAATATATGGGTTTTTAATAGTTTAGTGTTTTAAATTTTTAAAATTAATTTAAATTTATATTTTTATAATGTAAAATAAACTACTTGTAGTGTTATATTTATCAATTGGATTATATAACCTTATAAAATAATTATAATGGATATATAATTTTTATAAATTAAAATATATACATGTATTTATATATATTGTTTTATATGTATAATAAAATTATTTAATTTTGAAGAGTTGTTTTAATAAAATTTTACTAAAAAATTGGCTAAGTACCCACTATCGAGAGTTTCCTTATAGGCAAATCCCTCATAATCTTATGGGGAAGTTGCACATGTCTACTCATGAAGCACCAAAACGGAACCATGCAGGGTCTGAGCTAAGTCACATGTGTACTCATGTGCAGGTTCCTTGTCCAACACATGAAGACTTTAGGCCATGTCCCAGGGAAGGGTCCCATGTGTATGGACTCCATGTTGTGTGTGTGTTCATGTCATCAAACTGAGACACCACACAATGAGAATTATAAAGAGGCCCTAAACCCCATATGGTTTTGATGTGGGAAGGGTGTTTTTATTGAGGAAGTGATACTGAATGCATTAAAAACATAGGCACAATCTCAGCCATATGCATCATTTTCCAATTCTAACATCCTCTTCCTCAGTTTAACATAGGTTTTAATTCAATCCGTCTGATATGAGATTGATAATATCAATCATCCCCTTTAATCCTGAAAAGTACCCCTCTTTTTTATATAATAGGTTTTATTACAAACCTTGGATGAAGATGTTTTACTCTAGGTCATTAGTAGTTTTTTTTCTCCCACTCCCTCATTGATTGATTCCCCACACCATGTCCTACCTTATAATGTTTAAACCACATACCTCTTTTCTTCCTCCTTCGATGTTCTTTATCTAACCTACGAGGCAGTAGGCATCAACATATGAGGTTCATTCCTTATCCCCCAATGTTCTCTCTCTCCCCCATGGAACAAGTGGTTTCAAATATTTATTTATTTTATGAGTCTAACAAATCCAATCAACTTACACCACATATATTATGTAAAAAACAGACACATAGACACACAAATATATATATACAGTGTAATACTTGTTTGATCCCATCAATTGGACAAATGGGTCCAAACCAATGGACAATTAGTCAAGGGATGTCTTTTTCTTATTTTATGTAATCAAACATTATAAAACCCCTATTTCTACCATAGTAGCATCCGATAATCATAACCCAACTTTCCTAGTTTTCTTGCTGCTCAAATTTCATAAAGCCCACAACCTCTGTTTTGATATAAATCTAGTATCGGTATATTTTATTTCAAAAAATTTATATTTTTCTTCCAAAGAGATACATATATATATATAAGATTGTGTATATATATATTAATATATCATTCTATTCCTAGAAAATATATATGATAATAATTTTCACTATAGTTTTATATGTACTTACATGTTTGTAAGGGAATATTTAGGTTTATTAACTTATCGTTTTATTATAATGATTTACATATAAATGTGTGGGTATATATATATGTACACATATATGAATTATTATAATTATCATATATATGATTTATGAGTTAGGTTAAAACTTCTACCCATAAACCATTATTTTTTTTGGAATAATCTACATCATCATAATTTTAAATATTTTTTCAGCAATTTATATATATTTATGTGTGTTTGTGTATTTATAGATAGATAACTATTTTTTCAGAATATTGGTGATAAGGGTATTGATTCAAATGGTTAATTAAAAAACATATGGATTGAATGGATTTTATTATTTTAAATTTAGGGGAATGTATATTCATATGCATATATATTTTTTGTGAACTTATCAAAAATAAGAACTTAAGGGTTTAAATTGTATTAAATGATTATCTTCTAAAAATTCATATATATATATGTGTGTGTGTGTGTGTATGTGTGTGTGTGTTTATGCTTGATTTATGAACATATATATATTATTTCTAAAAATATATACATGTAAATACATGAAACAAATATATTTTTCCAGTTTTACCTTATGAATATAATCATTTATTTTTAATGGAAAACCAAAAATAGACCAATTTTGCTATTGGATGCATTAAAATTTTAAAAGGATTGATATTTTATGTTCCCAAGATATTACTTCATGTGAGAAACATCATTCTCACCTCATTTTAATCCACACATTGTTATTTATGGTCATTATCTAATTTATAAATGACACACTGTACATTTTATAGAGACTGTATGTATTTATTTTAGTATTATGTTTATTTGAGCATTCTAAAAAATAGGGTTATTTACAAGGTGTATGTATATGTTTCTTTGGATTAACCCATGCATATGAAGAGTTCCAAGAACCTTTTATGTGATATGTGAGCCCTTCTATACCCACCCCATGAATCGATAGGTCTCATGAGAAATAATATTGTCATAGCATGAGGCCTTTCCTAAGTGGTTTTGATTTTCTGCATTATAAATTCTCTTGAGGAATGGAGTGGATGTAGTAAGTGGTGGGAAGGGACTATTATATCGCCATGGTGCATCAGTAAGTCTCATGAGACAATATAGTGTCTTAGAAAAATTCTCTGATAAAATGGTTATGTATGGTCTTGGTATGAGTCCTTGATGGGGTAGTTACGATGTCCCAATTTATGAAATCAGTCATTATGAATTTAGAATTTGACATTTCATGTGATAATATGACTAGTACAATATTCATAGTTAAGAATAAATATTTTATGATTATTTTTATATCTTTATTTGATAATTTATTATTTCTATTATGTGATGGTCAATATTATATTCTTTCCAATGTTCAAGATAAAATGATGTATATATATTTATTTTCATATGTGTATTAAAATTATTTTATAAATAGGAATTAATATTTTTTTCGATATGTAAGCAATAGTTTTAAAGTTTCCTATCATTTCACATTTTTCATTTATGTGATACATGATAATTGATATCATTTTTTGGAAACTCTGAGGAAGTATAACTTTATGTGCAAATGTGTATCCTTACCTCTAGTATGTCATACATAGTTACACATTGACATTATCTAACTTATAAATTTAATTATATATATTCTTATTCACGTTTGTGCATGTTTTATTATGTATTTTATTTGTAAATATTAAATAGATTTATAATATTTTTAGCATAGCATTTTACTACAGTTGTTTTTAGTAACTCCCAAAAACAATTAGGACAACAAATTATGAGGAAGGTTTTTTTATTCATAATAATTTTATTTAATGTACATATTTTATTAAATGGAAATGTTCTAAAAGAATTTATTAATTTATTTTTAAAAATCAATGGTATTCATTTTAAATTCTCACCATGCATTTAAAAACAAAATATTGGTTTAGTAGATTTATCAGAGATGAACTTTACATTGTAGAGGGAACACACTAAAGATAATTTTCTCATGTTTTGAAGAAATGAAATTGTAAAATATAATTCATAAAATCCTAGACTAGTGAAGATCCTATGATGTGTAATGTGATGTGTATTTAATGAGTTCCTTTTATAAAAAAATTACAGAGCGTATTTCATCACCGACCTAGGGATACTCTATTCTGTGGCATTATAAAATAATTCAAGAATATTGAGAAACATTTTTATCATATGATAAACATGGAAGCCTTTAAGATAAAGTTCAATGAAAATAAATTTCATTATAGTAGGAAAATATATGTATGAATAGAAAATGAAAAATGATTTCCATTAACGATTTTTTATAAAAATTCATAAATAACCCTTTCAAACAACAATGAAAAAAATAATTTTAAAATACATAAAAATTTAAAAGAATAGTTGAAAGAACATAAACATATTATTGGATCATTGAAAAGAAAAAAAATTTAATCCAATTTAATGAACATGGACATGGGAGAAAAATACTAGTCATCATAGTGGAAATAAAGATAGTGTTTCATAATAAAAGTTTATTTATCATTTTAAGTACTACATTTTTTAAAATACATCTAAAACATGTCAATACTATAAATTCGTATAGTATAATAAAATTTGGTGGTTTTCGTAATAAATTATTATTTAATTCCTTCAATGGATCTTTAAACATAATCATTTTTGATAAACAATTTGACTTTCATAGAGACCCTTACTACTTTAAAAAATATTGAATCATAATCCATTTGAATAAAATTAAATAAATAAAAAATTAAATTCCATTAATATTAATTTATAAAATATATAAAATATAAAAATAGTAGTATATATCTAATATAGACAAAAATTGGTGCAGCACATGAAACTTGTCTCAATAAAACAATATTGAGTAAAAAACCCCTATAACTCTAGTAATCTCTATGTCAAAACCTCATGAAAAAATGAACCAAAGAGGGATTTTGAATCCCCATAATCACATTAAAAAAATAATTCATTTTATTTATTTTAATTATATTCCAAAATAAAAAGAAATATGTGGTGATAATGGTATGTGTCTCGTAGATATAAAAGTGTGATAAGAAATTCCTACCTCAAGTCTTACCTTTCTTCAAATGCTATATTTACATCCTAAAAATAAATTTTTATTTATGATAAATTTATAATATAATTGTATTTGAAATTTTATTATAGGATATTATTCACTTATAATTTTTAACTACTCCATTATTAGTAATTCCTCCCTAAAATCATCATCCCAGGTGATATCTGTTTTGTTTTTCATTCAATTTTCGATTGGAAAATTATGGTACCAGAACCTTGATTATGGTTTCATAAAAAAAAGAATTATAATATTTTAATATTATAATATTTAAAAATTATATGCAAAATAATAACCATTAATATACATTGGTAATAAAAAATTAGTTATATAAAACCACAGAAACAGTAGCCCATACATATGTAGGAGTTATGTTTTACATTTTTGAGCGTATAACAAAATAAAGTTAAATAATATTAAAACAATATAAAAAAATAATATCATATAAATATAATATATTTTTGAAATATATAATTATGATAAATTTAATAATGTAGAAATGAAAAATGAGTTGCATTACTTCATTGATGAGGTAGTCCACACATGCGCACATAAGACATTATCATTTTACAACAGATGGAATGGTCTGAAGGTAGATTCTACATAATTTTTTAATAATAATAATAATAGTTTTTTAAAAACAATATATATTAATTAAATCTATATATACCCACTATTTTTATTTCATATAAAAAAATTAGATCTTTCCAGACGAATACACAAAAATTAACATTATAACCCACACCAGAATTGTATAGATTTAATGTCCTGGGAAATTGATGACATAATAAACTTGTTTAAAAATATTATTCATCATACCCCACCCAACCATTCCCATCTATATATATTCCAAGATATATCAGACATTAAAATATTCTTTATATCCTCTATAAAATAAAATAAAATAAAGGGTGTTCTCATATGTTTAGTGAGGAAAAGTAATAGAGATATCAATGATTATTTATACAAAACATGAAAATAAAGGGTATGAAAACATGGGATATAACATCAAAAATAATACCATGTAATTCAAAAATTATAAAAATTTATAATTGAATGATATTTGGTAGTTTAAAAGACCTGAATCATAAATGGTTCAATGAAAACAAATCTCTGAGAACATATCACTATCATAAGGTCATGTTATACAAAGAGGTGAAGAAATTTTATAGTAAGAATAATCATAAAAATCCTATGTATATTATTCCCACCAAGACATTCATTTAATTTGATTTATTCTATAGCAATACATTTACCTTCTTCAAGATTCTGATGTCATAATATGTTCCCTTATTCAAACATGAGATAACAACCCGTATTCCCTCTTTGTTCAATCATATAAAAATTCCAGTGTAATATTAGAGATCACAAAACATTAATCTATATGAAATGATTTGGTGGGGTATATAATTATGTGCATACACATCAATAATTCTTAAATCCATTCATTTTATGGCATAAGATTATAAAAACATTCATAACGACTTAATATAAAGAAATCAAAAATAGTTTCCGTCGATACTTCATCATCATAACCATAAACCATCCATATAATGAAAAATATGGTATAAATGGTTTCTATACAAATAAAATTATATGTAAAATCAAATTAAGTCATCATATATTGAAAATTACTTTAAAATATCATATTAATATTTCATGTGTAGAATAACCATTTCATTTTTATTTCATATATTAAAATCAAAATTTCCCAAAATATAATTAAAAAATGGTCTCTTGAATGAAAAAAATGGAAATTTATAATCTATTATTAGAATAATTGACTATTAATTAAATTGGTAAACTATATTGATGAATTTTATATAAAGAAAATTCCTTTCACATCATCGGTAAATTGATTACGTATGTAATTTAAAAAAAAAGTTTTCCTTTATACAGTTTTATAAAGCAAAAATAATGGGTAAATTTTCTTTCAATAATCCATGAATGATGTAAAACAATTATAGCCCATTTTTATAATATATGTTCTTGTAAGAAAATTAACTTTTCACAAAATTGATAAATAATAAAATTTTTCCATAAAATCATTATTTATATACATTTAGAACTCAATGTGATAAAAATGAGTAGAAAAAATGTTTTAAAAATAAATATGTATAGATTAATAAAATTAAATTAATTTATTATGATAAGAACTTATAATTATCTTCAATTTATAGTCATCAATAAATTATCCCATTTAAAATAAAATTGAATCGTAAATCCCCCACAAAAAATTAAACATTCATTAATGGTGATTAATCCTCCTTTATAAAATGGTTAATTTCTTAAATTCAAGATAACAATTTATATAAAAACTTATGATGATATAAATGATAAACATATATCATTTTAATAACCCTATATTTTTTAAAAAATTTAAAATTTTTCATTTTTTGAATCAATTTAATTTTTTCATGGGATGTTTTGTTTGGTAGTTCCCTTCCTCAAACATTTACCATCAGTTCATCATCTCCAAAATATTAATTATGGTAAAATTATCCTATATATTAATTAAATACATATTAATAGACTTATATGAATGTCATTGATATAAAAAATTCATTACACTATTCATAGTGATGGTTTTTTGTACGTACACATGAATGATGATTTCACTTATTGATAGATAGAATTAAATAAGGGTAGAAAATAATTCTAATTTTAATAATAATTAATAAATTATATATATAATATGTATTTATTAAATTTAAGCTTATTAAAATCAATTTAATGATGAAATGGTAAGCATATCACATAGTATTGTAGAGGTGGTGTTCCATAGGTACACTGGGTGACCTTAAATTTTTTAATGAATAAAATTGTACAATGGTAGATATGATATTATAATTATATAATAACAACTCTATCGTTGATATAATATATAAATTTTAATACTATCATAATAACCATCAATTAAATATGGTTATAGAAGATTAATTTTATAACTACGTAGAGGCGGTAGTCCACACGTATACAAGACTGATAATTTCACATCCCATTTGAATGAATATAAGAACTATATTAGCGGTTGGATAAATAAGATTTAGTTTGTTAATATTAAGGATTCATAATTTATTATTATAATAAGACCTTATATTTATATGTGGTTGAATAAGAGATAATTTTAAATAGATTGGGTAAGTCAATTGTTTCTTCTTTAGTAGACCACGTTTATACCCATTATTAAGGAAACATTGAATGATCATTCATAAAGAATAAAATATATAATTTATGTATAGAGAATTTATGAAAATTATATATCATGGGTTTTTCAATCTAGATGTTTTAATGTGGTGTAAATAGAATACATACATGATTTCCTTGTATAAGGGATGGAAATTAAACACATGGAATTACTGAAAACTATAAAAAATAATCATGTAATTCATAGTAAAAATTATTCAAAATGGATATATATTGAATAAAAATATGATATTGTTTAAATATCATCATATAATAAAATATAGATAAGATTTTAGGTTATTATAATCCTTATATTTTGGTATAACCACTTGGTTACCAAATTCAAATCATAATAGCGGTAATGGATTTTTTAATGTTTACATTGTTACATATAAGTTAACAATTGACACAAAAATGCCTAATGGTTGAAATTTTAGACCATTTATCATTCCAATTTCTCCCATTTAATTTTTAATGTTTTCTAATAATTTTGAAAAAACATTTTATTATAAAATACTATTATTTCCATTTTACGAACATTTCCTAAAATTTGGACTTGAAAATAACATAAAATCAATAGAATTAGAATATAAAACATGAATAAGTCTATGATATTTTATATCAATATATAATATCTATAGAGACAATAGAAAACAAAACTAATTTTACATTTTTAGTTTTTAAAAATAATTACATGATTGTTCTAATACATACAAAACAACTATGTTGGATTTGTTTAAGAAAATATGTTAATTATTTAATAACTAATAAATAATAAATTTATAAATATGATAAAAATTAATATACATTTGAAATAAATAATTATAACTGAATATTACACTTTTTATCCTTCTAAAAATTTTTAAGAGAATTTAAATTCAAGAGAGTGGTATTTTGGAATTCGCATTACATAAAATAATATAAATTTTATTATCAGTGTAAATTGAAACTATAATTCCAATATTCTAATTCTGGATAAATATTTTTTAATTTCTAATATTAAATTATATAATGGAATGTATAGTGTTGATTTTAGGGAAATAATCAAATGGATTCAACCCCCTTTTACCAATTTTACACATTTATAGGTGGAAAATATTTACCATTTTTATTATTCATCATGAAAAAAATTAAAATGGAATATTTTTTCATTTTTAAAAATATTAATTAAAAATATGAATTTCATTTTAATCATTATTTTCAATAAATGATATAAATCCATTTCAATAGAAGTGTGTATAATGAAATGAAAACCATTTTTTTAGAAATAGTCTTTTTAATCATTAAACATGATTTATTATTATCCCATTCCTAGAAGAAACATTAAATTAATGAAAAAAGATATTAGATATATAATATATAAATTTTATTAAAATCATTCATAAATAGTAATTATTTTAATATATTAAGATATAAATGCATTGTATGTATAAAATACATTTTCAAGGAACACACATTTTACTTTCCATGGATTTTTATTTTCATTTATAATCAATTAATAACAAATGAATTCTTTATATACATGTAGAAACCATTAAATTTTAATTATTTATTTAGTTATATATGTACCCAACAATCCAATGGATATGAGATATCTGTCACATTAAACAATTATATTTCAATATTATATCGTTTTTTATTATAATGTTGTAATTTTTTAAATGAAATATTCCAATGAAATCAAATATATTTCTAGAAACATTTATCATGAAACCTCAGGGTGATGCATAAAAACCTTATTAAATTAATTTTTTACCACTAAATTCCTTCACTCAAATACAATAAAAACTGGTTATATTTGTTTCATCGCATCCATAGGTTCTGAAGTATCTTTTAAAAATTTCTTATTCCTTTAGATAACATTTACGTATTGGGTAATATTATTCGAAATAATATTATCTCAGTGATACATGTTTTATAAATATAATTATTCATATAAAATATGATTATAATTTTTTATGAACTCTATGTTAAGAACATGTAATGGATCAGGAATGTACATCCTCATAAGAGATACATGGACCACATTGTGAACTTGATAGAGGATTGGTGGAAGTTATAATTCAAAATATTACATCCCTACTCGACTATGAATATTAAAGGGGATAATACATTAAGGGTTAATTTATTATTTCATTTTGAATCCCATAACCATTTTCAATGGAGATATTCATAAGAATATCATCTCAGAAAATTCACAATCTAGATTTCACTGAGGATTTTCATTATTGTTTTTTGGGTCTCTAAGTCACCATGACATGATTATGAATAGTTATAACATATTATATAAATTTCTATATTATTTAAAATACCAATATATATATTAATTTTTCACCATAATATAAAATATCAGTTATAAATATCTTTCAGGAAAGTGATTTATATAGAACCATCTTAATTCTTGAGTAAAATCTTTTACTATATAAAATCTCAACTAAAAAAAGGTGTTGAGCACAAAAATAAATGAAAAATCAATAAAACATTCTAAAAATAACATATTTGTTTTTATTGTTTAAATTAGACATACCATCTATCTGATGATGATAATTAGTACTAAAAATTATCTATATACCTAGTGTTTACTAATGACATTTCCTGATCTTCTAGGTAAACGTTGAAATTTGATAAGATAGGATATAATGTACAACTACATTAATCATTAAACTTTTATTAATTATTATTCTATAATTTTGACATATTGATTAATCATATCAGATTTAATTGATGTGTGATGACTTAATATGTTTATATAATAACACTCAAATGGAATTACATCCTTTATATGTCCTAGGATTCGTGATGACAAAATACATAGATATGTTGTCCTATTTCCATTATAGTATTTATAATTTTTGTATCATCTCCATATAATTTTTTCTATAATTCAAAACATACTGACATACCTAAAATTAAAAATCCTACTAAAAAATATATCATTTCACGGTGTCCCACAAGACATGACTATAGATGTAAATTTATTTATATACATCTACATACATCCAAGATGAATTGATAATGATGAACTATGAGATTTATAAAATAGCTTAATTGTAAAATTTTGTATGCATAGAACATATGGACAGGTCTATAGAATCTCATTCTTTTTTAATGAAGGATTAACATAGGAAAATTCTTAACCATTATACACAGTTCTAAATGTTTTTTATTCCTCTTAATCCTCACATGGAGAGATTTTTTATCATTTATTTGTGAAAGATAAAAATCCACACATTACATAAATATTTGTTGGCCCATTTTTGAAGATAAACAAATATTATATTTTTTTTATACTCATCATAGATAAGAAATCATGATCCATTCGACTCAAATTGTCACCCAACATTTTTTTCCCATTGCAATAATCTTTTAATAATTCATAATCATTAATCAAAAAAATAATTAATGCATATTATAATCCTTTTGGGATAATATATAATTTATTATTTTTTGAGTAGTATATATATCAAAACATTGTACATCAATATAAAGCATCCTTCTCATTTAAGTAAAAAATATCATAGCAAACTTCAAATCATGAGTTGTAAAAACAATTTAACGAACCATCGATAGAAATGTTCTATAAACTATCGCAATATCATTATTCGGGATGAAACATACCAATCACTTCAATATACATAACTATAGATGAAAATATCTTATACACAAAAGGTTAATGTATGAACTACTTTTTTGGTTAAACTTCCCTTTATTACCATGAAATTTGCCTCATATTAATCTGCTTGAATGACTTTTCGTTGTTAACATGGAGATTGGATTATATATCAATGATAAATAATAAAAAATAGTCCATGTATGATACCAAATGAAAAAAATACCATGGATATAATTCATTGTTTTTGATCTAGTACAATTTTAAATAAATTTTATCATTTTTTGATCTATCGATATACCCTTTTATAATTTTATAATACCCAAAAATGAAATATTATATTTCAAAAATTTACACTTTGTAAATTTTTCATACAACCTATCCTTTCTTAGGGTATTCAAAATAATTCCCAAGTGATCTTTTTTCAAATATGTATTCTTGGAATATATAATTACATCATCTATAGTGATTATAAAAATTAACAATGTATTTTATAAAGAATACAATCATTGAATCTAAAAATAATATATAGTTTCTATTAGTAAAAAATGGAATCTAGATAAGTTTATTGCCTATACGTATTTTTAATTTCTTATTCAATTGATATCATTTCATTCCCCTCAATTAACGATATCCGGTATAATAATTTAGGATTTATATAGTTTATCATAAAATTCATCAATACATGGTAGATTTTACATGTTATTTATGGTGACATGTTTTTTATAGTTTCTCGTTATGTTATAGAAAATCCATGAAAAAGAAAATTGACCCAAATTTATTTCTTAACAAAAAGTATATATACACCCTAAGGTGACAAAATTGGATGATTTATTCCCATATAAATAATTTTTTGTATGTTCTTAATTAATTCATGAATATATAATCAGGATATTATATATGGATACATTGAAATTGGATTACTTGAAGTATGAGTTTTATTAAGAATACCAATATTTTATTCAATGGAGGACAGGGAAAATCCAAAATAAATCCATCAACATCGTCCTTCACAATCAGAATATTTTTGTATTATATCATTCTCCTAGGTATCAAAGAGGGATACCCTTTAAATATAGAAACTAATATCTATAAGATAATAAAAATATACATCATATGATCATGTTCATCCAAACAATAATAGAAAATCATAATAAAATCATTATAGGGATGTCTGAAATTAGGATAGATTTGTTAAAATCAATAACACCATATGTGTAACACCCCAGGTAAATAAGGAATATGAAATTTTCATATTTATCTATATTTGTGAATAAAATATTAATATGACTTTAAAGGGAACGCTATGCTCGATGGCGTACCCAACACGCAACAACGAGTTTCTTGGGAATCTTACGTTGCACTCTAATAATAAAATAATATTATTTTAAATGGTAGTTAACATGTAGCCGTTATAATGGTGGGAATGGATAGAAATAACTAAAATATGATTATATATGTTCTTAAATATTTTTACATTTATACAATAAAAGATAAAGGCTTAAAATATGGAAAGAATTCAATTTTAGGCGTATATGCCCTAGTTTTCACTAAAGGTTCACTTATCACCTTTTGATGGAGAACCGTCATTAAATATAGTTTTCTTCACTCTTAAAAATTATTTTGGACCAAATAAAACTCTTATTATGAATCGGGACATCAAAATTTACTTTGTGTAAATTTTTGGTATCTTTCCAATAAAGTACAATTTTTTTAATGAATAGTGTAAAATGTTGTATTTTAATTCAAAACCACTTTTTAATCTAATTTATTGATATGATTAGATTATATTTTGAATTGGTTTTAAAGTGAAATTAGAAAATATTTTTACCATTAAATCCAATAGTGGTCGTTGGAATCAATTTCACTTTGAAATCAGACTTAAACTAGTGTCAATCATTTGATACTTATTGTTTCATAAAACACGCTATTTGTCATGACAGCGGGAATTAATTATTAAATTAATTAATGTGACTTATATGTTTTGAATTTTGTAAAATGGACTTCATTTTTTAATTCAGAATATCAAATATATCTTAGGGTGAATTTTTGGTAATTTTCTGAAAAACTTCAATTTTTGATGAATAGTGAAACCACTATGTGGTAATCAAGCAAACTGATTTTTCAGTTAAATGAAAGTTTACCACTAATGTGTACTGAATTTTGAAAATCCGACATACATGGTTGTCATTAAGAAGTAAAATGTGGTTCAATGAGATTAAAATAATTTTTTGGTGAATAGTAACTTATTAAGTTCTTAATCGCGATTAGTGGTAATTAGTGTAGTTTAAGGTATAAATAATGCTTTAATAATATGAAATGACCTAGAAACATGTCCCAACCTTATTGGTTGTGTCATGGCCGACCAAGACAAGCCATGGGTCAACTTGGGGACCCCATGGAGACACTTTGGTTTGGAAATGACATAAATAACTTTTTATTAAATGTTAAAGTAAAAAATGACACAAACAAGAAATGTTTTACGAAAACAATTTTTACATGGGGATATAAAGATCAGATTTTTGATTATAAATAGTCATCGGAAAGATAAAAATATTTCCTACATAATAGTATTTTTTTTATTATTTTTAGACATTAAATAAATTAAATTATTTATGACATAATAATGATGCAGCGATGACATCATTATTTGACGATTTAAATAAAATGGAAAGATAATGTAAAATATATGCACTAAACATGTCCAAAACCAATTGGATGAGTGGATTTCGAACCCTTATCACCTTATACACGAATGCTATCAATGTGGGACCTTTTAAAACCGAAAAACATTTTCAAATAAAGTAATATTTCTTTACTTTCCAAAAGTGCCCCTCCTCTCCTCTTATAAAAGGCCCCCACATCTACCTCATTTCACACACTCCTCAAGGCTTTGGCTCGGCCAAACGCTGCCCATTTACTCTCTCCACATCCCTCTCCTCATCCTAGATGATTCCCATTGGGCAGAATCCTTTCAAAGGAAGCCTTTAGGCTCAAATCAAAAAGAGTTACACTTTTAAAGGTAATTCATTCTCTCGTGTTCATTTGTTTTATTTTGCTTCTCCAACCCACTAAACTCATTTTATTTACATCTTTTGTAACAACAACAGTATCTTAAATATACTAGGATGTTGTTATAAGATTTATTCGAGCTACAATCTCACACAACTACATCAAATGGTTAAAGAACATACGGTTTCCGTGGATGGTGAAATTCTGCCTCCCGAAACGATGATTGTTCAATACTCATTTAACACCTTCAAAGATGTCCATTATGATGTCACTATTTTTATATATGATATATAATATGTTTATATTTTATTTATGCTTCTGTATTTTTCATTTTTTTCTTACCTTTATGGCTTCCATTATGGGTATACGCGATATCTTCATTTAAGGAAGTGCGGACTACCGCCCCCTCAAAGTGATTTGATTCATTAAATACCATATGTGGGATGTATAAAGGATGGAAATATGATATTATATATGATATTATACTGTAATTATAATATACCTTTATATCATTATTATTCCATTCTATAAAATATGAAATAGAAATGAAAGTAGCGTTCATGCGTACGTACGGCTTACCGTCTCCATGAATGGTGCATTTCATTTCTTACCTCTAAATGATTATGTAATGTTATAAATGCATGCATGTACTGGATATATATGAAATATATGATATCTACATAATGAATACAATTCTGGATATAATAAACATTTGGCCACACGAACAACATGTAATTGTAAGAAGTCCACTTTCGACTTAAGAACCAAATATCGGCAAAACAAATATTATTAACATAAATGATTACATAATGTTTATGACATGGTAATAAGTGGTATAAAAGTAATAATGAACTTGAAAAAGGTTCTTAAGGAATTAGAAATTAACTCAAGTTTATTATTCAGGAGATTAAAGAACGAACGAGTCAAGTCGGACCCGAGGTAAGGGATCCTACACCTCTCTTTCTTTTTAAGTACACTCTTTTATGTCATTCCTTTTAAAGCTCATATTTATTGTTATTGGGATGATATTTTATATTACATTTACTGTAATTTTTATGTTCATGTGATGAGAGACCCTATTCTCTCTCATCAATCCATTTTGGAAGTTTTAAGTGGCGTCGTTAGGCTGCTGAGTTTACGTAAGGGATTTTTCATCTCACTTTTATTCCCGTGAGATTTATGATACATCTGCCACAATTTCCTTTGAGTGGTGTATGTACTGACCATTATTTTACTCATTGTGTAATATTCTTTCATTTATGAGTATTTACATCAATGATGTATTGTCCTTCTTTCACGGGTCGTATGTTTCGAAAGATACCCATTTCGGTAAGGGAACCTTTCACCCTCCTCTTTTTAAAAGACTTCTTTTGTTGGGTCTTTTAATGTACATATTGTTATGTTGGAATATGTTCTCATATATCCTTATTGATGTAAATTTTATGTCCAAGTGATGAGATAGTTTTTTTATCTCTCATCAACTCATTTTGATGTGACACCGTTAGGCTGTCAAGGGAACTTTTTAACCCAATTTCGATTTCTTTGGGTTCAACATGTAGTCATTGAATATGTCATCCATTGAATATGTGTGAATGACCTTTTATTTTTTTTACACTTAATATCCACTTATATTGGGTGTATTTATATTTTTTTCACACATATTTTGAGATTGATTTGTCCTTAATTTAAGGATAGCTTCTTTATAAGGGATTTCATCACATTTGACATTTCTATTGAGGGTTCATTGTAGTTATGCACCAATTCACTCTTATATGGTGTATATACTGTCCTTTGAAGTATTATATCATGAATCCTTTTATTCTCATGATATTATAAAGTTCTGACTAAATGTTATTCCTCGATTATTGTATTCAAGTGTCCCTAATTTTGGTAAAACCCCTTTAACCAAAATATCGTTTTAAATGTTTTAATTATTTGTTCTTATTAATATCCATGTTTTCAAAATGGGTTTAAGGATTTATTTATATGTATATTAATGGTTTAAAATGTTAAAAGCTTCAAGGTTGTATGGGACACTTTGATTCAAAAATCTCTTTATTAAATGTTTTAAATGGTTTTGGAAATGGTTTCTTTTTGAATGGATTCATTATTTCAATATCCTAAAATGTTATATTGTGATTGAAATGTGGAAATGTTATGTTTCCTTTATTCATGTTTATGTGATACGATTATGTTATGGTTCTTGGGCATTGTTATGAAGAACGGGTTGTTCCGTGATAAACTAAGGGCGGGTGAGCCCGATATAGCTCTCCAATGCATTGGGTAACGCGAAGGAGTGAAACGTTAAGGTTTCTCCGAAGAGATTTAGGGAATATACTGTGATGGGTATTCCAAACGTAACCAAGAGGGTTACTCCCTACGTAAGAATGTTATGAATGCCTCAAGTTACCTTTATGTCTTATGTTCTCTATGATTTATTCATGGTTTGATGAGGTATGTTAAAGTGCCTATGTTTTATGGGTAAAGTGTGATTTCATTATTATGTATATATGAACTCATGTTTTCTTTCCATATTTTTATAACCCTTACTGAGATTTTCATGCTCATCCCAAGTTTTTGAAATGTTTTTCACAGGTCAAGGGAAAGGTACATGATGTGATGATAGTGTCATGGATGTGTCAAGAAAGAATCCATGTTATATTTTAAATATGTTTCCGTTGATGGGAAGAATGAATACTGTCTTTTATGTAACCACTTCGTTTAAATGTGGAATGTAATGAAAGTTTCATGATCTAATTCACTAAAACTCTAAACCTGAAAAGATCCTCAATGTGTAATCTTGTAATAACTCAAGATTAAGTATGGTTTAAGGCTGGGGCCTTATAGTTGGTATCAAAGGTCGGTTTAGATAACTTTAGAGGTTAGGGTATTCTTTAAGCATAATTGACAATTACCATAATGGTTAGGATTTCAGAAAGAGTCTTAGTTTTAGATAAAGTGAATGAGTAAGTATATCTTATTGTCTATCTTACTAATTAGTACATGATGGTTTTGTTGATATACTCACACTGACCTTTTTGGTTTTAGTAAATGGCTGGATCTAGCAGGCACCAAAGTAACAATGGATGTGAAGGAAACTGTGACAGTTTTTTGAGCAAGCAACTGAATGATATGGGAGCTGCAATGAGAACTCTTTTGATTATCCTCAACCAACTATCTGGAGTCATGATTGACCACCTAAACCTTGGAGATTTCTCTAAGGCATCATATATGCAAGAAACAAATCCCTACGGAAGTACAGGTAATAATCATAATGGTAAGTGTGTTCAAAAACCTATGTGTCAAAGATGTGGAAAGCAACACCTAGGAAAATGTTTCAAAGGGACAGAAATATGCTATTGATGTGGAAATGAAGGTCATAAAGCAGGAACCTGCCATGAAAAAAGGAAGCATCCAGTTGACTCGAGGATAGGGAAAGAAGTTCTTTCTGAGGGATCAACTGAATGTTTTAAATGTGGTGTGCATGGTCATTATGAAAACACATGTCCTATGAAGAAGTTTCGTGAATGGGGTCACCAAGAGCGTACCAATATTCGTTTACCAATAACTAATGCCATTCCGATTGAGGATGAAGAAACTGACAATGACCAATCAAAGGTATGTACTATTTCATGACTATTGTTTTCTTATTTTGGAATCTTAGGATATGATTCATGATTTTGTTTGTAGGAAAGAGGTATTTCGGAATAAGTTGGAAAGGAATGGATAATGGATCATGAAGAATGTTGAATGAGTAAGATGTCAACATATAAGGGCTTCAAGAGTTAGGGTGAAATTCTTAAGAGTATTAAGTCTCTTTTGATGATGGGGTTACATTAGAAGACTTTTTATATTATGTGTAACCCTGATGTTTAATATAGGAAAATTTTATTCAAGTAATAGTTATCTTTTCTTTTGTGGACATAGTTATAAAGAACCATTTGGGTTTATATGATCCTTATTTTTGAGGTAATTATGGGTTACCATATGTTATGATTAAAGTGAAAGGCATGAGATAAAATTGAGGTTAAATTATGTTATGGTTATTTTTGATGATTTTATCCCTTTTTGGGTAATGATTTGATAATTATATAGTTTTGGAAAAAGGACAACACGCAGACCGTGTGACAACCCGTCGCGTCGGACAATGCTGCGGGAATCGAACCCACAACCAAAGTGTGACTGTTATTTATCGCCTACCACTGGACTACGTGAAGTCCCTGGTTAGTTTGACTGATTCCTTTTAGTTATATGATTTTATTAATTAAGAGTATGTTGATTTTGGAGGATATGTGATTAGGATAATTACTTTTCAATGTGAGACTTTAGGAGCAACTGATGTTGTTTGGAGATAAATGTTACGATTTAACATGGAAGTCTATGTCACTAAATCCTTCAAATATTTGTGTTTCAATCTTATATTGGTTTACTTTGAAGAATTTTATGGACAATTTGTTTATCGGATGGTCCTCGTTGAACTTTGGGTTTTGTTGGACAAATTTTGTAGATTAAGAATAGATTTTCTTTTTATAAGGGGTTATCCGTTTCTGGGTTATCTGATCTTGTACTAATCTTTTGGGTTTTGGTTTTGGTTAAAGTCTAAAGACATGGGAAGTATGTAGTTTTTTTTTGGGTTAGGTGATTCTCTAGAAGTTGATCATAGTACTCTTAATTCAAACAAGTCTCCCTAAATACTCATCTTTTGGAAAAAATATGAGTTTGATTAAGGAATCTTGTAAAAGTAGAAAGTCAACATGATAAGTGATTATGTTTCCTTATGAATAAATTCCTCAATAAAAAGTAACTTAAAACAAAAATATTGTCTATTAACTTTTATTACTGGGGAATCGAATACCATTTAACCCATCACAAGTTTGTGATTTTCTCATTGTTAACTTTCTCCTAGACATGTTTACTATCACTCTCCCTCAAGAACATGACCCTATGTTTTCTCCTCCATGTCCATATTTTCATACTTAGAATCCTAGTATGGGTTAACTCGGGTGACCTCTGTGCTTATCATTCATTATTTTAAAGTGATTGTTTTACCGACTCTTGTTCCGATGTGGGACGTTCAAGGATGTTTCCAAGCACAATTTTAAAATTGTGAGGACGCAATTCCCAAAAGGGGGGAAGGATGTAACACCCCAGGTAAATAAGGAATATGACATTTTCATATTTATCCATATTTGTGAATAAAATATTATTATGAATTTAAAGGGGACGCTATGCTCGATGGCGTACCCAACACGCAACAACGAGTTTCTTGGGAATCTTACGTTGCACTCTAATAATAAAATAATATTATTTTAAATGGTAGTTAACATGTAGCCGTTGTAATGGCGGGAATGGATAGAAATAACTAAAATATGATTATATATGTTCTTAAATATTTTTACCTTTATACAATAAAAGATAAAGGCTTAAAATACGGAATGAATTCAATTTTAGGCGTATATGCCCTAGTTTTCACTAAAGGTTCACTTATCACCTTTTGATGGAGAACTGTCATTAAATATAGTCTTGTTCACTCTTAAAAATTCTTTTGGACCAAATAAAACTCTTATTAAGAATCGGGACATCAAAATTTACTTTGTGTAAATTTTTGGTATCTTTCCGATAAAGTTCATTTTTTAATGAATAGTGTAAAATGTTGTATTTTAATTCAAAACCACTTTTTAATCTAATTTATTTATATGATTAGATTATATTTTGAATTGGTTTTAAAGTGAAATTAGAAAATATTTTTACCATTAAATCCAATAGTGGTCGTTGGAATCAATTTCACTTTGAAATCAGACTTAAACTAGTGTCAATCTTTTGATACTTATTGTTTCATAAAACACACTATTTGTCATGACAGCAGGAATTAATTATTAAATTAATTAATGTGACTTATATGTTTTGAATTTTGTAAAATGGACTTCATTTTTGAATTCGTAATATCAAATATAGCTTAGGGTGAATTTTTGGTAATTTTCTGAAAAACTTCAATTTTTGATGAATAGTGAAACCACTAAGTGGTAATCAAGCAAACTGATTTTTCAGATAAATGAAAGTTTACCACTAATGTGTACTGAATTTTGAAAATCCGAAATACATGGTTGTCATTAAGAAGTAAAATGTGGTTCAATGAGATTAAAATAATTTTTTGGTGAATAGTAACTTATTAAGTTGTTAATCGCGATTAGTGGTAATTAGTGTAGTTTAAGGTATAAATAATGCTTTAATAATATGAAATGACCTAGACACATGTCCCAACCTTATTGGTAGTGTCATGGCCGACCAAGACAAGCCATGGGTCAACTTGGGGACCCCATGGAGACACTTTGTTTTGGAAATGACATAAATAACTTTTTATTAAATGTTAAAGTAAAAATGACACAAACAAGCAATGTTTTACGAAAACAATTTTTACATGGGGATATAAAGATAAGATTTTTGATTATAAATAGTCATTGGAAAGATAAAAAGATTTCCTACATCATAGTATTTGTTTTATGATTTTTAGACATTAAATAAATTAAATTATTTATGACATAATAATGATGCAGCGATGACATCATTATTTGACGATTTAAATAAAATGGAAAGATAATGTAAAATATATGAACTAAAAATGTCCAAAACCAATTGGATGAGTGGATTTCGAACCCTTTTCACCTTATCCACGAATTCTATCAATGTGGGACCTTTTAAAACCGAAACACATTTTCAAATACAGTAATATTTCTTTACTTTCCAAAAGTACCCCTCCTCTCCTCTTATAAAAGGCCCCCACCTCTACCTCATTTCACACACTCCTCAAGCCTTTGGCTCGGCCAAACCCTGCCCATTTACTCTCTCCACATCCCTCTCCTAATCCTAGAGGATTACCTTTGGGAAGAACCCTTTCAAAGGAAGCCTTTAGGCTCAAATCAAAAGGAGTTACACTTTTAAAGGTAATTCATTCTCTCGTGTTCATTTGTTTTATTTTGCTTCTCCAACCCACTAAACTCTTTTTATTTACTTCTTTTGTAACAAAACCAGTATCGTCAATATACTAGGATGTTTTTATAAGATTTATTCGAGCTACACTCTCACACAACTACATCAAATGGTTAAAGAACATACGGTTTCCGTGGATGGTGAAATTCTGCCTCCCGAAACGATGATTGTTCAATACTCATTTAACACCTTCAAAGGTGGCCATTATGATGTCACTATTTTTATATATGATATATAATATGTTTATGTTTTATTTATTCTTCTGTATTTTTCATTTTTGTCTTACCTTTATGGCTTCCATTATGGGTATACGCGATATCTTCATTTAAGGAAATGCGGACTACCGCCCCCTCAAAGTGATTTTATTCGTTAAATACCATATGTGGGATGTATAAAGGATGGAAATATGATATTATATATGATATTATACTGTAATTATAATATACCTTTATATCATTATTATTCCATTCTATAAAATACGAAATAGAAATGAAAGTAGCGTTCATGTGTACGTACGGCTTACCGTCTCCGTGAACGGTGCATTTCATTTCTTACCTCTAAATGATTATGTAATGTTATAAATGCATGCATGTACTGGATATATATGAAATATATGATATCTACATAATGAATACAATTCTGGATATAATAACAATTTGGCCACATGAACAACATGTAATTGTAAGAAGTCCACTTTCGACTTAAGAACCAAATATCGGCAAAACAAATATTATTAACATAAATGATTACATAATGTTTATGACATAGTAATAAGTGGGAAAAAGTAATAATGAACTTTAAAAAGGTTCTTAAGGAATTAGAAATTAACTCATGTTTATTATTCAGGAGATTAAAGAACGATCGAGTCAAGTCGGACCCGAGGTAAGGGATCCTACACCTCTCTTTCTTTTTAAGTACACTCTTTTATGTCATTCCTTTTAAAGCTCATATTTCTTGTTATTTGGATGATATTTTATATTAAATTTACTGTAATGTTTATGTTCATGTGATGAGAGACCCTATTCTCTCTCATCAATCCATTTTGGAAGTTATAAGTGGCGCCGTTAGGCTGCTGAGTTTACGTATGGGATTTTTCATCTCACTTTTATTCCAGTGAGATTTATGATACATTTGCCACAATTTCCTTTGAGTGGTGTATGTACTGACCATTATTTTACTCATTGTGTAATATTATTTCATTTATGAGTATTTACATCAATGATGTATTGTCCTTTTTTCACGGGTCGTATGTTTCGAAAGATACCCATGTCGGTAAGGGAACCTTTCACCCTCCTCTTTTTAAAAGACTTCTTTTGTTGGGTCTTTTAATGTACATATTGTTATGTTGGCATATGTTCTCATATATCCTTATTGATGTAAATTTTATGTCCAAGTGATGAGATAGTTTTTTTATCTCTCATCAACTCATTTTGATGTGACACCGTTAGGCTGTCAAGGGAACTTTTTAACCCAATTTCGATTTCTTTGGGTTCAACATGTAGTCATTGAATATGTCATCCATTGAATATGTGTGAATGACCTTTTTTTTACACTTAATATCCACTTATATTGGGTGTATTTATATTTTTTTCACACATATTTTGAGATTGATTTGTCCTTAATTTAAGGATACCTTCTTTATAAGGGATTTCATCACATTTGACATTTCTATTGAGGGTTCATTGTAGTTATGCACCAATTCACTCTTATATGGTGTATATACTGTCCTTTGGAGTATTATATCATGAATAATTTTATTCTCATGATATTATAAAGTTCTGACTAAATGTTATTCCTCGATTATTGTATTCAAGTGTCTCTAATTTTGGTAAAACCCCTTTAACCAAAATATCGTTTTAAATGTTTTAATTATTTGTTCTTATTAATATCCATGTTTTCAAAATGGTTTTAAGGATTTATTTATATGGATATTAATGGTTTAAAATGTTATAAGCTTCAAGGTGGTATGGGACACTTTGATTCAAAAATCTCTTTATTAAATGTTTTAAATGGTTTTGGAAATGGTTTCTTTTTGAATGGATTCATTATTTCAATATCCAAAAATGTTATATTGTGATTGAAATGTGGAAATGCTATGTTTCCTTTATTAATGTTTATGTGATATGATTATGTTATGGTTCTTGGGCATTGTTATGAAGAACGGGTGGTTCCGTGATAAACTAAGGGCGGGTGAGCCCGATATAGCTCTCCAATGCATTGGGTAACGCGAAGGAGTGAAACGTTAAGGTTTCTCCGAAGAGATTTAGGGAATATACTATGATGGGTATTCCAAACGTAACCAAGAGGGTTACTCCCTACGTAAGAATGTTATGAATGCCTCAAGTTACCTTTATGTCTTATGTTTTCTATGATTTATTCATGGTTTGATGAGGTATGTTAAAGTGCCTATGTTTTATGGGTAAAGTATGATTTCATTATTATGTATATATGAACTCATGTTTCCTTTCCATATTTTTATAACCCTTACTGAGCTTTTCATGCTCATCCCAAGTTTTTGAAATGTTTTTCACAGGTCAAGGGAAAGGTACATGATGTGATGATAGTGTCATGGATGTGTCAAGAAAGAGACCATGTTATATTTTAAATATGTTTCCGTTTATGGGAAGAATGAATACTGTCTTTTATGTAACCACTTCATTTAAATGTGGAATTTAATGAAAGTTTCATGATCTAATTCTCTAAAACTCTAAACCTGAAAAGATCCTCAATGTGTAATCATGTAATAACTCAAGATTAAGTAAGGTTTAAAGCTGGGGCCTTATAATATGTGTATACTAGGTAATATATGGCCATTTCCTATTGAAATACTATATAATTGTTCATAATTTAATTGTGGAATACCCAATGAATATACTCCTGGATGTTCAAACCTAGTTCTTATTAAGGGAACACTCTACATTCACTAGAATAATGGTACATATATACTACACTAGGACTTTTTAGAGATATTACCCCTTGATGAATATATTCCAAAACCAATCCCTCTATTAATATCGAGAAAGATACTTTTTTTTGAAAAAAATACTCTTTTATTCATCATAACATTTGGAGTTCCCCTAAACAAATGATTTTCTAATAGGTTGTAACTAATGCTCTATCATAATAGTTTGAAAAAGTACCTAAATGATGACCCTATAACATCTATTTCAACACATACATTTCATTCATAAATATCTCATCTTATTAGATTAATATACTATACATAACATTATGATCTTTTGCATAATATTTTTGGTATAGTGTATTTAGTAAAATTTATACATATGAAAATGGTTTATAAAATATCTACAACATATCTTACTTATTCTTTTATATCTAGTAGCCTTCTTAGACACATCATACATAATGAATTTCTACATATCATGGGGATATGAAATCATAAAAAAAACGAGCCCAAATTTCTTATAAGGGTAAAAATGTAAAATGTAAATGTTTATTTTAATGTAATATGACTATAATGGTTATAATAAAATTGTCATAAATTTATAAAATCATAAACAACAATTCAAATTTCATATAAAATACACATGGAATAAATCATGGAATTGTATAACCCCTAAATCATAATGTGATCAATGATCATGAACCCTGAGAACATAAAACTGGCATGAGATAATGCCATTAAATAGAGACATAATTTTTAAAAAAATGATAATCCGTTTAATATTATTTCAATTCTACCAAAGAAGACATTCATAAAATGGTTAAAATGGCATAAACACCCATGTTCGTGTTATTGGTAGAGGATAACCTCATGAGTACCCTCTTTTAATATTAGGATCACCATCAACGTACACTCTTTTTTTGAGAATGTTACAACCTAATTTGTAACATTTGATCTCATAGAACAATATTCACTACAAAATTTGTTGGAGGTCTATATAATTCCTTTCCAACCCATCATATAATAATAAATTTATTCACATGTATTCAACATGATATGAAAATAAATTTAATAATTACTTAACCCATGTAAAATAAAATTAATTTTATTGATAGTTTATCCTCAAAAACATAAAACATTAATAGAGATAATAATGATTTTATAATTGGATAATATCCCCAAGATATCAAAGGTAATATTAAAGGATGTAAAAATAGATTAATAATTCATTTAAATGTTCATCATAATATTTTATATGAAAACTACCATTTTAATTTTTAAATAACAAATTAAAATAAAAAATTTATAAAATATTAACCAAAAAATATTCATTCAAAATTACTATAGTATATTTTAACAAAATATTAAATGCATTGTCTAGTCATAACAGTATGAAATTATTTTCATGTCACGTATGTTTAATCAAATATTCCTTTCATAGTTTCCTTAAAAAATGCCAAATTTACAAATTTATAAAATTACTATAAGATTACTTTTTAAATAAATTTAAAAATTTAATCTTATACAGACTAAATTTTAAAAGTATAATATGAATATAAAATAATTTTTAATTTTTTTTTAGAAATTCTGGATATTGAATAAAAATGGTATACGGACAAAGAGATAAATGATGTCATATGTCCATACCAAAAATTCATCTTATGTAATGTGTACATAAAAATATGGAAAATAAATACATTAAAATTATTTTCAAGAAATAACTACTGAAAAAGAAAATTAAAGTAAAATATCAAAATAATTTATTTTACATTAATTAAGTGTAAATTCATGCACAAATAGTCTTGATTAAAATGATATTGAAAACCAAATCTCTTTCATCAGGTTCTAATTTCATCGAAGGTTATTTAATCCCCAATAAAATAAAATTAAGTATAATATAATTATATAATATATTCATTTTTTATAATAAAATATAGCATACAATTTTGAAATTTTTACAAAAATATATTAATAAATATTTATAAAGATCATTTATTCTAGGTTTTAATTATTTCATTATTTCAGGGCAATTTAACTTGGGTAGTTTTAGTAAATATAAAATAAAAATTTTCCCAATATCTCTATAATTATAAGAATTATATATATATCATATATATTCTTCATATATTTATTTTTTTATCTGTAAATGGTATAGATTCAAAAAATAATTTCACCTTCTTAGAGATAATAGGTTGTATGTATACATAAACAGCGTATTTAGTTTTCAATGGATGATGTGAATGAAAGTAAAATAATAATTTAAATTCCAAAAACCATAATTATGTCATTTATATAATACATATTCCTCCTTGTTACCATCCATTTAGAGTTAAAATGAAAATAAATAACATCATTTCATAGTGATGGTAGTATATATGTCTGAAAAAAGAGACATTATGATTTACAAAAAAATAATAAGATATAAATTTTGGAATTATATTTCAATTAAAGAATAATAATTACTTCATAAATATAATATATATAACATAAAACCATCACAAAAAAACATATATTAATGAATAGTGATGAAATAATAATTCTATCTCTATGTGGAAGAGGAATCCCACACGTACGCACGTGCGATAAATTCACTTCTTATTTAATGAAATAGAGAGAAGATATTAGTGGTTTAAAATTAATAATAAAATTTTAGTTTATTTAGAATACTGAATTTATTATTTTAATATGGATACCATTGATTTAGAGGCTGTATGATAAGAAGTAAATAGAATGAAGTTGGGTAAGATGATTCTTCAGTACACCTCCTTTAGATCCATTCCTTGAATGATATTTCAAAAATATTAGAACAACATATTATGAGATATGTATGTTTAGAATATAATTGTACCAGTTTTAGTTGAGTTATACAGCACAAATTTGTGTAAATAATGGGGATACGGGGTGTCCTTTTATAATAGAGTGAAAAGAAAAACATGGAATTTCCATATATATTAAAATATAATTAATTAATTATAATGCTAAATGATTCCATATGAAAAAATATTCCAATAAAACGGATAAAATTTCTAAATATTATCATATTATGAAATTTAGATAGGTTTTGGTTTTATATAATATTGTATTAGTTGTTTTGACACATTGGATAAACCATATTATTCTGAACTGTGATAATGATTTTTTTTAATATTAACATTTTATAATATAACTTATAATGTAAGAATATTCTCAAAAATGAATTAGGGATAATATTTTAGACCACTTATCATCTCATATGTCATATTGAAATATTATTATGAATTGTAATATTAAAAAAAATATTTGTAGCATTAAATAATATTTATGTCATTAGATAAAATATTCATATAATTTGACTTTGAAAGTAACATTCCATTATTTAATGTTAAACATTAACCTTGATTATGTATTTAATAGGTTATATAAATCAATAATATTAATGGGTAACTAGAAGTCTACAAACAATTATTACATTATGTTTTTTTAAATACATTTATATCAATTTTTAACTTATCTTACAAGCACCATGTTGGATTAGTGTATAAATTTAGTGTAATTATTATATCAAAATATTAGAAAAATAAATTACAGTGATGAGAAAATTATTTTATCATTTATGTAATAATTTATAACCTAAATTTTCACTTTTTTATCAATATATATAAAATTCAGATATATTAATTGAAGATAGTGTTGTTTAGAAAATTTAATTAAATAATATAATATAAATATCATTATCAAGGTAAAATATAACCATAATTCCATAACTTTGAATTTTGGATTTATGTAGTCAAATTTATTCAATGTAATGTAATAAATTATTTTTTTGAATTGATTTTTCGTTCTTATGTTATGGTCTAAACCTCATTTTACCCATATTACAGTTACATAGTTGAAAAATATTTAAAATAGTTACTATTTTTAATGTTAAAAAATTATGTAAAATAATTTACATAATTTTTCCGTTGAAATTGGATATATGGAATATATATTTCAATATTTAATTTATCTATGTGACATATATTAATTTTAAATTACTTGCATAAAAGATGATGAAAACCATTTTTTAATAAAATTACATTTATATGAATAATACAACAGTTTTATATATACTATTCTTAGAAACATATTACATACATTTTATTATATTTTATAAATATATAATATATACATTGAATTAAAATTACTCATTGATATTAATTATATTAATTTAACAAGAAAAAAACATTATGATAATAAAATTTTATTTAGAAATAAATCTGTTTTCACTTCAAATGAATTTTATATTCATATATAATTAATTAATAACCAATTTATTCATATTATAATATTGAAAAAATCAATTTCATAATTTAAAAGTTATTATTTATACCCTCTAATACAACGTCTACATGAAAAATATCACATTAAATTATAATATTTAAAGAGAATAATGAATTTCTTTTAACTAAGTGATTCAAATAAAGTATGATATCAAATAATTAAAAAATATTTAAAAATCAAAATAACATTACATATTGTTGTGTTACAAAATCAAATTATATAACCAACTCAGAGAGGCTTTGATGGAAAATAAAATACATCAGTCATGAAGACATTAGTTAGTATTTAAGCAGTAATAATATTTAATTTTCTGTTAGGATTTATGATAAATTTATATCAATTATTATATTAAAATAATAACAATTCAATAAGATATTTTTTGTAGTATACATATTTTTTTAAAAATAATTTTTAAAGGAGTATGTAAAAGAAATATTCCTAAAATAATTTAATGAAGACGATTTCCTCTTCCTAAAAACATACTATTTATCACATCTTAACGACCGTTGTACTCAAATTTAAAAATTTTATGTGCCCTTAAAAAAGTGTATAAATGTTTTTAGTGGTTGTGTACATGGTTTTTGTTATCTTAGTGTTTGAAAAATAGGTGAATACTAGTCGATATTTGGTTTATTTTTACAATTTTGGTGGATTACAATATTGTAAATACATGAAATATTAGTGTATAATAAGTATTTCATTCATTTACAATGGTTCCCATGTTAAATAGATTCTATTATAAGGATTGTAAGCATGGAAAATAAAGAAATATCATTTAGTCATCTTTAGGTGTAATTTGGAACTGTATCTTTTATTTTAACAACTTATTTGACTCTTTTTAACACAACTATGATTAGAAAAAACATATTATATAAGGTTTATATCACAACCCATTCACCCGGGCCCATGATGTGACTACCCCAAACCCACCTTCAATAGGCTAGGGTTTGATGACCAGCACTGAAAAGAAATATCTTTAAAAAGGGGTGGAAAATCCTCACAACCGCTACACTCATAGATAAGGAAAACAACAAAAAAGTATAACACAAAAGAATAAGAAAGGTATAACCACAAATAAAAACGTCAATTGAGTGTAATATTCTTTACTGAAAGTAAATGGGGGCTAGAATACATGCCCAACTAAAATGTAAATACATGTAAAAGGAAAAATATCTCATGAGATCTCTTTCTAATGATCCTACCTGAAGGGTAGGTACAACATGTCAATACGGCTCTTTACATCAATTTGTCACCTCTGTAAACCGAAGATTCCTAGCTCATAAAGTCTCTGTGGAGCTTCTTGTTGAATGAAAAAGACACAACAATGTACGGGAAAAGACCATGTAGGGATGTTTAAAAAAATACTCAGTAGGAACCCAGAGACCCCCGAAGGTCTCTCAGAATTCCACAAAGGAATAACCACAAAACATGAACTCAAACACATAATATAGAAAATCACAACTCGCACTAGGTATAACATAATTAGAGATGTACATATTATTATTCATAAATCTATATCAGCTAATTCTTCCAATATTCTCTATGGATTACCCACATAGGATCGGTATGTGATGACCCACACAAGATCGCTGAGCGCTAACCCCCACAGGATCTTACACACACAAGATCGATATGCGATGACCCACATAGGATCGTTGAGCGCTACCCCACATAGAATCTGACCCAAATGGGATTGGTATGCACTAATCCAAACATGACGGTTGAGTTCTAACCCACATTAGATCTGACCCACATATGATCACCATTCATTCTCCACGTCAAAGCCAGCCACTGGATTCCTGCACTTATCACACATGATTCAAGGATGTTCGACTCCTCAAGCCATCGATTTTATTTTGACTATCATGATGCCTTACAAAGAAGTAATCTAGTAAATAGTTATGTCACAAGGGTTCCAATGAAATAGGAGAAACATCAATTAGACGCCTGATCTGTAAGTTATTGGCTTTTTAGAACCTTGGGGTGGGGGTGGATTTGAGTCAGATCCAACCTGGTCATACACCAACTTTCTCTCAAAACCCAAATAGATTATCTCAAAATTTCTACCTCATCCTAATGGTACTAGAGCCATATAAAGTTCGTCAAACAGAGGTTTGGTTTAAGAGTTACGCACATTTAAATGAAACTGGGCCCAAAAAGGGGTCAGGATTGGACGGACCCAACCCAGGACACTAGACTTTGCTTAGTTTTAGATGGCTCCGGTATTTCCTTCTTTGCTGAAATCTAGGACCTCTAGGTCATGGTTTCGGCTAGGGCCACTAGACTTGGTGCGGCCCGTCGGGTCGCGGAATCGCTTGGCCCACTGGCAGGGCACGACATGCTAGTTGGGCGCAAGTCTACTCCCCTCTTGAATGGCCAAGCCATTCAGGCTTCTTCAATATGATGTGTCTGTTGTTGTTGCTCACCTTGGATGGACTGTATGACTATTAAAATGTGGAACTCTCATACCACGGTTCCCCCCTCTACTATGGCTCATTGTTGTTTCCCTCCTCCATGGAGCGCTGCCCAACTCCAAACCGATAGGTGTAGACGGCTACCCCATTCATCCTCTAGGGTGACATCGGGTGCCTCCACCTTCTTGCGGTCGATGGTATTTAGATGAAACCTCTTCTGGATGTCGGTGACATCATGATGGAGATGATTTCGTGAGCCACCAGGGAAGTTCTTGTGGTCCTATTTAATTCTGGTCTACCCCTACGGGCCTCCCAGGATGATTCCTACACTACGCGGCCACTGGTTTTACCATGACTTCATATTTTCAGAATCCCATGGGGAATGCAACCAATACAAAGATCATTGGAGGGTATGGATATTGTTCATTTGTCCCATGACCTTCGTGTTAGCATTATTAAATGGAAGTAATTTAATCATCAATATTAGTAGAATTATTATATAACACGTTAAATAAAACCCCTACCCTGAACATGTTGATATACGATGTAGATGAGGAAGACGGGTCTGCGTTTATAGCATGTTTGTTGGCATTCATTAAACCATGGATTCAGCACTATAAGTCATCAGAAGCTCCATTATATGTTGGAGGAGGTCATCACCATCACATCATCAGAGGTTCCTCTAGTGACTGCATAAGACCCATGCCCATGATATTTTGAAATAGATAAAGAGAGATGTCTAACTCATTGAAATGATAATGAGGTTAATAAATGAATACAATTAATGAATAAATTAATGCTCTGATGGTGTGGTTACACAAGAAAGTGAAACCACCCATTAAATTGTGTGACAACCCAGCTGTCCTACCACCCACGCTCTTTAGTTAAAAACATAAAAATAAAATAAAACATTGAGTTATTTTTTTGTAAAATCAAAAAATTCACTTTTTGGTCCAACCCTTTCTGTTTAAAGTTATGATTTGCCTCTGTGAATCATTGTTCTATAAATTCAATGGTTCCCTCAAATTTTATTCCAAGTACGAGTTCAAAATATAGAACTCGCCTCCCACACATTTACTAAATGTAACATTTAAAAGTTCAAAATTATGTTCCCGTCTCTCCGATCCTCAGAATTACCTGATGTGAGTATTAGAATACTCATAGTAATACAAAATAATTTTAAATATATATATATATATATTATGGGTCTTTAAATTATCCACACCTTAAGGATTTACATTCCCCAAATCCACCAAAAAACTACGGGAAAAAATGGGCGTTCTGATCATGTATATGAGCCCTTCACTACCTTGTGCTCTTTTGGAGTTTCCCATGCTGCCACTGAACTCGCACCAGGTGGATTGACCATCCTTGAAGGACCTTCTCCTATAAATCCTCTATCTCCAATGGGAACTCTATGAAAATCACCCCATCATCAATGTACATCTCTCCCTAGTCGATAACGTGGGATGAATCATGCACATACCTCCTCAGCAATGAAACATGGAATAAATTATGAACTAAGTGCATTTTTGGGAGAAGAACAAGGTTTTATGCCACTTTTCATACTCTAATGATTATATTGAATGATCTAATGAAATAAAAGATAGAATGCCACTACAGCCAAATCTTGACAATCCTCATCGGGGTGAGATCCATATGAAGACATGGTTTACCTCCTCGAAGTCCAAGGGACTCTATCACATGACGACATAACATTTCTACCAGGAATGTGTTGTCATCATACACTACTAGATAATACGAACCTTGTCATTGGGAGGCCATACCAACTCTAGACCAATACTTCCAGACTCCCCTAGGATTATCCAGTGTAGAGGTGATCTACACAGTCACTCGTACAAGGCCTCTACCACTGTCATGTCGATGGTAGAGTGATAACTATGGTATTATGCGGACTACACCAGGGGAAGGTGCCCCTCCCATAGGTTTCCAAAATCATGAATGTTGGAAAGAGACATGTCCTCAAATGTCTTTATGGTCCGCTACATCTGACCATATTTTTGATAATGAAAGGCGTTGCTCATGAATAGTTGTGTCTCGAATGCCTCTTGTAATCCAATCCACAACTAATATGTGAAATGACGGTCACAATCTGAAATGATTGTCTATGGAATCCAATGAAGCCATATATTCCTCAGAATATAGAGGCATCTCATGCCCTCTAATAATCCATACTCCCATATGGTTATGAAGTGGGACGACATAGTGAGTTGGTAAATGATTATCCAGATCGAATCATGACCCCAGGACATACGTGGTAGCACTATCACTATGTATATGGAGATTCCACCCCACTTCCACTCTGGAACCTCAATTGGTTATGTGAATCCTACTAGAACATAGTTCTCGGCCTTCACTTGCTAACAATTGAGGCATCGTGAAATGAAACTTGTTGTCTATTTCTTCATCCATGGTAACCAGTACAAACACTATAGGACATGGTACTTCTTTGTCAAACCAAGATGTACTGCCAAAGGGGATGTCTGGAACTCTCTCAAAACCTCCACTCATAGTGTCATTTTTACCATGTTGTGACCTTCGAAAATTACTATGTGCTTCTCACCTTCAAAAAATCCTTCAGGTTCCTATCTTGTGGATATCTGAGCACATCAAGTATCGCAGTAAATGTCCCCAAGCTGTGTCTCTATGACTCACTGAAGGAGTGGGGGAGTAACTATCATGGACTAAAGGTTTGCTTCTCCATCACTATACATGATAGATACTATAGTAAAAATAGATACTCTATCACCTCAATAAAAAATTGTAAACCAGATGTCCTATTGAGTGTGTCTGCCAACACGTTCCACATCTTAGGAGTGTAGACCATCAGAGAGTCATTGTCCTAAAATAACTCCATCTATTTCAATTGTCTCATGTTCATTTACTTTTTCTATTTGATATACTTGAGAATCTTGTGATCGTTAAAGATAGTAAATCAATCTCCCAACACATAGTGAAACCACATGCATATGGAAAAGTCCACTACAGCTAACTCTAGGATATAGGTAGCATATACCACCATGTTTCCCGTATTAGGAGTGTAGACTATCTCAGAGTCATATTCCTAATGGAACTACAACCATCACTATTCCGTTATGTTCATGTCCGACTTCAATGTGATATAATTGAGACTCATGTGGTCAAATAAGACAATAAATCATTATCCCATCAAGTTGTGATACAACATTATCAAGGAAAAGACAACTAATTCTAACTACGGGTCATGGGTAGCATAGTTATGCTAGTGATGACTCAATTTTTCTGGGCCATATGGGACCACCACAACCTCTAGAATCAATATACATCCCAATCTGGTCCTTGTTGCATCATAGTAGACAAAATACCCAAAATACTCTTCTGGTAGCCTCAAGATAGGGGTACTCGTCTATCTCCGACTCATCTCCGAGAAACTCTTCTAGTAACTCTCTATTTATAATAATGTAATCCCCTTCTTCTTCAAAGTAGAATAGGGTGCTGCTACACTAGAAAAGTGAGGTACAAATCACTTCTAGTACCCATCCAACGCTAGAAGACTTCGTACCTGATTTACACTCTATGGTGGCTCGTAAGAATGGACTGCCCCAATCTTTGCCAGATCCATAACAGCTCCCGCCTCAAAGATAATATTCCTCTATAAGTGGACTTCCCTTATCCCAAACTGGCACTTAAAGGGATTGGAATATAGCTATATTAATAGAAGTGTATCAAGAACTATCTTAATATGTGTTTCATACTCCTCCTCTGTCACATATTATAGCAGAGTATATTAAATGAATATTACAACAAAGCTATTGAAGTTTGATTGGAAGATCCTATTCATGAGACCCATTATCACATCCAGGGCATTGGTCAAACTAAAATGAATCACCAATAACTCATAATGCCCATACCGACATCTGAATTCTGACTTCAGTACGTCCCCATCCCGTACCCTAAGAAGATGACATCCTGATATGGGGTCTATCATCAAAAACCACTATTCTCCCTATATCAGAATGAAGTGTTCATAAATCCAGAGCAGATGATACATTTCCTTCATTTTCAAAACATTCAGGCACTGACTGTCCATGCAAAGCCTTAGACACCCATCTTCCATCATGTCAAACAAAATCAGGGCTGCCCAATGAGAAACATTAGGCCTTACGAACCCCTTCCATTATATGTCTTCCAAATGAACCCTCAACTCATGATGCTCTTTGGGAGCCATCTGATATGCTGGTGTAGTTAACAGAGTCATCCATGGGTATAGGTCTATGTAAAATTCTACCTATTTATGTCGATCTAGTCCAAAAACATCATCATAGATGAAAACAACATACTGTTCCACCACAATAGGATATCTTAGACTCCTCTCATCCTCTTCTCCAATGGTGAGGCAATACAACTAATGAGTGATCTGTTGTGCCTTAATCCAAAAAAGTACACCTTGTGATGCAAAGTTTTACTTATCACCAGTGAAAGAAAAACATGATCCCATCCCCATAGGCAGACGAAACATTGTTACTAAAATTGTGGATCTGTGCATGGAATGTATATAGCTAGTTCATACCGAATATGACGTCGTAGGTGCTCCACACAACTACTAGGAAATACCATCCCAAGATCCTTTCTCCAAGAGTAATATAACGCTGCATACACTAGGTTGTAATCATCGAATAATCTCTCATATGATTCTCTAAATGTAAAGATTGAGCCAACATATCTATAATAATTTACATACTTCAAATGAGTTTTGTGGAAATGAGTGAGTGACTATAACATGGATCTATAATAACTGCATCGGGGGCGGAATTAAAATGTATCATACCTCAAATGAACTCTGGAGTGCTGTTTTCATAGCCCTCAGCTTCATGAATCCAGTCTCTCCCCTATCCACTTGCTTCATGTTGTTGTGGTGGACCTCTTGAGGGTGGTTGCGGAAGAACCTTAAACTGTCATCCACCACCTAATTCATGGCATTCTCTTTTTCCATGTCTTCCACCCTATGGATCTCCAAGCTCAATCCTTAGCAGCTACCTCTACGATCCCCTGACTATCCACTAACCATTATTATGATGGGTCGGGAAGTCACAAGCCTTCATAACCTGACCTCCACATTTGAAGGACAATAAACTCCTATGCTGACCCCCATTGTCTCATGAGCTTCGCAACTAGGACCCTATATCCGGAGGTCTCCCTTCAAAAGGTCTAACCCTCTTTGGACCTCTATGTTATCTACCTAATGGCTGTAGTAGATGAATCAACATATTATCATCTGGTGGTGGCATTCACTGTTGGTGCATGCTCTCCTATAGAGATCTCCACCAACAATGCTCTCTCAAGAACTCCAGCCAGCTTCCTGGTATTTATAGATATCGTTTACATTATGATGTCCCATCGGATACCCTAATCAATGGTCTAAGCCTTGAATAATGGGTCTCGTACCATGTCAGGGGAGTATCAAGAGAGGGATGTTGATCATGTCTAGTACTGGTCTACTGTTAGGCTACCATGTTATATTTGTAGTATATCCTAAATACAAACAAGAATTGTGTCACTGTTATGAACTCTTCATAGAAGAGGGTCTTGAAGCCCAACCAGGAGAGTGTCACCTCCAACTGTGTCTTTAGTGTTAGGCTCCATACCTACATTTTTTTACTTGAATGAGGCTTTCATCTATGATAACCATCTAGTCTAATAGTGTCTCAACCATGAGAACAACCCATTCCACAACCTCCATCCAGTCCTCAACCAATTGAGGTTTTGTCTCACCTTAAAACATCAGAAGATTCTATCTCTAGAACTCATGAAATGTGCTAATTTGGTGTTCACCGTCTGCTGGTGAGGTTGGTGAAAACTGCAGCCCTATGGGTGGTGGCCTTGCTGGTACACCACCTAAAGGTGCTATCACCATAAGATGGCCATGCACCGACGCATCATTGCTCGGGGAGCCATCATCAGGATCTCTCTTTGGAATCCTGGATAGATTTCTATATGGAATCTTCTTGAAAGAAAATGGTGTTCCACGGTCAATATGCTATATTTGGTGAGCTGACTCAAAGAGATAAAAAAGAAATCAACATTTTCAAACACACACATCTAGTGTTTTCATGTACCGATTCGAAATCAGAATTATGGATCCCAGTGTATGGATACATCAATTTATGCACCAACACTAGACTCCCTAATCTGAAACCAGAAATCAAGACACATAACACTATTATGTCATTGAAAATATAGACTCGTAGTTTTTCTAGTAGAACTGATCCCTTTGATATCAATTTACCATGACCTGTCCCATCGGGACCGTGTCGTGACTATGCCTAGCCCACCTTTCATAGGCCAAAGGCAAGTGACTTGCACTAGAAAGAAAGTTTCCTAAAAATGGAAGGAATCACTTCAAATCCCATATAGACACTAACATGGAACACTGCCCAAAAGTATAACACAATGGAAGAACAATGGTACAACCTCAACTAAATACCTCAATTGAGTGTAAAAGTAAGTACTGAGAGTAATAGGTTGCTAGAATACAAGCCCTACTGAAATGGAAGTATATGTAAAAGGAAAAATATCTATTGAGGTCACCTTCCAAGGATCCTACATAAAGGGTATGTACAGATCTTTACTACATATCTCTAATTCAATCGGTCCCCTCTGTACACTGTCATGTCCCGAATCCTCGAGTCTTAATCAAAGTTGCCAGTACTCAGCAAATACAGAACAAGGTGAGGGTGAATCCTGTGCAGGGGTGATTATAAAAAGACTCAGTATGGACACTGAGACCCCAAGAGGTCTCTCATTATTACTGAAAGGAATAACCATAAAATGGTACATCAAGTACAAAGTACCAAAAAAGACATCTTGCACCCGAAATAACATAAGTACAGAAGTACAAATGATTAGTCCTAAAGCTAGATCATCTTATTATGTCAAGAGGCTTTGATTCTGAACCAAATAGGATCAGTATGCACTAATCCGCACAGGATTGTTGAGCACTGACCCACATAAGATCTAACCCATACAGAATCGAAAGGCCCAAGCCCACATAGGATCAGACCCACATGTGATCGATATGCAAAGACCCACACATGATCGTTGAGCGCTGACCCTCACAGGATCATGCCAACAAATGATCGGTGAGAAATGAACAAAAAATCACTGATCACTGGCCCACACAGAATTTGACTCACACGGGACCACCCTATATTTTCCACATCACAGCCAGCCACAGGATTACCATACATAGCACGTTTGATTCTGAGAGGATCTAATCCTCAAGTCATTGATCATATTTAAACATGAACTAAGTCTCAACAAAAATTAACCCAATGAACCAATATTTTATAAGGGTTAAAATGAAAGGGGAAGTACGTCAATCGGACTCCCGGATACTATGTTATAGGCATTTTAGTGTCAGAGGGCTGGTTGGATTCGTGTCCTATCCAACCTGGCCATACTCCAACATTCACCCAAAACCCATGTAAAGTATCTCAACATTTCTGCCTCATCCTAAAGGGTTTAGTGCCGTATATAGACCATCCAACAGACATTGGGTTTAGGAGTTGGGCGCATTTAAGCAAAACTGGTCCCCAAAAGGTTTTGGGTCTAATTCGACCTGGTCCGACCTACACAACCCGACCCACTAGGCCCATCCTAAAGGGCCTAGGATTGGCCCAGTTCGACAGGGACCTTTCTAGATTTCTGGCCAATGGACATGGCCAACTAGACCATGGGCTCGGGCCAGCCCAAACGGAAGGGCGCGGCCCACCGGGCCGCAAATTCACCTTGCCTACTAGCTGAGCGGGATTCTGCTCCCCTCCCAATCAACCAAAGTCGTTGGGTCTTCATCATCCCACGGTGCTGGTTGGCACCTCACAACCTGGCTAGTCTGCCCTTTTTTGCGGGTTGAAGTTTCCCCATCATTAGCTACAACGCCTTCGAGCACCACCCCCTTCTCGCAGTTGGTGGTTTCCAGCCACTGTCGCGTCCAATTGTCGGCGCCTCTATATCATCAATGCTTCTACGGGCCACCTGTGAAGAACATGATGTCCAATATATTTTTCGTTTGTGCCACCAGGGCACGGATGACAGCGCCTACACTTTGTGGCCCTCAGTATCACCATGCATCAATATTTTTTGGTCACCCACTAAGAACACAACTAATAACTAAATCTGCAGATGGTCTGGGCGTTGTTTGATTGGTTTGTTCCCTCCGTGTGAGCATTATATCATGTATGTAATTCAATCATCAACAAGAGTAGAAAAATAATAAAACTCCTTGAATAAAACCCTTATCTCAAACACTTATATAGACTGTGCAGATGAGGAAGACGATTCCATATTCATAGAGTAGTCATTGGCGTTCGTTGAACTCTGGATTGAATCCTCTAAGGCATAGAAGCTCCGTTCAAAATTATAGGAGGTCATTGCCAACACCTACATAGAGGTTCATCTCATGAGTGGAAGGATTCATTCTGAAGAACTGTTTAATTAGATGAGAAAGGAGTTTACGTTACAACACAATTAATGACATTCATTAATGAATTCAATTAATGAACCCATTAATCTATTGACTGTACAGTTACACAGGAAAGTGTGACAGACCATTAAATGGCCAAACAACCTAGTGGCCCCACTGAATTCAGTCATCGGTTACATAGTATAAAATAAAATTACATGTTGATTTATTTTATTATTATTATATTGTAATGTCAAAAAATAAGCATTTTTGTCCGACCCATTCATGCCAATGTTATGATTTTCTTAAGCGATTACCACCGCTGCTAACTCAATGATGCCCCTAGAAATTTAATCCCAGAACCGGTTCAAAAGATAGAAGTTATCGCCTGCAAATTTACTAAATGAACCTTAAAAATTGATAAAAATTTCATTCGGGACACTCCGGGCCTCAGAATCACATGCAGTCAGTTTTCACAAACTCGTAATAATCCCAAATAATTTATAAAAACATTATATGGAATTTATGGGTCTTTACAGGTCAATACTATCTTTATTAATAAAAAATTTGATCATAATTGGAATATAGTTGATATTATTGACCATTTTCAAGTCAATTTTAATTGTACAATATCTTTATAATTATTTATATATTTAAATAATTGTTGTTTATCATAAAATATCCTTAAATTTATTTTTAGTGATATTCACATAATGATACTTTTTAAATCAAAATGATTAACATGGATTTGAAATTTTAATATCTAAAACATTACATAAAGATTATTATAATCCATAAAATTAATTAAATACTTACAATTATCCCAAGAATAATCTGTTTATATTTTAAATCAATTTTATTTTATTTTTCACCTACTTGGAGAAGTGCTACATGAACAATGCATAAAAAATTTAGATAATTATAAAAATTTAAAATTAAATTAATATCATAAAATATTTTATTTTATTATCAGTATAAAACAATAGAACAAATCATAATTTTATTCTTGTTTAACCCATTTATCCATTTACTATGATGTTAAATATTCCCCTTAGTTACAATTCATTATGACCAAATTAAGGTTTAAAATATTTAATAATATCAAATATACATATTACTAATTTTTAATAATTTTCAAAATAATAAATTCCATTTGGTTTTATATATTAATTTTATATCCATATATAAAACTCATTAAAAATTATTTGGAAAAAATTTATTTAATCCATACATATTATTCTAGTCTTCTTTAAAACCTAGTAAAAAATAATATAAGAATGTTAGTATATTTTATTGAATACATGATATAAAAACTAAATTAAAATTATTAATTAATAGTGATTAATTTTTTTATTAAAATAAAAAGTCACTGTGAACATAATAATTTTTTTATAAGAATTATTTTTTGAAAAATTTCAAGTGATTTTATTTTCACTCATATTGAATTGTTAATCATTTTATAAATAATTATTAATTTATTTATATTAAATAAAAATGTATTTATTAAAAATACTATGTAATTCGTGAATAATATATATAATATTAAACAAAAAAACAATTTGAAAATTTAATCATTTAACATATAAATATATTATTTCTAAAATTTATAATTGAGTATTATTTAATGTTAATTAATAACAAATTTTTAATAATGTATTTTTGTATAAATAACTTTAATAATTAATTTTTTCTTATTTAAAACAACTAATATAATTTATAGATTATGACAATCACCTTTAATTAATAAATATTTCCAATTTATATTGTGGTTTGTTTAAGCATTGTATTTCTTGGGGTACATACTATCAAAAATAATATATCGTTATAATAAATTATAAAATCATAGGGTATGATATGAACAGTCAATGAAACCATAACCTAGGATATATCACAAGTGACACTATATTTATATATCTATGGAAAAAATATAGTGTTACTCATTGATGTATAGTAATATTCTCATTTAATATCCAGCAATGAACTAATGCATAATGATGAGCGCCCCAAAATTGGCATGAAGAGTTTGAGGGATATGATGAAAATTTTATTTACCCACACAGTATAGAACATCTTCCAAATTTATTGGAATAATAATCCAAAAATATATTTCTTCTCCACCCATTTAATTAATGAGATCTCTCTCTTGCACTCAAAAATCCCATAAATCCTGAGAGGAATATACTGAAAATAAATCCAAAATGGGTGGTTCCATAAATCATAAATAAATTCTATTGAAATGGGACATATTCCCTAAGAAATATTGATGGGTAGTACATCACACCTCTCACCAAATACAATATTTTAAATGAAAAAAATTGCATAACCATCACATTATTTAACTTCATCCTCAGAGTAAGATATTCAACTATATAATTAATGATCATTCAATGTGATGTCAAACTATGTGGTACATGTCCCAATTGAAATAATTTAGATTTTATTACCCTAATGTTTTAATGAACATTCATGGGTTGACATGACTCATCACCTAACCCACCTCACCATATGGTCCAAAACACAATCTTGATTCCCATTGATTCGTGACAAGCACTATGGTATCAACATATAACCTTTGGGAATATTTTCCACCTCACAATCCAGTAACCAAAAAAACATATTCCATTAATAATATATAATTAACTATTTATAATTTAGAATCCCATTTTATCAAATATAAATTTTCAAACCATAAAAATAAATATAGAGTATATATAGCATAAAAATTTAACTATATATCAAAAACATCACATCATTGAAATAAAAACCTTATTACTCATATCTATATATAACATTACCAAAATTAGGTTCAGGAGGGAGGTTCAAATAAAATATAAACCAAAAACCATTCAGCATACAAAAATTCCCCACATGATATCAACCCTCTTGTGACCCCTAGTCACGAACCCAAAATATAAAAAAATAATGGATGTTGAGCATCATGGAGAACCACCATTCCTCATAGAGGCCCTCAATTTACCAGTTTCCAAAAAACCAATAATATAAATGCCTAATGTAATATGAATGTTTTAATAACAATTATATATGGATTCCATCATGAATCTATATATTTTATTATGTAGTGAAAACCATTGATCATAGATAAAAAATGATTCAAATAGTATTTATCTATCAAATAAATTTTTATATTTAAATTATATTTATAGCAAAAGAAATCTACAACATTTATATGCATGATTCTTACATAAAATATGAATGATAAAAATAAACCAAATAGGATCATAATAAATATGATGGGGTGGGTATAACAAACATTCATAAACTCGATTATAATATATGAATCCTAAAAATTTATAAAATATCGAGATGAATGTTAACTTGGACTCATTCATGGAACACTGAAAAACCTATGTGATTTGAAAAGAATATGAAAACTTATGAAACCTTGAAGCCTCCCTGGAAATGAACCCTTCAAATCTCACTCCAAAATCTATTGGAAAACATATTTGGTCACCCAACTACCTATGGTCATGAATATTATAAATGAGTCAACATCAACACCAAAAAAATTATATAAAATAAATAACTATGACCTAATCCAATAGAATAATTTATAATATAACTTATATATAACCGAATTAAAAATGCATTTATAATAAGAAATCACTTTTAAAAAATTTGGAAAATGAATTGTAGGAATAATATTTTTGACATTAATACAATGAGAAACTAACTTTTATTCCACCCAATGAAAAATAACTCAATTAACCACATGAAAAAACTATAATTAATTAATTTAAATTATATTTTGTACCTAATACCAAAGGAAATATCCTGAAAAACAATCACGCCAATGGAAGAGTCAACTCGTGTAGGTACACAAATCGTACACTAAATCAAGGCTAGTATCCTTAACAAAATAACACCATAGATAAAGATAAAATACCCCCACAAACCAAAAAATAATATAAATTTCATCAAAACAGAACAATAAACCATAGGTTCATAATTTACATACCCTTAGGGTAGGTGGAATGGGAGAAAAAATAATAATATGGAATTAAAAGGAAGGAAAAAGTATAACATGAGATTAATAAATGATTATCTAAAAGGAATTCACCTAAAACCTAAATGTAATCTATGAAAATTGGTGGGGAAATAGAAGATACATGGTTTATGAGAGGTTTTTCACAAAATGTAACTGAAGTAATATAGAGTGGATTAATATCATCATAGAACTCTGTTTAATTTCATAATTTTGGGTAACATGGGAAAATGCCATGATTTTTTAATCAAATATCAAAACATGTGTGTCCCCTACCCATTTAAAAATGTGATTCATTTTTTAATTATAATGTAATAAATTCTAGAAAAACTATGTTATAATCATTAATAATTACTCATATCTCTCATCCCACCCTCTCACTCGATTAGTTTCATGGTTTCCCATAGTTATGTGACAAAAATGTTCACTAGCCTATAATCTAATGAAACCTTATTTTTTACCCCAACCCCTAAAAACAATAAAAAAAATAAAAAAACTCAATACAAAAAATAACAGTAACTCAAAGTGTGTCACAATTCTCCCCACCATGCAACCTTTTCCCCTAAAATTTTATGCTCATTCAACAACTCTGAAATAGTGAAGTCACTTATCCCTCACAAATGATTCACCTTCACAAATATGATGACTCTATTGGTGAAAATGGAATATAAAATATATTAGAGGAGTAAATTACCACAATAAACATTTGTATAAAAATATATGATATGAACATTCCAGTTAATAACACTTACATTTAGTTTTACTTCTACATCCTCCCATTATAAAATGTGGGATGAGTCTAGTTGATATATATATAAATCCTATATATATGAAATGTTTAAACAAAGTATATTAACTGACATGGTTGTGATATATAATTATCCACATTCATAAGACAGCTAAAAATATCAAATGACCTGATATAACATTACTCCAACATTCCATGTATCCTTATACGACAGTCTCCCAAAGTGGAACAAAACCCCATAAACATATGATCACAAAACACAAAATATGATGACTGGTGATGATTAGTTGAATAATATGTTTTATTACTATGATCTATCTCTCTCCTCGTTAGGTCAACTTATTTTTCTCTATCACATCCACATTATGACGTATCCCAACAACGGTGTTCCTTTTAAATACTATCAAATATATATGGGATTTACTATGTTGTTCACACAGTTTCTAATTGTATACATCATGATGAATGTTAAATAAAAAATTTTAATGAAAAATCATAAAATCACATAAATGGATCCTTGTATCTGCTAAAAGCAAGCATACTATGTTGGAGTTTTTTCTTTTGAATTTAGATGGGCATCTTAGTCTAGCCATCTATCTGAGGGTAATATGTTGTTATAACACTTATATACAATTAAATAACATCATAATTAATTATCCAAACCCATTAAGTTAATTGATTGAATCGATCAAATAAATGACTGAAGGTACTCAATGTAGTATCACGATTCCTCAAACAGAAAGATTCAAAATCAAATCATACTTATTGACTTTTTAATGGGTAGAAAATAGGTAGATTTATAGAACCGATTAATAAAAAAATCATACTTCCCACTAATAATATGGGAAAAAGATATCTTGACATCCAAAAAAATTTTATCCCACTACCATATCAAATATTAAAAGGATTCCATAAATAAATGATCACCAAATACATGACATGACCATTTCACTGGTGATATATTGGGATAAAAGATTAATTGTTAGTCATCTCATCCCATGATTATAAAATTTATATCTGAGAACATAGAACATCTTTTTATACCCTTCTTAAAATAAAAAACAAAAGTGGTATCGATCCCCAATAAAATTCTTTCATTATGATGATGGAATGAAAATATTATTTTGATGCATAAAATATTAATTTGGTGGTAGTGACCAATCATATATTTTCTCCCATATGATTATAATATGTTTAATATAGTGGAATCCAATATCCTACACCAAAATAAAATTAATATTATCATATAAGGATGTTTTGGATGATATAAAAGACAAAATAAACATCCCTCCCTACTCATACACATCAAAAATAATCTACAATAATAACACCATCAGGAGCCACACCTATATTTATTTCATCACTGGTGGGGTAATTTGTATCCCACCGAATGATTTAACAACTGTATTAGCCTTTCCATTAGTGTAAGATTAATGGAATATAAATTTTTTTGATATTGAACCAACTGAAATTGATAAATGTTCAAACCCCCCCCCCCTAGTGAAATATATATCAAACTCATGTGGAAAGAATACATTATAAAGTCCTCCCCGGATTGATAGATACTCAAAATCATTAAATCATAAATCGAAACTACTAACTGAAGGTCATCTGTTGGGTAATTGTCATAATAATGAATCAATTGGAATGATTTATAAACCACCACAAGAATAATATTAATTAGTACAGACCATGATCCTAAAACTAAATATATATAATATATTTTCTAACCTGACATGAATCTAGGAGATTATGAACTTGATATAAATTCACCCTCACTTTTATATCCTAAAATGTTCTTTTATGCTTATCATCCCATTCAAACACAAAATAGTTATTTGAAAATCCATCATGTTTGATGCCATCCTATAACATTATTTTTTTAAATATCTAAAAATATTCATCTATACCTAGAAGCTATTGAAATCAAAAAAAAAATTGGTTGAACTAACTACATCACTATATGGATCATCTTAGGATCCATTAATACTCCTAATTAGCAAAGAGTCACACCTCTGAAATCTAGAAAAATAATTATGACATCCCAGTATACATGTTATTCTATATATAATATTCCATGTAAATTACTAGATATTCTCTATGTTATTTTATGGATTTAGAGTACACTATGATTCCATCCAAAAACACCACTATGATAGAATGTATATGGTAAATTAATATTTGATTAAACACCCCCATGAAAATCACATGTGATTTTTTTGTGGGAATAGAACAACCAAATACTCATAATTCCCATATAATCTATTGAATTTTTTTGTCGGAACATATTTTTCACGAACCAACAACTCATTTTATCCCAGTCATTCAAAGATATTTAAAAAAAAATAGGGTCCATATTCCAGATGAAAATATAATCAATTGAAGAAAAACAAGTATTTATACGTGATTGTCACATGGATTGGATTATAGTAATTGATGTAATGTCATAATATTTTTTCCAACATCATTGTAAAGAGAATGGATGTAAGAACCCAGTTCTTAGTTCTGAGGTACATGTTTCTTCTTTTCTCCTTTTCTTATGTGTTTTTTCTGAAAAATAGGAAATGGGGAAAATTCCTAAATTTTGGAAGTACATGTCGTGTACTTTTTGCACACACTATGTACTTTTGGTCGTGTTGGATGAGTACACGGGGCAGGTAGCCATATCGGAAATGAAGGGTGTAGAGACAGACTACACAATATGTAGTCGTCCTCAACACTCTGTGTAGTCAGTCTGCATACTAATTTTATGGAGGTGGCCAACTGTGCGACAGAACACACCATGTACTCAAGAGGACACATCGTGTAGTAATGTCGGCAGATGAACAGTGCCACGCTGGCGGGAAACTGCCAGGGGAACTGTTAAAAAATCGGAAGTACATGTCGCATACTTGGAAATACACACTGTGTACTTTGTTTTTTTTCTTAAAATGTCCAGTAGCCTCCCCTGTTCACAGGGAAGGCTTAGAATGGGAAGAAGGAGTGGGAGATGGAGGCCTGAGCTTTGGAGATCCGCTGAGCGTTCTTCGAGAATCCGTTTTCTACACCGACGATATACCTGGAACTGCTCGGGTGAGATCTCCCTTCTCTTGGAGTAGTTATTACCAATTCTTCCCTGTAGTAATGTTATTTATGGTTGAATGAGGTTTTATTTCACCTCATATCTACATCATTCAAGGGAGAATCAAGGATCATCATTCGTGTATATCGGTCGTGGGTGTTAAAGGAAGGTGGCTTGGTTTTATTTTCCAACTATTGTACATTTTGTGTGTTTTTGAGATACGAACCCATTTTTGGGGTGTCGTGTGGCTGAGGCTGTGGCTATTTTAAATACCTAAAAATGTATAAGAAGATAAATAAATTGTAAATCTATTGTTTGGGATCGCTGCTTGGATTCTAGACCATCCCGGGGGTTCGTTCCTCGGTTTAGCCGTTTGGCCAGAATACCAAGGGTATGACATGTTTGATTATGCATTACTTATTCCTTGAGAGGAACTATATGTAAAGTTCATGTTGATATGTTGGTCATGGTACGGTTACTTATGCATGAGGGCAGTGTTTTACTATAGCCTGAGGGCGGTGTTTTACTATAGCATTAGGGCGTGATTGTACTTAGCCTGAGGGCGTGACTGTATATAGCATGAGGGTGGGGTTCTATAAGCCTATGGGTGAGATTGTGATCACCTGAGGGTTTCTTTTTAGTTTGGCCCGAGGGTGAGATTCTATTTCGCTTGAGGGAAATGCTTGAGGGTGAGATTCTATATAGCCTGAGGGTGTGGTTTTACTATATTATCCTGAGGGCATGATTTTGGTTTACCTGAGGGACTGGTTCTGTTGATCATAGAATATTTTAAATTAAATGGTTAAAACGAATAATAAAATGGAAATATAACTGGTATGGTTGGTTACTTATGATCCCATATTGTTTATTTCATTTTACTACTGCACATTGTTGCATGTCTACACACAGCTGAGCACGGTCTTTTGGTGGGTGCATACTGGGAATTATTTATCACAGCCTATTTGGGTCATGTATTTCGGCCCAAATAGATTACATTTCTGCAGCTTTGGATAAGGGAAAGGGCCCTTATACAAGTACATGATTGCTGCTGAGGTGTAGGGGAGCATGGGTCCAGGCATAGGCTCGTGATTCTACCGGTTGTTTTGTTATGTTTCTTTTTTCTATATTTGTAATGTATAGTATTGTTGGGTAACATGTTCTGGATACTTTCTTAGAATTAGAGACATGTTGCACAATTATTTATATATTGGTTTATTATATCTACTATAGTTATTAAATTTAGTTGTGCATGATTTACTGCTTCCGCCGTTGTTGTATGTTTTATTTCATTTTTCTTTGCTCCACTTTAATGAATGAGGGCATAGTTTCTCCATTATCATACCTGGGCCCTTTCTGATAGTCGCCAGCCTCTGGCATTTGGGGAAATGCTCTTGAGGTCACATGGAGAACTGGGTTTGGGGCACCCATTGAGTGGCACCCGGATCTGGGACATTACAATGTGGTATCAGAGGGGTTCTATTATTTGACATACTATTTGGAGCCTTAGTCGGGGATAAGACGAGAACATTAGTTGGTAATAAGATGTTCCCGGGCGTAGCTAACCCGTGTATAGGGAGAATCCAATTTACCTCATGTTACAATTTTATTGATTTTGCAATTTTATAGTTGACATGATTTTCACCAAAGGGTGACACACTTGTCTTATGCTGTTTATATTTTATTCATGGGTTCTATTTGGTTGAAACCCGATGAGATGAGGGTATGGAATCTCATGCATCATTTAGGAACATGCTAGAAATCACATGTCATGCATTGTTTCCATACCATGTAGGTGCTTTAGAATTTTCATGTTGTTGTGATAGTTGTTGTGTTAGAAAATCATGCAATTATGATAGCTGCTTGATAAAATACCTACTATCTGATAGGATATTTTCTTATGTGAGATGGTTGATAAAATGAATGCCAAACATTGGTTTCTATTGAGTATGGGCCCCCATTGACCAGATTTTGGTGGATCATTAACCGTTTATTTTGTTACAACATAGATAAGATGTCAAACATTGATTTTTGCGTAGTATGGGCTCTCACGGATTGGAATTTTACACTTAGCTGTTGTTTTTCAATATTTTCTGGGTACCAGAGTAGTTTCTGAGGCATACTGTCCGAAAAAACCCATCATACATGCCATGTAGTACTTTACACACGCCATGCATGTTATTCTTTTTGGGAAGAAAATAAAACATTTTATGTACATGCTATGTACCCTAAGTACATGCCGTGTAGTCTCTACCCAGGTCACAATCCATGTGGGCGACGATACGGGGAAGGGAAATGCTTGGGGCGAACACGCCGTGTACCGGATATACACGTCGTGCAGTGTTGACCCGGAGTCTGTCGTGTAACTAACAACACGAACAGAGGAGACATAAGACATACACATCGTGTCACTAATGAACACACCATGTAGTGTGATCTGGGGACTCGACCGTGTAACTAACAAACACGAGTCAGTGTAACCTCTCCTAGAACACGCCGTGTACCTATGGTACACGCCGTGTAGTCTTGTCAGAGGACAGACCATGGGGACATAGTTGTGCGGATGCAAAATGGGGTGGAGTACATGTCGTGTTTGGGTGTCACACACCGTGTGGTATCAAGCCGAGTAGTCAGTCGTGTCACAAGCGACACAGGTAGTGGAACACCATACACACCATGTAGTCAGTATACACGCCGTGTTGTCTTGTTCAACGGGAGCAATGTGGCTTAGCTGTGTAGAAGGACCTGGGTAGGGGAAGAAGAGTCAGGTACATGCTGTGTAGTTAGTATACACACTGTGTAGACTTTTTTTGCAAATTTTGAATGCCTTCTTCCTCCTGTTCCCTTTTGGGTATCTTCATTTTCAGTCTTTGTTAATCTTGTTCTAATGGTGTGCATTTTACGTTGTAGTATCATGTCGTCTAAACGACCGTGCATTGTTCACAAGGAGAGAAGTGACGATTATACTCCAGAAATCGTGGGCCATGGGCTACCAGTTGATCCTCCAGCAGAGCCAGATGCGGAACCGGACATTATACCGGACACAGGCGCAGATGCGCAGTTCCATGAAGGCTTCATGCGGTTCATGCAGACCATTCAGGGAGAACCGCAGGCTGCCACATCTATGGCCGAGTTGACTCGAATCTTCTAGCAGCATCATCAGCCAATGTTTTCAGGGGATGGTGGGCCACAGGCTACAGAGTCTTGGCTATGATCAATTTAGACTATTTCTAAGCATCTTGAGACGCCTCCAGTGAGGAGGGTTAAGCTCATGACTTATATGCTGTGTGATTCCACCAAGAGGTGGTGGTACATTACCACCCAATCAGAGCATCACAAGGACATGGTGTGGGATGATTTTCAGGTAGTCTTTTACGAATTCTTAATTCTAGATACGCTGCGGGAAGATAGAGCTCGAGAGTTCATGAATCCGCATTAGGGCGCTATGACGGTGATGGACTATTATTCTCATTTCACTGAGTTTCAGCTTTTTTTACCCGTTCTGGTGGGTGATGAGACATTGAGAGACAAACGCTTTGAGGATGGTCTTTGTTATGACATCTGAGCACTAGTGAATGTTTTAAAATTTCCATCAAGACATGCTATTGTGAACCAAGTTCTGATTAAAGAGAGGAACCTGCAGGAAGCTAGTGGTTTGGGCCAGGGTGGTTCAACAGCAGTTACTGGTACTATTTCTGTTGGTAATAGGAAGAGACAGATGAACTTCTCTAAGGGTGGTAGTACTGGCCAAGCAGTTTCTTCTGGTGGCTCGATCAGGTGCTACCAGTGTGGTAGAAAGTGGGAAAAGAGGTCACAGTGTCCACAAGACCCAGTGGAGTGCCGAGATTGCGGTAGAATGTGACATCTGTAGCGCTTTTGCAGGATATTCCCACTAGTGTCTAGTGAGAGGGGTTCTGTATAGACTCCGTGTGCGGGAGCAGGACTAGAAGCTTCTTACAAGTCATGGAACTAGAATAAAATAGGGCATGTAGGCAGAGATGTTGGTCTTGGCCGTTTTAGGAAGAAACCAGGATCTCAAAGGCAGCAGGGCAGGACAGATCTGGGTAGGCAGGCTGTGTCACAGGGCCGCGACACTGGGCATGCATATGCAGTGCAACATACCCAGCAAGAGCAGGATCCCGGACCTTCTACAGTCATAGGTACTATTCTAGTAGCTTCTGTTTTGTCTTTATTACTTTTTGATATGGGTACCACTCATCATTTCATATCTGTACCCGTTGTGGAGAGCCTTGGACTTTGTGTTTCTTCTTATTCTTATGATATCATGACGCTAGACACTCTATTATGGACGATAACGGCTGGTGTGCGTCAGTGTAGGAAATATCCCTTAGTGGTTGGAGGGTGTCACTTTCTTTGGGACATTTATGTCTTAGAGATAACGGCTTTTGATGCCATTCTAGAGATGGATTGGTTGGTTCCCTTTTGAGACTTTGTAGACTGCTATCATCGCAGGGTGAGATTCACCTCACCAGAGGGCGAAGAGATTCTATACAAGGATGAATGGGATGTTCAGGCGAGTCGAGGTGGACTAGACCATCGTGGGCTAGGTGGAGTCATAGCCCAGATTTCGAGTTTATATCTGGATGATTAGGGGACATGTCAGAAGGATTTCCCTCTAGTGGTTGATCATTTTAGGGATGTCTTTTCAGACGACTTTTCGGGTCTACCTCCAGAGGAAGAGGTGGATTTCTCTTTTGAGCTTGTTCTAGAAGCAGTACCGTTGTCCATTCCCCCTTATAGGATGGCCATTCCTGAGTTGCAGGAGCTCAAGAGGCAATTAGAGGAGTTATAGGAAAAGGGTTTCATTTGACCCAGTACTTCTCCTTGGGGATCACCAATCCTTTTTGTGAAGGAGGCAGACTGTACCCTCATACTCTGTGTGGATTATCAGAAGCTAATCTAGTTGACGGTTAAGAACCGATATCCCTTACCAAGGATAGATGATCTTTGTGATCAAATTCCTGGAGAACGAGTGTTCTCAAATATTTACATGAGGTCAGGATATCATCAGCTGCACATGAGACCATCAGATATACCACATACAGCTTTTCAGAGAAGATATGGTCTGTATGTGTACTTGGTTATGCCGTTCGGACACACGAACGAGCCATCAGTTTTTGTGGCTCTGATGAATCGTGTGTTACATCAGTATATGGATTATTTTTTGGTAGTATTCATGGATGACCTCTAGGTGTATTCTCACAATCGACACGACCATGCCACCCATCTTGAGATCGCATTGAGTACACTAAGAGAGCATAAGCTATATGCTAAGCTCTCCAAGTGCCAATTTTGGATATACCAGATTCACTTCCTGGGTCATATCATCTCGGGGGAAGGAGTTGCAGTAGAACCAGAGAAGGTTAGAGCAGTATTTTCCTGGGAGTGGCCTAAGAACGTGTTTGAGATACAGAGTTTCTTAGGACTGGCTGGTTACTTCAAACACTTCATACAGGACTTCTCCTGCTTAGTCGCACTGTTCACAGGTTTGAATAAGAATGGTGTGAAGTTCATTTGGTAAGAAACTTCTGAGATGGCCTTTTAGTACCTGAAAGTGAATTTGACATCATCACAAATCCTGATACACCCAGAGCAGGGGAAGAGCTATACAAATTATTTTGATGCATCATGGATTGGGCTGGGATTAGTGTTGATGTAGGGCAATCGAGTTGTTGCGTATGTTTCTCGATAGTTGAGGCCAGATTACAGTAATTACCTGACGCATGACCTCATGTTGGCTGTAGTTGTGTATGCATTGCGTTGTCAGAGGCATTATATATTGGTATAGCGTTTTGTGGTCTTCACCGACCACAAAAGTTTCAAGTATATCTTTACTCTGTGTGACTTGAATCTGATGTAGAGAAGGTGGGTCGAATAACTTCAGTCCTTCGATTTTGAGTTTCCCTATACACCTAGAAAAGGTAATGCATTAGCTGATGCACTGAGCAGGAAGTCTTAGATACAGGTTGTGCAAGAGGCCAGTGATGAATAGTAGCATACGTGTTTGTTCTCTGAGATGCATTTGGAGGTTCATGATAGTAAGGAGAAGACTTATCATTCCTCTTTAGCTGTGACTTCTACCCTCCTGGATATAGTGAGGATGAGATAGCTATCTGATCTAGAAGGCCTAGTTCTATGGGAGTCGGTGGCAATCGAGGACCCTCCTCCTGGTTGGATGATAGTCGATGATGAGGTTCTGCATTTCCATGGATGAGTATGGGTTCAAAGTGATATAAGAGAGGAGGTGATGCGAGTGTTTCATTCTTCAACTTGGGATGCTCATCTTGGGGTTACAAAGATGTATCGTGACTTGACATGTCAATACTGATGGCCGGGTATGAAGAGATATGTGGCTGGTGAAAGCGGAGCATCAGAGACCAGCTGGACTGTTACAGTAGTTACCCATCCCGAAGAGGAAATGGGATGATGTCGAGATAGATTTCGTGACTGGTTTACCAAGGTCACCTAGAGGTAATGATGTCGTGTGGGTTGTTGTGGAAAGACTCAAAAAGGTAGCTCACTTCTTGTCGATCAAGGAGACCATCAGGGTTGACGAACCCGGAAGATTGTATATCTGAGAGATCATACGTCTAAATGGGGTTCCTTGTTCTATCATTTTAGATAGGGATTCCCGTTTTAAATCTCGTTTCTAGAAGAGTTTTCAGAGGGCACTGAGTACACAAGTTCTATTGAGCATGACTTACCACTCTCATACAGATGGTCAGTCAGAGCGTACGATATATGTGATTGAGGACATCCTGCGTGCATGAGTCCTTGACTTTGGGGGATCTTGGGAGAAGCATATATCCCTAGTATAGTTTTCTTATAATAAAATCTCTCAAGAAACTATTGGTATGTAACCATACGAGGCATTATATGGTAATCCATTCCGATCACCCATGTGATGGATGGAGGCAGGTGAGGCAGCTTTACTAGGACAATGTCTCGTGCAGGAGACTTCTGAGCAGGTCCAGTTGATTCAAAAGAAGATGGCTACCATGCAGTCTCATAAAAAGTCTTATGCCAATCGCCATCGACGACCATTGGAGTTTGTGGTCAGAGATTAGGTTTCCTTGCATGTTTCGCTGAGGCTCAGACACAAGCGGATCAGGGAACAGGGTAAACATTCACCGAGGTATGTGGGTCCATTTGAGATTCTGGAGAGAGTCAGGCAGGTTTCCTATCAGTTGTAGTTCCTGTAGAGGTACCAATCAATTCACTACGTCATCCATGTATCTTAGTTGTGACGTTATCATTCCGACCCATCTCACATCTTTCAGCCAGAGGATGTTGAGCTGGAAGAATATGTGTCCTTTTAGGAGCATCCAATCCGTATCCTTGACAAGAGCACGAAGGTTCTCCGAGGCTAGTCAGTTCCTCTCGTATGGGTGCTATGGCAGCACGATCGAGTGCAGGACGAAAACTGGGAGTGGTGGACCAATGTACGTTCTCAGTTGACGGAGTTAGTCACGACTATATCTTCACCACCCTTGGAAGAGAAATTTGGGGATGAATTGCTTTAAGTGGCGAAGTTTGTAAGAATCCGGACCTTAGTTATGAGGTACGGGTTTATGATTTCTCCATTCCTTAAGTATTTTTTAGAAAATAAGGAAATGTAGAAAATTCCTAAATTTTTGAAGTACACATCGTGTACTTTTTCCACACGCCATGTACTTTTGGCCGTGTGGGATGAGTACACGGGGCGTGTGACCATGTCGGCAATGAAGGGTGTAGAAACCGATTATACACCGTGTAGTGGTACTTTACATTCCGTGTAGTCAGTCGGTAGGAAAATTGTAAGGCGGTGGCCAGATGTGTGATAGAACACGCCGTGTACTCAAGAGGACATCCTGTGTAGTCATATGGGCAGATGAACAGTGCCACTCTGGCGGGAAACCGCCAGGGGAACAGTTAAAAAATGGGAATTACATGACGTGTATTTGGAAATACATGCTATGTACTTTGTTTTTTTCTCTTAAAATGGAAAAAAGCCTCCCCTGTTCTTAGGGAAGGCTTATAACGGGAAGAAGGACTGGTAGAGGGATGCTGGAGCTTTGGAGATCCGCCAAATGTTCGTCGAGAATCCGTTTTTTGCACCGTCGATCTCCCTCAAACCACACGGGTGAGTTCTCCGTTGTTCAAGAGTTTTTATTACCAATTCATCCCCGTAGGGAAGTTATTTAAGGTTGATCGCAGTTTTTATTCAGCTCAGATCTACGTTGTTCAAGGATTAATCAAGGATCGTCATTCGCGTATATTGTTTGTGGGTGTTATAGGTAGGTGGCTTGGTGTTATTTACCAACTGTTGTGTGTTTAGTGTGTTTTTGAGCTATGAACCCTTTTTTGGGGTGTCGTGTGGATGAGGTCGTGGCTATTTTAAATACCTGGAAATGTATATGTGATTCAATAAATTGTAAAACTATTGTTTGGGATCGTTGCTTGGATCCAGGACCACACCGAGGATGTGTTCATCTTTTTAGTCATTTGGTCAGGATACCAAGGGTATTCCAGGTTTGATAATGAATTACTTTTCCCTTGAGTGGAATTTTATGTAAATTTCATGTTGATATATTGGTCATGGCCCGGCTACTTATGTATTAGGGCGGTGTTTTACTATAGCCTGAGGGTGGTGTTTTACTATAGATTGAGGGAGTGATTGTATTTAGCCAGAGGGAGTGACTGTATTTAACCTGAGGGTGTGGTTTTATTATCTTGAGGGAGATATTCTAATCACCTGAGGGTTTTGTTTTAGTTTTGCTTAAGGGAGAGATTCTACTTCGCGTGAGGGAAATGATTGAGGGCGAGAATCTTTATCGACTGAGGGTGTGGTTTTACTATATTAGCCTGAGTGTGAGATTCTAGTTGGCCTGAGTGATTTGTTCTGTTGAGAAAAAAATATTATTAAATTAAATGGTTAAAATGAATAATAAAATGGCAATATAACTAGTATGGTTGGTTACTTATGATTACTACTTTGTTTATTTTATTTTACTGATGCACACTGTTGCATTTCTACACACAGTTGAGCAAGGGCCTTTGGTGGTTGCCTACATGGAATTATTTCTCACACCATGTTTGGGTCATATATTCTGGCCCAGAGAGATACTTTTCTGTAGGTGTGGATAAGGGAAAGGGCCCTTATACAGGTAATTGATTGCTGTTGAGGAGTAGGGGAGCGTGGGACCGAGCTTAGGCTCGTGATGCTACTAGCTGTTTTGTTCTGTTTTATTTTTCGGTAATTGTACTGTACGGTATTGTTGGGTAACATTTTCTAGAAGCTTTATTATAATTAGATGCATGTTGCACCATTATTTATGTATTGGTTGGTTATATCTACTGCAGTTGTTAAATTTATTTGTGTATGATTTACTTCTTCCTCTGTTGTTGTATGTTTTATTTCATTCTAATGTGCTACACATTGACGAATGCGGGCATAGTTTTCCCACTATCAGACATGGGCCATCGCAGCTAGTCGGTAGCCTCTGGCGTTTGCGGAAATGCGCTTGAGGCCACGTGGTGAACCAGGTATGGCGATCTCGTTGAGTGGCACCCGGATACGGGACATTACAATGGATGATTCCCACGGTTTCAAACATTGATATATTAATAACAAAACATAATGATATTATTATTATACTTACATCAATTTTATGATGTAAGGAACCATCTGGACAAACAATAAGAAGATTTTACATGTATTGGTAATTATGTTAATAAATTAATTTACCTATCATTGAGGAGTATCCAAAAAATATAATTAAAAAATACCCCTGTATACAGGTAAAATATCATAGGAATTTGATCAAACTAAATCATGTTCTACTGAATTAAAGAGAAACTTCAAAAACTATATTGATATTGAGACAACATCTATTACAATGGGTCTTTCCCTCAATAATATAGGGTTTGAATCACCCAAAATTTCATAATTGATCATATTTGGAGATAGTAACATAAACATATCAATAATAATAATTATGCAAAACCTTCAAACTCATCATATTGTATATGAAAATAATTTTATTGAAAAAATCTATGTCTCCGACTATGAAATAGCACAAAATTGGAAAATCAAAAACCATGACCTATATAAATGTAGGTGAAATCTATTGTCTTACCATATTCTTAAATGATATGAATGAACTATTATATTCTATAGAAACACTAGTCTCATTAAAAAGAAAAAACTATATTTCAATGAATTGAATGAATAAGATTAACCTATGCTAAATAAATCTAGGGCAATAAATTGTGAAATAAACTATAACCCTTAAATAAATGTTGGAAAAAACTCTAAACCCTTAGAAAAATGATCTGTCAAAAACATGTGACAAAAATTTGTGTCCACCCTGATCCATCATAGTTGATTGGGAGTCTCTTTTCACCTGACTATTGTACCCCCACTCACTTTTTGTGTCTAGTTGAAAATGATTTCTCCTTGAATGGTATTAGACCACCCTACATTAATATATAGGGAATAATTAGTATATTTGGTGATTAAATAGGATTTAACATTGAGGGATGTACTCCAAACCAACTAAAATACATTTTTACTATATTTTAGAGTTCGGTGATGATAATATACTACCAATTTTTACAAAATGAATCTCTAGTAGCATAGTCACTATATTGCATGCTTCTATAATTACAACTTCAATTCTCCGCATGTTTCATTATTTGATCACAATAAAGAGATATAAATGACCCCTATATCAATTTGGGTTCCACTAATATATTTAAATCGTAATGTAACATTCTCATCCATCCACATTTTTATCAGCATTTTGTCATAGGGTAGTATAAAAAAGTAATTATCCTCAATTTGTCATCCAATTCGAACCTGATATCAAAATTAATATCCCAAAAATTTATTTTTGTGAGAATATCATATAAATTTGGAATGAGCATCAAAAAATTAGTGGTATATTCTATAATGTAATGGTATTTCTATACAAGATTCATGTACTCTCTCACTTTAGCCACATATATTGCCTGAGGATATAACATCTAGTTGAAAATAAACATTAACATAATCATGGAAATATCTTCATGGTGCAAAGATTTCTTAAATGATCCCCACTGCATTGTATTTCTATACATGTTTCAGGAACTCCCTTATTTATCCACACATACGGTCTTAGGAAACAACATCTAGTTGAAAATAAACATGAACTTAATATAGGAAATATCATCCTGGGGCATGAATTTTCTAAATGAGCCCCACCATCTATTATTAGTTCCTTTCAAATTCATTAATGTTATTAAAAACCCCCCATTAAATTACTCTTAAATAATTTAAAACAATGAAATCAATAATTAAAAATACTAAAGTGGTGAAAACATAATGAAATTTAGCAAGATGGGGAGTTAGTATGTGGATTGCCTTGTGATGTATTCTTTATGGATTTCGTCATCTGATTCCTATGATTCCTTTTGAGGGAATGATCATAAATAATATCACATATTATATAATAAATATGATCTTATAATTAAAAATTATTAATATTACTAAAAAATCCCATTAATTTACTCTTAAATATGCAGCAATAATGACATAAATAGTTTAATTTTTTTTTAAATTAATAAAAAATTATGTAATTTTCTTATAGTGCATGTTAATACCATATAAATTGAAAAACAATGAACCAATAGTTTATAATGAAGTTATATGTATTGAAGACCTAGTCGGATGGGTTCTATATAGTATCATCTAACAATGTACCAAAACCACATGTCTATATCTCCCTCTCACATTTAACACTGAAATGAAAAATATCTCAAAAAGATACAAAATGTATTTCAAAACCCAAAAAAACAATGAAAAATGTAAATTATCCAAAAAAAATTATCTCAAATACAAGAAAAAACAAAAAAACACCATGGTAATTCAACGTTTGGCATATGGATGATCTTTCCAGGCAATCCACTGCACCAACATCTATAGATCTAATAGTCTTAACTTTATAATACCCATACCAATATTGAAAAGAGGTATATAATATAATTTTCAATGAATTTCATATGATTAACTAGACCTGCCACTTAACATGACTCACCAAAAGGCACAATAAACCCTTTTAATTTCCATATGAATAAGACGTGAAGAAAGGTATCAACATACAACTATTGATAAAAATTTATCTATGGTAATACAATAACCATGAAACATAGATTCCATCCAGAGTATGACATGAACATATAAATAATAATGTTACTGATGTTTTTAAAATAAACACTATCGATAAAATTAAACAATATAGTATAATAAAAAAAATATGAACTATTAATCCATGAAATCAAATTGTGAACATAAAAATTGATATCTGAAATCCATATTCAATAATACAATAAATAAATTCAAGGTTAAAAAGAATAATAATGCATACACAAGATACCACTAAGGATACCAAATCACACCTCAAAATCCCAAACATCATGTTACCCCCAGTCACCACCACCTACAACCATAATAAGAAGGATATAAATTATGAGGAGGAACCATATTATTTGTAAATTTTACCTTTACTGATTTACAATATATTAATGCCTATATACTCCTAATGGAATATGTTGGGTGTGAAAAATAATCTTATAGGACACCACCATGAATATTCATAATAGTTTTTATAATGAAAATATTTTATTCTCATTTAAAATAATTTTTTTAAAAAATATTGCTATTTTAAAAAAAATTCATATTCATTTTTAGTATTATAAACACCGAAAATAAATCAATTATTTTTAGGAGAAAAACAGTAAAAATTAATGGTGGAAGTAAACTCAAATCTCTCACTAGTAAATAGTTATAGAGTGGGTATAAGCATCATGACAGAACACAAGAATAATATAAAAACATTGTTAGAGCTATGACCTATAGGTTCCAAAGGTTACTCTGACTCCCGCACCAAAAATTAGCCTATATATTATCCATAACACATATGTTTTCCTAAGGATACTCGGTGCATAAAAAGAATGTTAATTATCTAGATAATTCAAAGATATAGAACCAAAATCATCCAATAACCCTCTTATATGAGGTCACATATGTTTCAATACAATCAATATTCAGAGAAAAACAGTCTCCAGGATAAATTATTATAACCCAAAACAATGATAATTCCTTAAAATAACATATTCATCCACCCCCACATTGAAATCTCATTTAAAGACAAATGTTAAAAAAATTAAGAAGAACATTTTTTGAATAAAATTTATTCTTCCACGAATAACTTGGGAAAATAGTATTTATACCATCCTATGATAAATAAAAAAATAAAAAAAAAACACCAAAAATATCTATTTTTAGTCACATTTCATAAAAAATAAAAATAAAATTTTAATATTAATTGGAATACCATTTGGAAAAAAGTTCACATAATGAAACTTTTTTAGAATTAATGGAAACACATCACTTTCACAAAATAACACAGGATAAATATTAGAGGTCTATAATTCTGAAAAATTTGAAATTTCTCCAAAACCAAAAAATAATCCCCTTGGTAAGACATACAATTCCATTATGGTTAAAAAATAATATATAAATGAGTAATATTAAATCATAAAAAAGTAAGAAGAGACATATCTTATATAATTAAGGAATACCTAAATAAAATCCACCTAAAACCATAAAGGAGGTCACCAATATTATATGGGGTTAGAGGATCTCCATGTATATGAGTAGGTTGGTCATAAAATGGAGGAAAAATAAAGGATAGATGATTAAAAATTAATAATTATATTTGATTAATTTCTCTATTTTATGTATCCATTGATGAGTATAGGATTTACAACATGGTTTTCCAAACTACGTGTCATCAGTGTCGGTTGCATCATCATTACATAACAGGTTACAACATTATCCTAGAAAGGTCACATAGTTAGAAAAAAAATGATAACCATGGAAAATATGTATTGGCCCCCCGAACCCCTTATCTCATATTTTGGGATAAAAGTATTACTAATTGGGAGCCAATAGTGTGTCCAAGACAGTTTAACCAAAATCCATACATTCAACACTAGACTCCTAAAAATTCCAAAACAAATAAATTCTAAAATCCAAATAAAACATACTACTCACTTCAAATATTTTAAAAACATTTTTATAATTGTATTTCATGGTCAGTTTTAACAAAATCCATATTTTCTTCCAAGACTCCAAAATATCCAAAAAAAAATAAATTAAGAAAATCAAAATAAGACATACTAATGAGCTGAAATATTTTAAAAACATCTATTTATGAAGATGTAAAATTGGAAGACATCATCCTTAGTTCAAATCCAAAAACTACATAATAAAATCCTTACTATACAATGTCAACTTTTATTTATTGTTTCCTTATTATAAGACAAAAACTTTCATCTCACATCACCCAAAACATCATTACCTATGAATATATATCCCATTAAGACTTTTTTGAAGGCATTAAACCACTTGAAATATGTTTTTTTTTCAACTGAAAAATAAATGAAATTATGATGAGTCCATTCAATACGACTCTTCAATATTCATATAGAGAAAAAAATTAAGCATTATTCCCTAAATCTAGGGTTTAATATAGGATGGAATATTTGGTCCATAATTTATCCATTTGAATAAAATAATCTAAATAAAACTTTTTCTGGTATAGATATAGGATTTTGATATATGTGGGATCCCTGATGGATTTTTCATCCATCCTCCTATCAACATCAAGTATGAATCCCCCCATTTCATCATAGTCAAATAAATTCAAGCCACTAGACATATAAAAATATATTTAGAACTTTTAATTTCTTAGAAATATTTACATTATATGGAATAACTTCTTTATGTGAGTTCCAGATCCATTAAATAATCCTCAATGTTTGGTGTCTAGCTCATATCATTCTACCATTTGGTAATATTATTCCCAAACATAAGAACTATATGTGGCTTGACTCCAATTTTTTTTGGATTCATATTGACACTAGGATATTCTATCCTAGGTGTAGCCCTGAATATTCATCACCCAAATCCACTTCACCCTTTTAAGGATCCATCTCCTTGTATAATTTATTTATTTTATAATTAATAAATTGTTCCCTTTTTTTGTTATGATCTCTCATTAAATTCCAATGATATCCATTTCCCCTTTTGTTTCCCGCATAGAGTATTACTTATCTGAGCCTATAAGTTCATAATAATTACATAGATTGTAATTTCTAAGAGGAAACATATTTATTGATATGTAATAATGTCACGGACACATTTTGTTAAACATTAAATCATGTGTTCAAACACACATGACACCTCAAACTACTTGTGGTAGATAATTATTGATGGCCTTTCATAAACAAGAGATATAGATCCCTATATGACCTTCATTGTTCATTGACGAACATTCAATAATAAATACCCCCTACAAATAACCATGTGTGAAATGATTTATTTTTAAAGATGAAATATAATGATTTATTGATTTTCAAAATCTGAATTAGACATAAATTTTACTATCCCACAAATTCAGCCTTCTAGTATGAAACCTATTAATTCACCCTTAGTTAGTATAATTGGACTCTATACTATAATGACATAACACATGTCAAGAACTATGTGTATCATGATTCCTATTATTATAGGATATGTAGTGATTCTTGGATCACCGATCCAAGGACAAACCATTAATACAATCAAATAAAATAACATACCTTTTAAAAATGTGATAGATCTAAATAATGTCTATTAATTTAGAATTCATAATCTATTAGATGATAAAAATGGTAACACTATCTCATAACCACATGTTGAATTGTTCCAATTATCACATTATACATATTGTTTCACGACCTATCCCACGGGGCCCATGCCCTGACTACCCCAAGCATGCCGTCAATAGGACAGGGTCTGGTGATAAGAACCAAAAGGAATATCCCAAAAAAAAGGAAGGCATTGGATTTAAACCTACACACACACACATCTCATACTATGAAATGTAAATCTGAATCTGGGATACTAATAACAAGTGTGTCACATGAGGAAGAAACAACACAAGTAACGATCAAACGGAACGGAAAAAGGTGAACAATAATACAAACCCAACTAAATAAATAAAATAACAATAAAAGGATGTAAAAGATCCATAGGTTATCAACTAAGGATCCTACATAATGTTTAGTCGTTGCTCTCTATCAGATGTCGCAGAAGCATACTACATCTGTAGATCCAACTCTAAGCACCATCGGGCCCTAGTTCTCCAAGAACCTAGTCAAAGAGGTATGTCGTATGGAGAAGACACAAAAAGTTAGGGAAAAGCTTGTATAGTGGTTAGTATAAAAATACTCAGTAGTGACCCTAAAACCAACTCAGGTCTCACTGAAATCTACAATGTAAATCACAATTGGATTCATAATGATTAGAGTCACAAGAGTCAGCTCGACACAGGTATATTGTTGATAGAAAAACAAATATTTGAAAACACAGAACATCAATCAAAACAAATGACCTCATCTCTGATGAGCCCATTAGGAATTCTAGGATGCATATAACTATTGAGTAGCTGAGTCATGAAAGCTCATTGATAGATGAGTCTTGGAGTTTCACTGATGGATGAGTCCTGAAGTATCACTGGATAGATGAGTCATAGAATCTCATGGATTGCTAAGACACAGAGTCCCTCTGGGTATCTTAGTGATGAAGTCTCACTGATAGCTGAGTCACAGTGTCTCGTTGAGTATCAAAGTCATGAAGCCTTGACGTGTAGTTGAGTCACAGAGTTTCACTCTGTTGTTGAGTAGCAAAGTCTCAATTTTTCATCATCCATGAAATATTATTTAATGGATTTCATATGGACCTCCTCATCATGTGTATCCCAATGATACATATAATGCGACAATTAGAAACTCACTCTATATGTTTTTGATGTTTTAGAAAAGAGGGGTTGGTTACCATTGGGCCTGGTCTGACCCGAAGAACCCGACCTAGGGGCCCCACATACCCTCGTTTAATTCTAATGAACAGAACTGTCCTTGTTCATATCAATGTTGTGATAGTATATTTAAGCTAGTTTTCAGACCCATTGGGCCTCACTAGACTCCGTTCACTGGGCATGGGTCTGGCCCGCTGGTGCGGGGACCGGCCTGCTTGTTGTGGGGTCCGATCTACTAGGTCGGGGGCTAGACCCCCTCATTATTTGTCCACCTTGGGGGTACTGCTTCCCCGTAGCCCTGACACATTTTGTGCCTGGTTAAACTGACCCCCTAGGTAGTCTGCATGTGGTCAGGGGACTTCGTGATAGGTGAAACTGCAACTGCCTGACCATGCCCGCCTTCTCCAGCCGCCGACAGAGCTGGTGGACCTGCCGATCCACTATAGCCTGAGTGGGTTGTGGCTATCCTCCTAGCCTGCTATCATGTCATGAATCCACCCCACCATAGTCACCGCTGCATGTCGCCCCCACCCGTGACCGCTGCAACCGGTTGTTGACTCTCCATCAAGGTACTCCACGGACCATTGGGTTCACTCTGATGGTCTGTTTTTCATGCTGCTTGAGCCCATGAGTACTATGGAATGTCTTCCTTCATATAATGGCATCGACGATCTTATTCTGCAGTTTTGAATTCTTGGAAATGAATAAGTGACATGGAGGATGGTTTTAGGCCTTATGGTGTTGGCCTGCACCCTCCACATTAGAAATTTTATACATGGGATTCATACGATTATTAATATATCAAAAACGTAATTAAATCCAATATAGATATCCTCCTACAAGAATGTAGGATCCACAGATCATCATGTATTTGAGATGATCCACATTCGTCATTTTTAGAATTGAAAATGGTGAATTCCAAGCACAATGAAAAACCCTTCCACTATCATTGTTCATCAATTATGCGATTCTCCCTCTATGATTCATATTTTGATGGGTTTTGTCACTTCCTGATCTCGTTCATGAAAAAGTGTTGATGTTGTTAGAAATCCTTCCAGAATATGTCATTTTTCGTCGGGGGAAATCCATTCTGTAGGATTGGTAGAAAATTTATACATATTAATTCTCATCTATACAATGAGTTAGCCCATTAATAATAAAACATGTCTCAACATCTCTATCACACTATGATTTCACGTAGTTAAACTATTTCATTTATGCAACAGTGTATTTGTTACTCTTCAATTATTGTGTCGTTATGTTGCACACAAAATGTTCCATTATTGTGCTTTATTTAAGGCACCTCATCTCCGTTATGTCTTTTATAGGTGAATCATATCATTCTGAGTTAAATGGTGAACTTAGATTTTGGATCTAAGAACCAATTTATATTTTAGGAAAATATTCTTGCATGTTTACTTAAACAAATTAATAAACATCAAAATTGTGTTTTGGGATCACCAGGGCTTCGATTCAGGTGTCATCAAAGAGTGTGGTCTCAAAATAATTTCATATAATTTAAAACAATTACTATGAAATTCATAGATAATATATTACTCCCCCCTTTGGGATTCACGTCCTCGTAAGACAAAATAATGAAAAATAAATAAATTGGGGTACTGATCATGAATCAAAACCTCAGGCTACGATGTTGTCTACTAACAGTCACATGCATCAACCAAATGTTCACCATAGGAATCAACTATCAATTAAGAACACACTCATATAGATCCTCTCTCTCTATTGGGAACTCTGGAAACATCACCCCATTCTAAATGTCTTTCTCTTCCTAGTTGATGACATGTGATGGGTCATGCAGGAACCAACACTACAAAGACACTTCGAAAACATGAATCACCTAATGCATCTGTGGGGAAAGATAATGGTGTACACCCCCTCACCAAATAGTATGATAATATGATATGGTTTAATGATTCTCAGAAAAATATTCCTGCCACATCCAAATATCCACAATCCTTATTAGGTGAGACTCGAAGGAAAAAATGGTCTCCATTCTCAAATTCCAAGGGTCTCTTCCTCCTGTCAGCATACAATTTTTCCCTACTCTGTTCATTCTTCATCTCCTCCTAGATGATTTCTAATTTTTATGTAGTGGTCTGAACCAACTATATACCCATGGGTTCTCACACCTATAGCTCTTTCTAGTATAGAGGTTTCAGGATCGCCCGTAAACTCCCTCAAACCGTTCTATGTCAATGAATGAGTGATAACTTTTGTTGTATGTAACCACCATCAGCTGTTGGAGGTCCTCCCAACTATGATGAAAATCAAGGAAAAAATCATGAAGCATGTCCTCTATGGTCTGTATGATCTGCTCCATCTGACCATCAGTTATAAGTACAAATATTTACTCAGGCACTGTTGTTTATCGAACACCTCCTATAATCCCTTCCAAAATCGGGACGTGAAGTGTGAATCACGTTTGAATATGATCATCAATGGAACACCATGAATATGAATTATCCCCTATACGTATAGGCATCCACATGCCTCTATTGTTCCATCATCCTCGATGGGTTGGAAGTGAGCTGACCTGGTGAGTTGTTCAACTATCACCAAGATAGAATTGTGGTTCCTAGACAAGCATGGAAACACAATCACAATGTCCATGGTGATACCAACCCACTACCATTAGGGTACCTCATGTGGTTTTTCCATGCTCGCTGGGAACTGATGCTCTGCCTTCACATGCTGACAAGTGAGGCATCATGAAACGAACTCTGGCACTTCATTCTTTATACCTATTGACCAGTACTGATGTTGGAGGTCCTGGTACATTATCACTACACCATGATGTACCTTAAAAGGGGATGTGTAGAATTACCTCAACTCCTCCTCCTACAATTTCACATGTACTATGGTGTATCATATAAGAAAGTGACTTGTTCCATGCCTATATAAAATCCATCATGATCATTCCCTGAGGATATCTGAGCACATCAGTCCACATAGTAAACATCAATAAGATTTATATCCCGGACATGATGTAAGTGTGGAGGAGTGGTATTCATCGACTAAAGGTAATTTTTTCCACCATCATCAATGAAGGATATATGAAATGTGGCAAGATCCTCCTTCACCTCACTCAGCATCTATAAATCAAACCATTTTCTAAGCATTTTTCCACCATGTTCCCCTTCATAGAAGTATAGACTATCTCAAAGTCATTGTTCGGGAGGAACTCTATCCATCGATGTTGTCTCAAGATTAGGTCCTTCTATTAGAGAATATACCTGATAAAATTTTGTTCAACATAGACAGTTAATCGTTAACCCATCCAGTAGTGTCACAACATAATCAAGTAAAAGACCACCACTGCTAACTCTAGGTCATGGGTCACATAGTTCATCTTATGATACCTCAAGTTCTGTGATTCATATGCAATATCTTCTCAGTCCTGTATCAGGACAAAACCTTTTTCGGTCTCCGATCATTCATAGAAAACTATATACCTGATTCCCACTTCTGATAGTATCAGGATGTGGGAACTAATAAGTCTTTGCCTCAACTCTTAGAAAATTTTCAGGGCACAACCCCATCCACATAAAGGGTTTTCCCTTCAATGTCATGGTTGATAAAGGTGATGTTGCATGGGAAAAGTCAGAAATGAACCTGCAGTTGTATCTAGCCATCCCCATGATACTCTACACCTTAGTCATGCTTCTGGGTGGCTGCCAAACAGGCACTCCCTCAATCTTCCTTGGATCCACTATAACTACATCCACTGAGATTACATGTCCTATAAAGTTCAACTCCCAAATCAAGAACGTCAACACAGAGAGATTACCATAATTATGGGTCTCTTGAAGTATATCTTGGCCTATATGTAGGTGTGAATCATGATCCTCCTCCAAAGCTGAGTATACCATGATGTCATCATTGTAGAATATGATGAACTATTCAAGGTAGGGATTGGAGATCCTGTTTATGAGTCCTATGAACAATTCTAGTCATTGGTCACTCTAAAATGATTCACAAGAAACACAATGTGGCCATAATGTTATCTAAAGGTTTTATTAAGTACATCCTCTTCTTGTACCCAAATTTGATGGTATCTTGATCATAGGTCGATCTTCAAGAACCATCTCGCTCTCTTTATCAGGACATAGAAATCTCCAAACCTCAACATAGGATATTTGTTCTTCATAGTCACCTGGTTAAAGTGTTGGAATTCTATGCGTAGTAACATGCTATCATCTAAATTCTTCGAAATAAACACTGGGGCCGCCGATGGTGAAACGTTGTTCCCATGAAGCCCTTATCATTAATGTTCTCCAAAAATACCCTTAACTCATGAAACTCCATGGGAGACATCTGATATTTAGGTGTGGATATCATTGTCATTCCGGGGTGTACGTCGATGCATATGTATTCTTCCCGGTGAGGAGTTAGTCCCAGAACGTCCTCAAGAATTACATCCTCATACATGTACACCGCTATTGGAATGCGCAGACACCTATCATCTACTGAATTGGGTGTGAGGATAGCTAAATGTTCAATGATCAATAACACCCTCCTCTGAGAATGTCTATCATGTGCTGCAAAAAATCCAGTCTCCACAGTAATGGAAATTCTAGTCCCATCCTCTAAGACAAAAACACACTTTGGGAATAATACATTTGATCTAAACATAGACTGATGATAACCAATCAATACCCAAGATGACGTTGTAAGGCCTCAATTCCACTTCTAGGAGATCCCAGCAGAATCTCTTGCTTCCTAGAGTATGATCACACTACCAGCACCAGTGTGTGACAGTTGAATCTCCTCCCATCAGAGTGTCAAATATTATGGACCGAGGTAGTGGCTCTACCAGAATAGATGTGGCCCAAACTAGGTCAGTGGAAATGAAATATTGACTGACACCTATGTATATAAGAATTACATCTAAAGCAGAGTAGACACATATCATAACTCAAATAATCTCTTGATCCCTAATGTAATAGGCCTATATTTCTTGATGATGGCCCTTCCACTATCAACATGCTCCTTGATCTCTTAGTGGATTTCCTGGGTGGTGGTGGTAGGCCCTCATATGTCCTCCCACAGTCTGAACCTCTACCTTCCCACTACCACATCCGCCTCTTTGTGGACCACATTTTTGGAATCTATTCCTCTACATTGGCAGTCACTAGACTTCCAGTTGATCATCTATATGGTGGGTCGAGAAGTCTTGATCTATGTGACCCTACCCGTCGCACCTGAAGAACAACCAATTATTCTTCTAGTATCCACTTACTGTGATGCCTCGCACAACAAATAAAGTATCATGTGATCATCCATCAAGTGTTCTAGTCGACATAGACCCCTATGTCAGCTGTCAGCTACCTGCTACGGAGGAAAATGCTACTTGACACCCAGTGGTATCTCCCATAGTTGATGTAGGTTCTTCCCAGAGGTTTTCCACTAGAAATGATTTCTCCAACACCCCAGCCTTCATGGGAATGCTGAGAGAGGTCATCGATTCTCTAATATCCCATATTAGACCCAACTCAATGGTTTGATCAACCATGAAAGGGCCACTCACAATATCCGAAGAGTATAGAGATAGGTGTGTGAACCAAGCTAACTACACATCCATGGTCAGGTTTCCCAGCCACAAGTTGAGAATCTCGTGTACACGTACTAAGCACAGGGTTACAGGGTTGAAATAATCCCTGAAAAGGTTCTTGATGTTTTTCCTATTAGGGGGACCCTCCTCAAGACATTTTTGTGTCATGCTATACGGTATCCCTACCACACCCTATAGTAAGCTAGCGGCTAGAACTGCCATTGGGACTGAAGGAGTCCTCAGAAGGCGGAAAACTTGTCTCACGACCTTCAACTAATCCTTAAATTTCTAAGGATATATCTCATCTAGAAATATAAGAGGCCTTTTCCTACAGAACTAATGCAATTCACATAGTCAGTGTGCATCCTCCACTAGTTAGGGTGGTAGAAACCTCAAGTCAATGGGTAGTCTTGCCTCTGGTACACCACTCGAGGATGCCATCTTACAATCATTTCTTTACATCGATGCGTAGATACATTTTGGACCATCGTCATGATCATGTACCATAGTCCTAGATTGTTGTCTATGTGGAGGCATCCTGAAAGAAGTGAAGATGATCCCATATTAGTAAATTATACATGGTGAGCTCACTCTGACTCAAATAGACTGTGAAGAACATTTCAAAGGCACATGCTACTAGTATATTCATGCACCAAGTTGGAATGTATAATTCATGGTCCTGTTGTATGGATACATTGTTCACTGCACCAACACTAGACTCCCTAAATTAGAATGTTGATCTCAAATCATTTGATACTATTTCCCAAATACAAAACAACTGAATCTAAATCTTGAGGTAAAACTAATTGCCTCTAATACCACTCTATCCTAACCCATCCCCTAGGGAACATGTCATAACTAACCTAGTACTGCCTTCAATAGGTCAGGGTTCGACGACTAACATCAATATTTTTATATATATAAAAGGAATGAATTGACTTTATACCTTTAAAAACAAAAAAACCTATTTATTAGATAGAAATGATAAAATAGGTATTGAAACAAAAAGTATCTCACATGTAGAGGAAACCACACATTTAAGGTGACACTAGAAGGAAAAAAGGGGGAAATCATTCAATCCCAAATGAAAAGGAAAGTATAGTAAAATTTATCACAAGAATCAGGGTTCATCCTCCACAGATCCTACAATATGGTATTTGTTGCTCATTGTATGATGCCACTGAAGCATACTATGTTTGTTGATCCACCTCCGAGCACCACATGGCCATGGTTCTCTATGATTTGATTCAATGATGTCTGTTGTCTGCAAATGACATAATAGGTGTGGGAAAAGCTCAATTAGGGGAGAGCATATCAATAGTTATTAGGGACCCCGAAAACAAATCAGGTCTCACATAAATCCACAATGTATATATTAATAGAATACATAATTATTAGAGTCACTGGAGTCATCTCGGCATAAGTATAACTTAAATTGTTTAAAGAAATACCAATTGTTACAAAAAAAGAGCATTATTCCATAAAAAGGCACTCATCACAAATGAATCCATTATGATTTCTAGGTACCATATAAATATTGAGTAGCTGAGTCATGATTCCTTGTTGATAGTTGAGTCATGAAGCCTTGCTATGAAGATGAGTCATGGATTATCACTGACACCTAAGTTAAAGAGTCTTGCTGGGGAGCTGAGTCATGAGGCCTCACATATAGTTGAGTCATGAATTCATGCTGGGTAGATGAGCCATGATGTCTCACTAATAGCTTTGTCAAGAATTATCATAAAGTATTTGAGTCACAAAGCCTCGTGGGGTAGCTGAGTCGCAGAGTCTCGCTAGTCAACAACGATGAAATATTATTTAGAGGAATTCATAAAGACCACCAAATCACATGGGTTCCAATGCGGTAGAAAGCTGGTCAATATGATTCATGATTTGAATGTTATTGAAATTTTAGTAAATATGGGTCCATTGTGTCTAGGGACAGTCTGACCCTGTCTGATCGACCCAACCAACCGAGCATGGGGGCTACACATGCCCCATTTTTTTTGACTGACCCAACCCAACATGACCTTACCTGATTAGTGTTTGGGTCAGTCTGGTCCGACCTGGATAGTTGGTCCCGCCCATTGGGCCTCACTAGACCCAGCCCAGCATGGCAGAGGGTCGAGCCCCTTGGGTCGCCCAAACAACCCAATCTCATCTTTCCTAGCCTAATAGGCATCGGTCCAACCCATTGTCACGGGGTTCAGACATCTAGGGTGAGGACTAAGCTATTGGGATGTGTCCGGCCCACCACCTTCTCATTTCCCCTATGGCAGACCAGTTCCTATTAGTCATGACGCATTCCTCATCCGAGGGTGCCTCATGTCCGTTCAATCCCAACCACCAAGTGGCTATTCACGTGGTCATGGGACATCAAGCCTGGTAAAACTCTGACCTGTGGCTGTGTGCCGCTCCACTGACATGGCTGACCAGCCAGGTCTATCTCCACCTGCAGTCGGCAGAGCTAATGGGCCTATCACTCTGTCCCGGGCCAGCCCGGCAGTAGCGCTCATCTCGGTTCACCATTGGGGAATACCGCCACCCTCCCACTACCATCGATTTATAGTGTGCTGGCATCATACGCCTTAGATATCTAGGCCAACATTGGTGGTATGTTCATTAATCCTCTTGTGCATATGGCCTCCGAGGAACACCTTCATTACTGTGATGGCCTCGAAGTCCACTTGTCACTATTTTGAATGCTCATCCATGAAGAAAACATAAGGCAGAGTGGCTCAAGCCTTGTTCATGTTGGCCCGCATCCTCCGCATTAAAAATTTAAAATATTGTAGGTTGGTCTTATAGTTCTATCAATAAAATAATTAAATCCCTAACAGAAAATACAAGAAAGACTCTTTACTGCAAGAACGTGCGATCAACAGATCAACATATTAATTGGTTGATCCGCGTTTGTAATTTTTATAATTATGAATGAGGAAACTAATGCACAAATAAAACCAATACCTAAATCAAAATTCATCATTAAAGCACTCCACCCTCGAGGAATCAAGCTCTGTTGTCTTTTGTCACCTCCTGGTATTGTTTATCGTAATGCATCAACGTTACTATATATCCTACCATTGTTCTTCACAATTTGTTGGAGGGAATCCAAGTCATTATTCAATTAGATAATTTACACAGTTTCATTTTTTTTATCCAACAAGTTATCCTATTACAAATAAATGATTTCGTAATGCTTCTGTTATGCTGTGGCGTTACCTAGTTATGATGTTTAATTTATCAAACAACATATCTATTATTCTTCAATTAATGCATTGTTACATTGCATAAAAAACATGCCATTAATGAGATTTATTTAATTATACTTATCTTCGCACCATCACACCCTCGTCCATCACTCAATGATGGGGTATGAAAAATAAAATAACATTTCAATTCATTATATTATTTTATGAAACGTGTGAAGACTGACACTTCAGTCTGACCCTTCCTGGTCGATGTTAGGTCCTGCCCAGAAAAATCCCAGCATTCCGAGTTCAGTGGTGCCATCATATTTTTTATCCAAGAACCATTTTAAATTTTATAAAATCCCACTTGCACTTTTACATAAACAAACTAAAAAGACATTCACAATTCAATTTTAGGCACACTAGGCCTCAGAATCACGTGCCAAAATAGTGTCTGGTCTCTTAATAATTAAATATAATTTTATAAAAAATTCACAGAAACTCTGAAATAATACACATTGATTCATATATCATTTATTTTGGGCATTACCATAAGGTCCAATCATACTATAAATTTTTCATCTGTATAAATTAGGGTTTTAGATTTTCATTTAAAATTTTGAAAACATTTCATTTAGTGATTAATCTGTCCAACTGAATGGCTTCTAACATAATTTTCTTCTAGTTACCTATGATAAGAAAGACTACCCCACAATTTACGGTTTTATTTTTTTCATAAGCTTTTATGGATCCAACAACTAGATTAGGCTATTCAACCTCACAGACATTTTCGACTACCTGATGTTCGATATATGTCCAAAACTATAGAATGACATTAAAATCCATTATATTAGTTCCCTTCACATGACCTTTACCTACATGGAACCCATGTCATTATATCCTGACATTAATTATCAGTAAATTTGAGTATGCATTGAGTGAATTTAAAGTATCAAATATCTTTCATTTCTAATATGACCAAATACAACTCAGAGTAAAAAGCTATTTATGATCCTACTACCCTAATTTATATAAAAATAAATGTTGGAATTAATGATATATAGAAACATATATGTTTGATACAATTTATTTATTAAGAATATAATATTTATTGAAGGGTCCCCCACAAGCATAATTGACCATTCGTCAATGCATCACCTTGGATGAATCATTTGGGTTACCATTTTTCCCATCTCAGATTGTAGAACAATGAATTCCCTCTCATTTATATATGGCAGATCAGTGAAATGTGATATTTATCCGAGAATAACAATGTGTTTATTGACTCATATCCCATTATGATACATTGAGATGACAAAAACATGTTTTATAGACTTACCCAAGAGGTGTTATTCATCTTTAATAGTTTTAAAGGGAATTAATCAATATAAAAGTGTCAATCTGAATCCCACAAATACCCACACTTCATTTTTCATCATATACTATTTATTGGTCACACTTTATTCCTCGAGTGTCTTGAATTTCCGTAATCATTCCATGGATATTTGTAGTGATTGTTTTCAAATTAAAGGGAAAACACTATTTGTATATGTATACATTTCCACAATATAGATTCTCAAACAAATCACAAATATGTTATACCAAAAATATCATGTTTTCATGCTAAAGAGATGGTTCATTAATAACTTTATTCCTTGAAAACATAATTTATGATCATAGAATTTGAATGCAGTCCCTGACCAACCCTTGCATATTCTTGTTATATCATCACCCTTGATCAATAATCCTCAACTTGTGATTTAGATCAACATTATTCGTTATTTATAAAAAATATTTACATTCCTGGATCATAAAAATAATTTTTTCCAATATTTCTCACACCCTTCAGATATAGGTCCAAACATTAGAACATTAAAATATATTCATAAAACTCCCTATGAGACAAAAAATGCTTTTATTAATAGGAAATCATTCACCTAGTGTTATCATTACCCACTCCACTAAAGAGATTACAACATATTGTTAGTAAAATCTATATAAATTTAATCTCAACATCTTTTTGTCAAATCTATATATAAATTAAATTTAAACCTATTTGTAAATTTTTTTTTCTTATTAAAAATCTTATTTTAATTTTATAACAATCAAGAAAGTAAATTATATCCACCATAGAAGGGGACATTTTTATCTATAAAAAACCATTAATTTATATTGGGTATTTCTAGGACTGTATTAGCTAGAACATCACACCATATATTGGTCAGATATAGGTAACCATAAATACCCAAAATTTTGGTACACGCACTAAGTATTTGAACCACATGTACATTCCCTCTAGGATATCTCCCTTAGTGCTTCCATTTTATTCTCAATGTTTATTTATCATTACCCTCAACTCATAAAAGGCTCCATCAAAAAAAAATTCATTTTTGTGACACTATAAAAATATAGTATATTAGTCTATAAAAGATTTAATTTAAACTATTACACTTAAAAATAAAAATAACATCACCCTAATTAACTAGGGAAAGAGATATAAAATTTATCTTGTTGAAAGTTCATAAATTCAATGTAAGATTATAATTTATAATTTCTAAGAATCAAAATTTCTGTGCATATAAAAAAATTATATCATAAATAAAAAATAAATAACCGTATTTGGCTTATCACATCACCTTAGTACAAGACATGAATTGTTACTGGACAAACAAGTTCTCATTAATGTTTTATTAATTAAAATTTATATATCTTTTCTCGGATAATGTGTCCAATAAATATCAATGTTTCATTTGAGGTACTAAAACCCTTCATGAATACCCTCTCATCCAAAAATCCTTATCTTATAAGAAAAATAGTATCCAAAAAATATTATATTACTGCCAATAAGGAGTGAGTTCTTCTTCAATTGAAACATCTATATGATTATTAGTGAATTACCCAATAGTGATATACATATGGACCCTCAATATAGCCTTCAAACCAGTGGTGTATTTGTTCTATAAAAAAGATTCTCTATTATCTATATTTCTGTCACTATTACATTTGAACCCTACATTAAAATATGGTTAGTGTCTATCCATGATATACATGTCCAATTTACCATCCACGATAAAATATCATGAATAATTATTTATGTAACCCATAAGCCGACCATTATGGTGGATTCAAACCATCAATGTTTTTTCAACCATGCATTATATTCAATTTTTACGAGGCATTTGGAGATTAAATTCATACACGATTTACTAGTCCTTGTTCTACGACCCTAAATTGAGCAACCTGATATTCTAATCATCATAAAAAATAAACGGAATACCCTCTTCTAAAGGTAGTCTATATTAGAAATGGGTTCTCCATTCACATTGTGTTTTATATTATCCATTTAAAAATAATTAATATTCTATTTTTTGGTTGAATATATATTACCATAAACTACAAATATATTTTTTCAATATTATCTAACTTTAAAAATAAATAAATAATAGTTTTAAGAACTATGAATATAAACTATATGCACTTTTCCTCAGGGAAATCCACAATATATACATTTGGTTCTCTATTCAAATTTATTTTTTTTCACTTATTATTATATAGACCACCTCAACATCAGGTCAATTTGGTTCAACATTAAACATTATCTATATTGTGTGACTATCATGACAATAACTTGATTTAGGAAATTGTTTTTTCACTACATTTAGAAAACCCAAAAATGGATCCCTAGGAAAAAATATTTCGTGATGAAATTAAAATAAATATTGTATGATATAGGTAATATTGGGATTTTTTAAGGAAGAAATATAATTTTTAGGTAAAAATACCACATTTTGTGGATAAAGAAATAACTAGATCTAAACCCACTAGGACTCCACCATGTGAATATTAAGAAAAGGATAAAGTTATTTTACAGAGATAATAGTATATTGATGTTAGCAGTATGAAAACATAAAATTTCAATACATACCTCTATTCCCCTAATTAGATAAAATTTAAATAATTCCTATGTTTGTAACAAATCAGTTCAAACAATCAAAAAATATTATATGAATAACAACCATTGGTTTCAAGAGTCCTCTTTAAAATTAAAATTGTTATTCCAAATTCACAATTATAATACTTACTGCACTGTATCAAATCATCCACATTTATGTGGATCAACTATAGTTTTTGGTAATGGAACATCTTCCTATAACCATCTGTAATACATGCTCATGATAAAAACATAGACACAAAAATTTATGAGCACAGTTGTGTAGTGATGGAAGTCATGCCTACACCCTAATATGTTTTATTCTCAAAGGAAATCATCCAGATCTGAATGGTCCACCTTTGGTGTATTTGGATGAAACAATGGATTATACCAATCCACATTCCATTCACATGTTCAAATAGTTTTAAAGCATTGTTTTAGGAACCATGATAGGAATTTTCTATTCCCATTCGATGTTAATGTGGATTCATGTTTCTTTATTACACTTTCTTGGGATTTTTAGGTTATTTTTGAAGTGATAAATTACATAAAATAATAGTGATTTGAAATAATATTCGTAAATGAGAATAATTTTTTTATTGGTTTTGAAAAAAAGTAAGATGAGTGTTCAAAAGTTTGAGTCTTTCTGCATAGGAAAAAATATAATAAAGCCCCATTTATAATGGCACAACAATTTCCAACATACCTTCGTTAATAATAATTGTTTTTCTAAAATTGGGTTACCATTGAATCTTTATCACTCTTGTTTGTCTTAATACTATTTACATTAGTATCACCCTTTCCCATTTTCTTGGGAATATTCCTATAGTTTTTTATTATTCTCTAGTCCACATTAAGTGGTATCTATCTTCAACTAGGGTGACATATATTGGAAGTCTATTCATTATCTAAATTAAATTTATTTGAAGACCTATTTTCATAATAATATTATTATTAGAGTTATGTCACATTAATATTAGAAAAAAATGTGTTCAATTAAACCTTTAGAATGGATGCATGTACCTTTTCATGTTGATCCCATTGCTTTTGAATATAATATATAAAACTATAAATGACAGTATAATTAAAATAACCACTTCCCAATGACATGAATCGAAGGTGTAGTCTTCACATTTTTTTCCCTTGATCATGTATAAGTGTCTCATAAATAATCCTCCATATATTAATCCAATAACATTGATGGTTAATGTACTGAATGTTCATATGCTTTTCATCTAGTTCCATGTCACTCTCATAAGGTGATCCATATTCAAGTGTGAATTAATTAATGTAAAATACCATGTAAACCACATTTTATTCTTTTGGTGTTAGTATTGACACAATGATCATATTTTTTTCTATATGGATGTAGGAATATATGCACCAATACTCAAATGTCATGCCATCATTGGAAGTTCTAAAAATGTATCATAAGTGCATATAATCTAGTAGGTTCCTATGAAAATGGAGGGTAATATACAGATTATCCAATTTATATTAATGTTTTGGAAATTATGGTTTTAATATAAATGTTTATATTGAGTCTAATAACAATTACATGTGGATATGATGTGATTAAATACATTATTTTAAGATCACCTAGGAATGTAATTATGAATTATTTATAAAACTAGAAAAATTGAAATATTGTAAAACAACCCTTTCATCGATGATTACTCGATGGAGTGACTCATAATAAACTAACCATAAATATTACATTAATCCCAAAATTTAAATATTACATCACCAAATTGACACATAATACCATGATCAGAATGTTTGTGGTCCTGGAAATTAGAAAAATAAATATATTATTTCAAAAAAATTATATATTTTTCAATAATATTTTTTCCTCATACCCTTTTGACGAAATATCCCACAATGTTATCATCATCCTCACACAGGGAATGTAATGATAATAATGGTTTGAGATGAAACATTTAGTCAAGGATAAAATAGAATAATGGATCATAATGTTATAGGATAACATGATCGAGACATAAGAATCATAATAAATGATAGTAATATCACATATTAATGTCATAAATCAGTTAATACAAACATAAGATCATAAAAGGATCACTATGAAAGTGTAAAATATAAATAATATAACAAGTTTACAAAACATATTTGAAATTTCATAATTCGAAAGGTATTTAATTTCATATAAATACAATTCATCCAAAAAACATTGATTAAATTGATAAAAAAAATTAAATTATTTATAACATTATAAACAAGAAATTTTGGTATAGCCATATAAATAAGAAAACATCTGTGGAAAAAATAATTATTTCCTTGTTTATTGGAACAAACACATATTATAAACGATTTAAAATATGTGAAAAACCATCATCCCCAATCGTGTGTGAAAAAATATGTTTATGAGTTAATATCTCAATCTTTAAAACATTATACCCACTATTTAGAGCGTGATATCAGACATCACACAACAACATTCATTATTATGTTTTCAACAAAAAATCAATCATATGAATATCTTTACGAACCATCAGAATACAATTAGTTCTAATAAAACATGTACTTATTTAATCATTGGTATCAAAATATAATTTTAAAAAATGAATAAAAACAAAATAATTTAACATCATTAAAGATGGATCATTTGAATAAAATAGAAAAATAATGAAAAAATACTTTTGAAATTGTGAATATATAATTGATGTAAAAGTAATAATTATAAGTCTCTTTTAACTAGTCTCCTTTATTTTCTAGAAAATGGAAATAAAAAATTTCATAACAATAAATTTGGGGAAAAAATAATTTCTATATATATAAATGGTGAAGTCAATTTGATGTTTAATGTCATTGAATATTTATTAATATAAATTTTTTTTACTCATATATAGGAGTTTTAGATACCAAGTCCCTTATATTTTCCATTTATTTTTCACGGGTTTTATTTAACATAAATTGAAAAATATGTTTTCTTGTAATTTTCCTTGAAATTAAAGGGATTTTGAAATCTATGAGTGATAAGGGGTATATGTCAATGATATATGGTTTTGGAGAGATAAAAATGTTTGATATAAAAAGATAATTTTGAAGGTGAGTTTTATATTTTTAAGGGTCTAAGTGGTATGCTTTTACAAGGAGAAATAAGGATTGTTTTTTAAAATAAATTATATTTAAATTGTATCCATTCACTATTTAAGCTTTAAGGGATACCAATGTTGGAAAAATGAAATTGGGAAATTATTTTGGGTCAATTATCATACCCAATATTCATTTGGAGACATGATTGAGTGGTTTAATTTATTTCAAAAAACATTTATAAATTAATCCTCTTATTATTTTACTATAGTAAATATTTTTTTCTTTTGTAATTTCATTTTTAGAAAAAATATAAGTTAATATTTTTATCAAATTTTATATTTTCTAGAACCTTATTTAATATCTATATAATACTATTGAATTTCTAAATATTATTAAACTCAATTTCAATTTAGAACTGATAATGTGTATATATTCTATTTTTTTTAAAAGAAAGACATTTAGAGTTTCATAGATTGTTATAATTATATTTTATTAAGGATTAATTTAATTATTGATAATATATATTTTTTATTTTTTATAGATAATAATATTTTTTAATTTAATGTAATTTAAATTAATTTATTTGATAGGAATTAAATCCTATTAATAAAATAATAATTTTAAAATCATAGTTTCACCATTATTGCCAAAATAAGAATTAATCCTGAAAATATATATTTACTAAGAAAAAAATAAATTACCCATATTAAATATTATTAAACTTATTAAAAAAATATAACATGCATTTGATAAAAATAACTTCTATTTAAATGTATATTAATCTTAATTATAGTACATGTAATGCATAACAACTGGGTTTTTAGGAAGGACTATTTTTATATAAAAATAATATATAAATATGATATAATTTTTAATGGTAGTTATTTTAATAAAATTTATATAAATATTATCATTGAAATATTATATTTTTCCAAAAATAAATAAATAAAATAATAATCATTTTTTTATTATTATTAAAAAACGATCAATTAATTGTTTTCATTAAAATCCAACAGAAATTTTAAAAAATTAGAGAATGAGTTTATAAATTTATTATATTGTTTTTATATTGTTTAATATACATTATAATATAGTTTTACTGTAAAATAGTTTTAAAAACATTCAATGGATTCCTATTATAATATGAATTCAAAAAATAAAAGACATTAATAGAATCAATATTTTTCTTTTTTTGATTGATAAATTAATTATTTCAGAAAAATACCAAATACGTCATTTTAAAAAATATTAATATATAAAATATAAAAATGATGTTTCTTTTTTCCAATTTTTAAACAAAATTTTTTTTTTAATATTCATTAAAATAAAATCAGAAGTTAACAAGAAAATAACTTTTTTTATGAAATCATTTTTTATATATTAAGTATTATTTTTTAAAATTGAACAAATCATGAACATCTGAAATAAATAAATTAAATTTTATATAATAAATTTTATGAATAATAAATATTTTTAATTAGTTAATTATTTTTACTAATTATGTAAATTATTTTAGGGCAAATTTTCATTTCTTGTCACAATATTTATATCAATAACTATCATAATTATATATTTTTTTTTTAATTCCTATTTTATGTATAGCTTATAACAATCTATATCAGTTTGGTTTTTTAGTTTTCTATAGTTAAATCCATAAATTAAATTATATATTTAGGTTGCAAAAACATGGTTCATTACAATATACGCCATTAAAATAATTTCATCATGAAAATTTCATTTAACCAAAGAAAACAAGTGTGGTTACATTTCTATCATTAAATCCATATGTTCCAACCTATCCTCTTATAAAATATGATTTAACTATTTATCTTTCACCAGACGAGTTGTGTTGTTCCCAAATACCTTATATCATCGATCCATAATTTATATGGGTTGCTCCACAAATGGGATATCATGTTATATTTCCACATATTTTGATATTAGTGAATGTAAATGGTCTTGTATGTACATTAACCAAAAGGATCTAGAGAATAGACCATAATCCTATGTTAGGTTTGGAATGACACTAAATGATAGGTTGTGACATTGACGTCGTTTGGTATTTCAAAGGAACTGATATATCTAGGCCATAACTTCCCATTATTCGCAAATCCCACAATTCTCTTCCATGAATATATTGTAAGTAACACATTGTCACCATCATCAAACTGTTGATATATTTTATGATTATCTTTATAATAGATAAATTAAATTTGTTACTCTTTAAAATTCCTCATAATTTATTGAAGCTTCTCGATTATTTCTTAGATGGGGATAAGTCTTATTATATTATTTTTTTCCCAATTACCACATCATATCGGATCCCTAATAATCATCACATATAGAGACTCACATTGATCTCTCTAATTGAAGGAATGGAAACTATTATTATATGAGAACTATAATAGGGGAAGGTGTTGATTTAAAAATACATGCAACTTCACCAAATAATATCTCGTCATATCCGCTAAAGTTTGAATTTTCTTTTTAGATTTTATATATATGTGATGATAATATGTAGTTCTAAATATCATCTCTATCTATAAATCTCTTTGAATAATTATCCTGAACTTATAGGTTAGCCTCAAATCCTAATTATATAAAATGAACTATGGAACTCCTTATAGATTATCCACTTCCCTTTTTAATATCATGGATTGTTAGTCAAGGAAATAATATTCTACAGCTGTAATAAAATGCACGACCTTTCTTAGAAGAGCAACAAAACCCCAAATAGAATTTTGGCCTTTAAATAATTTGTAGAGTCTTATGAAATGTCTAGAGTGTTTTCCCATTTCAATACTAGCATCGGTTATAATTTTGATAAATCGTGATACTTTTTCTGATTGTCCTCATCTTTCTAACCAGAAAAACATAGAGATATGAATTATGTAATATCTCTCTACATACATTGCCATAAAAAAGTTGTTTTAAGTCCCTTTACATCATCATAAATCTTTAATGTTTAGATAAAGATGAACAATTATTGTCATATTAATGTTACATCACACATTATAAATTATATGGGTCATATATAAGTGTTCTAAACCTTATAACTCCATATTTATGAAGGTATAACTCTATAATATATTCTATATTTTTTATATATATCTGACATCATCCTAGGATTATTTTATATTAATTTTAATATAAGTTTAAGAAGTTTGTTGGTCAAGATAAAATTTATCTTAATCCGTTATTACATCTATATTCATTTAGTCCAAATCCATGAGTATTGGGTCATTTAAAATCATTATCACAGATAGTGCATAAATATTTTTCTCACTCACTGATATTATATAGCTTATTATAATTCTCTAGGTTTCAATTTATTGTGAAATCATATTTAGTTTCCAACTAAAATAATTACATTGGTGAATATTTAATTATATAATTATAAATATATATTTCATTCTCTTATGATTAGAATAAATATCACACATATTTTCATTGAGATAATGTCACTAAATCATCAAGGAAAAGATCACTATATACAAATATAAATTATGTGTGTCAAAATTATGATTAGTATTATTTTATTAGAAAGAACCATAAGAAATTTACTTATCATTATTTCTATGGAAATAGCCCAAAGAAATTCAATGTGTCATTGTATATTATAAACCCTTCCACAATATACAGAATTTAATTACCATATTAGTGACTATAATATTCATAAATTCTTCAAAAATATTGTATCACAATTCTTACAAATGGTACATTACTCCCTTTTGTTTCAACATGGTTATTTTATTTGATAGCTCTTAAAAATTTATCACATAGATTTGGTAATATCATACTAACATAAAAAATGATCCCTGTAATTGTTCTAAGTCAAGTCCATTACTATATAACTTTTATATTTGATTGAAATAATGGTATGTACTATCTTTTTAATATATAACCTAATAATGTTATATATTTTTGCTTGAATTTATAATTTCTAAATTTGTTATAAAATTTATCATTTTCTATGTTTTTAACACAATATATTAATTATCTACAATCTATTTTTTTCTCATTGAATATAGACAAACATAAGTTATAAATAAAATATATATTTGATCAATGTATTATATAAAGCCTCTTTTCATTAGATCTATAATTTATATAGTGGAATTCCTATGTCCAAATATTATTACTATAAAATAGTAGAGATCATAGATTGTATGGGAATATTTCTAAGATATGTACTCCTTTTGACCCTTAACTGATGAAATATATCTCAATTTAAAATTTTCAAGAAGTATTAAGTTACTAATAGATATTTAGAAACCTCATGTATAAGTAGAACTTAATAATTTTTTTACCATTATTTTATTAATATTACAATAAATAATGTAAAGATACATTAACCCAAAATTATTTATGAAAAATATGAACAATGAACCTAATAGGGAAGGGATGGGATGTATAAAACCCCATTTTCATATTATCTTATAGAATTCCCTTTAACACATCCAATTCATTATAGGCCAATATATATATACTCAATGCGATTGTATTAATGTTGGTATAACATTGAATGAAAAACTAACCTCGTTTAATATGGGAATACTAGATAGTTTGTCACAAATACATCATTTTATTCCCATACAATAGGCATGTTAAAAATATCGACTTCCTTCTTGATTGTTTAATATATTGTTCAATAATATCATGGTACCATAACTAAAAATATATATGTTTATAAAGTAGTGAGTTTATAATATTATTTCCATTCATACTTGATAATATATTGAATTGGGATATTGAAATAAGACTTCTTTATCTCAATAATTGATTTTTTACTTCACATAGAGAAACCCAATCCGTACAAAATATTATATAAAATGAAACGAAAGGAAGAAAAATTGTATATATAGTATGTATTATCCAATAAATATTGTTTAGGATAGATTTAAAAATAATACAATCAATCATTTTAAGTATAGGGGTTTTCAACAATACACCATTATTCATTGCCTAGTTGGGTGTTTTCACATTCTTAAAAAAAATTTGTTATATAATAGAATGTGATGATAAATAATTGTATAAGTTATTGTAAGATCTGGAAAATATATAATGTATTCCTGAGATCACTCTATTATGATGATCTTCCAATGATATTAGTGATCATAATTCATTTAATTGTTACCCTGGTTTGGGAGGTTATTGAGGCCAATTTTCTATATTGTCTTGATGGTTATGGAATTTATTCACGTAATTTCCGAACACATTTCACATGATACAATGTAGTGTGTGCCAATAATTATCATTTAATTTCGTCTCTTCTATTTATTTAGTCATTCAATTATCCTAGATTCAATAATTGTGTGATTGGGGTTATTCATTATTATATATGAAACCCTTCCTTGATCCCTTGAGAAAATTACCTAGATGTTTCATACAAAAATTATTTTATTTAATTAATTAGGTATTCTTCCAACTGTGTTTCTAATCATTGGTTCCTATATGATACAAAACTTTCCTTTTCATTTCATCAAAACATTGAGAGGTTCTATTTTCCATCTCATTCTTAATATCACATAAAAAATATATTTAAAGATTCTAATGTTTATTTTGGATCATTAAATTATAAGAAAATTAATTTATATGGTAAATTAGTGACCCATTTGATGCTCGTTATTTGGGATCATACTACATGAAAGCATCATAATATTTTTTATATTACTTCATATGACCCAACAGACTCGACCATGTTTTTCATCAATTAAAATAATTCATTTTCTATAATTGTGAAAAGTGTCCATTAAAAAATTTATTATTCAATTTTTCCCATTATATATAGTATATATCTTCATTTTATATGTTATTATTAAGGAAATTCCACCATTGTTCTAGAAAAACGTCAAAAATGATGTCTTAGAGAAAAAAACATTTCCATGGTTCGAAAACCTGAGAATGTAAAATAAGTTTTCAATTGCATTAACCCACTTCATAAGAGCTAGTGTAATAGAAGCCTTACTAAACTATTATGGTATTTTTATAATAAACAATATTATATAGTGTTTCTCCCCCATTAGTTATATTTTGAGCTCAATATTATTTGAGTTTTCTCCCAAATATTTAGGAATTTAGTTAATAATTATCATAATATTTTGCAGTCCCACACTAATTTCATTATGTTTTCCGTTGGTACATTCTGCGTATTGCGCATTACATCCATTTTAACTCAATATTATTGGGTTATCACTATTACCATTTAATATTAAAACTTTTAATAAGTATAAATTATTATAAATTAAAGGAAAGTATCAAAATTAGAAAAAGAGTTTCACACATTTTTTCATTTGATAAACTAAAAATCCCAACATTTAAAATTTTATTACATGCGATTTTATGTCTAAATATACTATTTATATATATTCAAATATTTTATTATGATTTGTAAATATAATTTGATTGACTTAAATATATCCCCCATTAGTTTTAGACATGGAATTTAGTAAGGGCCCACTCACTATTCAATAGAATGATGTACGAGATATACATGACCAACACATTTTTGTCTGGTAACCCATATATATGGAAGGTCCCAAACAAATCAACCTCTAATATCCATACAGGGATGAATTATTACAAAAACAAAATATTACATACCTTAATGAAATATTAGTAATTTACCCTATAAATTTCATCATCCCTCTTATTTTTTCATAGATGTTGGACTACGGTTCTCTACTCTAATATCCAGAATTTAAAAAATCGAAATATGAAAACAAGATTTATATCCTATATGTAACATAAAGAAAATAGAATAATATCACATTATTTAATTATTACATCACAAAATTTTCGCATAATCCATAGATAATAAAATTTATAATCTTAGATATTACTTTCACAAACATCAAATATTATAACACTTGCTAAAATTTTTCTATAATTGGGATTATATAGAGTGTAATATATATATATATATATACCAAAATATTTAATCAAAATAATAAAATGGGTAATTTAAATATATGAAAAGCTTATATTAAATGTAAATTTAGATAAAAACATAAATTAATGGATCATAAAATCTGATGAGAACATTTGGGATTCCTAAATATAATAATACAAGATCATAATACCATAGATGGATCTCTAAAAAAATTAAAAGAAAAATAATATCATAAAATTTTCATTAAAGAATAATATAATAGAAAACATATAACATGTTAACATTACATAAAATATTGTAATACTTGATAGAGTCATAATTAAGAATACATGGACCTTCATGGAAATTTAATACATCATGATACATGGAATAACATGATAGAAACATAAAAATGTTTCAAAACTTGATAATTATTAAAATAAGGAAGAACAAAAATAGAAGGATCCTTTTTTCTATGAAAACTCTTTATTCACAATCTTATGTGAACAAACTCATTATGTATATGACTAAAAATATCTGTAAACCCATTATGCTAATTTTAATATGGGAAAATAGATCATTCCCTTGAATGAATACCCCCTTAGATATATGATTATATAAATGTAGTGGATGGTGATATTTGAACCTAACCATTATCATGGATACATGTTTGTGACACTAAAATTTACTCATAATAATATATTAACAGTCCAATGGAAAAATAGGTTTTCAAATTTCATGCTATTAAGTAATCATGGGTATCAAAATATAATTAAAATATTCATTCATAACATAATAACATCAATTCATGAGAGATATATCATTTTAAGATAATGAAAACAAATTCAAGAATTTTTTGATTGATAATATATATAAATCATTGACTTAAAATTCAACGTTATGATTCTATTTTGAAAGAATATCAGTTATTATCAAGAAAATGAAAAAGAAAACCTTTCATGATGATGGATCGAGATCAAAAACACTTTTAATCTGAAATAAAAAACATGACATCATATAAAATTCAATGTTTAAAAATAAATATGATCTATACTGAAGTTATATAACACATGGAAATTATTTTGAATTGCCTGGTACATTAAAAGATTAATTTATTTCATAATGATGTTATTTCACCTTTTTAGAGAGTTTTTTGACATCACATGTTTCCTTATAATTTTTGGTACATGGAAAAATATGAGTGACTAGGGGTTTATTTTATATGTTGTGGGTTATATAGAGATAAAGGAGAAGAGTTTAATGGTGTAATTTTAAGTTTATGTGTGTCTTTTTATGTGTGTAAATATGTGTGACATGGGGATTATATTTGTGGTTGAGGTTTCTATATAAATTATGGGGAATAGTTTCATGGTGTAATTTTAAGGTTTTCTGTATCATTTTATGTTTGTATATTTTACCCTTCTATAAGGGTTGAGAATGGTAGTTTAAGAAACAATATTTATATTTCAATTATATCAGTTTAATATTCCAGTGTCAAAGGTCCCCAATGTTATAAATAGTTATGTGGTGAAGTGTTTTTTGTTTTTGTTCCTCCCCACCATTCAGATAGTGACAATATTTATTGGATTAATAAAATTATCTAATGTTTTTATAACCATTTATATTTTATTTTATACCATAGTAACTATTTTTTTAAATAAATAATTTAATTCAAAATAAAAAAATAAGATACCATTTGCTGCCAAATTTAAGTGCGATGGAACTAAATTTAATATAAATATAATATAATCCAATTTTAAAATATTATCATAATAACTTTAAAATGTAATCATTTAATGCATAGAAAATCCATTTTAGTAGAAATAATACATTTTGTCCAATAAAATTATTTTATTTTATTTAGTCTCGATATCAAATTTATTATTTTTAAATATATTTATTTATGTGTTCATACCTAATATTTGATTAATTGTTAATATAAATTCAGTTAAATGTATTTGATATAAATTTATTAATATAAATTAAATTATAATTTTAAAATAGTGGTGTCAATATTATAATTGTAATAAGTATTAACAATAAAAACTAAATATTATAAAAAACCATTATTTTTAAATAATAAATAAAATTATTATTATTTTATAAGTTATAATAAATATTTTATGAAATTAACATTTCATGTGCAAGGAAATTAATCATAGCTATTGTGCATATACCATGTAAAATCTCACTTTTTGAAATGTGTATTTATAAGGATTTTTTTTGAATAGGATAGAATTTTCAATTATGTAAATTATACTTATATTAAAATAATTATTATAATTAAATTGGTATTTATTTAATGATTAAAAAATTAATAATAATTTTCGTTATGCTATAACTATGCAAAGAAAATAGTGTACAAAAAAATCATTAAAACCCTTTGTTTTTTTAAATATTGGGAATGAATTTATAAATTTAACATATACTTTTAAAATAATTTTTTTTAATTTTAATATAATATTATAAGAAAATTTATTCATAAAATTATAATGTATTCATATGAAAAATAATTTCATAAAAGTGAACACATTGAGTAAAGATGTATTTTAACTATCAAACTAAAAAATTAATTATTTAAAAAAAATACTAAAAAACAATTTTATGATAATATGATTATGATGACTAAAAAAATTAATTTATTTTTTCCATATATTTATCCTAATATTTATAACCTATACATTAAAAAAAGATCATAACATATTAAGAAAAATTAATTTTTTGAAAGAAATAATTTTTTCGATATGTTAACTATTATGTTATAATTTGTGATAATTATAAATATATGAAACATAAATACTTTCCATTTAATAAAATAAATTATACAAATAAAATATTACTTTTCTTAATTTATATGCATTTAAATAATTATTAATTATTCCATGAATGTTTTAGTTTTTCCCATTTTCATTAAAATATTTGTTAATATTGATTTAAAAATGATATTTCTACTTTTAATATCATCTAATTTTACAAATTCCATAAAACTGTCTATGTTTGAATTTTCATTATTAGTATGGATAAAACCATCAAACATAAAAATTAATTAAGAAAGAGAGACCAAAATTGTTACACTATGGTCCCAATGATATTGTATTGATGTGATTGTAGTAGACCATTGTAGTTGAAATCATATGCTATCATCTTCTACCAGGTATCGATAAGCTAGAATGAATCTCATGACATATGAAACTGATTCTCCTTCAAACATTATGTTTTGGATCCTTGAAATGGAATCTATGAATATATTGAGATTCTTTCATCTCTATGACTTTTAGTCAAACTTGAAGTCATCACATGTGCATTCTACCATCAAATAGAAATGATTTATATAACACCCAATGATTTATTTCAAGGTTATTTTTCATTTATTCCTGAATTTTAATGAATTAATAAATTCTATATCCATCACAAGTATCACATATATTAATGAAACGAGATTATTTCATTACATCCCATTTTAAAATTAAACTAATGGTAGATTTATGTTACACCCACACCTTGTAAACACATTCATTTACTTATTTTCCTGGTCTTGGATATTTTCGGTTGAGGTTTGGGTTGATCCCTAGATAAATTTTTTAATATTTGGATGTTTGGGGTGATTTTGGCCTATGCATGGTCAAGACATGATTATTGGAAACCAGGTAGTTCATCCAAAGTACCTGTGTAGAAGGTTTGGTAGGTGGGAAAAAGTTATGACAATGTTTGAGCTTGGTCATTCAAACAGTGTCGTCTAGTCATGTGGTCAATCCACCACTTGTGATGATAGAACCGCGTGTTTTTCTCATTGGAGGACAATCCATATAGGTTACTCCTATATTTAGTTCCTATATATGTAGTGGCTACTACACGATTGGTGATGTTTTGGTAAAAAATGCAGAAAAACTATGCGATCAACCCAAAAATTTGGAAACATATTATTATTTTTTCATTCTCCCATGTCTTAGACTCTAATTTATGCCCCTCCCTATTGGATGATTTTGGAACATTATGGGGTCCCATGTCTCCTATTCATTTTTTTCTCCTCCTACGTTGGTGCTTCTCCTTTGATTCCATGGTGAATTTTATGGTTTTTGGTCATTTGTCTCTCCCTTATCTTCTCTTTTATTGAACATTTGGTTTTCCATTTGGTTTTTCGATCTTATAAGAAGCCTAAAGGCTAGGTTTTCTCTATGGGATATGTTTATTTCGAATCTATGGTGTGATAATGTTCCCAAGGTTATATATATGTCTTCTTCGAATGTTTTATCACATTCACACACCAATGAGGTAGGTGTTTTCAACTATTTCCTTTCTGAAGAAATCCATATGATACTTGAGTGTTTACAATTATTTTTTAAACATGATTTAAATCAATATAATTCAAAAGATGTTTTTACCGTGTATTTTTCATTCCAATAGAAATTCAACAAAATGGGTTTTAATGTAACTCATTATTTTTGAATATGTGTATATTCTCTATAAGTGCTGGATAAAATGTTTAACATACCATTAAAGGTAAAATTGGAGGATTTGAGCTCTGGTTTCTATTATAAATGTTTCATTAAATTTATTTTATTGTGATTGGACTTGGTTGGTGGAATGTGGTGAATTTTTATAATGTCGTTTTTATTGCAAGTTGGAATTCATGTTTTGTTCTTTGAAAATGATTTGGGAAAAACTACATGTGTAATGCTATTGGATGTGAGAACATCTATGTGTTCTTGAAGAGAACCCATGGATGGGCACACTTGAAATGATTACCTTTTTTTAGCATAATTATGATTTTCAAAACTCATTCGTGTCTCTTTAAAACTTTGGGTGTTTATAAAAACTCCCATTGATTCCCAATGAAAAAGGGTGTTTTTAAATGTTATGTTTAATATTATATAATGTTATGTAATTTAAAAAAAAAATTAGTTGGTTTCATAATTACATGGAAGCCCATTTGGAAACATTAAGTGTGTTGTGTGTTTTCATCTTGTGTATGAGATAACGTTAGATTTGGAATACATGTTAGTTTGGAATTTCCATCATTAATGTGGTTGTTTGTGTTAATTTTGAAAATGTTTGAGAAATATTTTTAATGTATATTTGAGATTAAAATGATATTAGGACAAGTTGGAACCTTATCTCATCTTGGCAATGATGATTTATTTTGAAAGTGTAGTTGTTAGGTTGGAATATGTACATTATTTGAACATTTTTTAATAAGACCATTTTATTTGATGTCCCAGTTGAAAGTATGAATGAAATATTCTATAAAGGCAATTCTAATAGATGTATTTCACAATATGGGTTATCATATAGGAAATATCTGTGATTTGGGTATGCAAGTGTGTTGAGATGAGGTTAAGTGATTCATGTTTGTGAGGGCCTCCTACAAACATTGTATACATCCACCATGGGTTCCTCGAAAACATTTATAAGGTTGAGTGATGGTTACTAATCATCATAGATTAGATGAGTTAGTACACCTAGTTTTCTAGGAGGCTAGTTGCGGTGTGACAATAGATTGGTCAGTTTAGGCAAGTCAGTTTGTTATTGACTAGGGAGCTTCACCATTCTCCAATAGGAGGTTCCGAACCGAGTACATCTTAGGATTCCTATAAAGATGTTTTAGAAATCCTTTGGTTGTCATCTATATAATCATGCATACTTCCCATTTCACTGTATTATTGTACTCTATCAATTTTTCATCATTTTTTCTTGTTAACAACTTGTGGTCCTTCATTTTTTGGATTTGTATTTTTAAAAGGTGAACCATTTGTGAAAATGGGAATGTGGCATGTGTTTTCTAGAATTGGGAAAATGTATTTGTTTAAAAAAAATAAGAAAACAGTATTTTCATATTTATATTTTAAAATTATTTTTAATGGATTGTTTTAGGGAAAGGAAATTTTTTAATTATATGGTGGTTACTTAATATGCTTTCTTGCTCACACCCTAGTAGTATAATTTGTTGTTGGTATTCCTGAGATGTTTTTCATTTTCAGGTACCTTATTTATGTCCATGTTGTTGGAACAATTGGTATTGAGGTTGTAGTGGACCAATATGTCACATAAAGATAATTTTGGTAGTGTATTGTATTTTTATTTATTTTATGTTTTGTATTATTGTTAATAATATCTAGATCTATTGGAGATTTTGTATTTTTTAATAAACAAATTTTAGTTCTTGTTGGATGCTTTTTTTGACTAGATTTTTTATTGATACTAGTAATTATTTGGTTTGAAATCATTCTAACATTTATTTCATTTTATACTCGACACTAGTTTCTAGCTCGTGGATACAGAGAATTTCTATAGGGCCATGTCTCGGACCAGGTCGGATGTTGTGATGGATGGAATTCCAACAGGGTTTGTTACAAAATGGTATCAAAGAGGGTTCATTGTTTTGTTCAATTTCAATTAGATCAGATAATCTGATTTATGGGTATCAAGAGTATGTTTATAGGATGGTTCCTAATAAGCACCACTCATGTTGTGGCCAGAGTTCCCAGCGATAGATTGTGAATTTATTCCTTGTCTTGTCTTGGATTTTTTTTAATTGAGGATTTACAAAGTAGGAGACCCAATATTTTTTCTGACCTCACATGGACTATAGAAACATTTTAAGTCTAATTGAAATGTTCAAGGTCATATTATTCGTCAAATCGTATATGGTGTTTGTCTCACTAACATGTCATTAGGTTCTACATGACTACTAGTTCCTTGTTCTATAGATTTGGATATATTCATGTCCATCTTGTGTTCTAGATGGTGATTATATGATTTTAAAATGAATCAGGTATATGAAAATAAAAAAATGATTTTATTCAAACTATTTTGATATAGGGAAAATTAGTTTTAAGAAAGAGGTATTTTGGATTTAATTTTTTGTGAATTCTTAGATTTTGAAGATGAAATGGTAATCATAGACTTTATGTATCTTTATGAACGATCACATGACAATGTGTATATGTGGAAAGTGCATGTTCTCATGTATGTAGATAATGGAGTAAAATAGGTGAGGTGTAATATAGCATGACTTGTGTGTTTTTCTATGATCAAATGCATAGCCTGGATTTCCGAAAATAATTTTGAATGTGGAAAATGATTAAGAATGTTGGTTTTTGTTTTATGATATTGTGTTCATTATGTTAAATGTGGTTTTTTTGTTAGCCTTGAAATGAGTCAGTTTTTGAAATGTAAATAGAAAAGGAGTATTTGAAAAAAAAGGTTTTTTTGGGTGCTGGAATGTTTTAGGTTTTTGATCCTATTTTTTTCTCGATATATATCATTCTAGTGTTCTTTTGTTTTGATGATGGTTGTGTATTTTTTTATGTTTGATAGAATATTCATCCCATAAGGAAATCCAAACATTCGAACGAGTCATTCCCATTTCATGGTTCTCCTAAGTTTTGGTTTGTTTATCATGGGTATCAAGGTCTGTAAGGGGAAGTGGAGCGGGTTGAAGAACTAGAGAATGTCTTCAGATAATTGGGAACTCCCGAAGAAAAAAAAGAGTTTGTGTTGTTTTGGGTCTGTTAGAGGGACTGGCTTTGGACGAATGGTATATGGTTTCCCATCTATTTTTTCAAGTTAAGATTATTGGAGATGTTTTTAAGTCAATCTCCATCTGAGGATTATACTTGGGGAGGTGATGATGGTAAGAATATAGGAGATCATTCGTATTCAGAAATCCTAGCATACTGTGAAGGCCTATGATGACCGTTTAAAGGAGGTAGTATCCATTTTTATAGAGGTGGAATAGTAAGATTTTATAAAGGCTTATATTTTCATTATGGGTCTTATCCAGTAAGGATATTCACATAGAATAATTTTTGGATGATGTCTTTCTAGCCACGATAGTTTATGGACCTTAATATGATAACAATATAATATCTTTTTTTCCTCATGATGGTGACCCACCTAGACGTAATAATTTGTCAGAAGAACCTAATCTATGGTAGTCTCTGTTGGTTGTTAAGGGTTTTTTTGGGCCACTCCCTCATGTGTTTCATATGTGGCCTATTTGGGCATTCGAATCAATCCAGTCATAATCCTCCAAATATTTTCCACCATTGTGGTAGTTTGTCTCATTAGATATGATTTAGAAGAAGTATAACCCAAATAAAAATATTTTTTAGAAGATTCTAGTGCCTGAATATATGGTAATAGATGTTTTTGTCACTAGGGCTCTATCCACTGGCCACAATGTGATTCTCACATGTAGTCAGGAATTTCTACGGGTGTGCATGAACTCCCTAGACTAGTTCATGTCTCTTATGTTGGGATTTAATCCTTTGATGTTTTCTTGTATTTGTTTTTCCAAATATTGTAGGTTCATATTTACGTTGTGTGATTATGTTTTTCATTTATAATCTGACTTGTGATGTTTATTATAATGTATCCCATTAAATGGTTTTTTCTATTCATTGAGTGTGTATATCCCTTTTGTGGGGTAGTATTGGTTTATTCAATGCTCATTTGGGGATGCATGAGTTTTGTGAAATTTTTGGTTGATGGATTCATATAGATATTATTATTTTACGGGTTTTACCTTATTTTTTTGAATGTTCCATGGTTCTTGATTTAGGTGGGGATTTTGTTTTGATAATATGATGGATTTTACTTGGTTCATGGTGTCCTACGTTACCTGGATTATTTTTAGTTTGTTTCCCATTTCATTCATAGTGTTTTTGTTTAGGTTTTAATGATCCCTTGTTAGTTGAGTTCTTGTGGTTGGGATAACCCCCTCATAATATCCCCTCATTCTTATTATTTGGATTCTTCTTTATCGGTGAGGTGTTAATTATGTATTCAGAGGTCACCTTGAGGCATGTAATTCATTCAGATTCAATCTGGCATTGATTTCATATTTGGTTATCTTTCGGCTGGGTGACACAATGGGGGAATAATTTGTATTTGGAAGGTGAAATTTTCACACCCTGAACATGGAAACAATTTAATATCCTTTTTTTATTGGTGTTGGATCTTTCTGTTTTAGTTTTGGAATGATCCCCGATTAAATTTTTTGAAATTTGTATGTATCATTCGATTTTTACTATGAATAGGAACCAAACGGTTAGTGGAAACCATGTCATTCATACTATGTACCAGTGTGGTATGTCATGGCGGTGGGAAGATGTTACAGCACCATTTGAGCATGGTCAATAGACCATATGGTCCGGTCATACGATTGGTCCCCCTCTTGGGAAGAATCTAATGCATGATTTGTGAATGATAGGCAAACTTGTGTGGGTTGGATGTATTGTTGGTTCCTCAATGGGAAGTGGTTAATGCACTATAGGAGAACATCTTGGTAAATTGGGTGGACAAACCATGCTATTAGGAAATAATTTTTTTTAATATTTTTTATATGATGCCGCTTTTTATCCCTCATTCAATGGCCCTCCCACTTTGTTTATTTTGGTTCACGAAGGGGTCCCCAGACCCATCTTCATTTTGTTCTCTCCCATCCTTGTTTCATCTCCTTTGATTCCAAGGATATTTCGTTTGGGTTTTGATCATTTTATACCCTTTTACTTATCATCTCTTGATCCACTGGTTTTCAATTTTCGCTCTTGGACAAACCATTATGGAAATGATTTTTATGTGGGGTTTTTCCATTGATTCTAGGGTGCTCTAACAGTCTAAGTTGATTATATATATGTTATCTGAAAGTTTCATAACATTCAGACTCCATTGGGGTTCATGTTTATGTATTTTTCTTTTCTAAAAAAATCTATATATTTCTTGATTTTTTTCAAATAATATTTAAACAATATTTGAATATTTATAACGCACATGCTATGTTTGTTGTGTTCTATTATTATTGATAGAAAGGTTTAAAAATGGGAATTGATGTAACACTTTATTTATTCATGTGTGTATATGCTCTATATGCAGTTGATATAATTTTTATTGAACATTTAATGGTAAAACTAGAAGAATTTAGTGGTGGTTTTCCTTATATAATTTTTATTAAATTGATTTTATTGTGTTTGGTGTTGGTTGGTGAAATGTGGCGAAATCTTATAATGTGGTTTGTTTTTCTTATTAGAAATCATCTGTTGTACTTTGAGAATGGTTTTAGGAAATTCTATGTGAGGAATTTCATGGGATGTGAGCACATATATGTGTTCCCAAAGTTCACACATGGTTGGGAAAATGGGTGATGATGGTCTTGATTTCCCATAAATCTGATTTTCCAAACACTGGGATGTATCTTCCTCACTCTTACTGTTTAACTAAACTAGTTTTATTTAAATGATCGAAGTATATTTTTAATGCTTATATTTTTATTATATCCATATCAATATTTTTTAAAAAATATAATTTTATAAAGGATATGGAAGACCATTTGTAAATTTTAATTGTGATGTGTGTTTTCATCAAGGTCGTGAAATAATATTGGATGTGGAATAATGGAATGTTTATTATTTCACTATTTTAATTTTTTATTTGTGTTAACTTGGAATATTTTTGAGAAATATTTTGAATGTGTATCTGAGATGGACATTATATAAGGCTTATTGGACACCTTATTTAATAATTTAAATGAGATTTAATTTTTAATGTTTAAATGTATGGTTTTACACATTGAATGTTTTGATCATTTTTTTATAAAACCATGTGATGTGACGGCCCAATTGGCACCACGAATAACATATTATAAGATAGGAACATCAATAGTGGGATATAAAAATATGTTTTATCATATAGTTGGTTCTTGTGTTAGAGGATTGAAAGTGTGGTGGCATTAGATAAGGTGAGTCACGAATGTGGGGGTCTCCTTCATACATAATATACTTGTACCATGAGTTCTCAGTTTTTTTAGAGGGTCTAGTGAAATTTTCTAGTCATCCATGATTTTAGTGGGCTGGTACCCCTATATTTTGTGATAGAAAAGGTTGGGTTCTCTACTTGATTGCTTTGTTTAGGTTGTCTGGTTGGTTATTGACAAGGGAGCTTCACCATACACCAATACCTGGTTCTGAACTATGTATGTCTAGGGAACATTATAGGGATGTTTTGAAAATTTAATTGTAACCATATGTTTTTTATTTTTTACTTTACATTGACCTTGAATCCTTGTATTTTTTATATACATACCTCCATCCTTACTAGGTAACAACTTATGTGATTTTAATTGTGGGACTTTTTTTCTAAAATGGTGATCATATATTGAAAATGGTGTTATGGTGTGATTTGTTTTGAAAAATAAAATTATGTGTCTAAAAAATGTTAACAATCTATTTTTATATGTGAGATTTCAAACATGTTTTAGTAGAATTTTTTACTGAATGGAAATGTATAGATTCTGTGGTGGTTACCTACTAATCTTTCTAGCATTCACGATAATTGTGCCATTCGGTGTATGTAGACCAAAGTTGTTTTATAGGTTTAGGTCCTTGTCTCATGTGATCATTGTTGGATTAGTTAGTGTTTTGATTGTATGTGTCCATGAGGACACATGATGAAATTTTTGGCATATTATATTTTTCATTTTGTATTTAGTTTCTATTTTTATTGATTAGTTGTATATGTATCTGGATCTTCTTGTGTATTTATTTAAGAAAAGTTGTTTGTTTTTGTTGCATTTTCTACTTGATTAGTTTGATTTTTCAATTCTACTAATTCTTTTATATTTAATCATCCCCACATGGATTTTATACCATGCGTGACATTAGTTTCCATTCTGTGGGGATCTAAAACCCCAGTGGGACTATGTCGTGGACCTGGTCATATTTTAGGAATAATAAAATCATATTGCATTCATACATTTTGATATCTAATATATATATATATTTATCATAGATATGTGCATCCTTGGGATATAAATTTAGGGATTGTCTTCCTTTTAATATAACACATTAACTAGATCCTAATAGACTCAATTTATAATTTACCATATAAAATATCCTACATAAGAACTCATTAAATCATATCCAAATTTTTTTTAATATATTACAAAACTAATTTCGGAAATCTATCATTAACTTCAACATGTATAACTTCTTGTGAAATACATTCTGAACACCCATCCCAAATACATTTTTCTTAAATCTAAAACATTTTTAGAGTAATGTTGTTTGTTAAACAAAATCCACTTTCATTCAACCAATAAATGTGACCTCATGTTTCTTTATCACATTATTAAAAAATAACAATATATGGATCTATATATATATTCAATTAGAACACACTAGAAAAGAATCAATGATACTCAATATATAATGGGGTTTTCTGTGATTTTCATTAAACACAAATATCTCTATTATATTTCCACTTCTACATATCACATGAAAATGTACATTGTAATATTTTCCCTCTGTATAATACAACCATTTAATATGGTACATATAATATTTCATTCCCATATATCTAACACATCTATTCTTGATCCTCATATTATAAACTAATCTAATCAATGCAAACACCACATGTCATTAATTATGTTTGATAGGCACTTCACAAGTCCCTTATCCAGATAGTTATATAATATCATGGTGTGGCTAGACAATCCCACTATATATCTCCAATGAGGTCCTAGATGTCATACTCATCATTTGATTGGGAAAATACAATCTTTGTTAAGCACCGACAAATTACATGATCATTAACATAACCAACCACCCCCATATAAGCTAATTCAATATGTAGATTTTCTAAAATAGGTTTTCAAAATAAAAATGTTCTAATTCTAGGTATCTATCCAATGTCATTTAATGGGGACTCAAATATGATCCCTGAACCCAGAGTATAATAAATTTATTTGTTTGAAACTCTTTATGGTAAACTTATTAGGTTATCCAAGGTGTATAATGAATCATATTATTTGTTTCATGCCTCGTGATTATATTCTATATATATATTGATAAATCATATTAACAAAAATAATAAAATTTCATCATAACCTATGAAACATCCTTAAAAATAGTAGTTAGTGATAATCTCAATGTATTATTTTAAGTGTTCAATTATCATTACACTTCACAAAATGTATATATACATATATCCAAAATAAATGAATGATAAATTGAAGTTTTCATTTAATATGTTACATTTTCTTTTCATAATCCATTTTATTAATATTTAAAAAACCCAACACAAGAACTATTTTGAAATATTATATATGATAAACTGCTAGATGGGCCTTATGAATGACACTCATTCTAGTTTTGTTAATAAAGTGCATCATATAAAATTTGTTTCACTTATCTATGTGACCATATAAAAAACACTCACAAAAAATAACTTAGTGAGAAACAAATGTGATGAAATGAATTTTGGATAATAGAGATCATTTTGACCAATTTTCCCAAATGTTCCAATATTGAACATATTCGATCTTCTATGCATTACAATATGAAATTTTAATATTTAAACATATGTTTTCAATGTAGAACCTAATCTACATTCATAATAACCCTTCAATCAAATTTCCATAAAAAAGTTTCCACTTATTATAATGTAGAAAATTCTATTATTTTTATTTCACCTCAGAAAATATATTATGATAATATAAATATTAATTTTATATGATGGATTACATTAATAAATAGTAATATTCACTTTTTAAATTTATAATAAATGAAATAATTTACAGTTTAATATACCATAACATATACTGTACATTTTTTATATTATTAGGAACACATTATCATACAGAATGTTTTGTAATTTATATTTTAATTTTTAATATATTTAACTAAAAAAATACTCACCCAAATATCATATATATTATATTCTCTTAAGAATATATTTCTGCAGAAGGATAAATAAAATTTTTCTAAAAAAATAATATTTATATTCATTTAATATTAATATAAAACAAATAAAATATTTTTTTCATATCATATATCTTATTGTATGGGATAAGATATGTTTAATTTTTAAAATATTACATTATTAATATATACCACTCATTTATACACATATGAAACAATTTAAGGATAAAACCATTATCCTGGATAAACATTTTTATCCAAATCGTCTTTTCAAAACACATTATTAAAATATTGGAATCATAAACCATGTGTAAAAATTAAACATCTCATATGCATCATAAAAATTATTTTTTATTGATCTTCTCATATTATTACATTATATAAATGAGACAAATATACACATTTTTTCATTGATTCATTTGAGAATGATAAATCCATATACCTAAAAATTAACTATGACCTAGAAATTTAATTAATCTAATGAATATAAAATAAAATCTCAATGAATTCATCATTGTACATTTAAAAACTTGTATATTTATAGAATCCTTATAAAATATATTATTAACATTACAAACCTATCAAAAATGAATGATTATTTTCTATAACATCTATTCCTGACATAAACAATCCATTGAGTTTCATAAAATACATCTGGTGTATCCTAGATTATCCCATCATATTGAATAACCAATATTAATTCGTAAAACCATTGGGTTTCAATGATCTAGATGACATCTTGAGGAATCATTTTTAAAATATTCAACCTATTTTTATTCCTCTAGTTTGAACTTTTACCTGAATATATATTCTATAAGGTACTTTAGAACATATACATAATATTCCTAGTTCATATATTTTAATATAATATTATTAATATTGGTAAAATATTATTTGAATATAATCATTAAGTCTAGAAATTTCCATAGACGACATAATGATAAATTCCCTATCCATAAAAATCCATTTTTATTCAACGCATAATTCATGTTATTGAAATACCCAAATCATAAACCATGTTTATTAAAAGAAACCATCTTATTTTATTTAAACATATATTTTTTAAATAGTCTTCTAAAAATGTAAATGATATAAAATACATATATTAGGATAAGGTTTCAAAGATTTATGTTTCTAGGATATCAATGTAAAAAAACTTTACAACACTACTTGACAGAATCCTTCAAGATTAAATTATTTATCAACTTCTATACTAATTTATATTTAAAAAAACATTTAAATTCATATTGATTTTATCATATGTCAATTGGTTTAATAGAAATTATTTCTATAACTAATAACATTTTATGGAAACCATTATTCTCACCATGTTAATTAATATATTCGATCATATTGAGTATAAGTTGACTTGAAATTCTATAATTACATAAATAATTTATATAACCTATAATATTGTGTAAGTGAGTGGGGGATAATTTTTCTACCAAAAATTTACATCATATTCTACTAAAACATTGAATGAGTCTCTTTATTCATTGCCATGAAATGAGGTTCACTTGTTGTTAAATTTCCACACTTTTTTACACATAAAAAAACATTTCAACCACATTTAAATCTCCTAAATTATGTTTTTTTAAATCACAGACCTTTCATAATATCAACTTATTAGTTATTTTTTTTATGAGATAAATATATTTATTCTTCACATAAAATATTTATCACAATGTTTAGTTTATTATTAATGTGGTTTTAATCTAAAAGAACTATTTAAACTGATGAGTGGCATGTACTATGACTACTTATAATTGAATTTTGATAAATGGGTTCCCAATAAAAAGATCACAAAATTATATAAAAATTTATCATACCCATTAGTGGTCGAATATTCATATTTCACGTAGAATATTTTAAGCAACTGTATTTATCATTCCAAATAGTTATTTTTCGTATGGCATCATCCCAACTATATCACATATGATTATCAGATATTTGATTCTAAAACATTTTATCCAATCCATTTTATTAATACATTCAACGTTATTCTTCAGGTAACCTAATACGATTATGGTCTCCGTACGAGTGTGATCCAAGGAATACATTATGAAAAAGACAGCAATTGGAAATCTAGGGGAACACAACTATAGAATGAACTACCCAAGGATGTAACAATGTTACCTATATTTGGTTTCCTTAGAAAATATATTCCATGTGAACCCATATATGTCCTCACATATATGGGCAGATGATCAAGGACTTGACATGTTCCATTTATAAAATAAACTTCAACATAGAATTTTTAGGGGATTTCAATCTCATAATTTTATCTCATGTTATTACATTTTCAGTATTAATGAATCTTTTAATTTAATTAGAATAATATTCCCTCCACCAATAAAATAATCAAAAACCATACTGTGGTGAATATCATTACACAACCCATACGTTTTGGTAAATCACAAAAAATAGTTGTTCGGTATATTCAGACATAGATGAATTCATCATATAAATTATATATATGATTTTTTTTCAATTCATAGATTTATATATGACTAAAAATAACAAATTTTGTATGTCTAATGAGACATATATCCCACCCTAATAACCATCATAGAAAAGGTATAGGCCACTTTGTAGTTTGGTAGTATGAGTCTATATTCCTCCCTCTGGGGAGACTATACTCTTGTTAGAATACAATACATTATAACTCTATGACCAAATAATCCCAAAACATATTTAAATATAAATTTTATTATAAAACATATTTTAAAAATATTCTTTAGGGTAGTTGAAAAACTAAATTCATTTACATAAATATCATGTAAATTAATTCCCCATCGATAAGTACTTTAACATTTTAAAATAATTCCTAAAAATTATGTCATAAGAAAAATGTGAAAATATTAATAACATTGGGAATAACTTTTAAATAAATTAATTATTATTATATTTCACCAATAGGTAACCATTTATGAACAATAGGAAAAATATACATATATACATATAAATATTTAAAAATAATTCATAATTTTAGGATTATATTATGTACTTTCTATAAACATGAACGTAAAAATTTTATATTGATTCCAGTTTAAAAACCATCATATTCATCATTTTGTGGAATAGTATTATATATATGATTTTATTTAATTATAAATTATATTATGATAAAAAATTATATTATATAAACATTTTACATAATTTATAAATCATTAACATAAAAAAAATTATACCGTGATCACATTATTCATCAGAAAACATTTGAATTGGATTAAATAATATAAAATTATTGTATTTTAATTTGATAAAATTCAAATTAATTAATAATTATTAATCATTGTTTAATATAAACAATCTATATTTGGACCATATTTCATAGATAGTAACCCATTATAAATTATGTTATAATTTCTATATAAATAAATTTATTTATAAATCATAATACATCACATATAATTTGGTTAAAAGGTATTTCATAAATTAATATTTAATATTTTAGAATATAAATGTTTCATAAAAATATATTTAATTAATAATAATCTATATATAATTATTAATTACTTTATAAATTACAGATAAATTAACTGATCCCAAAAATAACTTTTATATGAATTATAAATTTTATTTTCAATCATTATGTTTTTTTTAATATTTTTTTTAAAAAAATTAAATCAATTTTGATTACTACTATATATAATTCATATTAGTCATAAGGGTATAATCCTTTTTCACTTAGGTAGAAATTTTATTTATAACTATAAATTTCATGCCCTTACATATTATATAATTTGTAATGGTACTGAGTTATTACAATTATGGGAGACACTATCATATGTGTAATATGAAAACACTTGTCTTTATTAAACCTTAAATCATGATTTATTACATAAGAATACACATATTCTAGTCTAGAATATCAAGAATTATAATTTATTTGTGCAATTTTTTAAATTAGATTAAAAATTAAAAATACATTGTACATCAATATTAATTGAAATTTCATTAACATGCTCATAATATTCCATCGTATGTAAATCTAAATAGGATAAATAGGGGGCATATATAAGAAAAGAGTGATATATAAATCCCAGTAACGAAATAAACAAGATAATAAATAAATTAATTATTTTACATGTTAGTAAATAAGTATTTAGGTTGGAAAAAGTGGTCTAAATCATAAATATAGACAAAGTGCATTAATATATCATTATATCATAATGAAAATATTGGAAATTTAAAACAACATTAAAATGACATCAGAATCATAGGTCAAATATTACTTCCTATAAATCATAATATAGTATAAAAATTTCTAGAATTCATTAGTTTTACTCCCTAATAGAATAAACTATGTCTCATGAGACTAAAACCTTGCACATTTTATTAGAAAGCTATGTAACTTCGAGGGAACCAGTTATAACATTCTAGGTAAATAAAGAACAAAAAACATTCATGTTTATTAATATTTATGAATTTAATATTAATTATTCTTTAAAGGGGATGCTATGTTCGATGGCGTACTTGATACACAACAATGGGTTTCTTTGAAATCATACATTGCACACTAATAATATAATTTTGTTATTTTAAATGGTAGTTAACTCCTAGTCATTGTATTGATGGTAATGAATATATCTAAAAACAATATGATTAGACAAGTTTTTTAAATGTTTTTACATTTATCCAATAAAATTTAGAGGCTCACATCGTGAATGAATCTAAGCATAAATACTCTAATATTCTTTAAATGGTCAATTTACCTCCATTTGATGGAAAACCCTATTTAAATCTAGTTTTGATCATTTTTATATGTTATAATTGACAAAATAAAATTATTTTTTAGATTCAGGGGATCAAAATTTACTTTGGGTAAATTTATGGTACTTTTCTAATAAAGATCATTTTAATGAACAGTGAAAAGAACTGTATATTAATTGCAATGTGCCTTTTAGTCTAATTTATTTATATGGTTAGATTATCTTTATAATTGGTTATAAAGTTTAATTAGAATATATTTTTACCATTTAATACAATTTTGGACATTTTAATTAATTTCACTTTGAAATTGGACATAAACAAGTGTCATGCTTTTCATTGATATTATTTCTTAAAAACAATCATTTTCTTTTGATAGAGGGAATGCATTTTAAATTAATTTCTTCCACATATGTGTTTTGATTTTAAAAAAATGGATTCCATATTTGGAATCATTTGGTCTAAATTCTTTAAACAGATAACTTTTATTTTAAGACATTTTAAATATTTACTTCAGTAAATATTTTATTTCCCATGATTAACGGTAAAATATAGTAAATAAGGGTATAATATAATTTTATAATAATATTAAATTACCCTAACAAGTGTATTAATCCTATTTTCATTTACATAGTCGACCAGGGGGAACCTTGTGTCAAATTTTGGACCCCTTTGACCCATATGGGAGTAATAATGACACTTTATATTAATTTATTTAAAGTAACGAAAAAATGACATAAACAAATTTATTTTAGTAATGAAATTTTTACAAGGTGTTATATAAGTTATAATATAAACTATAAAAATTATATGGAAAGATAGACAAATTTTATACATTATGATATTTTTTTATAATTTTTTGACATCAAATAAATTAAATTATTTCTGAGAGAATAATGATGAAATATTTACCTGATTAATAAATGATTTAAAAATAATAATATTATAAATATCAAAACAATATCCAAAACATGTTCAGTTATTATTGGAAGATTTTATTTCGACCATGAGTCATCTTGACTTAGACATTAAATATTATTTTACCTTTTGAAATCGAATATTAGTTTATAATTAAATAATTATTTCAAACATTACAAAAGAGCCCCTCCTCTCCCTTTTAAAAAACCCTCAATTCTAATTCTTTTCTCACACTTCTAATGCTTTTGTCTCATAAATCCTCTACTCAAATAAGGTCCCAATATTTCTCTATTCATCCAATATCCTTAACATAGTCATAATGCACCTAATGAAACCCTTTTGATTTAAACCAAAAGGAGTTACCCGATTTATAGGTAACATCTTTTCATAAGTTCATTTGTTTTATTTTTCTTATCCAACCCCTAAACTATTTTTATTCATTTAATTTATAATAACACCAGTATCAAAAATATACAAGTATGTTTTTATAAAAAGTATTATAACTCCACATACACACACCTTTATCTAATTGGTAAAGAACACACTATTACTGTGGATGCAAACTAACACCTCGCGAAGAGATGATTGATTAGTTATCTTCTACCACCTCTCATTGTGGTCATTATGATAGAAATATATTTATACATGATATATATTATGTTTTTTTCTATATTCATCAGTAATATTTATTTAGAAACAATCCTTAATGCTTTTGAATATTTGTAAACATGATAATTTCATTTGACGAAGTGCAGACTACCGCCCCCTCAGAGTGATATGATTCCTTCATGACAAAAATGTAATGTATAATTATGGAGTTAATGAAATTATGTAACATATATTTACCATATTATACTATAATGATATTATAATATACCAATGTATCATTACATTTTCATTCAATTGAATATAAAAAAATGAAAGTAGCATTCATGCATACGTACGGCTTACCGTCTCCATGACCGATTCTTTTCATTTCTTATCTCCAAATGATATGTACTATTATACATATATATATATTTATATATATATAAATGCACTAGATATATATGATATATATTATATCTAAATAATTAATATCATTCCAGAGATAATGGAGTTTGGACCACGTGGACAAATTGTAATTATATAAAGTTCATTTATTTAACTCAAGTTCCGAACATCGAAATAAATATCATATATGAAGTCAAATAATTAACGAACTGTTGTAATAAAAAAATAAGTGTAATAAAAGTAATAATAAACATTAAAAATGTTATTAATTAAGTAGAAATTAACTTATGATTATTATTCGGGATAAACATGGAACATACGAGTCATGTTGGACACGAGGTAAGGGATTTCATATCTCATTTTTAATTCTGCGATATTTCCATTGTTCACCACTTATTTATTGCATGTGGTGTATTTTGTACAACCATTAGATATATATTATCATTATTATTATTATATTACTGGCATTTTCTGAATCATTTGGTGGTTGTTAATTTTTCTCATACACCTCGATTGATTACAACGTGGTAAGGTTTTTTCATCTTATATAATATTCCTATGAGATTCATTCTATATTAGCCATTATTTCCTTTTGTGTGGTGGATGTACTTCCCATGATTGTATTATTTTTGTAATATAATTTAATTAATGGGTATTTACATATTCATTGTGTGACCGTTCTTTCATGGGGTGTATCTTTTGTAAGTTACCAAATTTGTAAGGGAACATTTCACCCTCCACTTTTTAAAAGACTTATTTTTGTTATGTATTTTAATTTACATATTATTATGATGGGATGTGTTATTTTTTATCCCTATTAATGTAAATTTTATGTCCATTTCATGAGATATCATTTTATCTCTCATAAACTTATTTTTTTGAATTCTAAAGTGACGTCATTAGGCTTTTGAATTTATGTCAAAAAACATCTTAACCCAATTTCATTGTTGGGGTTAAACATCTACTTCTTGATTATGTAGTGATATGAATATGTTTAAATAAACTCTGATTTTTTTACACTTAATATACACTTATATTGTCTGTATTGAACCTTTTCACACATAATTATGTAATTTATTTACCCATAATCTATGGATACCTTTTTTATAAGGGATTTCATCTCAATTTACATTTCGGTTGATACTTCATTGTTTATATGAACACATTCACTCTTATATAGTGTATATACTATCCTTTGGAATATTTTATCAGGAATTCCTTTATTATCATGATATTATTATGTTCTTATTAATTGTTATTCCTCAATTATTTGTATTCTAGGATATCTTATTTTGTTAAAAACACTTTAACAAAAATATCATTTTTAAAGTTTTTATGGTTTATTATTCTAAATCAATCAAATTAATTTACATGTTTTTAAAATGGTTTTAAGGATTCATTAATATGGACATGAATGTTTTGAAATTGAAATTTCTTTCAAAATAATCCATGTTGTATGGGACAGTTTGATTAAAAATAATATTTATTTAATATATTAAATGGTTTTGAAAATGGTTTGATAAAAGCATTGATTTTGTCAATATTTTAAAATTATATATTGTGATTTCAATGTGGAAATGTTATATTTCCATTATGTTTTTTATGGGTTATGAAGATGTTATTGTTATTGGTAATTTTTGACATATACAGGTGGTTCTGTGATAAACCATGGCCAGGTAAGCCCGAGATATCTCTCCAATTCATTGAGTAACGTGATGGTGGTAAACCTGAATGTTTCCTTTAAGAATATAATGTGATAGGTTTTCCAAATGTGACTACCTATGTAGCTTTGATAGCTATAATGTATGTTTGATATATATTCTATAAGATACATTTATGATTTATAATCTTTATTTGATATTCAGAAATCTAATTATTTCATGAGGTATGTTATGATGGAAAATGATGGTTTCATTATTTTGTATTTATTGATGGTATAATGTTTTCATTACTTATTTTATATCCCTTACTGACCTTTTTTTCTCATCGATGTTTTTGAAAAGTTATCCACAAGTCATAAAGATGAATAAGGGTAAAGGATGGGATCAAGGAAAATTCATGTGGTCTAAAACATGGAACAAGACATGACTCTTTTTTTAATAGTATTTATTTTCAGAAAAAATAGATCCTGAGTAGAATTTCCTACATGTAATTTTCATGTTGTTATGTAAATGTTATGACCTAATTCTCTACAACTATAAACCTGAATATATCATCAATGTGAATTATCAATTTATTTCAAAATTATGTAATTTTTATGGACATGTCCTTATAGTTGGTAATAGAGGTCAGTTTAGATAACTTTAGAGGTAAGGGATTTATTTAATCATAAGTGACAAAACCATAATGTTTATCATTTTAGAAAGAGTCATGGTTATTTTAGATAAATCGAGTGAGTATAAGATAACATGAATAATTATATCATAGTGTTTACCCTCCTTATAAGATAATATATGTCTATTTTATAAATAAAATCACACTATCCTTTTTGGATTAAGTAAATGGTTGGATCTAGAAGGAACCAACGTAACAATAGATGTGAAAGAAACTACAATAGTTTTCTTAATGGGATACTAAATGAAATAGGAGCTGCAATGAGAACTCTTGTGGTTAAAATATGTTATGGTTATTTTTTATGAATTTATCTCATTTTGGGGAATGTAATAATATTATATGGTTTTATAAAAAAGGAAACCTATAGGAAGGGTGATAACTCGTCACGTTCGTCAAGGCTATGCGAATCGAACCCATAACCGATGGGTAACAAGGTTGTATCACAAACCACTGGCCTATGTGAAGTCCATAGTTTATATGAATAATTATTTAAGTTAAATTATTTTACTGATCAAGAATATTTTGATCTTGTGTTTTATCCAATGGATATCATTATTATAGAAAAGATTCTGTAATTAAGTGATAATGGATATTTTGGAAGATGGCCTCTATTTTGTTTAATGATATATACTTAAGAAAAATGAAATACTATGGGATTTAAATTGTGTAGTAATGGTTGAAATAATAATTTTGGAAGAATGTTCTTTTATTTTGTAAATATTTGTATTTGGATTATTTATGGAAATAACTAACCTATCATATAGAATATGCAATTAGGTTAATTAAACTTCAGTATGAGACATTAAGACTAGTCAATGCTATTTGAAGATAAATGTTAAGATTTACTATGGGATACTTTGGGATTATATACTTTTGAGTTTTGGGTTTAAATCTATGTTTATATTGTTTTGAACAATTTTATATACAATTATGCATTGAATGGTCTTTCTAATACATTGGGTACGCTTTGTCAAATATTGGAGATTAAGAGTATTATTAATTTTTATGAAATATTATCCTTTTTGGGGATTATATTATCTCATACTAACCATTTTGGTTCTAGTTTATGCCAAAAGACAACATAAATATATAATTCTTCTTTTTTGGAATATGTGATGCTCTAAAAGTTGAATCTTGTGCTTTTGATGTGACCGTTTCTTTTTGTATAATCATTGTTAGGAGAAAATAATAGTTTTTGGCAGAAACTTATTGAAGGATGAAACTCTATTTAGAGGTACGTATATTTTCTTATGTTCGTATTATATATAGAAAATTAATTCCTAAAATTATGAAAAGGAACATAAAACAGAAACGTTGCATGTTTACATTTTCTACAGGGTTATCAAATCCTGCTTAACACATCACAAGTTTGTGATTTTTTGGTGGTTATCATTGACCCAATCATGTTTTCTATCACTCTCCCTCAAAAAATGATGGTTTGTTTCTCTTCCAAATCCATGTTTTTCTAAATGGAATCCTAGTATTGGTTATCTCAGGTAATGTTTCTATTTATTTTTCATTCTTTTAATGTGATAGTTTGATTGACTCTTTTATCCGTGTAGGACATTAAATGATGTTTTCCAAGCCCAATTTTAAAATTGCGAGGATGAAATTCCCAAAAGTAGGGATGGATGTACCATCCTGGGTAGATAAATTACCTGAAATTTTTCTTATTTATTAATATATGTGAATTAAATATTAATCCTAATTTAAAGGGGACACTATGATCGATGGCGTACTCGATACAAAACAATGTGTTTCATTGATGTCTTATGTTTCCCACTAATAATATAATGTTATTATTTTAAATGTTAGTTAACTCCTTGCCATTATATTGGCGGGAATGAATAGAACAAACTACAACTTGATTATACATGTTTTTAAATTTTTTTACATTTATCCAATAAAATTTAGAGGCTTAAAACGTGATTGAATCTAAGCATAAATACTCTAACATTATATAATAGGTTTATTTACAACATTTTAATGGAGAACCATCTTTAAATCTAGTTTATGGAATTTTTATCTCTTATATTTGAAAAATTAATTTTTTTACTTAGAGTTGGGACATCAAAATTTACTTTGGGTAAATTTTTGATATTTTTCTGGTAAAGTTCAATTTTAAATGATTTGTAAAAAATATTGTATTTTAATTCACAAGTACATTTTATTATAATTTACATATATGGTTATATTTTCTTTTTAATTGATTCTAAAGTGTAATTAGAATATATTCTTAACTTATTATCCATATTCTGACATTGGAGTCAATTTCACTTTGAAAAGGTACATAAACAAGTTTCAATCTTTTGATAGTTATTATTTCATAAAAACATGATTTTTGTTTTGACAATGAGATTTAATTATATATTAATTTATGCCACTTCTATATTTTGAATTTAGAGAAATGGATTCCATATATGGTATCATTAAGTTCAAATTGTTTAAATATGTAACTTTTATTTTTAGAAATTTTTAATATTTACTTCAGTAAAATTTTTATTTATCATGATTATAGGTTAAATTTAGTAAATAAAGGTAAGATATAATATTATTAAAATATTAAATTCCCCTAACATGTGTCCTAATCCTATTTGATGATACATATCCGACCAAAGGGAATCCATGGGTCGAATTTGGGACCCTGTGGAGCCACATGAGAGTAATAATGACACATTATATTAATTAATTTAAACTAAAGAAAAAAATGTCATAAACAAATATCTTTTATTAAATAAATGTTTACATGGGGTAATATAAGTTAGATATTGAACTATAATTATTATTTAGAAAGCTAAAATGACTTCCTAAATTATTTTTTTATAATTTTGGACATCACATAAATTATATTATTTTTTAGACATTAATGATGCAATATTTTAATCATTAATAAATGATTTAAATAAATAAGATTATAAATATTAAAACATTATCAAAAACCTGTCAAATTTTTATAGGTTGATTTTATTTTGACAATGAGTAACCTTGAATTTTACTGTACCGATTATTTGATATTTTGAAACAGAATATTAGTTTATAATAAAATAAATGTTTTAAACATTCCTAAAGAGCCCTTCCTCTCCCTTATAAAAAGACCTCACTTCTAATTATTTTCTAGCACTTATCTAGAATTTGGCTCATACAACCTCTACTCCAATAAACTACAATGATACTTCTTTTCATCCTAGAAGCCTTACCATAGGTTTAAATCTCTCCAAGAAACCCTTTTCATTCAAAATAATAGAAGTTACCCGATTAAATGGTAATGTCTTCCCTTAAGTTATTTTGTATTCTTATACTTCTCCAACCACTAAAATCTTTTTATTACCTTATTTTAAAAAAACCCAGTATCCTCAATATACTACTATTTTTATTAGAATTATTCTAACTATGCATACTCACACCTCCATCTTATTGGTGAAGAGCATACTGTTTCCATTAATGGAAAACTAATGCCTCACGAAGATATGATTGTTCAATTATCTGCTACCACCTCTCATGGTGGTCATTAAGATGGAACTGTATTTATATATGATATATATTATAGTCTTTTAAATATTATTCTGTAATTTATATTTATAAACATAACTATATGCTTTCCAATACATGTAAACACGATAATTTCAATTCGAAGAAGTGCAAACTACCGCCCACTCAAGGTGATATGATTTGTTCATGACATACATGGAACGTATAAAGATGGAGTTGATGAAATTATGTAACATATATATATCATATGATATTATACTGGAATTATAATATACCTATGTATCATAATTTTTCTTTCCATTAAATATAAAATAGAAATGAAAATAGCGTTCACGCATACATACGGCTTACCATCTCCATTAATGGTACATTTCATTTCTTATCTCCAAATGTTTTGTAATTTTATAAATAAAAATAAATATATATATACACTGGATATATATATTATATATTCTATCTAAATCATTAATATAATTCTATAGATAATAGAGTTTTGACCACATGGACAAATTGTAATTATAACAAGTTCATTTTTTTAACTCAAATTTCAAACATCAACAAAATGTCTGATATGAACTCAATTAATAAGATAAACATTAATAAAAGTGAATAAGTGATATAAAATTAATAAGAATAATTAAAAAGGTTATAAAGCTTGTAGAAATTAAATTATGATTACTATTCCGGAAGAACAATGAACAACGAGTCAAGTTGGACACGAGGTCAAGGATTTCTTATCTCACTTTTAATTATGTGAGATTTCCATTGTTCACCACTTATTTATTGAATGTGGTGTATTTTTTACTACCATTGGATATATATTATCATGATTCTATTTATATTCATGATATTCTGTGATTCATTTGGTGGTTATTTACTTTTTCTCATATCACTTGATTGATTACAATGTAGAATGGTTTTTTAATCTCACTTTCTATTCTCGTGAGATTCATGATATATATGCCACTATTTCCTTTTTTGTGTTAGATGTACTAACCATGATTGTATTATTTGTGTATTATACTTACATTATGTGTATTTACATATTCATTGTGTGATCTTTCTTTCATAGGGTGTATGTTTCGAAAGTTACCAAATCAGAAACAGAACCTTTCACCCTCCACATTTTAAAAAACATATTTTTGTTATGTCTTTTAATTTACATATCATAATGTTGTGATATGTTCTTATATATAATTATTGATTTAAATTATATTTCCAAGTGATGAAAATCATTTTCTCTATCATCAACATATTTTATGAATTTTAATGTGACGTCATTATGTCGTCGAATTTCTGTAAGAAAACTTCTTAACCTAATTTCAATTTTTGGGTTAAACATCAACTTCTTGATTTTGTAGTGAAATGAATATTTTTGAATAACCTCAGATTGTTTTACACTTAATATCCACTTATATTGGGTGTATTTATATTTGTCACCCATTTTTATGTAATTTATTTATCTTTCATCTAAGGATACATTATTTATAAGGGATTTCATCTCAATTTACATTTCCATTGAGATGTTATTATTGATATGCACAAATTCACTCTTATATAATGTATATACTATCCTTTGGAATATTTTATCATGAATATATTTGTCCTCATTATATAATTACATTATGATAAAATGTTATTCCTAAATTATTTGTATTCTAAGATCTCTCATTTTGTTAAAAAACCATTAACTATAATATCGTTTTAAATGTTTTAAAGGTGTATTCTTCTAAATATTTCACATTAATGACCATGTCGTAAATATAGTTCTATGTATTTAATCATAGGGACAAGAATGTTTTAAAATTGAAATTTCCTTCAGAAGAATAAAATTGGTATCTGGCTCTTTGATTAAAATATAAATTTATTTAATATTATAAATTATTTTGAAAATGATTTGAAAAAATCATGAATTTTTTCAATATTTTGAAATAATATATAGTGATTGAGATGTGGAAATATTATATTTATATTATTTTTTTATGGGTTATGAATATGTTTTGGTTGTTGGTAATTGTTTACATATACTGGTGGTTCCACGATTAACCTAGGGTGGGTGAGCCTGAGATAGCTCTACAATGCATTGGGTAAGGTGATAAAGGTAAATGGGATTGTTTCTCCCAATATATTTAGGTAATATATAGTAATGGGTAATCCAAATGTGACTCTATATGTATATGTGATAGCTACAATGTAGTTTTGATATAGATTCTACAAGTTACCTTTATGATTTATGATTTTTGTGTGTTATTCATTAATTTTATGATATCATGAGGTATGTTATGATTGAAAAGTATGGTTTCATTGAATTGTATTTAATGATGGGATATTGTTTCATTCCTAATTTTATATCCCATAATGTGGTTTTATACTCATCCCATGTTTTTGAAATTTTTTATAAAGGACATAAAGATGATAAGTGTCAAGGATGGGATCAAGGAATAGTCATTCTGTCTAAAACATAGAACTAGATACGAATATTTTTTCAATAGTTTTTATTTTATAAAAAAAAGGATACTGAGTATAATTGTATATATGTAATATTCATATTGTTATGTAAATTTTATGACCTCATTCACTGAAACAATAAAATTGAAAAGATCCTCAATGTGGATTATCGATTTAATTCAATTTTATGTGATGTTTATAGACGGGTCCTTATACCTGTCTCCTAAATATCATGTACATGAAAATATTTTCCACATAGTTTATATAAAATAGGGAATTCTTTCATCAATTTATACCGAAAATTGAATAATTTATTTTTAGAGAAACAGAATTATATAATTAATTATTTATATGTACATGTATATGAATACCCATTATTGAAAATGTGGGTTACTATTCACAATACAAATGTTTAAAATGAAAAAAACAGTGAAATTTTGACCACACAATGACAATATAGAAATATTCAAAAAATGGGTTGATGATATTTCTATGTTTATATAATCCTTTTGAAATCAAATGGTAAATAATTTTTATGTATAAAAAGGTATCCCAATATTATGATACAAATATTGAATGAAAAAATAGAGAAGATGAATGAATTAAGAGGAGATGGAAGGGATACCGTTTCATGATAGGGTGATTAAAAAAAATGGGATTAGATACTATAGAGATTATGAGAACATACATATGAAAATCATAAGGAGGGGAGTAATTATATGATCCAATGATTTTTACTGAAGAGGATGGGGTGATTTTTTTGGTTTAAATAAGAATTGATACGGATGTACATTATTATTTGTCAAACAATGTTTTTGGACTCTACAAAATGAAGTAATCAAACCATAAATATTCCCTTGGAATTCCATTGTTTCAACCAAATAATAACGGTTTTCATTATTTTATATGTCCAAGGTCTTACCTTAATAAAATATTACCCATGGTGATGTTGAAGTGAGCCATGTTCTAAATGAAATTATTTTAATACATTATAATACAATTTGGTATTAGAAAGATAAAAAAAGGAATAATAAAACTAACAAAATAAACTAAAAATAACAATTTTTTTTATTTTAATGATAAATTTTTACATTTATACTTGTTATGGAATTTTGTAAATCATTTTTCGTTATTACTATGTAATAATAGACACTGTATATTTACATAGTACTTAATTGTTACCCTAAAATTTGAATCTCAAAAACGTATGAAAATTAAACCGTTGTGTGATATCAGAATTTTGATTCCAAAAAAATATTCATTTTATCAAAAAAACATTATATTTATGTTAATTTTCACTTATCATTCATGATTTTACTTGTTTTACGAAATGCTGGTTTTTTTTAAAATAACAAATTTTGACCCCTTAAAAACATATTTTTGAATATGTAAAATTATATTATGGACTATAGTAAATAAGTATTATTTATAAATAATTTTTTTTAAAATATAATTTATTTTAAATATTCAATAATACATCAAATGAAATGCATTTTTGAAAATTTATACTACCCAAGAATTCAATTTGTGTTGTATTATTTCAATATAAAACTCATTTATAATTTAACAATAATATATTTTAACTAAAAAAACTACTATATTGAAAATACAATATAAATATCCTTGTCATTAGGGCCTTGATACATATACCATTATTTCAAAAGAAATCTCCCTTAGCGTAAGATGTTTGATGTTGTGGTTTTCATGAGGTAGTTCATTGTAGATGGATTGGTTTCATATTTTGATATGCTGAGACTACTCGTGTAAACAATTTTCCACATGATTTAGATATTATATATATGAATTGTATTAGATAAGTAAAAATATATGTGATGTTATTTCCCTTATAAGTTCTATTAAATGACTATCATAGGGTATGATCCTACTGGTCAAGGCCATCACTTCATCAGATTATGTTAATTGGATTTCTCAAAACCTAGTATTTATATAAATAAAATTACATTTGTTTAATGGTTATATTATCAATGGGTATAATTAATAATTGTATTTGATGTCTTAAGGGATGTAATAAATATATAGAAGTCCATGTTTTTACTATAACCATATTAAATAATTGTCCATTTAATTCAATAATAAGGAGAATATTAATTTAAAAGGATCTTATCAATAAAATTTCTAGCACTTATGAAATTTAACCCATAAAATTTTAATTTCACTCACAATAATAGGTTTCGGTAATTCTATTTCATCACCTCCTCCAGTTCCCTCAACTCATTTTCAAACATTAGGTTTCTCAAAAAAAACATTGACTAGGTAAATTTTATAATTTCATAGATAAATTTTTGTATGATCTAATACCATTAATGGATTATCATTAAATAGAATATAATACTCCAATTACACAACCTATGAATTTATCAGATGTAAGGGTTGTGTTATAGGTATACATAAAATGAAAAATTATTTGTTAGTTGGTAGTTATAGTCAATATGATACTGATCCAATGAGAAAAACAATCTCAAAGTGAGTAATTTATCTGGGAATAAGATTTTCCTTATTCAAAAATATAATTAAATTCTCTTATGAGGATATCAATAAGATCAACATGGCTCTAACATCAATCTATATGTATTTTTGATTATTGTTATTATTGAAATTTCATACACATTGAGCATCCACGATGTGATATTAGATTGTCTCGATCGCTTCCACTATTCCATCAACCAGTTTAGGACCCATATTTTTTCACAATCCAACTTCATCCTAGCATGAAGGTGTTTAGAACCTATTCCCATGATGTAATTAATAGGGAATTATTTGGAAGCATGATTAAAAAATATTATTTTATGAAAACTCCACCATTGAAATATGTTGACGCCATATTCTTTTTAGGTCCATACGGCATGCTCTCAAGATGTCCTCATGTGTTTGGATTGTCTAATCATATTTTACCTCAGTTTGATTGTAATAAACCATGAAAAATATCAAATAAGTATTTGCAGAATTTTGGATAATCTTACAAAACAGGTAGATAGATCATGGCTCTAGATCAGATACAATTGATAATGGTGTTCCACAGAACCATTCCAATTCTCTACGGTATATAGTTCAAAGATAATTATGTGGGAAGAGCTATCAAATTTCAATTAAGTGACTGATCATTTTATAAAGATCCACCACAACATATATTATATTATATCATCAGTCAGTCTTCCAGAGACCAATGAAAAAGTCCATGGTAATTTTTTTAACTTCCATGAAGTTGTGGATATTCATTGTATCATCCCATTTTATATTTTCTTTTAAACCATCGCTTGAAGACATATAATACATGATGATATAGATTCCTTGGTCTACATCTTCATATTTTCGTAACAAATTTTCCACTTAAGAATCTTAATAGACCGTAATTATTCTTTCGATTTATTGAGATGGTAAAGGTACATGAAATATACAATATCACATTCATTAACTAATGATTTGGTGGTCAAAATTGAAATCCCAAAATAATACAAATATTTTTTCATTAATTTATAAATTTGAGTTTTTCAAATTTCATATAACATTAAGCATCTTATAAATCTCAAAATTATCCATTATGGTATTTTAGCTTCTCTACAATGGATAGTTGACTAATAATTTTTGAATTTAATATTGACCATCATTACTATGAGATTCCCATTCCAATACTTTTTATGTTTATGCATATCATATACATGCCAATTTTCATTACTGATTAAAAAATTTTCTACTTCCTACATAAGCCCACTTCAAAATTATTCACATTTCTATGATGGTAGTTTACTGAACATTAATAGTCATTCATCAATGTTAACCATCGTCAAGGGTATAAATTCAACTCTTTCTGTGTAAATATACACATCTATTTATTATTATCCATATATATTATACATGTCTCCCTAGAGAGGTAATGTTGTGAGATTCTCATTGTGAAGATTAATGTATCCAACTCCAGATCATGAAATGGCTATTTCTATTTAGGATAAGTTAATTTCATTGAGTCATAGTCTATCCATTTTTCATTTATAATTATTACATATCCCAATATCATCATCAATGCATCAATATAAAATATGAATGTTCCCCACCTAGGGGTAGCATAACCACAAGTTCTGGGAAAGTAATATTTTTTATATTCTTATATCACTCTTTAAAATAATTATTCTATATAAACATGACACCCATTTGAGTTATTGTGTTTAGTTTCCTTGAAAATCATGAAATATTTGTCCCAAAAATGAAATAATACCTAGAATGTCTAAAGAAACTATATATTTCAATCATATTTATAATATTTAGGCTATCCTACAATTTCTTATATCATTAAAGGGACCTTAGATATCCCATTTCTACTTTAATTTTCCCTATAAATGAGAGTCCCTTCATGTGGCCATTTAATTTTCTATACATCCAATTAGCATTATCCTTTAATAAGTTATTTAGCGTAGTTCGTAGATTCACCCTATGATCCACATTTATTTTAGAGTTTAACATAATATTTTCTATAAATACAACCATAGATTTGATAAATATATATATAAAGACACTATTCTTAGGACAATGTTGATTTCTCGAGAGTTATGGTTTATAATTGGACATAACATGATCTCAAAGAGCCCATTCCCTATATGGAAGGCAGTGTTGAGTATGTCATCCTTCTTCACCCATACATAATATAACCTAGAATAACGATCCACCATGTATAGGTTTATTGGGCTCGATGCAGCTGATCGTCCAAGTTAGAAATCCCTAGAAGAGTATACTTGTACATCATTATGATCTTTTTGAGCACACAATAATCAATTAAAAGGTGAAATGACCCATCCTTATTATTTTCGAATATAACAGGGTCACCCCCAGTGAATGAATTGTGTATATAAAACCCTTATACATATTTTATTATAGTGGTTACATAAACTACTCATGTTTAACAGAAAAAATTATAATTTGATTTTAGGTTATTTAAAATTCTCTTGGAATAATCATGACATTAAATTAAACATATAGGAAATGATTTAGAGAAATAAATTATTATAAAAAACATTACCATATGGCCTAAAATAGAGAATATATTTGAAGATGTTGTTTTCATTATACATAATAAATTGAGAAATATACACTTTCTCAAAGGGAAATAACAACCACGATTATAATATTGGTGGTAAATAAGATCCATCCTCCTATTTTCCTATTTTTAGAATTATAGGATCATTCAAAAAATAGAGGGTAATTTAAATCTCATAGAAATTAATGGTTTATCTATGTAAGAAAATATAATCCAAAAAAATAATCGCATAAAATTCTATTTATTGTAGTATCATAAGCTTCACTAGTATGTTTATACAAAAAAATATCATGCATTTATATAATTGAGATGAAAATATTTTCACATTTTTTTATTTTTAATGACTTTACCACTTCCATTTTTTTCTGGTTGTGTTTGAATAGTTCATCTAAACATATGTGATTTAAAATAATGTGTAAAACTATAAACAAAAAGTATATTCACAATCCATAATTGAATAAAAATTATAACTTTCACCACATTATTACTGGGATCCTCCTAATTGGTTTTAATTTGTTAGAATCTCCCATTATACCATAGAGGGTGTTGGAAATTATTGACTCCAAGGACCTTATCTTAGTTCATTGGTTTGAAAAGTTCCCTTGTTTCTCTTAATTGTCTCATTAGATAACATGGTGAGTGTTGAATGTAAAATTCAACTCTTATATAACAAGGTGGGTTTCTCCCATTGGAATTCGCTATCTAGGTGGAATTCCTACACACACCTAAATCATTTCCTCATCCCCTTCATGTAATTTCATGGGTTCTTCATCCTCAATTATTAAAATTGGGTTGTAGAAATTTCATACCAAAACAATATTTCTCCATCACACTAGAAGAATAGAACTCCACATTATATTTTTTAAACCCATGAGAATCATAAGATTAAATGATATCCATATCATCTTGGAGAGGTCATAGGATAATTTTCTCATATCTGACAAATTCTAGGGTCACATAGTCCATTTATAGGTTTACTTTTATCCCAAAATATAATTCATCCAATCTTATATCAAGGTTACCGAAAAATCAAATTGAGTATCATTTTATTTTTTCAAAATTTTTCTCTTACACACTATTGTAATCCCCTTATTTTTTCTTGAGGGAATGTAAATATCTTTTATTTTGAAGTCATTGATTCAATGAAATTTCGTTGTATCACCCTGTTCTTTATAATTTGATTAGGTTGATGAAATTGAGCATAAGGTAAATCTATATTTTATGAAGCATCTTATATGTGTGCTAGATCGAAATGAGGAACTATTGTGGGGAATAAATGTATACATGGTACATGTATTGTAGAAAAACGTGAATATCCAATAGTAAGAACGTGAAGAGAATGCATATATGATTCTCAATGGCATAATATTTTCAACCCGTAAGATTAGAGAAGATTTTGAGTGAATCTTTAGGGTGATCAATTATAAGGTGTGGAGACTATAAGAACCAAAACATTTATAGAGTTTTCTTGATAACATCTATAGATACTAGTTATACTAGTGTTGATTACCCATTATTTGGCTTCTTCATTGGTGTGTGTCTTGGCTGAAATTTGAGGAAAATTACAAAAATAGGGTTGTGTATTGTCGGCACACGATTAGGGAAAACTGTGCACCCTAGCTCAAAAACCGTCCAAAACATCATAAAGGGGAATTCTACAGTTTGGCCATGGTTAGTGGCACAATATTTCCTATTAGAAGTAACCAATCACCATTATAAAATTGGCCCACTGTTTAGGAACATGTTTATGGAAAATTTTGATCACCTATCTAGAAGACCATACGTGGGATTTAAAAAATCTCAAAAATTAATTTTTCAATTCCCCAAAACCCGTGAAACCTTCCCATTTCTAACCCCATTCAACCATAGGATGTCTTTCACAATTTTACATCTTTAAAAATGAATTATAATCCCTTCTAGCATATGTTCATCGTGATTCAGAGCCTGGATTGAATATCCACACCTATCCCAATATGTAAATCATATCAATGTTCTTTTTTATTTGTCACCATGTAATTCAGACATTCATTCAGTGACGTAATGCTATATTTTTTATATATAAATATAATCAATGATATCTATATATATGATTGTATATCTTAATCTAGATATAAAATATATTGATTTTTTTATATTGAATAAGGTTTTTTATATTATGATATTATTTTATGTCACTGTACCTCTCAAATTTTGTGAATATCCATTGAAAAACTATTTATAGGTGAATTAACCATGGTGTGGAGACAATCAACTACAGTAGTCCTGATTTTAAAACATGAATAGAAATATTTGAATTGGTAGAGTTTTTAGAAATTGGAATTCTTGAATTTTTTTAATTAATGTTCCTAATAGATTAATTAACATACTATAGAAATAGATAATTCATTGTGAAATTAATTATGAGATTTTGGGTCTATCGATTTAGATATTCAATTTGGGGTTTATTGTTGAGATTTAGGGATAATGAATTAGATAATTAGTTGGTAGATTAATTATGAGGTATTTATATCTTGAATTGAGATAAATAATGGTATAATTAATTTTGTGATATTGATTTTATTAATTTAGATAATTAATTGTGGAATTAATATTATGTTATTGATGTTAATAATTTAATAAATAATTGGTATACTATTTAGGGGATATTGAAATTATGGGTATGATTAAATAATTGGTGAAATATTTAATGGGTTGTCGAGATATATTTAATATTATGATTATATTAATTATGTGTTATTAATTGGTAAATGGAAACGTACCAATTTTTACATTTATTATGAATGGAACATACTCATTAAATTATTCATTTTAAAAAGATGAATGGTATCATTTACATTTGGAAAAGTATTAGGAGTGGTTACATGATCATTCAATTATGTGATGTTAAATGAGGAATGGTATCATAGAAATTATAAATAGTATTAATAAAGGTTACATGGATATTAAAATGTGATAACTCATAGTGATAGATTAGACACACTCATAGGAGAGGGTAGGTATTGAGGTTCAGGTGTCGTTGGGACGCTATGTGTTTATGTGGTTAAATATATAATATTAAATTACATGATAAAAAATTTATTTATGAATTGTATATATTTTATTGTAATACTACTTAAATAGGAATTTTTTGGATTTCCTATAACCACATTGGTGATGGCATACTGTGTTTTACTCACACCCTATTAAAACCACCTGATCAGTACCCAAAAAGACTTTGTTGTTGTTGGACAAGTTATGGGAAAATCTCCTAGGATAGATGGTTCAGATGGGGATGGATCCTGGATGAGAAAATTACATGTGGTTTTGGATCTTCATGGGAGCCTCTGTTGACTTTATATTGACTTATCATTTTAGATAATTTTCAAGTACATTTTCATGTCAGGTTTTCATCTTTAGTTGGATATTGTATTTTCTATTTTCATTATATAAGATATTGGTTTTTGATAAGGGTATATATTATCAGCCCATTATTAATTTATTTATCCATGAGTATTATACTAATAAAATATGGAATATTATACCCATGATCCATTTATTGGTCCCTCAATATTAGTTTACAACCATTGGCATATGGGGAGTCATGTTTGAGGTCATATGATTGACTGGCTTGTGGCCCTGGTGTGTGACACCAAGTTCGTGACATTACACATGTTTTGTCATGAGTGTTCTTGTTCTTGTATATAGGATATAGATAAAATATATTAATAACAATAATGTTGATATAAATATTTTTTTTATCATTATGTATATTTTAATATCATTATTGAAGGTTGGACATGGAAAATTAATCACTTTTCTTCATGGAGATGCCCGGTCGTACATATGAATGCTTGATTAAATCATTCCATTAATGACTGGAATTGTAAGGAATTGGTTTATATATTATTTATCCATTATCCATATGTTCTTGAATACATCACATATATTCATTATATTTATCCTTATAACATTCCATGTAATCTGTAACTGACAAATAAATCACATTACTGCATGGGGAGGAGGTCTACGGTACACATGAATGACATTTTGATTTATTAAATGCCACTAAAATTTAGATGGAATATGAGATATTATAACTATGAAAGTATAATAATTTCATATATTATATATATATATACATTTAAACAGTCATTATATATAATTTATATATGTTTTTGATTGATAATGAGTTATATCTGTTCATAAAGAGGGTGTCTTCCATCAACAGAGTAATCATTTTCATTTCAAATATTATGGAAAAGGAGTTGGATATATCCTATTAAATTCACAAACATAAATCTCATTATATGATGATTAGTTTTTTATTATATTTTAAGTGTTTATACATAATAAAATATGGTATATGAAGAAATTAAATTATATGTATTAGTTAACATTATTACCATCTCTTAGTGAAACCTCAATTGGATCTCCTCATAAGATTACTAGGGTGGGTATTTTTTGAATAAAATAAGTTATAAAATAATTATAAGAATTGTAAGGGGAAATTTTTGTGTGGATTGGAAGATCCAAATAGCTTGATAGGTGTGAATAAGTGAATGGATCAAGTGGCCCAGTGTATATGTGAATGAAGAAACACATGTAATTTTTTATATAATATTGGACCCACATTTTTCACTTAAATAAATGTAAAAAAATATCCAATTAGAAAACAATATATGATATATGGTTTACATATGGCTATAAATCGGTGATTGGAATGTTTTATGTCACTTTAACCCCTAAATTCTTAGTTTAACCAATGGTTAACTCGTTTTCACCTAAACTGTAGTAATAATTTTTTTCATGTTCATTTCAATGAAGTGAAATAATTTAATTGAAAATTAAACCTGTATATGCCTTCCAAAAATAATTTTTCCAATGAAAAACATTAAAATATGTTATTTTTTTTCAAAAATTAGCATATAATTGATTACCAAAAAAAGTCAATTGATTATAATATATTTTAACAGTCATTAATTTTAAAAAATCAACAAATAGATAATTTTAAATTCACTAATCTAAAATATTTTTTTAACAATATTCAATATTATTCACTAAAAATGGATAAATGAAACTTTATAAAAAAAAATCCCAAAAAACACCCTACAAATATTTCGACATGGTTATATAAAAAAACAAAATCATTTTTCTATTAAATGATATATAATTGGATAATATTAATTCAAATATAGTGGTAAAAAACATGACAAAATTGATTTGTATAAAAATAATGTTTTTAAAAAAATATTATTTTCCATTCGAGTAATTTTTTATTAATTTTTAGTTAATTGATAACCTATTTACATGTTTAAACTATATATTATATAAATCACTTATTCCAATTAATTCATGGAAAATTAAAATTTAGGTTATAAAAATTACATTTTAATAATATTATTTTACTTTAGAATTGTGTTTCATATGAACTCGGTGTAGCATATATCGAGAGATATACAAAAAATTAAATTTATTTTCAATGAAATATGTGTTATAGTATTGGTGTGTTACATAGTATCATCATATTTTTCCTTGAAAAGATACAATTTCAATCTACCTATAACATTTTACAGTGAATATAATTTCTACGTAAGGCATATTTTACCTAAGCCCTTCATATTAAAGGATTCATTCAAGGAAAATTCAAGTCCCTAACATGTGTATTATCAACTAATTGGTTTTATTCCTCATTATTTTCTTTACAATTTATTGTGGAAATATTAATATAATGATATTATGATATGATGTATGTTTTAATGTTTTTTAGTTCTATTATTTTTTATTAATGTACAAATACATTATGAAAAGAAATATTGATTGTTTATTGTTTGGACTATCATCTCCACAGTGTATCATATTTGGTTTTACATGGGATCCAAAATTTATGGAACTATGGATAGTATTAATAGATTAATTTTTTATTTATGAAATGATAAATATTCTTTTATCATGAATTATTAAAATATTTAATGGCACGATGAAAATATAGTCAACGTCATTTCAATCATTTAAAATTATCATGCTAAAAGTATAATCCTATTTTTTAATATTATGTACTATTTTTATATCTATTATTTAACATTCTTAATCACTCAAAAAATAATATATCAATAAAATAAGTAGTAAATAATATCATTTCACCTCTGTTATGATGATATTTTAACAAAACAACATCATAATCATTCTTTATATTATGTTATGTTCATATTTGTGTTAGTTTAACCACCTAATTGAAAAATACATTGAATTAATTTCATGTGTAACTATGAAAACATAATTTCTAGTATAATATTTTATAAAATAATAAATAATTCTTTAGTATTATGTTATACATATATACAATTCATTAATTAAGAATACACACTTTGATCATCAATAATCTCCATAACATGCCTTCTATAAATTTCATCATCAATGATAAATCATGAAAATATAATGAACTGATTTCGAAATATTATTACTAATTTTAAATAAATACTATCATTATGTTTAATGATATAGTAATTATGAAATTTTTAAGAAAAAAGAACATATAAATATTTATTGTGAAACTATTAGAAATGATAAAAACCATGAACACCTGATGTGAAAATTGGAAGAATTCATATAGATAATGACTATATATGAATATTATGATTGAGAATGGATATGGGTATGGTTTGTGATTATGTTTTTAATATATATACATTCATTATACATGATTTTAAATAAATTTCCTTGAAAATTGGAAAAATAGTTAAGGGTAGTGTGGTTCCAATTGATGTTGGAAATAGTTAAGATGGGGTTGAATTTTATTTTAATAAAAATATATTAGAGTAATAAATAAATAAAAGAAATATTTAACAGATTATTAATTGTAAATAAATAATTCAAAAAATATAATGAATATAGTATTGTGAGAACAATTTATATTGAAAATTTAGAAGATAAACTCATGAAAGTTTGATATTCTTTATTCTAAATTATGTAGACAACTCTTCACATGAAAATAGATAGAGTATGGATCCCAATATCATATGAGAGATACATCATGATGGGTTATATATAATTAGATCCTTTTATAATGGGTTGAATTACAACCAGGACTATTTCATTTATGTAACCATGAATTATAATGGAAATTTATATGTAAAGACCAAGACTAGGATTTTCTATAGGGACTAGCCCCAAAAAAAGTGTTCCTCATTTTATTCAGGTGATAATAATGAAGTAATAATCTTAAACAGTATAATAACAATTTTTTTAAAATAATTAAGTAAAATAATATTATACCTTGCCTATAAAAAAATAATCAATTGGAAGAGATCCAATTGGTGACTTATGTTGAGTAATTCCTTAGCACAGTGAGGTGAACCATGACACAAAAAGTCATTTTCCTAACATATGAAATTTTTTATTAGAATTTTATATTATGAGATATTATGTTAAATTTTGGGAGTTTATAGGATCCAATTGGAAGAATTTAAGCCCATATAATTGTGTGGAACACATGGAATCATCCAGATGAAGTAGAATCAATACAAACCTTTAAATTAAAGGTTGAAAATATAGAATATTATATAAAAATTACATTTAGTAGATTTATATATAAAAGAAAGAAATATATATTATCTCTATTATAAAGAGAAGAAACAAAAAAAATTGATATATTTAGTATAGAAGAACAAATGTTAATTCATTCTATATTTTTACATCTTATTAGGTGATAAAATAATGAAAAGAAAATGGAATTACAACATAATATCTAAACATTTAAGAAAGAGTTAAGCCCTATAAAAAGTGTTATATTATATTCATCATGAAGAAAAATTGAGTTTTTTGTGTTTATTTGAGTGACATGTATTTAAAATTCCCATTAATTTACTATTTTCATGAGGACGTGGATGATTAGAAGAGAAATGAATGTCGAAAATATTATTTTCGAATTTATAAAAAATCACCTAATATCATGGACATACCTTCACATCTATAAATAGTTAAAGACACCCTCGTGAATGTAATCATACATTGAATTCATCAAACTTGAGAACAATGGATAAAAATAGATATTGTACCATGAATTTATATTTTATTTATCCAAAAAAATGTATGATATGTATGTATAATCATGTAGTGAGATTGGCATAATATATTTATCCTCCAAAATGTGCATGTAGTGTATTTTGGTACACCATTATTTCACTTCATTTATTCTCCAAGGGTTAAAACTTTGGGTGAAAATAGTAAAATCCTTGTGTATGTTTATCATTTTATTTCTACATATATCATAATTTTTTTTGGAACCAATGTTGAGACAAAAAGGCTTTTAAGGTTCTCTTTTCAATAAGGGAACATGATCTATATAGGAAAGGGTACTTCAAGAAATAAATGTTTAATCAAGTTTGAACCATGATTCACCCCCTGTCGTTGTTCTCATAGTCATTATGATAAAAAAAATAAAACATCATATATTATCTAAAACAATGTTACGTCTATTAAATTTATATCATTATTAAATAAAAATATTATTCCTACCATATTAAGAGGTAAAATTAGTTTTTAATAACTCATTCCAAATATATTAAAAAACACATTATAATGATTTATGAAAAATATAAATTTATAATATTTTATTATCATAAGAGTATATTATATGGATATATATACAAGAGTGGGACGAATTTTAGTTTAAAATTTATAAACAAAATAACATAAAAACCTTCTGAATGAGAATAATGAGCCACAGACTTCATTTGATAATCTGAGTAAGGTAATTTGAATTAATGTTGATTTGATTATATCATGGTTTGTTTCTATTGTATTCAATAATACATCGATAAAAATAGTATTTAAATATGAGAAAAAAGAAAAAAATATTTTATGCACAATGTAATAGTCATGTTAAAATAATGGAAATAATATCTAATAAATGTAATAAGGACTTACAATATATATTAAAAGATTATAGTGGTTTATCCTTACGGTTAAAGTTATTTAATAAACATGACTAAAGGTATCCAAATTTTTATAATTACTATAATGAATGTATTTCCCTACTATGAAATCCTTTAATATGTTGATTAGAATATGCTCTGTATTTATATCCTCTAATGGACTCCATATGATGATCAGGTTTCTTCTTCCTAAACCCAAAATCCATCGATCCGATGGATCAAATTTGTTATCATACCATCCCTAGAATATATTAATCGTAATAATGTCTACCCATGTTATTATAAAACAAAATAAATTATAAAAGAATTTACCCTAATATGGATTCTAAAGAACTATTACTCTTTCCAGTATTATAATGACTTCAGAATGAGATGTTCAATGACAGAAAACATTAGGAAAATTTAGTTTTATACATTATCACCTTCAAACACTTCAATTTACCATATATTTATAGTAAAATCACCAATATTCATATTTTTATTTTTTTTCAATGGACTTGGATTGTTGGCACATGAAATATCACAATTCTATACCATGGCTAAATTTATGAGATTTTTTCTTAGAAAAATAATAATGATAAATGTATTCTATAAAATTCAACTAATGATTACGATAATTTTATTATAAATTTGTTTTATTCTAATTGAAATTATTATTTAATGTCAATATGATCAACTAAATGATGATTTTTCTCAATCATTACCAAAATTATTCTCGCCTTCAATTAGTTTTTCAATATTATAGAAAATAAAAAATTCTAATTAATTGTCTGAATATTGCTATGTATTATTAATCTAAAGCATTCTCAATTCAATGATCGAAATGGAGAATGATAGGTCTATACTCATATTATATAAGAACATTTTCAATTTATGGTAAATGTTAATGTTTTCATCAAAAAATAGTAATATATTTGGAAATAAAATGTCAGTAAACATAATATTAATAGAGTGTTTGTGATTTAAAAAACTAAAGAAATAAAATGTAATAAGTCAGAAAATATGACTCAGCAACATCCCCAATTTGAGAAAACACATATGAAGAGAAGATAAATATAAAACATAACGTAAATACATACATCCCAAAATTCATTTCTGATTGTTAATGATAATATTTATAACATTCTTGAGTTAATAATTTTGTTTAATATGATGGAAGGATATTAAAATAACTCCCCATTAATGAAAACATATCCCACTTTGTAAAACTTCTCACCCTAAAGATAATGTATCTCATTATAAAAGAATCACCCACATTAAAAATAATTTTATCCCTTAAGATAAAATAATCCCCCATTGTAAATTTCAGAAACGATTGGAAAAAATATAATGATTGATGAAAAGATTGAGAAATAACATAAAAACAATAAGAAAATTCAAAAACATAATAAATTATATGGGAGAACATATATCTTATTATCATTAAAAAACATTAATGAACAATGAATTTTGATGAATATATAATTTTACTTCATCAATCATTAATTATTTTTGTAGAAATACGATAAGTTTTTTATAATGAATTATTCATTTTTCATCATCAACATATTCATGTGAGCCATTATTTTTTTGTACTCATCTATATCCTTCTCCGTCATTGAGACCTTTACATCCAAAGCATGCTACTTATAAACATCATCCTTTATTATTTTACTTTCTTTAGTTAAAAATTAATTCTATACATCATCACAATCATTTCTAATTCATATAATCTCAACCGTAAATTAAAAAACACCATGTGATACACAATTTATTTCAATATATTCACATTATTTTTCTGATCATCTGTAGTATCTCTGAATTATTGCACAAAAATTTACTATAATTTAAATATTTGAAGATTAATTTTTTAACTTTTCAACAATAACTAAAATGAATAACCTTACACCCTGAAACTAATCAACATTATCATTAATATTAGTATCTATTTGATGGAACAACATTACCATTTGATTTTATAGGTAATTTTTATCTTTAAATATATATTGAAAAACAATCTAATTGGTCTATGTTTTGATTACTATTTTTTTCAATAATTCTATTGAATTTTATTTCCCATTCATAGATTTTTCAAGAAAAAAATGTTGATTCAATGTTTGGGAAATATGGACTATGATAAGTTAACCTTTTTAGAAATAAATAAAAATAAACACCCTTTTGATAAATAGTTTATTTTGAATCTGCTTGATCGTGACTAACTAGGGGTTTTATGGTCCACTAATTCAAACATCCAATTATTTTTCGTTCCTTTTTTCTTTATATAAATCATTATTATCATCTAAAACCTCAAAAATTTCCCCATCCTTCTCCATTTATGATTATTTAGAAACATTAATCAATGACATTTGAATTATTTCTTCTCAATTAGAAGATTACTTTCCATTATTTTCTTATGATGTTCCATATTTCGATGTATATTTTGATTTTTCATCCATATTATAATGTGATGTCAAATCTATTGAAGATGAAGATTATTTTGATGATTCATCATCTTTTTAATATTTAGATTTTTGGGTTTCATCTTCATCAAATACATACTTTTCATTTCTATCATTTTATTCTTTTTAGACATCATCTTATTGTACTACTTATACATATATTTCTTATTCTTAAAACTCTTCTTTGTATTCCTTCTTTATATATGCCTCCAAATGACTTGTTATTATAAATACTTCATTTACAATTAATTATGGTATGTTTCTTTCTTTAGTATAGATGTATAGAGTTGCTTAATAGGTAACATTCCTTTTACTTTATCCTCCACTAAAGTTATATAATTAAATGTAACACATCTTCATTCAATAAAATATCATTATTGTTGAATGATTTTATTTTTTGCAAGATTATGGAAGGAAAGGATTCTCAGAAACTCATAACAACACATGCTTCATGAAACCTCTTCCTTTATTTATTTATTTTTTCTTTATCCTATAACTGGTATATTTTCTTAATTTTTAAATATTGATCCTCTATAGGGTTAGGACTGAACTCCCAACTTATTGACCAATTCATGTCCATAAGATTCATTGTAAATGAAGCCCCAAAATTGGCCACATTCCTTTGGAATGCTAGTCTGTACCTAGTTGTGGATAGTAGAACCGTTGATAGTGTTCATTAAGAACAACAATGTTGACCCAATGTTGGTAATTGTGCACGAAATAAACCCCTCACAATCAACCATCAGGCCAAAGTGACCCCATCTCAATTTGGGATCTAGGATTACTCTTATATGTTTATTCAAAAATGGTGAACCCATTTTTAATATCTTGATTATAGAATTATTTGGTTATTTTTCACCAGGACATTTTTTTCATACTATACAAGAAAAAATATTAAACCTATGTTGAATATATTAATAAAAAAATTATTGTACTACTGTCCAATGGGCCAAATATTTTTCTCTACATACAAAAAAAATTAAACCCAACTTGAATATCTCATTTAACATAATGATCAAGAATCATGCCACATTGTTCTGAATATCGTATATAAACAATGTGGAGAATCCTGATAGAACATTCAAACATGTAATCCTATAAAATAAAAGATTTAATGAAATATGTTCATACATTTTTTGATATCTCCACCCATATAAAATTTCTAGATTAGGAATATTATTAAATTTATTTTAACCTTGCATATTTAATTGAGCACACCTCATGCTTGCAATATTTTAATAATCAACGACCTTATTCCTTATTTAATGCATGGTTGAAGATGCTTATCTGATCAATATAATACAGATCAGAGATAATATCATTATCCTCCATCCAGACTGGAAAATCATTCATGGTTGACACCCACCACAATTTTCCAAATTAACTAACCATCCTGATAACAGAAATTTCAGGTGTTATAAAGACCCGGAAATAACATGGAATTTTTTTTCATAATTTCTTTGTAATTTTATGGTTATGCAGTTTCTGACGGCACCTGATTCAGAAGCCCGATGTGCCCGGAATCATTTTCTAAAATTTAGCTCAGGTACGTTCAGTGAACGAACAAACAATTTTTTCTATCTTTTGAACCGGTGCTCGGAATTGAAATATGAGGGCACCGATGAACTCGCAGCATTGGTAATTGAATAAGGGGACCTTTACGACAGTTGTGTTTTATGCGAGTTGTGTTTTAATAATTGTGAATTCTGCCTAAAATAAATAAAATTGGTGTGTACAATTTTATTTGTATCAGAGGTAGTTATATCCTAAAAAGGGGGGGTTAAGTGTGTGACCCATAACCACCTAACTTCCCAAGTGAAGATGTCTGAGAGGTGGTTCCCACACGAATCCCAACCTCTCATCTCCCTTAACCTTCCCTACACTCTCCAAAACTCTTATAAACCCCCCATTGATCTCCCATGCATTTAAATGTGCCAACTTCCCCCCTAATTAAGATAACCCTTCACATTCCCCGGTCCCTTCGATTATACCAACACCTTATTCAATTAAAGTGGTTAGATTTTTGAATTACATGGGTTAATAAAAAAAACTGCCACAGTCTATTATTTTTTTTGGAGTTTCATTGTTTTAAGAAGAGTTGGGAGAGTGTTTTTGAGAAGGAGAGAAAGGTGTTCCTCTCTTCAATGAAGAATGATTTTCTTCCTCAATGAAGAACACTCTGTGATTTGATGAACATGATGCCACCAACGATGATTCCTCCTCGGACGCACCCCGTCATCTATGGAATCGTCCACTGATCTCCGCGATGCCCAAAGATCAACATCAATTGATGAGGTATGGGAATATTGTATATTTCTCATTTATGTAGTTTATACCTTCGAGCTTGATCATTTACTTTTTGGATTTATCTTTGTGGATTCCATACCCCCAGATTAAATTTCTCATGATGAATTCCAATCAAATAAATTAATTCACGGATCGATAAACAATATCTTGAATTAATTTTCTTCTTGTTTATCTTGAATTTGAAATTCATTAATCCTGATAAATATTAATTTCCAATTCCCCATGTTCTTGATTCTAAAAAACGATGGCCAATCTAACACGGTTATCGATACGCACTTTGACCGTGATCTTTCCTTATTCATTATCCGCACATTGTTCACAAATTCTTCATCCCCAAATAATTAATCGCGCTGGAAACTCAATGTTTCCCTGAGGGCGACAAACAGCCGTGATGATCTTGACCCGAGGATCATGGATATGTTCATGTATCTTTTTTCTGAGTTAAATCGAGGTTGGAATGGAGTGCGCATGGATCTCATGGCCTGAGTAGGGCGGTCTAGAAGATCAAGGTTGGCAGGCCGATGTGGAATCTGTCGGTGGAGCATGTTGGGGCGCTAATTGGGAGAAAGATGTCCTAAATCTTGGAGGAGAAGGGAACGTGGAATAATGTGGTAGATTGGAGAGAGAATAAATTTGAAAGGGATTAAAATTTAAAAGATAAATAAAAGGAAAATTATGTATTTGTTGATAAATTCAAGTGCGCAAGGGGCCAAAGCATGATTGTATTTAGAGTTAAATATGAATTAAATAAACAATTAATAATAATAATAAAATATTTTTATTATTAATTTTGTTTATAAAACACTTTTTCGATTGTAACTTAAAGGTACGACCTCGGTTACATGAACCATCTGCGGTAGTGCGACCGAGAATTTGAGACAGACATTCCGAGTCCCATATTGGATGTCTTTTTTGGGTTTTTGGATCGGGTACCTAAAGCACTCGGAAAATAAAAGATTTAATATTATTATTAAATCATCGACCAGCCATAACTCATGTGTGCGATGTCTGATTGGATTGCCTTCAGTAGCGATGTAATCTAGTCTTTAAGACGGTCGATTCAAGTCTAATGTTTGATACTAAATTCTGGTTTGTGACTCTAGTCCACGAAACACCCAATGATAATAATATTATTATTATTACGAGATCTTTTATATGACATATCTCTCTCATACGGTGTCGTAATGATGAACCGTCTACGATGTTGCAACCCTAGAATTAAGACAAATTTTTCAAGACAAATTTTTGAAATTTTAATCAAGGTCGAGGTGTGGGCCCCACGAGGTCTGATTCGTGCATGTTGCGGTGATATGAAACTTTTTCACCGAATATCCGTTTTGAACCAATGGGTAGTCCAACTTGTGTGTTTTTTGGTGTGTATCGCAATGGTGTGACCAGTTTGGTTAACAAGTTTCATTTGAAGTACGACCGGGTGGGAGAGAACATGAATCCAACTGGGACCTCGGAGCAGAAACGCTTATAAATTTATCTCCGGACATCTGATTGATGTTTTGTTGACTTTGTTGGATTCCTCTTGATGAGACAGTTCTTTTGGAATAATTCACCTGATGTTTGGGGCAGTTGGAGCAAGGCCGGGTTGGATTGTACCCGAAATCCAAACGGGCCCCTGGAACTGAAATACTACTAACTCTCAGACCGGACGTTCGTTTGAGGAACCGTCAGCGGCATTGGTAATCACATTGAGAAACTCTTCCATTGAGTATACCCCATGGGTGTTCGGGGTATAGTTGATATATGGTCGAGTAGGTTTGTACAGAAAACCAACCAGGCCCTCGGACTAAAAGGTTAATAAATAACAGACAGGGCCTCCGATCGACGTGCCGTATATTGTGTTGAGACCCCTATGACGAGGTGGTAATTTGAGATACTTATTCATGGGAATTTTTGATACTTGGAGTATAGACCAGCAGCCCGTGGTGCAGATCCTCCCAGAGACGAGCGTACATAGTATGGAGACCTTGTAGCTTGTTGAGACCTGATGAATGCTTGTCCAATACGAGTCTGATTGGCTTGACTATCCCAGTGGGGAGCACTACTGTGTTTGGGTGGCAGAACCACGGCAGGGAGTACTACTGTGTTTGGGCGGAAGACCTACGTTACTCAACGTATAGAGTACCTCTGCCGGCTATTGGGCGGAGCACTACTGTGTTTGGGTGGCTAACCCTGGCGGGAAGCACTACTGTGTTTTGGGGGCTAACCCAAGGTACTCGACAGGAGGAGTAGCTCATCAGTCTATGGTTAGTGAGCAGCACCCTAGAGTCATAACAGGATCACAGTACTCGTTAGAGGAGGAGCTCTTTAGCAGTTTCGGTTTCATTAATGAAAATCTTAGTTTGAGCTGAGTCAATGACCATTTTATTTACTTCATGATTGAGATGGGTCACATTATAACTTAGTTATAAGTATGGTAATATACCTAAGTAGTGGTTATCCGTTGATTTCATAACCTTTTGTGTTCCCTCATGATTGAGATGGGTTACTTGATAAGTTATGTATATGTATGTGCTTATACATAATTAAGGGTTTTCTGTTGAGATCCTTATTTGTGGTTATCCTTGTTGTATTTTTTGAGACCATGAGGGTCTCGGGGTCCCTACTAAGTATCATTATAGTCACCCATGCACGAGATATGCCCGTACCTTGTTGTGTTGGATGCATATGACAGACAGCGCTGACAGAGACCGTGTGTACGAGGACTGGACGATACCCGGAGGTGGACCTCATGACGATTCGGTACCTGGAGGTGGACCTCACGACGAGTCGGTACCTAGAGTTGGAGATCACAAAGAGTCAGTACCCAGAGGTGGACTTCATGACAAGAAGATACTCAGAAGAGGTTGGCGGGAGAGAGCGTTGTGGAGCCTATCTGTACCTACCCTTCAGGTAGGATCTGCGGTGGATGACCCATGAGCTGCTCTATCTTCTACCTGTTAGTCTTTTCGGTTGTTCTTTCGTTTAGTTGTAGCTATACGTTTCGGTTGGGTTTGTATACTGGCCCATTTACTTTTCATCACATTATTTTGTACTTAGTGTATTACATTCTCTTGTAATCTGTTGGATGTGTATATGTTTTATGAAAGCAATGCCTTTACAGTTAACTGGATTTACGTCGTAGGTTCTTGTCGTCTGCCCCTAGCCTATGGGAGGCAGGCTTGGTGTAGTCACGGCATGGGCCCCAAGGATGGGTCGTGACACATTTGTATCAGCGGAGTTAGTTCTACTGTAGAACTTAGGACTCTTATATTTTATTTTCTATGAAAAAATAGTGTTGAGCATACTGAGTGTGGTTTTCAGTTTTGGGAGAGCAGTGTTGGTGCGTCGGCTGACATATCCATACAACAGGACCCTGACTTCTAATTTCTGACTTAGTGCACGAATACACTGATTTCATGTGTGTTTCAAAATGTATTCTTTATGTCAGCTCAAACCAGGTCAGCTCACTAGGTTTAATTCGTTTGACCGTGTCACATCTGTTCAGGATTTATCCATGAAGACAGTTAGTTGGAGTTTCCGAGAGTGTACTTGATGACAGCTCACCAAGCGATGAGGCTCCGGTGTAGGGCCCTCTTTCTATGTTGGCTCCTTCGGGTGGTGTACTAGTAGCACCACCACCCATTAGGTAGAAGATTCCACCAGTCTTACTAGAGGATGATGCACACTGACAGAGCACATTGCATGAGTTCCAGTAGCAGAGGCCTCCGATGATACAAGGCGAGGCAGATTCCCAGGAAGCAGTGCACTGGATGGAGGTGATTTCTAGAGTTCTACACCTAGTTTAGAGCTAGTAGAGCAGATGGTGATCTTAAATACTTGTGTTTCCCAGTGAGTAACGATGAGGTTGGTCCACATAGTGATGAGGCTTTGGTATGTGGACTGATGCCTGAGATAGTACCTTCGGTTAGTGTACCAGCTATATCACTACCTGTTTGTCAACATTTACAACTGGCAGTACCGGTAGAGGATGCATGTAGGCTTAGTTCCTTACACATGTTTCAGCATCAGATACCCCTCAGGTTCCAAGGTGAGCCCAACTCACAGTCTGCTGAGGACTAGCTTGAGGAGGTGGCTAAGAGTTTCTAGAGATTATACAGCTTCGGCTGGATGACATGTCAGTAGATGAGTATTCGTAGAGGTGTACCGATCTTTATTGGTACTTGATGACTATGATATGATCAGTTCTTTAGGGATCGAACTTCTGAGTGAGGTGTGTTTAAGGACATCCGAGCCAGGAACATTCCTCTATGCATCCCTACATATGTTAGGGTGATAGAGAGAACCTTTGTGGTTGAATGTTCTACTGCTATGTGGATATAGCCAGTGAATGTTAGTAGTGGGAAAACATTAAACTGGCATCAGTCTCAGATACTTTGGAATGTAAGAAGATTCGAGAAGAATATGTGACAGGGACAGATGAATCTGCAGGGCAGCAGACGTGGATGTAGAGCTAGGATAGTAGCATGGGGTGGTGTACATTTCGACAGGTTACAACCACCTGCCTTTGTATTCCCAACCACTATTAATAATCTGGAGGGAATGGGAAGAGACTAGATTAATGTGGTCAAAGAGTGCAACTGCCAGGCTCTAGTGATGATTCGAGGTATGTTCTGTGTCTACTACTAGCTTCCATAACAACATATGTTGAAACGAATCATTCCTTCCATCCAAGAATCTTGTCCCAGACATAGAGTTTCCAGTTACACCGTTGACTTGACCCTCTAATCTGGAGATACCTTTGGGAGGAGGCTCGATAATCACACTTATTCCGACAGTGTTATCTGACCCTTGAGGCAAGAGTTTCGGTTGGAACCTCATAGTGGTAGCGTCGAGGCCTTACGACGTTGGTCTGGGTATGGATTGGATCCACTGTTCATACACAGATAGACTGCATTAAGCAAAAAGTTTGTGGTTTATCTACAATGTTGGGATGGGTTTTTCCCTTGGTCAGCTAAAAGGGAAACCCACGCAGCACATGATAAAATCATGTTTAGGAGGGTGCAATTGATCACTCATGAGTCATCCAGCCTTACCCTCGTGGCAGTAGGAGTTTTGAGTTTTGTGTTTCTCTAGGACTATCACATCAAGATAGTCTATACTACTGGGAAGGGAAATGATGTTGCAGATTCTCTTAGTATGAGATCGGGCATTCAGCTATTATGAGTGACGATATAGCTGCAAGAGGCATTTCAGATATCCATTGTGGATAGTGTTGGAGTCAGCACGTGTAAAGCCAGAGATGGTTCAGGCTACGAAGGAAAATGTGCAGATCATCCAGGAGTAGATAAAGATTCCACAGAGAAAACAGATGTCATATGCTGATATAGACGAGACCACTAGAGTACGAGGGTGACGACCACGTCTTCTTACATGTCTCACCTCTACGAGGTCTACGGAGTTTTGGCCGGGGCGACAAGTTATCTCTGCATTTCTTCGGGCCTTTCCAGGTCCCCAGCTGAGTAGGTGAGGAGACTTACCGCCAGACCTTTCCACCATAGATGCTCTAGGTGCATGATGTCATCCATGTATCTCAGTAGAGGAGATACATTCATGGCCCTTCACACATCATCGACCATGGAGAGCTGAACAACGATGATGGGGCAACTTTCATAGGGTTCCAGTAGAGGTTGAGGATCGATAGGAGATGGTCCTATGGAGATGGTCGATTTCTCTTGTGAGCTTTCGATGGAAGCACGGGAACCTCTAGGAGAGCACATGGGAGTGAGGGGCCAAATTGCGTACTCGGTACCTCCTTTAGTTTCCCTAGTTTGTGTTATAGCTTTACGGGGACGTAAACTCCTAATGGGGTAGTAATGTAAAGACCTGGATATTTCATGGAATTTTTTTTATTAATTTCTTTGTAACTTTACGAGTATGCAGTTTCTGACGTTACCTAATTCTGAGGCCTGGTGTGCCTGGAATCAATTTCCAAAGATTAGCACGGGTTCATTCAGTGAACAAAACAAGGGTTTTTTCTATCTTTTGAACCAGTGCTCGGTATTGAAATTCAAGGGAACCGATGAACTCACATCCCCGATAGTTTCTTAAGGGGACATTTACTGCAAATGCATTTTAAGCGGGTTCAGATTTAATTATTGGGAATTTAGCTTGAAATAAATAAAATTATTGTGTACAATTTTATTTGTATCAGAGGTAGTTATATTCTACAAAGGGGTTAAGGGTGGGTCCCGCAACCACCTAACATCCCATGTGATGATGTTTGAGAGGTGGGGCACACACGAACCCCAAACTATCATCTCCCTTAGCCTTCCCTAAACTCTCTATAACACTTATAAACCCCCCCCCCATTGATCTCCCTTACATTTAAATGTGACAACATACCCCCTAATTAAGATAACCCATCATATTCCCCACTCCCTTAATTATGCCAACACTTTATTCAATTAATGTTGTTTGATTTTTGAATTACATGGATTAATAAAATAATATCCATAGTATATTATATTATTTTCGGACATTAATTGTGTTAAGAAGAGTTGGGAGAGAGTTCTTGGGAAGGAGAGAAAGGTGTTACTCTCTTCAATGAAGAACGATTGTCTTCCTTGACGAAGAACGCTCTGCGATTCAAAGAACGTGAATTCACCAATGCTGATTCCTCCTCGGACGCACCCTGACATCCACGGAATCATCGACCGATCTCTACGACACCCGATGATCAACAAAAATTGATGAGGTAGGGGAATATAGTATATTTCTCATTTATGTGGTTTATACCATCGAGCTTGAGGGTTTATTCGTAGGATTTATTTTTGTGGATTCCTTACCCCCGGTTTAAATTTCTCATGATGAATGCAAATTAAATAAATTAATTTGCAGATCAATAAACAATTGCTTGAATTAATTTTCTTCTTTTTTATCTTGAATTTGATATTCTTGAAGCTTGATAAATATTAATTTCCAATTCCTCATGTTCTTGATTATCAAAAAACGATGTCCCAACTAACACGACTATCGATACACACATTGACCGTGATCATTCCTTATTCATTGTCTACTCATTCTTCGCGAATTCTTCATCCCCAAATAATTGAGTGCACTAGAATCTCAATGTTTCCCTAAGCGCGACATACAGACGCAAAGATCTCGACCCGAGGATCATGGATATGCGTTCGTATTTTTTTTTGAGTTATATCGATGTTGGAATGGAGTACAGATGGTTCTCGTGGTGCGAGTATGGCGGTCTGGCGGAGCAAGGTTGGTAGGCCAAGGCGGAATCTGTCGGTTCAACATGTTGGTGCACTAATTGGGAGAAAGAAGTCGTGAATCTTGGAGGTGAAGGGAATGTGGAATAATGTTATAGATTGGAGATAGAATAAATTTGTAAGGTATTAAAATTTAAAACAGAAATAAAAGGTGAATGTGGTATTTGATGATAAATTCCAGTGCGCATGGGGCCAAAGTGTGATTGGATTTTGAGTTTAATATGAATTAAATAAACAATTACTAATAATAATAAAATATTGTTATTGTTAATTTTTTTGATAAAACACATTTTCTACCGTAACGTATTCGTGTGACCTCGGTTTCACGAACCATCTGTGGCAGTACGACCCAGATTTCGAGATGGACATTCCAAGTCCAATATTGGATGTCTTTTTCGTGTTTTTGGATTGGGTACCCAAAGTGCTCGGAAAATAATAGATTTAATAATATTATTAAATCTTCAACCCTCCATAACTCACGCGTGCCACGTTCGATTGGCTTGCCGTTAGTGGTGATTTAATCCTGTCATTAAAATGGTCGATTCAAGTCTAATGTTTGATAATAAATTCTGGTTCGTGGATTGGGTCCACGAAACAACCAATGATAATAATATTTTTATTATTATGGGATCTTTTATCTTACATATCTCTCTCATACGGTGTCGGAATGAAAAACCATCTACGACGTTGCGACGCTGGAATTAAGACGGATGTTGCAAGACCAATTTTTGATATTTACATCGTGGTCAAGGTGAGGGCCCCATGAGGCCTGATTCACACGTGTTGCGTTGAAATGTAACTTTTTCTCCGGCTATCCATTTTGAACCCTTGGGTATCCAACTCGTGTGTTTTTTGGTGTTCATCGCAATGGTGTGACTGGTTTGGTTCACCGGTGTCATTTTAAGTACGACTGGGTTGGATCGAACATGAATCCAACCGGGCCCTCGGAGCGGAAATGCTTATAACATGAGCTCCAGACGTCCTATTGACGTGTTGTTGACTTTTTTGGATTCCTCTTGATGAGACGGTTCTTTTGGAATACATCACCTGAGGTTTGGACGAAGTTGGAGTAAGGCCGGGTTGGATTGTACCCTAAATCCAACCGGGGGCCTGGAACGCAAATACTAATAATTCACAGACTGGATGTATGTTTTACGAACCATCAGCGGCATTGATAATCACATTGAGAAACATTTCCATTGAGTATACCCTATGGGATTTCAGAGTACAATTGAGATATGGCCGAGTTGGTTTTTACATGAAACCAACCGGGCCCCGGGACTAAAAGGATAATAACTCACAGACGGGGCCTACGATCAACGAGCCGTCTGTTGCGTTGAGACCCCTATAACGAGGCAGTCTTTTGAGATACTTCTTCGTGGGAAATTGTGATACTTGGAGTATTGACCAGTATCTCATGGAGCAGATCATCCTGGAGACGACCATAAAGAGTACGGAGGATGTGTATCTTGCTGAGACCTGATGACTTCTTGTCCGATACGAGTCAGAGTGACATGACTTGCCCTGTGGGGAGCACTACTATGTTTGGGTGGCAGACCCACGATGGGGAGAACTACTTTTTTTTGTGTGGCAAACCTGCGGTACTCAACAGAAGGAGTACCTCTGCAAACTATTTGGGGGAGCACTACTGTGTTTGGGTGGCTGACCCCGGCGGGAAGCACTACTATGTCTGGGTGGCTGACCTACAGTACTCAACAGGAGGAGTACCTCAATAGTCTAAGGTTAGTGAACAGCGCCTCGGAGTCATGATAGGATCATAGTACTTTTCAAGGGAGGGGCTCTTTAGCAGTTGTGGTTTCGATAATGAAAATCATGTTTTGAGCTTAGTCAATTACCTTTGTGTTTACCTCATGATTGAGATGGATCACTTGATAACTTAGGTATATATATGGGAATATACCTAAGTAGTGGTTATGCATTGATTTCATAACCATTGTGTTTCCTCATGATTGAGATGGGTTAATTGATAACTTAGGTATAAGTATGGGCTTATACATAAGAAAGTGTTATTTGTTGAGATAATTCTTTGTGGTTATACTTGTAAGATTTAGTGAGACCTTGATGTTCTCAGGGTCCTTACAGAGTATCGTTATACTCACCCCTGCATGGGTTATTCCCGCACCTTATTGTGTTGGATGCAGACAACGAACAATGCTGACAGAGACCGACTGTACAAGGACTGTACGGTACCCAGAGGTGGATCTCACAACGATTCGGTACCCGGAGGTGGACCTCACAACGAGTCAGTACATGGAGGTGGACCTCAAGATGAGTCAGGACCTGGAGGTGGACTTCATGATGAGACGATACTCAGAGGAGGTTGGCGGGTGAGAGTGTTTTGGAGCCTATCTGTACCCACCCATCAGGTAGGATCCGAGGTGGACGACCCAAGAGATGCTCTATCTTCCAGTGGTTAGTATTTTTTGTTGTGCATTCGTTCAGTTGTAACTGTACTATTCAGTTGGGTTTGTATTTTTTCCCATTTACTTTTCAGCACTTTATTTTGTACTTAGTTTATTACTTCCTCTTGTACTCTAGTTGGATGTGTTTATGTTTTATAAAGGAAATTCCTTCCTTGTTAATGGGATTTATGCCTTAGGCGCTAGTCGCCAGCCCCAGTCCGATGGAATGTGGTCTTGGCGTAGTCATGACATGGGCCCCTAGAATGGTCCGTGATAGGTGGAGAACATGATGATCTGGGAGCACCATATGAAAGGTACTCACCTGACCCTTGATATTACTCAGTAGGTTCTCCCAGATCAAATGCTGAAGGTTCTGCATGATCTAGGAAAACCTATATATAAGCCAATGGATCTCATTTCCATGAACACCTAATTTGATAGCTTATTCCATGAGCGTGACAACCCCCACATTCAATATATAATGATGCTAGACTAGGGGTTCAAATACCACTCTCACCAGGTTCATGTTCTGCTGAGGAGGTCCCTTATAAGCCATCATCATATGAACCATCCCACCAGTTCCCACCAGTCTCCAACTGTGGGTTCCAGTAAAAAAACTACCTACATTAAAGCCCATTCATGGGAAGTGCGGAAGATACATCAGGTGATGAAGGATCTGGATAACTGTTATTGGGATCATATTTCCACCCCCATTGGTTAATTATAACAACATATTTCTGAAGTATCCACAAGAATACTCTTATCCCTTTTCACAAAGAATATGTCTATTGAAATATTTTCAATGAAGTCATAGGGGATGCACCTCTCCCTACTCCCATTCACAAAGACCATTGGAATGTTTTGGTGGCACAAGGTGGATAGTTGTCCGTGCATTTCCCCAATTCAATAAAAGATATATTCCATTATATAGTGGAAAAAAATAATGTGGAATTTTATATTCCATCAAATAATTTAATAAAACTCCAATACATTTTTGAAATAACTAAATAACTCTAGAAGAATATTATCAAGATTGCACTGAAACATGTACTGATGTATATTCAAACTATATTTCCAGGGTATCTCAATACTCTTATCATTATGCAAAAGTGGTTTATCCTGGGAAAGCCGACATTCTTGTTCTTGTGTAGGAGTATTATAAACATATTATATAAATGAAATAATAGTTGGACAGGGTTCACATTCTCATTCCAACTAGGGCTCACCATGTGAGAGTGGGACATCCCTCAGCATTGGGCACATTAATGTTGAAAATGTTTAGTTTCATATTACAATTACCCAGGACCAATCTCATGTCAAATTTATGTCTAGGGTTTAAATTTTTAGAGGCACATAATATTTTTTATTGGCCCATATTCCAATTGAATAATTCTAGTGGCCAACACTAAAGGCCCATGGTCGGGCTCATATCCCTTATCTATCTAAGTCTAGCCTTGTGAGAATAGTACATTCTTCGAAGAATACTCAAATTACTATCAATAAATCAACATATAATATTTCCTCATATCACAAAATCTTATCCAATATTCCAACTTCATCCAATAAATGAAATCACTAGCATAATTCGAAGGAAAACATGAGGACGATCATATGCCTTCACACATTCTAAATGTCTATAGACATATCATATTGCTAATTCATATTCAAACGATGCTCATATTCATGTTCCAACAAAGGTACACCTTGTTTGAGAGGAATACGCCTCAAATAAGTCTCATAATCATTTCAAAAAAGGCCAATTGAATATTTAAATGGCTCATGACCGAGCTCATATTCTCATCCTGACTAAGGATAAACAATTGGTAATTGAACATGCCTTAGGACATGAACATATTTCTGTAAATAGTGAGAAGGATCTTCGGAATAGTTAAAAATTTCTCAGTGACATGCTCATACTTCTGGAACACCAGAATGTTATAAACATGTCCAAGAAACAATCAAACAACAAACTCATATTCGTACACAATTCCCAAGGGAAGGTCATCATATTCTGGCCACAACGTAGATCGAGATTCATTTTCACAATATTATCAATGGTAGTTTTGTTGAGAATATTAGGGTTACATTATAAAAAATACAATGGTATGAAAATTCTTCAATAAAAGTAGAGTATTATTATTACTGCAATAGTCCTATTCATGTTATTGTAGTGATAGTTTGGAGGGACTCCACTATTGACATCCACCATTTCCATCCTCACCATAGAGATATATCTCATAAAAATACTTACTCACCTTGAAAATACACCATTATATAGAGTGGTCTTAAAAAATTTGACTCATACATAATGATAGGTTCTCGAAAAATCATTACAATCCTCTTATAGTTACCCATCAACATACAACAACACTCCACTCTAGTCAACAATAAACCCTTCAAATTATATTCTATGGTCAGACTAGATAAAGGTGTAAGATTGATGATGTGAAGGAATAAGTTGACATTTATATAGATTTATATGGAAACCATGACAACATCATGTTTGGTTCCCTTTATACATTAGAATATGCGATCCTATATGAGTTAGAAAAGGAGTGAATTAATTATCTATGACAAAATATGTGGTCTACTAATCATTGACTAAATACATGACACATCCCTTATACAGGATAAGAGGATTCCATTCATATGGGAAGGATGCTATGTTTTTTGTTAGACATAGATGAAATCTTCATGACATAAGATCGAAAACATGAATATAACATAAAAAATATGAAACATGATTTTTTCCATTGTTTCAAAACACATCAAAAGAAGTTGTAGAAATCCATATCATGAATCCATAATCGAGGATGGGGAAGGTGTGGAGAAATATTTTTTTCGGTACCTCTAGAACAATATAACCCCTAAGATGAAATATCATGTTATGTTAATGACACTGTAGATAAAAGGGGACTAGTTAACGCTTGGTCTAGTTCATCACTAAAATATAATTACCCCTCTTCAATAATTCCCGTAAATCTGTAGTGGATGTAGATGATTCCTACAAGATCATTGAATTGGGATCCTTGAGGAAATATGATATCACTTTAGACAAAATGGATGAATGTTTGGTCAATTAAGCAACATCTAATAAATAATGATACCCATCATGTGATGTCATTTCACCAGACTCCTATGAAATCATAGAAATGCCACCTCAAACAGGTTGCAGTAAGAGCTTCCATATCATCCGTCCAAGTTCATAACTAGCTCTTTGGAGTGGGGGAATATCAATCATTACATTAACCCATTGGATTATCTATTACTGAGTGGTTTCACGACATATCGGTATCATCTGCAAACAATCCAATACCACCAGACTGGTTGAATTTATATCTCAAAAACAATCACTAAGTCGATCACCCCCTAAAAGGATCTTGGGGGAATAAACAACGATTCCAAATCAACCCCACCCTTTTATGATAGGGTCATTTATATCTCAATATATGTCCAGAGAGTGATCATATCCATGAAGGGAATCATTACATCCTCATAAAAAGAATCAATAAATACTTATTGTGTCCTTGAATAACCCCTAATCCACATGGCTAGGGTGATTTTCATCATCGTAATCACCCTAATGAAATGTCACCGTCTCCCTGATGGGATATAAAAATTCCTAGTCGACATCACATATGTTCCTCCCACATAATAAAAAACACTACTATATGTGGCTCATTTGCTGATGATGACCAAAAAATCCCTAAATTTAATTGTCCAATGACAAACATGGGAGGAAAAAATGACTATTGTTACTAGACACCATTAGGGTTTCAAGGAAAAAACAACAAAATATAGAAATGTTTTTAAAAAAAATGACTCTGAAATGGATATTTATAATAATCATGTTTCGACAGATGGAATGGTACATTAACCCTTTCTTGAGAATCCTTTGTGAATGTCATCACCATCACAATTATATACATTTTGAATCAAAATGAAATTGTAGAGGGACACATCAATAAATTATTCCTCTGAGAGGAGGATGATCTAGATGATCCAAACGAGGTTAGACACACCTCGAACCAGTTGAGGCTCCAAAACCTGGCTTATATAAATATTGAGTTTACACCTCTATGGTGGAGCACCTCCAACGAAAAAGGGAGAGCTGTGGCTAAATCCAAATCTACAGACAAATGAATTTTGGTTTATTTCATAGATGTACAGTTGTCAAAACTTGAGAGTGTGAGAAAAACTCCTAGAAAACTCAATGTGGAGATACTAATGTGAAATATTACTTATAGTTATCCTCTCAAAATAGAGATGAATATTCCTCCTCCCATAGTAGATCTTCCAGCATGAGTTATACTTGGGTGTTATACTAGCTCTAGATCCATATAGTTTTTATACATAAATAAGTAATTCTAAAATTATCACGACATATATTTATTATGATGAAATACACTCCATCATTAGGGAGAATATTCAGTATTAGGATGAATAAAAAATCAATGGGATACGAATGAGGTGACAGCTCATCGAACACAACCTTCACCCTGTAGATGGGAGGTGGCTCAAAAAATAGAACCCCCAATGATACATAACATCATCAAGTCCCTATCTAATGTAATTGAATCCATGGAAGATAAATACAATCCTATGTAGGTCTAATATCATTACATATCCTAAATGGTTAGATTCCACTTTCCCCTACCCTATTTAGAAAATCCTATATTCTAAAATTTTAATGATGAAATGAAGCCTCAATAGAATCTCCCAAACATTGTTTCTCAATGATGGGCAATGGTGGGACTATGGAATCATGTGTATAGAACAATGATGATGTTATTTTTATAGACTCAGATAGGGGAAACCATTGTTTGGAATAATAGTCTAATAAGATGTTCTGTTTTAAGATGGTCTGACCTTCATATTTAAATTCATTATCTATTAAATTTCATGTGGAGGAAAACAGAAATTTGCAACCTGATTAACTGAATACTATGAGAAAGTGAGAGGGTATCTTACTTAATATCCAGATGAACTGGTGTAACCTATTCACTCAACATCCCTCTCTAATTGGAGGAACTACTTCAAATCATGTTGAAAATATTTGGAAAGAGTTGCCGACAACTCTGATCCAATGGATTATGATTGTGTGTTTCATTTGTTAATATAAAAGGGAACAATAGTCAAATAAACCATAAAAAAATCATCCATGTATTTTATCATTATCTAGGGTTGAATTAATTCCAAGAGACATATATTATGCAACTATCACTCTCAAGATAGCAGTAGTTCCCATTCAAACACATAATCATGTATTGAACATCCCAACACATTTTTTAATATGAAAAAAAATAATTAACCTATAATAGAAAAAAATATATTATGGGTCACCATGTATTTGAGGTATATATGAGTAATAAATACTCCTTCTGAATTTGACATGTCCCCAGTTATTTTATAAAAACCCTGGATAAAAACATGATCAAGCAACCACAACCTCAGAAGCATGATAAGGTCATCCTCACTGACCATCCTGACTACTACCATTCCAATATATGGCATGGTCATTATATCATGAATTTCATGGACCTCAAAAATACTGTTCAAGTCATGGTCAATTTTGGATAGTTGCTGCTACATATCATCTCTATGAAGGTGTCATGTGTAATCATTTCATAGAATAAACATGGTGGGGGTTTGAAGGTTTCTCTGGATAGGTGTGAGCGGATGGTCAACAAATTGATGACCAAAAAAAACAATTACCACAATCATTCCACCCTGAAATCACAAAAAAACATACCCAGAATAGCACCACAAACAAAGTGTAAATATTCAATATGTGTCATAAAAGTGGTTGTGACCAACAGAAGAAAGAAGATACTGAAGAGGATGATTCATATTCTTCTATAATGAATAATATTACTCTGGAATATTTCATCCCTATTATATGAATAGAATGGCACCTACACACAAATTATTAAAATCATTGGATTCATATCTTGACATTGGTTTATTCAATGTAATAAAATTTGAATAACCCTTCTCGGATGATGCATAATCCTCAGGATAAGTAATTAACATGAATAAATAGGGAACTTGAGGCTGCATGCAAAGGAACTAAAGATACATAGGACAATGTGGGAATTGACAGACCCAATATATTGGTCACTTCCACATAAAGAACATATATTCAATAATGGATCCCGGTAAAACACTGAAGAAACATTAAAGAGGCTTGGAGTTGTCTCAAAACCATCTAGCGGTCATCTATACCTACTTTTCCTACATTACCACCTAGTGGTTGTTCGATTTTCAAATCAATCAAGGGAATTTAGAATCCTTCCATAATATATGAATGTATTAGAATATGATCCCTCAACCACTTCACATTCACCAAAACACTCTAAAAAATGTCTCTCTTCTTGAGATACATTTCCATGAACAACCCCACATAAGGAAATTTCGACCTCTATCACAAAATAACAACAATGATATGTATCTGGAGGATGTCCCAACCATGATTTCAACCCTTGATATGCTCCATCTTTAAAAGGAACTCAGAGAGTCACTCGTTAAAGCACTCCAAAAACCAAATAATTTGAGATAGAATTCACTACAGCTGAGGTTTATCAAATAGAAACCATTTCATCAAAATTTCATGAATTAATCTCATTCACAATGATTTACCAATATGATTTCATACAAGGATACATTAGACCCCTATAAATTTCTGGATGACTCAATAAAATCAAAATCTAAAAATCTATGATTTAAAATGGCTTTAGGATCATCCTCACACCAATTCTTACCTTTAAATAATTGGGATATAAATTATGGGACATATCAACCACAATGTTTACCATCCAAAATATGATATGAATTCATAAAGACCTCTATTGAAGATAAAACTCAAAAATCATTTTGGGTATCATTGATATGAACCTTAGTTTATGGGTTTCCAGTAGAAACCTACATACAATGACCTTCTCTAAACTCGTTAGTTACATATTAACATGAATGTATATTAAAAAATAAATCAGTGCCTGAAATACCCCATTGATGGAAAAGGCATCATATTATATGGTGATAGTTCCCCCCTTTGATACCTTTAAATCTACATATGCAGAAGAATATTTCTAAAATAAGTGAGTAAAATAACCAATGATATATAATGATACACATGTTTCAACATCCAATGTATTTGGAATTACCCATAAATATTCCTATAATATTCTGTATAATGACTATATACTTCATAGAAAACTAGTTGTGGTGATATAATTGAACCTAGAGGTCCAAGTCCCTTTTCTCTCTAGTAACAGTGTAAATGGAAATCATCTTCGAAATCAAATTATAATGAATCACGTAGTAGTGGATGATAATGTATATTCTCATGGCCTCTCTCACCTTGATAGTGATATAGAATCCCCTAGATTTACAAAATTATCTCGAAATGTATCCAAAAGCATAGAGATAGAATATGATTAGGATTCCCTCTAGAATTTCCCTCCAGTATTAATGATAGGAATCTCCACCAAAAATTTAAGAGATCAAGAATAAACACATTGGAAAAAAATAAGACATATTTCTAATATTGATCAATGATGATATGCCCCTCTATTATAATGATATATATGCTACATTTATGAAGCAGCAAAACAATTTGATCTCTTGGAACTATTAAATATTTCTTGGACTAAGTGTAGATGTGGAAGACAACATAATAGATTATCCACTGAGAATTTAGGTTTCAAGAAGGTTTCCAAGAGGATGCACCCCTCTCTTTCCATTATTGGAGAACTGGATGAATATAAACTCATCAAATGCAACATTATTTTAAAAGTGAAATACCCTAGATTTCTTTCAAACATTATTCTGTTAAAGAAAAATATTTTGTAGATTATGGTCTGAATCAATTTCATATTCCATAATTAGCACATCAAAAAGGATGATTTCCCAATAGTAATCACAAGATTCCTAATCTATGTATCTTATGTATTCAATGATATTTCCGTTGTCGATGGTTATTAATGTTACAGTCATAAAAGGACATGCATTGATGATGAAGAATACATTGCCTACAAATATCCTCAAGGTATATTTTTATATCAGGTCATTATATATGGGTTAAAGAATTAAGGAAATACATATCATAAGACCATTCATCATATCCTAAATCCATTCTTTGGATGAAATATAAAATGTTCTGTCGATGACCTTGTGCTCAAATCCTGATAGAAATGCAAACACTTAACCAACCTTCAAAAAATATTCAAAAACATGTGATAGTATAGTCTGATGATGAATCCAATGAATGAATCCTTTAGTAAAAAATCAAATAAGTTCATTGGATTTTCTTATTGCAACAAAAAATCAAGAATGACCTTGAGAGGACTAGTACATTTTTGAAAAAATTACCCCACAAAAATATCAAAGAACCGATGGGGCTCTAATGGAATATATCCATCATATAATGCCCCATGGAAAAAATGTTCAGTAAATATCTGACCTTCATGGGCCTAATAATGAGTGTAGTAACCTATCAATTGGATCGTGACTTCTAAAAATCCTTCTAACGTCTCAGGCAGTATTTACATTTTCAACCGATTTAGATGCATTCATTGGAAGGCAGATCACTCATCTAATACTTGGATACAATAGAATTATTACAGGCAACCCTACTTAAAATGAATAATGAAATTTGTAGTGGGGATAGTCTCTACTGCCTCATCCAATCTATGTTATGTACAAATAACATATATTCATAAGCCTAAAATAAAAACCATGCACTCATCTTCATGGTGAAAAATTTAAGGAATTACTTCTATAAAAATAAAGGTATGTATGTTGTCTCATATTTATCAAATGATGTATATCCATTTCTATTCAATATTTATGGGTTTTTTGGCCAAATCAATGTCATTATATATAAAAATGAATTTATTTTTGTGTCAAATAATTCAATGAAAATGAAATCCTTAGATAATTATCTCATTGAATATCCATCATAGATAATTATCTAGAGGATACTAAGCTTCTAAATGGGGTGGTATTCTATTCCATTAACACCCACAAGAACATGTGATATGTATCATGATGAAAAATCAGGAATCCCTATCATAAAATTAATGGAAAAAACTAATAGTGCAATCAGGTTGGCATCAGGATTGTATTTTTCTATCGAGAAAAATAAGTTTTCCGTACACTATCTCACTATCTGAAAGAATGATGAATAATGAGGAAGAAAACTAATCCTTCACATTGGGTCAGCACATGCCCTATAGGTGCAAATAACCAACCAGAATATGAAAGCAGATTCAGAGCTGATGATAAAATATATAAATATCTAATATACCCTCAAAAGGTAGGACCTTGAACCAATCACTAGCTACATCAGGGGGATAATGGTAGAGTTAACTTTTGATCCCACACTGCATAATGGTCACAAATAACATAATACTCATGACGATACATTGATTAATGAAACCACATGTCAGGATAGTATTAATTAAGAGGAGGTGAACATTTATATGACACACTGATCGATGGTCCCATCGATCATCATATAAGATATTAAATGGTTCAATCTAGAAAACAACACCATAGTGAGTGATGTATTAATATCAACCACCTGGATGGACAGAACACATAATTATTTATCATCAAAATGGTACTATTTATATAGATAGATCCAAAAGGGATTATATTTGCTGTCATGAAAAATATTTTACCCTACAATTCAGTACGAATGAACAAAAATCCATCTACCAACAAAGATTTGTTGGGACCCCCCTTGGAAGAATAAATAAGGGAGATAATATGGATATCATGTTGGAAGTCCATGATAGATCTGGTGGTGTTCATCAATGTAGAACCAGACAGTCCATCCAAATCAGGATGTTTGGATACATTTGGATAACTATGGTATAGGACTATGCAGAATATACTAAGAATTTTCGTGCATAAAAATCCATGAAATCTTCATCCATAAAACCCAATGATTGGTACATACAACTATTTTTTGGACCATTATTGTATCAGGATTTGATTTCATGGGTGACATATCCCAATACAAATCCAAATAGATCATTGACATCTTTAATACTATTGAGTTATTTCCCAAATGGGTTATTGTAATACCACAGAAAGAGGTTGGGGCCAATTACATCATGATGTTATTATATTCACATATCATCACTAGGATTGGGGTCCCTCATATAATATTTATGTGAAAAACACCGATTTTTTTTCTATATCGATAAATAAAACATATCATGAGTACTATATAATTTCCAATCACTAATCTCACAATCATGTAGTCGAAAATGGCTCGATAGAGGTCTCAATTATGTCTCTCTCAAACATACTGCTGAAGCTGGTGATCATGGACAAGAAGTCAAGGCTAGAAAAACTATTCCATGATTTATGGGCATATCATACAACTACACATTCATCCACACAAGTTACACCATACTCATTAGTGTTTAGGACCTTGTAAGTATCACCCATATTAGTCAAGAAACCTTTGATCTGAATATTTGTTTACCAAAAACACGTAGTTGAAGAACAATTGATAAAAAGGATGGATGTGTGGGAGTGACATGATGAGATCATGTTGAGTATATTAGAAAAACATTTATGACCATCAAAATTAGATCACATGAACCTTTATTAAAATTATTCACCTCCATTAATTCCTCCCTAGAGAATTGCTAGTGACCCTTAGAACACTGTGGATACCAGTTAAGAAGCCTCAAAATTTAGAACACAAATGGGAAGGTCCTTACATCATACATAAGATCTTTCAAGAAAGAGAATACATACTAGGAACTGTGGATGGATACAATGTGACCACCCCCACCAAGGAGAGATTTCATAAGAAATACATTTTATAGAATTCATCATGTGACGATGTCCTTGTTGTGTGGTATTAATGTAAACCGGTTTTTTTAGATTACACGATGTCAAACTGTAAGAGTTCGTCCTATACAAGTGATGTAAAACTCTATGAAGAGGTATTGGAATTAACATGTTAATCATCAAGGTGTCTCTATCATTGGAATAAATTGGATATACTACAAACCAAATGAGTTCTTACCAGAAAGGAAAAAAACTTCACAATACCCCTTGTCTTAGCCACATGATGAGAAACATTATTGAGTAATCCTATAAGTAAGATGCTAAAATAAATTGAATCTCTAAATATTATCTCAAGACATTAAATGACTCGGATGCCCAACATCAATCATCATTCACATCATGATATCCATATACTTTTGGAAATAAATTAAACTACACAAAAAATATATAACAATTTTTGGATTGATTCCTATCAACATGAGGTACATCGTAGGTCCCAAACCTCTATATTTGGGTCCAAACACAATATTCCTCTCCATTTCACATGGAGAAATCCACATCCAGACCACATGATGTAAAATTGAAAAACATATACCATTACTATAATATTTTAAATGACAGAGTTTTTGTTCTTTCTACATTACATTAAATTATAATGGCTTTAAAAAACTACAGATGAATTGATTATCATTACCAATTGTATTACTAGGGATGCCTTGATCCAATATATTATTTCAAACACCAAATAATAAAAATCCTACATTCATATACTTAAATTTCATTTGTATAATCATAGGAACTCATTCCATTCATTGTTTCTCAGAAAATTCATAGCTCACGTGTGTATAGGAAATTTTTTCAGAGTTTCCACATGAAAAAAAGTTATAAGGACCAAAAACATTCTTATCATTATAATAAATGATGGACCATAAAAGGAACACCATGAGTCAGTTACAAATGATACCAAATTAAATAGTTGTTGACCTTTTCAAAACATAACTCTAAAAATTCTTATGGACCATGGCAATGATAACTGCTATTGTGTTGTCAGTATCCTATCATACCTCTACTAAAGAATATTTTGTGACTTGAGTCATGTCATCAAAAGATATTTAGTATCCCTTAGATCTCCAATATTGATCCCACCTACAAAAATCAATATAAACAATTCCCAACATAGTGTATGGTTTATACTTTTTTAGACCATTTAGCATTCAGGAACTATGTGTGAATAGATTATTGTCCTCGCCAGATATGTAATGACTCTTAATTGTCCAAATATGGTTCTAGTCAAAATGAAAAAGTATTAAAATTACCCATCTAAATGTATCGGGTATACCTATTAAATTATTATTATCATGAACTACTTATGGATTCATATCTATATCTATAGGATACATTGTAAAACCATGTATTCTATTCATTTTTATACTGAAAAAATTACCATTTCATATTGGGAAGCCCATATCCATACAACATGATGTTTAAATACATGGCCCTGACAAAACTATTTGTGGATTTATTTCTTCCATCGCATGATATATAGTGACCCACAGATCTCCAATCCTAGGTATTTTTATGATATACAATAAAAAAGTACACGCCAACAGTATAGAGGCTAAGTCATGCATGTTCATTTAAAAAATTCAAGATCGAAATATGGGTATGGATTTCTTAATCATGAAATATATCATTTAAAAACATTCACAAGTATTTTTGTGTCTCTTACAAATGATTAATAACTAAATGGAAAACTTCTATAATGAATGACGTTAAACTGCATGGATACAAAGGCACCCTTACCACATGATGTAAAAGTGGATAGAGAAAAACATTCCCCATTACATGAAATTAAAATATGTACACCATAATTCATTTTCATACCTTATAAATATACTATGATAGCCATTCCAAATACATATATAGAATGGGGTGATTCCCTCATCAATTTCACATATCAATTCGTAAATCATATTTAGTTAAATGATCACCTATGATTTAAAAAACATTCCATGGCCCATAGAAAGGATAACTGAATTTCAAGGACCCTTTTAATAACAATTATTGTATTCCTATGGCTCCTACATTTTTGTCCATGGTTTTAAAAAAATTATGTCAATATGAAAGAAATATTTTCAACCCTTATGATCCATGAATTCATCATGGCATAAATCATAATCTCTGTGTGATCATAACTACTCCATGTGTGGTATTAACATATCACTAGTCATGAATTGATAACCTCAATCCATGTATTACATTATTTCCACATCCTGCTCTGAAGGATTTCAGAGAACTCTTGACACTGGGTATCTGAATTAGGTTCTTGTGTATCATTACCCATATTAGGTCCACACGTGTCAGGATATTAAACTTTTTCCACATTGGCCAACGCCATATGCCCTTAAACTCTATCCAATAATACAATAAATATCAATACCAAAAACTACTATATAAACAGACACAATATATGATAGGTTGAAACCCACAAAGGGAATCCTAAGAAAACCTGAGGTCTTCATCTACTAGAATCTTCATCCTTCATGTTTTAAAAAAGTTAGGATACAAATAAATAAGTCCTATATCTGACTGGTCCTCCTCTATAGAACTGTTAATATTACTGAAATTATAGATGAAACCCCTGGGTTTGATAAAAGTTTGAGTAATGATTTTTAATATCTACTTACCAAAAGAATTTTTTCACTAGGTGGTGGAACAATTGTTTTGGTGATAATACAATATTTGGATATTACACATCACATAAATCATACGAAATTATTTGATTTACTTTGATACACACAAGATTCCATGTCCCATGAAGATGATACACAATCTCAATAGACACTTTTATTTTATATTCATGCATGTCAACAGATCATTCATACACACATATGGTCATTAACTAATCACAACACTCTACATAAAGGACTGTTCGATCCTTGTGTGCTCTGAAATAACCTTGGAAGAACTAAGACACCTCAATGTGTTCTTAACTACTCTCTGTATGGTTTTCCCATATCAATACTCATGTCTTGAGAGCCTCAAACCCAGATTTTTCATTCCCAAACCAAAATTCTTATGTTGATTTTATGTCCATGACTGTATGTCACCATGTCTTGTATGCTTTCTCAAGGATCGAATGTGACCATCAATTGAAAAACCAATGATATCACATACAATGTTATTCAAAAGTAATGTGAATAGGGCTCAATGTTCAAAATTTAATGTCCAAAATGGCCTTGGGTTTCAGAACCCTTCGTATTTAAATTTTTCATATTCCCAATATCATGAATGGGATGTTTGAGTTAACATAAACATTTCATAGCAATCATAAAGAATTGTAGATCATCATTACATGGTAATACTATTGATGTACAATTGATTTGACATACCAACTAAATTAATTTCCTTATTTCATGGAAAGTGCATCAATCCTTGTTTGGATTGGAATCATTATGGTTAAAAAAGGAACCTCGCCATGTTATGGATCAACCCCATCATGTTTGTCTCATCCGATATTTTCATACTCAAAATTTTTGGTCAAGACCGACGATACTCATTTTGAAAATATCCTTGTAGACCTAGAATACCTATTATTTCACCCACAACCTATATATCCCCAATAAACATTACATTTATGTTGTAAATGTGTGGAGACACCTATATAGGGAAATGATACTATCTTCTAAATTCACTAAGATGTTTTTTATTATCATTAAGAGTACATAATTTTCGAGCCACTTTTTTGTTATTTACATAATTTACACCATTTACCTAGCTAAACTTAATCCTCATTGGTATTTTAACCATAATGGTGAATCATATATTATTAGTTGTGATCTCTCTCTTTATATAGTATAGATATTTGATTACTTTCAAGTATGTGATAAGTGACATGTTTTTTTGTAATTTTCTAAAGTCTATATACATTTCTAACTTGATGGTGATAATCTAATTTATCATTAGCTAATTTAAAATGAAATTTATATTAATAATGGATTAAAATTAAATAAGGATGAATGAAAATGATTGGTTATTCGAAAATCTAAAACTAAAATAATTTATTTAGACGTTTCATTGAAAATTGAGGTGTTGGTAAATTTATCTTATGTGAGGATAAAAAATATAATTTCACATTTTATGTATTACTTTTATTGTAATTGTATTTGAATAATAGTAAGGTTATCACCCTTTATAGTATGTTATGAATCCCACCATGAAGACATGTATAAATTCATAGGTTGTGGACTTTATATCTATTGTTCATTAATATATTTTGTGGTATTTTTTAGGTTCCATGCATAGTGGATGTTTGGGATAGGGGTGTATGAAACATTGAAAATTTCCATATTCGATGATTAATCTGGGATAAAATTGATGATGAAATCCATTACACATGAAATTAAATCAAATAAAACAACAAAAGAAAATAACCCATAACTGGGAAAATATGATCAGTATATTTTGTTTATAATTAATTTAATTAACATATAGAATTACCTGTAAGGTTATTCAATCTTATTTGATGCATTTGACCATGGGTATGAGTGATGCATAATTTCATGGTAGAATACAAGAAGATAAATCCTCTAGTGGTGATTCACACATGCTCCCTGTATCTCTTGACATCAAGAGAGGAGTCTCTAGTTTCTAGCACATAAGATCCTTTCGCTAGTGATTTATTCCATTGATCTCCTTGTGAATCACTTATAAAGTGTTCTCCTTGATCCAGTGGAGGAGGATCTCTCCCGTTCTTGAGAGCTTTCTTAGAGATGTAATATTTCTCTAGGCTCTAGATATTTTCTTCCCATCTTTTGTCCACACAATTCTTGGTTAGTCATCGTAGTGACCACATGGATTATAGAGTGAATAAAAACATAACGAGGAATTTAATTAAATAGGTAATAATAAATATTTATCACAAGTTCCATTAAATAATTTAGTATTCCTTGTAGAATAACCCTTTGTCAAATAATAATAGTAATGCTGTAATTTCCATGACTTGTGCTTAATGAATTTAAATCAGTAGATAATAATAAATAATCATCACATGTTTAATTACATAATTTATTTTTCCATGTGAATACGAAATATAAAATATTAATAGAAATGCTATTATTTCCATATCATGTGCTAAACTTGAAAATTATATTTAAATATTATTTAACAAATTATTATTAATTACTATTTCTCACCAGACCCATAACTTGGTGCGCCAATCCTCCTAAATATTATTGAATAATGAATATTTATTTATTAAATAAATATAAATTCATTATTCACCTATAAATATATATTCCATCCACAATATATTCTCTCGAATAACTTGAGATGAAATAAATGTGATCCGGGATAGCTGAATTATTATTAAACCACAACTTAGATTAATATATATTCAACTTGTTAAATAAATAAATTATTTCACTAAGATACTTGGTACACATATTGTGGGTCCCTCTAAGACACTTTCTTATTGGCATTAGGTGGTATTTATTAATGAAAAAGATTACTGTATAGAAATGGGTCATAGAGCCAAAGAGAAAAAAGTTGATGTACCAACGACGTGCCACCTAATATGAATTCTTACCCTGAAATGCAATGCCTCTATCCCGATATATCCAATAATGTTGTTCTCATGAAAGTGACATCAACCCATTTTCCTGATTTATCATTCTTTGAACGGCATAAATTGAACATTCTTAGAGAACACTAGGGCCAAGGATTTAGTCAGCATATATCATTTCTAACAAAGGGTATGATATATCTACTTCTGTAGAAGTGAAAAATACTATCTCACATTAATCATTAATTCCATATTACAATTGACATGTCCAACTTATCCTACCTCGCTGCAAAGATTTGTTATCATGGTTTTCATCAATACATCTTTGTGTGTGACTCATAAAACAGATTAATAATAATATCAATGTTTGTGGACCAATAAACTCGTCCGTAGATAAAAAAATACAATGACACATAAGAATGTGGATTTACTGTTACTGGTTATTGTACTCATAATATCCTCGTGGATATTACCAATGGTGCACACCATAAGAAGGTGCATCCATGTTTCGTGAGTCCCCACCCCTGATAGAATTTATCATGTGTGTCCCTTCAAATGATTTCATCCAGCCAAAAAACATACATTCAAGAATATTGTCGTGGAACTTCTGGGTTATCATCAAAGTAGGAATCCTTTACTACCTTTTAGTTTGACATATATTCTTAGGACATTGTCACATAAAATTTCATACAGATTAAATATCATGACGTGATAACGAGTTTATTAATATTCTTCCAATGAATATAGGATGATCATACTGTACAAATAATTTGGTTTCTAAGTCACCCACTCCAACAGACTCCCACTTTTAAATGAGCCAACTCCCAAAAACCTTTATCTTGCTAGCAATCACATGATAATTAGGCTTATTCTTAGATAAGACTTTAGTCAAGGGGTCTCCCACATTCTATTTCTTGGAAACTCTACCAACATCAACATTAACAATTTGATAGAAATCCCATAAGAGGTGATAATTTTGGATAATGTTCTTTATTAAATGATGTGACCATTACTCTTTCTCAAGAACCACTACTGTAGTATTATCTCAATATATTGTAATGGGATATTTATTGCTACAAACCACATCACGATTCTGGAAAATGTTCTGATTCCAAAAGGATTATATGGTTAAATTAAAAGCTACTATATATTCAAACTCTGCTATAGAATCTGTGAAAACTAGATACTATAAACTCTTCCAACTCATATATCATCCATTTAGACAAATAAAAACAAATAGTGATTTTGAATTCATATCATTCGGATCTGTCGGAAAACCAACATTCACATACCCTCAAATGGAATGGTCCTCATCTGCACCATAAACTAGGAACACATTTTTAGTTCATCTATGATACTTAGGTATAGTCTTTACTATAGTACAATGTTTTTATCCATGGTATTCATGATATATACCTACAATGAAAAGTGAATATGGATAATCATGATTCATACATGACATGGTATACGTGATAGATCATATCGTAGAAGCGTATTGTATCTTAATCTTCATATCATTCCCATGTTGTTAATGGTTACACATTTTCGAAGAATGATGTATACCATGAGATAGTAAAACCAATCCCGTCATTGATTTTTCTATATTAAATGCCATTTTTATCTGGTCGATGTATATACTTTTACATAGTCCAAGCAGCCTCTGGGATTTTTCGTAATTGAACTTGATCCCTAAAATTTAGGATACTTAAACTAAGTCCTTCATGAAGAATCTCTTCTTCAAACCTACTATGACTAACTGAAAAAATAGTACGTCATTTACAATGAGCAATATGTCATCAACATACACTATTGGGATAATTACCAAATCCCCATTGAACCTATAAAAAACACATGGCACCGATTCATTCTTAATGAAACCATGTTCTCTTATGGTTTCGTTGAATCGAATGTTCAATGACCTGGATTCATTATTCAATCAGTAAATGGATATTTTTTACATACTTACCCTTTTATCATAACCTATTGTTACAACCCCGTATGGTTGTTTCATAAAGACATCTTTCAGAAGCTTCTCATTAAGGAATTCTGTTTAGACATGCATATGCAAAAAAACATAGTCATGTAAATATTCAATGGAAATTATGATTCAAATAGATTTAAACATGGAAAATGTAGAAATTTTTTCTTTATAGTCAATTAATTAAAGTTGTTTAAAACCATTATCCACTAAAATTGTGTTATAAAAACTAATGTGACCTTCCATGTCGATTTTATTTTTGAATACCCATTTACACCTATCTTGATTTACATCAACTGACAGATTAGCTAGAACTGATACCTGGTTCTGATGCATCAAATCCCTCTTAAAATTCATATCATCTTGCTATCTTGTAGTTTCTATTCTTTGTACTACTTCTGTATAGGTGATAGGTTCATCATTGTCCCATCATAACCAGTCACCATCTTAAGTGTCAGGGAAACCATTTCTCTTCAGTTCCCTTACCTATCATGTGATCCTACATAGTACTTCTTTTATTTCGTGCTATCGCTTCCCGAAGGACATGTGGAACATATTCATGAACATTCTCCTATGTATCTAGAGCTTCAAAATCATCGAATTAAATCTTTATCCCACTACCACTTTTTTAGGATGTGCTACCTCTCAAGAAACATTTCATGTTAGGTGACAATCACATTATTGTCTAAGGTGTTGTATAGGCAGTATCCATTTTTTTCGTTAGAATAATAAATAAAGATACACTTCCTGCCATTGGTTTCTAGTTTGTTTCATGATAATGATTTAAGAAATTCCTCACATCCCTATACATGTATATGTGACCAAGTGGTTTTCAGTCCACTCCACAGCTCGAAGGAACCCCCATTTCCCTCCATTGTTGGAACTTGGTTTATTGTATGTGCCATAGTATGAAATGTATAAACCCATAAGGATAGTGGATTATTTACAAGACCCATAATAAACCATAACATGTCCAACATGGTGCAGTTCCTCCATTCAATAACACCATATCACTATTTTGAATAAGGGGACATGATTTGAGATTTAATAACATAATCTTGTAAAAGGTCGATGACAAATTGGTTAAAATATTATCCACAATGATCTGATCAATTATTCCGAATATTCGTTCCATGGTGATTATCTAAATCATTCTTGAACAACTTGGATTTATAAATGGACTCTGACTTATACCTAATTAAGTAGACACAGCCATGTCTACTCAAGTAATCAAGAAAAGTAATGAAGTATGAATATCTACCTCTAACTTCAACTGAAAATGGTCTACACACATCAGTGTGTACCAATCCTAAAATCGCTATGGAACATTTACCCTATCCCCCAAATTGTGGTTTCTTCATTTTCAATTGTAATCAAGCATGAATCATATGAAGTGTATTTATCTCAGAATAGTCTAAATAAGCATCTTGATAGAGCATTATTTGGCGCATCTAATTTAAATTACCACGGTGGTTATGTTGCAATTGGGTGTCGTATGAGTCATGTGATCTTTGTTTATTATCTATTTTCAACACTTAATTCTCATAATTTAATAAAAAAATACACCTATTTAAATGTTCAATACATATTATATGTTTTCTGTATTAAAGTAAAAACATTTATTTCTGAATTGGAAAATAAATCCATATGAATCTAAACTCAATACAGAAATTATGTACATTGTAACACTTTTGACAAAATAAAATCCATGTTAAACAAAAATCATTCCCTTCAGTAATGTGAGGTCATAGTCAACAATGGAATGACCATCAACCCTCGCATCAATTTCAGTTCACATACACACCTGTAGTCTTGCAAATTTTTTGGAATCTACTATTGTCCTATATTTGAATATAAATGTGAGCCCCTATATATGTATCTAAAAATCAATATATATAAAATGAATGATTTCACTCGATATCTATCACACTTTTGATTCCATATACCTATGGATGCAGTTCTTCTTCCAGTTGATTGAATTTCCACATGCAATGCATACTTCAACTTTTTCCTTGCCCAGCCTCTGGATCATCTTCTTCATGGTCAGACAGTGCATGGTGGATTTATATTTTTTTATAAATATTAGGCCCCTTTGTCTTGTCCTTCCACTTCCTATTCACCATAAGGACTATGGATTTTTACCCCCATGTATTTATCAACTTTTCAAATAAGGTTAAGAAGATCTTAAATACTCTTATAATTATTGCTCATATTATAATTGACAATAATACATGAGATGATTTTTGGAATCAATGAGATTATGAGATATTTATGCAACTCAAATTGGAGTTTAATACCTACGATATCCAGATATTCAATGTATCCAATAAACTAAGTATATGGGGTCTAGCTGGCACCGAATCACAAATCATAGTAGTGAACAATATTTTGGAGATCTCATTCCACTCAGGTCTCATCTTCTCTTTATAGTGATCCCAAATGAGTGACATCATGCTATAAGAATCCATTTATTCAAGTTTCTATAATAAATCATTGGTTATGTATGATAACATGAGGAATATAACATATGTAGCTTCATTCAGTTGTTTCTCACACATAGTGAGTTCCTCATCACTCGCCTCCTTTTCAGGTGAAGTAGGTATAGGCTTTTCTGGCACAAAGTTTTTCATCTCATGGTGAATGATAAATTGAAGGCACTATTTCCACACTAGGAAATTAGTTCCAGTGTCAATGTCTTCAATCTCATGTACTAAAAAAATTGATATTTTCATGTCATTTTTATTGATGTTTCTACCAATTAAGATGATAATAGTTTTAGTAGTTTCTTTTTATAAATATAAGGAAATTAATAAATTAATATTTCTTAGCCTTTGACTTTTTATTGAAACCCAATAACCCTCACTATTGGAATCTAAATATTATATTTCATGGATATTCTAGTGGAAAGGATCCATATTTCTATTCTCATTACCCAATGATGGTTTGGTCATTAAACATGAAAGGTATTAGGTAGGTTGTCCAAATTCCAACTATATTAACTTGCAACTACTTGATCTGTTGATTGGACTCTAAAAGCCTGAAATTCATAATTTTGGATTTCTTCAACCATTGTATCATAGTTAAACCATGTATGACTAAGGCTATCAACCATTTATGTAAACCATCTTATGTCACACAAAAACATCAAAATAAAATTCACCTATAATTGAACGAACCCCAACATGGTTTGGTCAGGAAATTTGAATTATGGTTTGATTCAAAAAAATTAATTTAAGGATATACCGACAAAATACTTAATTGATGGATTTTACCCTTTATGAGTAAATTTATAGTTATTATCTTTTCAAATTCTTTTTATCATTGAATGTGATATATTTATTTCATTAACCATTCCATGTAAATATTTACAGATAAATAATTATAATTTTAGTTCCATCCTATATTCTTTTAGTTCATTAATTTTGTGAGCGCCTCAATCATCCATAAGGAATAACCATATAACTGACAGAAATAATATGGTTTAGCAATGTGATTTACTATTCAATAGATATTCTAGTAGTTGATAAACTGAATCTAACTTAGGGGAGAAATACCTTGAACCATTGTATGGTTTAGGTTGATTGTTTTCCATAAGTCCACTTTTTGTCTCCACGGAATGGTTTATCCATGGCTTCTAAATTGAACCACCTCCACTAACATGGGAGCTCCACTATTACATATGCTTTTATCTCACACATTGGTGAGGAATAAAAAGGGTGTTTACATAAATGAAACCAAACTCACCTAGGACCTAAATATTAATGAAGAGAAGGAACACATGAAACTAATTTTAATTTAATATATTAAATGGGAACCAATCATAGTTGATGGTCTGGTCTAGTTAATGATCATCCAAAAACCTGCAACGTGTTACACAATCAATAATACTATCATTCAATTCCTTAATCATTCTTTTTTAAGAAAAATTATTATTGAATCAATTAATCGTAATCTCTAATAAATCATTAAGTTTTATCATATTCCATTTTTGAATTTCATTTATATTCTCATCCATAACATTGTTCATAACTTGTACCTTGGAAGCAACATGGTGAATAACTATAAAATACAACTGAACATTTATTTATACATGTATACAATTTATTCTTTGTGACATCTAGCATTCACATAGAAATATCATTGTAATAGGACTCAAACATGATGTGCAGATTATTGAACATTATACAGATGTTAACTAAACTGCATGTCATTAATGCACATAACATGGGCTATTTTTGAATTTCTTGTAATGCATTGAAAAAAAAACGACGTGTAGAACTAACTACATAGTGTATTCTTGTGTTATCTATATAGAATCAACAACTCCTCCAGGAGAAATCATCAATTTAATTTTATTCAGAAAATTATTTGTTTCTCTTATATATGTGAGAATTGATAAGGGATGAATAGATATCCAAAATCATATTATAAGATGGATAAAACTAGAATTAAAAAGCTTAATTATTAATGATCAAATTATCAATGAATTATTTGAATATTTTTTAATGAAAATATGATAGCTCTGATACCACTTGTATGTCAAGGGTGCAACGGAAGTATAGGATGATCATTTACCCTATTTTTCAAATGTTCAGAATCAATGATTAATACATAGTCAATCTGACGATGAATTCTAGTATCCATGAAATTGTATAAAATTCATAAGAAAAAGGAGAAAACTAGAAACTGAGAGGAGAAAATCAAAATATTTTGTTTATAATTAATTTAATTAAATTATAGAATTACCTTTAATGTGATTCTTTATATTATAATGCTCCCAACCATGTGTCTAACATGCGACATTATTGTGATGTAGAATCCATGGATATGAATGCTCTAACAATGATCCAAACTACTTCCACATATCTCTATACACCAACAAAAGAGCATACTAGTTATAGCACTACATATCCTTGAACTTGTGATGTCCACCATCGGTATCATTGAGAATCGCTTCCAAGGAATTATCCTTGATCTAGTGAATGAGGATATATCTCTTTCATGAGATTATTCTTGGAGAGGGAAGAATACTTGAGGCTGGAGATATCTTCTCCAAGTATATTGTGCACACAACGTTTGGTGGTCTTTGGGATTGACCCCTTGGATTATATAGACAATAATAACATAATAAGGAATTTAATTCACAATGTAATAATAAATAATTAGTATAGGCGCTACTACGTAATTTATTATTCCATGTGAAAAAACCCCATGGTAAATAATAATAGCAGTGAAATTATTTAAATCACAGGTGGTTAACAAATTCAATTCACCATATAATAATAAATAATTATCATATATGTTGTTACTAAATTTATTTTTCAATGTGAATAACCCATTTCAAAAAATAATAGCAATGCTATTATTGCAATGACATGCACTTAAATTGCATAATATATTTAAATATTATTTTCCCAAATTCTATTCAATATTTTTTCTCACCAAACCCATGAATTGGTCTCCCAATCCTCCAAAATATTTACTAGTCCATGAATAATGTCTATTTATTTATTACATAAATATAAATATAATATTCTCCAAAAATAAATGTAATGACCCGGAAATTTCAAGGAAAATTTTTTCTTAAATTTCTTTGGAATTTTAAAAGAACGCAGTTTCTGACGGCGTCTGATTCTGAGGCCCGTTGTGCCCGGAATAATTTTCCGAAGGTTGGCTCGGGTACATTCACTAAACGTAGGAGCGAGTTTTTCTATCGTTTGAACCGGTACTCAGAATTGAAATCTGAGGGCACCGATGAACTCGTAGCGCCGATAATTGCTTAAGGGGACCTTAAGCACAGTTACGTTTTTGTCGCATGAGGTGGTTAATTTTTTGGGATTCGATAAGTCTTAAATAAATTGTAGTGTTACAATTTATTTTATGTGGATGTTAATTTATTCATAGATAAGTTGGAGGTGGGTCCACACCCCACCTAACATCCCATGAGATGGTATCACCAAGGGTGGTGGGGTCCGCATGAAACCCCAACCCTTCACCTCCCTTTAACCCCCACGAACTTCTCCCCATTTAACACCCCTTGTGTTTAAATATAAAACTCTACAACCCCCCCATAAAATCCCTTGCATTTAATGTGTCAACTCCCCATTTATCTCCACTTCCATTTAGTTTGTTAAATCCTCTTATTTTGTGTAACTCTTCACCTTTTCCTTCCACCATTAATTCATGACAACATGCCTTAATTAATGAGATGAGTCCCTTTATTTTTTTAATTAAGTGGTTTGGTTTGAATTTTAAATCATTGTGGTGTGAATAAAAATAATATCATGGGATATTATTTTGAGTTACAGCTTTTGGTGTCGGAGAAAACTTTAGCAAAGTCCTAGAGTTTTTGGGAGAGCTTTGGTGTGAAGAAGAAGAGAACTTTCATTCGATGAAGAATGGTTCTTCTTCAATTATGAACACCTTCCATTCAATGTAGAATGACTCAGAATCTATGGTTCTCCATCCCCTTCTTCCATAGCAACAAATGAGGAGACGTCGTTTCCTCCTCGGATGCATCCAGACGTCCACGAAATCTACGACTGACCCCGTGATGTCATTCTCACGACACTGATTTCCGTGCTGACGACAAACGAACCTTGAATCGAGGTAGGGGAATTTATTTTGAAGTTCTATTATCTTTTGAGAAAAGAACGACGAGCGCAGACCAACCAATTCTAGTTTGATCCACGGATCGTTCGTTCATGAGGATTGATGTTGAGGATTATTGTTTTTGTCCGTGAATTATTTTCTTACCGTACGTCAACTTTTATTAGATGGACACTTGCTATCAATATAATGGGAGGATGTCGGAACACATGAACACGGCCGACCCTCCTCCCCCCTTGTTGTTTGAATTTGATGTGGCATGTGAAAGGCGGCGGGGTGTCGTTGCACCGCGCGGAAATTTTGAGGAATGGCTAAGAAGCGCGGCGCCGTTGCGCCGCGCCGATGAAGATGAACAAGCCACGACGCAATCGCGCCATGCTGGAAAATGACAAATGAATCCGCACAGGCGTTGTGGGATCTTTTCAGCGAAGGTCGGGTCCCGGAATGATGACTGGCGAATATCGTAGGCGAATCGGACAACCGAAGCGCGTCTGATGGTCCGCAGAAGACCCTGCTGGCGCGCCATGCCGGTGCGGTGGTGCCGGCGGTCAGGGTTGGCGGCGCCCGGAGCACCACCAGAAGAATCCGCCGCAGCTAAAGCCGCGACGGCGGAGCGTGGTCCCGCGACCACGTGGGACCAGAGGGGAGCGGCGGGACGCGGCCGGCTGCCGCGTCCACTGGCACGGGCGGCCCCACGCGTGGTCGCGGCTCGTCACAAGGGGGCAGCGCCCCCCACATGGTTCGGTCGTTCGGCCGAACCCCCGGCCGAGCCGGGCCGGCTTGGGTAGACCGGGTCGGGCCGCACCCAGCCGGGACGGGCCACGCCATCCGGGTCGGACCCGCACCCGGGTCAGGTCGCCCCGGTTCGGGCCAACCCAGGGGGTCCTGTGCCGGGTCGGTCCGGCCCCAAAACCCCCATTTTCGGACCCCTCACGGTCATTATCCCATATAATGAGCATTAGACCTCGGATCGACACACCGTACACGGCGATGCAATCTTTGGATCGAGACGGTCTATTCGGTATATCTCACTCATGGTTTTAGAATACTTTGGGTTCGGCCGGGTTGGTTCGTATACGAAACCAACCGGGCCCTCAGAGAGGAAACACTTGTATCTTGAGCTCCGGACGTCCAATTGACGTGCATTCGACAATGATGGATTCCTATATGTGAGGTGGATCTTTTGGCTTACTCCGCTCGAGGTTTGGATGCCGTCGGAGTTCGGTTGGGTTGGTTTTCTCATGAAACCAAACGGGCCCCTAGAACAGAAAAGCTGATATCTTTCAGACCGGACATTCGTTTGACAAACCGTCAGCGTCATTGGTGATCACGTTGAGAAGCGGTCCCTATGAGTATACCCTATGAGAGTTCGGGGTACAGTTGAGATACAGCCGGGTTGGTTCGCTAAAGAAACCAATCGGGTCCCTGGGACGAAAAGGCTAACAACTCAAAGACCGGGCGTCCGATTGACGCACCCTCTGTTGTGTTGAGACCCCTATGACGAGGCAGTCCATTGAGATACTTTTTTGTGGGAGTTTTAGATACTTGTAGTATCGACCTGTAGATCGTGGAGCGGACCCTCCCAGAGACGAGCGTACGGAGTACGGAGACTGTGTAGACGACTGAGACCAAACGACTGCTTGACCGACTCGACTTGGAGTGAGTCGACTAGCCCAGTGGACGGAGCGCCCGTTATTTGGCGGCAGACCCATGGCGGACGGAGCGCCTAGTAGTTGGCAGTAGACCCATGGTACTCGACCGGAGGAGTACCTCTGTAGGCTATTAGAGGGAGTGCCCGGTATTTGGCGGGAGACCCACAGCGGGTGGAGCGCCCAGTATTTGGCAGCAGACCTGTGGTACTCGACAGGAGGAGTACCCCAGAGACTTGGATTAGTGAGCAGTACCTCGGAGTCGTGACAGGACCACTGTACACTCCAGAGATGGGGCTCTTCAGCAGTTACGGTTTTGATAATAAATATCTGGGTTTGTGCTGAGTCTATGACCTTGTGTTTGCCTCATGATTGAGATCGGTCACTTGATAACTTAGGTATATGTATGGGCATATACCTGGGTAGTGGTTATCCATCGATTTCATAATCTTTGTTTTTCCTCATGATTGAGATGGGTTACTTGATAACATAGGTATATGTATGGGCTTATAAATAAGTAGAGGTTATATTTTGAGATATTCATTGTGGTTATACTTATAGGTTTAATGATACCTTGAGGGTCTCGGGGTCCCTACTGAGTATCGTTATACTCACCCCTGCACGGGCTATGCCCGCGCCTCAGTGTGTTGGTTGCAGACGACGGGAAGTGCTGACGGAGGACGAGTGTTCGAGGACTGGACGGTACCCGGAGGTGGACTACACGACGATTCAGTATCCGAAGGTGGACATCACGGTGATACGACACATGAAGGAGGTTGACGGGCGAGAGCGTTATGGAGGCTATCTGTACCTACCCTTGAGGTAGGATCCATGGTGGACGATCCAAAAGCTGCGCCATATGTACCTACCATTCAGGTAGGATCTGAGGAGGACTTCCCAGGAGCCGCTTCCGTTCTTCCAGCTATTGTCTTTTTCTGTTGTACTTTTTTTCAGTTGTAGTTGTACTTTCATTTGGGTTTGTATTCTGGCCCATTTACTTTTCATCACTTCTCTTTTTACTTAGTGTTTTACTTCCACTTATACTCTGTGGTGTTTTGTTTACTTTTATAACGGCAATTCCTTCCCAGTTATCGGGATTTACACCTTTGGTGATAGTCGCCAGCACCTGGCCTATGGAAGGCGGACGTGGGGTAGTCACGACACGGGCCCTGAGGATGTGTCGTGAAAAATTGGTATCAGTGGAGTCAGTTCAATCGCATAACTTATAACTCTGAAATTTTCTTTCTGTGAATCAATAGTGTTAAGAGTACCGAGTGTGGTTTTCATTTCAGGGAGTCTAGTGTTAGTGCGGGCGGCCGACATATCCATACACCAGGACCCTGACAACAGATTTCCGACCTTGTGCATGAAAACACGGATTGCGTGTGTGTTTCCAGAAGATTTTAAATATTAGATCAAACCAGGTTATCTCACCAGGTATAAGTCTTTTGACCGTGTCATGTTTGTTTCTTTCAGGATGCCTCCCCGCGGACGACCAACTAGTGCCCCGAGAGTTGTTCGTACTGACAGCCCGTCGAGCGACGTGGCCTCAGTATGGGGCCCTATCCCAGTTGAGGCACCAGCAGGCGCACCAGTGGTACTACTACCCGTTGGGCCACCGATGCCACCAACCCCAGTAGCAGAGGGTGCACATCGCTTGAGCGCACTGCATGAGTTTCAGCGCCAGAAGCCACCCAGGTTCCGGGGAGAGACGGACCCGCAGGTGGCTGAGGATTGGCTGGAGGCTGTGGTGAGAGTATTCAGGCTAGTGGGGATGCCGTGAACATCATGGTGATCCTTGCTGCCAGCCTTCTTCAGGTAGCAGCAGGCAGATGGTGGAGCCTGATGCTCTAGATGCATGACGAGGTGACACTTCTTTGGAAAACTTTGAGAGCCTGTTCCAGGCAGAGTTTTTACCAGCCACACTTCGAGCAGTGCGTATATAGGAGCTACTTCAGCTGCGGCAGGGCAGCATGATAATGGCACAGTATTCATTGAGTTTCACAGATCTCTCGCGTTACTCCACAGATATGGTACGGGACAAGTTCATCAGGGCCCGAACCTTCGAGCAGGGGCTCAGGCGGAAGATTAGAGCTTTTGTTGTTTCTCACAGCATTCCGACCCAGACAGGGGTGTTGGAGAGAGCCCTATTAGTGGAGAGTTTCCTTGCTGAGCAGTCTCCAGTAGCACAACCCACCACTAGCTGGCTTACGACAGAGTATTCTGCAGTATACAGTAGAAAGATAACGCAGAGGTCCAAGAGGACCAGACCTACCGGTGGCCAACTGCACGACTCAGGTTCAGTTGTGCGGGGAAACCAGGGTGGAGCCAGAGCCAGTCGTGCCGAGAGTGGACAATGTTACTTCTGAGGAGGTATTGGTCACATGGCACGTGACTGTCCGACCTACCATGCAGATGACCAGCAGTTAAATGAAGAACCTCCCAGGCAGAGGCAGAGGTTCGATCAGGGTAGACCGCAAGGAGCAGGCAGCCATGGAAGAGGAGCTGGCCATGCAGCTGGAGGTGGACGACGCTTCGGGGTGTTTCCACCACCACCACCCGGAGGCCCACCCCGACCGCAGGGGACATGAGGTCATGGGAGAGCTCAGCTTCAAGCAGCTGAGGCCTACGGTCATGGAGCTCCAGAAGCATATGGAAAGGAGCGGGACTAGCTCCAGACCTGGAGGCTATTGATCATTTTGCTTATAGTTTTGTTGTTGTTACATTTGTGTCTTTGTACTATGAGCTGCAATAATGAAAAGACACTTATCTTTGTAAAGTTTGATTTCCTGTCCTTTTGTTTGGTTGATACTGAGTGGTCCCGGTTAAGACTATTGACTTGACCCTCACTGTCAATATTTCTACTGGAGGAGACCTAGTGACCTCACACTGATGCCGACAGTGTGACTCGACCTTTAGAGGTGAGAGTGACAGTTGGATCTCTTAGTAGTTACGTCGAGGCCTTAAGACGTCATCCATGGAATGAAAGAATCATTCATGTCAGGATTGACTGTATTAGGCAATTAATGTGGTTCATCAAGGGGATGAGACCAGATTTCTCTTATCGACAAAGAAGAAATCATAGCAACTCTTGTGAGACTAGAGAAGGTCCAGGTCATCCCATAGCGGATGAGGACAGCACAGGGCCGACGGAAGCCTTATACTGACAGGATTTGGAGGCCTCTAGAGTTCGAGGATGATGATCACGTCCTTATATGGGTTTCACCCTGATGAGGTTTACGGAGATGTGCCCAAGGCGGAAAGATATTCCGGAGGTTCAGTGGACCTTCTTAGGTCCTTAGGTGGGTAGGCGAAGTGGTTTACCGCTTGAGGCATCCACCTCAGTTGCACCAAGTGCACGATGACTTCCACGTATCTCAACTAAGGAGATACGTGCTCGACCCTTCACATATCATCGACCATGGGGAGCTGGACTTTGGTGATGGGGTGACTTTCACGGAAGTTCCAGTGGGAATCGAGGATCGACAGGAGCGGATCCTATGAGGATGGACGATTCCTCGGGTGCGCTTTCACTGGCAGTATGGGAACCTCCAGTTGAGCACATGAGAGTAGGAGGCCCAAATGCGTGCTCAGTACCACTTTTGTATCCCTAATTTGTTTTGAATCTTTACGGGGACGTAAAGCCCTGAGGTGGAAGTAATGTAAAGACCCGAAAATTTAAAGAAATTTTTTTTCTTAATTTTATTTGGAATTTTAAAAGAACGCGGTTTCTGACAGTGTCTGATTCTGAGGCCAAGTGTGCCCGGAATCATTTTACAAAGTATGGCTCGGGTACGTTCAGCGAACGAACGAGCGAGTTTTTCTATTTTTTGAACAGGTACTCGGAATTGAAACTTGAGGGCACCGATGAACTCGCAGCGCCGATAATTGCTTAAGGGGACCTTAAGCGCAGTTGCGTTTTTGTCGCATGAGGTGGTTAATTTTTGGGGATTTGATAAGTCTTAAATAAATTTTAGTTTTAAAATTTATTTTATGTGGATGTTAATTTCTACATAGATAAGTTGGAGGTGGGGGCACACCCTACCTAACATCCCATGAGAGGGTATGACCAAGGGTGGTGGGGTCCGCACGAAACCCCAACCCTTCACCTTCCCTTTAACCCCCACGAACATCCCTCCATTTAACACCCCATGTGTTTAAATGTATAACTCTACAACACCCCTTATACTCCCTTTCATTTAATGGGTCAACTCCCCATTAATCTCCTCTTCCATTAAGTTTTTTAACTCCTCTTATTTTGTGTAACTCTTCACCATTTCCTTCCACCGTTAATTCATGAGAACATTCCTTAATTAATGAGATGAGTCTCTTTATTTGTTTAATTATGTGGTTTGGTTTGAATTTTAAATCATTGTGCTGTGAATAAAAATAATATCATGCGATATTATTTTGAGCTACAGCTTTTGGTGTGTGAGAAAACTTTAGCAAAGTCCTAGAGTTTTTGGGAGAGCTTTGGTGTGAAGAAGAAGAGAACTTTCCTTCGACGAATAATGGTTCTTCTTCGATTAAGAACACCTTCCCTTCAATGTAGAACGACTCGGTGTCCACGGTTCTCCATCCCCTTCTTCCATAGAAACAAGTGAGGAGATGTCTTTTCCACCTCGGACGCACCCCGACGTCCACGGAATCAACGTCCAACCCCACGACATCATTCTCGCGACACAGATTTCTGCACCAACAACAAACGAACCTTGAATCGAGGTAGGGGAATTTATTTTGGAGTTATCTTATCTTTTGAGAAAAGAACGATGATCACGGACCAACCAATTCTAGGTTGATCTGTGGATCGTTCGTTCATGCGGGTTGATGTTGAGGATTATTGTTTTTGTCCGTGAATTATTTTCTTATGGTACGTCAACTTCTATTAGATGGCCGCTTGCTGTCAATATAATTGGAGGAGGTCGGGCCGCACGAACACGGCCGACCCTCCTACCCCCTTGTTGTTTGAATTTGGTGCGGCACGTGAAACGCAGCGCGGTGCCGTTGCACCGCGCGGAAATTATGAGGAAGGGCTAAGAAGTGTGGCGCCATTGCGTCACGCCGATGAAGCTGAACAAGCCACGGCGCCGTCGCGCCACACCGAAAAATGTCAAACGAAGCCGCACAGGCATTGTGGGATCTTTACAGAGAAATTCGGGTCCCGGGATGATGACTGGCGAAGACCGCAGGAAAATCGGACAACCGGAGCCGTTCGGTGGTCCGCAGAAGCCCCTGCTGGCGCGCCACGCCGGTGCGGTGGCGCCGGCAGTCAGGGGCAGCGGCGCCCGGAGCGCCGCCGGAAGAATCCACAGCAGCTGAAACCTCGGCGGTAGAGCGCGGTCCCACGACCGCGCGGGACCAGAGGGGAGCGGTGAGACTAGAGGGGAGAGGCGGGACGCGGCCAGCTGCCGCGTCCGCTAGCACGGGCGGCCCCACGTGGGGCCACGACTCTTCACGCGGGGGCAGCATTCCCCCGCACGGTTCGGTCGTTCGGCCGAACCCCCGGCCGAGCCGGGCCGCCTTGGGCAGACCGGGTCGGGCCACACCTAGCCGGGCCGGGCCGCACCGGCCGGTTAGGACCCGCACCCGGGTCGGGTCGACCCGGTTCGGGCCGACCCAGGGGGTCACGGGCCAGGTCGGTGCGGCCCCGAAACCCCCATTTTCGGACCCCTCATGGTAATTCTCCCATATCGTGAGCTGTAGACCTCCGATCGATGCACCGTCAGCGGTGATGCGATCCTTGGATCGAGGCGGTCGTTTCACTATATTGCACTTAAGCTTTTAGAATACTTTATGTTCGGCCGGGTTGGTTCGGATACGAAACCAACCGGGCCCTTGGAGCGGAAACGCTTATATCTTGAGCTCCGGACGTCCGATTGACGTGCAGTTGAGTTTGATGGATTCCTCTAAGTGAGGCGGATCTTTTGGCTTACTCTGCTCGAGGTTTGGATGCCATCAGAGTATAGTCGGGTTGGTTCGCTCATGAAACCAACCGGGCCCCTGGAACGGGAAAGCTGATATCATTCAGACCGGAAGTCCTTTTGACGAACCGTCATCGACGTTGGTGATCACGTTGAGAAACGGTCTCTATGAGTATACCCTATGAGAGTTCGGCGTATAGTAGAGATACGGCCGAGTTGGTTCGCTCACGAAACCAACTGGGCCCCTGGGACGAAAAGGCTAATAACTCACAGACCGGGCCTCTAATTGACGCGCTGTCTGTTGCGTTGAGACCCCTATGACAAGGCGGTCCTTTGAGATAATTTTTCTTGGGACTTTGAGATACTTGGAGTATCGACTTGTAGCTGGAGGAGCGGACCCTTCTAGAGATGAGCTTGCGGAGTACGAAGACCGTGTAGACGACTGAGACCTGACGACTGCTTGAGCGACTCGACTTGGAGTGAGTCGACTAGCCCAGTGGTCGGAGCGCCCGGTATTTGGTGGTAGACCCACGGCGGACGGAGCGCCTGGTAGTTGCCAGCTGACCCATGGTACTCGACCGGAGGAGTACCTATGTAGGCTATTAGGGGGAGCACCAGATATTTGGCGGCAGACCAACAGAGGACGGAGCGCCCGTTATTTGGCAGCAGACCCGCGGTACTCGACAGGAGGAGTACCTCAGAGACTTGGATTAGTGAGAAGTACCTCAGAGTTGTGACAGGACCACTGTACACTCCAGAGGCGGGGCTTTTCAGTAGTTACGGTTTCGATTATGAAAATTCGGGTTTGAGCGGAGTCTATGACCTTATGTTTGCCTCATGATTGTGATGGGTCACTTGATAACTTAGGTATATGTGTGAGCATATACCTGGGTAGTGGTTATCCATCTATTTCATAATCTTTGTGTTTCCTCATGATTGAGATGGGTTACTTGATAACTTAGGTATATGTAAGGGCTTATACCTAAGTAGAGGTTATCTATTGAGATCTCCTTTATGGTTATCCTTGTTGGTTTAGTGAGACCTTGAGGGTCTTGGGGTCCCTACTGAGTATCGTTATACTCACCCCTGCATGGGCTATGACCGCACCTCGTTGTGTTGGTTCCAGATGACGAGAAATGCTGATGGAGGCAGAGTGTTTGAGGACTGGACGGTACCCGGAGGTGGACTACATGACGAGTCAGTATACGGAGGTGGACTTCACGGTGAGACGACACTCGGAGGAGGTTGACGGGTGAGAGCGTTGCATAGGCTATCTGTACCTACACTTCAGGTAGGATTCGTGGTGGACGATCCAGGAGCTGCGCCATATGTACCTACCCTTCAGGTAGGATCCGAGGAGGACGTCCCAGGAGCCGCTTCGGTTCTTCCAGTTGTTGTCTTTTTCTCTTATACTTTTGTTCAGTTGTAGTTGTAATTTCAGTTGGGTTTGTATTCTAGACCATTTACTATTCAGTACTTCTCTTTGTACTTAGTGTTTTAATTACGCTTATACTCTGTGGTGTTTTTTTACTTTTATAAAGGGAATGCCTTCCCAGTTATTGGGATTTACGCCTTTGGTGCTTGTCTCCAGCCCCTGGCCTATGGAAGGCGGGCGTGGGGTAGTCACGACACGGGCCCCGAGGACGGGTCTTGACAATAAATACTTCTTATGAATAATATAATCTTGAATAACTAGACAAAACAGTAATGTGATCTTTATAAGTTGAATAATTTTTAAACCACATCTAGGAATAATATTTATTCAACTTGTAAGATAAATAAATTATTTTGCAGCGATACTGGCTTAGTGTGTGATCCTCTAGGACTATTTCTTGTTGGAATTATGAGGGTTTTCTAAAAGTCTACGTTTACAATTAGGAAACAGGTAAAGGTACCCAAGAAAAATTAGTTGATCTTTAAATGATATTTCACCTCATATGAACCCTTACATTGCAATAAAATCCATTTTTCTCTGTATCTCCAATCAAGTAGTTTGCATGAATGTTCCATCAACCCATGTGCGAAATTTTTTATTTTTTGAATTACTGTAATTGAAATTTCCTAGAGAACTCCATAGAAATTATTAATAAACATATAACATTTACAAAAAAAGTCCTCATATATATAGTTCCATAGAATTAGAAAACACATTCTCACATTATTCATTAATGCAGTTCTACTTGTGACACATCCAACATATCATACCTCACCACGAACATCTCCCATCATATTTTTATTCAATACATATAAGTGAATCAGTCATAATACCAATTAATAATAATATAAATGTATGAGGACCAATATAAACACCCATAGATTGGAACATCCTATGAAACATATGAATATGGATTTCCTACGGGTGGGTCATGTTCTCATTATATCCTCTAGGATAATACTAATGGTTCACACCATGAGATGGTGCATCAATGTTTAATTATACCCCACCAATGGTAGCCAATATAATTTTTTCCCCTTAAAATGATATCATATGTCCATAGAGCATATATTCATAAATAGTGTCATGAAACCTCTACGTTCTCATCATATCTGGGATATGATATGAACATTTAGTGCAATAGTTACTCTTATGACATTATTACATACTATGTCATAGAGAATAACAATCATCATTTTTATGGTGTTTATTAATATTCATATAACGAAAATATATTTATCATAATGTAGAAATATGTTGGTTTCTGTGGAACGAACACCAACAATTTTAACGTATCTGTTTCTATATATAATTATTTTTTAATTTTGTGAAAATTTTATCTTCTTTTATGTTTTATAGAAGGATATAATGAATTTATGATAAGGAACAAGATGATTTGAAATTTTGAGTGTGGGGTGACCCATAATTTTTTATGATGAGTAGGGCTTCAGAACTAAAAGAATAAATTTACACATCATGTACCACATTAAAGAACATCATATTTAAGAGCGATAGGCCACCACCCGTTTAATATGTGATTTTTTTTTCAAAATTTGGAAACCAATAACATGTCATGTATGTAAATTCACATCCTAAATGGTCAATAAATTACATATATGAAAATCCCAATACTGATGTGGCTAATAGGTCATCTAAACATACATTCCATTACACGTTAAAGAAACAAAAAAATCAATCTAAGAAGGATTCAATATTTATCACAAGAATCTAGCGGTATTTAAAAAAATGTTATAACATCACCCCTTGGCTATGCCATGGAAGTGGTATTTTGAATGAAGATTTATCAATAAATGATTCCAACTGGAGTGTACTAGCATGAGGCCATGTTACCACCTCCAATCTTTCATTCTTTATTTTTTGTACCATCTTGTGGCACACTTGAGATGGAAATTTCATTTATTTATGTAAAATTTTATGAACAATGACTAAATTTTTGAGGTATTTTATTTTAAAATTACATTTATGTTGGGATTTCATGTCTATTATTCATTGCAACCTCTCAATCAATTAATAATTCATGACCATTTTTAGAAGGGTTATGAATAGGGTTTATGTAACACCCGAGACGTTTTTGATAAATATTTTGTTTTTATGTTATATAAATCATCAAAGGAATCTTTCACAACACACTACACTTTCTTGGCTTTCTTTACACGCAATCACGACCTTCTTCTATAGCTTGCGTTGTACGCAATAACGAGTTTCACTAAACAACAAGATTCTATTAAAATATTATTAAAACTAGCCGTTATGAATAGTAATAACCACTTTTTGAAATTTTATGAATTTTATTTTTCAAAATGGACTTCATTATTGGATTCGGAATATCAAAATTATCCTAGGGTGAAATTTTGTTTTTTTCTGAAAACTTTCAAATTTTGATGAATAGTGAAAACCCTGGGTTACTATTTAAAAACAGACTTTTTATTTAAATAATTATTTATTTTAATTAAATTTATTTTAGGGAAAAATTGATACATAATACCTATATAAGTTCAATGCAATTAATTGGAGTCATTTTATAATAATTTTAGATATATAAAAATTTTATTGAATGTTTCACCGTCTTTTACCCACCTCCTAGGAGAATTAGCAAATTTACGTAAATATTAATTTTACCGCTTCTATGAGTGGAATTTCAAAAAATATGAGAGACACAGTTGATGTCATTAAGTAAAATGTGGTTCAATGAGATGAAAATATATTTTGGTGAATAGTAACTTTTTACTGTTATTTACCACGGTTAAAAGTAAATAGGGTAATTAAGGGTAAAAATGATATTATTATTATCCTAACACATGTCCTAATTCTATTGTATAAGTGTAATTCGACCAAAAACAACCTTAGTAATAAAATATGACCATTTAGGCCCACTTGGATTAGATTAGGACATTTATTATTAATTTATTTAAAGAATGGTTAAAATAGTAAAAATCAACATTTAATAAATAAATAATTTTTAATATAGGTTTATAACTAAGATAAATTCGACTATAAATATGCATTATAAATCTAAAAATATTTCCTACATAATGGTAGTTTATTTTTAATATTTAGACATTAAATAATTTAATTTATTTATGACACAATAATGATGCAATAATTATCTTATTAATTAAATATTTACATAATTGATGTTATAAATAACCAAATAAATTTAATTTGAGAATTTTTATGAATTATACTAATTTTATAGGTTAATGTTACATGTTATTGTTTATTTAATTAACATTTTTCGAACTAATCATTCTGTTATGAATTTAAAAAAAATCAATTACTAAATAGTGTCAAAATTGACATAAAATAGTTTTTAAAACAAATATTATATTCTGAATTGTTATTTTATTCCTAAAAATCTAAGGTTTGGAAAAATGACTTAGATAAGGTTATATATATTACTAATAAAAAACATGGGGTTCGTTTGGCTTGTTATAGTAAGTTTATTAACCTTATAGTGTAAGAACACAAAAAGACACCGTAAAAGTAAAATTATCTAACGTAAAGTTAAATATAAATGATAAGGTTAAAATAGGAACCTAAACTTGTATAAATTCTATTGGATGATATTATTTCGACCCATACCCTCCTTTGATTCTAAATAAATCAATTTGAAGATATTTAAAACAGAATTTGGCTTTATAATAAAATAATATTTTTAGTTTTTCCAAAGGAGCCCCTCTCCTCCCTTGTAAAAGGGAACCTCCTCCCCCTCTTCCTCACACCACTTTGAGCCTTCAAGCTTGGCCAACCCCTGACAATTTATAATATGCACTTCCCTAGAGACATACTATAGGTCATGGTCTTCTTCAAAGACCAATTTTAGTGCCCTAAAAGGACGTCTCAAAGATGCGCTTCAAAGAAGAGGTAATGTCCGTTACCGATTCTTTCAACTTTATTTCTTCTTCCACTTCTTCTCCTTTAGTTGTTTCATTATGATGTAATAACATCAGTATAACTCATATACTGATATGTTATTATATGTATGAAACAACCCTATTTCACCATCTATCCATCATATGGAATATGAAATCACCGCGCGTGCGTACTTACGGAATACCATCTCCACACCGCGGTGTAAACTATTTTCCACCACCACCTTACTTGTATGGGTGTAATGGTGTAAATAATGACTATATATTATTATTTTTTAGTGATATTGATTCTGAAATAGTATATATACACTCCAATACAATTCCACGATCATGGGAATGATATCATCACTCGTGCATATGTACGGAATACCGTCTTCACAATGTGATGCGACTCGTTCTACATTATCTTCATTGCATAATGATTATATAAATGGATTGAATGAATACATATGATATATATTATAATAATAACATTCGGGAAATGAGTTATCTATAACCTAAAAAGAATAATAAGAATTTATTCGACAAAACACGCATAAGAACAAAAAGTAATAAACACCAGAATAACAAGTAGGAGTGAAATATTACTAATAAGAAGCTAAAAATATGACCATATATGATATCATAAAAATACTTATGATTATGGAATAAGTCAATAAAATTATTTAAATCATTATATAGGAGGTTCGGACACTTACGAAGCAAATCAGACCTAAGGTAAGGGACAATCTTGCAATCTCAATTTTTATCCGAGATTGTTTATACTTCAGAACTTATTGGGGAGTATTTTATCATCCGCATCCATGTTTCCTCAATATGTAATATTATTTCCATCCACCTACAATTGTTTAAATCCAATTTTACCCTTCAGTGAGTTTTTAGTAAAATATATTAAAGGAATCTTTTGTCATTTTTCGTACGAGGTACTTTTTGACTTTTCTGACAAAAGTATGAGAGTAATGTTTTTTTAACTTATACGGCATGAATGGATTTTGGAAATATTATTTCCAAGAAGCATAAGAAAGGAAAAGTGTTTTTGAAGTAGAAAGGATATTTTCCTCAAGAATGGAGTTCAAGTGTTTTATCAAAATTATTTTCCATCTAAGATAATATAAGGATCTGTTTATATCCATATTATTACATTTATATTATTATGTTGTGATGGAATTATTTTTATGAATTCATTTATCTTATATTAATTGTTTTATGATGTCACGATGTTTAAGAATCCCATTTTTATTACATGGGATATGAAATGATGTATGATTTTTTATTTTTTGGAACACATAAGAATGGTATCATTATGAGATGGGTGGGACCTATATCTCCTTCAGATGCATTGGGTAAAGATTTTATATCTCATGAGACAGACATGGCTGGAACGGCAGGTTAAACCGGTTCAGTGAAACAGGACTGAAACGAGGAGTGAACTCGGTTCAGAAATGGACTTTGTCCACTAAGATAATTTTAGTAATGAGTCTTGACTAATAAGAAATGATTCTCTATGATTATGTGTGTATGCCACAAAGTTTCATGTTTTATGTTTTGATTATTGGGATTACATATCACTACTATTATTTATCCCATGTTATGAAATTACGATATCATTTGCAGGTTAAGATTTCCAAAAGTTATGTTCTTATGTATATGATGTGATTGATATTTTGTTTGTTTACCCTTACTGAGAATTTGAGCTCACCCTTTTGTATGTTTTATTTTCCCAGGCTAGGAAGAAGGTTATTATGTAGGATATTCCTAAAATGGACTCTAGATATGATGAAATAAATGGGAGGCAAAGTTGATTCTTTATGATCCAGTTGTTTATGTTTCCCATTTTCTAAAGACTCTATAACTATATGATTTTTCCTGGTTTTTTTATATGTTATAATAAGTGTGCTTCAATTCTGAAGTAATAACAATGTATGTAATGTATGGGTCGTTATTGTTGGTATCAGAGGAAAGTTATAGTCAACCTTTGGAAACTAGGATGTGGAAGCCTTAGTAAGAACCCTAAGGATAAGTCTAAGCATAGAACATGATATTAGTGTTTTAAAAATGGCCATGAACAACCTATGATAAGACCTTAAGTGTGAAATTTTATTCATAATTATGTGGTTTTCCTATTATAATTAGTGTTTCTCACACTATTCTTCGTAGTTTTAGTCAATGGCTGGAACCCGAAGAAACGGTGTAAATGAGGAATGCGATGGGAAATGCAATGATTGTACCCCTGAGAAACCAAACGTTATGGGAGCTGGAATGCAAAATCTAGTAGCCATGCTCATGCAACTTTCTCAAGCTATGAATCATATAGGACTTCCAAATGAGCAATGGAAGGAGAAACATTCTGTAGAATCCTTCATGAGGCAGCGTCCACCTTCATTTAGCGGGTCTTCTGATCCATTAGTGGCTGAACAATGGATCAGTACCACTGAAAAGATATTTTTAGTTATTCAATGTTCTGAACATGATAAATTCATCTTACCAGTGTATCGTTTGGAATTTAATGCTGATCAATGGTGTAATCTTATTAAGAATACAAGTCAAAGGGATGAAATTGAGTACATGGAATGGGACGAGTTCAAGAACATATTTTTAAATAAGTATTTCCCTCATATTCTTCGAACAAAGATGGAGAAGGAGTTTCATGAACTGAAGCAAAATGATGATGAATCTGTTGGTACCTACGAAGAAAACTTTACAAGACTTGCAAGGTACGCTTCTGGAATTATTATCCAACCTTAGAGTAAGATCGATCAATTCTTTAGTGGCTTAAAACGAAGTCTTCTTAGAGCGTTAGCCATAAGGGACTTCAATAGCTATGAGGAAATTGTTCGATGTGCTCTCAAGTTTGATATACAGATTGGTGTAACCCATAAGTCACATGGGTTTGATAAGAAGAGTAAAATGGAATTCAATGGAAAATCTAAAGACCACACTAAAAAGAAGATGAATTTTCCCTTATGCTCGAAGTGTGGAAAGAAACATGGAGGAAATTTTCTTAAGGGGACAAGAAAATGTTATAAGTGTGGAAAAGAAGGTCATCGGGCAATTGAATTTCGAAATAATGGGAAGAAGATGTCTAATGATGAAAAAAAGGAAGGGATACATAGAATGAACCCACTACACTTCATTTTTTCATGTGCAAGGAGATGGGGCATTATTCCAATCATTGCCCAAATCCAAGGGTTGATGATGATGATCGACGTCAGCAAAATCTTAAGGCCAAAGACAAAGGAATGTCACATGCAATTACTATCGATGATGTGGAGTACGACAAAGAAGTGGTGAGAGGTACACTTACCATCCACTCTAAAGTAGAAAATGTTTTATTTGATTCTGGATCCACCCAATCTTTTATTTCTGAAGAATCTTCTAAGGGTATCACCGTATAACCTCAACAATTAGATGTTGAGTTAGCTGTGACAACTCCTAATGGCACAACAGTCACATCAAAAGTTTACAATTATTCTCTGATTGAAGTTTGTGGGAAAGTGCTTCCTATGAATCTTTTGATCCTTCCTATAGTGGAATTTGATGTGATTCGTGGCATGGATATGCTTTCTCTATATGAAGCTCATATCAATTGACAATAAAGGGAAGTCCCATTTCATATTCCAGATCAATCTATGTTCATCTATCAATGCAAGGATGAACATAACCATCTAGTGGAAATTTCATCCATCTTATGGGTCTTGATTCCACTAAATGAAGGTTTTTTTTATCTCAAATGGTTAGATAGAAACTCACGATTAATAATATGCCCATTGTACGGGAATTTTATGAGATCTTTCTAGAGGAATTTCCAGGTCTCCCACCAAATCGTGATGATGTGTTTTCAATAGAACTCGTACCGGGTGCTTTGCCTATTTCAGAGACACCTTATAGAATGGCCCCAATTATGTTGTAGGAATTGAAGAAGCAACTCCAAAAGAATCTTGATAAAGGATTCATACGCCCTAGTGTGTCACCTTGGGGAGAACTTGTTCTGTTTTTTAAGAAGAAATATGGATCAATGAGACTCTGCATTGATTATCGAGAACACAACAAGATCACTATCAAGAACAAATACCCTCTCCCACGCATTGATGACCTATTTGACCAACTACGCAGAGCTCAATACGTTTCCAAGATACATCTTCATTCAGGGTATCATCAATTAAGGGTCAAAAGGGAGGATATACCAAAGTCAACATTTCGTACAAGGTATGGACACTATGAATTTATAGTAATGCCATTTGGTCTTACTAATTCCTCTACTATCTTCATGGATCTGATGAATAGAGTCTTTAGAGACTATCTTGATCACTTTGTGGTAGTCTTTATAGATGATATTATTGTCTATTCAAAGAGCATGGAAGAACATGAAGATAATGTGAGAATTGTATTAAAGACCCTGAGAAAGGAGAAGCTTTATTCCAAATTTACCAAGTGTGAATTTTGGCTTCAATGAGTTTCATTTTTGGGTCACATAATATCAAAATATGGGATATCTGTGGATCCAGCAAAAACAGAGGTTATCCAAATATGGTCGAGACCAACAGCAGTAACTGAGATCTGAAGTTTTCTTGGTTTGGCTGGATATTATCGACGTTTTGTGAATGATTTTTCACGATTATATAATCCACTCACCAAGTTGACTCGGAAAGGAGTTAAGTTTGATTGGATGGAGGAATGTGAAGAGAATTTCAAGTAGTTGAAAAGAAGGTTATCCAGTGCACTTGTGCTCACACTTCCTTGTAGTGGAGAAAGCTTTGTGATCTACAGTGATGCATCTAAGAAGGGACTAGGATGTGTTCTCATGACAAATGTTATGGTGATAGCTTATGCGTCACGACAGTTGAAAATCCATGAGAAAAATTACCCAACTCATGATTTGGAGTTAGCTGCAGTAATATTTTCATTAATGATTTGGAGGCATTATATTTATTGAGAAAGGTGTGACATTTATATTGATCATAAAAGTTTAAAGTATATTTTCACACAAAAGGAGCTGAATATGCACTAAAGAAGATGGTTGGAGCTGATTAAGGATTACAACTTCTCAATCCATTACCACCCTGTGAAAGCAAACAGGGTGGCATATGCATTAAGTCGACAAGACCATGCCAGTTTATCCATGATGAGGATCACAAAAGATCTAATATTTATGGATTTACAAAGGATGGATCTTGGAATTATAATGGAAGGGGAAAAATCTTATCTTTCTCAAATGAATGTTAAACCATCTATACATGTGAAGATTAAAGAGGCACAGAAAGAAGATGTCAAGTTACAAAAGAAGGTGATAAATGTTCCTGAATTCAAACTTGATTGTGATGGGATAATAATGTTCATGAATCGGGTTTGTGTTCCTCCCATCCCCGAATTAAATAAGGAGATGCTGGATGAGGCTCATAGTCCTTCATTCTCTATTCATCCTGGAAGGACGAAGATGTATAGGGACCGGAAGGAGTACTTCTGGAGGGATGGCATGAAAAGAGATGTTGCGGAATATGTTTCTCGATGCTTGGTTTGTCAGCAAGTTAAAGCTGAGATATAGAAGTCTAAGGGGATGTTACAACCATTACCCATACCAGAATTGAAATGGGAAAACATCAATATGGACTTTGTCACAGGACTTCCTAAAACATCCAAAGGCAATAATGCTATCTGGGTCATAGTTGATTGTCTTACAAAGTCTGCACACTTCATTGCTATTAGAGAGTATTTCTATCTAGATCAACTTCCCAGGATATATGTAAAGGAAGTGGTAAGATTGTATGGAGTACCACTTTCTATTATATCTGATAGGGATTCGTGGTTTTCCTCAATGTTCTGGTGAAGTCTTCAGCATACTCTGGATACAGAGTTGAGTTTCAGCACTGCTTATCATCCTCAGACAGATGGTCAGTCTGAGAGAACAATTCAAACTCTAGAAGATATGTTGAGTGATTTCTCTAAGGATTTCAAAGGTGGTTGGGATCAACACCTACATTTGGTGGATTTTTCTTATAATAATAGCATTCACTCCAGTATTCAGATGGCTCCTTATGAAGTTCTATATGGAAAGAAATGCATGACTCCAACTTTCTAGGATGAAGTTGGCGAAATAAAGCTATTAGATCCTGATCTTGTCGATGAGATTGTAGAAAAGGTCCGATATATTCAACAACACATAAGAGCAGCTCAGAGTCGACAGAAAAGTTATGCCGACAACCGAAGAAAAGACCTAGAGTTTGAAGTGGGTGATAAAGTGTTCTTACGAATATCTCCCTGGAAGAGGGTCATGATATTTGGAAAGAAGGGGAAGTTGAGCCCTAGATATATCGGTTCTTTCGAAATACTGGATCGTGTTGGGAAGGTAGCTTACCGATTGACACATCCTCTGAATCTCTCTCAAGTTCACGATGTGTTCCATGTTTCTCTTTTGAGAAAGTACATACTTAATCCTTCACATGTACTCAGCTCAGAAGTTGTACCGCTGGAGCAAGATCTTTCTTATAAAGAACAGCCGATAGAGATTCTAGATCGTAGCGAAAAATTCCTATGAAACAAGACCACCCGCTTGGTGAATGTTTTATAGAGGAACCACCAATTATAAAAAGCTACATGGGTGCTTGAGAATATGATTAGAGAGAAGTATCCTGATCTGTTTGTTACAAAGTGATGAATTTCGAGGGTGAAATTCATTTTAAGGGGGGTAGAATTTAACACCTGAGAATTTTATGAGAGATATTATGTTTTTATGTTATATAAATCATCAAAGGAATGTTTCACTACACACAACACTTTCTCGGCTTGCTTTACACGCAATCACGACCTTCCTCGATAGCTTGCGTCGTACGCAATACCGAGTTTCACTAAACAACAATATGCTATTAAAATATTATTAAAACTAGCTGTTATGAATAGTAATAACCACTTTTTGAAATTTTATGAATTATATTTTTCAAAATGGACTTCATTTTTGGATTCAGAATATCGAAATTATACTATGGTAATATTTTGGTATTTTTCTGAAAAAGTTCAATTATTGATGAATAGTTAAAACACTAGGTTACAATTTAAAAACCGACTTTTTATTTAAATAATTATTTATTTTAATTAAATTTTTTTAGGACAAAATTGATACATAATACCTATATAATTTCAATGCAATTCATTGGAGTCATTTTATAATAATTTTAGAAATATAAAAATTTTATTGAACTTTTCACCGTCTTTTACCCACCTCCTAGGAGAATTTGCAAATTTACATAAAACTTAATTTTACCGCTTCTGTGAGTGAAATTCAAAAATTCCGAGAGACACAATTTATGTCTGTAAGTAAAATGTGGTTCAATGAGATGAAAATAATTTTTGGGGAATAGTAACTTTTTATTTTATTTACCACGGTTAAAAGTAAATAGTATAATTAAGGGTAAAAATGGTATTATTATTACCCTAACACATGTCCTAATTCTATTGGATATGTCTAATTCGACCAAAAACAACCTTAGTAATAAAATATGACCATTTATGCCCACTTGGAGTAGATTAGGACATTTATTATTAATTTATTTAAAGAAGGGTTAAAATAGTTAAAATCAAAGTTTAATAACTAAATAATTTTTAATATAGGTTTATAAATAAGATAAATTCGACTATAAATATTTATTAGAAATCTAAAAAGATTTCCTATATAATGGAATATTATTTGTAATTTTTTGACACTATATAATTTAATTTATTTATGACACAAGATGATGCAGTAATTATTTTATTAATGAAATATTGACATAATTGATGTTATAAATACGCAAATAAAGGTAATGTGAGACTTTTTATGAATTCCACTAATTTTATAGGTTAATAGGACATGTTATTGTTTATTTAATATACGTTTTTCTAACTCATCATTCTGTTATGATTTTCACAAAAATCAATTACTAAATAGTGTCGAAATTGACATAAAATAGTTATTAAAACAAATATTATATTATTATTGTTATTTAATTTCTAAAAATATACGGTTCAACCTAATGACATAGATATGTTTATATATATTAATAATAAACAACTTGGGGTTCTTCTAGCTTGTTATAGTATGTTTATTAACCTTATAGTGTAAGAACACAAAAAGTCACGGTAAAAGTAAAATTATCTAACTTAAAGTTAAATATATATGATAAGGTTAAAATAGGAACATAAACTTGTATAAATTATATGGGATGAGAGGATTTCGACACATCCCAACATTATCTTTAAAATATATCAATTTGGAGCTATTTAAAACCGAATTTGGCTTTATAATATATAATATTGTTTGTTTTTCCAAAGGAGTCCCTCTCCTCCCTTATAAAAGGGAACCTCCTCCCCCTTTCCTCACACCACTTTGGGCCTTCATTCTCGGCCAAAACTTGCCACTTTATCCTCTCCACTTCCCTAGAGAAATCCTAGAGGTCCTGGTCTTCTGCAAAGACCAATTTTAGTGCTTTAAAAGGAGGTCTCAAAGAAGCACTTCAAAGAAGAGGTAATGTCTGTTACCGATTCTTTCAACTTTATTTATTCTTCCACTTGTTCTTCTTTAGTTTTTTCATTATGAAGTAATAACATCAGTATCACTCATATACTGATATGTTATTATTAGTATGAAACAACCCTATTTCACTATTTATCCATCCTATGGAAAATGAAATCACCGCATGTGCATATGTACGGAATACCGTCTCCACGCCGTGGTGTAAACTATTTTCCACTACCACCTTACATGTATGGTCATAATGGTCAAAATAATGACTATATATGATTATTGTAAAGTGATACGGATTCTGAAATAGTATACATACACTCCAAAACAATTCCACGATCATTGGAACGATATCATCGCTCGTGCGTACGTACGGAATACCGTCTCCACAATGTGATGCGACTCATTCTACACGATCTTCATTGAATAATGATTATATAAATTAATTTAATAAATTAATATGATATATATTACACTAATAAAATTATGTAAATGGGATATCTATAACCTAAAAAGAAAAATAATAATTTATTCGACAAAACACGGGTAAGAACAAAAAGTAATAAACACGCGAATAACAAGTAGTAATGAAATATTACTAATAAGAATCTATGAATATGACCATATATGATATCATAAAAATACATATGATTCTGGAATAAGTAAATAACATTATTTAAATCATTATACCGGAGGTTCAAGAACATATGAAGCAAATAGGACCTAAGGTAACAGACAGTCTCGCAATCTCAATTTTTATCTGAGATTATTTATACTTCAGAATTTACTGGGGAGTATTTTATCATCCAAATCCATGTTTTTTCAATATGTAATATTAATTACATCCACCTAAAATTTTTTAAATCCAATTTTACCCTTCGGTAACTTTTTAGTAAAAGATATTAATGAAATCTTTTGTCGATTTTCATACGAGGTACTTTTTCACTTTTCTGACAAAAGTACGAGAAGAATGTTTTTTAACTTATACCGCATGAATGGATTTTTAAAATATTATTTCAAATAAGCTCCCTTTACAAGTTTTCCAGTTTATTTTTAGTCAACTTCTTTTAGTTTATAATTGTATGACATGTTAAGAAAGGAAAAGTGTTTTTGAAGTAGAATCGATATTATCCTCAAAAATGGAGTTCAAGTGTTTTATCAAAATTATTTTCCATCTAAGATAATATAGGGTTCTTTTTATATCCATATTATTACGTTTATTTGATTATGTTGTGATGGAATTATTTTTATGAATTCCTTTATCTTATATGAATTGTTTTATGATGTCACGATGTTTAAGAATCCCATTTTTATTACATTGGATATGAAATATTGTATGATTTTTGATTTTGTGGCACACATAAGAATAGTATCATTATGAGATGGGTGAGACCTATATCTCCCTCCTATTCATTGGGTATAGATTTTATATTTCATGAGATAGATAAGGCTGAAATAGTAGGTTAAACCGGTTCAGTGAAACAGGACTGAAACGAGGAGTGAAATCGGTTCAGAAATGGAATTTGTCCACTAAGATAGTCTTGGAAATGAGTATTGACTAATAATAAATGATTCTCTATGATTATGTGTGTATTCTACAATGTTTCATGTTTTAATTTATGATTATTGGGATTAAATTTCACTACTATGATTTATCCCATGTTATGAAATTATGATCTCTTTTACAGGTTATGATTTCCAAAATTTATGTTCTTATGTAAATGATGTGATTGATATTTAATTTATTTACCCTTACTGAGCATTTGAGCTCACCCATTTGTATGTTTTATTTCCCTAGGTCAGGAAGAAGGTTATTAAGTAGGATATGCCAAAAAGGGACTCTAGATATGATGAAATAAATGGGAGGAAATGTAGATGATTTATGAACCAGTTTTTTATGTTTCCCAGTTTCTAAAGACTCTCTACCTATACGGTCCTTTCCAGGTTTTGTTATATGTTGTAATAAGTGTTCTTAAATTCTGAATTAATAAAAATGTATGTAAAGTATGGTTCGTTATCGTTTAGTTTCATTATTTCTTTTGGCTTGACCATTTCATATGTTTATTGAAACTCATCATTTAATATAAGATATTGGGATGATACTTATTCTATGAAAACTGGGTTTGTCTCTACCATAATTGGAAGTAGGGTTCTAGGTTACCCTTTATTTTCAGTTCTATGTTATGATTATGAGGGAATGAGAGGTTTTTATGGAGGGTGTTTAAAATGAAAAATGGAATCACAATGTTCTGATTCTGATGAATCTATGATTTTTAATTAATTATATTATACTTCATAAACCCATGATCTGTATTCATTGTCACATGACACCCATTTTATATTTTATTCTCCCTTGTATTCCACCAATCAAATGCTCAGTAGTCTTTATTTAATTTATATTAATAAAAATTATTTTTGGTTTATTTTATTTTATTATTATTTTTTTCCACCTTTTCTATATGGGTTCATCCTCAAGATATGAATTTCTATAACACCCAAAAGTATTTTCGTTTTTATTTTTGCTAATAAAATAATTAATTCGGTTAGCACAAGGGAATTAACAAAAACCATGGGGATATTAGTAGAAAACATTAATAAATTTTTCATTATGATTGGATTTTTTTCTTTTTTTATAACTAAATTCATATCCACAATGGTAACAGTTTTGGAACATTGTTTTTCAAAATTAATTTTTAATGTATTTTAATAAAAAATATCTTTTTCCAAATTTTTTTGAAATGGTTAATTTATCAAATTTATATTTATCTTGATCATTATAATAATATAATATTTCATTAGTCAATATATTTATTCTCAAATATACATTACTATGTTTAGATTTGGAAATATCATGTTATTACAAATATTAATATCTTTATTTCCTAATAGTTTATCAAATCTAGAAGGTTCATAATTCTTGGTTAATGTATTATCTTCTTATGAGGAAGATTCCTCATCTGAAGATGTCAAACATTTATAATTAATTAAATTTACAATTAAATTCAAATTTATAAGTGGTTTAGATATATGAACATTTTCCATTAGACAATGATTTACCTTATAGATATTTTCAAAAATGCCAATGAACTCCTATTCAAATCATTGATTATCAGAATAATTTTTGAAGGAATATTCTCCTCCACCACTTCTTAGGTCATAATATTTTAAAACTTAATTTCAATTAAAATTAAACAATTTTTTGATTTCTATAATAACTAAATTTCTATTTCAAATAAAATTAATGTATTTTCTGATTTCTATCATAACCGATTTCCATCATTCATTTCCTCTAAAAATTTGGTCATTCTATTTATACATGTACATATTTATTATACTAATAAAAAATTACCGTATAATCTTTCTTATCAAAAGTTTCTTATGACCATTTATATATTATTATGGAAAATATTTATTCCCAACTATCTTTCACATACTTGTATAAATATTATAATACTCTTTTTTAAAATTTTGTGATTACATATAATATATCTAAAAAATTTATTATTTATTTCATATTTGAAAACATTCTCTCATGATTTCTAGTTACTATATAAATTATATGTTGTAGAAAAAGAAACAACACCATTTTCATTTTCATATTTCACATAATATATTTTATATATTTCATTATACTCTAGGAGAGTACAAATAAAATCATCTAATGTAATATTAGTAATCATTCTTCTATCATACCAAACTATTATGTTATTAACACTATTTTAGAACTATTTGTATAATATTTTTGACAAAAATTTATTGATCCAAAGAATTTTCACCAAGATCTTGAAAACTATTTTTATTATTGATAAATATTTAGTGCATCGTAGAAAATTACTCTCATGGTAGAGAATGAAAGTCTTTGTAATTTCTACAAGAATAGATATTCTTGTTTCTATATATGGCGATCTATGAATATGTTATACTTCCAATTTACAACAAATATTATTGAACGCATAAAAATTGATATCATTAACAATATATTTCAGGTCACATAACAAAATAACGTATTTTAGAGATCATTGATAAACTAATATTCAATTTTATTATCTTATTTAAAAAATCTAAAATTCCAAATTATGAATCATATATTTTCTAGTAAGCATTAACATGTTATCAACTCCAGTTTTGATCACAATAGTTTCCATTCTATCTATCAAATATTTATTGTCGGTCCCATTAAATATTATTGGTTAACTATGATTTATAATATTACGAGATAAAATATTAATACCTTCCATCATAAAATCATATAGCTCTTTTCTCCAAATACATCCCAGTGAAACAAATATTTATAAATAAAAATTTTATCAAAACCTAATGATATTTATTAATATAAATAATAGAATAACTAAGAATGTATGTAAGAAATAAAATACTATCTGATTATAATTTTAGGATTATTAGAGTAGCATTCATGGATATATTTAAAATATTGGGGAGGGTGAATCTTAGATTTAAAATATGCGAATAAATAAACACAAAAGCACTTCATGTAAATAATTACACTCGGATTTTTTCTAATGACTAGAGTAAGACAATCACAACATATATAGATCCAATTATTTCCTAGTATTTTTTTATCATATACAAAGATATTCAGATAAAACAAAATGAGTAGAAATATAATTACGATGAATAACTTTCTATTATAAGAACAAACAAACAGTATTCTAAAAATAAGAAAAACAATATGTAGTAAAATTAAGAATGAAATACAAGAAATATTAAATGTATGAACTATTTTAACCATAAGATTAGTGTAATGAAATACCCTAGAATAATAGTATATATATTTTATACTTACAATAATTTTAGTTTTTCCTTACCATGAAATCCCTCGATAAGATGATTAAAATAAACTCCTTCCTCTTATCCATGGAATCCCTCAATATGATGATGAATGTTATTATTAATAGACTCATAATTTCTCAATTAAATGTATGGGATTTAGAAACTTCATATCACTATAGTACATTGATCGTAAGAATGACTGAACACATGAATTCAAATGAAAATTAATCTTAAAAGGAAAAAACACTAAAAATGATTAAACGAACACCAAGTCTCTATTGTATTAAAAAAAGTTTAATGAGTTGTTAATATAGAGAATAAAATTATAAATATTTTGTTTTGAATGTGATCAGCTCAAAACTATTCAAATGATTAGTTATTTTAAAAGAAGATATGATGGTTACATTTTTGTGTTTGCTGCAACAATCATTCATAGCAGGTTCTTGGCAGAGCCCAATGATCTTGCATAGATGAATGTCTGAATTTATTTAGTTTTATCACCATTATTATTATAAAATTATTATATATTATAGAGAAAATGGTTATATGCTTGTAATTAAAAATTTAGTTATTCATATGTACTATCTTATTGACTATAAACATGATGAACTGATCATGTAATGGTCCAAAATATTACTATAATCAAGCTAAAAATCATTAATTTTTTTAGTACCATAGAAAAGACAAATGTCTAACTATTGTTCTGAATAAATATATTTTTGATTAACCAGATGCATTCAAAATCTCATGATCTTATTGAAGAATTATAGGTTTATATTTGTAATACTGTATAACATTTTCATTTTATGGTAAAATGTAATGTTTTCTATTAAAAAAATACTAAAATATAAAGGAAATAAAATTTAAGTAAATAATGTTAAATAAGAGTTTTTGTTATATCCAAAACTAATAGAATGAAAATGTATTATGTAGAAATTTTCACTTAAAATTTATAACACATGGGGATCAATTCTTTTAAGTAAGTTTTTCATTTTATCGAAATAAAGAAATAATACACGCTGTATTCTTCAAAAATATGATTAATACATAATTTTCAATATTTTATTAATTTATTTTTATTAAATTGGTTTTAATTTTGAGTTAATAATTAATATTTTAGTTCTGGGGGAATTTTCAGACTTTTCAGAATTTAATGTTTTTTTGGTGCATTGTAAAAATATATTTTTTAAACAAATTGTAACTTTTAAAAAATTATCATCATATGTGAGTAACATTAAAATTTATGAAAAAATTATATTAAAAAAATATATTTAAGAATTAATATAATGAATATAAAATTTGTTTTTAATGAATAATTGAAGCTTACAAATGGGGATGATGCACTAGTGGAGAATGCTTAACATGGATTGTTTTCACAATCAATGATTAATTTGAGGTGTACAGTAAAAGAATATAATATTATAAAGAAATTATTCTTCTTTATAGGGATTATCTTACTAATTTGACTGCTTGTGTGTTTTTTTGTTAAATTTTATATGTAGTTTAATATTTGTTTGAAAATTTATTAATATTAATTTAGTAGTTTTGAAATTTATTTTTGGAATTTAATAAATTATTTAAATTTTTTATATTAATCTTTTTATAAGAAATAAAAAATAATTGAATATAGATATTGTTTTCAAAATATTAATTTTATGTGATTTATTAAATAATTTAAAACATATTACACAAAAGGGTAAATATATTCATTTACATGCAAGAAGCGGTGGCACATGCATGATGCATGCATGAAGTATGCTTGGTGAGAAAGATATAATGATGCATTCATTACACTGAACTAGGATTTTGGGCCTTGTTTTGGGTTTCATTCCAACATGGCCTATGATGAATTGTAATTCAAAATTAGTCTTGAGGGGTGGGCTATCCACTAAGGGGGAGGTTCCATGGCCTTCCTATTTGGCAATTGTGTGAATTGTGTGAATGTTTGAATATAATTGTACCCCTAAAACTATATATATATATTTAACAATTCATAAACATTTATTTTTTGAATCGGTTTATGTGTATATATACATATATTTATGTCACATATATATAAAAGTATTATATATCACATTGTTATAAATATATTCATATAAATATATTTATACTTTTTTTACATTTCATATATGCATTTATATATATATGGTTATATATAAGTAAGTATTTTTTGTTGAAAAAGTTATAATGAATATAAAAAGATGGTTTTTCATTGGAATTGAAGGGGGAGGAGACTGGAGAGATAGATAGAGAGAGGGAGAGAGAGAGAGAGGAAAAAATACAAGGGGAATAGAGTGGGAGAGAAGTCGTGTATCCTTAATATTATGGGGAAATAATTAAAAAAGTGCATTTAAGGATTATGAGAATGAAATTGAATTAGATTAAATTTAATATTAAAATAATAAAAATTAATATTATTATTATTATAATATTAATAATGAAGGATGCACCCTTTGTAGGGGTTCAATGTTTAAAAAAAATAGAAGACACATTTTTTCCAAAATAATAACGTTAAAAAATATGGAAAACTGACACATCTAAATTATATAACAATCTTTTTACAAAATTTTTAAATTAAATATGGGAATAAATTTTTTATATTAATTGAAAAATTTGTTTTTATAATTAATACTCATTATAATATTACATAAATTTATCAAATTCATATCATTTGATCTTTATCAATTCCGATCAAATTTCACGCCATCGATTTCATTGGATTCAACATACTGAGAAGAAGGTAAAAATAATTTTTTAAATTATCATCATTTTTGTTATTGATTTAATAAATAATAATATTTTAATTAAATTGTTGAGGTTATAGAATCGAGAGATTATGGCTTCATATCGACTATTGAGAACATTTTTTTTCATCCTTTTTGGTTCAAGAAATTTAAGGTCAGGATCCAAAATTTCAATTTTTTGTGTAACATGTTAGAGGGAAAATTAATTTGTTTATTATTGTTTGATATGGTATTTATCATCATAATAAAGATAATTAATTTATTAACTTGAATAAATGTCCAATGATAGAATTCTTCTTATATTTTATATTATTTCTTCATATAGATGAAAATTTTCACAACATGACCAATGTTTTGTTCTATTTGTTTTATTTTATTTTATTTTAGTGCATGGTTCATTTTTAAGATATAATTTTTTGATTATATTGGTTTTGTGTAGTTTTTGGCACTGGGCGTAGTTAGGGTAAACAGTTTGGGGAGAAACCATCTTGTTGGATAAGGAAGAGATCTTTTTCATTTTTAGTTTTTCTAGCACAATTATTATTTCATGATATATGAACAGATTGACCCAAAATATGTGAAACAAACGGGTAACCATGTATATTTTTGTCGGTTAATGAAAAAATATGTGATATTTGATTATAGTTAGGAGAAACCATTTGGAAAACATGTGAGGGTTTTTGTAATATAATATTGAGACAATTTTCAAAATTCAGTCATAGTTTCTCATACTAAGGTGCTAGCCTGTGAGGGTGCCCCTTCCATAAATTATTCATCAAACAATCAACACATCATTTGGAAAAACATGTTTCTAAATCATGTGAAAATCCATGTGTCTTAAAAAGTTCATATTCCATCCTTTCCCTTCTTTTGTTTTATAACCATAAATACCCTATCCTTCTTGTTTATATTATATGAATGAATGTGGCTTCCAAAAACCTATTCACATTCTATCCTTACTCATTTGATGCTCCCCAAATAATTGCAAGTGAGATATTTTTATTTTTTGTTAAATTTTATTTTCTTCATCATTTCTTCACTTGGTTACCAATTTTTTATTGGATGGGATCCCATTTGGCCAATCCCTTGGGTGAGGGTTGGATAATTTGGTTTTTTTCCAATTATTATATTTTGATTGGATTTCTCCTTAACTAGGGATAATCCTTCGACTAATGTCTCATCACCTCTTCACATGATTTTGGTAGATGTTTCAGTCCATTTCATTTCCCAAACATTCTATTTGATGTATTAATATTTGAAATAAAATAAAAAATGTGTGATTCATCATTTTTATGTGTTTTTATTTTATAAAATTGTTATTTCATGTTGTAAAATTTTATTTTAATGAATTTTCAAGGTATTTCCATATTTTATCTTATATTTAGAAACATGAAAGTCATTTAGAAAAAATATCAATTTGCCTTGTAAGATGAAATTGGGTATTTTTGGGTGGTTTTGGACATGATTTGGGACATGGTAGTGGGGTTAACATGTGAAATTGATTTTGGTTTGTTGTTTTGGAACCTTATATGTTTTTATACTTGTCTAAAAGTCCATTAAATTTAATGAAATTATATTTATGATTATTAAACAAGAAATTAATGTACTATTAGTGATGTACAATTTGTTTTTTCCATTAGATGTGGCAATATCCATTTGTCACCTTGTAGCACAAATGGATAATTAATAACATGAATATGAAATTTAATATTATAAATCATCTATCAGGGAACCCGTTTTAAACATAATATATTTCCCTTCCATTCCCTTCTCCATTCAATCTCTCACATTGTTTTTCTAAACACATTAAAATTTTCAAAAATGATTACATTGTTTCATAGTGGAACAAAATGAGGGTTAAAAATGTGTTTTCTAAATACAATCCCATTTATCAATTTGATATATAATTTAAAAAATAAATGGAATAAAGGCAAATTTTGAACAATTGGTGCATAAATGGGTTTTTTATATTTTCCTTTGAAATGGTTTTGATAAGAAATTGTTTTTTATTTAGAATTGCTTAATAATTTTAAATACTAATTCCATATGATAAGTAGTTATATTTTTGAATTTTTTTTATTTGATGTGTATTCCTAGTTGGAAAAGTTAAATGGTTCTATTTATGATGTGATACCCTATAGAATTATTTCAGATGAGAGTTAATTCTTATAGTAAGTGTTGGGTATTGGGGATGGCATGCAAGGTGGAATATGTGAGTTATTCCGGATACAATGTGTGTGATTACCCCTTCTCCTTATTCTATTATTGTATGATTCCACGAAATCATCTATTGTGTTTAGTAATATTTATTTCTAGTATTTATTAGATGGATTTTAACCTCCTATTATAGTGTAGTCCAAGTGGGATATAACCTTTATGAGTATAGTTTATTCCATCCATGTTAGTTATTGACTATGAAGATGCACTATACTTTGGTAGGTGGGTTTGAATCAAGATCATAAACGATTTTTCTCATAGGATGTTTTGGATATTCAAATTATTATATATCAATATATTCTAGGTTTATTTTATTGTATTATGGTTACACATTATGCAAGTGTTATTTTATTCTTGTATTTTTTCATTTTAATACTGTATTTGTTATCATTTTTCTATTGTTGCACATAGTTTTTGAGGTTTTATTTTTTTAGGAACATTCTAGATTTAATTTTCTTTATTGCATTCTTTTTTTCAAACATAAATTTCAAAAAAGAAATCATGAGTTTTTCAATATAAATGATTAAAGTAAATATATTATAACTGTATTTTAAAAACTAGTTTTTATGGGTTGTAATAGGAAAGGACATGTATAATTTTGTGTTAATTGCTTATTGAGATGTTTTATACTCACACCCAACTTCCTCCACTTGGCATTTGTTGACCTTATATGCTTTTTTGGTTCTTTTTTGTTCATGCATAATTATGGAGAGAACTGTAATTATGGATTGTGTCGACCAAGAGGTCAAATAGAGATTGTGTTGGGTTCTAGTTTTGTTTTACTTATATTTCAATTTTATGTTTATTTAAATTTTCATTGTATCTGGATATGTTTATATACACATTTTTTAGGAAATTTATGGATTTCTATTTTATTGTTGCATGTTATGCCGGATTTCATTTATATCAATTTAGTATTTACTAAATCATTCCCATGCTTATGATCATTGATACATGGAACTAGTTTCCATACTCCGAGGATTGGGAGTGACTCTTAGACATTGCCTTGGGCTAAATCGAATGAATTGATTGGGGATTATGTATGTTGTTTTATGATAAAAATGTATCAGCGATGTACTTTGTCAATTTGGGGTCATTTAGACTGGAAATAGGACTACATGTACAATGGAGGAAGGTGCAGGAAGAGCATGAATAGGGTTATGAACACTTACTCGCAATGATAGATCAGTTATAAAGGGTAGTATGAGACATGATTACTCTGTTTTGGATAATTGTTTTGTTTTTTCTAGGTTATCTATTGGGTTTTTGTGGTTTTGTGAATGCAAATATAAGTAAACCTACGTAAAATAGTGGAATTTCAGGGAGTAGCAACCCTTAGGGTTCCTATGTTCATTGTTCATGATTCATCTGGTGGTTGGAGGATTCATTGGACATGGTACTGTAGACCATATTATATGGTTATTCATAACCTTTATTTCTCCATTTCGGGAAATTTGGACGATGTGATTTGTGTTTTTGTTTTATTTCTATAAGCTTGATTGTATTACAAATGAAATATTCTATTTGAAAAATATATATGTTTTGAAAAGGGAAAGTTATTTTGGGAAATAATTTTTATATTTTTTAAAATGGAACTTGGTGTTCAAATGTGATTTGAAAATGTGTTTTTTTATTTTGTTAATGTGCTGATGGAGTAAAATGTTTTGATATTTGGAATGAAAATTGTTATTTTGTACAATGTATTTTAGTTATAGTTGGTGATGTTAAGTTCAATATCCAGGAATTTTTGTTTGGAATGTCCTTTTCGGTTGATGTAGATTTTTTTGGTTTTTTTTGTTTATTAAATTTTTAAAATTATTGAACCCAAAAATGTCCCAAAGGTTTTTTGTGTGTCTCTTCATGTCACTGACCCTACCAATATTCCTAGTGAAGTGATCATCCTAACATTTATGCATGTTGGGATATATTAGAAAGTTTTTGACATAATTTTTTTATTATGGCTCATACCTAGGAAGTTTTTGTTGAAGATGATGATAGATATCTTGTGATATCAAAAAGACCAGTGTATGGTGAAGGCCTATGTTGACCAAATTGAAGGGTTATGTTACATTTCTCCAAATAAATATTTAAAATATTTGTTAAAAGCTACTATATTCATAATTTTTTATCATGATTTAAGTATGATATCTTTCATCAAGAAATATTTTTTAGGAATATATTGGATGAAGTGTTTCTAGATGAGGTGGTTCACAGAGCACAATATATAAAAGTTGGATATAAAGTATCACTTAGTGATTGGGATGGATACCCATATAGTGAAAATTATGTAAAAGATGAACCAGATTCAAATAAGTCTCCTTCATCAGTTTCTATTCATTTTTCGATGAAACACTCACTCATGTGATTATAGTGTGTCCGATTAAGAAATTTGAAGGAATATTATCAAAATCATTGATTATTTTTTGATGATTTGGTAATTTGGGTAATCAAGAGATGTTTTCATAATAGATTTATTAAAATATGAGTTCATAGTTAGAGGATTTCAATACCTAACAATGGAAAATTAGATGCCATAACACACCAGGGCTACAACCACAAGCCCTAGTGTAAATAAAATAATACATTAAGACATTTTGGGGTGTGGAGAGTGTTACTTCAGCATATCCTATAAATTTTGGAGTGGGAATGGTCTATGTTCTCCTTTTTTGTATTTTTTCTTGTATTTGAAAACCATTCTTATTATAGTGATATTTTAGGATATTATAAATCAGAATTCCTATTTTATTTGTTAATAGATGTAAAAAATTGATTTGTTATGCTTCATGTCTTTTAGTTATAGGTTTTTGTTTATTATCATTTAGATGATGCTCATGTCTTACAAAAATAAAGAATCATGGTTTTAATTGATGTTCAGTTTGAGAGTCATTCATTGGGTTTCTCTAAATGATTATGGGTTTCTTAATTTAGGAATGTTTTTATTATGGGTATGACCCTTTATTTTCATCAACATGGTTCATCATAATGTTATTTTCTCTAGTTTTTTAGACATTCATTTTATTATTTTAAATGTTACACCATGGATCAGGAATTCTGTTGGAATGGTTTATTTTCAAAAACAAATTTTGTTCATTGATTTCCCTACTAATATTCTAGATGAACTATTTTTTTGTGGGGATAATTAATACACCAGAAAATCAATTTTATTTTATTTATTTTAGTTTTATTTATTTCATGTCCATTATCAATTTTTTTGAGGTACGATATGTTTTTTGAGATAATTATCGATTTTTGTAGTTTTCTGGTATTTTTGTAGCCATTTAAACCTTTAGTGTACATTTTTTTGGGAGACAACCTGCAAGATGTTTAATGTAGATGGTGTTTCAGTTAAATACTTAATGGATAGTTCTTATTTCAATTTTTGGGAACAATTTTTATAAAACTGTGTGATTCAAAAGTGTTACAGTGTGTCTTTTAGTTTGTGTCTTAGATATCACTACAGGAAAACTGAATATTTGCGAAGGGCAATTTGTGAAAGGATCCCGTCGCAAAAGACCATTTGCGACGGGGCTCCGTCGCAAATTTCCCGTTGCCGAAAACAGCGTCGCAAATAGGTGTTTTTGCGGAGGTCCCGTCTCAAAAAGAGTATTAGCGACGGTATTTTTCCCCAATCACAAATGGGTTTTCGTTTATATATAAAAAAAGTATTTGCGGTGGGCCGTCATAGATATATTAGTTGCAATGTGTCAGAAACCTATTGCAGATGCGAAATTTAAATAATAATTGCGATGAAGGTTTTTGCGAGGGACCGTCGTAGAAATTTTTTCACGATGGGTATTCGTCTCGTCGCAAATGTTACAGTAAATAAATATTTATGACGGGAAATCCCGTCGCAAATGTCCCCATTACAAATATTAAAAAAAATAAAATAATAATAATAATACAAATCGTATAATATTATATAAAAATAATAATAATATTAATAATATAAAAAAACTATATTATTATAATATAAATAAAAAAATATATAAGATATAATAATGAAATATTAATATAAAATAATAATAATATGTATATAAATAATATAATATAATATAACAATACTAATATTAATAATATAAAAAATTAATATAATAATAATATTATTAAACTATGTATATAATAGTAATATTAATATTAATAATATAAATAAATTATATTATTATAATATTAATAATAAAAAATATATATAATATAGTTATGAAATATTAATATCAACAAATAATAATAATATGAATATAAATAATATAATATTATATATTATGAAATATTAATATAAAAAAATATTAATAATAGTACTAATATTATTAATATAAAAAATTAATGTAATAATATTATTATTAAAATAAACATGCATATTTATGAAAAAATAGTATTAATATTATTAATATGAATAAAATTATAAAATTATAAACTTCTCAATATTAACAATAAATATAAAATATAAAAATTAATATTAATAAAATAAGCAGACATTAAATAAAATACTAATAAGTAATAAAATATAAATAAAAACTAAAAACAAATTAAATCACGTAATTTTCGTACCAATATAAAAGAGGAATTCTAAATTGTTAATATGACAATAAACTACGAACTCAAATGTTTATTACATCTAAAAAAATCACTGGTGGTGGATAATCTGGAAGACCAGGAAGAGGTGGTGGAGGAAACTCCATCCCCAAACTATGTGTCAGACGACGCATATACTCCATATACTCCTGATGTTTTTCCACATATTGACATCTCTCCTCATCTTGCAGCTGACGAAGCATCTCCTCATCATGCTGCTGATGCATCTGCTCCTGCCCCTGACGGAAATCCACTATAAACTGGCTCTGAGCACACAACAGCTTCGGATACTGTGAGGTAGAAGATTATATCTCTCCATGAGCTCCTCTTGAGCTGGACGCCGACATTGCAGTAGTACCATAATAAGCTGCAGGAGTCAAATGAGAGTCGATACCAACTACTCGGTCCTTTTCGAAGCCATACTGGGTCGCCTGCATCCATGCGATCTCATCAAAATGGTGGTCACTAGTCTGATCACCCGTCTCAACATTACTCGCATCTTCTGTCTGAGAGTTAGTGGCCTCATATGACTCCTTAAGTTTCAAATAGAAATTAAAATAATGAAAATATTATATGCATTTAATTTGAAAACTGAAAAGAAAATAATACTGACCACAATCTGACGTTGGCGGTCACCTCTAATCTCTCTAGTAGTCGGGTTAATGTACATCCTCCGATAAACGTTGTAAGACAAAATACAGGGCTGCTCGGCTTCCTATATGAATATTAAATAATCTGTTTATATTTAAAGTTATATAAAATATTAAAAAAAAATTACTTACCAGAAGCTTTCTATGCGCACTGAATGTACGACTACCGGCTCGATGCGTCACCTCTTGTGTCCCCCGATTCTGTCGAACCAATGAAGATCTCCTCTGAAACCCACCACCCAACCAGTGTGTACATAATCCATCCCAAATTTGAGATTAAATATACTCTGGTTGGTGAGATCTACAGCACTCATCAAATTTGTCACTCCGTATTTCTTCACAGCCGTCTTTCTCAAATTATGCAAAAACTGACGGAAACTGTCACGTATAGACACCACCCATGCCGCGTGGATAGTGGCATGCATGCTCTCGTCGATGGGATACCATAAACCCTAATATAATGTTATTAATGTATTAAATTTCATAATAAATAATATTTAATTACGTACCAGCCAATGATCGAACATGGTAGCCTGCACATCAGCGGGAATCTGATACCATGTGAGCTAGGGCTGATAAAAATAATTGTGCAAGATAGCGCTACCCTGTCCAATATCTATATGTGTAATACTGTGGAAAAAGAAAAAATAATCAAACAATTAGAATATTAATAAATTATAATTAAAGATAACTAAAATACACAGGTTACCATACCACCGCGTGTGCGCATCGAATCCAAGAGGTGGACGTCGCTCCGGGATAGGATCTGGAATCATCAGTCTGACTAGACCACGCCTCTCCAAGTGCACCATGTAGTGCCAACAACCTAAGGGTCAGATGACTCAAAAACCTCATCATCCATAGGTAGATCAGCCTCCACCAACTAAAGATATGTTTCTTAGTCCATCTGAAACATGAAATGATTGTTATTAGAAAACAGTTGAAAATAACTATTATGTATAGATATATATATTTGTTATGATTCTAACAATCATTTTACTATGTCAATGTTCATCTTCATCATTATCTTCATAGTTTTCAACGTCAATGTCTCCATCTTCCTCATCAACATCATCAATTTCCATATTTGTTTCAATTTCATAATCACTTTTCATTTCAAATTCAGTTGTAACATCATTGACAACATCGTCACCATCGACCCTTAACTGTGGGGTGACATAATCGATATTCATGTCTCTTTGTGAGAAAGATGTTTTTTGAGGACTGTCCTGAAAAATTTCATTTACTTGCACTTCAGTAGAACCACATTCAGTTTGAGTAAACTTATTTTCACGAGATTTATCTTTTATTACACTCCACCAATCATCCAACTCTTCTGAATAAAAATGGTTCATTTACTGAAAGAAGAATTTTATGTTTAATATAAACAATCTCATGAGTCGTATGAATACGCAAGCCTCTCTCAGTATCAAGACGTAGACATTTAAACATTGTTATATAATTCTGTCCCAAATAACACAGTTCAATAATTTCATCAATCATGCCGTAAAAGTAAACTTCAATATCTCTATGATGTGATCCCATCAAACAAACACCAATATTCATTGTTTTCTTTGATTCCCCATATGCACGTGTATGAAAGAGATAACCATTCACCATATATACATTATAAGATTTATTCATTTTGGATGGTGGGAAATCAACTATAAATATTATCAGCATGTACAGATACATGAAAATTTGTAAAACATTTATCACAATTACAATTAATAAATTGATTTTATATGTAAAACCAAAAAAAAATGTATGTTACCTATTTTTGAAACCAGTAGGAATTTTTTTTTCCGATGTTCTTCTAAGCCAGCTGCTGTAATTTGTGGAAATTGTTTCTTGATATGATCATCATATAATCTACAAATACAATATGATTAATTTACTGTAACATAATCTATAGAATAAGGGATAAGATCACTCACTGTAAAATTGGTGACATTTCTTCATAGTTGAGTAGAACATATGTATGAGCTCTTTGATGTTCATCATCTGAAATCCATCTATCATGACCTCCACCAAAGCCAAGTTCAGGCTGATTGAAAACTGATAATTGATTGTTCATATCATCATCAACATTCCCCTCATTCCGGCCCATGCAGTTATATTTTGATGGATATTTAGATTCAAAATAATGAGAGCAGAATAAAGTAATTTCTTCTTGAAAATAATCTTCAGCAATTGAGCCTTCAATTGAGGCTTTGTTACGGACTTTTTTATCAATTTCTGCATGCATCTCTCAAATGGGTACATCCATAGAAACTGAACCGGACCTCCACATTTTTCATCATGTGGAAAATGTAATATCAAATGTTCCATCAAGTCAAAGAATTCCGGCGGAGTGATTATTTCTAGTTTGAATATAATTACAACAACAACTTCTTACTATTTTCTTAGTGTATCGTAGTCTATTGTCTCTGCACACATGTCTCAGAAAAAATATGATATATCTGTTATCGAATCCAAAATCATAGCTTTCAACAAACCTCTTAATCCAATAGGCCTAAGTCTTTCCATTATAACATGACAGTCAGGAATTTTTAATCCGGTAATATGACCATTTTTAACACATCATCCCAAGTTGGAAGCATATCCATTTGGAAGTCTCAAATCTGCAATCCACTAACAAAATAATAAGGGAATCTCTTTGGACAGTGTATAAGCTGCTTTTGACTTCATTAATCTTCGTGATCTAACATTTTCAAAGAATTCAAGTTCTGGTCGCCTGCAAATTTGGGCAAGATCTAATCGTGCCTTTACATTGTCTTTGGTTTTACCCAGTGTATGCAAAACTGTATGAAATAAATTATCAAAACAGTTCTTCTAAATATGCATGGCATCCAACATGTGTTGGACCAACAAATCAGACCAATATGGCAGATTCCAAAATATGATTTGTTTTTTCCATTTGTGTTCTTTCCCAAAGCCATGAATTTTATGTTGGTTTATTATCGGTCCAAAAGTTATAGAAGGTAAAGAAAATACAATTGATTGTAACTCTATACATGAGATAATTTTTTAAGGTTCATCTCTTTCAATTCTTCCTTTTCTGAAATGAGATTTATTCCTCCGAAAAGGATGATCGATTGGAAGAAATCTGCGATGACAGTCAAAATAGGAAGGTTTTTTTCCATTCCTAAGAATAAATGCTTTATTGTCTCCCATACAGTAAGGACATGATTTTGGACCATGTGTACTCTATCCAGATAACATACCATATGGCGGGAAGTCACTAATTCTCCACAACAAAGCATTTTTCATTACAAAATTCTGTTTCGCAGCAGCATCATATATACCAACACAATGACTTCACAATATATTTAACTCATCAATCAATGGTTTCAAATAAACATCAATATTCTTTTTAGGTTGTCCTGGGATTAATAATGTCAAAAAGATATAATGATCTTTCATCAAAATCCATGGAGGCGAATTATACGGAATTATAAAGACAGGCCAACAGGAATACTGACTACCAAAAGATCCAAATGGACAAAAACCATCAGTAGAAAGACCCAATCACACGTTCTGGGATTCTAAAGAAAAATACGGATGCACTTGATCAAAATGTGTTCATGAATCACCATCAGATGGATGAATCAATCTTTTACCATTTGAAATATTGGTTTTGTGCCATGACATCATTCTCGCTGTGTTATGAGAAATAAATAAACAATGCAACCTGGGTGTAAGGGGGAAATATCTCAACTATTTAACAGGAATCAATCCAAAATTCCCTGATTGAGTATCTTTATAACTCGATTGTCCACATGTAGTACAACTATCCAATGACAAATTTTCACCAGAATACAAGATGCAATCATTTGAACATGCATGGTTTTTCTGTTAACTAAGGCCCAGATTATGAACGAGTCTTTTTCTCTCATAAAAATTTGCAAGCAGCACATTTATTTCAAGTAACAGTGCTTTAACCAAAGAAAATATCTAATCAAAACAGTTATTTGACATTGCATTATCTGATTTAATAGCCATAAATTTTACAAATCCTTCTAATTTTACTTATCTTACAACCAGGATATAATGCATCCTCAGCAGACCTGAGCAACTCTGCAAATTCAGATGGTGCCAACTCGGGAGGTAAATCAACAGTGTCCACAATTTCTGTTTGTTGAACGGATGACCTTGCAACTAGGTACTAAATTCTGAAACCGTGATGGATCCGAAATCAAATTATTAGTATCTTCTCTGGAACTGTGTTCACCGTGTTGATACCAAAAAATATAATCTGATTGAAAACCATAATGCAAGAGATGTTGCCCAATGATGTCAAATGTCTCAAATGTTCTCATAACACATTTTTTACAAGGACACATAATTGTCCCTTCTAAAAAAATTCCGGGTTTTATGATGCAAATGATAAGAAAGCTTCAACACCATCAACATATACAGGATTTAAACTAGAACTGTTTGGATTTATGCACTGATTTATCCAAGAACGATCATCTAATAATGATTGATGTCGATTTCCTTGTTCTATATTCATATATATGTTTCTACAAAATTTAAAACCATTACTGTTGTTAAATAATTTGATATAAGAAAAACAATATAAAAAAAAGAAGATACATAATTACAGTTATTTATTAGTAATTACAAATAATTATAGGTGACAGAGTTAGTTTGTAATCATCCCCACTAATTATTATTAATTTAGCAATACTTAGCAATACTTGGAAATAAGAAATATGTTTGAATAATGAAATAAATTTTTTAATCATCGTTGTGGAGATTATATTACTAATTATTCTGATTTTTCGGATGGCTCATCTCTTTTTAACTTTCTCCTGACTGAAATAAGTATGAAAAATATGCTCTGATATACATCAGAGCACATTTTTCATACTGATTTCAGTGGGAGAAAGGTGAAATGATATGAGACATTGAACAAAAGGTAGCCTCTAATTTGCTGGAAATTGTTCCAATTTATAACCATGTACTTGAATTTATTTGATTCTTGATTAATAATTAGTAATTATTACTAATTATTACAAATCTAAATATTTCCAACAGATTTTGCTCTATTCATAATATGTTCAAATCTTGAAGAGTTGTCAATTTTCAGGTCATGACCAATAAAAATTTTTCGTCAACATTGTCCAATTTAAACTCTATAATCGTCCTTATATGGTTGATCATCTCTCAAGTACTGTTGCAATAAGACGATACAATTAATGAGAAAGACATGACTTGGGTTGTCCTATTGCATCACTTCCTACGAGGTGATCAACCAAGAAAGAACAATTATAGAGTTTACATTGAACACGGTTGACAAAAACTTTTTATTGGGCATGACCAGAAAATTGGCAACCCTTTAAGATTTGAACTGTTAAGAATATAAAAAAACTTGTTGAAAATATTGATAATTGAAATATTTTATAAATATATTATAATTTTAATAATATTAATATTTATTTATAAATATTAAACATATAATAATAATATAATTATATTATTAGTATTATTAAATTATTAATGTTAGAGTAATATAATATTTTATATTATGTTACTATTTATGTTACTATTTATTTTACTAATTATATTACTAATTATGTTACTACTTAGAAATGCGAAGATATGCATATAAGTCGTGTGGTTAATCAATCATTGAATAGAAAAACCAAAGTAATTGACCGCTCATCTACTTCAATTTTCTTTTTATTTGTGTGTTGAGGGTGATAGGAAACTTCTCCCTCCACGTGTAATATGTGCTTTTATTTTCAAAATTATAAACCTCAACCCCTCTATATTGGCAAGGAGGTTGATAATTTTGATAGTAAAAGCAGATATTACATGTGGAGTCAGAATTTTCCTGTCAAGCATCAACACACAAATGAAAAGAAAATTGAGGTAGATGAGCAGTCAATCACGCTTTCTAATTTTCCTAATTATTATAATTATTTCTTAATTATTATAATTGTTTCCTAATTATTATAATTGTTTCATAATTATTATTATTGTTTCCTAATTATTATAATTGTTTCCTAATTATTATAATTGTTTCCTAATTATTATAATTGTTTCCTAATTATTATAAATGTTTCCTAATTATTATAATTGTTTCCTAATTATTTCAATTGTTTCCTAATTATTAAAATTGTTTCCTAATTATTACAATTGTTACCTAATTATTACAATTGTTTCCTAATTATTACAATTGTTTCCCAATTACTATAATTGTTTCCTAATTATTACAATTGTTTCCTAATTATTACATTTGTTTCCTAATTAAATGTAATTGTTTCCTAATTAAATCTAATTGTTTTCTAATTAAATCTATTGTTTCTTAATTAAATCTTTTTTTTCCTAATTAAATCTAATTGGTTCCTAATTATTATAATTGTTTCCTAATTATTATAATTGTTTCTTAATTAAATCTAATTGATTCCTAATTAAATCTAATTGTTTCCTTATTAAATATAATTGTTTCCTAATTAAATCTAATTGTTTCCTAATTATATCTAATTTTTTACTAATTAAATCTAATTGATTCCTAATTAATTCTAATTGTTTCATAATTAAATCTAATTGTTTCCTAATTAAATATAATTATTTCTTAATTAAATCTAATTGTTTCCTAATTAAAACTAATTGTTTCATAATTAAATCTAATAGATTCTTAATTAAATCTAATTGTTTCCTAATTAAATCTAATTGTTTCTTAATTATTATAATTTTTTTCCAATTAAATCTAATTTTTTCCTAATTAAATCTAATTATTTCCTAATTAAATCTAATTGTTTCTTAATTATATATAATTGTTTTCTAATTAAATCTAATTGTTTCCTAATTAAATCTAATTTTTTTTTTCTAATTAAATCTAATTGTTTCCTAATTATTTTAATTGTTTCCTAATTATTTATAATCAATTAAATCTAATTATTTCCTAAATATTTTAAAATTATTTTAATTAAATCTTATTAAATCTAATTATTTCGTAATTATTTATTAATTATATATTTATTTCTAATTATTACCAAAACATCCCCCGGGAGTGTCGAACCAAGAGTACAGCAAGGCCCATTGTCGTGTACCAGGTTACCCCGAGTCAAGCTCGAAACACCTTGTCAGAGTTTTCACTCCTAGGTTCATCTGTGCCAGAGCCACCTATAATTGTTCATATCGAAACAAGGATTATTTGGTACAACCAACATAATCTAATTATATTATATAGCTAAACATTCTATTAAAAAATAACAAATAAAAATAATTTAACATTAAAAAAAAAAATAAAAAAAATACATTTGATAATTTGAAGTACTCTTTTGATGTAATCTGCCCCTTCTAACTCATTCCTTCCTCTTCTCGAAACAAAAATTTGAAACAAAAAAAATCTACTCAGAACTGAAAATTGGAGAGATAGATGAATAGAGATCTGAATGTTCTGGAAAAAACGTGTTGGTGTATGTATAGGTTAGATTATATGTGACGGTCATATTTGCGATGGGATGCCGTCAAAAATACTAGGTATTGCGATGGGATACCGTCGCAAATACCTTCGCCTGCATTAAATACGGGTGGCAGGTAAAAGGGATTTTGCGACGGGCTCGTCCCAAATAGCCACCATTAGCGACGGGCAAATATCCCCTTCGCAAATTCCTATTTACCGTCGCCGGTATTGGTGTCGGGGCCCGTCGCGAATACCTTCGCATGCATTAATTATGGGCGGCGGGTAAAAGGGTTTTTGCGACTGGCCCGTCACAAATGACACACCATTAGCGACAGGCGGATATCCCCGTCGCAAATTCCTATATACCGCCACCGGTATTTGTGATGAGACCCATCGCAAATACCACCCGGTGAATAATTTTTTGCGACGAGACAATTTAGCATCGCAAATTGTTTTTACCACCACCGGGTAGTTACGACGGGTTGAAGGCGACCATCGCAAATAGGCTTTATAGAGGCCGGTATTGACGATGGACCTGTCGCAAATAACATCTGGTGAATAATTTTTTGCGACGGGGAAATTTTCCCATCGTAAATACTATTTACCACCACCGAGTACATGCGACGGGTAGCCTTGTACCCATCGCAAAGAGGCTTCCCGCGTTTTGACGCGCAAACCGCGCCATTTCAATTGCGATTGGTCTTGTATTTACGTCGCAAATAATTGACCTTTTGCGACGGGAATATATTCCCATCACAAATACACTTTTCATCGGAGTTTTTGCAACAGGAATAAATCCCATTGCTAATACACCATTTCAATAAGAATTTTTTCCCTTAGTGTATTGTGTATGGGTTGAAAATGGAAATGTGAAACCGAGTGGCAAACATTGCATGATGTTGGCAATTTTTTAATAAACGATTATTCAATATTTCAAAAGGGTTCCCAGAATATTTTTTTCAACTCATGTGGGTGCCCCTTCCATCCTGTAGGGTGAGTATGGTTAGAAGACAGGTTACATAACCATGTGTCCAAAACATGTAACTTTAAAATATTATTAAATTTATTAAATTCAATCCTTTGGAATATTATGTTTTACACCCATAAATCCATATCCCTCTTTTTTAAAACATGAAGGGGGCTCCCAAAAACCTCCTCCCTTTCTCTTATTCCTTCTTTTATTCTCTTCCAAGGATTCATTGTGATTTATTCTAGGTTTTCAGTTAATTTTCTTGTCATATTCTCTTCATTTCTTTTTCCGTTGTGCATTATTGATTCAGTTCCCTCTTGGAAGAACCCTAGGGTGAGGGATGTCATTTATGGGTTTTTTTTGTTAGGTTGTGTGGATTTATTCTTGATCGTAGGTATTTTTTCATATAATTATTCACTACGTCTTCATGTAATTTGGGTATTTGTTTTTCTACACTTACATTCTGGAAGATTTAATTAGATATGTGAGTGTTTTTAAATAAATTTCAAATTGTGTGATTCTTGATGGTAATGTGATTTTATAGTCTTATATTGTTCTTCTAAGTTGGATGAATGAATGAAAATTGGTTGTCAATGTATTTCCTTAATTATTCATATGTATATATTCTTGAATGTTGTTTGGAGAAAATGTCAATTTTTCTTCTAATATAAAATTGGGACTTTTTGTTGGATTTCACATCATTATTTGGATATTGGGAGTTTGGTTAAATTTTGTATTTTTTTTTGAGTGTGGAGTATTTACCATTATGTTTTGATTATTTTTTGTAAGCTCATGTAATTGGATGAAATATTATTCTTGATTTGTAAACGATCACATGAATTAATTTATTATACGTCTGATATGATTATGCCATTTGATGTATGGATGTCCTTATGTACATTGGTTAAAAACTTTTATTGGATCAACCATGAATATTTAATTTTATAAAAGAATCATTTATCATGAAATAAATTATTAAAATACACTCTTTCCCTTCCTTTATCCTCCCCCTTCCATATATGATATTCCATTATAAAAACTTCTTATCATTCCAAAATGGTTCCATGGTTTCTATGTGACCTAAAATGTGGTTTCAAATTGTGTTTCTGAGTTCTTGGTTTGTGTATAACAATGAGATGTAATTTAGTATCTAAATATAATAAAAGGAAAATCTACAACCATTCAATTATTAATGGGTTTTTATCATTATCATTAAAATGGGTTTTATAAGTATTGAATTTTATGATTTAATTGTTTTGTTATTTTAATTCAAAGGGACAATTGTCAGTTGTGATGTTTTGAAAATTATAATTAAATTAATATGACATGTAGGCTTTGTTGGACCTATTTAATGGTTCTATGTATGATAGACACCCCTATGGCCATCCTTCCTATGGGAGGGCCTTCGAATAATAGGTATTGGGGACTAGGGAGGCATGCATTCTAGAATAAGTGATATATTCAAAATCAAATTCAGGTTATGAACTACTAATTATCCTTATTCTATTATAATGGGATTTATAGAAGTCTTATAGAGGTTCAAACTCAATTTTCCTTCTATTCCTGATTAGACATATTAGAAACTTGTGGGTAGAGGATAATCTTGGTGGAAATTTTCACTAGTGGACATAGTTTGTGGAATCTAGGATTTTTGTTGACTATGTAGAAATATCATACATCAATAGTAGTGTCTCAATAGATTACATCCACTTATTAATTATATGTATGGTTAATAAATTTCTATTATTATAAATATATCTATTCTTTCATTATTTTACAGCCCATTGTTAACTTTTTTAGATATTATATTTTTATTATCAAAAAACAATTTATTTTTATTTCCATATTTATTATAATTTCCCAATTGTAGAACTTAGTGTTTTATTTATATTTTTATTAATATCTAAATTGCATTTCCTTCATGGTAAAGGGGTTTTCATATGTGCTTTTCAAATAAGAAAATTTAATTTTCTCCCTTTAAATGTTAAAACCGTATTTTGTAAATGTATTCTCAAATATACCATCAATGAAAATTTTTAAAAATAGGATTTAATTTATTCTATTGTACATACATATATAAATATTTTATAATCACAACGTACCTGGGCCACATGAAATTGGTAGAATCGGCATGTTTTATAGGTTTATTTCTCTTTAATACTCACTATGGGGAATGATGGTCTTATGGATTGTGGTGACCAAGAGGTCACATGGAGATCATGTTGGATTTTGATTTTTTTGTTTTGTTTTTAGTTTCCTATTTACTTCAACTTTTTTTGTATGAGGATATCATTATGAATATATTTTATTCATTGATTTATGTATTGTAAAATTATTGTTGTGTGTTCTATATTATTTTTTAATATTTATTAATTATAATATAAATCATTCCCTTGTGTATGAAATTTTAATACTAGAACTAGTTTTTATTTGGATAGTGCTAGGAATGCCTCTCTAGACTTTTAAGGGATAATGTGGTTGACTAGATCAGAGTTTATAAAACCATGATATTTTATGCACAATTTTTTTAAAGAATTAATTTTCAATGATTTCTTACATTTCACTAAGTCAAACATTCTTTTCACTCATCACCGACTTAGTATACAGAACACCTAATTGATGTATGTTACACATAAAAATAACTTGGAGTATGTTACATTCAACACCGTGTTTCTATGAAACATATTCAAATTGTTAAAATTATATAAATTATATAGTTATATCATAGACAATCAACATTTCAATATGAATAGTAATTAAATATTTTAAAATATTTTTCATAATTGTTTTAAATTAGTATATGATATTAATAATGAAGAATATAATATTTTGTAAAGACATTATATGTTTAAAAATAATATTTTCTCAAATAAAATAATTTTCATATCATTCTATGAAAAAAAATAATATTAATTTAGAAACATTTCTAAATTTATCATTATAATTAAAAAAATCATTTTTAAATTTATATTGTCTAATTTATCCTTGGGTGGATTTCATACATTTTTTCATAGAATCTTTATTTCATGATTAATAGTAAAAAAAATACTGAATTTTAATTTGAAAGTTATTTTCCATCTATTTTTAAGATTAAATTAAATTATAAATATTTTTAAATGTCTAATTAGATAATATTTTTTTTGGATAATACAATTTTGGTAAATCAGATCAATTTCACATTGATCTTGGGTAAGATAACATAGCAATATTTTGAGTTTTTTTATTATCAAAACTCATATTGTCGACCCAACTACTAGAATAATTTAAAATCAATATCATCCCCTAATGTGATTGGAATTTTTAAAAATGGATTCCATATTTTGAATAAAAATAATGTATAATTTCTAATATGTTGAGCATAGTTTTGACCACAAATATTAGTTATTTTCATTAAAATTATTAACATAAATTAAGGTAAAAATAATCATTACTAGATACTAAACTGTAGGGATCTAACACAAAATGGCATAGAAAATTGTATAAACCCATATTTATGAACATATATTGACCTTATCCATGATTTCTTATCTCTTTTCGATTATGTGAGCCATATTTTATGGAAAACGATTCGTGGGAATTACTTTTCCATATATTTAGAAGACTGCAAATACATCCACGCTATAAAAATAACTCAGCTCCTCCACATTTTTATATGTATAAAAAAGATAAGATCATCATATATGTTCTAAAATATATTCAATAAAATCCTACCTTCTTCTTTGAAGACGAAATTTTTCCAAAATTTATCAAAGGATTCCTTTTGGTGAAAACCAAAAGGATTTTCCCGATTAAGAGGTAACACCCACCCTCAAACATCTTGCTCTTATATTCCTTCTCCACACCCTCAATTATTATTATTAAATTATTATACAACAAGACCAATATACTAAATATACTAATATGTTTTTAAGATATTTTTTTTACTACACAAAGACTCACACCACCATCTAATTGGTAAAAATGATATTTTTTTTGTGTATAATGAACTATAGTGTCACAAAATGATTATTGGTTGTTCTCAATTTACTACCTCTCTTGGTATGAATTATGAAGGAAATATATTTAAATATAATATATATTTTATTTATTAGTTATTAATTATTATATAATCCTTTTACCACACATATCTTTATATGTACCATTTGTTTTCAATAAGGTAATTTAATTTGAGGATGTGTGGAAACAACCCCGTCAAAGCAATGTGATTCATTCACACACTACAAGGAATATATTAAGGATTAATTTATAGAACATATATTATATTTATTATATAATCATGGTACTATTATAATGATATATGTATTTATATATATATACATATATTTCACATAAATTCTTTCATTCAATATGGCATTTAGACAGAAACAATGTTCATGCATGCGTATAACCTACTATCTCCATGAATGGTGTATTACATTTCATAAATATAAATTATATTTATTATTATAATACACATATAATGAACATAAATTATATTTAACTCATTTTGTATTTTATGTAAATCATGATATATATATTAGGAACAATATATGAAAAATTAAGACACATGTGAAAAACAAAGTGAATACCACTAGAAGTGAAACTATCACATAGAATTATTAATAAGAGGGTAATATAAAATAAAAAAACATATGTGATATAAAATATATTTTTATTTTTATTTTTTTATATTTATAATAAAATTAATTTAATTATATAGTAATTTTTATGATGATGATTAGAGTCAATACATATCGAAATGAAATTTCATCTATCACTCTATTTTTCTTTAGTGTCATGCCTTATTCATTTCTGACATATAATTTGTGGTTTACATGATGATAATGAATTTATACTATTAATATTATTCAGAAATCTATATTTATTTTCATACCTTTTTTAGGATCAAATTTTGATAGGTGTTATATTAATAATGTTTTTTAAGAGTCATTTATATTTTCTGAATAAAAGCGGGTTTGAAATGGTTATCAAGGTTCATTTTTAAATTTTCAACAAAAAAGTATTAAAACGATTCCTTGTTCCCTTTATATATTTACAATATATTTTTCAAATAAAAATATTTTCGTAATATTTTAGGTTTTAAAAATTCATTTTCAAAGAAGAAAATATAAATTCATTTGATAGAAACTTTTGAAATATATCCCATTAATGATTACATCAGTTTTAGTTACTCATGTCTTTTTGGGGAAATTATTAAATTTTTCCATCAATATTATTTCTCTTAATGGTAATTTATTTTATTCCATGATTCTTTTGAAACCCATTTATTTATCATGTGTTATATTAATTTAAAACATTCACCTTGTCATGAGTTATGATCTTGATGAAATAAGTTTGAAATCTGTATATCTCTCAACATGTTATGGAATTATTTCATGTTTATGACAACCATTTCATTTCATGGGAAATGACATGATTATTTATAATTTTTTTGAAAAATTATGTATGATTTCATTATCTTATAGGTGGGGGATATATATTTAAATAATAAATTGGGTAACAATTTATATCTCATGATATACACATGGATGGAACAAAAAAAGAAGACAATTAAATATAAATAAGGCTAAAATAGGGAGTGAAGTTAGTTTTTTATTACAGGGATGGAATATCGTGGCACCTCTGTTATGTAATACAGGACTGGAATGGGGAGTGAAACTAGTTTAATAAATGAATTTTTCACCTAATATGGTATTGGAAGTGATGCATTGATGATTATCTAATTAATATTATTTGCCTATGTTTTACCACAATTCCATTTTTTATTCATATGTTATGATTTCATGGTTGACGCTATTTTTATCCTAATGATTCATCTCTTATGAACATCCACAATTTACCCCATGATACATGTTTATGATATTTGATATACAAGGATTGATCTTCCAATCTATTGATTATGTTTTCAAATCCTTATTCTCATGATTACGCTTATATATCTCCCATGTGTACCCATACCTAGAATCTAAGATCACCCATTTTTATAATTCCATTCCATGTTTAGGAAGATATGTATTATGATTCCTTATAGTTGAAGGCAATATACTAATACATTCTTTGGGCGTGTCATTTTATAATGTATTAATTCTTATTCAAATGTTACGTAATGTCAATATATGTCAAGTGTGGTTGTCTATATTTGGTATTAGAGAAAAGTTTTTGTCATCATTTAGAAGATAGGATGACAGAACCCTATTGATAATCCAAATTACATGTGTAAGGATATGTATAAGGGTATGGAAAGGCATATAAAATTTCATAAAATTTTGGTAAAAGATATAATGAGTGGTTTCCTAGGAATTCAACAATACCTAGATACTATAAGTGGATGTGTATTAGAAATAGATGTACCTCGGAGTTTCAAATCTGACAAGATGTTCTGGGCATGACTTGGGGTAATATGGTACACAATAATGGTACTTGATAACCACCTTTTTTAACACTCTAGAAGGACGTGATTTGGGAATTCAAAAATCTACTCATGAAACATCAGGAAGGATTTAAATATATATTGTCAATGAATAGCCTAGTATGAACCTAGGGTGTCATATATTAAATAAGGTTCCATGTTTTTTAAATCTTATAATTGACTTTTCATGACTATATAGTTCCTCAATATGATAAATGTTTCTTAAAAAATGATTTTTATAGTCAATGGTTGGAAACTGGTGGAACTGTCATAATGGAGATTGTAACATAAAATGAAATTATTATCCTCTTAAGTCACCAAATCATATTATATATAGAATGTAAAATATCAAATTTTTTCTCACCAAAAATTTTAAATCTAGGAATCATGTTCAACTAATAAATGAGAAATGGATGGATCAAAATTCTATTGAATCATTCATGAGGAAACATTCACCTTTATTCAGATAGTCTTCTAACACCATGGTTTCTGAATAATAGAAGAATAAAGTTGAAATGATATTCTTCATTCTCCTGTGTTTGAATCATGATAAATTCATTCAATTTATTATTCATTTATAATTTGAGGCCAATAGTTGTGGACTCTTTTTAAGAGTATGTGGAATCAATATGAAATACAATCCATGGAATAGGACAATTTCATGAACATGTTTTTAAATATGTACATTACTAACATTCTTTATTCCAGATGGAGAAAGAGCTCCATGAGTAGATGAAAAGGATGGATATATTTTTCCATTCCTATGATTCTAATTACACAAGACATGCAAGATACGCTTCTAGAATTTCCATCCAAAATGAATGTAAAGTTGATAGGTTTTTTAGTGTCTTAAATCCAAGACACGAAATGGAATTTTCCATAAGATATATTAGTACCTACGATGATAGTTTTTATTATAAAATGATGGTAAAAATGGAATTTAGAGTCATGTAACTTCCTAATGGTTTCGAAATGAAAATGGAGATGGAGTTATGAGGAAACTCTAAAAACAATGTTGAATATAATATGAGTTTTACATTATACACCAATTGTGGGAGGAATCATGTATGAATTAAATTTAAGGTTTCCTTTAAATGTTTTACGTGCTGTATAGAAGGACACCAGGGAATATATTTCCAAGGTGATGGGAATAATTTTATTCAAAATAATAATTGAATGAAAGATACAAATAATGAATATCTATTGAGTTTTTGTTACATGTATATGGAGAATGGAAATTAATGTAAATATTTCCCGAAACTAAGGGATGTGAATATGATCAACTTCAGTAACCTCTCATTCCATGGGATAATGGGAAATATCATGGAGTCTCTATTTCTAACATGATGATTGATAACATAATGGTTAATGGTATACTTACCATACAATCCAGATATTCATGTTTCTTATTTTTATTATGGATCTACCCACTCTATTATATATAATGAATTTTATGAAGTTCTTATCATTCCACTAAAATGATGTGATGTGTAATTTTCATTTCATACCCTTAATTGTATGATTATAACATCCCAAATCTATAATTCCTCTTTGGATGATATTCTGGGGGAATTTTCTTCCTGAAAACATTTTCAATCATCCATTGGTTTAATTTGATGTCCACATAGGAATGGATTATATCTTTATGCATAAACCCCACATCAATTATCTATTAAAGAATGTTAACCCTGATATTTCTAACCCTTTATTGATCATTATTCAATGTGATGATATGTATAAAGTTCTTAGGGATATTACACTACAATATGGGTATGAATTCCCATTCAGAATGGTTGTTTTCCACAAATAGTTTTGGAGAAAATAGATATCAACGAGATGACAATTGATCAATATATTATAATTGTTTTTCTATAATTATTTTCAAGCCTTCCAATAAATTAGATGTATGGTTCTCAATAGAACTCGTACTTAGTTCTACAATAATTTTATAGACTCTATATAGAATGGAAACAAATTGAGTAATTGAAATTGAGAAAAAACTATAAATAAACATTGATAAATTATTCATTTTTTCATAAGTGTAACATTGGGTTTCACCTATTCTTTTTGTGAAAATGTAATAATGTTCAATCATGCTCTGAATTTATTATCAAGGGTTGAACACGATCACCACCATGAATAAGTTCCCTCTATCATATATTGACAATTTGATTGATCTGTTGTGTAGAGATTAATTATTTTCCATGAATAACATTTAATTTAGATATCATCAATTGAGGGTCACTAAAGACGATATACCCAATACAAAAAACTAAACGAGGTATTCAAACATTGATTAAATAGTGATTAATTTTGGTCATACTTAAACCCATTATATATTCATAAAATTTTTTAATATAGTTTTTATAGAATACCTCAGTGTGTTTTTGGTAGTATTCATTGATGACAAATTTATTTATTAAAATTTAAACGAAGATAATTAATATCCATTGATAAATTTGATAAAGAACCAAAGGAATGAGAAATTGTTTGTAAAATATAAGATGTGTGAATTTTGGATATAAAAGTATTCATTTTTTGGGTCCTATAATCTTATGTGATTGTAGATATGAAGATCCATAAAAGACAAATGCCACTAAATGATTGAATAAACCTACCATATTGACTAAGGTGTATAAATTTCATGGTTTAGTTGGATATTATTAATGGTTTGTGGATAATTTTTCATGAATAACTAATCCTATAACAAAGGTATCTCTGAAGGGTGTCATGTTCTTCTCGATAAATGAATGAGAGGAAATTTTCAAGGAAATAAATACATGGCTATTCTGAAAAAACTTTTTCTCATATTACCCTATAGTGGAGAAGGGGTTTAAATATCTATTGGAAAATCCATGAATGGATTCAGATGTTTTATTAAATAGAATAACATGGTTTTTAGTTATGTCTCACAATATTTTTTGATTCATGAGTAAAATTAACAAACACATGATTTGGAGTAAGCAGTGGTAATTTTTTCATTAATGATATGGTGGAACTGTATTTATAGAGAAAAGTGTGTTATATAGACTGATTAAAAATATTTAATCTATATATTAACATAGATGGAATCAAACATGCATAAAATAATATGGTTGGATGTGAAAATGGATTATGAAAACTCAATACATTACCAGCCTAGGAAAGTAAACAAGGTGTTTGATGGTTTATGTCGAAATGAAATTAATATATTGTCCATGCATAGGATCAAATAATATCAAATATTTATGGATTTTCAAGGATGGTTCTAGAAATCATGAAGGAAGGGGGAAATCATATCTTTCTAAAATGAATGTTCAACCCTATATCCATGTGAAGATTAAGTTGGTATAGATGGAAGATAATGAGATAAAAAGGAATGTTGGAAATGTCCCTGAGTTTAACCTCAACCAAGATAGAATGATACAGATCATGAACCCTATATGTCTTCTTCACATAAAAAATTTGTAGAAGTATCTATTAGAGGTTGCTCATAGTTTGTTATTCTCTAATCATCCCGGAAGTTCCAAGATGTATAGGTACATTATAATATACTTATTAAGGGATATTATTAAGATATATATTATAGAGTTTGTATCTCTCTTCCCCTATTGCAAAAATTTATTCATTAAAGCCAAAAGTATAATGACATTTTCAACCATTATCTATACCAAAATTGAAATGGGAAATCATCACTATGTATTTTTTCCTTGAACTATTCAAAACATACAAAGGGTATATTACAATATTGGTGATAGTCGATCTCCTTACTATGTCATAACACTTCCTGGTTATCAGATACTATTTCTATCTGGATCCAAATTCTCAGCTATATATCATGGATGTATTAATGCTACATGGAGTTCCTAATTTCAGTGTATCAGATCAGGATCTAGGGATTAACAAAAAATTACTAAGAAGGCATCAGTTGTAAATGATTGAAAATTATCATTTATATTATCAAACACTTTTGAGGAAATAGCTAGAAACCACATAGTCCAATATTACTACTGTGAAACAAACACAATAGTAAATAAAACATGATAAACTACAGAATATTCCCCTACTTGGAAAATGCACCATGTCACAAGACTCCACTAATGCAGGACAATTCAGTAAGTTGTCTCGTGCAATGTTGCACATTCCTATAAAAGATGGAAAAGTCATACCCTCTCAATCAACCAATCAAAATGGAATGCACCGGTGATGACTTTATTCTCTAGCCCCATCTGAATCTGATCCAAGTAACAATATTATTGAGAACCATCAAAACGCACAATTAAACCACAATGAGAAAAAAACGCTAGTAGGCCCTTTTTTGGATGATTCTCTCAAACCCACCTGCAAACCAAGGCTGCCAAATTAAACAGGGTCATTGAAAACTAACATGAGCCTACCAGAATTTTTTTCCCTAATGAATATTCAAGACAAATATAGGACATGGGTACCTGGAACCTCTAGCATCATCCATTAAAACTCAAAAATTATTTGATCCCAAGAGTGTATATATTAATTAATGTTGATCTTCCCTTTATTGTATCCCCCTACTCAAATAAAATCATGTTTGATAATACAAGCATATTTCTCTTCAGTGAGGACCACCCATAGATACCTCCCCATCATTTGAGTTGCTTACTCTACAGTTGAATTTTGAAACAAGGCCTTCCCAACCACCACTTATTCAGAGATTAAGAGTATCCCCAAGCATTGATCATCCAAGATCCCAGTGATCTAATGGTTTGATTTCGCAGAGGCGATCTTCATATCAATTATATTTTTGGAGGACCAGGTCTCTTAAAGAGGTGGTAAAAAGGAATAGTCATTCCTCCCTTACTCCTCTTAAGACATATATTTGGTCATCATGTCAGATTGTTATTCAGATGATATGATGGGATCACTTCCATTGTAATTCATCACGTAGACCCCATCAGCATTAACTAACACCATAGTATTGGAATTCAAACCCTCCTCCAGAATGTTTTCAAGCCTGTTAATCATCTCCAGCAATGACCTAACTGCATCAACTGTAGCAAGGACCATCCAAGATTATAGTTGATATTTTTATAATAATATCATTAACTCTAACATTCATATGGAACCCTATAAATTCCTCAATGGGACTAAATGTAGAGCTGCAACATGTTGGGATGTCATTGGAGAAATACATCTATTGTGACCTATTATTGCTGATGAAATAGTGGAGAAGGTTAGATCCATTTAGAATCAGATCAAGGCATCTCAAAGCCATCATAAATGTAAAAATGTTAGTTTCCATCATGATCTAGAAATTATTATTGTGGTATTTATTTTCTACAAATCTCACTAAGGAGGAAGGTTTTGAGATTTTGGATAAATTGAAACTAATCCCTATGCTTACTGGTACCTTGTAAATTCTTGATTGTATTAAGATGTTTGCCCATCAAATGGATCGTCCTTCAAAAGTCTATAATGTACATGATATATTCCATGTTTATCATCTTTTGTTGAACATACTAGACTATTTACTTTTACTCAACTTAGTGGTAATATCACTAGAGCAGAATCATTTCTACAGAGATCAAGCTGTTGAAATTTGGTCTCAATCAGATAATGTTCTACCAAACAAGACCACAATCTTGGTTAATGATTTGTAGAGAAATAACCCTTTATATTAATCCTAATTTTAACATGAAGATATGATAAAGTATATGTATACTTATTTTTCTATATAGAATGATGAATTTTAATGGAAAAATACATATTAAGTGTTGTAGAAAGTTACTCCATGAGTTTTTATGGACATCTTTATTGAATGAAACAATTTTCTTTCATGTTATTAACATTTATAAGTCCAAAATTAACGTTACATGGCATAGACTTGGCAGATGGAACACTGAATAAGTGTACGTTACATGCAACACTGACTTGGAATATGTTACACACAACACTATGTTTATAAGGCCCCAGCCTTAAACCTTACTTAATCTTGGGTTATTTCAAGATTACACATTGAGGATCTTTTCGGGTTTAGAGTTTTATAGAATTAGATCATAAAACTTGCATTACATTCCACATATAATCAAATTGGTTACATAAAGATAGTATTATTTTTTCCCATCAATGGAAACATATTTAAAATAAAACATGGATTCTTTCTTGACACTTCCTTGACACTATCATCAAATCATGTACCTTTCCCTTGACCCGTGAAAAACATTTCAAAAAACTTGGGATGAGCATAAAAAGCTCAGTAAGGGATATAAAAATATGGAAAGGAAACATGAGTACATATATACAGAAGAATGAAATCATACTTTACCCATACAACATAAGCACATTAACATACCTCATCAAATCAGGAATAAATCATAGAAATCATAAGACATAAATGTAACTTGAGGCATTCATAACATTCCTACGTATGGAGTAACCCTCTTGGTTACGTTTGGAATACCCATCACAGTATATTCCCTAAATCTCTTCGGATAAACCTTAACGTTTCACTCCTTCACGTTACCCAATGCATTGGAGAGCTATATCGGGCCCACTCGCCCTTAGTTTATCACGGAACCACCCGTCTTCATAATAATGCCCAAGAACCTCAACATAATCGTATCACATAAGACATGCATAAAGGAAACATAACATTTCCACCTTTCAATCACAATATATCAATACAACACATTGATATAAAAACATTATGAAAACAATTTTCAATACCAAAATAAAAGAAAAGTAAAACATGGTATTTATTTTTCTTTTAAAAAATGTATGGCATGTAGAGGAAGCCGAAACTCAAATAATGGTCACGACGGCGTAGAAGTCAATGTCGCCTCATACATATGACAAAAACATTCCCTTTTTTCGTTTAATAAACACTTCGTATAAAAAAGATTCCTTTTGAATAAATGTAAAAGTCAAAGGGGTTTATACACCATATAAAAAAAGATTGTGTATAAAACAAAATATGCCTCAATGAAAGGAGATTGAGACGAAGTCCCATACCTCGGGTCCGACTTGACTTGATCGTTCTTTAATGTCCTGAATAATAAACTTGAGTTAATTTCTACTTTCTTAATAACCTTTTTCATGTTCATTATTCCTTTTATATAACTTATTTCCATTTCATTAACACTATTTAATTAATTAAGTTAATAACGGCCGTTTTAACGATCATTGGTACTTGAGTCAAAAATAAACCCTTTATAATTACAAGTTGTTCATGTATCCATTATATACAGAATTATAATCATGATGTATATATCATATATATACAGTATATACATGCATTTATAATATTACATAATCATTTAGAGGTAAGAAATGAAATGCACCGTTCATGGAGACGGTAAGCCGTATGTACGCATGAACGCTACTTTCATTTCTATTTCATATTATATAGAATGGAATCATAATGATATAAAGTAATATTATAGTTCCAGTATAATATCATATATAATATCATAGTTCAATCCTTAATACATCCCACATATGGTATTTAACGAATCAAATCACATTGAGGGGGCGGTAGTCCACACTTCCTTAAATGAAGATATCGTGTTTAACAATAATGGAAACCATAAAGGTATGCCCAAAATAAAAAATACAGAAGATTAAGGAAAACATAAACATATTATATATCATATATAAATATAGTGACATCTTAATGGCCACCTTTGAAGGTGTTAAAAGAATGTTGAACAATCCTTGTTTCGGGAGGCATAAATTCACCATCCACAGAAACAGTATGTCCTTTAATAATTAGATGTAGGTGTGTGTAAGTGTAGCTCAAATCTTTCATGTAACAACATCCTAGTATATTTAATATACTGTAGTTGTTAGAAAATAAATTAATAAAAATATATTATGGGGTTGGAGAAGCAAAATAAAACAAAAGGACTCAAGTGAATACATTACCTTAAAATCGGGTAACTCCCTTTGGTTTGAGCTCAATGGCTTCCTTGGGAAGACTTCTGCCCAAAGTGAGGCTTTAAGGAGTAAGAGAGGGAAGTAGAGAGACATAATGGGCAGGGTTTGTCTGAGCCAAAGGCTTTGGGAGTGTGGTTAAAAAGGTAGAGGTGGGGGCCTTTTATAAGAGTAGAGGAGGGGCACTCTTGGAATGTAAAGAAATGTTACTTTATTTGAAAATGATTTTCGTATTCAAAAGGTCCCACATTGATATAATTCGAGGGTAAGATGATAAGGATTCTAAATCCACCCATCCATTAGGGTTTTGAAATCTGTAGGTCATATATTTTACATTATCATTTCATTTTATTTAAATCCTTTATTAATGAGATAATCGCTGCATCATCATGATGTCATAAATAATTTAATTTATTTAAAGTATAAAAATTATGAAAAAGAAACTATGATGTAGGAAATATTTTTATCTTTCTAATGAATATTTATAGTCCAAAAGATCATTTATGTAGACAAAATTAAAAATATTTTACTTAGGTGATACATTCTTTGTCACATTTAACATTCTTTAAAAATAAAAAGATAAAAAGTCACTTTCTCACAAAATTGATTCCATGGGGCCCCCCATGTTTGGCACAAGTCATCCCATGGTCGTCCATGAGACAACCAGTAGCCTTAGGATACATGTTGTGGTATTTTTGTATTATTATGATATCATTTTATTATCTTTAACTACCTGATTACTCATTAATCAAGATAATTAAAGATAATTACCATCGTTACTATTCATAATGTCCAAAAATAAAAGAGTCTAAATTACATAATTTGGACCTTCTGATTCCAAATATGTAATCCATTTTACCAACTTCCAATCACATTAATTGAAATAATTGATTTAAATATAATTCTCGTTGTCAAAACAAATAGCATGTTTTTTTGAAACAATATCTAAGAAAAGTTTGGCATTAGTTTATGACCAATTCCAAAGTGATATTAATCCTAATGATCACCATTGGATTAACTGGTAAAAATATATTCAGATTATACTTTAAGACCAATTAAAAGTATAATCTAACCATATAATTAAATTAAATTAAAAAGCAGTTTTGATGTAAAATGCAGTATTTTTTCACTATTCATTACAAAATAAACATTGTCAGAAAAATACCAAAAATTTATCAAATATAAATTTCAATGTCCCAATCATAATTAATATGTTTATTTTGACAAATATAGATTATAAAATTTTCAAAAGTTTGATTTAAAAATGGTTTGACATCAAAAGGCAGTAAAATAATCTTTTAAGATTATTAGTGTATTCCATGCATAAGATGTTATTTATTTTCATTTTAAGCCTCTAAAACACTATCTTAATCATTAATAGACATTGATAAAAATATCTATTATTCATTACTTACATGGGATGTTACATCCTTCCCCCCTTTATAAAATTTTGTCCCCTCAATTTATTTACATATCAAATAAATGGGGGTACTTATCCCTCATTGCATTTTCAGATTCCCATGTTGCCTCTTCCCTCATGTGGTTTTTCCACTAAACCGTTAACTGATTAATCACCTTATTTCATAACACTTGATCCCTGTGGTCAAGAATCTAGATCGGTTGTTCCTCATAAGATAGGTTCTCTTCCAGCTGAACTACCTCTAGACTCAAAACATGAGATGGATCTGGCATATACTTTCTCAACATCGAAATGTGAAAAACATTGTGTACCTGAGATAAACTCGGAGGTAAATCCACCCGGTATGAAACTGATCCAACTCTCTCCAGAATTTCATATGTTCCAATGAACCTCGGACTCAGCTTTCCTTTCTTACCAAATCTAATCACACTTTTCCATGGTGAGACTTTGAGAAAAACATGATCACCTACCTCAAAAGTTAGATCCTTCCTCCTGTTGTCTGCATAACTCTTCTGCCTACTCTGACCTGTTCTCATGTGTTTCTGAATCAGCTGAACTTTTTCTGCCATATCTTCTACCAATTATGGTCCCATTAACTTCCTTTCACCCACTTCATCCCAAAAAGCTGGAGTTCGACACCGCTTCCCATATAACGCCTCAACTGGTGCCATATGTATACTAAAATGAAAACTGTTATTATATGAAAATTCAACCAAAGAAAGATGTTGGTCCCAACATCCCTGATAATCCATCTAACAAACTCGTAGAATATCCTCCATGTTCTGAATTATTCGTTCTGACTGCCCATCTTATTGAGGATGAAATGATGTACTAAAATTTAATTTAGTACCCAACGACTTCTGAAGGCCTTTCCAAAAGTTAGAAGTGAACCAGGGATCACGATCCGATACAATGGAGAGGGGAACTCCATGTAACCTGACTATCTCTTTAAGATACAAACGGGAAAGTTGTTCTAGGGAAAAAGTATCTCATATACCAAGGAAATGAGCAGATTTAGTCAAGCGATCAACAATAACCCAGATTTCATTATTACCTCGAGATGTCTTCGGTAATCCCACAACAAAGTCCATGGATATATTTTCCCATTTCCACTCTGGCACTGGTAAAGGCTGAAGCATCCCTTTTGGTAACTGACGCTTTTCTTTAACCTGTTGACATGTCAAACACTTTACACTAAAATCTGCAATATCTCTTTTCATTCCATCCCACTAGTAATACTCCCGCAGATCTTTGTACATCTTAGTACTGCCAGGATGAACTGAAAACAGAGAACTATGAGCTTCACATAAAAACTCTCTCTTCAACTGTGAATCAACAGGCACCCACAATCTCTTCCCAAATCTCAAAACACAATCATTATCAACGTTAAATTCGGGAATCTTACCTTTCAAAACCAGCTCTACCTTTTTCTGCAACTCACTGTTTTGCTTCTGTGCTTGCTTGATTCTATCTGATAGAGATGATCTCACTGATACCTGAAACAAAACAGAAGAACTTCCTGCACCAACAACTTCTATGCCAAAGTTCATCAAATCCTTAACCAAAGGATCATGTTCCAAATGCAACACTACTAATGAAGCATTACTTTTTCGACTCAAAGCATCAACCACTTTATTTTCTTTTCCCGGATGGTAATGAATTGTACAATCATAATCCTTGATTAATTCCATCCATATCCTCTGTCTCATGTTTAACTCTTTCTGAGTGAATATATACTTTAAACTTTTGTGATCAGTATATATTTCAGACTTTACTCCATACAAATGATGCCTCCAAATTTTTAAAGCGAAAAAAACAGCAGCTAATTCCAAATCATGTGTAGGGTAATTTACCTCAGGAGTTTTCAACAGTCGTGAAGCATAAGCAATTACCTGATCATTCTGCATTAGGACACAACCATGTCCTTTCAATGAAGCATCACTGTATATAACAAACTCACCATTCCTGTAAGGTAGTGCAAAATTGGAGCATTCACCAATCTTCTTTTCAATTCCTGAAAACAATCATCACATTCTTTTGTCCAGATAAACTTAACACCCATCCGAGTTAGCTTAGTCATTGGACTAGATAACCATGAAAAATTTCTAACAAACCTTCGGTAATAGCCTTCCAAACCAAGGAGGCTACGAATCTTAGTTACATTTGTGGGTCTTGGCCAGTCTTCCACAACTTTTTTTTTTGTAGGATCAATAGTTATCCCATCGTTAGAAACAATGTGACCATGGAAAGAAATTTGATTGTTGAATTTTTCATACAGTTTCGTTTATTTTAATGTTTACAAGATAACCATTAAATTACTTTCATGCTCCTCTTTAATTTTAGAAAACAACAAAATATCATCAATGAAAACCACCACAAACTTATCCAAGAACTCATGGAAAATTCTATTCATTAAGTCCATGAATACAGCAAGTGCATTGGTTAGCCCAAAAGTCATTACTACAAATTCATAATGGCCATATCTTGTACGGAACGCGGTCTTCAGAACATCTTCTTCCTTTACCTTTAGGTGATGGTACCCCGATATCAAGTCAATCTTTGAAAAATACTGATCTCCCTAGAGCTGATCAAACAAATCATCGATATGAGGCAAAGGATATTTGTTCTTAACAGTGATTTTATTCAAGGATATATAATCAATGAAAAGTCTCATTGAAACATCTTAATTTTTAACAAATAAAACAGGAGCACCCCATTGTGATGTGCTAGGTCGAATGAAACCTTTCTATAATAAATCTTGCAATTGCTCCTTTAACTCGAAAAGATCAATTTGAGCCATTCGATAAGGGGGTTTTGAAATTGGCTTAGAATCAAGAACTAAGTCAACAGTAAATGAAACTTCCCGATCTGGTAATATTCCAGGATACTCATCAGAAAAAAAATTAGGATATTCATTTACAATTGGCACATCATTAATCTGAACAGTTCCTTTATTTTCAACGATGTGTGAAAGGTAACATTCATTTCCATCTTTTACAAGTTTCTTGGCCTCTTGATAAGTTATCAACAGTAAGGGTTCATTCTTGTACACAAACTGTAAGTCTTTTTGAAAAGAAACTTCTTTATCTCTACAGTAAATCTTAGCATGGTAAATAGAGAGCCAATCTATACCAAGGATAAAATCAAACTCTACTAGTGGTAGAACAATAAGGTTTTCACGTAGGTTCTTTCCACAGATAAGGATAAGAATATTCTTATAATTTCTTTTTGCCTCAACATTTCCCCCAGGTGTTTTTAGAAAAAGTTCAGGAGTCATTTCTTGAGATGGTATTCCCATTTTACTAGAAAATGTTTCAGAGATGAAAGAATATGTGGACCCCGAATCAAACAACACACTGGCATAATCTGAAAAAACAAACAAATTACCTGATACAACTTTATTTGATGGCCCGACATCTGCTGAAGTAGTTGCAATGGATTTCACCACCCCTTTCTTCTTGTATTCTAACTGCTTCCCATCACTCAAGCTCTTTTTCGGACACTCGTTTTCATAGTGACCCATCTCATTGCACTTAAAACATTTCACTAACTGTAAATCAAATTTGGTCTTACCTTCAACTTGATCTTTTTCAGTGAAATCATGAGCCTTATGTCCCAACTTACCACATCGGTAGCACTTTCCAGAATTCAGAAGAAATTCCCCCAGCATGCCTTTTCCCACAATTATCACAAACTGAAAACTTAGATTTACTACCATCAGACTTTTTTGAAGAATTCTTCCCTTTCTCCTGCCACCTTGGTCTCTTCATCTACTGGTTGTTATAGAACACTTGATCATCGGAAAACTCCATTTCCACCTTCTCAGCACATCGAACAAGATTTTCATTACTTTTAAACTCACGAGAATCTAATGCCCTTCGATATTTTGGGTTTAATCCTACGTAAAAACGATTGAATTTACTATCAAGGTCTCGGATAAAATTTGGAGCATACCTTTCAAATCGAGTGAATTATTCTTCATAGGTAGCCACTGAGTCTTCCTCTTTCCTCAATTCCAAGAATTGTTTTTCCATCCTATGTCGAACAGCCCTAGGAAAATACTTTTCAAGAAACATACCTTTGAATTCATCCCATTCGAGAGCATCAATCTCATCAGCGTCCCTGATATTTTTAACTATTGACCACCATTAATCTGCTTCACCCTCAAAAACGGTAAATACCAAGACTAACCTTTTGAATGTCTGAACATCCCATGACATCAAAAATATTCTCTAGTGATTTAATCCACCCTTCAGCTAGCACAGGGTCAGATGATCCTCTGAATGACGGGGGATGTTTCCTCATGAAATGTTCCACCACTGACATGTTCCTCTGCGGTTGATCAGGCTGATCTCGTGTATGGATACCACCGCCATTTATTGCTTGAGTCAACTGTGCCATTATTACAACAAATTGTTCAGTTCCAATTACGACCATCTCAGGATGCTGATTCGGAAGGTTATTTCCTTCTTCATGCCTTCCTAACACTACTTCCCTGTTTCCTATGCGGAAAACCATTCTGAACAAACATGCCTTAGATAAAGAAACATAGTAATCTTCAAATACTATATCAATTCAATTTGACAATAAAAATTTTTTGATAATAATTTAATAGAATTCTAACTCCTAATGTTATCTAAACCGACCTTTGATACCAACTATAAGGCCCAGCCTTAAACCTTACTTAATCTTGAGTTATTTCAAGATTACACATTAAGGATCTTTTCGGGTTTAGAGTTTTAGAGAATTAGATCATAAAACTTGCATTACATTCCACATATAAACATAGTGGTTACATAAAGATAGTATTCTTATTTCCCATCAATGGAAAAATATTTAAAATAAAACATGGATTCTTTCATGACACTTCCTTGACACTATCATCATATCATGTACCTTTCCCTTGACTTGTGAAAAACATTTCAAAAAACTTGGGATGAGCATAAAAAGCTCAGTAAGGGATATAAAAATATGGAAAAGAAACATGAGTACATATATACATAAGAATGAAATCATACTTTACCCATAAAACATAATCACTTTAACATACCTCATCAAATCATGAATAAATCATAGAAATCATAAGACATAAAGGTAACTTTAGGAATTCATAACATTCTTACATAGGGAGTAACCCTCTTGGTTACGTTTGGAATACCCATCACAGTATATTCCCTAAATCTCTTCGAAGAAACCTTAACGTTTCACTTCTTCGCGTTACCCAATGCATTGGAGAGCTATATCGGGCTCACCCACCCTTAGTTTATCACGGAACCACCCGTCTTCATAATAATTCCCAAGAACCTCAACATAATCGTATCACAAAATACATGCATAAAGGAAACATAATATTTCCACGTTTAATTCACAAGATATAAACACAACACATTGATATAAAAACATTATGAAAACCATTTTCTATACCAAAATAATAGAAAAGTTAAACATGGTATTAATTTTTCTTTAAAAAAATGTATGGCTTGTAGAGGAAGCCGAAGCTCAAATAATGGTCACGGCAGCAGAGAAGTCGTTTTCGCCGCATACGTACGACAAAAACATTTCCTTTTGTCATTTAGTAAATGCTTCGTATAAAAAAGATTCCTTTTGAATAAATGTTAAATTCAAAGGGGTTTATACACCATATAAAAGAAGGTTTTGTATAAAACAAAATATGCCTCAATGAATGGAGATTGAGACGAAGTCCCATACCTCGGGCCCGACTTGACTCGATCGTTCTTTAATGTCCTGAATAAAAAACTTGAGTTAATTTCTACATTTTTAAGACCCTTTTTCAAGTGCATTATTCCTTTTATATCACTTATTTCCATGTCATTAACACTATGTAATTATTTAAGTTAATAACGGCCGTTTTAACGATCATTGGTACTTGAGTAAAAAATAAACCCTTTGTAATTACAAGTTTTTCATGTATCCATTATATCCATAATTATAATCATGATGTATATATCATATATATCCAGTATATACAAGCATTTATAATATTACATAATGATTTAGAAGTAAGAAATGAAATGCACCGTTCATGGAGACGGTAAGTCGTACGTATGCATGAACACTAATTTCATTTCTATTTCGTATTTTGTAGAATATAATCATAATGATATAAAGGTATATTATAATTCCAGTATAATATCATATATAATATCATAGTGCCATCTTTTATACGTCCCACATATGGTATTTAATGAATCAAATCACTTTGAGGGGGCGGTAGTCCGCACTTCCTTAAATGAAGATATCGCGTTTACCCATAATGGAAACCATAATGGTATGCCCAAAATGAAAAATACATAAGCTTAAGGAAAACAAAAACATATTATATATCATATATAAATATAGTGACATCTTAATTTCCACCTTTGAAGGTGTTAAAAGAATGTTGAACAATCATCGTTTCGGGAGGCATAAATTCACCATCCACAGAAACAGTATGTCCTTTAACCAATAAATGTTGGTGTGTGTAAGTGTAGATCTAATGCTTCTTATAACAACATCCTAGTATATTGAAGATACAAGAGTTGATACAAAATAAATGAGTAAAAAGAGTTTATGGGGTTGGAGAAGCAAAATAAAACAAAAGGACTCAAGTGACTACATTACCTTAAAATCGGGTAACTCCCTTTGGATTGAGCTTGAAGGCTTCCTTGGGAAGACTTCTGCCCAAAGTGAGGCTTTAAGGAGTAATATAAGGAAGTGTAGAGACAAAATGGGCAGGGTTTGGCCGATCCAAAGGCTTTGCGAGTGTGGGTAAGGAGGTATAGGTGGGCGCCTTTTATAAGAGGAGAGGAGGGGCACTCTTGGAATGTAAAAATATGATACTTTATTTTAAAATGATTTTCGGATTAAAAAGGTCCCACATTGATATAATTCGAGGGTAAGGTGATAAGGGTTCTAAATACACCCATCCAATAGGTTTTGGACATGTTTAGGTCATAAATTTTACATTATCATTTCATTTTATTTAAATCATTTATTAATGAGGTAATCGATGCATCATCATGATGTCATAAATAATTTAATTTATTTAAAGTATAAAAATTATGAAACAAATACTATGATTTAGGAAATCGTTTTATCTTTCTAATGGATATTTATAGTCCAAAATAGCAGTTATGTAGACAATATTAGAAATATTTTACTTAGGTGATACATTCTTTGTCACATTTAACATTCTTTAAAAATAAAAAGATAAAAAGTCACATTCTCACAAAAGTGATTACATGGGGCCACCATGTTTGGTACAAGGAATCCCTTGGTCGGCCATGAGAAAACCAGTAGCCTTAGGACACATTTTGTGGTCTTTTTGTATTATTATGATATCATTTTATTATCTTTAACTACCTGATTACTCATTAATCAAGATAATTAAAGATAATTACCATTGTTACTATTCATAATGTCCAAAAATAAAAGAGTCTTAATTACATAATTTGGACCTTATTATTCCAAATATGTAATCCATTTTACCAAATTCTAAACACATAAATTGAAATAATTGATTTAAAAATAATTTTTGTTGTCAAAACAAATAGCAGGTTTTTCTGAAACAATATCTATGAAAAGTTTGGCATTAGTTTATGACCAATTCCAAAGTGAAATTAATCCTAATGATCACCATTGGATTAAATGGTAAAATTATATTCATATTACACTTTAATACCAATTAAAAGGATAATCTAACCATATAATTAAATTAAATTAAAAAGAAGTTTTGATGTAAAATGCAGTATTTTTTCAATATTCATTAAAAAATGAACATTGTCAGAAAAATACCAAAAATTTATCCAATGTAAATTTCAATGTCCCAATATTAATGAGTATTTTTATTTTGACAAATATAGATTATAAAATTGTTAAAAGTTTGATTTAAATAGTTTTTTCCATCAAAAGGCAGTAAAACAATCTTTTAAGATTATTAGTGTATTTCATGCATAAGATTGTATTTATTTTCATTTTAAGACTCTAAAACACTATCTTAATCATTAATAGACATAGATAAAAATATCTATTATTCATTACTTACTTGGGATGATACAATATTCCTAAAAAATATCATTTTGTTTTTGTAGATATTTAAAGGATATAGTTATAAACCAAATGATAAATGTAATTAATTTAATATTAATAACTTATTTTAAAATATTTTTTTATAACTTTTTATAATAATAAGAACATATTTATAATGAAAAATATAATTTGGGGTAATGTTTTTATATGATTTAATATACAATGTTTTCAAAGAAAATATTTTTCATGTCATTTTTTAAAAATTAATTTGAAACCATTATAAATTTAAATTGATAAATTAATAATAATATTTTATTATAGAATGTCTAAATTTTCGTATTATGAATTATTTGGATTTTTTTGAGAAACTATATTTTTGTATAAATAATGAATATTACTGAATTTTAGTTAAAAAATTTTTTTCTCCAAATTTATTTATAAGGATAATTTATATTTGAAATTTGGTTTCAAATTTTAATTAGATAATATTTTTATTAATTTTAAAATTTATCTCAGTGAGATCAATTAATCTTTGAACTTTTGTATAAAAAATTATCACAATTTTGAATGTTTTTATTTTAAAAACATCCATGGTTAACCCAACTGTGGGATTAATTTTAAATTAATTTCTAACTCTTATATAATTTAATATTTTCATAATAGATTACATATTTTTATTCAAAATAATTTATAGTTTTAAATATGATTTAATTATTTTTTAGCCGATTTTTTTTTAAATATTTAAAATTAATTACATCGATTAAGTAAAATCAATCTAAACTAAGGATGAAACCTTAAATCTAAGACCAAAAACAACTAGAAACAATTACAAAATATATTTTATGGCTATATATAAAATCAGTAATCACATTGATCTAATTTTATTTATTATGGGAGAATCATTTTAGGGGAAAAACGAGGGTTTTATTCATTTTCCTATGATTCTAAGAGTTACAATCCTCTTATATAAAAAGGACTCCTCTCATGCAATTCATGAAAAATATAAAAAAACATAGGTTTAGACAGTCTCTTCTAAAATAACCTCCCCCAAAACCTAATTTCTTATTTTATCCTCCCTTGGGTCTTAAAGTCATCCATGGATAACTTTGGTGAAAACCAAAAAAAGTTAGTTGATTAATATATAACATCCTACCTCAAACTCATTTAATTTATTTTCATTAATTACTCCATCAATTCATCTTATTACATTATTAAAAATCAACACCAGTATTATAAAAAATCTATAAATTATTTGATGATATAACTTCAACATTGATGAATATTTATTATATAACATAAAAAACCACACAAGGATCATATGTGTTTGGTGAATTTAGAAACTGGGAAACATAAAATACATGTTTACAAATCATCTCAATATCTTGGTGTTTCTTTCTTCAAAAGCTCATTTTTTTGTCATATCGTACCTAATACCAATTTTCATAACCTGGGAAAAAAATATAAATAGTGATCTCAAATTCACAATTATGGTAGATAAGGGAACTATCAATCATATCATAATCATAAGAGCCTAACATTTGAAAATATAATCCTAAAGATAAATAATTAGAATATCATGTAATGGGATAAATCATAAAAGTGAAATGTAATCCCAATGGTCATAACATAAGACTTAAAATTTTGGGGCATACACACATTAGAGTAGATAATAATTTAATATTAGTCAATGATTAATTCCAAGACCATCATAGAAGACAATGTCAATTACTAAACCGAGTACACTCGTCATTATAGCCTTATATTACTAAACCAGATTTTCTTCCAATTCCAATCATGTCGATCTCATGATATTTATATCTTTACACAATGCATTGTAGAGAGATATTGGTCCCAATGATCTCATAATTAAACCATTCATATGTGTTTCAAAAAAACATAAAAACCTTAACCATTGCATGATAGAATAAATAAAATGGTTTTCATAAACATTATTCCATCATAATTGCTATAAAAATGGATTTCCATAATTAAATTCCCTCATAAAGACTATCAAATCGTAGTAATAATTTTTTTATAAATATCACCATATTTAAAAAGTGTCATCTTACATGGAATGTTATTTTGAGAAAACAACTGAAATTAATTACTATGGAAAATATCCTTCTGTCATAAAAAATATCTTCCTTCCTCAAAATGCCAAAAAATTTAGAAGAATTATATTCATATAAAAATATCAATATTATATTTTGAGGGAATCTTTCATGAAATAAGTCATCATGAAATCCAAATTATCCATTCATTTCATACATGATATAAACATTCATATATTTCATTTCTGAGAAAATTCATAAAGTACATCATTTGGTAAACAAAATAAAGATTCCTTTCATACCATTTTGTAAAAGTAAAAAAAGGTAAAAATGAATATACTCATTAATAGAAGACTTATAAACAATTTATGAAAACATTTTTAAAAAACTTGTATAAGGATGATAAATAAGACCCCATAAAATACATACATATAAATAATATTCAATAAAAATGGTATTGTAAAATTATCCTTTGTTGGATAAAAATATATATGTAAATGATAAAATAAAATATGGGGTGAATTGTAGGATTAAAAACAATCTATTTTAAGACTTAAAGAAAATATATTTTTAACAATGTTAAAAAATATAGATTCAAAAACCCTCTTTAGCTCCTAAATAATAAAATATTATTCATAGGATCCAAAAATATGGATCAACAAAAAACATAATAATGTTTTACAATGAGGAAGATTCTTCCTTAAAGAATATATAATCATATTATATGAGATTATACAAGAATATTTAATAATCTAAAATCAATACTTTATTTCTTTAAAAAAATTGGAGTGGAAATAAAAATTATATCAAAAACAAGTAAAAAATTTTAGAAAATTATTTAACCCAAATATAATGGAATACAACATCCTTGGTTAATGGTCCCTTGATTTATACATTAAATAAATTTTGTCTTACCCAAACCATGTTAGTCCCTCGATAAGAATATCAGAAATTATATTCCTATCCTCGAAGCCCTCAATAATTAATGTAGTCCACACATCTGTTTTCTTATCCTCAGAAGTCCTCTAACATTAAGGTAGTTGGCATATCTATATTCCTATCCCTGGAAGCTCTCGATTGTAAATAGTGAAAATCAGAGTCACACTAATCATGTTTGAACAAGTTGTTCACATTTTAATAAGATGATCATAGATAGTGTAAGGCAGGAGAGTTTCTCTTTCTAGAAATCACTTCACATCATCACAAAAAGTAATCTCTTGATCTATGTGTATGTTTTAAGATTGTTCACATGAGATCATGTTTATAGGAATAACATCAATCTTCAACTCCCTCCTCCAACATTAATTTTTTTCGTTAATTTTGGAGGGACATTTACAAGTGTCACTAATCAAATAGTTAGATAAATAACTGATTTTTTGACATCGTACAATGTAATGAAAAACATGGGAAATATTGTTATGTATAAAAAAATGATATGAAATGAAAAAAATATAACTTGTTTAAGAACATTGGATCTGATATTCATGGAACAATATATCTTAAATGTATGAAAACATTAACAAATATTAAAAATTAAAATCTAGGAAGAAAATTAATTTAGAGCCAACAATAATAAACAACAATATTGTGGAATAATGGGAATTTGGAGTTTGGATTATATGGAATTCATTATATACATTATGATTATTTTAGAGTCAGAATTACGAGGAATTTGGATTATGAATTTTTATGTATTTGGATCTAGAATGATTATGAAATATGATTTAAAATTATGAGGAATTTGGAGTTATAATTCTTAAGAATTCAGTGTCAAAAATATGAGTAATTCAGAGTTGGAAATCTGTTGAATAAAAAGACTGTATTCATTGGAATTCAGAATTTGAATTTCAGAGAATTCAGAGTCTTAATTTTAGAGAATTCATAGAGTGAATTACAAATAATTTTGAGTCCGAGAGAAGAAATACATATTATCAAAGGAAGTGTTATATTCTGAGGTTTTTGATAAGGATCTAAAATTTTGGCTTAAAAATAGACTTGGTTTGATAAAACATTTAATATGTAATTAAAACCGAGGTTATGGATAAAAAATTCATACGGAATGAAAATTTTTCTTTATGAATATAATTTTACTCGAATGATAATTTCTTTTGTAGAAAATTAGTTTGTGATTTTCAAAACATAAAGGAATGGACAATTTTATAAATAATATTATTGACTTAACAATCTCCCCCTTTTATAAAATCACATAAATCATTTCAGAAAAGAATATATAGAAGAAAATTTTCAATTTTAAACATTAAAGGAAATACTTATCTCTCTTTACATTGAGCCAGAAAGAATATGAATGACTCTCCCTTAAGTTTGAAAATCCCAAAGGATTGTATTCATGTCATTCATATTGATATCACGTCTTCTATATTAAGAATATTGTTTGTATGAAAACCCTACCTAATATGCTTCTTACATATGGAATTCTCTTATTTTCACTTAATATTCCATTAATCAATCATTTTACCCCCTTTGGGTTATTTAAAAAGGAATAAAGGTAATTGAAAAATGTAATAAAAGGTAAAAAATAAAGAAGACAAAACAAGGAAATATAAAAAAATTATTATAATTAGAAAACAATTTTCCAGTAGAGTACATAAAATTATTGGATTTTAAAGAATTAGTCATACATATTCTCCTTCAGCATGGGCTTTATCAAGGTTACATTAAACTACATTATCTATTTTGGATCATATTCAAATTTATATATAAACCTATAAGAATCTTGATTCCTCATCTCAATATCATTTTCTCATTATTTTAGAGAGTTAATAAATTAAGTATGAGACATAAAATGTTCTTATGGATGTTTTAATTTTTATTCAAACTCATCCCTTAGTTCAGCTTACCATTTCCAATTTAAAAAAAATTGTGGTTTCCATTTAGGTCTTTGTCCTCATGAATTTGGGCTACATTCTCTTTATTCAACTTCCCTAAATGATTTTAAATAATGTTCTTTTGTGGTGTCATCTGATTGTTCAGAGGGATATTCTACTAATTCATTGAAATCATCTATAATTTTCAAATCAAACATTACTAACTTATACAATTTGGTTATTTTCTAGTATTATCTCTTACAAGAATCATAACCAATGTGAAAATCCAGAACACTGCTTCAAGCTAGATAAAATTTTCCATTAACATGGGTTTTCGAATCCAATTTCTAATTGAATGACTAATGAAGCAAATGAAATATCAAATGAATAAATGGAAATAAAATAATGGTTTTTTAATATATTTTTCAAATATTGAACCAAAAAATAATATGTCGGTGAGGATGAGGATTCAGAAGTTGATTCTCTTGCTAGTGAGTAAACACTATCTAGCTCCACAGATTTACATTTTGATGTTCCATCAAAAACATTCTCAGATAAATCAACCACATCAGTACTAGGAAAATATACAACCACATTCTAACCTTTATTATCTATAGGGATTTTCTTCTCAACATTCAAAGTCTCATTCTCTCTAACATATACATGGATAATTTTATCGTTATTAACATCATAATTCTCATTTATTTCCATAATATCTTTAGGTTGAATAAAATAAGTATTCATGCATTCATCATCAGTAGGTTTATCAACCTTATCCTAGTAATCATCATCTTTCATTTCAGATATTATCATGGTTTATTCTACTTATAAATTTATGGTTGAAAACTATTTTGAGGTAATTTACTTCTCATGGAATTATAACATCATTTTTATCACAAAATAAATATATTCCTCCTCTTCTTAATAGTATTATTCTTCTTATTTTGGCAAAGCTATTTTGTCTTCCATAATGGGTTTAAAAATTGATTTTTTTTTCATGGAGTCTCTAATGTAACTGACTCTATTAAAAAGGATTTTGGATCCCAAATTTTTTCAGATGGTTTTGCAATATCATTAAGAAATGCTTGACCATGTTCAGATTCCAACATATTTTTCTTCAATTTCAATCCATTATAATTTTTTTCATGATATTCTTATACCTAAATATTCATTGAATTTTTGTCTACAATGTTTAAATATAAATCACCATCCCCATACATTTTTTATTCTTCATTTATCCCCACTTGTATGCCAATTCGACAAAAAAGATATTTTTTTTTTCAGATTCTGTGGAGATAACAGGGTTTGTGGAATGTGAGATATATTTTTTGGTTCCAGTTCATTCTATTTTTCATTCTTATTGACTTTATTGGGAGTTTCACTTATGCCCCTTACCTTACTAAGATCATGAATTTGACATTCTGAAATATCGTTGAACTCATCAGACATGATACTAAAATGAATCTTCAACCTTTTAGAAGTGTCATCAGTCAACAACATATTCTTTATGTTTATTGATATTGAACTATAGGGAATTTTAAAAGATTCTACATAGTGAACGATGATCATTGACCAGACTTTTGAATAAATAATTATCTATGAAATTAGGGTTCCATTAATTATATTACTAATTGTGAGAAGAATTTACTTGATATTTATTTCCCTTCTTAGATTCATAAAAAAATTATTCATGAAAATATCATTCTTCTAAGGGAATTCATTATCTCCCTTTATTGGAATAATAAATCCTTTTATCCCTAATGCTAACAATATGAAGATGGTTGTATGATGATTTATCTTCAGTGACTGGACTCCAATGTGTCTATGGAAATCAATTGGATTTTCCATCTCAAAACATCTTTTTTTTTCTCAAAGATTGTGAGATAAAAACATATCTTCACAATAATATGGAATACCGAGAATGAAAACAACCATATTGAAGGAAAACGAATCGTTTTTCCCATAGATCATAAACAAAATATTTTCCCTTCATCCTTATTCATAAAAACATACTGATTCATAAAATCATAATTGGATTTCATGATAAATAGGGTCAAGATTCATTGGTTTGGAAACACAATGGATTTACAAACTATTCTTGTTTTTAACTTTCGAAATTTGGGAATTATACTTGGAAAAAAATCCAGGTCAACTAAATGTTCTTTGAATATTATCAACTATTTTATTTCATAGTGTGAGGAAATCTTATTTTGAGAGGAAACATCAAGATACATTCATAATATAATGAAACGAAAAAAATGAATGACTGATTTGAAGGGAAGTAGAGATTTGGTTCAATGTGACTTGAAAAACAGATGTGGGATATGAATATAGGGGGCCTATATAAAGGCTTCATGATGAAAGTTTGAATTCCCAAATAAATTCAAAATTTTATATAATCTTCACTTGATCTTAAAATTGATACCAATTCCAAAGAAGGATTTGAAGGTTTTGATCTTTTGAGGTTTTGAGGAAAAATTAGATTTAGGGAAAGTGAATCTAATAGAGTTTTCTTATAACAAGATATAAATTACAACATGTAATGAAAACTACGTACAATGATTTATATTACCAAACATACCTTTTATATTCCATATATAGAAATTTCAATACTGAGTACGTCCTTCATTGAATCTAGAAATATTTATTATGGAATGAAAATGTTTTTGCTTCCGAAAAATTTTATTCAGTAAAATAATAATTTTGAGTTTCAAAAATTTTATTAATAAATTTCTTTTCTGAAAAGTGTTATAAATATAATTTTTTGTTATAATTAAAAACTTTTATGCCCTTGTGAAAAGAATATACTTATTGTTAGAAGATTGCTTTCGAAAGAATGTTTATATGAATGATTACCTTACGGTTATCATTCATAACTTTTGTCTAATTTATTCAACTATGTCATGTAGTAATGATTTTTTAAAATTGTCATCATGTTGATCTTGCATCCTGATAAACTGAATAATGATATCATCTTTATGTGTGTTATCCCGAAGATTGTGATGTGTAATGTATGCCTGTCATAACGTTTTTTAGGATCATGATTAAGTACAAATAATGATATTTTCTATTTGAAAACATGTTCAGGATGTTTTTGGCATACATGGAGAGGATGTTTTTCAACATAAATATCCTCTCAAGTGTATCTGTTAATGATATAACAGTTCACATCGATTTGAAAAAGTTTGAAATTATTTAAATCTACAAAGGAAAGTAGAATATGAATAGATTCATGTATAGATGGCAGAGTATAGGTTTAATCATAGTCTATTACTTCTTGTTGATTATATCCTTCAACAACTAGTATTTCATTATTTCTTACTAGGATTCCATTTTAATCACACCTATTTCTAAAGACACATTTACAAAAATTATAGAATGTTCCTTAAGACATTCAACCAAGGTCTAGACTTTATTCCTTTTAAATTCATTTAGTTCATCTTGAATAGCATTAATACAATCATCATCACCAAAGGATTCATCAGTGATTTTGTGTTCTAATTTGGGAATAAATTATAGATATTCTACTTCATTTACTAATGAAATTATAGTGCATATAGGTTCATTTACACCACCATTGATACTATCACTGGGATAATTATTTGGAAACAAAAAAGTTTGTTTTTGTAAATCATATTTATCAATATAAGGTAGAATATAATTTTGGGTAAATACTTCAGAAACAATTTCTATGGTATTTTCCTCTTTATAATAATTTTTCCTCAAAGGATTATAATCAGTTTATGAAAACAGATACAAAGATGTAGGTTGGGGAAGATTATAAACAAAAGGACCAGTTTAATCAAAATTAACTAATACTGTTACCTCAACTGTAAAATATTTTATTATTACAAAATATATTAGACATAGTATAAGTAGGATAGCCGAAGAAAATTCCTTCATCAGGATTGGGTCAAATTTTTTTTTATTTATCAATAGTATTCAAGGTAAATATATTCCATATAAATACATTGACATATGAATCTTTAGTTTTTAGAGAAATATATAATTCATTAGGTTATTAATTAAGAAAACATATGATTAAAAGATGATTTATATTATGACAAGTGGTACTAATAGCTTTAGTCTAAACATGTTTATCAATGGAATATTTACACATCATGGGGATAGTTATCACTGGAATAATTTGATTTATTAATTCAACAACACCATTTTCATGGGGAGATATTGGAGATGATGTGTTATGATTAATTCCATTATTACTATAGAAAGATTTGAAATATGAATTTTAAATATCTCCCCCATGATCATTACGAATAGTTATCAATGGATGGTTTTATTATTTTTAACATTTCCAATAAATAATTTAAAATTAGAAAATGCCTCTAATTTCATTTCAAGAAAATAGACCCATGTGAATATGGTGTAATCATCAACTATAAACAATACAAAATATTTTCCTCTAAAACATCTAGTTTTGGATGGACAAAAATAATCCATATGCACTAGCTATAATTCATTAAAAGTCTATACATCACTAATTGATTTAATGCCTAACTTATGTAACTTTTACATATTGTAAATGATCACAATCTTTTAAAGAATCAAATCTAAGATTCGTTATATCCGTAAAAAGTCTATTATTTTAGAGTTTTCATAGATTCATACGGTTTCAATGATCTAGTCTATTATTCCATAACCAATATTGATCTTCCATTTCAATAATCCATGGTAGATCTTGGATCATATGGTCTTTTAGGATCGGTGTTTAAACATTATCAAGATAATGGTTAGAGAGAATATATTCTTCCTTGTAATTGTGTACTAGAAATTTATCACTCCTAAATTTTACAAGGTAACCATTATGATAGAATTTTTGTATGCTTATAAGGTTGTTATTAAGACCATTGTAAAATAAAACATTTGAAAGTATAGATTTTTCATGAATATAAATATTACCTATACCAAAAATTTCTCCCTGAGCATTATCTATTTATGTTACATTTCCTACATTCATCATGATAATATTTTAGCGATGTTTTTGTTTCCAATAATATGCTTGGAAAATTCACTATCTATGTACCATGTACTGTTGTTGGTACATCAATTATTTTCTGAAAAATAAAATTGTTAGACTTTCAAAATCCAAACATTCATGTATCATGAAATTTGAAAAAGTAAAATATTAAGTATCCACATTTTCATATAAAAATAAGATTTATGAATACCTAATGAATGGGTTTTATTTAAAGAACAATTTTTCTCCCAATGTCCATCTCATTGACACTTTGTACCAAAAGTAGTACATTAGGAAACAAAATAATTGTGACTAAAAATCGGTTTTGACTGAGTATAACCCAATCCAAAACTATTATTAAGAGGATGAATTTATTAATACTTTTTATCAAATTCATTCCTTCAACATGTTAAATTTTATATATGTATCTTTAGGGGACATTTTTTGTATTGATGTCTGATGACTAAATTTTTATCTTCAAAATCATCATTTTTTATTCTGAGTAACTCTAAAAAACATTTTTCTTTGAGATAACATTTTCTAGACCCATAGAAATTATATCCTTATATGAATTAATATTCTTAGGGTTTTTATGATAATTTTATATATCAAAAGATTTTTTATTAAGATCATTAGAAATAAAGGAGATGTGGTTGGTTAAAATATAAATTCTTGAATTTTCATTATCTAAATACATTTTTATATTAAAATATTCATTATAAAGTATTTATTTAAATCTATAAACATTTTTAAATTATAGTACGATATTATATTCTGATGAGGAATACTAATCATCTAAAGACACATAATATTCTTCATTATAAAAGTAATCATTTTAATAAATATTGTGTAGAGATTCAACATTGTGTACCATGGTCAAAAGAAAATAATTTTCAATAGGTAATCAAAATATAAGAAAAATATTATTATAACCAAAAGATTCATATTTCAATGAATCATCTAATGACTCACCACTACTGGCACTCCTGGTGTCATTAGACCTCATGACTATATTGGCCTTATATTTTTAGTATTTATTTCTGTTCATTTCAGAATGAATTTATTTTTCCACTTTTCTCTTGAGCATTTGAAAATATGGTATTCTCTGTGCAACTCGTTTTCATTCAAAAAAATTTACATTAGTATTAATCTTCTATTTTCTATATTTCTTTTTATACATGTAATTAAAATATTTCTTTCCCACAATTGTGATCATCCTTCGATCAATATTGGAAAACACATTGTCAGACTGTTCATTGTTAGTTGATTCAGAGAAAACAACAAATTTCTTATCTTTAGTTATAGTTACCATCTACGGAGTCATGGATTAATATTTTTTTATTAAATGATAAAATTTTATTACCATTAGTACTCTTATTGAAATCATAATATATCTTCATTTATGTTTCAAGTTAAATAAGTGTTCCCAATTACTCATCAAGAGTAATTTTAGATACCTTCATGTTTTTATCAATCAATTGTCTTTTAGATTCCAACTCATTGGGCATAATATAAATTATTCTCTCCCAAAAAACATCATCATCATATCTATTCTCTCCCATGTATTGAATACATTTGATGATGGTCATAAATTATTGTTGCACATTTCAAACCAGTTCTCCATAAGGGAATAATAATCCATGATATTCAGCTCTTAGCATATCTCGTTTGGATTCAATAAATTTAGAAGCATTAAAATTTTAAAATTCAAGTTACCTATAGTTACAATTTTTATATTTACATGAAGATATTTTGATGTAAGTATTCCTGGTCAGGAAACACAAACAAATATTGTGTACCTTGTAGTTTAGTTTATATTCATGTTTTCTCTAATATGTGAATATTCTGAATTTCATGTCAGGAATTTTTGTAATCTCTAGTGATCATAAGAAAATATTACACACATTTTTTTATAATGAAATTGCTCTAACTACATCTCTATTAATCATAATCATTACCATCAAAGAGTGGTGGGCTGATAGTATTCTAGTTGTCTATAAAACCAACAATCATACAATCCATTTCATGAAAAAAAAATATCTTTTCTTAAAAACATGTTATTAGAAAACATTTTATAAAAATTATAAAAAGAACATTAAGTAAATATTGTCTTTGAGTTGATAATCAATAAAAATTTAGTGTGAAAACATATACGAAAGTATATGTATTTCAGAGACCAGCACTAATACAAATTGTAGGATATACCTATATATGTTGATGCTCAATTACAATAGAGGGGTCTAACGACACAAACTATTATTAATGAACACTATTCCTGATATGATTAAATTTATTAATAATAAAAATTGTTATATAAAATGTATTTACTTACATGGTTTTATGTTTTATGGATTTTTTCATACCATTATGAATTTTTACTGTTGATATTATTCCTCTTGAATAGTGACCAAATGAATAGTATAAATATTGGGCTTCAAAATATCCATTTTAATTAGACAAAGGATGTGATGGACTCACCCTGTAAAATTTCTATCTAAAAATCCCATTTTCAGAGCTCGACAAGGAGGTGGTGTCACTAGGCTTCTCTCTTGACCAATCCCAATCCAAGCTTCAACATGTTATGCATGGGCATACCCACCTACGGGAGAAGTGTATGTTGATAGTGATTACCACCCGAGTGATGTCATCTGAGCCACCCCAAGAGTCAGTCACCATCACAGTCCTTACCAATAGGTCTTATGAGGGTTTTATAGATATTTATGTAACAATACCCAAGCACTATAATTATATTCATTGTTTATATAAATAATATACATTCATATTATTATTGTTACAATGTAAATGGTTTTTAAAACAAAAAATAGTATTTTTAGATAATATTAAATTCTGAAAAATATTTTGATGGATTAATGGATTTTATAATAAAATTAATCTATAATAAATTTTTATTACTAAATTAATTTTTATTAAATATAAATGATCGTATCATTTTTTATGAATACAATTTAAATTTGCATTATGGTTTGATTGATGTTTCTATCAAAACACATTAAATTTCAATAAATGTACATTTTTATTTTAAAATTTCAAATTCACTTATTTAGAAACATATTTAGTTAAAATGAAAATCATTTTTGGATTAAGGAAATCGAAATTATCAAATAGTGAATTTTTCATAATTTTATGTGACACTTGAATTGATGGGTAAAATATAAATAATGTTTAAATATATAATATCATTTATGGAATCATAATTTGATTTTATATTTTTTTGGTTAATTTTATATTGCCTTAGTGGACCCTCTAAGAATTATTAATCAAATTATATTTTTAAAATAATATCATTGCTATTGTGACTCAAATCCACATATGCAAGCCTAATATATTAATAATTTCGGCCATTGGCCTTGTAAAAAAATGGTTTCCATCCTATTTTTTCATAATAACATCAAAAAAACAATGAGATGGTTTGTGGTTTTAATTTGATTAATGTGTAGTGTCCAAAACCTAAATGATAAAGAATTATCCCTCCATTCCTATAGAATCCCACTCAATATCCCATTAGTCTCCACTCAAAAACATTAGATCTCAACCAACCTCTTACTCCTCTCCCTAGAATCTGCATAAGGCATCCCAATCTCTCTACGAGGGTATCAAAAGTCTCTCCCAATCGTTTCATATTATAATTCCTTGAAACATATTTCATCCATTATTATTTTAGTTCTAATTTTTTTATGTTGTTATACATATTTATTGTAAATTAAAAATGTTGGGGTAAAATTTATCACCTTTCCAATACTACTATTCTAATGTTTTAATGATGATATTTCCATTTTCTCTCATTTATACCTCCCATGTACAACTGTTTCCACGCCTAAATTCCGTAAGGAATTTCTCTCTTCTCATTTACATTCAAAAAATTCAATTATATTATGAATATAAATTCCATTAAATATGTTGGGAGTTATGTTCCATGACCCCCTTACTGCCATTTCATATAGATTTGACGATAGAAAGCTTTCACTCTCATCAACACACATTACAATTTCTATTTGCTGTCATTATATTGTTGATGTTACAACAAAATTTTCCCTGAAAAAATAATCCTTTAAGTGAATACCGTACCCATTTCTCTATCATGGATATTCAATTTTATGAACATGTCACTGTTTATTGAGTAATTAAATTTTTGTATTCAACATCACTCATTCGTGGAATGAATAATGATGTTAAATGAATATATGTTTTATGATCTGTGTGGAAAATATATGACTGAAATGACATTTTTATAAATTGTGCACCATGATAGTTCTGAAATGCATAATTTTATGATTATCATCATGATACAACAATTGTAATGACGGTTTACTCATTCCTATTCACGTTCAATGATTTTTTACTCATTCTCCATGTGAAATGAACATAGTGTTATGATAATATAATGTTAAATGTCGTTCCACATTTCTAAGAAATGATATTCATGCTATATGAAATCATTATGTTCTTGTTTATCTTTTGCTTTGTCGATATGATGATTTTCTAACATGTACTATATTCTTTGTTTTAATACTTGTTTACTCCATTGATGTTCTTTATAGCTCAAAAATTTCTAACGCATGTTCTCAGGTTACTTAATGCATTTCTAATTATGAAAAAATGTTGTGGTCATGTAAAATATGTTTCCAATAAATATGTTATGAAAAATGTTATAAGTTCTTATGTAAAGTTCCTACTTTTTAATGACACAAGACCTCTAGCTCCATAGAGTTTTTAAGTGATTTTTTATTAAATTAATCAAGTTTATGTGTGTAATAATGAGTAGGGATATTATAGTTAGTATCATAGGACATGTTTAGTTATTTTGGGGATTAAGAATAGAAACCCCTATGGAAAGACATAAGGATAAGACTTTTTATAATAAAAACATCCCTAAATAAAGGTGATTATAGATTAAGTAGTTTATTATGAAATTACATATCCTTATAGATATGAACGAGTAGTAGAAACACTACCACATATATATCTAGGTGTTAAAAATGAAAACCCCACATTGAGCTAGAATCGAATGGGAATTGGTGGAAGACAATGAGCTTTGTTTCAATCATTGTTATTAATCTTCTGAGGATATTAATTTTAATATTAGTTATTATATTATGAACAATTATTTAGGGAATAAAAAAATACCCCTTGAGAATATATTATGGATTGTAGATTAGGGATAACATAGATTGAAGCCTATCCATTCCTAACTTGAGTAAATAAATGAAATTTATAAATCATCCCTTTTATATTGGATACCTCTTTATGTGTTACCCCTACCATTCCTTTAATTCAAGACAATGGCTTGTAATATGATTACTTGGGTTAACCACCGATGTGATGATCTAGGTGATGACTGTTCTAATGAGATGCTCAATCCAATGGGACCATGAATCGTAAACTTCTTCATAATACTCTGTTTGTTAAATCATTTTTGAATAGAAAATTTTTTCAAAAAGAATGTTCAACCCCCCCCCCCCACAAAGAAAAAATAAGCCACAATCATGATCTTCATGAGATAAAGGCCTCTTACTTTTAACGGATCATATGATCCCTCAATTGAAAAACAATGGATTAACTCCATTTAAAATATTGTCTTCATCCTTCAATGTTCTGAACAAGAGAAGGTTCTTCTAGTTAATTATTGTATGGAGGTTGAAGTTGATCAATGGTGGACATACATAAAATATATGATGTTTTATGGGGAGATCGAAGTGTTGAAATAGAAGGATTACTAAAAAATATTTTTCGATATATATTTTTCACTAACTCTCCGACTTATGATGGAATGTGACTTCCATGACCTCATGAAAAATAATGATGAATCCATCAGAGTGTATGGTGTAAACATCACATGTCTTGAACGATATTCCTTCATCTTTGTAATTACCCTAGAATCAAGGTTTTCCACTTCTTTGGTGGGAAAAAACCAAGACTACTGAAAGCCCTATTAATCAACATCATTGATAACAATGAAGAAAATGGACGATGTTCCCTCAAAGTCAAAATGGAGATCGGATAATCTTTGGGGTGACATGTGGATAATAAATTGAAAATGGACATTAATTTTAGAAGTCTGATGGATAAATCCAATGGTGATAAGAAATTGGTGCACCCCACTTTCCAAATGTGTGGAATGAAGTACGTTTAAAATTTCATGAAGGGGACATGTGAATTCTTTAGGTGTTGAAGAAAAGGGAACCTATCTATTAACTAAATACAAGAAAAACCTAATTATGCAAAAAAAGAGAAGAACAGTGCATTAAAATCTCAACTAATTTTTCACTAATTCAACTTCAAAGAACCAGGGATCTCGGAAAACAAGTTTCTTAAGTTAAAGGTTTTCGAAGGCAACTAACAACCTCCAAGGCAACAAGGGTGGGATTTTCCATCACTACCATAGAAGAAACCCTCAAAAATTAAGTGGTGACAGGTACTCAAGTTAATCATTCATGAATAGCAGACATTCTATTTCATCCTGGTTCTACGCATTCTTTCATATCCTGAATGTTTAGTAGAACAATCCTAAAATCACCACAAATCATTGATGTATAAATGTTAGTGAGAATAAAAAATGGGTAAATCATGGAAATCCATGGATATAACTCCCCCTATCACATTTTGTGGATTAATCATGCTATAGAATAGCTACATACACCCACTAGTGTAATTTGACACAATTCTTAGCATTGATTGAATTTTCTTATATACTGCCAACACTAATTTTGTTGTGAGGGGAGATCACTCTCCATAAGGCCAATAGACCCCCTTTTCTATACCAGTGAAAGTAGGATGATTAATCTTCTTTATCACCATCATCTCAATGGTGTATATTAATTCCCTATCAGTATTTGTATCATGGTCAAATGATTGAGTCTAAGGAAGCATCCATACATGAAGACATGCGTATTGTGAGGGAATTATCTGAAGTGTTTCCTGAGTAATTGCCTCATCTTACACAAATAATAGGTGTTGAATTATTGATTGATCTTATACCAAGGGAATTACTAATGTCCAAGACTCCTAAAAATAGGGTTTTTGTGGAGATTAGAGACCTAAATAATAGCTACATGAAAATCTAGATAAAGGAATTATATAAAAAACACCTTCAAATTAGGGAGAACTAGTCATCTTTATCAAGAAGAAAGATCTGTTAATTCTTCTTTTCATTGATTATAAAGATTTCAACAAAATCATGATCATGAACAAGTATCCTCATCCCAAAATTTGGTTTTTTTTTGATCAACTATGTGGAGCACAATGTTTATCCAAGGTTGATCTATGGTCAGGATATTACTATGTATGGGTGAAGAAGGAGGATATCCCCAAGACTGCTTTTCATACATAGTACTGTAATTAAGAATTCATAATAAGGCTTTCCAAACACACTAATTAACCCAAAAAAATCATTAAAATGATCAATATAGTATTTATATAATACCTCAACAAATTGTATGTATCCTTTATATACCATATTCAAATATACTCTAAAATGAAGGAGGAGTATGTGGAACATCTATGAATTGTACTAGAGACCTTACAAAATGAGAAGCTTAATGAAATGTAAAAAATGAGTGATTTTTTGTTTATGGAAGTGTGTTTATAGGGTCATATCATCTCAAAAAATAATATATCTATGGATCTCTCTAAGACAACTATAATTGAGATATTTATAGGGCCATATAGGTGACATATATCTTTAGCTTCATGATATTATCTATATATTATCACCGATTTATGAGAATTTTTTCACTATTGGAAAACAGCATTACCAAGATATCACAATAGAGAGTAAAGTATTCATGGAGTGATGAATTAAATGATTCCTTAAATGAGTTGAATATGAGGCATATCACTAAACCCATACTCATAGTACCCACAAGTGAAGAGCATTTTTTTGGTATTTATTGATGCCTAGAAAAAGGGAAATGGGATATGTTTGGCTGAATAATGATAATATTATGGCCTATGATTCAAGGCAATTGAATGTTCATGAGAAAAACTATCCAACACATGATCGGGAGTTAACTGCTGAAATAATTACATTAAAAATTTGGCAGCATTACCTACATGGGGAGAAGTGTGAAATACATGAGGATCACAAAAGCATCAAATATATATTCACACAGAATGAGTTGACCAAGCACCAAAAAATGGATAGAGCTGATCAAATAATATGTCTTCTCAACCCACTACCAACCAAGGAAAGCGAACAAGGTGGAAAATAATCTATATAGAAAAGAACTGGAGATACTATTATTGATGTTAATTGAAAAGGATCTCATCTTTTTATATTTGATTAATATGGATAGGGTAATCTTAAAGAAGGGAACATCATCAATCCTGTCAGAAATGACTGTCCAACCATATCATTGGGAATGGCTTATCGATTCTATAAAAGAAAAATGTGGGAATTTAGATGTATGTGGAAACTATCAGAAAGGTAAATCCTTAGTGTTAAATGATAATGATGATGGAATTGTGATATTTGCAATAAGACTATGTGTTCCATAAAATCTAAAGAAAAAATTTAACTTTTAGATGATGCACATAGTTAAAATTTTACCATCCTCCCTAGAAACATAAAGATGTATTGATATTTGGGAGACCATAATTAGTGGGGTAACATGAATAAAGATATCATTCTATATACATCAATGTGCCTTGTATGTCATCATGTGATGGCTTTGAATAATATGTCTAATGGGATGATGCAAACATTTCCCATACTGACATGGAAATGTGAGAACATTACCATGGACCATGTCACCATACATTCAAAGAAATTCAATGGAAAAAATGTTATCTATATTGTAGTGGATTGTCTTACAAATACTGTAAACTTCATTTTAATTCAAGTAGAATCATTATTTGATCAACTGGTACTATTATACATTGGAGAAGTGTTAAGGAAACATGGAGTACCACTATCTATTGTATCTTATCGATATCCAGGAGCCACCCCTATGGTCTAGAATATATTACTACACACTCTGAATACTGAGCTAAAATTTAGTACAACTTACTATCATCAAAATAATGTCCAATATGAGGGGACTATCCCAACACATGAAAAAATGTGGAGAGCATTCCCAATAGACATTAAAAGAGGATCATATCTACATCTTCCACTGGTAAATTTTTATTACAATAAAAGTTTCCACTCAATCATAAATAAATTTCAGTAAGAATAACTATATGGGTAGAGGTACAGAACACCGACATGTTGGTATAAAGTTGGGGAGAGAAAAATATTAGTTCCAAAAATCATCTAAAAAATGGTGGAAAAGGTTAAGACCATCCGTAGGAACATTAATCCTATTAATAGTCAACAAAATAGCTATGTTGAAAATTTCCAACGAGACCTAGAGATTGATGTGGGGTTAATTGTATTCTATAAAATATAAATATGGAAGAGAGATATGAGATTTTGGAAGAAGGGAATGATTATTCAGTAGAACATTGGTTCTTTGGAGATCATTGATCGCACTGGAGTAGTAGCCTATCGACTAGAACAAACATAAAACCTATCTCGAGAATATGATGTATTACATTTATCACTCATGAGAATTTACATACTTGATCCATCGCATATACTCAATCCGAAGGAGTTACCATTGGATAATGACCTCTTATATGAAGAGAAGATGTTGAAGATATTAGATCGTGGGGGAAAAGTTCTTCAACATAGTATAATTCCACACATCTAGTTGTTGTGGTGAAACCGAATGTTTAATCAACCCTCTTGGGAATATGAAGATGTGATGAAGAAGAGTTTCTAACATCTGTTTTAGTGTGGGAATAGGGATATTTGAGATAAATGTTTACAAGGTGGGAACATTGTAATGACCCAATATTTTATTAATGAAAAGTATTCTTGATCTGACTAAATGATTATTATGTAAAATGTTTATATAAAACAATTCCTTTCATGGTTTCATGTATTACAGATTTTAAAATACCATTAATAATTATAACAATTGTTAATATAGTTGTTGAACAGTGAACACCTGATTAGTATAAATATAGAGCTTTACGAAATTAAATTTACTCAGACAAAAGAAGTGATGGTCTCATCCAATAGAATTTCACCATATGAATCCCATTTGTTAGATCTTGGGAAGGAGGTGGTGTCAATGGTCTTCACTCTTTACCAAGCCTAAGTTGGGAATCAATATGATTTTCTTGAACAAAACTGCCAAAGGGGGAAGTGGAAGATGATAGAAATTATCACCCAAGAAATGTTTTCAGAGCCACTCTGAGTGTTTTTCAACATCACACACCTTACACAGAGGTCTTATAAAATTTTTATATGGGGTTTAGTTAAAAGTATCGAGCACTATGATTATGTAATTGTTTTATAAAGAATATAAATTCAATTTATAATTGTTACATTTTAAATGTCTTTTAAAGAAGAAGTAGTATTTTTTTATTATTCATTTGAAAAAGATAATTATATGAATTATTGGATTATGGGAATAAATATTATTTTATTAAAACATTATTAATATATTACTTTTTATTGTTTATAAATTATCGTATACCTTTTTTTTTAAAATAATTGCAATTTTTATTATGGATTGAAAATGGTGTTTATCATAACCCATTAAATTTCAATAAATGCTTGTTTTAATTTAATAATAAGAAATGTATATATTTAGAAAATTATTTAAATAAAATGAATATAATTTTTCCATTCAAGATGATTTTAAGCCTCCTCCATACTTCCTTGTTTCTGTTTGGATGATGATATTCCTTTTAATCTCTCATTAATGCCTCCCATGTACAGTTGTTACCATGCCGAAATTCCATAAGAAATTTCTCTCTTATCATTTAAATTTATGAAATTATTTTATATTATGCATCTAAATTAAATTATATAGTTTGGGATATTATGTTACATAACCCCATTATTGTTCATATCATTTATAAATTACGATATACCCCTTTCTTCCTCATCAACCCATTTTACGATTTCTATTTGACGTTGTTATGCTGATGAAGTTTCACCAAAATTTCCAATGCAAAAATCATCTTGTAAGTGAATACAATAACAATTTCTCTATAAAGGGTATCCACCATTATGAAAATTTTATTAGGGATTGAGTACATATATTTATTTATTCCATGTCTCTTATTTGGGGAATAAATTATAACGCGTAATGAATCGATGTTGTATGATCCATGTGGCACACTTATGCATGAAATGAAGTGTTTATAATGGGTACACCCAGAAAGTGATTGAATGAATTGGGTAAACTTTAGTATCATGATACATGAATTTTTATTAGGGAATACTCATCATAATTCAAGTTCAATTAAGGCTTACTCATTCTCCATGTGGAATGAGCCAGATCTAATAAAAATTTAATGTTAAATGTTGTTGCCAAACTTCCAAGCTATGATAATCATGATATATCATTACTTTATGGCCATGTTTATCTTGTTCTCCATTGACATTCCTATTGTATAAAATGTACTATATTATTCATGTAATTCCTTGTTTAATCCCTTACTAGAATTTATAGACAACCCTTTTCTTATACATTCCCTCAGATAATCCCACACAATGATAAGTACGACAGATTATTGTGGACATGTAAATGATGTTTTCAATAATGATGTTTTGTTTTATGTTTTATGTTGTTAGGTAATGTTCTTAGTTTCAAAAGATAGTAGAACTCTCAATTTGTATATCATTCTTATGATAATGTTTATGTAATAAATTCTTTTTATGTCTGTAATAAAGACAAGGGTAGTTATGGGGGTGTATTGTATGTTAAAAACATTACATTTTAAGACTAAAAGAAAATATATGTTTAATAATGGTAAAAAAGTTGGATACACATACCATTTTTAGTTCATAACTATGAATATAACTTGCCTAGGATCCAGCAATATAGATCTAAAAAACATCAAAAAAAATTCCTATAGAAATATTATACCATAAAGCGTATAGAATCTTATTAAATTATATAATACAAGAATAAGAATGTATAAGACTGTTTTACATTAGTTCTTTTAAAAAAATATTGCCGAAATATAACTAGTAACAAAAAGAATAAAAAATGTATAGGAAATATTTTATCCCAAAGGTAAGGGTATCCAACAACCTTGGATAAATGTCCCTCGATTTATACTCTCTATAAATTCTATCATACCCACACCAGGTTAAGCTCTTGATATGAATATCAGAATATGTCTGGATATCCCCACAAGACCTGATTTTTTAATGTAGTTAGAACCATTGTCTACCAATCCTCAAATGTTCTCCATAATTAACAGAGTCAGAAAATATTTCTTCATAATCCTAGAAGCCCTCGATTTTACTCAGTAATAGATAGATTCACACTAAAAAAGTTTAAATAATTATCTCACAACTAAACAAGATGCACATAGATCTCATAAGGCACATGACTTTCTCTATCTAGAAACCAATTTATACCATCAAAACATATAATAGCATGATCAACGAGTTATTGAGTTGATCTCATTCAATTGAACTCTTATTTATAGTAAAAATCATTAACTGTTAGCTTTGTCTTCCAATAGTCATATTTTTCATGAATTTTGGAGGGACCATTACACATGTCAGTCAATAAATGGTTAGGTAAGAAAAAAAATAAATGAAATCTTTTTATATAAAAAAACATGTGAAATATTTTCATGATTATGAAACAAAAATAAGTAGTGAAAAACAATATCATGTTTAATAAACTAGGATCTAATAAACTTCTAAAAATATGTTAAGAAAGTTAAAGAATATTAAAAAATAATATTTAATTAGAATCTAATAAGAAATAGAAATTATGGGCCTAAAAAATAAACAATCAGATTCCAGAATAATGTTTTCATGGAATCTGAATTCTACGGAATTCAGAGTATTAATTATAAGGAATTCACTGTTAGAATCCAGCGGAAGCTGGAGTTTGAATTTTGAGGAATTTGGGTTTTGAATTATGAATAAATCATAGTCAAAATACTGACTAATTCGTAGTTAGAATTATGAGCTATTTAGAGTATGAATTCTATGGAATTTTTGGCTTTAATTTTAGAGAATTCAGATTCTGAATTTCATAGAATTTAGTGTCTGAATTTCATAGTGTTTGGTGCATAATTTTAAGATAATTCAGAGTCTGAAAACAAAAAGATTTGGCATCTATGGAATAGTATTATTCTGAGCATTAAAAAATTATCCAATAATTGGTCTTATGAAAAAATAAACATAGTTTGATAAAACATTAAACAATTAATTGAAAACCAAAGATTATTATAAAAAATTTCATAGAGAAATAAAATTTTCCTTATGAAAATAATAATTTGAGATTGATAATTTTTCATTACAGAAAATGTGTTTGTGATTTTCTAAACAGAAAGTAATGGAAAACATCATAAGGATACTTATTTTCATATCATTCCATAAATTAGTTATTATATCCTTAGTATGTATTAAAAAATATTTTATAGTTTTTTAAATAGTGTTATTTTCTTATTGTAGATTCGTAATAATTTTTGTGATGTCATATATGATTATATTGTCATCCATTTTTTTGTAACATTTCATTGTCAATTTTCATTTTGATATTTGCTGGTTTATGTTCGTGTACATTTATTTTTGACAAAATAATGTTCCTCAACAATATGTTATATTTAAATAATTTTAAAATTTATATTATTAAACTATATATCTTATTTATTCATTCAATTCATCTATATATTCAGTTTATAATGAAGATCATGTATAATGAAACAAATCGCATCTTGGAAATGCTAGGTCGTACATAGGCATGATCCATGATATCATTCCATAAAATATTTAGTGGAATTGAATTGGATGTTTTATAATATTTATGAATTATTTAAATATAATAATAATCATATATTTTTATTATTTCCATAATTCTACTGATCCATGTATAGTGGTGGTGAAAAATAGATTACACTATGGCATGGAGACTGTTAGTCGTACATACACACAAATGTTGGTTTTTTTCCATTGGATGGATAGAATGTAAAATATAGTTGTTTCATATTAAAAATAATGTATAATTAAATTAGTGATACTTATGTTATTACATTATAATGAATAAACTAATGAATATTATGTAGAATTTGATTGATGTTTGGATGAATTGGTAGAATAGATTACCTCTTCCTCGACGTGCATCCTCTAAATCTCTTCACTGAACACAAGAGTTGGTCTTTGATGATGACTGAAAGCTATATAACTAAAATAGTGAAGAGGATAAGGAAAAAGTGTAGATTAAGAATGATTTTAAGGCTCAAAACGAATTGAAGAGGTGAGGGAGGAGGTCCCCTTTTATATTTTAGGTGAGGGGAACCTTTGGAAACTCCATGTATAATAATTTATATTAAAATAAAACACTACCTACGGACCTACAAAATTTTCAAATTTTGGAGATGAGATGATATATGGGTGTAATATAATAACCCAATAAAATTGGTACATGTTATTTTGTCAATTTAAAGAATGTATTTTTAATTGACACTATTTTATTCTATTTAATTTTAATTATGGTGAAAACATTATAAAAATTTAGTGGTTATAAATATTTACTAAACATTTGTTAATTCACCATAAATGTATATTTTATGATAGTTGAGACCTTATAATAATCACTTTCTAATTTATAATTAATTTTAATATTTTTAAATCACTTAATTAAATTTTATTTTTATAAAATATGAATAGTGTCAATTCTGACAGTATATATTTATTTGACTTCAAATAAAATCCAAAACTATGATAAATTCGAAAAAAAATATTTATTACACACCAAATAGATCATATCAACCAATAAAATTCGTGGTGCATAATAATTAGTTTATATGATATTTATATGAATATTTTTATAACCATTTTTTTATATTTCTATTAATAATATTTTTTCTACATCACTATTGTGTCATCATTATTGTTAATATTTTAATATTTAAAAACTATAAATAAATTTATATGATATATATAATTCTTTTATTATTTATGGGACTATATACAGTTAATATCTTCTCTTAGATATCTATATATTAAAATTAATATGCCTATAGAAAATCAGATTGTGACATTTTTTCATAATTTTTAGTTTTTATTATATTCATGTCATATTCATATGTACGTATCCATTAAGTGATTCCATTTATAAAAATAGTTTATAAGTGTCTAATTTAGTCATCCCATAAGATTTTATAACCATTAAAGTAATTTTATAATATTATTTTTACTTTTAATTACTCGATTCACCTTCAACCATGGGGATAAAAATAATTACGAATGATTATATTCACACTGCCCAAAAATAAAATCAATATATTAATAAAATTTTGACCCCATAATTTCAAATATAGAGTCCATTTTTTCAATATTTAAAATACATAAGTAACTGTAATTAACTAATAATTAATCCCATTGTTGAAATTAGTAAATGAGTTTTAAAAGATAAAATATTGACAAAGATTGATATGTATTTACAAATAAATTTAATTTAAAAATATATCAAATTACCTAATTTATATAAAATCCTAAAAAAATATTCTATTTAAAAATTTGAACCATTCAATAATATAATTTGGCCCTAAAATTATTTCATATAAATAAGATATTTTCAATTAAATTTTAGCTTATTTTTACAATTAATCAAAAAAACAAATTTATTTAAAAAATAAAAGAAATTTTTCCAATGTAAATGTTTATATCTATATACAAAATATCATGTTTATGTTGTCATATATAAAATTTTAATGTCTTAAATCATAAATGAAAAGGGGTACTTCATTCAAAGATGTAATTTTAAACTAAAAGAATGGTATCATAAATTAAATAGGGTTTTATTCATTCCCTATGACTAAAATAACCATTGGATGAATATAGAATATATTTTATTAAGTATAAATCATATATATATCCCTCATTAATTTCATTAATAAAAATATTTCACTAAAAAATAAAAATATATAATTAATTTATATTTCTCATAATTTATTGATAAACATTGAATTCACATATAATATATATAAATTAGTTATAATTATTCCCATTAACCTGATGACTAGTCTATAAAATTTATTTTATAATTATGAATCACATGGTTCATTTAAAATCATTATTTTTCGAAACGAAATATAATGAAGAATAAAAATTATTTGAAGAAAACATTCCATAAAAATATCTAGTAGTTAAATTCAACCCAAATAGGCTGAATTTTTCACTCAAAATTCATCACTTTTAAAAAAACATATAAGAATACCTTTCCCTCATCAAATCCTCAAGTTCCCATGTATATTCTTCAAATTTTTTGTTCCTCTATAAAACATTAAACTAGAGAGTTCCCTTGTTTCCTAGAATATTTTTACTCTGATCCAAAATATATATCGTTTTTTTAATAAGAATGATCTTGCCCTAGAAGTATGACTTATGAGATTATTAAATGATAAGGATAGGGTATGTGCATTATTATGTGATATACATGGAAGACATCATGAACTTTAGAATGATTCGGTAGAAGTTCCAATTGGTAAGCTACCTTCCCATCACTATCCAAAATTCCATATTACAAATATACCTAGGGATCATCATTCCCTACATTCAAAATCTCATTAATCTCTTCCAATGATATATTCCTAGAAATACCTTATCACCCACTTCAACTATAGTTATTTTCATCTATTGTAAGTATAACCTTATTGTCAACATAGATCTTCTCTTATATGTTATTGAATAGATATGACATTTTATTCCATTTCATCAACAAGATCATGTTCTAATTGGTTTCTATCCCCAACATCATCCCAATAAGTATGAGTTATGCACTTCATTATCTAGAGGGTTTAATATAGTTCCATATCAATACCAGTGTGAAATAAATTGCTGTAAAAAAATTCTACCATCAGTTGGTGTTTATCCCAACCACATTTTTAATCAATAGAGAAATCTATTAATATCCCTTCCAAAGCATGAATTTTCTTCTCAGACTGGCCATCTATCTGAAGATGACATACTGTGTTGAAACATAACTCTGTATCCAGAGCATGATGAAGACATTTCTAGAACACCGAGGTAAACCTCAGATCCTAATTTAATATAATGCAATGTGGAAATCCATGAAATCATACAACATTATATACATATATCATTCCACTATGATCAATAAATAAATCTAATCTAATTGCAATGATGTTTGCATACTTCTTAAGGCGGTCAACTATAACCCAGATAGCATTATTTCCTTTGGATGTTTTGGGATGTACAAGGATAAATTCCATAATGATATTTTCCTATTTCCTATCTATTATGGGTATGGTTGTAATATCAGCATATACATCAGTCTCTCAGACATAACATTCTGAAAAATCCCAGCATCATGAGACTTATTCGGTGACATCTCTTTTCATACCATCCAACCTGAAGTACTCTTTCATTCCAATGTAAATCATTGTTCTTCCAAGGATAATATATCATGATGAACTATGATCCTCATTAAATAAAACACTCATTGATTCTGGTATGGGAGGAATAAAAACCCTTTTCCTAATCCTTATTATGTTATTAAAATAAATTTTGAATTCAAGAACTTTTCTCACCTTCTTTTGTAACTATACACCTTATTTCCATGCCTCCTATATATTTAATTGTATAGATGGTTGAACGTTCATTTGAGAAATATAATATTTCACCCCTTTTATTAAAATGATGAAATCCATCATATTCATATCCATAAATATTTTTTCTTTTGTGATCCTCATCCTTGATAATATAGTATGATCATTCTCACTCAAAGAAATGGCCACCTTGTTCCCCTTCCCATGGTGGTAATGTATTGCACATTCATATTCTTCAACAAACTCCATAAATATTCATTGGATCATATTCAGATTCTATTGTGTGAAAAATATACTTTATAATTTTTTGAATAGAATAAATATCACACCTTTCACTATAAAGATAATTCATCCATAACTTTAATGTAAATATTACTACATCTAACCCAAAATCATGAGAAGAGTAATTTTGATATTTTTTTTTCAAATATCATGAGGCATAAGCTATCATCATATCATTTTTTATGGAGAACACATCCAAACACCTTCTTCGATAAATCAAAGTAGATCAAAATCCTTTTTCCACTACAAATAATTGTGAGCAATGTTCCACTTGCAAGCCCTCTTTTTAGTTCTTTGAAATTCTCTTCACATTCCTCTGTTCAAATGAACTAAACTCATTTCCAAGTCCACATAGTGAGTGAATTTGATAATTGTGGAAAATATTTCTAAAACTATGGTAATATCCCACCAAACAAATATAACATTTGAAATCAGTTACCATTGTTGATATCAACAATCTTTCAATAACCTTTTTCTGTAGGATCCACTGATATCCCCTTTCATGAGATTATGTGACAAAAATTTAATCTTTATGAAGAAAAAATTCACATTTGGTAAATTTTACATAATGATACTACTTTATATGTGTCATCAGTACAATTCCCAAGTGATCATCATGTTATTCCTTCTTCATTGAATACACAATAATGTCATCTATAAAGACTATAATAAACTGAACAACATTGTATATATAAACTCTATTCATTTCATCTATGAATATTGCATGGCCACTAATAGGACAAAAATACATCACTATAAATTCATAGTTTCCATACCTTTCATGGAATGATTTTATTGTTATATTCTCCTTTATATTCCTTAATTTAATATATCCTAAATGAAGATCAATCATGGAAAACTATTGAGCTCTACATAGTTTTTCAAATAATTCATCAATGCAGGGAAGATGAAATTTTTTCTTGATCGGGATCTTGTTAAGTACTTGATAATTAATGCAGAGTATTATTGGTCCATATTTCTTCTTAAAAAACAAATATGTGATCCCCAAGATGACATACTAGGGAATATGATTCCATTATCAAGATTCTCTTGGAGTCGCTTCTTCAATTCTTGAAACTCAATTAGGAGCATTTATAAGGTTTCTTGGTAATTAGAATATCACACGGCCTGAGTTCTATTAGAATCTAAACTTCAAGATTTAGTGGAATACATATAAAAGTGTGTGTAATGACATCGTCAAACTCATGTATAATGGGTTTATTCTTAATCATTAGTCTCTCCACAGACAATTGAGATAAAAACCATTTATTTATAGCAATCAAGACCCATAAGATGGATTAAATTTATACTATAAGGTTATATTTATCCTTTCATGATCATAGATTGATCAAGAAAATGAAATTTTATTTCCTTTCCAAGGACATTTATATGAGATCCATGAAGGGAATGTCAAACCCATCCAATAATCACTTAAAAATCTAGTATAAGAAGGATCCCATGATTTGGAGGAATCACATTCCCAAAAATTTCAAACAGATATGAATTAAATACATTTTATGAGAATATATTTCCATTACGTGTTTTCATAGCTAACTCAACATCAAATTGATCAGTTAATACACCTATACCATTAGGAAATACATTAAATATAATTGAGTGTGTCGATATAGAATCAAATTAATCATTTTCAACGTTAGAGTTGATGGTAGGTGTACATTTTACCAAATCATTAACATACTCAACATATATGATAGTGATTTCATGTTACATTACACTTTATTATCCATAAGAAATTGTTTTTGTTGATGAACATAAATGACCCTTATATTGGGGAGTTTACTATCCAGATTCCCCATTTACATAAACTAAAAACATTGATGTGTAGGAGGTTCATTATGTGTATCCTTCTCTTTTCTACATACATTGATAAATATTTACATAACATCAGCCATCAAAAGCATGATAACATTTTTTTCCACCCTTTAAAAATTTATTAGTACTTTTCAGACAATTCCCTCGATGTTTCATTCCTCAAAATTAGAATAATGGAAAACTCATCTTCTTTTCAGTGCGGTCATCATATTTATCTTATAATACAATATTTATATTCTTATTAAACCCATATTAATGATTGGTTTCTTGAATCTCCATCACATCCTTGACATCACATTGAACACTTTCATTGAAGGTTTTAAACTCACTTTTGGAAAATTCCCTTTGGACTCTTGGTTTTAATAAACTGATGAATTTATCCATTTTACTATCAGGTTAGAAAATAATTCCAGATGTGTACCATGCAATTCTTATAAAATTTACATCATATATAGAAACATATTATTCAACCTTTTTATTAAGATCATGGAACTCCTTCTCCATCATTTTTTGATGGATATATAGAATGTACATATTAAAATATAATTTCTTCAACTCGTCCCATTCCATGGATTCAATATCATCTCTTTTCCTTGTATTCTTGATATGATTCCACAATTGATCTACTTCACCTTCCAAATGATAAACTATTAAGGTGACTTTATCATGTTTCCAAAATTTTAGAATTGAAAATATCTTTTTACTATTACTGATAAATTGTTCATCCACTAAAGGATTAAGAAGACCTATTAAATTGATGTAGACACATCCTCTTAAAGATTAAATAGAATGTTGCTCCCTATTTTTCCCATTTATATGTTATACATGATTCATAGATTGATAAAATTGTGTGAGCATGGATAGATGATTTTATCTTATATATACCATAATATTTTATTTCTTAGGGATGAATCATTACATTTCTCGTCGCATTCAACATTAACATGGTTCCTTCAGCTTGTATCCATTGACTAAAACCAAGAATAATAGGTTGAGAAACACTAAAAATAATAGGTATATCACATAATTCAAGAATAAAATTTCAATATGGAAACCTTTATGTTTAATCTTAGTTTGTTCACGAACATATCTAAAACACCTAGATATGATTTTAACCTATACATATATATATCCTTTGGGTTCTTACTATGGTTCTATTATCATAGTTTTTAAGGGTTAACTATACTTATGCTCAGATACCAACTATAACAACGCATACTATACATGTATATATTACATCAAAATTGAATAATATTTATTACATTACCTAAAAAATCACTCAAGGATGTTATAAGATCAATTTTTTTAGAAACATGGAAACATAATCAACTAATTCTTAAAACATTTACATTGTCTCCTGGTTATTTCTTAAAAAATTGAATCCTTTTTGACATTTCATTTCTAATACAATTTTTAATGACCTATTGAAGAGAAACATATGGAATAGTGAGATCAATTTTTCAGTATGTGTAAGAATGTTATATATCAATCATATCATATTAATAAGAACATAACATTTAAAAACATTATACTACATATAAAAGATTAGAACATTATGACTTGTGATAAATCATAAAAGTGAAATATAATCACAATAGTCATAACATACGACATTCAATTTCATGTAGGACACAAATAGGCATAGAAGATCATTTCATATTATTCAAGGATCATTTCCAAGACCAATATAGTGGACAAAGACCATTACTGAATAGAGTTCACTCGGCATTCAATCCATGCAATACCGAAATGGATTTACATATTGTTATAGTCATGTCTATATCATGAGATATTAATCATTAACCAATGAATTATAGGAACATAAATGCATTAGAGGGAAGTATAAGTCACACCCATCTCATAATGAAACCATTCATACATGTTCCATTAAGACATAAAAAATTTCATCATAGCATAAACCACGAAATAAAATGGGTTTCTGATACATCCTTCAATCATAATTAATATAAAACAAATGGATTTTAAAAATATAATTCTATTATAAATAAAATAAAATCATAGTAATAACTATGTTATAAATTTTACCCCAATTATAGTCTGTCTTCTTATATGGAATGTAATTTTGAGAGAGCACTTGAAATTAATTCCACTGGAAAATATAATTGTTTCTTCAAAAATGTTTTCCATCCCCAAATTACCACACAATTTTAGCAGAAATTAATTTATGATAAAATAAACATGTAATATTTTAGGGGATTATTCAAGGAAATAATGAAATATGAATGATTAAAAAATTATTCATATAGTACATGTAAAAAAATGTATTTTGTACTTTTTACCGAAAAGTCAAAAAGTACATCATTTGGTTAAAAAGATTGATTTCTTCCTTACATTGTAGTAATGTCAACAATGGGTAAAAATAAAATTACTAATTATAATAATAATAGAAATTAATTTATGAAAACAATTTTAGAAACAATGGACATGGATGATAAATATATCTCTTGTAAATACTTATGTATAAACAATCTCATATAAAAATGAGATTTCAATGTTATCCCTTACCATAGCTCTGATATCATTAATATATATCTAACCATAATTTACAATGGATTAAATAGTGAATTTGTATTAATATAGAATCATAATAATTTGTATGATATCATATATGATTATATTATCATCTATTTTTTAGTGACATTTCATTGTCACTCGTTATTTGTATATTAACTACTTATGTACTTATGAATTATTTGTTGGATAAGATCACGTTAAAAATGTATGTTTATATTTAAATACTTTACATAATAATATTAGTATAATATATTTCTTATTTATTCAATCATTTCATTTTTATAATCATTGTTTGAGAAAGATCATGTAGAATTAATCGCATAACATCGTGGAGACGGCAGGTCGTACGTACACACGAATGATGATAACATTCCCAAAATTGTTGAATGGTATTGAAGTGGATGGTGTATAATATTCAATAATTAGTAACATATTATAATAATAAAATATAATTATTATTTCCATCATTATACCCATCCATGTAAGGTGGTGGTGAATAACCAGATTACACCACTACGTGGAGACACTAAGTCGTACATACGCATAGTAGGTGATTTTGTTTTTCAGAGGATGGATAGAATTTAAAATATATATTTTTAATATTTATAATAACATATAATTATAGGATTTATAGTAATATAATTTATTTATAATGAAAAATCTAATGAATTGGATGTAAAATATGAAAAACATTTGAAAAATCAGTAGAAGAGATTGCTTCTTCCTCAGTTTGCTTCAGATAAATCACTTCTTAGAGCACTATAGTTGGGCATTGAAGGTGACCAGATAACCTGGGAAAAAAATATTAAAGGTTATAAGGATAACGGTAAGAGGATGGATGACATTGAAGTCCCAAAACGAATTAAATGTCGAGGGAGGAGGTTCCCTTTTATAATTGATGTGAGGAGCATTTTTGGAAACTCATTAAAAATAATTTAAAATAAAAATAAACCCTACTAAAAAACCTCCCAAATGTCTCAATTTCGAATATGATATATGATAGGGTTGTAGTAATATATACCAATAAATTATAGAAAATTTATTCGGTCAATTAATGCCATAAAATTTTAATTGATACATAGTTTTTGTATTTAATTTTAATTTTTTTAGTAAAATTCAAACCATTTAATATTTATAATTATTTACAAATATTGTGTTAATTGAAAAAATAAATGGATATTTAATGACATATTAGACCTTATTATCATTATATTTTAATTTTTAAACTTTTTTTATGATTTTAAAATAATTTACTAATATGATATTTTTAGAAAATATCAATAGTATCAATATTAACAGTATTCAATTATATGATTTTAAATAAAATCATAAGAGAAGATTAATTCAAACCAAAATATTTAATAAACTCTTATGATTTCATAGTCACCTAGAAATTTTTTTATCACCTTAATTAGTCAATATGATATTTCATTAAATATTTTTGATCCTTTTTTTTATATTTCTAATAATAAAATAATTCATATAACACAATTGTGTAACCATTAATTGCCATTATTTAATCACTAAAAATTATAAATAGAATTATATGATGTAGGTAAACATTTTATATTTCTAGATACATTATATAGTTGACACAATCTCATCGTTATCCATATATTAAATTAATATTCTTATATAAAGGGAGATTGTGACATTTTCTCACATTTAATAGTCTTTATTATATTAATGCCAAATACACAAGTAATTGGACATTAAGTGATTAAAAATAAAAAAATAGATGATAAGGGTCAATGTTTTTCATCCAATATATTTTTTTCAATTGTTAATGTAATTTTATAAAATTTATTTTATATTTAATTACCCGATTTTCTTTCATCCATGATATTATAAATAATTTCCGACATTATAATTATTTTTTCCCAAAAATAAAATAAATCTATTTACATAATTTGGACTTAATAATTCCAAATAATGAATTTATATTTAAAAATTATTAACTCATAAGTTGTGGTAATTAATTATAAATTATTATCATTGTTGAAATGAGAAAATGGGTTTTAAACGTTAAAATATTACAAAAGATTGAATTTTTTTACATCTTAATTTAATGTAAAATTAATGTGAATGGCCTAAATAATATTAAATGTTAAAATTATATTATATTTATAATATTAAACTATTATCTTCTTTTTAACCTCAATATTTAATTTAATTAAAAAAATTTATTTTTCATTATAATTATTAGTAATTTTACTATCCATTACACGATGACAATTATTAGAAAAATATCATAAATTTATCCGATGTAAATTTTTATATCCCACATCAAAATAACATGTTTAAGTTGGAATATAACAATTATTAATGTATAAAAATATTATTTAAATGGGGTTCTCCATTTTATGGTGTAATATTAAACTCTTAAATTATTTTTTTTATACATAATATAAGGTTTTATACATACCCTATGACTAAAATATCCCTTTTAATGAATATAATTTTTTTTACAAAGTATACATCATATATATCATTAATTTCATTACCAAAAGTAATTGAATCAAAAATAAAAATATCTTAATGATTTATATAGTTAAAATATAATTGATAGCCAATGATTTCAAAAAGAATTTTCCTTAGTTAGTTAAATTTATTCTCACTAACCTAACAGCTAGGATATTATGGTAATTTTATAATTGGGGTATCTTGTGGTTCATTTAAACTCAGGATTTCATGCAAAAAAAATTACTGAAGAATAAAAAATATTTAAAGAAACGTTTTCATAGAAACATCCATGTGATAGAAGTATCCTCAATATACTGATACTTTTTAAGATAATGTTTAGAACTATAATTACAAAAACCTCTATGTAATGGTTAATGAGTATAATAATTATGTGTGTGACGATCTACCATATCACATGAAGAATCTTGTATGATATGACTTTACAACCTATCATATTGGGAATTATGATAGAAAATCTATTTATATATAGTTTATATTTTATTAATTGCATCTTTAAGTTTCTCTAATACTTTTAAAACACTTATCATATGTGTTATATTTTGTGTAATTTTGATAATTTAATTTGTGAAAATGTGGACTATTTCCCCCTCAATGTGATGTGTTTCATTCATACACTACATGGAATGTATTGTATATGTGTTTATTGAACTTATATTATATATATAAAATAATAATAATTCTGTAATAATGATATATGTACAAAAATTTATATATATATCACTTATGATCATTCATTCAATATGAAAATTAAACGGAAACAATGTTCCTGCATACATATGGCCTTCTGTCCCCATGATCGATGTCTTCCACATAATAATTAAATATTATATATTTTATTATAATACAAATATTATAAATATAAAGTTTATTTACATCATGTTTTATATTTTGTAACTCAGTATATTATTATAAAGACTAAATATAGAAAAATTTAAGGCAAATGTGAAAGCCCAATAAAATACCACCCAAAGTGATATCTTAATATATAATTGATTATAAGAGGGTAATATAAACACATAAGAAAACCAAATATGACATTATATATAATAATATCATTATTTTATATAGTTATAATTCTAATTTACTAATTATAAATTACTTTTTACGAGTTTGAATTTTTTCAAAACACAAGGAATGGGGAATTCATCACACTGTTTATTTTTGTGAGATACATTCCTTATTCACCACTGAGTTATATTATATGGTGTATATTATTCTTGTGAATGTATTATATTCCTCTTATTAACAAATATATTTGTATTTACATGTCCATTCTATAATATTAATTTATTAGGGCCTATGTTCTGAATGGGTTTTAAGAGTCTTTTATAAGTTCTTAAATAAAAATATTTTTCAAACGGTTTTCAAGATTCTTTTTTAGTATTTATGTGAAATGTTTTTCAAAATGATTCCATGTTCATATAATAAGATTAAAAATAGTTTCAAAAAATATATTTTAAAATGTTTTCATTTTTAAAGTGCCTTTATCAATAAAGAAAGGATAGTTTCCTCAATAAATGTTTATAAAAGATCATTGATAATTATTCCACATATCTGATGACCTTCGTTTTTGTTAATCATACCTTTATAGGGGAAATGATTCAACGTTTCCATTCAGATTATTTTAATGCATGTTTTTTATGGAATTATTATTAGGAAAACCTTTTCACATTCACAGGTTATATTCTTTTGAAAAATTTATCTTTTTATGGGTTATGATTTCTATGAAATTATTATAGTAACTAATTCCATTTTCCATTGGTTAAGGTATGATTTTATGTTTATGATACCATTTTAATTTCATAGATTTTTATATTATTGTTTTTGATTTATTAATATTTATTTATAATTCCATTATGAGATGGGTGTGACCTATATCTCAAACTAATGTGTTATGTATAGATTTATATCTAACGAATTAGTCATGGATGGAATGTGAAATGATCTTTATTCAGTATTATAGGTATATAATGAGTAGTGAACATTTTTCTGTATTATAGTGTTGGAATGGGGTGTGAACTCAGTTTAGAAATATTGGGCAAGAATTCGGAGTTAAGCAAGTACATAAAAGTAATTTTTCCACTAATACATTTTTGGATGTGATGCATTAACTTCTATATAAATCATATTTTAATCCTATTTGTTTTCCAAAATTCCATGTTTTATTCTTTTGTCATTATTTCATAGAATATGGTCTTTATCTCCTTAGGATTCATGTATTGTAAAATTCAATTCATTATACCATGATTCGTTTTTAAGATCATTGATATATAGGGACTTATATTTAACTCTATTGACATTGTTTTCGTACCCTTATTCTCATTATTCTGTAATAATTTCACCCTTAAATACACTAATTGATCATCTAATATCTCCTATTTTTGTGTTTCCATTCCTAGGATATGAATATATGAATTATGATTGATGAGTGTAGGAAGGGTCTATGTCAATTTGAAACTAATAGGACATATTATATCTCATTAATGTATTAGTGTTTTGGAATCCATTTGTTCCATGGAATTAGACTAATACGGTATTTGGGGCCTATTTGTATATTGATTTGAGTATTCTAAATAAGTGATGAAATGTTTATGTTTTTCATGAAAGTTTCTCTATATTATTGAATCAGGTTAGTTTGTGGCCATAACTATTTCATTAGAATGTATTATCATATGTATAGATAATTATTATCATTATTATCACATTTTGTGTTAATAAATATATTAGAATGTTTATCATGGAAATATATATTGTGATAATTACATGATTTAAATAATTATAATTTTCAAAAAAGTATTGAACCATATGAATTTTACTATATTTTTTTTCATTAACATTTCAAATTTTACAAACTTAATTACTTGTTGGAAATCATAATTATTGAGATTATTTACTTTCCTAATAAATTTTGTGATAATGAAACGATATTTTGTTTTATTAAATTGTCATAATTAATGATAAATTATTTAATAACATATATTTTTTAATGGAATGGTTGTAGTATGATAATAGAATGTGTGAACACGCCACTAAAATTGATGAAGTGTAATGCTATTAAATTTTCATTCTAAATTTGTAAAATAAAAATTTTATTGTTGTGATGTATGTTTGTGAGGATGCAGTGGTGTAAAACGATAGAACTATTTTGAAGATTATGTATGTGGTGTGATTGCATAAGGTGTGCCTTATGGTGGAATGTGATTGATGTGTGGTTATGGAATGTGGTGTTATGGTAGTGTGGGCATGCTTGTGGGATGATTTGTTGATGGTTTATTTCTAGTCATGTTTGTAGGGTTTTTTGGAAAAAAAAATTCATCTGTTAGGATTATTGAGATGTGTGGTTATTCAATGTTAATTTATATGTTTTTAATATAATTTTATATGATAATAATGAAAGAGGAATGGTTTGTGTTTTTTTTGTTTAATTTAATGTGAATGGATAATCATTGATATGTAGTGGGATGAATATATAAATGGGTTTAAGGAATATTTAATTACCGTTTTGGTTTTGTTGTGTGGTTATATTCTTATAGTGGTGTTAGGGAAAGTGGCGGATTTTGAGAGATTTGATTGTAATGTTTTGACTTGATTAAAATTTTCTGTGAACCCAGTGGATTGGATTATGTTTGTGGTTTATCGATATGTAACTTGAATAAATATTTCATTTTATATACACATTCCACCCATGTTGAGGACATAGTTCCAACAACATATTCTTTTCGTTGTTTGGTGAGGATGGATTTCTGAATACTCACTCTTCACTGCTCCCACATCTAGGAAATTGTTAGATAAATAGGTTTTCAGGGATAGAAGTCAGATGTGACATTTTCTAGATTTGGTGTGATGTTATGGTATGGACCACGATTCATTTGGTGACATGTGGTCATGTGGATTTTGTTGGGGTCATATATAGTAGGTGAAAAGTGTGTTGATGTCCTACTTGTTCACAATACACTTCCACTATTGTTATGTGATGGATAATATCACTTTGGGTGGTTGGTCCTTGGGGTTTTTTGATGAGATGTGGTGTGATGGTTAGTATCATGTGGGGTTATTTAGACCATGTGTTTTTGAGTTATATGTGATGTGATTACAAGTAGCACATAAGGTCCTAATAATGATGTGATATACGTATGAGTTGGGAGCACATGGATGTACGTCATTGGGGTTTGAGATCCACATCCTAGTGAGAAGTGTTTGGAGGTACCATTTAACAAAATTATTCTTATTATGTTGTTATCCATGGATATGTTTTTTGGTTAGAGATACATAGTTTGGTTTGAATGTGGAGAATTCACTTGATATGAGATGCTGGTTCTATAGTTTCTTCACTGGTGAATTAACATGCTTCCTTCAAGTGTCGATGAGTTTCACTAGGTTTCTGTCTATGTACACTAATATACCCACCTTGGATATATAAATATATTTTCATCTTCTCAAGGAGGACATCATGAACTGTGTTGTACATTACTTTCCCGATTCTTAGGAGTTTTTGATGTGTTACTTCCTTAGTTGGAATTTTGATATTTTTATCTGGAGAAATTAATATATATAACTTTTATTAATAAATATAAAATGGAAAGGTTTAGGGTTTCCTTTTAATATTATGTGATCTCATTTCTAATGGTTATTTTATCCGATATTCTGATAATATATTGATATTGAGTGTAATGACTCTTATTCATGATATTTTTATACCTTCTATACTATTTTCTAACCATGGGCCTATAGGAAGTGGGAATTGGGGGTCAATATCTCTCTTTCTTCATTACAGTTTCATTAGAGGGAGGGGGTTTTGTTAGACTTATACCAAAGTTATATTTAGGAGATTTTTTGGTTTTTTTTTGAATTAGGAATAGTGAGGATTCAATTTATTGGTAGGGACAAGTTTTTAGATTGCCATAGTTAGTGACATAAGTCAGGGGAGACAAGATAATACATGGAATATTTGGGGACCTCAATACACGATGCAATGAATCTAAATATATTTAATTAAATAATACGGTAACCACATTTTTATTATATACCTTGGAATGTTAAATGAATCATGATTGAATATTATTGTGAATGGAAAAAGTGGCATCATGATCTTTGGGAAATTAATTATATAAATCATGGTATGTTTTAAGTGTTTATATGAATTTTCTCATAATATAGTTTCAATTTATCTGTTATTGTTTGATGAATAAATAATATAACCAAGAATGGAATTGTAAAATGATAGTAAAATTGTTCGAGATTTTTACATGAAACCATTATGAGGTTTTCATGTGTTGTTACCTTTCCTCTAATGGAATGAATATTAATTAATTAAATTTTGATTCTTTTACTAAAATATATAATAGTATATCTTGATTTACTAATGTTTTAAATTTTTATAGATTCCTGAATATTGTATTTTTTTGTGAAAAACCTATCCAATTTTGTAAATTATTTTGAATAGTGTTACCATGACTATATTTCATACTTGGTTGATAAATGTATTATTTTTTAACCATTCAGATATGTATTATGGTTTCCATGTTAGTTAATATGTTATCTATTCCATCCCACATGTAATTTATTAGGAAAATGATTGAATAATGTGTTATAGAACATTGTTTTAGAATTTAAAATTATTAAATTCTAAAGAAAAAATAATTCATTTTTAATGAGAATTTCAAAATTATAGGATGATAGTTATTCTATATAATGAGATGAAGTAATGTATGAACCTAAATAATTAAGAATGTTGAAATGTTTTGATGCTATTTTTTTTCTTTTGGGTTTCCCTATGTACTACATGATTAAAACATCAATAATTTCAAGAGGGGTATTTATGTTCCCAATAGGGACACAATATTCTTTGATTTGATTAAAATAGTGAAGGTGAGTTATTACCTATCAATGTGGATAATATGAGGACATGTGAAATATAATTTCTATATTTATGTGTTTGAATATATGTTGGATGATATAAGGTCATCCCATATAGTGATATTTTTCATTTCATGATTTTTTATAATGTTCTAATATAACAAAATTGGGGGACCCAGTTATTAATTGAAAAGCATTTAACTTTAAAATGATTAAAACCATGTGGGTGGGTAAGTTCCGCACAAAGTAGTCATTATATTCACATGGAGGATGGAATTCCCAGATTTGTGTGTTCATTAAGGTTAAATTAGTTGATTATAGTTGTATTCGGTTTGAACTATTTTGAGGTTAGATGCTTGTGGTGGTGTAGATGTGTAGTGATGGCTGTGTATGAGATGCATTGTAGTCGTTTGGTTTAAAATGTTTACATTGTGGTTGTGTTTAAGGTATTTCGAGTTCCTAGAGATGTATCTCATATGGTTGTTTTTGAAACTACTATATCCCTTTCATTGTGGATTTTAATTGATTCTAGAGAAATAGAGTTTTTTTGAGAGGTATCTAATGTTAAGGTAGGGAATATTCATAAGCCTTCATTTTAAATTATAGGGTGTTTCATATTGATTTTGACATTGAGTCGTGTTTAAAAAAATTTAAAAGGGGATTAAAATAAGTTTATAATTTGTTAATAATAATTTCTATTTTTTAAAATTTTTTGGATGTCTTTAAAATATTCTATTTTAAGAATATTTATTTAATTATAATCAATTCAATATCATTGAATTTAAATATTTTATTAAAAATATTAACTACGTGAGATAGATTTAACATTATACAACATATTTATCACATGTAAATTACATATATTTACATGATTCATGTAGTTATTAAGCATTTAAAAGAGTTTTTTTAATACTATTATATATAAACACACACACACATAAAATTGTTATATAAATTAACATATGTGTCTTGTGTAGTGGCATATTACTAATATATATAGATATGTATAATTTTAAATGGTTATTTATTTGTGTAAATATATATTTACATGAGTTATATTAATATTAAAATTTTAATAAATTATGGTGTTCTGAAGTGTTATATATATAAGTATACACACACGCACACACACACAAAAAGACACAGATATATATACTATTATTTGTATAAAAATACTTATATATATCATTTTTTAGATATATATAGATATGTGTTTATATATAATATAATATAATATATTCAAGTGTATTTAAATATATATGGTCTTATATATGTAATAATATTATTAAAATAAATTATATAATAAAGATATGAAGCATGTTGGGCGTCATAATTGAAGAGGGAGGTGACAGAAGAGTCAAAAAATAGGGAAATAATGTTAGAGTATTTGTGTCTTTAATAAGAATAGAAAATAATAAATAACTATAATTTATGATTATAAGAGATAAATTCACGAAGATTAATAATTAAATTGAAAAATTAGTTTTTCTTATAAAATAAGAATATGAATAGAGGAGGCACATCATGTATGCGGTACCACAACTAGTCCACAAAATAAAGAGAATAAAAATATGGTTAACATATATTATTAATTATGTTGAATTAAGACATTAAAATTATATAGTAAACTGTTTCATACATTTTGAAATTAATTATGTAATTAACTAAGGGAATTAAATGATTAATACTTTTTGATAACTAAAATTAAGGTAAATGAAATATCCAAATTTCTAAACTTATTCCTTCTATATCACCCTAAATAATAATTTGGATGAAACACTATTGGTTATATGTAATTTCTCATGAGGATTATAATGTATTCTCTTTGTTTTATTCATATATTTTGAGTTATAATTTCCAAATTTAATTAATTTTTTTCCCTTAAATTTTTATGGATGTTTAATATTGGGAATATTGGTTCAAGTTGTCCCTTGAAAACACGGATTATCTTCTCTATTCGATTTACAAATTGGGTCTGGAGATCACTAATTAATTTTATTTTTTGTAAAATATTGTTGGAATCCTTATTTTGTTTATTCTATCGGATTATTTTTCAATCATAATTACAATAGATATTTTCATAATTACTAATAATTAATGGAAAATGATTGAATTTCACCTATATTTTTTATAAATTATATAATTTTTAGAAAAATGGTTTACATAGATTGTATAATTTCTTGTATTGATAATTACTATACTTATTTTTACGTGTTGTGTTAATATAGATAATTCAAAGGTTATCATGGAGAGGGAGAGTTATGATTAATTATTATTATTATTAGGTTTTCAAAAAACCTATTGAATCACATTATTTTTAATGATTAGATATTATTTTCCATTGTCAATTATACAAGATAAATAAGCCTGGGAAAATAAACGATGTTCGGGGTGTTTTCTAGTGGAGTAAATTCTGTGATATGGAAACCCTATTTTTTGTTATTGTGATATTATAGTAAATGTGAAATTATCCAATTAAATATATTTTTGTAATGAAATGGTTATACCGTGATTGTGGCTTGTGTGACAATGTCCCTAAAAAGAAGTTAAATGTGATAAAATCCTTGTTTTTATTAAGTAAAATTTCATTTTTTATGCCATGATGTGTGGTTGTGTGGATGTAGTGTTGTGATACATTGTGGATATTGTGAAAATTTGATATGGTGTGTTGTTGAATTAAGCATGGGTGGTGGTCGATTTTGGATGATGGTGGTTGTGGAATGAGGGTTATGGTTGTGTGTCTATTATTATGGGGTAGTGGGGAGATGTTTTATGTGTAACATTTCATGTGCGGTGGCATGGAGATGGTTTGATGGGATTTTTTAGCATCTTTTTTTAAAATTTTATATATCTATAATAGAATATAAAATAAAAATAAAAAAGTGGAATTGATTGGGTTTTGTTTGTTTAATATAATTTCAATGGATAATGAATTAATAATAATGGTATTAATATGGAAATGGATTTAATGAATGTTGTTCTGTGGTTTATGGCTTTTTTCAGTTTTTTATGTTTAGTGGTATAAGAAAATGTGGAGGAGGTTATGAATTTAAGTTGAGATTTTCTGAGTTTTATAGCTTGTTTTGAACCCATGGGATTGAAATCTCTAAGTGTGGAATATATATATATATATACCTTATAAATTCTTTTTATTTAATATATTCACCCAACCCATGATGAGATCCTAGTATCGCAAACCAATTTTTATGTGTTTTTCACTACATCAGAGTGGAGTGGATATATGGATGACTACCATTTCTTTGCTAATCCCTCATTTGGGTGGTGGTGACATGCATGAGTTGTGATTGACAAAGGTAAAAATTGCCACAATCTAGATATAATGTGATGTGATGAGATGGATAATGTGTGTTTAGGTTATATTTTATGAGATATATATTATGGGGTCCATTCATGGGAGGGGAAATAATCAACAATGATGCCCTACAAGATCAAGATGCCTTACCGCTCTAGTTATATGGTGACTAGTAGCACATGGGGTTCTTGGGAGAGGATGTTTTTGGGACATATTTGTTGTTATTTTTAGTATCATGTGGGGTGTTTGGGCCTATGTTTGTGGAAGAGAGATTTGATGGGATTATTATCAGTAGACATGGTACTCAAAATTATGTGGTATATAGAAGATATGCGTGTTCTAGAATGTACATCATTGGGGTATGAGAGTGAAATTCCATAGAAAAAGAGGATAGACAAACACTTTATTGATATTATTCTTATTATTTTATTATACATGGATGAATTATTAGTTTAGAGAACATTGGGAAAGATAGGTTTGGGTTAGTTAACCTGTTTAGGCGTTATTAGTTATTTTTTTTACTTATGGGTAAATTATTATTATTTTTTCACATGTGCATAAGAGACATTAGAATTCTTGTTGAGTTAAAAAAATTGATCACCATATATATATATAAATCTATTTTTAGGTTTTTATATAGTAAATCAAAGAATGTGATGAATATAACAATCTCATACCTTTGGAGTTGTTATGGTGTTTCTACTTAGCTTTTATTTTTCATCATTAATTTGATGACTATTTTCTGTATCTATTTTTTAATACATGCATTATGTGATGTTTTTTAGTTTCCATTTTATAATATATCATTTAGTTTTTTGTGGTTTATTAATCATATCCCATTATCTAATTTCGTTATTGAGATTAATTCAAACCCTTTATGTTATTTCTGAACCCTTGTTGCGAGGAGTCAACCTGGGACCTACTAGAAGTGTGAATTTGGGGGTCATTGTCAGTATTTTTAATTTTTTATACTTTGGGGGATGAGGGTTGTGACATTTACATCGAATAGTAATTTTATGGCCAATAATATCTATTTAAATGATGATTTATAATTCAAATGGACAAAAAACAACAATAAATTAAGGAAATATAAATAGTTACCAATGTTGTAAAGTGTTAATTTTATTAAAAAAAAATTAGAAAAAGTTTTACGCATCATTGGATGGTTATCCAACCATATATCTTCATTGATAAATCCATTTTTCAAAATACCATCTGCCACCACATTTTCATCTTGATAACAATGAGTAATTATATGATTTTACTTAGAGATGTGTTAGAGACATTTCATCCATTTAGTAGTGAGAGGCTAGGAATGGTGTATGAAACCATTCAGGAGGAATTTCATGATGGTGGTAATTATATGACCAATGTAATTTTATGAAATATTAATTAATTTGAGTATATTGAAACCACAAAAAGACATCATCAACAAATATTTTCATTTTTTATTTTAATATTTAATGAATTATCTTCAGATGAATTATTTATTCCTTGATGACTCTAAAAATTTCTATACATCATAACATCAATCCATTATTAGAATAATGTTTTTATACCATATGTTGGTGGTCCAAATGTGTTCCATGAAAATTTGATCATTTCAGTATGAATCTCTGGGATCTAACATGTTATATCCTAATGCATGTGTCATTCATCCTTGATCATAATGAGAATCGATTCCAATTAGGATTCTCCAGGATCTCTCTTGGATTGACAATGGGTGTGGAAGATTATTTCTCACCATTATTGGGTGCATGGTTGAAGTGGTGATATCTTAGGCTTCAAATAATTCTCTAGAGTATTTGTTCACAATAAAAAAATTGTTTGAAGATAGGTTTGGAAATAATATAATTGGGTTTAAATATTTCTATGATTAGTGAATAATATTTCAAAATTCAAAAATATTATTTCATTAATCCTCAAAAAAAACCCATTATTATATTATTATTATTATTATTAATGTTATTAATGTTATTATATACTTGGAAAAAACGAGTGAATTAATTAAAAATTATATCTTAAAAAAATTCTTAATATAGATTCAAATAATATTTAATATAAATTATTTCTCATGATAAAATTAATTCTGATATTTCATACCTCCAATATTTTATCAAGCCTTGAATATTTAGTACACAATAAAGAAATTAATGTCACTGGACATGGCTGTGTGTTCCGGTAGTGCAGGTGATGACTTTGATATGTCTATGGTTATGCAAGCTTGCCAGTGCAATGTTCAGAATTCAACTAAAGGAAGTGCATGGGACCAACCTGTTCGGTGCTCCCCTCAAGACTCACCCAATGTCCCCCACAACAAGCATATTTCGGGGGATGTGGTGGAAGGGGTCTTTCATGAAGATGGACCTGCTCAATGTATGAGTGTGCATATGTCTCATCAGACCAGTACCACATTTCCATAGGAGTAGGGGTTCGGCCACTCTATGCCTATGCAGGTGGAGATGTAGGTACCTAGAGATACACAGGTTTTTTGGCATGAATCATGCCTCTCCAGCTCATCCAAAGGATCAGGTTCTTGTATCAGGGGTTATCTCAGGGGAACTGCCTCATGTGCGGTTGTAGTAGCATGTTCATGGAGACACTGAGACTGATGGAATGATGTAGGATATGGATCAAAGAGAAGATGGTTTGGATGATGTGATGCAGCATGGGTTTAATGATCCATTCCAATAGGTCCCTTGAGGGAAATCATCTAAGAGGGGAACACATCGAGGTTCTCCCATGGGCATTGATCAATATCCTAATAAATTTACTCCAGTTAGAGGAATATTATGGTCTAAATTTAGTGAAGACTGTGAAATCTCTAATACTCCCTCTGATGATGAGAAATCAGGAAAGGGGAAAAGAAATGGAATGGGTAGAAAGAGCAAAGTGGAAGCTATACAGAAAGAGGGGCCTCAATTGAGGGGAAAATCTTCCATCAAATGAAGATTGGTTTTTGTAACTATCAGTGGCTAGTGAACGGTCCCACTGTCAAGGACCTATGACATTTTATTGAGACAAATAAAAAATTAATGGTTGCAATTTTAGAACCCAAAATGACGTTTGAAAACTGGAAAGTCTTTATATGGGACTCCCTAGGTTACTCTTTTGTTTCTCAAAATTCAGGTGATAGTGGGGATGAGTCACATTGAATTCTAAAAAAAAATTATATTAATTTCATAGATGACCAAGAGGCACCATGTTGTTTCAGTGGATATTGGATTTTTGGGAGCTATCATCTATCTCTCATTTGTTTATGCCTCAAAATTCTATATTAAAATTAGGGGTCTCTGGATGGATCGTGAGTTTATTTCTGACCGGTTGGATAGGAGATGGGTGGTCATAGGTGACTTAAACACTATCCTCAGGAATGCTGAAAAGGCTAGTTATCACTTCAAAAAAAATTCTGCAAATTGCATTTCAGTGTGTTTTCACAAATGTAATCTTTCTGATTACCAAATTGTTTGTGCAGATCACACATGGTGTAGGTACACTTTGAATGGGCTTCAAGCCAGTAAATTGGAAAGGTTCATTGTTCAAATAAAAGATAGGAATGATTATATCACTACTTTTGGTCTCACCTTTCCCAAATTCCACTTTGTTCATAATCCTATCCTAGTGGATATTTGTGTTACTAGGACGTAGTGGTCTCCTCTTCCTTTTTGGTTCAACAATGCATGGATTGTAGTTCCTGAATTCAAGGTGGTTGTCCTCAAGTCTTGGCAGACTGAATCAATCCAAATCCCTCTTTCATTAATGACCATCAAGCTGAAAACAACCTAAAAAATGCTCAAAGACTAGATCAAATCATCTTTTTCCAACATAGAGCATGAAATTTGGGCTACTGAAATGCATCTTCTTCTTTGCAAGAATAGATGTCAAAATTAGTATATTCCTTCAAGGGATGAAATCAAGGTCCTTTCTCATCTTTATAACCTTCTCCTCTTGCAGGAACACATTTTTAAGATCCAATACAATGTCAAATGGATGCATGAAGGAGACAGTAACTGAAGTTTATTTAACTGCATACATAGATAAATGAAGTCCAGGAGAGGTGTATCTGTGATTGAAGTAAATGGGTCTCTTTATAAGTCAGATCTGGAAATTTCAAATGCTATTTCCAAATATATTGAAGAGTTGTACTCAAATAAAGGAATTGATTTCACATCTCTCTTGATGGACAATATTCAACCAACAATCAACAAACATCAAAACAAGATGCTTTTGGAAATCCCATCAAAGAGGGAAATCAAATATTCTCTTTTCTCATTAATCATTGGTATTGTGGATGGACTGAATGGTATTACTAATAAATTCTATATGTCTTACTGGGATATTGTGCGACATGAGGTCATTAATACGGTACGTGAGTTTTTCATCAATGCATTCATGCCTTATGGTGTCCATGCTTGCTTCATTACCCTGTATCCAAAGAACGAAAATGCTATTTACATAAAATAATTTTGGCCAATGGACATTGGAAGCACCATCCCCAAAGTTATTTGCAGGATAATTGCCTTATGGATTGGACCCATTACCAGTACAATGATTACGTCAAATTAGTATGGATTTTTTCATGGAAGAAAAATTCATAATTTCCTTCTCACTACCTCAGAATGTGTCAATTCCATGAGGAAAAATATGATGAATTGAAGCTTTTCCCTCAAGATGGACATTTCTAATACTTTTTACCCCTTAAAATGGTGCATTATTTATTCGGTTCTCAGAAAACATTGTTTCTCTGAATTCATCATACGACTTGTCAAAAATATTCACCATAATGTAAGACTTTATATTATTATCAATGGATCTCCTAGGGGTTACTTCCAATTCTCTAGGGGAGTCAAATAAGGGGACCCCTTATATAGACTCCTGTTTACTCTGGCTGAATATTTTTTGATTGTTTGTTTGAATGATATGGTGCAGTCTTGTCATTATAAGAGAATAACGACTAGAAGGGATCTCTTCACCCTCTAACACCTCTTGTATGTTGATGATATTATTGTATTTGGATAGGCCAATAGAGGTACAATATCATGCATTCAGAAAATCGTTTCTCATTTTGAGGATGTTTCCTGGCATGTGCTATGCTAGAATAAATCGTTTTTTGTGTTTGGGAAAGAAATGACTGTCTACAAATAGAATAGAATTTCCAAGAATCTTGGAGTCATGAAACGTGCCTTTCCTTTTATGTACCTTGGAGTACCAATTTTTTGGGGAAGGGTGAAAACATGTGATCTGGAATCCAAATACTTTAGAATTATTAATCAACTGTCTACCTGGAAAGTGAAATTGATCTCCCAAGTAGAATGAATTGGTCTTGGGAACTCAGTTATCACTTCAATGGTTGTCTATGCATTCTCGGTTTATTGATGGCCGCGTTCCCTTATCAATGAACATCAATGTTTAATCAGGAACTTCATATGGACCAGGTGCATACATGAAACAAAACAAATCACTTTTTCCTTGAAAGATTGCATCAAACCCACTAAAATGGTGTGCATGGGTGTTATGGACCTGAAAGGATTGAACGATGCTATCATTTGTAAATTCAAATGGAACAAGATGACTTCTAATAATAATTCATTGTATTTTCTTCCACATAGATTCATAATAATGCTGAATAATGGGTACTTAGCATATGTGTCCTTCATTATATGGCCTGCCATTAAACATGTTTATATTGGAATCATGTATAGCTCCTCTTGGATGGTTATTATCTCATCCATCCTTAATTTCAGGACAAATAAGTGGCTAGACATGCCCATCATAGTATTCATGGAGATCCCTCCAAAGCTGAAAGATATCTCAATCGCTGACATGCCTCATGATATGGCTCTTTGGAACTGTCTTCCAGATCATACAAAGCTGGCTATGCAGTTCTATAACTACATGGACGTTGAAACTTGGATCTGGACACCCAGCACTTGTGGAAAGTTCAATTCAAGGGAGTATTACAAAAAAATTATGTGGAAAAAATGAAACGTCTCCATTATGGTTGGAGAATTTTAAAGAAATATTCATTCTCTTTTCAAATTAACTAATTCTATGAAGGATTCGGAAGGAAGGATACCTACTCAATAACTCCTATAGAAAATAAAAATACATTTGGCCTCTTGATGATATTTGTGCAACCAGGATGAAGAGACAATTCATCGTCTTTTCTTTTCCTACAATTTCTCTTGCTGATTTTGGGAACATTACAAGAGGTCATTGGGACTCTGTTATCATTGAACTCTCTTGATTATTTCATGAACTCGGTCAATATAGCTAGTTAAAGTGAGCATGATTTTTCATTTCTTCTCACCATTGTTGCAACGAACTTTTCTTAGATTAGGAGAGCCTGAGAGCATGTTATTTTTGACAATTGTATTCCTTTTTTGAAGGCTGGTATGAATGTTGTTTACTGAGCAGTGCAAGATATCTCCTGTGATACAAACAGGTACAATGATTAATATTATTTCAAATCTTATAATGCTGTAAACGATTGGGTTATCTGACAGGGTCAAGAATACTTTTATTTTAAAATAAATTATATGGATTCCTTCTATATCATCATGGTTGAAAGTGAATATAGATGGTGTGGCATCTGGTACACCAGGACCATCTGGTTATGGTGGTGTGATTCGTAACCATATGGGCTTCATTGAGGGCTTCTTCAATCATTATATCGGAATTGGTTCTGCGATTAATGTTGAATTATGGGCTATGATTAAAGATGTTAAATATGTTATCCACCATGGTTGAAGGCACATATGGGTAGAATCTAACTCATGTATAGGGGTTCACAATCTGTGGTTAAGGTCCAGGTATGTTCCTTGGAGGATTTTACCATTGTGAATTGCATTCCTGCATATCCATGAGTGCCTTTAACTAGATGTTAGTCACCTTTATATATAAGAAAACGAGGTTGCTGATGCTCTGTCCTAGAGGGTGGTTATTGAGGTTTCCTCACAATAGTACTTTGTTATCAAAAAAAATTTCTCATGTATCTTTTTGACTTGTAGAGCATGGTATGATCTATTCTCGTCTTTGTAAACCCCCTTGTGCTACCAATTGTCTATTTTTCTTAATCTTTTTGTAAGTTGTGGGCTTTGTCCAGATCTTGGGCCTGCATTTATTATATTAATTCAAAAACCCAATTACTGAATATTTATGAAAATCAAAACATGAATAATAATTTACATTTATAAAATAATGATATTTATTCAAAATTTTAAATAAAAAATAATTTTTAATGTTTTTCTAATGTTATAGATTCACAAATTGTTTGGCCCTCTAGGACTCCTTCCCAGCCGCAATTTATGGAGCTTCCTAATGTTCATTATTAGCATATAGAAACATAGAATTGAAACCAAAGTGAAACTAGTTAAGGTAAAAATTTCATACAGTATTATACAAATTTTTTTTGTGACCTTACAAATATTTCTTTAATAAAGAAGGTTGATTGTTGGTTTCATGGACCTATTTGATTGTTGTCGCTTTCATCACTATTTTGTAAATAAACATTACCCCAAAACACCATGATAAATTATTTATTTAGTTAGTTCTAGTTCTATGAATCATTGAGATATATCATCATTTTTTAAATAAAAAGCGGGATTAATCGATCCTCATATTATTCATTTAGGAAATATTAATTTTGATACACCAAACGTTGCTACCTCACTCAGAACATAATTCATCAAAATATACATAAACACATCAATGTTTGAAAAAATATATGAAATAAAATTATTATTAAATTATAAGTATCAATATATGCCTTACGAAATAGTAACATCAAATTAAACATATAACTATATATTTCTTACTAACATGTCATTTTGTCATAATAATCGTCTTCAGAAATTGATAAGAGAATACATCATGAGAAAGTTACAAAATATCCTATGAGTCACTAAGCATGATATCTTATATCATTAGTGTTTCATCAAATTAATTCACCTAATATTATATCATATATTTAAGTGCACTTTAGATGAACTTCCAGGTTCTCATATTAGTGGGTAACTTTAATGACCTTTCGGTGTGACTATTATTTTTAAGAAATTATTAAAAACAATGTCAAATTAAATAAAAATATTTAAGTGGTAAAATATTTATTAATAATAAAAAAATCAATTATGGAAATCATATTGTATATGTAAGTTTCTTATAGGGATCCAACACTAACAAAGAGCCACATAAACTAGGTCCAACAATTGAGAACATTATCCCAACAACTCATACATGTTACTCATTCTTCTGCTAAGATGAGCCTATATCCCAGGGTTCTTCATTGTTTTATTCTTTGGAAACACTATGTAGAAAACCATATTACCATTTAGAAGAATTTTTCTATAAGTTAAACCTTTAGTTTATATTCCATGCCTTTTAATATGACATTTTCTCCTTTTCATGAGTCATTGTCGCCATATTATCACAATTTAATAATAATATGGTATTTACTACAATGTACAACAATAAGTACACTGAAAATTTCATGTACCAAAATGACACATAAAGATACAGAACAGGTATCTATATATTCATAATCCACTATAAAATCACCCAACACTAGTTTCTTTGAAAACATACAACTCTGAAATCCTCTATTGGGACTAAAGACGTGTCTTGACTATGATTTCAGATCATTATGATCTTCTTTATAAATAATATCCATACCTTTATAAAAGTATAATAGAATATCTTCATGAATCATCATTTTCAACATCTTTAAATTAATTTTTGATACCTCCGTTCAGTAATATCATTCCATAGTATTGTGTATAAGGTTGAGTGATGTGGGATAAAATCCCAAAATGTTTAATGAATTCAATAAATTTTTATTAAATATATTCACAACATTTACCATATTTTATATTCAATATAATATTACCAATTTTTTTATTTAAATCTTTATTGAAATATTTTAATCATTCAATGGCCTCAAAAGTATTCTTTATAAGGTACATATCTATACAGACTTGTGTAATTATTAAATTGTACAATGTTGGAATATACACCTCGTCCTTGTAATGGATAATGTCTACACACATTAGTGTATAGAAATAAAATGATAGGTAGCCCTTTCACCCAAACCACCTAATAGTGTTTTTGTCATTATTCATTACTAACACACATGGAATCTTTCAAGTGTATTTTTTCTCAATATACTCTAAAAATTAATATTTACACATATTTTTTTTTAATTCAAAATTACAATACCAAGATGGTGATTCTAAAGAAAAGTGTTTTATTTTTCATGGTAACATGATTCATTCCCAATTTCAAATACTTGGTTTTTATAATTTAAAACCTAACTTTCATTATTTAGTTTTTTTATACTATAAAAATGTAATACTTATTAAATATAACTTCATTATTTCGAAATTTAAAAAGAAACAAACATTATCATGGAAGAAGACAGAGATGATGTTTTGAGTAACACCATAATGAAAATAGAAATTATTTAAAATGAAAATCATTATACATGGAAATGAATGTTTTACATATAATATAGAAAATGAATAAAATCATACTCTATTTAGTGATTGAAGATCCACATATACATTAGAAAATTGTCATAATCAAATTGGTTCCTACATTTGGATAAAAATATATAAACTACCAGATATATATAATACCAATTTTGTAGATATAGAAACATTAAACATGATAAAAATTTAACATTTAGATTTTCCTTTATTATATATGATAATCTTCATCCATTGGTTATTCTTCTGATTTGAAAAAAAAATTCATTTCCCTTTATTTTTATTTCTTTTGGATTTTCTTCTTATTGTAAAAACGGTGGTCCTGATTTTTTGACATTGAGTGGGTCATATTGCCTTATTCATTATTATTACTTTAATTACAAACCATAAAGAATATGATTTTATCATGACAAATGTTCTTGTAAACATATAGAATAAGAGTAAAATGTAGTAAAATATTCATCCTGATATTTCACATATTTATATTAATAATAATACATGAGAAGGGTTTAGGTAGTGCTGGAATGATGAAATATATTTATAAATCAATATAGAATTTAATATACATGATCTCACAACACTCTATATTGCCAATAATCTTGACATCATGAGAAGTATCTGACACTGGATCTCTAAACATGAAAATAAATATAGAATTGATGATCAGATATCTCTCTTGTCTCGACCTCTATTAATAGAGACCGTGAAGGTGATGCATCATGTTATACACATTAATGGATTCATTTTTCTTTTAAAATATCATTGATCATGAAGATATCATGATACATTAGATATCTATGGTATTTTCCATAGGTTTCTCATATGGATATAATTCATTCTAACTATTCTTTTTAGCTAGGTACTTCATGGATTTGATATTTAATAACATATAATTTCCTTTTGTATTATATAGTACCATAAAACAATATTCATCAATTAAATGATATTTCTTAAATTAAGAATTTTATCGTTCACAGCTATAGATCATAATTATATTTTTGAATTTAGATGAATTGTTATTTAGTTAATTAATAAGAAAATATATTTTTTATAAATTTTAACGTTAAATTAGATGAAATATTAAATTTATTCAAATATAACTATTTAATGAAACCCAAAACCCCCCAAAATTGTTTTGAAAATATCACATTTCATTGAAATTCTAGAGGCTAGGTCCCATATTCCTAATCTCATACACCATATTTTTGCCTATAAATTTATTTGATGGGCATCAGTTAGGAATGATATTTCTGACTACAATAACTCAGTGTTCTATGATATATTGAGGGGACTACCCAATGGAAAATATCTAAACATGGATTAATTGAACCAATGATTCTCTATTAGAATATTTATTTCTTTGGAAATCATACCATGATGTAAACTATGTTAATAGACCCCAAAAAAGAAACAAGAATTCCCCAATAATTGGAATCTCTAATACCTTATCTAGTCAATAACATTGAACCTGGGTTTTATTTTCACTTAATTATTAAATTATTATAACAAAAAAATAAATAATTGCATTATTTTATCAATATTCTAAAATAACACATTTTATACATATTATATTATTGTTAATATTAATTGGATTTAAATAACTAATTTAATATGTATTAAATTTCATTCACAGAAAATATAAATTATTTTAGTTCTACATTATATTCGTGTTAATTAATTATTTCATGTGACCTCGATAAAACATCCATAATGAACATATCCTTACGAAATTATAGAAATAATATAATAAGACGGGTATGATAATATCATTTAATAATCATTCGTTTATCGAGAGAATGATAAACATACCATAGATCTAGTAGAATAGTACCTTAAATTGGGACTTGGTTCTTTTAAAGCTCACTACATGTCCAACCATGAACCTATCAGATATGTTTTTAATACATTATAGATGTGAATCTCCTCCACTAAACTATTATATCTATCCATTATATTAGCTTTTACTCACACAAATTTGATAAGAACCGCATGATTGTTTAAATGGTTTAGATTAATAAAATTTTCTCATGCAGAAAATTTCATAATTAGAGGTTGAATAACTCATTATCCTTAAATTAAAATTAATATAAAATTAAAAGGAAACCAATCACATGTAACGTTCGGTTCTATTATGAGGATCGTCATCTTACATGAAATAAATTACTCATTTTATAATAGTGTAGTATATAATTGTTTTATTAATTTAATATAAATTGCATTTGAATTTTTTTAGTTATCTCCGTTAATTAATAAATTCAATTATCTAAATTCTCATCCAAAGTATCTAAATATTATCATCTATCACAATTTTAATCTAATAAGATAAATTGTTTTAAAATTGACATATAAAAAACATGTATCTTGGAGGGAATAAGGTGTGTACCAATACTAACTAACCTATGTGTATTATATTTGTAAAATTGTTACTTATACATCTTTTAGCCTACATGTATTATCACATTATATCATGGGGTTGATATGTTAAATGAAAAATGGAAAACAAGTTGTTTGTAGAGTGTATTACTCTTTATTTCTTGAATATTAATCGTTATATTACTATTTATAAATGATATATTACTACAAATATTTAATAGGAATTATTTAAACATTTAATATTTATAAAACAAATCACACGGTTTGTAAAAGGAATCAAAATGATTGAAAAAACACATGTTGATAATTTTTATACAATATAATAACTCAATTTTGAATTCTTTATGAATCGGTAATATACATGATTTGTATAAGAAGGAATCATGTAATGCCAATATGTTAATTGTAATTTACACAACTAGCCTTGGGACTCGACATGTTTTGTTTTACTGAAAATTAATCAATAATATGTTGTTTATGTATTCTACATATTGTTTAGTATTCAAGTTACCTGATTACCAATCATATAGTTCATGTAAAAAATATAAAGCCCATATTTGACTATTTTTTACCCATTTTTCATTCTTGTTATAAAATGTTTAGTTCTGATAATTGTGAACCAAGGTAGATAGATCAACTTGTGTTTTATTAAATAAAAAACACAAGTAACAAATCGAAATTCCATTATTTAATTCATTAGTTTTTTTGGAGAATTGTTTTGGTATTACTTCATTTATAACAGAGTATAAACTATGTACTTTTATACTATTTGGCCCACAATCCCCGTCATCTATCGATGACATAATGAATGTTCTCCCTTAAAAATCAATCCATTTGTTGATTTTATTTACATGAACAAGGTTTAATAAGATAATATATCTCAACTAAATTTAAATAATGATTATATGTGAATGAAAAAAATTAAATTCATAAATAAATAAATGTTATTTAAATAAATATAATTTTTTTGTGAATGTTATGATACAAACTGAATATTCCATGAATAATGGATGCAACATTGGGGATTTCCCAAAACAAAATTGTATTAAAATTTTGGAGAAATCAAAGATATACATTGATGAAGAATGGAATGAAAAATAATTGAATCAAATATTAATATAAATGATTACACCAAAACCGAAATACATTATCATCATATAATAAATTAATAATTTCATAATTATTTAAAAAACTTCTTGTAATTAATTCTTCTTAATTGATTAATCTACTAATTTATCTACATTGTATCATAATTTTGTCATTATAATCAAGTGTATATTTTCTCCATCACTGATCAACACAAGTACCGTGATCATATGATTATTTTCATACAAATTTTTGGGTGCCTCCTTGCTAGATCCTAATGTTGGCATCGTCATACTTAATCACAATATGAATATCATCAATGAATGATCATCCTTGAACACTATTGGATCATGATGGTTTGTAGAGGATGATTTCTCTCCATTTTGGTGTTTTTTCATTGATATATTCTCTCTATGTATATATTGAATTCATTAGATTCATCGTAATGAACCAACAAAGTGTCCAGCCTTATATTTTGAATTAATATAAATTCGTTATAATAATTACAAGTTTAGAAAACCATAATTTCAAATAAAAAAACATATTTTCTTTTATCCATGTAATACCCCATGTATTTAATAATAAAAATATTATTATTGTTTATTGACATGTGAAAAACTAGTGAATTGATTATATATTATTTATTGAATAAATTGTTTAAAATTTATACAAATATTATTTAATATATATTATTTCTCACCATTATTTAAAATAATATCTACCATTCCCCCATACTATTTATCTACCCTTAAATAACAACTTGTTATTTAATAATAAAATTTCATGTCATTAATCTCTAATAAATAAACAAATACCAAATTCATTAAATAGTAAATAAATAAATATCAAATATTCTAAAAATACAATACTCTCTCAAATAACTAGTGTCTGGATATTTGGGAACCAAAAACACAAATAATTATTAAACAGTATATGATAATATTATTTATCGAAAGTGTTAAATAATAGATAATATTTAATATTTAATTAAAGTTTTGGATACACATGGTGTGTAACCATTAAGTCCCATTTCTATGTGAAATATGGTAGATATATCTTATATACATGAATAGTATATAAAAGCATGTTTGGACACTAATATGAAAAATAATTTTATGTAATAATGAATTAAAAGAACATAAAAATTAGTATTGTTTAATGTAATTCATTTATTATGATATCTCTATTAAAATAGGTTTCGTTCTCGTGTGATGAACCTATGTGCTTGTTATATCTTTCTTTTATGTTATATAAAAGTACAATCACATTGAAAAATATTTCCATCAATTTATTTGGGATGTATTATTTCTATAAAATTTCATAATATATGAACTTTTATTATATAACACAATTAATTAACCCTTCCTCACATTATTCATTAATGAAATATTACTCGTAACACACCCTATGTATCATACATCTCAATAAACGTATATCATCTTGATAATCATCAAATAAATCAATGTAAACTATTTATAATAAACAATAAATAATAATCCTGAAATATAATTGTCAAGACACACTTCCATATAAAGGAAAATCCTATAACATATTTAAATGAGTACTTTATACTAGAGAGTAATGTACATAATATCTTTTTCACAGAAAATTTCTAATAGAATAAACCATAATAACGTGACTCAAATCACCTTGTGTATACACCCATAATAATATGTATAATTTGTGTCCTATATAATGAAATAATTTTTCTATATATTATATATTTATGACTACATTAGTGACACTTCATGTTTCACATCATAGTGTGCAATATCTACGACCATTCAATGTTCTAGTTGTTCGTATGGCATTATCACAGACTATGTCATGAAGATGAACAATCATGATGTCATGAATGGTTTTTTAATATTAAAAATAATAAATACATATTATCATAGAGAATTTATATGTATGTTTTAGAAATAAAATCAAATAACATATATATTCATAACATTATTTAAATATAGGTAATGATTATGGCCAGATAAATTATATTTTTAGTTATTTCATATTAATCATTCATATACAAGATTTAGACTTATTTTGGTATCATTTGATGTAAATAAAAGTCATGTTTTATTTTACATAATATATTATACTATATTTAAATAAACATTATACATTATGTATCTGTAAAACCAATTTATTCTTCAAACAAACATGGTTGTTAAAATTGTGGTCATCATGCCCTCTATAAATATATTTAGTGTATAATTTACCTATTCTATAAATTGAATCTAATTTAATGAATTCCATCTCTATATTAATCATAATTAATATTATTTAATATAGTTAACATAATTTTTATTCATATTGAATTTTAACCCTAGTAAATATTTATCACATTGATTATGAGAAAGATTAGATAAAAGGGTTAAAATAAATGAATAAGGCTTAAATATCACACTACATAATAAAATAACCAAATAGATTTTTTTTATTTTTACCTTAAACTTATTATATATTAATATTTTACAATTTGGATCATCTTTATTGGAGAATAACATATATTATATGATATACCTTCATGGATTTTTATCATTTTCATTCAATATGACTTATAAAAGGGAACACCCCTTACACTCTGATCTAATCTACATGATCCACATAGCTCACGAAATCCCAAATAAAATACCATCCCAACATCTTAATCCATTATTGTGGAGTTATCATCCCTCCAAAACAACTTCAAGAAGTCTTAATGAGTAATCCAAAGTACATTTCAAAAAAACATTGGTGTTCTAATAAAACTATTTAATGTTCCTTTATTCTTAGACCTCCTAAATTTTTTATATCTATATTAACAAAATTAATTCATTATATTAAGTATAATTATATATTTTTATATAAATTTCTTATTCTTGTGGAAACTTATTTCCTTCTCATGGTAAATAAATATATCATTCGTTCGTATGTACAACCTACCAACTCCCCATATTAGTGTAATTCATTTCTCTACACCAATATAATTAAATTGTTAAAAATATTGAATTAACTAATATATATGAAATCAATTACATAATTATTATTATGTAAATATAATATTTTACCACCCTTCTCACCTTCCAATCACAAGAATAAGATATCAACAATCATCTATATGTTTTGACTACCACCTCAATAAAGTTATGTGATTCGTCATTATATATCCATCATGCATGACTCATTATATAATTACATATAATGAATGACAAATATATTCATGAAATTAAGAAAATTACATACATTATGGAACAAATTAATAACAATTTTAACCATAAATATCATACTGATATATTATTTTAGAAATTTAAAAATCTATTTTAAAAGGATGACATAAGAATGAAATATTCAACGAATATATTTGAAATGAATTTAATAGGACATTAAAAGGTACAATATATATTAAAATGTTCTTTACATTACACCCATCATATTTAAATTATTACTAAATGAGTATAAAACATATTTGACTAAGAGGATACCGAACGTAAAGGATTTCTAACAAAATCTCAATTTTTTTTGATTTTTTGTTCATATTTTATTTGGGAATGTTATGTAATCCGAATATCATAAAACCCTAATATATGCTTCTCCTCTTTTTCAATTATATTTTTTTATTTCATCTTATGTTGGATCAATAGTAAACATGGAAGTTATATGCAGGGTAATTTATTTTAAAACTATATATTTAATGTTTTCCATCCTACACATTCTCTTCCATATACATTTTCTTTAAAATTATTTAAATATTGTAGGTTTATTTAACAAAAAATAATTAATGTCATTATTATCCTTATTTTTATTCCATTAAAAAATTATTAAAATTAATATTCCTTTTTTTACTAAATTAATTAAAATTCATCTTTTTACCACAAGATTAGATGGAATATTATTTTTTATATTTACTACAAGAAAACAATTTCTCACTATTATAAGTGTTCTAAATTTTTAAATTCTATTTTTATTTACCATGTTTTTTTAGAATAATTTATTCGAATATTATTTTTATTACTATTGAAAATGTTAAAAATAGTATTTGATTAATAATGGGATGAAATTGATTTAAATGTTATTAATAAATATTTTAGTATATTATGTTAAAAGAATGTTGTTTTGAATTTATTTTTTCAATTTTCTTTTATGTATCCCAAATTCTTCGTTTTACTAAAAAAAAATATTTCTAATATATTTATGATCTTTTCTCATCCAATAATTATTTATGATTTTATGTTCGCTCACTTTTTGATGAAAACATTTCCTGTCGTTATATATCATTTTATTGGATGTTAATTTATTATACGTGTCAATAATTTATGTACCATAGATTTGTACAACATTATTTGCACCACATTTACGTAGTCATAATAATTAAAAAAATCAATATGTTGTATGAGTTGAATGATATTAACAAATAATTTATGTCATTAATTGGGGACATTTTTAATATTATTTATTTAAAAAGGATATATATTGATTTATAAATAATTTTAAGAATGAATTATATTTTTAATCAACATATGAGGGGTACATACAATGTGAAATTTATATATGGGGGCCTGTATAAAATAGCTCGTTGATGCATCTACAATTCCCATGAGAAAAAACAATAGACCTGTAATTTTATATGGGTATATAGTATTCATAATCAATTTATTAGTAATATCATGGTTGAGTCTCAGACAATAAGTTCCATTATATCTTTAGCAATGCCTTGATGATCAAATAAAAAATTTATGAATTTATTGTTTTTTCATTAATTAATATATATTTTTCATTATCCTTTTGAGTACTATATTGATATTATCCATGTATGAAAATTGAAATCAAGTTATTTATTGAATTTAAATTGTTTGGATTACACACTCCTTTAGAATTATTATTCCTTAATTTCTCTTGATGGATTCCATTGTACCTATCCCTTACTAAGTATCTTATCTACGTCTTTCTTTTTTTTACTTTCCCAAATAAATGAAGAATCAAATTTTGATTGAATTTTTGGATGCAAATAATAATTATTATTATATGTTTTTTATATTTTTAATGTAATACGATAATCATGAATGCATCTATTTTTTCAATACTACTAAACAGATAAATCCAAAATTCTGTGATCACTTGTATCTTATACCAATATATTAATTTAAACATGTATTTAAGGTTATTGGAGTTGAGGATCTTACTAATACTTAGTTAATTGATTTATTTTATAAATGATTAAATATTTATATTTTCAATTTTTTATCTTTTTGAAATACCATTTCATTATAATTTATATAAAACATTTACTAAACGTAATTCATTGTTATTTGTATTTTTTTGAAATATATATTGACTCTTAATATATAATATTTTCAATGATCCATTTGTTGTATACTATTAATATTCACATCAATTTAGTTTTTTAGAAAACATATTATCATTTTTATTGTAGATAATAATTGAATATATTCATGTATTTCAACAGATGTAGAATTTTATTACCATAAAATACCCTTGTTTTTTTCATTTCATTTTTATATCATGTGGTCCCATGATTTGATAATATAAGTTTCCAAAATTGAGATACTCTCTTTTAACTAGATTATTATGTTTGTGAAGTTATTTATTGAAGTAAAACCTTATTCATAATAAATTATATTAATTTTTTCTCTTCATGAGAATTCATGTTTTGTTTGTTATCAAAATTTTTCAATTTAGTAATTATTTTCATTGATCTAGGTTTCAGTAATCACCAAATATTAAAAGGATTAAATAATTAATTAATTAATAACATTTAACTTCAAATATTCATCAATATGTTGTTTTCGGTTGGTATTTTATTGTGACATTCTATATATTTTTGTCTAATTTGTATCTTCACTGTTCTATTACACTCTGTTGGATTTGAATTAAATTTAACCTCATCCTTATCATTTTTTTTCATTTTGAAATCCTTTCTATTATATTTATAGGGGGTTCTTCAAAATCATATTCATGATATAATCTTAAATAATGGATTGTCTATAAATATGATTCACGAAATTATTTCCATATTTTTAAATTCACATTCATTTCATTTCAATAAAAATTTTAGTTAATATTATTTATAGAATCTTGAACTCTTTCAATTTGTATTATAATATAGAAATATAAATATTCTTATTATATATATATACTTTAATTGAGTTCATTCTTTATTCATGATAATGGTCCTAATTCTAAATATAAAAATGAGTTTTTAATCGGATTTAATCCAGACAACATATCATAAGTATATATATTCTACTAATATTAATTAAATCCATTTTTAACACAAAATAATACTTGATTTATATACCTACACTAATATAATAGATTTTATCTTTCAAAAATAATTTTTAATTCATATTTTTCATCATTCAAATTCTTTTTTATGAATTATATTTTCTTTTGGCAGTCTTATCACTAATTTTTTTTTCTATATTCCTTTTTTAAAATGTTTATCTATTTTAATCGATGTGAATAGGAAGAGTTATATTTTTATACATTTTAAACTTATATTTGTTTTAAATAATTCCCTATATATTCATAATATTTGGTATTTTTTTACATTATGGGATTTACACTTGAATTTTTATAAATATTCATAATTTGAACTTAAATATTAATTTATGATAGAATTATAATTTTTAATTTAAAATTTTATGGATAAAATGTGAAGATTTATATTTTAATGATATTAATAAATTTAAAAACATTATACAATCTATGGATGGATTTATTATTATTTGAATACAACTTGTTTTAAGATACTATATTTCATGATAACTGAAAGTCATTATTAGTAATTTAGTTATATATGTTAGTACTTGAATATTATAATATATGATAATGAAATATCATCATGTTGACTAGAACCAAACATGATGAAGTTTTATATCTCTATCCATGATTAGAACATGGTGTACTTCACACAAGATTTCAAACATAAGAAAAATACAATTCTAAATACTTATCTAAAGGATGTAAAAGAATTTCTGACATTCTATAAATATGATATTAGTATGTAATTCTCTATATACTGAAACAATTGTTACAACTATGTGTTATTTTCTGAAAATATTTTAAATTAAATATTGGAGAAATTTTATCACTTTTAATATAGAAGTATCTCATTATCTCTAATCGATTAATATGTTTGTATAAGGGAATATGTTACCAGAATACGGTGCATTTTATATAGAGTTAAATAAATAGTTTTATATAACTTATCATGATATTTTAATATAAGTTGATGTGTTTCGTATTAATGAAATATCATTGCATAAACATAGGTTTATTCATTTATATGAATACATGTTTGTTGAATATTGGTGAGGGAAATTATAAAATTTCCTCTGATATAACACATATAATTGTATGGAGTTTGATATTGGTGATATGAAAATATCATTTTTTAGAATTTGTAACCCAAAATAGTGGAAAATAATACTTTATAAGATCCAAATATTGGTAGTCTATATATAAATTGTTTGAATATTCCATGACACCATTCGTATAAAAATGAAATAAATATTACAATTATGATATAGATATATCATATACAATTCCAAATGAAATCAAAAACCAAACCATCCAATGATATGTAATTATTTTATTATAGTTCAATAATACTTCCTCCATAATATATCATTAATTTTAAATAATTTATTCATAATATTCAACGATTTAGTGAGGGAAATATATAACCACAAACATCATTACTAGTTATTTTTTAAAATTTATATTATGATAAAATAATAAATATCCCTTTTTTCAAATGTGGGATTCTTTATTCAAAACATATTACCTTGTGATTAAACACAATCTCTAGTGTCACACAGTATTATATTTTGAATAAACCTTCCCACATTAGAAAATGATGATGAAATAAGGTACCACATTATCAATTTTAATAAATAAAATGTAGTTATATTTATGGTTATAAATTTCATTCATCCAATTGTGTAATATTAATAATAAATTATTTATAAGTAATTAAATATAAAGGTTGAAGTTCTATTTACCAATTAAATAATAATTACATCTCATTTTATTTTCATTGTTTTTTATAAATTGAAATTCATTAAAAACCCTATTAATTTGTTGTTAATAAATTCATAAATAATTAATATCCATTATTCAAATTTATATATCAAAATATAATTAAAAACCATAATAATGTGACAAAATTAATAAAATTAAAATCACCCCAAGAGATAGCCATGGTTTCTACTGTACTATATTCCCTTGTTCAAAAACAATTTTCACGAACATTAAAACAAAACATCCTCAAACATTGGAAAAATTTATTATAATATTTTATTATGCTAATTTTCCAATTTACAATACCTTCATTAAATTTTAGAAATAGTCATTAATTTTGTTGGAATTTATGTATTCTGGTTCCATTAGAGTCAAATATTGTTAAAAAAATTCACCAATGAGAAACAAGTGTTTTCAAATAAATTAATTAATATGTTTATTTTTTAAAATGTAAATATCATATAAAATAAATTATGGACATATTATATATATTATTATAAATATATGTCAGTAATAATTGAGTGTGAGGAAAAAATTGAATACATATATGATTAATTACATTTAAAAAAATTACTTACATATAAAGAATATCATCTACTAACATAATTATATTGTATTCAGAATACATATTATTTTGAGATTTATCTATATCTAATCTATATTTTAGTAAATATTAAAGGTTTTCATACATATAAAAACCATAAAAAAATATTGAGATTCCTTGATGGATCTTATAGAAAGACCTGAGATTAATGTCAATATGTAATGACCAATTTTGATATAAAGTTAATTTATTCTTTTAATTTGTTAAAAAAATTTGGTCAATATAACGTATGTAATTGGAAAAGAATCAATATGACATTGTTTTATTCATCTAATGAAAATGGATGAAAATAATGTAATTAATGAATTAATGTAAAAAACATAGTATTTTTAAAATGTTTTGTCATAATATAGGAATCATAATTCTTACCATGGTCATTGTTATTGAAGATATTTATTTTTCCCTATAATATTTTCATAAATAACAAGTGGATATGGGTTGTTATAATAACCCAAAGTCTCACCACATTACATTGGCGATGGGTTCATTATATATCAGATGAGAAAAAATCATCCTATATATTATTCATATAAAGGGATATTTATGCTACATTCCATATGACTTAAACAAACATCTCAATTAATGTTCATTAAATATCTTTAAGAGGGTCTCCAATACATTCCCAAATGTCACTACACCAATGAATACTACAATGCTTCCTCAAATTACTTATTTGACTACCTTTTATTATTTCTGAACATATACTTCAAACATGGTCTCTATTTACTACACATCTCCAAGAGCTACTGAATCTATTCACTAGTCATGCTCAATTAAATTTTCCATGTACTGGAAACCCACTAGATACATTGTACATTTACGACTCATCAAAATTTTATGTAACACACTATAATTTGATTACATTTTCGGCTAAAAAATATATTTTTTTTCTCTATTGTTTTTAATAAAACAAATAATATGACTAAATAAATCATAATATAGTATATCATCATAATCTAGCCATTAAATTTTTTAATTCAATATAATAAACCATTTTATGAATTATATGTACAACATTTTTAGAATAATAAAATTTCTTTGACTTCTAGGAGTTTTATTTGACAAATGGAACAAAATTTTTAATATTTTAATTTATAAATTATCTTATAAGGATTTTATTTTATTTTTAAGAAAAATAATTTTTTCTCTTAAATAGTGGAAAATACTACTCAAATCGATCTATGATATGAGATGTTTCCCCAAACCATATCCCCCAATAAATTATTAAAAGAAAATAAAATATCATTGTTTAAATGAGGTGTAACGACATTACGCCATATGGAAATTGATGTAGAGTAAACATATATATTAAATCATACACATGTCTATGAATAGTTACATATCTAGTTGATCTGGATAAAAATATTGTTTCATATTTTCTTCTCCAAAAAAATAGCCAAAAGGTATGTGAAACTAGGGAGAAACCTATGAATCCTATCATATGTGGAACTAAAAATCAGTATAACCAAAATGAACAATTTAATAGAAAAAACACAATGTGAAAACAAATAATAATGATCTTTCCATGAATCCCAATGTAATTACATGATCATCCACATCACAAAAATTACATTGAGTTCAAATCATACAGTAATACAAATATTCAAACGACATGATGAAGTTAAATTTATTCCTCTCGAATGAAGGTTAGAATAATATTAGTATCACTAGTATAATATAGGTTATCTATCTCTACGGTCCCATAATCTATGATATCAGTGTTAATTTTCCTCCTAGAAATATCAAAAAATAACCATGTCAATAGCTTCATACAACAATCATAAACATAAATTACAATCTTCTCATTAGAATATTGAAATAGGTTTCAGTGATCATCCATAAATTCATTCAGATCATCTATCAACAACACCTAAAATTCAATGATGATCATATTTTAATTCTAAGAATAATTACATGAAAACCCATGAAATTTGAAATCTTCGATATATAGATAAAAATCCTATATATACTCATCGAACAACAAGATATTCCAATGAATGTGACCTAAATTCATGGATGTTTCCCAATTATAGAGCATTTGTTTTATTATGATTTAATGTGACAATTTTTCTATTATATTCTGAGAAATTTATTTAATTGAATTTGAATAAATTTTATATTTAAATTTAATATAAATACAATTTAATACATAAAAATTTATTTAAAAAAATGTTTTTACATTTTATTTTTTAGTTTTCTACAAAATTAATTTATGAAAATTCTATAAAATGAATCTATAAATATGGAATCAATATTTGGAATCTATAGGGAAAAAATTTGTAATAATGTTTCATTTAATTTGTTTTCATTATTATGAGTAACCATGGTCAATATTCTCCACCTTAGTAATGGTAAAACATGTGTATTGGGTTAAAATATTGGGATAAGGCTCCAAAATTAACCTAAAACATAAACAAATCCTATTTTATGGGATTAGTACTTCCATATCCATCAATGACAAAATATATGTCCATTTCTTCCATTATTCTTTGACTATGATCCTTATATTAATTTATTAAAATAATAAATACCAAATGTCTCCCTCTTAACATTAATATCTGTAAAAATGTCTACATAATGATAAGAAGTAGATAATTTCACATATAAATATTTATTTGATATATGCATATTTTTAAATAAGTATTTTTTTTTGTTTTTGCGATATAATAATTTCCTATAATTCATACAGAATAATGATGTTTTATTAATTCAATTAATAGAAACATAAAATATATGATATTTAAAAACTAATAGAAATACATTTTTGGTTAAATATAGTATTTCAATATATATATATATATATATATATATATTATTTTTAAAATTTTAATGTTTTTATATTTTAATCAATTACTATCATAATGTCTTATTAGTCAATGTAAATTAATAGTTCTAAAAAATTGTATTTATGATATTTTATAATAATGATTATTTTAAATAATGATTTAAAATTCCTCAAAATAATATATTTAAAATATTGAATGTTTTATGGTTAAAAATATATACCATCTTCCATTTATGTATTTCATTTCCTTTTATGGTAACCATATTGAAACCTAAAAAATAGAAAGCTTTGATTTTATGGTTTTTTTCAAAAGGGTTAATGGGGGTAAGAAAATATAAAATTGTTAAAATGTTATATAAATCTTTATAAATTTTATTATATGATATTATTGAAACATATAATGACCATATATTATAAATATTATTATTTTGACTAATAATAATATAAAAAATAAGTTATATTAACATAGTAATTTAACTAATTCTAAGAGTCTAGCTCCCCTTACTTATAAAAGGATACCTCTTCTCTAATATTCTTAAAAAATGTTGAACATTTTGAATCATAAAATACCTCAATAATATATTCTTAGATTCTTTCAAAACATCTTAGAGCCACCTGTTTTTCATAAATATTATATTTACAACGATAAAACTGAATGCCAAATAAGGTTTTTCAACAAAGATGTATAACTATTAACATACTGTTATCAATTTTTTTTTCAAATAAAATATATTCAAAATTAATGGTATATTTTCATGATCGAAACTTTTATTAATGAAAATTTCTCTTTATCTAATTAAATGTCTTTGTATGTAAAATGGATATATAAAATATGAAATTACTTTATTTTATGATTTTCAATTTCAAAATATCTAAATATTTTTTACCATTTCTAATATATCCACTGAAAAGTAATAATAGGATTGGTATAAATATATGGCTTTAAAATATACAAATTCCTCAAAAAATATTATGAGATGAACCCATCTAGTGGAATTTCTCTATATGAATCCCATTTCTCAGAGCTCATAATGGATGTAGCGTCATTGGGCATCACTCATGACCAACCCCAAACTGAGATTCAATATGTAATGATGAATGGAAAATCCTATGATAAAAGTTAACAATGATATAGATTACCAACCAAGAGATGTTATCCGAGAAACCCAAAGATTCTTTCACGATCTCACACCATACCCTTATGTATTATGCAGGTGTCATACATATTTTACATCATGTCCATAACACTATGGTTATGTGCATTATTTTTCTATATAAAAATTATAAAATCATTTCCTTATTGTTAAATTGAAAATGGTTTCTAAAGAACAAATAGTATTTTAGTTATTATTCAATTATAAATCTATTTTAAAAAATTAATGGTTTTTTTGAATTAAATAATAATATAATATAATATTACTATTTATAATTTAATTTTTATTAATTTTAAATGATCTAATAATTTTATAAATATAAATATAATTTTTATTAAGGTTAAAAAACAAATTTTTTCAAACCCCATGATTTTTTTATTAAAAATTGTATTTTATTTCAAAAGGGAAAATTCCCATATTTAGTAAATTATTTTTTTAAAATGAATATTATTTCCGGAATCTGGGCCTTAGAATATTCCAATGGATAATTTATCATAAATTTCTAAGATGGTCGATTTTTTGGGTTAAAATCAAATACCGTTTAAATATATAATTTGTTTTATGAAATCCTAATAACCCAAAAACAATTTAATAAAATAATATTAAATTGATATCCAGGGAATATATGTTTTACATTTAAAATAATGTAATTTTAGATTTTATTTGATTATTTTTATGGTGCCTTAGTGGACACTCTAAAACTTATATAACATTTTAACTTTTAAAATGACCTCTAATATATTGTGACTCAACTCCATATAAGAAACCTAATATTTTAGAAAGTTAATCCTGGTCTTATAAAATAATTTTTTTCACTCCCCATTGGAAAAAACCAAGGGAAAACCATGGGTTGTTTTTTGATTTTGATTACATTAATTTGTGGTGTCCAAAACCTAACTAATAACGAATTATCTCTCGTTTCCAATATAAAGCTACCCAAGATCCCACATTACATCATTAAAAACCCTTCGATAACATATCCACTCTTCACTCCTCTCTCTTAAATCCTCCCAAGGCACCCCATTCTCCCATGAAGCCTCTCTCAAGCCCCTCCCAAGAATTTTTGTTTTAATTCAATGTATGTGAGTTCATCCTTTCTCTTTTTTTCCAAGTATCGTTATGTTGTTATACCCTTTTATTTTTAATTATTAATATTGGGGTTTTGATTTCACACCTCCCCCATACATCCCTACTTATGTATGAATGATGCAATACCCCTTTATCTATCATTAATGCCTCCCTTGTACACTCGTTACCATGCCAAAATCCAATAATGGATTTCTTCCTCTTTCATTTTTATTTACTTTACTTCAGTAGTCATACCCTAGTATTTTCAATTAAAAATGTTGGGGAAGGAGTTCTCACCTCCCCTAGACTACCCTATTTGTTTTTTAATGATGATAGATCCCTTTCTCTCTCATTAATACATCTCATGTACAACCCTAACCAAGCCGAAATTCCGTAAGAAATTTCTCCCTCCTCATTTATATTCAAGAAAATCATTTATATTAATAATATAATTTGTATTACCTATGTTGGTATATAAATAAATATGACCCTCTTACTTCCTGTTCATGTACATATTATGAGATACCCATTTTTTATCATCGTCTAATTTTATGATTTATTATGTCATACTATTATGCTTTTGAAATTGCACCGTTATTTTCCAAGGCATAGTCATTATGTAGTGAATACCATGCCCATTTTTCTATTAGGGGTATTAACCATTATGTGAATTTTCATATATATTATAGAGTTCAACTTATGTGTTCCTCATTAATTTATCGTGGAATAAATTTTGATGTTGATTGATTCCATGATGTATGATCCATGTGGAACACTAATGCATGAAATGAAATGATTAAGAACGGTGTGCCCTAACAGTGCTTCAATGCATTTAGTAAATATTAGAATCACGATACATCATGTGAAATTATAGATTACTCATGATAGTTCCTGTGAAATGGAGGTTTTCTCATAATAATTCCACTAAAATCAGGTTTTACTCATGCTCTATGTGCAACGAGCCTTAGATCAAGCTAATATAATGTTAATTATTGTTTCCACATTTCCATGTAATGATAAGCATGATATATCACGCCTTTATGTTCATAATTCTATTGTGATCCATTGATATTACAATTCGATAATGTGAACAATAATCATCATTTTATGACTACTTTACTCCCTTACTTTACTTTATAGCTCACCCTTTTCTTATTCATGTCCTCAACATATCCCATGAAATGAAAAGTATAATGGAATGTTGTGGTCATGTAAAAGATATTTTCAATAATAATGTTTTTTTATTTATAATTAGTTATGTAATGTTCCTTCTTTTCCAAGACACAAGACCTATCGATCCTCGAGTTTTCTTAAGTGTAATTTTATGTAATAAAGTTTTTTTATGTGTGTAATAATGAGACATGATGTTATAATTGGAAATTGAGGATATGTTTAGTTATTTTTTCAGATTAGGATTAGAAAACCATAGTAAAATACTTACTTATATGACTAAGAATAATAAAAACATCCATATATTTTTGTCATTATTGAGTAAATGGTTTAACAAGAAAATACATCCCCTCCTAGATAAGAGCAGGTAGAGGCATCAATGGACCATAAGTATCTAGGGTAAAAACCATAAAACATTTCGTTGAGATAGACCTTAACGAGAACTAGTGAACGAAAAAGGCCATTCTTCACACATGGCTATGACACTCCTAAGGGATATTCTTTTTTAAATTCATAAGATTTGTTTAAACCGTTATTAAGGAAATTAAAAAACCACCATAAGAATATATAATGGGAATTTGATCATGGATAACATAGTTATGTTATGTAAATAAATATAATTTTTAAGTTATCCCTTTCAGTATTTGGATTCCCCTTTATGTGAATAATAATTTAGAAATACTTATCCCTATTTCAATAATGGATATAGTAGAACCTGAATCAAAATGTGAATGGTAGGGTTATCTTACATAGTTTTGCATATTTTTTTATATCCGGATTTTTTTGTAAAAAAATCTCAACACCAACACAAATATTTGAATTAAAAATGTCGATGACATTGTAAAATGGGGAAATCATTACATCCCTTGAATATAATTCATCTCCTATCCTAATTTGTGATTTAAACAACCCAGAGAACCTCTTTAGAATCACTTTGGTGTAATTTTATACAATTAGTGGCATGGATTGGCTTTTCTTATATAGTTCAATCATAAACTGTCATGAGAGGGAAATGACTCCCAATGCGGCGAATCGACCCCAGACTCTATACACATGCAAGGAGGAGGATAAATCATCTTTATAACCATAATCTCAAGCATGGATATTGAGTCCATATGAGCATGTGTATCATTTAAATAATATTGAGTATAAGGAAACAACCATACATGATGACATGTCTACATTTCAAGAATTTGTTGTAGTGTTTCCCAATGAAATTCCCAGTCACCCTGCTATAAAAAATGTTGAATTATCAATTGATCTTACACCAGGGGAATTGTCAATATCCAAGACTCTATATAGAATGGATATTTTGGATCTTGAGGATCTATAGAAACATTTAATAGAGAATCTGTATAAATGGTTTACATGCCCAAGTGCATCATAATGGGTTAAACAAGTCCTCATTGCCAAGAATAAGGATGGGCCAATGGGTCTTTACATTGATTATCGTGAGCTGAAAAAACATGATAATGAACAAGTATCCTCTACCCCAAATTGTTGACCCTTTCTATCAACTTCATGGAGAAAATTTCTACTCAATGGTTGATATGTTGTTGTGATATTACAAAGTAAGGGTGAAGGAAGAGGATATACCCAAGACTACTTTATGTACAAGGTACATGAACTATGAATATATAGTAATTATGTTCAGAATTACTAATTCTCCAACAATCAACTGGGACTTGATGACTAGAGTCTTTAGAGATTACCTTGGAAATTTTTTGGTATTTTTTATAGACGATAATCTAATGAACTACAAAAACATGGAGGTTCATGAGAAGCATCTAAGAACTATACTATAGTCCTTTTGAAAGGATAAGATCTATGCAATTTACAACAAGTTGGAGTTTTTTTTGAAGGAAGTCCCAATCTTTTCACCTATCATTACAAGCATTGGGATATCTATGGATTCATCCCTGATAAATTCAATTGTGGTATCACCGGGGATTGCATCCATAATATATATCCCATGTTTTCTTGGGTTAGATGGATATTATTGCTGATTTGTGAGAAATTTCAAATAATTTTCGAACCTTCTTACCAAGATAACTCGGGAGTAATGTTTTCATTGAGAGATGAATGTGAAAATAACTTCAAGGATTTGAAAATAAAGATTATCACTGCACCTATTCTCATAGTACCAACAAGTGGAGAACATTTTGTTGTATTTAGTTAAACATTGAAGAAGGGCTTGGGATGTGTGTTCATGAAAAATGACAAATTCATTTCCTATAGTTAAATTCAATTGAAACTTCATCTGCTAAAATATCCAACACATGATCTGGAGTTGGATTAAATAATATTCTATTTAAAAAAATTCTACATTAAATCATTAACTAGAAGAGTGAAATATATATGCATCACAAAATCCTCAAGTATATATTCACATAAAATGAGTAGATATTATAGCAATGAAGATGGTTAGTGATGATCAATGAATATGAATTCTCAATCCATTACCACAGTGGGAAAACAAACAAGGTGGTGTATGATCTATTTATAATGGACACCGTGATTATATCATTTATGTTAATTGAAAAGGATCCAATATTATTTTATTTGATGAAGATGGACATGAGAATTATAAACAACGAAAAATCCTCAATCCATTCAGAAATGATTTCTAAACCATCTCATTTGGAACGGATGAAAGATGATCAATCAGACGATGTTGGAATTCAGAAGAATGTGGAAACTATTAGAAAATGGAAATCCTTATAGTTCAGTTTTAATGAAGAGGAATTGTGAGATTTGGGACATGACTATGTGTCCCATGAAATCCTTAGATAATGAATGAAATTTTGGATTATTCACATAGTTTAAATTTCTCCATTCACCTAGGAAAAAAAAAGATGTATTATGATCTCCGAGAGAATTATTCATGGGATAACATAAAGAATAATATAATTGAGTATACATCAATGTGCCTTGTATTTTAGAAAGTGAAGGATGAGGGGTAGAAGTCTATTGGGATGTTACAACCATTACAAATACTATAATTGAAAAGGGAAAACATCACCAAGGACTTTGTAACCAGACTTCTAAAGATATCCAAAAGAAACAATGCTCTCAGGGTTATTGTGGATCATCATGCAAGGATTGCACAGTATATTGCAATTAGAGAGGACTTCTCATTAGAAAAACATGAATTGAAATATATCTGAGAAGTGGTAAGTCTATATGGAGTACCACTATGTATTGTATCTGATCTAGATCCAAGATACATATCTATGTTTTAGAAGATTCTTAAACATTCAGTTAATACTAAACTAAACATCAGTATGACTTATCATCCTTAAATTTATGGCCAATATGAGTGGAAATTCAAAAAATGTGGACATTTTAATAGAATTCTCAATGGTCTTTGTAGGTGGATGAGATCAACATCTTCCTCTGGTTGAGTTCTCATAAAATAATAGTTTCCACTCAAACATCCAAATGGCCCATTAGGAATCTCTTTATGGGAAGAGGTGTAAAACATCTGTATGTTGGGATGATTTTGGAGAATGAAAAATCCTAGGTCATTAAATGATCGACGAAATGGTGGAGAAGGTTATGATCATCCAATAACTCATTAAAGCTATTCAGGGTCGAAAAAAGATTAATGTTGATAATCTTCGATGAGCCCCAGATATTGATGTTTGAGATATGGTATTATACTGAATATTGTCGTGGAATATAGTAATGATGTTTGGGATGAACAGAAATCTTAGTCCATGGTACATCATCCCTTTTTAGATCATTGACAGCAATTGATCAGTGGCCTATCAACTAGCACTCCCACCAAAACTATTAAGTACAAGATGTATTCCATTTATCAATTTTGAGGAAGTACATACCCGAACCATCACTGGAATGCAATCTAGATTTGGTACCATTGGAAAATTAACTATCCTATGATGAGAATCTAATGTATATCATAGATCGCAGGTAAGATGTTATATGAATTATGAAGATTCCCCTGGTCAATGTATTCTTGATAAACCACATTCTTGAAGAGGCAATGTGGGAATCAACGGAAGTGATCAGGAAGAGTTACCCACATCTGTTTTATTTTTGATAAAGGAATTTTCAGGGGAAAAATTTCTTAATGGATGGAAGATTGTAAAAAACTAAACATTTATTAAAAAACTAATCTTAATATAAATAAATTTCTAAGTATGTAAAATTGTTAAATAAAATATAGAAATCCATGGTTTTAGGTTTTTGGATTTCAAAATACCCTTATGAATTGTTACCATTGCTAATATAGACTCTGATCATTAATCACATGATTAGTATAAATATTGGGAATTAACAAAGCCAATTTACTCAAAAATTGCAAGTGATGGCCTCATATAGTTGAATTTCTCCATACGAAACCCATTTTTCAGATCTCAGTAAATTTTTATAATCACTGGGCTTCTCTCTTGACCATGTCTATGATGAGCATCAACATGTTTAGCTTTAGTAGGACCACCAATGGGAGAAGTTTATTTTTATAGAGATTATCACCAGAGTGATGTTATCCGAGCCACCCCAAGTGAATATCACCATCCCACACCTTACCCTTATCTCTTAAGTGGGTGTTATATAGGTTATGTAACAAAACCATAGAACTACTATTATGTGCAATATTTTCTTAAATAAATAATATTCATTCATTTCATTAGAGGTACTTTGTAAATGGGTTTTAAATCCCAAAAAGTATTTTTAGTTTATATTAAATTATGAAATCTATTTTGATGAATTATTTGATTTTTGGAATTAAATAATTAAATATTGTTATTAATAAATTACTTTTCAATAAATATAAATGATTGTATAATTTTTGGGAAAACGATTTGAATTTTTATTATTGTTTGAAAACTATTTTTCTCAAAACCCTTAAATTTTCAATAAATATCTACTTTTTATAATAAAAGATAAAATTTAAATAATAATAAAATTAATTAATTAAAATGAATATTATTTTTGGAATTAGAGGGGTGAAATTTTCCAACATAGATGTTTTCATAATTTTCTAACTCAATCGACATTTAGGGTAAAAATTAAATATCATTTTCATATATAATGTGTTTTACCTAATTGTGAAGTAATAAAATATTATAAAATGGTTGTCTAGCCAATATATTTTTTACTCTTAAAATAATTTAATTTAATATTTTTTTTAATTTTATGGTGCCGTAGTGGACCCTCCAATACTTATAAAACATTTTATCTTTAAAAATTATTTCCTTTATAGTGTGACTCAACTCCACATAATAAAGACTAATTTTGTAAGAATTTCTGCCATTGTCCATACAAAATATTGATTTCCACTTCCCTTAGGAAATAACTATTGTAAAATACCATGTCTTGGTTTGTGGTTTTGATTAGTTTAATGTGTGGTGTCCAAAAACTAAATAATTAAAAATTCCCTCTCTTTTCAAATATAAACTTACCCATGTTCCCGCACCTCTTCACTAAAAACAACTAGGGAGTATCCCTAACCCACCCTCCTCTCTCTGAAATCCTCCCAAGGGACCCCATGGTTCAATTAATCCTCTCTCATTCCCCTACCAAGCTTTTGGCAATATAGTTCCAAGTAAGGGATTTCTTCCATTCCCATTTTTTCTACGTTTCTTTATGTTGTAATAATATTTTAATTTCAATTAAACATTTGGAGGTATGTTTCATCACCTCCCAATATTTACCTCTATATGATTTAATGATTATATACACATTTGGATGTCCCAAATGCTTCACATGTACTCTTCTGACCATGCCGAAATTCCGTAATGGATTTCTTCATCTCTCATTCATTCCTTGTTTCTTTATTTTGGTATACCAATGTATATTCAACTGAAAATGCTAGGGTATGATTTAACACCTTCCTAGTACTTACCTCATTATGTTTTAATTATGATATACCCTTTTCTCTATCATTAATTTCTTTCATGTACACACATTACCATGCCAAAATTCCATATGGTATTTCGCTCTCCATAGTTATATTTATCCAATTCATTTATATTATTAATAAAAATTTCGTTTATCATGTTTGGAATTGTATCTATATTATCACATTATATTACATTTCATGTATATATTATGATAATACCTATTATCTATCATCAACTATTTTTACGAATTCTTATGTAACTATGTTATGCTGCTGAAATAGCACTGTAATTTTCTAAGACAATGTCATTGTGTGGTGAATATCATGCCCATTTATCTATCAAGGGTATTCAAAATTATGTACATTTACATATTTATTATGGAGTTTCATTTATTTATTCATTTTTCCTTTATCATTGAATAAATTATTATTTTTATTGATTCCATGTTGCTTGATCCATGTGGCACACATATGCATGAAATGAAATTATTAAGAAGGGTGAACCCTAATAACACTACAATGCATTGGTTAAATCATAATATCATGATGCATCAAGTCAAAGTAGGGTTTAAACATGCTAATTAAAGTGAAATTAGGGTTTACTCATGATAATTCATGTGAAATGATGGTTCTCTCATGCTCCATGTGCAATTACCCTTGTCTCTTGTTAATATCATGTTAAATGTTTTTTCCCACATGTCCAGTTTATGATAATAATGTTATATCATGCCATTATTTCCATGTTTCTCTTGTCCTCCATTGATATTGTTATTTCCTAACATGTACTATATTAATCATGTTATTCCTTATTTACACCCTTACTCGGAATAATAGCTCACCCTTTTATTATTCATGTCCTCATGTTATCCCATGCAATGCTAAGTACGAATGAATGTTGTTCTCGTGTAAAAAACTTTTTCCATAAATATGTTGTGTTTTATGTTCTATGTTTTTATTGTAAAGACCCGAATCCAGAGCCCCTCCACTGGTGCCCCGTACCTGGTTCACCACATGACCTCAAGCGTGTTTCCCCAAATGCCAGAGGCTGCCGACTAGCAGCGAGGGCCTTGGTGAGTCGGTGTGTAAACTATGCCCTCATTCCTTAAGTATACAGTGGAAAAACAACCAGGCACAATAGCAGAAACAATCAATATCATACAACAATTGAACTGAATAGTGGAAGAAATAGATAAAATAATAATTATGAAACATGGTACATATATATATGGAAAGAAGAAAACAACCAACGTGCTGAAGTACAACTGAAAAAAAAAGTGAATAGGGAAACAAAGTAAAATCCTTAGCATCGTGATCCATGGCTCGGTCCCATGCTCTCTAGCTCCAGTGCAATCAAGAACCTGATGTAGAAGGGTGCTTGCCCTTATCAATACCTGTAGTAAAAAAGTCTGTTTGGGCACAAAAGCATGGCCCAAACAGGGTGTTTGATAAAATCCTAGTAGATAATCACCCAAATATTTGAGCCTAACAGTCAATAAATACATGGCAGTAATAAAACAAGAAGCAGTAAACAGGAAAGCACAAGCAGCTATAATCCACAGTTATAACAAAAAACGTACACATGTCATCAGCCAGCAACAAGTAGAAAACAAGTAACCCTCTGGTTAGATCTCTCATCCTAACCCTTATGGTTCAACCCAAGTACTAGCAACCCTCTAGGAGGCACACACAGTCTCACCCCTCTGGTTCAACTATGAAAATAATAGACTCTCTAAGGAATCACTCACCGTCAATTCCCCATATAGTCTCGTATCGTATTAAAGGCTCTCTTGGAAAGAACTCAACATCTCATTCCCCCTGTGGCCCACGTCGAGGAACTACATGCTCTCTAGGGAAGCACTCATCGTCAATTCCCCTTGTGGTCTCGCATCGTATTAAATGAACTCTGGAGAAGCCTTTACATCAATTATCTCTATGGTGTGCTACACTAGGTACTCAGAGTCATGTGTGTAATTAGAGATGCTCAGCGCGCGTACATCATCAAAGTAAAACTCTAGAACTACTTGGATATCATTCTAAGGATCAACAACAATAAATAAGCAACAGTTCCACTATCCTAAAACAAGGCATGGAAACTGGAAAATGCCAAAAAGTAAAACCAGAATGGCAAGGCAACCTGAGCACAAAACACATTATTCTACTTGCAACCATAAACCTATACTACAACAATCATGCAAAGAAGGTATACAACAGGGGAAAAATAAGAAACCCGAAATTCACCGCCCATGGGAATTTCCAGAATTTGCACAAAATACTCATCAAATTTCAACATAAAGCCACAAACCACCTACCTCGAACCTAGGAGATCGATATACTTGAACCACGTTGATTGATTCCACTTAGAATGTCATAGATCAGAGAAAACACCCAAAACCCTCAACCCTCAATAACTCGAAAACAAGGAGGAAACATGGAACAAGGATAAAGCAGAAGAGAGATCTCACCGCTGTTCTTCCAACGCAATCGACCATGCTTGAATCAGAGAACGGACGGAGAGGTGGGCCCTCAGGGAATATTCGGTCGTATGGGTCACTCTCGGACAAACCAGACCTAAGAGAAGATGAATACCGTGAAGAGGCACGACCCTGGTCCATTTAGTGAAAAAAATGAAAAGTACATGGAATGAATTTTTAAAGTACACGACATGTAGTGGGTTTTTCCATACTCCCCTAAAAACGTCCTCCACGTCACCCCTACACACCATGTGTGTGGCCCGAACACGACCAGCACACGGCCTCGAGCCAGAGAAGAGTACACAACATGTACACCGAAAGTACACAGCATGTACTTCGAAAATTTCTCAAAGGTTCATTTTTATTAAAAACTCCAGAAAAAGGAAAACATACCTGAAACGAAGATCCGGGTTCTTATAGTTATGTAATGTTCTTTATTTTTCAAGACATTATACCTCTCGATACTCAGTGTTTTTATTAAGTGCAAGTTGATATAATAAATCATGTTAATGTGTGTAATAATGATTAGGGTTGTTAAATATATATTCTAAAAAAATTTGTAGCATAGAAGTTACAAATTTTTTTTGAAACTGGAATAATAATTATCTATCATATCCCCATCCATAGAGAAATGATATCATTGCTCATCCATACATGGGATCAACGTCCTCCATGAAGCAATCAAATCAATTTTTATTTACACTATACAGTGGGTAATAATGATATATTTAATAAATATAAAAATTATTTATTACTAATTCAGTTATGGTGATTTTATATTTACCATTTTATCAATCCATAATTCGAATATTGAAAAAAAATCATGTGTTTGTACAACCTACCATCACCATGAACATTGTAATTCAATTTTATCTACCTACCATATATTTATTAATCTATATTTATATATTATTAATATATATGATATTAGTATCATTATTAAAATTCTATATATTATGTTACAATGATATAGTTATTAGTATAGGGACTCTTGAACAAGAACATGCATCTGAAACAACGTAGTTATCACCAATAATAGTGTGTTTAATAACAAATTCATTTTGATAGGGTAATAAGATATTATTTCTAAATCATATATGGTATTATATCTATGATTAATATTATATAATACATATATAATAAATATATATTTATTATACATGAGTTTTGAATTTGTAAGAAGAATGGTTGTACTCGAGATAGGGTATTTCTTTCTCAGTATCATTTAATTTGGGATTGTATATTATTGAATATCCATTGCAAAAAATTTAAAATCCATACATAAGAAAATAAAGTCAACTAAAATTACAATGTATATATTTATATACACTAAATGTGTTCCTTTAATTTACATCAATTTTATAACTCAAGATATCTAAATAATGATTTTATGGAAGGCGAACCATGTTATATTAATCAATTTGGATACTTTTTATTATATATGAATTATTACTTTAATATGATTCATCAAAAATATATATATTATATAATGAATTTTTGATGTCATTTTTACACAATTAATTTTTTCTATAAAAAATTTCAAATGAATCTTTCGGTCAGATTCTGAAGGTTGTACATTTGAATTTTTACTAAAATGTTAAAGAAATATTTTTTAATGCAAACGACATGGACATAAAATTTTCATCTTCATTACTTCCAATGAATTGATGACTCGATTAAAATTATGTATTGCTGTTTTCAAAAAATAAATTTAAAATAATAAATTTATTTTTTATTTATTAATGAATTTATTTTATAAAGAAAAGCTGCTTTTCATCAAAAAATATTCCCATAATAATTTAATGTTTTTTATTCAATGATATCATCCTTGATGTTAATTATGATTTTAGGTGGATATGATCAAATGAAAACATATTTATTAGTTATCTAGATGGTATAGGATTTTAATGATGAGATCATTATGAAACCTATTAATTTTAAATGGATTATTATGTGTTTAATTTATGAAATAATTATGAAATGATATTTCATTTCATGTGTTATGAAAAAATGAAAAGATGAATTTTTTATGATCTGATATCAGAAAAATTTATGGATTTAATTATGTTGATGGTCGAATTAGATATATAGCTATATAATTCACTAGTTAATGTTTTATATATACTATGATAATTATGGGTTAATATAGATGTTCATGATATACTAAGGAAAACAAGTTGATTTAAATGATCATCTATTGAAAATAAGTAGTGATTCATAATTCACTATGAGAAATATGTTATGTTTACAGATCAGTCAACGTATGGGAAACATGTTTTGATTCTAGATACATGATAATTTGGTGGTTTGGTTGTTAAATCTGACATAATAAATGGTTTCTATACCTAATATAGAAAAAAATTCCATGTTTTATATGTATGATTTGAAAATGTGCTTCATGGTTGATTAATGATGATCACTCTCCTTTCAGGTTATTGTATTTTGAAATAAAATTGATTTCTTAAATAAATATTAATTTTCATCCACAACATATTGTGTATAATCTTTTTATGTTTTTCTCATGATATCATACCCTTATTATTATATTATGTTTTCACATGATTGTCGTTAGATGTGTATCATGATTACCCTTACTAAAATATCTGTATCACACTCTCTTATATTCCCTCTTATTAGGTTTTGAATAAACATTTTATGTAGGTTATTTTAAGGTGGGTAGAATTTATTAATAACACTAGGATAGATGATGAATAATTTATAATATAATATGTTTGTGTATCTAGTCTCTAAAGGAAATATGCATTCATAGTTATATTTCGAATTATAGTGATAAAAATTAATTATTCTTCTAATATTAACAAGACTAGAATTGATAAATCATAGGGATTTTTATATTGAGAATATGGTGTCATGATTTAGATATTCTATAGATGGTATAACATGATCATTTGATATCTCACTTTTGTTATTATTGGTTGATGCTTACACATTTATAATTTTTGTGGCTCAGTTGTTAGAGCCATAATAAATCAGGATATCTATTAATGTTATGTATAATTCAATGTTTTTTCATATATTTTACCAAATTCACTATGATCTAGAAGAAATAAATCTTTTTTAATGTTCATATGACTTTAACATGCCCTGAATAATGGTGACATTCCAAATGGTCAGAGGAGGGAACATTATATGATTGAGTATTTTATGTGGAAACATACAATTTCTTAAGTGGACCCTCATGTTCACTCATCAGTAATTAATGGATCAACTCCAATAAGAAAATAATTTCTATTATATTGTACTTGGAACATGAAAAATTTGTTTGATCAAATTATCATATGTAATGAAAAGAAGATAAATGGATGGATCTTTTAAAAGGTATTAGGAAAGAGGTATTAATTGGCCAAATGGAGTGGGATGAATTTTAAAGGACATTTTTTGTAATTACAAGCAATTTACTTCAGTAAAAATAGATATGAATTTCCGTTATCGTAAATAGAAGGATATCACATACATTTGTGCATATTAGGTAAATTTTTCAATACCTGGAAGGTAATATTTTAGTTTCATTATATATAATAGAAAAAAATATCAATTATTTATTTGATTGCAACATAGTATTTAAATGAAATTAGCAATAAGATACTTTAGTACCTATGAAGAAATTGATTGATTTACTCTCATGGTTTAACTTGAAATTAGAGAGATCTATCATTCTCATTGTTTAAATATGAAAAGAAATATTGATCATCATGAAAAATCGAATAAATCACTTGGTGGGAAAAATAAAATCCATATACATGATAGAAGATTTCTATGGAACATAACAGAGATTAATTTAATGAAACTAAGAGGTTCATTAAACATGGATATCTTAGTTATAAATCCCAATAATTTCAAAAGATGTTATATTAGTGGACTAATTCAATTTATGAAAAAATGTTTTATAATGAAAAAATCACACACAAATACATGAAATTCACACAGTATAGGTATTATTTCTACAAAATCATTGATTAAAAGGAATAAAATGATGATTAGAATTATAATCCTAGTAATCAAAATTATATTGAGTGAATTCATGTGATCACAACTGTCGAAGTTGGACACGAGAATGTTATGGTGAAAGATATAATAATCATACACACTAGAAAAACCTATTTCATATTTGATTCATTATATATCCACTCCTTTTTATCTTTTTTATTTTAAAATAGTATAACATTATTTCCTCAACTATTATAAAAATAGTTTTTATTGAATACTCATAATGGTTTAATGGCCGCATCCCATGTCTATAGTTATTCTCTGATTTATTTTTATTGGAATTATCATCATAAAAATCTTTTGATTCCCACTTTAGTTTATTATTATGTTATTATAATAGAAACTTTTATTTCTTTATATGATCCCATACAAAATTTAAATCTTCGTAAGTAACATACCATGTATCAATTAACATATGATCATTTATTAGTGCGAGGAAGAAAGTGAACATCCAATGGAAATCACTTCTTTATTATGGTTATTAAATCCTGTATATTAATGGTATATATTTCATATTATTGGTGTGAAAATCATTATTATGGATATTTTTATTATAAAACGTTTTTTATATTTGTATTCTTCTTCTGAATAATGATGTTGAGTTTTCAATAGAGTTTATACATTGTAACACATATAATTGATAGGACTTTTATACAATGAATCCAATTGAGTTTCATGAATTAATGCATAAAATCATAGAGAATCATGATAATGTATTCATAGTCTCTAGTGTGTCACCATGGGGTTCAAATATTCTTTTTGAATAATAAATATGCTCTAATATAACAATTCATTGATTATTGTGAATAACAAGATCACTATAAATGAAAATTATCCTATACCACATATACATTATTTTATTGATCAATTACTAGGAGAATAATAATTTTATTGTGTTGAAATTTTATTTGGATGTCACCAATTGAGGTTATATAAGAATGTTGTACCAAAGAAAACTTTCTTTATGTTCAATTAGAATTATGAATTTTTAATAATTCCATATTGAATTACTTATTATCATAAGGAATTTTGGGGATTGATATATATATTCATTATAGATTACCAAGATATGATTGTGGTATTATTTTTAGTTTATATTATTATATATTCAAGGTCCAAGGTAGATCATGAAGATCATTTTATAATTGTATTGAAAACCCAACGAATTAAAAGATATAAATTTTTTTTTCCAATAGTGAAATTTCTGTGACTGAATGATCCCTCCATGGGTTATATAATTTCATGTGAGGGTATATCGATGGTTCCATCACAGAAAAAACTAACTGGTGAATGGAACTGATCAAATAGAATAACCAATAAATTTAGGTTTCTTGGTTTTTGGGTACTAATGATGTTTTTTGAATGATTTGTCATTGTTTTCTTATAAAGTCATTATGTTCACCTGTAATGGGGTTATGTAATTGGTGGATGATGAATGAAAGTTAAATTTTAACATGTAATATATAAGTTTCATTACGGAACCTAACATCACAATATCTAGTATTTGAGACGTTTTTGTGATCTATAAGGATACATCAATGAAGGTACGAAGATGCATAATCATGAATAATGATGTCGTATTAGATTATATCTCATTATTATTGAGGGTTTACTTGAAAAAAATACACAAATCATGATTTAGATCTATATATGGATGTTTTCATTAATGATATGGTAACAATATCATTATGGATAAATATGTGTTATATAAATTTATTTATATCTTAAATGATTGAATAATTTATTAATGTAGAAATTTTTAAATATGTGACAACGAATATTTTTTGGATCTGATTACTGATTATAATTGTTCAATATAATACAACCATGATAAAATGAACATGCCGGGATGTAATAGCCGATATATGTTTTATATAAAATATTTTCATATAATCAATAATCAACTATAAAATATTAAACTATTTTTTGTATAAAAGGAGAAAGAATTATTCTTTCCAAATTAGTTTTTACACATTATATATTTTTTATATTGTTTTTAAAATTAGAGAATTTAATATGAAAAAAATAATTGAATTTTTTATTTAATTAGTTTGAAATTATCTTTAGATGAGTTTTGAAAATTATCTAAAAAGTTTGTCTTTTAATAAATCATGATGACTAACAATTTTACATAAAATTGAATTGAATTTATTATTATTGATGATGTAAAATAATAATTGGGATTAATTTTAAAATTTATTTAGTTATTTTTATTTATAAAATTCTAATTATCGTTTTTTAAATGAATTTTAAAATTTATTTTAGTAGAAACAAATTTAGACATAAAAGAATATTTCTGAATAAAATTTAATCTATTTTTAATATTTATTTTAAAATTAGATTTTACAAATATTTTATTTTAAATTTTTTATTATTTAATTAATATTTTGAATAATTGTTTACAAATTTTTTAAATAGGGAACATTTAATTTTGTAAAATATGAAAAGGCACATATGTATATTTTTGTTACTATTCAAAAGGCTAAATTATGTAATTATGGTAAAAAACTAAAATAACAAGAACTATATAATAACCTAAAAAATTAATATAATTCTTTTAGATTAGTATTTTTTTCAATAATATGTTAATGTTTGAATGAATATACTTTTTTTATATTTTTATTTGATTATAAACATTGTAATATTTTATGTAACAAAATGTAATAAATGTCACCCCACAGATTGTAATAAATATAATACTTTCGAAATAGGGATAACTAGAGGATTTTCATAATTATAAATAAGAATTTCAAATAAAGAATATTTATCTTTATTAATGTAAATTTTTTATATTTTCAGGTAAAAAATTATTATATTAAATGCTTTCAAAATTCTTATGTAGTAATTATTCAAGTAATAAAATATAAAATAAATGATATATATAAAAATAAAAATTATTGTAACATGAAAAAATTAATGTGAAATATGAATTTGAAATAAAATAATGAGTTATTATAAACCTTTGGAATCATTTTATTCAAAAGTAATTTTATACATGATATTATACAATTCAATTATAATATATTGTTATAAAATAGATAATAATTATATTTAATAATAAATAATATCTTGATGAATGATATAAAATTAATAAAAATATTATATTCATCTACATGAATGTTATATTTTTCTTCACATCGTCTTTAATCCATTTATGGGTAACTTTTCATTTTATATTAGTATTATTTACCTTTATAATGTTGATACTATTAATATTACAGTAATAGTTATAATGATTAATAACAATTTAAGACTAAATGATAGGGATATAATTTGATATAAACCTACAATAATTTATAGGATTTGTATATTTCTAATAATAATAATATTTTATTTTAATGTTATCAATTTGCATTCATTTTACAAATGAAAAATAATTTATATTATATTGCAATATTAATAAATACAAACATTTCCCCTCTATTTCTTATTAAAGGTATCCTTTTATAATCATTAATTCACACATAAATACATCTAGTATTGGCTAGTAAATGAACAAATATATTCATATAATCCCTTCTCATATTATAAATTACTTATATAGACAAAAATACAAATATTATAGCTCTAATACTTTTAAGAAATTCGGACATTCTAAAGAAGAGGTTTAGTTGTAATTGTCGGTTTTAATTTTATTTATTTTTTAACCACCATAAAATCATTTTAATCGATTAGAATATAATAAAATTTTTTAATTCACAATAATGATTTGTTATTATTTAAATTTTATAACTATATATATCCAAAACATTCATCAATTGGATAATGAATTCATCCTTTTTGGGTAGGCGGACTACTACTACATGGTCTCATGCAATTCATTTTCCACTAATGTTTCTCATGGATGGTTATACAGATGGATTTAATTTATATAACATATAAAAATTAATATTTTATCATTTTCTAATTATAAAACAAAACACAGTTTTTTATCTTTCTATTCAGTAGTAAATATAAACATCGTTCATGTGTACGTGTAGACTACCACCTCCACAAATTGATTCACATCCGTTTTTCATTAACAGAAATCATGGATGATATATATAAGAAAACATGAATGAATAATATGATATTTATGAAATAATTATCACTATGGATTTGTAAAATTATTCTTATCTTCTTTCAATAATGATTGTCGAAAAGTGGAAATGTTACTTATGCATATATACAATCTTCCATCTCCGTGAATGTATGTAGTACATTTTTCATAACCATATTTCATGATTGGTATTAAATGTATAAATTATATATTTAAATGGTAATTATTTTATTATTAATTTTATGTATTTTAAGTAATAATGGAATCTTTAACCATATTCAACTTACAAAATTCTTATTGGACTTATGAGACAAGTATCAATAGAACATTTAACAAGAACATAAAGGATTATGAAATTGTTATAACTTGGTAATAAGTGATAAAAAGGAATAATATAAATGAAAATGGTTTTGATTAAACAAAATAATTAAAATATTTTAATTATTCTGGAATATAAATATTGAAAATGATTACGTAGGATCATGGTAATGGACTTTCTTTTTGAAAATATTTTTTTATTGTTTCTCATAAAATTATATTTTTTCCATATCAGTAATTTTTTAATTATATTAAAAATTAATTTATATAGAAGTAATTTAATTAAAAATTGAATTTTATTTTTACTTTAAATTTAATTAAATTTATTTAAAAGAAATTTTTAGGGAACATTTTTACTTTCATTACTAGTAATAATAAAACAGTTATATTATGAAGTATAAATCAACAATAAATTTTCCAACCACCATAACCATTATTTTATGTTTGTATTCCTTTAAATAAAATAAATTTTTTATTCAGGTAATATCCCACATTCTCTTTATTTTATGTAATATTAGTTTTGAAAATGGGATTTAATGAAAACAAATATATGAATATCTTAAAATATTTTTATGGGATCATATAATAATTTATGGTGGAAGATTAAATATATTCTATTATGGTTGTTTGAATTTTTTTATGTGTATCAGTTATTTTATTATAAACGATTTGTGGGTGAGCTAGTTATAGCACTACAATACATTGGTTAAAGTGACATAATTAACTAATGTAGATTTTATTAAGACAATATGGTAATATACTATGGTGTTTATACTAAATAGGGGATGGAATAATTCTAGTTTTTTTTTCTGCATAGAGGATATTCTAATATTTATAATGTTTTTTACATGTATAACCATTATGGTTATTCCATGTGTAAATATGCTGGTTACTCTACAAAAAATAGTGGTGTGAAAATGATTTCCTTGTTTTATACATGTTTTATCTATGCATTATATGGATTTCAAAAGTTTCCACTGATAAAAATGGTTATATTTTACTTGGGGATATTTTTTATTTAATAATATAGATGAATAACATAGCAATGGTATGTATTAAATGGGTTTTCATGTTTTTCACTAGACTAATATATTTTATTGTTTTCATTCACCTTACAATGGTTTTTCTCATCCCATATTATCATATATTTTTTATAGGGTTAAAGGATAGTTATGTTAAAAGAATAATTCAATACTAAAGTCATGAAAATGTCTCATCTAAATAAAAAATTCATTTAACATTTTTTATATTATGAGAAATTCGATACTGATTAATTGATTCGACTATATAATATAGGTTTTCTTAGGTAATGTTTTGGAAATTCCATCCAAAAATAGCAACTAAACATATATTTGAAAAAATAAGAATGTGAATTAAGCATTAAAGTCACCAGAGAATTTTATATTCACATTATTGACTATATGATCCAGGTTTTGATATGAGGTTGGGCTATTTTTTTCGGCCGAACACCTGGATTTTGGATAATTGTGAGAGAATAATCTGATAATGGGAGTATCAGGTATGTCTGAGGCTTATTCATAACCCGAATCCCATAATATTGAAACTATAATTACTACCGTATAGTTACTAAAAATTTTGAGTGTTAGGATTCACAGTTACAAATAATCATGGGATGGTTGGACAAAGTGTTTTATGAGGATGCACAGTTTGTTGAAACAATGCACCCTTAGGTGAATTCTTGATCGAAATGTTGTAAACCATTAGCAGTTATGTGATGAATGGTATAAGAATAGGTTTTTCAAACAGATCTCATGAAACTGAGTGAGGTCATTCTTTAGAAAATGAATGGTTCTCTATTGGTTTATAGTTTGGACATCCAAGATGAAAATCAATACCAACCTTTTAAAACATTGTTAATTTCAATTTCTCCCTCATAATATATTAATACCTAAATCCTTTTTTTAAATCACTTCTAGTCAACTTACCTTGATCATGGGATCTCCCATTGAATCAAAATTTATAGTTGGATCCAATTTATTGAACATAGTACATTGATTATATATATATATATATTAATTTTTTTAATATTAATTGTTATATGAGTTGAATGAACTCATGGAATGAGTGTAATTTTTAAATAATGAACTACTTAGATGATAAATTTAAATGGTAGTAGATTATATTGGTAATATCCATATATTTTGATTCCATATATTCCATTGATGGTTTTCATGTGGAGCATATTTATAATGTTGGATTCCTTGGACATTTTTATTTATTGGATCCTAATTTCCATTGAATCCTTGAGCTATTCTGTCCATTGGATTCATCTTTATTTTCTCATATAGGACATTCTATGTTGACCTGATTCTTCATTCCCATCCAGTTATTTACTGATATTCCATCAGGATGGTCCTATGACTCAATATGGATATTGTTCTCTTCTGTACAATGGATCCAACCCTTCATGGTCTAACGCAATTGAGGACAATGAATGGTATTTTTGGATAAATTTGATTATAAAAGATGGTCATGATGGATTATATTCCCATTAAGTACATGGAATAGGTTGATGTAATTTTTTTTATGATTTATGGTTTATGCAGATTGGTCATGGTTGATATTTTGGAATGTTTTATAGATAGCCCTGATACGGGTATCAGAGGATAGTGAGTAGACGAGGTGTTATAACTTTTTTTATTTATACTTTTTTTTTTCTTATTAGGGGAGTTTGACTAACATATTTATGGAGCCTTATATTTCCAAATAGTAAAAAATTACTTTTTGTATGTTTAAATATATGGTATGGAAAAATTCATCTATTTAAATCACATTGATTAGATTTGTTACAGTTATTGAGATTGGGGGGAGGTTTTCTCTCAATCCTTCGATGCCTCTTCCCCTTAGGTGACGACGGAGGCCTCTACTCTGGATCCTCCCCACGCGGTGGGGGAGGGAGAATCATCGTATCATGGAAGAGATAGGGTCTTCCACCCCTTATACAAACCGGAGTTTCTCCCACCTTTTCTGAAATCCGCTTTAAACCCTAAAGTACAAGATCTGGTCGATGGGGTGCCGAACCTTCCCCTTTATTCTGCCGAGTTTACAGAGTCTTCCAGCCTGTTGAATCATACTCGGGTGGCTCATTTCAAGAAGAAGAGGCCTTCAGTGTACGATTTCGACCGTTTCATCTTCGAATCATGGGATCTTCAAGAATGAGCAGTTGTTGGTTTTCTTGACGGTAAACAAATTATGATTCGTTTTGAGATAGAGGATGATCTTATTCAAGTGTGGTCGGGGGATCCCCGTCATTTCATGGGATTTCGATTTCATCTTCTTCGTTGGTCACTCGACATTCACATGAATCGTGACTCTCCTTCCATCGCGGTTTGGGTATGTTTTCCCAACCTTCCATTACCTTTTCAGAACCCTTTGATTATACATATACTGGGCAACATGGTAGGCCATTATTTATGTTCCAACAGTCGTACTGAGTTGGTTTCCCACCTAGTGAATCCCCGAGTGTGCGTTGAGATTGATGCGTATCGAAAACCCTTTGATTTTGTTTGTATCACGATTGGTGAAGAGTATAGTTATAGGCAGAAATTTTTTTATGAAGATTGGATCGAGTTTTGTGGTTCTTGCAGGATTTTGGGACACTCGTATGAGGTTTGTCGAAAGGGACACCCTTCTCGGTTGAGGGAGATCAATCGTAAAGTGAAATCTGCTCATGTGTGCTTGGATGAGGAGCCTCATTTGGAGGCAGGTTCCGAGATGGGTTCGAAGTCGAAGGAGCCTGTTAATAGAGGGTTTTTATTTGCTGTATTCAATTAAACTTTGAATTATCGGCCAGTTGAGTCATGTAAGGTTTCTTTTGAGAGAAATCTTACATTTGTAGTTGCATGTGGTAAGAAGAAGGAACCTATTCCGAGCTTGACTGGGGCCAAGGAGTCTGGAGGTTTGGACCCCTTGGATCGACCTTTTCTCTCATTGAGTAATACGTTCGAGGGTCTATTTGATGGTATGATGATCGAGGGTCAAGAGGAAGATGGTTCCCCCAGTGGGTAGGATGTTGAGGAAGCTCGTGAGGGACAAACGGTAGAATACTTGGAATCTGAGGTTGTGCTGGATAGTGGGGAGGCAGTGGAGGTCCCTCAGGAGGATGACAGCGGAAGGAACGTGCTGGTCTGCCTGTGGATGAATGTCACATTGAGAACATGCACTCCATGCTGGTGGAAGTTGACGAGGGACAGATCCTTCAAGATGATGGCAGTGTGAAAGAGGTTCCCATGGTGAATGTTGAAAATGTGATGGCAGAAGGTGTACTCCTACCTATGATGGTGAACAAAACTCCAGACCAACGGATGGTAAGCTATGTAGGGTGCCCTATTTTGGGTTTGGGGGATCATACTAGCAAAGGAAAGGTTTTTCCCAGGGGAGGGAAATAGAATTTAAGCGGCCCAGTCAGTCGTTCTTCAAGTGATGTGGTTCAAAGCGGGAAGCAGATACATGCTGTTGTTGAAGGACCTTTGCTTGACACCCCTAGACGATGGCCAATGAGAGATTACACATTAAATCTGTGGCTGATGAGGACTTGATCCTCCTCCAAGAGGAATACTAAAGAGGCTGTGGGCTTTGAAAAGTTTAGCAGGGTCGAGAGGACATCTCCAGATCATACAGTTCTGGAGGAGCTTAGAAATCGGGTGCACAATGGTAACTACTAGAGGCCATCAGGATGGGAAACGGCTACGACCACCAGTGATGATGAGTCCGGCAGGGGATGAGAAGATTAATATGGTTTTTATGGTATGTAATTCTGAATTGGTGTGTTGTCTGTACCTATTTTTTTGTGCTTGTTTGTTTGGGTACCAGATCCCATCAACCGGCTTTTGGAAATCCAAAAAATGATTTGCAGGATTAGATTTGTTACAGACTCCATTATTGGAGGCATATATAGTGACGTCTAACACCATTTTTTGACCACTACGGGTTCCAAGATAGACATTGTGGATTTAACATGAGACCGTGGATATTTCACATAGATTGATGACTGATTTTTTTATTCCTAGGAGTAAAGGAGCCTAGAACCAGGCAAGGTTCATCATTCTACATAAGATGGTTCCTTTTTCATCATTTTAATATTCTAATACAAGAAATGTACTATATTCTTGTATACATATTTTCCATATTTTTATATACTTGACATGACACATCTTTTCACCAAAGATTACATTTTTTTCATTGTTCATGTTTTTATATCTTGGTTATTCTCATTCTTCCATTTATTTATTTATATTCTCTATCAATCTATATGATTCCCACTACATTATTGTAATCATTCATTAGATTATAAATTCTGTATAGATAGACCCTAAGAAATCACATCTAGAAAAAATCCTCATGTATATGGGGTAGCTCACAAGGGGCCATGTGACCCATCAGATTAGGGAACCATTCAGTGGTTTCTTGTTTGGGATGTTTCAATTTGGTAGTTGAGCATTTTATTTTTTCTATTTTCTATTCTTATATTCCATATTAGGATGGTATTAGAATATGGTAAAGTGTTTTTCCATGGAGTAACTTACCCACATGAAGGGAAATCTAAATTTTCATGAAAAGAACATGTAATTTAAGATTTTTCCTTTTAGAGTTGATATGATTCCACCATTGGGTGATGGAATATAATTTTTATTATTATTAATATGACTAATGCTTTATTTCACCATTTTCTTATAATATTAAGGTATTAATCTCATGAATCATTTTACGAAATGATTAGATATTTACATGTCATTCATTATGCAATTCCATATTGGATACATTTCATGATTGCATAACATTTATGAATGTTCCTTGTGTGATATGAATGTGATTTAATATATATTTTTAAAATATATTAAGAAATATAATTGTTAATTATAACCACCAATATCTTTATTACATACATAAACATGATTTATTACATAAAACCTTCTGTTGATACAAAATAAAAGATCGAGGGGTCTGGATTATTTTGGGCTTATGAACATTACAAAAAAACATAAAGCATATAACATAACATCGTATTGAAAACATCATTTACTTGACCACTATATTCCCTCATACTTAGAATTTCATAAGACAACCTGTGCACATGGTTAAAAAATGGTGAGATATAAAGCCTAGTATGAGAATAAAAATAGAATAACATGAGGAATACAATACATGTTAAAAAATAGGCATATCAATGGGGCACAATTTAAACATAAACATAAAGTCATCATAATGCCTGATAATAATAACATGGAAATGTGGCAAAAACACTTAACATATAGTTAACATGAGCCAAGGTTCTTTGCACATAGAGCAGGAGTAAACCCTCATTAAACATGAAGCATGAGTAAACCGTTGTTATACATGAATTATCATGAGTCAACACACATTGCACAAGATGTATGAAGATACTATTATTTACTCAATGAATTGAAGTGATATCAGGGCACACCCTTATTAAATATTTCATTTAGTGAATAACTGTGCCACAGGGATCATACAACATGGAATCAATCATCATCATTTATTCCAATATAAAGTGATGTGGAATTCATAAATTATTCTTTATAATCATTATTTAAATGGTTATATTGATCAATATCCTGGAAAGATAAATGTTCATGGTATTCACTACACAATGAAATTGGCTTAGAAAATTGTAGTACCATTTATGCAATTTAACGTCGTGAAATAAGAACATTAAAAAAGGTTGATGGGAGATAAATGGGTGTCTCATCATATTTACATGAAATTGACATTAAGTGTGTCATATTGATACATGTCACAACAATCATTATCCAATTTAGATGCAAAATACAAAATAATTACTTCGATGTAAATGAGGAGAGAGAAATCCCTCAGGGAATTTCGGCATTGTAACATGTGTACGTGGGGGAAATAATGAGAGATAAAGGGGTCTCTAATCAAACAAATATAAATAGGATAGTACGGGGGAGGTTTGAATTAATACCCCATGATTTTTAATTGAAACTAAAATGTCATAATAAATTAAATAAAATTGGACAAAAATGAGAAAGGAAGAAATCTATTCCATGGATGTGTGCTTCCAAAGGCTTTGAAGATGCTTTAGAGTGGCTTCATGGGAACATCGGGAAACTTGGGAGGAATATATATATTGGAGGTCAGAGGATCGATGAACTCAAAAGGCTTTTACTGAAGAGGAAGTGGGAAATTGGGAAAATTTATATAGGAAATAAGAGAGAATTCTTTATTATTTAGGATTGGGACACCACACATTAAAATAATCAAAACCACAAACAATCACATGAATTTTTCCCAGGGCTTTTTCCCAAATGTAGTGGAAAACAATATTTTATGTGGCTAATGTGCCAAATACTGAAAATAATATTTTTTTCATATGTGGATGTGAGTGACACTGTCAAAGAAAAAAAATTTAAATGATAAAATGATTAATAAGGCTTGGAGGGCCTGATAATTCATTGTAAAATAAATCAAAAAAAAAATTCAAATTAAATTAATGGAAAAAATATAATGACCAAACATAATTTTTATATTATTTAATTTCTTCTCTATTAGGTCATTATGATCTCATAAAACACATTATATATTTAAATGGGTTTTATTTTTTACCAAAAAATTTTATTGTCTCATAAAATTTGGAAAAATTTACCACTAGATTATTTCAACATCGTGATTCTGAAAATAATATTAATTTTATCTTTATAATATTCTTAATATTTGAATTTTTGCATTAAATATGATAATCATCATTAATCGAAAATTCATGGGTTTTGACAAAAACTTCTTTCAAACCATAATAAAAATTACAATTGTACTAATAAAAAATTGTATGGTCATTATTATTTAATAGAAATTAATTTATTAATAATATTTTATTAAAATTTTATTTAATTCAAAAATCCATTACTTTTACTAAATAGATTTTTTAGTTAATTATTAACTAAAAAAATACTACTTGTGCTTTAAAAACTATTTAAAAAGTAACAATAATAAAATGAATGAACATTTTTTATAAAAAAATAATGTAGATAGTCATAGTTCTAGGGTCATTTTATATAACCCATTGTAACACGAGCATAAGACTGAAGGGTATCGTGTGTGATGGTGGCATACTCTTGGTTTGGCTCGAATAACATTGCTCAGGTGGTAATATATATTTGTAACATCCCAAGTATGTAATGAGTAATAGATATTTTTATCTATGTCTATTAATTAATTAGATACTGTTTTAAAGGCTTAAAATGAAAATAAATACAATTTTATGCATGGAATACACTAATATTCTTAAAAGATTTTTTTACTACCTTTTGATGGAAAACCCTTTTTAAGTCAAACTTTTGACAATTTTATAATCTATTTTTGTCAAAATAAATTTATTCTTTATTATTGGGACATCAAAATTTACTTTGTGTGAATTTTTTGGTATTTTTCTAACAATGTTCATTTTTTATGAATAGTGAAAAATACTGCATTTTACATCAAAACTGCTTTTTAATCTAATTTATTTATATGATTAGATTATATTTTGAATTGGTTTTGAAGTGAAATTAGAATATATTTTTTAAATCTAATCCAATGGTGGTCATTGTAATCAATTTCACGTTGAAATCGGACTTAAACTAGTGTCAATCTTTTGATACTTATTATTTCATAAAAACACGCTATTTGCTCTGACAACGGGAATTAATTATTAAATTAATTAATGTGACTTATATGTTTTGAATTTTGTAAAATGGACTTAATTTTTGAATTCGGAATATCAAATATAGATAAGGGTGAAGTTTTAGTATTTTTCTGAAAAACTTCAATTTTTGTTGAATAGTGAAACCACTAAGTGGTACTTATAAATAACTGATTTTTCGTTTAAATGAAATTTTTCCATAATTGTGTTTTGAATTTCAAAAATCCGACATACATGGTTGTCATTAAGAAGTTAAATGTGGTTCAATGAGATTATAATTATTTTTCAGTGAATAGTAACTTATTAAGTTTTTAATCGCGATTAGAGGTAATTAATGTAGTTTAAGGTAAAAATAATGCTTTAATAAAATGAGATGAGCTTGACACATGTCCTACCCTCATTGGATGTGTCATGGACGACTGAGAAAATCCATGGGTCAACTTGGGGACCCCATGGAGCCACTTTGGTTTGGAAATGACATAAATAACTTTTTATTTAATGTAAAAGTAAAAATGACACAAACATGAGATGTTTTACTAAAAAAAGTTTACATGGGGTTAGAAAGATCATATTTTTGATTATAAATAGTCATTGGAAAGATAAAAAGATTTCCTACATCATAGTATTTTTTTTTTAATTTTTAGACTTTATATAAATTAAATTATTTATGACATCATGATGATGCAACGATGACCTCATTATTTAACGATTTAAATAAAATGGAATGATAATGTAAAATCTAAGACCTAAATATGGCCAAAACCTAATGGATGGGTGGATTTAGAATCCTTATCACCTTATCCTCGAAACACATCAATGTGGGGCCTCTTAAATCCGAATACCATTATAAAATAAAGTGACTTTTTATTTACTTTCCAAGAGTTCCCCTCCTCTCCACTTATAAAAGGCCCCCAACTCTACCTCCTTACCCACACTCCCAAAGCCTTTTGCTCGGCCAACCCCTACCCATTTTGTCTCTCCACTTCCCTATATTACTTTTTGAAGCCTCAATTTGGGCATAAGTCTTCCCAAGGAAGCCTTTGAGCTCAAACCAAAGGGAGTTACCCGATTTTAAGGTAATGTCTTCCTTTGAGTCCTTTTGTTTTATTTTGCTTATCCAACCCCCTAAACTCTTTTTATTATTTTCTTTTGCAACAACTCCAGTATCCTCAATATACTAGGATGTTTTTATAAAAATCATTCGATCTACACTTACACAATCCTATATCTAATGGTTAACGAACATACTGTTTCCATGGATGGTGAATTTGTGCCTCCCGAAATGATGATTGTTCAACATTATTTTAACACCTTCAAAGGTGGCCACTAAGAGGTCACTATATTTATATATGATATATTGTATGTTTATGTTTTCCTTAAGCTTCTGTATTTTTCTTTTTGTTTATACCTTTATGGATTCCATTATGGGTAAACGCGATATCTTCATTTAAGGAAGTGCGGACTACCACCCCCTCAAAGTGATTTGATTTGTTAAATAACATATGTGGGATGTATAAAGGATGGAACTATGATATTATATATGATATTATACTGGAATTATAATATTCATTTATATCATTATGATTCCATTCTATAAAATATGAAATAGAAATGAAAGTAGCGTTCGTGCGTACGTACGGCTTACCGTCTCCATGAACGGTGCATTTCATTTCTTACTGCTAAATGATTATGTAATATTATAAATGCATGCATGTACTGGATATATATAAAATATATGATATATACATCATGAATACCATTCTGGATATAATGTATACATGAACAACTTGTAATTATAAAGGGTTTATTTTTTACTCAAGTACCAATGATAGTTAAAATGACCGTTATTAACATAAATAATTACATAGTGTTCATGACATGGTAATAAGTGAGTTAAAAGGAATAATGAACTTGAAAAAGGTTCTTAATCAAGATGAAATTAACTCAAGATTATTATTCAGTAAATTAAAGAATGATCGAGTCAAGTCGGACCCGAGGTATGGGACTTCGTCTCAATCTCCTTTCATTGAGGCATATTTTATTTTATACACAACTTTATTTTATACGGTGTATAAATCCCTTTGAATTTTACGTTTATCCAAAAGTAATCATTTTTATACGAAGCGTTTTACAAAACGACAAAACAGAATGTTTTTGTCGTACTTATGCGGCGACAACGACTTCTCCGCCGCCATGGCCATTATTTGGGTTTCGTCTTCCTCTACAAGCCATACCTTGTTTTTAAAAGAAAAATAAATACCATTTTTTAATTTTCTTTTATTTTGGTATTGAAACTGGTTTTCATGATGTTTTTATATCAATGTGTTGTATTGATATCTTGTGATTGAAAGGTGGAAATGTTATGTTTCCTTTATGCATGTTTTATGTGATACGATTATGTTGAGGTTCTTTGGAATTATTATGAAGACTGGTGGTTCCGTGATAAACTAAGGGCGGGTGAGCCCGATATAGCACTCCAATGCATTGGGTAACACGAAGGAGTGAAACATTAAGGTTTCTCCAAAGATATTTAGGGAATATATTGTGATGGGTATTCCAAATGTAACCAAGAGGTTTACTCCCTACGTAAAAATGTTATGAATGCCTCAAGTTACCTTTGTGTTTTATGATTTCTATGATTTATTCATGATTTGATGAGGTATGTTGAAGTGTTTTTGTTTTATGGGTAAAATATGATTTCATTCTTATGTATATATGTACCAATGTTTCCTTTCCATATATTTTTATATCCCTTACTGAGCTTTTTATGCTCATCCCAAGTTTTTTTGAAATGTTTTTCACAGGTAAAGGGAAAGGTACATGATATGATGATAGTGTCAAGGAAGTGTCAAGAAAGAATCCATGTTTTATTTTAAATATGTTTCCATTGATGGGGAAGAAGAATACTATCTTTATGTAACCACTTTTTTTATATGTGGAATTTAATGCATGTTTTATGATCTAATTCTCTAAAACTCTAAACCCAAAAAGATCCTCAATGTGTAATCTTGTAATAACTCAATATTAAGTAAGGTTTAAGGTTGGGGCCTTATACTATTAACTTTCACTTCTCTTGTAATCGGTTCCGCACAAGCATAATGTGTTCAAACTCAGCTTCAGCTTGTCCATGAGCGAAGCCCAATGACTCCACCTCATTTATAAGCTCCAAAAAATGGGCTTCGTATGGGTAAATTCAACTGGATGAATCCATCACTTCCTTTTTCTGAGTAAATTGGATTTGTTAATGCCCTATAGTTATACTAATCATGTGACCACTGTTAAAAAACTATATTACCAATGGACACTATTATAATAGTATATTAAAATCCAGAAACATAAACCCAATGATGTTCAAATTTCATAGTACCATAATAATACATTTGATTAGATCAAGAGTAATTTTCATTAATGAATGATTGGGTCGTTACAATCTTCCCCCCTTATGAAATAGCACCCTCTAAATTTCCTTTTCCCACACTAAAAATGATATGAGAAACTTGGATTCATCACTTCCTCTGATTCCCACGTCACTTCTTAAAACTTTTTGTTTCTCCATAACAACTTGAGGAGGGGCATTGCCTTATTTCGTATAACTTTTTTTAGGATCTGTGTTCTTTAATTTTGCTCCTCATAAGAAATATCACCCTCTAACTATAACAAATAGATTTTATTTCAGAATATTATGAATATAAAGGGTTAAATCTATGTAATACTTGATATAAATTATAATATATGAACTTATAAATAGATTTTATTTCCTCAACATATGAATCTATAGGATTTAATCTATTTTATCCATTATATACTTTCTAACTTATATTCTTAGGGTAATTGTTTCTTATTTCCCTTAATAATGGATCATACAATGCTTGTGAATTTACCCAAGCAGATCTCCCGGGTGTTTTGTAACCAAGTGTATAGTAAGGCCTATTGTCATGTACTAGGATACCCTGGGTCATGCCTGAAACTCCTTGTAGGGGTTTTCACCCCTAGGTAAAACTGTGCCAGAGCCCCCTCTAAAAGCAAATATCCTAACAGAGTTTTATTCCCTTGATAAAACACTTACTCAATAACAACCAAAACATATGGATTTTTTATTATACATAGTCTTCTCGGTAAGGATTCACTGGGTTTTTCTAATCCCAATACCAAAAATAACTAAACATATACTCTGATGCCAACTATAATAACCCCTCCCTTTTTACATTCATAAAGATGATTTATTACATAAAACCTTCACTTGATACAACATAGAAGATCAAGATGTCTAGTTTCGTTGGGGCTAAGAAACATTACATAAAAACATAAACCATATAATGCAACATCTAATTAAAAACTTTCTTTACAAGACCACTACATTCCCCCATACTTATCATTGCATAAGATAACCTGAGGACATGGATAAAAAACCGAAAGCTATAAAGACCCTTAAGGGAATAAACAAGTAATAAAATGAGTAATAAAATAGATATTATAAAATATTAATATTAATGGATCAAAAGAGAAACATGAACATAAAGGCATGATAAATCATTATAATCATAACAAGGAAATCTGGCACCAACAATTAACTTAGAATTACCATGAGCCAAGGCTCATTATGCATGGAGAATCATTAAACCCTCATTGAACATGATGAAAAATAAAAACCTCATTTAAAATGAATTAGCATGAGTCAAAAAACATTTTCCATGAAGTATCATGATAATATACTTTACATAATGCATTGGATCTCTATCAGGGCACGCCATTCTTAAACATTTCAATTCATGCATAAGTCTGCCACATAGAAAATACAACATGGAATCAATCATCATCATTTATTCCCTGATAAAGGGATTTTTAATACATAAATTATGCTTTATAATCAATATGTAAATTTTCAAATAGGTGAATACTGTGGATATTGAAACGAGCATGGTATTCACTACACAATTACATTGTCTTGGAAAATAGTAGTGAAATTTTTGTAGAATAAAAGTGTGAAATATGAAGTCATAAAAAATTGTGTAAGAGAGAGAAATGAGTTTCTCATCATATTTTTATGAAATGGACAGTAAGGTGGTCATATAGATACATTTATTAACAAACATAAATGAATTTAGATTCATAATACAAAATAATTACTTAAATGTCATTGAGAAGAGAGAAACCCCTAATGGAATTTCATAATTTTAATGGGAGTACATGGGAGGCATTAATGAGAGAAAAAATGGGTATCACATCATCCAAACAAAAAGTGGGATGTATGGGGGTTGTGAGAAATCATACCCTAACACTATTATTTTTAAACATATGGGCATAAAAACTTAATGAAAATAGGATGAAAATGAGAATGGAAGAAATCCCTTACATGGATTCGTGTTTCCAAGGGCTTGGGAGAGGCTTGAGAGAGGCATCCTTGGTAAATGGGGCACCTTGGAAGGATACTAGAATGATGGGGAAATAATTCAAAGATCAATAAAGGCATTTATTGAAGAGGATGTGAGATATTTTGGGGGTTTATATAAGGAAGTAGAGGGAATTATTTATTATTTAGGTTTTGGATACCACACATTAAACTAATCAGAACCATAGACCTTCCCATGTTATTTACCCAGGGATTTTTTCGATATTGTAGTGGAAAAAAATATTTTTTGAGCCCAATGGCCGAATTTCTTAAAATAATATGGTTCCTTATGTGGAGATTAGTCACACTCTGAAGGAATAAAATTTAAAAGAAAAAATGTTTTATAAGTCTTGGAGTTTCCACTAAATCATGGTAAAATAAATCAAATAGATATAAAATCACATTATTTTAAGGGTAAAACATATATTGTCCAAAAATAATATTAATAGTTTTTTTATTACATCACTATCGGGACATTGCGATGACATAAAACTGATTATATATTTAAACGGTATTTAATTTTTACCCAAAAATTTGACTGTATCAAAAAAATATTAAAAAATTACCATTGGATAATTTTGATGTCCAGAATCTAAAAATAAAATTAATTTTATGTAAATAACTTTCTAAATATGTGATTTTTTACTTTTAAAATAAAAATAGTCATTTATTGAAAATTCATGCTTTTTGACAAAAATAACTTTCAAACCATAATAAAAATTACAAATGTATTCATAATAAATAGTATGGACATTTAAATTTAATAAAATGTAATTTATTAATAATATTTTATAAAATATTAATTATTTAAAAAATCCATTAATTCATAAAAATATATTTCTTAGTCGAATATTAACTAAAAAAATAAAATTTTTGAATTAGAAACTATTTACAATGTAACAATAAAAAATTTAATGCACATTAATTATAAAAAAATAATGTACATAGACAAATTTCTAGGGTCTTGTTACATAAAGACTTATAACACCCGCATAAGACTGAAGGGTATGTTTTGTGATGGGGACAGACTCTTGTGGTGGCTCAGATAACATCGCACAGGTGGTAATCTCTATTAATATTCACTTATCCCTTAGTGGGTTCTGCTCAAACTTAACGTGATAATGCATGGATTGGGATTGTCCAAATGTGAAGCCCAATGATTCCACCTCCTTCCTGAGCTCTGAAAAATGGGTTTCATATGGGAAATGTCTACTGGATGAGGCAATCACTTCCTTTTTTAGAGTAAATTGGATTTGTTAAAGGCTTATACTTATAATAATCATTTGTTCATTGTTCAAAGACTATATTAGAAATGGTCACAATTTATAATAGTGTATTAAAATCAAGAAAAATATAACCAATGGAGGTCAAATTTTATATAACCATAATAAAATATGTTGTTAGATTAAGAGGAACTATCATTAATGGAATTTTGGGTCATTATAGTAATCATATTTCAGTCCATAACGTAAACAAGTCTTTCTTACAAAGGTATAAAAAACACTGCAATGATCCAATTATGGCATGTTTAATCCTAGACCATCTTCAAATAGACAAGAACCAATTATTGTGTGGATTAATTGGGAAACATACTTATATACAAGGGGTTTATGGGTCCATATAGATTAAAAATAGTGAACTAATTTGTAAAACTATTTTCATTGAATTTTTATATAAATGTTAATATTAAATTAAATTGGAATTGTGAAACGAAGAAATTAAATTTGACCTAGAATTAGAGTGGTGGTAGGATGTGTTTATAAGAAATTTATGGTTATTTCAATTTACCCAATCCTTTTATTATTTAATAGTAGAGGGGTGATACTTGTTTATTGGAAGGCATTAAAAATTCATATGCTTAGGAACTATGATATTATAGTTAACGATATTTTGTGATGCTTTTAATAATCTTTTATGGAAATTCCACCATGATGAACCCATTTCATATACAATGATCACAGTTTCAAGCATAATCAATACATTCTGGGACACATGAAACTAATAGATCCTCTTGTTTTTTTGGCGAGGCTCTAAACATTTTACTAGATACATGCATTGAGGAATGGATATTTCGGTGATTCCTATACTATATGAAAAAAATTATGGGAGAAATACAATCTACTTCATCTTAGGAATAGCTGACATGAGTGTCTTAGCAGTAGTATCCACCCACATTATCAGTGGATGGTAGTCCATTATCTAAAGATATATGTCTTTAGAATATATTACTGATATACAATAATCAGGGAAACATGTTGAATGATGATTAAATATCATTAAATATATTCATTTTGGAGTCAGTCAGTGCGGGTGGGATATTTTTTACTAGGATGATACACTATGAGGTATGGTTTGGAGGGATTGGTATACTAGGTTTTAGGAATACCTTTTCCCTAAGTATATAATTAACGATAGTTCCAATGACATAATGTATTTGGAGAAGATTGTGATAATCATTCTGGATCACTTGATACGATTTAAAGTGACTCACCATTTTGTTCCTACTTACCTTATAAATGATAAATCGAGGGAAAGACTCTTCAATAAATGTTAAGAGAATTCTATTCCATCCACGGTCAACATGTTCGGGATGATGATTTTTTATGAGATCGAAAATTTGGAAATAATAAAGGACTATGGTGGTGTAGAGAAATGAAGTTCATCATATCAACATATTGGTTCTAAAAATTCTAGTAGGAAGAAATTTTTTGAGACTTCCCACGAGGGGTTTTTCATCCATGCTTCTAATGTTGGTAGCATTTCCTTCGATCCCATTGAGGGATATTATGTCATATGATGAATTTTTTTCTTTCGATATTGTGGTAGGATAGACCATATACATTTTTTAGAACATTTAATGCAATTTTCTGTGGAAGGGCAATGACACAAACTATAGGTTCAAGGGCCTGACTCACAGCTCTGCATTAGCCTAGGAGCCATAATAGTGATGGTCTTCTAGGACATGGTTGTGGTCCTGGTTATGGAATGTAAAAACCATTTATAACTTGACAACAATATTTCCTTGATCTGGGTATTGTGAGTTTTTACCATGTTCAAGGTTGATGAATGATATGCCATGTGAAACCAATCCATGAGGAGAAGAGTGATGGGACGTCTATAGTGAGAAGAATTATTTTTGTCAGACCTTCTATTGTATCTTCTCATTTCGATATAGATGCATCACATAGCACTATATTATTATCTGTTGGTTGAAAACATGGTCTTTTTTTAGTTTTCTAGTGGTGTTATGACACTATATATATAAATGTGGATAAAAAAATTGTATATTCCGAGATAGGGAACCCCCAAACTTATGGTTGAAGTTTGTCACTTTATAAGGGATAATTTTTCCATTGAAATGATAGGGTTTTACATATTACCCAATATGTATAGTCTATTAAAATATTGAGATTATGTTGAATGTTATCAATTAAGTGTAACCATCAAATAACGGAAGGGTGGAGTTTTTTATCACACAGGTTAATTGGATGTCCAAGAAAGACGAGTTGGGCTAGAAGAATGTGTTTTGGGTGGTGTCATATCCCAAATTTCTAGATTATATCATGATGATCAGGGACCCTATTGGGAATATTTATGTCTAATTGCTGATAATTATAGTTATGATTTGGTATATTATTTTTTAGTATATCTCTTATGAAAAGGTGGAGTTCTCAATCGAGATAGTTCTAGGAATCGAACTTGATTGCATTTCTCCTTTTATTATTCTCAATACGAAGTTTCATGAACCCAAAAACATTCTAGGGGAGTTTGATAAAATGGGGATTATATTACCTAGAAATTCATTGTGTGGTTCACCGGTCCTTTTGAGAAAAATGAAGATTATATACTTTGGATATAATTAGTCTATCAAAAATTGAACTAGTAGATGGATTTGAACTAGTTTTCTTTACCATATATTTAAGATATCTTCAGCCAGCTCCCAAGAGCTCTTTTTTTCAATGATTAATTTGATTTTTTCATATCATTAGTTTAATTTTCAACCTATATAAATACATCTCATTAGTTTTCCTAGAAGTTACAATCAATATGAGTATCGGTTTATTCTATTTGGTCTAACGAATGGACACAAAAATTTGATAGTTTTGGTGAACTAATTTCTTCGTCCTTATATGGATTAATTTATGGTGGTATTTGTGGATGATATATTACTGTTTTCTCACAATCACCCCGACAATGATAAACATCTTGATTTTTTTTTATACAGTTAGAGAGAATTAGTAATTTTATTAACTCAAAATGTGACATTATAAACGAATATTATTCACTTCCAAGATCACATTATCTCTCATAGATGTGTATATATTATCTATTATAATGTGAGAGTCATACATTCCTATGGGAATACCACAAATTACATTCATATATGGAATTTTTAAGATCTAGATGAATATTATATAAATTTTATATAATAATTATCAGGATTAGAAGCACCTATTTTGGAATTTATTATGAAGGGTGAGATGATTGTGTGGTCTGATACCTATGAGACAAACTTTTAGTATTTAAAGGTAAACTGACATCAACAACATTCATGATTTTGCCAGAGTTGGGAACAAGATAAAATGTGTATTTTGATACATCAATTATTAGTATAGGATATGTTTTGTTGCACAGATAGAGATTCTTAGAATACATGTTTAATCAGCTAAGTCAAGTCAAAATTAATTACCCAACGAATGATCTTGAGTTTGATTCTATTGTACATGCCTTGTACTATTGGAGGTATTGTTTTCATAGAGGTTTTTTTGTGGTGTACACAGAAAAAAAATCCTCAAGTAGATTTTTATTCAACGTGATATGAATATGAGGTAGTGAATTTGTGTTGGGTACCTACATTATATTGAAATCGAGATTGCCTATACTCATGTTAAGGTAAATATAGTTGATGATGTACTGATTAGGAGGACATAGATATAGGTATTTCATTAGGCCATTATTGTGTGGAATATTATGTAATGGTTTTATAATATTCAATAATGTTAGGTTCATAAATGTTTCTCATCCTTTCATGTCAATTTAAATATTTTTGATAGATGGTTGACAAGATAATTTTTATATGTAGAGGGTCTACTAATATGGGAGATTGTGGAAGGTGAAGAGTTGACTCTTGGTGGACTATTTGTTGAGGATAAAATGAAACATATTTGTAGTGGAATTAGGGTTTCAACATACATATTCGAACTAAAAATATGGTAATTTACTGCCTTATTTTGGTTAGTACATCCCAACGTTATCAGGATGTATCATGCTTTACATCAGCTGTATTGGTTATTTGGGATGAAATTTGATATAGAAGGGTTTGTGATGAAGTGTTCCACCCGTCGGTAGGTGGATGAAGATCATGAGTGACCATAAGTGCATTTAAAATAGTTATACATTACATAGAATAAGTGGGAAGATGTTATAATAGATTTATGGACTAGTTTGTAGAGGTCTTCTTGAGGTAGTTATGTTCTATGGGTTATTGTGGATTTTGTTATAAAGGATTCTCAATTAATACTAATTAAGAAGACATTCTCAGAATATGAACACGTATGGTTTTATACCATTTAGATAGTATGACATTATAGGGTTCCTTAGACAATTTAATCATATAGGGAAGCTCGCTATACATCTCATTTTTGGAATAGTTTTCATTGGGATTTGGGTATAAAAGTACTTGTAATCACATAATACCACCATCAAACTGATGTCCAGTTAGAGCACATGATTTATGTGCATGATTACATGCATTGAAAAGGTATCCTATTTTTTAGTGTTCTTGGTAGGGGTATATACCAATATAATAGTTTTCTTATAATAATAGATTTCAGGAGACTATATTGAGGTCACCATTTGATGATTTATTTGGTAAGCCATGTCTATCACTTATATCCTTGTTAGATACCAGTGATGTAGCATTATTCGGACCACGACATGTGACAAAGGCTTCAGATTAATTCTTGTTCATTATAAAATTTATTTCTTATGAAAAAATTGACATGTAACTGTTAAATCAATCATCATCGATGACCTATAGAGTTCAAGGGTGGGGATTATTTCATTTTATATATCTCATAGTAAATAGTAAATATATATATTAGGATAAAATGTTATATTACACGGTGATTCTGTTAAAATTCTTGAGATATTCCATTTGGTATACAATGATTTGTAGTTACCTCATATGTTCTAACAAATGAATTCCATCATCCATGTATCTCAAATTCACCTTTATCCCTAAAACCCAAATAATATTCCATACCAGTATGAGGTGGAGCTATAGATCGATGTGTCTTTTAAGGGGCACCATATATAAATTGTTGACTTGAGAAAAAAGGTTATCAGAGTCCAGTTAGTTCCTAATGTACTTGTGCTATGTCACTATGTCTATTTACATCATATGTCTTGTCATAAAGTGGGTGAAGTATGTCCATAGTGTCTATATTTATTCTAATGAGATTCTTGACAACCATTATAAGGGAAATTGAGGGGGAAATTACTTTAAAGGGGAAGACTATAAGGTGAAATTCAATCCATTGATGTATGTATCCTTTTTTATTTAGATGTACAAATTTAGTTTGGTCTATTATGAGTGAGTAATGATATTATAAGATTATTGGGGGTTTCTAGGGCTTATTAAGATATTTTGTCCTCTTTTCATGGAATGATTTGTAGGTCCACCCAATTTGTAAAAATGGTGTGGGATAAGACACATAGATACTACTAATCGTGTCGGGGCTGGACCGAGCGGTGAAAGTGGCTGCATGGTTTGAAGAAACCATTAATCATCAAGTAAACTCCCATATAAATTGTTATAGACCGTTGATAGTGGAATGAGTCATGGTTTGACAAACTATGGTCATGAAACTGTATAAGGACCAGCTTGAGATTGTATAGGCCACACAATTGTTGCACAGTTTGGAAAAAAATGAAACCAAACCATGAGATCCATATAAAATAGTTGATATTAACATTTATCCATTCAAATGTATTAAATCCCAAATCCTTATTTCATTGTTCTCTAGTGGAATGTCCTCAGAAATGGGTTTTCTCTTTAATGAAAAATTATAGGCTTAGATCCCCATTCACGGTCCTAAAATGGATTTGAACTCCGTTTATGGGTATACACGATATCTTCATTTTAGGAAGTGCGGACTACTGCCCCCTCAAAGTGATTTGATTCGTTAATTCCATATGTGGTATGTATAAAGGATGTATTTAAAGTTATTATATATGATTTTATACTGGGATTATAATATACCTTTATATCATTATTGTTTTCTTTCCATTAAAGTATGAGATAGAAATGTAAGTAGCGTTCATGCGTACGTACGGCTTACCGTCTCCATGAACAGTGCATTTCATTTCTTATCCTCAAATGTAATGTACTATTATAAGTACATATAATTGATATATATGATGTATGATACATATAAGGGGTGAATATAATTCTGGAATTAAAAATATACACATCTTTCATTTAGTTTTAATTCCATTAATAAGACATAGAAATGAAAGTAGCGTTCATTCGTACGTACGGCTTACCGTCTCCATGAATGGTGCATTTCATTTCTTACCTCTAAATGATTATGTAATTTTATAAATACATGTATATGATGGATATATATGATATATATTATATCAAAATCAGGAATGTAATTCTGGATATAAAGAACCTTTGACCGCACGAACAACATGTAATTGTAAGAAGCCCACTTTTGACTTAAGAACCAAATATCGACAGAACAAACATTATTAACTTAAATGATTACATAATGTTTATAACATGTCAATAATTGATATAAAAGGAATAATGAACTTGAAAATGGTTCTTAAGAAAGTATAAATTAACTCAAGTTTATTATTCGGGACGTTAATGAACGATCGAGTCATGTCGGACCTGAGGTAAGGGATCCTACTCCTCTCTTTCTTTTTAAGTACGCTCATTTATGTCATTCCTTTTAAAGATCATATTTCTTGTTATTGGGATGTTATTTTATATTAATCTTACTGTAATTTTTATGTTCATATGATGAGAGACCCTATTCTCTCTCATCAATCCATTTTGGAAGTTTTGAGTGGCGCCGTTAAGCTGCTGAATTTTCATAAGAGATCTAACCTCTCTCTTTCTTTTTAAGTACTCTCCTTTATGTCACTTATTTTAAGCTCGTCTTTGTTTTGTTGGGGGATGTTCTTTTATATTCATCTTTATATAAACTTTATGTTAATATGATGATATACCCTATTTGATCTCATCAATCCATTTTTGTTTGTTTTATGTGGCGCTGTTAGGCTACCGAGTTTTCGTAAGGGATTTTTCATCTCACTTTTATTCCTGTGGGATTTATGCTACATTTGCCAAAATTTCATTTGAGTGGTGTATGTACTACCCATTATTTTACTCATTGTTTAATATAATTTCATTTATGATTATTTACATCAATGTTGCATTGTCCTTCTTTCACGGCGTGTATGTTTCGAATGATACCCATGTCGGTAAGGGAACCTTTCACCCTCCTCTTTTTAAAAGCCTTCTTTTGTTATTTATTTTAATTCACATACTATTATGTTGGGATATGTTCTTATATATCCTTATTTATTTAAATTTTATTTCCATGTGATGAGATACCCTTTTTATCTCTCATCAACTCTTTTTTTGAATTTTGTAGTGATGCCATTAGGCTGTCAAATTTTTGCAAGTGAACTTCATAACCCAAATATGATTCTTTGGGATAAACTTATACTCCTTGAATATGTCGTTCTATGAATATGTTTGAATAACCTCTGATTGTTTTACACTTAATATACACTTATATTTGGTGTATTCGTTTGTCACACATAATTATGTAATTGATTTATCCTTAAACCAAGGATACCGTTTTTGTAAGGGACTTCGTCTCAATCTCCTTTCATTGAGGCATATTTCATTTTATACACAACATTCTTTTATGCGGTGTATAAACCCCTTGTTATTTTACTTTTAAACAAAAGGAATCTTTTTCTACGAAGCGTTTTACTAAACGACAAAAATGAATTTTTCATTTAACATACGTGGTGGAAACGACCTTTTCCGCCGCCGCGAGTATTATTTGATCATTGGCTTCCTCAACAAGCCGTAATGTTTTTAAAATAAAATAAATACCATATACTCTTTTATGTATTTCAGTACTGAAAATGGTTTTGATAAATGATTCTATTATGTCAATATATTTAAATGATATATTGTGATTGAAATGTGGAAATGTTATCATTCCTTTATATTGGTTTTATGTGTTATAATTTTATAATGGTACTTGGACATATTACGGGTGGTTACGTGATAAACCATATGACGGGGGGTGCCGTGAATACCAAGATGGGTGGTTACGTTATAACCTCCAATTCATTGGGTATGGAAGTCGCCCGTATGGCTATTCCATTAAGTATGTATGGAAGTTGGCCGGATGGCTATTCCATTAAGTGATATGTGTGGAAGTCGACCGTATGGTTATTCCACATAAGTATGTTTATGTCCCAAGTTACCTATATAGGTTATGTGATATTTTAATGGGTTTTATGGTAGTCATTTGGTAACAAAAGGGTAAGTAATGATCATTTATTCAGTGAAGAGTTTTTACTATTTTGAAAAGGTTAAAAGTATTACTTTGATAAAGTATACATGGTTTACTTGTTGTATTGAAAAACTAACAGTTTTCATTCTTTGTGTATCCCTTACTAAGCATTTTTTGCTCATCCCAAGTTTTTGAAATGTTTTTCACAGGACTTAATGTGGAATAGGGTCAAGGATGGGATCAAGGGAAAGTCATGAAACCTAAAACATGGAACTGGACATGTTTATTTTTAAGAGTTTTTATTTTCTGGAAACTTAGCAAAAGTTTCTACTTTGTAATCTTTTGAGATGTAATAGTTATGTCCTAATTCTCTAAAACTCTAAACCTGAAAAGATCCAAAATGTGAATTATTAATTTAATTCAATATTAAGTAAGGTTTAAGGCCGGGGCCTTATAGTTGGTATCAAAGGTCGGTTTAGATAACTTTAGAGGTTAGGGTCTCCTCTAAGCACAAGTGACATTACCATAATGGTTAGGATTTCAGAAAGAGTCCTCGTTTTAGAAAAGGTGAATGAGTAAGTATATCTTAGTGTTTAACTTCCTCATTAGTACATGATGGTTTTGTTGATATACTCACACTGACATTTATGTTTTTAGTGGATGGATGGATCTAGAAGGCACCAAATTGACAATAGGTTTGAAGAAAACTGTGCTGGTTCTCTGATTAAGAGACTAGATTAAATAGGGTATTCAATGTGGAAACTTGTGGTTGTCCTAAACCAACAATCAAGGAGTCATGATCAGCCACTTGAACCTTGGTATGTTCTGTAATTCATCATGTACGAGATGACCAATCGATGTGGAAGTTCAGGTAATAATTATAAAGGTAACCATTAGAGTTTATATTATCCTTACTTTTGAGGTAATTATAGGTAATTATATGTTATGATGGAAAATGAAAGGCATGGGATAAACATGAGTCTAAAATATGTTATGATCATTTTTGAAGATTTTATCTCGTTTTGGCGAATTTTTTAAGAATTATATAGGTTTGGAAAAAGGACATCACGCAGACCGTGTGACAACCTGTCACATCGGACAAAGCTGCGGGAATTGAACTCACAACCAAAGTGCGACTGGTATTTATCACCTACCACTGGACTACATGAAGTCCCTGGCTAGTATGACTTATTCATTTTATTTAGGTGACTTTATGAATTATGAGTAAGTTGATTTTGGTTTTTTATGAAAATGATTAACTTATCATGAAGGATATGTGATTAGGATAATTAATTTTCAATGCTAGACTTTAGGAGCAACTGATGTTTTTTGGAGATAAATGTTACGACTTAACTTGGAAGACTATGTGACTAAATCCTTCAAATATTTGGGATAAAATCTTAGTTTTGTTTACTTTGAAGGATTTTATGGACAAATTTCTTATCGAATGGTCCTCGTTGAACTTTGGGTTTTGTTGGGAAAATTATGGAGATTAAGAATAGATTTTCTTTTTATAAAGGGTTATCCTTTTCCGGATTATCTGATCTTGTACTAACCTTTTTGGTTTTGGTTTTGGTTAGAGTCTAAAGACATGGAAAGTATATAGTTCTCATTTGTGGATTAGCTGATTATCTAGAAATTGATTATAGTACTCTTAATGCAAACAAGTCTTCCAAAATACTCGTCTTTTGGAGAAAATATGAGTTTGATTAAGGAATATAGTAAAATATTGAAGTCTACGTGACAAGTAAGTATGATTCATTATGATTTAGTTAGGTTCAAAAATAAATTTCTCAATGAAGAGTAACATAAAACAAAAATGTTGTATGTTATCTTTTCCTACTGGGGAATCGAATACCGTTTAACCAATCACAAGTTTGTGATTTTCTTGTGGTTAACTTTCTCCTAAACATGTTTTCTATTACTCTCCATCAGAACATGACCCTATGTTTTTCTCCTCCATGTCCATGTTTTCCAACATGGAATTATAGTATGGGTTAACTCGGATGACCTCTGTACTTATCTTTCTTTATTTTAAAGTGATTGTTTTACCGACTCTTGTTCCGTTGTGGGACTTTCAAGGATGTTTCCAAGCTCAATTTTAAAATTGCGAGGACGCAATTCCCAAAAGGGGGGAAGGATGTAACACCCCAGGTAAATAAAGAATATTAAATTTTTATATTTATCCATATTGGTGAATAAATATTAATATTACTTTAAAGGGTATGCTACGCTCGATGGTGTACCCAATACACAACAACGAGTTTTTTCGGAATCTTACATTGCACTCGAATAATAAAATAATATTATTTTAAATGGTAGTAAATTCCTAGCCGTTGTAATGGAGGGAATGAACAGAACTAACTACAAAATGATTATATATGTTTTTCAAATATTTTTACTCATTACAATAAATGATAGAGGATTAAAAATGCGAATAAATCCAATTTTAAGCGTAGACAGTCTAATATTCTTTAAAAGGTCGATTAACCGCCTTTTGATGGCGAACCTCTTTTAAATCCACTTTTTGACAATTTTATGTGTTATATTTGACATAATAAAATTCTTCTTTATAATCGGGATATCAAAATTTACTTTGTATAAATTTTTGGTATTTTTCCGAAAAAGTTCAATTTTTAATAATTAGTGAAAAATGTTGTATTTTAATTCAAAACCTCTTTTTAATCTAATTTATTAAGATGATTAGATTATCTTTTGAATTGGTTTTAAAGTGAAATTAGAATATATTTTTACCTTTTAATCCAATGGTGGTCATTGGAATCAATTTTACTTTGAAATTGGACTTAAACTGGTGTTAATCTTTTGATACTTATTATTTCATGAAAACATGCAATTTGTTTTGATAGCAGAAATTAATTATTAAATTAATTAATGCAACTTATATGTTTTGAATTTTGTAAAATGGAAATCATTTTTTAATTTGGAATATCAAATACATCTTAGGGTGATGTTTTGTTTTTTTTCGGAAAAACATCAATTTTTGATGAATAGTAAAACCGTAAAGTGGTGGTTACAAAATTTGATTTTTCATTTAAATGGTACATTACCACTTCTGGGTTTTGAATCTAAAAAATCCAATTTAAATGTTTTTCATTATTAAGTAAAATGTGGTTCAATGGGATTAAAATAAATTTTGATGAATAGTAACTTTTATGTTTTATTAATCACGATTAAAGGTAATTTGTGTAATTTAAGTTAAAAATGATATTATAATAAAATGAAAATATCTTTAAACTTGTCCTAACCCTATTGGATGAGTTATTACCGACCAATAAAACACATGGGTCGATTTTTGGTACCCCATAGAGCCACTTGGGTATGATAATAACATTTATGCCTTTTATTTAAAGTTAAACTAAAAATGACACAAACATGAAATGTATTACTAAACCAATTTTTACATGTGGTTATACAAGTCATATTTCTTACTATAAATATTAATTATAAATCTAATATGATTTCCGACATCATGATATTTGTTTTATAATTTTTAGAAATTAAATAAATTAAATTATTTATGACACCACGATGATGCAATGATTACCTCATTATTTAACGATTTAAATAAAATGGAAAGATAATGTACAATATAAGACCTAAACATGTCCAAAACCTATTGTATGGGTTAATTTAGAACCCTTATCACCTTATTCTCGAAACACATCAATTTGGGACCATTAATAACCGAAATGCTTTCTAAAATAAAATAACATTTCCTTACTTTCTAAGAGTGCCCCTCCACTCCTCTTATAAAAGGCCCCCACCTCTACCTCATTACCCACACTTCCGAAGCCTTTGGCTTGACCAACCCCTAAACGTTTTGTCTCACCACATCCCTCTATTACTCCTTGAAGCCTCACTTTGGGTAGACGTCTTACCAATGAAGCCTTTTAGCTCAAACCAAAGGGAGTTACCCGATTATAAGGTAATGTCTTCCCTTGAGTCCTTCTGTTTTATTTTGCTTCTCCAACCCCCAAAAATCTTTTTATTAATTTCTTTTGTAACAAATACAGTATCTTCCATATATTAGGAATTTGTTATAAGAAGGATTAGAGCGACACTTACTCGCACCTTCATCTAATTGTTAAAGAAAATACTGTTTCTGTGGATGGCGAATTTCTGCTTCACGAAATGATGATTGTTCAACACTCTTATAACACCTTCAAAGGTGGACATTAAGATGTCACTATATTTATATATGATATATAATATTTTTATTTTTTACAGAATCTTCTGTATTTTCCATTTGTGTCATACATTTATGGCTTCCATTATGAGTATACGTGATATCTTCATTTTAGGAAGTGCGGACTAGCGCCCTCTCAAAGTGATTTGATTCGTTAATTCCATATGTGGGATGTATAAAGGATGGATTTAATGTTATTATATATGATTTTATACTGGAATTATAATATACCTTTATATCATTATTTTTTTTCCATCCATTAAAGTATTAGATAGAAATGAAAGTAGCGTTCATGTGTACGTAGGCCTTACAGTCTCTATGAACGGTGCATTTCATTTCTTATCCTCAAATGTAATGTACTATTATAATTACATATAATGGATATATATGATGTATGATACATATATGGAATGAATATAATTTTGGAATAAAAAATATACAAATCTCTCATTTAGTTTTAATTCCATTAATATGACATAGAAATGAAAGTAGTGTTCATGCGTACGTACGGCTTACCGTCTCCATGAACGGTGCATTTCATTACTTACCTCTAAATGATTATGTAATATTATAAATACATGTATATTCTGGATATATATGATATATATGATATCCAAATTAGGAATGTCATTCTGGATATGAAGAACCTTTTACCACACGAACAACATGTAATTGTAAGAAGCCCACTTTTGACTTAAGAACCAAATATCGACAGAACAAACATTATTAACATAAATGATTACATAATGTTTATAACATGTCAATAATTGATATATAAGGAATAATGAACATTAAAAAGGTTCTATATCAAGTAGAAATTAGCTCAAGTTTATTATTCAGGACATTAAAGAAAGATCGAGTCATGTCGGACCCGAGGTAAGGGATCCTACTCCTCTCTTTCTTTTTAAGTACGCTCTTTTATGTCATTATTTTTAAAGATCATCTTTCTTGTTATTGGGATGATATTTTATATTACACTTACTGTAATTTTTATGTTCATATGATTAGAGACCATATTCTCTCTCATCAATCCATTTTGGAAGTTTTGAGTGGTGCCGTTCGGCTACCGAATTTTCGTAAGAGGTCTAACCTCTATCTTTATTTTTAAGTACTCTCCTTTATGTCACTTCTTTTAAACTCCTATTTGTTATGTTGGGGGATGTTAATTTATATTCATCATTCTATAATCATTATGTTAATATGATGAGATACCCTATTTTATCTCATCAATCCATTTTTGTATGTTTAATGTGGCGCCGTTAGGCTGCAGAGTTTTCGTAAGGAATTTTTCATCTCACTTTTATTCCCGTGGGATTTATACTACATTTGCCACAATTTCCTTTGAGTGGTGTATGTACTACCCATTATTTTACTCATTGTGTAATATACTTTCATTTATGAGTATTTACATCAATGTTGTATTGTCTTTCTTTCACGGGGTTTATGTTTCGAAAGATACCCATGTCGGTAACGGAACCTTTCACCCTCCTCTTTTTAAAATACTTCTTTTGTTATTTCTTTTAATTCACATACTATTATGTTGGGTTATGTTATTCTATATCCTTATTGATTTAAATTTTATTTCCATGTGATGAGATACCCTTTTTAACTCCCATCAACTCATTTTTTTAATTTTGTAGTGACGCCATTAGGCTGTCAAATTTTTGCAAGGGAACTTCTTAACCCAAATTTGATTCTTTGGGATAAACTTATACTCCGTAAATATGTCGTTTTATGAATATGTTTGAATAAACATTGATTGTTTTACACTTAATATCCACTTATATTTGGTGTATTCGTTTGTCACACATAATTATGTAATTGATTTATCCTTAAACCAAGGATACCGTCTTTGTAAGGCACTTCGTCTCAATCTCCTTTCATTGAGGCATATTACATTTTATACACAACTTTATTTTATATGGTGTATAAACAACTTGGAATTTTACATTTATACAAAAGGAATCTTTTTCTACGAAGTGTTTTTCTAAAAGACAAAAAGGAATTTTTCTTTTATCGTACGCGGTGACAACGACCTTTTCCACCGCCACGAGTATTATTTGATCTTTGGCTTCCTCAACAAGCCGAAATGTTTTTAAAATAAAATAAATACCATATACTATTTTATGTATTTTGGTATTGAAAATGGTTTTGATAAAGGATTCTATTATGTCAATATATTTAAATGATATATTGTGATTGAAATGTGGAAATGTTATCATTCCTTTATATTTGTTTTATGTGTTATAATTTTATAATTGTACTTGGACATATTACGAGTGGTTACGTGATAAACCATATGACGGGTGGTGCCGTGAATACCAAGATGAGTGGTTATGTTATAACCTCCAATGCATTGGGTATGGAAGTCGGCCATATGGCTATTCCATTAAGTATGTATGGAAGTTGGCCGAATGGCTATTCCATTAAGTGATATGTGTGGAAGTCGACCGTATGTATATTCCACTTAAGTATGTTTATGTCCCAAGTTACCTATATAGGTTATGTGATCTTTTAATGGGTTTTATGGTAATATTTTGGTTACAAAAGGGTAAGTAATGATCTTTTATTCAGTGAAGAGTTTTTACTACTTCGAAAAGGTGAAAAGTATTACTTTGATAAAGTATACATGGTTTACTTGTTGTTTTGAAAAACTAATAGTTTTCATTCTTTGTGTATCCCTTACTGAGATTTTTATGCTCATCCCATGTTTTTGAAATGTTTTTCACAGGACATAATGTAAAATAAGGTCAAGGATGGGATCAAGGGTAAGTCATGCAACCTAAAACATGGAACTGGACATGTTTCTTTTTAAGAGTTTTTATTTTATGGAAACTTAGTAAAAGTTTCAACTTTGTAATCTTTTGAGATGTAGTAGTTATGTCCTAATTCTCTAAAACTCTAAACCTGAAAAGATCCTCAATGTGAATTATTATTTTAATTCAATATTAAGTATGGTTTATGGCCGGGGCCTTATAGTTGGTATCAAAGGTCGGTTTAGATAACTTTAGAAGTTAGGGTATCCTCTAAGCACAAGTGACATTACCATAATGGTTAGGATTTCAGAAAGAGTGCTCGTTTTAGAAAAGGTGAATGAGTAAGTATATCTTAATGTTTACCCTCCAGATTAGTACATGATGGTTTTGTTGATATACTCACACTGACATTTCTGTTTTTAGTGAATGGATGGATCTAGCGGGCACCAAAGTGACAATAGGTTTGAAGGAAACTGCGGTGGTTCTCGGATTAAGAGACTAGATGAAATGGGGTATTCAATGAGGAAACTCGTGGTTGTTCTAAACCAACTATAAAGGAGTCATGATAATCCACTTGAACCATGGTATGTTCTATAATTCATCATGTACGAGATGACCAATCGATGAGGAAGTTCAAGTAATAATTATAAAGGTAACCATTAGAGTTTATATGATCCTTACTTTTGAGGTAATTATGGGTTATTATATGTTATGAAGGAAAATAAAATGAATGAGATAAACTTGAGGCTAAAATATGTTATGATCATTTTTTAAAATTTTATCTCATTTTGGGGAATGTTTTAAGAATTATATAGTTTTGGAAAAAGGCCAACACGCAGACCTTGTGACAACCCGTCACGTCGGACAAAGCTGCGGGAATCGAACTCACAACCAAAGTGCGACTGGTATTTATCACCTTCCACTGGACTACGTGAAGTCCCTGGTTAGTATGACTTATTCTTTTTACTTAGGTGACTTTATGAATTAAGAGTAAGTTTATTTTGGGTTTTTATGAATATGATTAACTTATCATGGAGGATATGTGATTAGGTTAATTACTTTTCAATGCGAGACTTTAGGAGCAACTGATGTTTTTTGGAGATAAATGTTATGACTTAACATGGAAGACTATGTGACTAAATCTTTCAAATATTTGGGATAAAATCTTATTTTGGTTTACTTTGATGAATTTTATGGACAAATTGTTTATCGAATGGTCCTCGTTGAACGTTGGGTTTTATTGGGAAAATTTTGGAGATTAAGAATAGATTTTCTTTTTATAAAGGGTTATACTATTCCGGATTATCTGATCATGTACTAACCTTTTTGGTTTTGGTTTTGGTTAGAGTCTAAAGACATCGGAAGTATATAGATCTCTTTTGTGGATTAGGTGATTCTCTAGAAATTGATTATAGTACTCTTAATGCAAACACGTCTTCCTAAATACTCGTCTTTTGGAGAAAATATGAGTTTGATTAAAGAATCTAGTAAAAGTTGGAAGTCTACGTTACATGTAAGTATGTTTCATTATGATTTATTTAGGCTCAAAATTAAATTCCTCAATGAAGAGTAACTTACAAAAAAAATGTTGTATGTTAACTTTTCCTACTGTGGAATCGAATACCGTTTAACCCATCACAAATTTGTGATTTTCTTGTGGTTAACTTTCTCCTAAACATGTTTTATAACACTCTCCATCAGAACATGACCCTATGTTTTCTCTTCTATGTCCATGTTTTCCTAAATGGAATTCTAGTATGGGTTAACTTGGGTTACCTCTGTACTTATCTTTCTTTATTTTAAAGTTATTGTTTTACCGACTCTTTTTCCGATGTGGGACATTCAAGGATGTTTCCAAGCTCAATTTTAAAATTGCGAGGAAGCAATTCCCAAAAGGGGGGAAGGATGTAACACCCCAGGTAAATAAAGAATATGGAATTTTTATATTTATCCATATTTGTGAATAAAATATAAATATTACTTTAAAGGGGATCCTACGCTCGATGGCGTACCCAATACGCAACAACGAGTTTCTTGAGAATCCTACGTTGCACTCTAATAATAAAATAAAATTATTTTAAATGGTAGTTAATGCCTAAACGTTGTAATGGCGGGAATGAACAGAACTAAGTACAAAATGATTATATATTTTTTCAAATATTTTTACTCTTTACAATAAATTATAGAGGATTAAAAATGCGGATGAATCCAATTTTAAGCGTATACAGTCTAATATTCTTTAAAAGGTCGATTAACCGCCTTTTGATGGAGAACCTCTTTTAAATCCACTTTTTGACAATTTTATGTGTTTTATTTGACAAAATAAAACTCTTCTATATAATTGGGACATCAAAATTTACTTTGTGTAAATATTTGGTATTTTTCGGAAAAAGATCAATTTTTAATGAAGAGTGAAAAATGTTGTATTTTAATTCAAAACCTCTTTTTAATCTAATTTATTAAGATTATTAAATTATCTTTTGAATTGGTTTTAAAGTGAAATTAGAATATATTTTTACCTATTAATCCAATGGTGGTCATTGGAATCAATTTCACTTTGAAATTTGACTTAAACTGGTGTCAATCTTTTGATACTTATTGTTTCATAAAAACACGCTATTTGTTTTGACAGCGGAAATTAATTATTAAATTAGTTAATGCAACTTATATGTTTTGAATTTTGTAAAATGGACTTCATTTTTGAATTCGGAATATCAAATATAGCTTAGGGTGATGTTTTGTTTTTTTTTCTGAAAAACATCAATTTTTGATGAATAGTGAAACCGCAAAGTGGTGGTTACAAAATTTGATTTTTCGTTTAAATGGGACTTTACCACTTCTGGGTTTTGAATCTCAAAAATCCAATTTAAATGTTTTTCATTATAAAGTAAAAATTGGTTCAATGGGATTAAAATAAATTTTAGTGAATAGTAACTTTTATGTTTTATTAATCACGATTAGAGGTAATTAGTGTAATTTAAGGTAAAAATGATATTATAATAAAATGAAAATATCTTGAAACTTGTCCTAACCCTATTAGATGAGTTATGGCCGACCAAGACAACCAATGGGTCGATTTTTGGTACCCCATAGAGCCACTTGGGTATGATAATGACATTTATGCCTTTTATTTAAAGTTAAAGTAAAAATGACACAAACATGAGATGTTTTACTAAACCAATTTTTACATGGGGGTATACAAGTCATATTTCTTACTACAAATATTCATTAGAAATCTAAAACGATTTCCTACATCCTGATAATTTTTTTTGTAATTTTTAGACATTAAATAAATTAAAATATTTATGACACCATGATGATGCAGCGATTACCTCATTATTTAACGATTTACTTAAAATGGAATGATAATGTACAATCTAAGACCTAAACATGTCCAAAACTTGTTGGATTGGTAGATTTCGAACACTTATCACCTTATTCTCGAAACACATCAATGTCGGACAATTAATAACCGAAAATCATTCTAAAATAAAATAGCATTTCCTTACTTTCCAAGAGTTCCCCTCCTCTCCTCTTATAAAAGGCCCCAACCTCTACCTAATTACCCACACTTACAAAGCCTTTGGCTCGACCAAACCCTGCTCATTTTGTCTCTCCAAATCCCTCTCTTACTCCTTGAAGCCTCACTTTGGGTAGAAGTCTTCCCAAGGAAGTCTTTGAGCTCAACCGAAACTGAGTTACCCGATTATAAGTTAATGTCTTCACTTTAGTCCTTTTGTTTTATTTTGTTACTCCAACCCCCTAAACTCTTTTTATTAATTTCTTTTGTAACAAATACAGTATCTTACATATACTAGGATGTTGTTATAAGAAGGATTCAATCTACACTTACACACACCTTCATCTAATTGTTAAAGAACATATTGTTTCTGTGGATGGAGAAATTCTACCTCACGAAACGATGATTGTTCAACACTCGTATAACACCTTCAAAGGTGGAAATTAAGATGTCACTATGTTTATATATGATATATAATATTTTTATGTTTTACATAAGTTTCTGTATTTTTCATTTGTGGCATACCTTCATGGCTTCCATTATGGGTATACGCGATATCTTCATTTTAGGAAGTACGGACTACCGCCCCCTCAAAGTGATTTGATTCATTAATTCCATATGTGGGATGTATAAAGGATGGATTTTAAGTTATTATATATGATTTTATACTGGAATTATAATATACCTTTATATCATTATTTTTTCCTTTCCATTAAAGTATAAGATAGAAATTAAAGTAGCGTTCATGCGTATGTACGGCTGACCGTCTCCATGAACGGTGCAATTCATTTCTTATTGTAACAACCCGATATTTTATAAGATGCATTCTTTTTAATTTCATTCATATCTTCTGTTGTACGATACACCAAGATTACCTTGTGCTATATGCAACACCGTATTAGCTTGCAGTATACGCAACACTATTCTTGGATCGTGTTACACAGAATGTTAAGTTCGATAGAAGTTATTCTACGCAAATTTGAGTATATAAATATATATATATATATATATATATATTCAATTTATAAATAAAATATGGTTGCATTCTATTATAGGAAACAACAAAGGTGTTGTGCACTACACGCAACCCTGACTTGGCTTGCATTACACGCAATCGCGACCTTACTCGATAGCGTGTGTTGTACGCAATACCGCGTTTTACAAAACAACGATATATTATTGTTATGAACTAGCTGTTATGAATAGTGTTAACTAAATTTTGAATTTTATAACATTATTATTCATCTTACACATTTATAGAACATGGTATAAGAACAAAATAAATTTTTCAGGTAAAATAAGTATTTTTCAAAAAATACAGTTTTGTCGCCTTTTGATGGCACACCCACTTTAAATCTAGTTTTTGACATGATTATAAGTTCAATTTGACAAAATAAAATTCTTATTTTGAATCAGGATATACAAATTTACATTATATAAAGTTTTGATATTTTTCCGATAACTTTCATATTTTAATGAATAGTAAAAACACGTTATATTTTAATTAAAAACAACTTTTTTCATCGTAATATCTTATGTGGTTAAATTATAATATTGAATGGCTTTAAATTATAAATAGAATATATTATTACCATTCAATATAATTTATGTCATTATCATTGATTTTACCTTGAATTCGTAGGTTAAATCAATTCAATCTTTTGCAATGTTTTAAAGAAAAACCTGTTTTCTTTCGACAAAAAGATTAATTTAAATTTAATTTCTGCAACTTTTATGTATTGAATTTGGAAAAATGGATTCCATATTTGGAATCAGTGGGTCCAAATTATGTTAATAAGCTACTTTTTATTTTTGGAAATTATGAATTGTAACTACGGTAAATTTTATTTACCATAGATAAAGGTAAATCGGGTAATGAAGGGTAAATATAATATTATAAAATTACCCTAACACATTACAAAATTATATTGGATGGATAAAAGTAGACCCATATAACCTAAGGGTCTGATTATATTCATTTTATTGATTTTTTACCATGAAAATAATTTAATTATTATTAAAACCAAAGAAAGTGACAACATGTCACTCTTTTAAATCTTATAAGTATATTAATTTTAATTTAGTGATAAACTTTATGAAACTTCGAAAATGAATAGTCTCAAGAAATATAATGAAGTTATATACATCAGATGAATTTATTTATAATTTTTAGGGATTAAAAAATTACCATTAATTGTAACACAATAGTGATGCAGAAATTGTTTATCTAGTGAAAAATCAAGAATATAATTTTTATTAAACTAATAGTAACCATAAAATGCCCAAAACCCTTTCCAAAATTTATTTTTCATGTACATATAAACCATAATCATCCAATGGTCTAATATTGGTCCATTTTGAGCCTTATAAAATCGATTATGACACTTATACTATTTTATTTTAAATGATGCCAAAGTTGTCACCTTCATAATTTAATAAATATAACAATTTAAATATTGTGATTTTAAGATGATAAATTCTAGTAAAAGTATTATTCTGAATGTTAATAGATTTATATTAATCATAGGATTTTATTTTTAATTTTTATGAAACAAAATAAGTATATTAAATAATTATTCAAAAATGTTGCAGTAATTTATTTATTAAGAGATAAACCAAATAAATGGTTTTAAAAATAATAAAATAAATATTATATGAACTATTTAATGTTCTAAACTAATTTTCTAGATACATGTGTCCTTTTAAGATTCAATGAAAGCTTTTGGTTAGAACATATCTTCTGTATATACTTTATTTAAATTCAAATAAATGAATAGTGTCAAAATTGACACTATTGTGTTTTTATAAAAAATAATATATTATAAAAATGTTTAAAAATCACAAATATATTTAAAAATTATAAATTTAAATTTATATGGTATAAAATGTTATAATGTATCCAATTATGGACAATTCACAACAAATAAGTAATTATTTGTTATAATTTAAATTTTAGAATGTTATTACCACAAATAAAATTAAATTGACTAAATAAGGACAAATCAAGTTGATAATGTTTAAAATAAATACCTAACATGTATAAATTTGATTGGTTGATGAGATTACAACCATATCTCATCTAATAATCGGATATGAGTAATTTTTGGAGTTGTTTAAGTGGGGTTAGATTTATTATAAATTAATATTTTTAAGAATTCCTAAGGTGCCCCTCTCCTCCCTTATAAAAGGGCACCTCCTCCCTCTCTTCCTCACTCAACATTGAGCCTTCAAGCTCGGCCAGAAACTGACATAATCTCTTCTCCACTTCACTAGTATCATCCTAGAGGTCCTTGTCTTCTTCAAAGACCATCCTTAGTTATTTAAGTGGAGGTTAAGAAAAGGCACGTCAAAAAGAGGTAATATCCATTACCGATCTTTTTCAATTTCTTTCTTCTTCAACTTCTTCTTCTTTAGTTGTTTTATGATAAAGTAATAACATCAGTATCACTCATATAATGATATGTTATTATAAGTATGAAACAACCCTATTTCACTATCTATCCATCCTATAGAAAAAGAAATCACCGCACATGCGTACGTACGGAATACCGTCTCCACGCCGTGGTGTAATCTATTTTCCACCACCACCTTACTTGGATCGGTATAATGGTGTAAATAATGACTATATTTGACTATTATAAAGTGATACTGATTCTGAAATAGTATACATACACTCCAATTAAATTCCATTATTGTAGGAACGATATCATCACTCGTGCGTACGTACGGAATACCGTCTCCACGATGTGATGTGACTCGTTCTACATTATCTTCATTTCATAATGATTATATAAATGAATTGAATGAATGAATATGATATATATTACACTAATACCATTCTGTAAATGAGGTATCAATAACCTAAAAAGAAGAATAATAATTTATTCGACAAAACACGCATAAGAACAAAAAGTTATAAACACCTGAATAACAAGTAGCAATGAAATATTTCTACTAAGAAGCCAAGAATATGACCATATATGATATCATAAAAATAAGTATGATTCTTTAATAAGTCAATAACATTATTTAAATCAATATACAGGAGGTTTGGACATTTACAAAGCATATCAGACCTAAGGTAAGGGGTAATTTTGCAAATGTCATTTTTATCTGAGATTGCTTATTCTTATGTATTTACTGGGGTTATTGCTATCATCTATGTCCATGTTTTATAAAAGTGTATTCATGTATGTTTAAAGTAATTTTTACCCATTTTGACTTTTACCCCATGGTATGGAAGGATTTTTTGTTTTCTTTACCCTATAAGGTATTTTTTAACATTTCTGACAAAAGTACGAGAATAATGTTTTTTTAACTTATACGGCATGAATGGATTTTTAAAACATTATTTCCAAGAAGCTTCCTCTACAAGTTTTCATGTTTATTTTTAATCAACTTCTTTTAGTTTAAAATTGTATGACATGTTATGAAAGGATAAATTTTTTTGAAGTAGAAAGTATATTTTCCTCATGAATGGAGTTCAATAGTTTTATCAAAATTATTTTCCATATAAGACAATATAGGGTTCTGTTTCTATCCCTATTATTACATAGATTTTATTATGTTGTGATGGAAATATTTTTATGAATTCCTTTGTCTTATTGTTTTATGATGTCACGATGTTTAAGATTCCCATTTTTATTACATGGGTTATGCTATGATGTATGGTTTTCTGATTTTGTGGCACACATAAGAATGGTATCATTATGAGATGGTTGGGACCTATATCTCCATCCAATGCATTGGGTAAAGATTTTATATCTCATGAGATAGAAATGGCTGGAACGGTAGGTTATACCGGTTCAGTGAAACAGGACTGAAACTTGGGTGACTCAGTTCAGAAATGGACATTGTCCACTAAGATAGTCTTGGAAATGAGTCTTGACTAATAAGATATGATTCTCTATGATTATGTGTGTATGCCACAAAGTTTCATGTTTTATGTTATGATTATTGGGATTTAATTTCACTACTATGATTTATCCCATGTTATGAAATTATGCTCTCTTTTGCAGGTTAAGATTTCCAAAATGTTATGTTCTTATGAATATGATTTGATTGATATTTATTTTTTTTACCCTTACTGAGCATTTGAGCTCTTCCTTTTATGTTTTATTTTCCCCAGGATATAAAGAAAGGTTTATGTAAAAAAAAGGAAGATCTTTATGGGAGATGTTGAAGATCATTCACCATGATTAGAAGATTATATTTCAAGTTTCCAAAAGACACTAAACTATTACGATCCTTGTGTGTGTGTTTTTTTATGTACTAAGTATTCCTCAAAAGTAATGTAATGACCATGTAAGTTAGGCTTCGGGTCTCTACAGTTGGTATCAGAGGAAAGGTTTAGTCAACCTTTGGAAACTAGGATGTGAAAATGTTAGTGAAATCCCTAGAGATATTTCTATGGTATGTCTAGGGGTGTCCCTAAGGATAAGTATACGTATAGTATATAGTCCTAGAACTATGGTAACAATATTAGATTAAACCAAAGATGTTAGATATTGATGTTACTCCCCCTATATTATGTTTTTTGCCTCTCACACTATTCTTTTTGGGTTTTAGAAAATGGTTGGAAACAAGATGATTCACGATAATGGAGGATATGATAGACAATGGAATGATATTATTCATGAGAAACCAAATGAAATGGGATTTGGAGGTCCAAACATCATTATTATGCCGAATCAGCAATCTCATAATATGATCAATATTGTAAAATTTGGTAAGTTTCCTGACTCGGGTAATAAGAGAATGATGGAGTATCATGATGATTATAGAGGAAAGAAAGTTCTATTTACCCTGTGTAAATCATGTGGGAAGAGGAATCAAGGAGAATGTTTCAATGGAACTGGAAGATGCTTTGGGTGTGGAAAAGAAGGACACAAAGTGAGTAAGTGCAAAGGAAAAGGTTCAGTTAACACCATGGATAAGGATAATGGTATTGCTACGATATCAACAATGGTTAAATGTTTTAAATGTGGAATGTATGGGCATTATGCAAACCAATGCCCTAAGGGAAAGTCTCATGAAGAGAATCAGTACGGCCGTATGAGTAGTATTTATGTTGATGATGATGAAGAGACTACAAATGATATGTGAGTTGAAAGAATTGTTGAAGCTCAGTCAATGGTTTAAGAAGGTAGTGGAATGATTACATGTTTATCATGTGTAATGTTGTATAAGTAATCTCATGGTACTATGGAATAAAGAGACATCTAAGGATTGTTACACTGTTGTCCTTCCTTGAGTTTTGAAAGTGTATGATTAATGTTACCAGTATCCATGAAAGGTTATTCAGATATTTTTGGAATGTAGATGGTAAGCGCATAATGAAGGGATAAGGAGGAAATTAAATGTTTGATAGTATTCATGAGCTCATGACTGATATAAAGAGAAGGTTATGTAATGGATTGAGTATATTGAATTTTTGGATTTTACTATGCGGAAAGAGTTAACTTTTGACAGCATTCAGGTTTTCACTAATGTTTAATGGGTATTCATTTTTCAAGAGAATACATGATTAAGGTATTCAAATGATTGGAATGTGAACAACAAGATATATGGGGGATAAATAATGGTATCCACATGCTTGGTTGATTACATTTCAAGTAATCTTTTTCTTTATACTATGAGCTTGGACCGAAGTATTTTAAATAAGCCTAAATATTGGAATGGATTATGTTGGACATATGCTAAGTATTGTTTAAGGATAGAACTTTTTTCGATGGTGTGTTATTGTAATATAGTTTTAGAAAAAGGATAACCTGCAGGACGGGCGACAACCCATCGTGTCGGACAAGGCTGTGGGAATCGAACCCAGAACTGAAGTGCGACTGGCCTTTTATGCCTACCACTGGCCTATAGGAAGTCCCTGTTAAGTAGAAACTAGTTTTATTATATTAAGCAGTATAAGTCCATTTTAGGAACTATAAAAGTTTAATCTCACAATAGATGGACTTATGTATTTTTTTGATAACTTTTATAACCTTTTGTTTCAGACAGATGGAATGACCCATCATTCTATCACATGATCTTCTAACACATCACGAATGAAAAATTCAACTTCATTTATTTAAGAGATGAAGGGGAAATTGTCCAAATAATGACAAACGGTGAGACTATACCAAAATCACGAAAGTATTTCTTCTAATTACAATTTCATCAACTTTTGGGAAATTATCTTGAAAAAACAAAAATGTTTTCCTACTGCCCTTATATCCGATGAATCATATGGTACCTTAGATCACCAAAATCAATAGCTTTGTGATTGTTGGCTTTTTCATAGCCATGTTCTCTAACACTCTCCATCAGAACATGACGGTTAGATTTCTCTTCCATGTCCATATTTTCTCCTATATGGAAACGCAATGATGAGTTCATTTGTGTAACCGTTATATTTCATACTTTAGTTTTTAAAGTTAAGTTTTGGTATTTCTTTTACGATGTAGGTTTTTATGAATAGTAAACGACTTATAACCCTAACGAATTTCGAGGGCGAAATTCATTTTAAGGGGGGTAGAATGTAACAACCTGAGATTTTATAAGATGCATTCTTTTTAATTTCATTCATATCTTCTGTTGTACGATACACCATGATTACCTTGGCTATACGCAACACCGTATTAGCTTGCAGTATACGCAACACTATTCTTGGATTGTGTTACACAGAATTTCATGTTCGATAAAAGTTATTCTACGCAACATTGAGTGTATATATATATATATATATTCAGTGTATAAATAAAATATGGTTGGATTCTATTATACGCAACATCAAAGGAGTTGTGCGCTACATGCAACCCTGACTTGGCTTGTATTACACGCAATCGTGACCTTCCTCGATAGCGTCTGTTGTACGCAATACCGGGTTTTACTAAACAACGATATATTATTGTTATGAACTAGAAATTATGAATAGTGTTAACTAAATTTTGAATTTTATAACATTATTATACATCTTACACATTTCTAGAAAATGGTATAAGAACAAAATAAAATTTTCGGGTAAAATAAGTATTTTTCAAAAAATACAGTTTTGTCGCCTTTTGATGGCGCACCCACTTTAAATATAGTTTTTGACATTTTTATAAGTTCAATTTGAAAAAAATAAAATTCTTCTTTTGAATCAGGATATAAAAATTTACATTAGATAATGTTTTGATATTTTTCCGATAACTTTCATATTTTTATGAATAGTAAATACACGCTATATTTTAATTAAAAACAAATTTTTTCATCCTAATATATTATATGGTTAAATTATAATATTGAATGGATTTAAAGTATAAATAGAATATATTTTTACCATTTAATATAATTTATGTCATTAGAATTTATTTTACCATGAATTCGTAGGTTAAATCAATTCAATCTTTTGCAATGTTTTAAAGAAAAACCCATTTTCTTTCGACAACGGGATTAATTTTAATTTAATTTCTTAAACTTTTGTGTATTGAATTTGAAAAAATGGATTCCATATTTGGAATAAGTGGGTTCAAATTATGTTAATAAGCTACTTTTTATTTTTGGGAAATATGAATAGTAACTATGGTAAATTTTATTTACCATAGTTAAAGGTAAATCGGGTAATTAAGGGTAAATATAATATTATAAAATTACCTTAACACATTCCAAAATTATATTGGATGGATAAAAGTAGACCCATATAACCTAAGGGTCGGAATAGATTCATTTTATGGATTTTTTACAATGAAAATAATTTAATTATTATTAAAACTAAAGAAAGTGACAACATGTCACTATCTTAAATCTTATAAGTAAATTAATTTTAATTTAGTGATAAACATCATGAAACTTTGAACATGAATAGTCTCAAGAAATATAATGAAGTTATCTACATCAGATTAATTTATTTATAATTTTTAGGGATTAAATAATTATCATTAATTGTAACACAATAGTGATGTCGAAATTGTTTATCTAGTGAAAAATCAAGAATATAGTTTTGATTAAACAAATAGTAACCATAAAAGGACCAAAACCCTGACCAAAATTTATTTTTCATGTACATATAAACCATAATCATCCAATGGTCGAATATTGGTCCATTTGGAGCCTTATAAAATCGATTATGACACTTATACTATTTTATTATAAATGATGCCAAAGTTGTCACCTTCATAATTTAATAAATATAACAATTTAAATATTTTTATTTTAAGATGATAAATTCTAGTCAAAGTATTATTCGGAAATTTAATATATTTAGCTTCATCAATGGATTTTATTTTTAATTTTTATGAAAAAATAATTATATTAAATAATTATACAAAAATGTTGCAGTAATTTATTTATTAATAGATAAACCAAATAAATGGCTTTGAAAATAATAAAATAAATAATATATGAAATATTTAATGTGCTAAACTAATTTTCTAGATACATATGTCCTTTAATGATTCTATTAATGCTTTTGGTTTTAACATATCTTCTGTATATACTTTATTTAAATTCAAATAAATGAATAGTTTCAAAATTGACACTATTGTTATTTTAAAAAATAATATATAATAAAATTGTTTAAAAATCACAAATATATTTAAAAATTATAAATTTAAATTTATATGGTAGAAAATGTTATAAAGTATCCAATTATGGACAATTCACAACAAATAAGTAATTATTTGTTATAATTTAAATTTTAGAATGTTATTACCATAAATAAAATTAAATTGACTAAATAAGGATAAATCAAGTTGATAATATTTAAAATAAATACCTAACATGTCTAAATTTGATTGGTTGATGATATTACAACCATATCTCATCTAATATTCAAGATAATAGTAATTTTTGGAGGTTTTTATGTGGGGTTAGATTTATTATAAATTAATATTTTTACGAATTCCTAAGGTGCCCCTCTCCTCCCTTATAAAAGGGCACCTCCTCCCTCTCTTCCTCACACAACATTGAGCCTTCAAGCTTAGCCAGCCCATGCAAAATCTCTTCTCCACTTCACTAGTATCATCCTAGAGGTCCTGGTCTTCTTCAAAGACCATTCTTTGTTATTTAAATGGAGGTTAAGAAAAGGCGCGTCAAAAAGAGGTAATATCCATTACCGATCATTTTCATTTTCTTTCTTCTTCCACTTCTTCTTATTTAGTTTTTTCATGATAAATTAATAACATCAGTATCAATAATATACTGATATGTTATTATAAGTATGAAACAACCCTATTTCACCATTTATCCATCCTACGGAAAAAGAAATCACCGCGCGTGCGTACGTACGGAATACCGTCTCCACGCCGTGGTGTAATCTATTTTCCACCACCACCTTACTTGGATGGGTATAATGGTGTAAATAATGACTATATATGACTATTATAATGTGATAATGATTCTTAAATACTTTACATACACTCCAATACAATTCCATGATCATAGGAACGATATCATCACTCGTGTGTACGTACGGAATACCGTCTCCAGGATGTGATGCGACTCGTTCTACATGATCTTCATTTCATAATGATTATATAAAGCAATTGAATGAATTAAGATGATATATATTACACTAATACCATTATGGAAATGAGGTATCTATAACCTAAAGAGAATAATAAGAATTTATTCGACAAAACACGCATAAGAACAAAAAGTTATAAACACCCGAATAACAAGTAACAATGAAATATTACTACTAATAAGCCAAGAGTATGACCATATATGATATCATAAAAATAAGTATGATTCTGTAATAAGTCAATAACATTATTTAAATTATTATACAGGAGGTTCGGACACATACAAAGCACATCGGACCTAAGGTAAGGGGTAATTTTGCAAATCTCATTTTTATCCGATATTGGTTATTCGTAAGTATTTACTGGGTTTATTGCTATCAACTATGTACATGTTTTATAAAAGTGTATTCATGTATGTTTAAATTAATTTTTACCCATTTTGACTTTTACGCCATCGTATGGAAGGAATCTTTCTTTTATTTACCCTATAAGGTATTTTTTAACTTTTCCGAAAAAAGTACGAGAAGAATGTTTTTTTAACTTATACGGCATGAATGGATTTTTAAAACATTATTTCCAAGAAGCTTCCTTTACAAGTTTTCAAGTTTATTTTTAATCAAATTCTTTTAGTTTAAAATAGTATGACATGTTATGAAATGATAAATGTTTTTGATGTAGAAAGGATATTTTCCTCAAGAATGGAGTTCAAGAGTTTTATCAAAATTATTTTCCATCTAAGACAATATAGGGTTATATCTCTATCCCTATTATTACATGGATTTGATTATGTTGTGATGGAAATATTTTTATGAATTCCTTTATGTTATTGTTTTATGATGTCACGATGTTTATGATTCCCATTTTTATTACATGGGTTATGCTATGATGTATGGTTTTCTGATTTTGTGGCACACATAAGAATGGTATCATTATGAGATTGTTGGGACCTATATCTCCCTCCAATAAATTGGGTAATGATTTTATATCTCATGAGATAGACATGGCTGGAATGGTAGGTTATACCGGTTCAGTGAAACAGGACTGAAACGAGGGTGACTCGGTTGAGAAATGGACTTTTTCCACTAAGATAGTCTTGGCAATGAGTCTTGACTAATAAGATATAATTCTCTATGATTATGTGTGTATGCCACAACGTTTCATGTTTTAAGTTATGATTATTGGGATTTCATTTCACTACTATGATTTATCCCATGTTATGAAATTATGCTCTCTTTTGCAGGTTAAGATTTCCAAAATGTTATGTTCTTATGAATATGATGTGATTGATATTTATTTTGTTTACCCTTACTGAGCATTTGAGCTCACCCTTTTATGTTTTCTTTTCCCCAGGATATAAAGAAAGGTTTTAGGTTAAAAAAGGATGATCTTTATGGGAGATGTTGAAGATCTTTCACCACGATTAGAAGATTATATTCCGAGTTTCCAAAGACACTAAACTATTACGATCCTTGTGTGTGTGTTTTTGTTATGTACAAAGTATTCTGCAAAAGTAATGTAATGTCCATGTAAGTCAGGCTTCGGGTCTCTACACTTATCCTCAAATGTAATGTACTATTATAAGTAAATATAATGGATATATATGATGTATGATACATCTAAGGGATGAATATAATTATGGAATAAAGAATATACACATATTTCATTTAGTTTTAATTCCATTAATATGACATAGAAATAAAAGTAGCGTTCATCCGTACGTACGGCTTACCGTCTCCATGAACAGTGCATTTCATTTCTTACCTCTAAATGATTATGTAATATTATAAATACATGTATATGCTGGATATATATGATATATATGATATCCAAATCAGGAATGTCATTCTGGATATAAAGAACCTTTGACCACACGAACAACATGTAATTGTAGGAAGCCCACTTTTGACTTAAGAACCAAATATCGGCAGAACAAACATTATTAACTTAAATGATTACATAATGCTTATAACATGTAAATAATTAATATAAAATGAATAATGAACTTGAAAATGGTTCTTAAGAAAGTAGAAATTAACTAAAGCTTATTATTCAGGATTTTAAAGAACGATCGAGTCAAGTCGGACCCGAGGTAAGGGATCCTACTCCTCTCTTTCTTTTTAAGTATGCTCTTTTATGTCATTCCATTTAAAGATAATCTTTCTTGTAATTGGGATGTTATTTTATATTACTCTTACTGTAATTTTTATGTTCATATGATGAGAGACCCTATTCTCTCTCATCAATCCATTTTGGAAGTTTTGAGTGGCGCCGTTAGGCTGCCGAAATTTCGTATGATATGTAACCTATCTATTTCTTTTTAAGTAATCTCCTTTATGTCAGTGCTTTTAAGCTCCTCTTTGTTATGTTGGGGGATGTTATTTTATATTCATCTTTCTATAAACTTTATGTTAATATGATGAGATACCCTATTTGAACTCGTCAATCCATTTTTGTAACTTTTATGTGGCGCCCTTACGCTGCCGAGTTTTCATAAGGGATTTTTCATCTCACTTTTATTCCCATTAGATTTATGCTACAATTGCCACAATTTCCTTTGAGTGGTGTATGTACTGCCCATTATTTTACTCATTGTCTAATATAAATTCATTTATGAGTATTTACATCAATGTTGTATTTTCCTTCTTTCACGGGGTGTACGTTTCGATAGATACCCATGTCGGTAAGGGAACCTTTCACCCTCCTCTTTTTAAAAGACTTCTATTGTTATTTATTTTAATTCACATACTATTATGTTGGGATATGTTCTTCTATATCCTTATTGATTTAAATTTTATTTCCATGTGATGAGATACCCTTTTTATCTCCCATCAACTCAGTTTTTGAATTTTGTAGTGATGCCATTAGGCTGTCAAATTTTTGCAAGGGAACTTCTTAACCCATATTTGATTCTTTGGGATAAACTTATACCCCTTGAATATGTCGTTCTATGAATATGTGTGAATAACCTATGATTGTTTTACACATAATATCCACTTATATTTGGTGTATTCGTTTGTCACACATAATTATGTAATTTATTTTTCCTTAAACCAAGGATACCGTCTTTGTAAGGGACTTCGTCTCAATCTCCTTTCATTGAGGCATATTTTGTTTTATACACAACTTTCTTTTATAAGGTGTATAAACACATTGGAATTTTACTTTTATACAAAAGGAATCTTTTTCTACGAAGCATTTTACTGAACGACAAAAAGGAATTTTTCTTTTAACGTACGCGGTGACAACGACCTTTTCTGTCGCCACGAGTATTATTTGATCTTTGGCTTCCTCTACAAGCCGTAATGTTTTTAAAATAAAATAAATACCATATACTCTTTTATGTATTTTGGTATTGAAAATGGTTTTGATAAAGGATTTTATTATGTCAATATATTTAAATGATATATTGTGATTGAAATGTGGAAATGTTATCATGCCTTTATATTGTTTTTATGTGTTATAATTTTATAATGGTACTTGGACATATTAAGGGTGGTTACGTGATAAACCATATGAAGGGTGGTGCCGTGAATACCAGGACGGGTGGTTACTTTATAATCTCCAATGCATTGGGTATGGAAGTCAGCCGTATGGCTATTCCATTAAGTATGTATGGAAGTTGGCCGAATGGCTATTCCATTAAGTGATATGTGTGGTAGTCGACCGTATGGTTATTCCACTTAAGTATGTTTATTTCCCAAGTTACCTATATAGGTTATGTGATCTTTTAATGGGTTTTATGGTAATCTTTTGGTGACAAAAGGGTAAGTAATGATCTTTTATTCAGTGAAGAGTTATTGCTACTTCGAAAAGGTGAAAAGTATTACTTTGATAAAGTATACATGGTTTACTTGTTGTTTTTAAAAACTAATAGTTTTCATTCTTTGTGTATCCCTTAATGAGCTTTTTATTCTCATCCCATGTTTTTGAAATGTTTTTCACAGGACATAATGTGGAATAGGGTCAAGGATGGGATCAAGGGAATGTCATGCAACCTAAAACATGGAACTGGACATGTTTCTTTTTAAGAGTTTTTATTTTATGGAAACTTAGTAAAAGTTTCTACTTTGTAATATTTTGAGATGTAATAGTTATGTCCTAATTCTCTAAAACTCTAAACACGAAAAGATTCTCAATGTGAATTATTAATTTAATTAAATATTTAGTAAGGTTTAAGGTCGGGGCCTTATAGGTGCTCTACTACACACCAATGTGAGGTGTTCTGTATGTTTTCCCATTTCATTTGGTTTTTTATAATCCATATTTCCATTTTCCCATAAGAAATAATTTACATGGTTTCCCTAGAAGTTAATTAAATGGTTATGATTAATGAATTTGAAATTTTTTATGTTCCCCAAGAGTACCATTTTATGGATGAAGGTCATTTATACTCAAATTAGGCTATATATGGGTTATGGTGATATATTTTCCTCAAATTATACCACTCTACAGAGTGTATGAGTGCTAACAATATTATTGGGATCAAATATAATTTAAATAATTTAATTGAACTAAATAGGAGAGATTTGATGCCTCTATTTCCATGTGTGGACATGATTTGAATTGAATTAGTTGTTTAAATTTAATTTGTTATATAAGTTCAATGAACTCATTGAATGAAATTAATTTAAAATGATGAATGAATGGGATAATGTGAGGATAAATTGAAATGTTGGTGGATGACATGGAAGATATCATTGGATCCTAATTCATTAGATTCCATGGACATTTCTCTCTTGGATCTTATTTATGTTAAGGGATTCCTTGACCCTATTATCAAGACATGGTATATTGGCATGCTCTATGGACTCCACCCCAGTGTTTATAAAGACACGATCAAGATGATGTTATGATTCAATGTGGATGACTTGTTCCGCTATACATTAAATCTAAAAACCTCATAGTATTTCATTTTTTAAGAAAAATAATGGAAAATTTGGAAAATTTTGATTATAAAGTGTTTTCATTAGGGAGTTTACACACATCAAGTACACATAATGGGTTGATGAGGATGATTTACGATTTTTGGAAAGTACGACATGGTAGTGGTGGATATTTTGGATTGTGTTACCGATATTCCTAGTATAAGTATCAAATTAATAAGATCATACTAGATAATATTATGTGGTTATTAAGTTTGTAGAACATGTTTTATTATGGGAGTGTGAATAACATTTTCATTGATCCTCATATGTCTTGAAATTATAACATTAATTTATCAAATATGGCTTGGGAACATATCTTTCATTACATATATGTTCATGTTATTACACGCTACTTCTCTTTATATCACAATGACTAGATTTGTTATAGAAACCATTCATGGTGTCCTGCTGAGTGATATCTCACACCGAATTTATTCCACCCATGGTACCCAAATAGTCATTATGTATACAGGTAGATATCATGTAATCCTCCTAATTTTCGATACGTGATTTGTGTTATACATTAGGTGGGGGTGCTAGTGTGATCTAATATTGTGATTCTAGTTGGGACAGTTACTTTTTGTGATTTTTGGTATATTGATACATGTAGTGCAATGGATTTTTGTATATCTCTTTATAGCATTGTAGATATATGAAATGACACATAATTGTATATGAGATAAATTTTGGAATATTTATCTATTCATATCTAGTTTATTTACTTTTTATATGTTATATTACATTTTTCATCTATTAATCTATATTATTTTGACCACTATTTGACATTCTACTATTATTTAATAGTCTTTCCATAGACGCACCCCAAACCATCACTACAATTCAGAAACTATTGGTGTACAGGGATGTGTTCTTGAGGGTCCATTAGTAACTGACTCAGGACACAATTTAGTGGAATTCAGGATGGGATGTTACACGATCATTACAGTTCAAAGAAGACTATGTTTTAGATAAATATGGATTTTATGATAATGTTAATAGAATAACCTTAACTAAAATTACACAATCATAATGTTTAAATCATATTTAATTTGAGTATTACCAAGTTGCATTACATAAACTATGTTTGTTTAATGTGTTTTTCTAGGAAAGAATAATGAAGATGATGTAGAAAGTCACTAATGGGAAAATATCATTTGTAATAAGTAAAATGGATGGTTACAATTAGTACTATGATATTTTTATGGTGATGGAACAGTTTAAATTCGATATAATTGGTAATGCTATACATGTGAGAGGGAAGAATGATCTTTCATTGAGGAACATGATAACAGTGGAACATTTAATAGGGAAAAATCTTCCTACATTTAGTTGATCAACTTACCCATTAAAATTTGAAGAGTTGAATAATATGATAGAAGATATTATTGATGACATGGTATGTTCATGTCATCAAAATTAATTACTTTAAATTTATCATATTCATTTTAAAAAAGTCCAATTGTTTTCAATTGTCAATAATATCATAGATAGAGATAGGATAATATCTATTCCTTGGAATGAGAAGAATATATTAATAGTTTCAATGATAAATAAATTAATATTTTTTTTAATTTGGTTGGAAAATAATTTTTTATGAATTGAATTAAATCTAGGACGATTTATTTGATGTGTGTGTGGATAATTTCATCCAATTGTTATAGTACTCACTATATTATTTCTAGATCATGATTGATAATTTATTATGTTATACTTAATATTGATGTCATGCTAGTGAAGTAAATTGGTTTCCAATGAATTAAAAAGTAATGATGAACTTATGTGATGTGTTAAGAAGGATGAAATAGATTTTATTAATGATCATGTGGACTTTAAAAAACTATAGAAAAAGAGGTCCAGGTGTGAGAAAATAGGATGAATGGAAAAAAAATTATTGTAATAAAATTATTTCATTTTAGTTTTTGCTAGTTGTGGTAAAAATGATATAGAAGAATGCATTATGATGGTTGGAAAGTGCTTTAAATGTGGTATTTTTTGGCATGTGGATCATAATTGCAATGGATAATATCATGGTAGTGGAACATATAATTCTGATTGAGATGAATTAAACTGAATTAAATGTAATGAGATTTATCATTATTTACATTTGTATCTAAATAAGAACCCTAATGGTGTGATAAAACATTATTTAAAAAAAACATGTGGTGAATTCCTTAAAACAACGTTTGTAGAAGTTGTTATATGTAGTGATATAGTATTGGGTGCCTTTTTTCTAGATTATGATAATATATTGTATGATTGTGGGATTACACAATCATTTATTTCTGATAATGTATTTATTATATTGGATATTCTTCCCCAAGAAAAAAATCAATAACATATGGTAAAAACACATGGTATATTTTTTCTGAAAAAAATAAATCATCATTATATTCATATAATTTTGTGGAATAATTATATATGAAAACTAAAACACATTTCACTATTAGAGCTTTATGTTTTTTTAGGTTTGGGATCTCTTTTAACATACCACGTTGCAATAGATTATAGTACAAATGATTTTTTCTTTCAGATATAGTTTTAGTTTGTAAAAAAAATGAACTGATACTTTTGATAACATATCAAGAAGCTATGAAAATATTAAAATATTTAAATGGAAATTAGTATTCATATATTATTGAAAATAAGTGGATAGTTAAGGTAAATAATTTTTTGATATTAAAAGAATAACAAGATGTTTTTTTTAATGAGTTTCCTTGGGAAATACCTAATCTTGAAGTTGAAATTAAAATTAACTTTATTCCTGAAAATATGAAAATTTCAAAACCCATTATCAAATGGATCATATAAAAAATATAATTGAAAAATTTATTGCAAGATATTTTTAATAATGGTTGTGTTCTTCCTAACACTTCACCGTGTGGTGCTATTGTTTTTTAATTAAAATTAAATAAGGCTCTATAAGGATTAAAATTAATTATAGATCATTGAATAACATTACTATTGAGAATATGTTTTTGTTTACTCATTTTATGGAATTGGCTTTTCAATTCCAAGGAGAATAGTTTTTTTAGGAGTGAATATGTTATGGGTACTATAAGATAAAGGTAATGGATGATAAATGTATGAAAATATCCTTTTAGATTAGGTATGATAATTTTGAGTTTTTTGTTATTCCATTTGGTAAGTGAAATTACAAAAATTTATTTATGGATCATAAAAATAATCTCTTCCATAAATATTGGATTTTTTTATTGTTGTTTTTATTGATGATATATTGATGTATTATAAGGGTTATAGGGATAATGAAACACGACTCTTGTATTATTATTAAAACCCTAAATAAAATGTTGTTATATTAAAAATTAACCATAATTGATTTTTTTTCTACAAATTTCATCTCTTTAACAGATCATAAATAAATAGGGCATAATGTTTTATCCAAAAAAACAAAAATTTTGTTTGATATTCTGAATCATATAAATATTACTAAAAATTATATTTTTCTTGGATTGCCAGGATATTAAATGATGTTTCTTGAAAAAAAATTCATGGATATCTAACTCATTAACCAATCAACATGAAAGGGAGATAGGTTAATCTGAGAAAAAGAATTTGATAACTGTTTCAAGAAATATAAAAGAAGATTGGTGAATTCTTCTATTTTGGCTATACCCATTAAAAATTGTTACATTCCCAGTTACAGTTATTCTTCTATAAAAGGGATTTGTTGTATCGTGATTTGAAAATATTATGAAATCACTAATGATTTATGGAAATTAAAATAACATGATAAATATAATACTACACATGATGTTGAACCGAAAGCTGAATTGTTTTCTAAAAAATATTAGGAAAATATTTATATAGAGAAAAGTGTTAAATATATACTGATCACAATATTTTTCCATGTATATTATCATTCATGTATTTGATCACGATATTGATGTTTTGGATGGATTTCCTAAATGATTATGAATTATAAATTCATTATAATCCATGAAAGAAACATAAGTTAGCTTATTCACTGAGCCAAACAAGTAATGATGCATTAACCATGTTACATTTGGAACACTACGCTTTTGTTAAAAATTTGATGAATTTTATCCTTGAAGTGGTGGATAGGGGAACTTAATCAATTTTGTTTCAGGTGTTATAAAACTTATATCTACCAGAAATAATTGAGTAATCATGTAAGGATGGATGTGAGATACGGGAAATGGTTGAATTGGTTACGAATGGTATGTATCTTGAATTTAATATTGACAATGATTTTTTTTGGAATTTAAAAGATATTCAGTGTGCCTTTTGATTCACAATTAAAAAGAAAATTATTAATAAATCAGTTTCCCCAATTTTTTTTTCATTTAAGAAGAAATAACATGTACCAAGACATTAGGGAGAACAATTGGTGATATATAATGAAAAGAGATATTTTTTAAATTACCGTGAAATGTTTAATTTTTCAATAGGTTAAACTATAATGATAGTTACTAATGTGGATTCTTCAAAATACCCCCATTCCTAAGTGGAAATGTGAAAATATATCTATAGACTTTATAGTGGGATTTTTAATTGTATCTCAAGTTAATAATGTGATGTGGTTTATTACTGATCAATTAAATAAATCTAAATATTTTATTCAAATATAAGATACTATGGCTTAGAGATTAACATTCATGACAATATTTGAAGGTGATATATGTGTTACATGTATATACTCTTTCTATTGTATTTGATCATTATCCTAGAATCAATACTAAATTTTACAATGTTCATCATAATTCATCAGGTAATAATTAAATTTTAATACATATTTTCTTCTTCATGATGATGCAATGTCTACATGAATGATTAAAATAATAAAATACATGATTCATGCATATTCAATGGATTTCCAAGGAGGTTGGGATCAATATCAATCTTTCGTATGTTTTTTATAATTAGTTTTTCCATTTAATCATGTAGATTGATCCTATTAAGTAATAATATAGAAAGAGGTTTTAAAATAATTCATTTTGGGATGAAATAGGATAAAATTAATGTATTAGGAAAAAGTTGGAAAATGGAATAGAAGATATAGTATGTATGTTTGAGTAACATATTAGGAAGGCTATGATAATCCAAAAATGTTATGTCCATATGTGGATAAAATACCATTCTTTCTATGTAAGTGACCATGTTTTTTTAAAAAATATCCAGTGAAAAGTGAATTTTTTTTATAAACGGTATTTTGTGACCATGTTTCATTGGACCACATGATATTTGGGATATTATTGGATAATTTCAATAAAAAATATCATTTCCTCAGAGTATGTCGAAAGTGAATTTGATTCCCATGTTTTGATATTAATGATGTATTAGCCAGATTCATCCCATGTTTTGATCTATGAGGTAGTTCAATTGGAAGATAATATTTCTTTTAAGGAATTGTCTATTCAGAATATTGAAAATAAATAAATTGTATTATGAAACAAGTTAATTTTCACAGTTAATGTTTTTTTCAAAAACCATATGGTTGAAGAAGAAACATGAGAATCTTAAACTGGTACGTTCTAAAGATATCCCCACTTGTTTAATTGGTAAATAAAATTATTAAGACATAATTTCAATAATAGGAAATGATTTAAAATCCTTAGTAGTATTAAATAAAAAAATTTCATTTATTCAATAGTTATTTATAAAATACTAGAAATAATTCTATAAAAAAGATAACATTTTATTCTAACAAAACTATGTTTTAGACATTATATTGATTCATTTAAATTAATAATATTTACATTATTTTATATTAAATTTATTAAAAAAATAGTTATATTTTTAACTAGACATGTTAAAATTATATTTGGATGAAGTTTTAATAATTTCTAATAAATTATGTTTTCAACGAATAGTAAAAAATACAGATTTTATTGAAAATTTATATGCATTTATATTATTTAAAAATTTAAATCATATTTTTGATTGAGGTTGAATATTAATTATTATTATTTATTTAAAATAATAAACTTATTGGTTTTAAAATTAATTTTATACTTTAATTTGGCATGAAAACAATTTATACCAAAATGCGATGTTTTCGGAATAATTATTTTCTATTGTATTTCACTAATTTAATTTTAAAATAAATTATACAAAAAATATTTTATAATGTTTTTATAATGTATTCCATATTTGATATTAGTGGGTCAAAATTTGGTATATTTTTTCCTTTTAATTTTTTAAACATGAATAGTAACATTAGTAATTGTTTTACCATGGTTATGGAAAAAATAGGTGATTAAAGTCAAAATAAATTTATAACGACTAAATATTGTCCACAACATATTGCATAATTTTATTGAATGATAATATATTATTAGTAATTATAAAATGGTCATATATGTGGAATTTTTATTTTATGTTATAATAACAATTAAATATTTTTATGTAAGGTTATGAAAAAATATCACACTCTTGTTTTAATAAATTAAATATTTCTATTTTAGGGATTAACAAATTATAATTTTTTTCAAAAAATATTTATTTAAACTCTAAATTATATATACTATTCAAGAGAACTTATTTTGAATTTTTTTGAAAAAATAATTCCTTTAAATTCTTATATATTAGGACAAATAATTGTTAAATTTAAAAATAAAAAAATAAATGATATAAAAATATCAAAATTAGTATAATATTAAATTTACAAAGTGAGATGAATTTTATAGATATAAAGAAAATATTAATGTTTATTGGATTCATATTATTTAAATCCAATGTTTTCTATATGATATTAAGGAAATATTAAATGAATTTTTATTACATTGATTTTTATGATATTTTAAAATAAATAATGAATTTTTAAATGATTTAAGATTAGAAAAAAAAATTAGTTATTAAAAATTAATTATATATTCTTAATTAACTCATACATTTCTGAATAATGTGGGTTTTTTAATTTTACAGAAATAATAATAAACCATTATGGGTAGAAAACGTAAATATTACGGTAATTATCAACATGGTTCATGAAGGGTTAAAAAATGTTTTGAAAATAATGTGATCTAAAACTATATAAAAATTATTGTACAAGTGTTTCTACACCCATACTTACATTATGTTATTATTTTATATATTTGGAGAGACATTGAATTCTAAATTAAATTATATTAAAATAACATTTTATTGAATTCAAATTGTGCTTCTCCCCACTATTGTAAAAGGGTTCCCATTATTCTCATTAATTATCACATTAAAAACATTTGGATCAGCCAATATCTACCCAAATATAATCCTATAATCCCTACCCATTTTAAAAGGACTTATTCCAATCAAAATACAAATATTTTAGGTCATTAGGTCTTTTTCAATGGAGACTTTCCAAAGATGGGGAATAGTTTTAACTGCATGTTTTAAAATTATTTATTCTTCCACCAAATTCAAATCAATTCCAACATCATTATACAATAAAATATTTATCTACCATATACAAATATTTTATTATTTAAATTTAATAGCCTATATCCATCTTGATACTCCATCACATGGGATGGGAATTCATCGTTCTTGTGCATGGTGGACTACTACCTCACAAAACTATGTAATTCATTTTCCGTCACCATATAACATTGATGGTTATAATGATGGATTTATGTAATATATATTTATATTTATTACAATAATCATATAATTATAAATTTTTAAATATAATATAAATTTCTAATATCTCCATACACTCAAAAAATATATTTGTTTTAGGAAAATATGTTTGCTGCCACCCTTATAATGTGATTTTATTCATTTTCAATACACCCATAAGTGGGAAGATATGTGTGTGTGTGTGTTTTTGTATGTGTGTGTAATTTAATAAATAATTTTTTATTTATGATATTATTATCATTCTGTAAATATGATATTATACTTACTTCATTCATTAATGATTGATGAAGAATTAAAATGTTCATCATGCATACTTATGGACAACGATATCCACGATTGAAACACAGTTGATTTTTTATAACCATATTTCATTATTAATTTCAAAATAATTTTGATTTTTAAAAATTATAATTATATTAAAATTATTATTCAGGATATTATGAAATAAATACTTCTTTGACCATAGCACACTACTTTTACAACCCTACTTCATAACACATCTCATCCTCGCCATAAGCATATATCAACGTATCATGATCACAACCACATTGCGAAACACTTCACATTCATTCCACATCCCAAAAGTTCCCAACTAGTGATTCCATCAAACGACCCAAACAATCCCACATCACACAACCATTATCATGACCACACTATGGCATAAGTTAGAACACATTTACTTTTTAAACACCTCCATATTATATTGGTCGATGTGTGTTCTGATTTTATAGACACATGTTCTTCAATTTCATTTTGTCAATTTAAGAGTGATCATAGATGGTTTATAATATTGGGGAACACATTTATTTAATTTAATATAAGTGTTTTATCAGTTTTATACATGTACAATCATTCAATATGAAACTAATTATTTCAATCCATAGTTCATCACCCATGCGCAAAAAAAATACATCCAAATTCAATGATTTTAAGTAGGAATAGAGCATGTATAATGAACAAAATGGATCAATATAATATATTAAAAAAATATAATTGTTTCCATATTCATATCCCTTCATTTATCATATCATAACATGTCATATTAACTTCTTAACGGGTTCAATTAGCATTATTAAACATGGATTAAACCATATTCACAAGGAGACATGAGTAAACACATAATGACCCATACTTTACATACATTGTTAATAATTCAAAATTGAAGCATACTTATTACATCATATAACAAAACCACGAAAGGACCGTATAGGTATAGTGTCTTTAGAAACTGGGAATCATAAACAACTTGTTTATAAAGCATCTAGAATGTCTCCCATTTATTTCATCATATCTATAGTCCCTTTTGGCATATCTTACTTAATAACCTTCTTCCTGACATGGGGAAAGAAAACATACAAAAGGGTGAGTTCAAATGCTCAATAAGGGTAACAAAATAAATATCAATCACATCATATTCATATGAATATAACTTTTGGAAATCTTAACCTCCAAAAGAGAGCATAATTTCATAACATGGGATAAATCATAGTAGTGAAATAGAATACCAATAATCATAACATAAAACATGAAACTTTGTGTCATACACACATAATCATAGAAAATCATATCTTGTTAGTCAAGACTCATTTCCAAGACTATCTTAGTGGACAAAGTCCCTTTCTGAACCGAGTTCACTCCTCGTTTCAGTCCTGTTTCACTGAAGTAGTATACCCTACCGTTCCAGCCATGTCTATCTCATGAGATATAAAATCTTTACCCAATGCATTGGAGGGAGATATAGGTCCCACCCATTTCATAATGATACCATTCTTATGTGTGCCACAAAATCATAAATCATACATCATTGCAAAACCCATGTAATAAAAATGGGAATCTTAAACATCATGACTTCATAAAACAATTCATATAAGATAATGGAATTCATAAAAATATTTCCGTCACAAAATAATCAAGTCAATATAATTATAGGGATAGAAACATAACCCTATATTATCTTAGATGGAAAATAATTTTGATAAAACATTTGAACTCCATTCTTGGGAAAAATATCCTTTCTACTTCAAAAACATTTTCCTTTCTTAACATGTCTTAAAATTTTAAACTAAAAGAAGCTGATTAAAAATAAACATGAAAACTTGTAAAGGAAGCTTCTTGGAAATAATGTTTTCAAAATCCATTCATGCCGTATAAGTTAAAAAAACATTCTTCTCATACTTTTGTCGGAAAAGTCAAAAAGTACCTCGTACGAAAAATGATAAAAGATTCCTTTCGTATCTTTTACAAAAAAACTCGGTGAAGGGTAAAATTGGATATAAACTATTGTAAAAGGATATATATATTACATATTGAGGAAACATGGATGTGGATGATAAAATACACCCCAGTAAATACCAAAGTATAAACAATCTCGGATAAAAATGAGATTGTGATATTTCCCTTACCTTAGGTCCGATATGATTTGTACATGTCTGAACCTCCTGTATAATGATTATATAATGTTATTGACTTATTTCAGAATCATAATTATTTTTATGAAATCATATATGTTCATATTCGTAGCTTCATAGTAGTAATATTTCATTGCTACTTGTTATTCGGGTGTTTATAACTTTTTGTTCTTATGCGTGTTTTGTCGAATAAATTCTTATTCTTCTCTTTAGGTTATAGTTACCTCATTTCCAGAATTGTATTAGTGTAATATATATCATATGCATTCATTCAATTCATTTATATAATCATTATGAAATGAAGATCATGTAGAACGAGTCGCATCACATCGTGGAGACGGTATTCCGTACGTACACACGAGTGATGATATCATTCCTCTGATCATGGAATTGTATTCGAGTGTATTTATACTATTTCAAAACTTTATAATAGTCATATATAGTCATTATTTACACCATTATACCCCTCCATGTAAGGTGGTGGTGGAAAATAGATTACACCACGGCGTGGAGACGGTATTCTGTACGTACGCACGCGCGGTGATTTCTTTTTTCCGTAGGATGGATAGATGGTGAAATAGGGTTGTTTCAAACTTATAATAACATATTAGTATATGATTGATACTGATTTTATTACTTCATAATGATAAATCTAAAGAAGAAAAAGTGGAAGAAGAAATAAAGATGAAAGAATCGGTAACAGACATTACCTCTTCTTTGAAGTGCTTCTTTGAGACCTTCTTTTAGGGAACTAAAATTGGACTTTGAAGAAGACCAGGACCTCTAGGATGTATCTAGGGAAGTGGAGAGGAGAATGTGTCAGGGTTTGGCCGAGCTTTAAGGCTCAATGTGGCGTGAGGAAGAGAGGGAGGAGGTGCCCTTTTATAAGGGAGGAGAGGGGCACCTTTGGAATAACTTAAAATATTATTTTATTATAAAGTCAAGTTCGGTTTTAAATAGCTCCAAATTGATTTATTTAGAGGATAAGGTGGGGATGAGTCTAAATCCTCTAATACAATAGAATTTAGACAAGTTTAGGTATCAATTTTAACCTTAGCATTTAGATTTACTTTAAGTTAGATAATTTAACTTTTACCGTGTCTTCATGTTTTCTTATACTATAAGGTTAACAAACTTACTATATCAAGCCAAACGAACCCCAATTTGTTTATTATTGATATATATAACCTTATATAAGTCATTTGGCCAAACGATATATTTTGAGGAATAAAATAACAATTAATAATATAATATTTGTTTTAAAAACTATTTTATGTCAATTTTGACACTATTTAGTAATTGATTTTTGTGAAAATCATAACAGAATTATTATTTAGAACCAAGTTAACTAAATAAATACTAACATGTCATATCAACCTATAAAATTATTTTAATTCATAAAAAGTCTCATATTACATTTATTTGGGTTTTTATAACATCAATTATGTCAATATTTCATTAATAAGATAATTACTGCATCATCGTTGTGTCACAAATAAATTAAATTATTTAATGTCTAAGAATTACAAATAAAATACCATTATGTAGGAAATATTTTTAGATTTATAATTAATATTTATAGTCTAATTTATCTTATGTATAACCCTATATTAAAGATGATTTAAACTTTGATTTTTTACTATTTAACCCTTCTTTAAATAAATTAATAATAAATGTCCTAATCTAATCCAAGTGGGCCTAAATGGTCATATTTTATTCCTAAGGTTGTTTGTTGTCAAATTACACTTGTCCAATAGAATTAGGACATGTGTTAGTGTAATAATAAAATCATTTTTACCCTTAATTACCCTATTTACTTTTAACCGTGGTAAATAAAAGTAAAAAGTTACTATTCACCAAAAATTATTTTCATCTAATTGAACCACATTTTAGACTTTGATATTAACTTTGTCTCTGGTATTTTCGAAATTCCACACATAGAAGCGGTAAAATTAAATTTTATGAAAAATTCAGTTTTTTTAACTACCACTTAGTGGTTTCACTATTCATCAAAAATTGAAAGTTTTCAGAAAAATACCAAAATTACACCCTAGGCTAATTTCGACATTCCGAATCCAAAAATGCAGTCCATTTTGAAAAATAAAAATTATAAAATTTCAAAAAGTGGTTATTACTATTCATAACGGCTAGTTTTAATAATATTTTAATAGTATATCGTTGTTTAGTGAAACTCGGTATTGCGTACGAAGCAAGCTATCGAGGAAGGTCGCGAATGCGTGTAAAGAAAGCCAAGCTAGTGCTGTGTGTAGTAAAAGATTCCTTTGATGATTTATATAACATAAAAACAAAATATTTCACATAAAAGTATCAGGTGTTACAATCTTCCCCTCTTAAAATGAATTTCGTCCTTGAAATTTGTCACTTTGTAACAAACAGATGAGGATACCTTTCCCTCATCATATCCTCAAGCCCCTATGTAGCTTCTTCTAATTGGTGGTTCCTCCATAAAACTTTCACCAATCGAGTGGTCTTGTTTCGTAGGACTTTTTCGCTACGATCCAGAATCTCTATCGGTTGTTCTTAATAAGAAAGATTTTGCTCCAGCGATACAACTTCTGAGCTAAGTACATGTGAAGGATCAGGTATGTACTTTCTCAGGAGAGATACGTGGAACACAACGTGAACTTGAGAGAGATTCGGTGGATGCGCCAATCGGTAATCTACCTTCCCAACACGATCTAGTATTTTGAAAGGACCGATATACCTAGGGCTCAACTTCCCCTTCTTTCCAAATCTCATGACCCTCTTCCAGGGAGATATTCGTAAGAACACATTATCACCCACTTCAAACTCTAGGTCTTTTCTTCGGTTGTTGGCATAACTTTTCTGTCGACTCTGAGCTGCTCTTATGTGTTGTTGAATAGATCTGACCTTTTCTGCCATTTCATCAATGAGATCAGGTCATAATAGTTTTCTTTCCCGAACTTCATCCCAGAAAGTTGGAGTCCTGCATTTCTTTCCATAAAGAGCTTCATAAGGAGCAATCTGAATACTAGAGTGAAAGATTTTATTATAATAAAATTACACCAAAGGTAGGTGTTGATCCCAACAACCTTTGAAATCCATAGAGCAAGCTCTCAACATATCTTTTAGAGTTTGAATTGTTCTCTCAGACTGACCGTCTGTCTGAGGATGATAAGCAGTGCTGAAACTCAACTCTGTATCCAGAGTATGCGGAAAACTTCGCCAGAACTTCTAGGTAAATATCGGATCCTGATCAGATATAATAGAAAGTGGTACTCCATGCATTCTTACCACTTCCTTTACATATATCCTGGCAAGCTGATCCAGAGAGAAATCCTCTCTAATAGCAATGAAGTGTGCAGACTTTGTAAGACGATCAACTATGACCCAGATAGATTTATTGCCTTTGGATGTTTTAGGAAGTCCTGTGACAAAGTACATGGTTATGTTTTCCCATTTCCATTCCGGTATGGGTAATGGTTGTAACATCCCCTTAGACTACTGTCTCTCAGATTTAACATGCTGACAAACCAAGCATCGAGAGACATATTCAGCAACATCTATTTTCATGCCATCCCACCAGAAGTACTCTTTCAGGTCCCTATACATCTTCGTGCTTCCAGGATGAATAGAGAATGAAGAACTATGAGCCTCATCCAGCAGCTCCTTCTTTAATTCTGGGATGGGAGGAACACAAACCCGATTCCGGAACTTTATTATCCCATCACAATCAAGGTTGAATTTAGGAATATTTCTCATCTTCTTTTGTAACTCAACATCTTCTTTCTGTGGATCTTTAATATTCACATGTATAGATGGTTGAACATTCATTTGAGAAAGATAAGATTTTTCCCCTTCCATTATAATTCCAAGATCCATCCTTTGTAAATCCATAAATATTGGATCTTTTGTGATCCTCGTCATGGATAAACTAGCATGGTCTTGTCGACTTAATTCATCTGCCACCTTGTTTGCATTCCCAGGATGGTAATGGATTGAGCAGTCATAATCCTTAATCAGCTCCAACCATCTTCTTTGACGCATATTCAGATCCTTTTGTGTGAAAATATACTTTAAACTTTTATGATTAGTATAATTGTCACACCTTTCTCCATAAAGATAATGCCTCCAAATCTTTAATGAAAAAATTACCGCAGCTAACTCCAAATCATGTGTTGGGTAATTTTGCTCATGGATTTTCAACTGTCGTGAGGCATAAGCTATCACCATATCATTTTTCATAAAAACACACCCCAATCCCTTCATGGATGCATCACTATAGATCACAAACCTTTCTCCACTACAAGGCAGTGTGAGCACAGGTGCACTGGATAACCTTCTTTTCAACTCCTTGAAATTCTCTTCACATTCTTCCGTCCATAAAAACATAACTCATATCCGAGTCAACTTGGTTAGTGGATTAGATAATCGTGAAATATATTTCACAAAACATCGATAATATCCAACCAAACCAAGAAAACTTCGGATCTCAGTTACTATTGTTGGTCTCGACCATCTTTCGATAACCTCTGTTTTTGCTGGATCCACAGATATCCCCTGTTTTGAGATTATGTGACCCAAAAATGAAACTTTTTGAAGAAAAAATTCACACTTGATAAATTTGGAATAAAGATTCTCCTTTCTCAGGGTCTTTAATATAATTCTCAAGTTATCTTCATGTTCTTCCTTGCTCTTTGAATATACAAGAATATCGTCTATAAAGACTACCACAAACTGATCAAGATAGTCTCTAAAGACTCTATTCATCAGATCCATGAAGATAGCAGGGGCATTAGTAAGACCAAATGAAATCACTATAAATTCATAGTGTCCATACCTTGTACGGAAAGCCGTCTTTGGTATATCCTCCCTTTTTCACCCTTAATTGATGATACCCTGAACGAAGATCATTCTTGGAAAAGTATTGAGCTCCGCATAGTTGGTCAAATAAGTCATCAATACGTGGGAGAGGATATTTGTTCTTGATAGTGATCTTGTTAAATTCTCGATAATCAATGCAGAGTCTCATTGATCCATCTTTCTTCATAACAAATAGAACAAGTGCTCCCCAAGGTGACGCACTAGGGCGTATGAATCCCTTATCAAGATTCTCTTGGAGTTGCTTCTTCAATTCCTGCAACTCAATTGGGGCCATTCTATAAGGTGTCTTTGAAATAGGAAAAGCACCCGGTACGAGTTCTATTGAGAACTCAACTTCACGATTTGGTGGAAGACCAGGTAATTCCTCTGGAAAGACATCATCAAACTCACGTACAATGGGAATATTCTTAATCGTGAGTTTCTCACCAACCATTTGAGATAAATAACCTTCATTTAGTGGAATCAAGACCCATAAGATGGAAGGAATTTCCACATGATGTTTATGTTCATCCTTGCTTCGATAGACGATCATAGATTGATCTGGAATATGAAATGTGACTTCCCTTCTTTGTCAATTGATATGAGCTCCATGTAGAGAAAGCCAATCCATTCCAAGAATCACATCAAATTCCACTATAGGATGGATCACAAGATTTGCAGGAAGCACTTTCCCACAAACTTCAATCAGAGAAGAATTATAAACTTTTGATGTGACTGTTGTGCCATTACGTGTTGTCACAGCTAACTCAACATCTAATTGTTGAGGTAATACGGTGATACCTTTAGAAAAATCTTCAGAAATAAAAGAGTGGGTGGATCCAGAATCAAATAAAACATTTTCTACATTAGAGTGGATGGTAAGTGTACCTTTCACCACATCGTTATCATACTCCACATCGCTGATAGAAATTGGATGTGACTTTCCTTTGTCTTTATCATTAAGATTTTATTGACGTCGACCATCATCATCAACCCTTGGATTAGGGCATTTCTTGGCATAATTTCCCATCTCCTTGCACTTGAAACATTGAAGTGTAGTAGGTTCATTCTGTGTATCCCTTCCTTGGTTTGCCTCACTAGACATCTTCTTCCCATCATCGGGGCATTCAAATGCCCGATGACCTTCCTGTCCACATTTGAAACATTTACATGTCCCTTTAAGACAACTCCCTCCATGTTTCTTTCCACACTTTGAGCATAAGGGGAAGCTCATATTCTTTTCAATGTGCTCTTTAGATTTTCCTTTGAATTCCATTTTCCTCTTCTTATCAAACCCATATGACTGATGGGTTACTCCAATCTCCATCTCAACTTTGAGAGAACATCGAACGAAATCCTCGTAGCTATTGAAGTCCCTTATGGATAAGGCCCTTCGAAGACTTGGTTTTAAGCCACTAAAGATTCGATCGATCTTACTCTTAGGATGGATTATAATACTAGAGGCGCACCTTGCAAGTCTTGTAAAATTTGCTTCATAAGTCCCAACAGATTCATCATCCTTTTGATTCAGTTCAAGAAACGCTTTCTCCATCTTTGTTCGGAGAATACGAGGGAAGTACTTATTGAAAAATAAGTTCATGAACTCGTCTGATTCCATGGACTCAATTTCATCCCTTTGCCTCGTATTCTTAATTAGATTCCACCATTGATCAACATCGCCTTCCAAACGATACACTGATAAGATAACTTTATCATGATCAGAACATTGAAGAACTAAAAATATCTTTTCTGTAGTACTAATCCATTGTTCAGCAACTAATGGATTAGTAGACCCGCTGAATGAAGGTGGACGCTGTCTCATGAAGGATTCAATAGAATGTTGCTCCTTCCTTTGCTCATTTGGAAGACTTGAATGATTCATAGCATGAGAAAGTTGTGTGAGCATGGCTACAAGATTTTTCATTACAGCTCTCATAACGTTTGGTTGCTCAGGGGGACAATCATTGCATTACCCGTCACATTCCGTATTAACACGGTTCCTTCGGGTTCCAGCCATTGACTAAAACCAAGAAGAATAGTGTGAGAAACACTAATTATAATAGGAAAACCACATAATCAAAAATAGAATTTCACACTTAAGGTCTTATCCTAGGTTATTCATGGCCATTTCTAAAACACTAAGATTGTGTTCTATGCTTAGAATTATCCTTAGGGTTCTTACTAAGGCTTTCACATCCTAGTTTCCAAAGGTTGACTATACCATTCCTCTGATACCAACTATAATGGTCTGGAATTACTTCCAGTGGACTATAATTGATACCTATCAGGGCACTCCATGGGCGGCTACACCCCCAGTGCGGAACAAACCACCATCCCCAGTGGCAGCCATTTCCTCATGAATCCCTTGGGCGGAGAGCCATGCTTTGTCCGACGCTCACATGTTAGAGTTCCCAAGGATCAGATACATTCCAACCTCCTATGCCTCTGATACCAACTATAATGACCCATACTATACATACATTGTTATTACTTAAAAATTGAAGCGTACTTATTACATCATATAACAAAACCACGAATGGACCGTATAGGTATAGTGTCTTTAGAAACTGGGTAACATAAACAACTAGTTCATAAAGCGTCTAGATTGTCTCCCATTTATTTCATCATATCTATAGTCCCTTTTGGCATATCATACATAATAACCTTCTTCCTGACCTCGGGAAAGAAAACATACAAAAGGGTGATCTCAAATGCTCAATAAGGGTAACAAAAGAAATATCAATCACATCATGTTCATAAGAACATAACTTTTGGAAATCTTAACCTGCAAAAGAGAGCATAATTTCATAACATGGGATAAATCATAGTAGTGAAATGGAATCCCAATAATCATAACTTAAAACATGAAACTTTGTGGAATACACACATAATCATAGAGAATAATTTCTTGTTAGTCAAGACTCATTGCCAAGACTATCATAATGGACAAATTCCATTTCTGAACCGAGTTCACTCCTCGTTTCAGTCCTTTTTCACTGAACCAGTATAACCTACCGTTCCATCATTGTCTATCTCATGAGATATAAAATCTTTACGCAATGCATTGGAGGGAGATATAGGTCTCACCCATCTCCTAATGATACCATTCTTATGTGTTCCACAAAATCATAAATCATACATCATTGCATAACCCATGTAATAAAAATGGGAATCTTAAACATCATGACTTCATAAAAAAATTCATATAAGATAAAGGAATTCATAAAAATATTTCCATCACAAAATAATAAATTCAATATAATAATAGTTATAGAAACAGAACCCTATATTATCTTAGATGGGAAATAATTTTGATAAAACATTTGAACTCCATTCTTGAAGAAAATATCCTTTCTACTTCAAAAACATTTTCCTTTCTTAATATGTCTTAAAATTTTAAACTAAAAGTGGTTGATTAAAAATAAACTTGAAAACATGTAATGGAAGCTTCTTGGAAATAATGTTTTCAAAATCCATTCATGCCGTATAAGTTAAAAAAATCATTCTTCTCGTACTTTTGTCGGAAAAGTCAAAAAGTACCTCGTACGAAAAACAACAAAAGTGTCCTTTCGTATATTTTACTAAAAACTCGCCGAAGGGTAAAATTGGATATAAAATATTGTAGAAGGATATAAATATTACATATTTAGGAAACATGGATGTGGATGATAAAATACACCACAGTAAATACCAAAGTATAAACAATCTCGGATAAAAATGAGATTGTGATATTTCCATTACCTTAGGTCTGATATGCTTTGTACGTGTCCGAACCTCCTGTATAATGATTTAAATAATGTTATTGACTTATTACTGAATCATACAAATTTTTATGATATCATATATGGTCATATTCTTAGCTTCTTAGTAGTAATATTTTATTTCTACTTGTTATTCGGGTGTTTATAACTTTTTGTTCTTATGCGTGTTTTGTCGAATAAATTATTATTATTCTATTTAAGTTATATATAACTCATTTCCAGAATGGTATTAGTGTAATATATACATATTCCTTAATTCAATTCATTTATATAATCATTATGAAATGAAGATCATGTAGAACGAGTCGCATCACATCGTGGAGACGGTATTCCGTACGTACGCACGAGTGATGATATCGTTCCTATGATCATGGAATTGTATTGGAGGGTATTTATACTATTTCAGAACATTATAATAGACATATATAGTCATTATTTAGAGCATTATACCCATCCAAGTCAGGTGGTGGTGGAAAATAGATTACACCACGGCGTGGAGACGGTATTCCGTACGTACGCACGCGCGGTGATTTATTTTTCCATAGGATGGATAGATGGTGAAATAGGGTTGTTTCATACTTATAATAAATATCAGTATATGAGTGATACTAATGTTATTACTTCATAATAAAACAACTAAAGAAGAAGAAGTGTAAGAAGAAATAAAGATGAAAGAATCGATAACGGACATTACCTCTTCTTTGAAGTGCTTCTTTGAGACCTTATTTTAGGGCACTAAAATTGGTCTTTGAAGTAGACCAAGACCTCTAGGATTTCTCTAGGGAAGTGGAGATGAAAAATTTTCAGGGGTTGGCCATGCTTGAAGGCTCAAAGTGGTGTGAGGAAGAGAGGGAGGATGTGCCCTTTTATAAGGGAGGAGAGGGGCACCTTTAGAATAACTAAAACTATTATTTTATTATAAAGTCAAGTTCAGTTTTAAATAGCTCCAAATTGATTTATTTCATGGATAAGGTGGTGATGGGTCTAAATACTCTCTGTTAGGCGGAGAAAGAAGGGAAGTGATGGCAAGAGGGGGGGTGAATTGCCTTTTAAAAAATGATTAACAAATTAAAAATCAATGTTGAAATGCAGCAGAAATAAATGAGGCAAGACACAAAATTGATAACGGAGTACGGCCTAAAACCCAGCCTACATCTCCGCTCCCAACTAAACCGTTGAGAGATTCCTACCGCTTTCTTTTCAATGGTTTTAGCAAGAAACCCACTAGGCTTTGAGGTAGCACTAGGACCTATTACAGCTTGCTTTTGAATTGGTTTAGCAAGAACCCACTTGCTTTTAATGGTTGAGCAAGAACCCACTAGCCTTCTTACAGGTGAAGGCTAGCTCACCTATGACACAAGCCTTTTAAAAGAAAAGGCTTGAAGAAACCTCTTCACACCTTAGTGGTGATGTGAAACCCAAAAGAAAGAGGGATGAGAAAAGGTGTTGGGGTTTGTATGCACAAACCCAAATTTAAAGCTCAAAATAAATATACAATAAAAACCGTATATGAGAAGAAGCCTTGGGAGCCTTTGAATGATTGGAGATGTTGAAGGCCGCTTCCAAGCTTCTTTGGTGGAGCTCCTTGGATGTGGAAGTTGTTGGAGCAAGGTGGGTTCCTTGAAGGAAGTCCGCCGGAGGTTGGCCAATTGATACAAAATATTTCCATTGGCTTGGTATATGATCCGGTTAAGTGTATGGGGCTTCCTTGGCCTTTATTTATAGGCATGGAACCCTTGGGGAGTCTTCGGAGCCGTTGGAGAGGCTTAAAGAGCCGTTGGAGGCCAAAAGGGAGTTGACTGGTCAAAGCCAACGGCTAGTTTGACTGGTCTACCGGTTGGCCGGTGCAGGGCCACCGGCTGGCCGGTGCCTTGGACGTTGAGAAGGCCTTCTGCCCAGGCAGCACCGGCTGACCGGTGACAGAGCCACCAGCTGGCCGGTGGTGAGGCAGTAGCCATCACTGTTGTATCAGGTTGCCACCGGCTGGCCGGTGACAGAGCCACCGGCTGAACGGTGGAACCTGGCAGTGGGCAATGCCTCTGCCAGGTCCACCGGCTGGCCGGTGCTATCACACCGGTTGGCCGGTGGACTGAATTACAGTCCACTTCTTGTCCATTCTTGGGCCAACTTCTTGGCAACCTTGTGCCTATCATTCAAAAACACTTCAAACAATATTAGACAAATAATAAGGTGATTGTGATCATGAAAATCAAACAACGAGGGGAACGAGAGGTACAACAATCTCCCCCTATTTTGATGATCACAATCACCAAAACAATAAATGTAAAATACATAAAAGAAACACATGCTTAAAGGATAAAGAAAGTAAATGCTAAGTATGATCAAAAGGATTCTCCCCCAATCAATCAAGAATTTCTCACCCTTTGTGATTATCAAAATAGCACGGGGCATAAAACTTGATTGAGGGAAAGGGTTTGAAAAACTAGATATGAGAATTGAAAAATCAATTGAGATTTTTGAAATTGAAATGAAAATTTGAAATTGAGAGTTTTGAATCAAAAATGAATTGAAAATTTGAATTGAAAAATGAATCGAAAGAGATTTTTGAATTTAAGAAAATTTCTCCCCCTAAATAAAACAAAAGATCATCGGGGAAACGAAACTATTTTTGGCCCGGAGAGACTCGCCAAAAGGGATTTTTCAATCCAAATTTGTTTCATGGCGTGTCTTCTCCTATAAAATTCGTCCAAAAAGTAAATAGATTTAGGCATACCATAACAGGCATTTTTGCAATCGCATTCATAAATTAGGTGCCCGGGTTTTTTACAATAATTGCAAAATTTATAACTATAGCTCCCCCTTACAAAAACAGTTGGAGCATGGGAGGAGGAAGCTACATTGGCATATCCTAGCCCTTGGGTGGTTCTTGAAATTCGTTGGGAACCAAGCAATTTTGAAAGATTTTGTTCCCCTTGGGTGAATTTGGCTAGGGATTCTCTAAGGTCCTTGATGGTTGATTCCAAAGAATCAACATTTGGGAAATTTTGGACTTTTAGGGAGAGTTCCTCCTTCTCTTTGAGAAGTTGTTCTTTTTCGGAGGATAGTTTTTTGAAATTGTTTTTCAAAGAATCAAATTTAGAAGAAAGTTCATGAAAACCATTTTCTAATTGGTCTCTAGCATGTTGGAGTTCTTCATATGATAAATGATTAAAAGAATTAGAAGAACTAGAGGATGATGAGGAAGAAGAGTCGGAAGATGATACCTCATGTTTTTCCATTAGGCATTTTGTACATTGGTCGCTTGAGGAGGAGGAGGAGGATGATGATGAGGTGTCACTCCATGTCGCCTTGAGGACCTTTTTCTCTCCTTTTTCCTTTTGCGTGGCCCGTTTTTTGTTGAGTGGGCAATCGGGCTTGTAATTGCCCTTTTCATCGCACCCGTAGCATTTTACCTTGGGCTCCGATCTTTTGTCGGGTTCTTGCTTTCGATGCTTGCGGGATTTCTTCTTCTTGTGCTTCTTCATAAACTTGTGCATTTGGCGGGCGAGATTCTCCATTTCTGAGTCACCGCTTGAAGATGAAGAAGATGAGGAAGATGAGGATGATGAGGAGGAGCTTACTTCTTTTTGTACCTTGAGGGCAATGTTCTTTGGTGTCTTGATTGGTGTGCCCTCCTTTTCAGCTTGCCTCCTCATGGTGATCTCATAGGTCATTAGGGATCCAATGAGCTCCTCGACCGGCATGTTTTTGACATCCTTAGCTTCTTGGATTGCCATCACTTTAGGTTCCCATGAGCTCGGAAGGACCCATAGAATCTTCTTGACAATTGCTTCAGCTGAAACATCATCACCAAGAGATTTTCTACCATTGCAAAGGTCAGTGAAGCGTGTAAACATTTCAGAAATAGACTCCTTTGGATGCATTGAAAAAGATTCAAAGTCTTGTCTATACATATCTAATCTAGTATCTTTGACTTTATTAGTGCCTTCATGGGTCACTTCTAAAAGCTTCCAAATTTCATGTGAAGTGGTGCAAGTGGATACACGATTAAATTCATTTCTATCTAACCCACAATGAAGAGCATTCATGGCTTTGTCATCAAGCTCAAAATTCCTAATATCGGCGGGGGTCCATTTGGATTCGTCGGGGGAAGACAAAGAATAACCTTGCATGACAATTTTGTAAATAGGATATCCTATGCTTCTTAAAAAAGTGGTCATGCGGGTTTTCCAATAATTATAGTCGGTCCCATAAAAAAATGGAGCCCGAACCAATGAGTAGCCCTCGGGGGCGAAAGAGGTAGATGCCATCAAAAAAAAATCTTTAATTTGAAACCGGTTTAGGGAATTATTCAAATTTTCCCTCTGATTCCAATTGTTAGGCGGAGAAAGAAGGGAAGTGATGGCAATAGGGGGGTGAATTTCCTTTTAAAAAATGATTAACAAATTAAAAATCAAAGTTGAAATGCAGCGGAAATAAATGAGGCAAGACACAAAATTGATAACGGAGTTCGGCCTAAAACCCGGCCTACGTCTCCGCTCCCAACTAAACCGTTGAGAGATTCCTACTGCTTGCTTTTCAATGGTTTTAGCAAGAAACCCACTAGGCTTTGAGGTAGCACTAGGACCTATTACAGCTTGCTTTTGAATTGGTTTAGCAAGAACCCACTTGCTTTTAATGGTTGGGCAAGAACCCACTAGCCTTCTTACAGGTGAAGGCTAGCTCACCTATGACACAAGCCTTTTAAAAGGAAAGGCTTGAAGAAACCTCTTCACACCTTAGTGGTGATGTGAAACCCAAAAGAAAGAGGGATGAGAAAAGGTGTTGGGGTTTGTAGGCACAAACCCAAATTTAAAGCTCAAAATAAATATACAATAAAAACTGTATATGAGAAGAAGCCTTGGGCGCCTTTGAATGATTGGAGATGTTGAAGGCCGCTTACAAGCTTCTTTGGTGGAGCTCCTTGGATGTGGAAGTTGTTGGAGCAAGGTGGGTTCCTTGAAGGAAGTCCGCCGGAGGTTGGCCAATTGATACAAAATATGTCTGTTGGCTTTGTATATGATCTGGTTAAGTGTCTGGGGCTTCCTTGGCCTTTATTTATAGGCATGGAACCCTTGGGGAGTCTTCGGAGCCGTTGGAGAGGCTTAAAGAGCCATTGGAGGCCAAAAGTGAGTTGAATGGTCAAAGCCAACGGCAAGTTTGACTGGGCTACCGGTTGGCCGGTGCAGGGCCACCGGCTGGCCGGTGCCTTGGACGTTGAGAAGGCCTTCTGCCCAGGCAGCACCGGCTGACCGGTGACAGAGCCACCGGCTGGCCGGTGGTGAGGCAGTAGCCATCACTGTTGTATCAGGTTGCCACCGGCTGGCCGGTGCTATCACACCGGTTGGCCGGTGGACTGAATTTTAGTCCACTTCTTGTCCATTCTTGGGCCAACTTCTTGGCAACCTTGTGCCTATCATTCAAAAACACTTCAAACAATATTAGACAAATAATAAGGTGATTGTGATCATGAAAATCAAACAACGAGGGGAACGAGAGGTACAACACTCTCTTCTAATAGAATTTAGACAAGTTTAGGTATCAATTGTAACCTTATCGTTTAGATTTACTTTAAGTTAGATAATTTAACTTTTACCGTGTCTTCTTGTTTTCTTATACTATAAGGTTAAAAAACTTACTATATCAAGACAAACGAACCCCAAGTTGTTTATTATTAATATATATAACCTTATCTAATCATTTGTCCGAACCATAGATTTTTAGGAATAAAATAACATTTAATAATATAATATTTGTTTTAAAAACTATATTATGTCAATTTTGACACTATTTAGTAATTGATTTTTGTGAAAATCATAACAGAATTATTAGTTCAAACCAAGTTAATTAAATAAATAATAACATGTCATAATAACATATAAAATTATTTTAATTCATAAAAAGTCTCAAATTACATTTATTGGGTATTTATAACATCAATTATGTCAATATTTCATTAATAAGATAATTAACGCATCATCGTTGTGTCATAAATAAATTAAATTATTTAATGTCTAAAAATTACAAATAAAATACCATTATGTAGGAAATATTTTTAACTTTCTAATGAATATTTATAGTCGAATTTATCTTTTGTATAACCCAATATTAAAAATGATTTACTTATTTAACTTTGATTTTAACTATTTAACACTTCGTTAAATAAATTAATAATAAATGTCCTAATCTAATCCAAGTGGGGCTAAATGGTCATATGTTTATCCTAAGGTTGTTTTTGGTCGAATTACACTTGTCCAATAGAATTAGGACATGTGTTAGGGTAATAATAATATCATTTTTACCCTTAATTACCCTATTTACTTTTAACCGTGGAAAATAAAAGAAAAAAGTTACTATTCACCAAAAATTATTTGTATCTCATTGAACCAAATTTTAGTCCTTGATCTTAACCGTGTCTCTAGGATTTTTGAAATTCTACTCACAGAAGTGGTAAAATTATGTTTTATGAAAAATTCAGTTTTTTTAACTACCACTTAGTGGTTTCACTATTCATCAAAAATTGAAAGTTTTCAGAAAAATACCAAAATTTCACCCTAGGCTAATTTTGACATTCCAAATCCAAAAATGAAGTCCATTTTGAAAAAAAATTATAAAATTTTAAAAATTACTTATTACTATTCATAACGGCTAGTTTTAATAATATTATAATAGTATATCGTTGTTTACTGAAACTCGGTATTGCATACGACGCAAGCTATCGAGGAAGGTCGCGATTTCATGTAAAGAAATATGAGCTAGTGCTGTGTGTAGTAAAATATTCCATTGATGATTTATATAACATAAAAACAAAATATTTCACATAAAAGTCTCGGGTGTTACAAAACCCACCACACATCTTATACAGTTAATAGATATATAAATAGATCCCTTCCTCAAAGAACAAGCGATCAAGAATTCATTCTTCTTCCAAAATAGGGGATGTCCAAGAAGTAAGAAAAATCCAATGAGAAAACTAAAATAGAAGACAAGAGAATAGACACATGAATCCTTGTGGAAGAATATTTATGGGGAAATTTAGTATTATCAGATAATGAGAATCAATGAATGATGGAATGGAACCAGGCGTTGAAGGATTTGATCTAAGGATAACAGGATACAGATCTGTTTTTATTTCCCAATAATACGGGATCTTGACAAAGACAAAGTGCCTGACGATAATAAACCTCGTGATTTTATAATGGTTGAAGATATGATTTACTTAATATTAAATTGATTCAAAATCTATTAAAAATGGTTATAATCAGATTTTATATTAAATGGTTTTTAAATGGTAAACAAGAAAAATATAGAAATTTTGAAAAATGTTGGAAATGAGACACCACATGGATGAGACCCCCCCCCCCCCCCCGAATAAAACAAAACCCAGATGACACACTATGAGGATGGGACACCGCCAAGATGACACACATCTAGGATACCAATAATCTAGGATAACACACAACCAAAATTTGAAGCCAGCAGAATAAGAAGCCACCAGAATGCGATACCACCAGAAGGACACACCCCCAGATGAAGAGGCCCCCAAAATGTAATGCTACTACAATGAAATGCTTCCTGATCATCACACCACTAGAACAAAACACCACTAGAATGACCCAATACCATAATTAGATGCCTCCTGAATTCCACATTGAAAAAACAAGACGCAGCTAGAAAATGATATTCCTAGAATGACATGCCTCCAAAAATACATAGCACCTGAATGAAACATTACCAGAACAATATTCTATTGGAAATATGTAAATTTGGAAATGGATGATACACTACTAGAATAAGACAACATTGGATCAGTGGAAATATATAAATGGATGAAACCCTGTTGGAACATATCCCATGTCACAACAAAAAATATCCTAAGAACTATTGATGTCTCAATTCGACAACACATTTCATAGACTCGGTATTTGTTCAACAAATACACGACCCACCCTGATTTTTGGGTTTATGAAAATTCCAGAGGTGTAACAATCAAGCCTTGTAATGTTTTCTTCACATGCCCTTATTGACTCATCTTATTCTTATGGAGTTCGAGGAACAATTATTCCATCATTAGAGATAGGGTTCAGGGATGTTATTTAATATAAAACATTCATTTGAATTCCTTCAAACCATAGAATCAATTTCCTATTGTGACAATGAATTCATGATCAGTTTCCACCACTGGTTAGCTTCCCCATAAAAACAATGGACATCTAGTACAATTTCCACTTCTTCCGAGCATTGGAGGATTGAGAATATCTTTTCAATGGAGTTAATCCACTCTTCCATGAGGATGGGATCAGATGATCCAATAATCATGGTGGGAATTTTTTTCCTAATGTGTTCTATAGAAAATTTCCCATTTCTTATCAGAAGAGGTCATTCCACATGATCCATGATATTATTCATTACATGATCCAGATGAACATGTACCTCCATGTTGTTTTGAGTGCCTATTCTGATAATATTAAACATATAATTAAAGACAACTTCGCATTTATTATCACATTGATTGGTGGAACGCGGTCTTCTATTTCCCTCCAGTAACTTAGAAACAGAACGTACAGTTAGAGGGATCGTATACTTATCTATTGAGCATAAAAAAGGAATCATGGAACATAAAAGGATAGACATTTAAATGAGAAGTATATCCTAAATTTTGATTCCATAGGTATAAATATGGGGTATACTTGATCCATTTCATAATGTATATTCTTATGGTACATTTTTTCATTAGTAATGGTTTGTACTATTCTCATGAATTTAATGAAGAATATCCCCCAAAAGTATCAATCCAAGTGTTCAGGAAGGCATGTTGTTCTATACTAGGATATCCCAAGTTATGTATGATACTATTTTTCTATGTTTTGACACCTATTTATATCTATTCCATATAAAACACTACATATTTGTTTCTAAAAAAGGATATATATTATTGATAAAACACATACTCTATACTTACCGAAATTTTGTGATGTTTACTTATAATTAGTATCATCCATAAGGCTCTAACTAAGGTACTCTATTCCTATTTTCCAAAACAATACACCACTCTATGATGCCAACAATAGTGATTCTAGAATTTTACAATAGACATAAATTATTTTAATCATATTTATACATCATAGTATGAGCCATTGATTGTAAATTCAGGTGTCTTAGAAGAGTAGGTAAAAAAACTGAAAACATGGAACTAAAAAAACAATTCTTTTTTTAATCATCATAAGGACATACAAACTTCCTTGGAGCCCATATATATGAATACGATAACCTTCAGATAACTTGAAGAAAGGGATAACATAATATCCCAGTATGAGAATAACCATAAGAACAGAGCATTAGAACAAGTGATAGAAGGCATGACAAAATGATAAAAAAAAAGAAATGTAACATATCGAATCATAACATATAAAATTAAAATCATATAAAAATGGAATCACTGAAATGTGGCAGAAACATAAAAAATGAATTTAGTATGAGTCAAGGCTAACCACAATGAATGTTTCCCATAGTATAATAAGACAAGGATAACTGCCATGACCATTGCACATAGTAGCACAAGTCAAGTCTAACCACAGTGACCGTCACACATAACACTTCATGAGACTCCACATCACCCAATGCATTAGAGCACTATTTATGTTCACCGATATAATCTTTTCATGAATATTTTTCCACATAAAGAATCATACATAAACATAAGGGTTTCCCATGGAAAGACATGGGTACCATAATCATGTCATTATGTATAACAAATGGGAATAACATAAAAGTGTACATAAATAAGGGAACTAAAATATATATAGTAATTCATAATGGAAAATATTAATTTATCATGGTATGTGATTTCAGGTATAATATAAATCATGTATGAAATTTATTTTAGAAATTTTATCATTAAAACATGTTTGTGCTGTTTTAAGGAAATTAATATCAAGCATACAACATAGAAAAGGAGATTTTCATTTATATAAAACCATATTTTAACTAATAGGGGTTTCAAAAAATATATATATTATAATGACCATTGTTTATTATAACATAATATATAGTGAACATGGAATTAGGTAAGAATATAAGAAGATCCCTTAAAAAAGGTTTGCTATTCTGGAAGTATTGGGGAGGGTATCACATAAAAACATATATATCCCAATAAGTTAATGATGGAAGGGTCTTGAAAAATGAGTTTTATACATGAAAATATAATTTAGATGATAAGAAAACTTAATTTCGGTATAAGTAAAGATAAGACAACCCGATGGAATAAAGGATATTCAAATAAAATTCCTTACAGATTATAAATAGGGTATCAAGTATACTTAAAGGGGAATCATGAGAGAGAAATGGTTTTATAATCACTTATAAATCATGAGTTAAGTATGGGGTAGGTTATAAATTATTCCCCATCATTAGTTATTACACAAAAATGGAATAGTATAGAGGACATTCATGAATAAATGTGAAATAGAGAGGATCCCTAACCTTAAGTCTGATGGTGTTATCCACATGTTATTGGTGATCTGAATAAACAAATTAGTTTGATTAATTAAAAAGTAAATAAAATATTATATAGGTAAAATATTTATTATAACCAATCTAAGTTCATTTATAACCATTTTTATTTGTTATGAGGTTCGATTACATTGTTTGGGTATGTTTTCTTGCTTGGTTTTAATGATCAGTTCATGTTTGGATAATCATAAATGATGATGGTGGAGGATAATAATTGATGTTATATTTTATTATTGAAAATACATAATTTTTCATGGTTGAAAATTAAATTTGGTTACTTTTAGTGAATATGAATCATTATATAAATAATTAGTGACAACCTTTTGTGTTAATTGCCTGTTTTGACCTTAAAGAACTTGTTTCAATTATTAAACAAAAACCATTGGTTAAAAAGAGTTCTAGAAACCTAGATGTTTCTTAATAAATATATTTTGTTCTTTTTTCATCCACAAAAAGAGTTTATGAATATAATTAAAGACAATAACAATGATTTAAAACCAATTTTCCTTGAATGTTGTAAATTAACACATCTTAGATGGTGTTTTTAATTCTAATAAAAACAATGAGTAAAGGGAAGGTGATAAAAAATTATTTAATTATCCAAATAATATTCCATTACATTTATAGTATTTTTGTTTTCATAAAATTTGAATGATTATTTTTATGGATATAAAATAATACAATTGAACTTGAGACGAAAAATAAGGGAAATAAATGTGGAATTTACCTCTTAATTCAATTTTCCTTTTGACATTCTTAAAGGGGTAGAATTTTGACTTTCAAGGATGATAATAGCTATTGGATATGGGGGGAGATTGAGGAGATAATAGGGTTTAATATAGGCAAATAACAAGGCTTTAGAGGAGTTATGAAAGGATGTAAGGATGGGTGGTATTTATAGTGGGGGAGAGGAGAATATTCCAAATAATTAATTCCTTAGATTATTATTTTCCCAGATTACCCAAAATTGTGATGATTGAAAAACGAAAAATAGTAATATGAGGATGTGGGTTCAAAAAAATAGACATTTTCGTCATCTATGACTCATTAATGCAGTAGAAATTCATGTTATACCATTTATCATTAACTTTTATATTTTATTATTCATTAAAATTCCGGTATTTTTGAAAATCCACAAAAAATAACCATAACCTATTTTGATGTGTAGAATATAAAAATAAAATCCAATTTTAAAAACTAATTTTATATATAAGATTAATTTAATATTTAATTATATTCAAAATGAATTCTAAAAAACTGGGTTAATAACATTTATTTACTTTTTCCTAAATATAGGTACGTCATAATTTTATTTGTATCTTATTTATATACATTCATAGTTAATGTTATGATTTATTATGATATATCACTATTCATAAGTGTAACATTATTATTCACAAATTATTATGCTTTCCTTATTGGACTACAAACATCATACTGATCGTAACTTTGAATATCATATTTTCAAATACCAAAACAAGATGTTTCAAAAATATTTTTATAGGTCACATAGTAAATAATAATTCGTTGTGATGTCATTTTTTGTGATTATAGAACATAATCATAAAAAGTAAATTTTCAATAAAAAAATAAGTTCGTTACAATCTTGTTATCCTGTCTTTATTTGTTATGATGTAATCAAGAATTATAGAACAAGGGAAAAAAATATTCCAATAGAAAATAGTGTCCAAACGTATCGATACAATGAAAACATAACAAAAAAAAATGAAAAAAACATGTGGTAGTAGGATCACATCTATGCTTCTCATTCCCATGTACTCTCCTCCCAGCCACCGTGCCTCCACAACACCCCAACATAGGGAATAATCCATCCGTATAGAACCTTCTCTTGAGGATCCTATATCACTATCGGCTTCTCCACATACGTCGCATCATCCTCGATATCCATCACTCCCTAGTCAGTGACATGGGTGTCATTGTGATGATACAAATGAAGCTATGAAACAATAATGATATCGTTGATCCTGTCCAACTGTGGTTGAAATGAAAACTAGTATGAAACCATGTAAACTCTCCCCAACATTTGGAAGTGTCTGATGAACCTTAGAGAAAGCCATCTCCCTCCTAAAAACCATTGATACCCCTATTAAGATAAAACCTTCATGAACACATGGTCTCCCACCTATAACTCCAAGAGCCTCCTCTTACAGTTGGCATACAACTTATACATGTCATATGCTTCTTTTAATATATCACAAACATGCTGAAACTTATCTTGTTGTCATATTCACTGCTTCAAGGCAAAGAATTGTTGTTTCTCCATCATCTTCCAAGCACAAGGGTGAATTAAATGGTCTTATATAAAATTATTCAAATTGGGAAATTATAATGGAATAATGATAGATATTATTATAAGAGAACAATTATAAGAGAAAGTGTGAAACCAAAGATCAAAAAATGGAAAATTTTCACACTCGCAACATATCCTTCAATTTATAGATAGTTCACTCTATCTTCCCATCTATCTAAGGGTGGAAAGTGGAGCTAAGGTGTAACTGAGTGCCAAAAACATACTTCAATCCCCAGCATATTCATGTGGTAAACGTGTATCTTGATCTTTGATGATGGATCTTAGATATCATTGATGTCTCACCACTTCATCCACATACCACTAGGTGTAAGAATCCACTATGCACGACTCCTCAATCACTATGAAGTTAGAAGATTTTGTCAAATAGTCCACTACTAGCTAGATACAATAATATACTCTATCAAATATAGGTAATCCTATGATTAAATCTAGTTATAAGTCATCCCACATTCACATGTGGATAACTCTGGGATGCCACAAACCACAGGAACATGGTTCTCAACCATTACCTACTATCACACTAAGAAATTTTTCACTCACTCTGATACTGCTTGTTTCATCATGTTCCACCGAAACTGCATCATCATAACACGATACATCTTGAAACCTCATTGGTGAAGTGTTATGAGTGAGATAATAATTTAAAATAGAACACCCTTTCACATATAGATGGGAAGAAACAACCTTCCATTGAACAACATACGATTCTAACCATCCTCAGATTATCCAATTAGAGCATCTCCCTGGTTAATATGGTCACACATCACCTTCACATATGAGTCAACCCACTAAGACACCTCCTCATGTTGTATCAGATTAAACTAAACTATCATCTTAATGAAATACCCTATACATCCATCTAAAATTGTATCTATTAATAGGGAAACCCATTCCTCAATCACTTTCTAAGCATGTTCATATTCCTAAATAACCTCATTATGAGACTTCCTACTCAAAGCATCGGTCATGATATTCCCATTTACTAATTTGTATAATATATCAAATTTTTATTACGAGAGAATAATCATTGACATCCACTATCATATGTTTAGATCTCTATTGGAAATGATACAACTCAAGATCTTTTCATCTATAACGACCAAAAATCACTCCCCAATGAAGTCATGATGCCACACCATCAATGAAAAACAATAACTAGTTCCAAGTCATGGGTGATATTGTAACGTTGTTGGGTACATAACTGCCTAAAACCATAAAATATCACTCCAGATTATTTCATAAATACGCATCCAAATCCCACATGGGAAGCATCAAAATAATCCTTGAACGTTACCCCTTATTCAATAAACCAGGGAACTGGAGAACTTATTGACATCTCTTTCGGGTATATGAATGCTACATGACACTTCTCACTCCTCAAATTTCCTTGTATTCCATGGTAAGGGCCACCAATGGAGATAAAACCCATGAGAAATTTAGTATGAACCTCCAATTGTATCTTGACAGACCATGAAATCTAAAACGCACTTCAATGTTCTTGGGTGTTTCCCTAGAAACAATCAAATAAACCATTCATGTGTCAACCACGTCACCCTGTTGTGACAATACAAGTCCAATGAATTACATCTATCGTATCCCAATAGATTAGGATGTTTTTGATGAATATGAAGATGAACCAATCCTAGAACTCACATAAGACAGTGTTCATAAGTCCAATGAACATGACTATTATGTTCTTAACACTGTATGGAATAACCCCAAACGTGAATTTTATATACATATATCTGACAATAGTTTTCGAGATATCACCTTCCTTCCGCCTCAATTTGTGATATCCACACCATAGATCGATCATAGAGAACTAGCATTTTCCACTAAACTGGTCGAAATGATCTTCCATCCCTAGAAGTGGGTAATGGTTCTTGAATGTCACTTGTTTCATCCTTTAATATTCTTAGAACTACCCTATACCACTATCTTCCTTCTTCGCAAACAAAACTAGAAGACCCCATTGTTTCCGACGCTTTCGCCGGGGCGCGCACATCCGTCCGTCAGGCAGGGGGGACGCGCGGCTTTGTTGCCCCGCATTCCCGCTTTCCAAAGGCGGGCGACATTCGTTCCTTATTCAGGTACATCTGCTCCTTGATCGAAACGGGATGATGGGATGTCGGTTCTTCCTCCTGTGGATTCCTCCTCAGAACTCGTCACCTAGTCCGGGTCTCCCTTATAGATTTAATACGTAGTTCGTGAAACTCTTCCCAGTGCCATGTTTCCATGGGTGCCGGTTAATTACGCTGCTCCTGTCGGGACATTCCAAAGGGTCCAGTCAGGGCAACAACCTTCGGTCAGGGGAGTAGTCACGTTGAGACGTCAGTAGCGTGTCTGGATGCTGGGGTACCTGGCATGTCTGTCTGTTATCCTTGATCACAAGGCTTCTCGAGGGCGTGGAAGCCCGAGGCATCCCACATCGAGCATGGGGAATTACATGTCATAGACACGTATCTGAGGTTTTCCTCAGCTTCCCGTGTTCAACACAGGGTATGCCGCGAGTTTAACGTCCAGCGGAGACGGATGAGGGTGATCAGAACGTCCCATAGAGACGGATCAGATTGGTGTATCGCATAGAGACGGCTATGGTCCCATAGAAACGGATCAGAACGCCCAATGAGGACGGATCCGAGGTGGTGCACTCCCTATAGGGGAAAAGGGTGATGAATCGGGGTGTACACAGAGGACAGCAACCCAGAGATATGATGGGGCTTACACATGGAAAGTGGGCCAGGCGCCGCTAGGAGCAGCGAGGAAGTGGATGGCATGACTCCCCCGGGATGTGGCGGCCCGGGTGAGAATCAGGATGGGTGATGGATGGATGAATGAAGTGGATGAGGATGAAATGGGACCATCGCAGGGGCGACGGTGAAGTTGGGCTTGATCCTTGAGGAGGCTTCCTACGTATCCCCGTGGCAGGGAATCAAAGTCCGCGTAGTTCAGGTGATACAGTTTAACGTCATGCGGGACGGTAGTGAACCCTGACGTAAATAAACGACGGGTGGTCTTGAACCTCATGGAGGCTTCCTACGTACCATTCCTTGACATGGATCAAAGTCCTCGTAGTTCGGACGGGGTGAGGTCACAATGGCTTACCACCGGACCAGAATGTAGTTTAACGTCATGCTGGACGAAGATAGAACACGACGTGAATTGGGTGATGGGTGGGCTTGAACCTCGTGGAGGCTTCCTACGTACCATGCCTTGACATGGATCAAAGACCTCGTAGTTCAAAAGGGGTTTTGTCGGTGAACCGACATGAATGTAGACCTTGGTCCACTGTTGGTGGGCTTGAACCTCGTGGAGGCTTCCTACGTACCATGCCTTGACATGGATCAAAGTCCTCGTAGTTCGGAGGGTTTCGCCGGTAAACCGACGTGAAAGCGGACCTTGGTCCACTATTGGTGGTCTTGAACCTCATGGAGGCTTCCTACGTACCATGCCTTGACATGGATCAAAGACCTCGTAGTTCAAAAGGGAATGGGTCGCAGCGGCTTACCACTGGACCAGGATGGGACCCGACGTGAAATGACGGGTGGGTTGCGTCGGTAAACCGACGTGAAAGCGTACCTTGGTCCCCTATTGGTGGGCTTGAACCTCGTGGAGGATTCCTACGTACCATGCCTTGACACGGATCGAAGTCCTCGTAGTTCGGATGGGATGGGTCACAATGGCTTACCACTGGACCGGGGTGCAGTTTAACGTCATGTTGGACGCGGGTGTGACCCGACGTGAAAGTAGACTCGTGAGTCCACTATCGGTGGGCTTGAACCTCGTGGAGGCTTCCTACGTACCATGCCTTGACACGGATCAATGTCCCCGTAGTTCGGATGGGAGTAGACCTTGGTCCACTATTGGTGGGCTTGAACCTCGTGGAGGCTTCCTACGTACCATGCCTTGACATGGATCAAAGTCCTCGTAGTTCGGATGGGAGTAGACCTTGGTCCACTATTGGTGGGCTTGAACCTCGTGGAGGCTTCCTACGTACCATGCCTTGACATGGATCAAAGTCCTCGTAGTTCGGATGGGTTTTTCAGGGTCGGTGCTCACTCTAAGCCCACGTGAGTCATGCTCGGTGTGAGAAACAAGAGGTTGCAAGGACCCGACGATCATGTCGCGAAGGGTGCGTCCGTGAGAAGCGAAGAGGGGCTTACGTGTTGGGCGGCCCATGGTGTTGGGACTTACTCCAGGATGGAGGCCCATGGCGCGACAAAGCGCGGGAAAGATGGACCTTGGTCCGACGATGGGAGGTGCCTCGTTCCCTATCACGTCCTCCACTGACCTTGGTAGTGGGGAAGTACCGAGATGGATGGGTGCAATCATCCATACCTAAGGTTAGGGATTTACGCTCTGAGGTGACCCTTCCCCTGCGAACATGTACCACTCCGACAAGGAGGATCTCATTCCATGTGCGGAAGAGTTCCATTCCCGTGGAGACGAGTGGTGTAAAAAATGTTCGACCTGGGGGGAACCCTTCGTGAGGGAGACAAGGTTGGGTCACAGTTTAACGTCATGTGTTGAGGACGTGGTGCTTGGCAGTTTAACGTCCTGCAGCTCGGACGACGTGGGTTCACTCCACACCCCTAGGGCTTACATAACCGGTACCCTCTGGTCCCTGGGGAAGGGAAGGTGTCGGTAAGGCCATGGTAAAGGGGGGTCGCGGGAGGAACCATCGAGGGGTCCACGTTAGCGTGGCTATGCGAAGAAGCAATAACCATTAGCGTGCCTATGCGAAGAAGCATTAGGCGAAGCAACGCTACGGGAGGTGTTGTCCATGGGACTTTGAAATCACATCGTGCAAACCTGGAGGGTCGCACGGAAAGAGGAATCACTAAGCAGAGGAGTGTGTTTTGCGAAGTGGGGTGCCTTGGCCTTAGCATGGGGCAGAGGTGGGAGTGGGAGGTGCTTCGCGAAGTGGAACAGTGTTCGCGGAGCACTACCTCGCGAAGAAGGAGTGGTTCGCGAAGCAGGGTCCTGCCAAGCAATGTGCTTCGCGATGCATAGTTATCCTGCCTTGGCATAGGGATTACTAGCATGGGTTGGGTGTTTCGCGAAGCACAAGTGCTCCGTGGCTTCCCGGGTTCCCTTGGGAATCCCCTTCCTTTGCGAAATCCATTGAGCTTCGCGAAGGGCATCCCTCTCAGAAGAGGGGCTCAAAACGAAACAAATCAGAGTCATCTCACGAAGTAGAAATACCTCGCGGAGCTCATGATTCCTGGGGCAAAGCGTGCTTCGCGATTCGGGAGAGGAGAAGCCGAAGGGTCGGATTGTCCGTCCCGTGGACTCAGGGGGAGTCGAGTATTTATAGGGAAGGGGCGCCGCGAAGCAGGGCTCGCGCGCCGCCTTCGGGGCTTCGCGGCGGCTTGCGAACGTCAAACGGGTTTGCGGAGGATTACCGCCTCCGGTGCTTCGCGGCGGCTCGCGAACGTCAAATGATTCGCGGAGGATTTCCGCCTCCGGAGCTTCGCGGCGGCTCGCGAACGTCAAACCGGTTCGCGGAGGATTACCGCCTCCGGAGCTTCGCGGGGCCGCCAAGGTTGGGACGCTTCGCGGCTGGGCTTCGCGGCTGTGCTTCGCGGCTGTGCTTCGCGAGGCAGCGCGCCGGCTGTCTTTTTCGTTCCTTCCTTTCGGGCCATATTTTTGGCGCCAACAAATGCCCCCCCTCAGACTTGGAGCCGCGGAGGGCGAAGGGTCGAAGTCTGAGGGACAATCGCCAAAAACTGTCGGTGGTTCGCGATGTGTCATCGCGAAGGGGGACCCGCGCTGCTCGTCGGGGCCGCGGGTCCGGACGCGCCGCGATGCTTCGCGCGGGTGAGGCGCGCCGCGATGCTCCGGGGGTCGTCGCCTATAAATAGGGGGTCCGCATTCTTTTGTCTTTACGCGCCTTCCTTGTCCTTTTGTGCTCTTGATTTCGCGACGCTCCGCGTACTCCGCGACAGCACTCCGCGAATCGAGCTTCGCGGCGAACCGCGAGTCTCCGACTCCACGTCCGCGCTAAGCGAACCTCTGTCTGCCTTGGCCAGACTTCGCGGCTTGGTCTCGCGACCGATCTTCGCGATCCGACTTTGCGGTCGAGCTTCGCGGCCGAGCTTCGCGATCCGTCCGAAAGAATTCTTTTCTGAGGGCCAAAATTAAAATGGCCCATCAAGAAGCTGCCTTGGGGGTCCTTGCAGACGCTGCTCGTCGAGATGAGATGGCCAACCGTCCAGGCCTGGGGGAAATGGTTCGGAGCCACTCGGACCACACTTCTCTGACAGATCTGCTGTCGGAAGGTCAGAAGGATTATCCACAGTGCAAAAAGATGTCGTTGTACGGCTTCGGGCTGAGGGATGACGTCTTCATCCCTGAGGCGGGAAGGGATGAACCAACTTGCTGGTTCAGGAGCACACCGTGCCAGCACCAATGGTTCAGGGCCGCCGATGGTCACGCGCGGGAGGATTTCACACCCGTCACCGCCGATTGTCTCTACAATCATGTGAACGACATTGACGGGAGGCCACTGCAACCGGAGACGTCCCCTCCTCTCTACCGCACCATGCTGAAGGCGGCTCTGTAGGATCCGAAGAAGGGATGGTCCGATGAGTGGGACCTGCGCCAGGGCGGCAATTTTACCGACGACTGGGCCTGGGCCTACTGGGTAGGCGCCTCATGCGAGGAGTTCAAGGCTGAGCTGAGGAGAGTGGGATTGTACGAGGCGGCATGGGCCTCCCAGTTCCACATTTACCAGCCAAAGCAGCTGATGCCGGAACTGCTGAGTAGATGGTCGTCCAGGACCAACACTTTTCATCTGCATCACGGGGAGGTGGGCATCAGCCTGTGGGATGTCCACCAGGTTTCTGGGGTCCCAATCTTGGGGGCCATGTATGACGAGTTCCTCCCCGTCATCAGTGCGTGGGGAGATGCTGAGCAAATGTCGCGGCTGGCGTCCGCGCTGATGGCGCTTGTCCCTGGAGAGGACAAGGAGGCCGTGAGGGACGTCCACTTCAAGAGGTGGTTCAAGTGTTTCCTGAACTTTCCAGAGAATCGAGAGTTCCCTCCAAGGCCTCGAACATGTCCGAGGGAAGCCCAGCGGGGCAAGGGGCACTCGTATTGGCGGGTTTTGGAGGACAGCCAATGGAAGACTTGGGGTTTCGGCGTCAGCACCGAACAACAGCCAATAGTCAGGCTGGCGGCGTTTATCGCGGCTCTCATCTGTGGGTGGATCCTACCGGTGAGAGATACAAGCATGGGGGTACGGCCCAGCTCGTTCATCATGGCATCGATGCTGGCCATGGGGCAGCGGATCAACCTGGGGATCCCGATGCTCGCCAAACTATACAGAATGCTGCGGCGCATCAGCGAGGGCAAGAAGCCGCCAAGAATATGCGGGCCCTTCCACCTCCTGTATGGGTGGATCGCGGCGCATATCAGGGGGATTTAAGAGTATCCAAACCCCATTTCGCCGCCGGGATCAGACTTTCGCCCTTCCATTCTGAACGCAGTTGGGTGCTTCCCATTCAAACTGGCCGTTCCGATGGTGCTGAATAGGGTGTGGAGGGCGGACGAGTTCAACTTTCATCCATTTCGACTGCCGACGGGGATGCTTGCTGATGATGGATGGGGAACGGAAGAGCATCGGGCTTACCTCCTGGCCTTCCGAGGTGGCGTTTTTGTGGCTCGGATAGATCGTGAGCCAATCTGTGAACCGTACACCCCGCACCGTTTTGCGAGGCAGTTCCGGTGCCTCCAGCGGCTGACCCCGCAGGTATACTGGGAGGTGCGTCACGAGGAGCACCCGTGCGTGATGAGGCAGCTGTGGCTCATGTTCACACGTGAGGATGGGAAGATGCAGATCACATTGCCTCCATCCACCGCCGCCTTCGGCTTAGTGAAGGAGTACGCCATCAGCTGGGAGGCCGCTTATCCCGGGGAGATGCTGAAGCAGCCAACGATCCGGGTTGGTGACGGTGGGCCTCCTTCATCTCGAGGTCGGGGTCGGAGGGCAGCTAGGGCCGCCCGCGGCAGCGGGGCTGCCATGGCAGAGAGACCCGCACCGGCCGAGGGTATGGCAGCAGCGGCGGATCCGGTGGTTCCGAGAGAGCAAGGTCATCCGGAGGGGCGGCCACCGAGGGGATTCCGTCGGATATCCGCTCGGGCTCCGGGGAAGCGGCTGCGTCACATTGACATGGCAGAATATGCTGTCTTTCCGGAAGCTTGGGACGTCTGGGATGTCAACCGGCAATTCCTCAGCTCACCTGAGATGTGGGACCACCTGAATCGCCTCGGGATGAGACTGCCGGGCATAGGCCCAGTCTGGGCTGGATTCATGGTGTCTCCGGCAGAGGCGAAGCAATACTTGAACGAGCTGGAGGATTACATCCACTCCAGTGGTGTCCCTCGCCCAATGACAGACCGGGTGAGGGTACTGTTGAATCAGACGGTCCCTCCACAGCTATCGGCTGCCGATCTGAGGGAGCGCTTCCCCTTGCCGGAGGAATCAGGGGGTTCTTCTCGGGAGGATGAGTCAGGAGGAGGGAGCCCGCTGGAGGAGGGCGAGGTCGGAGACCGAAGCTCAGAATCCGATGACTTCGCGGAGGCTCTCGAGGTAGAATTCCGAACCTCTCTTCTTATGATCTGTTCTTGAATCCCTACGGACTTCTCACCAATGTTTGGGTCATGCAGGAGGAACTTGTTCGTAGGCCTCGTTCTCGCTCCTTGGCGGGTAACGATGCGGGACCTTCAGAACCCGTGCCTATGGCCGCGTCCAGTTCTGCGTCTGGTGGGACCAGGGGGTCTGAGGTGGCTCCTCTGAAATCTTCAGACCTTCCAACAGTGTACGGGGGGCCTCGTCTCGGAGTCCCGTCAGTACCAGCCCAGGAGCAGCGCTCGGAAGTCGATCTTCGTAAGTCTCCTCCACCGGTCTCTTCGTTGCCACACGTGGGCCATGTCGACTAACGTTTATGTCTCTTTCTGTCATACAGTTCTCCGACTGGCGTGGGCTGCTGCAGCGAGGCTGGTTGGGATGTCTGGCAACGTGCCTCCCAGGGGCATGCTGGTGATGGTGACGATAGTCCCTTCACCTCCTCAAGCTGCGGCGCGCACCATCACTGGCGGGACCACCAGCAGGGTCATACCTGAAGTCATCGAGGTGGACTCTGAGGAAGAGGATCAACCGGTCAGTCCCAGTCCTGTCGTGCCTGTGCCGGCATCAGGTGTCATACCAGACTCAACACCAGATGCAGATCCCGCTGAGGAATTCCTGCAGGCATATCCTGTGTACGAGCCTGCTGACCGCGTGGATTGGGACGAAACAACCTCTGATGAGGAAGACAGCAGCGTAGTCCGCCGCCGGTCGTGGAAGCTGATCACGCGCTTTATCAGGGACACTCCACAAGCGCAATGGCTGGCCGAAATGGATAGGCTCCGCTCGCGGTTGCGCGAACTGTGTGCCGGGGGAGTGGATGCCCAACGCCCTCACGCGCTCATCCGAGACCTCATGGCTGAGAAGATCCGGGAGCATGATCGTGGGCTGAGCGTGGGATGGCAGCGGAGAAAGGCGACCAGCATCCGGAAGCTCTAGGAGGCTGAAGGCGAGGTCCAACAGATGCAGATCCGGGCCAACGAGCTTTCAGCCACTCTGGATGCACAGTCTGAGCTGGTTTTACGATTGAAGGCCCAGCTGGCAGAGGCTGAGGAGCACATGGAGCAGACCTCTGGAAGGATGGCTGTCGTCCAGGCCGAGGTGGAAAGGGCACGGGCCAGGGTTGACGGATTACGCCCCGCCGCTGCTGAAGAGGAGCGGGAGTTAAATCAGCGGCAACAGGCTCTGGACGCCGCAAGTCAACGGGTGGTGGAGCTGCAACACTCTTTTGACGGAGTCAACCCGTCCCTGGGGGAAGTCAACCCCCGAGTATTGTAGCGAACTCGAGAGAAACTTTTATTAACGCTTTTTTGCTCCAACTCCTTCTTTCTCCTTTGTTTTGAGTTCCGCAGCGCGCACGATTTTCACTGTTGAATTGCCTTGTTGCATCCCTGCAATGTTTGCGGGACGTTTGACGACAATTCCCTCAAACCAGTCCAGATTCCCGAAAGATGGGGAAGGCTTGATCAGAGGAGGGACTTCCAGGATAGCCGAATTACCGTTTCTCCAACGTGCTCTTATGCACGAACGGGGCAACACCAGGGGCGCTGAAATCGGTTCAAACAGATGAAAATGGGAAGTGTGAATCACGTTGCCCAAATTCGGAACACTGTGGGGATGGCGTGACAATAAAGGACAACCGCTAACCGTGGCGGACAAACGGTATCCTGACTGCGTTAGCCTGAAATGGGGACAACAAATGAGCATCAACCGCTGACCATATTCGCAACACGGGATTTTATCAATTTGTTGTCGATCAATCTTTCAGGACGTTGGCCCATGACAGTTGGTGGACCTTAGGTCATACATCCATACTATTAAGGGGTCCTTCCAGACATGACCAGTCTTCCGGAACGTTGGCCCAGGACGGTAGGTGAGCCGATGCGGCACAAGACCAGGCCGTTCTTGGGGGATCCTTCAGACATGAAAGAGGACGAGGGTCCGAATAAGAGACACACAAAGCGTGGAACATGGAGTGGTGGTTTGTCCAAACAGAATCCAACACTTCGGTAGTTGCACCACTGTGGTGGGAGTACGCCAGATGGGCGCCTCGGTCTGATCATGGATCATTCCTTTTTGGGACAGGGCCTCTCTGGCGCGGGGATTCATCGCTTCCCAATGGGATCTTGGGGCATCCTGAACTTGTTCAGGGTAAAATTGTAGCTACATAGTTCTCCCCGAGGGGTCAGGCCAGAGGGCTGGAAATGGGGAGGAATAGGATTTTGCGATTCCTGGGGTTGAACCCTAGGCGAAATTCCTGGGCGTCTCTACGTATCCCATGTGATGATGGGAATCAAGCCGCACGTAGTTCTGGAAGCGCAGTTTAGCGTCGTACTGGACGAGGAGCAGCCTAACCGTGTTGGTACACATCCAGCCAAAACTACTAAGCCCACGTGAGTCGTGCTCGGTGTGGGAAACAAGCAGTAGTGGTGGGAATTTCCCGACGCAGAGAGGGGCAGGTTGGGGCAAAGGGATGCTCGGTGACTACCGACCCAATGACACTAACACGATCATTCAGCGTACCTAGATGCGCGAAGAGAAAGAGCCAAGTATGGTGGAGTTCCACTTGAACATGAGGGAGTGGAAATGTGTGAATCATGACGCTCAAGATTCGGATCACGATTGTGGAGGCGTGGCGATGGAGGACTACTGCTGACCATATTCGCAACACAGCATCCTATCGCGTTAGCCTGAAATGGGGACAAACAAATGAGGGTCGACCGTTGACCATGTTCGAAACATGGGACCGTGTCACAAATGTTGTCAAATATCCGTAGGGACGTTGGCCAGCAACGATTGAAGGGCCCTTAGGTCCAGCATTCATGGAGAGCCCTTAAGCTTAGAATCCACGTCGTCCGAGGGTCCTTTTGGATGTGGAAGAGGATGAGGATCCAAATAGTGAGCTCACGAAGCTTGGTCATGGGATGAGGGGAATGTCCCTGTGAAAATCCCATGCTTCGAGCTTTCGGTCAAAACACATCTGAATACGTCAACGAAACGCATTAGAGAGAGGGAGCAGATTCCTTTCCCTTGGGGAGATCTTAGTTTATGGTCATAGAATTCGGACCATGGATTGGAAAAAGGGATCAGGGGACGCATTACATCACAACCTGACATGAATGAGCTCGAGTCGAGGGACCGAACTCAAGGGTTAGGCTGGGCCCGCGGGGAAGTACCCGGGCGCTCCTACGTATCTCATGAGGATGAGAATCAAGCCATACGTAGTTCTGGAAGGTGGCAGGGTAAGGTACCAGTGCCAGGGGAAAGGGGAAGTGCGGACGTGGCCCTTGCACTAGAAGAAGAAAAATTTGATGTATCATGTTTGTTCTTTAAGGTGAATGGTTTTTTTTTGTGAAGCGACAGGCCTAGAACTGTAGGTCGTGATGTCGCCACAAGAATCAAGCCGTGATGGGCGTTGACAAATGGCATGGCACATGACCAATACCCAACGTGATTTCCTCTACAGCGAGGTCACCACAATGAGGTGCCGTTTTTCGTCGTGCGGCCAGGACGATAATGTCACAGTTTAGGGTCGTATGATAGGACCAAGAATGCATTTTATCGTCGTGCAGCGCAGACGTAGCAGAGACGATGCTAGGCGGGAAATGTGTGCAGTGTTATAAAACACAATTGACGTAGACATGATCCCACATCAGATTGTACGCCATTTGGAGGGGGAAACCTTAGGCCGAGGGGCCTATACAGAGGTGAAACAGGGAGAGAGACTGGCTTCCTGAATGGGTTGTACCCAGAGATAGGGCGTCTGGGCGGTCCTACGTATCCCATGAGGATGGGAATCAAGTTGAACATAGTCCTGAATGGATCTTAGTTTATGGTCTTAGAGCTCGGACCATGGGAGCCCCAAAGGGCGCCAGGTTGCTGCTTTGTCCCCCTAGCATGCAAAGGTGCACTGAGGGATAGCGCCAAAAGTGTCGAGATTCCACCTGGACATGATGGGGTGGAAAATGATGTGAATCATGCAACCAACATTCAAGGACTGAAGGGGCTGGCGTGACGACAGGGGATTACTGCTGACCATGTTCGCAACACAGCACCCTGTCGCTTTATCCTGAAATGAGGACTAACAAAACGAGCATCGACCGCTGACCATATTCGCAACGCGGGATTTTATCGATTTGTTGTCCGAAACCCTGGAGGGCATTGGCCCGTATCGGTAGGAGAGCCCTTGGGCATTGTATCCAGGCCGTTCTTGGGGGTCCCTCTTGGTGTGAAAGATGATGAAAGTCCGAATAGAGGGGAACACGAAGCTTGACAAGTGGAAGGAACTTGATCAAGTTGAATCTGACACTCTTGGTGGTAGACTAGAGTGCTCTTAATACATGGGTGAACCACTGCAGGGAGCCAAGGGACTCAACTTTGAGGGTGATCGAGAGATGGCAGATTCCCAGGGGAAGGGGGCATGGTGCCCAAAACCTTGTATCGTACCTACACACCCCCCCCCCCCCCCCCCGCTGGAGAGGGATGGACCAAGTGGCCTAGGTGACCGGGAAATCAGGAGATCTCCAAGAGGTGGGGCTGGACCCGAATCTTAGACATTCAGGTGGTCCTACGTGTCCCATTAGGATGGGAATCAAGCCACACATAGTTCTGAAAGGTGCCTTTTAACGTCATGCAGGACAGAAGGTCAGGAGGACTGAACCTCAGAATGGGGCGTGCGTGGTGCAGTTGTTGCAAACCCGACACGAATGAGGACGTAGTCCTACACTGCGCCACATAATCCTGTGATCAGGGTCCTGAAGGCAGGATTAGAGAGGTAAATTTTCTGAACTCAAACTGGGTTCGAAGACAAGGGGTCTTGAACGTAGTTCCAGATGAGAGTCATAGTTTATGGTCTTAGAGCTCGGACCATGGATGGTAACAACTCCCGAGTAAGCACAGATGTCAACCCAATCCCTAAGCCCACGTGAGATAAACTCGGTGTCGGAAACAAGGGGGGTATCCTCATCGCAATACTTGGGGAATCCATCAAAGGGGAGTCAACAGAGAATTTCGAAGGACACCTTTGATGTAGCTTGTTCCTCGAACGCGCAAACGTGTACGGGGGAAAAGTACCAAGATTCCCGAGACTCTACTTGGACACGAGGAAGTGATGAAGGGTGTGAATTGTGTACCCGACATTTGGGCTTAATGGGTCGGCGTGACGACAGAGGAAAACTGTTATCCATGACGGAAACATAGCGTCTGTATCGCGTTAGCCTGAGGTGGGAGCAACAAACGAGCATCGACCGCTGACTATATTCGCAACGCGGGATTTTATCGATTTGTTGTCCGAAACCCCCGAGGGCTTTGGCCCGTATCGGTAGGAGATCCCTTGGGCATTGTATCCAGACCGTTCTTGGGGGTCCCTCCGGGTGTGAAAGATGATGAAAGCCCTGATACGGGGATACGCAAAGCCTGGAAAGCGGGTGCGGACGTGTCCGAGTAAAGCTTGGCATTCCAGGTAATAAACCAGAGTACTCTTAAGCACATTGGTGAACCGCCGAAGAAAAAGGATCGACGAAACAACTCAGTAGGGGGGGGGGGCATGGCGCAGTCATTACGAGATCATTGTTAATGAGGACATGATCCCACACCACACCATACGATCTCCTCATGGAGGAAGGATAGGCCATGGGGCCAAGATGGGATGGGGATTCCCAAGAGATGGGGCTGGACCCGAAGCTTAAACATTCAGGTGATCCTACGTATCCCATTAGGATGGGAATCAAGCCACACGTATTTCTTGAAATGCAGTTTAACGTCATACTGGACGAGGAGGGGAGTAATATACCCCTAAACACGGGAGGTGTATGGCATGGTAAAGAAGCCATCGTGAATGAGGACGTAGTCCTACGTCACACCATACGATCCTATAAGAGAGGTCCCGGGCCGCAGCCCGGAAAGGCCAAGGGGCCTAGGGCTGAGCCTCGGTCAGGAAGACCTGACTGGTTTGTAGTTTAACGTCTTACATGAGGACGGGGGGCCAGGGGCCCAAGGAGGCCAAAGGGCCTGAGGCTGAGCCTCGTAAATGGAGGACGTACGGCATATGATCCCGACGTGAATGAGGACATAGTCCCACATCACACCGTACACCCTTATGAGGAATCCTGGACCGTGCCCGGATCGCTAGCATCGCTTGGGGGAATTTTGTCACCTTGGGACAGAATCCCAGTCAAGGAGCGGGTGAAGCTCAGTTGCGTTCATCCACGAATGGGGAAAACACCTCCAAGGGGAATGTGCAGCTGGGTCGAGGCTTGCTCGACGTGGGTCGGGGCAAAAGTGTGCACCCTGCCATGTCTTGACCCGAGGGGAAGATTTTGGCTTTTGGGCTGGGCCAACGGACGAAATGTCCGGGCGTTCCTACATATCTCATAAGGATGAGAATCAAGCCATACGTAGTTCTTGAAGGCCATGCAGTTTAGCGTCATGCGGTGAGGACGTGGGAGGGTAGAAGAACGGGAGTGGGTGCATGGTGCGACCTTTACAATCTTTGCGCGATTGGGGTTGCATGAGCGGGGCCAAGGAAGCCTACTCCCTGCTACACAGAGATCCTTCAAGGAGACTATCCCAGGGGGAATAGCCGAAGAGAAAAGCTTGGGGCTGGGCTCAAGACGAGGCGTCCGAGCGTTCCTATGTATCCCATGAAGATGGGAATCAAGCCATACGTAGTTCTTGGTATGCAGTTTAACGTCATGCGGGACGGCAGGAAGCACCTCCTTTGGGGATATGTACGGTACGACAAGTAGTCCGACGTGAACGGGGACATAGTCCCACACCATGCCGTACAATCCCGCAAGAGGGTAAGTCGGGGAAAGACCAAGGGGGGGGGGGGGCCGAGGCCAAGACGCGGTGGAGACGGGGCCAGGGACCCAAGGAGGCCAAGAGGCCTGAGACCGGGCCTCGGTCAGGAAGGCCTGACTGGCATGCAGTTTGACGTCTTGCAGTGAGGACGGAGAGACAGTTTAAGGTCATGCGGGACCAAGTCGCAGTTTAGGGTCGTGCAGGACCACTGCAGTTTAATGTCGTGCAGGACCCTCTCGCAGTTTAGGGTCGTGCAGGACCACTGCAGTTTAATGTCGTGCGGGACTCTCTCGCAGTTTAGGGTCGTGCAGGACCAGTGCAGTTTAATGTCCTGCGGGACTCTCTCGCAGTTTAGGGTCGTGCAGGACCACTTTTTGCCCTAGGCAAAGTATCGCTTGAGGAATTTGGCATTGGTGGGGGGGGGGGGGGGTTACACGCTCTCCATCCGTGGTCACCAAGGAGTATGCTCTGTTGGGGTAAACCTTATGGATGATGTAAGGCCCTTCCCATTTGGGTTCTAACTTGGGTGGTTTCCTACCGGGGATCATTGGCGCTCGAAGGGCCAGTACCAAGTCACCCTGTAGAAAAGAGTGGATACGAACCTTCTTGTCAAAGGCTCTTGCTATCCTATCCTGATGCCTTTCCAGATTGTGCAGGGCACGGAGCCGGTTCTCCTCCAGTGCCTCTAATTCAGCTAGACGGATCTCGGCTACCTCATCTGGTGTCTGGTGATCATAAACTGCAGTGCATAGCGACGGCAGCTGGATCTCAATGGGTAGGACGGCCTCAGCTCCATACACCAGGGAATATGGGGTCACCTGGGTAGAGTTGCGAGTCGTCGTCCGGTAAGCCCAAAGGGCGTTGGGGAGCTTGTCCGGCCAACTCTTCTTGTTCTGACCAACCATCTTCTGCAGAATGTTAGAGAGGGTCTTGTTGAATGCCTCGATCTGCCCATTCACCTGTGCGTGGTAGCGGGAGGTATGGTTCGACCGGATGTCGTACTTAGTGTACAATTTCTTCAATTCAGCTGCTCGGAAGTTGGTGCCGTTATCGGTGAGGACAGCGTGAGGGACTCCAAACCGGTGGATAATGTTGGAGCTCACAAAGTCAACGATGGAACGGGCCTTGACCTCTTTGAGCGGAACTGCTTCTGCCCACTTGGAGTAGAAATCTGTAGCAGTCAGGATGAACCTACACTGGCGGGCTGTTGCCGGTGGATACGGTCCCACTACATCGAGTCCCCATACCGCAAATGGCCAAGAGTACTTGGTGGGGTGGAGGGGTTCTGGAGGCCGATGCAAGAAGTTGGCGTGTACTTGGCACGCGTGGCATCTCTTGGCATACCCAATACAATCGTGGATCATGGAGGGCCAGAAGTACCCTAACCTCCAGATTTGCTGGGACAGTTTCGGCCCAACATGATGGGCGCCACAGGAACCGGCATGAACCTCTTGCATAACTTGAGGTATCTCTACTCCTTGGATGCAACGGAGGAGGACACCATCGAAACTCCGTTTATAGAGGGCCTGCTCAAGACTGGGGCCGCTCTGGAGGGTGAATTGCAACGCGCGGCGTCGTATTCGCTCGCGTTCAGCCCGGTCGTCCGGGAGCCGACCATTTTGGAGATACTCGACAAAAGGTGCTCTCTAGTCGGGGGTGGTTTCAACCACTGCGTCTGACGAACCCGGGACTCCCGATGTGGGGGGTCCGTCGGTGAGATGACTTACCGCAGGCTATCACGATCCTCTTGGGTGACGGGAGAAATGACTCTCCGGTGGGCCACGTGTATGACCAAATCATCTTGCTCGGGTTCTGCGAGCGACGTGGCTAAGCCAGCCAGGGCGTCCGCTTGTCCGTTCTGCGATCTTGGGACATGGGTATCCTCTGGCCGAAGAGAGAACTGGGCCATTAGGAGGAGGGTGTACTCCAGTAATGGTGCAATCTCTGGCTTCCTGACGACGTAGTCGCCATTAACCTGTTTGATCACCAGCTCGGAATCTCCCTTCACATGTAGATGGGGAACATGGATCTAAAGGGCCAACTCGAGGCTGGTGATGAGAGCCTGGTACTCTGTCTCGTTGTTCGTACAACCGTCTGACAGCAGGAACGAGTACGGCAGGACGGCTTGTGCTGGGGTAATGAAAACAATTCCCAGACCCACTCTGTTGAGCTTGGGGTTGTTGAGCCTTCTACCAGTGGGGCTCCGGGAGGCACCGTCGAAATGCATTTGCCAACATGGGGCAGCATGATCGACTGAGAGGATCGTCTCGTCGGGAAAATCTTGGTCCAGGGATTGATCCGCAGAGGTTGGATGGGCAGCTAGAAAGTCTGCCAACGCTTTTCCCTTAACGGCCTTCTGAGGCACGAACCTGATATCAAATTGCTGGAGAATCACTGCCCACCGTGCTAGTCGGCCAGTCAGCATGGGGCGGTTCAGGATGTTCTTTAGCGGATCTACCCGAGAGATCAATTGTACCACGTGGTGTTGCAGGTAGTGCCGCAACTTCTGCACAGCGAAGACGAGCGCAAGGCAACTCTTTTCTATGGGGGAGTATCTGACCTCTGTATCGAGAAGCATGCGGCTGAGATAGTAGAGACTATTCTCAGTGCCCTCGTTATTCTTCTGGGCGAGCAGCGCACCAAGGGATCTCTCCAGGGCGGTCACATAAAGGACCAGTGGCTTTCCGGAGACGGGTGGCATCAAGACTGGAGGTTGGAGCAGATACTGCTTGATTTCCTCGAAGGCGGCCCGGCACTCCTCATCCCATTCGTAGGCAGCGTCTTTCTTCATGAGCCAGGAAAAGGGCTTACACTTGCCGGCCAGATTCGCAATGAATCGGCGTATATAGGCTAAGTGGCCTTGCAGGCCTCGTAGCTCTCGAATGTTGCTCGGGGGAGGCATTTGGCTGATGGCCTTGATTTTTTCCGGGTCGATCTCGATGCCTCGGTACCTGACAACAAAGCCCAGAAACTTCCCGGAGGTGACTCCGAAGGCACACTTCAACGGGTTCATCTTCAGGTGACGGGAACGGAGGAAACCGAACACTTTCTCATGGTCTTTGAGATGGTCCTGGCGCTGGCGCGATTTGACTACAAGGTCATCCACGTAGCATTCCACCAATGTTCCGAGGATCGGTTTGAATATGCGATGCATGGCCCTCTGATAAGTGGCACCTGCATTTTTCAAACCGAATGGCATTACCCGGTAGTAAAAGGTACCCTAGGGAGCCCTGAAGGCAGTGGACTCCTCGTCTTCAGGGGCCATCCGGATCTGGTTATACCCGGAATACCCGTCCATGAAAGAGAGGGCTTGGAACCCGGCCGTGGCGTCAATCAACAGCTCCGTTACTGGGAGTGGGAAGTCATCCTTTGGGCAGTGGCGATTGAGATCGCAGAAGTCGATGCAGACTCTGATCTGCCCATTCTTCTTCCTGACCGGCACAATGTTGGCGAGCCATTTGGGGTACTGGACCTCCTTAATGAAGTTGGCTTTGATAAGCTTGTCAACTTCGGCCTCGACCATAGCACCATGAGAAGGGTGCATTTTCCTGGGAGGCTGCTTGAACCCACGGTGTTTTGCCGGGAGACCAAGGCGGTGGACGGCTACCTGAGGATCTAGCCCCGGCATCTCGTCATAGCCCCAAGCGAACACATCACAGTGCTGCCTGAGAAGGTCCACGTACTGCTGCCGCTCCTCAGAGGGCATGGCGGCCCTGACCAATGTGGGTCTTGGATCTGCCTCGCTACCAAGGTTCACCTGTACCAGTTCATCAACCGTGGTAGAGACGCCTTCTTCAAAGGATGGGGGAGCATCCTCCAAGTCTTCCTCCCCATCTGTGGGGGAACTTCCCGCGACGGGAGATACTTCTGGGTTCTCAGAACCCGAGGGGCAACTGGTGCCGGCTTGGGCAGCAGCGGTCATCACATCAGGAGACTCACTTGTCGTCGAGACCATAGCAATAAATGCATTTGATCCAATCCCATCTGGCCTTCGGCCTAAGGGGCCACGCTTGATGATATCAAAGCAGTGGTGACGTGTCGGCCTGAGTCGGTTGATTCCATCCTGGCGAAAGAGACACGTATGGCGCACCGCCGTCGCCATCAGCTTGACGTCCCGGTACCGTACAGGGGTAGGAGGTTCCGGGATGACCCGAGCCTGGTTGATGTAGGAGTACGAGGTGATTTTCCGCCGTCGCTTGGACATGGGAACATGCCTTCCTTGCATACCCGAAACAACAAAACATTGTCCCATGTCTGGGGTTTTGGCCTCCAACCGGTGGATCGGGAGGATGTAGGCGTCGTCCATGCTTGCCCAAGGATCACTTGTGATCGGGGCGGGCTCATCCTCGCTTACCAAGATTTTCTTGTCCTTACTTTTGTAATAACCCGCATCCAGATAGCGGGCCTCACAAGAAGCGAAAGGGGACGCGTCTCCTTGGAGCACGCCTACTCGACCGTTGAGCGAGTACTTAAGGCACTAGTGATATGACGAGGGAACCACTGCATGCAGATGGAGCCATGGCCTGTCCATCAATGCGTTGTAGGCTGTGTCCTGAGAAACAACCATGAACTCGGTGCTGGCAATTAAGCCACCGAACTGGGTCTTCAGACGGATCTTGCCGACCGGGGTTTGCTCTGTCCTGTCATACCCCTAGATCCTGAGGTCAGAGGGAGTCAAATCACCTTCGGACAGACCCAGCTTTCGCAGCGTCCGGGTCGGAATTAGATTGATTCCAGAACCCGTGTCAACGAGGCATCGGTAGACTTCCACACCGTTGAAGTGGCCAGTGATATACAGTGGGCGAATGTGCCCCTGTATAGGAGGGTCTTCATCTTCACCGGAGAACGAGATAATCGCCTGACATTTGGCACCTTCAATCGTCTCGGTATGGAAGGCTTCCGCAGCCGCCACTTCTGTCTCGAACTGGAGGGGGCTCCTTAGGGCCTCGGCAAGTGCCTCACGCATTTCAGATGATTGGCAAAGGGCCTCGAGGATAGAAATCCTCGCCGGGATGCCGGACAGATTCTTCAGAACATCGTACTTTCGTGCCAAACGCAAACCTCTTCTTACAGGAGGTCGTTCGGCATTTGGATGCACAACGGGTCCGGCTGGCTGAACTGGCGAGTAACTAGTACTAGGTACATCTTGATGCCTACCAGTAGAAGCATGAAGAGTAGTCGCCGGGCTAGGATCGGACAGCAGAGGCTGGCCTGTTGCCGGGCAAGACTGGCTGTGATATGAACGAGGCGGCTCTCCCTGGTCCAGCAACACGAACGGCGGTGGAGGTAGAGCCGAGGGTGCTGGATAGGTCTGCGCGTGCTGAGATCTGTGCTGAGCCTGCTGCCTGGTCTCGGTAGCGTGCACGGCTTGGCCGCAAATGCCGGCTGACGTACCTCGATGACCGGCGCGGTTGCGATTCCGCCGACGTTGACGTCGGCTGGAAACGTTGGGGAGGTCTGCCTGGGGTTCCCCCTCGTCGGGGGTCATATAGGGCTTTACCAGCTCCACGGTGTTAACCGAAGCGTACCCTTGACTATCACTCGAAGAGTTATCCACCGCTGGGCGGATTCTGGGGGGAATGCCCATTTAGGGAGGCATAAAGTCGCCGAGAGTGCGGGATGACGACGGCACTGGCGGTGCACGTTGCTTCTTCTTGCGTCGCCGCTGCTTGCCCTTTTGGGCAGAGGTCGACTGTGAAGACGATGTTGAGGCACCAACTACTTCTTCTGAAGGTTCCGACTGCTTCAGGCGTGCCCGGATGATACCCTGGGCACGGACGACGGTTTTTCGAGCCATCCAGTCATCGTATTTCTGGGACCCGCGGCTAGGGACCTGCTGCCACTCACCTTCGCCGTCGCTGCCGATTTCTGATCCCGCAAAGATGCCTGCCACTTGCGCTGGCGCCGGGCCCAACTTGACTATGTTGTTGTTAACCTGGTCCTGAAGCCAGTCTTTAAACACATAGCATCGCTTGAGGGTGTGCCCCAGGATTCGATGATAAGGGCAGTAGTTGGGGTGATCGGTGAGATGCGCCTCTGCCGGCCTCCTGCACTCAGGAAAATGCACGATCCCTTGCTCTAGAGCACTTCGGAAGTAGCCAGGGACCTGATTTTCGTTGAACGAATAAGTATGGTACTTTATTTCTGGGTAAGGAGCCATGGGGGCCTGGTCCTGTCGAGGGACCGGAGGGGCTTGCCGAGGAGGCGGCGCCTGGTTGTCTCGCCTAGGTGGCGGTGGTGCATTGCGCGGGGGAACCTGTCGTTTCTGAGGCGGTCGCTGCTGGGCAGGAGCCTGCGCTTGAGGTGGAGGACCTCTCCGGGGTTGCGGGGGTGGTGCCGCCAGTAGCAATTCCAGCTGCCTCGGGGCTTCTATTTGAGCCACCGCGGTGGGTTCAGCCCTGACGGCCCTCCTGGCTGGGAACATAGGGGGCAGCAAACGTGCCTGGCTAGCCTGTTGCAGGGCCTCCTCGAGGCGCTGGGCCTTATCCGAGAAATCCCTGAACCCTCCAGGGTAGTTCTGGGTAATCAAGGAGGGTACCAGCTCTGTCTTGACGTTCCCCGCACACATCGTCAGTAATTGCTCCTGAGTCAGTGGCATATCGAGGGAATACGTAAGTCCTTTCCACCGGGCGATGAAGTCTGCAACCCTCTCATCAGGCCTCTGTTTTCACTTGAAGAGGTCCGCAATGCTGGTCTTTCGCGTGGTGGAGCTGAACTGGTATAGGAACTGCCGGCGAAGATCCTCCCAACCGGTCACTGATCCGATGGGGAGCTGACTGTTCCAGACGAATGTCGGAACTTCCAATGTTTGTACAAAACATCGGAGCTTAGCGGCTTCTTGCTGCGCCGGGGTCCCCAGCATGGGGCCACACCTGGAAGAGAAATGAGCCAAGTGCTGGGGTGGGTCCCCTGTCCCGTTAAACGGCGAGAAAGTGGGGTTCCCAAAACCCGGGGGCGCGGGCATATCATCCACCCACGCGGGGTAAGGCTTGCCATCCGGTGGGACTGCCACCTGCCGCGTTTCCAACGCCTCGAGGTGGGCTGTGAGTGCCGCAATAAGGTCCTCCTGGTGGGGGTCCCTGTCTTGACAGGGATCCCTAACCACAAGCGCATTGCCAGGTTCTTCAACACGGTAGACGGCTTCGGCCGCTCGCGGGTCAACTGGCTGGACGACCTGCTGGGCGACTGGGGGGACCCGGGTTGGATTCTTCAGATTGCCCCGTCGCTCAGGGGGGTTTGGTGAGACATATCGCGCCCTCTTGCCATACGTTCCGGTTTCTGCCCTGTCCGCGACAGTAGCATGATCAGGGTTGCCCGGAGGCATCTCACCGGGGGGAATTGTTCCTGCCCCTGCTGCCCCGGCCTAGGATTACCATAGTCGGGTCGCCGCTCTGCGGCGCGCTCAGCCAATAGTTCGTCAACCAGCCTCTTCTTCTCAGCAAGCTGCTGGCGCAACGTGGCCTTCTCAGGATCCTCGTCTATTTTCTGCATAGAGGCGGACGGGTCGGAGTGCTTGACTATTACGACATGCTCCTTACCCTTGCCAGTGCATCGACCGAGTGCCAGTGACTCGGTGGGAACGGGGAGGCCTAGCAGGTTCCTCTGCTGACGGGTGACTCTCCCTGATGGGTCGAGTAGTGGCGGTACGCCCTCGGATGGTAAGTCCCCATCAAGGAACTCAAGCTCATCTTCTTTATCCACAACGTCGGCCATGTGGACTGTGACCGCCCTTGAGGGCATATCCCCGATGTCGTATAGCGAATCAGGCTGTCGTCGGATAGGGTCAAAGAGGAGAGCGGCATAGCGTCCCCAGCCACGGACTTGCACATGGGGGGTGGCTTCCCTGACGATCTTGCGGAGTGCCTTGAAACTCTGAACACATTTTCGTTGGAGGGCACTCTGGTGACCGGGCAACTCGGGGTGCTGGGCCACAAGGAGCGCCGCTGCGTCAATCAGGCGGCACTGTTTGCCAATCTCCTCGAAGTGCTCTCGACTCCGGGGGTACACTACCCGTTCCCAGCGGAGGCGGAAGTGTGTCGCCCACAGGGTTCGACAAAAGCACCCCACTTCTTCAGGGGTAAGCGACTCGGGTACACAGAAATTCAGTGCCACCGTGGGACAGAACTTCTCTGGGAAGTAGTCTGCTGCAAGAATACTCCAGAAGCTCCTGGTTTCGTCCTCGGGGTTCGGCCCTACATTTCCCCACTCATCAACCAGGGGCGGCTGAGGGACCGGTAGCGGTACCGAGGCGGACCTCTGGGATAGAAAACTCGGCGGTGGAGAATACGGTGCGCGAGCAGACTGGCCATCGAATTCTGGGCCTTCCTCTGAAGAGCGAGGTGACCTGACCACAATGTCACGATAGGACGGGATAACAGCCACTGCTTCGGGTATGGGATTTGCCGTTACCGGTGTCCGGTCATGTCGTGGCTCTACCACCGTTGACCCCCAAAACAGCTCCTCGTGATCCCGAGTGGAGGTGGAGGGTGCTTCGGGTGACGATGGCGGTGACTGCGCGGTCGAAACCTGTGAAGTTCTCAGAATCACATCCTCTTGAATGTACCTGCGGAGAGAGACGGGAATCCGGTGGACCTCAAATTCTGGGAGAACGAGGCTGACGCGTCTGGTTCCTGCCCCAGTCCTTGATACGGAGGAGCTGGGAGAAGGTTCCATTGCTGAATCGCATTCTACTTCCGAATCGGAGAAGCGGGCAGGTTTGATTTCCCCCTGGGCCTTCCCAGGATTCTTCTTGTGGTGGTGACGACCCGCTCTTCTACCCCTGGGTGGCTCTTTGGGACAGGGTTGACCCCTATCAGGCAGCCTTGGGGCGGCGCTGGCGCCGTGACGAAGAGGGCCCCCACTTGAGACAGCCGGGGCGCGAGGGGAAGCAGGGAAAATGTTGAAGGGTACATGGGGAGGACCTCCATGAACAGTACCCGTGTGGGCGGGGCCTCTGTTGGAACTGGCAGGAGCATGGGGAAGACCTCCATGGTCGATGCGAGTGGAGCGAGGCTGACCTTCACTCCTTGAGTTGCTGGGGCGAGGAGGACCTTCGCCAGTCGCGGAGAGGACGTAGGGGGGACCCCCACGTTGAAGAAGGACCGGATGGATGGTGCCCTCAGAAGGATGGACTCCATACCCTGTACAGCGGGAGTGGGAAATGTTTCCGCGCAGAGCATCACTGCCACGGGGCAGGTCTTCCTGTAGGATGGGGGCAGCACGAGGCATGCCTCCATGGCGAACCTCGGAGCGGGGAAGGCCCACGCTCTGTGGAGTAGTGGTACGGGGAGGACCTCCGTACGGGGTGGAATCACCGCGGGTTAGCTCACGGCGATCACTTCTTGGGCCTGCAACCCGGAGAGTCAACCCAGCCTGCCCGCGGGGCGGTTGGGGTCTCGATCCTGGTTGGGAGAAGGGGTGCCCCTGCTCAATGTGGGCGGGGGCTTCATAATGTACGTCGGCGGTGGCTCGGGCCACTGTAGCTGTTGACGTGGACGCGGCGAGGCGAGCGTCCTCAGCCCGGGCCCGACGCTGACGTCGGGTCAGGCGGGCCGGTGCAGGTGGTGCAGGGACGTAGTCTGCCTGCACGTAGTCTTCCTGCCCTCCCTGCGGGGCCGGACGGTGGCGCTGACGTGGCCGGGCGGGAGCTCTCGCCTGGGGCCCCTGGGTCGGGGCCCTGAGCGGGCTGAGCCGGACCGCGCCTGCCTCTTTGGCGTAAGGCGAAGAGTCGTCAAGGTGTTCTGGGGATAGGCTCCCGAAACGGTTGAATGTTGAGGTGGGGAGAAGGGGATCCCTGCGCGGCCTGTTAGGGCGGCGTGGACGGCGGGGCCTGGAGGCCTCCAGGTCCAAGTGGGCCATATCCCTAGTCGGGATGACCCCTTCCTCCTCGTACCTGCGCACGAGGTTGTTGATCACCCTTCGTTGGATGACCTCTGATGGGGAAAGGGGATGTGGACGTCCCGTATTCCGTGATGTGGCAGCCGTCGTGGCGGTGGTGGCTCCATGTGGAGTGGCTGTCGTGGTGCTGCCCCTGCCCCTGTGCGGGCGAGGGGCGGATGGTGACCGCATCTCTGAAGTGGCGACCTGGTTCCTGGCAAGCGAAAGGATCAAATCATCAGTACTGAGAGGAAAAGGATCAACGACCAGTGCCCCAGCGCTCTTCCATCCCCCATGTCTGTGAGAAGGATCCACGCCAACACGCTGCAGAGCGGAGTGCCCCACGTTCTACTACCCCGACTGCCAGTGAGTATCACGACAGGCCCGCCATTTGCTTGGCGGGACCAGGCAACGGATATCTGAATCCGGTGACACGTCAATCTACTGGTGTCTCGAACGCTACTAATCTCCATGCTGAGGAGAAGAATTTCACGTCGGGTTCACCATTTCTGTTTCCGACGCTTTCACCGGGGCGCGCGCATCCGTCCGTCAGGCAGGGGGGACGCGCGGCTTTGTTGCCCCGCATTCCCGCTTTCCAAAGGCGGGCGACATTCGTTCCTTATTCAGGTACGTCTGCTCCTTGATTGAAACGGGATGATGGGATGTCGGTTCTTCCTCCTGTGGATTCCTCCTCAGAACTCATCACCTAGTCCGGGTCTCCCTTATAGATTTAAAACGTAGTTCGTGAAACTCTTCCCAGTGCCATGTTTCCATGGGTGCCGGTTAATTACGCTGCTCCTGTCGGGACATTCCAAAGGGTCCAGTCAGGGCAACAACCTTCGGTCAGGGGAGTAGTCACTTTGAGACGTCAGTAGCATGTCTGGATGCTGGGGTACCTGGCATGTCTGTCTGTTATGCTTGATCACAAGGCTTCTCGAGGGCGTGGAAGCCCGAGGCATCCCACATCGAGCGCGGGGAATTACATGTCATAGACACGTATCTGAGGTTTTCCTCAGCTTCCCGTGTTCAACACAGGGTATGCCGCGAGTTTAACGTCCAGCGGAGACAGATGAGGGTGATCAGAACGTCCCATAGAGACGGATCAGATTGGTGTATCGCATAGAGACGGCTATGGTCCCATAGAAACGGATCAGAACGCCCAATGAGGATGGATCCGAGGTGGTGCACTCCCTATAGGGGAAAAGGGTGATGAATCGGGGTGTACACAGAGGACAGCAACCCAGAGATATGATGGGGCTTACACATGGAAAGTGGCCCAGGCGCCGCTAGGAGCAGCGAGGAAGTAGATGGCATGACTCCCCCGGGATGTGGCGGCCCGGGTGAGAATCAGGATGGGTGATGGATGGATGAATGAAGTGGATGAGGAAGAAATGGGACCGTCGCAGGGGCGACGGTGAAGTTGGGATTGAGCCTTGAGGAGGCTTCCTACGTATCCCCGTGGCAGGGAATCAAAGTCCGCGTAGTTCAGGTGATACAGTTTAACGTCATGCGGGACGGTAGTGAACCCTGACGTAAATAAACGACGGGTGGGCTTGAACCTCATGGAGGCTTCCTACGTACCATGCCTTGACATGGATCAAAGTCCTCGTAGTTCGGACGGGGTGAGGTCACAATGGCTTACCACCGGACCAGAATGTAGTTTAACGTCATGCTGGACGAAGATAGAACACGACGTGAATTGGGTGATGGGTGGGCTTGAACCTCGTGGAGGCTTCCTACGTACCATGCCTTGACATGGATCAAATAACCTCGTAGTTCAAAAGGGGTTTTGTCGGTGAACCGACGTGAAATTAGACCTTGGTCCACTGTTGGTGGGCTTGAACCTCGTGGAGGCTTCCTACGTACCATGCCTTGACATGGATCAAAGTCCTCGTAGTTCAGAGGGTTTCGCCAGTAAACCAACGTGAAAGCGGACCTTGGTCCACTATTGGTGGGCTTGAACCTCATGGAGGCTTCCTACGTACCATGCCTTGACATGGATCAAAGACCTCGTAGTTCAAAAGGGAATGGGTCGCAGCGGCTTACCACTGGACCAGGATGGGACCCGACGTGAAATGACGGGTGGGTTGCGTCGGTAAACCGACGTGAAAGCGGACCTTTGTCCACTATTGGTGGGCTTGAACCTCGTGGAGGATTCCTACGTACCATGCCTTGACACGGATCAAAGTCCTCGTAGTTCGGATGGGATGGGTCACAATGGCTTACCACTGGACCGGGGTGCAGTTTAACGTCATGTTGGACGCGGGTGTGACCCGACGTGAAAGTAGACTCGTGAGTCCACTAGCGGTGGGCTTGAACCTCGTGGAGGCTTCCTACGTACCATGCCTTGACACGGATCAAAGTCCCCATAGTTCGGATGGGAGTAGACCTTGGTCCACTATTGGTGGGCTTGAACCTCGTGGAGGCTTCCTACGTACCATGCCTTGACATGGATCAAAGTCCTCGTAGTTCGGATGGGAGTAGACCTTGGTCCACTATTGGTGGGCTTGAACCTCGTGGAGGCTTCCTACGTACCGTTCCATGACATGGATCAAAGTCCTCGTAGTTCGTATGGGTTTGTCAGGGTCGGTGCTCACTCTAAGCCCACGTGAGTCATGCTCGGTGTGAGAAACAAGAGGTTGCAAGGACCCGACGATCACGTCGCGAAGGGTGCGTCCGTGAGAAGCGAAGAGGGGCTTACGCGTTGGGTGGCCCATGGTGTTGGGACTTACTCCAGGATGGAGGCCCATGGAGCGACAAAGCGCGGGAAAGATGGACCTTGGTCCGACGATGGGAGGTGCCTCGTTCCATATCACGTCCTCCACTGACCTTGGTAGTGGGGAAGTACCGAGATGCACGGGTGCAATCATCCGTACCAAAGGTTAGGGATTTACGCTATGAGGCGACCCTTCCCCTGCGAACATGTACTACTCCGACAAGGAGGATCTCATTCCATGTGCGGAAGAGTTCCATTCCCGTGGAGACGAGTGGTGTAAAAAATGTTCGACCTGGGGGGAACCCTTCGTGAGGGAGACGAGGTTGGGTCACAGTTTAACGTCATGTGTTGAGGACGTGGTGCTTGGCAGTTTAACGTCCTGCAGCTCGGACGACATGGGTTCACTCCACACCCCTAGGGCTTACATAACCGGTACCCTCTGGTCCCTGGGGAAGGGAAGGTGTCGGTAAGGCCATGGTAAAGGGGGGTCGCGGGAGGAACCATCGAGGGGTCCACGTTAGCGTGGCTATGCGAAGAACCAATAACCATTAGCGTGCCTATGCGAAGAAGCATTAGGCGAAGCAACGCTACGGGAGGTGTTGTCCATGGGACTTTGAAATCACATCGTGCAAACCTAGAGGGTCGCACGGAAAGAGGAATCGCTAAGCAGAGGAGTGTGCTTTGAGAAGTGGGGTGCCTTGGCCTTAGCATGGGGCATAGGTGGGAGTGGGAGGTGCTTCGCGAAGTGGAAAAGTGTTCGCGGAGCACTGCCTCGCGAAGAAGGAGTGGTTCGCGAAGCAGGGTCCTGCCAAGCAATGTGCTTCGCGATGCATAGTTATCCTGCCTTGGCATAGGGATTACTAGCATGGGTTGGGTGTTTCGCGAAGCACAAGTGCTCCATGGCTGCCCGGGTTCCCTTTGGAATCCCCTTCCTTTGTGAAAGCCCTTGAGCTTCGCGAAGGGCATCCCTCTCGGAAGAGGGGCTCAAAACGAAACAAATCAGAGTCGTCTCGCGAAGTAGAAATACCTCGCGGAGCTCATGATTCCCGGGGCAAAGCGTGCTTCGCGATTCGGGAGAGGAGAAGCCGAAGGGTCGGATTGTCCGTCCCGTGGACTCAGGGGGAGTCGAGTATTTATAAGGAAGGGGCACCGCGAAGCAGGGCTCGCGCGCCGCCTTCGGGGCTTCGCGGCGGCTCGCGAACGTCAAACGGGCTCGCAGAGGATTACCGCCTCCGGTGCTTCGCGGCGGCTCGCGAACGTCAAACGGTTCGCGGAGGATTACCGCCTCCGGAGCTTCGCGGTGGCTCGCGAACGTCAAACCGGTTCGCGGAGGATTACCGCCTCCGGAGCTTCGCGGGGCCGCCAAGGTTGGGACGCTTCGCGGCGGGGCTTCGCGGCTGTGCTTCGCGGCTGTGCTTCGCGAGGCAGCGCGCCGACTGTCTTTTTCGTTCCTTCCTTTCGGGCCATATTTTTGGCGCCAACACCCATGATGACACACTAGGCCGGATAACGCCCTTCTTCATGAGGACATCAATCTAATTCCTGATCTCCTTCAACTCAGAAGGTTCCATATAATAAAGAGCTATTGAAATAGAGGAGGCATAGGGCTGCAGGTCAATCCCAAACTCGACATATCATTGATAGTGTAGAATGAAAACTTCTTCGATAAGGACATCGAAAAATCCCCCAAAAATTCGGCGAATATCCACCATCTTAGCATCCACATATCCCAATAACAACTTCGCCAAAAAGGTAATAATGGGATCCACATGTCTACTGGCCACCTTATGGCTCTCCTAACAAACAAAAATTATATACTATCCTTCCAAATTTGAAAACAAAACTCTTATATAGAGTATGTAGATAATGAAATACACAGAATACAACAAAAATTAAAGATGAGAATAACAACATATGGCTACATCTGCAAAAAGAAGATATCCATATGGGAATGATGTGTCCCATCATCATTCTACATCCCTGGAACACATCAAATTGCACTAGTGAAAATAGTGTTTTTAACATTGGAGAAATGACGTTAGTTTTTTAATATGATGCAAAAAAGTATGTATGGGTGAGTTTAATGGTCAGTTTAAAATAATTATAGTATTTTTCGTCACTGTTTTTGTAATAACAGACTCCAAAAATCATTAAAAATATACATATATCGGGATAAAATCATTTTTTTGATCTACAAAACAATCTGATATCTAGGGATCCCACCCAAATTGTGACATATTGAAGGCCTTCCAGTGAACTCGAAATATATATTTTTAGATTTATTTTATTTTCAGGATATGTGGACTCCATTTGTCATCATCTTAGATTACTTCATCATCATTACATTATTTTCTTCACCAAATACAACTTATAATGAAAATTTTATTATATTATGGTTTGTATTTTATTGGTAATGGTTTTTTTATAATAAATTATGATCATATCATACATGCATTTTTATTCATACAATGCTTTCAAGGGACGAAGTTTGTATTTAGAAACAATGATAATATGATCTTTGAATTTTTTACGAATTTTTTAATTTGGTGGATTTTGTGATCATTAGTTTTCATTGATCATTCCATGGATTTAGATTCTCATTTTGAGTAGTTAACATCCTAAAAATATATTTTCCCCAATTTATTTGTTTCTTGATTTTTTTTGGTTTGTGTATATCAATCATGTAATTCAATTTAATATTTGTTAAAAAATAGTAATGTTAAAATGTTGAAGGATGCGATCTTATTAATTTATTGAATTGAACACTAGTATGTTTTCTATTATGAGTATTGGATCACATTAAATATAAAATTATTTAATTAATTATGTTTAAAGAGTTCATGCATTTTATAAACTCAAGGTTGATGCCAAAAAAATTAATCAATATGTTATAATATATACAAAAATAATACAAGACAACATAAATTAATATAATTTTACAAAAATTAATATATCTTGTCATAAATTCTTATATTAGTGACATGATCTAAATATTATATATATATTACGTGGTATATTCTGATTTGATATAAATTTGGCTTATATGTCAACATTTTTATTGTAATATAATTATACTACAATGACTATCGTTTGAACACGAAAATGATATGAATGAGTATGTGACATCATATAATTATATAGATATTTTTATTATAGTTTTACATATATCATCTTGATCAGAAGCTATGTGAGAGTATTAATGGTGTTTTTCAATCAATTGGAGGTGTACTACTGAGTAATTATAATTCCATATCTATTATGACCATTGAGATTCCCTTGTAACATTCCCCAATTTTTAGTAACAACTATGTAAAATGAACTAATAATTAAGGCAATCATCAACACTTTTTACAAACACAACACCAAAATAATGTAACAACTGTGTAATATAAATTAATAAATGTTACTTGATTGAAAATAATTAAATTATATTATCGATAAAACAAATTTATATGATATGAAAAAAACTATTTGTAAATGTGTCTCATATCTGATGTTTTCTATTGGATTATTAATAACTATTATTAAATGTCTTTTTTTAGAGTTTTTCTATTTATATATTTATTTAAATTTTCATATGTTTTAATATATTCACCATTTATATTGTGATATTATGTATTTAATGGATTGTAATGGGGAAAATTTATAATGAACCACTAATGAATATAAAAAGGTAGTTGATGAATTCTTGGAATTTTTTAAATGTTGTCATCAAAATGTTGATTTGATGAGCTATCCGTGTGTAAATTTTTTGAATATGCTAATGATAAATTCCATGAAAATCAAGGATCATCTAATTTGTTATGGTTTTAGCATTAATTATACATGTTAGATCTGGCATCGTGAAAGAACCATAAATTCATCAGATAATATTGATGAAAATATTCATAATGTGATAAAGGATTATAATAATGATTTAATTCATGATTTGGGTGTTGAAACTGTTGAAAAAACAAAAAATGTTGAACAATTGTGTGGATATTTAAAGAAACCAATATTACCAAGTTGTATTAAATATATTGTGTTATCATCCATTTTGAGATTGGTTAACATTAATGCAAGTAATAGATTGAGGGTTAAATGAACCTATAATTTACTAAATCCTTTAAAAGGTATAATTAAAGAAGGCAAGGAACTTATAGATTCTAAATATGTAGAGAAGGAAATATTATTCCCAATAGGAGTGGAGTATAAAAATATAAATCTTTCCCCAATGATTTTTTGATATATAATAAAGAATATGGTTTTTTACAAAACATTCAAACATATGAAACATCACGCTATAAGATGGATTCAAAAGTGAATTCAAATTAATTCTAAGGGATGAACATATAACCTCATGCTAAATAAAATCATTTATTCCTACAAACCATTCATAAAATGTCAATTAATTTAGTCTGATTCATTTTTAGGTACTGAAAAAAAGTCTCCTCCTATATAAATTTTTTACCATCAAATAATTCTTCATTTTAGGTGTTTCTTTTCACATTTAATTAATGAAAAAGTGTAAGATTGAATATATATGAATATATCTTTGATGATAAATTACATCACCCTACTAACTCATCACAATGTATGAAAATTGATAATCAATTTCATTATTTTGTAAGCTATGATAGAAATCTCAGAACGGTACTGTGTACAGATGGAATGAATCTCTATCGTAGAATAACTAGCCAACAAAATTATTGGCATGTTTTGTGAGTATTTTACAACATATACCCATATATATGTATGAAGAAAATATATGTTATGATGAGATTGATGATTTTGGACAAAAACATCCACTAAAGAATATTAATGTGTATCTTTCACCATTGATGGATGATTTTAATCATCTATGGGAGGAAGGTGTAACTTTTTTTGATGAATACAAGAAATAGTATTTTCTTTTATGTGATTTGATATTTATCAATATAAAAGACTTTCATTCATATGGAAGCTTATCTGGATACAATGTTATGGAATATAACGATTTTTCAATTGCTGAATAAGAAACATTAATTTATCAATTGAATAATGTTAGAAAGACAATGTATATGGGACATCTGAGATTTTTGAAAATTTATCATTCGTATCATAGATTGAAAAAGGAATTTAATAGTTTATGGGAATAAAATATTCCTCTATAACCATTTTCATTTTAAGAATATTACAAAAGGGAAATAATATTGACATTACATTTAGAAAGAAAAGAATTTATGTTCATCAAAAAAATATATGGAAGATACATTCTATTTTTTTGAACTATTATATTAAAGATTTTTAGTCATAAAACATAACATTGATGTTGTGCATGTTGATAAAAATACATGTCACACATTTATTGGAACACTATTATACAAAAAATGAAAAACAATATAGATTTAATTCAATATTTTACATTATAGCAATGGGAATACATTTGGAGTTTACTACCACTGTGAACAAGAAACAAAACATATTTATCTCTGGTTGGTCACACCTTAATAAATAGTGAGAAGATGAATTTTTATCAGTGTTTTTATTGTATAAAATTACCCAGGTGATATTATTAAAATTTGAAGAATTTTTTCTTAATGAATGATTGGAAATTTATTGTTATGAAATCTCATGAATTTCAAGTGTTGATGCATCAAATACTACCAGTCATACTATTTGGTATATTCTTGTCGGCTGTCAGAATGAATATCATCAAGTTATGTTGTTTTTTCACATCCATTAGTATAAGAGTTATTAATACAAATTGGTTGGATGAGTTTGGGAATAAAGTTTCTCTTATAATTATTTGAACTAGAGATATATTTTCAACCTACATTATTGAATATATTGGTTCATCTGTTGATTCATATGGTGCATCAGATATGAATATGTGGGAATGTTTATTTATATTGGATATATCCTTTTGAATGGTATAAAAAAAATTAAATGTCTATGTTAAAAGTCCTTACTAAATGAAGGCCTATATTGTTCAAAAATATGCATGAGAAGAGGTGGTTGAGTTCATTATTGAATATTTTTATGAAGTAGATCATATTGGTCTCCATATATCTCAACATTTGACAATTCATAGTAATGGTAGAGTGATTCTAAGATTAATGGTAAATGTCATTCCACATGATGATGTGATGCTTGAACATTTATATATTTTGAACAACACCGATAATGTTGAATCATATATATCATTACATATTGTTGAATTAAGAAGATGATATCCAATAAAAATGAAAAGTTGTTGTTGATTGAGAATATTAAGGCATGTGTTTCATAGTTTAAATAGATAGTGAGAAAAAATATATATGTATTAGAAGCATTCAAATTTTGGGTAGGTGGACAATGTCTTACTGTGATAACATGAACTATTTTAGAGGTTAATGGGTACACATTTTACACATAAAAGTGGGATGACAAGAGTATGGATCAAAATATTGGTGTGATGGTTATCATTGAAGAAATGCTTTTTTCAAGTGAAAAAGAAAATACCCAAATTTCTACTTCAATGACATATTTTGGATTTCTTGTGGATATATTTGAAATTAACAATACAAAATTTATAGTCGTTGTGTTTATGTGTAATTGGGTTTATAGTAATAGTGGGGTGGAACATGATTATTATGGATTTACACTAGTTTATTTTAATAGATTTAATTATAATGAAGAACAATTTATCCAGGGGACACATGAAAATTTGATATATTATGTCACTAATTTATTTAATGATCTGTGGTTTATTGTTTTTCATGAAAAAAGATAAAATTTTGGGGATAAGAATGATGCTGATGTTTTTGTTGATTTACATGAGTCTTTTAAATGTGTTGTGTTATTTCCGAATAATTACAATGACTACTAGGAATAAATAGTTCAAAAGTACCTAAAGTGCTTGTTGAATGAATATGGGAAAAACTAAATTAGTCTTTTATTTTTTATAGTAGTTTTTAATATTTTGTTTATTTTTTTGAAAACTAAAAATGCATGCCTCTTTTTTAGTTATTTTTTTCATTCTTGTTTATAAATATTAGGTATTATAATAATATGTATGTACAAAATTTTTCATTACATTTTCTTGTGACAATGTTAGATATAGAGAGAGGAGTAGTTATCGAGGTATTTATATTTTTTCATATTGTCAAATATTTATTAGAATAGTTATTTAATGAATGAAAACTTTTAAGTCATAATTTTTTTGTAGTACTAATATTCTGTATTTAGAAGAGGAGACATATCCTATTACTATAGAGAGGTAATGTTCTCCAGATGGTAAACATGGTATTACATGTGTACCGATACTATCACTTTCTCATGGAGACGTAACATTACTTATTCGTTTTGATGCTAATAATAATGCCATTGGACCAAATGTAGTTCATTTTATCATATATATATATATCAATGTTGATCCATTGGGGGATTAGTATTTTATCTATTGATTGGATGTCTGGGGATTGATTTGTGAAATAGTAGCTTTGGAAAAATATGATTGAAAAATATCACATTTGATAGTTTTATCTAATTTTTTGAATATTAATATTTTAAATGTAAAATATAATTTATTCAAATACAAAGGCCATTAAGTTTTGTGGAAACAAAAAAAATTTAGATAGGCATATCACTTTATCAGGGGTATGTTAGAGAGATTTTGAAAAAAATGAAATATTATGTTTTTGGAAATAACATTATTGGAAACCCATGCATAAGTATCCTTATATTGATATAGATACATAGAGGAATCATGCTTACACCCATTATGTAGTAAAATTTCAAGTATGGTAATAATTTTACATTGTAATCATTATTATATATGATTATCCAATTATTAATTAGTTTATTTTTATAGAACATGCCTCTAGGTGATCTCATCAAGAGATAGAGTTGACAAATTTATACCCTCATACATTATCACATGATGGGTATCGATATTAAGATCATAAAAATATTGAAGAATAATTTGAAGCATTAATTGGTTTATTTATTAGTGGGTCAGAAGAGGTCTAGTTTTTTACTCTATATCCTCCCACTCACCATGAAAAATGTAAACATGATATAAAAATGAAAAAAGGAAATTATCATACATAAGAATCTCATAATGTAGTTGATAGAATTATAAGTTAATATTATTTATTTGTAATGACATTTTCTATTTTAAAAAATTAATAACACTAATATAACTTTTAAATTATCCATTTTAGGATGAAAATAAGAACCAGGAGACACATGGCTCTTTTATCATGGAGTGTAGAATGGGAATCATAGCCATTTCCTTTGGAAAGGAATAACACCCTAGTTTTTTTAGAGGTTATTAGGTGAGTGTTAGTATTTATAATGTTTTTTAAGAGTAAGAAATCTATTGATCAAAAAAATATAATCCCCAAAAGATGATATGAAAGAGATGAAATAGTTTATGGATGATAAAATTCATGTAGTAAAGAAACTTGATTTGGTATAACACTTGGAAATAAATTCACAAACCTCACAACTTTCCCATCTAGCACATCCTGCTCAGTCTGCTTTCATTGATCCTATACCTCCATCCTAGCCAGTCTACCCTACCCAACCTGCTTACATTGATCCTCCACATCCACCATAGCCAAACTACCCAACAAATCCTTTATATTTCGATCCTCCACCTCCATCCTATATGGACTTCCCAGCCCGACCTTACTACTTGGATCCTCCACCTCCAATATACATATACTATGAGTTGTTTTCTAGAGATATTCATGTAAATATTGTTATGTTAGGGCTGATAAATTTTTTAGGGGATTCTGTACATCACAATATGATGAATATGGGTTACATTATAATTATAATACTTTATTTTGTTGGTCCAAATTATCTATATTATTTTCCTACTACAGAGATTATCTGAGTTGGGTATTGTCTAGGTCATTTCTCAGATTATCCAACTAGTCTTCTTCTTTATAACTCATAGGAGGTATGATTTTTTTACAATTAATTACATATGGTTGAAAATTTCATATAATTATTTATGCCATTTTACTTATAAAGGATTGTCATAAAGAATATTAAATTTCAGAATTGAAATAACTCATTCTAGAATAATAGACTATTTATACTTCTGATATTTTTTATGGGATAAATATATTATCTATGGTTACTTCTTACATTAATAATATCTTGGAAATTTGGATGACACACACCATATGAAGAAGAGATATATCAATTAAGATTTATAAATGAATATATCATGAATCTAGTTGATTATGAAGTTCCCATCCAGAATGTGTTATTGCTCTTATCCATGTATGTAAATTGAGGTTTGATTTTTTATTTTTTTTTAATAAAAATATCGAATAAATTGAGTCACTATATGTTTTTTTAAAATTAGGTCTCTATACTTATATCTTATAAAAAATGATAGTATAAATTTTTATGGTTTTATATATCTAGAATACATTTCCATGGAAGTTCAACATCTGAAGAGTCTTTATATATTTACATATATATGTAGGAGATTATCTCATATAGAGATATGATATTTGTATTTTCCATTTCATGATAAGTAAGAACAAATACATAATTCTGTACAAATGATCACTATATAGTCATTAATTGTGATTTATTTGTATTTTAGGGGCATTGTATGATAGGTATATTTTTTCCAAGTGAGTGCACCTTATATTGGGTCTACTCTTTATCAAGGAGTGTTCATAAAAGTTTTCCACCTTATTACATCTGTAATTTTCATTTCATAATTTCATTATATTTAAATCTCAATCTTTATAAAAGTATATTTAGTTTACATATGTGAATTGTATATTCATGGAAAAAATTTAACAAAGAACACATGTTGATAAAGAAACAAAATGAATTAAATTATGCGAAAGTAAAGGTAATTGTTTTTTATATTAGACATTGATGTAATTTAGATATTTATTTATTAATTTATTATCTAGTTAGTGTTTTATAACATAAATGTAATTTCCAACAAGGACATATTGAATGGTTGTATTGTCATTTATGATTCATGTACTTGATAATCAAAACCAGGGTAACTAGAGAATTTTATATGGATGGATATATTTATTTTGTAATATTCTATATCATAGTATTCTTTTTTAAATTTTTTAGAGTTAAATATTATTGAACACATTTAACGATATGAATTATTATACACTGACTAAACTTACTAATCTTCAATCACTTTTTTGTGAACAATTATTTGTGTTTGATTATGATTTGAGGTACGAATATTCAAATTTTTATGAATAATATATTTTTTCATCCTAACTACATGTGATAAAAAACAAAAATTTTATAATCGGTGTTTTAGCATATTTATATCAAATTAATGATTAAATAATAATGAACAATGATCGTTCACTCAATTTTAGGTATATATATTTGGAATATAATTTATAATAAAATGTATAGATAATATTTTGGATAAATAGATTAAAGGATGTTTGTTTTGTAGTTTTTTAAATACTGAATAATGAAGTTTGAGTTTTCTATATAGTTTTTTACTATAGGGGGATTTTTTAACATTAATATTTTGATTTCTCTATATAAATTACCTTTCGGCATCCGTTTTCATAAAAAACGATGCAGAAATTTTTGTGAAAATAACAAGGGTTTCACTGGTGGATCTAATGAAAACCTTCATTGGACATCATCTACTTGTGGGGTTGGGTGTCATTTTTTAAACTGACTCCGATGATTGATTTTAGACATCCATTTTACTCAGAAATAACACCAAAAATCAAGGACCGACTGGTTTTTCGACATTAGTTTTGACGGAACTGATGTAGAAATTTTATCTTTTTCGTTACTATTTAAAACATCACTTAAAAAATGACATCAAAAATTAAGAATTCTGGCGTTAATTTTATTTTTTTCACTAGTTTAGGATAGTCTAACCTCTTATATGAAAGTAAAACAACATTTTAATGAAATGTCACTCTACCTGTATTCCATGAGCATTGTCTAAACTAGTTGTAATGAAGTAGTTGGTTGATTTTTAATCCAAAAAAGAATAATAAATAGTAATAATGAATCTGATCATACCTCGAATGACCTCTGGAATGACTGGGACATATACATGAGTTATATACAACTTACCATGACCATCTCCTCTACCCCAATGCTTAAGGCTACCTCTATGACCATGCCTAAATTGGGGGCCCACTTGTTAACTGCTCATACCCTAACAGAGAACATCCTGACGCTGCCACACTCTTCCAAAAGCCCCAGGACACAACCCACAGATAGATACCTTGGCCTCAGCTCTTATTCCACATTTTAAGAAAAATATATCACCACATCCCATACACAGACACCTGGGCCAGAACTATATCATATCCCACTCATATACACTTGGGCAGCAACCATATCTTATCTTAAAGACACCTAGAAAAGTACCAAACAACTCATCCTGAAGAAACCATAGAAATCATTACTCTCTAGAAATCACATGGGCCACTCAAACCATAAAAAACCTATGAGAAGATTCATGGGGTTCCAATACATTGAAGAGGGATTAGAGAACAACTGATAACTAGTGATCCATTCTCCCACTATGATGCTTGGAAGACACCACCCCCTTTGATGATGGGGGTGTTATGAACATAAATCTCAACAATGATGGGGTATATATAAAAATCAAAACAAATTTCATGTATATATAGAGGTATAAAACACTTAACCCAGCAAATTATTTTTTTTAGAAAAATAAAATCACAAAAAACTGCCTTTACTACTATATCAAAATGAAAAAATATACAGTAAGAATGAAATAAATTCATTACTACGACTTACCCACTTAATTAATCATAATTTTCTTTTAGGAAATTAAGTTTAACAATTCCATTCCTACCCAAAAATCTTCTAACCATAGCATGAATCAAGCCACACAACATAAAAAAACATTGGAGATAAACCATGATAAAACAAACCACTACACATTTCCTACACACATAACACCCCTGAAAACAAATTTCAACGTCATTTTTTAATTTCATTCCACTGAAAACCTATCCTTTAAAAAAAGTAAATCACTTACTCGTAGCCACACAAAAAACATCTAGAAACATGAATAAATAACATCCTGGTGTAGTCCCCCTTCACAACCCTACATAACCATTATTCGATTAACTTATTCATAACACTTCTCATCCACCCCAATGAAAAATAATAGAAAAACGGGATCATAGACCTGATTTGAAACACATTCCATTCATTCAACAACTAAACAAAATCTCAATGGAATATTCCCCTACACCACCTGAACCCCACATCACACAAACATGCCCACGACCCCCACTATAATACAAGTTTGAGAAAATCCACATTCTGCACACCCCGTCATGAAACATGTTTATGTATATTCAGATTAATGGTACAATTGTTCTTTATTTCCACTTTGATAATTCATGGCAGATCGTAGAAGGTTTATAATCTCACGGAATTAATTTGATTAATAGAATAAAAGTGATTTATTAGTTTTTGGCATATATGGTCATTCATTATGAAACCATCACCAAGAATCCACATGTCATAACCCATTAGAAAACAATGTCCACCATAATCCATGATTTTTAGTAGGAATATAACCCATAAAATTCAAAATTAGAATCAAAATAACTTATAAAACAATATGATCATTATCATCTTCTAAGACCTTTATTTATTTTATCGTAACATATTTTTTTGACTTATTAAAATGATTGATTATCTTCGTTAAACTTTTTTTCAATTGTATTCATATAAAAAAATGTCTACCCACCTCGCATGGTACAAAATTAAAAGAGAGAAGATTAGATCCCTAAATGTAATAATAGATAAACAAAATTTCTTCATTACACAGGAACATGGTGTGAAAAAGAAGCAAGAAAAATCCTCCGAGAAAACATTAATGGATGGAAATAGGTCAGACTCATGGCTCCATGGGAAAGAAATGATCATGCGATGTACGGTATAATGTAATAACAAGAGGAAAATAATGAAGTTAGGGTTCCCAACATTAAAGGATCAAATCCAACGCTAATAGGATATGAAAACATTTAGAATTACCCATTAAAATTTGATATCAACTAAGAACACTAGAATGCCCATTTTAAAGCATCATGATTATTGAATTTTTGAAGATATGATTAATAGAACATAGAAAAGATTCAAATTCACATAAAAATGATTTTAAAATTATATTACGTAAAAAGGGTTTCAAAAGGGAAAATGGAAAAATATGGAAAAATATGAAAATTTAGAAATATATTTTAAGTGAGACACCTCTAGGATCAGACACAGACATGTTGAAAAATTACCAAGATCATACACCACTAGTATGAGACTTTTCAATGATGAAAGATCATTAGTATAAGATATCACCATGATGAAACACTACTAGGATGATAGATCACCATGATGAGACACTAATATAATGAGATGCCATGTGAACGAGAAGCCTCCAGGAAGAGACGCTGCTAGAAAAATATGCCTCCAGAATGTGAAACCACCAAAAGGTGATGTCGCTACAATGACAGACCTCCAGAACAACACCACTAGAACAGAAAAACACCAGAATGAAATGATGCCAGAATAAGGCACTCCACGAAAAAGATGCTTCCAGATTGAAATGCCACCAGAAAAAGACGTCGCTAGAATGAGAATCCTCCATAAAAATATGCCTCTAGAAGGAAACATTGGAAAAATGAAATGAAATTAGAAAATGAAAAAAATGGAAAAGGATAAGACACAATCAAATTGAGACGTTTTTGGTAGACAAGAAATTTGTAACAGGTTGAAACAACATAGTAAGATCTCACATTTCCTAAAGCACCTCATATAACCCCAAGACACCTAAAACAAAATATTTAGCTCATGATAATGTGCATTAAGGTCTACGAAAATAATTATCCATACACCTTGACCCCATCTATGTAAATCCAATGGGACATACCATGTAGCATGTGAGGAGGTCAGAAAAGTAATAATTCCATGATTTTTATCAATGTTGACCCATGGATAATGTACCATGTATCATTCCGTGAAAGGTGTGATAAATTTAAAAGACTAAAATACCACTTCTTTTTCACATAGTATTGCATGTAGGGGCCTTAGTATCTCTCATTAAATATTAATACCAATCATTCCATTGACCTTTTTCCCAGGGTTCTCCCCTAGGGAACTGGTGTAACTCATCTATATGTAAAATCTGATAATTCATGGAAATAACGTCTTAGGAATAGATTATTTATCCCCCAAAATCATTACAAAATATTGAAAGCATTCTAACTACCAGTAATATACAACCCATCCAATGGGTCTTTAATTTTGAACCCATTGAATCACCCATGGTAGTAATGTAATGGCATTAAAAAAAGAAATTATTCTGATAACTAAATATATAATATTTCTATAAAAGGAAGTCCATTTATTTTAGGCATTCATATCAAAATTTTCATTTTTATCACATAATCTTATTTAGAACCCCACTTATGTAAAAAGGCATAAGGCTCGTGAAATTAATTAAGTGAAACAACCACTAAAGGGGTGTAAAGACATTTAAAAACAATATAAAGTACATGCCTCTATGAAATTGATCTCTAGTTAGGATGGTACAAGTTTAGGAGATCTTCCTAAGGGGTTGATTCAACATTAATACAGTTAAAAAATGCATGATAATGTTATCTGTTTAATTTAATTTGACACTTACATGTGAAACTGAAATGGCTGGGTCATTTCATTATGAAAAAGTTAATGGAAAAAAATAAAATGAATGGAATGGGATTAGATCACCTACCATATCATCTTAGAGATTCCCTGTTCTAGTATTGGCCATTGATTCACGCTAGCTTGGAAGAAATATAATAAACCATGAAATGATCTAAAAATGAGAAAAAATGAACATGAACAAAAATAGAAAAACATACGGAAAGATGAATTTTAAATAGATTATATATGTAATAAAATCTATACATTATCATTTTTCTTCTTTTTATGATGAGTGATTTGGTGATCAGATGGAGTGGGGATATTGATCCCTATATTGGAGTAGAGGATAGGCTAAGTGTCGGAGAAGATAAATGAATACAATTAAAGAAAAAATAATTGGATAATAATAAGCAGTTTGAATTACATATGATAGGATGAATGGGAATATAACCCTAACAAATAACTACTCTTGGTTTGACCACATGATTCTCCAATCTATATGACAACTGTGTTCCAAGCCAAAAATTCCAGGGGAACATGAATTGTGAGGAGAACTATTTCCCAAACTATGCACATGCAAGGTGAAATCCCCCTAAACTAAATATCAGATGCACTACATGGATATTTTCTTGGGTTTCCATGGTTGACGAAAAATCATGCAGCCCCCATGAACCACTATTTGAAACCGTACAGTTTAGGGAAACTATGCAGGTTGGGATGTATAGTTTATTGAAAAATTTGGGCCTGGTATTTTCTTACAATTTTGATGATCAAGTTTTATATCAATCCCTTAATTCACATGAATATTACTTACCATAATTAGGAATTATTATAATGGACGTTAATGGAATTATATGAAAAAATAATTATTCATACCATTAGAAACATCTACGACCATACAACCTCCACAATTTAGGACTACTCTCACCCTAATTTCCCTTCTGATGGTGGTAGAACTTCATTAGTGAATATTTTCAGCCACATACTAAGTACATATGCATCCCTCTCTATGGTCTTTTCATGCATGTGTACGTGTTTCAACAGAACCCAGTCCATAGCAATAGACCTACCTCATAGATCCTTCTTTATCCGATCAATGATGCATATCAGATGTTTCTCAAAGAAATACTACACCTATGTCTAAATATTTTTGGGGTAAAATAAATAAGTTGATTCTACGTTATACTATTGAATATGGGATTCTTGGAAGACATCATGGTGGAATGGTACATCTGAGGTAATAAAAACCTATAGGATATCATCCAAACCCCCTCCACTGACTCTAGGTTTGTGAAATATCAAGGTGATAAATTAACGTCTACTGACTCATTTGTGACCAAATTTAGGTGATTCACAAAGAGAGACTTGATATACCACCTCAAACAATACAGTTATATGATGATGATTGGAATATGTGATCTTCATAGACTGGTATATATCCATATGATTATTAATCATCAATACTAGATTTGAAATCTCTCAAACATGATGGGGACCCATTAGAGCTTCTTCACCCCCTATTGCCAAAACAGATTTGAACAGAACGGCCTACCATAGAGGGATTCATAAGGATTCATCTATATAATTTACAAAAAGATCTATTTTATGAGTTCTCATACACTGTGATATTCCTTTCCCATAAACCTCTAATAAAAAGGATATAGTCTTGTAGAATATCCTCTAACACATGAATGGTCTGCTCAGAAAAACTGTTGGAAAGAAGGTGATATGTTATACTTAATAGACCCAATGAACCATGTTCTATTTGGAATATTTAACTGAAATGTGATGTAAAATCGATGTCTCATTATAAAATGATAGAATGGGAACACCATGAAGTCTCAATATCTCCAAGAAATAAATCTATCATTTCTCACTAACAGGTAATGTATCATGTATATGTATGATGTGTTAAACCATTCTCAACATATAGACAATCACACATATTTCATCACTACATCAAGTAGATATCAGTTTGAAATTCATGAAATCTTATGTGACATCATTCCATTTCCACAGATGAATGGATATATATTATTTAATTTTAGTAAGATGATGGTGTTATACATTCACCTGCTAACAAATGGAGCATCATTTGATTAAAATTTCTATTATACACTTCATAACAAGCCACCAATATTTATATTGTTTTTCTCGATACATATTGGTAATACAAGGATGGACTACTCATATCACGTTTGGTGATTCCTTCATCAACTCTAACTATATTTTAAATGTCACCCAAACACACCATCAAATGAGCAAGGTATAAGATCCATAAAAAACTCAACAACGATTTGTTTTTTTATCTTTTGATGTAGTACCTCAAAACATAGTCCTTGGAATCTTACAACTACCTCATCCATACAGAATATATAATAGATGATATATCTTTTTGATCATCGAGAAGTTGCCACGAATTCTATTCTTGAACTTTTATATTCATCTTTGAAAATACATCCAACTACATTCACTCGCTAAGGAAATTCGTGATGCCTTGTGTCAGAATTTTATGGATCATGTAATCAGTTATGGAATTTCCCATTTTGGGATTGTATGGAAGCTCAAAGTCAAAATATTGAAGGTATTCCACCCACATGCACTACCTCATATTAAATTTACTCCTTGTGGATATGTGTGTGACACTTCTATGATCTATTTAAATGATGAACCCCTCACCGAAAAAGTAGTGCCTCAAAAAATGTACTCCATGAACCATTTATGGTAAATATAGTTTGTACTTAAGAGAGTTCCAATCATGAGGCCTCACCTGGTCGGATTTATATGCTTCAAACATATCACCCTTCATGATGATCCCTCGATGAATCTCAAGTAATAAATTTCTATCCCAATGAAACAGTGTATATTAACACATTCTTGGGATGTTATCCAAAAATTACACCACTCTCCTTCTTTATGTGAGGTGATTCACCTTCCTTAGATATGATATGACCCAATAATTGATTCTTAATGATAAAAAATCTTATTTACTAGGATATTAATATAGATTGTGTCTCTCAGTGTATTTAGCCTTATCTTAAGGTAACTTTCATGGTTGTGTAGGGTGCACGAATACAAAATGACATCATATAAGAATACTAAAACTAGGGAATATAGATACATGTAGAAAACCCAATCAATCAAATAAATGATTACGTATAGTGAATTCATCAAAATTAATGACAAAACTAAATACTCATACCTGTTGTTCCTACTCTGGAACTCTATATGTTGCATGTCTGATGGCCTCAAATGAACTTGATAGTAGCCCGATGTGAAATTTCTATATGTGAAAATAGTTTATCTTTAAATATTATTTATTATTTCATATATATTAGGAAATGGATACAATTTATTCACCAAATGTTGTTTTTGTTAGTAGGAATGCATGCATAATCATAGGGTATTGTCTTCATTCTTAGAAAAAATGATAGTTTAACCTTATTGATTTGTGTTCTATCTAATAAAACCCTAGGCCAATAGATCTTCTACCTACTTCATTGGTTCCAAGAGACAATTATTTTCCATCATATATAGAGGAATAGACAGTGGTTCCACACCCATCACTATCACTTTAGGGAAGTCAACATCTCTATCTTTTGTGGTAATCTTAGGACATCATTAGAGAAGATGTTCTTAAACTGATCAACTACAATATATAACTCCACATGTTGTATTCCCTAGTGGATCATAAAAGTCTAGACATGTTGGATGTCACTCTTCCTATTATAGTAAACATTAGTCCATCATGACTATCCTAGATATCCCATTCTCCCTATGTGATATAAGGAACTCCCTTGGGTGAAGTGAAAGATAATTGTTGGTGATAGAAATCCACATGAGCTCGATAAGGTACAAACCAATACATAACATGATTGACCTAAAATATGATCATCGTGAGGAGGGAGAAACTATATAGAAAATAGTACCCAACTATTTCAAGAGTTAACTCTATACATTAGAAAATATCCATATCTGGAACATATAGTGGTGTGGAAAGGTTTATAAAACCATCAGGGGAACTCTATCACTAAGACGAAACCCCTCATAGTTGTAGAAGAAAAAAAGGAGTGTTATGCACCTTTATCAAAAAAGAAATATAATAAATTATGGGATACTAGGAAAATAACTCACACAATATATAGGCCAGGTCTCTTCACCTCTGGAGTATTTTGCACTACATATAAATTTCATAAACAAGAACCCTGATATGCTGCCAATGTAACCTCAGAATATCAAGTCTGCTAATGCTGAAACACAGAAACCTGAATTCATTTTCAATGAACACATCCTAGAACTGCATAGCCTATAAAATACCAAACTCCATCAAAGAGAGGTTTCTTTAATTTTGTCCTGATTTCAGTGTTTGAAAATAACCACACCCTCTATGAACTAGTGTAAAATATTGCTGGAAATGGTGTGTGTGATCGATCATGTCGCAAGTATGGAACTTAATTAGGTTCCTCGTACAATGAGTCTTTTATGCCCTGGTATAATGCTCTTGTGAAAAAATATAATGAAATGGGTGTGTACGACCTAACTAGAAATTCCACAACATATTCCATCAAATCATCACTCCATACAACTACATAAATCACTACTATACATGTATGATGACCTTATCAACCACACATCACCTTATTACCTTAGGATACTATTAGTAAAGACGTCATAAAACAATATTTATGAAATGGTGGTTATCTGAAAGTCATTCACCTATGGGCGGATGACATATTCAATCCCATCCACAAATCAAGTAATATTAGTCAGGTGATCACACATAATGGTCCATGTAAAATGAGGAAATTCATTGAATCAAGATGAATAATAAATAAAAGAAATGTCGCCTTTCAAATGTTCCATGAACTCCCAAACTTGATTGGGTTTTAAGGTATGATTGAAGATTTCTTGGAAAAATTCTATTTAGAAATTCTCCCATGCCATACTCAGATGTCGACCATCGTGAATTAGAATATCCCATCAACCCTAGGAGTAGTGACATTGCAATTAGGTTATGAGGTTGAAACTACCCTATTGAGGTTTCATGATATTCTAATTGATATACACCAATTCCTCCATCTACAACTAAGTAGCCTTTGGATTTCTATTCCACATAAAAGTGGGAGGATGTTGCTTCTAGAAAAATATAGTCATCTATAACATAGAATGGAAAGTTTTAGGACAACCAAGAACGGAGAGTTAGTGCCCAGTGGAAGAAATACATGAAGTTAATTAGGTGACACTGTAGGAGGTGACATGGGCATCCCAGTTCCCAATGCCTAATAAATATTTTCATCGCCACTCTCACGGCCTACAACATGAGGTCTTCATTGTGGCATTGCTCTAAAATTTCAATGTACATTACTCATATAGTATTTATCACATGTAGGGAATGTGGTAAAAATGGATAATCATAGAAACATATTTATAAATAGACACACCCACGACATTCTCTTGCATGATGGTATGTATGATAAAAATGAGTAATAGATGGATCAAAGAAGATATGGCATATAACCCACTACAATGGTAATGTCAGGATAAGGTCCCATGTTTTAAAATATAATTTATCCATTTTAATTAATTGATTTTATTAATTGTATATTATTTGGTTATTAGATTCACAATGTAGTTAATTTTATAAAAACATCAAATTAATAAGGGCTTATACACCCTATAAATTCAAACTGGTGCGTTCAGTTTTTGTATCCTAACTATTAAAGTAGACAACTTGTGTAACATGCCTTGGGTTGTGTTCTGAATAGACGATCTATTCATGACACTCACCAATCAAAAAAAATTATGTGGTAATAATGGTTATTTGAAATATTATTTCCATAAATGTAATTTATACCACACTAAAGAGCATAATAACAATGGAAAAACATTAATAACATGAAAAACATGAAATGCATGAAGGAAAGTAGATATAGAATGGAATAACACATAGTAATTTATGTCTTATTCTATATAGTATGATTACTAATTTTAATGTTCCCATGTATCATTAGTCCATGGATAAAAAACAAAATAACATAATACCAAAATTAATAAAAACACAAAATAAGGGCATTAAACAATGGTGAAATCCCCTAAAACCAAAATAGGTGAATGAAATAATATCATTTAATCATCACCTGAAATTCATGTTTTCATTGTACGTGGCATAGATACTCCAAATAATATGCTTCCTACAAAATTTAAAATTTTTATTCGTATATATAAACATAAATTGTTTAATGAAAATGGAAATCAAAGGCTCTGTTACCATATTATAATGCCCCAACCCAAATACCACTCACCAGTTCTCCAATATGGTTGGCCTCAAAACATCAAGCATGCCTCAACGAACTCCAGTGGCTGGTGAATAGTAGAAATTTACTAGGGTTTGTCTATTCAAAGATTATTCCATCATTAATCAAAGTGGAGTATAGAAATATATATATATATATTATGAAAACGATAAAAAAGAAGAAACAATATATAACATAAAAAAATGAATACATTTTAATGAAATAATAATAAATAAATTGAAGAATCTAATCAAACATATGATACAATATGATTAGGGAATGTCATAAATAATATACTAGTAAATTTACAAGGGGAAGGGGAAAAATAATAATCAACATGCTTACAACATTAAAAAATGTAAAAAACTACAATTTCTATAATCTAGATCATAGCATCACTCCTCATCTACCAAATCCATAGCAAATATTTCAATATGGAATAAGAAAATGAAATCCCCCCTTTATCATCTCATTGAACAATAAATTATAGTTGCTTACCGAATGCACCCATGTAGGGTATGAGATACAATCATGGTAGCATGAATCCCAATATACGTGTTCCAATACTAGACATTTGTTATAAAAATTACTAGCATCCATAATAATTTAAATTATATATGAAATATATAGTAAGATATATTTCAGCCAATTGCACTTGGGGACTTAAACAATTTTACTACATGTTTCCTTAGTAGGTGTGCCTAAAAAGGAGTTCTTATGAATGTAATTTGAGTGGGATAGAGTGCCATAGGATGGACTATAACCAAGATTGTGATTGGGATTGGAAGAAATGTCCCTAAAGTTTCATAACCATTTGTTCGATTTTCAGTTGAATATAATTATTTTCCATTGAAATAATTTTTAAATACCCATATAAAATAAAGTGAGAAACCTTGATCATGTCCATAAAAAATCAAAGGGACATGCGAAGTATCGTTTACGGTCTCATTAAAAGTTATATGCTAACAATTTCATCAATGTTGACCCAATTTTGAAGTCTTGTTTATCCCATAGGACAAGGGTTGATAAATTTCAACGACTATCAACCCTATGAATCCATACATAGTAACACACAATGGGGCCCGAGTCTATCTTGTTTCATGGTTCAACCCTTCAATCCATTAAACCAGCACAAGGGTTATCCCCTTGGGAACTATTGTCACTCGTTTGGAGGTAAAAAATGATAATTCATATAGATCATGTCGTAGGCATATCTAATATAACCCCTGACTTATTTACCAAGAATTTATAAAATCATAACTAAAAGACACGATTAAACCAACCAATTAGTCTATATTTTGGAACCAATTTCATCAACCATGGAGGTATGGTAAAGGAATTAAAACATTCAATTAGACAATGAAATTAGTATATAATATGTCTATCAAATGCATTCCCTTTAATTAATGAATTCATTTCATAATTAAAATATAGATCAATAAATTTGGTTGGTCAAAACACTTACGTCATAATGAATAATTCACATGGAATTAATTAATGGAAAATACAGCTTATGGGATGTTATGTGATTTAATATCAATGGATAGATAGTCTTCTAGGGTATATCTCAGCCATTTGGATGGAAGCACACATGGAGTTCAACACCAGGTGTCGATTCACCTTTAATATGAGTCAAAACATATAATAGGAAGCTACCAATATAATTTATTTAAACCTTTCTATTAGGGTCATAGGATAACTAAATATTTTATGAAATCAATTAATCAATTAGAATGATCCAAAAACACCACCCTTAGCATCGTATGACCTTCCTCATCCAGTCATATCCATTGATTTGATATAGGTTTGAAGAAATCAATGAAATATTGAAATTCATGTAAAATGTTGAAAATGTTATTGAATGAAAATAGTCAAATAACGGGATTGTATATTTTTAAAAGATTTGATATGATCAATGACCTCAATACTAGAATCTTTGTTTTTTCGACGGTGTGTTATTTGGATATCATATATAGGGGGAGATTGATCCCAAGATCAGATGAGAGCAGACTCTCAGTGCATGAGAAGGGGAAGAAAAAACACTAGATAAAAAAGAAAAATAAAAGTTTGAAATGATTTAAATAATTTAAGAGGTAAAATTATTAATTTCAACAAAAAAATACACAATATTGAAAAAAATTCACCAACCATGCACCTAGCCACTGTTTCAGGGGGTACCCTACATGATTAGGTGAAAAGTTTTCCTAAATATTTGAAAACGATGAAAATAATATAATCCCAAATTTCAATAGTATCTTCTGGCCATATTAATGGTGTATAACAGTTGCAAAAAATTCATGTGGCCCCCAGGTTCCCACTATCTGAAACAACATGGTTTATAGAAAATGTGGAGGCTTGGCATCACAATTTCTCTCAACCATGAGGCCTTGTATTTTGATTACATTTTCTGGAATCTGGATCCAAAAAAATCCCCAAATAGAATTTATCCCTCCTTAAAATCATTATGCATCATTATAAGAGTCGTTTAAAGGAATTAGAACAAAAATGGTGTGTTCCATTGTAAAAATATGGGACATTAAATAGTAAATCCATTTACTTATTAGTCTCCCCTTTTGATTTCTCTATAATAATTTTTTTTTCTTTTCATTCTATCATATGAATAACTAAAGAGACCAAAATATTTTTTTAAACGAAAATAGACTCTATTTTATAAATTAGTTGGAAATATTTTTCATCCATGTCTATGTTTCATTGAAATTGATTTTTCAAAAATATTAATATTCTCTTCTTTATATTAAATGCCACATTCATCAATTTTTTATTTTATTAAAAAAATAAAATGATTCTTTATATCAATTTTTGAATGAGGAACTTCATAATTTTTATTAATATTTTAAAAGGAATCCATTTTCTAATTCACAATATATAAACATAGTTTTTGTTCTATCATGACCACTAACAGATTTTGAGTACCCTTTACATGTTTACAAGGTTAATTTCAATGTAAATTGTTTCTATTATATTTTGAAAATATTTATATTTTAATAATGTTATTTGAAAATGAGAAGGGTATTTTCTTCTAGAAATATTCCAATGATGTTTTAAAAGAGTTTTAATTTAGTATAAAACCCAGAATTAAATTATTCATTTATGGGGTTACAAAATAATGAAACTATCATTATTATTTTTATATATATTCTATGATTATGAAATTAAATGTTAATAAACCAATCTATTTTTTGAGATTTATTCTAAGATAAATTTAAGAAATTTTTTGAAAGCTATTTTCTTTTCCTCAATTATGATATAATGGTAAGATTATTATTTTATTGTCATGTATAACACATACATATGATTTTTATTATATGATGTGTTGAATTAGAATTATATATCCCTTAAATTCATTGGGTATTGTTTTATATCTCATCAGATAATTAAAGAAAACATTTTTATTTTATTGATCCACTACCGAAAACAATTTGACGTGATTGATCCAATATAGGAAATAGATTTTGACTCCTTACCTCCTACTGGAAATAGGTGATCAATAATGATATATTATGATATGGGAAACTTCTATTGATTGTTGATCCAATATGAGTTGATGTTCTTGGTAGTTAACAATTAAATATAAACATTTTTCTATACATATGATAGTGACACACATTTAGTACATGTTTTTATGATAATTATTTGAACATAGGGTCATGATTGATTTGTGATGACTACTCAACCTTATCATTAATGTCCTCTAAAATGTTAATGTTTCACTCTATTATTCAAAATTTTAATCAATTATCAATTGGGTATGAAATTTTATTGTCATTAATATTATTTCATAGTATTATATTTATATTATACATATTTATGAAACTCTATTAATATATCTCATTTTTACCCTTAAATACTATATGAACTATCCATTTAATATGCTTTATTTCACTATGATATGATTTGTGGTTTGCAGTATAATACGTCCACAAGATTTCAATGTGTGAATTAAATTTTAAGAGATAATGACAAATGCACATAAATATGATTTCAATGTATATATTTTCCAATGAAATTAAACATTCATAGTTCTATAAGGGATTATAATGTTTCATAGTGAATATTAATCTAAAATGATGATATGTTTATATAGGAAATGCTTAGGCCTCTATATTCCATTCATTATTATTCTTCTCCATTTCATGTTTATTCTTCGAAACACATATATTTCTCTAATATATAATGGTGTTTTATTTTCTCCTATTAATTTTAAATGATTCGAATTATTTCCCTCATATTCAACCTTTTCATTGAGAGGATTTCCTTTCAACACATAACTTCTTATAGTTCGACACAACCTATTGAAAACTCCTTCATCCTTTTTTATTATTTTCCCAAAATCATCCCAATATCACATGTATAGGAAACTATATTAGGTACATCTTATCATTAAAAATATACATGAAGATAATAAATGTAGAAATTATCATTTCAACAAAAAACGTATTTAAAAATAACCATTTGGTTTCCCAAAATATATATATCATTTTTCAAATGGTTACCACGTTCTCCACACAATGGTTTAAAACAATAAAATGTTCGTTGATTTCATTCCCATTTTCAAACTGATCTAAATATATATCCTGGTTTTCTTTAGAACACCATTTAAATGATCGTCATATATTAATATTCTATAGAAGTTCACAATTCAGTCTCTTTCACATGATATATAAAATTCCAAGTAATAGGTTTTCCATAGTTTATATCTTTATTCATGTCTTGAGAGGTTCATCTTGAAAAGTGTATAGATGCAACTGAATCTATTAACACCAATTTTTTCTGAGCTATATTAAAATATTAATTGTATTAAAAAATAATCATTTAATTGAGAATCGATATAAATTCATCTTCATTATTCTAGAAATCCCAATAAATTCATTATATCCCATATTATATTTCATAAATTCGTCTATATTTTTATAATAAAGTCTATTTATTGATGATTGGGTCTCACTATTTTCGTGATAAATTTAGACTACCCTATTAGTGTGTTTCAATTTTATAGTACATAATAACAATTATGGTTTTATCAAATTGGATTTTCTTTGTCTTATATGAAATTTGGAAATATCTTATATTAGTTAGTAGAATCATGGTTATAGTGACAACAATAATTATTACATAGAAAATATGATTTTTTTCATTATCCTAAATGAATCTTATACAAATTCTGTGAAGGGTACATATGAAAAAATTAATTTAAAAGGAATAATTAATGATTCATACACAACAATACTTAGATTTTTATGTAGATAATGAATAATCACATGTACCACTAGATTTTCCATTTTTCTGATTCAACTTTATTGGATGATTGTTACATGGAAGTAGGATGATTCTTATTCAACCATTAATTTTTCATTCATCTAATGTTTCGAGGATTTTATAATCCTAACATAGAATATGGAAATATAATTTTATTTTATATTCTCTCAATAACATGAAGAATTTATAATCTCAAATTTGAACTTCTCAAACATTTTCCAACATATTATTATATCTCCGTTATATATACAATTAAAAGAAATGGATTTATAATTTATAATATATTGACTTTCTATTTATTGAAAGTATTACAATTCATTCTTCTTAAAATGCATGGGAACACCATTCTCCCCATTTAGATTTTATATGAACACAATTTTACTTCCAAAAATCAATAATATTTATTTTACGAATTATTAAAAACAATTAAAAGGTGAAAAAAATGTTATCTCTATTTATCGAAATTGTAAATATGTCTCTATAAACCCTTATTTAAATAAAAAAAATTCTTCGCAATATCTCTTCGCATTTGAAGTACTCAATTCAATTAAAAAGAGAAGGATAAAACCACATGGCTCTTAAAAATGTACAATAAGTTGAACAAATCAATGTCTACATTGGATAACATTTGCTAAAAATATTTTTGTATAATTTTATTACAGAGGCTTCCCATTAACAATCATCAATGTGAAACTTTTCTTAATAATATATCTCAAGGGGTTGTTCTGACATATTTTCTAATGATTTAATAACCCTACACTTTCTTGAACAAAAAATTTAAAACATTAATATATAAGGTATATCTTCCCCATTTGGTTAGGTAAAAACTCTATCTTTATTTAAATTATTTATATGAGATAATATAATTGTGGGAGAGTAAAAATCATTATTCATCTTAACCCCTTTGTAAGATCTGTCATGATTTCCAATATAGTTAGATAATTTTATGTCCCATGTATCCCTACATTATATGAAATATCCTCCCCAATGTATACAGTCCCCATATCATCAGCTTAAATTATGAGAACATAATAAAAAACAAAATGATATGGTAATTGGGTGGATCTTCCTTGGAACATTAATGTTGGAAAATGTTACGAAACCCACTTCATGACCCATAAACTATCATTACCTATGCATAAAAATGCATGGATATCATAATTCATGAATTTTATTTTCATTTCTAGTTCTATGCATCGCTTAATATCACGGAATCCGTTAATATAAATTTCCCTCTAGATACATTGGGATTATAAAAATTGGAAACTAGATCAGTTTTATCCATTTCATCCTTCTCCATCCTCCACACCACTTACAACTATGTTGGATATGTGATCATGCAATCCATTATTACATGATACGACGTCACCATGAATGTGGTATCTATATTTACATAATATTTAATAATACATTATTTCATTAGTGTTTTATCATGGTTCTTTATTAAATATCATTTTTTACGAATAAATTTCTTTATATTTTTAACAATAGAGTATTCCTTGTTTTACCATTCACAAACATATTCCACAACATTTGAGATACCAAAATTGTGTAGCATTTCAACATTTTTACAAATAGTATCAATAACAATAACAATCAGTACATCACTCCAATATATTGTTTCCTTTTAGATTACATTTTTATCCATTATCACTTAAAATTAATGTCCTTATATCAGTGATCCATGACGTGGACTCTCTATCCCCATTAGAGTAATTTAGTCTAGTATGTTTTGCACCCCAATTACCGTTTTCCCTATCTTCTTTGGTGTACTCTTTTTCACTAATATGTAATATATTATCGAATCTCTTATATTTCATTTTTCTTGATCCATTGTTTTGAATTTTTTTTATTGTAACCATAATCTTTGAAATGATCTGGTACATTTCAACAGTCAATACAAACATGACCATCATTGGTTCAATACTCATATATATTGTTCAATCTTTTAAATCTATTCTTATTATCAGAAATATTTTTGAATGGGTTATGTTTTTTTTAATTATTGATTTTTTATTAAAATATACTCCCTTAACACCAAGGATTCTTGATAATGCATATATAGAAATATTTTTCCAACCATAATGTTCAATAATCTTACCTCTTCAAAATAACTGATATCACTACATTAATATTTTTATTTTCCAATTTTATAAAATAAATCAAGATTTATAGGTATGATTTATTGTGGTAGAAAAATAAATTCAACTTTTTACAGGGAAATTTTTTCTATAAAATAGTAAAACTAACCATTCATTATGTATTAGACATTTCAGTATTTTTTTCTTCATTATTTGTACTATATTAATTCATTTCCCAGACATCTATAAAAAATATATTTTTTGTTTAATAGAATGAGTGAGACTGTGTGATACCATTTTTACAGAGACTATAATGGATTCTTCTTGATATTATTTAGATACAATTTTACCATCATCATAAGTCACTTATGATGGAAAATATATAAAATAATTTTTTGTATGTACATTTCAACTCAATGGATTATGAAGAACCAGATTATCTTGATTCTAGAATTCTAATTTTAATTCCTATCTTTAGAAAAATAACATTGAGAGTTTTCATTTCATACTCAAATAGAATAAATATTTCATTCCAATCTCCTTTCTTCATTCATAAATAATATTTATTACTTTCATGTGACACAATTTGATAATTATCCTATTCTTTGACTCATTTTACTTTTAGCATCAAGATAAGATGAATTGATATCATTGGAAAATATATGAATGTTATAAAAATAAAGAACACATCTTTACCAACCTATTCAAAAAAAATACCACATAAGGTTATTATTAATTTTTTAATAAAATTACACACTATTTCATTTTAATTTTTTATTTTTTCTTCATTAACTTCTTATATCATTATGACAATGTTTTAATAACTCATATACTTCACAATGATTCTTCAATGACATCATCTTCATAATATAAATTGGATTCAAATGATGTATCTCTTTGATATATATAATTATGTAATTTAATAACTTAGTGATGGTTTTCTAAAATTACTACCTACCTTCATAATAAAGATAACATATTTTTTTTTTGAATTCTGATATTTTTAGAATGATATTGTTAAACTAGTTTAATTATTTTCTATCAATTTACTATAGTATTTACCACTCTGAAAGTAATTTGAACATTGTGATTCCACAATCATTCCAGATCCATTTTGTTACAAACATTCCCTTTTCCTTCTTCTTTATCAAGCTAATGTTTGAGATCTCTGAATGTATCGTTAATGGGATAGATAAACATTATACCATCTAAGTCCTTACTAAAATATCATTAATTAGTTACAATTTTATATCATGGAATAATAAATTATCACCATAAATTATATATTAATTGGTTATAAATTATTTTCTCATATAAATCAAATTAGAAGAAACACATATAAAATAATACTTGAGAGTCCCCATAAGATTATTTAAACATGCCTAAGTGGGGGTTTCATTAAGTGAGAATAATTGATACCTACAAAATCTTATTTTATATATTTTGTACCCCATTAATGATTAGAACCAATGTGTAATTCTATGACTCAAAATTATTTAGATTTTTCTCACAAACCATATATATCGTAAGAAAGAATTTAATGTATTAAAATAAAGTATGCTCTATATTTTCAAATTTTGATATTGATTTGGGAAAAATACTCCATAATATTTTTTTTGCTAAAGGAATACATTTTGTAAACACCCGAAGCTTGACATACATATACATTAAATTAATCTTGCGGAATACTTAGTACATAACAAATACACACACACAAGGACCGTAATAGTTTAGTGTCTTTGGAAACTCGGAATATAATCTTCTAATCATGGTGAAAGATCTTCGACGTCTCCCATAAAGATCATCCACTTTTTGTTTCCTTACCTAAAACCTTTCTTTTGATCCTGGGTGAAAATAAAACATAAAATGGGTGAGCTCAAATGCTCAGTATGGCTAAGCATGGATAAAATAAAACATACCATATACATTTGAACTTCAAAACATGAACATAATGTTTAAACATCAAAATCTTGAGCAACGACAAAAAACAGGGAAGTAAATAAGGCGTAGATCATAATGGAACATAAACCATGATAAAATAGCATGGGAATATAACATTTAAGTGTGGAATCCATTAAGAACATGTAATGATTTCCATAGTAGCCAAGGCATTGCTGCCAAGACCATCATAGTGGACAAAGTCCCATTCTGAATCGAGTTCACTCCCCGTTTCAGTCCTGTAACACTGAACCGGATTAACTTACCGTTCCAGACATATCTATCTCATGAGATATAAAATCTTTACCCAATGCATTGGAGGGAGATACAGGTTCCACCCATCTCATAATGATACCATTCTTATGTGTTCAACAAAATCATAAATCATACATCATTGCATAACCCATGTAATAAAAATTGGATTCTTAAACAACATGACATCATAAAACAATTCATATAAGATAAAGGAATTCATAAAAATAGTTCCATCAAAACATAATAAAATCAATGTTATAATAGTGATAGAAACAGAACCCTATATTATCTTAGATGGAAAATAATTTTGATAAAACACTTGAACTCCATTCATGAGGAAAATATCCTTTCTACTTCAAAAACATTTTTCTTTATTAACATGTCATAAAATTTTAACCTAAAAGAAGTTGATTAAAAATAAACTTGAAAACTTTTAAAGTAAGCTTCTTGGAAATAATTTTTTAAAAGTCCATTCATGTTGTATAATTTAAAAAAACATTCTTCTCGTACTTTTGTCGGAAAAGTCAAAAAGTACCTCTTACGAAAAATGAAAAAAGATTCATTTCATATCTTTTACTATAAACTCACCAAAGGGTAAAAATGGATTTAAACAATTGTAGGTGGATGGAAATAATATTACATATTGGGGAAACATGGATGTGGATGATAAAATACACCCCAGTAAATACCAAAGTATAAACAATCTCGGATAAAAATGAGATTGTGATATTTCCCATACCTTAGGTCCGATTTGCTTCGTAAGTGTCCGAACTTCCTGTATAACTATTTAAATAATGTCATTGACTTATTCCAGAATCATACTCATTGTTATGATATCATATATGGTTCACTTATGACTTTATATTACCCGTTCTTTTGTAAATTCCATGTTAAAGAGCGTTTTGGGTAAAATCTTTTCATTCGTCGTTCGTGCTTTGACTTGTAATTATTCATATGATTACATTGATCATGATTACTTACGTCCAGAATATAAAACATGATTTATATATAATATATATTCAGAATATACATATATATAATAAATCAGTAAATGGAAAGAAATACACCGTTCATGGAGACAGTAGGCCGTACGTATGCATGAACACTGTTTTTGATTCCTTATTGAGTTGAATGGAATTAAGTAGACGACATAAATATATATACACATAAATCCAGTATCATTATTATGTCATATATTTCATGATTACTTATTACATATACTTTATAATCATTCAGGAATGGTTAACCTGGAGAATGAAACTCATCGCGTCGTGGAGTCGATAGTCCGCACGTACGCACGAGCGATGATATCGTTCTCGTGATCGTGGAATTGTATTAGAGTGTATGTATACTATTTCAGAATCAATATCACATTACAATAATCATATATAGTTATTATTTACACTATTATACCCATCCATGTAAGGTGGTGGTGGAAAATAGATTACACCACGGCGTGGAGACGGTATTCCGTACGTACGCACGCGTGATGAGTTCGTTTTCCGTAGGATGGATAGATTGTGAAATAGGGTTGTTTCATACTTATAATGACATATTAGTATATGATTGATACTGATGTTATTACTTCATAATGAAACAACTTAATAAGAATAAGTGGAATAAGAAATAATGATGAAAGAATCGGTAACAGACATTACCTATTCTTTGAAACGCTTCTTTGAGACCTCCTTTTAGGGCACTAAAATTCGTCTTTGAAAAATACCAGGACCTCTAGGATGTCTCTCGGGAAGTGGAGAGAAGAAATTGGCAGGAGTTTACCGAGAATGAAGGCTCAAAGTGGTGTGAGGAAGAGAGGGAGGAGGTGCCCTTTTATATGGGAGGAGAGGGGCACCTTTGGAATAACTAAAAATATTATTTTATTATAAAGCCAAATTCGTTTTTAAATAGCTCCAAATTGATTTATTTCGAAGCTAAGGTGGGGATGGGTCGAAATAATCTCATCCAATATAATTTAGAGAAGTTTAGGTTCTTATTTTAACCTTATCATTTAGATTTAACATTAAGTTAGATTATTTTACTTTTACCGTGTCTTTTTGTGTTATTACACCATAAGGTTAATAAACTTACTATAACAAACCAAACGAACCCCAAGTTGTTTATTATTAATATATATAACCTTATCTAAGTCATTTATCCGAAACATGGATTTTTAAGAATAAAATAACAATTAATAATATAATATTTGTTTTAAAAACTATTTTCTATTAATTTTGACACTATTTAGTAATTGATTTTTGTGAAAATCATAACAGAATGAGTAACTCGAAAAAAGTTAATTAAATAAATACTAACATGTCATATTAACCTATAAAATTATTGTAATTCATAAAAAGTCTAAAATTACATTTATTTGGGTATTTATAACATCAATTATGTAAATATTTCAGTAATAAGATAATTACTGCATCATCTTTGTATCATAAATAAATTAACTTATGTAAAGTCTAAAAATTACAAATAAAATATCATTAGGTAGTAAATATTTATATCTTTCTAATGGATATTTATAGTCGAATTTATCTTATGTATAACCCTAAGTTAAAAATTCTTTAGTTATTAAACATTGATTTTATCTATTTTAACCCTTCTTTAAATAAATTGATAATAAATGTCCTAATCTAATCCAAGTGGGCCTAAATGGTTATATTTTATTTCTAAGGTTATTTTTGGTCGAATTACACTTAACCAATAGAATTAGGACATGTGTTAGGGTAATAATAATATCATTTATACCCTTAACTACCCTATTTACTTTTAACCGTGGTAAAAAAAGTAAACAGTTACTATTCACCAAAAATTATTTTCATCTCATTGAACCACATTTTAGTACTTGAAATTAACCGTGTCTCTTGGATTTTCTAAATTATACTCACAGAAGTGGTAAAATTAAGTATTATGAAAAATTCAGTTTTTTTTAACTACCACTTAGTGGTTTCACTATTCATCAAAAAATGAATGTTTGCAGAAAAATACCAAGAATCAGGCCTAAGCTATATTTGATATTATGAATTCAAAAATGATGTTTATTTTCCCAACTTCAAAACATATCAGTTACATTAACTAATTTAAAAACTATTTCCCGTCGTCAAAACAAATAGCGTGTTTTTAAAAGATAATAACTATCAAAAGATTAACACTTGTTTATGTCTGGTTTAAATGTGAAATTACGTCCAATGAACAACAATTTATTAAATTTTAAAAATATATTCCAAATATACTTTAAAACCACTCAAATTAATAATTAATCACTATTAATTATTTCGATTAAAAAGGTTGTTTTTATTTAAAATTTAGTAATTTTCACTATTCATCAGAAAATGAAAGTTATCCGAAAAGTACAAAAATTTCACCCTAAGCTAATTTCAATATTCCGAATCCAAAATTGAATTCAATTTTTAAAAATAAAATTTAAAAAATTTTAAAAAGTGGTTATTACTATTCATAACGGCTAGTTTTAATAATATTTTAGTAGCATATCATTGTTTAGTGAAACTCGGTATTGCGTACGACGCAAGCTATTGGGGAAGGCCACAGTTGCGTGTAAAGAAAGACAAGCTAGTGTTGTGTGTAGTGAAAGATTCCATTGATAAAAACAAAATATATCTCATAAATGTCTCGGGCGTTACATTCTATCCCCCTTAAAATGAATTTTTCCCTTGAAATTCGTCACTTTGTAACAAAAATATGATGATACCTATCCCTCATCATATCCTCAAGCTCCCAGGTAGCTTATTCTAATTGGTGGTTCCTCCATAAAACTTTCACCAATCTAGTGGTCTTGTTTCGTAGGACTTTTTCGTTACGATCTAGAATCTCTATCGGCAGTTCTTCATAAGAAAGATCTTGCTCCAGCGGTACAACTTTTGAGCTGAGTACATGTGAAGGATCAGGTATGTACTTACTCAGGAGACATATATGGAACACATCGTGATATTTAGAGGGATTTGGTGGAAGCGCCAATCGGTAATCTACCTTTCCAACACGATCCAGTATTTCGAAAGGACCGATAAATCTAGGGCTCAACTTCCCCTACATTCCAAATCTCATGACCCTCTTCCAGGGAGATATTCATAAGAACACTTTATCACCCACTTCAAACACTAGGTCTTTTCTTCAGTTGTCGGCGTAACTTTTCTATCGACTCTGAGCGGCTCTTATGTGTTGTTGAATAGATCAGACCTTTTCTGCCATTTCATTAATGAGATCAGGTCCTAATAGCTTTCTTTCCCCAACTTCATCCCAGCAAGTTGGAGTCCTGAATTTATTTCCATAGAGAGCTTCATAAAGATCCATATGAATACTGGAGTGAAAGCTATTATTATAATAAAATTCCACCAAAGGTAGGTGTTGATCCCAACCACCTTTGAAATCTATAGAGCAAGCTCTCAACATATCTTCTAGAGTTGGAATTGTCCTCTCAGACTGACCATCTGTCTGAGGATGATAAGTAGTGCTGAAACTCAACTCTGTATCCAGAGTATGCTGAAGACTTCGCCCGAACTTTGAGGTAATCCTCGGATCCCGATCAGATATAATAGAAAGTGGAACTCCATGCAATCTTACCCCTTCCTTTACATATATCCTGGAAAGATGATCCAGAGAGAAATCCTCTCTAATAGCGATGAAGTGTACCGACTTTGTAAGACGATCAACTATGACCCAGATAGCATTATTTCCTTTGGATGATTTAGGAAGCCTTGTGACAAAGTCCATAGTGATGTTTTCCCATTTCCATTCGGGTATGGGTAATGGTTGTAACATCCCCTTAGACTTCGGTCTCTCAGCATTAACTTGCTGACAAACCAAGAATCGAGAGACATATTCAGCAACATCTCTTTTCATTCCATCCCTCCAGAAGTACTCTTTCAGGTCCCCATACATCTTCGTGCTTCCAGGATGAACAGAGAATGAATAACTATGAGCCTCATCCAACATCTCCTTCTTTAATTCTGGTATGGGACAAACACAATCCTGATTCCTGAACATTATTATCCCAACACAATCAAGGTTGAATTTAGGAACATTTCTCACCTTCTTTTGTAACTCTAAATCTTCTTTATGCGCCTCTTTAATCTTTACATGTATAGATGGTTGAACTTTCATTTGATAAAGATACGATTTCCCCCCTTTCATTATAATTCCTAGATCCATCCTTCGTAAATATATAAATATAGGATCTTTTCTGATCCACATCATGGATAAACTGGCATGGTCTTGTCGACTTAATGCATCTGCCACCTTGTTTGCTTTCCCAGGGTGGTAATTAATTGAGCAGTCATAATCCTTAATTAGCTCCAACCATCTTCTTTGGCGCATATTCAGCTCCTTTTGTGTGAAAATATACTTTAAACTGTTATGATCAGTATAAATATCACACCTTTCTCCATAAAGATAATACCTCTAAATCTTTAATGCAAAGATTACCGCAGCTAACTCCAAATCATGAGTTGGGTAATTTTTCTCATGGATTTTCAACTGTCGTGAGGCATAAGCTATCAGCATATCATTTGGCATCAGAACACACCCCAATCCCTTCTTGGATGCATCACTGTAGATCACAAACCTTTCTCTACTACAAAGAAGTGTGAGCAGAGGTGCGCTGGATAACCTTCTTTTCAACTCCTTGAAATTCTCATCACATTCCTTATTCCAGACAAACTTAACTCCTTTCTGAGTCAACTTCGTGAGTGGATTAGATAATAATGAAAAATCATTCACAAAACGTCAATAATATCCTACCAAACCAAGAAAACTTTGGATCTCAGTGGTTGGTGTTGGTCTCGACCATCTTTCGATAACCTCTGTTTTTGCTGGATCTACAGATATCCCCTCTTTTGAAATTATGTGACCCAAAAATGCAACTTTTTGAAGCAAAAATTCACACTTGGTAAATTTGGCATAATGTTTCTCCTTTCTCAGGGTCTTCAATATAATTCTCAAGTGCTCTTCATGTTCTTCCATACTCTTTGAATATACAAGAATATCGTCTATAAAGACTACCACAAACTAATCAAGATAGTCTCTAAAGACTCTATTCATCAGATCCATGAAGATAGCAGGGGAATTAGTAAGACCAAATGGCATCACTATAAATTCATAGTGTTCATACCTTGTACAGAAAGCCGTCTTTGGTATATCCTCCCTTTTGAACCTTAATTAGTGATACCCTGAACGAAGATCAATCTTGGAAAAGTACTGAGCTCCTCATAGTTGGTCAAATAAGTCATCAATGCATGGGAGAGGATATTTGTTCTTGATAGTGATCTTGTTAAGTTATCGATAGTCAATTCAGAGTCTCATTGATCCATATTTATTCTTAATAAACAGAACAGGTTCTCCCCAAGATGACGCACTAGGGCGTAATAATCCCTTATCAAGATTCTCTTGGAGTTGCTTCTTCAATTCCTGCAACTCAATTGGGGCCATTCTATAAGGTGTCTTTGAAATAGGCAAAGCATCTGGTACGAGTTCTATTGAAAACTCAACTTCACGATTTGGTGGAAGACCTGGAAATTCCTCCGAAAAGACATCATCAAACTCCCGTACAATGGGCATATTATTAATCGTGAGTATCTCACCAACCATTTGAGATAAATAACCCTCATTTAGTGGAATCAAGACCCATAAGATGGAAGAAATTTCCACTGGAAGGTTATGTTCATCCTTCCATCGATAGACGATCATAGATTGATCTGGAATATGAAATGTGACTTCCCTTCTTTGGAAATTGATATGAGCTCCATATAAAGAAAGCCAATCCATGCCAATAATTACATCAAATTCCACTATAGGAAGGATCACAAGATTTGTAGGAAGCACTTTCCCACAAACTTCAATTGGGATAGAATTATAAACTTTTCAGGTGACTGTTGTGCCATTAGGTGTTGTCACAACTAACTCAACATCTAATTGTTGAGGTAATACGGTGATACCCTTAGAAAAATCTTCAGAAATAAAAGAGTGGGTGGATCCATAATCAAATAAAACATTTTCTACTTTAGAGTGGATGGTAAGTGTACCTTTCACCGCATCGTTATCATATTCCACATCACTGATAGAAATTGCATGTGACATTCCTTTGTCTTTAGCCTTAAGATTTTGTTGATGTTGATCATCATCAACAACCCTTGGATTAGGTCATATATTGGAATATTGCCCCATCTCCTTGCACTTAAAACATTGAAGTGTAGTAGGTTCATTCTGGGTATCCCTTCCTTTGTTTTCATCATTAGACATCTTCTTCCCTTCATTGCGGCATTCAAATTCCCGATGACCTTCCTTTCCACATTTGAAACATTTACTTGTCCCTTTAAGACAACTCCCTCCATGTTTCTTTCCACAATTTGTGCATAAGGGATAGATCATCATTTTTTCAGTGTTCTCTTTAGATTTTCCTTTGAATTCCATTTTCCTCTTCTTATCAAACCCATATGACTGATGGGTTACTCCAATCTCCATCTCAACTTTGAGAGCACATCGAACGATTTCCTCATAGCCATTGAAGTTCCTTATGTCTAAGGCCCTTAGAAGACTTGGTTTTAAGCCACTAAAGAATCGATCGATCTTACTCTCAGGTTGGATAATAATACTAGAAGCGTACCTTGAACGTCTTGTAAAATTTACTTCATAGGTACCAACAGATTCATCATCCTTTTGCTTTAGTTCAAGAAACTCTTTCTCCATCTTTGTTCTGAGAATATGAGGGAAGTACTTATTGAAAAATAAGTTATTGAACTCGTCCCATTCCATGGAATCAATTTCATCCCATTGCCTCAAATTCTTAATAAGATTCAACAATTGATCAACATCTCCTTCCAAACGATACACTGCTAGGATGACTTTATCATGTTCAGAACATTGAAGAACTGAAAATATCTTTTTAGTACTACTATTCCATTGTTCAACAACTAATGGATCAGTAGTCCCACTGAATGAAGGTGGATGCTGCCTCATGAAGTATTCAACAGAATGTTGCTCCTTCCTTTGCTCGTTTGGAAGTCCTTCATGATTCATAGCTTGAGAAAGTTGTTTGACCATGGCTAAAAGATTCTGCATTCCATCTCCCATAACGTTTGGTTGCTCAGGGGGACAATCATTGCATTGCCCATCGCATTACGCATTAACACGGTTCTTTCAAGTTCCATCTATTGACTAAAACCAAGAAGAATAGTGTGAGAAACAATAATTATAATAGGAAAACCACATAATCAAGAATAAAATTTCACACTTAAGGTCTTATCCTAGGTTATTCATGTCCATTTCTAAAACACTAATATTTTGTTCTATGCTTAGACTTATCCTTAGGTTTCTTACTAAGGCTTTCACATCCTAGTATCCAAAGGTTGATTATACCTTTCCTCTGATACCAACTGTAGAGACCCAATGCTTGACATGCATATACATTACATTAATCTTCCGGAATACTTAGTAGATAAAAAAAACACAAACACAAGGACCATAATAGTTTAGTGTCTTTGAAAACTCGGAATATAATCTTCTAATCGTGGTGAAAGATCTTCAAAATCTCCCATAAAGATCTTCCACTTTTTCTTTCCTTACCTAAAACCTTTCTTTTGATCCTGGGGGAAAATAAAACATAAAAAGGGTGAGATCAAATGCTCAGTAAGGGTAAGCGTGTATAAAATAAAACATACCATATACATTTGAACTTAAAAACACGAACATAATGTTTAAACATCAAAATCTTGAGCATAGACATAAAACATGGAAGTACATAAGGAATAGATCATAATGGAACAAAAACCATGATAAAATAGCATGGGAAGAAAACATTTAAGTGTGGCATCCATTAAGCACATGTAATGATTTCCATAGTAGCCAAGGCATTGCTGCCAAGACCATCTTAGTGGATAAAGTCTAATTCTGAATCGAGTTCACTCCTCGTTTCAGTCCTGTAACATTGAACCGGATTAACTTACCGTTCCAGCCATGTCTATCTCATGAGATATAAAATCTTTTCCTAATGCATTGGAGGGAGATATAGGTCCCACCCATCCCATAGTGATACTATTCTTATGTGTTCCACAAAATCATAAATCATACATCATTGCATAACCCATGTAATAAAAATGGTATTCTTAAACAACATGACCTCATAAAACAATTCATATAAGATAAAGGAATTCATAAAAAAAATTCCATCACAACATAATCAAATCAATGTAATAATATGGATAGAAACAGAACCCTATATTATCTTAGATGGAAAATAATTTTGATAAAACACTTGAACTCCATTCTTGAGGAAAATATCCTTTCTACTTCAAAAACATTTTCCTTTCTTAACGTGTCGTATAATTTTAACCTAAAAAATTTGATTAAAAATAAAATTGAAAACTATTAAAGGAAGCCTCTTGTCAATAATGTTTTAAAATTCCATTCATGCCATTTAAGTTAAAAAAACATTCTTATCGTACTTTTGTCGGAAAAGTCAAAAAGTACCTCGTACGAAAAACGAAAAAAGTTTCCTTTCATATCTATTACTATAAACTCACCAAAGAGTAAAAATGGATTTAAACAATTTTAGGTGGATGGAAATAATATTACATATTGAGGAAACATGGATATAGATGATAAAATACACCCTAGTAAATACCAAAGTATAAACAATCTCGGATAAAAATGAGATTGTTATATTTCCCTTACCTTAGGTCTGATTTGCTTCGTAAGTGTCCGAACCTCCTGTATAATGATTTAAATAATGTCATTTACTTATTCCAGAATCATACTCATTTTTCTGATATCATATATGGTTCACTTATGACTTTATATTACCCGTTCTTTTGTAAATTCCTTGTTAAAAAGTGTTTTGGGTAAAATCGTTTCATTTGTCGTCCGTAGTTTGACTTGTAATTATTCATATGATTACATAGATCATGATTACTTAATTACAGAATATAAAACATGATTTATATATAATATATATTCAGAATATACATATATATAATAAATCAGTAAATGGAACAAAATACACCGTTCATGGAGACGATAGGTCGTACGTACGCATGAACGTTGTTTTCATTTCCTTATTGAGTTGAATGGAATTAAGTTGATGACATACATATTTATACACATAAATATAGTATCATTATTATTTCATATATTTCATGATTACTTATTATATATACTTTATAATCATTCGTGAATGGTTAATGTGGAGAATGAATCTCATCACGTCGTGGAGACGGTAGTCCGAACGTACGCACGAGCGATGATATCGTTCTCATGATTGTGGAATTGTATTTGAGTGTATGTATACTATTTCAGAATAAATATCACTTTACAATAATCATATATAGTTATTATGTACACCATTATACCCATCCATGTAAGGTGGTGGTGGAAAATAGATTACACCACGGCGTGGAGACGGTATTCCGTACGTACGCACGCACGGTGATTTTGTTTTCCGTAGGATGGATAGATGGTGAAATAGGGTTGTTTCATAATTATAATAACATAACAGTATATGAGTGATACTGATGTTATTATTTCATAATGAAACATCTAAAGAAGATGAAGTGGAAGAAGAAATAAAGATGAATGAATCAGTAACGGACATTACCTCTTCTTTGAAGCGCTTCTTTGAGGCCTCCTTTTAAGGCACTAAAATTGGTCTTTGAAGAAAACCAGGACCTCTAGGATGTCTTTAGGGAAGTGGAGAGAATAAATTGTCAGGGGTTGGCCGATCTTTAAGGCTCAATGTGGTGTGAGGAAGAGAGGGAGGAGGTGCCCTTTTATAAGGGAGGAGAGGGGCACCTTTGGAATAACTAAAAATATTATTTTATTATGAAGCCAAATTCGGTTCTAAATAGATCCAAATTGATTTATTTATAATCTAAGGTGGGGATGGTTCGAAATCCTCTCATCCAATATAATTTAGACAAGTTTAGGTTCCTATTTTAACCTTATCATTTAGATTTAACATTAATATAGATAATTTTACATTTACCGTGTCTTTTTGTGTTCTTACACTATAAGGTTAATAAACATACTATAACAAGAAAAACAAACCCCAAATTTTTTATTATTAATATATATAACCTTATCTATGTCATTTGGTAGAATATTATTTTTTAGGAAAAAAATAACAATTAATAATATAATATTTGTTTTTAAAACTATTTTATGTAAATTTTGACACTATTTAGTAATTGATTTTGGTGAAAATCATAACAGAATGATTAATTATAAAAAAGTTAATTAAATCAATACTAACATGTCATATTAACATAGAAAATTTATGGAACTCATAAAAAGTCTCAAATTACATTTATTTGGGTATTTATAACATCAATTATGTCAATATTTCATTAATAAGATAATTACTACATCATCTTTGTGTCATAAATAAATTAACTTATTTAAAGTCTAAAAATTAAAAATAAAATATCATTATGTTGGAAATATTTTTAGATTTCTAATTAATATTTATAGTCGAATTTATCTTTTGTATAACCCTATATTAAAAATGCTTTAGTTATTAAACATTGATTTTAACTATTTTAACCCTTCTTTATATAAATTGATAATAAATGTCCTAATCTAATCCAAGTGGGCCTAAATGGTCATATTTTATTTATAAGGTTGTTTTTGGTCGAATTACACTTATAAAATAGAATTAGGACATGTGTTAGGGTAATAATAATATCATTTTTACCCTTAACTACTCTATTTACTTTTAACTGTGGAAAAAAAGTAAAAAGTTACTATTCACCAAAAATTATTTTCATCTCATTGAACCACATTTTAGTCATTGATATTAACCGTATCTCTCGGATTTTTGAAATTCTACTCACAGAAGTAGTAAAAATAAGTTTTAATGAAAAATTTAGTATTTTTTTAAATACCACTTAGTGGTTTCACTATTCATCAAAAAAATGAAAGTTTCCAGAAAAATAACAAAAATTAGGCCTAAGATATATTTGATATTATGAATTCCAAAATTTTGTTTATTTTACCAAATTAAAAACATATCAGTTACATTAACTAATTTTAAAACTAATTCCCGTCGTCAAAACAAATAGCATGTTTTTAAAAGATAATAACTATCAAAATATTAACACTTGTTTATGTCTGGTTTAAATGTGAAATTACATCCAATGAACAACATTGTATTAAATTGTAAAAATATATTAAAAATATACTTCTAAACCACTCAAATTAATAATTTATCACTATTAAATAATTCGATTAAAATGTTGTTTTTAATTAAAATTTAGTAATTATCACTATTCATCAGAAAATGAAAGTTATCCGAAAAGTACCAAAATTTCACCCTAAGCAAATTTCGATATTCCGAATCCAAAAATGAAGTACATTTTGAAAAATAAAATTTACAAAATTTAAAAAAGTGGTTATTACTATTAATAATTGCTAGTTTTAATAATATTTTAAAAGCATATCATTGTTTAGTGAAACTCGGTATTGCGTACGATGCAAGCTATTGAGGAAGGCCGCAGTTGCATGTAAAGCAAGCCAAGCTAGTGTTGTGTGTAGTGAATGATTCCTTTGATAAAAACAAAATATTTCTCATAAAAGTCTCGGGCATTACACATTTACCAAACAAATATTTTATCAATTTTATGTTGAAGTGGTTTGTTGTTATCCTAACTAACCCTCTAACTATCTCCAGTCACAATAAATAATCATTTAATGATTTTGGGACTACCAGGGTGGAATAATTATGTGGTGGTTCCCTTTTATAATTTTCATCATTTTTGTTTTGGGATTTGTCACTATTTTCATCCAAATCACAATATACACAAACCATCGTTATTAATCTCATATTTGGTTAAAATTGAGGTTTTTTTGGTTGTTTGGGATTTTGAAAATGGATGTTTTTGATGGAATATACATTCATTTGGCATTATTATCCCATTACATGATATAAATCTTTGATCCAGTTTAATATATGAGGAATTTTATTTATTATAGTATATCATATTCTTATTTGGAATATTATTATCTTTCTAGTTTTGCGATATGTTCTTCATTGATGGTATTCATTGCACGTTTTTTCAATGACGATTTCATGTGAGGTTGGTGGATTATAATTACATTTTAACAAAATAATGGTCTTATTTATGGGTTCTTAGATAAGATGTTGTCTTATAATTATTTTTTTATTACGGTATAGACATTATTCTTCATTATATTCCCTCCAATTGATTTGCAATCATGTTTCAATGTGATATAACACATCCCCATTTGGTGGTTTTATTTTTAATGGTGGTTTTGGATGGTGGTAGTATTTGTGGTGTCTATGTGAGATTATTATGTTGGGTTTTGTAATTTAATGATACATTTAAATCTATATGATGCTCATGATGTGAATACTGTTTCAGTTATCTAATTTCTAATTAACGGATAGGTAAATGTTTTCTTTTATTTCATTATTCTTCTTTTTTTAAGGTATTTATTATTCATTTAGTAAGGGATGATGGTGGTTCAATTTTGGTGGTCGATGACATAAACCATTCTAAAAAAGATGACCATAATGGTAAATTTTATGTAGTGATCGATGATGATATGGTAGAAGCTAATGTGAATTGGGGTATATGACTCTAGATAACGATGTTTAGAAAGCCATGGATGTGATGTGTGCCTTCATTATAATTTTAAATATGAATTTTCACATTTATTTCAACCCAAGTAGATGAAATGTTGGGTAGTATTAATATGATTGGATTTATTTACATTTCTGTGTGTTTGAATACTACAAATAAATTTATAAGGAAACCACAATAACTAAAAATTGGTAATTCAAAATATACGAAATTGATTTTTATTGTATTGTTTCAAAATTCACTATATGGGAATATATCCTACACTATTTAAGGTAATTGAAATTGTATTTATACCACATACTATAATCTTCTATCATCAATCACACGATCTAGTCTTGAAATTTTATTCTTATTTTATATAGATCCAAAATTGTATCATGGATATCACTGAGCCAAAATAATTGATCAACTATCACATATAACATCTTTATCTACCTCTTTTTGATCATGAACTCATGCATGAAACTAGTTCTTAATTAACATCACAACACCCATATATTATGAATTTGTTCTTTTGGTAATTCAATTCAAACCATTAATTACTCAATGATTACTTGTTACTCAATGTGATTCTTTCACATTAGGCTTTCAAGTCATATTATTCTTTAAATTTTCAAAATACTTCTTCCAAATCCATTTGATTATATATCTTGGATAGGTTTGGAAAATTCTTTTATTTGTCTTCACTAAGGTGTTTTCCTTCTATTGTGTATTCCTTTTCTTGAATACTATTTCATTCATTACTCAGAATACACATAGTTTCAAACAATCGAGCGGCATCATCATCTTTTCTTTATACATTAATATTCCTAAAATTTATCAATCGTATATGTGGGGGTTGATATGTTAAATTTGTTCTCCAATTTTTTATATCCATAACTAAAATACCTTGAGTATTATTATATAAATATTAATCAAGTACTATAAAATAATAATTTTATTTCTTTAAAATGTCATATATGTTCTTTTTTTAATCGATTCCATTTCCATATCTCTAAGGTGTATTTCCAAATTGAAATTATTTAAATTCTTATTCATTGTCAAAATCAGTAGAATATATCTCTATATATTCTGTTGAGCCTCCAAAAATATTTCTTCTATGAATATTCTCCATCCACAATCGATATATTATAATTATTCCTAGACTGTATAAAATATTGTATAATAGGTTTGGATTGGTTTATTACCACATTAATAACATTATTTTTTCATTAAGAATCATATATAGATATTAATGAATCTATTACGAAAATCATTTCTCAAATCCATACTTATCCTCTAAAGCTTCTATCAAAATCACTAAATCCAAAGATTACAACTCAAGCATTGAAATATATCCATCTACATTATCCTTGAATGAAAATAAATCTATTTCAACACATTTGATATTGAAAAAATTCTCCCAAATATTGATCTTCATCTTCATTACAAAACTATTAAATTTCAACTTTTTTGCATGAATTAAACACCCTTATTGGTGTTTGTTATGATTATAAAACTAAATAACTTATTTGGAATCACAAATATGTTTATTTTCTAATTCATATATAAAAAATAGAATTTTTTTTTCTATATACAGAACAATGGGTATGTAGATATAAATCGAAATTACATTGATAGACTGAAGGATAAAAAGTACTATAAGATTCTTATACAAATGATTATTGTAACACCCTGAGCTACCATGGTACGCTTCCCTTTGAATAATAAAAAAGCATGTGTTGTATGAAATATCATGATCTAAAACACCATAACCAATCAAACTAGGCATTATGAATAGTAATACCAACTTTGTGAAATTTTATAAATTTTATCTTTGAACATGGACTTCATTTTTGGATTCGGAATATTGAAATTCGCTTAGGGTGAATTTTTGGTAATTTTCCTGAAAACTATTAATTTTTTATGAATAATGAAAAACACTGATTTGTACATTAAAACCTAATTTTTATTTAAATAATTATATATATATATTTTTGGGTTAAAATAGATACTTAATAACTATATATGTTCAATGTAATTAATTGGAAACTGTTTATAATAGTTTTTGATATATAAAAAATTTATTGAACTTTTTACCCTCTTTTTTCCACAAACTAGGAGCATTTTCAAATTTACAATAAACATATATTTACCCCTTATGTGAGTTAAATTTCAAAAATACCAGAGTCACGGTTGATATCAATAAGTAAAATGTTATTCAATAAGATAAATACAATTTTTTGGTGAATAGTAACTTTTTTCTTTTATTTACCACGGTTAAATGTAAATAGGGTAATTATGGTTAAAAATGATATTATTATTACCCTAACACATGTCTTAATTCTATTTGATAAGTATAATTCATCAAAAAATAACCTTAGGAATAAAATATGAACCCCTTTGGTCTACATGGATTTGAATAGGACATTTATTAATATTTAATTCAAAGAATAGTTAAAAGAGTTAAAATCATCATTTAATAACTAAAACATTTTTAATATAAATTTACACATTAGATAAATTCGACTATACATATTCATCAGATATTTAAAAATATTTCCTACATAATGGTATTTTATTTATATTTTTTAGAACTTCTATAATTTAACTTATTTATGAGACAATGGTGATGCAGTAATTACCTAATTAATGAAATATTAAAATAATTGTTATAAATATCCAAATAAATGTAATTTGATACTTTTTAGGAATTACACAAATTTACTAGGATAATATTACATATTATTATTGGTTAAATGAATTTTTTTCGATGTAATAATGATGTTATGAATTTAGAGAAAATAAAATACCAAAATTTGTAAAAATAGACAAAAAAAAGTTTTTAGAACAAATATTATATTCTATTCCTAAAAATATATGGTTAGGCAAAAAGACTTATATAATTATAATTGTATCATTAATGAACCACATGGGGTTCTCTTGGAAGTATATAGTACGTTAATTTATCATATAATATAAAAATACAATGATACATGGTAAATGTCAAAGTATTTAACTACGCATTAAATCTAAAAGATAAGGTTAATATATTGACCCAAACTAGTATAAAACCGATTATATGAGTTTTTTTTTACCCATCCCCAACTTAGCCATTAAATAATATATTTTAGAGCTATTAAAAACTGAAAATTATTTTATTATAAAATAATATTTCAAACTTTTCTTATGGTTCCCCTCACCCCTCTTATAAAAGGTACTCCTCCTTCTCTCTAATTCACACATTCAAAGACATTTTTAATGGCCAACTCCTACCCAAATACCCTCTAAAATATCCTCCCATTATTTTAGTGGCCTTACTTTAGTCAGAAATTTATCCTATGGATCCCTTTTCACCAAATCAAAAGGAAGATCCCAAAGAAGAGGTAAATATTTCATCCCCTCTTTCATGTTCCTTTATTCTTCCACTTCCTATTTATTTGTTTTTTCTAGTATAAAATTATAAATAGTGTATCTTTAATATAGTGTTATGTCATTAAAAATATGGTACAACCATATTAATTATTATATCCATCCTTTGAATGACATGTCACCATACTTTTGTACGTACGGATTACCGTCTCCACGTTATGGTGTAATTGTTATTCAATACATTATTATTTGGATGGGTATAATAATGATGAGTAATTTATTTAAATAATAAATATAACATGATAATGATTATTTATATATTATATACCATCCAATTACATATTATATTAATATTAAAATGATGATATTTTCTCTCGTGCGTACATACGGATTACCGTCTCCACAAACGCAATGAGATTCATTCCCCATCCTATCCATTCAAGACTAATTTTCTTTTGATGATTAAAAAATAATTTTTAAAGACTTAATATACTTATGAATATTAATAAGATACATCATATTCACAACAAATATTACATACATAACAAATCATATGGAGGAAAAAGAATTAGTTAACACAAGAAACGACAATAATACAAGGATATTATTAAGAAAGCAATGTTAAAAGGTCATATATGAAATCATATTAATGTATATGATTCTTGAATAATTTAATAACAATTATTTCACCATTATATAGGATATTAACCAACCATTGACCAAGGAAGAATACAATGTAAAGGTTAATTTCACAATCTTTTTATTATCCGAGTTGTTTATATGTAATTATCTAATAGGACCTCTTTATCATCCACATCCATGATTCTTAAAAATGAATTTCAAAACATTCATACTTTTTTATAAACGTTGGTTTAATGTAATTTATAACCATGTTTGACTTTTATAAGATTTATATATGGGAATATTTCTGTCATTTTCAAAACAAGGTACTTTTTGTCCTTTTCGACAAATTTAAAGTAAGATTGTATTTTTAACTTATACAGTGGGTGTGGATATTTTCTACCATTATAACATCGTCAAGGCTTCCCATACAAGTTTATAATAATATTTTCAAAAAAAATATTTTCTTTTCTAATTATGTTAGTTTCAAATGATATCAAAATAGAAAGTGATATTTCTCTAAAAAGGTTTTTCTTTCATCTATGTCAAAATAATTTGATGGATTTTAATAATATTTGAAGTTAAATTATTATGATAAAAGAAATCCATATTGTATTGATGTTTTTGTGATATGTTTGAATATGGATGTGTTCTTTCATACCATTCAATGTTTATGGATTATGTATTGACATTTTGTATGCTAGTTTTAATACGAATGTTTATGTTATGTTTAAACCATTTCATATGAGTAATGCATTGAACTTATTAAGTGACGAGTGGAGCCTGCTATAGCTCCTCGATGCATCAATGGGTCTCATGAGACAAACTAGTCTCTTGGCACAAGTCCTCGACTAAATCATTTTCGTAGTATGGGCACAAGTCCTTGACTATGTGGTTATGAATGTCTAGCATTATTCATTCCATCATTATGAAAGTGGATATTAATATTGCATGGGATTATTCGACTAGTAGAATATCCCTGTCAGTAAGTAAATTGCATTATTCCGATTTATATTTTCCATATTATGATGAAGTTTATGTTGAAAAAGCTTTTGTTTTAGTTTTATGCATTGCCTTAAATATTTATTCTTATTTATGAATGATACCTCTATATTGTTATCCTTACTAAGCATCTGAGCTCATCCCTTTCTATATTTTATTTTTCCAAGGATGCGAAAAATTATATTATGACTAACCTGCAAGGATAGTCTATGGGATCTCAGTGTTGTCTTTGGAAGCAATTTTGTTGTTGTTTTCTATTTTATGATGTAATGTAAACCTTATGAATGTATCTAGTACTTACAAGGCTACAATACTAATCGTTCTTTTGAGACTTGACATTTTTGGATCATGCCAATGGTGCGTAATAATGCACCGACTCTTGGCTTATGGGGTTGTGGTGTTACAGTTGGTATTAGAGGATGTTTTGTACAAAACATGGAATCTAGATTTAGATAAACTCTAATTAGAGAACATTACCCTAAGAAAGACATTGAAGATTAGTATAGAAGAACTATCTATAATTTTTTTATTATTGATATTTTGTGTGTTTTCTAAGAAATACATCCATTTATGGATACGATCATGTATATGCAGCTTTGGAATAGATTTACCTGTGGGTAAAACCTGAAAACACCACCATGAGCTAGACTCAAACATGAACTGGGGAAAGAAAATGAGCCTTGCTACACTCTTGGTAACGACACTCCCAAAAGATATACTTAAGATAATTTTCATTTTCATTAAAAACCATTCTAAAGGGTATATGATTATATACTTCTTAAATGAATAATTTTTTTATGATTATGTATTATATCCATAAACAGTTCAATTTATGTTAAGTGTTTTACATGTTTGGAATTATGTATTTTGAGTTATAAACTAATAAAGTTTATTCTATTGTTTAGAAATAACTCGTAGTGGAAATAATGTAAACAGTATCAAGGCATCCACTCCATGTTGGGATTTCCATCCTACTCAAGATAATTATAGGGGAGCTGGTGGTGAAACTGGTGCTGATCAGCTAACCACCATACTAGGACAACCCTCTCAGGTAATGAATAATATCTTTACCCATCGGGAGCACTATGATCCACAACATGGAGGATCAATGTTAGATCACCTAATGAGGAAACATCCACAAACATTATAATGGGGTACAAATCCACTAGTAGTTGAGGAATGGATTAATTCCTTAGAGAAAATATTCCAAACCATGGGGAGTAGCGAAATGAAAAAAGTTTTCATGGAAGTTTACCACTTCACTGGAGATTTTGATCAATGGTGTTCATTGATTCAAAATATAAAGGATGATTATGCAATATCGAATATGGAATAGAGGGAGTTTAATGAAATTTTTTCAGAAAAATACTTTCCTCATTACCATCGAGTGGATAAGGAAAGACAATTTCTAAGTCTGAGGAAAAAGGAGGATGAGAATATCGCAATGTATGAAGCTAACTTTACAAGGTTAGAAAGGCATGCGACATATTATATACGAAACCCAAGAAGTATTATTCATCGTTTCATTGAGGGGTTAAAACCATTTCTCCATCAAGCATTCATCTCACAATCCTTATCTTTATATGAATATATTTTCGAATGTGGTATTAAGAAAGAATAATATTTCTATAAGTCTTTCGTCATTAAAGAAAAGAAAGAGAAGCATATATATACTGAACACTCTAGAAATGGAAATAAGGGGATGAAGGGAAAAGTTGTATATCTACCCTATAGTAAATATGGGAAGAAACACCCTGGTACTTGCCTGAAGGGAATGAGAGTCTGTTACAAGTGTGCTGAAAAAGGCCACCAAGCTCATGATTGCAAGGGGAAGAAAGAGGCTATAGATATTGAATTAAACAGTTGTAGAGAAAGGGTAATTATGTGAATGAGTGTCTTAAGGGTCAGTGTAACACCCCATGCTTCCATGGTACGCTTCTCTTTCAACAGTGCAATAGCTTGCATTGTACGCAAGTTCGAGATTCTAACACAACGCGACCAATAAAAGTAGTCATTATTAATAGTAATACCCACTTTTTTGAATTATATAAATTCTATATTTCAAAATGGACTTCATTTTTTGGATTCAGAATATCAAAATTAGCATATGTTGAATTTTTTGTATTTTTCTAAAACATCCAATTTTTAATGAATAGTGAAAAATAATTAAAAACAACTTTTTTAATAAAAATAATTTATAGTGATAAATTATACTATTTAGTGGTTTTAATGAATAATTATAATATATTTTTACCATTTTATCCAATGGTGGTCATTAGAAATAATTTCACTTTGAAATTGGACATAAACAATTGTCAATCTTTTGATATATATTGTTTCTTAAAAACATGCTATTTGTTTTGACAGTGGGAATTAATTATAAAACTAATTAATTCAACTTATATGTTTTTAATTTTGTAAAATAGAAATCATTTTTGAATTGGGAATATCAAATATATCTTAGGTTCAATTTTTGGTAATTTTCTAAAAAACGTCAATTTTTGATTAATAGTGAAACCAATATGTGGTAGTTAAAAAATGATTTTTCGTTTAAATGAAATTTTACCGCTTCACTGAATTTAATTTAATAATTCCAACATACATGGTTTTAATTAGTAAGTAAAATGTGGTACAATGGGACGAAGATAATTTCTGGTGAATAGTAACTTTTGGGTTTTATTAATCACGATTTGAGGTAATTAGAGTAATTTTAGGTAAAAAATAATGTTATAATAATATGAAATTAGTTTTACACATGTCCTACCCATAATGGATACATCCTGGCCTACCGAGACAATCCATGGGTCAACTTTTCTACCCCATGGAGCCACTTGGGTAAGAAAATTACATTAATAACTTTTTATTTAATGTAAAAATAAAACTATCAAAAACATGTGTTGTTTTAATAAAACAATTATTACATGGCATTATATAAGTTACATTTTAAACTATAAATATTCATTGGAAATCTAAAAAATTTTCCTACATCATGGTAATTGTTTTATAATTTTTATACATTAAATAAATAATTTTATTTATGACACCATGTTGATGCAGCGATTACCTTATTAATGAACGATTTAAATAAAGTGAAAAGATAAGGTAAAATATAAAACATAAACGTGTATAAAACTTATTTTATTGGTATGTTTCTAACCATTATCACCTTATCCTAGAAATATATCATTCTGGTGCCTTTAAAATCTGAAAATCATTTCATAATAAAGTAACATTTCATGACTTTCAAAGAGTGCCCCTCCTCTCCTCTTATAAAAGGCCCCCACCTCTACCACCTTAATCGCACCATAAAATCCATTTGGATCAGCCAATATCTTCAAAAATACTCTCTCAACTTCTCCTTATTACTCCTAGAAGCCTCAATTTGGGCATAAGTCTTCCCAAGGAAGTCTTTGGCTCAAATCAAAAAGAGTTACCTGATTTTATGATAATATCTTCTCTTATGTTATTTTATTTTATTTTTCTTCTCCAACCCCTTAAACTATTTTTTTCCTTTATTTTGAAATAAAACCAGTATCATCAATATACTAGGATGTTGTTAGAAGAAGTGTTTGATTTACTCTTACACACACCTTCTTTAAATGGTTAAAGAAGATATTGTTTCTGTGGGTGGCGAATTATTGTATGATGAAACGATGATTGTTCAATATTCTTTTAGCACCTCCCATGGTGGCCATTAAGATGAAAATATAGTTATATATTATATATATTATGTTTATGTTTTACTTATGCTTATGTATTGTTCATTTATGTTATACCTTTATGATTTCCCTTATGGGTAAACACGATAATTTCAATTTAGGAAGTGCAGACTACCGCCCCCTCAAAGTGATTTGAATCGTTACTGCCATTTGTAGGACATATAAAGGATGGAGTAAATGATATTATATATGATATTATACTGGAATTATAATATACCTTTATATAATTATTATTTCATTCCATTAAATATGAAATAGAAATGACAGTAGCGTTCATGCGTACGTACGACTTACTGTCTCCATGAACGGTGCATTTCATTTCTTACCTCTAAATGTTATGTAATATTATAAATTACTGTATATACTGGACATATATGATATATATGATATATAAATTATGAATCTGATTCTGGATATAATGAATATTTTACATCATGAATAACTTGTAATTATAAGAAGTATATTTTTGACTCAAGTTCAAAAGATCGACAAAATGACCGTTATTAACATAAATAATTAAAAAATGTTCATAACATGTTAATAAGTGATATAAAAAGAATAATGAACTTGAAAAGGTTCTTAAGAAAGTATAAATTAACACTAGTTTATTATTTAGGTGGTTAAAGAATGATCGAGTCAAGTCGGACATGAGGTAAGGGACTTCGTCTCAATCTCCTTTCATTGAGGCATATTTTGTTTTATACACAACATTCCTTTATACGGTGCCTAAACCCCATTGAATATTAATTTTATTCAAAAATAATCTTTTTATATGAATAATTTTTACTAAATGAAAAAAGGAATGTTTTGTCTTACGTATGTGGTGACAACGACTTCTCCACTGCCGTGACCATTATTTGAGTTTCAGATTCCTCTACAAGCCACAACTTTTTTTAAAATGAAAAATAAATACCATGTTTTACTTTTAATATATTTCAGTATTGAAAATGGATTTGATAATGTTTTAATTATATCAATGTGTTGTACAGATATCTTATGACTGATATGTGGATATGTTATGTTTCCTTTATGCATGTTTTATATGATACGATTATGTTATGGTTTATGATATGTTTAAACCTTCTCATATAAGTAATGCATTGGATTAAATAAGTGACGGGTGGAGGCCGCTATAGCTCCTCGATGCATTAGTAGGTCTCATGAGACAAACTAGTGTTTGGCATGAGGCCTTGATAAAATCTTATTTTTATTCTAGGCACGAGGCCTTGGCTACATGGTTATGATAGTCTAGCATTATGCATTCCATCATTATGAAATTGGTTACTGATTTTGCATGTGATTATTCTACTAGTATAATATCCATGTGAATAAGTAAATGGAATTATTTCATTTAACTTTTGCCATATTATGCTGATGTTCTAGTTTAAAAGGATATTGTTTTAGTTATACATTACCTTAAATCTTTATGTTTATTTATAAAAGTTTCTGCTATATTGTTATCCTTATTGAGCATCTGAGCTCACGCCTATTTATGTTTTAATTTTTCCAGGATGTGAAGAAATATTTTATGACTAACCTGCATGGATAGTCTGAAGGGGGTATGAGTATGGACTACAGAGACTATGTTATTGTGATTTTTCACATTATGATGTAATGTAACATTTATGAATGTATCTAGTGTTTCCAAGGCTACTAAACTAATCGGTCTTTCGAGACTTGACCTTTTGTGATCATTCCAATGTTACGTAATTATGCACCGACTTTGGATAACTAGGGTTAGGGATTTATAGTTGGTATCAGAGGTATTTTAGTACTATCCTTGGAAGCTAGATTTAGATAAACTCTTATTAGTGCACAAATCCCTATGATAGACTTTGAGGATTAGTATAGAATAACTTCCTAGAATTTTGGTATTGTAAGGATTTTGTGCATTTTTAGAGTAATACATCTATGTCTGGATACGAGTAGGTAGAGGTTTCTCTGGAACAGATGTACCTAGGGGTAAAATTAGAAAACACCGCTTTGAGCTAGACTCGAATGGGAACTGGTGCATGACAACGGGTCTTTCTTAACTCTTGGTTACCGCACTCCTGGGGGATGCTTAGGATAATTCTCATATTCAATACAAATCATTATGAAGGGTTTATGAGTCTATAATTCCTCAATGAAAACCATTTTTATGATTATGGATTATATCCATAAACTGTTCAATTTATGTTTGGTGTTTTGCAAGTTTGTTATTATGTATTTCGATTCATAGACTAATATGGTTTATGACATTGCTTAGAAATGGAGCCTCATGGAAGGAATGGAAATTTTATCAATGCACGCACTACATGTAGGTATTTCCTCTAGCTCAAGATAATTATAATGGAGCAGGTGATACATCTGGTGCTGATTATCTTATCACATTACTGGGACAAATCACTCTGGTTATAAATAATAAACTTGCCTGTATGGAGCACCCAGATCTGTAGCGTGGAGGCTCAATGTTATATCGCTTCATGAGGCAATAACCACCAACATTTAATGGGGGTTCAAATCCATTAGTATCTGAGCAATGGATAAATTCCCAAGTGAAAATATTCCATGCTTTAGGGAGTATTGAAAGGGAAAAAGTTCGCATGGTAGTTTACCGCCTCACTGGAGATGCTGATCAATGGTGGTCATTGATAAAAAACACGAAGGAAGATGATGAAGTATCAAATATTTAATGGAGTTATTTCAATGTGATTTTCTTAGAAATATACTTTCCTCATGACCATCGAGCAGATATGGAAAGACAATTTCTGAGTCTGAGACAAAAGGAGGATGATAATGTCGTAAAGTATGAGGCTAAGTTTACAAGGATAGCAAGGTAGGCTGCAGATTATATACATAACACAAGAAGTAATATTGATCGCTTATTTTATGGGTTAAAACCATTTCTTCATCGAGATTTAATATCAAAATATTTCTCAACATATGACGATATAGTCTCATGTGCTATCAAGACAGAAATGGAATTATCTAAATCTTATGAAAATAAAGTAAAGCGAGAGAAGAAGAGAACGGTGGAACAAGAGACAGATAATGGGAAAAAGTGAAAGAATGAGTTTCCATTATGCAATAATTTTTGGAAGAATCACCCTGGTACATGCCTAAAAAGAAAGGGAGTTTGTTATAAATGTGGAGAAAAAGGTCATAAGTCTTGTGATTGTAAGGGAATGAAAGAGGCTATCAATGTTGAATTATACAATTGTAGGGAAATAGAGTATTATGTAAATGAATTTCCTAAGCACCAAGGAAACATAACTCAGAAAAGGCCAAGGGAGAAAGTCCAATCTTAAGCTGTTACCATAGTTGAAGTAGATTAAATAATTTATTGGTGCTTTTGGACTTGACGATTATATTCTGGTTAAAAGAATAATGTGATATATATAAGGATTGAACTGTTGTACTTGTTGTTTTCATTTTGGTTTTAATATGATGAAGGTAATCATATTTTTAGTATGTGACAATAAGAGAAAATTTACTTTGTTTGGGGAATCTAATTTTGAAATTGATTTTGGAATTTAGAGACCTTTTAGAGAATGTCTGGACATAGGTATTTTGGATAACTATAATGGTTGGAATGGATTAAGTAAAACTTTGGATAGTAATTTTTAAGGTTAAAACATTTCTGAAGATTATTTTTGGAATATTATAGTTGTAGGAAAAAGACAACCTGTGGGTTTGGGGATAACCCATCACGTCGAACAAAGCTGCAGGAATCAAACTCACAACCATAGTGCGACATGCCTTTATTACCTACCACTAGCCTAAAGGAAGTCCTTAGTTATTAAAAAATAGTTTTCCTAATCTAAATGGTATGTGTTAATATTTGGAACCGTGTACGATTAGGATAAATATAATATTTTTGAGTTCTATTACCTTTTGTAGTGAAAGATTGGTTGGTGGTTAAATTTTATTAAAGAATGATAGTCTAGATGACAAGTAAGTATAATTCCTTATATTCATAGTAAATCTCCTAAATAAATTACTAATCTATATGAAAGTTAACTTAAAAAAACGTTGTCAGTAAACTTTTCCTACTGGGGAATGAATGCCCGTTTAACTAATCACAAGTTTGTGATTTTCTTGTCGTTAAATTTTTCTCCTAATACTGTTTTCAACAACTCTCTATCAGACGTTTATGGTTTTTTTATCCTCCATATCCATGTTTTCATAGAATCTGAGTATGGGCTATCTCATGTGACCTTTGTACTTCTCATTCATTCTTCTAATTTAATATTATTATTAAAGTTATTTCCGATGTGGGTTTTCCACAAAGGAATTTGCTACACTCCACGTTTAATTTTCAAAAATCAATTTCAAATTGCGAGGATGCAATTTATTTAAGGAGGGTAGAATGTAACACCGCAAGCTTCCATTATACTCTTCACTTTCAATAATGCAATAGCTTGCATTGTACGTAAGTTTGAGATTCTAACACACTACGACCAATCAAAGTAGCCGTTATGAATAGTAATACCCAATTTTTTTATTATATAAATTCTATATTTCTAAATATACATCATTTTTTGGATTTGGAAGATCACAATTATCCTATGTTGAATTTTTGGTATTTTTCTGAGAACATCCAATTTTCGATGAATCATGAAAAATACTTAAAAACACATTTTTAATCAAAATAATTTATAGGGATAAATTATAATATTGAGTGGTCTTAAAGTATAATTAGAATACATTTTTACCATTTTATCCAGTGGTGGTCATTATAATTAATTTCACTCTGAAATTGGACATAAACAATTGTCAATCTTTTGATAAATATTGTTTCATAAAAACACGCTATTTTTTTGTGACAGCCGGAATTAATTATTAAATTAATTAATTCAACTTATATGTTTTGAATTTTGTAAAATAGACATCATTTTTTAATTTGGAATATCAAATATACATTAGGGTGAATATTTGGTATTTTTCTAAAAAACATCAATTTTTGATGAATAGTGAAACCACTAAGTTGTAGTTAAAAAGTTGATTTTTTGTTTAAATGAAATTTTACCGCTTCTGTGAATTTAATTTCAAAACTTTGACATACATGGTTGTAATTAAGAAGTAAAATGTGGTTCAATGGGATGAAAATAATTTTGGTGAATAGTAACTTTTGAGTTTTATTAACCGCGATTAGAGTTAATTAGAGTAATTTACGGTAAAAAAATAATGCTATAATAATATGAAATTACCTTTACACTTGTTATACCCTTATTGGATGAGTCATTTCCGACCATGAAAATCCATGGGTCAACTTGGGGACCCCATGGATCCACCTTGGTAAGAAAATGACATTAATAACTTTTTTTTTTAAAGTAAAAATAAAATTGTCACAAACAAGTGTTGTTTTACTTAAACAATTATTACATGGGGTTATATAAGTTAAATATTCGACTATAAAAATTCATTGGAATAAAAAAAAATATTTCCTAAATCATGGTAATTTTTTAATAATTTTTAGACATTAAATAAATAAATTTACTTATGACACAATGATGATGCAACGATTACCTCATTAATGACCGATTTAAATAAAACGAATAGATAAGGTAAACTATAAGACATAAACATGTCTAAAACCAATTTTATGGATATTTTTATAACCCTTATCACCTTATCCATGAAATATATCATTTCAGGACATTTAAAATCCGAAAATAATTTCATAATAATGTAACATTTCATGACTTTCCAAGAGTGCCCATCCTCTCCTCTTATAAAAGGCCTCAACCTCTACCACCTTATTCACACCATAAAAGACATTTGGATCAGTCAAAATCTTCCCAAATACTCTCCCAAGTTCCCCTTATTACTCCTAGAAGCCTCACTTCAGGCAGAAGTCTTCCCAAGGAAGTCTTTGGCTCAAATCCAAAAGAGTTACCAGATTTTAAGATAATGTATTCTCTTATGTTCTTTTGTTTCATTTTTCTTCTCCAACAACATAAACTATATTTATTCCTTTAATTTGTAATAACACCAGTATCATCAATATACTAGGATGTTGTTATTTGAATTATTTTATTTATGCTTACACACACTTTCGTCTAATGGTTAAATAACATACTGTTCCTGTGAGTGGTGAATTACAAACTCCTGAAACGATGATTGTTCAATCTTCTTTTAACACCTCCCATGGTGGAAATTAAGATGTAACTATATTTATATATGATATATATTATGTTTATGTTTTTCTTATACTTCTGTATTTTTCATATATAACATACCTTTATGATTTCCATTATGTATAAATGTTATAATTTCATTTTACGAAGTGCGGACTACCGCCTCCTCAAAGTGATTTGAATCGTTAATGCCATATGTGGGATGTATAAAGGATGTATTAAATGATATTATATATGATATTATACTATAATTATTATATACCTATATATCTATATGATTTCATTCCATTAAATATGAAATATAATTGAAAGTAACGTTCATGCGTACGTACGACTTACCGTCTCCATGAACGGTGCATTTCATTTATTACCTCTAAATGTTATGTAATATTATAAATGGATGTATATACTAGATGGATATGATATATATTATATCTACATCATGAATTTAATTATGGATATAATGGATATTTTACCACATGAACAACTTTTAATTATAAGACGTTTATTTTTGACTGAAGTACCAAAGATCGACAAAACGACCATATTTAACTTAAATAATTACATAATATTCATAACATGGTAATAAGTTATATAAAAGGAATAATGAACTTGAAATGTTTATTAATCAAGTACAAATTAACTCTAGTTTATTATTTAGGTGGTTAAAGAACGATCGAGTCAAGTCGGACACGAGGAAAGCGAATTCATCTCAATATCATTTCAATGGTGCATATTTTGTTTTATACACCACTTTCCTGTATATGGTGTATAAACCCCTTTGAATTATACTTTTATTCAAAAAGAATCTTCTTATATGAAGCGTTTTTACTAAATGAAAAAAGAATGTTTTGTCTTATGTATGTGGCGACAATGACTTCTCCGCCGCCGTGACCATTATTTGAGTTTCGGCTTCCTCTACAAGCCATAACATTTTTTTAAATGGAAAATAAATACCATGTTTTACTTTTATTATATTTTTTTATTGAAAATGAATTTGGTAATGTTTTCATTATATCAATGTGTTGTATTGATATCTTGTGATGGAAATGTGGAAATGTAATGTTTCCTTTATGCATGTTTTATGTGATACGATTATGTTATGGTTTATGATATGTTTAAACCTTTTCATATAAGGAATATATTTGACTTAATAAGTGACAGGAGGATCCCTCTACAACTCCTATATGCATCAGTAGGTCTTATGAGACAAAATGGTGTATTTTCATGATACCTTGACAACATATTATTTGTAGTCTTTGAACGAGGCCTTGGCTACGTGGTTATTATAGTCTGGATTTATGCATTCAATCATTATTAAAGTTGTTATTGATATTTCATGTGATTATTCGACTAGTAAAATATCCATGTGAATAATTAAATGGCATTATTTCATTTTACTTTTTCCATATTATTCTTAAGTTCAAGTCTAAAAGGCTTTTGTTTGAGTTAAACATTGCCTTAAATTTTTATGTTTATTTATGAAAGATTCACCTATATTATTATCCTTACTGAGCATCTGAGCTAACCTCTTTTAATGTTTTAATTTTTCCCGGATGTGAAGAAATATTTTTTGACTGACCTACAGGGATAGTCTGAATGGTATTTGAGTGTGGTCTATGGAGACTATGTTATTGTGATTTTTCACTTTATGATGTAATGTAACATTTATGAATATATATAGTGTTTCCAAGGCTACTAAACATATCGGTCATTCGAGACATGATATTTTGTGATCATGCCAATGTTACGTAATAATGCACTGACTCTAGGTAACTGGGGTCGGGGCGTTATAGTCATGGTAACTTATTTCAGAAAAAGAAAATGGATCAAGGCCATGCTTATGCTATCACTACTGCTACGGTTGAAGCCTTGAAAGATGTAGTGACAGAAAATGTAATGATTTCCACAATTTTAGAAAATTATTTATTTGATTTTGGATCATCGCATTGTTTCTTATCTTCACAGTTTTCATAGAAAATTAGATATTTCCAATTTGATTAAACAAGGGAGTTGATAGTCAAAACTCTTAAGGAAAGTATCATTGTTACATTGTTTTGTAAATCAGTACCCATTAGGGCATATAAATGATCTTTATCTTCTAATCTCATTGAAAAACCCATGAATGAATTTGATATAATCATCGGTATGGATTGGATTTCGTACCATGATGCCAAAATTTATTATAAGAAGAAGGAGGTTACTATTTTTGATGACAATGATAACGAGTACCTTATATTTAGATCAGAAACGTCACCACATTATAATTATCTAGATCCACCCCCTGTAGCTCAACTATATTCAATTATTGGGGAGGAAGATAATGAAATAAATGTGGGTGAGGAAAAGAATGTTCAAAGAGAGGATGCACTTATTGTGAATGAATATGTTGATGTGTTTCCAGAATATTTACCTACTCATCCTCTAGAATGATAAATTGAGTTTTCCATTGATTTTATTCCTTGATCAAGGACCATATCGAAGACCCCTTGTAGAATGACCATTATGTAATTAGTGAACTAAAGAAAAAACTAGAGGAATTGAGTAATAAGGGATTTATTCTACCTAGTGTTTATCTATGGGGATCCCCTATCCTTTTTGTTAAGAAGAAAGATGGATCTATGAGATTGTGCATTGACTACATGGATATCAATGATATAATAATAAAGAACAAGTATCCCCTACCCTGCATTGATGATTTATTTGATGAACTTTATGGAGCTCAATACTTTTTAAAGATTTAACTTCGATATGGATTTCATCAGTTTGTAGGATCGAAATAATGATGTAGATGCTCAATATTCAAGAGGGGGGGGGGGGTGAATTGTATAATTTAAAAATTCTTTTGGAACCTTTAAAGTTTGATACGGATAACAATGTTTTCATTAGACAGGGAAAGTTCTATGTTTAACAAAGTTAAACAAAGCAAATTCACAACAACTCTAAATCCAAATGAAAAGTTGGAATAAGGAATGATGTTATAAACTTCAAGTTCGATGTACTTTCTTAAAACTGGAAAGAGATTCCGAAAGTAGGTTCTGGAAATATGGTTCCAAAAGTTGAAGCTTAACTAAAGATTACAATATGAGATTCTACCTTAAAGCGTATAGAATCTAAATGAAAATAGAGTACAAGTAAGGAATTATAAGAAAGTTATACTTTCCTTAAAATACAATATGCAGTGGAAAAACTGGTAGTGAAACTATAAGTTACAAGATATAAGTATTTTAACCCAAAGAGAAGGGTATCCAACAACCTTGGATAAAGGTCCCTTGATTTATACATTCAAGAAAGTCCGTCTTACCCATACCAAGGTAAGCCCTCGATACGAAGATCGGAATCTCTATCTTGCTATCCCGACAAGCCCTCAACTTCAAGGTAGTTGGAACCTCTGTCTTCCTCTGCAAGGAATCCCTCGAACTTTAAGGTAGTCGGCACCTCTGTCTTCCTATCCCTGGAAGTCCTCGAATGTAATCACCAAAATTCATAGTCGCATTATGAAAATCTTCACAAGGCAAAGATTGAACAAGAAGTTCAAACTTTCTGCACGAAGCTGAGAGTTAATAAGATCCTCTCTCTCTAGAAATCACTTCAACAACATGTGTGAACAATGTCGAAGAAGTAGTCCAAAGCACTTTCAAATGAGCTCCTATTTATAGGTAAGGTCGGATCCCTCCTCCAATGGTCATATCTTCCTTAAAATTCGGAGGGACCTGTACACGTTTCACTTAGCCAACGGTTAGTTTATAACAGAATAGACAACATCGTTTTATAAAAAAAAAGTGTAACAGGAAGTATGACATTGTTTTAAGATTAGCTAAAAAGATCAGAGTGAATGTTCAGAGTGTAAGCAAAATAAATTTTCAGAGTCTAAATAAATTCGGAGTGTATAAAGCAAAGATGATCAGATGTTGTTTAATAGGAGAATTCAGAATGAGAATTAGGAATGAGAATTCTTCATCAGAATTTGTAATTAGAATTTGTAATTAGAATTTGTCATTAGAATTCGATGTCTAACATCATGAGAGTTCATATCCAGAATTCAGAGTGGAACTTTATTAGATTTCGTATCCAGAATTTGGAGTGGAACTTTATTAGAGTTCGTATCTAGAATTCGAAGCCTAAAACAGAATGCTCCATATCAATGATTTAAATGATCATGAGATTATAGAAATGAATCTGATTCTCATACTTAAGAAAAATATGGATATAGATAATGCAGATAAAATTCCTTATAGAAGCAATTTTCCTTTTAAATGCAATTTTCTTTATAATAGTAGATTTCCTTATAAAAGCAGTTTTCCTTATAAAAGCAGTTTCCTTAATGATAAGGTTTTTGTGATTTTCAAAACAAGAAGTAATGGAAATGTCATAAGGAATAACCTTATTGACTCAAAAATATCCCCTTTTTGGAATGCACAAACATCCTTATGAAAAAAAAAAGACTAAGAAAAAAACAAAAACATTAAGGCTTATCTACATTTTCTTATGGATGTTGATGAATACGACTAACTCCTCCTTAGACTTTTAAACTCTAAAGTTCTTATTCTAGATTTCCGGAATGGTATTTCATTAAGAATAAGAATATATTCTTAAATGAAAAACTCCCCCTTAGATAAACTCTATTAGAGCATTTTTCTTTCTCACCCTTTGTTTGGGTTCTTTTTCCTTTTCCCCTTCTGTTAGGGTTATTTTTTCCTTTCCCCCTTTGTGATTTTCAAAAAAAAATTGAGGGAATGGAAAATATAACAAATTACCTGAAAAATTAGTAACAACAATAACAGAAATGAACAAGAAAGACTTTCATTCAGTTTGAAAAAAATGAAGCTAAGATACAAAAAAAAATATCGGATTTGTCTATTTTGGGTCTTTTTCATTTGACATGAGACCCTTAAGAATAGTCTTTATCTTCTTCAAGTCTTTATGGTCTTCTTCGGCTTGCTTCTCTAACACAACTATTCTTGCACATTGAGATTCAAGCTTTTCTTCCTTTGCTTCATGATTTTCTTCCTGAGCTTTCAAAATTTGTTCTTGCTTTAACAAATTCTCTTCAATCTCAATCCGATGATCCCTTTCATTCCTCCATCTTTGAGCAACAGAATTCAGCTTCCCATTCAGATATCTATATTCTTGAATCTGGAAATTCTTCTCAGCTGTGAACTATTCTTCAAATGAAGAAGTAAGATCATTTAGCTTCCTATCTTCTGTCTCAAATGCATCTTTAAAATTATCTTGGAATTCATCCCAGAGCCTCATATAATCTATAGTTTTCTTCGACCAACTGGTCATTTTCTTACAAGACCTTTTGTGGGCTTCATAGCCGACAATAAATGATTTGAACTGAGCTTCCATCTCTACAAATTTGTCCATAACCATGGATACAGAGTTTGTTTTCTGATTCAAAGTATGTTGGAGCATCTGGCATTTTGAATCAATATTTGAGAAGGTCAGAATAGAACCCACCAACTTTCTTAAAGACTGAACAACAAAGTCATGACCCAACGAAGATGACTCTAAATCTGAGACTTTTCTTGGGGAATTTTCTTCTTCAATTTGCCCAACCTTATTCTTATAATAACTACCGTCTTCCCTTGTCTTTATAGCCACTGATCTCAGGGTATCGACAACAAGTTTCTTTCCCTAGTCCACTTTCGGAATGAATTCTTGTTCCGGGGTTTTCTGCTCACTATCAGATACTTGAACAACATTGTCTTCATCACAAAAATATTTTTGAGCACCATCCTCTACGTTCTTCATTTGAGCAATATCATGTAGAAGTTGTTCTTCCTCTGCATGATAAGATACTTCTTGTTCTCCTTTCTCCTCATCATTCTCTGGAGTTACAAACATATAGGACTCAACTTCTGAAGATCGGAGTGAAAAATGTTCCGAAGGTGTCTCCTTATAATCTTCTACATGCTTTAATAGATCTACAGTCTCACCACTACCTTTAGAAACTGCTTCTTCCTCTTCAACATCCTGAAACTGCTCATCATCCTCAAAATGCTTAGCAATTACCTCCTCCGGAGTGACATAGTTTCTTCCTTGAGTCTCAGGTAGATATTCCAAAGAGAAAGAGCTCAGGACTGGAATGTTTCCAGAAGCCATATCATTAAACTTCAATAAGGTCTGAACAACCTCAGCTTCAGACATCTTCTTCTTAAGATTCTTTTCATTCACTTGTTTTTCTAGCTCATCCGCTGTCTTCTCCTTCAAGGCCTTAGCCTCCGCAGGGTCCAAGCCAAACTGAGGCTCCCCTTGCACTCTCTTCTCATTGACTTCCCTCCACTTAGCAACTACCTCATCATGGTAAGATTTCTTCTTCTTGGGTTTTGGAGGTGCATAATGAAATTCCTTAGATTTAAGTTTCTATTCTTCGACTTCATCTTCTTTTAACTTTCTCTTCTTCGATGGCTTAGAAGTTTCAGGTTCAGCAATACTCAAAACCGCTTCTTCTTGAACTGGAATATCAAAGAACTCACATGAATTCTTATTGAAAGAAATGTTCATACATTTAAGAGTTCCATCACTCACCAATATAATTTTGCAGGCTCTTATCTTAGACTTGCAAGCCTCCTTGAAAGACTCAAGGAATCAAACTATTAACTTCGAGATGATTGCTGGATACATTATGATTTGAGCTCTCAGATTACCTTTCATAACATTCTCAATAGTGATAAGAATGTGTCTAACCTAATTAAACATCCTTAGATTTATCATAAAATCTAGAATATAGATATCTCTCTTCTTGAAACTGTCTTTGTCACCCTATCTCGGAACGATAATGCCTTGTACCCATAATTCTAGAATCCAAAAATTCGTAGACAGACTAGAAATCTTCAGAGCCTTGTCATCTGACAGTCCGAGAGTCTTCAATGCCTTTTCCTTATTGAAGCTTCCCTTTGAATCTGGCAAAGCATGAGTGATGAACTCAAATTCTCCTTAATAAGTCAGTCCTACAAAGTTGGCTACCTTGGCTTAAGAAAGCTTATTAGTCTTAACATAAGACTTAAATGACAATTTCTCCATATTATTTTCCTAAAAGAAGGAAACTGTCTCATAGAAATCAAGAAGCAAACCCGAATATACTTCATCTTGATTCCCGGGCTTAGACACAGCAACATATTCCCATCCTTTATGCTTTATGTTCTTTGAAATAAGAGAATCATAATTGTAGAAGAAATAAGGATGAACCAACCTTTCTCTATAAACTAGCCATTGAGAAATCGGCATAGAGGTTGATATGTCCTGAGAAGCTACTTCCATAGACATTTAGATCTGATGACTTCTAAGAAGTTCGGAATGGAGATAGCTGAAGATCGAAACGGCTTTAAAATAGAGAGGCAGAGCTTCTGGACGCTGGAGCATGAAAAACCGACGTGGGATGACCATTTGGGGTCCCCTTTAAATAGGCAACGATATGACAGTTCATCTTCCTCGATTGAGCGAATGATTGTAAAAACTAAGATTAGATCTGGAGGTTGAAAACCAATTCTCAAGAAAACTTGAATCCGATCCTTTTGAGGTTTTTATTAAAACAAAGATTTAAGAAAACTATAATCCGAAAACAAAATATAAAAAATACAAGTTAGTCAATATTGATTACGAAAACATGAATAAGGAAATCATACTTTTCATATTGGATTAGGAGAATTATTTGTAATGGGTAACATCATTCTTTACTATATAAAAAATAGATCGCAAAACATACTACGAAAAAAAAATTACAGAAAACCCGGTACGAAAAGAATAAGAAAAAATATATTATAAGAATTAATGTATGAGACTTTCATTTCGAATGTCTCAATACAGAAGTCTTACTACGAATATTTCGGTACGAAAATCTTAGTACTAAAGCTTTCAATACCCAAATTTCTGTTCCTGAAGTTTTCAATATGAAAATCTTCATTTCAGAAAATTTTAGTTCCAGAAAATTCCATTCCAGAAATTTTAGTAACGAAATGTTTGAAAAACTAACATAAAAAAAGTTGCACTAACAATCAAATGTACTCCCCATATGAAATGGAGTTTATTACTGTTAAGAGAATTTTTCAACAAGAAGTAAATTAAGAATGATTACCTTACGGTTATCATTACTATATTTTGTTTAATATATTCAAACCTATCAGAGGGTAATGATTTTGTGAAAATATCATCAAGTTGATCTTGCATTCCAATAAACTAAATAATGATATCTCCTTTAAGTGTGTGATCCCTAAAAAAGTGATGCCTAATATCTATGTGTTTTACACGAGAGTGATGTGCAGGGTTCTTACTTAGAGCAATGGAACTTGTGTTATCACACATAATATGAGTCTTAGTAAAACTTAGGCCATAGTCTGTGAGTGTGTGTTGCGTCCACAACACTTGAGCACAACAACTTCGAGCTGCTACATATTCGGCTTCAGTAGTGGAAAGTGCTACAAAATGCTACTTCTTGCAAGACCAAGAAACTAATGAATCTCCTAAGAAAAGACAAGTTCTTGATGTACTTTTTCTATCCATTCTACATCCACCAAAGTCAGCATCTGAAAAACTTTTTAAAACAAAATCATTTCCAGAGGTATAAAATAATCCTAGATCCATGGTTCCCTTAAGGTGGCGAAAATTTCATTTTACTACCTTTAAGTGAGATTCCTCAGTATTAGATAGATATATTTCACATAAGAATACTGAGAACATCAAGTCGGGTCGACTAGCTGTTAAGTAATGTAAACTTCCTATCATAACTCTAAACGATGTTTGATCTACTGGTTTCCCAGCTTCATCATGATCTAAAGAGTTTGAGGTACCAATGAGAGTACATATACTCTTTGTGTTTTCATAACCATACTTTTTATGAAGATCTTTAATATACTTATGTTGAGATATATAGGTTCCTTCTGGTCTTTGAAAATTTGAAAACCAAGGAAAAAAGTTAACTCACCCATCATACTCATTTCAAACTCAGATTTCATTAGTCTTGCAAAAGAGTCGGTTAAAGATTGCTGATTTGAACCAAATATGAAATCATCAACATAAATTTGTACAATCAAAAAAAAATTCTTATCTTTTTTTATAAAAATATTTGGATCTGAATTTCCCTTAACATAGTTATTTTGAAGAAAAAATCCATTGAGTATATCATACCAGGCTCGTGGGGCTTGTTTAAGACCATACAGAGCTTTGGTAAGTCTAAAAACATGATCAGGATGTTTTGTATCTTTAAAGCCAGGAGGTCGTTCAACAAACACTTCCTCTTGAACACAACCGTTAAGAGTAGCACATTTGACATCCATTTGAAAAATTTTAAAATTAAATAATACTGCAAAGGAAAGTAGAATACATATAGATTCATGTCTAGCTACTAGAGCATAGGATTCTTCATAGTCTATTCCCTCTTTCTGATTATAGCCTTTAGCAACAAGTCTAGCTTTATTTCTTACTATGACTCCATTTTCATCACATTTGTTCATGAAGTCCCATTTTACTCCAATAACAGAAGTTTCCTTAGGTCTTTCAACAAAGATCCATACTTTGTTCCTTTCAAATTCATTTAGTTCATCTTGCATGGCTTCGATCCAATCATCATCACCTAAAGCTTCATCAGTGCTTTTTGGTTCTAACTAGGAAAGAAATGATAGATGTTCTATTTCATTTCATAAGGATCTTCTAGTTCTTACAGGTTGATTTACATCACCAATGATACTATCATTGGGATGATTCTTAAGAAACACCTGATTTGGGTTTTGAAAAGCATGTTCATAAACATTGGGTAGAAAGTCTTCTGGGGTAAATGTTTCAAAAGTATCTTCTTGAACATTTTCCATATCAGAGGGACCTTATATCAATGGTTGACTATCAGTGTTTGAAAACACATTCGAGGATGAATATTTTGATGATTTAAAAACAAAAGGATCCAACTCATCAAATTTTATGTGTACTGTTTCTTCAACAGTACATGTATTTTTATTGAAAACTCTATATGCCTTAGAAGTTATGTAGTAGCCTAAGAAAATTCCTTCATCAGATTTTGGTGCAAATTTATGTAAATTATCCTTAGTATTCAAAATGAATAATCTGCATCCAAAAACCTTGATATAGGAAAGTCTTGTTTTTCTACCATTCCATAACTCATAAAGAGTTTTATTAAGAAAAGGTCTAATCAAAACTCGATTTATAGTATAGCAAGCAGTACTTACAGCTTCATCCCAGAAACGGCTAGCTATAGAATATTCACTCAACATGGTTCTAGTTATTTCTTGAAGAATTATATTTCTTCTTTCAACTACACCATTCTGTTGAGGAGTTCTAGGTGCTAATTTTTTTTGAGTAATACCTTTTCTACTACAAAAAGTTTCAAAATCAGAATTTTGAAATTCTCCTCCATGATCACTATGAATAGTTTTCAATGGAATTTTTTTCTCATTTCTATCTTGAGCTCTAAAACTTTTGAAATAAGAAAAATCATCAGACTTATATTCTAGAAAATAGACCCAAGTAAATCAAGTGTAATCATCAACTAGAACAAGCACATAGTATTTTCTTCTAATACATCCAGTTTGTGTTGGACCAAAAAGATCCATGTGCACTAACTGTAATGAATCAGTTGTTGAGACTTCACCGATTTACTTAAAACTAGATTTATGTTTCATTCCATATTTAAAAGGATCACAAACATTAGAGTAATCAAATCTAAGCTCTGGTAGATCCTTAACTAGTTTCTTTATAGAGAGTTTGCATAAGTTCCTAAGGTTACAGGGACCTTGTCTTCTATGCCATAACCAGGAATGATCATCCATTGCACTTAGGCAATGTAAATCTTGACTCATAAGATCTTCTAGGTTCAAAGTGTAAACATTCACTTGCCTATTGGCTGAGAGAATAAATTCTTCCTTGGAATTGTGAACTAAGCACTTATCATTCCTAAAATTCACAATGTATCCTTTATCATATAACTGACTTATGCTAATGAGATTGTTCTTAAGACCCTTATGAAAAAGAACATTTGTAATCAAGGTTTTACCAAGAAGAACAATATTACCTATAACAATATTTCTCCTTTAGAATTATCTCTAAAAGTAACCTTTCCTCCTTTTGTTTTGATAATATTTTCAAAATAGCTTTTGTTACCAGTCATGTTCCGGGAACATCCACTATCCATGTACCTTGTGTAGTTGTTGGTACTCTCTTTATTTTTTTGAAATCAAGAAAAGAATTAGACTTTTGGAATCCAAACTTGTTTGGATCCGAGATTTCTAGATAACAAAATTTTAGGTACCCACATATTATTTGAGAAATAAGCTTTGTAAAATATTAAAGATTGGGTTTTGTTTAAGGAAAAATTATTTTCCCAGTGACCACCATATTGACACATGGTACAAAATGGGGCACATTGAGGAACAAAATAATTGTTACTCAAAGTTAGTTTTTCATGGGTATAACCAAATCCGGATTTATTTCTTAAAGGTCGTATTTGGGAATACATCTTATCAAAATTTTCCTTACCATGGGTGAATTTTGATAAACACTTATTTAAGGAGAAAATTCCGGACTTGTGTTTTTTAACCAAGTTTTTGTCTTCAAAATCATTAGATTTGGAACTATAGCTAGGCTCGATGATACTTTTCATAGAAATTAATTTTTTTAGCTCTTTAGAACGTTTTTTCTTCTCAGAACTTACTTCCTTAAGATTTTTTGAAATACATTAAAAATCAGATTTTTTTCTATCAAGATATTTAGAAAGATCTGATATTTCTTTCATAAAAATATTATTCCTAGAGTTTTCCTTATCAAGTTTTTTATTGAGTTTAGAATTCTCAATTACATTAAGTTCAGAAAACCTAGAAACTTCTTTATTCGTAGGTAAATTATTATCTTCATCAGAAGAGGATTCTTCATTAGAAGAGTTATAATACTCTTTATCATTATAATTTAAAGAAACATTGGTCAATGATTCAGCATTTCGTACCTTAGCCATAAAACAATTATTGTTAATAGGTAGTCTGGCTTTAAGACCAAGATTCTTCTTTCCTGATGATTCATAATCAGAATATTCATCTGAAGAGTCACCACGACTGACACTCCAGGTATCATCATCTTTCATAACATTCTTAGATTTGGTTTTATAATACTTATTTCTGCTCCTTTCAGAATGCCTTTCTTTCCTTTCTTTCTTTTCAAGCAAATGACAATCTGGTCTAATATGTCCAGATCTCTTGCATTCATAACGTGTGACTTCTCCACCTTTCCTATCTTTCCTTTCATTTTTCTTATGCTTGGATTGGATCCTTCTTTGGCCAGCTATCTTGTTCATCCTTCAAGCAAGATTTGCTAACTCATTTTCAGAGACTTCACTCTCACTAGATTCAGATTGAAAAATAACTTTCTTAGGCTTGGATCTTGTTACTATCTCAAGAGTCTTAACTTTCATCTGATTTGATGTTGTTGTAAAAGCAAAAATACAATTTCCATTTTTCTTCTTGATGTTGTCAGCATATCTCTTCATTCTTGTTTCATGTTGAAGAAGAGTTCCGAATAGCTCATCAAGAGAAATTTGAGTGACCTTCTTATTCTCATCAATAGCTATTCTATTGGATTCCCACTCATTGGGAATAATATAAATTATCTTATCCACAAGTGCTTCATCATCTAAACCTTTTTCTCCCATAGACTGTAAGCTGTTGACTATAGTCATAAATCTCTCTTGAACTTTACAAATTGGTTCACCATAAGGAAAATTGAAGCAATGGTATTCATCTCGAAGCATAGCTCTCCTTGTCTCAATCACTTTAGAAGTTCCAAAATGTGTAACCTCTAACTACATCTAGATATAATTAGCTGCTTCACAAGAAGAAATTTGGCTATATATATTTCTTGTCATTGAACAAAGTAAGGTATTTCGTACCTTATAATTGAGTTGATACTCTTGCTTTTCCTGGTTAGTGAATGTTCTAACATCCTTATATGGAATTTTATAATCACCAGTAACCATAACAAAGTTGTCCACTCCAGTATTGATAACAAAAGTCTTCATTCGATCTCTCTAGTACTCATAGTCATTACGATCAAATATTGGTGGTCGTGTAGGATTTAGATTATCAATGGAGCAAATATTGATTCCTGCCATACTAAAAATAACCTTTGGCACACAACTTGTCAGTAGAAAAAGTTTGTAATCACAATGTTCGGAATGAAAATTTGTAATGACAAAGTTCAGAATAACAAAGTTCGGAATAACAAAGTTCGGAATAAAAAAGTTCGTAATAATAAAGAACTTTCTAATAAAGTATGAAGAATAAAGGAAAATGAGCAAGAAAAAACTTATTCATGAGTATAAGTATTTCAGATACCTCCTCTGATACCAATTGTAGGATCTAAATAATGATGTAGATGCTCAATATACAAGAGGGGGTGAATTGTATAATTTAAAAATTCCTTTGGAACCTTTAAATTTTGATACGGATAACAATGTTTTCTTTATTCAAGGAATGTTCTAAGTTTAACAAAGTTAAACTAAGTAAATTCAAAACACCTCTAACAGTAAATGAAAAATTGGAATAAGGAATGAAGTTATAAACTTCATGTTCTATGTACTTGCTTAAAACTATAAAGAGATTCTGAAAGTAGGTTCCAGAAATAAGGTTCCAATAGTTGAAACTTAACTACAGATTACAATATGAGATTCTACCTTAAAGCATATAGAATATAAATGAATACAGAGTACAAGTAAGGAAGTATAAGAAAGTTATACTTTCCTTACAATACAATATCCAGCAGAAAAACATGTAGTGAAACTACAAGTAACAAGATATAAGTCTTTTAACCCAAAGAGATGGGTATCCAACAACCTTGGATAAAGGTTCCTTGATTTATAATTTCAATAAATTTTATCTTACCCACACTAGGGTAAGCCCTCAATACGAAGATCAGAATCTCTGTCTTGGTATCCCCGTAAGCCCTCAACTTCAAGGTAGTTGGAACCTATGTCTTCCTCAGCAAGGAAGCCCTCGAACTTTAAGGTAGTCGGAACCTCTGTATTCCTATCCCCAGAAGTCCTCGAATGTAATCACTAATATTAGGAGTCTCACTAATCAAATATGCACAATTCAATGTTTGAACAAGAAGTTCAAACTTTCTGCACGAAGCTGAGAGTTAATAAGAGCCTCTTTCTATAGAAATCACTTCAACAGCATTTTTGAGAAATGTTGAAAAAGTAGTCCAAAGCTCTTTCAAATGATCTCCTATTTAAAGGTACGGTCGACTCCCCCCTCCAATGGTCATATCTTCCTTAAAATTTAGAGGGACCAGTACATGTGTCACATAACCAACGATTAGTTTATAACAGAATAGACGACATCGTTTTATAACAAAACAAGTGTAAAAAAAAATTATGACAACATTTTAAGATTAGCTAAAAAGTTTGGAGAGAAGGTTTAGAGTGTAAGGAAAATGAAAGTTCGGAGTCTAAATAAATTCGGAGTGTATAAAGAAAAGATGATCAGATTCTATTTAATATGAGAGATCGAAAAGTGAATTCGGAATCAGAAATCGTCATCAGAATTCGTAATGAGAAATTGTAATCAGAATTCGTCATTAGAATTCGATGTTGAACTTCATGAGAGTTCGTATCTAGAATTCGATGTGGAAATTTATTAGAGTTCGTATCTAGAATTTGGAGTGGAACTTTATTAGAGTTCTTATCCAGAATTCGGAGCCTAAAACAGAAGGATTAATATCAATGATTTAAACGATCCCAAGAATATAGAAATGAATCTGATTCTCATACTGATGAAATATATGGATATAGATAATGAAGATAAATTTCCTTATAGAAGCAATTTTCCATATAAGAGCAGTTTTCCTTATAAAAGCAGTTTCCTTTATAAATGCAGTTTTCCTTATAAAAGTAGTTTTCCTTAAAGATAAGGTGTTTGTGATTTTCAAAACAAGAAGGAATGGAAAAGTCATAAGGAAAGACCTTATTGACTCAACACAGTTGTGTGTGAAGAAGGAAGACATTCCGAAAACAACATTCCAAACTACGTACGGGCATTATGAGTTTATAGAAATGCCTTTTGGATTGACTAATTCACCCTCTATCTTCATAGATCTAATAAATAGAGTTTTCCGTGAATATCATGATGACTTTATAGTGGTATTTATTGATGATGTATTTTCATACTCCAGAAGGTACAAATATCATGAAAATCACTTGTGCATTATCCTGATGACACTTAGAAGACATTAACTATATGGGAAGATTAGCAAGTGTGAAATTTGGCATTAGAAGATTTCTTTTCTTGTGCATATTGTCTCTAAGAATGGATCTCTACAGATATTTCTAAGAATGAAATCCAAGAATGGCTAGCACCAACGTGTATAACTGAGGTATGTAGTTTTATTGGTTTTGCAGGTCATTTTCGAAGTTTCATCCAGAATATTGCCCTGTTGGATAACCCCTTAACCAAGCTAACACGTAATGGGGTTAAATTTTTTTGGACAAGAATGTGTGAATAATGTTTTGAATAACTGAAAAAATTATTAGTTAATGCTCGTATATTGAATCTAACATTGTGGAATGATGGGTTTGTGATTTATATTGATGTATCGAAGAAAGGGCTTGGTTTTGTTCTTATGCAGAATTATAGAGTTATTTCCCATGCATCACGACATCTGAAAATTAATGAGCAAAACTATACTACTCATTATCTTGAGTTAGCAGCTATAATCATTGATTTGAGGATTTGTAGACATGATCTACATGGTTAAAATTTGAGATTTATACTGATCCCAAGAGTTTGAAGTATATTTTTTCACAGAATGAACTCAACAGGAGGAAATGGAGATGGCCTAAACAAATCAAATATTTTTATTTCATGATACACTACCACTTGAGGAAGGAAAATAATTTTGCAGATGCCTTGGGAAGAAAAGATCATGGAGTTTTGAACAAGATATGAATCGAAACAGATCCTATTTTCATGGATCTAGTAAAGATGGATATGGGAATAAACATCGATGGTGAAATATCAATACTTTTTCAAATGGATGCCAAAACATCATTACTAGAATGATAAAAAGTTCTAAAGTTTATGATGAGGAGTTTCAAAAGATGATTAAAGCAGTGAATGCTGAGAGATTGAGTGACATCGTATATGAAGATGGAATTTTGAAATTTGGTAAAAGACATTATGTTCCCGATATACCTGATCTAAAAAGGAAATTGTTGGATGATGCAAATATTTCCAACTTCTCCATACACCCTATTAGATCTATGATGTATAGTGATTTTAAGGGTAATTTTTGGTGGGACAACATGAAGAGGGAGATTTCTGATTTTTTGTCAATATGTATGGTTTTTCCACAAGTGAAAGACGGAAGCCAAAAACCTAAGGAGTCTGGAAACCTCTTCACATACCTGAGTGGAAATGGGATAATATTATGATAGACTTTCTCATGGGACTACCAAACACTCCTAGAAGGAATGATTCAATATGGGTCATTGTTGATCGTCTTACCAAGTCAACACATTTTCTTTCTATAAGAGAAGATTTACCACTTGGATGATTAGCACGATTATATATTTATGAATTTTTTTGACTTCATGAAGTACCTATATCAATTGTTTCTGATCGTGATACCCATTTTACATCACGTTTCTGGAAATTTCTTCTGAAATCCATTGATACTGATCATCGTTTGAGCACTACCTACCACCCCCAAACCGATAGAAAATCAGAATGGACTATTTAATCCATAGAATAAATGTTGAGATCATTCTCACTTGACTATAATGGTATGTGGGATCAATATTTTCCTCTGGTGGAATTTTTCTATAACAATATCTTCCATTTAAGTATTAAGATGGTGCCATAAGAAGGGTTATATAAAAAGGGATGTCGCACACCCACCTGTTGTGATGATATTTTTCAAAAAAACTCATTGGACCAGAACATGTGAATGAAATTATGGAAAATGTGAAGGTAATCCAAACCCACATCAAATAAACTCAATGTAGGCAGAAGAGATATGTCGATAACTGAATGAAGGGTTTGTAATTTCAGGTAGGTGATCATTTTTTGGAGGTATCTCCATGGGAGGGTGTTATACCTTTCACTAAGAGAGGAAACTGAGTCCTAGGTACATCAAACCTTTCAAAATTTTTGAATGAATTGGTGTTATAGATTATCATTTATCAATTCCCCCAAGTCTCTCAAAAGTTCAAGATGTGTTCCGCGTATCACTATTGGGAAAATACATGCCTGACCCAATTCATATACTCACCAATGATGAATTAGAACTGGAACCCGATCTGTCTTATTGCGAGGAGCCTATCAAGGTTCTTGAAACAAGAAAAAATGTGTTGAGAAACCAGACAACTTGTCTAATAAATGTTCTATGGAGAAAACATAAGATGGAAGAGGAAATGTGGGAACCAGAGGAACATATGATGAAGAACCACCCGATACATTTTACTCATTAATATTCAAGAAATTTTTAGGATTAAATTATTTGAAGGAGGGGAGAATGTAACACCCCATGCTTCTACAGTACGTGTTTGTTTGAATAATACAATAGCATGTGTTGTATGAAAAATCGAGTTCTAACACACCACAACCAATCAAACTAGCTGTTATGTATATTAATTCCATCATTTTGAAATTTTATAAATTTTATCTTTCAAAATGGGCTTCATTTTTTGATTCATAATATCGAAATTATCTTAGAGTGAATTTTCAGTATTTTTCTGAAAACATTCGATTTTTGATGAATAAGGAAAAACATTGATTTATAGTTTAAAACCGAATTTTTATTTAAATAATTATTTATTTTATTTAAATTTATTTTAGTTAAAAATAGTTATATAATACCTATATAAGTTCAATGTAATTCATTGGAGTCAGTTAATAACAATTTTTTATATATGAAAATTTTATTGAACTTTTTACAGTCTTTTACCCACCTCCTAAGAGCATTTTCAAATTTACATAAAACATAATTTTACTACATTAGTCTGTTGAATTTGAAAACTCCAAGACACACGGTTGATATCAGTATGTAAAATTTGGTTCAATAACATGAAAATAATTTTTTTTGTGAATAGTAACTTTTTTCTTTTATTTAGCAGGGTTAAAAGTGAATCGGGTACTTAAGGGTAATAATGATATTATTATTACACTAACACATGTACTAATTATATTGGATTAGTATAATTTGACTAATAAAAACTTTAGGAATAAATTATGAACTACTTTGGTCCACTTGGATTAGATTAGGACATGTATTGTTATTTTATTCAATGAAGAGTTAAAAAAGTTAAAATCAATATTTAATAATAATAAATAATATAATATAGGGTTACACATAAGATAAATTGGACTATAAAAAATAATTATAATGGTAAAATGATTTTCAACATAATAGTATTTTATTTATATTTCTTAGACACTAAATAATTTAATTTATTTATGACACAATGATGGTGTAGTAATTACCTAATTAATGAAATATTAAAATAATTGATAATATAAATATCCTAATAAATGTACTTTGAGACTTTTTATGAATTAAAATAGTTCTATAGGTTAATATGACATATTAGTGTTAGTTAGATTAATTGTTTTCGAATTAATAATGTTGTTATGAATTTAGAAAAAACAAAATACCAAATAGTCTCAAAATTTACAAAAAAGAGATTTTAAGATAAATAATATATTATATTTCTAAAAATATAAGGATTGGCCAAAAGACTTATATAATTATATATGTATCATTAATGACCTACATGGGGTTCTCTTGGAAGTATATAGTAAATTTATTAACCATATAATACAAAAATACAAAGAGACATGGTAAATGTCAAAATATTTAACTTAGAGTTAAATATAAAAGATAATGTTAATAAATAACCAAACATGTCTAAAACTTATTTCATGAGTGGTTTTAGACCAATCCACACATTATCTAATAAATAGTCAATTTTTAAGCCATTAGAAACCAAAAATGAGTTTATTATAAAATAATATTTCCAGCTTTTCCTAAGGTGCCCCTCACCCCTCTTCTAAAAGGAACTTCCCCTTATCCCTAATTCACACATTCAAATCCATTTGGATCCTCCAAACCCTACCCAAATACCCTCTAAACTGTACTCCATTTATCCTAGAGGACTTTCTTTAGTAATAAAGACAACCTATAGAGCCCTTTTGGTCAAATCAAAAGGAAGAACTCGAACAGGAGATAAATATTTCATCACCTCTTTCAAGTTCCTTTCTTTTTGCACTTCCTCTTTAATTATTGCTTCCATTCTAAAAAATAACTCTAGTATATTCTATATAATGTGATTTTATTATAAATATGGCACAACCATATTCATTATTCTATCCATCTTTTTAATAACATGTCACCATACGTGCGTACGTACGGCTTACCATCTCCACGTCGTGGTATAATTGTTATTCAAAACATTATTATTTGGATGGGTAAAATAATGATTTGTAATTGATGTAAACAATAAATATAAGATGATAATGATTAATTATATATGATATATCACACAATTATATATTATTTTAATATCAAAAGAATGATATTGTCGCTCGTGCGTACGTATGGATTACCGTCTCCATGAACGCGAAGAGATTAATTCCCCATCGTATACATTGAAGACTAATTTTCATTTAATGATTAAAAAATAATTTTTAAAGACTAAATATAATTCTGAATATGAATAAGATACATCATATCGACAACAAACACTACTTATGTAACAAATCATGTAAAGGAAAACGAATCAGTTAACACTCGAAACGACAATAATTATATGATATTATTAACAAAGAAATGTTAAAAGATAATATATGATATCATATTAATGTATAAAATTCATATATAATTTAATAAAAATTATTTCACCATTATGTTGGAGTTTATCCTACCCTCGACAAAGATGTTTATAAAGGAATCTATCCGTCGTTTTCCAAACAATGTACTTTTTGTCATTTTTCACAAGTTTAATGTGTGAATTGTTTTTAACTTATACGGGGGGTGCAACTATTTTCTACCATTATAACATCTTTAAACCTTTCCATACAAGATTATAAGAATATTTTCAAATATAAATATTTTCTTTTATAATTACGTTACTTTTAAATGATTTCAAAATAGAAAGACATATTTCTCTATAATGGTTTTCATTTCATCTATGTCAACATCCTTGGATGGATTTTATGTTTGTTTGAAGTTGATTTATTATGATACCAAACTTCGATATTGTATTAAAGGTTTTGTGATATGTTTGACTATGGATTGTTATTTAAATCCATTCATGGTTTATAGGTAATGTATTGACATTTTGTCTTCCATTTATAATACGAATGTTAATGTTATGTTAAAACCATTTCATATGTGGAATGAATTTTACTTAGTAAGTTACATGTGGAGCACTCTATAGTTTCTCGATGCATAAGTATGTCTCACGATACAAACTAGGGTCTTGGCAGAAGGCCTTGGCAAAATCTTATTCATAGTCTTTTCATAAGGCCTTGATTATGTGGTTGTGAATGTTTGGAATTATGCATTTCATCATTATGAATGTGGCTATTGATGTTTCATGTTATTTTTAAACTAGTAGAATATCAATGTGAGTAATTAAATGGAATTATTTTGATTTATATTTGCCATATTATGATGAATTTTATGTTGAAAATGCATTTTTTAGTATTATACATTGCCTTAAATGTTTATGCTTATTTATGAAAGCTTCTTATATATAGTAATACTTACTGAGCATATGAGCTCACCCATTTCTATGTTTTAATTTTCCCAGGATGTGAAAATGTATATTATTACTGACCTGCTGGGATAGTCTATGGGATCTTAGTTTTTTCTGTGGAAACAATTTTGTTTTAGTTTAACATTTAATGATTTAATGTAAACCTATTGAATGTATCTAGTACTTCCAATTATAATATACTGATCGATCATTCGAGACTTGAACATTTTTTATCATGCCAATGATATATAATAATGCACATACTCTGGGCTTCTGGGGTTTGGTTGTTACATTTATGTTGTTTAAGCCTGAAACACATCGTCTATACTCAACACTACATGAAGTATATGTAGTGAAGTATTGATTTTTACATATATCAGGAATGATAATAACACAGATAATCATTTTCCATTTGTATACTCAACCACATTAGATGATGGTTACATAAATATAAAATGATTCTTTTATATCCATTAAATTCCTATTTTTCCAATGTTTTCAGGATGCAATTATGATTATGAATAACATAGAATTATCAAATTTTCAAGATTATCATTATGATATATCATTATTATTCCAACTCAACATAGGCATTATCATAACATTAACAGTATAAGATAGATTATCCATTTCATATTCATAGAAACTAACTCCTTTATTCTTTAGAATACATTGTCTTACTTAATAATGATTAAAAATACAATCCAACCATCGTATAATTTATGGAAACATCACACTTTTAAAAATTTACAAATATTAAAGAAGTGTTATACTATGATTTTTCATCTAGAATCATGTAGTGACGAAATTTCCCCCTCCATATTAATTGAATGCCTAAACAATGTTTTTACTACTCACTATATAAATTTAGATGGAATTGGAATGACATGAATAATATATTCAAAGAAAAATGAATCCATGATCTTTGGACTAAATACATTAAAAAAATTATATATGGGATTAAGAACATGTACATACATTCCTTGATTATTTGGGGTGGTTAATAAGATTTTGTTTTAGACATCCAAAATTATAAATCACATAAAAACTATTGATTCATAATTTATATAACGTATTAGTCCTAATGGATTGGGGTATGATAGATTCATTATGTTGATAAAATAATATTGTAACTAAACATTTATCTATAAATAGATCAAAATGAAAAATAATTTTTTGGTTAAGAAATGATTCATTTTAATGGAATTCAAAAGTTATTCATATACAAGAATAACAAAACAATTTGTTCTTCAATTTGGAGAATTGACCACTTAGAATAGTTTAATAATCAGATTCAATGAACAAACACATACATAAAAAAAATTTAAACTATAAATAGTAATAAATTTAATTATAAATATATAATGTAATATGTTATTCAAAAGAACCATTTTTTCATCAACATCATCAATCAAAATATTCATACTAGTTTAATAGTGTGAAATTTCCATGAAAACCATTTTAGTCATCCTTTATAAAATAATCGTTCACGCAACTATATTTCAATAATGTTATATAAAAATTAATGGATTGAGGTTAAATATCATAATTAATCTAATTATTTTTTCTTAGGATAAAGAATTATTCCATGAAATTGATATTATTAAGAATAATGAAATCAATATGATTAAGTTTTCCAATAACCAAAAATATGACCATTCTATGGAATAAAAAACTAATAAATATTATATTATATGTAAATATATGATTAAGTAATTTACCTAGATAGTTAGTGATATTGGTAAAAAAAACTTTGATATGGACAATTAGAACCACAACTAGTATGAAATAGTTGTGGTAAGGACAATACACATTCCATAACATCAAGGAATATAATAAAAATTATAGAAATAGAAGACACATCATATGAATCAATCCCTTAGGATTAATCATAACCAAAAACTATTATAAAAAATATTTAATGATAAAATTAATTTTTACTAAAAATTCAATGATTAATAATGATCAATTGAGGGAAAATAATGGGTTGCTATAGGATTCATCTATAACAAATGCACCAATACCATTGTCATTTAAAAAAAAATATATGAATCCCAGTGATATATAATTAAATACATATTTTTAAAATAAATATATTAAGGTTAATAATAACATTAAATATCATGATGTTATTAAATACATTTGTAATTAAACAAAATTCCTTAAGAAAATTGGTAACCATAATAGGGGTATAAAAAATATAAATGGTTTATATTGTGAAGTAATTATACACAATTATAACAACCTACATTGACTATCATGTTAAAAAATATATATAGTCCTTCACAATACAATGATCCATTTTTTATTTTTAGTTCACTTATTCTATATAGAAATAATTAGAATTTAAAAATATAATGCCTCAATGATATTATATAACTTTTAATTATAGAGATATTAAGGAATCATGAATTTTTATTCAACTATATAACATGAGAAATATTCTTCCATCTGGAGTAATTTTTTTAAAAAAATATTGTTACATGAACTGTTCAGCCAATACACGATCAAAAGAATTCATTAAATAAAATGTGTTCCAAAATAATTCTCATTGTGTAATGCGCATTCACTATCAAAATATTATATAACAACATGAAGAAACATTTAAATTAAATCGAAATTTTGAGAATCCTCCAACTTTCTCATTCATGGAATATCACCTTCACTCCATAAAATAATACAAAAGATGCTTGATCAAGAACCTCATCGAGTGAGAGGGAAAATGCTCATCAGATTCTCAGAAAATTACAGAAAATGATAGCATAAAATACCAAATCACCTTGGTAGAACACAGAAAATAAGGGGTACCATTATTCTACAATAATTGACTACTCAATATATAACCATACAATGACAACGTCATGAAGAAAATATGAAAAAAATCTTCCATTGAATCCATAAAAAATGCAACATTTGAGATGGGGTTCCAACAGAACATCCCAAAACCAAACTGATTAAAATAAAAAAAACAATTAAAATAGTCATTTATAGGGGATATAATTACACTCAATGTTTTGGACCTTTTTAAAATCATGAATAATAGTGATGAACATCCTATTTTGTATATCAATGTTGGTATCTGCTATCATCCTTGCATTTTTAAATAGCTAAAAATGTAGTATTATCCTTATCTTCTGTCCATAGGTTGTGATCATTTTTAAAATCTATCTTATAAAAATTTCTTAAGAATCCTTATAAAAATATTCATTTTTATTATCCTCATTGGATAAACCTACTGTGTATGTCAAAAAAGAGATTGAGGATATATCTGAGGAAGAATAAAATGTACTATGTTGGGGTAGTCCATGGGGTAATTTGTGTTGTTCCATCATGATGGAAACACATGAGAGTGTAACAAATTTTCCCTCAATATTGTTTAATCCCATGGTTTTCGATAATTTCAAGTACTCATATTATTGATTCCACCTGATTCAATCATTTATTTTTTTTCCATTTTAAGCACTCAACATTAATATATATTCCGTCAATTGGGAATATTTGTCAAGATCAACATGAAAATTTTATCTATATTCTGATTACATAGTCTCTATGTATAGATTTATCTTCCTGATGAATTTTTGATTCAGCATTGAGAATATATTTTTCTTAAGAAGTTTCGAGGTTGTGAAAGATCTTGGAATAAAAAATATAGAAGGATTGAGTCTTAGTGGTTCATGCCCTTTCAAAGACCTCTGAGTGCATTAAGAAGAAAATATTATGTCACCAACGTTTACCATTTATTTCTTTGTTAAAATATTAGGTTCATATAATATCTTTAGATATATGGTTTTATTTGGTTGTTTAGTTTTTCAAATGTATAGACTCTCTTTTTTTTCATCGCAAAACCTAATAAATCATTGGATTTGCTAATTTTCACATCAAACATTAGAATTTGTAGGATGTTCTTTTTCGATTATCCTTGAAGGATGAATATTAAAGATTACAGAATCGAGGTTACTAGCCTTTCAGGGGTTGTGGCGTGAATGTTTTAAAATGGTCTCCAGATTTTATTTTTGATACTGAACCCCCTATCATTCCTATATAGCTTGGGTTCCCAAATTTTACATTACAAAATTTCTTGCTAGAATCAATGAATATATATTTATAAGTGTAACAATTCTTATTCCTCCACCTAATATTAATTTGAATGGAATTTGCGAAGATATATATAATAATTAAACCCCATTAATATTAGTAATGGTATTTGTAATGACTATAGAGGCAATTAAAAATAGTCTTCAATTATCTTTTTGGATGTAATTTTTGGAGGAAACTGTTTATTATAATATATTTTAAGTAATGAAATATATAGTGAAGTACTATTCATCTTTGAAAAATATTACTATTGATTTTTACCTACTCATATTTTTGTGGGATATTTTAGTAGCGACCCATCATCGAATAAATTTAAAAAAACCATACATTACACTCTTTTAATACATATATTCATGATTTTATATATGATTCAATTGATAATAGTCTATTATTAGTTAGTTTATTTAAATATTATTTGAAAATTTATATAATACATACAAATTAATGAGGAAACATATCATACATTAAATTATAATTAGACAAATAATTTTAATTTAGTTACGAATAATTTTTTATAAAAATATTATTCTAGTATCATTGTCCTTGAATATTTATTATGTATAACAAAATAAAATTTTTCTACAAACTGATGTATTTTTCAAACCCAAAAGACAATTAAATCCATTTACTAGAAATTTGAAATACTTATTTCATGAAAATGAGAAAAAAATTCAATGACTATTTCCCATAACCATTTTTTAGTTTAATAAATGATAATCATTGAATTTAATAGATTGAATTGGAAGTATTTGGGATAAAAATATTATGATCTCTATTAAATACATTAGATAATTTTATATTTTTAATTTTTGTATACGTGAATTTCAATCAAAATAGATATACTCCATAAATATTTAATCCTACTAATTTATAGGTTTCCAAGAAATAGGTAACTACATTATTATTTACATGAATAATATTCTTATCTCAAATAGAAAAATGGATTTTGAACCATTCATATTATTCCAAAAAAGAGTGGATTTGTTGTTGTTAATAAATAATTTAGTGAATTGATTCTAACATGTATTCATAAATGATAGAGATTCAATATTGAAAATAGTAAATTTAACTTGATAAAAGGAAATAAATGATTCCATTTTCCATTTTTTGGAATTTTTTTAGAGATATAGTTAATGTAGTCCCACTATTATTTAGTTGATGTGTATTTTGGTTTATTCAAATAGTGTACACATACTAATATGAGTAATAACTCATTCAAAAACCTTTTGATACTTTTTATATAAAGATAATTTCAATTATTGTAATTCAATTAGGAATTTAAAAAGGTTTTTAGGATAATTTTTTTATATGTCTTTGGGATAGATCTTGGGAGTTATTATTTATTATTTCACAATGTATAGAAATTAATTTTAGAATTTTTTTTATATTATAGAATATTCCATTAATTGTTTATCAAAATGACCTTATTTTTGAACTATTTTATGCTCAATTTTATGTGGGGAAAAGCAATAGATCGAAGCCATAATTTTTCTTAGGGATATAATGTTGATTATTTACTAGTTGATTTAATATCATCCTTTATTATCAGAAATAATAATTTTATGTTATATTAATCTATATATGTGTGTATTTTGATAAATTTTTTATTGATGGTTTCAATAAGATTTCCAATCCCATGTCAAATTTGGTATAAAATGACTTTTGATCATCATTATCAGATCATTGTATGATGTCTCCTATTGTGTTTATGAGGGATATCACTAATTGATCCATCATTTAACCACAAAAGTGAGATGTATTATTTATTATTATTACAAATGACATTAATTTTTCGTTAGAATCAGTATTGTTTATGACTGTTGATATGAAATCGAATTGCACAGCTTATGCATCTATAAAATTTTATTATGTCTGTTATAAATAAAAAATGAAGTATATAATTTGTTAAATTGTGTTATATGTTGATATATTTATATCAAATCGATTGAGATCATATTTTTTTCATACATATCATTTCTTCATGGGATATCATATGAAGGAATGAGAAACAAATCCAAGACTGATTGGATGTATTTTCATTCATTATGATAATGATGTGTAAATAAGATTTTATATATGGCTATATAATTTTGAAATTTAATATTTTATTACAAATAAATTTTTTTATAATGAAATAGTATAACTATGTGTCCATTAATGATTAATTTCTAGTTGATAATATTAAGGATGTTTAAACATTTATTCCTTATTTTTTATAAATTTTAAACTATTTGGTTTAATATATTATATAATAATTGTCAAAGAACCATAAAATGATAATTTACATTATCATTATAGGAATTTGGGATGGTATAACCATCCATTATATATATTAAATTATAATATATTTTAGTGCATCTATGATACTTTATTGTTCGAATAATCAAAAATAATATTATTTTAATTTTGATTTTTGGAATTTTCTAAGGGATGATACAATATGGACCATGTCTTGTTGGTTTCCAATAAGAGGGGGTTAATAAGTGTTTCCAACATGTTTAATTTTTAAAATTATAATGTGAAATTATCTGTGTTAATAGCTAATGTCTTGATACATTCAATATAAATACTACTCACCCATATGAAATGGTAATGAAGTAAAACAAAAGAGGAATTTCTATGAGGTTCATCCCTAATGTGATATCTTAATACATTATGTGGTCAACTATTATCATAATTTTTTTCTAATCACAATAAAATTATAGTAATTAAAAAAACAAAAATTGGCACACAATTTTTCAATATTTATAATATATTTCTCTTTTGTAGTTATCATCCACTTCCCACTCTTTTAATGTTTTTAAATTTTTAAAAACAACCAAATGTTATTAAATTATTATTCATTTTCTATATAATTAATAAAATCATTAATGATTATAAGAATTATTGAACATTAAATTTAAAATCATCTTAGATAAGGTACTTTATGACAATAATAAACATAATAATGTATCCCAAGACAAAGATTCATTTCACTATTTGAGAATGAATTACCCATGAATAAGATACGTCATCCACAAAATAATATTCTTCCTCCCATGCATAAATAATCAGGATAAATGAAAATTGAATTATATTTCTTAGATCTCATTATAAACAAGAATTTATGACATGTTAAATTTTTTATATTTTCTCACTTCTTTACATTGTATATTGATTATTCAAGAAAATTTAAGAATAAATTATCACATATTTAATTGTTGGTTCAACATTCTCATAATCAAGGAAAAAAATGTTTCAAAAATAGATCTTGAAAATCCATTTCCAGTTTCATGAAATATTTCAATCAAATACTCCATAAAAAATAACAACAACCTCAATAAAAATACATTAAAATATTTTAATTTGAAATATAATGTAATTTTTTACAATATATTTTCACTAATTTTTTATTAAAATTAACGCATAAAAATATTTATAATTCATAGAATAAATATCCCCTTAAAAACATCTATGAAACTCATATAAACTATAAATATATTACAACTAACATGTAACTATAATGTGGAACCTTATTATATATCATGGATCACTCATTTCTTTAATTTGAATCATCTATTGATTAATACTATAAACTAAACATGAATATTAAACCTTTGTGATATTTAATTGATGGAGAACAATAAATTCCCATCATCATATTTAATTCACTTTTTGATAAGAATTTATACATAAAGAAACACAACATAAATAATTTATTGTATTTTATTATAGTTATACAGTTAAAGAATTCATACACTTATATTGTAAGGAACTCTACTTCATATGAATTTGAAATTCATATAATCGTCTCATGAAGACAAAAATAAATCTATGTTTTACAATGATAGATTAAAAATACCAAAAAGTCGTATGAAAACAATGAATTCATACAGTAAATCTATATATATAATTTTGATAAAATGGAATTTACATATAAGATCTAGATTTATAAAAAACCTTATACAGTCTAATAATATAAAACATTTTCATGAATTCTACTATAATGTTATATGATATGACTCTAGAAGTCATACATTTTTGAAATGTAATACATACTATCACAAACTCTTATAATAATGACTACAATTTCCTTAATATACATATAATTAGTTAAACTATCCGAAATATAGACTTTCTAAAATGTTTCAGAATCTTCCAAAAATAGTTCTATACATTTTTAGGATTAATATGAAATTTGAAATATTTATCAAATATATATTTAAATAAATAAATTTTCTTATAAAAAATATTTAAGTTATATTAAATCCCCCCTTATGTATTTTTTTTCAAAACATACAACTATTTCTCAATATATCTTTAAAAAAAAGTTAACATTTAACAGACGTAAAATCACATCCTTTTCCGAAATAAAAATATATTGATACTACACCCATGGTTTTATTAGGGTTTTTGATAGCACACTATGTCTCTATTATAATAATCATTTCATCCAAGTTATATGATTCACCCATTCAATGAAGAAAAATATATTTTCTAGTTAACACACTGTTTTTATGATAAACACAACCACTACATTATTAGTATAAAAAATAACCACTCAACTTTGGATAAAAACATTTCATTCAAGGAGTTTTTACCATACATGTCCCCCTATAAAATCGTAATAAATTTAATATTGGGTAACCTCCATAATGTATTAACAGTTTCGGAGGGAATGAACATTCATTATTAAACATATAAACTCAAATCTATGAAAATATATATCCTGGGTGAAACAATCATCCAATTTGTCACTATGATATCCACATTTTCCACAGTCACATAAATAAAATGAAATTTGATACCAATATTTATATACATTGACAGTATTAATAGATTCTTATAAAGGTAACACATTGGTTTTCATAATTAATTATGTTAGGTTTTTTTATCTTTTACCCAAAAATCACCCACCATATATTTAATCCAAAATTTTTAATGTATAGAAACTAGTAAAAAAATATTCTCAATCTATATAGAGATTACCTTTGTAGAATTATTTTTTTTAGATTTTAAATCACACAATTATCACCCCAGATAATTATTCCACCTAATGTAGATGTTCTATGATCATAACATATTAACTTCTTTTCGTTTGAAAATCAAGATAGATTCATGTTGTTTTTCATTTTGATTGAAAGAACAAAAATCACTATTCATTAATTATAAATCAAGATAAATTTTAAAAGCCACAAAATGGTCATTAAAAAATATGGAAGGTAGACTCAAATATAAATTATATCTAACTAAGAATCTGTGAGATTTGGTAAGCCTCTAATCAATTTTATAATCTCTATTTGATTAATTTTTTTTAATACATTTTATTTAGATAATTTTATTACTTTCATAATGGGTGTAAACAATAACTTCGAGTCCCCCATGTCAAATTTCATCTATAATCATTTAGATGACATCTATTGGAACATAAAAAATGTTATTTTTATATTGAAAAACTTTTAAAATGTGGAATTATTTCATCTATATAAAGTGGGGAATCTCAGAAAATATTCTTTATTATATGGTAACCACTTAGATATTAGACGTGTTATATTCTATAAAATTAATGTATTTAATATACAAAAAAAATTCATGTTCCAATTATATTATTAATTTATGTAAATATTAATGTTTAGCATTCCATTTATGAATTTTATTTCACCTAAGTAGCATTGTTACTTGGTATATAAGTCACTTGTTACATTTTTAAGACATACAAATCCTTCTTCAATTTGTTTACTCCTGTGTATTCATTATACTGCACCATATCATTAGGTTTTTCAATATATAATTCATCTTAACGATGTTAATTTAATAATTAAAACATGAAATAGATTGGTAAATTGTTTATATTATATATCATTCAATAAAAACAATTTTTTTTTTGTACTAAAATATAGAAAATAATTCATAATTATTCTCAAAATAAACCCCATTGAATTGATATTCATTGAAAATAAAAATCTTGAATTTTTATAAAAAAATCTACTCATCATTAAATTTGTTTCCAAATAGCCACCTAGTTCCAATTATGTTTTTGAGAATAGTTTTTTGAGGATATAACAATGTTGAATTATTCTATGACTAATTTAGGTATTCATTCATCACTTAAATCACAATCTTTTTTATAATGGTTCCATCCATTGATTTTTGCTCAATTTACCAAGAAAATATATTTGATCATAGATCTACAATCATATTCTTGTCTTAAATAATGAAGAATGATTTCAAATAATATTATATTCCTCCACATTCATTGTAAGGAACCTTCCATAAAACAATAAATAATTTTAATTTATGTTAATCATTTTACTTTTTTCACATTAAAGATGATTTTAGGTTTATATAATTAAATAATTTTTTCAATAACATATAAAAATCAAAACCATTATAATAAAAAGTGGTTATTTATAAGAAGGATCCAAAATTACCATGATATTAAATAATTAAAATTAATCATGAATAATTTTATATAATATCTTCATGAAATTGAACATGAAATGTTGAAATCATTACTCACCTTACGTCCCATGATAAATTTTAAAAACATGGGATGAACATAAAATGATCATAAAGGGATATAAATAGAATGTAAATGTTAGTCTATTAATAATGATTAAAACTCATATAACTTTATAATAATGATATAATTTAATCATGTAATAACTATTGAAAAATATCCTTTGAATATAAGTTCATTCAAAACATTTTTGTCACAATAATACAATGAAACTCATAGGAATAATAGAAAATACAGAAAGGTTCCTTGGGAGACTGTTACAATTTTTACTCTTACAAATGGAATAAACATGTGGTAGTCTTCCATACATGTCACTCTTACAAGTAGAATTTCAATAAAGTTGACTTCCATAAGAAATTATATAGTGGTTATAACGTTACCACCTCTCTCTGATTTATCACAAAACAAACCATCTTTTTTTTATCACGCATCCACTCGTCAAATTAAAAATCAACCATACAAAATAATAACACATTAAATATTGTAATATTAAAATTTTCACTCATATAATTTTTATTTTCCTTGATGTAAAAACAATTAAATATATAAAAATAATCCATCATTTTTTGTAACATATTTTTAATAACAAAATACCCATAAAAATGGAAAGAGTGGATTCTTTTTCGTTTCAAAACATGGAGGCTTTTATATGAGACCATATAAAAAATAAAAATAATATATCCATTATAATAATTTTTTATATATATAATTTAATATGTAAAATAATATCTAAAATATTGAAATGGATGAAATGATCACATCTTTGAACGTTCAAAGCATCCCATGAAACATTGAACAAATAATCATAATATATATGAATGTAAAAAAGTCAAAAAACATTAAAGAACTTGAGAATATGTAGAATAAAGATCTGGAATCTCATTGTGGTTGTATGTACACTTCATAAAATGATAATGGTTTATATCATCAAGAAATGTCTTAATGAATGGATATTGGGACATAATCTTTTACCTTGAGTTTGATTCTTCAGGTATGTTATTTATATTACATAATAATAGACATATGTTAATTATTTAGTATATTGAGATCATTTTTCACATTTATTAGTTTTTATGCCACATAATAATATTTAATAACAATTAAAAAATTGTGAAATATTTCGTTGGATATTTTGATGATATTCTGTGCACGAGTCAAAAATGACTTTGGTTTGATATATATAGTGAAAATTATATTAGAGAATAATTTATAGAATAATAATAATGACATAATAATATATTTTATAAATAAATTATACTTTTAAATCCATCCATTAAATATGGACATTAAAAATGAACTATGTTCTAATCGTGGAGTTGGTATATTGTATGTAGAGTAACATTTCCATTATTTAATGATCTTTATTTAAATAATAAAAATATTATATAATATTTAAGTGATGATAATAAATTCATCAATGTGATATTAATCATTTACAGATATATATATATATATATATATCATCCCAGTTATGTTGTGTTTAAAAAAATCATATCACTTCGTTGGGGTGAAGGTACACATGTATGCACGAAGAATGTTATCATTCCCATGTTCGTGGAAAGGTAAAACATAAATGATATATTATTATTTAATAATGATAAATATTTTATGAAGACCATAACTAAATATTATTTCATTAATAATAACAATTTTTAAATCATGTTGATGGAAAACAATTGTGCTGGTTCGTGAGACAGTAGATCACTGTACAGAAAACAATATTTCTTTTCATATTTTAAGGAAGTGGAGATATATTATAGTGATTATTTTAACATAATAACATATAATAATATTTAGGGTTCTATATATATTATTTAATCACTTTTCCATAATATTTGAATTATTTTTTGGAATAAATATAAAATAAATACTTAATTAATTTTGATACATATTCTTTAGATGATCTCCCTTGATTACCACCTTAACACCTCCAAATAAGGTGTTATGACCAAAAAAATTATAATTTATTATTGAAAGATATTATTTGAAGGGATAAGGGAAAATAATGGAAAGAAAATATAGCTTTTCATTTTATTTTAATTAGAATACAGGGATCCATTTTATAGGAGAGGGGAGGGGAAATCATGATATTCTTCAAAAAAATAAATTAATATAAATATATTTTATATTAAAAATGGATAACAAATAAATTTATTAAAAAATATGATTATTAAGGTTTGAAATAAATTTATCCAAAAAAATTAGACAAAATGGGACTGTTTTTGCAATCCTTATCTTTTTGTTTTAACTCTCAGTTATAACTCCTAGTTCTTACAATTGTATCTTGTAATTTACACATTGATAGTTAATACAATTACTATAAATTCCAAAACACCAATAAATGACACATTTTTACATTTTTAATACTTATCACGATATTTTATCAAAAATATTTTTTTAATGTTTTATCATTTAAAAAAATATTATTTATTTTAAAATAATAATAATCATAATTTGGAGATTATTCATTACTTTATTTTTAAAAATATCATAATAATACGATTAATTCAAACTAATTCCTATAAAACATCAATAACATGTAAATGTAATATTAAAATTCTTGGATTACATTAAATAACTAAAATTAGATTTTTTTGTATTTGTAATATCATTTATTTGATATCCACATTAAGTAAAATAATATTCCATCATTATCGTGTCACCATTTATCATATCTATTTTATCATTAAAATGTATAAATAAAGTACACGGTTGTAGGAAATAATTTTATTTTTTAAAATATTGATTAAATTTCCACATATATTTTATATAACTCCATATTAATAATATTTCTATTGTTAAAAATAAATATATTTTAATATTGAATTTTTTTTCATATAATATTATAAAGGTTATATTCTCACTCAAAAGGCCATAAATGGTATCATAACCAATCCATTAATTAATATAGAATAATAATAATCATAAAATAAACTTTTTACATGTTGAAAGGAAATTTCATAATATTTGTAATATTATTTTTACCCATAATTACCAAATTTAATCATAAACATGTTAAATAACTAAATTAGTACAATTAAAATTAATATTGTCCAAAAATAAACGTTTAATATTTAAATAATTTGAAAATTATGATACAAAATATAGAATTTATTTTTTATGATTTAAATAAAATGAATTTTATAAATTAATTAAAAATCCATCTTGACTACAGAATAAGGAAACATGTTTTTAATGTAAAAACGACCCAACATTCACAATGCTTTTATTTCCAGTTTTTATTTCAAATACAATGAAAATTACATTTATTGATTTAAGGAAAAAATTATTGACCTAAATATATTTTAAAAGAATTATAATATAAATTTACCACTATAAAAAAATTTAACTAAAAATAAGTTTTCAATTAAAATTTCATATTTATTATTTTTCATCATAACATGTAACTAATCCAAAATTACCAAAACATATACCAATGAAAATTTGGATATTAATATTTCAGAAAAAAAATTTAAATATAATTTATAAAAATTTCAAAAACTAGATTTAAAACACATGCGCCATCAGATGGTTACGAATTTACATTTTTAAAAAATATAACTTTTCTACATGAAGTTGAATTTGTTCTTATGTCCTTTCTAGAAAAAAAATAAGATAAATGTTAACTATTATGTATAATTTTTTATATAACTTTTTTAATATATTCCAAAAATATTTATTTATAGATTCTTTCAATAAAATAAAATTTTGCATATTTAAATTGTTTTTTAAAATATTCATTATTATTTTAAAGAGTATTTTGTTAAATTATAATTAATTGGTCATGATATACATAATAATAGATACATTTTAAACCATTTTTTCATAATTTAGCAAAATATGTTCATTTTCACAATTCTAATGACTATTAGATAACTGATATATAAAATAATAATATTTAGTTGTTCTTTTAAACTTGACATGGCATATCCTATTTGTTGATAAAAATAAAATTTTATTTTATTAACATGAGATGTTACGTTGCCCCAAAATTTTGGATGTTATGTCCTATAAATTCTGTTGTAGGACTTGGAAATAATGACATTACATTACAAAACACAATTATTATAATCCATCATCTGAAAAAAGGATAAATGAAACATCTACTTTAAAATATTGAAAGGAATGTTTGAGTGTCATCATAGATAACACATTTTTTATTTCCATATAATTAGAAATGGACATGGAGGAAAACCATCATTTTATAATGGAGGGTGATTTTTAATATAGTCATGTGAATGTTAACAATCAAAAAACCATTAAGTATTAATGGATTAAAAGGTCAATAATATCTATGTAAGAAAATTATGGAGATATAATTTTATTATGAACATTTTTATAGAGTTTATAAATTATATTACTATCTATGAATATATGTATATGTTGATACGTTATATATTTTTGTTTTATAAGCACTGTTTCATACTCATATGACGAACATCCCTAAAAATAACCTCAATCACAAATTTTTATATAAAACCTAATGTTTCTTAATACCATAAAACACATGTCCAAAAGTAAAGGAATCCATCTCATTAATATAAATCAGAAGAAAAAGATTAACCCAACTAATTATATCTCAATAGCTCTTCATCACATTATGACCACATCACTTAAAATTTATGAATGTTTTTCTAAAACCATGATCAAATAGATGATAATTGAAAAGTACCGAGAACCTTGAATCTTCCATCAATTCACCATATATATCAACATAAATTTTATTAGTAGAAAAACTTTTCCCCACACCTTTTTGTTTCTAAACATGATGATTTTTACCCATAGTATAAAACATCAGTCACACTTTACCATAATTCCTTAACTCATTACAACTGATACTATTATTACTGGCTTCTATTTTCTTTCAAAATCATCTATATTTTAGTCATGATCGATATGGCCAAACATAGTGCATCAGAAGAACATACCTGTCTTTGAAAGAAATTATGCTGGATTATTTTTGTCACAGATATCAAAAGATGGTAATTATGTTTTCTATCTTTGAACCATCATTGAAGAATTATTTCTCATTGCTATCTATTTGGAACTATTTTTTTCTTGTTTTAATGGGACAAATTATCATCTAAAAACATGATTTATAAATTATCCACACATAAAAAATTATTCATGAATCCATTTAATAAAGGTGAATATAAATTCATATATTTCATGTAATCCTTTTTATTAAAATTGGATTATCATACTGGCATGTACCCATATTAAAATTTGGTTGTACCTTTCCAAACACACGATTTTTATTCTTATATATCCCAGGAATCCTCCATATTTTGTCACACTTCCAATAATTAATATTTTATCCAAAGTTGAAAACCCATAGAAAAATATTCCCCAAGAAATATATTCAAAAATTAATCCCACCTAATAGAATCGATCTATTAGCATTATCTGATATTCTTAATCATTTACCACTACTGGTCCAGTTCACCTTGTAAACAATAAATAGTAAGGATTATTTTTTTTTTTTGAAAAACCCATTACAATAAATATATTTTTGAAGGATTTTATTTTTCATTCATATAGAACAGGGTAAGATGATCCTCTTAATGATAGGGGATGTTACCTTATAAAATTTTCAACTAACAAAATGTTCATTCATTGATTATTATGTTCCTCTCTATCATGGATACCACCACCATTTATATATTTCATAAACTAGTACATCACTATAACAAAATGATCAATTTAGATTCCAGTTATATCAAGAAGATAATTTAGAAGGAAATTTTCTTCTTTATTCCTTCCTACCAATGATTCCCTTTTTCCCTTATGGAAAACAAGTCTAAATATTAATTTCCTAGATGAATAAACAGGTTAATTAGAAAAATTTTCATAATTAAAACATAATCATAAAGAAAAATATTCTATAGGACATCTATTAACACTATCCTAACTTAAAATTATTTCTAATTTATTCAATTGATACGAACTATAAGGATTTATCCTTATGACATTACATAATCAACAGTTTTGTTTGGAATCTTACATTATTTCATAACGAGGATATTTTCAAATTTAGATCTTAATGGAATACTCCCATGACTCATAAAATTAAAAAACAATACAAATTGAATACATCTGCATAGTACAGTCTTTTAACAAATTTCTAAAACAAATAAACTAAATCATGATCACTTTCTTGAAAAATATTCAAAACATTCAACATGAAATCTCCAAATCCATACTAATCTTATGTCCTATTAAAAATAATAAAAAAGATGTAATGATCATGAAAATATTATTAAGGGATATAAAAATTAAAAAACTGTTTTTCCACGGATAAAAATTAAATTCCATGAAAACATTGTAATAAAATAATATTTTTTAATGATAATAAGTTGTAAATAAAATCCACTAAAAATTATATTATCCCAATTTTATCACATCATTTACATAAAATCCATAAAAAATTTAAATTACATAAATATGGGTAGGAAAATAATTATACAAGTCACTATTATAAGTCAATGTTATAAATTAAATATCCATATGATAGACATCAATACCCAATGCATTGGATGTTATAAAATGGCCACCAATCCGTTGTTTATCACAGAACCACCCATCTTTGGTTTATCATATAACAACCCATAAAATGTCTAAATACAATTATATAATAATTAAACATAAAATATTTATATTTTCTTCATTTAACTTATAAAATTTAAATTTCAATCAAGATAAAATATTTTATGATATTCGTATAAATTTTCATTTTTCAAAACCCTTTTTCACTAACATAATAACCAAAAAAGAGAACTAGGGCATTATTTTTATTTAAAAAACAAAAATGAATGTATGGGAATAGGAATACACAAATAGACATAAATTTTCTATTATAATACATTAATATCCATATATATAAATATGTAAAATAATATCAAGAATATTTAAATATATGAAATGATTATATATTTAATCATTCAAAGCGTCTAATTCCACAATGGACATTATAATAATAATCCTTATGATAGAATACAATTTTAAAAATCATTACATAAAATGATAATATATATAATATTGATAATAAATTTTAATGGGGATGTATATACACTTTATAAAATAAAAAAAGTTCATATGGTCAATAAATATCATAATGAATGTAGATATAGACGAAATCCCTTACTTGGATTCTGATTCCTCAGGTATGTTCATTATATTAATGATGAATAAAAATATATTATTTATTTATATTATTTATAACATTATTAATGGTAATTATTTTTCTTATATCACATAATTTCCTGATATTACAAATAAATTATTATAAAATTTTTCGTTGGTTTTTTTTATGATATTTGATACGCGAGTCAAAAATATCTTCTGTTTGTTATCTATAGTCAAAATGGGATTAGTCCATAATGATGAGAAAAAAAATTTAGGAATATTAATCACATTTATATATAAATTATATATTTAAATCAATTATTTAAATTTGGATATAAAAAATGAATGATGTTACAATCTTCTATATTGTTAGTCCTAGGTACGCATGTGTATCATTCCCAATTTTCCATGGCCATTACAGAAAAGGGTAATTGATATTTTATCTTTATATAAGGATAATTATAACCTTAAAAATCATTTAATAATTTTTTTATAAATATATACATATATATAATCTATGTTATGTGGTGAAGAAAAACGAATCACATCACTTCATGAATGTGATAGTTTACATGTACACACGAATGACGTTACAATTATCATGAGTATGGAATAAGAAGAACATAAATTGTATGTTATTATTTGATAATAATAATTTATTACGGATATAATATATAATATTTCATTCCATAATTATATCATCTCTTGACATATAGTGATGGAAAATGAATTATATCAGTTTGAGAGGGGCCAATTCACTGTACACAATAATGATAATTTTCTTCTCATTTCATAGAATTTTAGATCCATTTAGGTAATTATATCAAAAAAATATCAATATATTTAAGATAGTAAAATTTTCATTTCATAAATTTTTAATACTATTGTTCAAATGTTTAAGAATAAATATAATTGAAATTCATAATTAAAAAAGTCACCTCTTATTCAGATGATCTCATTTGATTTACACCTTAACACATATAATTCATCTGTTATGCTAAAAATAAAGCCTATAGAATGTTGGGAAGGATTTTAATAGGGTATTTGGGTAGATATTTGATGTACCTTAAGGTATTTATGTATATTGAAATGTAATGAATGACATCTTTTTGATAGGAGAGGGGAGGTGTACTCTTAGAATGATTCAAAATGTAAATAAATTCCCTCTCTATTATATATGAATCAAAAATTATTTATTTAAAATATAGTATAATTATGGGTCTAAATTATTTTTTACCATAAAAATAAGATATTTTTTATTTTCTAATCCTATCCATTTGGTTTTAACCCTTATTTTTCTCTTTGAACTCTTATTGTGATATCATGTAACATATAGTTTGAGTGTTAAAATTGTTACTATAAAATTCCATAATGCTAATAAATTTGAAATTTATTAAATTTTATGTCTTATAACAATAATTTATCTAAAATTTATAATATTATTAATTTTATGTCATTTCATGAAATATTATATATTTTAAATTATAAATAATATCAATTTTGACAGTATTCATTACACGAGTGATAAAATATTTCATAAAAATAAAATAAATTACAAAAATTCATTATAAAACATAAACGACATATATATGTGTTCTAAATTTTTTTTATGAAATTAATCTTCTTATATTATTTTTATTTTAGATTTTTATTAGCATTTATTGGATATATCATTTAATTAAATAATTACAGTATCATTATCGGGTCCCCATTTAGTTATAAGTCAAATCAGTATAAATAACAAATAAATTACCATGATGTACATAATGAATATATTTTTCATAATAATTTCTATAGTTTATCATATAACTTATATTACGTCACGTAAAAAATATTTATCTTTATAAAATAAAAAGTTTGGCATATTAGATTATTCATTGGATATAATATAATAAAGGATATATTTTATTCTAAATGAACATAAATGTTCCTATATTAAATAATTTAATTATTAGGAGTAAAAAATAAACATATAATAAATTTAGTACTTGTGTTTGGAATGTTTTATAATACATGTGATATTATTTTTACCTTTAATACCATGATTTACAATTAACCGTGGAAAATTAAATTAAATAACAATGTTATTATTAATATTTCCCAAAAATAAAAGGAACCTATTTAAATAATATATAAAATATGATACTATATATGTAATCTATTTTTCAAAATTAAAAACACAAATAATTTATGAATGTAAATAATAATTAATATCATTGACAGAATAATAAAATTTGGTTTTTAAGTATAAATAATTCAACATTCAATTTTTTTATCCAATTTTAATTTCATAATGATTTCAATGACCTCAATTGGATAAACAGATATTATATTGATCTATGTTTATTTTAAACAATTATAATATATTTTTTGGACCCTAAATAAATATGAGGAAAATCTATTTTCAATTAAAATCTGTTATTTTATTACTATTTATCGAATCATAAAACTTATCAAAAAACTATATATTCAATCAAAGTAATTTTTTATATTACTATATTTTGTTAGATATTTATTTTTCAAAATATTAATTATAAAATAATGTAAAATATATTTTAAATAGGTTTTTTTTCAAAAGGTGAAAAATATGACTTTTTAACAAAATCACTCTTTTATTTATAAAATTTATTTAGTTTTTATATCATGTCAAAAAAATGATAATATTAAAATTATAATGAATATATTATCTATATAATTAATTAATATATACCAAAAAATAGTAATTTTATAAATTCTTTGCACAAATACATTTGAAAAAAGTTTAATTGATTTGTAGAAAGACATTTCCTTTTATTTTAAAAAGGGATTTATTTTCAATTAAAATTAATTAGTCACCAAATATATAATAATATGTACATGTGTAAAACATGTTTTTATTATTTATTTATTCATATTTTATTTTGGATATTATAACAGTTATGCAATAACTACCATATTAAATAAAAATATGTAGTTGTTTGTTTAAGCGTGATGTGGTATATTAAGTACAATATCGAACCATGTATTTCATTTTCACTAGACTCGAGATACTACATGCGAGTTTATAATTTTTTAATATATTTTAAACACTCAATAACTCCTCCAAATAATTTTTTTTATCAAATTCGTCACCTTTAATATTGTGTTCAACTTTAGGTTTCTTCAAGAATATGTCTATTACATTTATATCAATTTTCATTATATAATTTAAATGATAAAATACAAAATATTTATTTATAGAATTTCTATTTATTATTTGGAAATAATAATATTATACCACCAATTTAAGTCTCTTAATTTTTCACTTTTATTCTTTCCCAATTAGGTAGGTAACCAAGAAATACACCTCTATCAAATCTGACATCAAATTTTTCCAGATTTGGGTCTTCGATTTTGATGATGGGAGGGACAAAATATACTGTAATATATACCATTAATTTATTATTTTTATTAACCACATTAATTAGGAATATACATTTTAAATTATACTACAAAACCTTGGTTATAAATTTTCATCGTATTACACATTACTTCCATATAAAATAATTTGACATTAAAAATATTGAATGGATTATACTTTTTTATTCCAATAAACATTTATTCATTATTTTAGTAACCCCATTATATTTTTCTGTGTATTGGGACACATATTTATTTATTATCCCATAAATTATTGGATAATATTCTTGAGGATCATCTCGTGAAATCCATTCTACTATCATATCTGAATTTACTAATGTGTATGCCATGATCTCTTTCAAATTATCTTATATAGATTATAAAATTATCAAAATATCATGTAATTTAAATCATTAATGAAATATTTAAAATAAAATTTTTATTTTTTATATTTATTTATGCTAGACCATTACCAATCATTGTGCAATAATTCAAGAGGCCTTGAGGATTGTGTATCCACAATCATTATATTTTTTGAATATTTCCCATTTTAGAAGGTTGTTAAAACATGATATCAATATAAAATCAACTAGGGTATATTCTTTACAACAATTTCATAGAAATATTACATACATTTAAATAGAAATTATGGAAAATTCAATTATTATAGTTATCTTTTCCCTCATCGTATCTAAAATGTCATGAATTAATGGGAACTCCAATATAAAAACTATTCTAAGTCATTCATTATACAACACAAATGAATCTTATATATTCAACTATTTTATCTCTTTTAAAATTTTCCATTATAATTATATTATTACACTAATCATATTGTTTGATAAAACTCAACATGGGTGGCAAATGTATACCAATAGAAAAAAAATATTAGGTGAATTTTTTTTGTGGAACAATTTCATCACTGCTAATTCTTGTTAGTGTTAATGAAACATCCTTTCCAAAACTAACATCTCCACCATCATTATCGTGAATATTTTTCAGTATTTTTCTATCTCCAGACATATGTGATGACTAGCCACTATGAGGAATCTAGGATCTTCTCCCATTATTAGCAATTAATAATATCACCACATTAAAATAATTCTCAGTATAACTTTTCTACTGAATAAATTCACCATGATTAATTTGTTTTCATTTTTACATTGAAGTATAGTCTTAAATTACTCATAATAATGACCATATGTTTCACACCATCCAAAATTCAACCAATTCCCCTCAATAATATTTTCAGTTGGAATCAAATAATATTTTTTGTTTTCTATATATCTCTTCACTTGTAAATTTTATCCTAATATATAAGAAGATTCCCCAAATTCATGCCTTATATTAGTCCAATGTTGATACGTATTGTAATATTATAGAAAATAACTATTCACATAAGTTACAGATCAATTATAGGAGCCCTGAAAGTTTGATGTTCAAAAAAATTGACGAGTTTTACATTGTAAATATTCTTTTTATTTTTGTATAATTTCATGATTCGTTTTATATGTTTTGAATAAGAATATTAACATTATTTAATTATATATAACATTAACTAAAGTATTATTCATCAAATTATGTTTATCAACTTAATGTTTTCCATAATTACACCAGGAACCCATGTTGTTATGCTATATAGATTTAATAATACATAAACATTTATGAGAATATGAAGATGTATCTTACTCTAAATTAATATAATTCTAACAATAAAAAAATGAATTTTTTGTGAGTATTATCATCCTGAAGAACCCATTATTCAGACTCATCATGTTATTTTTCAACAGTATTTGTTTTCATAGCTCATTCATTTTTAACGATTCAACCACATTCACCCTATGTATATTAACCACATCAGCGTTCACATTTTCTATAACATGAAACTCATATTCTCATGTATTCATAATATCTTAAAATTTTGAATATCCTTGTTCATCCTAGTATTCCTTTCAAAAGAGACATTGCATATTTTCATTAACATGTGAATCTTGATGGAATCATCCTCTTCTTCCCCTTCGTTGCTAAATATATCTTATATAAATTAAATATGTGGCATAAATTTAGTATCATTTATGGAAAATTAACCCCCAAATGATTATATGAGTAATGGATAATTTTTTTCCTTTCCCACTATGATTCACTTCATCCTTTATAGTGAATTATTTTTTCATTTCATCATATATCAAATATATTTTAGTAGATTTTCTCTTTGATGTCAATTTTCATTTATTATTTATCCACTTATCTCTATATATATTTTATTATCAGGAAATTATATATAAAAATGTGAAACTCGACCACAATTAAATCATTAACATCTAATCCTTCATTTTATTTTCCTTTTTTGCATTTTATTTTTTAATATATTAGAGGAATGTTTCTCTTATGATTCTCATCATCCAATCATCTTTAATTGTGTATCTAGTAGAATCTAAATATTATTCCTCTTTGATCTTTAACTTGAATAAATATTTTAAGGAAATTTCTTCTTTATCAATTACTGTGAAAATAATTGATTTTATAACTTCATAATTCACAATGATGATAGGTTTTTAAAAGAGTTGAATATCTTCTCTATATTATATATTAAAAAATTTAGTATCAAATATATTTCGTAAGTCTACCATTAATTTTTTTTTGTGAAAAGCATTGATTCCTTTTTATTATTTATTAAAACTACTGATATGACTAACTGACTCATTCTCCCTAGTAAATTAATCATCCAAATTTTAGTCTTCATCTATTATTTTTTTATTAAATTTGGATCTCTATATTTTTAGTTTTCACACAATAATAGCTATTTTTCGTTCATAAATATTTTCTATCTTGTAACAAATATCTTTAGTATTTTAAAATCCCAAAAATTTAGTATACAAATTATCTAAAAATATATGATAATTAGGTATTTATTTTAATCATATTAATATCATGAATTCTATTATTAATATTTTTGATAAAACCATCTCTATAATTTGTAAGATGTAACATAATAAAAAAAATCACTCAATTCAAAGCCTTAAAATATCATAAATGGAAGCATGCAATTTTTTAACTAATGAAAGAGATTTTGAATGAATAACGTTACCCATTTTTTATTTAGAGAACTCAAATTCTATATAATAAACCTTAATGAGTATAATATTTTGGGAACAATGTTTTATTTTTTAACACTTTTATATTTGAGATCATGTAGGGAAACACTGATTATGGGGGGTGAATAAGTTGTACCAATTTTTTGAAATCAATTTTGATCTTAACCATTGTGATAATTTAAATTCACTATTCTCTTAACAAATATTTTTCCTCATTCCCTGTATAAAATAATTATAATGGATAAATATGCATAAAAATATATATAGTGTTTGTACTTAATATGGTACCCAGAACTTTTTGATATTAATATTATCAATTATATATATTATATTGTATCTCTAAAACATTCGAACTGTAAATGCCTAAAATTCCATGACAATTATTGGAAATGTAACATCTAGTTCTCTATATATTAATGTATCTTCCACTTACCCTTGATTTAGTTACATAAATCATTTATACATGAATTACACATTCTTTTATGCCTCTTACTTCAATTTATAATGATTCATATGTTTAAAACACATCAGGATACTTCTGTATCAAATAAATGATCTTATTTGAGATATTTGTAAATATTTTATGCAAATAGATTTCATTTGATGGTGATCAGATTTCCTATAACAATTTTATTATGAAAATAATATGAATGAGATAATTCCTTCATGAAATTATATCATTCTTCATCATCAGAATGTATTTTTATGAATAGAAAAAATGTTATAAATTCCTCATGTCTTTATAAACTAGAATATAACACAACTGGATGTTTTTAAAATTAAAACCCTTTTATAAAATATAAAATTAGTTCATCTAAAAATTCATGAAATCATTATCACTTTATCATTTCAAAATTTTTATATTTTCCCAATAATCATGAACAATTATTGGTATATTTGGAAAATCATTCTTTTCCCAATACATAAATGTTCTCAATCATTGTCTGTTAATAAAAAAACTTTTTTTATCAATGATCATGAATATTTAAAACATAAATCTCCTAAAATTATTTTTGTGATATTCATAATAAATATAGAACAAAACTATAACGTCAAAATAACTAAGAAAAATAGAATCAATATACCCAGAAAAACAACTAAAAATGTCATAGTAATTCAGAATTGATTTATGTTGAACATGAACTCTTATGTCGAAACATATTATATGAAATGGAACACTCATTTTATAAAAATCAATTAAATATGACTCAGTATAGAAATAATATAATGAATAAAAACCATTTGATATTTTTAATCGATGTTGAAAAACACATGGGAATTATAATATTTAAATCCCCTTCTCATCATGATTAATAATTAATGAAAAATCATTTATTAGTTTATCTTATGAACATAATGTAATAAAATAATTGAAATCATATGTTTAATAAATTGCTAGGTCTAAATAATATGGATTTAGAGGTCATAATTTATTCTCATTCACAATGTTTTTTTTCATAGAGTCTAATGTTCTATAAATTTAATACACCAGAATTAAATTCCATTTGAAAAGGAAAACAATTCATTCATTCAAAATGACATGAAATCAAATCAGGATAAGTCAAAAAACCATAAGAAGGCTGATTAAATAACTAAAATTCTGATTTTTTAATGAAATTATATATAATATTTCTATCAATTCCCTTCATTTTTGAAAAGTTGAATGCAATATGTTAAAGTCAAACTCATTCCCTAGAAACCATCTGACTTACAAATATCCAAAATATATAAAATTAATAAAATTACTTGAAATTATCATAATACAATTCAAAAATCATTCAAACACATCAAATAATATTATATGGAATCCTAATAAATTTTTCATAAAATTTTATACAATAAATACATATTTAATAAATAAATTAAGGGCTATATTGACCCACATATATATATATATTGTAAGTCCTAAATTAAAATGGAAATGATTTAAAAATAATGAAACACATTTAGCTCCTAAATTTTTCAATGATATTCCTTTTTGAGTAAATATTGGCCCATAAAGTAAAATAGGAATGATATTTTATTGAAGACATTAATATAAAATTATTTTTAAGGATTCAAAAAATTATGGAAAGGAATTAACATAATTATTGTTTACAATAAAATGATCCTTGAGAAATTAAATACCACAATATCCAGTATTTTTTTTGAAATATTTAATCTCTAGGGTATTGGTTTCATAGGATCATTTCCTATTTCTTCTATTCAATGATAAATTATATTGGTAGTTAGAAATACTTCCTAGTGGGTAAATGTTATTCTCATTAGGATTGATTATGCACTTGTTCTAGTGAAGTTTTTGAGTTCAAACGTTTTTTATAGATTTGGATTCCTAAGGATTGTAATGAAATATCAAGGAACTGATTTTTATAATATATCTTTAAAATATATGTGAATGAGGATGTACACTGTTTTCATGAATTACTAGTCATATATTAATGTAAATTATGACTATTATTACATGGGGATTTAATGTGTTTTTAAAAATGTGTTTAAAATAAGTCGGGAATATAATATTCATAATATAAATGATATTTTATTGGCCAAAATGTATATTTTTTTTTATAATAATATCACCCTATAAGTTAATTTACAAAAGACTCACATTTTAATATATAAAGTGAAAATTGATATTGTTTTAATGTTAAGAGATTCCAGATAAGTTTTTCAGATTCATGGATAGGATACTGGCCATATTATTGGAACTATAATAGAATATTGGTAGTGCATAAAATAATTATATATATTTTTAATGAGAAAAAGATTTTAGTAGATAGTTATTTTATTTTATTGAAGGATTTTAAATTTGGGGATACATTATTTTGGTATTATTTAACAAAAAAAATATTATTTAGGTAAATTTTATTCTTATAAGAGATGTATGTATACTATTTCCAAGTATAATATATTGGTTCTATAAATGTTTTCAATGAATCTAAAAAAATAATATCATTATGAATGTAAAAGAATGAAGAATTTTAGAGTGAATTTTAAGGAGTATCATAATATGTATAACTAAATTGTAGATCTTATTCATAATTGAATGACCATACTTCTCTATTCCATTTCACTAGATTTTATATCCAAATTATGTATTTTTTATTCTCTTTATTAAAAATAATAAGTTTTGGGGATGAAAATAGTCCATGTTCATATCCCATTCTTGTTTTAATTTGATTTTTTAATGTTTTGTCTTAATTATTGTTAATTGAATAACACTATTAATATGAATTATAAATTTAATTGTGGAAACATAAAAATTTAATTTTAATTTAAATCTTATATGATTGAATCTTTTATTCCATTACCATATAATGAATTAAAATTTAATTTGGAATATTATAATGCATTAAAACCCATATACATAAGTATGGAAAATGTATAACAGACCATAATGATTTGTATTTTATACCTCCTAAGACAGTATAATTATTCTTTTTGTTAAAATACATATTCTAGTTTACCAAATCTATAATAATCTATAATTCATTATAAAAAGTCATAAATATTAAAAATTAAATTAAAATGATAAAGTATTCTGATTTTTGAAATAAATTTTAAAAATTATTTATTCCACCATCAATTTTCCATATTTTTTGACCATATGTTCATTTAATTTCATTTTAAGAGGTAAATTACATGTCAAAATTCATTCTCATATACTCTTGAGTAATTGAATAAAAACAATTACAGATAATTTTGATGGATTCATTCATGAATTCGAGTCATTGAAAGAATAACATTTTTTGAAATAGTGTCATGATATCATTCTTTGATGTTGAATAAATATATTCACACAATCATTAAAATGTAATGAAACAAATTTTTATCAAAAATAATATTATAGAAAGAATATAATTGATTATGGAATTAACAGTTTAATATTTTGAAATGGAAAAAATAAGATGAAAAATATTGAAAATGATATTATAGTGAAGTATTGAAGGATTTAAATTTCCGGGAAATAAATTATGTAAAAGGAAATTTTATATAACATATATTTTATATATAGTGAATTTTATTATTTGATACTTTTGTTTTTATCATCATACCCTTAATAAGTGACTTCATAGGAGTGAATAGAGAAGTTATTTGAAGAATTTATATAATTAGTATGAATGGTAATAAGTTGACCATTTAATAACATTTTATGGATATAAATTAATTAGATAATATCAATTAATATATGAATAATTATGTGTTTATAGAAGAAGATAATTTGAATGTATTTCCATTGGTGATGTTCAAAATATAAATTTGAACATGGTATATGATTTTTGTCCATAATAGATAAAAAATAGGGTGCATGAATTTATAAACCTAAATATTAATACATTTTTTGATATTTTATTAATTATACACTATTTTTTATTAATATTTATTTCAATATAATCATTTTAGATATATGTTAGTTTTTATAAAAAAATCATAATATTCAACTCTTAAAAATATCGAATTTAATTAAATAATTTTTTTAATTTAAAATTTATAGAATATTATTAATAGTTATTGTTTTGATGAAATATAGGAAGATGAAAATTTCAGGTTTCAAATGGTTTTAATTATTATAAAATGAAATTTTGAAGTTAATTTGTTCCATATATTATGACAATGAGAAATTATTTTTAGTGTTATAGTTTTATATGTGGGTATATTTATGTAAAATTATAATATAATGGGATACCATTATATAAGATATATCCATGTATGATATTGTTTTTTATTAGTAACAATGATTAGAAGATGTTTTTCTATGTAATATGGTTGATTTTTACAATAAAAAAATATGAATATACTTTTTGGCATGATTTAATATAGGAGATACAATGTTGCCCTTAAAAAAGGGGGAAATTTTATTTAAAATGAACCACTAATTATGATTGAGTATTATTAGATATAGTCACCAAATAATCTAAATGGGGTCATGTTTATTGCTTTTGTGATAGATATATAATATAGGTGTGAATTGAGTCATATGTTACAAAATGTGTATAATATAAATCGACTATGGTGATCTTTTTTAGGGGTCCCAAATAATAATGATATATATATATATATTTATTATATCAACATATTGGTGAATATATTAAGGTACATAGTATAATATGACATATATCATATAATGTGATTTTATATCAAGAATTCAACAAAACTATTTAAAAAAAAGGAAAGAGTAATTTCATACCATGCTTTATTATATCTAAATACAATTATGTTGAAAAGTTGTCTCAATTTTGATAAAATAATGTATCTATTTGTTTAAAAAACCATAATTTTAATTTTAATATATATAGGACATAAACCACTCTAAAAAATTATAAACATCCCCAATGATACATAAAAATCACCAATTAACGATCCCGTCCATTTCATTAAACATAACCAATAAGAATCTAAAAAAAAGGTAAGTGAGATTTTGATTAGGTGAGCCAAGAAGATAGTAATATTATCCCTAACTCTTACATTCAAGCTTCCCTATAGTTAATAATTTTATTACATTACATATTTTAAAAAATTATGATGTTTTTAAATCACATAACTATATCTAATAGCAAAAATATTTCAATGTTATTCTACAGAAAAAATTTGAAGTATAACTTAAGAAAAAATGTTTGATGATATTTTATGGATAATTAAATGTGTTTACAAAATTTAGATGTGATATGGAGTGATGTTGTGCGATTTAGTAAAAATATTCCAAAACATTCTATCGATACATATAAAAGTGGGAAAAGTATGAATGTAGAGGTGGTTTTAATTATTAAAGCATCAAATTCATATTGAAGTGCATATAGCAGGGAAAATTAATAGCATGAATATGCTTTTATATTATTCATTGGGATGTAATTGTAATCATATTATAGTGGATTAAAATATAAATATCTAATGAATTCACTCTTACCCCCTATAATATTTTTTGGTTTTTTTTCATTGAATAAATTTATATATTTAAATAATAATTTCATGATTATGGTGGTTTTTTATTATTATTCATATCAGAATGATTTATCATTTGTGATATTGATTTATTTTTATTCATCTCATTAATCTACTAATATATAATAAAACGAGTGGATTAGTGAGTGGAATGAGAAGTTATAACTTCATAGCCAGTAATCATGATTTTTTATTTAACTTGATTCTCTTGATTGAGAGTCAATTAATGACCTTGTTATTTGATATTATATTGTAATATTTTTTAGTTTATAATGAATAAATATTCTCACATTGGAATATAGGACATACATTGTGGTATTATTTTTTTACTTCTCAATAATTAAAAAATATATTGTTGGAAATTTATGGTCAAATCATTCTATCATTGAATATATAATTATAAACATAATCAAAACCAATTGAGAATGAAGGAAAATGTATGATTAACATTGAAATGACCAGTTTTATCTATTTTTTCACTTTAATTCTTTATATGATATATTTAATTCATTTTAATTTTCATTTAGGTTAAAAAACATCCATACATTATTCGCCTTCAATGTTCTCATGAATATATTAAAAATTATTAACTCAATAATAATATGAATATAAAAAATCAATAATAGATGATATATAAAAATAAGGAACTATTATAAACATTGTACCATTTTAAAATCTAAATTGTTTATCCATTATTTCATAATCATTTATATTATTACATATTTTATTAATCAAAGGAAATGAGAATATATCATCATGTTATAATAATAAATAATAAATATACTATTTTTTACCTCTAGTCTACTTTTCAATCATTTGGACACAAACATCCAGGTAATCCAAATTAATATAATGTTTGTATAGATTTTCAATTATTTATAAATAAAGAACAATTTTTTACATTCATATAATCGTCAACCTTTTCAATTATTTACATTCAAATATATTTATACATATATATCGAATTTTCATAAGATTTTTATCGATTTTACAAGATTCATTGATATATATGACCATGTTTTTGAAACAGGAATCAATTTTATACATCAATATGGATGTAGCATATGTTCTCCATGTTAATTGAAAGCTAAATATTTATATTGGTCTTATATATTTTGAATAAATAACCTTCATTATTTCATTTAATTAATTATACACTCTCATTGAATTTAACCTAAATAATAGTGGCACAAAATTGACCAAAACATATCATAATGCTTTAAAGTACACCTATTTAAAGTATATCAATGTTATTAACATATTTTTAGGTATCATTTTATTATTTTTTTTATTAATATTTAAATATATATCATTTCCAAAATGAATTATATCATCCACCTAATGTTTTTCAGAAACTATATGTAGCATTTCATATAGTATTAAAATACACTATCTAGAATATATATAGTATTTTTTTCATGTACATTCATTGAAATATTATACATGTTTTCAATTTTTATCTATCTCACTTTACATACATAAAACACTATTGGGATTTAGAAACACAAAAACCGGAATAAAACCTCTACAAATCCCATTCCAAAACTAATTCTAGATCATCTGGATAAATAAGAATCTCGTGAACTATATATACAAGTACATGAATGAAAAACCACACCCAGTGACTATACTTGATCGACACCTAGACACACTAATTAAAAACATAACACTAGGACCAATCACACAAGAAGAAAAAAATAAATCATGGAATGGTAACAAGTAATTTTACATGGTTTACATTTTAGTATTACAAGCACATGGGAAAATCGTTACTTCGTATCATTTCATGGAATAAAATATTATTAAACTTTTAATGAATAAATTCAACTCATATTAAATCTATAAAAGGAATGAAAATAATTGTTACCACCAGATCTATTTATAGTAGGGCCTATCTAGGCAGATAGTTCCACTAGATTATAAAATTTTTAGTAGACCCATCATCAGTCTTGGACACCTTTGATTTAATATATGTTAATTCAAATTAACCAATATTTATCATTAAATATTGTTAGTTCTTCTCATTAATAACTCAAACTATTCATTTATATATATTATAAAAAATCATGATTCGATGATGTGATCAAAGAGAACAAACTACATTACAACAACATGGTTATTCTTACATGAGCAAAAAATTTCATAAATCCATCATCAAAATGTGGTGATTGTCCACCTTGTTATATAACATGACATTTATAAAACCATCATACATTAAAATATTTATTAAAATAGAATCCTATATTTTCTGGAACATGAGTTCTAGAATAAACCCTTATATATATAAATAAACAACAACAAAATTCTTCACACACGCTAATAATTATACAATGGATGAATGGTTTCATTAATTTAATGAAAATACCAATACATTTGGAAATTATAAAATTTACAACATCAATAGAAACTATTAGTGTGTCCATTCTACCATCTAGTGTCCCATGATCCCTTGAGGTATAATATATCCTTAAACTATCACACAATATGATCTTTGTAAGCTTGTTCTTTGGATTATTAGTTTATCCAATATTCCTCCACCTTAACTCCCTAACCAACTAAATCATTCAGATGAAATGATAAATAATAATATTATTATTTAACTTATAGTAAAATATTACATTGTTATACAAATTAATTATTATCACAAAATAAAAATTCATTATCTATTTCCATTATTTATTTCGAGTACCTCTAAAAACACTTCATCAATATCAGTGTCTTCCTTTCTTATACGTAGAAATTATATTCTTGTCCCATTAAAGATAGCGATATAACTGGAAAAAACATCAACATAAAACATATTTATTTCTCTTGGATACTATGCTCAATGATTTTTATTAATGTTTTGAAAATCCATATCCCTTTAAAAACATATATCATAAAAATCTATTAATGGATAATCCATTACAAAAATATCAGTCTACATCTTCTCAAACTATAGGATATGGGGAAATCCATTTCGAAGGTTCTCAATTCTCTTTTCTAAAATTCAACATAAATTGATCAAAAAATACAACAATATTTTTAATATTCATCCCTTTAAAAACAATGGTGTACATAAAACATCCAATGGCTGAAATAATGAAATACATTCCAATGTGGATAGCCTTATATTTAATCTTTTATGCATTCTCTTTGGATAACATGAATTATTTGTTGAACATGGATGGCATGGGATTATTTCATGTCAATCTGAATTATTTAATATCCATTATGGTTTATTAATTTTATTAAAGTATTAATTATATGCTCTAAATTTCCCATTCAATAAATATACCAAAAATATTCTCTTACACCCCAAAATCTATGATATTAAACCCTACAGAAAAATTATCCTTCACCTTCTAAATAAATTGGATATTAAGACCCACCTACTGGATATCATAGACATAAAAATGGTGTATAATGAAATATATTTCCCTAAACACCTTCTTATTGGAAGAAATGTGGTGATTCCTTGTTGAGGAAACTATTCTCACTAATAAAATAATTAAACATTATATTAGTTTCCTTATAGATTACATTAAACTTTTAATGAATTTTTTGTTCTAGTAAACTAATCCCTAATCCCTTTATCCATGAACCCTTTTAGCTACATTATAATTATTTAATTTTTAAAATATATTTGATGTAATTTCATCTTATCATCAATATTTTATTTTTTATTATAAATAGAATAAAATATTCTCAAAAGAGTGTAGATGATTATTTGTTATAAAATTGTATATGAAATTTTATAATGTTATACACATTCTTTATAATAAAACTCATTAAAAACCAATATATGTATGTACCTCATTAAATAATCCACATTCACCTTCAACAACAAAACTCATTTATTATGTTGTTTTTTCTTAATTTATGTTTTTTATATAGCTCTAAGGTTCCATTTACGTACAAAAAAAATCATTTCATCATTCATTGATAACAACACATTTTCAATATCATTGAGATTATCCTCTTAGATTAGGCTATTAGGATCTCCTAAATCCATAAAAAACCAATTAGTTTCAATTATGCTAGAACATGTTAACCTATTTTATGATCCTAGTAGACTTATATTTCTATTCATCGGGTTATACACTTTCCAAAACAACTAATTATTAAAATTTAAACTTTTATAGATATAACCTAACATTTCGTAATTCTCAATATTTCTATTAAATACACAAGCCTCAATTATTATTTTATAATTTAAATTCTATCATAAATTATTCACCATTTCATTTTAGTAATATACATTTAAATCAACTCTGATATGGTCAGTTGATTAATTTTTCTCGAAATCATCTTCTAAAGAGTTCAAATATCACAACAAGAACATATTATTGACATAAACAATACATATTAAAAAAAATTGAGTGTAATCTTTAGGGATAAAATAATATTTACAGTCACTATAAAAAAAGTAATAAGAATGATATATTTTTAGTTTTTATAAACCCTTGAAATCGGCAAGGATGTACGGGAGGCTTTATAAAAATTCAATAAGGAAACATCTGCTAGTTTTCAATACAATATTTTCCCAAGAATCTCATTCTTTAATAATTATATATTACTTTAGTTAACAAGGAATGTTCAAAATTGGTGCATACCACACAAATTTTATAGGTATTCAAGAATATAGTCTCATGGTCTGATCCTTCATTGTTAGGTTTTTATTTATCATCTATATCATGCTATCCAATTCACTGTGCTGGATATATTATTCTCGAACATGAATCCATTTATCAATAAAAAAATCAAAATTCTATAATACCATATTCTCCATCATAATTTTTTATTTTTTATTTAGTATTATTTATTAAATCTTTATGTACCATCAGATTCTTTCATAAAAGTGAATTTACCAAGATTTATTTGTTCATGGGGAAATAAATCCATCATTGCATTATTAAAACATCTTTGTTTGCAAAAATGTGAGAAAAATCTATCATGATAATAGATTAGAAAAGAAAATGATACATTTTTTAAAATAGATCAAAATTTTGTTAATTTTTTTCATTTAATTACTAATAAAGAGCACATTTCATTTGTTCCTAAATATACACATCTCAGATGATATGAAATATTTTTTATATTTTTTTAATAAACATACTTATTATGAACCACATGTTCTTACCACTTTCTTACACTATAAAACTATTCAACATTCATAATATTTTGGTATTTTTCATTCACGTAATTGAATCGATAGTTTAATTTTTCTTCAGATAAAACATGAAATACTTAAAACATATATAAATGAATAAGGATCCCTAATGAATATAACATATTCCATCTATTAATCTTATTTTGAAATATAATTCATCAACGTAACCAATAATGAATTTATTGTTCTATATAATTTATATTCTCAACTCTATGTAACTCAAAGACGGTAATATTTGTCATTATTACTTTTAAATTTATTTTTTTCATGATCCCATGTGATTCATTATTACATATAACGTCTATAAAAACAATCAAGACACCTAATTCACCATTCATCACCTCTTGTTCTTATAAATTAATATATACAATTAATTAATTATAAATGATTCAAGAATAATATTAACACTCAATTGTGAATTACTCAAATCATCATCCATGGAATAATTTAGTCCAATATCCATATGTGAAATATAAAGCATCAATTAATCTAACAATATAAGAAATGTTTAAAATCAGAATAATCAAGGTCAAATATTTTTATGTCTCATCAGGTTACGCATACAAGTTGTATGATCCCATTTATTTATTATGGGGATCAAGAATTCTACTAATTACACAACCTTTTGAATTTCATGTGAGAACCCAATTGTTCTTGGAAACATCCGATTACAATATGTTATCAGAGCCTTAAAATATTTTCCATAATGAGATATAAAATAGATTTTTATATAATCCTAAAATTATTTATACATTTACATTAGAAAAATCCAATAAAGTTTACAATACCACAAATAACACCCTACATTACACTAACAGAGTTATTTTTGAACAAAAATTTATTTACCCACTTTCATCATATAGACAAAGCCATTATTCAATTTGTTTCTACAATATGACATTAGAACTATCATATATTCCTTTATAAAACCACTACCATAATATTTTAACATGATTCATAACATATGTTCTGGAATCTATTCTTTTAGACATAATGAATTAGGACCATGACAGAGTCTTACAAAAAATAATAATACAAAGATAATTTCAAAACATTTTTGTTCTCTCTTATTACATACATGAATTTTATAATTAACGTTCATCAATTTAATGTATAAATAAATTTTATTCAATAGAATAATAGTAATGTCATATTTTTAGAATTTTCATAGTTCCCTTCAATATTTATTTGTATATTTATTCATATTATAAAAAAATACCTTATGTATATAATTTAAAAATAATATAAGTTCCCAATAATGAAATTGTCAATTTGTTCTTGTAACCTATGTAGCTCAAAAACTATCACCTTTCAATAGAAAAAATAATCATGATTTGGTTCTCCATTATGGTCAACTAAATATTTGTTCTATATGATACTCTCATTGATTTTTTTTCATAATTTCCAATAACATTTATCCACATTGACCATATGGGTTTAACCATAATAGAAAATACTATAGTTGGTCCCATTGACATCCCAATCATATTTTTCCCATATGAAGGGGTTTTATTGTCCATGATATCCTTAAATTTTCTTATGTATTCATTAAATTTATATTTACTCAATATACTATATTATATTTTTAAACATAATCACAATTTTAAGTATTGAAAAATATGATTATGATTTGAAAATACTTTTTTTCATAACCACTTATTCTTTAGGATATTCAATTTTCTTTTATTGTTCTTCAATAAACGACCAGGGTCAGTTATAATATTATAGTTTTCTTCATATATTATTTTTAAAATCATAAATTCATCATAATTCCCATAAATTGTAGAATTTTATAAAACTACATATTCAAATATATTATTTTTTCCCACTAAAACTCATATATAGTTATTTATTCCTTCAAGAACACTATCAAATTTTATATTCTTCATTATTTTATTATAAATCATTTTAACATTATCATTAGGAAATACATTGAAACCAATCATTACCTGATTACTTTCAATGAATTTTATTTTACTTTCAACGTATTCTATTAATTGTAAAAATAAGCTTATTCAGTTATATATAAATTATATGTCTACTTATTCAATGGATTATTTGTCATTGTCATATTATTTATTCAAATAGAGTTTCCCCAAATGTTTTGTTCGTCCATTTTTAATGTCAACGGTGAAATTATTATTATTTTCATTGAAGAATATTTTTCCATTATTTATAATTCAATATCACCTTTTATATTATTTCCTCATCGAAACCTAGTTTTTATGTGACTATCTATTAATATTTTAAATAATTATTATGTTTTTTTCTCATTGAATCGACCTTTACTCTAAAAATGTACATAAAACCAATGATAAATATTCAACACTAACATTATCCTAAAATTCAGCAGGGATCAACTCCATATATTTTTTATTTCATTCAAATGAATCTCTTTATATAAATTTATTGAAACCCCTATAATATTGAATGTCATATCAAAAGATATAAAACTACATATAATGTCAATAAGATATAGATTAATTATATCACATTTTTTAATTAAAAATATCATTACGTTTTATAAAAGTTGAATTATTGTTAATATTTCCACAGAATATTAAAATAATATATATTTATCCTTATTCCCACATTGATATAACCCTACCAAAAATCACAAAGTAAATCTCATCATTACTTTAGTTAGGATGAATACAGAAGTGTTTATGTTTATTCCACAATAATATAATCACAAAATATTACAATTTATTTAATTTCGATAAATATTGGATCATAAATGCTTATGGAATTTTATGTACTATACCTCCCAACCATTATATATATTATTTAAGAGACATTTATACAGTTTTTTAAACCATTTTATAAAGAATAAATAAATTTTATTTGGTTTAGTCAAATAAAACTCTATTTGATCGCTTATTTTTATTCTACACATATTTCTATAATTTAAATCAAGAATAAGGTTTTAGAGATGCGATCTCAAGAATTTCTTCCAAATAAAAATATTCACCTACTCAATGGTTGGAACTTAATTTATTTTGATAAACCATGTATGGTTTGTGTTAAATTTTTTTCCAAAACATATGATTTAGTTTTATTTTATTTGACACGATTGAGATGGTTATTAATATGATTTGAAGGTATTTTGAGTAATTTATAGATATATGGAGTTGAAAGGGATTCCACATATATTGATAAAATATAAAATAATAGTTTTGGAATATTTTTATAAATTTTGATATATTTTTGTTGGTCGGAATGGATTCCTCAGAAGGGGTGAATTATGTATCTATAGAAATATCTGTAAAAAAAATTCATTTTTTAAAATGATTCCATAAAATATAATCAAATTCATTTTATTGTGAATTTATAAAAGTCTTGAATGTTTAAATAATTTATCAGACGATTTATTAGTTGTTAGCTATAAAAATCAAAATATTTCTATAATTTTTGAAAATAAAAAACTAGTTCAAAACATATATAAACACTTTCTTAACTAACTATCAATGTCCAATTCAGTTATTTGTGAAAATTAATAAAAACAATTCAAATTAAACTAAAATGAAAAGTAATAGATGATATAATCAAGAGGTTTAGTCTCATTTTGATACATAGTCCTCTCAACTTGTTGTTCACCTGGTACCAAACAATTTAATTTAACAAACAGTCTGATACACCCCCTAGATCGTGTTTCACAATAGCACACAAGGCTTTCCATGTCTCACCTTACCACTACCATAGTTATTCATGGGAAAAACAATAAAAATGTCACAGTTGACCTCATCCAGAGTTCTACATGGGATATATGAGTAAAATAGAGTGTGAATTTTACGATATTGAGTATCCTCTTGTTAAGCACACAAGATAGTGTGTGTGTAACAGACAAATGCATACATTGTTCAAAAATATAAATAAAATAACACAATAGAGTTATAGATGTACAATAGTGTTTAGAATTTTTTGTGTGTTATGCAGTGAAGCTCTTGACATCATTGATGTTGGGGAAATGAGGTTTGAGTCTTTTCTTGAAGTTAGCCTCAAAACAAACTATCATGGCCATCTAGGTGGGAAATTGTTAGCTCGATGATATTTTGATGTTCAGTGATGTATGTAAGGTTTTTTTGTGTCTAGATTATTCCCATGTATGTAATTTCTTCTAGTTCATGAGAGTTAGAAGAAATATTGAGTGTCACGGGAGTATGTAATTCTTCTATAATTTTCAGTTTTCAGCATATTCTTCATGTTATTATCTCTCGATAGAAATCTGTCTTGTTATTATTTGATACATGAAGGTACTATTGGAATAAAGATCGCCCAACATGCATGTACCTCATACTATCTACATATAGTCTTTTACAAAACATTAAATAATGGAAGAAACATTATATTGTCTAATTTTGGCTGCTATATATAAATATGAATATATATATATAAACACCATTATTATGACTATCAGTGAGCCATTTGTATCAATAACTCAATCGCATCGGTTTTTCACCATCAGTTTGTAAACATCTGTGAATCCAAGTATAAGTGAGTTCTTTCCAATGATATCGATGACCTAGTGTATTAGTGTGTAATTTGTGCTATCTGTCTGTCAGGGCATCGATGAATCATCATCGGTGACACATTTTCGAATATAGGTGTGTTTTCCATCGGCGAGTCGATCATCTGTGAGTCAGTAATTAAAGAGTCGTACATTGGTGAGTCGATCATCGATGAGTTTTTCATCAGTGTTTCATCCTCCGGTGAGTCAATCATCAGTGAGTTGATCATCATTGAGTCATCCATCAATGATTAGATCCTCCATGTGTAGATCATCTTTGTATCATCCATCTATGAGTCCATCGTCAGTTATTTGATCATCAGTGTGTCGATTATCGGTATCTCAATCATTAGTGAGTCCTTTTATCAGTGAATTGACTAATTGTGACTCATTTTAAACTATCAGTGCCAAAGGATTTGATAAACATATAATATTTCTGTCTTATATTTAATAATACCAAATTGAGTGAAATTCATTTATACATGAATATATATACAATGGTAAACATATTGATGCATGTATACACATAGTTTATTGATTTATTGAAATATATTCTAAATTATAACCAAATTGATTTACGTAAACATATTCAATGAGTTGATCAAGTATATTTATTTCTTAATATAATAATTAATAGGATTTGTATATTGACATGATTTTTGATTATGAAAACCACTATTTCACAGAGCCTCCAACAATCTTCCCCTTTTTGAAAATCACAAATCTAGGCATAATCATGATGTAATAATGGTAATATAAACTGATCCCCCACAATGATGAAATATATGGTATATATATAGGTCACATTATATCATAACAAGGTTATTTAAATTATATAAGTTTGTATTAGAGATAATATATATATATATATATATTATGTTTTGTACATGCCATGTTCCCTATTCTATATGACACTATCTTTAATGTGTCTTATACCATTCTCCCCCTTTTGGGATTAGAAAAAATTATAACGTAATTAGGGAGAATAAAATAGAAGAACAGAATGAAAATTATAAACACAGTAAAGACAAAAATGATTTTCATTAATATAGAAGAGTATATAGTTATAAAAATTAATGAATAAATCTCTATCATGTAAGAAATCCACTACTAAGTTTTTTTATTTTTAAGTTCTTTTCCTTTGTTTGAATGGTAAACATGAGGTGTAGGAGGTTTTTTTCTGTGGTAGGAAAAGGAGGTCCCATGAAAACACCAGATTGGGCAACACCTATAGGGACATTGGATTCAAGGCTAGGTATCATTTCTAAAAACAAATAACTATCATGTTTATCTATACATACTGGTGGAATCAGAGAAAGATAGTAAGATACATTTATCTAATCATGAGGCTGAGAGGTTGTTCCAATGGATGAATCATGTGGATCCACAATGGCTTATACTTTATCATGCAAGTACATCGTGAGAAGTTTTATTATGTCATTAATGATTTTAACTCCATATTCCATAGCCTTCTCTAAATCATCTTTATTCACTAGTAATTTATCAACTAGAGGAGTAATCTCCTTCAGTTGGACCACTTGCTTCTTGAAAGATTTTGTTACTCAATGAATCCTGATATATGAGGCCAAATACTTGAATTTATTGATGAGATTCTACTTGGTATATATCATGGAAAAATACATAACAATGTTATCTCTAATTTATTTATGAGTAACAGAGGCTTCATTATTTTTACTGCCTTACCATGTTGTAATCATGATAGGTATTTCTATGCACCGAGGAAAGATTTTCATTGTTGGAATCACTCTGATGATTATTTAGTTCGTCCCTCCTCAACGCCCTGAGAGACGCCATATCATTAGTAGAAGCCTTGATGCCTCTAGAGAAAAATGAACTAGACTACATTTGACCAATTTACTCATGCAATTTCATCAATCCTACACTCATTAGATGTGTCACTAGGTTACTATGAACCTCTATCACACCAAAAAATAAGTATTGAAATCAGTTTCATATTGTTTAACCCATTTCTCATCTTCTACACTTCTTCTCTCAGAAAATTATTATTTCTAATGATTTTATTATTTGTGTTAATGAGATTATGTTGAATCTCATGAATCACCTTCCAAATAATTTTAGCAGCATCAGCATTTGAAATACTCATGGACGTTGAGGCTTCACTTCTTGCTCTAACATAGGATCACACCGACACATAGATATCAACTTTAAATTGCACTAAATCATCCTTAGTGATATAGTCATTAATAATTAGTTAAGTCTATTGGCCCAACTTTTGGATGTGTAATCGCTAAAGCAGGTGCTATAGGTTCTGCTTCAGCTTAAGCTTGGTGAGCTAGAGGATGTTATTCTATCTCCCCTTCTGAGTTATATTATAGTTGAAACAGAATGTATCTATGATTTCTATTCCACTCATGTGTACATGTATAGTATCTGGGATCCACTAGATCTATCCAGACTCTTCTACCATGAGACTCATGTACAATCTCAACATCATATTCTTTTTTCATTATGTCCTCTATAAAATACAGCATTTTTGGGAATAGGTACCAATTGGTAGTGAGGTTTTACATTCACTCCTCCAACTTTAGATTATCTAGGAACTTCCACAACATGAGGCATCTATGCAACTTGATCCTCATCCTCTTCCTAATGGACACCATCCATAATTACATTTTACTCTTGAATGGTTTCATGATTTTCAGAATTTTGATGGTCAAGCAAGTCTTCATTACATGCATCTCGATGATCAACAACCTCCTGTTCAACAGAATCAACACCACCCAATCCATCAGCTCTTTCAGTAGCTCAATGTACGGATTCATCAAATGATATTTCAACTAATCGTTGACCCAACTTTAAAGAATCACTAACATGTTCATCATCACCTTCCTTATCATAATAATCATCAGCATCAGACTCCTAATCTAACTTTCTTACATATCCATCCACGCCATTGGCTTCTGTATCCTTCTTATCCTCAACAACATACCGTGGTTTTCTTGATGGTAGATCCAACAGTGGACTAGCATGTCTTTAAGACATGTACTTTGGGCTATCAGTAGTATAAGGATAAATTTTTTAATCCAAAGGAGACCCTTATTCCTTTTATGGCTCATCTTTGGTTTCCTCATCAGAGTCAAAAGTTACTTCACCAAGTATTAGGCATTGATCAGTTTGATACTTTGGTATGGTAAGATGGTCAATCATATTTTAATCTTCATACAATCATTCCTCACCTCTGACACATCATTTCTTCCAAGGATTCTAGAAAATATTCATCCTCTTTCAAATCTCTTTCAAAATACAGAATCTACTACAGGAACTGATCACTTCTTTTCCATCATCCACACAGTCCAACATAATTCGCATCACCAAAATCTCCTAGGATTGTACAAACATGTTTATTTTTAGAGTATTTTATCATATCATAATTATGGACCATTATGCACTTACATAGACTCACCCTTATCCCGTTATTTAATCGGTAAATCGGGGATTGATCTCGATACATGATAGCAAAAAAGTCTACCTTCTTTGGGTAGATCTAATGTTGAATGAAGTTAATGGGAAATATTGCCTCTCCATCCAACTAACTGGCAGTATCTCTCATCGATTATTCACATTCAATAAGCTCCATTAAAACAACCTCATATGAAAAAAAATCAGAGGAATGAGGAATATTACCCTAATTAACATCATAGATACCATCATAAGGAATTTATAATTTTTTATCAAATTCATTTGATGAAAATGAAAACTATTTTCCATTCAACACTAACTTCATTCTTTCTTGTTCCCCTCAAAACCAAGATATCATCATGTTGAGAGAAAACTCATGAAAAATATGGGGATAAAAAAGGCCTCTAATTTTTTTAGAACCTCTCTAGACAACCATGAGATTATAGAACTCAGAAGAAAAGTGTCTTCCTTGAATGATTCCAATCATCAGAAACATACTTCTCAACTGTAACAACTCGGAATTCCAATCTATGATTTATAGTACCACTGGACGCACCCTTCTAATGCTTTGCTGTGTGAGAGTCACTCGGATGTTACATCAAGCACTTCTTCATTTTGATTTCTAAATATTCAAGTCTAATGTGTGTCGACAAGTTGTGGGTAGAGTGGTAGAGTGTCGAAGAGTAGAATGTTCTATAGCAGATAGGGAGGTGAAAGGTCAATGTGAATCAAATTCATTTTATCATTTTGGGATTGTAAATCATAAAGCATCAAAATGAAAAATTGTATGAAGAACATAATCTTTTGTCGTTTTATTTAAATTAGACAAGATTAAAAAAAGGGTCCCTAAGTGAATTAGTTTATCACAACCGGTATTAACCAATCAGTTTAATTTGACCAGTTTCTTAGGATCCGTTTTACATGATCTATTTTACCCAATTCGTTTCACATGATCAGTTTCACTAATCGGTTTAACCTTATCTGTTTCACTAATCAGTTTAACATGATCGATTTCAATATATTTGTTTCACTGATCAGGCTGACCTGAATGGTTTCACTGATTGGTTTCACCAGATCAGTTTCAATAATTGGTTTTACATTATCGATTTCAATGATAATTTTAACCTGAACAATTTCACTAATCATTTTTACCTAATATGTTTCATTGATCGGTTTTACCTGATCAGTTTCACTAATTGGGTTCACATGATCGATTTAACTGATAGGTTTAACCTGATCAGTATCAATGATTGGTTTTACCTTACATGTTTCACCGATTAGTTTCACCTCATCTGTATCACAAATAAAATGAATTTTCCAAATGGGAATGAGGTTGAGTAGACTATAAAGATTTATCACTCTTAGTTTATGTCTCATATAGTTCATTCTCTCAGATTTTACAGGTTTTGTGAAAATGTCAGCAAGATGATGCTCAATCCCAACAAACTAAAGAGATATAAAATCTTTTTCATAATAATCTCTTAAAAAGTGATGTCTTAGATCAATAATTTTTTTCTACAATTAGAGATTGGATTTTTAGAAATTTTAATTATTCTTTTATTGTCATAGATTATGGGGATATGTATGAATTTTAATAAATAGTCTAAAAACATGTGTTTTATCGAGAAAATATGTTCCCAATAACTACCCAAAGATATGTACTTTGCTTCAGCAGTTGATAATGAAACTGAATATTTGTTTTTTACCACACCATGATATTAGTGACATATCAAAAAGTGACATGTTTCATAGGCACTCTTTCTATCTAACTTGCTTCCACAATAGTCAGCAATTTAATAACTACAAAATTCAAAAAAATTTCCTCTATCATATTAAAATCTTAAATTAGGTGTATTTCTGAGGCACTTAAAAAACACTTTTAACACCATTTTAATGTGACTCTTTTGGTTTTTCTTGAATTTTTTCACAAATAAACACACTAAAAATAATATATGGCCTACATGTAGATATGTACAACAATATTACAATAATTCATCTCTAATAAGTTTGATCAATATATTATCCATTTTCATTAAGATCTTACTTACATGTAAAAATCATAGGGGATACACTACTCTAAATTTAATCTAAGCCTTAGTTTTTCAAAGGATCGTTATAGTGCTTATTTTTATTTATAATAATACTTTCTTAAATTTGAAATATTTGAAATATCTGAAAATATTTAAGTTCAACCATAAAACACATTTCAAACTCACATTTCATCATTTTTTACTAATCTTTTAGTGGAGAGTTTTTAGAATATCCAAATATTATATCATTTACATATATTTAGGCTATTAAAACTTCATTTGAAATTATTTTTATAAAAAAGGGTGGATTAACAACTCTTTTTTATAAACCGTTAGAAATAGATAAGTTACATAATCATTCATACCATGATTTTGGAACTTGTTTCAAACCCGATAAAGATCTAGATAACATGAAAACATGATATGGAAAATAAGGTTTTGTAAATCCCAAAGGTATTTCGACAATAAAATCATAAATTATATTTCTATTTATGAATTCATTTTTAACATCCATTTGATAATGAATAAAATCCATGTGTGATGCATAGGAAAGTAAGATTCTAATGGCTTCGTGCCTTGCTACTGGTGAAAATGTATCTTCATAATCAATTACTTCTTCATGATTATATCATCATGCAACTAAACTTGATTTGTTTCTAACTATATTTCTAGCTTCATACACTTTATTCCTAATCACTAATTTCATTACTATGGTCAAAGTATCTTTGGGTATATCTACATGCTTCAAATATTTATTTCTTTAAAAATGGTTAATATGTCCTTGAATACCCATTACATAATATTAATCGTTGAATGCATCATTGGTGTTTTTAGGTTCAATTTTTACAAGAATGATTGATTTTCAGCCTAGTTTTTCAAAGAGGCTCCAGTTTGTGTTCCTCTATATATATCTCTTAAAAAAACATCTACGGGATGAGTTTTAAGGGTCCTAGTTGGTTCTATAAAGGTCGGAATAGATATTTCAGGTTCACCATGTTGAACGTGTTCATTATGGATAGATTTTGGAGAAATTACAGATCTGTAAGTTTTCACAGATTCCATCATTGGATGATTTGACATTTAAGAATTAGTTTCCAGAGTGGACATATCATCTTCAATAATTTCTAGAGAGGTCCAAGGATCTTGAGGATCTGTTTAATCCAACATGACATGTAACGATTCTTCCACATATTTAGTTTTCTTATTAAAGATTATATAAGATTTTCTTGATGAAAAATATCCATGAAATACTCATTCATAACCTTTGGATGAATATTTATGTTCATATTCTTTAGTCTTAAAATTATAAACATTACATCCACACACATTAAAATAACATACATTGGGTTTTGTGTTGTTACAAAACTCATAAGTGGTTTTCATATGGATGGGTCTGATTTAGACTTTGTTTATTAAGTAACAAGATGTATTCAAAGCTTCATCCTAGAAATAAATCTTTATGTTCTATTTATTAAGCATTGTTAGGTAATTTAATTTTGGGTTCTATTTCTTCTTCTTACAATAAAATTTTGGGGATGTGTCCAAGTGGAAAATAAGGTGCGGCTATATCCATTTTGTAAGGAAAGTGATTTAAAGCCATAATTTTCAAACTTTCATACATAGTCACTTATTAAGGATTTAATCATAAGACCACTAGGATTTTATACTATCCTATTTTACATTACAAAGTCAGAGAAATCATTACTTTTTTTAGGTAAGAAAAATGTCCATGTATATCTAGAGTGGTCATCTACAAGAAAATATTCACACTGCTTCACATTAAGGGTTGAAATATTAGATTGTCCAATAAAATCCAAGTGAACCAACTAGAGAGTTTGAGTAGTAGTTAATTATTTCATTGGTTTGAAAAATATTTTAATTTTACTTCTATTTTGACAAGGATTTTACATCTAATTACTTGGAAACTCTAATTGGTCATGTCTTTAGCAAAACCATTTCTTGTTAAATTTTTAACGGAATGCAAATTGCAATGTCCTAGTCTTCTGTGCCAAACCCAACACTATATGTAAATGGAACTTAGATAATAAACACTCATTGAGGATACTATTTCTCTATTTATATAATATACATTATAATTTATAAGAGAAATAAATAAAAAGTTGTTCTTGTCATAAAAAACATGGAATGAATCATTATTAAATTTTACATTAAATCCATCATCAAACAATTGAGATAAGCTTAACAAGTTATACTTTATACTATCTACATAATGTACTTTAGAAATTGAAAAATATCAAGGGTTACCAATCTGGCCTAGGACAGTGATTTTCCCTTCACCATTTTCACAAAATGTGGCATGTCCTCCATCAATTTTGATAAGACTTTTAAAGAATGATAATTCCAATGTCATGGGTCTTGAACATCCACTATCAAAGTACTAATGATTTCTATATGAGCATTTTAGGAAGTTTACCTGCAAAAAAATTTATCCAAGAAATCATTTTGGTACCCATATTAGTCTAGGTCCACAATAAATAGTGATAATAGCTCTAGGAGCCCACAATTATCTTGCTAGATTTCTATATGTAGAATATAAGGTATTTAAAAAAAATACATTTTTGGTCCTAAAGAATTAGATGCAGTAAAATAATTCATTGAAATGGAAATTGAAATAAAATTCTTTTTCTCAATAAATTTTTAGATTTTATAGATTTTCTTATAAAGAGTGTTTTGGACAAGTTCCTTTTCCCTGATTAATATCATATACTATAACTATAATTAAGAGCTATCTGATTACCAAGAAATTGATTAAGGGTATTTTTCCTATTGTTAATCTTTTATATGTCCTTTAATTCCACAATAAGGCTTTTAATTCATTATTATCAATGAGAATTTGAACATTTTTATCTTTTTCATTTGTATGTAATGATTTAGTAGATACAATAACATATATTTTATTTCCTTACATGTATCTTCCATAATGTTACAATACATAAATAATTCTTCATTTTTCAAATTCTAAAACTCACTTTCACTTTTAAAAAATTGTAATTTTGAATAGTAGTGACTATGATTACTAGAGAAGTGTTTTTCATAAAAGAAATATTGCCCAATTCATCTTTCTCAAAATGAGAAAAGGAAGACTCAGAAGAGCTGTCCTAGAAGGTACTCAAGGTTTCCTTCATTTATTTCTTATAATTTCCATCCATATTCTCATACTTTTTTATGTATTTATGAATTGGACAATCATCATTTACATGTACATTCATTTTATATTCATAGAAAATTATCCCTTCTGATTTATCATTTTGCCTCCAATTAATTTTCCAATTTCCCTTTCTTTCATACTTTTGTTTGGGATTGTGTTTTTTTAAAAACATCATTTTCCTATAAAATTTCTTGAATCTCCTAGCTAGTTTTTCCATTACATCATCATGGTCCAAAGATGATTATTCATTACAAGAAGTTTCAAAAGATTCTTGAACTTTCTATTTGTCATTACATTAAGAGGGTGTAGACTTGAATGATTCATATATTAATTTTCCTTCAACCTATATTTGATTTACCATCATACCCTCTTCACACATCATTAATTTTCCATCAAATTCATTCACTAGAATATTATCAATGTCGCATGATTCTAATATAGTTTTAGATGTCCCACTCCATATATCTAGTAATCATCGATCAATCCTCATAATCTTATCTTTGCATGTAGCATATCTTCCAAAATAAATCGTGGTATTCAAAATTTCATTGATCCTAATATACAAATATGAAATAGATTCATCAGTCTTAATTATGAAATTATCATATTTAATAGTATAAGTATTACATATCATTTCATTAACATTATATATCACCTCATGAGAAATAGGATATGTGTCCGAAATCTCATGTGTAGTATTATAAGTAGAAATATGATTAAACTGGTCATCTACCCGTGTAAATAATATAGTATTCATTTAATTAAAATTATTATTATAGGAAGTCTTTCTGGGTTTATCCAAAGTGTTTCTAAATGTTTCAGGAATTGCATATTACCTTTCAATAGTAATCTATATTTCAAATCCCATGCTTTCCCGTTTTATTTTCATTTTATTCGTCCACTTAGTGTAGTTGGTTACATTGAATAATGGTGGTCTATTAGTAGTAGATCCTTCTAATCTATTATCTGTGATATAAATTGTAAAATAATTTCAAAGAGATATTAATTTAAAAATAACATAAATTTTAAGAAATTTGAATGGAATCTACAATCACAGTTGAAAAGCATTGAAAACTAACAAATTATTATGTTTTCTATGATACCAAATTTTGGTCTGAGTGTATTACACAAGAGGGGGGGGGGGGGGAATTTAGTGTCTATAATAATTTCTATTAAACAAAAATTAATTCATTAAATATTTTTCCAAAAATATAATCATAGTCTAATTGTAGTTAATTTATTAAAGTCACAAATTCTCTATTAATTTCTCATAATATTGATTTTTTATCAACTATACTAATATAAAGATTAGTATAACATTTGAAACTAATCTAATAGTTCAAAATTGATATAATCACTTGCTAAACTAATTATCAAATTCCAATTCAATTTATGTGAAATAAAATAAACAGGTAGTATATTTAACTAACAGGTAATGGCACAAAAGAAATAAACAAGAGGATATGTCCCAAACTAATATGTATTCATCTCTACATGGAGAACACCTAAAACAAAGTTGTTTAATTTAATAAACAATTTGATCCACACCATAGATTGGGATTTACAATAGCATCCAAGTCTATCTAGGTCACATCATACCTCTACAACATTTATTTAAAGAAAAAACTACAAACAGTTCACACAGAACCTCTTTCACTATTCTACGTGTGATTCATGAGTATAATAGATTATAAATTTGAAGATTCCGAGTATGCTCCAGTTATGCAAAGGAGACATTGTGTGTGGGTAATAGACAGATAGAAATACTAATTTAAAATATAAACAAAAGAATACTACAATGATATATTTGTAAAATAGAGTTTAAAATTCCTTGTGGGTTATATAGGGATGCTCTAGGATCAGTTGGTGTAGGAGAAATAATGTATGAGTCACCTTCTAGAATTTGGCTTCAAGACAGAGTATCGTATCCTTCCATGTGTGAAAATTTTAGATCCTTGATGTTTTTATGTTTAGTGATGTCCATCATGTTTCTATATATCCTATTGATCTCCCAATATATTATTTATTCTAGTTCTTGATAGATGGAAAATATCTTGAGAGTTACATGAGATTGCGGTTCTTCGTCAGTTTTAACTTCTCATCATATCCTCATGTCATTCCCAATCTTTTACAATCTTGCTTGTATTTATTTTATAATTCAATTTCCTATGGGTATGAAGATCCCCCCACGTTCATATACCTCGTACGGCTTATGGATAGTCCTACATTCTATATTAAATAATGATAGAATAATTAATTTATCTAAATGTTAACACAAGATAGAACTTTGAATAAATAAATTTCAAAAAAGTTTTTATGAATATTGGTGAGTCATATGTATCAGTGACTCACTGGCATTGTTCTGTCATTATTGGTCGGTTAGCATCGGTGAAACCGAGTAGCGGTGAGTTCTTTCCAATGGTAGCAGGGACTCGGTCTATCAGTGAGTAGTTTGTGCTATCAATCTGTTAGAGAGTCAGTGAGTCATCATCGGTGACTCATTTTGGTACTATCATTGTGTCATCCATCAGTGATTCAATCATTGTTGAGTTATCAATCGGTGAGTCGATCATCACTAAGTTGATCATCATTGATTCATCCATCAGTGAGCTGATCAACGGTGAGTCGATAATTGATGTTTCATCCATTTTTGATTAGATCATCAGTGAGTCAATCATCAGAGACTCGATCATCGGTGACTTAATCATAAGTGATTCCCTTGATTGGTGAGTCGACCAATGGTGACTCATTTTGAACCATCGGTTGCAGACACTCTAAAAAACATTTCAAGTGTCTATCTTAAATAGAAGACTACCACACTAAGTGAAATTCATTAATACAAGAATATATAGACACTGATAAACATATTGAAACATGAATACCAATAGTTTGTTGATTTATTGAAATGTATTGGACACTATTACCTAATTTATTTAATTAAATATATTCACTGACATGATCATGTTTATTTATTACATAATATAAAAATTTATCAGACCTATAGATTGAAATGATATGTGATTATGGAAACTAATATATCATAGAGGATTCACTAGTTTTATATAATTTTAATAAGTTTTATAATTTTTTATTATTATTTGAGGTGATTTGATATGATTTAAAATGCTTATGTTTTTTTAAATGAGTTTATAAGGATGTAGTAAATTTTGGAAATGCATATGTTTAATACATGATTTTTTTTTATTTTATCTGATTAATTTACTCGTTCATTATAATACAATTTGGTTTCAAAAACAATGTATGTTTAATACACTTATAAATAAGTTAAAATATTCTAAAAATCTAATTAATTCAATGAAATAGAAGGCTAAATCAGATATACATTAAGCTATAGATGATAAAATCAGTGTTCCTCTTTGTTATATCAAAATCAAATACTATTTTGGTATATTAAAATGAATATTTTAAAGAGTAAATGAATAATTTATATAGATGTCTTAAATTAAATTATTGAAATCCAAATATATGTTAAAAACACCAAAATAATCATAAGACTTACTTAATGAATTTGAATTTTTTTTATGTTTAGTTTGATGTTCTCCATGATGAATCTATGTCTTTTGAGGTTAATGCATGAATAAAATAGAAGAAACACATGATTAAAAAATTACAGAAAGATAGTTTGTATACAATCATGTTTTGGGTAAAAATGAAATGGATTTTCATAGTGACTTTTATGATATTAGTTTGGTTGATTATTTTACAGTCAACAAAACATAACCATCATAATAATTGAAATTAATTTTGATTCAATTGAGATGATTTATTTAATAAGAATGAATTTTATTATGAAATAATGATTTATTCAAAAATATAATTACATTATATCATGATAATGTTGATATAAACAACAGGTTTTGTGAAATCATAGAATATTTAATAATTATTTATTTTAGTGAGAAATTAAATGATGTTATGTCATGTAGATTTTATTGAGAATTAAATATGAAATTATTTTATAAATAAATGTTTTATGGAATTAAATTATGAAAATTAATTGATATTGTTTAGATTATTTCGTTTATATAAGTTTTTATATATCAATAATAATATTTATAATTCATTTATGATGATAAATATTTTTTTATTTCATTGTCTATATTTGTAATGTTATAAATAGAGAATCATAATTCCGGTTTTAATAAGTTATTGATAATCAAAACATTGAATTATTATTATGGTATGAAATCAATATTTTTGGAATAATTATAATATAATATTTCGGGGAGGCATTGAAAATTTTTATTATGAATAAAGTGATGAGAAAGTTTGTTTTATTTATAGTAAGAATTTGTTGCTATATGTCTGAGAAAAACTGAGAATAATATGACAACCAGCTATATTTATATAGAATTGAGAAGGAGAGATATTTTATCTATCTAGTATATAAGTGGAATGATGTTTCCTAGTTACTGTTATTTAATGAGGTTGTCTTCTAATTTTAATAATAAATTAGTTATTGTTTTAAAATGGTTAGTGCTAGAAATTAATGCATGTTCATGGAAATACCCTATCATATAGATTTATCATGATACTAAAATATATGTTTAGTGAATATGGGCTAATTTTATCAATACATATAAGTTATATTTATCCAATTTATATGGGAACATAATTAATTTTTTAAAAAGAATTTTTTCTAGTGCCTTATAATAAACAATAATGGGAGTAATTGTTTTTAAAAATAAAAAACAACATAAAAAATTCAACCCCTTATGTAAAAAAAATTTATGTCACATTATCATTCTTAATACAAAATATAGTTTTCTATAGATATTTTTCTTCAGTTGTATCATTATAACATAGTCAATGAAAAATCAAAATTTAATAGAAAATAATTTCATATTTTCAATTAATGAATGGAAACCTATATTTTTTATCTAATACATAATTCTTATATTTATTTACTTTTAATATTATCTATAAAATATGGGATAATTCTATCATCCTTATCTAAAAATTAGAATATTTAATGTGATGCTAATAAAAGGAATTAATTACTGTCATCAATTTAAATTAAGTATCATACCTTGTTAATGATATTTACAACACTATAGGATATTTGGAAAAACATCAGTATGTATTTTAAGAAGACAATAATGTAATGGAAGGAAAATGAGAACATTATATAAGATAATTTGATGACATTATAATAAAATATGATAGATATGTAGATTATTTATTTACCATAACCAATATTATTATTTATTCAATTAGATTATATAGAGAGAACTTTTAAGACTGATTAGATCAAAATAGATTAACTATATTTACTGCCATTAAGTTATATTCCATTATTTATTGTCGTATAATATGAGATATTGATAATTTCACAATTGATCAATTACATAAAAATTTAATTAATTATATGAGAAGTGTAATTTATCATAAAACCACAGTCAAGAAAGAAAGAATGTTTCATTAAAATCATTCACGAATTTTAATAAACATAATTTGGGTATATTTATTCTAATGAATATTAGAATAGGGATGTATCTATTGTTATACTTTAACAAATATTAAAAAATTTCACATGGGGGATGGTGATTATAATTTTGGACTACATTTTTTATTATATAAATGTGGTCAACTTGGTTAATTTTATACAATGTATTTGTTAATAATTTAAAATAAATATGAAGATGGTAAAATAAAAAATTGATCCATCATGAAAAGATACTATTTATAATAAATAAATTAAAATCAAATATAATGAAGGAGACTCAGTTTGACTTATTTTTTAATATGATTTTCAACTCTTAATGAACGTATTATATAATGTTTAAAAAAATCAATTGGAAACTCCTAATTATATTTTACAAAAATTCAGCATGTCTTAAGAATATAAATATTGTTCATCCTAAGAGGATGTCATAACAATATGGGTGAACTTTCTATTAAATATGTATAATCGACCAACAAATACACCTTGTGAATTGAGTTCATCATCTGACTAAAAGATATTGGGAAAATATGATATAATAATTCACATATCAAGAAACCATAAAATGAAAATAGACATATTAATGAATCATAAATTCGGAAGTAATAAGTGTATAAATTAAAAATTGATAACACTATTAAATGAAATATCATTCCTAATATGAATTCCAATATAATTAATACCCATAGATATGTTCAAAAATAAAAGATAACAAATTATGTTTGAAAAAGAGGGAAAATTAAAGTATAATCACAATTGAGAAGTCATAAGAGTTATTGAAATCTATAAGAAGTTTAAGAATAAAATTAAATCAAAATTATAGCTAAATGTGTGTGAAAATATATAAAAACAAACCACTCTTTAAGAAAATGAAGTTTGAGATGAAAAAGGGAAGTCTATTTCTGTAAAAACTGAAATGAGATATATATTTTTTAGTAAGTATCGTTAAACATATTTTTTTAGATTATCTGATATGTTTTCAGGAAAGTAAAAAAAAATTATCATATATTCAAGGATATAAATACAAGAGAAATTATCGTACCATCTCCATATTTCCTAATAGGATACTCACAATATTATTTAATAAAATAAAAAAAGTTGAGGTTTTAAAATGTGGTCAAAAAATATACCATTAAAATATATATTTCTTCTATATATAAATGAATTTAGGGATACAACTAGATCCATGGTGTCCTTTTAATGAAATTTAATAGTTTTTGTTATAACATGTCCATTCCTATATAAATGGGGGAAAATGAACTATTTGGTAACAATAATGAATTATAATAATTCATTAGTTCCAAAAATATTATATGAAAATTTATGTAGAATATTATTTTTATAACATATATTAATATTGATAAAAATAATCGCAGCATGATATTAGGGTTTGATTATAAATGGAATGTTTACAACTAGTAAAAAATTATTGTTGAATTTTCTTAAAATGATTTCAAATTTGAGATGTCATAAATTATAGATAGTAGATGATTATATCACATTATAATAGATTAAAATAAATTGAATAAAGTTTAATTTTATGAATTATGATTTCATACCTTTTTATCATGCATATCACTATATTTTAATGATGTTAAATGGGATAAAATTGGGGAAATTTAGGTTAACAATAATTTATTATTTGATAATAGGGAAAATCAAAATATTCTAAGGGTATAAAAATATTATGATGATTGAAATGAGGTAATTTTCCGAAAAAAGGTTTATTTATTTAGGATATAGAAATATGGGTTTATTACAAAGAGTGATTTCAGAACCCTATAATCCATGTCTCAGGTTGGAGATAGAAAACCTCATTATTGCATGAACATGCAAGATAAAAATATTTTTTGGAATACAATACATAATTATCAAGGAAAATTAAAAATTTCGAATTTGGTCAATAATATATTTTCATAAATATTAAAGTTCTAATGGAAACCCATGTCACTATAATTAAAAAAATATAAAAAAACATTTTTAATAAAAGTCATATAGGAGTAAATATCCTAATCAGAAGAAAATTAGAGTTGGTTCATTATTATTCTTGTAAATTTTATGTGAAAGGAGTTTACATGTGTATATAAGAAATTAATCAAATTAATTTATTACATTAATATAATTATATGCATTATGTTTTTTCTATCAAGTCTTCACAGTTGAGATCATTTAAAAGTTAAAGGACAATAGTTGTGATAAAGTAATAGGTATTATTTAAATACGATTAGATAAAAAAATAGAAGTGATTACACGAGAAGATATTTTTAAAACATATCGTAAAAAATGGAATAAATCATGGGTTTAGTGAAACATATACTTTATAAAAAAATATTATCTAAAATGAAATAAATTAATCAAATTAAAATTTCTAGAACCATTCATATTGTTCCTAACACATCACAATATTTCTGGTAGTATTTAATCACTACTACTATTATATTTCTACATTGTAGGCTCTTTTGGAAAAATTTGGCTGAAATAATGTCAAATTTGGTTAAATAATAATTGTCATATAAAACACTTTAATGTTTTTGTGATCCATTATTGAATAAAAATAATAATGGTAGAAAATTTGATGAGAAATACAAACATTTAAATTTTATTGGTTACATGTGAAATGGAATATAATTTTAATACCTTATAAACAATTTTAAAGGAAAAATTACTATGGTGATACGATAGTGTTTTAATATGAATATGAGATAAATAGTTCTATAATAAATGATAATGAGGATAATGTTCTCACTAATGAACACACTTCTTTAATGGATGAAAATTTCTTCATTCATGTTGATGATATAAATGAATTTTATTTTAGTGATGAGGTATTATATTTGAGAACAATAAAGAAAATTAAATACTTTAAATGGCTATTGATGTTTATTATATCATTTCATATTTGAATAAAATGGTATATATAATAAGAAAAATCATAATTCCATGTAAAACTAGTTACTTATAAATATTTTACCTAAATATATTTTGGAGGAATTTGATCACACATAATTGATTTATGAATTAAATAAAGTATTCAATTATATAGAAAAATGATACATGATATATTTTACTAAATCATAAGAAAATAATATCCTTGGAAAAAAGGGTTTTAAATAAAAAATTAAGAAAAAAGGTGAGTCTTCAATAATTAAATATAAGAACCTCTATGAAGGGAATTTTAAAAGAAATGGTATTGATTTTGATGATAAATTTTCCCTTATATTAAGACAATATATCATTAGAATATTTCTTTCTATTGCAGAAAGAGGAAATTTCATATCTAATAAAATGGATGCAATGTTAAAATTTTTAAATGCTTATATGAATGTATAGTATATTAATGGTTTGTTTTCATCTATAATATTCAAATATTATTTTATCTATATATTTCTAACCACACAATAATTTTAATAGTGATTGTAATTAATTTGTAAGAAATAATTCATCTAAAACTTTTATACGTTAAAATAATGTTTATATAATAAGACTTTATTGATGTAAATAAATTTATATAAATAAGAATAATTAAAAGGATTTGGAATTAACCTTTTTTGAAATATAATCATGTTTTTTATGGGATAAATCAATCACATTGGTAGTTTAACAAGAACATTAATTAATTTATAGTACAATGAAATATTTTATAGTGTAATGTCACTAGTTTCTATTATCCTACCATGTTTAAATATTGGAACATGATCATTATTTTCATTTTTGTAGATGACCTGATCTTTGTGTGTTTAGAAATTATTTGGATATAAAATATATAGTCTATATTATCATTAAGATTCAACATGACGAAAAAATTATACTAGGGATGAGGATATAATGGGACCGGAACCATAGAAAATTGTTATTTTTGAAACTAGAGTACATTCATATGATAGTAAAGTGATTTAAATGATTTTATCCAAGTATATTTTCCCCATTAATTGTAAATTCCAAATTATCAAAAATGATAACACAAAAAATTGAATAAAATTCTATGATCATGAAAAATATTCCTTATTATTATGTTCATGGGAGTTAGATTTATTCAATGTTTTTTTCTTGTTTAGACATTTATGAGTAATGGAAGGTGTAAGAAATGTCTTGGATAATCTAAGAATTGAGTAGTGATGAATAGGGGAGTAGATTCTATACTATCTCAAAGAATAATAATACCTAGGCATGAATTTAAAAATTAATTATCAATTATGAAGGCCTATTTAGGTATATAATGGAGGAATAAGAATTATTGGATAATTACCACAAAATTGTTTTTACCATTGTATGTATTAAAATATGTTGGATATTTATAATTTATTTAATATGTAGATCATCAACCATTTATGGATATTATGATACCCCAATATATTTTTTGAAGATGATATTATTTATATGGGGTTTTTAATTGTATATTATAAGGATGAAAGGGATAGTAGTTCAATTCTATGATAGTAATAGTGAAATTAATTTTATGAAGAATTTAATAATTCATATAAATATTTTTATTAAATTCCACTTCTTCTAGAAGGTCATGGATGAATTATTGATCGATCTTTGAAAGATGAATGACTATCATAAATTGGATTATATTCTTGTGAAATAAATCGTCTAGGATAATAATTTTCAATTTCCTAACTCAGTGGAATTTGGGTCACTGAGAAGAAATTTATAATTACTCAATAACAATTATTGTGTGAAAATATTAGAATGAAATGATTATTTGATCAATTCTATTATTAATAAAGCTGGAGAAAATAACTCCCAAGTGGGAGATCTTCATCTTTAGAATAGAATATTATTGTGTTGAATGCAGAATATAATTGGGAATTCTTATTTCTGAATGATGTATTATATATACAATTGTACACATAGGTGTAGAACTAGAGAGTCTTTAAGGGAATTTTTTTATTCATAACTAGACTATCTTATTGGGATTGTTATCTATAGATGATTCTCTTCCTCAAACAATATTAATTCTAAAGTACATTCATAGGTGTTGCATTATAGTATTCAAATTCAATATAACATTTCTTATGAGTGATATGTAATAATATTATTGACTAACAACAAAATTTGTTATGATTAGGGGGTTTATGATTCACATTATTTTATTGAATATAGGGATTCCTACTTATTTTGGAAGGTACTTCAAATCATACACCCTGATAATATAGTGGTGGAATTTTTTATTTTGGTTGGGTTCGTATATTAATTGGACTAGTAAAACGATATTTTTTATATTGTAATTGAGCCAAAATCATGTAATGATTCTCTCCTATTTTTTCTAAAATTGTAGTAGTATTTTGCAAAGGTAATAGAAATGTTTTTGAAATGACACAATTCCCTTTTTTGTTAGATGTTTTGTGTGAGAGAATTAATTGATTCACATTTTTCACTTTATTAAGGTGTTTGAAATAAATATTATTTAGTTTGAGATATTGGTGGTTCCAAAAAGAGTTTTGAAATTTAGATTCCTAGCACAAAAAAATTTGTGTGGCATAGAATAATAATAATAAATCATCCTTCAATTTGAATTTTATTGAATCATAGTAAATTAATTTATTGTAAGTAGATATACATTTTTTTTGGATAAATACTCATCTTAAGGATATGAATTATATTAAGGTGTATCCAATGGGATTTTACTATGAAAATAAATGTTATATAAATCTACTAATGAATCTTATGAGATATTAATGATGAAAAAATAGATATTTAATATCATTTCATAAAGGATAAGTCCTTTGAGTGAATAATATTGATTTATTTTTTTGTCCAATAATATGATTATTAATATTCTAAAAACTCCCTTCTGACAATTTATTTTTATAATTTGAGGACACAATGATTCTTTATCCAATCAACCAATACTAATGAGTTAATTCATATAGCTTCCCACAAATTTAAGATATGTTTTCATTTCAGAAAATGTGGAAGATGTAATCCAAAAGGTGGTAAAATTTTAATTTATATTAACTTATATAGTCTCATTTGATGAAATGAGTTTATGAAATTGAATGGAAATTTTCTTATAAATTCGTGAAATAATTTTTTTAGTATTAGAAGTTGAATATTTTTATGGGACAATGTAATGAAAAAATTAATATATATTTTAGTTGAATGATTCATGGCTCATTTATTTTATAATTATGATACCAACCACTTTGAAAATAATTTTTTCTTTATTGTTAATAAGTGGATGAAAATAAGTTTGACATTTTAGTTGCATTGTATAGTTTTAGAGGGAGGAGAAAATATTTTAAAAAATCATTTTTTAAAATATTATGAAATTAAATGTGTCATACTTGTGAAAATTTATATGGGATAATTTTAAAAATACATTAATGATACTTTTTTTCAATAAATTTGAATGAGTTTTTATTTCTATTTAGACAACTAAGATTCTAATAAGGTTATTTTGGAGGTATTTTCAGTAATGTAGATATTTTTTCAGTTAAAACATCTTATACACATGTTTATCTTAGATAGAAGAATCAATAATGTATATTCAAATACTTTTTGTGGTTTTTTAAAAATTCTTTAAGAGGTTAGATAATATTATGATGATATATATGGAAATTTGAAATGAGTATAGTTTCGGAGGATGTTTGGAAATAGGTCAAGATGTTTATTGTTATGTTTGTAATTAAATATGATGAAAATTTTCATATACCGATATTGAGTTTATTAATATGTTATTATATAAGAATAAATATGGTTTTGATCATGATAGATATATATTAAATAAATCTATCACAACTCGTCCTCGTGTCCCGTTCCGTGACTACCCCTAAGCCTGCCTTTCATCAGCCAGGGGCTGGCGACTAGAAACAATGTTGAACCCCTGATAATAAGAGAATACATTGCCTTTAAACCTATAACACACATAGTCTAAACACAGGAAGTACAAGAAACATGTAATAATATAGAAAATAAAGTTGTGGTGAACGTAAATGGGCCAGTATGCAAACCCAACTGAACAACAAGTGAAATTACAAATAAAAAAGGGAAATCAACACCTAGATCATCGACCAGGGAATCCTACCTGAAGGGTAGGTACAGATCTCGAAAACTCTTCCATGAGGTATGTACCTTCTAATCTAACTCTGAGCAGCTTTCCATCTGTTACCCTCAGCCTCGATCACTTCTGACTGTCAACTGCATAGAACACAACAAGGTGCCGACGAATCTCATGAAGGGGTGAGTATAACAATACTCAGTAAGGGACCCCGAGACCCCTGAATTTCTCCCAGAATCGATTAAGGATAAACCAGACTAAAAAGATTCAGTCAAGAAGTATGTACCATCCCTACATAGGTATATACCCATACAAATACCTAAGTTTCCAATAACAGTTCGGCCCCAACTCTTGAGCCCAAACCCAAACCATTCCATAAAGGAAGTAAAGACAATCATATCGATGATAACAACTAAAAAAAAGACTTAGCTTACACAGGTATACAAATGATGTAGATGGGTAGAGATAATTATATATAGCCACTGAATCATCTCCTTGGTCGAACCCACATAGGATCCTGGAACAGTATCAACGCTGTCGAACCCACAGAGTAACCCGGTACAGAATTTATCACTGCCAAACCCATGGAGGATCCCAGTTTAGTACTATCGCTGTCAAACCCACAGAGGATCCTAGTATAGTGTTGTCAATATCAAACCCACGGAAGATATTGGTACAGTAGTAGGTCCACATAGAATTCTATCATCTCAGTCGCAGCAAACCATATGGTTCCGGCACATAACACGCTCCATTCTAGGAGAGTTTTCTCATCGATCCAATTTTCGATACATAAACTAAAAAAGAAGTATCATGTTTATGTATCCTGTAGTTCCACCTCATCATAATAATCCTAATGCAATAGAAGGTGTGTCAATCGGACGCCCGGTCTGTGAGTTATTGGAGTTTTGGCTCTAAGGTCCCAATTGGATTTAGGTTCAATCCTACCCATCCATACCCCAAATGCATCCAAACCTAAAGTGGGGTATTCCAAAAGAACTATCTTTCTCTAATAATTCCGTAACCGCAGACGGTTCATCGATTAGACACCCTTAGCCCATGATATGGGCGAAAAGGTGTAAAATGACTAAACGGGTTCTGGGTCTGGTTTGACCCGGTCTGCGGGACCAAACAGGTGCGAGGGAGTGGCCCAGCGTGTGGGGGAGGCCTGACATAAGGGGGTGACCCAGCCCGAGTGGGAATCCTAGCCTGAGGGGGCGGCCCGGCAGCCTGGATGGCTGGTGGCCCAGCGGCCTGCCCTGCCGCGCCTAGGGGGAGGGGCGCACCCCCTGGCGCTCAAACGATTGAACTGTTTGGCTAAAACCGAATCGGCGACACCTGGTGCCGGTCATATTCATGCGGGACCCGGCGGGGTCCTGATCATCCCGATAGGCCGAGCGTCCAGCCACATCACCTCTACAGGCGATCGGCCCGGTCCGCCGCCTCTGCACCTCCACCACGGCGTGATGGTGTCATGGTTCCTCTGCCCTCCGAGCGGCGGGACGGAGCCACGCCCCCACCGTCGTGGCCCAGCCTGCCCAAGGCCTCTTGCTCCTCCATGCGGAGAGTTGGTGACGCACCGCCTCTGAGGACCCGGCGTTCCTTGAGTCCTCAGATTCTTCCATGATCAGCTCGTTACCGGTTGCCACTTGTACCGCCGCGACCTGTCGACCGAGGCCCATTTCTCCGCTTCGAACCTCTTTTCTAGAAACATAATTGCACCACCTATGTCATCAAAAGAACAGAGAACAATTGAAGGGGGTGTCAGTCTGTGTTCAGGCAGTCTGAGACATCCATGTTATGTTGATATCAATCGGATTAACATAACCCGTGGAATGAATGATGAAGAACAAGAATAAAAATCAAACTCAAACACCTACATCGTTTGTTGTTGATCGTTGATGAAGTCATGGAAAAAGGCGGGCATCGATTCTTTGTTCGCTACATTCGTCTCACACTCCCAATTCTCAAGATCATGCGTCGGAATGTGCTTGGAGGTGACGAAGTCGAAGATTACATTCTTCGTTCGAGAGTTCTCCTCCTTCCCCAAGCATTACAAAAAGATTATGCAAACCAAAATAAAATAACACCATATCCTTTATTTTAATGTTTGGCATGAATTCAAATGGATTAAATTAATTAATTTCAAGGATTGAATTAATTAATTGAGGGAGTTTTCACATTAAAATGATGGGGAAGGTGAAGAGTTTTCATCCCACATAAATGGGGGTTTTAGGGGGTTTAAAGCATGTGTGGGCCCACCACTTTGATTGCAAGAGATGTTAAACTTTAGGTGGGCCCCACCAAATAATATCCTCCCTAGGGAAGTTATGTGCAATTGGGACCCACCTCTAGCCTCCACTTAAAGGTTTTAACCATGAACAAATAAAAATAAGAACACATTATTTTTATTTAATTTTATTTAAAAACCCCAAAAACTATCCTCCATTCTCGACTAAACACACCTATGGTGAATATCTCACTAAGAAATCACTGATGCTGCGAGTTCAACGGTGCCCTCAGATTTCAGTTCTGGGAACCAGTTCAAAATTAATAAAATCCCATTCCAACAATTACTATAGGTACCTGAAAAAAACATCCGAAATTGATTTCAAGCACACCAGGCCTCGGAATCAAGTGCCATAAATTATCGCAGACTCGTAAAAACCCCATGAATTTAAGAAAAAAAATTACACGGAATTTCCGGGTCTATACAACATTTTTGTGTGAGTAAATTCAAGATACACAACATTAAATCTCTGTAATTTGTTGCTAAATATAATTATTTCTATATTATGAAACAAAAAATTAATGTCTCTTTGAGATTTCATAATAAAATATATCTACAATAGAGTAAAATCAACAATGTGCAATGGTATAACATGTTTTATGGAGCTATATTAGATTAAGTTGAATAATTTCAAATGTATTTCAATAATCATTGACTCTACAGAAGATTAAATCAATTGATTACAAGGATTTTTAAGTTCAATATAATATTTTTTATTTGTAATACTAGTGGAATATTGGATAAATAAGAATAATTTTAAAACATCATATTATTAACCTAATATTATCAATTTTATGTTTAGTTGATTATGAGTGTCATGAAAGAGTAAGATGGTTTTTCCATGTGAATCATAAGAAGATAATTCCAATATTGTTTTCAAGTCATCAATCTATAAAGACCATAATAATGTTTATTGAATATGATTTATACTGAAAATATTTTCTTTTATAGTTTATAATGTCGCATTGTGAATTATATCACCACACCATAACTGCATTTTCCATTAAACATGTACACATAGATTTTAACTAATGGTATTATGGAGGCACATTGGAAATAGAAATGAGGTTTTTCATTTAGAAATTTAACCTTGAAAAATCATGGTGATAAATAAGATAATTAATGAAGATGTTCTTATTGAAGAAATGATGGTGTTTTGTTTATATAATTAAATGATGGAAATACATGATGAATTTTGTGAGGGTTTCTATATGATTATACATTATCTTCAAATGAAAAAATACAAATCTTTTATGGAGATAAATTATTATTTATTTATCAATTTTGTTTTTAATACTGTAAAATGGAAATCATGATATCAATTTAAATCATATTTTTTTAAGAAAATTATATAATTATTATTTATAATTATGAACTTCAGGAATAAAATTATCATAAGTGTGTGTGGAATCGATGATTATAATGACTAAAAATTAAAATTATTCTATGATAAATTTAAAATTGTACATCTCTAAAATAATTAATAATAATTGAGAAAAAGTGGATAACACACCAGATCTCTATAGAATTCAGAAAGAATAAGTTCACATCTATATAGTCCATATGTGAATCAATAATTACTACTGATTCTTCATGAATAATTATTTTTTAAATATTTAATAACAAGTTTGGGAATATTTCAAACTGGATAGTTCTAATAATTAAAAATAGATCAGGAACATACCAATACACATAACATTATCGTGAAAAATAATAATTAGATACCTGAAGTGGTGGTTAATAATCAACATACAATAGGGACATATTAATCCTTTTTTGGTGTACATAATTAAAAAATTTGTTTTACTTATACATTATATTTCCACACATAGAGAATATGATATGTATTTACTGTATTATAATGGGAGAACGATTTTATGAAATAAAAAGTATCATCATTGATTCAACCCCATGTTTTTATCAAATATCCCATAAATCCTAATATAAATTGAAAACATTATCCATTTCATCATTATTATGATATATATCTCTTTTATTAGTAGATCAACCTGATACTAAATTTTTTTATATAACAATATTGTTAGATCTAAGATCCCACACACATAGAAAATGGGATCATCATAATGTAATTTCAATTAACTTGATATTATAGGATTAAATATTATTATCATATAAGTAGGACTAATGAATCTGTAAATTTATCCAAGATGGTGATATTGGAATTGGTGATCATTTTTGACATTGTGTGTTTTTGATCCTAGATATTGAGGATCCTTGTGACATTTTCGTGGATTGAGTCACTGATTAACTCATCAATTTGATTTATTGTTTTTTATTGATTGATTTTGGTTTTTTTTCAAACAACTAGATTAATGATTAATATGGTTAGCACTTATCCTTATTGTGGATATTAAAAATTAAAAATTGAGGTTTAGATAAACGATAAAGTTGATAAAATTAACAATATATAAATAATAAATGTACAATGATTTAAGTATTTTTACTTGGCTCCCCCAATGGTTTATATAAAAGGATTATATAGAGATATGTACATGTGTAACAAAAATTAGTGGTGGATTATTTTTAATACATATATATCGGATTTGATTACTTCCAAGACAAAGGTTTACTCCCTATTCTTCACTCTCCATTAATAGTTTTTAAAAAATGTTAAAAATTTGATATAATCATATATATTACAATAGAAGTACCATTGTATGTAATACCCAATACCAGAGATGATGTTCCAATTTAACATCATTCCACCGCGAATAGAAAATTCATATTCATCAACTACTCCATATAATTTTTTTTAATCATGTGTAAATAAAATAGAATGAACCATTATTTCCCTATATATTATATATTCTACATTATGGTCATTTTCACATTAATTATATTTATTTTTAATCTAAAATCTATTAATCCATAAAAACATGAAAATATGTTATAGAATAATAGGATATTCATGAGTACTATATATCACACATTTTTATCATATTCAAAAAATTTATTGGGTAGTAAAAAATGGATGCAAATATTTACTCATATCTACAAAAAAAATTATTTATGTTTTAAAATTAAATAGGATAGAAAACAATAAATTTAAATTACTACATTAAAACTCGGTTGTGTTCAAGATTTACCATGGTGTAGTTTTATTGGATAATATTTGAATCTGAAAAACACATTCATATTCATTATTTTATTCAAATTTATAACAATTTTCTTGATGAAAAAAGTATAAATATACCGATACCAAGATAATTATTCTATAGAAATAGAATTATCATCGAGTTTGACATTTTAACAACTTTGATCAAATGTTGTGGTTTTTTCATCTTAATATAACACATAGATAAAATTATGAAATCTCATATAAAATATATTTCTAACCATGATTTATAATTTTCAAACCTTATTTTTTAACACAGGTTCTGCAATATCCTTTATTAATAATACATTATACATTGTTGTTTATTTAAAATCCTGAAAAAGTGTATAAGGAATGTAAAAAAAATCTATTATTCAAAATGTTAATTTTAAAAATATGATATATGATACCATTCCCCATTATAATAACCTTATTATGGAGTGATTAGCTTAGGATATCTATTATTTATAATTTTAAATTCAATATTTTTCATGCATGGATTTTATATATTGTCACATAAAATAGATATGAGTATAATTTAGTAACCCCATCCCCACTATCATGGATATTTTTTATGATTTATTAAATTTTCATATCATATAAGGAATCTCACCTTGATGAACTTAATATTTTAGTAGTCTCTATAAACTTGATACATTTATGATTGACATATAATATTTTGATACAAAAATTTATATATAATTTTTTTAGAATGACATTATTTTTTCTAGGATATCTATGCATATCAATCATAATTCAATTAATGAAACCATGTGGAAATATACAAAAAACAAGGATGATTATAAATTATCATTACTAGTAAAGCACATTGGATTCAATCATGAACAAATACATATAAATAATATTTAAAGATAAATAACTAAACACACATTTCATTTTATCAATAAAATTAGAAGGATTATTTTCCACATATAATATATATCTTCAAAAATTATATATTATAATCAATATGGAAAGGTAAAAAATAAAAATAATTACATTAAATCAATAACATGACTCTCATGTCATGACCCTTCCTTGGGGCCCATGTCGTGACTACCCCAAGCCCACCTTCCATAGGCCAGGGGCAGGCGACTAGCACCAAAGTTGTAAATCCCGAAAAAATCAAGGCATTTCTTTTATAAGGGAACAAACACAACATAATACGAAAGTGAAGGTAGCACTAAGTAAAATTGGGTACAAGGTAAGTGCTGAAAAGTAAATGGGCCAACATACAAACTCAACTGAATGTAAATTACAACAATAGTAAGTAAAATGGCAACAGCGAGTTGTCCTCCGGAAACCCCACCTGAAGGGTGGGTACATATAGTCTCCTCAGCTCCCCGGGTCTGGTCATCGGCTCCATGTATGTTCCGCTAAGTGGTCCACCTCTAGGTACTATCCAACTCCAAAATCCTCCACCTCAATCAGTGTTGTCTGTCATCTTCATCCAACAAAACGTAGTACGGGAATAGCCCGTGCATGGGTGAGTATACGATACCAAGTAGGGACCCCGAGACCCTAGAAAGTCTCTCAGAATCCACAAAAGATAAACAACAAAGGAACGATACAATCATGAAGTATCAATCAACTCTACTTAGGTATATTCCCATACATATACCTAAGTCATCAGTTACAGTTCGTCTCCAAATCAAGAGCCCAAGAACAACCCAGTCCACACAAGAAAACAGAACCCAGTCTACACAGGAAAGCAAGACAGTCACATCGATGATAATGATTAAAATTTAAGAATCTTCTCACATAGGTATACACTTTTTAAGGTGATAGAGATTATTAGATGTAGCCACTAATTCATATAAGTTGTTGGGCCCACATAGGATACAAGACCAGCTAAGCTGTCGGACCCACATAGGGTACAAGACCAACTACTGTACCGGACCCACTCAGGATACAAGTACAGAGGTCAATACTGCCAGACCCACATAGGATATAAGAACAGTATCCATCCCTGTAGGTCCCACATAGGATCTTAGTATATTCATCATCTATGTCGAAACCACGGAGGATCCATGTACAGTTTTCCTTGCTGCCAAACCCACGGAAGATCCAAGTAGATTCGTCCTCACTGCCGAACACACGGAGGATCCATGTACAATCATCCTCGCTGCTGAACCCACTGAGGATCCAAGTACAGTATTACTCACTGCTGAACCCACAGATGATCCATCTATAGTCGTCCTCGCTGCTTAACCCATGGAAGATCCAAGTACAGTCCTCACCGCCGTAGTCGCAGCCTGCTCTAGGATTTCTGCACACAGCACGCTCGATTCTAGGAGGGTCTGCTCCTTGAGCCAAGGGGGTTAATACATAAACTGTCACTAATTCAAGAGTTTATGTACCCCAAAGTTCCATCTTATCAATAGAAACCAATGGCGACCGACGGTGCGTCAATCAGACGCCCGGTCTGAGAGTTATTGGTTTTTCCGTCCCAGGGTCCTGGTTGATTTTTATGCTAAAAACAACCCGACCATACTCCAATTTCGTCCAAACCTCAAGTGGAGTATGAAAAATGAACCGTCTCAACAAAACGATTACAAATAAATTATCCGCACGTCAAACGGATGTCTGGTCTTTGAGATATAAGTGTTTCCGCTCCAAGGGCCCGGTTGGTTTCGTTTTTGAACCAACCAAGCCACACACAAACATTGCCAAAACCTCAAGTGCAATATACCAAAATTAACGACTCGATCCATGTATTTATATGCAACTGACGGTGTGTTGATCGGAGGTTCATAGCTCAAATTATGGGTAAAAGTCCAAAAATGTTATGAAATGGTGATCTGGACCCTGTCAGACACAGCCCAACCCCCCCTGGGTCGACCCGACCCGGGACCGGGTCCGGCCCGGCGGGGTGTGTCCCGGTCAGCATGACCCGCCCCGGCCTGGCCAGGGGGGGCACCCTAGATCTCGTGCGGCCATGGGATCCCACCCTCGCCGCCACAGCTTCAACCGCGACGGGATTCTCCCAGCGGCGCATTGGGGTGTCGCCGCCTCCAGGCTGCCAGCCGGTGCCGGCTGCCGGTGTCCGCGCCGCCGGGGGCTTCTGCGGGCCACCTGAGTAATTTTGGTGGTCTTATTTTTCTCCCGTCTGCACCTGCAGTCATCTTAGGACCTGTACATCACTGCAATGACCTCCAATCGCCATTACGGTCCCACTTCGTTGTCGCTAAATTTTTTGCGCATCAACAACAAACTAGTGGTGGATTCATACTTGTTCGTGAGTCCGTACCCACTGCGATAGTGGTTCAGTAATTACCCAATAATTAAAAAGTCTTGCATAGGGTATAAATCACATAATGGTATATAAAAACTCCCCTACCTGAACAATTGAAGATGAACGTCAGTGTCGCGGTAGACAGAGTCGCGGGTAAAGGTTTTTGTAGGCATCTTCGGAGTCCGCCGAGGAGGAAGCAGTGTCTCCTCTCTTGTCACGGAGAAGAGGTTTGGTGGTGTGTCATTCTTCTTCGAGGAACTGGCGTTCTTTGTCATTCTTTGACATTATTCGTCAGAGTCTAGCATTCTTCCAAAACATCAAGAGTTCTCTCTATCTTTCCCCACACAACAAAAGCTCTCCCCTTCCTAAAATAATAGTTTCCTCACATTATTTTATTATTCACACAAAGTAACTCTCCCAAAATTAAATCACCACATTAAGAAAAATGTGTTGACAATAAATTAAGGGGAAGAGAGAGGGAAGGTCCCCATTTATTAAATGTGTTGGAAATTAAATAAAAGGAGGGAAAAGAGGAAGGATCCTCATTAAATTATGGGTTGACATGAATTAATGGGGTGAGGTAGAGAGACTGACATTTAATGGGATGGGATGCCAATTTGATGAGGGGTCTTTAAAGAGTTTAGAGGAAATCAAAAGGTGGGGCTCGTGTGGGCCCCACCTCTCTAACATCCACACTTGGATAGTTAAGTGGTTGTGGACCCCACCCTTAACTACCCAGGGGAGGGAATAACCTCCTTATAAAATAAAAATTGTCCCGAAAATTATTTTTACTACTTAAATAAACCCCCAATAATTATCTTCTCCTCTATTGCGAACACAACTACGGTAAAGATCACATTAATAAATTACCTTCATTGCAATATCATTAGTGCCCTTGGATTTTAATTCTGAGCACAAGTTCAAAATATAGAGAAACCCGCTCATTTTTTCACTGAACCTACTCGAGCTAAACTTTGGAAATTGATTCCGGGCACACCGGGCCTCAGAATCAAGTGTCGTCAAGAGCCACAGACTCGTAAAATTCCAAATTATTAACAAACAATTTTCCTTGAAATTTACTGGTATTTACAATACTCCAAATTTAGGGCTTTGCGTCCCCATAAAACTACAACATTAACTAGGGGAATAAATGATGGTACTGAGAATGCATCTAAACCTCCCGCTCTCATGTGCTCTACTGGTGGTTCTCGTGATGCCAATGAATGCGTACAAGAGGAATCGACTACCCACGTAGGAGCCACTCCTATCAATCCGCGATCTCTACCGGGACCTCTGCAAAAGTCACCATGTCGTTGATGTCCATCTCCTTGTGGATGACGATATGTGTCGGTTCATACACACATCTCCTCAACTGAGATACGTGGAAGACGTTGTGCACCTGGTGCAGCTGTGGTGGATGGTCTAAGAGGTAATCCACCTCGCCTACTCTCTTGAGGACCTAAAATGTTCTAATGAAGCGTGGAGATAACTTGCCGCCCCGACCAAATCTCAGCATCCCACGCCGAGTTGAGACATGTAAGAAAATGTGGTCGCCATCCTCGAACTCCAGTGGTCTCCACCTCCTATCAGCATAGGGTTTCTATCTTCTTTGTGGAGTACTCATCTGCTCCTAGATGATCTGCACCTTCTCTGTCATATCCTGAACCATCTCTGGTCCTATGAGTGCTGACTCACCCAGGTAAGTCCATCAAAGAGGTGATCTGCAAGGTTAGTCAGACAGTGCCTCACTGACTCGCTGAAGTAGTGGAGGAGTGACTGTGAGGGATTGTAGAAAGGCTGCTCCATCCATATCCACAAAGGATATCTGCAACGCAGCCAGCTACTCTGTCGCCTCTCCTAAAAGATAAATGCCTGATCTCATACTGATAGAAACTTCTACAACATTCCCCTTCCTACGTGTATAGACTATCTCAATGTCATAGTCCTTGAGAAATTGAAGCCAAATTCATTGTCTCATGTATAGGCACTTCTACGAGAAGACACACCTCAGACTTTTGAGATTAGAGTAAATCGTAAACAGTTCGCTCAATGAACCATGGGTGTGACTAGCCATTGCAAAGAACTTGAATACACACTTTTTCGATTATGTCCTACAAGCACTGCTAAGATTCCTCCTTTGACGAAAAATGAAATATGATCTCATCGCCTGGATAAAACACGTTCCTTTCCAAACACAGTCAATCCTGACATGAATTGTACTATTTCAGGCCATGGATGACATCGTAAGGCCTCAAAGCTACTACCAAGAGATCCAACCATTACTCTTGCCTCTAAGGTTCAAGTCACACTGTCGACAGTAGTCTGTGGTCACTAGGTATCCTCAAGTAGGAATCTCAATAGTGATGGACAGGTCAATGGTTTTAACTGGAACATCTCAGTATCAATCTCAAGAAAAAGACAAGAAAGAAAACATCAAAAGAACTAGTGTTTTTTTACTGCATTTCAAAGTACTAAGACACAAAGCATCCAAAAACAGCAACATAACAAAGCTAGAAGCATCCTGAACAAAAGTATCCATTACTAGAGCCAGTCCTGCTCCTGCCCGTCTGCTCCCAGAGAACTATATTGGTGGTGATGGTAGGACCTTGAAACTCCATCCACCACCTACTACTTGGACAACTCCTCTAGCACGTCTGCCTGCTCCCGGGGGCCCTCCATGATCGAACCTCTACCTGGGAGGTGCCTCTACTACCTGCTGCTCATCTGTAGGGTGGGTCGGGCTGTCTCAAGACATGTAACCATGCATGCAGCATGCATGGCACTACCTACTCCTCGTATGACTCGATCTGTTTCGTGTGCCCTAAACAACTAAACCTGTATACTAATATCACTCATCTAATATCCTGGTCCGCTTGGACCTCTACATCAACTGTCTACTGCCGGCAGAAGAAGACTCGGCTACGTGTTGTCATGCGGAGGGTCTCAGCGCTGGTGACTGCTCAGCGAGAAAACTCTCTACTTGAGGGGCTCTCTCCAGCACCCCCTCTTGTGTCAGGATGTTGACGGACATCATAGAGGCTCTGATATCATGCCTCATTCCCTGCTCAAATGTCCAGGCCCAGAATAATGTGTCCTGAACCACGTCTGTGGAGTACCGTGAGAGGTCAGTAAATCATGCTGAGTACTTGGCTACTGATATAGTGCCCTACCACAGCTATAGTAACACCTGGATGTGCACCGAATAGAGGGTTTCTGGAAAAAACTCCAAGCAGAAGAGGCACTCGAAGTCCATATAATGTAGAGATGCCTCGTTGTGCACCTGGAGCATTAGGCTCCACCATATACCTACTACCGCATACATGAAAGACGTAGCAAAGATCACCATAAGGTCTTCTAGTGTCCCTACCAATCTGAAGACTATAACGATAACCTCTGAAAAATCCATGGCTTCCTGAGGATCCGTCTCTCCACGGAACCTGGACGGCCTCTCTCTTTGAAACTCTTGCAATGCGCTCACGCGAGGTTCACTCTCCACCGCTGGGGGCTGGTAGCATCGGTGGCTTAGTGGGTAGTGGTACCGTTGGTGCCTCCACTGTAATGGGGGCCTACACAGAGGCCTCTTCGCTCAGTGGGCTACCATCCCACACGTAATTAGGAACCCTAGCTGGATGCCTTCATGGGTCCATCCTGAAAAAACACAAGTGTGCCACTGTCAAACTGTATACCTTGTGAGCTGACCCAAAGTAATCACAATGAAAACTTTTGAAACACACATGCAATTAGTGCTTTCGTGCATTGAGTTGGAAATCAGAGGTCAGGGTCCTAGGGTATTGATACGTCGGCCACCGCACCAACACCGGACTCCTTGGACTGAAAACCACACCTATTACTCTTAACACCATTTCTTTATATAAAGAAAATATCAGAGTCCCGAGTTCTACGGTAGAACCGACTCCTATGATATCAATTTGTCACGACCCGTCTTCGGGGCCCATGCCGTGACTACCCCAAGCCCACCTTCCATAGGCCAGGGCTCGCCACTAGAACCAAAGGCGTAAATCCTAAAAAAAAGAAGGAACTACCTTTATAAGGGAACAAACACAACATTGTATGAAAGTGAAGTATGCACTAAGTAAAACTGGGTACATCGTAAGTGCTGAAAAGTAAATGGTCCAGTATAAAAACCCAACTGAAAGTAAAGTACAACAGCAATATGTAAAACAGCAACACCGAGTCATCCTCTGGAAACCCCACCTGAAGGTTGGGTACAGATAGTCTCCTCAGCTCCTCGGGTCCGGTCGTCCGCTCCATGTACGTCTCGCCAAGTGGTCCACCTCAGGGTATCGTCCAGCTCCACAAGCCTCCACCTCGATCAGTGTTGTCCGTCGTCTGCATTCATCACAATGTAGTGCGGGCATATCCAATGCAGGGGTGAGTATACGATACTCAGTAGTGACCCTAAGACCACCGAAGGTATCTCAGAATCCACGAAGGATAAATCACAATGGAAAGATACAATGACGAAGTATCAATCGACTCTACTTAGATATATGCCCATACATATACCTAATTCATCAGTTATAGTTCATCTCCAACTCTCGAGCCCAAGCACAACCCAGTCCATAGAGGAAAACACAACCCAGTCCACACAGGAAAGCTAGACAATCACATCGATGATAATGATTGAAACTCAAGAGTCAGCTCACACAGATATACACTTCATAAGGTTATATAGATGATCAGATGTAGCCACTGATTCATCTAAGCTGTCAGACCCACATGGGATACAAGACAAGCTAAGCTGTCTGACCCACATAGGATACAAGACCAGCTACTCTGCCAAACCCACTCATGATACAAGTACAGAGGTCAATACTGCCGGACCCACGTAGGATACAAAAAAATCAGTCATCGATGTTAGTCCCAAAGAGGATCCCAGAATATTTTTCATCGCTACCGAACCCACATAGGATCCAAGTACAGTCGTCCTTGCTGCAGAACCCACGTAGGATCCATGTACAGTCGTCCTCGCTTCCTAACACACAGAGGATCCAAGTGCAGTCTTCCTTGCTACTGAACCCACAGTGGATCCATGTAAAGTCGTCCTAGCTGTGGAACACACAGAGGATCCATGTACAATCATCCTTTTTTTCGAACCCACAGATGATCCAAGTACAATCGTCACCGTCGCAGTCACAGCCAGCTCATGGGTTTCCGCACACAGCATTCTCGATTCCGAGAGTGTCTGCTCATTGAGCCAATGGGGTCAATACATCAACTGTCATGATGTCCAGAGTTGATGTATCCCAAAGTTCGGTCTCATCAAAAGAACCCCAAGGTGACAGACGGTTCATCAATCGGACGCCCGGTCTGGATGTTATTGGCTTTTCCGTCCCTGGGGCCCGGTTGGTTTTTAAGCTAAAACGAACCTGAACATACTCCAACTACATCCAAACATCAAGTGGAGTAACCCAAAAAAACCTTATCAACCAATGTATTTCAACGCAATTGACGACACATCAAACGGATGACCGGTCTTTGAGATATAAGTGTTTCCTCTCTAAGGGCCCAGTTGGTTTCGGGATCGAATCAACCCGTCCACACCATAAAATTGCCGAAACCTCTAGTGTAATATACCTAAACAACCTTCTCGATCCAATTATTCCTACACAACTGACGGTGCATCGATCAGAGGCATGTCGCTCATGTTATGGGAAAAAGACAAAAAATGGTCTGAAGTGGGGGTCTGGGCCCGGTCTGACCCTGCCCAACCCCCCCCCCCCTAGGTCGGCCTGAACCAGGGCGACCCAACCCGGGTCCGGCCCGGCTGGGCGTGGCTTGGTCCGCGTGACCCACTCCGGTCCGGACGAGGGGGGGGCATGCTGAATCAGCCAGCGAGACGAACCGGAGGGGGGCCCTCTGTTCCGAGGAGGTGGCGCTAGTCCGGCACCGCGTCTTCCCTGGATCCCACACGGTCGCAAGATCCCACCCTCACTACCGCCTCTAGGTGGTTGGCAGGTGCCGACCACTGCCACCAGCCACCGCCGTGCCAGCGACCTATGCCCCTGGTGTCTAACGTGAGGCACCAGAGTCATTCTGGTGGTCCAATTTTGCTCTTGTCTGCGCTTGCAGTCGTCTCGGGACCCATACATCACTACGAAGGCCTCCAATCGCCAATGCGGTCCCGCATCACCATTGCCAAATATTCTGTGCATCAGGAACAAACTAGTGGTGGATTCAGACTTGTTCGTGAGTCTGTAACCACCGTGTTAGTGGTTCAATCATTACACAACAACTAAAACGTCATGCCGAGGGTATAAATCACATAATGAAATATAAAAACTCCCCTACATCAACAATTAAAGATAAATGTCGGTGTCTCGGTAGATGGCATCACAGGCAAAGGGTTCGTAGGCATAGTTCGAGTGCGCCGAAGAGGAAGCAGCATCTCCTCTCTTATAGCAGAGAATAGGATTGGTGGTGTGTCGTTGTTCTTCGAGGAACCAGTGTTCTTCGTTTTTCTTCCTCAGAGGCCGACATTCTTCCAAAACCTCAAGAGTTTTCTCGATATTCCCCTGCACAACGAAATCTCTCCCCCTTCCTAAAATAATGGGTTCATCCTATTATTTTATTATACACACAATGTATCTCTCCCAAAATTAAATCACTACATTAAATAAAATGTGTTGACAATCAATTAAGGAAGGGAGAGGGAAGGTCCCCATTTATTAAACATGTTGGCAATTAAATAAAAAGAGGGGAAAGATAAAGGATCCTCATTAAATTATGGGTTGATAGGAATTAATGGAGTGAGTTGGAGAGATTTTCATTTAATGGGATGGGTTGCCAATTTGATGAGGGGTCCTTATAGAGTTTATAGGAAATCAAATTGTGGGGCTCGTGTGGGCCCCACCTCTCTAACATCCACACTTGGGTAGTTAAGTGGCTTTGGACCCCCCTTTAACTACCCATGGGAGGGAATAACCTCCTTATAAAATAAAAATTATCCCGAAAAGTTTTATTTACTACTTAAATAAACCCCTAATAATTATCTTCTCCTCTATTGAGAATGTAACTATGGTAAGGATCATGTTATGAAATTACTGGTGTTGCGAGTTCATCAGTGCCCTCATATTTTAATTCTGAGCACTAGTACGAAAGATAGAAAAATAGACTTGTTCTTTCACTAAACATACCCGAGATAAACTTCATAAATTGATTCCGGGCACACCGGGTCCTAGAATCAAGTGTTGTTAGAAGCCACAATATCGTAAAATTCCAAAGTATTTAAAAAAATTCCATCAAATTCACGGGACTTTACATCTCAACACTGTATATGGTATAAAACTATTGATATAAAATTAATTAATAACACATGAAATTTAATCAACATATAATAATGACATTGATCAATAAATAATACCACTAGAAAAATAAAATGGATAATAATTACCGAATTTTGAAATAAGAGAATGCATAAGTTTTGGATATCATGTTTCATTCATGTGACACAAATAGCTTCAAAATATATCAAAAATATTGTCTATAATTGATGGTTAGAAACCCATTTAACTAATTCTATCCAGTAGATTCATCCCATGATGAAAATGTTTCATCAAAGGGTTACGTATAATCAGGTCGCACACATGTCACGCTTGTCGAAATCATTCATCATAAATAAAATAATCAATTTAATTCATAAAAAATTTAATGTGTCATCTAATATCTATATTGAATAAAGAATGTAGATTCCTTAATATTTCAATAGATAAAATAAGGAATTTCATTAAAGGATAATTATTTTATAAATGAAATATGGATTAAAGAATAAAAATATCACTGATAAATAATTAATACTATTATGTGTAATTTAATATACAATGTTTATTAGAATGTGGTAATTTCAAGGTAATTTTTTTAACTACAAAAATTGTTTCAATGAAGTGAATTTCAATACTATCTTTGGACAAAAACAAATCTATATGGATGGATAATAATTATGTTATGAATAATACATATAATGACTGTAATATAGTTAAAATGGTGATTTTAAACGTTGATTAATATAAATAAAATAATATTATCTTTAAAAACAATCCTGGGGATAATTTCCTTTTTATATTGAAAATAAATTTTTAAAAAAATAAATCATTTTGAAAATAATTTTCATTAAAAACATTTAAAAAAACCAATACATTCTATATTTTTAGGGAAAACTCAATTAAAAATAACCTTTTAATAATCCAATGGATTATTGAATTAAATGAATGTCATATATGTGGGTAATTCCCTTCAGGATAAAAAGATAAAATTTATATATTTTTTTTGTAATGAAAATTGTGTAGAAACTTTCCTAGATTGTGAAATGAAAATAATATTACATGGAAAACATTTTTTTAATTGATAGAATGGGATAAAATTACTCCAGTTAGTAATTTTATAAAAACATTTCCATATAAAAATGTTTTATAATAAAACATACTTATAACCTAAGAGAGAAATGGAATTATATTTTCCTAAAAACATTTTATAAATTATTTAAAGTAAAAAACTATTTGGAAATGATATATTAAATGAAAATATAATGAATAAATAATGGACAATAAAATATAAAGTCTTTATTATAAAATAATAAAATTATTTATTTCTTGTAAAATCCAAGAATAACCTTTCTCGGTTAGAATTAGATTGTGAAATATTCCCTTTGAATGGTCATAATGTTGAAGTGAGAATTAATCAATCAATTAATTACATGTATCAATAATTAATGAACATAAAATAAGTGGAAACAGTTTTTTATCATATGTCCTTATACATATAATGTGATAATTTTAATAACCATTAATAAGTAATATAACATAATGATAAAAAATTTAGTTATGCATTTATTTAAAACAAGGAATGTGATGACTCAACCCTAAAAGCAATGATAGAGTGCATTAATATGTTACATTAGAATGATTATATGAAATCAAATCATTATGGAATAATTATTTTAGTAATTTTGGAAAAATATGTAACATACATGTAACCCATTTTACATATGGAAAATAAAATATAAAAATATACCTAAAAGTAAAAAAAATTTATCCTTGAAAAAAATTCCACTAATTCATCTTCAAATCTCAGAGGAATAAAATTAGGTTGTTATCAAATGATCGGTAAGGGTAGGTATATTAGAATTAATCATGAAAGAATAAGAATAATCAATATGTAATTGTTAATGGAGAGGGACACACAATCCATTTATAAAACAGGATGATGAATTAATCTATATAGAAAGGGAGAAAAAAGAAAAAAATAACGTTAGATCGATAATCTTAAAATGAAGCATGACCATAGATATTCAACAAAATTAAATAATTACATGGAATGATAATAAATGAATTAATTATAATGGAATGAATAACTATAGATATCTAAAATATAACATGCATACATCGTTCCATGAATATAATATGTTAGAGGATATATTCAAATAATCTAATATTGTCCATATTTCAGGCCAAATATATAATATTGTCCAGGAATCACGCTAAGAATATAATTAATGCCTAAGGACTCAGCCAAAACCATTTATAGTTTTTCTCCTGAAACATATTGATTCATAAAGATCTATAGAGGGCATATCCCATCCCATATCGAATCAGAATTTTTCATAAAATATTGAATAATCGATTTTAATAATCAAAATGAAAATCTATATTTAATAAAAGATATAGATTTATTAATATTTCTAAAATTACTCAGATATATATAAAACTAAACACCATAAGTAAAAATTGTATACTATTTGGGAAATAATAATACCCAACTCCCATGAATGTGGATATTTTATAAAATTTATAATGGAAGGTAATTACTACAAAGTTATTGTTTTAAAATAAATTTAATAATCACCATTGAAAATGAGATTCTAAATACAAATTTGAGCACATGGTAATATTCAAGAAAAACCACTTGGGTGATATAATTTAATTTAAAAATAAAAATACAATGAATAATGAATGAACAATAAAATTTAATAGAAAAGGAACATTATATACACCAAAATGATTTTAATTGGTGAATAAATAATAAAGTAGTATTTGTGATATGTAAATTGAGAAAATTCTATTACCATGAGTCTGAATTGTCACATGTGACTTTGTCTTAAAAAATATTAATCATGTGTTAATTATTTACTTGATTCAATACATTTTTCCAGGTTAACTATTACTATTAACTCACTTCTTACAATGTTTTATACAACTACTAAAAGAGTTTAAAATATATAATGTGTGTTGACAATATTCAGTTCATGTGATGAAAACCACTTTGGTAGGTAAACTATGTTCAAAGGGGTCATTTTTTAAATATATAAACAATAAAAATACTAGAATTATTATAATATTCATATATAAATTATACTTTTTAGACCAATCATGGATTATGGTTGTGAAAAATGAACCAATGTTACCATCCTATAGATGGTGGGTCAAATATATGCAAGATTAAAATTTTTATATTCAAATAATCATTATAGACAGAATGTAGGTTACATTATTTCATCCAATAATGATAATTTTATCATGAATAACATTTTTTAATCATATATAATTATATATATAATTATTTTAATATAAATATTAAATAAAAATTATGATATAATAAATATCATATATATTATAAAGAATCAATGTTTCAATTATTATTCTCAACCATTAAAGGTTTTAAGATAAATGAATGACATCATTTTGTGAGGTGGTTGTTCATTGTACACAAGAAGTATGTTCATTACCCATTTGATTGAAGTGTGTGTATGTGTAGCTAGAACCCCTAACATAAAAAATTTCAATATATTTAATACACCAATTTTATTATATAATCTTATATTAATAATAAATTATTAGTTGTAGAAACGTGTAAAGAAATTAACATTGAACAACTACACCTCTTATTATGGAAACTCCATTTTTTGCATGAAATGGATTCCTTAATTTTGTTAATACAAAGGCGATGCTTTATGTTTTGGGAATCTATGTTGATATATTATTTGGGAAGATTTTAGATGATGTAGAGTGTCTTGGGAGGTGTGATGAAGGAGAAGAATGAATTGATTTTTATAGTGGAATATGTGTCTAACTCATGTAAATATATAAATTTAAATATTGTTCTGATATCTCTCTTCCCTAATGTGCCATAAAATTGAATAAATATTTGTAATATAATTTATAGTTTAACTAAATATAAACCTCTCAAAAATAAGTTTATATTTATAGTTTTCATTCATAGTCGTTATGTTTCTGTATATTTCTCATTTTGGGAATTCATTTAGGAAACTAGCTTTCCACCACAACTAACTTAAATATTAAGAATAAATAATATTTAAATTTATTATAAAATATATTCGCACTAAACTATAAATATGATATCTTATTTAAGGAACAGAAATCCCATGTTTGTTTAAAATTAATTTTAAAAAAATTTCTTGTAACGGACAAAAACATTTCCTTAACCCAGAACGTGTTAACAAGGTTTTTAGTATATATGGGTATATATTTTAGTTAAAAAAGATCAAATGCTCCATTTATTGACCATAAATTTTATTTATCAAAAAATATAATTCAATTAATAGAATCTATTATTTTTATTAATTTTTAATAATTTAACAAAATAAAATGAATTGTAAAATAATATTAATGTCAATTTTAACATTATATATTTGATTTAAATTTTAAAATATGAAAATATTATTGGAATTGAAATATATTATGTTAAAATAGTAATAAAATGATTTATTTATCTACAAGAAAACTACAACACACCAATTCCAAAATGTCACAATACATTTAATGTATTAAAATCATTTATCATATTTAATTATTAAATAAATAAATCACATAATATAGTTTCATTTAATGAATTTATATAAATTAAAAATTTAAATTAATATGATAAAAAATCATTTATCATTCCAAATAATGTTTATAACCAAAAAATGTAGCTTCTTCAACAATCTAATCAATATAACTGTTAATGGTATTGATGGTTCCTTTTTAAAATTTTCCATACTTTACTATTGTTTGGGTCACATTTATGAACATGCGTCCCAATAACTCATAATATTCAAAAAATGGGTGAATATGGAAAAAATATTATATATCGAAGGATATTGGAAATTTTTTTGTGGAATTTAGTCACTTAAACTTATTTTTAGTCCCCTATTAAGAATAATTTTACATTACTCGCTATAAATAATTTAAAAAATATCACTATTATTTTTTATAAAAAAAACTAGGTTGGACTTATTAGATTTTATATATTCTATTGATTAAAAATATGGAATCTATTTTTTCAATATTCCAATAACAGAAGTGCCATGAATTAATTTAAAATTAATCCTTCATATAGGATGATAAATCGAGGTTTTAAATTTAAAAAATGGGAAAAGATTAAGATGTCTTGAAACAAATTTCACTTTAAAATTGATTAAAATTAACATTATTGTACAAATTTATATTAAATTGATTTAATTTAAATTTAAAACCATTTAAAAATATTATTTATCCTTATAAATAAATAATAATAAGAAATTTTTTTCTGATATTCAGTAAAATTTATTATTCTTCAAACAATGAAATATTTAATAAAAAAACTAGAAATTTAATCATACATGATTCTAGAATTCTTATTTATAAATTTAAATTTATTTGTATATATAAAAATAAAAAAATCAGAGATTTTATTTAAAATAGGGGAATAATTAAAAGGCGGTAAAACATGTACTTCATTGTAACGAATGAAAACTCATTATTTTGTGTGGTGTATGAATAATATGGTGTTTCATATAAGGATTACTTGAAATAGTAATAATTTTATTCTAAAAATAAAATATTTTAATGTCTTTTATGGTTCCATTATTTCCCCTTAATTAAATATCATCCATGCTATTTAAACATGATCTCTGTAATATATATTTTGATATTTTAAAAACTCCTGTTGAAAAAACCAAGAACCTAAATAGGGTTAATAAAACATCTTCTAATAAAGAGAGAAAATAACTGGATAAGGTCCCCACAAAACTAGTCTTTTAAATAAGATTATATTCGTGAAATCATTTCCATGAAAAAAAACCAAAGAATAAAATTTTGTTATAGAGTGATTGAAAACATTTTTAGTTGAAATTTGATGACCACGAGGCCTTTAACAATAATAATGGAAATTTTCAATGATATTATCATAAATTATGATAACAGTAAAGCCCTTTTATTTCAATAACATTTTCTAATAGTTGGGGAAATAATTCACTCTATAATAATATAATTATATATAATAACATGATATATTCCCAAATCATAAATAAAATTTTAACATTGGTTTTTCTTTGAACTATTAAAACTTCATCTCTTAGAATAGGTTGCTTCATATAGTGAATTTTAATAAGAATCTACAAATCCATGTCCGGAGATCAACGTACTTCATTTTAAAAATGGTTAAACATGTCACCTTTCAAACTATAATGATATACATTGTTTTATTCAGTTCTAATAAAATGGTCATATCTTATTTACTTTATCCATACCAATCATCATTATATAAAAATGATGAATATATATGGAGATATATTTCCCTAGTCCATATGTTTTCTATGATTTTCAACTTTTCAATGAATCATTTTACATGGTCATCTGATCTATTAAGCATGTGGTTTCAAATCCTTAATGAAATCATACAAAAGTAAAATCCAAATATATATCGTACTTCCTATCACACATAAATTTTCTATTTAAAATTTAATTAATATAAATAGTGAAACAGAATAAAATAAAATTAATCATTCAACATCTTTTGAATTGGTATTATGAACATGAAATTGATCCATTTGATTATTCTGTGGTATATTCTCATGGATCATGGGGAATTCATTTTAATAGTTCCGCATATCCTTACAGTTGAAGAATTTAACATTATAATATTCTTTATCGTCCATTCATTCGTGTGAATTGCAGCCTTTTTGACCCCACATGATGAAATCTCAATTCCCATTTATGCATGTACCAATGTTTTTCTTTCCACAAGTATCATGTTTTGGAAAATCCTTATATTTATTTTTAAAATTATAAACAATTTTATCTTCTATTTTCTTCTTCTCTTGTTTCCCTTACATTCCATAAGACATGGAGAATTCTTTCTCTATCATGATAGCACATAAAATTATTTCATCGTATGAGTGAAATGATTTAGATGAAAGTTTCCTTAGGAGTATTGGATTAAGACCTTCAAATAAAAGGTCAATCTTACTTTCCATGATTCATATAAAATATGTATCATACAACGAATAACATTAAAATATAGATTCATACCTCATAACTCATTATTCATATTTTTTCATTAATATAATTAACTTTCTATTTATATCAATTAATTTTTTCATAGGGGACGTATTTATCATGTAATGTCTCATTAAAATAATTTTATTCCAGGATTTTTATATCCTCTTCAAACCTAGTTTTTTGGATTAATGAAATCAAATGATCAACATCTTCAGTAATACAATACACTAAATTTGTAACCATTTCCTATTCACAGCATCCCATTTCTGAAAATATCTTCTCTAAATAAAAAATTCATTTCTCTACTCTAATTGTATCAGTAGTCCCACAACATGATTGGGGTTTCTGTCACAAAAAAATCCTACATAGTAAATCTAATTGTGTAATAGGTTGATCCATTAGTGAAATTTTATTTTTCATAACATTGTTTTGTTGTTCAAATTTATCAATAACACTTTTAGTTCCAAAAACTTGTTATATTGTGTTCCTCAGTAGGGAATTCTCTTGTGTTGGCCCTATGATTTGATACCTTTCAACCTCTTTGTTTTAATTTATAAATAATACAATGTACTTTATTATATCATAACACTATGAATTTTAATATAAAATACCAAAACTATTTGTAAACATATGATATTCTTGATTTGTAATGATTTGGTTATTTGTTTCTTGACTCTATCCATCTTGTAGGATTCCTCCTCGAGGGATGTAATAGTTTCCCTCCTAGCTATTGTCTCTTTTTCTTCCTCACTACTTCTTAATGGGAACCACTTTTTCTTTGTAACCAGATCATCTATTTTTCCATTGAGGATCAATTTTTTGTTGGCACTATTGTTGTGAAAGTAAATTACACTCCACCTTATACCCATCCCATAGGCATAACTATTCTTAATAACTTCTTATCTTTCCTTTAAAACATTTCATTCACCATCATTTTCTATTGGATTTAAATTATATTGTTTTTCTCTGGTGTCAGTTCTTCCCATGTCTAGGTCAGTTCTTATCAAAGCCTAGAATGAACTTTCTTGATATGATTGACCTAGGTCCCCACATCGAGTAATGTCTCTTAGATTTACCTATAAGTCATCTACCCATGACTAGTGTCGAATCAACATTCGATCCATTTGATGTCGGGATTATGAGAAGTATTCAATAGACTGATGGTGTATTTTTCTCTATTTATTGTTTTATCAAAGGTGGGCTCTATTGTTAGTTCATCCCCATTTTTGGATTATGTCATTATTGGTCTACTCTTAGGCAATGTATTTGTTATTCGGAGGATGGATCTACAATATATGGTATCAAGTTGTTGGTAGATATAATGGCGAATGATTTAGATCTTGTTATTTTTTTTCCATTGATCTAGTTTTCATGATGAGTTTAAAGGCCGCATATTTTCAATAGTGGTGTTTTTACGGATTTTCTAGGTGTCATATACATTCAATGAAGGTGGTTATGGTTTTTCCCAATTGTAGTGTTTAATACCAAGATAGATTTTTAGGATACCCTATGATAGGTTTTGGGGCATTCTTTTCTAGTTGTTCTTCCTTCAAATAAATCCTTCAAGAAAGTGTTAATGGTTTTAGTAGGGTGGTGATAATGATATTAGTGGTTATCATCAATGGTGTTCTATCCAGATAATGATCAGTGAATACACATTCTCATAGGATCATGACTTGATCTAGGGTGATAGTGATGGTCTTTGGGGAGGTTTCGTTTGTGTAGATATTTTGGATTGTACTTTCTTTTGAATTTTTAATTTGAAATATTCAGTTTGGTTTTTTTAGGTTTCATATAATGTTTTTCTTAATCTATTTGTGTGAGTTATCATTTAGTATAAAATATGGATTTTTAAAAAATAAAAAAATCTTTCAGGTACTCAGATACATTGCACAAATTGAATAATGTATACATATCTAATCATGTAATCATAGATTATGTTTCATTGAGATGTTCTTCAATACATATCATGAGTGTATATCATAGGGTTATGTTCCTCAATCTATTTTTTCTAAACCTGGTTTTCAAGATTAATATACAATGTCCTTTGATACTAAGCAAAATTCCCTAACCACATCATCTCGGAGTATGTGAATTACATTATTTCATTGGCATGATTACAAGGAATCAAATCCTGAAGAACCAACCAGTTTAGTAGTTTTGGAAAACCATTTTATAAACATGAAACCCTTTTTTCATTGAGTGAAGAAAATAAAACATAATACATAACAAATAAAATAAAATTGCATCATTGAAACTCATTTCAATAATTTATCTTCTTATCCTATGGAAAGGTTCCAAAATATGGGTGAGATCAAATTTATAGTAATGATATGAACAAAGGAAGTTATTGTGAATCAACAAGAATAATAAATATGGAAAATTAAATAATACTCAACACACTCTCCAACTAGACCACTGGATAAGTAATAGTCAATATGCAATGTTCGATAACTGAAACACATCGCATTTAATCAATAATATAATAATGAAACATAAACATGGATATTATAACTAATATAATAATCACATGGAATAACATTAATAGAATTCATAATGATGGAATGCATAAAAACACTGAATGCCCTGAAGGCCTTCTTTTTTATTTTATTATAGATAATCCCCCTTTTAAGTGTTGAAGGGGAACCTGTACATGACCCATAGGCCCAATGCACAAGGCCTGAGCTGACCCCCAATACATGACCTGAAGGCCTAGAGGCATAGAAAGCCAATTACATGACCCGTAGGCCCAACCCACTAAAACTACCCCTCCCCAGCATCTTTCATCATTTATCTCCTTAGCTCCCACAAGGCATTGCGGATCAGCTAGCATTGCCCCATACAATGCTGAATGGTTACTGGTCCCGATGACGGCTGCCAAACCCTCTCATTCTTCCAATTCAGTAAGCTCTACATCTGGTGGCTTCTACTCCTGTTTCTCTGATACTCTTCTAGGGCCTGTTCTGTGTGAACTCGGCTACTCCATGGTCTACGTGACTTAAATGTCCTCTAGCCCAAAGGCCTTTGATGAGCTGAAGGCCCTGGAGACCCGTAGGCCCAAACTGGTGGCTCGATGGCCCAAATCGGGTGAATAGTTCGAACTGCATAGTACCGAACAGTAACTGCTACAGTACTACTATAGTGACTGCTACAATTCTGCTACAGTACTGCTACAGTACCCATAAATCACCTCCACCCAATTTTGAACTCGGGTCTCTTGGATGACAAGCAGCAGCCCTTGCCACTCGCATAATGGCTCGTTGGCGAATGCTTAACTATGGATATCTAAAAAATACCATTGAGGATTCATGAAAAGAATATAATATCATTAATGAATCATGCCATGAAATTAATACTATCAATGATTCATGTTCAGAATAATATACAATCTAGTATTCTTTCCAAAATCTAAAAACTCATTAAGGCATCTACAAATAAAACATATCAAGCTTGTCTCCTTAAACCTACCTATGCAGTGAGGCGATATAGAGGCACCCTACTTTCAAATAAGAAAACCAATTCATTTTCTTAAAAAACGATTTAATAAATCAATACAAATATCCCTATTGAATAAAAGATACAAATATTGAAGTATATCAACAATTACTCAAATAACGTTCAAAGTGAACAACATATTTAATAATTGTATACTTTTTAGGTATTAATAAAATCCAACAACCAATAATGTTGATATTTATGTAAATTTTTAATAGAAATTGATTACAATATGGTGCTCAATTGGATACAAATTATACAATCACAAAAAAATATGAGACTGAAAAGATATCATTAACATCATGGTAATTATCATTTTAAACATCTTGGGTGAGATAATTAAAATTGAATCATAAAATACCCTTAATAATTAATGAATCGGGATATTAAATGTATCAGAGATATTATATGCACCACAATGAACTGAATTAGTTCATAAATAATAATTTTTCCTCAATGGAATATATATTATGTCAAAATACCTTACCTTGAGTCTGACATGTCACATGTGTCTTTCATCCTCAATAATAGATCTATGTTTATTATTAAATTTAATAAGAAAATTATTCCAATATATTATTACTTATACATCACTTGTCAAATTTTTTTAGAAACTACAAAGAATGTTTGTGTGCTTTTGGTGTTTTTACTAAATTAGGTTCAATGATAAAAATGACTTTGGTATGTTGACTATGGTAAAAGGCTTCATTATATAATAAAATCATGAATAATATTCATGACATAAAAATCATATTTATAAATAAATATTCTTTCAGAAACAATAATGAAATATGTTTATGAAAAATGAACCAATTTTACAATCATGGATATAGTAAATCCTCCGACCACAAGAATTATATTCCAATTTTTCAATAATAAATATATGAACATGGAGAGTGGCATTATATCATTCCATATGGATAATTATACCATGAATATAATTTTATTTAATAATATATAATTATATATATAATTTTTGTGTTGTAAATTGAATCACATGGAATCAAGGAGGTGGTTTTCCACACATTCATGAATTACGATATCAGTTTTTAAAGTGAGAAAATGGAAATAAAGAAAATGATATATTATCTTCCAAAAAATTTAATTAGTTAATTAATATAATATTAATTACATTTATTCAAAATATTTTTAATTAAATCTAACATTTATACATTTTAGTTAATGTGTGAACGTATTATATCGCTTCGAGGAGTTGGTAGTCTGCACAACCACATACGATGTTTTCGTATTTACCTCAAATAGAATCCATAAATGTTAGTGTTATATAAAAATTAAATAAGAATAATGGCCTAATAAATATCATATATATCATATAGAATCCGTTTTTTCATCATAATTCCATATAAGTAATAGTGAGAATGGAAAAATGGACAAAATCATTTCGTGTGGCGGTAGTTGGTGGTACACTAATGGAAGGTTCAATGCCCATTTGATGGATTTTTTTCCATGTTTTTTTAGAGACTCAAGAATTTGATTTTTTTAGTAAATTTTGGATAATTATGTTTTTATATAATAATATAATAACAATTAATGGCAGTGTGTAGATAAAATAAAACCTAAATGCACATTGATGGATATTACATCTTTTTCGTGAAACTACATTTGATTTTCACCATAGGTATTACTTAGTATTCATTCATCATATCATGAGACATATTGGATTTTGTAATGTATGTTAGGAGATTATTTTGGAATATTTTTTATTATCCAATGTGGCATCAGATGTGTAAATAAGTGGAAGAGTGATTTCTTTTTTATAGTGGATGAGTAGTGAAATTATTTTTAATATAAAATGTAAACACTATTAGGAGGACCCAATTACCAAATGTCCCTAAAATTAAAAAATAGTAGATTAAATATTATTTATGTTCAAAAAAATATACACCATATAAATATATATCCATTTTTTTATTTTTTTTCTTTAGTCATTATCTATCCTTATATTTTATATTTTTTTTCATTTACGTAACAAGTTTTCCAATCTTTATAATATATATGTTAAGAATAAATTAAGGTGATATTGTTATAAAATAAAAACACAATTAATTATAAATAAGATATCTAATTTAAAAATTAAAAAACCAATGCGATTTTGAAATTAATTATAAAACATGTTCTAGTAATGTGATAAATAATTACTCTAACTCTATCTGTGATAATGGTTTTTTTCATTAATGGGAAAATATGTTACTTATAAAAGCACAATTCATCAATTATTGGACCATATTTTAAATTAAAAAACATTTAAAATTCAATTCAACGAATATAGTATTTTTATAAATTTTAAATAATTTATTTAAATATTATTTATCATATAAATACATTAATTTTGATTTTGAAATTAATTATTTTAAATTAATTTAGAAATATGAAATCATTACTGGAATTAAAATATATTATGTTCTAATATTTTTAATATTAATTATTTATCAACAAAAATTATGGGACATAGTACTTCATTAAATTTTCATTAGATTTAGTTTTTTAGCTCCATTTATCTTATAAAATTATTAAATTAATATTCAAAATGTTATATTTTATCAATTGTTTAATGTAATTATATTTTCTCAAAATTTTAAAGTGAAAATATTTAAAAAAAAAATTAATTTATGTTTCAACATAATTTTTATATTTGAAACTAGGTATCTTTTTCAATACACTTGATCATTATAAATATTAAATGTAATGATTTTTCCTTTTTTTACTTTTTCCCTACTTAACTTATTATATAGATCACCTTTATAAACATGTGTTATAGAAACTCAATAGTTTTAAAAAATGATGGTATATGTCAAACTATTATCATAACATGTATTTTGGACATGTTTTTAAGTCATTTTGGACTTATGAATAAGGTCGAGACCCTTGTTAAGCTTAATTTTAAGTAAATTTCATTAATTGATATTAATAAATTCATTAATAATTTTGTAAAAAAAATAATTTGATCTTATTATAAATATTAAATTAATATTATTCAAAATATGGATTCCATTTTTTAAAAATCTTGTCACATTTGTATCATAAAATAATTTAAATTTAATTTCACTTATGGGATGGCAATACTTTTTTTAACATAAATGTTTTCAGAAGTTTTAGCCATTTAATATATAATTTCAATGCGAAATTTATTTATATTAAATAAATTAGATTAATTTATATAAAATTTTACTAAATAGAAAATAAACCAAACATGAAATATTATTTAAGAATAAAAATAAATTAGATGAAAAAACACTTTTGAAATAAATTGATTATTTTCACTAGTCATCAAAAAAAGGAATTTCACAAAAAAATACCTTAAAATAAATATAAATTTACTCTGACATTACTATTTCGAAAAGAAAATTAATTTTGAAATATAAAATTTATAAAAAATTGAAAATTTAGATTCAATATATGTTCCAAAATAAAAGGTTTTAAAACCCGGTCTTTCGTATAACACAAGCTAACTCAATATTGTGTATATCACAAGCTTAATAATTTGTTTCTTATAATGAAAGATAGATACAAACAATTAATTTTATTATAAAAGATAATTATTGTAATGTATTAGTGTGTTACATGATAATATTCCAATAAAATCTACTTGGTTGAAATAACTAAAATTAAAGAATAAACATCCATGAATTATTAGATAATCATGATATTACATGTAAAAGGGTAAAAATATACACTATATAAATGTAATTATATTCCAATAATTAAAATATCCCTCAATGAAATAAAATCGAGATGAAATCCCTTGATATGACGATGTCGTTGAACTGGGAATTAATAATGAATTTTTTATGTGATTCAATACAAAGAAATAATTTATCAAGTGAAAATAAAATGTATAAACTAAAATTTAATTACCATGATAATATAATCCTCACAGAATCAATGAAGTAGACGTTGAAAAAATGTAAATTGAGATGGTAAATCCCATACCACATGAATATTTTTTGTTAATGTGAATTAAATACAGGTACAACATTATACAACATGTTATTAACTTATACAGAAAAAATATTAATATATATATAATATCATATATGATCTTTTTATATCACCTCATCACTTGATAATTAATTATGATTAATTATTATCATTTACAGGGATGATAATTGATTTATTTTCACATTCATAATTTTTTCATTAATGTTATGGTTCTTATGAAGAATATATAGTTAGATAATCATTATGAATATCATATTAATTAAAAAATTACACTTTTAGTACCAATAATGTTATATAGTATTTATAATTAAATGATGTTTTGATCTGTGAGACATTATGCCTTTTAGACACTTGAGTAAACGTTTTCATTTTTCAATTATCATTATGGAATCGAGGTAAGTAATATTTTATATTAACATAATTATAATAATTTAATACATAAAATATTAATACATTAAATATAATTATATGTGTCATCCATATGGTGTAGTGATGAAAAGAGGTTCACATTACCTTGTTAAAATGGTAGTCTATATGTACATGAACAATGTTATCATCATTATGTGAGCCAAAATTTTATAATTAAAATACTATATTGTCATTATATAATGATCAATATGTAATTAATATAATGGTTATGTCATGAATATCAGATATATTCGTAAAATATTTCCTTATCACTATCCATTAAAAACACTAGTGAGAGAATTATACATCTCTTTTTGAGGTGGTAGGTAGTCTTACAAAAGATTGAGTTTATCATATCCCATATGAAATGGAATGTAAAGGGGAATATATTATATAATTAATCCATAGGTATATTTTTAATAATTATGATATATATAATTTGTATACATCATCATACCAAACCGTGAGAGGTGGTAATGGATAGATGAATGACATCAGTTCATGAGGTGGTTGTCCATTGTAAATATTAATTGTTACTTATTAATCCATTTTATTAAAGAAAACATTAATTTAGGTCCTGAAATAATTATAACAACATCTTAGTATATGTATGATACCAGGGATAATATATTAACATGTTTTAATAATAACTGAGGGATTATGAGGAAGAAATAAAATAAAAATGATCATAGAAGAACATTTACTCTTCTTAAAGTAAATGCTTTAGGTTTTCACTAAACCATTAAAGGATAGATTTATAAAAAACAAAGGGCTTATTGGATGAGATTATTCAATTTTGTAATGTATTTGATCTGTTATTTGATGATGTTAAATGATATTAAGGTCTGAAAAATATAGGTTGGGTGGCCTTTTATTGGTGAGGTGACTGAAATTGTTGTTTTATTTGGAAAATATTTAATTATAACTGTGTTTAATCTTGTAAAAAAGATTATAAAATCATCCATTATAGAACCTACAAGAGATAAGGTCAAAATATGATCATCCAAATTTGGTTTTCAAAGGGTGTCATGTCATTTTTACCATTCATCATGTCTGTTTAACCACTGGTAAATAAAGTTTTACCTTAACCATAGAAATTAATTATAACTTCATCACTAAGCACATGATCAATTTTTTTAACCAACATAAAAATAATAACTATTATGATTCAAAATATGGAATCCACTTTTACAAATTTATTTGGTGAATTTTGAAATTATAACTTTATTTAAATCTCATATACATGATGAGAAAGCGGGGTTTTATAAAGAAAATATTCAATAGCATATAATGTTTTTATATCAAAATTCAATATAAAATTTATTCCAGTTTCCTAAATTGGATTAAATAATATTTTACTGAAAAAAATTAATTTAAAACTAATTTAAAATACATTTAACCTTATAATTGTTTTAAAAGACAATTTTATGAAATGAATTAGTATTTTTCCCTATTCACTAAAAAATGATATATATCAGAGATATCAAAAAAATAACTATTATTGTTTTGAAATATTTATTTATAAAATTATTTTTATTTTAACATATAATTTTTCTATATGTTATAAGAATTTATTTTAAATTATGAATCTAATGTGAGACTATTATTTCTTTTAGTGAAAAATATTCTTTTAAGTTATTTTTTTTATTTTTTCAATGATTTTAATATTATTTTTAATCTATAGTTATCCATAATTTTCATAATTTGGTTAATACAATTCTTACCATCTAATAGTACATTTATACTTATCATTTAAATATTATTCCACATTTTGTTTCAACTTGGTGTTGTGTGAAATGCAAGATAATGACAGTGCTTCTTATAAAACAAGCTATTTAGGGGATCAGTTTTTATAAATAATATATATTAAATTAATGGGGTGTTGTTTTTATTCTATTCTAGGTGATGTGTAATATAAACAATATCAATTACTATATTATTTTTTAAGAATTTTATGCCCTTAAAATCTCCTCACAATTTATAAATTGAAAACTCAAAATTTATACATGATGTCAGTAATCAGGTGTTTGATTTTTGAAAATTATATTTTTTATAACCCACATTATAAAAAGTGTTAATAAAATAACTTTTAATTTAGATGTAATATTATGTGAAAATAACATATAGAGTAAAAAAATAATATGATTATGTAGGACACCATTGGTGAAAAATAAAGATATAGACATTGAAGAAAATCATAAACAGTTATAGATATTGATTGAGGTCATTTATCAGATGCATTTTAATGGTCAATGAAAAGTTAAGGTCCTCAAAACAATAAATCTATGATCATTTAGCAGACTATTTTATTCATCAGGTTTGAGTTATTGAGATAAAAATAATTTATTTCCTTCCAATATTCAAGGGTCCATTAACAAAATAAAAATAAAAGGAATATACAAACATGATATGTTTCTATTTTATAATTACAATTTAATCCTTTCATTGTGCTTTGGTCAATTTTCTTTTAATACAATACTCAAGTAAATGGATATCATTAACTAAATTTTTTATTCTCGAAGTACTACAATTAATTATTAATGGATCATAAGACACATAAAAAAGTGAATATTCATTCCATCAATCTATAGGTATTTTTTTAAAAAAATTATAGTTAGAATATGTTACCCAATAAATCAAATAAATTTCTAAACACATAAATTAAATAAAATTTATCATTAATATTTATTTATCAAATCATTTTACAGAAAAAGCAACTTATTAAACAGGATAATACATATTCTAGTGGTAGATGTTAATCCCTTATCATACTTCATTCGTGGGTTCTAGATCTGTGGCCTTACTAGATGAAACATTTTATTAACTAGAAATAATTTTTTTTTTCAAAACCATATTAATATAATTCATATAATAAAAATAATTATCTATATTATGTAAATCATTAAAATAAAATTAATCATTAAATTAATTTTTTTACTAAGGTTTCAAATACTTCTTTTATTACAATGACCAATTATATTATACAGCTTTTATTAATGTGTCATTGATTGTCATATTAATCATAATCTTTATCATTACCTTAAATAAAATCTTTATAAAATGTAAAAAATATTATCCATCAAATAAATATTCGTCAAAAATATTTTATTACCCTAAATTTCTACCAAAATATCTTTAATCATGGTAAAATATCACCACATAATATTAAAATGATGTGTATATGACTATGAACATATAATATTTCATAAAATCAATATTCCAAGATGATATCAATAAAAAATTAGCTAATAAAGAAATATATTCATCTAAAATTTAAAAGAATCTTTAATTGTTTCATGATTCTTATAGAAAAATTCCATTGGTTAAAAAAATTATTTAATATAAATCTAGAATCCAAATAATTAATTCAACTATTTTATTCAAAAATTGGTTCTTCAAGGGTCTATAATATATCATTAAGATCAAATAATTGACTTGGATAATTACCACCCCCACATTTAATACAAAAAATAGATCCCTATGATGTTATTTATTTCCTCCCTTCATACGCTTCATTTTTTCAGCGTAATTACATTCTTTATGAATATCATATTCACACAGAATAAAATTTAATGTTTTGTTATGATGATTAATTATTAATAGAACTCACACTAGGCTCTACTTAGGCCATCAAATATCACCATATTTTCAAAACCTTCTTAACGGTTTTTTAATAAAATCTTATTTTTCCGAAGAATTGTAATCTGGATCCTCATACAAGGTGTATTGAAGGCCCATGTTATGTACAAGGTGGTTATAGAGTCATTCCCAATATTATAATTATATAGTTATTATCCCTAGGTTCTTATATACTTGAACCACATCCACCGGTACTATCCATTTATGGATATATTCATAAAAAACGTCATCATATCTACCATACAAAAAATTTAGTGTCTTCATCTATACATATCCTCAATGTTTATTATAAGGTTATCTTCCCAAATAAATAATTTTCTAAATCTAGTTTTCACACTATTTAATAATCTATGTCTGATACCAACTACATGACCATTACCCTTGTAGCTTAGATTCATAGTATACTTTTTTATATTGTCATTGGTTACAAGGAATTGTATCCCATATAACTAAATACTATTTTAGTCACTGTTAACTACATACATATAATATTACCATATTACATGTGAATACACAAATTATAGTACAACATATTTTTATAACATTAATTATTTACTCCATAATATACTTGAATATAAATAATAGTACACATAATGGATTATTGTGTAATGGAAAGAAAAATAATGGTGATCTCAACAGATAAGTGTCTGATAAAATCAATCATTAATTATAATAAATATTCAATGGAAAATAACTTAGCACATATTCCATGAAATCAATAAAATGGAAATTAAGTGCATGAAGATATAATCCAAAAAGTAAATATCAATGTTAATTATCAATATGGATGGTAAAATAACTAAACACAAATTTCTTTTAATCTATAACATGACTATCATTAATGGATAAGACATAAAAAATATTTTAAAGAAATTTACTGAATGTGGATTCCATTTAATCATTAAATAAGAATGAAATTCATCAATAGTAATAAAACTCAGAAAATTTCATGGATAATAATTACTAAATTCTGAAAGAGGGAAATTCTTAATTAATGTAAATAATTTCATAGTCAGTTGATAAATTTACCTTCAAGATCTACCCTTAATATAGTTTAAACCTAATCAGTGGAATATTGTTATTCTAAGGATAATCAACTAATTAATCCCATGAGTGTATTATCTCATTGAGGGGATACCTATAACTATTCCACAAAGAAATATTTCACGTAATATAATTCAATATATGTAGAATGAAAAAATTAATTAATCTGAAATTTTCATTATCATAAAATATTCTTATTGTGTAAGGAATATGAATTTATTATCATTTCTTCAAACACAAAAAATAAATTAAATTTAGTACACTAGATGTAGAAATTATATATGTTTTAAACAAAAAACATATCTATGATAAATAATATGGATATTTAGGGGATATTTAATGTTCTATTATTATAATATTGTTAACATTACATGGAAAATTCGTTGTCTACAAATACGAATCATGGAATTCAATGACAATAATAACACTTTCCAAAAAAAAATTTAAACCATACATAGAGAGAATAAATGTGGTATTAATATAAAATATCAATTTTTTAGTATATGTAAAATAGGGTATTTTTTATGAATACAAAGACTATAAAATAGTCAATATAAATAATATTTATTAAAATATCATTTTTGTTTTCAAAATCATATTTTAAAACCAAAAAACTAATAGAAATGATTTTATTAAAAGTAACATGTCAAAAATATAATATTTACACAATATTAGTGAAACAGATTTCTATTAAAATAACATTTTAAAATAGAAATAGAAGCTTCAAATAAATTAATTTCATCTTATTTGGTAATTCAATACTTAAATTATATTTTATAAAGAACATTCATTTATCACTACAATTGAGATATAAAAATGTGTTGTTTAGAAAAAAAAGTTAACTCCAATGAAATAATTTAAAAAAAATTCCAAATGTGTAAAAATGTATTTATTAAATCATTTCCAATAGTATAATAACATTTTGTAAAAAAATTATTAGGAAAATGGGTTTTCAATAAAATATATTTCTAACAAAATAGAGAAATGATGTTTTATTTTCATAACAAATATATCAATATCTATATTTAACAATTATTTGAAAATGTTACAATTACATTTAAATATCATGAATAAAAACAGGAGATAAAAAATAAATTTGTTTTGAATGAAAATATCAAATAATATAAATCATCTAAAAATAAAAATAGAGCATCTCGATTAGAATTTTATTATGAAATAAACCATTACAAAGATCATAACCTTTACATGAGAATGAATCATTGAATTTTTTATTTGTATTAAAAATAAATACACATAAATAATATGTAAACACAACATAATAAAATAAAATTTTCAGATACACATAATCTTATAATATATATGGTAATGAAAAGGTATTATAACATAATGAGTAGAAATTGAGTCATGAAATTCTTTACCATATGGTAATTTTGAATTTAAATCCCCTTTATTTAAAAAATAATAAATGAAAATTAAAATAACATGATTTATTAATGAATAATGATATATCATGTCAAATATAAAGTATAAACACCCTATAAAAGTAATTAGGTTCATAAAATAACAATATTCCCAAATAAAATGAAGTTGAAGGAAAATTCTATATAAAATCATGTCATTGATGTGGGAATTATTTAATGAATTGATTATGTGTATAACATTTAAATAATAAAAAAAAGATGTCTAAATACCACATTAAGTGATCAATTTTCTGTAAAAACATAATCTTATTATGACATAATCAGAGATGTAGATGTTTAACACAATAAATGTAAATAGAGGTATGAAATAGATTACATCACAATTCCTTTCAGTGGAATGGGACTTAAGCTCTAATATAGTTTATTAAGATATAATAATATCTTATCATATGAAGATATTATTATTTATAATATCATATATGATACATTTATAACATATAGTAAATATTTTATTAATAATAATTCATTATTTTTATTGTTTTGGGTGTTAATTACCTAGTTTTTTCATTCATATTTTTTCATGAATGTTTTGGTTATTGTCAAAATCAATCAATTACATAATCTCTATAATAAAAATCAAAAGTAAAATAGCATATTTATACATAAATTATAATTTTAGAACTAATAATGATTGATGGTATTTGAAAAATGATGTATGGTTTTATCATGAAAATGGTAGGCTGTATAAACACATGAGTATGTTTTATGTTTTTCTATGATCATTATGAACGGTATGTTAGTGATATCATTCATTCCATAGTTATTATAATATTTAATATTCTATGTTATTATTTAATTATAATTATATATATAATCTAAGTGGTTTTTGGTTGAAAAGTTGTACACTACACTTCCTTAAGGTAGTATTCTACACATACACGATGAATTTTTCATCATTTGTTGAGTGAAATGGTATGAAATAAAATGATAAAAAGTCATTTTAAAATTATAAATGTTTCATGGATATAATAATTATTTCATGTATATCATATATAATAATTAACTTCATCTTTATCACATTCCATGAAAAGTGTTTGTGAATGTTGAATTTCATCACTTCTCGAGGCAGTATATCATCGTACACTTGATCAAAATTATATTATTACCAAAAGAATGGAAATTAAAGAGGAATATATTTCAAAAATTCTCAAAAGGATTGGGATTTTTCTTATGTATTTTCTTGGTTGATGCTCTCACATTGGTGATCCCCATGTATGCTTTGGTCAGTATAATTTTTCTCTGATTGGTCTTCAGGATATTTCTTGAGTGTTTTCCAGTGTTCCTCACTATTTATTTTTCCCTATTTCACTATGATCTATCACTGTGAACTCCTTATATATCCTTTATTTAATAGACCATCACAACATACAATAATCCAGTTAGGCATAGTGGTGTAGTTGGAGGATTGGGACAGTGCTGATGGATATGCATGGAAGATGCTCTTGCGTTAGTGTTTCTCTTGTATGCTTTGGTATTCGAGGATTTATCTCTTGTTGGTATTCAAGATTATATTTGATTGTTTTTTATGATCTCCTCTATTTTTTATTATCTAAAATCTAGTAGGATGGAAAAATGTAATTTTGGTTGTGAAGGTGTTAAATGATTCTTGATGTAGCTCAATTAGTGATGTCAGCTACTGGTTTTCTACTTCGAGAATGATTGTGATGCTCAAAGATCATTTTTTGGGTGATGATATAGCAATGTTTTTGGTTCGATCTAGTAATGGTACATTTTCCTTAAGTATGACTGAAAATCATTATAGTCGTATTTTTTCTGGATGGTTTGGTTCTAAGGGAACTTTTCGTGGTCCGGATGAACATTGTTGTGAATCCATTGGTAGTTCATCCTTTCACTAACACCATATTCCTCATCCCCTATATATGTTTTGTCTGAAGTGAGGCTAAAAAGTGTTTTGGGATGTGTTTATTGGTAGTCGATGAATATCTATGTATGAATGGAGTGGTCCACCATTCTTCCCTAGTTTGTGATGCTCTGTCTATATGGGTTGGGTGCCTCATTCCAAGCATTTTTTCTAGTTTATTTTTTTAGTATTCTGGTTCGGAGAGGTGATGAAAGTCAATGATGATTTAAGTGGTTTAAACTCTTGCCGGTATGGCCTTCCTGGCATGTCGATGATAATTGTTTTGATAAAGAATATTGTTTTGAATTCCTAGTGATGTTTGAAAATTCCCATGAATGATTGACGATGAAGACATACACATTGATTATTTTTTATGGTTTGATTTTGATGATGTTTATTGATGGTGGGATGTGGATGTTGTCTGGGAATTTGGAGGTACTAGGATCGAGGTCACTAATATTTTTCTTTTTAAATTTACTTCTTTTGACTAATTCTTGTTTGACATATTATCTTGAATGACGAAATAATCTACATGATGATGAAATTTTAAGGATACCACTAACCCTTAATGTTTTATTTAGAATATTTTAAAATATAGTTCGAAGGTAATTCAATTTTACTATTTTAACTATAAATTTTGGTACAAATTTATGTTGAACATTATAAAATTTTAAATTTTTCTAATTTAAAATATCGAATCATTTTTTCCAAATTCAGTTCAAATAATTTGAAATGGAAATTTTCAAATTTATCCTGAAAATGTGAAGAGAAAATTGGTTATCAAAAAGAAAATATTGAAATTATTATAATGTTTATATATATATATATTTTTTTAATTTATTAAATTAAATTAATTTGGAATAAATAACACAAAACTGAATTAATCGTTTTTTAAAACCTATTCAAAATTCAATATATCCTTATAAAATGTTTTAGTGTAAGATCATTATTAATAAAAAATTATATTTTTTTACAATTAATTGAAAAATAAAATATTATTGAAAACTCTCAAATAATTACCTTAATATGAATTTGATATGGGGTTTTACAAAATTAATATAATATAATTGAAGATATATTCTTAATGTGGTAATATAATATAATTTGTTTGAAAATTGTTATTATTCCATATTAAAAAAAATACATTTTTTGTAAACATTTTTCCTTTTCAAAGAAATGGATCTTATTTTATTTATAATAAATAATTAAACATAATGTTCAAAATTTATTGGTTACTATAAAAATCCACTAGTTTAATGAAATGTTATAATTATAATATTTTTAAATAATATTTTAATAATATATGACTTTTTGATTAAACATGGTGATTCTAGTATGGTATGCTAGACTTAATGTTACATTAAATGAAAGACATTGAAGGGATTCATTTTATTTAAAAATAAATTTTTTTATAATTTCCTATGGTGTTATGTTTTTTTACATTTGATGATTTTTTCATGCAGAATATCGAATACTATGATATTAATTTATAATTTCTAGGAGTTACCAAAAATTCATTGAATGTTGTGTGGTTTTATTATCAATTATAATTTCATCATCATTTAACTTAAAATCATCATTAAATGATATAATAAAATTTAACCATCAGTTATAAATCCAAATAAAAACATGTTTTATCATTTGACATATTTTGAAAATAGTAAATTATGAGGTAAAATTTTCATGAAATCATAAAAAATATTTCATTAAATATACAATAAAGAAAATTGAATAACATAGCTAATATATAAGGTAGTCTTATTCAAAATTATCCATACTCATGTAACTCTAGTTTATTATTTTTATTCTATGAAATAAATGTGATATTTTTTTATTTTTAAATGAAAATAATTTGGAAAAAATAAGAACAAACTAAATGATCAAATAATAATTAAAAAGTTAATATTTGGAATATTTACTTGAAAATATCATTCATAAATAAACTAAAAACATTTCCAATTTCATAATCACTCAGTTTTTATTCTCAATATTATTTTTCCACTCCCCTCTCACTATCTCTCAATTTGAAGAATAAAAACCATATGATCACATAAAATTAATCCATATTACTTTCATGTGAGTATTAGAAGAACCACTCACAATAATTTAGTGGTTTTATTATAAATTGTATTATAATTACATGGAATAACTCGCAATTTATTAGATAATTTATCAATTTGGTAAGCCAAAACAATTAATTAATAAATGGAAACAGTTGTATTGAACTCAATTACCCATTAATTTAATTTTATTATATTACAAAAGGACCATTAAAATGGGAACAATCAAATTGCATGCATTGTAATATATATATATATATATAATAAATTACAAATAAACAAATCTATAATCACAATCATAAAATATAATTCTAAAATTTGTAAATAAATCAATAAATAGAAATATTAATACCAAAAACTCTAATAAATTTGACTTTGATTTTACATAAATAATCCACTATTGGAATTATCTCTATTTATATAGCCACAAAATAATAGAATAATTTCATAGAGTTAATAATCAAATTAATTATTCATCTAATATGTTTGCTAACTAAATTACTCCCAAAAAAATCATCCTCTTAATATATCATATTAATTGATTTAATATTAGGAATAATGTTGAATTATTAATTTTAATTTTAGATCCGTCCATTTGGAAACAATATCCATTTATTTTTTCACATGTTTTTATGAATTCTTTTAAGACATAATTTTCATTATAAAAACCCCATTCCACAAAAATATATTAATTATAACGATGATCATCAACATCCAAATAAACATTGAAAAGAGACATCATTAAAAATTGTTAATTTATTTTCCATTTCAATTTAAGGATTCCTATATATGTAAGTTACAAAAATGATAAATGAAAAAAAACTTGTACTTTATCAATTATATATATCCTGATAATAATCAATTCATACTAAAAAATTCGTCGTTTAGTGATTATCATTATTATTTCTCTAAGAGGTCATCCGAATGGATTTTATTGGAGGATTTTGTAACTAGTTAGTTATATGTTTACTTTTATTTATGATTTGAAATCATTTTTAAAATAATTTGTATCATAGTAAATGATATGAATGTATATAACAGTTAATCTAGAGTCATTTCATTTATATCAATAATTTAAAATATTGATTGGTTGTTATCATTTGAAGTGTATATAATTTTACCAATTCACTATCACATAAACCACTATTTGTGCTGATATCCACACATCCCAATTTACGAGATATAAATTTTATTCAGAACATCATCTCAGTATATTCACAATACCACCAATTATATCATGATATAGTTTCATAAATCATGATATCAAAAAATATAATTTAAAATAGATATGTTTCTCATGACTTAATCTTTTTTAATTATTATTTTATCAATTTATTGAATATTTCATAAATAATAAATAAAATTATGTTCCATGAACTCAAAACAGAGCACTATATACATCTTATGACATTCAAAATTATAAAATAGGACTGATTTTGTAGGAGGTGATGTATTTTTTCACAAGAAAAATATCATAGTTTCTTTCAAAATATCACATTATTTACAATATGATATAATATTGTCATGTCTTAAAATTTATATATGGGTCATAAAAATTCTATATTTTTAATGAAATTATCAATGTTCTCATATGAACAACTATATTATCATCTACATATTTGTATATTTCACTGAAAATAATTTACAAACTCCTCACATGGCCTATAATTTGTTATATCACCATATATGATATTTTTTAGCTTCAAAGAAAATTAATACGTGCTCATATCATAAAAAATACTTATTTGAATTTTAACCTATGAAATTTGTAAACAATATTTAATAGTTTAAAATGTATCATTTTTAGTCATATCAACATTTATGAGCTATCATATATTCACCAATTCAATAAAAATTGATGAAATGGGGGTTCTTATCATAAAATTACAATTTGGGACTTTGAAAATAATATATTAAAGTATTTATTTCTGTGAATTTAATAAATATTGATAAAATATAAAAACCCAATCATCAAGATACCATAAAAAAATATGTGATTAATAATAAATATTTTTGAATAATAAGGGTATGACATGAGATGAAATATAAATGAAGAAAAATTAAAAAATTATCTCTATAATCTCCAAAAAAACCTAACTTTTTTTAACTTGGGAAAAATCATTGATGAATTAATGAAAATGTATAACTGGGTAAAAATAAAACACTCGAGTAAAAAAGTATTATTAGCATTGAAAACCATTTATCCACATAATTTCTATGTCACTTATATTTATTATGTTATATAACTTATACTCGATTCAATTAATATTTATTCAAACTTTTCATTGTTATATATGCACTATTTTTAACCTAAAATAAAATAATTGTTTTTCTTAATTACATAAAAGAAAATATATTCAATTTTATTATTTAAATTATTTAAATACTTACTATATGCTTAATTAGGTTCCCATATTTTTACTCATAAAAAAAACCTACAGAAATCTTTAATACGTGGGTTGGATTGTTCTTATTGGTGAGGCTAGTAAATGATTATATTAAAATACCAAATATCAATGAATATATTTTTTCATTATGTATAATTAATGATTTCAAATTCATAATCCAATAAAAAATTTAACAATCATTTCTAATTAAAAATTTATAACCCATCCCTATAATTTTAAATTTTTTCAATGAAACCCAAATCAAATTAATATAATAATGGTTGATTCATTTTTCTTTCTCTAAAATATTTCCTCATTTTATATGAAAATTATATCTAAATTTATATTTTTAGGAGAATCAATGAAAAATATGTATTTTTTACATTTTATAATTTCTATACTATTATCCACAATATAAATTAAAACACATAACACTATCCCAATAACATATACTCATACTTATAATATGTATTTGAAAATGAAATTATATCACACTTATATTCAAATGTATTAATGTAATCAACATAATATATGTCCGTGTAGGGGATAATTATCTTTGAATGTTTCACACATTTTAAGTCATATCTGGTTTCTAATGGATTAAAAATAATTTATGATTATTATTATTATTTCAACATATTTACATGGAAAAAATAATAAAAATTATTCTATTTGATGGATACAACTTTGGAAGGAATAATTATTTGACCTTAAATAATTCCATGTCACAAAAGAAAATACATAACTCAAGGCTCTCGAAAAAATAAGTGTATTGTGGTGAATGATTAAAAGATTATAGAATATATCATTTGATTTTGAATTAAATACCTTGTGAAAATATTAAGGAAATTTCAATAATTTGTCAGAATATACATAAATATTGTAAAATTAACATCAATAAAATTAAAACATATCATCATAAATTAAAATTTAATTTGTTTGAATCAAATAATCCTTATAATGCAACATAGTGCTTAAAAATAATGCATTGTATTTTATTAATATCATTAAAACAAAAACACATAAAAAATATGATAAAAATAAAAATGAGAAAATAAATCATGGATGGATTTTTAAAAAGTGCATTATATATTTACTAAAACTCAAAATGATTGAATTGTTATCTAATTTAATTTAATAACATTTATATATTATTTTTTTGTTAGTTAGAGTTGAAATTGTATGTAGGGTTCTAATTATTTGGGGAGTAGAATCATTAAAATCATCAATAATATATTATTATTTATATAATTTAAACTCACTTACAAATTAATAAAATATTTTGATGGGTATAACAAAAGGTATTCTAGAGAGCTACCTCAACATGGAGAACTCACTGAGGAGGTGAATGTTTCCTTTATGATTTAATATATATTTTTCTATATATTTTTATTTCCCTTCAATATTCCTCAAAATACATGATTTTTATAAAAAAAATTATTCATGGTGGATAAATAAACTTTCTGAACTTGGTTTTCTAGGGTTCTTATATTCCTATTTACTCTCAAGCAAGTGTATATACATATTTGGAAACATTTGGCTAAGGTTTATCTACTCTGTATACGAATACATCACATCTACCTCACTACATAATCATGTTCAAAACTCAATAATGAAGTGTATTTAAATACTTGGTGGCTTATTTTAGTGTGATTTTGTGTCATGTTCAGTGGGTAATTAATTTAATATGTGGTTTTTGGTTTCCTAATTCGAGGGCCACCACCACATCCTTCTATGGTGGATTATTGATTTCTCAAAACTCTGATAAAATATGTAAATGTTCCATTTATTGGAACCCCAAGAATATCTTGTCCTCATATGTGATATCATTTCAATATGGTCACCCAATTCACCCAAATTTGATCATTTGTCAATTTGTTTTTGACATTAGTGGTTTAGATGAAATTGGTTTCACCATCTTTTCCTCCACATAGATCTCATAATTTATGTGTGTCTCCGTATATTCATTATGATAGAACAAAATCCTATTAGATTATGATACACTACCTCTATTACTCAATTTTCAGTCTCTCACCCTTCCACTAATTATCCCCCTTCATCACTATTGCGTGCAAACCTGGTTTCAACCAGATGTGTTCAGAGGTTTGGCTATTTCTTGTATATATATTGGGGTATATAAATATATTATTTGATGTGGGTGTTTGGTGGTTCCCCATTTTACCAATTTATTATTGGTATATTAGTTGTCCATTCAATTCCTATATTTTAGACCATGGAATTGTTTTGGATTTAAATCTCCCTAGGTCATTGGTTTGTCTAAGTTGTTTTATTTTTCTTGTAATATGTCATGACTGCCTCCAACTATTTTACTAATTTTCATGTGGGGTTTTTATTTAATTTTAATCTATATTCAACTAAATTTAACCTTCATGGGTCTATTAGTATTAATAATATTTATAATTTTTAGATCATTATATATGAATATGATTCATGATATTTTATGAGACTTGAGGTTATAATCCCAAATTATAATGAGTGTTTTAGTAGTGCTCTAGTGTTTTACATCAATGTTCATACATTTCATTCAGGTCAACCATTAAAAAAATTCTGTTGAAAATAATTCAAAAAATTGAAATTGTAGTTTCCTTTACTTTTTTATCTCTCTATCGACATAATTTCTATCCTATTTTTTCATATTTCATAGTAAATAATAATACTAATTAATAAATTTATATAATTTAATTTTTTGTTCCTTATTATTTTTGTGAAAAATATGACAAATTTTTGTTCCAATTGTTTCATATCTTCATAATTCTTCTGATGTTATTTCCTGTTTCTTATAATTTTTTTTATAAAATAACATATGGAATCCTATATCCATTTATAATTTAATCTATTTCATTTAAATGAATCACTAATTATGCATCAAAATAAATAGAAATATCATCACATTATGTATTTGGTGGCTCATGTGAATGCCCAATCAGTATAGCTTTGAAGAAAAAAATAACCACCCCTTTTATTTATAAAAGATAAATGGTATCCCCATAAATGGACTTGTTTAATATGGTCCTGGAAAGAAGGATTCATAGGGTGATGATTACATATAAAAAGAGGATCTTACCACTTCAAAAATCATCAAATTCTGGAAATCAATATCATATATATATTTATTTATTTATTTTTGAGTGGTATTTTTTGAGTATTTTCTCAATTTATGATGGAGTTAATTTTTTTATTTTCATCTCTTTATAATTGTTATAGTTTTTTCCTTTATCAATAGTTATCCTTAACCTTTCCCTTGATTTTGACCCCTTTTATTTTCTATTTTATCAATGATATATATTGTCTTCATAAATTTCTATGTTTTTAACAATAGTTCTGACTATAGTTATCACTATATTATTTGTCCATTTATTTCTTGACCAAAAATATTTATTAATGAAATTTTTCATCATTATAGTTTTCTATACATATGGTGTGATCATATTGAGAAAAAATATGAGACTAAAATATTTAATGTGAGTCATTTATTATTGTGTAAAATCATGATGAATGAAGTGATGTGGTAATATTATTACCTGATGGGAATTTTTTTTATCCATGGAAGATGCATCGAGGGGAAATTGAATGGTATGTGTTGGATTTTTTTTATGAACAAATAATTTGTTTTCGATGACTAGGTATTTTCACGTATTTCAAAAAAACTGAAAGTAAAAGAAATTTTGGATACAATAAGATGTTGTAGAAGGACAAATCAACAGAAGAAAAAATTACTAATTATTAAATATAAATATTTTTAATGGATGAGTCACAAACACTGATTGAAAAAATCTACAATTTCAATAACCAATTTTGAAATCTTATAATGTAGGGATGAAAAAAATTTTATTATGAAGGATTAGATATTACATAAAAGTTTTTTCGATATTTTTATAATCGAATATTCATAATCCTTCTGAAAAATATCCTTACCTGTATTATTTTCTTCAAAAACTATTAAATTCATGTTCTTGATTTCTAAATGTAGTATAAGATGAAGGAAGAAAAACAGGAAACATTTCACCAAACAGAGGCTCTATAATTAGGAAATGTATGAATGATTGATGATTGTTTTAGTGGAATCCAAAATGATTATTAGTATAAATTCCATATAATGAATATATTCATGAAATAAAATATTTTAGGAATGAATGGGAATTTCTTCAATGTATATAGTAATAATATTGGTAAATGAAAGTATTCCCAGGAAACTATGTTGATTACTACTTGAAATAATAAAAAAATATTTAGTGAAATATTTATGACTAGTGATGGTAAATAATATATCAATGATTCATGGATAATAATATTTGGGAAATAAGGAATATGATATCTAAATGTTAATGGTTTTATAAGTGTGAACGTATCCCAAAATGACATGTACTCACCTGTAATATTAACAACTTTTAAATCATTAGAGTTGATAAAATTAAACTAGAGATGTGTGATGACATGAATTTAACCATCTAAATAGTATTCCTTATGTAAGGCCTAAAAGGATAAAATATTTCCTTTGGTGAAAGATAATGATATCAGATTTTTGTCTAACACCATGATATAGTGATGAATATTTTTAATTGAAATCATATGGTGATAAAGGCAAACAAGGTCTCAAAGAAACAATATTCTCATATGGGAGAATTTTTAATGAGGTAGAGTTCGTTGTTGTATCACGTAACATGAAAAAATTTTGTTTGAATTATTGAATCAGTATAACACTGGATGATTTTAACATATGAACATCATCTTGGATAGCACGCATGGCTAGAAACACTATGTATGAACAAAACATGATCCTCTATTGAAATATTATTATTTAGATGCTTCCATTATAACCTAGTCATTAATTTGGAGGCAATTGATAACACTCACTAAATTATAAAAATTATATGGTTTAAATATTTATAAAATAGATTAATTGGATATCAATTTATTAAGGAAAAAATTATAACCATTTGAATGAAAATGAAATATTTTTTTAAAAAGTGTTTTTATTTGAAAGGATGTTTAGCCACCTTTTGTGAACATAATTTAAAATTAATTTTTTTTTATAATAATTATTTTATACATTATCCATAAAATTTTCAATCATAATATCATTATTAAATTTTATTTAATTTGGGTTATTTTTCTAAAAAGTTAATTTTTTTATGGATCATGAAAGATAATGAATTCAATAAAAAACTGCATTGTTTTTTAAAGAATTTATAACAAAAAATTATATTTTTATTTGGAATTGAATTAAAATTAGATCAATAGTATATATTTTAATCAAATTTGTGTAATTGAAATTGTTCTCATATAGAATAATGATTTGAAAACGTTGTTACCTTTTGGACATTTTATCATCCAAAACCACATTGTCGTCATGTCTATAGGATTAATTTTAAATGTAAAATTTACACTTATATTAATGGAATTTGAAGGATCTAATGACAATCATATCATTGCACATACTCCATGTTTGTATTCTCTTATTTTGGAACATAATTTTAACGCCCCAACCCCAGAAGCCTATTGTCGGTGCATTATTACGTATCATTAGCATGATTAGAAATGATCATGTCTCAAAATATCGATTAGTTTAGTAGACATGGATGTACTAGATACATTCATAAGACCTACATTACATCATTAAATGGAAAACTACAACAGTATTATTTCCATAGACAACACTAAGATCCCTTAAACTATCCGCGTAGGTCAGTAAAAATATACTTCTTCGTATCCTTGGAAAAATAAAACATAGAAAAAAGGTGAGATCAGATGCTCATTAAGGATATCATTATAGAGTAAAATATCATAAATAAGCATAAACATTTAAGGCAATGTATAAGAATAAAACAAAAACCTTTTTAAATTGGACATCATTATAATATTGCATTGATAAAATCAAATAATGAATTTTACATATTCACATGGATATTATACTAGTTGAATAATTACATAAAAAATCAATATCCACTTTCATAATGATGGAATTAGTAATGCTAGACATTAATAACCACATAGTCAAGGACTCATGCCAAGTCTACAAATACGATGTAGTAAAGGCCTTGTGACAAAACACTAGTTTGTCTCATGAGATCTACCGATACATCGAGTATCTGTAGCGGGCCTCATTCGTCACATACTATGTCTAATTCATTCATCATATGAAATGTTTGAATCATAACATAAACATTCATATTAAAACACGCATATGAAATGTCAATACATTATCAACAAACCAATAATGGTATAAAAATTTCACAACCACAGTCTGAAATAACAACTTCAATACAATATGAAAGATTGTATTATAACATATTAACATAAAAAGAGAATAATGAAGGATATTGACATAGTTGAATATAATCATCAAAACTATTTGAGAAAAATATCCCACTTTTTCTTGATAACATTTAAAAGTCACACTATTTATCAAGATGCCATTTATAATAGATTTTTGAATAAAATTATCCCATACCACTTTGAATGTTTTAAAATAAATTTTAATTTTAAAACTATAATGTCCATATAAATAAATCCTTAAAACCATTTTTAAAACATAGACATTAATGAGAATTCTTTTGAATAATAAATATTTAAAACATTTAAAATTATATTTTATTTAGAGTTCCTAACAAAAAAAGAGACACATGAATGAAAATAATTGAGGTAATAAAAACATTATAATATCATGAGAATAATGGGATTCATGATATACTATGTAAAAGTAAATTTCATACACCATATAAAAGTGAATTGGTGTATAACAAAAAATAAGTCTCAATGGAATGTAAATTGAAATGAAATATCTTATAAAAACTGTATCCAAAGGTTAAAGATAAATCAATGATAGAATTATTTGTGACAAATATAAATACAATAAATATGATTTGATATTCAGTGTAAATAAATAAGAGAAAATTCAAACATATTATTTTAAAAACAACACTAATGAATTGGATTTTTAACTCAATAAATCAAGACTGAGTTAAAATTACTCTTATCAACTTCATATCAATGACCTGATAATTTATCAATGGAGTGATTATGTGTATCAAAAGTATATCCATAGAAAGTGGAGTGGAAATTAGTAAAAAAACAATAAATAGTGATTCCACACAAAATCATGGAGTAAAATATTCAATGAAGTATGTGTAAAGACCAATGATTGGAAAATGAAATTTGAAATTCCCTTGCTGATTTGGTGACTTATGAAACACCCATCCCATGAATGATGGATCATAAAATGAATATTTAAATTCCTATAAATTAATTTACATTACACCAAGAATACAATCACGGACAATACATATGAAATACAAAAGGAAATACTAGACAATATAGCATGAATCTCACAGGAATAAAAAGTGACTTGAAAAAACCCTTACATAGTTGTAATCAATCGTGTCATATGAATAAAAGTTAACAACCACCAAATCAATCATATAATACCATGAATATAAATAGAATCGTGATAATTTATTTCATATGTATGTACAAAATACACCACATGCAATAAATAAGTGGACAACAACGCAAATATCATAGAATTAAAAGTGAGATAAGAAACCTCATACCTTGTACTTTTCCTTGGTTGAGGGTAGGTTAAACTCCTATATAATGGTGAAAAAATTTATATTAAATTATAAAATAATCATATACATTAACATGATATCATATATGATCTTTTAATATTGCATTGTTAATAATTTCTTAGTATTATCACTGTTTCGGGTGTTAACAGATCCGTTTTCATTTATATTAATTTTAATGTGAGTAATATTTGTTATGGATGGGATTTATCTTATTCATATACAGAATGATATTAGGCCTTTGAACATTATTTTTAATCAAAAAATGAAAAATATCCTTGAATGGATATGATGGGGAATGTATCTGATCACGTTCGTGGAGATAGTAATCTGTATGTACGCACGAGCAACAATATCATTATTTTGATATTAAAATAATATATAATAGAATGTTATAACATATATAAAGAATCATTATCAGGTTATATTTATTATTTACATCAATTACACATCATTATTATAACCATCCAAATAATAATGTATTGAATAACAATTACACCACGACATGGATACGACAAGTCGTACATACGCATATATGGTGACATGACATTCAAAGGATGGATAGATTAATGACTATGGTTGTACCATATTTATAATAACATAAGAGTGTATATAAGATACCTGAGTAATTATTTTATAATGAAATCAACAATGAAAGAGGAATTGGAAGAAGAAAGGAACTTGAAAGAGGTAATGAAATATTTACATCTTCTTCATGGTCATCATTTTGATTTGATCAAAAGAGCTCCTTAGGATGACATTCTAACTAAAAGAAGGCCTCTAGGTTTAAGGGACGACAATTGATAGGGAATTTGGGCAGGGGTTGGCCCATAGAAATTTCTATGATTGTGTGAATTATAGAGAAGGGGAAGTGCCCTTTTATAAGAGGGATGAGGGGCACCGTAGGAAAAGCTAGAAATATTATTTTATAATAAAATTATTTTTAGTTTCTAATGGATCCAAAATAGATTATTTAAATGATATGGTGGGTATGGTTCAAAAACTACTCAATTAATAAGTTTTATATAGTCTTGGTTCACTATATTAACCTTATCTTTTAAATTTAATTCTTAGTTAAATAGTTTGACATTTACCATGTATCATTGTATTTTTTTATAATATGGTTAATAATCATACTATATACTTCCAAGATAACCCCAAGTGGTTCATTAATGATACAACTGTCATTATATTTGTCTTTTTGCTGAATATTATATTTTTAGGAATATAATATCAATTATTAATATGATATTTTTTTAAAAACACTTTTATGTCCATTTTGACACTATTTGGTGTTTTGTTTTTGCTAAACTCATAAAAACATTATTAATTATATACAAATTCATCTGACCTACCATAAAATGTCATATTATCCTAGAAAATTTGTGTAATTCATAAATTGTTTCAAATTACATTTATTTGGATATTTATAATATTAATTATTTTATTATTTTATTAATTAGGTAATTACTGCTTCATCATTGTGTCAAAAATAAATTAAATTTTATAATGTCTAAAAATATAAATAAAAAAAAATAATATAGGAAATAAATTTATCATTATAATAAATATTTATAGTCGAATTTATATTATGTGTATCCATATATTAAATTTTTTTAGTTATTAAACATTAATTTTAACTCTTTAAACTATTCTTTGAATTAAATAATAATAAATGTCCTAATCTAATCCAAGTGGACCAAAGAGGTTCATATTTTTTTTCCTATGTTTGATTTTTATCGATTTATAATTATCCAATAGTATTAGGACATGTGTTTGGCTAATAATAATATAATTTTTACCCTTAATTACCCTATTTACTTTTAACTGAGGTAAATAAAAGTAAAAAGTTCATACGCACGAAAAATTATTTTTATCTTGTTGAATAAAATTTTACTTACTGATATCAACCATGTCTCTTGGATTTTTTAAATTCAATTTACAGAAGTGGTAGAATTTTGTTTTATTCAAATTTGTAAATGCTCATAGGAGGTGGGTAAAAGGCGGTTAAACATATCATTAAAATTTGTATATATCTACATTTATTATAAACTGACTCCAATGAATTAAGTTGAACATATATAGGTATTATGTATCTATTTTGACCTAAAATAAATTTAAATAAAATTAATAATTATTTAAATAAAAAATCTTATTTAAACTATTACTCATTTTTTTTCATTGTTCATCAAAAATTGAAATTTTACAGAAAATTACGAAAAATTTACCCTATTCTAATTTCTAGATTCCAAAAACAAAAATGAATCCCATTATGAATGATAAAATTTATTAAATTTCAAAAAGTGCATATTTCTATTCATAATGGCTAGTTTTATTGGTCATGGTGTGATAGAATTTTGAAGTTGCATACAATTCAAGCTATTACAATATTCAAAGGGAAACGTGTCATGGATTCTTGGGGTGTTACATTCTTCCGCCCTTTTGGAAATTGGGTCCCCAATTTTTTTTAAAATTGGGCTTGAATAAATAATTGAAATTCCCAATATGGAAAAAGAGTCAATAAAACTGTCACTTTAAAATAATGGAAGGGAAGTACAAAGATCACCCGGGATAACCCATACTGGGATTCCAAGTAAGAAAACATGGATATGGAAGATAAACTAAGTGTCATGTTTTGATGGAGAGGGAAAGAAAACATTATTAGGAGAAATTTAACAACAAGAAAACCAAAAACTTCTAATTAGGTAAAAAGTCATTAGGTTCTTAGTAGGAAATGTAAATAGACAAATTTTTTTTGTTTTATGTTACATTTCTAAAGATGAGTAATTTATTTATGAGATTGAATATGAAAATAAAGGGATATACTTTCTTTTTAAGTATAGTTTTAATTCGTTAATAAATTCATACCACTAACTCATTTTTTTCAAATGATTATTATTGAAGATGACTTGGTCACACCAGAAGAGAAAGAATCAACTTCTAGAAAATCACATGATTCACAAATGACAAACTATATAGTTACCTTTTCTTTAGAGATTTATCAAAACCAAAACCGTTAGTATAAGATCATATGATCCCCCAAAAGGATATACCTTTAACGAAAGAAACACTGATGTTAATTTATATAATTAAACCGACAATAGCCCAAAGATAAATAAATACCATTCAATAGGTAATTTCCCTTAAAATACATCAATATATCCAGACTAATATTGAAACCTACAACTTAGAAGAATTTGGTTATGTAGTCTACCATGATAAATTGTATCTCCAAATGACATCGACAACTCTTAAAGTCACATACTTAAAAGTAATTAACCTAATCATATATTATCAATTATAGGTTAATCATTTCCATAAATAACTCAAATCACGATAATTCAACAATAAAAAAGCAGGTAAAAATCCACCATTACTCCTCAAATGAAATACCATAGTATTATATTTTCCATAGGCATATAGTGTTCCCAACAAAGTGAATCGCTTCCAAAATAACCTTTATCACTTCATCAACAAATTGTTTTCCTATACTAAGGGTATTAATTTGATAAGACATAAGATCTCAAATCATCATATTATTGATCAATAAAATCTCTTAAAAAAATATAATTACTCACACTAACCAAGGACTTCACAGAGTCCAGTGGTAGGCAATAAATCCTAATCGCACTCTGGTTGTGGATACGATTCCCACAGCTTTGTCTGACATGACGAGTATTCACTCAGTCTGCATGTTGTCATTTTTCAAAAAATCTATTAAATAACATTACCAAAATGAGATAAATTTCTCAAATTAACAATAACATAATTTAACCACAAATGTTATCTCGTACCACGCATTTTCATGCCAAAATATAGTAACTTGATATTTCTTCAAACCTAATGATCATATAAAAACAATTGATTATTTATAACTATATCCAAAAGTGAAAAGATAATTCTTCTTCAAATATCATTTTAACATGAAAAAATGAAGGGTTACAAATACAACAGAAAATTATTCCAATGTAATCCCATCATCAAGGAGTGATAATACTTATATACATTTCTCCAACCATTTATTTCAAGATAGCTTCTTCTTTGACCAACAAAATATATAATAAAATAATGAATTCACTCAGGTAATGGTCCATGTCCCCCACATTTAGGTCAATTGACGATAAATGGATTCTTGGGACAATTTTTATTTTCTTCTATAGTACTCTACATTTTCTTTCTCAGTAATTCTTTACTTTATGTCATACTTTCCCACACATAAAGCATTTATTTGTTCCATTGAGGCACATTCCTAGCTGTCTCCTTATACTTTTCATTCATGATAGAAATTGGGGATTCATTTCTCCATGGCCTCCACTGCTAGATCTCTTGTCATTCATTACCTTTCTCGTCATTGTATAGTCCGGGAGTTGGTAAATATATATGATGTTGATCATATTTTTGGAAAAATGATTTGGCATGAACACGATATACTTTATGCCCATTAACATTACATTTTTTTTCTCATTTCCACCACCATTCCATCCTTGTACATCATGCTCAATGTTACTATGACTTACTTGGAATCCATCCATTTACTAAAACCAGAAAAAATTTTGTGAGTAATAGTAGTCATAAAATCATTTAGATAATATCATGACACCATATCTTCTATTTGAAACACCTTTGGATTAGCGAATGTCATTTATTCTAATATTATATTAAAATCTGTCAAATAGGTTTGTAAGGCAATTGTAAATTATCCTTTGAGTATCCACCCAGAGTGTTGTAACCAAGAGTGCAGGAAGGCTCGTTCTTGTTCACCAGTTCCCATTCGAGTCTAACTCAAAGCGGTGTTTTCGGGTTTTACCCCTAGGTACATCTGTGCCAGAGCCACCTCTACCTTCTTGTATATAGACTGTGATGTATTGCTCAGAAAACTCAAAAAATCTCTACAATACCTAAATTCTAGGATGCTATTATATACTAATCCTTAATGTCTAACGTAGGGATATGTGCTATAATCAGATATTATCAAAATCTAGTATCTAAGGTTTGTAATAAACATCCTCTGATACCAACTATAATTCCCCAACCCCAGAAGCCTAGAGTCAGTGCATTATTATATATCATTGGCCTTATCACAAAATATCAAGTCTCGAAATATAGATTAGTTTAGTAGCCTTGGAAGTACTAGATACATTCATAAGCTTTACATTACATAATAAAATGGAAAAACTAAAACAACATTGTTTCCATAGAAAACTCTGAGATCTCGTAGACTATCCCTACAGGTCAATCATAAAATATTTTGGCGCATCCTGGGAAAAATAAAATATAGTAAGGGGTGAGCTCAGATTCTATGTAAGGATAACATTATAGAGGAAACATTCATAAATACGCATAAATATTTAAGTCAATGTATAAGATGAAAAAAAATCCTTTTAAACATTAACATAAATATAATTAGGCAAATATAAAATCTAATATTGACATTTAATTATTCACATGGATATTCTACAAGTCTAATTATCACATGAAAAATCAATATCCACATTCATAATGATGTAATTCATAATGTCATACATTCATAACCACATAGAAAAGGCCTTGTTTCAGGACTACAAATATGATTTTGTAAAAGCCTTGTTTCAAGACCCTAGTTTGTCTCATTAGACCTACCTAAACATCGAGGAGCTATATTGGGATCCACCTGTCACTTAATAAGTCCAATGTCTTCCACATATGAAAAGTATGAATCATAACAAAAACATTCTTATTAAAATTAGCTTACAAAATATCAATACTTTTTTAACAAACAATGAATGGTATAAAAATAGCACATCCATATCAAAAAATTACGCATTCAATACAATACAGAAGATTATATTGTAACAGATTAACCTCAATATAGAATAATGAAGGATATTGACATAGATGAAAATAATCATCATAACAATATGACATAAATATCCCCCTTTTTCTTTAAAAAATTTATAAGTCACAATATTTTTCATGAAGCCCTATAAAATAGATTTTTGAATCAAACTATCTCATACCACATTGAAACTGGAAAAAGGGATTTTAATTTTAAAACTTTAATGTCCATATAAATAAATCCTTAAAACATTTATAAAAGAAAGACATTAGTGAGAATGATTTAGAATAATAAAATTTTAAAACATTTAAAATGATATTTTAGTTAGATTTTCTAACCAAACGAGTGACACTTGAATACAAATAATTGATGTAATAAAAACATTATAATATCATAAGAGTAATGAGATTCATGATATACTATGTCAAAGTACATTATATGCACCATATAAAAGTTAATTGGTGTATAACAAATAATAAGTCTGAATGTCATGTAAATTGAGATGAAATCTCTTATAAAGATAGTATCCTTTGGTTAAGGATAAATGAATGACATAATTATGTGTGATAAATATAAATACACTCAATATGATTGGATATTAATTTTAAATAAATCATATGGAATTCACACATATTCTTTTAAAAACAACACCAAGGAATTGGATGTTTAACTCAATAAATATTGATTGAGTTAAAATTACTCTTATCAAATTCATGTAGATGACTTGAGAGATTATCAATGGAGTGATTATATGTATAAAAGGTATATCCACATAAATAGGAGTGGAAATTACTAAATAAAAAATAAATATTTATTCCATAGATAATCATGGAGAAAAATAATCAATGAATTATGCGTAAATCCCAATGAGTGGAAATTGTAAATTGAAATTCCCTTACCGATTTGTTAAATTATGAAACATACATCCCATGAAAGATGGATCATAAAATGAAGATATAAATACCCATAATCTAATTTATATCACACCAACAATACAATATTGGACAATACATATGTCACACAAAAGGAAATAGTGGCCAATATACCATGAATCTCACAAGAATAAAAAGTGAGATGAAAAAACCCTTACTTCGTTGTGATCAATCGAGTCGTATGACCAAAATTTAAAAACCACCAAATTAATAAAATAATACCGTGAGTATAAATAGAATCATGATAATATATATCAAATGTAAGTACACAATACACCACATCAAATAAATAAATGGCAGACAATTGAAGTCTCACAGAATTAAAAGTGAGATATGAAACCCCTTACCATGAACTTTTACTCGGTCGAGAATAGGATAAACTCTCTTATAATGGTGATATAATTTTTATAAATTTATAAAATAATATTATACATTAATATGATATCATATATGATCTTTTTACAATACTTTTTTAATACCATCATTGTATTATCATCATTTTGGGTGTTAACGGATTCATTTTCTGTTATATTATTTGTTATGTTAGTAATATATGTTATGCATGGGATGTATTTGAATCATATCCAGAATGATATCAATTCTTTAAATTTTATTTTCAATAATCATCTAAAAATTAGTTTTGAATGAATATAATTGGGAATTAATCTCATCGTGTTCATGGAGACGGTAATCCGTATGTACACACGAGAAACAATATAATTATTTTGATATAAAAATAATATATAATTGGATGGTATATCATATATAAATGAATCATTATCATGATATATTTATTATTTAAATAAATTACACATCATTATTATACCCATACAAATTATAATGTATTGAATAACAATTAAACCACGATGTGGAGACGGTAAGTCGTTCGTATGCACGTATGGTGACATTTCATTCAAAGGATAGATAGAATAATGAATATGGTTAAACAATATTTATAATGACATCATAGTATATAGAAGATTATTGATTTATTATTTTATAATGGAAACAAAAAAAAGTGGGAGTGGAAGAAGAAACGAACTTGAAATAGGTAATGATATATTTACCTCTTCTTCGGGTTCATCCTTTTGATTTTTTCAAAAGGGATCCATAGGTTGGCTTTCTGACTAAAGGAAGGCCTCTAGAATGAAGCGAGGAAAGTTTAGAGGGTATTTGGGAAGGGTTTGGCAAGCCAAATAGCTTTTAAGGAGTGAATTAGAGAGGTGGGTGAGAGCCCTTTTATAAGAGGGGTGAGGGGAACCATAGGAAAAGCTAGGAAAAATATTTTATAATATAATAATTTTCGGCTTCTAATGGCTCCAAAATAGATTATTTATAGGATATGGTGGGTATGGGTCGAAAACCACTCAACCAATAGGTTATAGGCTTTTTTGTGTCACTACATTAACCTTATCTTATAAATTTAACTCTTAGTTAAATAGTTTTACTTTTACCATGTCTCTTCCTATTTTTATATTATATGGTTAATAAACATACTATATACTTCCAAATAAACCCCAAGTTGTTCATTAATAAAACACGTATCATTATATATGTCTTTTGGAAGAACCATATATTTTTAGGTATAGAATATCAATTAATTATATAATATTGGTTCTGAAAACACTTTTTTGTCAATTTCGACACTATTTAGTATTTGTTTTCTAAATTGATAACAACATTATTACATCGAAAATTTTTCATCTAAATAGTCCAAAATTATCATTTTAACCTATATAATTAGTCGAATTCATATAATGTCTCAAATTACATAAATTTGATTATATATAATATCAAGTATTTTATTAAATTAATTAATTAGGTAATTTTTGCACCGTCATTGTGTCATAAATATATTAAATTATTTAATGTCTAAAAATATAAATAAAGAGAAATTATGTAGGAAATAATTTTACCTTTATAATGAATATTTAATGTCTAATTTATCTTATGTATAACACTACATTAAATTTTTTTTAGTTATTAAACATTTATTTTAACTCTTTTAACTCTTCTTGGAATTAAATAATAATAAATGTCCTCATCTTATCGAAGTGGTACCAATAAGGTTCGTATTTTATTACTAAGGTTGTTTTTGGACGAATTATACTTATCCAATATAATTAGGACATGTGTTAGGGTAATAATAATATCATTTTTACCCTTAATTACCCTATTTACTTTTAACGACGGTAAATAAAAGAACAAAGTTAGTATTCACCAAAAATTATTTTTATCTTATTGGACCACTTATTAGATACGGATATCAACAATGTCTCTTGTATTTTTAAAATACAAATTACATAAGTGGTAAAATTATGTTTTATTCAAATTTAAAAATGCTCTTATGAGGTGGGTAAATGACGGTTAAAAAGTTCATTAAGATTTTTATATTTCTAAAATTAATATAAACTGAATCCAATTAATTACATTGAACTTATATAGGTATTATGTCTCTATTTTGACCTAAAATAAATTTCAATAATATAAATAATTATTTAAATAAAAATAATGTTTTAATCAATAACTCGGTGTTTTTCACTATTCATAAAAATTGAAATTTTTATGAAAAATACCAAAAATTATCCATAACCTAGTTTCTATATTCCGAATCCAAAAATGAAGTCTATTTTGAATAATAAAATTTATAAAATTTTAAAAAGTGTGCATTATTATTCATAATGTCTAGTTTGATTGGTCGCTTTTTATTAAAATCTTGAAATGTATACAATTCAAGCTATTACATTATTCAATAGGAAATGTACCATGGAACCTTGGGGTGTTATAATAATGATGCTGGAGAAGAATACACAAGAAGAAATGATAAACTTATAACCACAATTGACTCTTGTTATTATAATATCCTCTCTCATTTGGAGTCTTGTACTAATCCACCATACACGGTAACAATGTTTGAACACTTAATCTTTTAACTACCTCCCCCATTCATTGGAAAAAATCTATTTATTAATGAAAAAAGTATAAGCTCCTAATAGAGTAAATTTATCTCTCTCTCCAAAGTGGTGAAGGGGATAATGTTTTCATTGTTTTTTATAACATCATAAGAGATTCATAATAGTGGTTTTCATTGATTCAAAACACCACGATTTCAGAAATAAATTAAAATCATTGAATAGAAGGATTTGAATGTACAATTCATGAAAAAAAATTCAATTGTGAATATTTCACACAAATAAAATGAAATATCATGGGTATGAAAAAAAATATTTTGAAAATGTGTCTATTTGTAAAGAAAACATTATAAGGATATAATTTTATGTAGAATACTTTGTACCTAATAAAAATATGAATATTGATTGTTTCATTCATAGGATTAATAAAATATATTAATGGGATTTATTATCCCAACCATTCGTAATGTACAATATTATTTCATAATGTTATATCATGATAGATAAATCATTCTTCATGTGTTCTATCCAGGAATTGAAGGAGTATAATAGTACAATAGAGTAAAAAATTGGATAAAAGGATAAGGGGAAAAAATAATTTTCTATCATGTGGTATTTTTGGAAGGAAACAACTATGTACGAGCATATAAGGAAATGAAGTTTTATTCATGTCTATATCAAATCGACCCCATTTTAATTGATTAAATAGAATAAAATGGATGAAAATTATCAATGCTTCAACTATAGGGATATTGGGTGTAATGAAAATGATTACCCGAACTTTAAATGGAAATAATGATCCAAAGAAGAAAATGTATCATATTAAATATTATGGTATTACCCTCAATAACGTGGATTGATTAATATTATTGTGCTTGGATTCCAAAATTATGTCATTTGAGTATTTTAATAATGAAATCCAAGTTATAAAAATTATAAAATGTAAAATGATTGTACTACAATATTTTTTAATTACGGATTTGTAACCATATATTGAAGGGTGTCGGTGGACACGAAAAAGGATTATGTTGAAAGTTAATCTTATTAGAAACAACCATCATTAGGGTAAATATATCCCTTAATATATTTATGATCTTTAGATTATGTTTTTTTTGATAAATAGATGATTGATATAGATAAATTAAATTTGATAATATTGAAATCCTTATAACAGATTAATGATGAATGAAAAAATGGATCTTGAAAACATTGATGGAGTTAATAATAGTTTTGGATTTAAGGAATATTCCCAATAATTTTTTTATTTGGTAAGGAATCATCTTTGTTTCTCCAATTTTTCAAATTAAATAATATAATTGTTTTGTTTCACGAGAAAACACCATAATGTTATTCACATGTTTGGTATGCGAGGATTAATAGAAACAACATGTCATTTGTGGGATTAATAATAATTTGATTTTCTATGTATAGTAACATCAGTTCTACTTTTTAGATCATGATATTTTAGATATTCGTAATGTTAAAAATTTATGAAATATTTTAGGTGTAACATCAGATATTGTTTATGGAATTAGTGTATTACTTCACCATATAAAGAGTTAATCATATTGGATAATTTCACGAACTATTATGTTTAAATAATATCTACATATTGATATAATGAATTATAATTTTATTATGGATGTTAAAATAAAATAATAATTAATTTTATTGTGTCAAACATAAAAATATTGACTTTTTTAAATTTATTTTGATGATTAAAGGATTAATTGGAGATTGAATGAATCATAAAGAAATGAGGAAATTGTAATTATATACTAGAAATTCATCATGAAAGAATATTTCTTTATATTATTTTTTAGTAAATCAATTCCTAAAATTTTTGAAATGAATCTTGAAAAAAATGGAATCCAATTACATTTATATAAAATATATCACATGGTCATTGAAATCATCCCAGACTTATGGTTTTAAGGTCCTTCATTTTTATTTATTATTTAATTTCCTGTAATAAATTACATATAGAATTCAATATAATTATCTACACATTTATTATAGTTTTATATAGTCACATACCACCTATGTTATCCTACTTTCAATCATATATATTTGTTATTTCATATGACCATTTTAATAACCTACTCTATAATCAGGGGAATGTTTTATTAACCCTTCTCATGATGTGGGATTTCAAGAACGGTTTTTTCAAATGAAAACACCTTTAGGAAAAAGGTCAAAATTAAATTTCTAGGATTAAATTTATTTAATGTTGGTAGAATTTAAAATAAAAATATTTTAAGACGTTCACATCATCATTGATAGAATATATGAATCATAACACTATGTCTGAATAAAATAACATACTCTATGAGAATAATATTATTTAAACATGCCCATTTTAACCTATACATTGAGATGAAGAATATGAATAATAAAAACTATATTTCTAAAATTATTCAGTTCAAACATTAATAGTATAAATAAAATATAAATCTATTTATTTTAGATATAATTAGAATACCTTGAAAAAAAATATATCTGAAAAACTGTATATCTCATAAGGGCGGTTTTGTTGCACTTTTTATACATAATTTATAATTAGAAATTACAAATTTTAGAAACCATCTTTAAGAATATCATTTTCTTAATATGAAATTTAAAATTATATTTGGTTTATTTTTTGGTATTTTACTAAAATGATTCATTTATTTAACGAATAGTGAAAATAATGAATTTTTATTGAAAATTAAGTTTTTATAAGTTATTTATATGTTAAATTTTTATTAAAAGTTGGTTTTAAAGAAGTACTAGTTCATTAGATATATATTATTCATATTTATTTTTTTAATAACATTCTGGTCAAATTTTTATATAATTCATTAGTAAACATATAAATATTTTCTCATTGAATTTATGTCATTTATTTTAAATTTAAATTTTTGATTTCTATGAGAGTAATTGGGAATATTTATTTCAATAATTATACTCATAAAAATTTATATTATCTAATTATTTAAACTTTATTTTTTACCATAATGAATTGTAAAAATCATAAAAATTAATTATAACGATTAAGGTAAAATTGTGTTTACTAGGGGTTAAACTTAACAGAGAAGAGTTAAAATGAATGAAACACTATTATAATATCTATTTTTGATCATATTTACACCATAGATTATTTATTTCTATATAATAATCTATTTAACAATTATTTCATGTTAAAAACAGGGGTACAATATTTCCTTTTTATTAATTACATGTTTGAAAGTAACTTGCCTTTTAAAATGACACCATATATCCTCAATTTTCACACAATAATCCCATTTTGGATTCACCACAACATATCAATATAACATTAAAACTTCAATTGCAACATCATATATTCTTTGGTATGATCATCTGGACATTCTAGTAATACATTAGGTATAATCCTAAAAAGGTGGTTCAAGAAGAGGTAAAATTCAAAATTGTGCTTTTATATTTTTGTTACTCATTCACATCATTAAAATATGATTAATTTAGGAAACTATGATATCAAAATCATATAACATATACTGATATGTTGTTATTTTAGGTTAATGAACAAAATCCAACCCATCCTCACTCATATGGGAAAATATAATATCGCTTGTGTGTATGGAGGACTACTACCATGTGAACTTATATGACACATTTTCCATCAAAATGTATCATGGTTGGTTATATTTGTGGATATTATGTTTTTGTGGATATATATATATATGATTGTGTGTGTATTATTAATAATATTATTATACCTGTGAAGTCATAATATAATTTATTCCCTTTTCTATTTGTACTTTAAGGGATATGATAATGTCTCTCGTGGGTACGGCAGACTGCCGCCTCATGAAGCGATGTGACTTTTATTACCCTAATGCTTTCCAAGGAAGGTAATATAGAATATTTGATTGAAAATACATGATATAAATGAAATAATTATTATATTAATGTCATATTTGTCATTTAAAGAAATAATATATTGTTTTCTTTCTTACAATAAACACTGATAATGTTGTTCTTGTACAGGTGGACTAATTATTTCATGAATCAATGTGTTTATCCTTTCACCCCAAAAAAATATGATTACATATATAAATATTTTTATTACCATAATAGGGTATATCTGATATTATGTTCAATTTAAAAAAGATAAAATGTTACTTACATTCAATCGATAATGATCATTGACAAATGAAAAAATTACTCATGAGTGTATACATCCAACTATCTAGATGATTGTAACAAAGTTCAATTTTCCTCACCATATATTATTATTGGTTCCAAAAGTGTATTTTATGTAAAAATATGATATATTATTTTATCATTAAATTTAATTATATTTTTACATAATGAATTTATTTACCATAGTCGACCTACAAATGTCATTTTTAACACATATACAAAATATCATCGAAACATCTTCTATAAACATAATTGACTTAGTAATCATATAAAAAAAATTAAAAATGGATATACAAAAAATAATAACCAAGAAAATGTTCCAAAATAATATTAATAACTATCATATGGTTATTATTCAGGAAGATAAGGAATGTATGTGATGAATCACACTCATGGTAAGGGATTTCTGATTCAACTTCACTTCCCCGAGACAAATTGCAAATTCACCAATTACATCATTTATGTGGTCTATATACTATCCATTTTGATGTTTTATATAGTGATTGTATTTCTATTAATAGTATTTATTGTTTCATTTTATGTTATTTCTTTCATGGGGCTGATGATTAATTTGTTACCAAAGTTTTAAGGGATTATTTAACAATCTCAACATTATTAAGGAATAATTTTTAAGTCACAATTGGCAGAAATAATTATTATATTTATCTAAAAATAAATATATTTTCATCTCATATAGTTATTAAATAAATAGATGCTGCAATTTTTTTCTCTATGATACTTAATGTTTTTATGAATTTTTTTGAAGAAGACTATACATTATCTTTCTCTTTTCATAGAAATCATTTTCTTTAAATAATATTTTTCGAAAAAATTGAATAATGTTTGTTAAATTTTAAAAATAGTTTATTTAATAAATTTTTACCTATATTATTTAAATGTTTTTAATATAAAATTCTTGTCATTTCCAAAGCAATTCTCATTAGTATTTTATATAACATATGAAAAAAATATTAGTTTTACCATTTACAACAAAAATGGAATTTTCCAGCATCATAAACACTCTACTTTTTAATGACTATTTTAATAGTTTACAAATGTTATTTTAAAATAAATTTAATTTTCAAATAGTTTGTTGCAATTTTTTAAAAGGTGATTTTCAAATTGAAAATGACATTTTCCTAAAAATATTTTAAAAATGAAAATTTTATTTGGTTTTTATTAATAAATAATATAAAAAATTATTTAACATTTGATGAAATAATGATATGTTATATTGAAACCATATTTATTATTTATTTTCATTTTTATTTTTATTTTAATACGGTGTGTATAGTTTTATTAATATTCACTATTTTACTATAGATGGTTTATGATTATGCATACTTATTGTGGTAAGTGTTAACTTTTATGTGTTAGTTCGTCAATATGGTTATTTATGTTGATTATGATCACCCCATTCATATGAGAAATGTATTGGACACAATATGTTACATATGAGGATGGGTATAGACCGAAGAGGTATTGGTAGGTCACATTAGACAAACATGATTAGGTTTTATCCAAGGAATTCCCAATTTATATGGTTGTACTGGTATAGTACCGATATATTATAAGATTCCATAGAATAATGACTCGTTAGTGTGGAACATGTATCCACAATTATTATTTCAATCATTATGAATTATGTATTGGATATTCTATTTGATAATTCCATTTTATAGAATATCCATGTTTATGTTTTTAAGGATGATGTTATTTTTTGTATGGAATTGTTTGGTAAAAAATTATTAAATCAATACTATGTTCATGTTATTGATAAAATGGGACTTTTATATATAATTCATTAGGAAATATTTATTATGATTTAGTTTTTTATGTTTCCCACTGTATTATTACACTCACTAAGAATTTGATATCACTCCTTTTTTTATGTTTCATTTTTTCTATGATTATAGGAATTATTTTGTGATTTAAATTGAGGGATACATAAGTGGTAAAAATGGAGTTATCAAATAAAATAACTTTAGTATTTTATATTTTTAATTATAATATGTATTTTAAGTATATTTAGAGTTTACCATTACTAATATACCATTCTATCCTTCAGGATGTGATTACTTCTTTACTATACCAATTTAATAGAGTAAACACTAGGTCCACGCAACAGGGGTTCAGGTCACCAAAATAAAAATCAGTAAGATATTTTCAAATGATACTTAAAGATTCTTACTGATAAGAATTTACATCCTTTACATAAAAAAATAATCCTTGACAATTTTTGATCATTTTTTTTATAAAAAAGGAAAATGTTCAGAACATTGATGTTGGCAAGCGAGGAGGTCATAAAGTTGATAAGTTCTGATGTTGTTGGAGGACCGTTTATATACCTAGGTGGAGTAATTAAAAGTTTATCATTCATTGATTGTTTTTTCAGGTGATTTAGGATGTAAATAATCTATAAGATTTTAGATAATTTTAAATTCATTGGAACATTCAATGTGTTAATGGATCATGAATCCAATTGGACGATAAAATATTTAAGGACTCACAATGTAGATTATTACTCAACAGAAGAGTTTGATAATTATTTTCACTAATATGGTGTTAATCTATATATTTCATGCAGACAAACACTTCTCTGTGTAATAAAGTGCATGAGTGTGGATGAATAGAGGCTTTTTGGGTGGAATAAACATTATTTTTATAAATATAGGAGTTTTCATGATGGTTTATAAGAAATAGTGAAGAATTCATTATATGAGATCAATCAATCTTCGCAAGGGGTGATTGATCTTCATAAAATAATTATGATTTGGACTAGAAAACAAATCGAAAAATCATGGTTACAAAATTTTACAATTCATTTATATTTGATAACTAATGACTGGGATAAAAAATTGTGTGATTGGATATCCATTAAAATTTTCTTCTTATGATGTACTGATGGTGTGGAAGGGTATAATTTATCGAACCACCTCCATTAAAAACAAATCATCATAAGAGATATTGTATTTGAAAAATACAATTATGAAAATATATATTTACGGAGATGTATAAGAAAGGAATAAAATAAATACAATTCTGATGGTGGATTTGGATATAAATGATGAACCATTATTTTCATTAATTTTTTACTAATGATTTAAAGTCATGTTCGAAATGATTTAAACCCATGACAGTCTACTTAGGTGAAAATAACACCTATATTTCACATATATTATTTCATTGAGTGAATTATTATGCTCTTATAATTGATGGAGTATGCAATTTTATCATATTTTTTAGAGGTGAATAAAGAAATATCCTTAAGGATAGTAGAAATGTCACATAATCCAAATTAGGTACATTTATAATTTTATATTAATTCTATGTTATGGAATTGTTATGAATGATGAAATAGAAAAACTGTTAGAATCTAGAAACTTGTCTCGGTTCATGATATAAATGACTATTCACAGTGGGAATAGTTTTTGGGAAGGTTTTTAAAAAAATATGGTTGGGGACAATATTGACCAAAAAATTAAATTTAAGTCCAGAATGGTATTCATTTCCAGATTTGGATTTATGGGTTATAATATTGTGGGAACTATAATTATAAAATATTGGGGAAATTAATATTTCATTGAATGAATTCCTAATTCACATTATGAGTGATGTTTTGTGCAAGAAATTTATTAATTTTTACATTAGTGAATTTTAATATGCCTTTCCCCATTTTCTCTAGAACCAAAATCCCTCTTTAATATATTTAGGTGATCCTAATACTTTTGGAGATTTTTTCTAATGAATATTATTAAGGTTAGGACATATGGAATCAGTCAGAAATACCCCAGTTCTTCTTTTCTATGATAATATTCGTACATTATTTAGGGTTGAAACCTGATATATAGGAAATAATTCATATATATATGGTATATGACATGTTTTTAATAACCATCTAAGAATTATTTGATAGAATAGTATGGGGGGATGAATGTATTAATCATGGGATGACTATTTATGTCGAACAATTTATATTTTGGTTTATTTTCCCCCTTAATAATTTTTTAAAAAATCTAAATGTTTATTCAATATGAAAAATCATTTATATTTTTTATAAATAACCCCATGATCATTCTCCATATTTACTTAATTTTTAATCTATAGATTATGGGATTATCCCATAATGATTATCATAAATAGATAAAATGTGAATGTGATTGAAATCAAAAATTTTCTATTTTTTGATATTATCCTATATACATATGGATGTGACAATGAAGAATAGTGAAAGTGCCTCAGTATGATGAAAATTGATGCATTTTAAATATTAGATCAATGGATTTGACCACCAATAAATGGAACATGCCAGAAAGTATGTGTGCCAATCATGAGTATGGACTATTTGTGGTCTTCCTTTGATTGGACATGCATATGGGGTGTTTGCTTTTTGGGTATGGATTCATGAAATTTGATACCTTTTTTGTGTAAAATTTCTCAATATATATATATGTATATTTTTTAAAATTATTATATATTGATCACTCTTATGTTATAATAAATTTTAGATTACATGTGATTTTCCTTATGGCATGTCTAATACGTCATATTAATTACCTAATGTGTCGATACACTCACAATCTTATTATTTATCATGGATAATATCTAGGAATTTTTTTACTGTGATATAGGTAAGGTACCAATATCACATATACTATGGGAATATCATGATGTCATTGCCTTTTCATTTTGGAGTTGGTGATTACAAATGTTTTTTAGTAAATTTTGATGTGGTTACACACGTATTCTAGGTTTTTATATGTAACTTCTAGGATCCGGTAGCCACCCAGAGATGCCCCATACCCAGTCGGTCACATGGACTCAAGCACATTTTTCAGAATTTCAGAGGCTTCTGACTTGTAGTGAGGGCCTTGGGTGTGATAGTGGGGTAACTATGCCATTATTTATAGAGTAACACATTAGATGTAAAAAATATATTAATTGAGGATGTTGGAATAATCCTTACCAAAGTAACCAGTAGAAGACTAGAAATAACAAAATGGAGAACACATATATATATATATATATGAATGGTGCATGACACATATATCCACAAAAGAAGAAAATAAATTTAAAATGCTTGAATACAACGGTACTAAACCAACTTACGAAAGAATGAAAGTTAACAACTCCTTAGACTTGCAACCCATAGCTTGGCCCTATGTTCTCTAGCTACACAGAAAATCAAGTACCTAAAGTAGAAGGTCACTTTCCCTTATCTATACCTGAAACAATATAATCTGTTTTGGCCCAAAAGCATGGCCCAAACATGGTGTGAGACTAAATTCTAGCAGGCAACCACCACAAGATCAGTGCTTAACAATCGGTTAATATATGGCAGGTAATAAGTATAGAAATCAATAAACAAGGAAGTAATCGATAGTAAATAATCCACAATTTCAATGCATTTTATTTTATATATCAAGCAATAGATAATCAAATGAGGTCAAAATAAATAGGTAATCAAAAACTGGTAACCCTCTGGAAATTACTCATAGCCTATCCCCTCTGGTCTAACCTAGCAACAAAAGAAAGCAGCTAAACCCAGAAGGTAACACTCTGGAAAGTACTTACAGCTTATCCCCACTGGTCCTACCTAGTAACACAAGCAACCCTCTTGCCAGTACACCAAATCTATCCTATCTGGTTCAACATAATCATAAACTCTATGGGGAAGCACTCACTGTAAATTCTTCATATAGGCTCGTATCGGTAACTAAAGGTGCTCTATAGAAGCACTTATGTCACAATACCTTTGTGGCCCACGTCGAGGAACTACATACACTATGAAGAATCACTTACATCATTTCCCCATATGGTCTCACATCATAATTAAAACATACACTATGGGGAAGCCCTTACATCCATTCTTCATATGGTCAACTACACCATGTTCTCACTGCCCATAGTAAGTCATGAAGTTATAGCAACGCGTATCGGCCAAAGTAAACCTCACGAAGTACATGGATAGAAGTATAAATAATAACATCATTAAATTAAACAAACACACCATCCTACTAATGTAGGGAAGCATGGTAGACAATAGCTTGACATACAGAGTAGACACAATAGTCAAAATAGAAAATCATGCATGGGAATACACTTCTAAAGCATTTAAATTGACCCTTTACATATTCAAATAACTTATAATCAATCATAACGGCATATAAGGAAAACAATAGGGTAGAAACATTAAACATCCAATACCCCGTTCATGGGTATTGAGGATTTAGCACATATAACTCATAGTCATTAAACAAAAAGTAACAAACCACTTACCTCAGCATTGGAAGATCAATACACTTGAGTCTTAGGGCAGGAATCAACTTAGAATGCCGATGATCTAGAAAAAAGTATATAATTTTCAAAAGAGGATAACTCAAGAAGGAGAAGGAATTGGGAGACGAAGCTAATGCAGATGTGAGAGAATAACAAGGTGATTACAACAAAATTGACGATGGTAGAATCAGAGATCGGATGATCTGTCAGGGGATTAGAGAAATATTGTGGTTGTATGGCATCTCTAAGTCAAACTAGTTTGAGAAGAAGGAGTTTATAGTGATTAGACGCGACCCCAGTATGTTAAATGAATAAAAAAAATACACGAAGTGTACATTGGATGTGCACTATGTGGGCATGTTGTTTATGTACTCCTCTTTAGTGGCCCCCACATCACCCCCATGGTTGTGTGTGTAGCCATTACATGGCCAGCACACATCATCCTACGATGACCCAGTACACGACGTGTACACATAAAGTACAGGACATGTACCTTACAAATTTCCAAAAATTCCACTTTTCTAAAAAATGACAAGAATAAACAAACAAACCTGAAAAATTATCTCAGTTCTTACAAACATCCCCCCTTAATGAAATTATTCCCTAAATTTCCATAGCCAGGAGGTGTATAAGAAGAACTCGAAAATATATCCATCCACTATTCTCATACATCGACCTCCCTCTCCCATGTCTCGTACTGTACTCGCCCGTGCTGCCATAGTACTCGTAACAGAGGGATAGACTGGCTGTGAAGAACCTTCAAACATTGATCAGCAATCTGGATAGGATGCTCCTCGAGCAATAAATCCACTTCCAACTCAACCACCTCGGGTTTCAAAATAAGATAAAAGTATGAGAATTAACGTCGTAGGTGAGAAATGAGGAAAACGTCGTGCATAGCATGGTACCTCTAAGGTAACTACAACTGATAGGCAACAATCCCAACACTCTCCATCACCTCAAATGTCCCGACGTACCTTAGAGATTGCATAACCTATCTCATTATCCGGTTGTGTCCCACCCTCGGTGTGACATGTAGAAAATACTGATCCCTGACCTCAAACTCAAGAGTTCGTCTCTATTGATCAGCATAAGGCTTCTGTCCAGATTGTGCTGCTTCCATCCTCTTCTGAGTCAACTATAACTACTCTGAGGTCTCCTGAACAAGATGAGGTCCTTGTAATGATGCCTCTCTTGCCTCTATCCAACATAAGGGTGATCGACATGGCCTATCGTACAAAGTATCATAAGGTTCCATCTGAATAGTTTCTTGAAAACTGTTATTGTAGGAAAACTCCATAAAAGGTATGTGCGTCTCCCATGAACTGCAAACAACCTGCAAACATGCTCAAATCATGTCCTCCATCACCTGTATCGTATGCTCGGACACGCTATCTATCTATGGGTGGTAAGCTGTACTCAAAAGTACATGTGTACCTAGATCATTCTGAAGCCCCTACCAGTCCCGAGAAGTAAAACATGAATCATTGTCTAAAACAATAGAGTTTGGAACTCCATGTAAGTGAAAAATATCAATAATGAACAATCGTCCTAGCTCATTGACATTGAAGGTATCCTTGATTGGCAAGAAGTGAGTATCCTTCATGAGTTCATTAGTGAAAACCTAAATTGCATTATTCCCACGAGGTGACCTTGTTGGCCACCGATGCTCCACTTTCACCTCCAGACAGGTGGAACACCTCATGACGATACTAGAAACATCCCTTTTCATACCAGGCTACCAATACTAATGGTGTAGATCATGATACTTCTTGGTGACACAAGGATGAATAACCCAAACTGTGGAATGAAAGTCCCTTATCAGCTCCTCGCGTATGTCTGTTGGCACCCAAATGCACCCCTGGAAATTAAATATCACATCTTTTCCAATGATCCATCTAGTAAAAGGGTCATATCCTGACATGCTCTCCCTTTAGACTAGGCCTTCTGATTCAGATAGCTACCTCATTCGCACTCGATCATGAAGGGTAGAGGTAACATCTATAGAAGAAAGGAATGTATGCCCCTATCTGTTGTGAAACTCTAAATGCTTCTCGGTGAATAGAGCCATAAGTTTCCACTCTTTGTTGTCATACTGAACTGCCTGTTTCTTAGTACTCTTGCAAAATGCATCAGCCACTGGGTAGCCTTTCCTAGGTGTATAGGCAAGCAGATTGTCATAATACTGAAGGTAATCAACCAAACATCGCTATCTAAAATTCAGATCACGCTGAGTGATGATTTACTTGAGACTCTTATGGTTGGTGAAAACCACAAAATGCTCTCCCAAAAGGTAATGTATCCAACAGTGTAAGGCATGAACAACTACAACCAACTCGAGATCGTTCATCGGGTAATTCTTTTCATGTGTCCACATCTACCGAGTCCCATACACATCAAATACTTCTCCCTATATATGAAAAGATCACATCCCAATACCTGAAGCATCATAATACACAATATAGCTCATCCCTAGATCTAGAAACACTAGTATTGGTGTGGAAGTCAACATCCATTTTAGCCCTTGAAAGGCTGACTCACACGAATCTGACCACACAAACATTTCACCCTTCATAGTCAGACAAGTCAGTGGTGCTGCAAAGCGTGAAAAGTCTTGAATGAAGTGCCTTTATTATCAAGTCAACCCTAGAAAACATAAAAGCTAAAATTCATTCATCGGATACTCTCAAGAAACTACTACTCTCAATTTTCATGGGTATACTGATACTCACGTTTCAAAGATAACATGATCCATGATGTGAATATGATCAAACAAGAAGTGGAATTTAGAGAGCATTGAATAAAACTGATGCTCTCTCATTTTACTAGAAAATGTCTCAAAAAATGTTGCATGGTCGTGTCGAGTGTGATAGTACAACCATATATCATCCTTGAAAATCACCACGAAGGATACAAAGTATGGATGGAACACTTTGTTCATCAGTGCCATGAAAACTACAGGCGTGTTACAGACACCGACTGACATAAACATATACTCATAAAGAACATACCTGCTTTGAAAGGCTGTAAAAGGTATATCTAATGGTCTAACGAGAAATTGCTGGAAACCAGACCTCAATTCAATCATTGAGACCAGCTGGGCTCCTCGAAGGTGATCAAACAGATCATAAATCCTCAGAAATGGATATTGGTTCTTGACCATCATCTGGTTCAAATCCAATAATCCACAAAAAACCTATGGGTGTTGCTCGCCTTATTCGCAAAAAGGATAGGAGAACCCCAAGGGGAAGTACTGGGTCAGATGAAACCCTTTTCTTACCACTCCTCTAACTACATCATAAGCTCTAGTAACTCTGATGTAGCCATCTTATAAGGAGGAATGAACATCAGTGACACTCATGGAACATTCTCAACAAAAAACTCTACCTCAAAATTTGGAGAAAACCTGAAAAGTATTCCGTAAATACATCTCTGAAACAATCCACCACTAGAAGAACGTCCATTTGTGAAATCCTCTGGTCATCCTAATATAGACTAGCAAACTAGGCTGTGAATCCTTCTAACCCATTATTCTCGGGTATAGATATGGGATCCTATACATCCCATTATCTCTTAAGAATAAAAGAATGACCTTCTGGTGAAATGAAACTCACCCTGCAGTTATAATAGTCGATGAATGCCTGAAATGGAACTAGCCAGTCCATTCTGAGAATGACATAATTTCCTGTCTTCTCTAGGACATTGTGGACCCATAATAAGTGACACCCACCAACCACTAGAGGGAACTCCTTGCACATGTGTACAGTCTTCGTTCTAGTCCCCAAATCATTTTCTAGTGTCATGATATCAGCAGAATAAAGGATGCAGAGCCCAAGGATCTCCACTACCACAACAGATATAATGCTATGGGAATACCCTGAATCGAAAAGAGAAGAAGCTAAAACTGAGGCTGCTAAGATTTTACCTTGCACTGTAGAGGGTTCAAGATCCTGGTCCTATAGGGTTTTACTCCAATAAAAATGTCAGACCTGCATCATGGCCCTGTGACCCAGTCTGGCCACCCTTAGGTGATACACACTATTGTCACTAAAAACTGGGCGACTGGATACCAAGGTCATGACCTCCACCGTGGCCTAAGTGACTCGAAGAACTCCATTTCCCAGACTGGTGAGAACGTGGTGGTGTTGCTACTGAACAAGGAGTTATAGAAGAACCCATGTCACCAGCTGCTGGTGAGAAGATTTGATAGAAGCAATGAAGATGTCCAATCATTCCGCAAGACCGACACTCCACAGGGTCTGTCGTGCTATGTGGCCTCGTATTCCCACTCTTCCCGAACTGGTATCACACCACCAGATGACCAGAATATGTATCTCACCTCCTTGGATCTCCACGAGTAGACTCCCAATAGTTCTTCCTGTTGTCAGTATGAGGAATACCGAATCTAGATGTTCAGTCGTGTTATCTCACAACTCTATAATCTCTAAGATTATGCTCTGTAATCAGTTCCTAGTTGACGATAAAAGTGATAGAAGTCATCCTGAAGATGTTCACCTGTGATCGGATGTTATTCCATAGACCATCCATGATCTTACATGCTAGGAATAACTGATTACCTTCTGGAATAGGCATGAAACGCTAAACCTCAATAAAACGAGAGGAATACTACATAACCAAAAGAGTAACCTACTCAATAATCATAAACCCTCAGGATAGATCATCCCTCAATATCTCTGGATAGAATTTCTCATAGAATGTAAGCTGGAAGTCCTCCCAAGCACTAACCTACTAATGTCCCACCTGTGGGATCACATCCCACCATCTCGTGGAATAATATCGAAGCATATACACAGTGAGCTTCACCCTCATCTCTGGAGGTATCTTCATATTCTCAATGATTATCATCACGGTTTCTAGCCATGACTCTTCATCTTGGGGTCATCTATCACCTAAGAAAGTGGGAGGATCATGCTACTGAAATACCCGTGTCAATTATGACATCGACGGGGCATGAGGTGGTGGTCCCTGAATGGTCTTCATCATCCCCAAAAATCCTTCCCAGAACTATGCATCAGCACCTGCATCTGGTATAATGGTTGATTCCAAAACCAAAATAGCAGTAGGATCTACAGGTAGTCCATGATCAACTATATCCGGTGACCTATCACTACCATGCAATTGGAATACAACCATAGGACGTCTCGGTGGAATGAATATGCGACGTCAGACAGACACCTTAGATCAAGATTATCAAGGACTAAAAACTCAAAGCCTAATAAGTGAACATGAGAATAAAAGAATTCACATTTTTTCAAAACATGGATACACGGTGTGTATAACCTCGACACAGTGTGTTCCCTTCAGCCATTCACAGGGGATTCTACCCCTACAAGAATAGGTCATGTAACACCCTATACACACATCATTTTCACCTAACACACGACGTGTACAAGAATCCACTTCCCCTACCCGAGTCCTTCTATAAGGCTAAGCCACACGGTTCTCCTTAGAACGAGACTACATGACATGTTAGTTCCAAACACGTTGTGTACTAGACGAACCTCACCAACCCGTGTTGTTAGATACATAGTCGGTTACACAGCTCACACTACACGTTGTGTTCTAGGAATGCACAGTGTGTATTATAAAGGATAACACTTACCCGTGTTGTTAGTTACACGGTCTGGTACCTGGGTTACACAACATGGTGTGTTCTAGGAGAAGATGTCATGTACTAAAAAGATTTTGTTGAGCCGTGTTGTATGTTACACGGCCTATTACACGACTCTATGACATGACATGTACATTCTCAACACAACATGTCTTACAAAGATTCCAAACCTCGTGTCCCTGGTCACACAGTCTGAGAAATAGTTAGATACCAAATGGTGTGTACATATAGTACACAATGTTTACTAAAGAAAAACATTTTCTTCTCAAAAAGAAGAAAACATGGATTGTAGTTTACATTACACATCGTGTATTCTGGGTTTTCCCAAACAGAAGGCCTCAGAAACTACTCATGAACCTTAAAAACCCTAGAAAAAATCTCATTGTTCCAAATTCTGATCTGTGAGGGCTCACACTCCCCAAAAATCAAATCTTGGCATCTCATACATGTCATAATAAGGTAAACAAGTCCAAGATACCCCAAATTATAATTCATGATGTCCCATAACACCTAAATAACCTATGTTTTTCATTCATTCAAATATATCCTTACACAAATCAATTCCATATCAAACAGTAGGAATACTATCAAAGAATATATCACAACAACATGCATATCTAGAAAAACATCTATCACAACAACATGAAATTGCTAATGCACCATAAATGGAATGGAAAGAATGCATGAAATTTGATTCTTATCAAGTGAATATATGATGCACGAGATTGAATAACCTCATCTCATCAGGTTGAAAAAAATAGAACCTCTAATACATTAATAATAACAGTACAATAATGTGAATCATTCAAGGCGAAATGAAATCAACTATAACAATTGTGAAAGTAGGAAAAGTACAATAACGAGGTAGATTGGCTTTTCCATGTACACAGGTTATCTACTCTCAGGCACAACTTATAAACAATTACCAATTCTTTCATATCCCTGGCTATAGGCTCCAAATAGTAAGTCAAGAGAAAATAATACCACTAATAACACTTTTTAACATCCCAGTTCTGGATGCCACCTAGAGGCTCCCCATACTCGGTTGGTCACATGAGCTCAAGTTCATTTCCCATAATGCTAGAGGCATCCGAGTAGCAGTGAGGCCCTAGGGTATAATAGTGGGGAAACTATGCCCTCATTGGCAGAGGAACACAGCAAAACTAAAACATATTGCAATATCAGAAGTAGAAATAATCTATACAAAAGTGAATAGTGGAAGACTGTAAATAATAAATTGGATCACATATATATATAAATGATGCATGACCCATATATCTCGGAAAGAATCCAAAGAACTCATAATGATGGAATACAACAGTACTAAACCAAAGTACAAAAGAAAGCATAGAAACCACTCTTCAGCATCACATGTCATAGCTTCATCCCATGCTCTCTTTCTCTACAAAAAATCTACTACCTGAAGATGGAGGGAGTTTGCCCAAATCTAAACCAACAACAATATAATCTGTTTGGGGCCAAAATCATGGCCCAAATAGGGTGGGAGACTAAATCCCAGTAGGGAACCACTACAAGAACTCTTACTAATACTCAGTGAATATATGGATGGTAATGAGTACAAAAATCATTAAACAGGGAAGTACTAAGTAGTAAGAAATCCATAGTTTCAATGAATTCAATTTCATATATCATGAAACAGCTAATCAAAATAAGTAATCGCCAAGAGAAAATCACAAACAGGTAACCCTCTCATAAGTATTCCTAGCATATCCCCTCTGGTCCTACCTAGTAACACAAGAAAGCAGCTATACACAAAGGGTAACCCTCTCACATGTACTCATATCATATCCCCTCTGGTCATACCTAGCAAAACAATAAACCCTATTTGTAATAAAATCAGTCTAACCCCTCTAGTTCATCATAAACATAGACTCTCTCAAAAAACACTCACCGTCAATTCCTCATAAAGTCTTGTATCGGTAAGTGAAGGCGCTCTAGGGATGCACTTACATCACATTCCCTTTGGGGCCCACGTCGAGGAAATACAGACACTATAAGGAAGCACATACATACATTCCCTCTATGGTCTCACATTCTAAGTAAAACATAGACTATGAAAAATCGCTTATATTCATTATTCCTATAGTATACTACTCTAGGTTCTCACAACCCTGTGTATGTCAAGCAGGTATATCAATGCACATTGGCCAAAGTAAAACTCATGAAATACATGGCTAGCAGTCAACAGCATAAAAGCATTTAAGGATACAAACACCCCATTCTACTATACTTGGCATGCAAGGTAAACAACAGCCTGATAGGAGAACTCGACCCAATGGTCAAAACAAACAATCATGCATGGGAAAACACTTATAAAGCATAGAAATAAACTCTATTAACATTCAATTAACCTATAATGAAGCATACAATCATAGAAGGCCAAAAATATAGATGAAACAACAAATGTGAAATACCCCGTTCAGGGGTATTGACGTTTTTTCACTTATAGCTCAATGACATTCAACAGAAAGGCACAAACCACCAACCTCGGCATTGGAAGAACAATATACATGAGTCTCAGGGAATTAAACACCTTATAATTCCAAATATCTTTAAAATCATCTAAAACATTCAACAAAGGATAACTTGACAAGGAGGAGTAATTGGGAAACGAAGCTCAAGAAGAAGAGACAGATTACTAAGGAGATCCCAACGCAATCGACGACCATCGAATCAAAGATCAGATGCTTAGTAGGGGGATAAGAAGAAGATCACGACTGTAAGGGTGCTATTAGATGATCTAGGTTGATAAGAAGGCAGTTCTGGCGATTAGACGCGTCCCTGGTATGTTTAATGGAAAAGAAATACACGACGTGTACTTTGGATGTACACAGTGTGTAATTACTAATTTTGTACTACTCTTTATGGGGTCTCAAGGTCATCCCACCCCCCCCCCCCCCACATTTCTGTGTGTGTGGATATAACACAGCCAGCACAACACCTTCTATAGTAACCCAGTACACAATATGTACTCATAAAGTACACGACGCGTACATCATTATTTTCAGGAAATTCAATTTTTTCTAAAAAATGACAAGAAGAAAGAAAACCTACCTGAAAAAAAAGATCTAGGTTCTTAGACTATACGTTGATTTTTAAATTTAATTGATATTTACCTTTTTGTTTCTATTTTACAAAATTGAATCTCATTGAGGTATAGATATTAAATTCATTTAAATTATATTAGTTTTAATATAATGCATTAATATAATTTTTTTGATGAGTTTGATTATGGTTTTTTTCTATCTATGTATGAGTGAATCTGATGAATTTATTTGCTCAAGAACATGGAATTTTTATCCATAATTTGGTTTCTAGTGGATGTCACCAAATACTAATCATACTTTAGCCCTCCATAATATTATGGTTTAGGTAAAGGGGTCAAAAAGTTTATTATCTTGGTTAGTTTTTCAATTGATATTGAAGGTTTTTGTGACTCCCCTAATTTCACATTTATGTTGGGTTATTATTTTGATCGATATGAACCTTGAGTAAGTGGTGTTTTGGAATGAAATGATAAAAAAATTGGACTTTTTACAAGTAACATTATTAAAAAACATTATTAAATTAATTATTAAGCCTATTTATGTGGCCCATTGTGCTCATTGTAGTGGGGATGTACATGGTTACCTCATAGTTTGGTAAATTATGTTGGTAAAATAGGATGACAACTTGAAGAAGGGCATTTCAGCAACCTTTCATTCTTTTGAATTGGGGTTTCCCCCTTCATTTTCCACCACTCATTCCCCTCATCTATAATGCCACACTAAGGGGGTTTCTTCTCTTCCAAACCCATCCATATTGATATTTGAGTGATTCTTAGGTGGTTATTTATCTAAATCAATAGGTATTGGATTCTATTCTCTTAAACTATTGATTTATTTATTTTTGAACATCTTCCTTTAATCATATTGTCCTTGGTTGGATGATTTTCTTTGAGTTTTTTTTGCAATTAATGAATTCAGTTTGTAAAAGGTGGGATATATCCATGGAGTCAATTTTTTTATTTTATCAAAGGTGACATGATTCCACAAAAAGAGTTAGGTATATAAATTTAATTTCCTATTATATAATAGTTCTATGGGTCTTCTCATTATTTATTAATTTTTAATCTAGATAATAATGTGGCTGGTTATTAAGGCCTGATTTATATATTTTTCCAATAAAATCACTATGATTTTATATGAATAAGGTTTTTCATATCATTATTAAATGGTACGTTGATCAAAATTGGCATTTTATAAATCCTAAAAACAAAATTAAATTCAATGAATTATTTTATTTAATAAAATAACTTGTTTATTATGTTTTAATCCAAATGGGGCAATTTTTTGGTTTAAGGTGTTTATTGATATAAAGAGGTTTGTATGAGTGATAAAAATGAAATGTGGTTTACCACAATTAGTTTGTTTGTTATTATTGAAAATCATAGTTTATTTTGGAAATGTAATTTATTACAAATTATGTTAATAGGGATTTCGAAATGTATATGATTTATGTCATAGTATCAAGTGTATGATCCCATATGTCTCTGTAATGAATGTCCTTTTTTATGATTCTGTTTTAGTCCATTCATTGTTAATAAATTTTTTCCCAAGTCCTTGAGAATGATTATGGGTGTTCTGGAGTCTCGATACAAGAAAAATGGTGAAATGGGGCTTTCTCAACAATCTGCATGGTTTGTGCACTATTTGGAAAATAGTGAAAAGGGAGACCATGAGGGGAATATTAATCTTAATGGTTTGAGCAATGTCTAAAAAACTGTGTGAGAGAAGGGTGTGTGGGTAGTATCATTTATATGGTTTGCACAAAGTTTTCAAAACTGTGTGGGTAAACTATGCATCTTGGAAACTTTTAATTATTACAAAGAATTCTATTACAGGATTTCTTATAATAACTCAAGATTCCTCCCCCTTGATCCTCCATCAAGACTAGTGATGCCCCAAAATCTAGAAGAGAATACAAGGATCAATCTCCAACACAATAGGGCTGTTTAGAGCATCGTTGTTTGCAGATTAATTATCCCAGTAAGGCTAATATACCTCTTGCATTTCTTTTTTGGTTTTTGGTTTATATTTCATCCAAATATCCATTTGAAGATATCAATCCATTTTTTTCTAGTGAGTTCCAGGTTAATCCTTCAAGGGTTGCATGAATAAATATCTAATGATTTGATTGAGAGGATGTTCTCCAACAGATTCATGGTAGGTGGTCTACAAGTTATACCACTTGGGTGTTGTGTAGATTTGTGTAGGTAGGGTGTTTATTCTTACTTTCTTTGGACGTGTTCTTGGTACCATTGACAAAATGAGATGTATTTTGGTGTATATATAACCAAATGAAACTCTCACTATCCCTATGGGAAGCATAAAGGAAGATGTGACCTATTTTTGGGGAAACCCATGGGGTTTGCCGATATTTCACCCGACATAGAGTTAGCTATGTAAGTGTATGCCATTGGGAAAGAACAATGATCCCATGATGAGTAAGATAATATGCTTGAAGGATGAATAATTTGGGTTTTGGAAAAATACATTTGTTGTGTAATGTCATAATAAGTTGTTTAGTTGGCATAAAAAAGGATAAATTGATTAATGGGGAAATTCAAAGATATTATCATTATACATGAAAATGAATAAAAAGATATGAATGGGAAATGTAAAATTGGGAAAAAGGGTTAAGTAATATAAATGATGAATGTGTTAATAGATTGTGGGAATAATGATCATTTCCATTTTATTGATGTTGTTGTGATGTGGTAAATGGTGTTGGATCTTGTTGATTGTGGTGAATGATAAATAATCATGTGCACATGGAATGGATGGGTGGTGTATCAACTTGAGGTTCTACACAAACAGGTTGAGTTAGACCGGGGTTCTAGCTCATCCCCCAAATGTAAAGGTTATGGAAGGGGACATAGTTCTATTACCCTAACAGTTTCATTCCTCCTGGACTTTGACATTGAGGTGAGGTTTATGATATTGTTATATTGTGATCCCTAGTGACATGTGGATTGATTTTATTCAATATGATTGAGAATATAGAACATGTGTAATCAATTGAGCACATGAAAATGGTATATTTAACAATGAAATGTCTTTGTAGTGAACCTAGTTTCAATGGTAGTATAATTAAAAGGAATATAGTTAAAATCCGATTATTGAATTGTGTATCATTACATTCCATTATTTATCACTTTCATGAACTATCATCTATTTCTAGATATTTTTTAGACACTGTTCGTGGGGGCCTACTCAGTTATACTCATACCCTGCACGTTCCACCATTGGGTACCTTAGCATATTTAATGCTTTCAGGCAATGCCAGTTGCTAGGGCCCAATGTTAGGCAGTTGAGTTGGACATCATATATGTATCGTAGAGGTTCCAATCATGTATTCTATACCTTTTGGGGATTCTGATGTTTTCTAGCATTTTTTTTCTACACATGGCATTGTATGGAGGAATATAATATTTAGTGTGTTTTGTGATTGTACCTAGTTTATAGGAATCATTTATTTAATCATGTTATCGATTTTTATATTTTGATTCCATTATTTAAATTATTATCAGTTGTGGATTAATCTGGTAAGGAGGGTATTATCTCCCCACGTGATCGATTGTACCCTCACTGCTAGTCGACATCCTTTGGTGTACAAGGAGGTGTGCGAGTGTTTTTATATTGACCCGGCTCGGGGCACCAAAGTAGTGGCTCCTAGGCTGGGGACACTACAAAGTGGTATCAAAGGACTTTTTTTTCTCTTTCTTACTATTTTAGAATGGTAGACATGAGGTTTTGGAAGTGTTTGGCCTTGGTAATGAGATCATTCTTGTGAATAGATAACCCATGTATTGGGGAAATCCCAAGTCACCCATGAAGGGGATTGTTGTTCTTTTTTGTTCATTTTTATATTTTATGTTATTCCACTATTGGGTGATGCACTTGTTCTGTGATTTGATAGTTTCTTCATATTTATCTCATTGACAGAATGGTATGAGGTTGTGAAATCACACATCATCCTAGGCAACTATGTTGGAATGAAAAATTCATCATGATAGGCAAACCCACATGATTGGTGTTCTATATTTATTAGTTAGGATGCATTTTGTTCATAAAAGTAATCAAAAATTTTTCCCAATAAGCCAGTATGAATGGGTAAAATGTTAAGTGGAATTGTCAAGTAGATATAAAAAAAATTCTTGATAAAAAATATAAAATTGATTTATATATTGTAATGCTATATTTGGATAACCAAATATTTTTAAATAGGAGTAATGGAAAAATCTCATAACCAAGTGAATTATATTCCCAGTTTAGCCAGGGCCATAGGATAGATGGATGAGGGTTGTAGTCCATCTGTGAGTGGGTTTGTTTAGGTAGTGTATATGAACTATTTTGGTTATTGAAATTGATGAGTCTATATATATCTATTTACCTTCGTAAAAGTGAGATAATTTCATTCTAAATTTCATGTCAGTATTGTAGATAAATGAAACCTCAAAGACGTGATCCAATTGGGAGACATATGGATGTTTCAGAGAATGATCCTATAGTAGCAAATATGTTAATTTGTTTATACAGGAAAATAAGGAATAGAAGTTATGTGATTACATCTCAAGTTTTATGCATATTACAGAATGCGGCCGAAGGAAGGTTGTACTGAGTTTGATTGAGCTGATTAGAGAGTTACAGTTGAAATACCCTCTAAACATTAACAGAGAGGGTGTGCCAGAAGCATAAGAGTTTTTTATAGAGTCAAACCAAAATATTTTTTTACCATCTAGAGACTCCACTTTAGAAGAGAATAAGGTTAGAGGCTTATATGTTATATGGTTATGAAAATAATTGGTGGGGCATCATGTTTCTAACAAATCAGGATGTGGGGATGATGTGGAAGTATTTTTAGAACAATTTCATTGGTCACAGAACCACAAAATCCCTATGGTAGGAGAAAGCATCAGATTTAATAATAATGACTTGGGGGAGGGAACAATGTTGGCGATGGATATGCTGGTCTTTTCACGGATTTTAGGAATATCCATTTGATGTTGATAGGAAATGAGGTAGCAATAGCTGAATGATTCTTGAATGGGATGAGATGCGATATTAGATCTATGATTAATATCATTCAACCAAAAATAATTTCTAAATTGGTGGATCAAGCCCTTATCTCAGAGGGGAACATAAAGGGAGCATCGGTTTGTGAACTTGTAGTGCAAGAAAGGAAAGAATGTGGAGTGGCTTCTGATATTAGGATACATAAATATGGAACCATACAGTAGAGTGGAAGTGGACAAATCAGTCAAAAGAGGGGGCCAGCTTCCTAGGGTGGCAACCTGTTCTTCTGTTAGGCAACATGCAGAGGGTCTCCAGGAACCTGTGATAGTTAGGGAATGATGGTGGTCAAAGGCAGACGCCGAGTGTTAGTAGGGGTCATTCACCCCATATCAGGTTGGAAGTTGGACCTCCATAGGTTGTACTAGTTGTGGAGGTGGATGTAGAACTCCTGGGCGAGATCACCCTTAGCAACATTGAAGTGCAGGGTTGGGTACTCTGGCTAGAGCCCAGTGTAAATAGGAAGATTATCTCCATGTTGTTCAGGATTCACCTAAAGGTGTTGAGGCAGGACTATCTACTTTCTGATGTATGATTCATGTATCTTCCATGATTTGTAGTTTTTTATTTGATACGGGTCCTACAAACTCCTTTTATTTCCACTCATTTGGTAATTGTGTTGGTATTAACCTTATAAACATCATGTGTGGTAATGTCTCCTGACAATCCTCTAGGGGTATGAGTCTAGGACATCGGGTTGTGTCATTGTTGTGCTCTACAGGTGTAACGACCCAATCTTTTTGAGTAGTATATTAAATTACTCTTAATGATTTAATAAGATGTTAATGGTTAATGCTGAAAGAAGAGTCGATGTATTCATCCAGTAGACTCGAACCTTATGAAGCCCACTTATTAGAGCTTGGGAAGGAGGTAGCATCTGTGGGCTTCGCTTTGGACCAAGCCCAAGTCGAACTCCAGCGTGTCAAGCTTGAACGGAAATTCCTGCAAGAGAAGTTCAAGTTAGTAAAGATTACTACTAGGGAAATGTTATCTGAGCCCCCCTCAGATTCTCTCACCATAGCACACCTTACACTTAGGTCATATTCCGGAGTTATAAGGGGCTATGTGACTAGACCAAGCTTCTTTTTGTAATCCCTTGGGATGAATGAATCGAGATTTCTTCCTTTAGTGATGTTTGTGAAATTTCAAATGTTCGGATAATTTTAGGATGTATTTTATTGATGAATTTGGAAAAAAGGATATTTTAAAATATTTATGTAAACCCTAAATAATTAATAATGTGTAATGATTTTCAAAAATGGCCTTCTACAAAAGTGTTCAGTAATGAATTTGGAGTCTAATAAGATCAACATAATTTTTGATGAATAGTAAATTATGAATAGTGATTTTACGCTAAGGATTAGTAATGTGACCAAATGTATTAGTAATTTCACTCAAAGAAAGTTTTAATATAATTTAGACACCTAGATTAAGTAATGTGATTCAATAATATGGGTAAATAATGGTTTCATAAATTATTATCCAAGTATTAGTTTTTTCGGGTGGATAGTGTTTTTAATTAAAATTTTAATTAAAATTAATAAGAAAATTATTTTTATAATAATGACTTTATTTTTGAACTTAGTGCATCGATATTATGTTATGGTAATTTTTGGGGATTTTTCTAAAAAAAATGAATTCTCGATGAATAGGGTTTTTATATAAAAATTTAATTAAAAATATTTAGAAAATTATTTTTATAAAATGGAGTTCATAAATGTAATTAGAGCATCGATATTTGGTTATGGTGAAATTTTGGGATTTTTCTGAGTAAGATGAATTTATCAGTGAATAGTAAAAAAGCAGTTTTAGGGTTTCGGTATGTCTAATGACATCATAGCTGTGTCATGGTGAGGTCATAAGATATTTTAAGGGTTTACCGGCCAAGAGTGGTGAATTATTGTTTTGGGGGCCCCATGTGGCCTAACTCCATGGTAAATGCGAATGGAGAGCATATGGTTTTGAGAAAAGCACTTGTGAGGTGTCCCTTGGCCATTAATGCCTTGTCCCCTCACTTTCTCTTTAAATACAAAGACCTCCTCTCATCCTTTCGACTCATAAACCATCCTCATTGAAGTTCTTGTCTCCTTACATCCCAAGGAGTCCTCCCAAGGTGCCCCCAAGCCCTCAAGGTCCAAACCATTGATTTTTAGGAGTTACATTTTAAGGTAAGGGATCCGACCTCTATCTTTCTTTTCATGTAATCTCTTTTATGTCATTCCTTTAATGCTCCATGTTCTTATGTGAGAGGATGTTCTTTTATATTAATCTTACTTACCTTTTCATGTTTATATGATGAGAGATTCCCTCTTACTCTCATAATTTCTTTTTATGAATGTTTAAGTGACGCCATTAGGCTGCCAAATTTTTAAAGGATTCTTTCACCCTTCTCATTTTTTTAGTTCTATTTTCATGTCAAGTTCTTCAAGTTGCTTTTTATTATGTTGGGTTATGATCTCTATATCTATCATACTGATATCTTATGATCATATTATGAGAGACCCTATTTGATCTTGTCAAATCATTTTTATTGAAGTTTAAGTGATGACGTTAGGCTGCCGAATTTTTATAAGAGAAATCTTATTTTTGTCTTACTTCCATGTTTTTCATTTCAAATGGTATGTCCTTCAAATTTCATTACCATGATTCATATCTTTATATTCTGTCCCTATACTATTTTTATAGATCATTTATGAGTGGGTGGCCCATGTCCCCTCTCTTTTCAATGTTTTCTAAAAACCTCGAAACGTAGTCGTTATGCTGCAGAATTTTTGTCTCAAAATGCCTCTCTCTTTTCTCAAAATTATTTTATGTTATTAAGTGAATACTCAAATCTCTTATTTCTATAGGGGAATTCACATACATATCAAAATTTTCTATTTTAAATTCTGGGATTTACATACATGAAACCCGCTTCCCCTTTCCGTGGGTTTAAAGTGACATAAAGATCATGTCTTTAAAGCAGTTTTTAAAATGTTATGATTATGAAATGAAACCCATTTCTTTTTTGCTATTTGGGTTGTTTATGAAATTATTGATGATATATGTGGCTAACATGATAATAAAGGCATGTCAAGGGTGCGCTCAGATAGCGCTCCAATGCATTGGGTAAAGACTTAATCTCTAGAGATGACTTTTAGACTGATACCTTGGTGAATAACCATGGTAATTTTAATGACACCTTGGGGATAGACCTTGGTGAAACGAAATGATTGTCAATATTGAATATTGTAGCCACATCTTCATGTTATGAAATATGTTATTTTATTATGATTTATCTCATGATTTCTTTCTCATGCCTTAAAGTTCTTTTCATGTCCTTTTTGAAGTATCTCAAGATCACATGTAAAATGTTTCTCTTGTTTCCCTTACTGGGCCTTCTGCTCACCCTTTTCTTTTGATGTATGTCCCCAGGTTATGAGAGGCATTAATGAACCTAGGATGAACTTAAGGAGAAGCCTTTCAAGTGTTTAAGAAGAATGTTTTGTGTTCTTTTCATGTATTATGTTCCTTGTTTCCAAGACACTAAAACTTAAAGATCCTCAGTTCCGTGTAATGAAATGAAAGTTATGTTATAAAAAGACGAGATGCTATAGTTTGTATCAAAGGATAGTTTAGTTATTTGTGGAAATTAGGATATAAAAACATTAGGAAGAACCCTATAGAAAAGTTTAAATATAGGGAAACTTCCTGGTATTTTGGTAAGTATTGGGTAATTGGTTTATCAAACAAATACATCCCTATCTGGATACGAGCAGGTAGAGGCGGCTCAGGCACATATGTACATAGGGGTAAAACCCGAAAACACCGCTTTGAGCTAGACTCGAACGGGAACGGGTGCACGATAATGGGCCTTGCTGCACTCTTGGTTACGACACTCCCGGGGGATATGTTTGGTTAATCAAAAGCTTTTTATGAATCATTATGAATGAATTATATAGAAGTGTAATTGTCTAAGAATGAAGTCTTAGTTAAAAGATTCATAAATGAAATAAGTTTCTCACTAAGGTTTTATTCTTTTAGAAAATGGAGGGCAATAGGAGGAACCCTGCTGATGGTGACCGCAATGCACCATGTGCTGATGGCCCTCCGATGGAAGCCGGAATGGAAACATTCATGCAAATGATGAACCAACTGACTCAAGTTATGAGTAATAACTTGAATAAAGCTGAGAGGCCGACATCACCACGAAGGGAACAACACTCTGTTGAGTCCTTCATGCGTCAACGACCACCATCATTCAGTGGATCTACTGATGCTTTGGTTTCGGAACAATGGATAAGCTCCATTGAAAAGATCTTCTCTGTACTCCTTTGTTCCGAACAAGAAAAAGTCACCCTTGCTGTTTATCGCCAAGAGGGAGAAGCTGATCAGTGGTGGTCACTGGTCAAAAACACGAAGCCTAAAGGAGAGATGGAAGCTATGGAGTGGGAAGAGTTCCAGGGAATATTCTTTAACAAGTATTTCCCTCGTTCCATGAGAACAAGAATGGAGAAAGAGTTTCTCGAGCTGAAGCAGAAGGAGAACGAATCTGTCAGAAGCTATGAGATGAACTTCACCTGAATTTCACGATATACCTCTAGCTTTGTCATGGATCCAAGTGGGAAGGTTGATAGATTTTTCGATGGACTGAGACCTCATCTGCGGAATAATTTAGCCAACCGGGACAGCGATAGCTACGAGGAGATCGTGCGGAGTGCAATGAATGTCGAGCTGGAGTTTGGTGAGACGCAGTGGTCTCATAAATCCAATGAAAAGAAGATATCGTTGGAGCCCAGTTTAGGGAAGGCTTTTGATCAGGGAAGAGGTGGAAATCAAATGCAACTTACCACATGAAATAAATGTGGGAAGAAGCATCTGGGGAACTGCTTGGTCGGAAGTGGCAAGTGCTACAAGTGTGGAACAGGAGGCCATATTGCTCGGAATTTTCGTAGTGAGGTAAAGCCTCAACTCCCCCACACTAACGACAGAGGAAAGATGGTTCTGGAATTACCCGAAGTCCATTGCTTCAAGTGTGGACAGCTTGGTCACTATGCTAATCTCTGTCCAAATCCATGGGCAGTGGAGGGGAATCACCATCAACCTTAGCAAAGGCCAGGGGAGCAAGGTCGTGCTTTTTCTATCACAACAACTGATGTTGAAGCTTCGAATGACGTGGTAGCAGGTACTATTTTTTTCCTCTCAAAACTAGAAACTACTTTGTTTGATTCTTGTTCTACGTATTTCTTTATTTCCTCCAAGTTTGCAAAGAATATAGAATCAATCCCGGAATTTCTTGAGGAAGAGTTATCAGTCAAGACTCTAAGTGGTATTACCCATGTGTCAACAGTGTTTAGGGACTCTAGTGTTTACTTTAGTGAGCAAAATCTTATCGCAAATCTAGTATTCATTCCCATGTTGGAATTCGACGTTATACTAGGGATGGACTGGCTCTCAAAGTTTAATGCTAAGATCAAATACAAAAGTAAGGAAATCTCAGTAGTCTTGAATGAACGACCTACAGTTATCTTCCAAGGAGAGATATCCCAAACTGATCCCTATCTAGAAGCAGCTCCTATAGATTTCTTTATGGAGTTAATCGGTGATGATGATGAAGGAAAGGGGAGAATACTAATAGAAGATGTTCCAATTGTTCAAGAATACATGGATGTTTTTCCTGAGGAGTTACCTGGACCTCCTCCCAAAAGAGAGGTAGAGTTATCCATTGAACTCATACCTGGGTCTCAACCGATATCAAAGACTCCATATAGAATGGAAAATGTGGAGCTAGAAGAATTAAAGAAACAACTCCAAGACTTGTTTGAGAAGGGGTTTATCCGACCAAGTGTGTCTCCTTGGGGAGCACCAGTACTCTTTGTGAAGAATAAGGATGGATCAATGCGGCTATGGATTGATTATAGAGAACTGAATGGGATCACAGTGAAGACCAAATACCCTCTTCCAAGAATTGATGATTTATTTGACCAACTTCGTGGGGCTCAATTCTTCTCCATGATTGACCTTCGATCTGGTTATCATCAACTGAGGGTGAAGAAGGAAGATATTCCAAAGACTGCCTTCCGATCAAGATATGGGCATTATGAGTTTACATTTATGCCCTTCGGCTTGACTAATGCTCCTTCTATTTTCATGGATTTGATGAATAGAGTCTTTAAGGACTACCTTGATAACGTTGTGGTAGGTTTTATTGATGATATTTTGATATATTCAAAATGTCGTGAGGAGCATGAAGATCATCTGAGGGTTATTTTGACAACTTTGCGGAAGGAGAGGCTCTTTGGAAAGTTCAGCAAGTGTGATTTTTGGTTACAACAAGTGGCTTTATTGGGGCACATCGTAACCAATGAAGGAATCTCGGTTGACCCTGCAAAGACAATGGTTGTGGAGGAGTGGCCTCAACCCACAACAGTAACTGAGATTCGTAGTTTCCTTGGTTTAGCGGGATATTATAGGAGGTTTGTGAAAAACTTTTAACGGCTTTCTAATCCACTAACCAAGTTGACTCGAAAAGGGGTTATGTTCATCTGGACAAAGGAATGCGAGGAATGTTTCCAAGAGCTGAAGAAGAGATTGGTTAATGCACTTGTGTTAACACTACCCTCTATCAGATAAGGATTTGTTATTTTTAGCGATGCATCTCTGAAAGGGCTTGGGTGCGTCCTCATGTAAAATGACAAGGTAATTGCTTATGCATCTCGACAGTTGAAGATTAATGAGTAGAATTATCATACGCATGATCTAGAGCTGGAGGCTATTGTTTTTACTCTAATGTTATGGAGGCACTATCTTTATGGGGAGAAATGTGATATATACACTGACTACCAAAGTCTAAAGTATATTTTCACGCAGAAAGAATTGAACATGAGACAAAGGGGATGGTTGGAGCTTATTAAAGACTATGATTGTTCAATTCATTATCACCCTGGAAGAGAAAACAAAGTCGTGGATGCGTTAAGCAGGAAGGATCTTGTTGTTCTGGCAACAATAAGGATCCTAGGAGATCCCTTGATTAAAGATCTAGTAAAACTGGACATGGGAATTATAAGGAAAGGGACATCATCAACCCTATCCCAAATGATTTCTCAACCTTCATTACTATGGAAGATCAAGAAGGATAAAAAAGAAGATCCTTTGCTTCAGGAGAAGTTGGAGGCTGAAAAAGATGGGAAGTTCCCTGATTTCAATATTGATCAAGAAGGTGTATTGAAATTTCGTAAAAGACTATGTGTTCCATCTATTCTGGATATAAAGAAAGAACTGATGGATGAAGCACATAGCTCTACTATCTCTATACATCTGGGAAGCACTAAGATGTATAGAGACCTTTGTGATCATTATTGGTGGGATAACATGAAGAGGGAGATTGTTGACTACACTATAAGGTGCCTGGTGTGTCAGCAAGTAAAGGCAGAATGACAACTTTCTAAGGGGGTATTACAACCGCTACCCATACAAGTATGGAAGTGGGATAATATCACTATAGACTTTGTAACTGGTCTCCCTAAAACATCCAAAGGAAACAATGCGATATGGGTTATTGTGGACCGTCTCACCAAGGCATCCCATTTTATCTCTATTCGGGAAGATTTCTCTCTTGATCATCTTGCCAAGATATACGTAAGGGAAGTGGTAAGGCTTCATGGGGTACCATTATCCATCGTGTCTGATCGTGATCCAAGATTCACATCAAAATTATGGAGAAGTCATCAACATGATCTGAATACTGAATTGAATTTTAGTACGGCCTATCATCCTCAAACTGATGGCCAATCTGAAAGGACTATAAGACACTTGAAGACATGCTGAGATTATGCTCAACGGAATTTAAAGGTGGATGGGATGAACACCTCCCATTACTGGAGTTCTCCTATAACAATAGCATCTATTCGAGTATTCAGATGGCACCATATGAAGCTCTGTATGGAAAGCGATGTAGAACTCCTACTTGTTGTGATAAAACTGGTGAGAGAAAGCTTCTTGGGCCTGATCTTGTGCAAGAGATGACAGAACAGGTCCATGCAATCCAACAACACATAAAGGCTGCTCAATGTCCGCAGAAGAGCTATGCTGACAATCGTTGAAGGGACTTGGAGATTGGTGTTGGTGACAAAGTCTTCCTTCTAATTTCTCCAGGGAAGAGAGTCATGCGGTTTGGGAAGAGAGGGAAGCTCAGCCCTAGGTACATTGTCCCCTATGAAATCATTGATCGCATAGGAGTAGTGGCCTATCGTCTAGCACTTCCACCAAACCTAGCTCAAGTTCACAATGTCTTCTGTGTTTCTCTTTTGAGGAAGTACATACCCGACCCTTCACATGTACTGAACCCAGAGGTGGTACAACTGGAACATGACCTCTCTTATGAGGAGCAGCCAGTGGAGATCTTGGACCGTAGAGACAAGGTTCTACGAAACAAGACTACCCACCTTGTGAAAGTGTTGTGGAGGAATCATAAATATGAAGAAGTGACTTGGGAGCCTGAGGAAACGATGAAGCAAAAGTACCCTCACCTTTTCGACAAGGCCTCAAGTATAAATTTCGGGGACGAAATTTCTTAAGGGGGGAAGAATGTAACGACCCAATCTTTTTGAGTAGTATATTAACTTACTCTTAATGATTTAATAAGATGTTAATGGTTAATGCAGAAAGAAGAGTCGATGGCTTCATCCGGTAGACTCGAACCTTATGAAGCCCACTTATCAGAGCTTGGGAAGGAGGTAGCATCTGTGGGCTTCGCTTTGGACCAAGCCCAAGCCAAACTCCAGTGTGTCAAGCTTGAACGGAAATGCCTACGGGAGAAGTTCACATTAGTAGAGATTTCTACTAGGGTAATGTTATCTGAGCCTCCCTCAGATTCTCTCACCATATCACACCTTACACTTAGGTCATATGCCGGTGTTATAAGGGACTATGTGATGAGACCCTAGATTCTTTTGGTAATCCCTTGGGATGAATGAATTGAGATTTCTTCCTTTAGTGATGTTTGTGAAATTTCAAAAGTCCGGATAATTTTAAGATGTATTTTATTGATGAATTTTGAAAAAAGGATATTTTAAAATATTTATGTAAACCCTAAATAATTAATGATGTGTAATGATTTTCAAAAAATGGTCTTCTACAAAAGTGTTCAGTAATGAATTTGGAGTCTAATAAGATCAACTTAATTTTTGATGAATAGTAAATTATGAATAGTGATTTTACGCTTAGGATTAGTAATGTGACCAAATGGATTAGTAATTTTACTCAAAGAAAGTTTTAATATAATTTAGGCACCTAGATTAAGTAATGTGATTCAATAAAATGGGTAAATAACGGTTTCATAAATTATTAGCCAAGTATTAGTTGTTTCGGGTGAATGGTGTTTTTTAATTAAAAATTTAATTAAAAATAATTAGTAAATTATTTTTATAAAAATGACTTTATTTTTGAACTCAGAGCATCGATATTATGTGATGGTAATTTTTGCGGATTTTTCTGAAAAAACATGATTTCTCGATGAATAGTGTTTTTATTTAAAAATTAAATTAAAAATATTTAGAAAATTATTTTTATAAAATGTAGTTCATAAATGTAATTAGAGCATCAATATTTGGTTAAGGTGAAATTTTGGGATTTTTCAGAGTAAGATGAATTTATCAATGAATAATAAAAAAAGCAGTTTTAGGGTTTCAGTATGTCTAATGACATCATAGATGTGTCATGGTGATGTCATGAGATAGTTTAAGGGTTGGCCGGCCAAGAGTGATGAATTATTGTTTTGGGGGCCCCATGTGGCCTAACTCCATGGTAAATTCCAAGGGAGAGCACATGGTTTTGAGAAAAGAACATGTGAGGTGTCCCTTGGCCATTAATGCCTTGTCCCCTCACTTTCCCTATAAATACAAAGCCATCCTCTCATACTTTGGACTCAAAAACCATCCTCAACAATGTTATGGTCTCCATACCTCCCAAGGAGTCCTCCCAAGGTTCCCCCAAGCCCTCAAGGTCCAAACCTTTGAGTTTTAAGAGCTACATTTTAAGGTAAGGGATCCGACCTCTCTCTTTCATTTCATGTAATCTCTTTTATGTCATTCCTTTTATGCTCCATGTTCTTATGTGAGAGGATGTTATTTTATATTTCTCTTACATCCCTTTTCATTTTTATATGATGAGATATCCCCTCTTACTCTCATCATTTCGTTTTATGAATGCTTAAGTGACGCCGTTAGGCTGCCGAATTTTTAAAGGATTCTTTCACCCTTCTCATTTTTTTAGTTCTATTTTCATATAAAGTCTTTCATGTTTCTTTTTATTATATTGGGGTATGATATCTATATCTATCATACTTATCTCTTATGATAATATTATGAGAGACCCTATTTGATCTTGTCAAATCATTTTTATTGATGTTTAAGTGATGCCGTTAGGCTGCCGGATTTTTATAAGAGAAATCTTATTTTTTTCTTACTTCCATGTTTTTCATTTCAAATGGTATGTCATTCAAATTTCATTACCATGATTCATATCCTTTATATTATGTCCCTATACTATTTTTATAGATCATTTATGAGTGAGTGACCCATGTGCCCTCTCTTTTCAATGTTTTCTAAAAACCTCGAAACGTAGCTGTTATGCTGCAGAATTTTTGTCTCAAAATGCCTCTCTCTTTTCTCAAAATTATTTTATTTTATTACGTTAATACTCAAAGCTATTATTTCTATAGGGGTATTCACATATATATCAGAATGTTCTATTTTAAATTCTGGGATTTATATACATGAAACCCTCTTCCCCTTTCTGTGGGTTTATAGTGACATAATGATCATGTCTTCAAAGCAGTTTTTAAAACGTTATGATTATGAAATGAAACCCATTTATTTTATGCTATATGGGTTGTTTATGAAATTATTGATGATATATGTGGCTCACATGATAATAAATACATGTCAAGGGTGCGCCTAGATAGCGCTCCAATGCATTGGGTAAAGACTTAATCTCTAGAGATGACTTTTAGACTGATACCTTGGTGAATAACCTTGGTAATTTTAATGACTCCTTGGGGATGGACCTTGGTGAAACGAAATGATTGTCAATATTGAATGTTGCAGCCAAATAATCAAGTTATGAGAAATTTTAATTTATTATGATGTATCTCATGATTTCTTTCTCATGCCTTAAAGTTCTTTTCATGTCTTTATTGAAGTATCTCAAGTTCACATGTAAAATGTTTCTCTTGTTTCCCTTATTGGGCCTTCTGCTCACCCTTTTCATTTGATGTGTGTCCCCAGGTTATGAGATGCAGTAATGAACCTAGGATGAACTTAAGTATAAGCCTTTCAAGTGTTTAAGAATAATGTTTTATGTTCTTTTCATGTATTATGTTCCTTGTTTCTAAGACACTAAACCTTAATGATCCTCAGTTCCGTGTAATGAAATGAAAGTTATGTTATAAAAAGACGGGATGCTATAGCAGGTTGGTGGGTAAAATTTTTTGTGGGATCTATTTGGCCTAGATAAATAATGTTTTGACATAATCTTGAGAATGGGTTGGTGGGTGTTACATCATGATCATATCGACTGTTACCAACATTGGGTAACATTAACATCTCTTGATGGGAGAACTTATGTTTTTTTTTGATTAGGGTACTCAATTTGGCTGTGCAGGGATACTATTCCAATATTTGGGAGAAATCATAGCCCATGTTTCATGCCTTATGATAGAGGATGTGTATAAAGGATAACCAGTGAACCCTTCTGTTGTGGACTTGTTGTAGAATGTCTTCTTATGAGGCCAGAGGTCATCACGACCCTCAAAATTACATTTATAAACCTAAACTAGCATAATAGAATATGGTCAGTCCACAGTGAAGATATGTGAGTGCTCTAAGGAATTTTTGAAACCCCCACTATTGTCAGCAGTGGGAAATTATACTTTACCTTTCATCTTTTTATATTTTTTATATTATTTTTATAATGAAGTGAAATATAATGAAACTAATTCAATAAATATCCTATTTACATAACCCGAATATGAATCAGCTAAAAGTAATAGTATAGAACCAAGATAACATGAAATATAAAAAGGACTGGTGAGAATTGATCAAATAATTAGCTCGAAAGATTTGAAATATAATGTTTAAACAAATGACTCTTCATATGATTAAATTCACACATCAAAAATTAGTTGCTAATCCTTCCTCACCAGTAGAATTAACACTCTATATTATAGTTCTTTAGATGCACCACTTCAAAAACCACATACACTAACTAGATTTTAAGATGTCAATAAAAATCTATCTCGCTGATAATTTCTATAATTTGAATTTCCAATTTTAAATGATAAACATCACTGATCAATCTCATTGAAAGAACTTTTATGTTGGAATAAGGAGGATTCCAGTGAAAATTTAATTTATGATGAGAACAAGATCAATCTCTCTAAAAGAATAAAATTAATTATAAATAAATTATATTGATGAGATGAAATTATGAACCATTTTCATTCAAATTTCACGAACAATAAATTAAACTAAGAACATATTCAATAAAAAGTATCAAATAACAAGTAAAAATAATGGAATAGTGGTAAATGAATCCTCCCTCTATAAATGAAAATCATGAATTGTTACCATGCTCCTGAAACTCAATGTCACTGTTACAACTCTATGTGTCCCTAGAGAGTGTCCACTCCCAAAATGGTGTGTACATGGAAAGCACATGAGAGTCACTAAATCTGCTCTCCAATGATGTATTCATGGAATGAATGAGCATATCCTCCCTTTTTTCTCTTATTGTTCTATTTTAAATATCATCTATCATCTGCTGAATGTCACTACCGGATTCCACTGACATCAAAAGTCCTTTACTTGAGCACCACCGACACGTTTTTTTTGCGACTGACATGTTGTGCTAGTTTTCCTCATGTAACTACCTCTCGTTGAGTTAGTTAAATGAATTTGGACTTTTTCCCATATCTTGAATGGACATTCATAGTTAGAATGGAAAAAATGAAAACACACAAAAAGATAAATAATTATTTTTTTAGTTTAATGCTAAAATTATTATTTAAATGTTGATTGTATTTAATTAATTTTATATTATTTATAATCTTATTCACTAAATAATATAATTTTAATTGTTATGTTTATTAAAAAATTGTTAATTTAATATAGTTAATTATTATAATTATTAATTTATTGAAGTTATTTAATTTTCAACTACATAACAAAAATTATAATTAAACATCATTATTAATTTAGTAATAAAATATTTTGTAAAATTAGATCGAATTAATTAGTTTTATTAAATTAACTTTACTATTATAATTGTTATTATTTTATTATTTAATAAATTAAATTTTTAAATAATGTATATTAATTTATCATTAAATTATTATTATTGTAGTTTTAAATAATTATTTTCTTAATTAGTATATATTTTTATAGTATATTTTATTATTATTACTAAATATTTAGTAAAATTATTAATTCTATATTTATTTATTTTAAATATTTATTTTAATATCATTTATTATAGGAAATTTAGTCTTTTTTCCCTCCCTTATTTCGGCAAAATAGGGAGGAGGCATTTGTCTCATATTTCCTAATTTTACCCTATGGCTCCTTCTAGTCCTTCAACAACGTAACAGTCAGCTCCTCCTCCTCGGGCATCTTCATCAGGTGGTCCTCACAAACACTATCTCAACAGTGACCCACACTTCCATAGAAATGACCTTACTTCTGAACTCCTCGGTGGCACAACACAAATGATTCAGGTAATTCGTGTGGTAGTGACAAACTGCACTCCTCCATATCCCTGAGGCGGAGCGAGGTCAGAACCATATAGGAACAACTCTATTATGATGGATGTTTCTTACTCGGCATTTCCATACCATGGTGATATAACCAATAGTGGTGATAATCGGGCATCAATGGTGACCATGGAATCATATGCAGCGACGATGGGTTTACGATTCAAAGAAGTGCTTCTTGAGATCGACTATTCTTAACAAGTAGCTCTAGAACTAGATTCAAACAATGACCCAGATCTGGACTGGATTAAATTTTCTGTGGTGATTTATTGTCGTGGTGATGCAGTGAAGTAGTGACGGAGAAGGGTTCGGAGAATAGAGGAATCAGTGTGTAATATATTCTGAAAATTAATTGTAGGGGATGTGTGGCGAGAGAGTGAGAAGGGTGAAGAGGCACCACAAGTATGAGAATAAAATAGAGCAGAGGCAGAGAAACCAAAAAATAGTTCCAAGGATATAGTGATACCATAAAATAAATACTAAGGTAGTACTGGAAATGGTATGAGACACCCTATGAGATAGTGAATATATGATTACTGTGGTAAGGGAAACTGTGAGACAACTTGGAACTGGTGAGACCGTGAGAAAATGAATGGGTGAAATGGTGCGTGGTGGCACCGTAAAGGGAAATAGTTGATGTGGCACCATGATAGAGTAGATACCGTGAGATCAATGTGGTTCCCCTATGACACTGAAAAATCAATTAAAGAGTAAAATAAATTGAAACATAAGTAAAATATAAAAATGATAATTAATTAAAGATAATATTTAGTTTAAACAATTGAAAATTTATGTACAACTTAAAATTTAATTATCTTAAAAAATATTTAAAATATATGTTAAATTTTCATTAACTTCCATTTATAAAATATAAATTGTTACTAAACTAAAACAAAAATTAAAGAATTACTAATCAATTTAATGAAAATATAAAATTTAAAATAATCCATTAATTGAAAAAGTAAAAATATTTATAATAACTAATAATAAAAATTTATTTTATAAATGTTGATAGAACAATATTTTTTTCCTAAACTATTATGTTCATTTAAGAAATTAAATTAATGATATTTAAAAAAAGTATTACCTTTATAATCATAATTTTATAAATAATAAATTGTTAAAATACATCTAAAAATTATGTTATTTTAAATTAACTAATATTTAAGACATGTTATATTAATTTCAGACTACATAATTTAAGTGAAAAAAGTAAAAGTAATTAATTAATTTATAATTTTTAAATTATCAAATATGTTGTAAAAATTACTAAACTGAATAAAAAGTTATTAGAATATAAAATTAAAGTAAAAAATAAATTACTCATTAAATGAAATAAAATAAAATTTTAGTTAAAAAATTGATTAAATAACATATTTATTTCATAAAATGGAAATGTGTACATATTTATTAAAATGTGTAATATTTATTAAATAATTCAATAAAAAATATTAATTCAATGTAGAAAAACATGTTTTGTTATGTCCCCATCAAATTACCTGACACAGAAGCATTGTTTGTCCTAAAACAATCCCTTGCATTATTATCAATGACAAATAGAAAAAGAGTTATTTTGGACACTCTTGTTCAAAATATATCATGTCAAACACATAAGAAGATAGGATATAAACATGAAAACAAGATTTATGAAAAATATGTGCTAATGAATCTTGCCAAGAACAAATACTTATAGGGTAATATAGAAAACTATGTATCGTCATGAAATGAGGATGTCCTGAAACATATGTGATACTACTAACCGACTCATTTCAATCCAAAATTATGTTCAATGTCCCAGGATGACAATACATAAAATAATGGTGGAATTAAAAACAAAACCAACAGATCTTTGTATTTTTACATTTCTCATGGGTCCCAAAAATATACAATTTTTTTGTGAACCACATTAATGATAGAGCCAAAATGACTCCCAAATAAACCAATTTACCCCTTCATCATTAGCAATTCATCATTCCCATTACCATAATGAACTCAGTATTTTCCCTAGAAACATAATTCATATTTTTCAAGCCATATTTTATAGTCTAAACAATGTTCAATGCACTTATCCAAGTTGAACATAGGGCTTATAGTAAATAGAAACTTACCCAACATCTAGGTTCTCAAAGATTCACCAGGGGATACCAAATTCCAAAACTACACCAATTCGAGAAGATTTAATATGAAAACCATTTACATTGTCTCACTACGGCTATTACTTAAATAAATAAATGTAATATGAGTCCCCAAGAAATAATATCAAACTCCAGTTCTAAAGGTAATGATCATAATTCCATAAATTGGGTACCCATATCTCTGTCAGAAATAGTTCTTGAACCAAAATCTCCATTAAATCAATAAGTATAATCACTCTGCAATCATCCACTAATATTAATTTTATTCTCACTGTAACTCTTAACTAACAATCAGGTATCATTCAAAGGCATGTCCCAAATTAGAAATAGTGAACAACCTAAAATTATGAAAGAATTTTGAAAACAATTAACCATTAATTAAAAAATGTTTGAATTGTAGTGGGAATTGGAAGGAATAAACTTATGTATAGTTTAGGACAGTTAATAATAGACCCCCTCCCTACAAATAAACCCCATATTTTTACCAAAAGTTGTCTTCTAAATTGGAGGAGAACAATTTTATAGTTACTGTTAAAAATAGAAATTCAATTAAGTATATTTATTACATATATAAAGGGTCTCTTTTGATGTTCAAGAAGTATTTGTATCCACAATTAATAACTTATTAGCATGTTCATTATCATGTACATGAATTATCATTTATGTAAAGTGACAATTATTTTCTATTAAAGATCAAACATGGAATGTAAATTGTGGGTGTAGTGTGAAATGGGTGTAAAAATTTTAACAAATTTTTTTCAATTGGATGATCAATAAAGAATAAAAAGGAATGCTAAGAACCCCAACCTATAAAATAAGATACAAAAAAAACTATATCAATCTTGAATCCCCCTACAATTAATTTCACACATTGATAGGTTTTAAACCATTGAGTTCTAATTTCACGAAAAGAGGAAGTTCAAGAATTTTACATTCTAGCACATTAAGAATTATTTTTAGCATGGTCATGTAAAAGATAAAATTCTAAACAATTCAAGTCTTGTAGCAGAATAATTTAAAAGAAATTGCATATGTAGCATAATTTTTCTACAAGCATATTTTTTTTATATAGGACATTCAACAGTTCATTTTTTAAATATTAAGGTGAAGAATAATGAAATATAAATTAATAGTAAACTACTTACCTATCACAAAGTATTTAATTAATATTCAACAAGGGAATTAAACCCATCCATGATACTAACCACAACATTATAAAAATAAGAGCAAGTAATCTAGGTACATATAACAAGTAGAGACAGAACATACAAAAGGCAGCAAAAGAGCATTGTATAGAATGTAAAACAAGAACAGAAACAAATGTGATCACAAAATACTGATCATTGGTTGACAACAATTAATTATATAGTTTAAAGTATTCAGTTACACATTATTTAATAACAATTGTTATTTTATTAAAATCAAAAGCAAGACCATGGGTTTCCTCCCATGCAGCGCTAGTTTTATAGTCCCCAGCCGAATTCACAAAACAACTAAGCATAATCACTAGGTGGATGTTGTTTCCATAATAGGAACCACCACATGTGTTTGGACCATCTGTTATTAAAAGAACAATGAATTATGTGGGAATCAAAACATAACAAAACAAAAACTAATCTCTCATAGACATTTATAACCGCAAAGAGACACTACTTGACAATAGTAAGAATAGTGTTGTGAACTTTCAGATTATGTTCATATTTTCAAGATTTGACTTCACATGATGGGACAACATTAAACTAGGTTCTTTAAAGCATAGGAACATATTCTCATGTCTATCCCTCTTAGATTAATCATTAACATATTCAAATTCATGGGTGATTGGGGGTGAGTACTGAATAGTAGGATCAATAGGGGATTCAACAGAGTGCTAAACAAAATTATTTAAAATGGAACTCAATTGTGATCCCCACTCTAGACTATAATCAATATCCTGAGAGGGATCAACACCCTTTACAGTTGAGGATGAAAAAGAAAGACATGGAAGATAATTTTTTATATCACAAACATATTCATGATTAATAATTTTTAAATATATTCCAGAAGATTCTCATCTATTAACTCACAATGAACATCTATTTCTTCTAACAAATCAATATTACCTATTTCAAGTGTGTGCTCAAAACATATTCATGTTCATGTTCAAAAGGCTCATTTCAAAAAAAGGAAAGTTGTGTCATCCAAAATTTTCAAATTAGGGGGAGTAAGGTTCAATTAAAAATTAATTAATTGAAATTAAAAATGAAAATTCATCAAATTCAGGCATTTTCCCCAAAAACGATAACACTACATTCCATTTCTTTATACATGGTTTAAAAAAATTGATTACTATGAGAATATGGAAAAGAAAACTCGTCAATTAGTATTTCATCAAACATCATTCCCCCATCCTCATAATCCCACAAAATTTAAAAAATTATTGACATTAAATGTTCAAAACATGGAAGAGATGTTTTGAAATAAGATTTAAAGATTTGAGATTCTGTGATTTCAAGATTAAGGTTCTCTTCCAAAGTGTTCCAAATATTATATATATAGTCATTTTTCAAAAAATGTGAAATGATGTGTGAATATTTTTTAACATTCAAATTTTCATTCTCAAAAATCTCATCTACCCGAGTAACTTATTTTTCAAATCATCTAAAACAATGATTTTTCTCAAAAGAAGGATTAATGAAAATAACTGGGAAATCTTTTTTAATCTGTTTTAATTCATCTACCATATTTTCCAACTCACCATCATTGATTTTCTTTTTGGGATCTTCATCATTGTTATTTTATTGAATTTGTGAGTAGGTAGTATCCAGAATTGGTTTATCAAATAATGATTTTTCAAAAATAATGTTTTTTACCCAAATTTAATATCACCTTCCTCTTAAATTTTATTTTCAAATATTTTATACAATTTTTTTTCTTTTCCATAAATATTTTCTAGTTATTTAAAAAGAATGTTTTCAAATATTTTTATTTTCTATCTTTCTATTGAAATTCTCTAAGTTTAATTTCTTGGGTAATAGTGAACCAAGTTCAATAGTTCCACCCTAGAAACCAATTTATATTTAGTTAGGTCAATTTTAGCTAAGGTGTTAGGACTGACCATAAAATATTCATTTCCAACAATGTAATCAATCTGTTGTGGTTGGTTATAGTCACACTGCCAGATAGTGTGTCAATAACTGTCACAACAAACATAGTGACACCCAAATTTATTTCATTTCTCATGAACATCCATTTTTAGACTAAAAGTGATTAAAAACACTAAAACAGTCAAGAATGTCATGTAAAATGTAGAAACCAGAAAATTAGTGAATGTTCATTATGATGCCAATTTTTTATGTGTTTTTTCTATTTTTATGAATTTTTTAACCTTAAGAAAAATGAATATGTGCCTTCTCCATAAACGTCGCCAAATTTTGATGTGGTCAGAGGTCTTCACGGCACTCAAAATTATATTTATAAACATAAAATAGTATAGTGTCATAGGGTCGATCCACAAAGAAGGTATGTGAGTGCTCTAATTGTTTATTGAAACCCTCATAGTTGTCAGTAGTGGGGAATCATTTTTTATATTTCATATTTTAACTTTTTTATTTTTTTTATTGATGTGAAATCAATTGAATCTAATTCAAAAAATCTCATATTTTTATAACTAGAAAATGAAGCAGTTAAAAGTAATAGTTTAGGCTAAGAAAAAACAAGAAATATAAATAGGAGTGCTTAAAAATGATCACAGAATGAACTTCGAATATTGGAAATCTAATAGATAAATAAATGAATTTTCATATGATTAAATTCACACCTAAAAAATGAGTTAATAATCCTTCATCTCCAGATGAATTAACACTCTGTATTATAGTTTTGAGGTTCTCCACTTTGAAAACCAAATTCATTTATTTGATTTATAAATGTCAAGAGATATCTATCGTAACGATAATTTCTATAATTTGAATTTCCAGTTTAAAAACATAAACATCAATGATCTATCTCACCGAATGAACATTCAGGATGAAATAAGATGCATTCATGTGAAAATTAAATATAAGTAGAGAACTAGAATCAATCAATCCAAAAAAATATTATTCGTTTTAAAAAGTTTATAGTGAAGATAAAAAACTATGAACCATTAGTCATTCAAATTTACTAATCAATAAATTAAACTAAGACCAAGTTTAATCAAAATTATCAAATACTAGGGGAAAATAATAAAATAGATGTGAAATAATTCTCTCTCAGAAAATGAAAATCTTGAATAGTTTCCCTTCTCCTGCAAATCTATGTCACTGGTACCACTCTTTGTTTCTATTGGGAGGGACTGCTCTCAAAATCGTGACTTCATGGAAAATGAATGGGAGTTACTGAATCTACTCTCCAATGGTGTGTTCTTAGAATTAATGAGCATGTCCTCCCTTCTTTCTATTCATGTACTACTTTAAATATCATTTGTCATCTGCTTAATGTCACTACATGATTCCAACGACATCAAAAGTACTTCACTTGAGTACCGCACATGTCTGTTTTTTTCGATTGACACGTCGTGCTAGTTTTTATAATGTAACTAAATCCCTATGACTTAGACAAGTGAATCAGGACGTTTTACTATCTCTTAAATGAAACAGCACAATTATAACTGAAATATAAATAAATTAAAATGCAAAGAATGTAAATTAGTTATTTTTTTATTTTCATGTTATAATAATTATTTAAAAGTCGATTTTATTTATTTACTTTTATATTACTTATAATGTTATTCACTGAATACTATTATGGTAAAACATTTTTTATTAAGAAGGTATTAATTTATTTTAGTAAATTATAATATTTATAAATTAATTAAGTTATTTAATTTTCATCTAAATTTAAAAAATTATAATTAAAAATCAAATGTAATCAAGTAATGAAATTTTTTATAAAACGAGGTTGAATTAATTAATTTTATTCAATTTGTTTTACAATTATAATTATGATTATTTTATTATTTAAAAAGTTAAATTGTTAAATAATATGAATTATTTTATTAGTAAATTTTTAATACCCTATTTTTAAGTACTAAATTTTTTAATTATTATATATTTTTATAGCTTATATTATTATTATTATTAAATATTTTGTTAAATTATTAACAAATTGTATATTTATTCATATTATTTATTATATTATTTTTTTTATAAGAAATTAGGTCATTCCCCCAAATTTCAATGCAACATGGTGCGGGATTCAGCTCATCTTCACAGATTTCGGTGGTAGGACCTCCCATCACAATTCCTCGGTAGCGCATCGCAAATGATTCAAGATATTTGCAGCCCAATGGAAAACTAGACTCCTCCTTCTCCCTAACATGGCGCAAGGCCAGATCTGCATAGGCATGGCTCTATTACGGTAGTGGTTTCCTACTCAGATCTTCCTCCACACGACATGACGACCAACATTGGTGAGAACCATGCTTCAATGGGGACCAGGGTGTCATCTGCAGTGGCGATGGGTGTACTGTTCAAGGTAGTGCTTCTTGAGATCAACTCTTCTTCATCAACAGCTCTAGAACTAGATTTAAACAATGGTCCAAATCTGGATTGGATTAAATATTGTGTGTTGATCTGTTGTAGTGGTGATTCATTGAAGTAGTGATGAATAATGTTTTGGAAATAAGAAGAATCAATGTGTAGGATATTATAAAAACCAGTGGCAGGGGATGTGTGGAGAGAGTGTGAGAATGATGAAGCAGTTCCACATGTATCATAATAAAATGGAGAAAAGGTAGCGAAACAATGGAATTAGAGCATGTATTTAGTGATACTATAAAAGAAATACTAAGGCATTGATGGAAATAGTATTAGTCTAAATGTGATATAATGAAGAAAAGACTATAGTGGCAAGGGAAATGGTGAGATAGAATGGAACCTGTGAGACCGTGAGAAAAATAATGGGGGAAATGGTGCATGGTGGCACCGTAAAGGGAAAAATTTGATGTGGCACTATGGAAAAGGTGAGACTATTAGATCAATAAAGTGACACCATGACATGGACTAATAAATAGAAAGGTAAAATAAATTGATAAATAAATAAATTTGAAAGAAGATAATTATTTAAAGCTATAAATTAATTTAATCAATTTACAATTTAGGTACAACATTAACATCAATATACAAATAACACATTTAAAAAATAAGTTAAATTATTAATAAATTAAATTTATAAAACAGAAACTGTTACTAAACTAGAAAAAAAAATTTAAAAAGAAACTAAACAATTAAATGTCAATATTAAATTTAAATTAAACAATTAATTAAAAAATCTAGAATATTAAAAATATCTACCGAAAAAAATTAAATTTATTATAGTAGATAGTTAATTATTTTGTCTTTAAAAATTTAATTTAATTATAGAAATTAAATTAAAGATATTTACTAAAAGTAGTACATTTATAATATTAATTTTATAATTAATTAATTGTTAAAATACATCTAAAAATTATGTAATTTTAAATTGACTAATATTTAAGACATTAATTGTTATAATAATTCTACATTATTTATTTGAAAAATGAAAAACAAATTATAAAATTAAAAAATGTTAAATTCATAAATATGAAGATAAAATTACCGAACTAAATTAAAAGTTATTAGGCAATAAAATTAATGTAAGAAAAAAATTAATAATTAAATGTCTAAAAATAAAATTTTAATTATAAAAAATTGATTAAATAACATATTTAATTCAAAAAATGAAAATGTGGCCCTATAATGAAAACAATATATTATTAATTAAATAAATCCTAAAAATAACATAATTAGATATGAAAAATCATGTGTTTTTTAGGCCAAATCATGTTTCCCATGTAATTACTATGGTTACCACCCAAGAGAGACATGGACTTTATGATTGAATTGTTTCCTGTAGTAGAGCAAATCTCCATTCCACACAATCAAATGGAAGTGGAAGAGCACCAAGTACTAAAAGGTATGTTAGAGGAAATGGAGCATATGTGGATTATACATCCTAATACTTCACCATGGGGATATATATTATAATTTTCTAAGAATAATGACATGTCACTGAGGATATATGTTGATTATAAGAAGGTGAAATAAATGACAGTTAAGAATGAATACCCAATTCTGAGAATTGATGACCTATTTGATAATCTCATAAGTGTGTCAGTGTTTTTAATGATTTATTTTAGATGATGATACCAACAGTTGATGGTGAGACCTTCGGACACTCCAAAGACATCATTCTGAAGAATTTACTCAATGTATGAATTTCTAATAAAGTTATTTGGATTGAGGATTGCAGCAGCTATGATCATAACTTGATGAACCAAATATTTCACATGTATGTGGATTATTTTGTAGTAGTCTTCTTTGATGACATCTTGGTATACTCCAAAACACATGATGATCATTCCAAACATCATTACATCATCTTGAGTATGCTGACAAAGCATAGGATTTCTGGCAAGATATCAAAATTTCTATTTTGGATTGATGAGTTTCACTTTATGGGACACATAATTTCCTAGTCAAGAGTGTCGATGGATCCAAGAAAAAGGTTCACACAATTGTGTCTTAGGAGAATCCCAACACCATCTCTGATATTGTGATTTTCAGGTTTTGGATGATTATTAACAAAGTTTTATTAGTGATTACTCCAATTTGGAAGTGCCAATTATTGTCCTAACCATGAAGAGGGTAATGTTTGATTGGTCAGAGGCTTGTGATAATGCTTTTCATGTGAAAAGGGAGCGGTTGACTATTTCACTGATTTAGATCTTACCTGAACTAGCTAAGAGGTGTACCTTGTTCAGTTATGTTCCTAGTGTTGGACATGGAATAGTATTTAGGAATGATGATTGGGTTTTGGCTTATGTATTGAGACATTTAAGGCCACATGAATGGAATTATCCAACTCATGAATAATATCTAGCTATTGTGGTTCATTCCTTGATGTTTTGAAATCAGTACTTGTTTATGGAACCCTTTTTAGTGTTTACTGACCATAAATTTTTTTAATACATCTTATCTCAGTGGGATTTGAATCTTCTCAAGCAATGGTGGTTTAAGGAATTGTATTCTTTTGTCTTTGATTTGGTTTACACACCATTGAAAGGGAATAATGTCTCAAATTCTCTGAGATATAAGACTCAGAATCATGTAGTTTGGGAATACAGTTCAAATTGAGTGATGATGCCCTTTCTTGTCAAGATTTATTTGGAGGTATAGTATGGGCACATGTAGATGACCCTTACATCTATTTTAGTTGAATCTACAAATCCGAGTCAATTTGAGGAGATTTGGTTGGTGGATCCAGAGTGTTTCTCTATGACGGTAGGTAGTAAAGGTGGGCAATAACCTTTTGGTTAGTCTTATAGTGCTAACGGATTTTCTTACATTCATGGTCATGTTGTGGTGCCAACAAGTGTATGAATGTTGATGTTGCAAGAGTTCCACGTGTCAAGTTGGGAAGTGAATTCAGGCCTGACTAAGATATAAAATGATATTCATAGGTAGTTTTGGTGGTTGGGAATGAAGAAAAAAGTTGAGAGTTTTCGGGAATGATTCCTTACTTGTCAAGAGGTGAATTATGGACATCAGTATCCAGGTGGTTTCTTATAGCCATTTCATATTCCATAGTGGATGTAGAATGATGTCCCAATGGACTTCATAGTGGGCATTCATAGGACATCTTAGTATAATGATGAAATATTGTCAGTGGTAGATCTGATGACAAAAGTGGTCTATTTCATTCTGATTCAGGAGGCTTGTATAGTCGACCAGTTGGGTGAAATGTATGTTAGAGAAATAGTGTAGTTATATGAAATTTTGTGATCCATAGTTCTAGATCATGATCTACATTTAACATCGGGCTTCTGGACGGTATACTGAAGGCACTCAGTTCCAATGTGTTTTTTCTGGGAGACTGTGCCGATCTATATGTTGTTGGTTAGAGGCCATAGAGTCTGAGTTATTAGCACAAAGTCTTTGGTATGATACATTGTATAAGGTTCATTTGATTCAAAAGAATATGGAAATAACTCAAACTAGGTAGAAGTCTTATGCACATCAGCGATGTAGACCTCTTGTGTTCTTGGTGGGTGATAGTGTATTTCTTCAGGTGTCTCCAATGGTTGATCACAATTGAATTTGGTGGAATGGAATGTTGGAACCTAAATATGTGGGTCAATTTTAGATTGTGGAGATAATCAGATAGGTGGTTACTAATTGGATCATCCATAGATGTATAGTGGGATTCATGTTGTTTTCCTTGTTTCACAACTCTGAAACTATCTCCATGATCTGTGTCATGTGTAAAATGTTGATGATGGCATGCATGAGGATGATGTGACCTTTGAGGAGCACCCATTTCATATAGTGTTTCATTGTGATAATTATTTTTGGGGAATGGTTGTGTCATTGGTTTGTGTTCTATGGAAGCATGAAAACTTTTAGGAAAAAACATGGTAGTGGGAATCAGATATGTGGTTCTAGTGTCTTGACCACTTTGTTTCAGAAACATGAAAAAACTCAATAAGAGCAGTTCAAGGATGTGTCATAATATGTTCGAGTGGTTTAAAGATCTCGAATGTCCCCTTATGGTATGTTATTATTCATGGTTATATTTAAGTCCCTGTTTTTTTCATAATTATGATTTTTACCAAGAATTTAAAAAGGCTAGAGGGTGTTTCAGGGGTTAGGGACTGGAGAATGGGGGGAAATGGGGATTTATAGGCAATCTCAGCAGTTTTGACATAGTTTGGAAACCCATTAAAGGGATGACTATGAGGGAAGTAGTAATACATGTGGTTTGTCCATGTTCTGGAAAATCCACGTGAGATATGGGCATGTAGGCAGTAGCTTCTTCACAGTAAAGACACAATTTGAAAAACCGTGCCAGTAAACTATGTGGTTCAGAAAAATTAAAAAATTAAAATAAATAACATTACCAGATTTTTTATACCAACTTAGGAAATCCCCCCCCCCCATCATCTACCATCAATCCTAGTGACGACCTGAAAGCTCCACGAACTTCCAAGAATCAATCTCACCCTTCTTAGTTCCATTTAGATTGTTGTTGTATTATTTTTGATATAAATAAGGCTTATATACCAATAGAATTTTATTTTAGGAATATGGTTTTTACTTATTCCCCATCCCCATTCGAAGGTCACAAACCCTTCTTTTTCAGTGAGGAATAGGGTAAATATTCAGGTGTTGGTAGAATCAAGATCTAATGATTTTATTGAGAGGGTGTTCAGCAATATATTCTAGGTTAGTGGTCTACAAGTTTTATCCCTTTATTATTGTGTTGATTTGTGCATGCATGGATTTTATTCATTCCCATTTTTTGATGATTTATTGGTGTATTTGACATGATGTGATGTATTGGGATTCTACAAAGCCTAATAAAAATTTCATGATCATCATGGAATATATAGAGGACAATGAATCCAATCTTTGGGACCACCCATGGGGTTCTCCAATACTTCCACAGACATGGAGTTAGATTAGTGTTGTGTAAGCCATTATGTAAGAACATAGAGCACATTATTAATATGTTAATAGCATTTAACGATATGTAATTGGTCATTTAGTAATATACATAGTTTGGGTAATTTCCTATGATGTTTTATTTTGAATAAAAATGGTTAAATGGATTAATAGGGAAATGATAAGGGATTAACATTATAATAGAAAATTCATAGTAGGATAGGCATGTGAAATAGGATATGGGGCTAAGTGGTTAAGTAATATAGATGATGGATGCATAAATTGATTAGGGAAATAATGATAAATTTTCTTTTATTGGTATTGTTGTTATGTAGTAAATGGTTTTTCCTATGGTTGATTTTGGTGAATGAAAAATAAGCCTATAAACATGGATATGTTGAGTGGGCTATCAAATTAAAGATATACACCAACATGTAGAGTTAGACTGAGGTTCTAGATCCGCTCCCAAATGCACCACATGCTAAAGAAGGGAATGAATGTCGATTCCCTCAATAGTTTCATTTCACAAAGACAATGGAATCCAGGTGAGGATTACGAGAATGTTGTAATGTGATGCCTAGTGAGATATTGTTTGATTTTATTCCATATTGTTTAGAATATTGAACACACATAATCTATTGAGAACATGAAAAGTGTAGATTGAACCATGAAATGTTTATGTGGTGAAACACATTTGAATTGTAGTATAATTAAAAGAAAAATTGTTGAAAGGGGCGTATTAACCTATTTATCATTACATGACATTATTTATCACTTTCATGAAATATATTCTTTTGCTTGATATTTTGTAGACACTGTTTGTGGTGGTCTACTAGGAACTAATCATACCCTACTCATGCCTTCATTGGGTACCTGAGCATATTTCATGGTTTTAGGTTAGAATAAGGGAAAGGTTACTTTTCTAGGGAGTTGAGTCTGACATGGTATAAGTATAGGAGAGGTTCTAGACATGGTGTTAAGTCTATTTTGGGGATTTAATTATTTTCTTCTCTTTAGGGTTTTGAACACTTTTCACTGTATCATGGCATGACAGATTTACCATTGTATGTGATTGTACCCAATTTTTTGGAAAGGGCCCTATGTTTTTTTATTCCTTTTCTGATTTTGTGAGATTAAATTAATTTGAATTGGTGTTTCCTCCTTTATTTCCCACCATTCATTCCCCTCAGCAGTGGTTCCTCTCTAAAAGGTTTTCTTCTCTTCCAAACTCATCCAAGTTGATTTTTGTGTAGTTCTTAGGTGGTTATTCTTCTAAATCAAGAGGTATTGGATTCTCCGATGTTACACTATTTGTTTTTTTACATATTCCTCTAATCATAGTGTCCACAGGTGGATTATTTTTGTAATTATTTAATGTAATTATGGAATTATGTTTGTAAAGGTTGTGAAATATTATTGGAGTTCATTTTTGATGTATTTCATCGAAGGTGATATGATTCCATGTTATGAGTTGGGTATTTTCTTTTAATTTACATTAACTTAATAGTTCCATGGGTTCATAAATTTATAAATTATATTATTATTAGGATAATAATGTGGATGGTTATATATGTTTTTTTGAAAATATTTTCAACAACATCACACAATTTTTATATGGATTAATGTTTTTAATTTCATGTTTAAATTGTACATAAATAAAAATTGGTATTCTATAAATATTAAATAGTTTAAATCCTTCTATGAATTGAATTATTTAATAAAATACCTTATTCATAATGTTTTATTCCAAACAGGATGATTTTTTTTGTTAAAGGGGGTTTTTGATTTAAAATGTTTTGTATTAATTTATAAAAGTTAATGGAGTTTCTGTAAAGTTTGTTTTTTGAGATTATTAAAAATACGGTTTTATTTTGGAAATGATATTTATTACAAATTATGTTAAAGGTGATTTTCAAATTTATATGACATATGTCATATTATGAAGGCCTTTTTGGATCATGGTTATTTTTTAATTGATTTATTTATATTTTTTCCATGCCAGGACACCTTGTTGTTATTTATGATGTTATCTTAATCAATGTGATGGGTTGTAGTAATTGATTAATGATTTTTCTATGTATTGGTTATCTTTTCAAGGGATGTAAATGAGGTGGGAATGACATTATTATGGCATTATCCCTTGGTTAATTGTTACATTTTATTGGTTAATGGATGAACTTCTTTTCTAATTTATAGAGGACATAGAGGTTACAATGTAGGAAATAATGGGATTTTTCTAGGCTAGTTGGGGTTAAACACTAACAATTCAACCATAGTTGTACATAATTATTAACTTTTATGGTTTCACTGATAATACTATGTAATAGTGATTCAATTTATAGATGTGAAACTATTAACCTATAGAAAGTAGGTCTATCTCTGTGTGTCTTATATTACATTAATAGTCTGTAAGGTTTTACCTAATGTAATGTGTCATATGTTAGGCCTTTTTATGAATCTATTGGAATTTGTTTTGATTATTTCCTTCATAGACTATCAATGATGTATTCATCCTCTTCTTGTTTAGATGTTGTGTTTGATATCTGTATTCCATAAATTTCATATTATTCTTGGGACGTTATTTATTGGTAAATTTATTATCTTTTTACTTCTTTACAACATTACTTCTGACTTGGGTATGTGATGTTTTTAAAAGGATAAAGGGGAATGATTTTTAAAATGAAATTCATTGATGTAATTCTATTCAAATGTTTTAAACCATGTGTGGGTATATTTTTTAATGTTTAGTATTTTTAAATAAAAATCTATGTAATTTTAACTTTCATGGTTTTTAGATAACCCTATATATGGAATGTTTTATAAATAGTTTACTTTGAGAAAGTGTTTGAACTATGTTTTGATTCACAAATATCAAGAAGAAGAAAATGAAATCATATTTTTTATGTTAATTTAAAACTAATAACCCTATTATCATCTATATTGGAATGAATTATATTGATGGTGGTCTCTTAATAGCTTTGGGTCACACCCTATTTACATAATATGGTGGGCATGCTGTCTTCATGTCGTGTGCATTTTTTGTTCAATAATTGCGTTTGGGATGGACTCACTATCATCTATGTTGGGAAATAAGAGGTTTTGGGATTCATAGTGGTGACTTGTGAGTCACATTAATATCAGGATAATCCATTTCATTTCTTGGAATTGGATGGCTGGATTTTTTTCTGGACTCTTTGGTCTTCCTCGCTTTTTTATTTTAGTTTTAATTATTAGTTTTGTAATATTTTTTAGATGTGATTTTATCGAGGATCACATTATACTTTTTTTAAATACTATTTTTATAATGATTGTTATGATCTGTATGTATTATTATGGGTGAAACCATCCCCATAATTAATTTTATTAGACTTGAAACTTGTCATCATATTGAGAGGATTGGGGATGCTCTTCATGTATGTTTTTGGTACGTTCGGGTGCCAGTCCATATATAAGCCCATGGTAATTCCTTAAAAATGGTATCAGTGATTGGTTTCATTAAAATCTACTAAGGATTTTGATACTTTTCTTCTTTTTATTTTGGGCATAGTGGAAGAAAAAAGATAGAATAATCAGGACGTGAGTGGTAGGTTTTGGGAAGTGTCTGGATTGATCTTCTACATGATGGATATTTGTTTCCCATGGTTCGTTGGGTGATTTATTTGGAGTACAAGTTTTATAGTAGGTTTTTAATTATGATATTGTTTTCCTATACTCACATTTATAAAGATATTTATTGAGATTTCCTATGAAATTACATTTTTTTGGAGTGAATCATAGATGATTTCCTAGAGCCCAAAGTTATAAAACATGGACTATCAGGCTGTGCACATTACATGCAGACTTTTCTAAAAAAACTCAATTGGGACTCACTCAGTTGGTACATGGTTTGTAAAATACATCTAAAATACTTTTAGATGTGCGAAAATTTAGGAATTTTTTTATCCATTTGTTATTTTATCTTCTTATATGGTTGAACATGTTAGTTGGTGATTGTTTTTTTAATTTCATTATGATTGTTGTTTTCCTAATAATTTTTTTAAAATCTATATTTTGTTATTTAAAATTTGGGATTGTTTTAGAATCTAGTTTTCTCATGATTGAGGTGTTATTATGAAATTTGGTATACTTTATACTTATGATTGGAAAAAATGTAGTGATATTAGAGTTATGATATTATTATAATGATTTAGGTGTGTGGTGTGAAATACAAAATAATATTTTCCATAAAAACCTAAAAGGGGGTTTATGGTCTTTATTTTGTTACATAATGATTTTTTACCTCTATGAATAATTGAGATATGGATTTATATTTGTGATTGGTTTAGATTATGTTTTTTCACATTGAATTAAATTATAATATGTTTTATTGGTAGTTTTTTATTAGAATGAAACCCCCAAGAGAGAAATGAACATGTAATTCATTGAGTCTTTCTCATAGTGATCCATGTTTTGTCATTAATATCTATAATATTTCCTATACATGTGATGGAGTATCAATTTCATGTTCTTCCTAGATAATGGATAATTAAAAAAAATTAAAATTTATATGTTCTATTCATCTATGATGATCTGGGAACACATGAGGTTATTGAATGATTAGCCAAGGTTTAAGTAATTTTTCATTGATACAAACACTTTAATGATGTGCCTTGGGGATATTTCAATTATTCCTCTTTTTAGTGGGTTTGTCCAAAATAAGTGAGAGTTAATAGGGTGATGGAGGTTTTGGTGTTCTCTAGTGGATAATTCAGTGATATACAATATTGAACATTTCACCATCAGGGTACCTATCCGTATACATATGGAAACTGATGATTCAATGAATGAATTATTCATTGATAGGTTTTTTCTTTCAGAACAATATTATTTAGGGATTAAATATTTATTGACTACCTATATGTAATTAGTTTTTAATTCCATCATCGTTGAGGATTTCTTAATAGGGAATCATGTGGGAGGAGATGATTTGTCCCCACCTAGAGCTAGTATGGTTGATATGGATGATATGGTTCATGATAAGTTGAAGGATGTTTGTAATAATAATGGGAAGACATATTCTCAACCTAATATTCTAATTTTAAAAAAACTCCATTAGTGTTTTTCTAGTTACTAATAATTGGGAATGTTAAATACTCTTCTCGGTTTGGTATGAATTCCTATCTTTTACGTGGCTATCATATTCAAATTTAGTGGCCTTTTGAGCTGGTCATACATCATAATAAAATGAACTAAACCTATAATGAACACAGCTAGTGGATTTTAATTATTTCATTCATTTGAGTGTTTTATTTTGACTATTGTTTTAGGATCATCCTCCGTTGTAGATTTTATATTTGTTTATCAGAAATTTTACCATTTATTTTGTTTCCAGTTCATTATCATATATAAGTGTTAATGTGTTATTATGACCATGTTTCCATATCTCCTATGATGTTCATACATTATTTTTATTAATTATTGTTGTATTTAATCTATATTGTTCACCATGTGTTGTAATTTTTTATTGGATGAAATTGGGGTACCTTGTGTGTAGACCATCGTAATAGGGAAAACTTGTTGGTTTTTGTGTAGACATTGCTGGATAATAGGGTTATACTATAATTAAGATTACTATGAGTGGGTATTCTATGAGTTTGTGCTTGAGTTAAGATTTATTTTGTCACATATTCCATCACATGACACATTCTCTAGCTTATTTAACCATGCACATTTTGGGTTTTCCACTCCCTTTTGTCTCTGGATTTTGGTTTCCTTAGTGATCATGTCTAGTGTCCTCTTGGTTAATCTTGAGATTGTAGTATCTTATTGTTTTCAGATAGATTATATTTCTAGTGGAATAAAACCTCTTTATAGTTGATCATCCTTTTGGGAATTCCTTGAAAATGATTATCTCTTATTATGAAATTATAAATATGGGGAGACTAATTCCCGGTCATTGGTTTTTTCCATTCATAGGTAGTGATCCATTGAATTGCCTTCATTTATGATGAAATGTAATTTGGATTTAGAGACCTTGGATTATACTAATGTGAAATTTATGTATTGACATGTGGTATTAATTTGATTTTTTGAGGCACTTTAGATCAGTATTTGAGATCCTGATATTTCCTAACAAAAATGATCATATGAGTGGCTATCTTAACATCTTCTTCTATTGTATCTTCACATTTATTCAATGTAAAAGATTCTTTTTGAGACTCCTAGTGAAATTTACATTATTGAATTAAAAATTAATAAATATTTTTTATGAAAAGGAATATGTTTTTTATGAATTGGGTATTTAGTTTTGAGGTTTGGGATGTTAGTATACAACTAATATCTTGTTTGATTGAATATAGTCTTGGAATTCAAACTTTTCAATGTTTATTGAGGATTTTCAAGGGGTATAAATTGAAATGTAAGGGATTTTTTGACACCCCTTCAATCAAATTTTTGTGTTGGTATTTTTAATGGCTTCACCCTTTGAGTTAGAGGTATTTTTTATTATAATATATATCGTTTTGAACTTTTTCTAGGTCTCACAGTAATGGTTAATTGAAAAATCAACCCCAAATCCTAACTGTCTATCCCTTGTAGCTTTTATCAGTGGTGATATTCATAATTACCACACATATGTTTAATAATGTACAGAAACCATAAAACCCACTTTAAGAGCAGTTTATATGACTTATTTCCCGCTAGTTAAATTTGGGATTCCTCCCTTAGGTAACCCATTCATTCTACTTGTCCATGTGATATCTCTATGGTATTTCAATATCATTTAATCCCCTATATTTAGATTTTGGTATGATCATGATTGTATCTTCATTCAAATCAATAATTATGAACTTCTTACTAATTTACACTCTTTATTTATTTCTTTTTTAACAATTAATTTTAACCCTAGTTTTTATGGGTAGATTTCTTTCCTTGATAGGGTTGTTTAAAATTAGGTATTTCACATTTTGTGGTTGTTTGGTACATTATGATTTCATTTATAGTGGAATAAATTTAATCGAACATGATTTCATGGCATGAGAAAGGTTCATCCATTTCATTTTAATTTTTTATGAGTTTGATGAGTTCTTAAATATCTAAATTATTTTCTCATTTAGATAACTTTTCATTTGTATATCCGGGTTTTGTTTATAAATGTTACCCATAACATCACTGGTTTTTTATGTTATTTAATGTTGTAATTTAATGTTTAACTGTTACTCAAATTTATATTTATATTTTATGCATACCATATATTTGTTAAAATTACATAATCATTTTATATATGAAAAAAAATTAATTTTGTTTTAATCAAAATGTGATTTTAACATTGGGTTCCCTTTTATATTTTTATGGGTTTTCATGATTTATGGTTCAATGTTATATTATTATTAAATGAAATAAGGAATACCTTATGTTTTTTAATTATGATTTTGGATAGTTATGATTTGTTTTGAAATTATTACTATATTCTAAATTGTTTTAAAATGGTATTTTAAAATTTATGTTCTATATGTGAGAAGATAATCTCCTAGTAGGTACTTTATGGGATCTTGATTGAATGATGTATTGTTTTTCATTTTTTATTCCACATTTTCTTATTGATTTTGTAATTTTAGTCATTCTAATTATGGTTTGGGATGTGTTTATATTGAGATTATGTATTGGGGATCTATCCTAGCAAAGTATGTGAGATATGAGGGAAATAATTATGTTGGTAGGCCTTGAAAATTTGTTATTATCATATGAGGACAATTTCATGGTTCATGTCCCCCACCTTTAGTGATTATAATTGAAGATATAGTGTAATATGTGGGATGTAAAGGGATATTTTTATGCTAGTTGATATTATACATTGTCAAGTCCACATTGTTAAATTTAATACTAAAAATGAGGGCATCATTAATGCAATAAGGTATGAATGATTCAGTTGACGGATGTGTGGCCATTAACCTACATGAAGTATGTTCACGTTTTTATGTCATTTACTATCCCTTTTTATCCTGTGGTGTTTACTCTGGCTAAGATTCATATGATACAATGTTTTTACATATTGGTATATAACATGACTATTTCTTGTAGGTAAATTATTTGATTTCTTAATCCTCTTACAATTTACTATTGATATTGTATATCCTTATTCCATACATTTACTAGTATTATATGAACCTTATATGGTATTGATTTCATTTTATTCCATTTTCCATGTTTACTTTTCAGTCATGTATGTGCCTAATTTTAATAAAAAGTTTAAAATTGTTTAAAAAAGTTGTATACATAGATTGAATTATTTCAACCTATTTTAAAACATGTTTGGTAATATATTCAATGTTAAGGTGTTTTAAATACTGTTTATTTACAAATTAATTTGCATGGTTTTGAGTAAACCGTATTTATGATGTTTTTACAAATGTTGTACTTTTAAAATGTGAATAGTATATGTTTTTATAGCCTTATAGCATGTAAACAAAAATGAAAACCAATTTTAAATATTTTATATAAATAATAAGAAAAATTCTTCTATAAAATTAAGGAAATGTATTTGTGGTGGAATCATATAAGCTTCAATTGACTCCTCACATTCTCACAATGGTGGGGAGTAAGTCTTTCTTCCATGTGAAGGTTTATTAAAGACACTGATTTTAAATTGGGACTGATGACATATTCCTTGTGAATAATATTGATGTTTTTTATGTATGTAACTTGTTGGTCACAAAGATATGGTCATCAAACCTTCTATTTCATGGGTGTATTTATCTTTATTTTTTTCCATCTGATTTGTTTTTCTGGCCATTTATGATTTACTTTCAATTTATGGTTTTGTAATCCTTTCTTAGATAGATGTATTTTGGGTTGATCTTAGTGGAATTTTTTTGGTTTCAAATTTTTTTTCTATGTTTCAATGTTATTATTTCATTGGATTCCTGAAGGTGAAACCAGACCTGTTTGTTCTTCTTGATATTAATGAACCTTATCATCATCTGGGTGGTATTGGGGATGATCCCCAGAATTGTGCTTGGTCACTCCAATTTATTTTCTAGATGGTGGACTTAGCCGGTCCATTAAAGGTCTCAAGATTTCGTGTTTTGATACATTATAATTATTTAGAAAAAGATGTACCTAAGAAAATTTTATCATGTTGAATCCTCATCAATACATATTTTATCCATTGAGTGTCTACTATCATGAATTTGTGTCTGACATACCACTATTACTGCATCATTTATATGATAATATTTTTATTCATTTTTTGGTCTATGATAATGTTTTTGGGATCAAAGTGTTTTAGTTATAATAGGTGGTGATTATATTATTCCAATTGAAAAATTTCAGAGGTTATGATACATTGAAATCAATAAGAGGATCCATATAAGAATGTACATCCATACATGGAACCATGGGAAATCTAAAAAATACTCTTAAACATTGTGGAAGCATTCCATGATTTTGAAGAATGATACTAACTAAATTAAAAATGACATTGGTATCACTCACTCGAATTTGAAAGGTAGAACTCATCAATCTTTTTAGGTGAATTAAGACATGTGAAATAAGGAGAGTATATTAACATAATGGAATGATTCATTGATTCCATATGGATTATAGATGAAATAAAAACTGAACTCACTATGTACATGCTCAAGGATATTGAAATAATATGGTGGGACCTATATTTTGATAAAAAAATTTGACCAGGGCATGACTTAAGATGGATTTGTGGAACTGGTTAATAAATAATTCTACTGATATAAATTCAATGTGTTTTGAATAATTGACATATTATACATAAATAAAAGAAAATTATCAGGTATGAAAAATATATACATGTTTTCATGAAATTATCATTTTTCAATAAAATTGGATTCTAGGGATTTATTAAAGGAATGGATACTTAAATCAGTTATGTGATCATACATTTGTTCACATTTGAATATGTTTAGAATGAAAGATTACAAAAACATATTGAACTTATATATGAGGGATGAAAAATATATCACCAATAATTTTATTAGATGTAATATATTTTAACTCATATATACTAGTGGGAACAATAACATAAGACATAACTACTCTCTGGGAAATATGGAACAATATAACAATTCCATTGTATTAGTTTCAAACACTATATGTCCTATTAACCCTCTTTTTTAAATGAGGTTTTTTGGAATATATAAAGAGGTAATTCTTGAAACCACACCAAATCTGTCATAATTTTTTACAGAAGGGTAATTTGAAGATAAAATTTTTAGATATCCAAAATTTAATTATTGGATGTAGTTCTGCAATGTTTTTTCATCTAATTCCAAAAATGGATTCTATATTTAGTCTAGTTTTCATCCTAAACATCTCAACACTCAAGGTAATTTGATAAATACCATGATCTCTTATCAGACACCATATCAATAATGAATTGAGTATTAGAGATTATATTTTTAGATTGTATCGGAGCATATCGAATCTCTATGCAGTTCCCTCAATGGCGGGAGCTACAATTCCCATAAACAAAATTTTGGTTCTTTTTTTGTTTGATAATGGTACCTCAAATTATTTCCTTTATTCCTTTGTGTGGAATGTTTTTTTTCATACCTACGAAAAGGATGTCTCATGTAATGATCATCAATACATATCTTGGGATATTGAGTTGAAAATGGTTTAAATGGGTTTCAGCATACATCACCATTGAATGACTGTACATTTTGTGGACCATAATATTATAGATAGAGAAATCATTTAACTCATTTTGGGATAGTAATGGGTGGTAATAATCAAGTCCCATATTGACTGTTATGCATGAAAAGTGACTTTTACATCACAAAATAGAGTATTCCATCCATTCAAGTGAGGATGAGTTCTGAATTTAAGAAGTAAAGGACCACTACTGGTGTTTTGTGGATCCATATTGTTTCATTTCGATAAAATATCACTTGGATATATTAATGTTGAAAAAATATATTTTTTACTATCATAGTAGACAAATCCCATGATTGTTTTAGATAACATATATATTATATCATTATAATGATAAGGTTTAAGTTTATGAAATTACCCAAGTGAATGGATCATAATTAACTCCCTTTATATAAAATTATTCAATAATTATTATTTGAGTTAAATCACTTGCTGAAAGAGTTTGAAAATAAGGGTTTTATATGTCATTGCATGTCACCTTGGGTAGCTAGAGTCCATTTGTTTTTTATAATAAGATGGTTCTCTTCCACATTACATTATATTATCATAAGCTAAATAAATTTATTACAAATAATTAGTATTCTATTCTTCAAATTAATGAACGTTGTGATCATTTGAAGGGGAGAAAAGTGGCTCCAAAAAATTGATCTTCAATATTGGTGTCACTAAATTTAACTCAATAATTATTATATCCAAAAGGTAAATTTTTTACGTCATTATGACAACTAGAAATATTTTTCGAAATCCATTGGTATAAAAAATGATCCAAAAGTCACCATGGATTTGATGAATCAAATTTTTTATGAAAACCTAGATTCCGTAATCATGTCATTTTTTGAAGACATCATAGTGTATTCTCACATGGACGATGATCATGAAGGGAATATAGTAATTTTCTATGTATGATACCAGATCTTATACATTATGAAAAAATTATAATGTCTGAATTCTAGATATATTTTTTCATTCATTGGGAATTATATATCAATAAAATAAATATTTATCAGACCATAAAGGATTATTATAATCATATATTGGAAACTATATTAGAATTTCTTTAGGATACATAAATTTATAAAATTACTGGCTATTTTCACAATTTTTCCTTAATTTTTCATGTCTTTTTTTCCAATGAATATATTTATATGAATGGACACTAAAATTTCTACAGTATTTATTTTCCTAATTCTGTTAAGTAAATAAAGTCTCTTCTTACATTGGAACCTCTTTTAATCATTCCATAATCATAGGGGAATATATTGTCTATGGTGATATTTTCTGATCTGTTTTGGGATGTGTTCTCATATAGGGATATAATTTAATATAACATATAACAATGAAATCCATGATACATGAGATAAACTATCCAACCAATGATCTTTATCATTCCACAGTTTCTTATTCCTTAAAAACAATGAACCAATATCCCCTTAGTGAATGTTTCTATACTCATTGTATATCTGAAAATTCTACAACACATAATCTATAAATGGATCATGAATCTAAGGAAAGTATAAGGGATAGAATATATTATGTTTTTTAACACTAATGTTGAGTACACACATAATAATGTAAATTTAGTGAATGATTCAATAAATTTAAATTCATAAAATGAAATCATTTGAGAGGTTCCCAACCAACTAAAACTAATGTCATTAATTTATTATTTACACTCTGATTTTTTTATAAAGTATAAGAATATGGAATTCAATTCAATTAATCATATTTTAGACATGTTTGAATTATTAAATGACACCCAATAGAAAGAACTTGATTCTATTAAAATGAGGTAAGACAACAATGCTGTGGAAACCATGTATTATTGTAATAAAAAGTTACAAATTTATTGTTCATTTCGAGTCGAGTTTATAGACAATTCATCTTACTAATAGATAATATATCAGGTGTATCAATTTTCAATGTTGGAACTCTATTTGATTTCCCAAAACATTTATAGGTCATTGAATGGTCGTTTATATTGATAGTATAAAAATGAAAGTGGTTAAGAAGTTTTTTGATTTCCCTCTAATCAGTAGGATAATTTCTAACACTAACCACTAGCTAGAATGTTTAAGTTATGTACCATACCTATATAGATTTGGGAGGTGATGGTTATGATAATATTATAGGCAATGAACTAATAATTTAGAATCATTTGTCTATTTCGGTGATTGTGTGATGACACACAATGTCGGCACACATTACGGAAATTTAAGAGATGAGTACAGTGGATTGGTCAAGAAAATATATATCTCCAAAAAGTTAAAAAAATTTAATGGGGAAGTAGTTTATATTATCTTATTCAAATAATCTAGAATTTACAGAAGGTTTCATAATTATTATTAACTAGACCATGGAACAAATTTAAGATGAGATAGATATATCATTCCAAAATTTATATAAATTCATCGCATATTATTCAAACAATAGAGGATATGATTTTTGATTTTGTAATAGAATTAGGTAGTTCATGGGAGTACTATATAATTTTTGTGGTTTTGATATAATAAAATCTATAAATCCAATAAATTTGGTCGTGTTTGAGGAATTTTAACAAAAACCATATTGTTCTCCTCTTTTTTTGGGATTCGATTTGGAAAACACTACAATTTGGACCATGTCTCATGTGAAATAGTACTAAAAAGGTATAGATAATCAATACATGGTTTGATTTATCCTATATCCCTCATAAATTCTATTCATATTATCGTTATATGTTTGTTTCCTATTAACAAGGATGATCATATATCTTTTTGAGTTTCACCAATGTTGAGGAATCATCATTTATAAAATAATTAATATTTAGTTCCACAGTATTTTGGGAACATTGTTATTCTAGGGAATATTGTTGAAGTTTCACATCAGTCAGATTCAGAACCATGATTTAGTTCAGTTCATGATGTTCTTTGTGTCTCAAAATTTAATAATTACCAATGGAGTCCAGACTGTGTAATTATTTTGGGTCATGTGACTCATGATGCAGATATAATATTTATTCACAAACATATCCACAATCTATATAGGAATGATTCTTTCGATCATGGTTGAAAGATATCTTTAGGATGACTCATTGAGATATATAATTAGATATATAGAAAGTATTATGAATCAGATTATAATAAGATAATGTAGTTGCCCAAACTTTTCCGTAGTGCTGATAGACTCATGTTTTTAGAGGATGGAAGTCCTAAGGGTGGGGATAATTTGACACCCTCTATTTTAGATAAATTTATTTTTTCCAATCATTCATTAAATGAATATATAATTTTAGTGGAAGATATATAGTAAGATATGGAATATTGATGTAGTATTTTGATTATGGATTGAATTACTACTCATTGTGTGAACTTTTTATTTGATGATTTTGATGTAAATCAGGCTAAGGATATTCAATAATAGAAAAATATATTAAAGTATATAATGGGATTATTTAGCTAAGTGGGTTTCATGGATTATTTTTTTGATTTTTATGAATTTATTTTAATGTTTGGAATCGACTATTCTATGACATTATTTACTATTTCACTATATAAATGATTTTAGTTATATCCGAATTATTAATTTTTTCTACATACGTTTCTAATAAGTCTTAACTTATTTTATAGTTAATCACATGACCTCTCTAGGAGATTTTGTTGACCTTATTCCTTCTATAGATAGGTTCTATTGAATCCTTGAGATTTTTAAATTTTTAATGAACAGTAACATTTTTAGGTCTTCATTTATAAGGTAATATCATTGTTATCTTTTGGGAGAAAACAAAAATTTGATAATCCAAGCCAAGATATATGTGATATGGATTTTTTTTTATATATTTTTCCATTGAATGATAAATGTAGGAGGAAAATTTTATGAATCATGGAATGATAATTTGTATTGAATGACTTCTTATGTGGATTATATTCCCTCCTATTTGACACTCATAGAGGGATTGTTCTTCAATAATAAAATATATTCTTTCATGATCATAAACACTTGATGGGTCTTAATGTTTTCTTGATTTTAAAACTATTGAATATGAAATTTTCCTTTTATATGATTGATGAATTTCAAAATTGTTAATATGTTTTCAAAAACAGCCTTGGTAGTGATATCAATTCATAGATATGGCATTACATGGAAAGATATCATCCGATAACAATGGACAATGTATATTATCATATGTATGATTATTATTTTTAATGATATGTTTTCTCTGATTTTTAGAGTAATTAATATTTATGAATTTATATAAATCGGTCTCATATATATAAATCATTTATAAAACCCAAATTTGAAGATATTTTTTCTCCATAGTGATCATGATGATGAAATATATATGATCCAAATAGAACGGTTTTCAGATGAATGTAAATAAACATTGTTTACAAGAATAAAAATCGTTGTATAGTCTCAAGAATCAATATAGTTGTTACTAATTTTTTTTCATAGAAATGAGTATCATATTTGATATACATTATTCATATCGTTATGAATATTTCTAGTTTCATTATAGTGATGATTTTATCAATTTTTTGACATGGATGAAATGTTTTCTCAAGACACAAAAAAATATCAGATCCAATTTTTGATGTAAGTATTTTTTTGGAGTTTGATATCAAGCACATGTGATAAAAAACACTTCATGGGAGGCATATTTATAAATACCAAAATTATCAGGATAATTTGATGTCAGAAGATAATTACTTAAGAAATGTCTTAAAATAAATCAACATATTGGTATATTATCTTAAATATACCCATATAGTAGTAAATTTTATATTAAACACTACTATTATTACAATAATTTAGGTGTATATAATAGATATTCTTACAACCAAACCATGACATACAAGAATATTGCATTAATTTTTCAAAATACCTAATACATTACAAAAAATTCCCAAATACTATATTAGTATATTGAATTTGGAAACCTGAAACACGTTTTTATAATTCGGTGATAGATCATAAAAATCTAGAATAAATATTATACACAATAATATTTCTACATAAAACATTTCTTCATATCCTAGGGTAAAGAAAACATGTGGAATGGTTGAGCATGGATGCTCTATAAGGGTAAATAAAGAAAATATCTAACGAAACATGAACCTGATAATGTAAAAAACATGAACATACCTTTTGAAAATATTACCACATATGGAATATAAAAGAATCATGAATCACACAATATATAATGGATGTTCATAAGGCATAAATAATAAAAGAACATTAGCCAAGAAAAAATATCACTGGTATTAAACAAGGAATTGTGGAAAACACATAAGTAATTAAAATCATTTCCATATTACCTGAGGCATGTTTTCATGATCATCATTGTGAACAATGTCCTTCCCATAACCATGTTAAATCTTCATTATCAACCGGTATTAATAAAACTGATTTACCTACCTATCATACAATGTATTACTATATTTGGTGCACCTATGGTTTTGGACCTGCATTACTAAACCGAAATAATTTTCTATTCCATCCCAATATTACTGAATCGAGATCATTGAATGTTAAAATACTATCTATCTCATGCGATATAAATATTTACCCAATTAATTGGAGGGAGATATAGGTCCCATACATATCATAACAAAAACCATTGATATTTAATACATAATAATATAAACCCTTCATCACATCCCATGGTATCAAAATGGGTTTATAAACATCATTCTATCACAACTTAATCCATGAAAAAGTAAGGGATTTCATAAATATTATTATATAATAAGCCTAATAAAATCACCTGAATAAAATGGATAATATATTTTAAAAAACATCCAAATTAAAGTATATATAATATCAATGATTTTAATATTGTATGGAATATAATATTGATCGGATTCATTAGAATAATTCTTGAAAAAATATCATTTAATTTTCGAAAATAATTACTATTCTTAAAAGGCTTCACAATTTTAGAAGGGAATTTTTTCTTTTAATATAATATTATAATATTGTAAGATAAGATTCAATGAAATAAATCGTTATGATAGAAATAAATTTTTTTTCATATCGTATAAGCTAAAATAAAACATTTCTCTCAAATGTTTTCCAAAAAAGTCAAAATTTGCCTCATTGGGAAAAAAAGATTTTTTAAAATATTATAGTTAAAGGTAAAAATAATATTACATATGGGAAAGATATTTTGATACACTTTATGAAAATATATTTAGAAAACATGGACATGGATGATAAATACTCCTAAACATAGACTAAAAATGAAACGATTCAAAATTTTGAAGACATTGTAAAATAAGTATGCATTAAATTATAATAAATAGAATATTATTCCCCGTTAAATAAATAAAATTATAAAAATAAAAAATCTTCTGTATAATACTCATATGAGTCATTTATGGGAAGTATATACATAACTTATAAAAAACAAGTAGGGTATATGACATGTGTCTCACATAAATAATGGTGAGAAAAAAAGAATCCCTTGCCTTAGGACTGATTCCCTTGGTATGTATCCAAATTAATATATAATGATTTAATTAATTTCATTATATAATTCCAAAACAATACATAAATATATTACAGAAAATAGGATCATATTTTCACTTTTTTTAATAACATTTCATTATTACCCATTTTGCAGGTATTATCTACTTTATTTTAACATACATTTTTTATCATATATATTATTTCTCTTCTTTATTATGTTATATTTATATCATTTTAATATTTATATTAATTTAATATATATTTTAGTTTTTGATTACATTCATTTATGTAATCATGCTTTATTAAATATCATGTAGGTTGAATCACAGCCTCATGGAGACGGTAGGCAAACATATGCATGAGCTACGATATCATTCCATTAATTTTGGATTGGTATGATATTGGATGAAATATATTATAGATAAAAAATATTTAATTAATTTATTAAAAATTATAGTATTTTTAATCCCACAAAGTGTTATTTGAATGTATATATTTACATTTTGTAATTTTTGAAGTATTTTCAGCATAATTGGAAAAACAAATTATTTTGGAATTTAACTATTTTAATTTATATCAATGATTAGGTCATAATAATTTCAATAATAAAAAAATTGAAAAATTATTCTTTTATAGGTTCCTTTGTTTTATCAGCTTTATTTTATTCAATAGGGACCAAATCTCATTCTATCTTTTGTGGGCTCAAATTCAGATTAAAAATCATGCCTCCAAAACAGTGCATTGATCATGTGAATTTTATTTTTGGGCCCATGACATTAAAATGGACTCACTAAATTAGCTCCTATTCAACATGGAGAAATAAGAAATTTGGGAAAACAACTTTTATATATTTGTACATTCCTAATTCATTCATTATAAAGTCAATTAATGGAATGTAATTAGGCTAAATTTGAATACATGCAGTCTTATTTCAAGAATAAAACCCCATATTAAAATGATTGTATATCTCTCCACATGTTTCTAATGGTGTTGGAATTTTCATGTTCCCCCACCAGATTCAGTTTTATACATTGTCATTAATGCATGGGAATGTAGATAATTGGAATATGAAGAGTCACCTACACAAAATTAACTTCTCAGATTGAACAACATATAACTCTATAATGATTCTTCCAATGATAATGAAATTTGAGGCTAGATATTGATGATTCAATGGTAAAAATTTTAAGAACACAATTTTTAAAAATGAGGTCATTTAATGGGTCATCATTGTGCAAATAATTTTTAGACCTAATTGATTCTAATAATATATTTCCTTTTCATATAAATTTATAATCCCTTATTATTTCAAGGGGTTGGAAATGAAATTGTATTTTTGTATATTTTTATATTATAATAGCTAATATAGTATATTTGTATACTTTTAAGTTATATTAATTTTCATCTTCATTATAAATTGTTCCATTTCTAGTTTTTTGTGGTTCTCCCACAAAATTTTCTTCTAACTCCGTTAAATTGAGGAACAAACCTCCACATATGTTTGAGGGAGAGAATAATGGTTGACTGATTCTCATTGTGGAAAAATTTAAATCCAATTATTTAATTCTGAAAAGTTTTGGGGAGACTAAATTGATTATGGTGTGAAATTTCTTCATATTATCTACCTTTGAGTTATTCTAATTTAATATAAATCCTTCATTTCAATGTATAAGTAATGCATACGATGTAGTATGGACTCGCTATTAATTGTTGGAATATTGATCTTCTAGCCGACAATAGGAATTTTATTTCCCCACATGCAGTGATATTGGTATTGGGTAAATTACATTTCAAATAACAGGATGCAGTGTGAAGATCTTGATCAGTACATTGAATTGTTATTGAGAATATTTTAATAAACAGTGATATGAAACAATAGAATCGCCCATGAATGAATGTATTTTTTATTTATTTTCTAAAAAATACTGTTCACATTGAATATATATATATAATATAATTTTCAATCTAATATTAATATTTTATATTATTTACAAAATAAATATTAACAATATAATTGTTATGTACTATTAGTTGTATCCTTAAGGCTGACTCAAGGTGTACACTATATTGCATGAATAGGTAAATAATATTTTGATTAAGCATCCACAAATAATACCCATGCTTCAATAATTGTTTTTATAGAAACATTTAATGTTGTAATAATTGTATTCAGTTATTAGTTACATCATTATACCCATCCAAGTAATGTGGTGGTGTAACTAAATTACAACACAGCATGGTGGTATGCCATACGTACGCACATGTTGTGAAATTATTTTTTGTAGGATGTATAGATGGTGGAATATAGTTATTACACAATATGTATAACATCTCATCATATAATTGATAATTATTATATTATAATGGATAAAATTCATGAATCTCTATATGAATAATATTTCTTTTGACAAAATTGGTGGTGGAGATTAACCTATTTTTGATGATCTCCCACAACATCTCCTCTTAAGGACACAAGAGTTGGTATTTTAAGATTACCATCACCTCTAAAATGTTACAAAGGAGGATGATAATGGATATGGGTAGGGGATTTCTAACATGTAAGGATTATTGTGAGGTGAAGATGTGGGGGAGGATGTTTCCTTTTATAATTGAGTCAAGGATCACTTTTTGGAATCTCCAGAAATTTATTTTATAATAAAATAAAACAAAATCCAAAAAACTAAAAATTATTTATTTTCAAATATTATAATATATAAGGTTTTAATAAAATCAAAAAATAAATTTTAGACATGTGTTTATATAAATTAATACTTTATCACTATAAGCACCCAATAGTTATTCTATATTAATTTTAAGTAAGGTAACAATTTATTCAAAATTAAAATAGTGTTATTTTTTCTTATGTATTTACAATTAGACCATTAATTAGTAGTTTATAAAATTTTAGAACATGCAATAATTTTTTGATTTTTTTTTGGAAAATGTATTATTATTTGTAAATATTTTAATAATTATTATTTTTATAACCAATTAACTTTTTAAATTTGGATAGTATTCAATTTATCTATTTTCTAAAATATGAAGTTAACAAGTCCACTTTGATGTAAATATTTTATTATATTTCATATTATATGAGGTAATATAAAAAATACATTAAATATATTAATTATCAAAAATTATATTTATGTAAATATTTATAATAACATTTATTTGATATTTCCATAAAAAATATTTTCTAAATAAGTTTTTTGTAATTATTTAATATACTTATTTATTGAATTAAAATATAAAATTAAAAACTATGATTACTATAAATACTATATATTTCATAAGATTACATACATTCAAATATAATGTCTATAAAATATAGCATTAACAATCTTATATTCATTTAAACATGGATGTGATAACTTTTACATTACATTAGATAAAAAATTATATGTTTCATAATCATTTCCATGTGGCTGCAAATAGTAAATAATTTAACCATAAGATGAATATTGTTGATATATACTAGAAAAATAACATTTTCCCATGTTTTTTTGACTATTGGCTGTTATTATAGTTTTAATTTATATTATATTAATGAATTTCCATCAATTAAATAATTTTTATCATTATTTTAAAAGCATGTATGGTAATTATATATTTTGTAAAATATGAAAATAAATATACCAGATAAATAAAAGCATTTTATCATAAATATTATCATTTATATTTACATTTACCTTTTGTATAACATTATATTAAAAATAAAATAATTAATAAAACATGGGTTAGACATCATTAAATTTTATTTTAGTAAAATATATCAAATGTCCTAATCACATCCATGTGGCTTTTAAAGGATACCACTTTGACCCAATAATTATTGAGGTCAAAAAAATAATCCAAGGATATTTAGAATAGGGTTTTGGTAATTTTATAACATTATTTTAACCCTAAATTTCTGATTTACCTTTTTATTGTATTAATAAAATATTACTAAAGTAACTATTCATAAAAAGCAAAAAAAGTAAGGTATTTTAATATTTTTTAACCAATTATTAGAAATATAGAATCCATTTTAAAAAATATAAATTCAAAATATATTTTAAATATTTATAAATTAATCCCATGATTATAATGGGAAAAAAGGTTTTAAAAGTTCAAAGAAGAAAAAATTCAAATATTTTTACATCTAAATTCAATGTAAAATTAATTCCCAAGAACTAAAATATATAAAAATATAACAAATTTATGTTTTTAAATTATTATAATATATAATTTAACTATATTAATAAATACTATAATGAATCGGTATTCAATTAAAATGCATTATTTTTTAGTATTTTTCAAAATGTGAAATATATCAGAAAAATAAAAAATGTTCATCCAAAGTAAATTTTGATACTATGAATTCAATGTATATTTTTTAAAAAAGATTATAAAAAAATTTCAGAATTATATTCATAATGGATTCCTTATCAAAAGTTTGAAAACTACATTTTTTAGTGACAAATACATCTTTTATCCGAAAATTTGAATATTTCTTATTCTATGTAAGGAAAATATATAAGATGAATTTAAAACATTATATTGAATATCGTAAACATATATTAAATTCAGAAATACATAAATCATTGTTTAAGTTATTTTATACACACACATATTTTCATTTAAATACTTTTTCAGAAAAACATTTCGTTTTATTTAAAAAAAATCATTACATTTTGAATTAATTTATCACCAAATATTTATTAGATATACATGTCTAATGAATATTTTCATAATAAAATTAATATTATACATACCTCCAGTTACAATGTCTAGGTTATAAGGTATCATAATATTATTATGTTTTTTACACAGACCCGGACTTATGTAAAAAGAAATCTATCAAAAAGAACTATTGATTGTATGTAATACAGGCCAAGTATAGTGTTTCATATATCTCATAATAGGATGGAGTTTCTTATAGAACAAGATTATCCTGGTGTATAGAAAATCACAAGGCATAAAAAAGAAATTTACAATCAATTTATCTCATAACAATATCAGAGTGTTACATTCTAGCCCCATAAAATAAATTTCTCCATCAAAATTTACCTCGATTTTAAATGTATTAGTAAATGAAAGGATATTTAATAGGAAATAACTTCACAAAACAAATAATTGTACTCCATTATAAAATGGAATGATATAAACATAATTGTTACCCATTATTTCTCATAACTATGTTTCTATATACGAGAACATAGGTGTTGATTTGGGAATAAGAAAAGCATAAATAATTATAGAGATTGATAAAGATCATTAATCATAAGAAAGTGTGTCATCCCACTAATGTACACAATCATACAACCATGTAGTATATAATCAGGAAAGGGTTCATTAATATCATCATAAATTATTATAAAAAAAAAATAGTTTACATCATGTTATTCTTTCTAATGTTCATGTGTTTTCATAAGAAGACAAACTTAATTGATTCTTGCACATTTTCACAATTTTATATTCCTTGATCAATTTAAACGATATCTATTATTCCATAAAAGTAAATTTAACTTTTTAATTATCAAAATACAAACAAATCATGATATCCATACATAAATTGATAATTCATTCCATTTTTCTTTATAAAAATATCCTTAGCACAAGTTAACAAATATTAAAAATCAACCTATAGTAAGATAACAAATCAATCTCAAAAACATCATCTTAATTTTCACATAACCATTCCCTATATTTATAACCATATAATAATTCTAAAAAGAAAAAATTCATAATATTAGAAACAGTTTCACTAAATAATCATAACATTTATCCCCCATATATCATAAATTATATGTTGTCGGTCTCATTCTTAACATATAAATGAATTAATCATTTATTATATTCAAACATGGTAATATCCTATATTACAATAAACCATTATTAAAAAATGAATTCTTCAATATTATAATGTTTAATATATATATATTCCATATCCTAAAAAGGATTAATCTTTATTAATGATAGCATAACCCACATGTCCAAAAATCTATAATAAGAATCATCCAATTAATTTTATCCAACATATCCTTATACTATAGAAACAAAATTTTCTCCACATCAAGAAAACATTAAGGGTAACATTACCTAAATAAAAACATTACCTTTCCCATAAATCACTTTCCGAATTCTTCATCACCATTCAATATATATTTTTAAATCCATAATGAAAATGTTAGAGTGGAAATACTTATACATATTAATTAATTTATAAAACATATACACATCAATCCTCCAATATTATTTTTAGCCCATTACATAGGTTTCATTTTTTTATTCTTACCAATAATATGAAATGTGAATAATATATTAGGGTTTCTCAATCATTATCAAATCATTATTCTAATGTTTAAGGTAAATATTATGGTTAGCTCAACCCATACCTTCCACCTGTCATTTGCAGCATGTATATCCTTATTTGTATTACTAATTATCAAACCACCTTCATCATTTTATTCATTGGATTTTCACTGAAGGCATTTAATGAAGATAATTTTTACAACCAAAACATTCATTATTAACTTTTTTCAGTCTTGTTTTGACAAATGATTATGACTAGAATGATATGTGTGATATAGAATTACCATTGATAAAAAACAAATAATTAAGGGAAATTATTTATAATATGTCAATATATGATATCATATGTTTATGTCAAGGTTACTCATGATTATTACCAAAATTATAGAATTGTAACCAATATTTAGACTTCTCCTTAGGACCTCCCAAGATGTATTCATAGAAACATATATTTAAATATCACTAAATTTTTTGGATCCTAGATTCCAATGAATTAAAAAACCCTCACTCTGATACAAACCTTGAAGACCCAATCTTGACGTACTTGAATATGAAATTAATTTTGTGGAATTCCCATTACAATATATAAATAGACGCCCATAGACCGTATTAGATTAGTGAATTTATAAACATGGAACACATTTTTATATGTTTATGAATGTTCATCAAAATCTCCCTAAATGATATTCAACATTAGTTTTCCCACATAAAACAATTCATTATATCTTGGGAAAAATAAATTAATATTATGACATCATATGCATAGTAACGTGAAAAAAAAAAAGAAAATATAAAACAAAACATGATCGTAAGAATATTAAAAGATGAACAGAACTTTTTAAAATAGTACCACATATTACATATATCAAAATATAGATTCATGAAATAAATCATGGAAGTTCATGTAACATAAATCATATTGGAACATGATCCATGTGAAAATAGAATTTTCATAAAACAAGGAATTGTAGAAAACACTTCTGCATATAAAATAATTTTTATATTAGCCATAGATCATTTCCAAGATAGTCAAAGTGGAAAACATGCTTTACAAAACTATGGTCACTCCTCATAGCAGAAATGTATTACTAGAATTGTTTTACATATTATTCCATCCCAATATTACTGAGCAGCGATCATTTCTAATTCAAACCCTGTATTTCTAAACCCAGATCATTTCCAATTCATGATTTATTTATATCATTAGATATAAATATACTCTATGTGTATTGTAGGGAGATATAGGGCCCCAATATCATAGTTTAAACCAAATATTGGTGTTTCACAAAATCATAATTATTTTATCATAGACTATGGAACACAATGGGCTTCATAAACGTCATTTAATTCGAAGTTAATCCATGAAAAATAAATGGATTCAAATAATATCATTCAAGAGAAAACATAATCAAATCACAGGAATAATAGGGATAATATCCTTAAAAAACGTTTTCCCCATTAAATCATATATAACATTAAATAATGTGACGTTAGGTGAAAGAAAACTTTGATAGAACTAGGTAAAATAAATCTTGAGGAAAATATCATTTCTTCTTATTTAATTTTTTCCATAAAAAGAAAACACAATTTTAAAATAAAATAATTTCATTTATAATAACCTTATAATTTTTATGTTAATCATCATGTAAATAAAAAAATATGAATTCATCAGATTTCATTCATTCCGTATAATTTAAATGACTACATTCTTCTTATTCATTTTCCAAAAAATTTCAAAAGTACATTGTTTGGAAAATGAATGAAATATTCCTTTCAAACCCAGTATTAAATGATAAAAATGACATTAAATATCTATAGGATAATAATAAAACATTTTATGAATTTATTTTTAGAAAACATGGTTACAAATGATAAATATTCATGAACGGATTGTTAAAATTAAATAATTCTATTTATTTAAGGGGTGGTGAAATAAATACTCATCACATTATAATTAAGAGAATCGTATGCCCCATAAAATAAATAATGTAATAAAAATGAAAAACTATTCTGGATAGGACTGATAAAAAAACATTCATTGGAACCATGTCCACCACGTAGATGACAAAAGCAGTGTATAAGGCATGTGTCTCACAAAAATAATGGCAAGACAAAAATAATCCCTTACCTTAGGTATGTTTACCTCGGTACATATCTAAACCTCCTGTATCATGGTTTAAATAATGTTAATAACTTATTGTATAACCATATATATATTTATGATACTAAATATGATCATCTTATCAACCCTTTTTACTAGCATTTCTTTATTACTCACCTTTCGAATATTAACTCCATCATTTTCTTATACATTTTTTATTGTATATGTTCTTGTAATTTTTATTAGGTTATAGTTATATCAATTACTTAAATATATTAATATAATATATATTATATTTATTAAATATATAGATTTATAAAATTATTCTTCAATTAAGATTAGGTAGATTGAATTGCATCGCAATGTGGAGAAGGTTGGTCACATGTACGAACTAGCGATGATATAATTACATTAATTTTATAATTGTATGGAAGTCAATGATATATATTTTATTAAAAAATCATTATAATATAATAATATTAAAATATAGAAATTAATTCAATCATTATACGCATCCATGTAAAGTGGTGGGGAAAATAAATTACACTATGGTGTGGAGATGGTAGGTCATATGTTCGCATGAGTGGTGATATCAATTTTCCTAGAATGGATAAAAGATGCAATATGGTTGTCCCATAATCATAATAACATCTTAGAATATAATTTATTCAGTATTTATTACATTATAATGGAAATTCTATGAGCTCCACCATGATCCCCACATTGAAACAATAGAGTTGGTATTTTGAGAAGAAAATAACCTCTATAATTTTACTAAGTATGTATAGAATGAAAATTGGTAGGGTATGGGTGAGATTTGAGGCTCAATGTGAGAAAAATAAGTGAGAGTGGAGGTTTGTTTAATAATTGAGTTGAGGGGAGCTTTTAGTAATCTTTGAAAATATTAATTTATATTAAAATACAAATGCAACAAAAAACCATTCAAATGTCATATTATCGAGTTTGAGATGATAAATTTGTTTAACCTCATCATAAAATAAATACTGGTTTTTATAACAATGTAATCCTTACCATTATAGTAAACCATTAGTTATTCTATTTTCATTTTACCGGTGTTATCAAATTTTTCAATATTAAAATATCGTAATTGTTTCTCATTGTAAGTAAATTATACCAGAAATGAGAAATTTATAACATTTTAGAACATATAATAAATATTTATTTTTATAAAATGTATTTTGATTTTAAGATAATTTTTTAAAAAATTATTTTGATAAATTATCAATTGTGTCATTTATGACATTATTCAATTTCTTGATTTCAATAAACTTGATTAAAAAAATATCAGTACAAAGAAAATATCACATTTAAAAGATTTCTGGATAATATAAAAAATTATATTATTTATCCCAAATTACCTTTAATTAAATATATTTAATAACATTTATTTTATATTTGTATGAATAAAATATTTACTATATCAGTTTTGTGTAATTATTTAATATACATATTAGTGAAATATATAGTAGAGAATAAAATATTTTGATGAATATAAATCTTCTTTATTTCGTAATAATACTTATTATATAATTTAATTTTTTTAAATCAAAATATTAAAAATTTTATATTTATTAAAATAGGAATGTGACTACATTAACATTACTTTTGATAAAATATATCATGTGTCATTATCCTTTCCAAGTGACATCATATGGTTAATAATTCAACCCATGAATGATAATGGTCAATATATACTTCATAAATAAGATTTGGCCATTTTTTTTAAATTTAATGTTAATTATATTTATAATTATTATAATTTTATAGATTTTTCATCGAAAACATAATTTCACTATCATAAATTTTTAGTCCATTAAAGTTATTATTTATTTTATTAAAATTAAATTTAAATAACCATGATAAATATAAATATTTAATAATAAAATTAATTATTTATAGTCAAATTTTCCTAAAATATAACCCTATATTAGAAGTAATATATTTATTGAAATTCGAGAAAGTCATCATTAACTTTCCAAAAATAAAAAAAATATCAAATATCCTAATCTCATCCAAGTGGCCTCCAAATGAAATAATTTCAACTGAAAGATGATTTAGATTAAAACACACTCATCAAATTATATGATGAAAAGTGTTATGATAATTTAATAATATTATTTTTACCCCTAATTAAAAAATTTATACTTTTACCATATTGATAAAAATTACTAAACATACTATTCATATAACCCAATAATAAAAGAAATATATTTAACTAATTAAAATTATTTCATTCTAAATATGGATATGAGTTTTCAAAATTATAAACCTACAGTTATTAGTAACTAATTTCAAATTAATCTCATGACTAGAATGAAAAAATGAGTTTTAAAAGATAAAACATGCAAAAGTTAGTGGTGTTTGGACATCTAAATTAAATGTAAAATTATTTCTAATAACATATATTACATTAAATGAAAAATATTATCTGTTTATAATTTAGAACAATTCAAATATATTAATAATAATATAAATAAATATGATGAAGATGTATAATTCGGTTAAAATGCATTAGTTATTTCTATTCCTCAGAACATTAAACTTATCTAAAAGATTTGAAAAATCTAACCAATGTAAATTCTGATAATCCAACATAAATGAAGAAGATTATTATTTCAAATATAATATATATAATTATCAAAAACTATATTTCAAATGGGTGTGCCATCAAATGTTGATAAAACATCATTTTTTTGAAAAAAATACATCTTTTATACAAATATTTCAATTTTTTCACATACCATGTATGTGATACATAAAAGAAGAATTTAAAACATTATATTGAATATATTATATATATATTTAATTAATAAAATCCACTAAAAGGAATTTTTATTATTTTATAAACTCACATAGTTGGATTTAAATAATTTTTCATAAAAACAGTACCTTGTATTTTGAAAGCGTTTTATTTTCAATTATAATTAATTTATCACCAAATAATTAATTATATATAAACATGTAAATCATATTCTCATTATTTTGATAATATTGTTTATACATTCCATTATAATTGATTGTATAAAATGTAACATAATAATATTTAGTTAATGTCATAGACATTGTCTTGCATGAAATGAAATATATCAAAAGAACTCAAAATTTTGTCTAACACAAGATGAGCATAGTGTCACGTATGCCACATGCTATGACGATGTATTGTGTAGTGAAATATTATCATTGTGTAGCATATAACAGAATACATCAACAAAATTAAAATAAACGATTTCAAAAAAATCATCAGGTTTTACATAGATGACTCATGTACTGAATGAATTACTAGTGGGGAATCTCATTATCATTTTAGTAGGAATTGTACCAGAAATATTACATGCAATTAGAGTAGTGCATATGTACATGGGGAATCTAAAATGTGAGGTTCAAAAGATAGTTATGGTTATCCTAAGATAAATTAATCATTATTAAGATGCTACATTGTGATATGAAGAATCATATATCACTGTCAAATGATAGGTTCATTATGAATTTATAAAAGATTATAACTGAATTAAATCCAATACCTGTTTTGTTTGAACTCTTATTGGAAATGGATTTAGTTGGATTTCATTACTGTAGTTATTTGTGGATTCTCCCATGATTTATGTAAATTATATAACATCTACAAATACTTGAAAAATGATATTTGGATGAGAAGGCAATTATATGATTTTAAGGAACATATATGTAAATATTCATATACATTATGATAGTTTGAGAACCCTTCACAATGAATAAAATAAATGTTTACATTATAAGTATTATCAAATGATGGTATTTTTAAATATTTACCAATATATAGTGAATGAAGGAAGCACATATGTGGATATAATATAGACTAACTTATTTTAGTTTTCTCAACAAATACCACTGAATATGATAAGTCCAGATAGTGAAGTTCTTCAAGAGGCCTTGTAGAGATTTTAGAAGAATTTTTGGATATATATTTAATGTATATTTGTAGATTTAACATGTTCTCAATAAAATATCAAAATGGTAGATATAACAGTACACTTTTGAGTGAAAAATAACATCCCCTTAATTGGGTTATAGGGAAACATATCCCTCTTTAATTATACTCATTTAGTCTGTCAAACAGGGATAGGGGGAAGTTTGAAAAGAATCCCAATAAAATAAGTCATTACCCATTTTTAAATAAATATCTTCACTAAATTTACTTCTCATATTGTACATTAAGGTTTTTGTGGTATTTTATGATGTATTTTGCCATTTATTCAAGAGAGAATATCATACTTTTTTATGCATATACTTATGAAAGTGATTATTTTACCCCATTTAACCATAATGATCCTTATATTTTTCTATAGTGTTTACCATTTAATTTATAGGGGTTTTCAACATTATATTTTGTGTTCATTTGTTTTCCCTTTTTTTGATATTGAAATTATTAATGATCCATTGATAATATAATCTTCTATACAACATGAAGATATATCTTTTTTACATACTCATTGAGGGAAGAGTCCATTTTATTTATAGTATTCTCAATAACCTCTATTTATGTTTCCAAAATGATTAAAAATTTAATAAATCCTGTTTTAATATACATAGTTAGATAAAAAAATATTTTATTTTTTGGATTATGCAGAATAAATTACCATAAATAAAAAAATGTATATATTATTAGAAAAGATAATTGATTATGTGAAATATTTATTTCTCAATAATTGTTATAAATTTGTTTTAAGGGTTAATTTCTAACAAATATATCTTACTCAATGATATTTAAGTTATTATTTTTTAAATTGTTTTATTTACTATGAAATAAACATAATTTTATTATTTATAAACTTTTAATATATTGAAAAAAATGAGATGTCAATAAAAAATATATGGAAATACATAAGAGATTTTCCCAAATATATTCCATCATAGGTGAAATCAGGGTTTATTCAAGTTACATTATCACAAAAAGGATAAATACAATATCATAGATTTATTCAAATCTCATATGCACTCAATGATAAGAATCATAAAATTATTATTAACGTTATTAATTAATTATTTCTTAGTGATAACAAGTAAAATAAATAAAAAAATTATCATTTTTTAACTCATATATTCAATATCATTAACATGAAACTACTCTTAGTTGAGTAATTATATGTTAAGAATATAATTACCAATAAAACAAAAAATCATAAACAAACTACATATCACTCATTCAATTTGAAAATCAACACCACCAATTATAAAACAAAATAAAAAAAATGAGACAATTAGTGATCATATAATGAAAGAATAAAAATACTATATAAGAATAATTTTGTCAAATTTGTTATTGTATTGAATTTTATCATTACCTACTTATGTTTTCTGAATTTTGTGTTTTAAATTAACAATTTAATAGTAAAAATTAACCCTTTTTTAATGTAATGGTGATTATGAAAAACCAATTAGTGATATCTGGGGAGTTAAGAAGTTTATTGTTTAACAAAGGTGAGAGAAGGTGGCCTCTTGGTACCGAATAATTTTTTTTAGATTCCATAGAGATCAACAAAGTGAAGGTGTTACCATGATATTTTAATTGATTACTGATGGAATATCATTGAGTTTTCTATAGTCCACAAGATGTTTTGTGGGTATCCACAAGGAACTACGTTTAACACAGTATATTATTTAATCATTGAGAAATTGCATTATTTTCATACCATTTCACAATTATTTTCAGTGTTTTATTACTCTGAATAGTTAACATGTTGGAGATCTCCCATTTTATTCAATATTTCCCTCTCTTCCACCAATTAAACCCAATTATGTTCCAAGGGTTTTGGCTAATGGATTGAGTATTCTTCTATACATTACATCTCAGATTATCTATTAATTCCTTATTTAAAAATATATATTGATAGTATTATCGATTTTAGAATATGACTATACTAAATAATTGTGGAATCATTATGAATGAAGCTAATTTTATATGTCATAGTGATAAAATGTTATTGAAGTTTGGTTGTGTGTCGATTCACTTTGTTTTGAAGGAGTAAATTTTTTTGGTGTATTTATTTTGGAATTTTAAGTTAAATATTATAGTTTCTAAGATTCATTAATATATATATATATATTGTATATTAGAGTCATTATTGGAATCCTATAGTTTTTTTCAAAATTTGAAATATATTTTTTTATTAAGGTTTTATAGATTATGATTTATTTATTCTAAGGATATGATATTTTTTTATTGGATTATGATTATTTTCTCAATTGTTTATCTAATATTTTCATTTATAAAATATATATTTTTAGTACTAAAAATTTAGTTTTTAAGGTGTTATAATTTCTAAAAGTTATTTTTAAGTGGTTTTTGGGTGGATAGATTATTTATAAAATTTGAGAGGATATTATTTTTTGCATGGCCTTTAAAAAATTATAGTTGTTTCAGAGTTTTTATAGTTTTAATTATGTTATTGATGGAAAATGTACCCCTAAAATTACAAGGCGGATGATTCTCCATCAGTAGTCAACAATAAGTGTTTGTGGTACCACTACTTATGATGAATTCATTAATAGAATAAATAGAAAATAAAATATCATTTAAAATTAAAAAATAATTTTTTTGTCTAGGGTAATGCTCAATGGAAGTTGGATCCATCAAAAGTCACATTATTTACCAATTACCCCCAAGTCTAGTACATACTAAAGAAGACAATCATTAAAGAGTACATTGGGGAACAACGCTTTGATTATATGTTCTTTTTGGTAATCATAGTAACTCCTCAAAAGTACAAAGTCTAGTTTTAATAGTCAATTCCAAATATAAATTTTCTGTCAATGAACAATGGTGTCAACCCATTCCTCCCATAGGCCACACATGAGCTATTAGGAAGCAATTTCACAATAGGAAATTTTGAAAAATAATTTAATTTATATTTATATTATACGTTATTGAATAGTGTTTCTTGAATTTCATATTAAGGATAAAAACTGATTGAAACCCCTTGGGGAAGAAAGCTACCACTAACCTGCATCTATTAGTGTCTTAATACTCGAATACCACCAACTGATTCTCCGTCAAATAAATGGAATATATAATACTATAAAAATACCTTATCTAGGCATAAACATCAATGATTAATGAAATAGTTCTAAAAGTTAAGACAATTATCGAGAGGGGTTTTACCCTTATTAGTGCCAACCTCATGCTAGGAATTATTTATGATTACAAGATCAATCATTTGCTATACACTCCTAAGAGGAAGATGTATCTAAATAGGAGTAAGTCATCCCATATTTCTTGTGGGAGATAAACTATAAAAACATAGAATTTAACTATTATAAATTCATAATTAGTTATTTTTTAATTTTTTTAAAAAAATAGGCACGCTATAGGGACCCTAGGTCTAGAAATCAGGTACCCAGTTGACCCTAAGTACTAAGCCTGTGGAATCCTACAATGTGTTATTCCTCAAAAAACATACCATTTAGATTTTTCATAAATTTCTTCTAACACAACCACATACTACATTGCATCTACAACCAAATACCATAGAATAACATCAATGTCACATCATTACCATATACCAAATCACTCCCATATACAACATCCCTATAACATTATTTCATGATCAGATATAGGGAGATGGAGGGTATAAATCCTTTTACATTTACCGCGTCATCGAGGATAGGGAAATCACATAACACAAAACCAAATATGGGAAGTTTCCATGTTATCCGTGTTGAGTGGTGGTGTATAAAAATTAAGAAAACATATAATGAATATAAATTATTACACATGAAAATATACTAAGGGAAATTCCAAATAAGAAAATCAATACCACCAATCCTTATCACCACATCATCACTAACATAACATCAATAAACATTATCATTTCTATCTATACAATAAAAAACATTGATATCATGCAACAATATATTAACAACCAAACAACTTTTCCCTTCCATATTATATTATTAATCAAATATTTACCATTTACTAATAAGAATCTTTAATTATCCACATTAATTATATCTCCAATCCTTTAATATAAAAAAATTATTATTTTACATGACATACATTTTTTATTTATTTACTACATAACAATATTCACCACGTTAATTAAATATATTCGTCAAAAATTTGGTTTAATTAAACACATTAATAATTTATATACAAATTTAATTAACTCGTTACTTTTACAACATAGGGAAACTACTATGCACCTACCACATCAAAACATCAAAACACTATAGTAAAAAACAAGAAACCACTCTCAAAATCCCATCAAACACATTCATATAAAAGATAGAAGAAACTATATTAACTACACTAATATTCAATTATAATTAAACAAAGAAAAATTTCACCCACTTCCACCATATAAATCAAGTTAAAAAATTACGTTCAGTATCATATAAACATAGAAATATAGTTCAATCACCATAGATAACAATTTAATCATTACCACCTCATGCAATATATAAATATATCTTATCATCCATTATATAAATCATTATCAATCAAAAATTCCATATTTCTCATATTTCTTCTCATTGAAATTTTTAAATTATCCAAAAAATAGAAAAAAATATTAAATATTGATATCAATAACATTGAACCATAAATTCATATTTATCTTAATAATAAATCAAAAGAATAATCCATAATATGAAAATTATATAAATCAGGAATGATGCCCTAAGATATTTATTTATACTATCTCTAATATAATCATTATAATAATTTTAAACCATTAACCAATGAAAAATTAATCATGATAATTCCATATTAATAAAAAAAATCATTGATAATATGAATCAATCAACTCAAACATATCTTGGATGAAACAATAATAATAAAATAAAATATTGTTATCAAACACTAATAAATTCATAATAACCCTCTAATGGTTGTATAGAGCATCAAACCACTTCCCATACGTAACCAAAATGGAACATTGAGACATGCATAATAGCTCAAGAATATATTTCAAGATTATAATATCACATATGAATGAGAAGAGAACCATATATTTTATGAAATGGATCATGCGATTCCAAATACTAAAGAGACCACAAGGATTATCCAAATCCCCCTAATCATGGAACTGAATATGTGCGCGATTTCATGAATGTGTATGGAAATAAATACAATGAATAATTTCCATGAATTTAAAACAAAACATCAATAGAAAATGTAACAACCCTAGCCCCATTTGGACATAGTTAGTGTTTATATTTTTATAATGGCATAGAAAATTGAGATCAAACCACCCATGATTGATCAGTTTAGTAGTCTTGAACAAACTAGACACATATGTGGTTCCCTTAAAACATTGGTAATTAAAAATTTAACATAAAAAAGGCAATAAATTTATTATTGTCACTTATTAAAAGATACCATATTAAAAAAATGGGTAATGAAAACAAATAAATGGTTGATATAAAACACTTATTTAGGGTTATATTATAAGTATCGAGCTTTAAAACATTACATAACCTTGAATTAATTGAATAATTAACATTTATGATCTTTTCAAGTTTAGTTTTTTTGATAATTCGGACATAACGATTATATCTCACAAGATTACAAAGTTGACACTTCTACGCAGTTTCCATTTTTTTTATAAAATAAAAACTCTTAAAAAAAACATGTCTACTTTCATGTTATAGATAGCATGTCTTTCCTTTTTCCCATCCTTGACCCTATTCACCATTAAGTCCCGTGGAAAACATTACAAAAACATGGGGAGAGTATAAAAAGCATAGTAAAGGATATAAAAATATGGAAAGAAAACAACAGTCTAGGTATACATAGGAATCAACTAAATCATAATTTACTCTTAAAACATAAGCACTTTAACATACCTCATGAAATCAAAAGATTTATGAATAACTCCTAGAAATCATAAGACTTAAAGGTAACTTGAGGAACTCATATCATTATTACGTAGGGAGTAACCCTCATGATTACGTATGGAATACCCATCTCAGTACAATCCATAAATCTCCTCTGACAAACATTAGAGTTTAACTCCTTCACGTTACCCAATGCATTGGAGAGCTACATCGAGATCACCTTCTAGTAGTTTATCACAGAACCACCAGTCATCATAAACAATTCCCAAGAACCATATCATAATTGTATCACATAAAACATTCATAAAGGAAACATAATATTTTTACATTTCGATAACTAGAAATCAATACAAAAAATTGATATAATAAAAACATTATATAAACCATTTTCAATAAAAAAATAAATGAAACGTATAAAATTGTATTTATTTTTCATTCAAAAAAAATATGGCTTGTAGAGGAAGCCAAAACTCAAATAACGGTCACGGTGGTGGAGAAGTCATTATCACCGCATACATAAGACATAAAATTCCTTTTTTCATTTAGTAAAATGTTTCATACAAAAAGATTCATTTTGAATAAAAGTAAAATTCAAAGGGGTTTATACACCGCAATAAAGTTGCGTATAAAATAAGATTTGCATCAATGAAGGGGGATTGAGACGAAGTCCCATACAATGTTGGTATCCTCAGATTAAGGATAAATCCATTACATATTTATGTGTGAAAAATATAAATACACCCAATATAAGTGGATATTAAGTGTAAAATAATCATATTTCATCGACACATATTCATTGCACGACATAATCATGAAGTAGAGGTTTAATCCAAAAAATTGAAATTGGGTTAAGAAGTTCCCTTACAGAAATTCAACAGCCTAACGACGTCACTTTAATGTTAAAAAAATGTGTCGATGGGAGATAAAAAGTGTATCTCATCACTTGGACATAAAATTTAAATAAATAAGGATATATAATAACATGTCCCAACATAATATGATGTCAACTAAAGTCCTAAAAAAAGTAGTCTTTTAAAAAGAGGAGGGTGAAATGTTCCCTTACTGATTTGGGTGACTTTCAAAACGCACACCCCATGAAATAAGGGTCATACAATAAGGTTTTAAATACCCTTAAATTAAATTATATTACATAAATAATATATTCATGGGAAGTAAATACACCACACAAATGGAAATAGTGGTAAATGTAGCATGCATATCACATGAATAAAAGTGATATGAAAAACACTATACCTTGCTGTAATCAATCAAGTTGTATGACCAAAAGATAATAAACACCAAATGAATTACAGAACACCATGAATATAAATAGAATAATTATCATATATATCTATTGGAAGTACAAAATAAACCACATTCCATAAATAAGTGGTGAACAATGGAAATCACACGGAATTAAAAGTGATATAAGAAATCCCCTTATGTATCTTTAGTAGCCTAAGGGTGCTAATTAAAAATTCCAAAAAAATGGATTGATGAGATAAAATAGGGTATCCCATAATATTAACAAAAAAATTACAGTAAGAGGAATACAAAATAACATCCACCACATAATCAATAGGAGCTTGGAATAAACGACATAAAAGAGAGTACTTAAAAAGAAAGACGGAGGTAAATCCCTTACCTCAAGTCCGACTTGTATTATTTGTTTCTTTATATTTCTGAATAATAAACTATGGTCAATTTATAACTGCTTATGGAATTCCTTTATAGTTTATTATACAATTCATATCAAATATTTTTATATTATAATAAATTGTTAATTATGTGAGTTCTTTTCATACGTTTTGACGGTGTTCGGTATATGATTCAAAAATAAACTTATTTGAAAAGAATATCCGAAGTATTTATAAGTACATGATCTCTAGAATAGTATTAATGATTTTAAAATCGTAAATATCCCGTATATATTAATTTTATACTATTCCATAACATTTGGAGAAAAAAAATTAAATGCATCGTTCATGGAGATGGTGGGCCGTACGGACGCATGAACGCTACTTTCATTTCATTGTCATATTAATGCAATTAAAACTAAATGAGTGAAATATATATTATAATTATAGAATTATATTCATCATTTATATGTAATATATATCATATATATCCATTATATATATGTACAAATAAGATTACATAACATTTGGAGATAAGAAATGAAATGCACCGTTCATGGATACTGTAATTCGTACATACGCATGAACGCTACATTCATTTCTATTTCATACTTTAATGGAATTAAAACATAATGATAAATAGTTATATTATAATTACAGTATAATATCATATATAACATCATTAACTCCATCCATTATACATCCCACATATGATATTAACGATTCAAATAACTTTGAGGGGGCGGTAGTCCGCACTTCCTAAAATGAAATTATCGCGTTTACCCATTATGGAAACCATAAAGGAATGGAATAAATGAAAATTTCATAAGAATAAGAAAAACATAAAAATAATATATATCATATATAAATACAATGTCATCTTAATGGCCACCATAAATGGTGTTAAAAGAAGATTGAACAATCATCGTTTCATGAGGCAGTAATTCACCACCCACAGAAACAGTATGTTCTTTTACCATTAGACGGGTGTGTGTGTGTGTAAGTGTATCTCTAATAAATCTCATAAAAAATCATAGTATATTGAATATAATTTTTTTTACAAATAAAATGAATTAAAAGGTTTTAGGGGGATGGAGAAGAAAAATAAACAAACGAACAAAAGAGAAGATATCACCTTCAAATCGGATAAATCTTTTTGATTTTAGCCCAAAGGATTCATTGGAATTACTTATGCCCAATGTGAGGATTCTAGGAGTAATAGAGGGATGTTTAGAGACAATATGAGCAGAGGTTGGACGAGCCAAGGGCTTGAGAGGTGTGGGTAAGGGGTTAGAGGTGGGGGCCTTTTATAAGAGGTAGAAGGGGCACTATTGGAAAGTCATGAAATGCTACTTTATTATATAATGCTTTTAGAATTTTAAAGGTCCCAAAATTATATATTTTTAGGATAAGGTGATAAGGGTTCTAAATACACTCATGAAAAATGTTTTTTACAAGTGTAAGTCTTATATTTTACCTCATAGTGTCATTTTATTTAAATTGTTCATTAATGACGTAATCATTACATCATCATGGTGTCATAAATAAATTTATCTATTTAATATATAAAAATTATAAAACAGATATCATTATGTAGGAAATAATTTCATATTTCTAATGTATATTTATTTTCAAAATTATGACTTGTATAACCCCATGTAAAAATTGTTTTAGGATAACAATTCATGTTTGTGACATTTTTATTTTTACTTTAAATAAAAGGTATTAATGTCATTATCTTACACAAGGGGCTTCATGGGGTCCCAAAAATTTACCTATGGATTTTATTGGTCATCCATAACTCATCCCATAAGGGTAGTACAACTGTAAAGTTATTTTAATATTATTATAATAATATTTTTACCTTAAATTACCCTAATTGCCTCTAATCGCGGTTAATAAAACTCATAAGTTATTGTTCAACAAAAATTATTTTAATCCCATTGAACCACATTTTACTTCCTAATGACATCCATGTATGTAATCTTTTTAAAATTCAATTCATATATGTGGTAAAATTTCATTTAAACGAAAAATTAGTTTTTTAACTACCACTTAGTGGTTTAACTATTCATCAAAAATTGATGTTTTTCAGAAAAAAACAAAAAAATTATCCGAAGATATATTTGATATTCTGAATTAAAAAATGATTTCCATTTCACCAAATTCATATCATATAAGTTTCATTAATTAATTTTATAATTAATTCCCGCTGTCAAAACAAATAGCGTGTTTTTAAAAAACAATATATATCAAAAGATTGACACTTGTTTATCTCCAATTTCAAAGTGAAATTAATTTCAATGACCACCATTGGAATAAATGGTAAAAATAAATTTTAACTAAACATTAAATGTAATTAAAAAGATAATCTGACAATATAAATAAATTAAATTAAAAAGTTGTTTTGAATTAAATTACAACATTTTCACAATTCATTAAAAAAATTAACTTTATCGAAAAAATAACAAAAATTTACAGAAAGTAAATTTTAATGTCCCGATTCTAAAAATGAATTTTATTTCGTCCAATATAAAGTATAAGAGTGACCAAAACTATATTTAAAGATGTTTTTTCATCAAACCCATTGTGACTTTGTTGCTTTGTAGATCCATACATTTATCAAAACCAAAAAGGTCATTATGAGTATATCAGTAAAATCATCATATAATAATGAGGAAGATAAACACTAAGATATATTTTACCATGTTATCTCAAACTCATTCTAACAATCAAAAATGAAAATGACTCCATCAAAACTTCTAACCATTGTGGTTATACACAACTTGTCACTTATGCGTAAACAACACTCTAACCACTAAAGTTATCTAAACCGGCCTTTGATACCAACAATAAGGACGCATACTTATTACATTGCATAATCTTGAATTAAATGAATAATACACATTGAGGATATTTTTAGTTTTAGAGTTTTAGAAAATTTGCATATAACTATTACATCTCACAAAATTACAAAGTAGACACTTCTACTCAGTTTCCATTTTTTTTCTAAAATATAAACTTTTAAAAAGAAACATGTCTAGTTCCATGTTTTAGATAGCATGTCTTTTCTTGATACCATCCTTGACACTATCCACCTTTAAGTCATGTGGAAAACATTTCATAAACATGGGATGAGCATAAAAAAGCTCAGTAAGGGATATAAAAATACGGAAAGAAAACATTAGTCCAGGTAGACATAAGAATCTATTAAATAATTCTTTACTCTTAAAACATAAGAACATTAACATTACTCTTGAAATAATATGATTTATGAATAAATCATATAAATCATAATACAAAAAGGTAACTTGAGGCATTCATAACATTCTTACGTAGGGAGTAACCCTATTGGTTATGTTTGGAATAACCACCACAGTACATTACCAAAATCTCTTTGGAGAAACCATAGTGTTTAACTCTTTCAAGTTAACCGATGCATTGGAGAGTTATATCGGTGTCACCCGCCCTTAGTTTATCATGGAACCATCCATCTTCATAAATAATTCCCAAGAACCATAACATATTCATATCACATAAAAAATGCATAAAGGAAACATAACATTTAAAAATTTCAATAACAAGATATCAATACAATACATTGATATAATACACATTATCAAAACCATTTTCAATACCAAAATAAAATAAAAGTATAAAATGTTATTTATTTTTCATTTAAAAAATTTATGGCTTGTAGAGGAAGCCGAAACTAAAGTAATGGTCTCGGTGCTGGAGAAGTCGTTGTCACTGCATACATAAGACAGAACATTCCTCTTGTCATTTAGTAAAACTCTTCACTAAAAAATATTCCTTTTGAATAAATTTAACCATCAATGGAGTTTATACACCATAATAAAGTTTTGTATAAAACAAAATATGAATCAATGAAGGGGGGTGAGATGAATTCCCTTACAAAGACGGTATTTGTAACATCCCAGGTAAATAAAGAATAAAACATTTTCATATTTATTAATATTTACTAATATAATATTAATTTTACTTTAAAGGTGTTTCTATGTTCTATAGCGTACCCGATACACAACAAAGAGATTCATTGAAATCTTAGGTTGCACACTAGTAATAAAATAATATTATTTTAAATGGTAGTTAACACGTAGCCATTGTATTGGAGGGAATGATTTGAAATAACTAAAATATGATTATATATGTTTTTTTGAATGTTTTTAAATTTATCCAATAAAAGATAAAGGCTTAAAATACGAAAAAATTCAGTTTTAGGCATATATACTCTAACATTCACTAAAGGTCGACTTATCACCTTCTGATGGAAAACCGTCTATAAATATAGTTTTGGTCACTCTTACACATTCTATTGGACCAAATAAAATTCTTATTTAGAATCGGGACATGAAAATTTACTTTGTGTAAATTTTTGGTATTTTTCCGATAAAGTTCATTTTTTAATGAGTACTGAAAAATGTTGTATTTTAATTCAACACCTCTTTTTAATATAAATTATTTAAATGATTATATTATTCTTTGAATTTGTTCTAAAGTGAAATTAGAATATATTTTTACCATTTAATCCTATTGTGGTCGTTAGAATTAATTTCACTTTGAAATTGGACTTAAACTAGTGTCAATCTTTTGATACATATTGTTTCATAAAAGCACACTATTTGTTTTGATAGCGGGAATTAATTATTAAATTAATTAATGAAACTTATATGTTTTGAATTTAGTAAAATAGACATAATTTTTGAATTCAGAATATCAAATATATCTTTGGGTGAATTTTTTGTAATTTTCTAAAAAACTTCAATTTTTGATGAATTGTGAAACCACTAAGTGGTACTTAAAAAACTGATTATTTGTTTAAATGAAATTTTACAAACTTTTTGTTTTGAATTTCAAAATTCTGGCATACATTGTTGTAATTAAGAAGTAAAATGTATTTCAATGGGATTAAAATAATTTTTTGGTGAATAGTAACTTTTAAGTTTTTAATCGTGATTAGAGGTAATTAGTGTAATTTAAGGTAAAAATTATGTTTTAATAATATTAAATGACATAGAAACATGTCCTTCCCTTATTTGATGTGTCATGACCAACCAATAAATTCCATGGGTCAACTTGGGGACCCTATGGAGCCACTTTTGTAGGAAAATTACATTAAAAACTTTTTATTTAACGTTAAAATTATAATGCCACAAACATGAGTAGTTTTACTAAAACAATTTTTAAATGGGTCTATACAAGTCATATTTTGGACTATAAATATTCATTAGAAAGATAAATATATTTAATACATCATTATATTTTTTCATAATTTTTAGACATTAAATAAATTAAATTATTTATGACACCATGATGATGCAGCGATTACCTCATTATTTAACGATTTAAATAAAATGAAAAAATATTGTAAAATATAAGACCTACACATGTAAAAAACCTATTCTATAGGTGGATTTAAAAATATTATCACCTTATCATCGAAATATATAATTTTGGGACCTTTTAAATCTGAAAATCATTTTATAATAATGTATCCTTTTATAACATTCCAAAAGTGCCCCTCCTCTCCTCTTATAAAAGGCCCCCACCTCTACCACCTTACCCACACCTCTCAAGCCTTTGGCTCAGCCAACCCCTGACCATTTTGTCTCTACACATACCTATATTACTTCTAGAAGCCTCACTTTGGGCATATGTCTTCCCTAGGAATCCTTTGAGCTCAAATCAGAAAGAGTTACCCGTTTTGAAGGTAGTGTTTTCTCTTCTGTTCTTATGTTCTATTTTGATTCTCCAACCCCCTAAACTCTTTTTATTATTTTATTTTGTAACAAAACCAGTATATTAAATATACTAGGATGTTGTTATAATAAGGATCCGATCTACACTTACACACACCTTCATCTAATGGTTACTGAGCATACTGTTTCTGTGGATGGAGAATTTCTGCCTCACGAAACGATGATTGTTCAATATTCATCTTACACCTTCAAAGGTGGCCATTAAGAAGACACTATATTTATATATGATATATAATATGTTTATGTTTTACTTATGATCCTGTATTTTTCATTTATGGAATACCTTTATTCTTTCAATTATGGGTAAACGTGATATCTTTATTTTAGGAAGTGCGGACTACCGCCCCCTCAATGTGATTTGATTCGTTAACACCATATGTGCTACATATAAAGGATAAATTTAATGATATTATATATTATATTATACTGGAATTATGATATAACTTTATATCATTATGATTTCACTCAATTAAGTATGAAATATAAATGAAAGTAGCGTTCATGCATATGTACGACTTACCGTCTCCATGAACGGTGCATTTCATTTCTTACCTCTAAATGATTATGTAATATTATAAATGAATGTATATAATGGATATATATAATATATAATATATCTACATCATGAATATAATTCTTCATATAATGGATATTTTACCACATGAACAACTTGTAATTATAAAGAGTTTATTTTTGACTCAAGTACCAATGATCGAAAAAATGACCATTATTAACTTAAATAAATACATAGTGTTAACAACATGGTAATAAGTGATATAAAAGGAATAATGAACTTAAAAAAGGATTTTAAGCAAGTAGAAATTAACTCAAGTTTATTATTTAGGACATTAAAGAACGATCGAGTCAAGTCAGACCCGAGGTATGGGACTTCGTCTCAATCTCCTATTCATTGAGGCATATTTTATTTTATACACAACCATCTTTTATACAGTGTATAAACCCTTTTTACTATTACATTTATTGAAAATGAATCTTTTTATACGAAGTGTTTTACTAAAAGAAAAAAGGGAATGTTTTTGTTATACATATGCGGCGACAACGACTTATCTGCCGCCGTGACCATTATTTGAGTTTCGACTTCCTCTACAGGCCATAAATTTTTTAAACGAAAAATAAATCCAATGTTTTACTTTTCTTTTATTTTTGTATTGAAAATGGTTTTCATAATGTTTTTATTATATCAATCTGTTGTATTGATATATTTTGATTGACATGTGGAAATGTTATGTTTCCTTTATTCATGTTTTATGTAATACGTTTATGTTATGGTTCTTGGGAATTGTCATAAACTAAGGGCAGGTGAGCCTGATATAGCTCTTCAATGCAATGGTTAATGCGAAGGAGTTAAACGTTAAGGTTTCTCCGAAGAGATTTAAGGAATATACTGTATTGGGTATTCCAAACGTAACCAAGAGGGTTACTCCCTACTTAAGAATGTTATGAATTCCTCAACATAACATTATGTATTATGATTTCTATGATTTATTCATGATTTGTTGAGGTATGTTAAAGAGATTATGTTTTATGAGTAAAGTATGCTTTCATACATGGACTAGTGTTTTCATTTCGAACATTTATATCCCTTACTAAGATTTTTATGCTCATCCAATGTTTTTTGAAATGTTTTTCACAGGTTAATCGAATGGTACATGATGTTATGATAGTGTCAAGGAAGTGTCAAGAAATAATCCATGTTTTTTTAAATATCATTCTGTTGATGGGAAAAATGAGTAATATCTTTTATGTAACCACTTTGTTTAAATGTGGAATGTAATGCATGTTTTATGATCTAATTCCCTGAAACTCTAAACCTGAAAAGATCCTCAACATGTATTCTTGAAGTAACTCAAGATTAAGTGATGTTTAAGGCTAGGGCCTAATAGTTGGTATCAAAGGTCAGTTTTGATATCTTTATGAGTTATAATTCTATTATATGATTATCCAAAAGTATATTTTTATGGTCAAATTGAAATGATATAGTATTTTAAGATTACCATGTTGCGTTATCTAAGACATGTTTGTTCAGAATGGTTTTCCAGAGAGGAAATAGGGAAGCAGTGCTAGGAAGGCATACAGAAAGAAACAACCATCCAAATCACCAACCATATATGGTAGGAATTGGAACTGAACTGTTTGTTGTAGTAATGGCGCAGTTGACCAAATCGATAAATGGTGGAGTTTTGCATGCACAAATCAACCAGATCAACTATAGAGGAATATGTCAGTGAGGGAACATTTCATAAAGTAACATCCCCCATCATTCAGAGGATCATATAAACCTGTGCTAGCTGCAGGGTGGATTAAAGCAGTGGAGAAGATTTTCGATGTCATGGGGTGTTTAGAAAATCAAATGGATAGTCTTTCTATTTACCATTTTGAGGGTGAAGCAGATCAGTGGTGGTCGATGGTTAAAAATATCAGGGATGCTGATGAGATTGCTGCTCTCGGCTGGGATGAATTCAAAGGTATGTTTCTTGAGAAGTATCTTCCTATGGTTGTTCGACTTAGGATGGAAAAGAAATTCGTGGAATTGAGGCAAGAGGAAGACTCAGTGGCTACCTATGAAGAAAGGTTCACTTGATTGGAAAGGTATGCTCCAAATTTTATCTGAGACCTTGATAGTAAAATCAATCATTTTTACTCAAAATTATAGCCAATATATAGAATGGATTTAGCTTTTCGCGAGTTAAAGAGTTATGAAAATCTTGTTTGATTTGCTGAGAAGGTGGAAATGGATTTTTCTGATGATCAAGTGTTCTATAAAAACCAACAGAAGAAGAGACCGAGGTGGCAGGAGAAAGGGAAGAATTATTCAAAAACGTCTGATGGTAAGAAAACTAAGTTTTCAGTTTGTGATAAATGTGGGACATGGCATGCTGGGGAATGTATTCTAAATTCAGGAAAGTGCTACCAATGTGGTAAGATGGGAAATAAGGCTCATGATTTCACTGAAAAATATCAGGGTGATGGTAAAACCAAATTTGATTTACAGTTACAAAAATGTTTTAAGTGCAATGAGATGGGTCATTATGCAAACGAGTGTCCGAAAAAGAGCTCAAGTGATGGGAATCAGTTAGATTACAAGTAGAAATTTGTGGTGAAATCCTTTGAAACTACTTCAGCAGATGTTGGGCCCACAAATTAAGTTGTATCAGGTAATTTGTTTGTTTTTTCAGATTATGCTAGTGAGTTGTTTGATTCGGGGTCTACACATTCTTTCATCTATGAAAACTTTTCTAGTAAAATGGGAATACCATCCCAAGAAATGACTCTTGAACTTTTGGTAAAAAGACCTGGGGGAAATTTTGAGGAAAAAAGAATTTATAAGAATCTTCCTATCCTTATCCATCGAAAGAACCTACTTGAAAACCTTATTGTTTTACCTCTAGTAGAGTTTGATAGTATCCTGGGTATGGATTGGCTCTCTATTTCCAATTCTAAGATTGACTGTAGAGATAAAGAAGTTTCTTTTTAGAAAGACTTTCTGTTTCTGTACAAGAATGAACCCATAATGTTGATAACATATCAAGAGGCTGAGAAACTTGTTAAAGATGGAAATGAATGTTACCTTGCACATATTTTTGTAAATAAGGGTACTGTTCATATTAATGATGTTTCGGTGGTAAATGAGTATCCTAATGTTTTTCCTGAGGAGTTGCCTGGAATAATACTAGATTGTGATGTTGAATTTACTGTTGACTTAGTTCCTGATGCTATGCCCATTTCAAAACCCCCTTATTGAATGGCTCAAATTGAACTTTTAGAGTTGAAGGAGCAATTGCATGATTTTTTAGAGAAAGGGTTCATTCAACCTAGCACATCAACATGGTGTTCTCCTGTTTTATTTGTTAAAAAGAAAGATGGTTCTATGAGATATTGCACTGATTATAGATCCTTGAATAATATCACTGTTAAGAACAAGTATCCTTTGCCTCATATCGATGATTTGGTTGATCAGCTCCTGGGAGCTCAGTTTTTTTCAATGATTGACCTGATATCGGGGTACCGTCAGTTGAAGGTAAGGAAGCAGATATTCCGAAGACCGCGTTTCGAACAAGATATGGCTATAATGAATTTTTAGTAATGCCTTTTGGGCTAACCAATGCACCTACTGTATTCATGGACCTTATGAATAGAATTTTCCATGAGTTCTTGGATAAGTTTTTCGTTGTTTTCATTGATGATATTTTGGTGTTTTCTAAAAGTAAAGAGGAGCATGAATGACATTTATGGGTTATTTTTCAAACCTTAAAAAAGAACTTGTATGGGAAATTCAGCAAGTGTGAGTTTTGGTTGCAACAAATTTCATTCCTTGGTCATATTGTTTGTAAAGATGGGATAACTTTTGATCCTGTAAAAAAAAGGTTGTGGAAGAATGGCCAAGACCCAAAAATTTAACTGAGATTCCTAGCTTCCTTGGATTGGTAGGCTATTACCAAAGGATGGTTTGAAATTTTTCAAGGATATCTAGTCCAATTACTAAGCTAACTTGGAAGGGTGTTAAGATTATCTGGAAAAAAGAATGTGATGATTGTTTTCAGGAACTGAAAAGAAGATTGGTTAATGCTCTTGTTTTGGCACTACCTTCTAGGAATGGGAGGTTTTTTATCTACAGTGATGCTTCATTGAAAGTACTTGGTTGTGTCATAATGCAGAATGATCACGTAATTGATTTTGATTCACGACAGTTGAAAACTTATGAGGTAAATTACCATACACATGATTTGGAATTAGCTGCAGTAGTTTTCGCCTTAAAAATTTAGAGGCATCATTTGTATGGAGTAAAGTGTGAAATATATACCGATCACAAAAGTTTAAAGTAAATATTCACTCAGAAAGAATTGAACATGAGACAGAGGGGATGGCTAGAATTAATCAAGGATTATGATTGTACAATTCATTACCATCTGGGAAAAGCAAATAAAGTGGCTGATGCTTTGAGTCGAAAAAGTAATGATTCATTAACAATGTTGAGTTTGAGATGTGATACTTTGGTTAAGTATATGATGAGCTTTGGCATAGAAGTTGTTGGTGAAGGATGGCCTTCTGTTTTGTTTCAGGTATCAATGAAATCTTCTCTATCAGACAGAATTAAGAAAGCATAGAAGCAAGACAGTGAGTTGCAGAAAAATGTAGAGCTGGTTTAGAAGGGTAAGTTGTTTGAATTCAACATTGATAATGATTTTGTTTTTATATTTGGGTAGATATTGTGTGTGCCTTGCGATTCAAAGTTGAAGAGAGAGTTGTTATGTGAAGCTCATAGTTCTCCGTTTTCAGTTCATCCATTTAGTACTAAGATGTATACAGATCTTCAGGAGTATTAATGGTGGGACAAAATGAAAAAAGATATTGTTGATTTTACTGTGAAGTGTTTGACATTTCAACAGTTTAAAGTAGAGAGGCAGTTACCGAAAGGGTTGCTTCATCCTTTACCAGTACCAGAATTGAAATGGGGGAATATATCTATGGACTTCATTGTGGGATTGCCGAAGACACCTCGAGTTAATAATGCAATCTGGGTTATTATTGATCGCTTGACTAAATCTGATCATTTCCTTGTTATACGAGATAGTTTTTCCCTAGATCAACTTTCCTATTTTTATCTTAATGAGATAGTAAGGTTAATTGGAGTTCCTCTCTCCATTGTATCTGATCATGATCCCAGGTTAACTTCCAACTTTTGGAAGGGCCTTCAGAAGTTGTTGGGTTCTAAATTAAATTTTAGTACAACTATTCATCATTAATCAGATGGGTAGTCAGAACGAATGATTCAGACTTTGGAGGATATGTTATATGCTTGTTCGATGGATTATCAGGGAATTTGGGACCAACATCTTTCTTTGGTTGCATTTACTTATAATAACAGTTTTCATTCCAGTATGCAGATTGCTCTATTTGAGGCATTATATGGTAAACGGTGTCGAACACCAGCATTTTGGGATGAAGTGGGAGAAGGAAGGTGATGGGACTAGAATTGGTAGAAGTGATGGAAGAAATATTTCAGTTGATTCAGAAACATATGAGAACAGCATAGAGAAGGCAGAAGAGTTATATGGATAACCAGAGGAAGGATCTATCTTTCGAGGTAGGTGATCATGTTTTTTCCCAAGGTTTCACCGTGGAAAAGTGTGATGTGAGTTGGTAAGAAAGGAAAGCTGAGTCTAAGGTTCATTGAAACATATGAAATTCTAGAGAGAGTTGGATTAGTTGCTTACCGAGTTGCTTTACATCTGAGTTCATCTTAGGTACACAATGTTTTTCATGTTTCGATGTTGAGAAAGTATATGCCAGATCCATCTCATGTTTTGATTCCGGAGGTAGTTCAGTTGGAAGAGAATCTCTCTTATGAAGAACAACCAGTCCAGATTCATGACCGAAGGGAGAAAGTGTTGCAAAATAAGGTAATTCACCAGGTAAATGTTTTTTGGAAAAACCATATGGTTGAAGATGCAACGTGGGAATCTGAAAATGCTATGAGGGATAAATACCCCCCACTTATTTTGATAAGTGAATAAAACTGCGAGGACGTAATTCCAAAAAGGGGGGAAGGATGTAACATCACAGGTAAATAAAGAATAAAACATTTTAATATTTATTAATATTTATGAATTAAATGTTAATTTTACTTTAAAGGGGTTGCTCTGTTCGATAGCGTACCCGATACGCAACAAAGAGTTTCTTTGAAATCTTACGTTGCACACTAGTAATAAAATAATATTATTTTAAATGGTAGTTAACACGTAGCCATCGTATTGGCGGGAATGAATATAAATAACTAAAATAGAATTATACATGTTTTTTAAATGTTTTTACATTTATCCAATAAAAGATAAAGGCTTAAAATACTAAAAGAATTCAATTTTAGGCATATGTACTCTAACATTCACTAAAGGTCGACTTATCAACTTTTTATGGTGAACTATCTATAAATATAGTTTTGGACACTCTTACGCATTCTATTGGACCAAATAAAATTCTTCTTTAGAATCGGGACATCAAAATTTACTTTGTATAAATTTTTGGTATTTTTCTGATAAAGGTCATTTTTTTAATGAATAGTGAAAAAAGTTGTATTTTAATTCAAAACCTCTTTTTAATATAATTTATTTATATGATTAGATTATCTTTATAATTGGTTCTAAAGTTAAATTAGAATATATTTTTACCATTTAATCCAATAGTGGTCGTTGTAATTAATTTCACTTTGAAATTGGACATAAACTAATGTCAATCTTTTGATACATATTGTTTCATAAAAACACGCTATTTGTTTTGGCAGCGGAAATTATTTATTAAATTAATTAATGCAACTTATATGTTTTGAGTTTTTTAAAATAGACATCATTTTTGAATTCGAAATATCAAATATAGCTTAGGGTGAATTTTTTGTATTTTTCTAAAAAACATCAATTTTTGATGAATAGTGAAACAACTAAGTGGTGCTTAAAAAACTGATTTTTTGTTTAAATGAAATGTTACCACCTCTGTGTTTTGAATTTCATAAATCCGACATACATGTTTGTCATTAGGAAGTATAATATTGTTCAATGGGGTTAAAATAATTTTTTGGTGAATAGTATTTTTTAAGTTTTTAATCGCGATTAGAGGTAATTAGTGTCATTTAAGGTAAAAATAATGTTTTAATAATATGAAATGACCTAGACTCATGTACTACCCTTATTGGATGTGTCATGGATGACGACGACAATCCATGGGTAAACTTGGGGCCCCATGGATCCACTTTGGCAGGAAACTGACATAAAAAACATTGTATTTAAAGTTAAAATTAAAATGTCACAAACATGAGTTGTTTTACTAAAACAATTTGTAAATGGGGTTATACAAGTCATATTTTTGACTATATATATTAATTAGAAAGATAAAAATATTTCCTACATCATGATATTTTTTTATAATTTTTAGACAATAAATAAATTAAATTATTTATGACACCATGATGATGCAGCGATTACCTCATTATTTAACGATTTAAATAAAATTAAAAGATAATGTCAAATATAAATCCTAAACATGTCAAAAACCTATTTTATGGGTGTATTTCGAAGTCTTATCACCATATATTCGAAATATATATTTTTGGGACCTTTTAAAACCGAAAATCATTTTATAATAAAGTAACCTTTTATAGCTTTCCAAGAGTGCCCCTCCTCACCTCTTATAAAAGGCCCCCACCTCTACCACCTTACCCACACCTCTCAAGCCTTTGGCTCGGCCAAACCCAAACCATTTTTTCTCTCCACATCCCTCTATTACTCCTAGAATCCTCACTTTACGATGAATTCTTCCCAAGGAGGCCATTGTGCTCAAATCCAAAAGAGTTACCCGTTTTAAAGGTGGTGTTTTCTCTTGTGTTCTTATGTTTTATTTAGCTTCTCCAACCACCTAAACTCTTTTTATTCTTTTATTTGGTAACAACACCAGTATATTCAATATAATAGGATGTTTTTATAAGAAGTATTCGAGATACACTTACACACACCTTCATCTAATGGTTAAAGAGCATACTGTTTCCGTGGATGGCGAATTTCTACCTCACAAAACGATGATTGTTCAATATTCTTCTAACACCTTCAATGGTGGACATTAAGATGACACTATATTTATATATGATATATAATATTTTTCTGTTTTACTTATGCTTCTGTATTTTTCAGTTATGGCATACCTTTATAGTTTCCATTATGGGTAAACATGATATCTTCATTTTAGGATGTGCGGACTACCACCCCCTCAAAGTGATTTGATTCGTTAACACCATATGTGGTACATATAAAGGATAAATTTAATGATATTATATATGATATTAAAATGTAAATATGATATACCTTTATATCATTATGATTTCAATCCATTAAGTAAGAAATATAAATGAAAGTAGCGTTCATGCGTACGTACAACTTACCGTCTCCATGATCGGTGCATTTCATTACTTACCTCTATATGATTATATAATATTATAAATGCATGTATATACTGGATATATATGATATATAAGATATCTACATCATGAAAATAATTCTTGATATAATGGATATTTTACTACATGAAAAACTTGTAATTATAAAGTTTTTATTTTTGACTCAAGTACCAATGATCGACAAAATGAACATTATTAACATAACAAATTGCATAGTGTTCATAACATGGTAATAAGTGATATAAAAGGAATAATGAACTTGAAAAAGCTTCTTAAGAAAGAATAAATTAACTCATGTTTATTATTAAGGACGTTAAAGAACAATCGAGTCAAGTCGGACTTGAGGTATGGGACTTCGTCTCAATCTCCTTTCATTGAGAAATTTTTTTATACACAACCATCTTTTATACAGTGTATAAACCCTTTTTTACTTTTACGTTTATCCAAAAGAAATCTTTTTATACGAAGCGTTTTACTAAACGACAAAAGGGAATGTTTTTTTCGTACGTATGCGGCGACAATGACTTCTCCGCCACCGTGACCTTATTTGAGTTTTGGATTCCTCTACAAGCCATAGTTTTTTAAATGAAAAATAAATACCATGTTTTACATTTATTTTATTTTGGTATTGAAAATGGTTTTTATAATGTTTATATTATATCAATCTATTGTATTGATATCTTGTGATTGAAATGTAGAAATGTTATATTTCCCTTATGCATGTTTTATGTGATACGATTATGTTATGATTCATGGGCATTGTTACGAACATGGGTGGTTCCGTGATAAAATAAGGGTGGGTGAGCCCGATATAGCTCTCCAATGCATTGGGTAATGCGAAGGAGTTAAACGTTAAGGTTTCTCTGAAGAGATTTAGGGAATATACTGTGATGGGTATTCCAAACATAACCAAGAGGGTTACCCCCTACGTAAGAATGTTATGAATGCCTCAAGTTACCATTATGTCTTATGATTTATGTGATTTATTCATGATTTGATGAGGTATGTTAATGTTATTATTTTTTATAAGTAAAGTATGGTTTCATACATAGACTACTGTTTTCATTTCTTACTTTTATATCCTTTACTTAGCTTTCTATCCTCATCCCATGTTTTTTGAAATCTTTTTCATAGGTCAAGGGAAAGGTACTTGATGTGATGATAGTGTCAAGGAAGTGTCCAGAAAGAATCCATGTTTTATTTTAAATATGATTCCGTTGATGGGAAAAACGAGTACTATATTTTATGTAACCACTTTGTTTAAATGTGTAATGTAATGCATGTTTTATGATCTAATTCTCTAAAACTCTAAACCTGAAAAGATCCTCAACATGTATTCTTTATGTAACTCAATATTAAGTGATGTTTAAGGGTGGGGCCTTATAGTATCCTTATATTAAGGATAAATAAATTACATAATTATGTGTGACAAATATAAATATACCCAATATAAGTTGATATTAATTTTAAAACAATCATAGATCATAAAAACATATTCATGGAACAACATTATCAAGAATTTGAGGTTTAACCCATAAAATTGAAATTGAGTTAAGAAGTTCCCTTATAGAAATTCGACAGCCTAATGGCACCGCATTAGAGTTTGGAAAATCAGTTGATGAAAGTTAAAAAGTGTATCTCATCACATTGAATTTTTTTTACAGAAATAAGGATATATAAGAACATATCCCAACCAATGAAGATGTAAATTAAAACACCTAACAAAAAAATAAGTCTTTTAATAAGATGAGGGTGAAAGGTTCCTTTACCGATTTGGGTAACTTTCAAAATGTACACCCCATGAAATAAGGTACATACAATGAAGTTGTAAATACCCATAATATAAATTATATTACATAAATAATACAATCATGGGCAGTACATACACCACACAAAATGAAATAGTTGTAAATGTATCATGAATCTCACCGGAATAAAAGTGAGATGAAAAACCCCTTACCTTGATGTAATCATTCGTTTTGTATGACCAAAAGATAATAACGACCAAATGAATTACAGAAAAACATGAATATAAATAGAATCATGATAAAATATATATTGATTGAAAATATAAAATAAACCACATTCCATAAATAAGTGGTGAACAATGGAAATCTCGTGAAATTTAAAGTGAGATAAGAAATCACCTTACAAATCTTCGGCAGCCTAAGGGCGCCAATTAAAAATTCCAAAAAAATGGATTGATGAGATAAATATATTGTCGCCATCATATGAACAAAAAAATTACAGTAAAAGGAATATAAAATAACATCGCCCAAATAAGAAATAGGAGCATATAAGAAACGACATAAAAGAGTGTACTTTAAAAGAAATAGAGAGGTAAGATCCCTTACCTCAAGTCTGGCTTGCCTTGTTCCTTTCTTTATATTCCTGAATAATAAACATTGGTGAATATATAACTTCATAAAGACATAATTTATAGATTATTATACAATTCATAATACATATTATCATATTATAATAATTAGTTAATTATGTGATTTCATATAATACGTTTTGACGATGTTCGATATATGAGTAAAAAATAAACATATATGAAAAGAAATGCCCATGTAGTTATAATTAAATCATATCCAGAACAGTATTACTGATTTTAATATCATATATATTTAGTATATATTCATTTTATACTATTTCATAACATTCGGAGATAAAAAATAAAATGCACCGTTCTTGGAGACGGTAGGTCGTATGTACGCATGAAGGATACTTTCATTTCATTGTCATATTAATGGAAATAAAACTAAATGAGAGATGTATATATTATTATTACATAATTATATTCAACATTTATATGTAATATATATAATTTCTATACATTATATATATGTAAAAATAATAGTACATAACATTTGGAGATAAGAAATGAAATACAGCGTTCAAGGAGATGGTAATCCGTACGTACATATGAACGCTACTTTCATTTATATTTCATAAATTAATGTAATTTAATCATAATTATACATATTTATGTTATAATTATAGTATTATATAATATATAAAATCATTAACCCCATAGTTATACATCCCACATATGGATTTAACGATTCAAATCACTTTGAGGGGGTAGTAGTCTGCACTTCCTAAAATGAAATTATCGCGTTTACCCATTATGGAAACCATAATGGTGTGGCATAAATGAAAAATACAGAAGAATAAGGAAAAAATAAACATAATATATATCATATATGAATATAGTGACATCTTAATGTCCACCATGAAAGGTGTTACGAGATAATTGAACAATCATCGTTTCGTGAGGCAGTGATTCGCCACCCACAGAAACAACATGTTCTTTAACCATTAAACGGGTTTTTGTGTAAGTTTATCTAAAATAATTCTCATAAAGGAATATTAGTATATTGAAGATACAGGTTTTGTTACAAAATAATGTAATAAAAATATTTTATGAGGTTGGAGATGCAAAATAAAACAAAACAACCTAAGAGAAGACATTACCTTTAAATTGGATAACTCTTTTCGATTTTAGCCCAAAGGCTTCCTCGGAAATACTTCTGACCAAAGTGAGGCTTATGGGAGTAATATAGGGTTTTGGAGAGACAATATGATCATTATTTGGAAGATCCAAGGGCTTGAGAGGTGTGGGTAATGGGTTAAAGGTGGGAGTCTTTTATAAGAGGGAGGAGGGGCACTCTTGGAAAGTCATGAAATGTTACTTTATTATACAATGAATTTAGATTTTTAAAGGTCCCAAAATTATATATTTCGAGGATAAGGTGATAAGGGTTATAAATACCCTTATACAATAGACTTTTTACATGTGTAAGTTATATATTTTACTTTATATTTTTATTTTATTTAAATCGTTCATTAATGATATAATCAATGCGTCATCATGGTGTCCTAAATAAATTTATCTATCTAATGTCTAAAAGTAATAAAAAAAATTCATAATGTAGGAAATATTTTTAGATTTCTGATGAATATTTGTAGTCAAAAATATTACTTGCATAACCGAATGTAAAAATTGTTTTAGTAAAACAATACATGTTTGTGACATTTTTATTTTTTATTTAAATAAAATCTATTAATGTCATTATCATACACAAGTGGCTCCATGGGGTCTCAAAAAATTCCCCATGCATTGTCTTGGATGTCCATGACTCATCCAATAAGTGTAGGACATGTGTCAAGGTATTTTCATATTAGTATAACATTATTTTAACCTAAAATTACCGTAATTTCCTCTAATCGCGGTTAATAAAACACAAAGGTTACTATTCACCAAAAATTATTTTAATCCCATTAAACCACATTTTACATATTAATGACAGCCATGTATGTCATATTTTTAAAATTCAATTTATAGATACGGTAAAATTTCATTTAAATGAAAAATGATTTTTTAACTACCACTTAGTGGTTTCACAATTCATCAAAAATTGATGTTTTTCAGAAAAAAACCCAATACTTTATCCTAAGATATATTTGATATTCCAAATTCAAAAATGATGTCCATTTCACCAAATTTATATCATAGAAGTGTCATTAATAAATTTTATAATTAATTCCCGCTATCAAAACAAATAGCGTGTTTTTAAGAAACAATATCTATCAAAAGATTTTCACTTGTTTATATCCAATTTCAAAGTGAAATTAATTCCAATGACCACCATAGGATCAAATGGTAAAAAAATATTTTAACTAAAATTTAGACACAATTGTAAAGATAATCTAACAATATAAATAAATTAGATTAAAAGTAGGTTTTGAATTAATATACATCATTTTCACTATTCATTAATAAAATGAACTTTGTCAGAAAAATAACAAAAATTTATACAATCTATATTTTGATGTCCAAATTCTAAAAAATAATTTTATTTACTCCAATAGAAATTATAATAGTGACGAAAACTATATTTAATGATGTTTCACCATCAAAAGGTGATAAATCGACCTTTTAGTGAATATTAGATTATTTACGCTTAAAATTGGATTCAATCGCATTTTAAGCCTATAACATTTATTGGATAAAATTAAAAATATTTAACAAACATATATAATCATTTTTTAGTTAGTTATATTCATTCCTGTGATTACAACGTAAAGGTGATAACTACTATTTAAAATAATATTATTTTATTATTAGTGTGCAATGTAAGATTTCAAAACAACTCATTGTTGCGTATTGGGTATGCCATCGAGCATAGAATTTCCTTTAAATAAATATTAACATTTTTTTTCAAACATATTGATAAATATGAAAATTTCATATTATTTATTTACCTGGGATGTTACATATAAGAATTAATAATAGTTGAGGTAATATATGTAAGGATTATACATTATTGTAAAGTAAATAATCTAAAAAACACATTCCTTCAATACATTGATAATGAAATTGAATCCATAGATTTTATCATATTTAAAAAACATATTTAATGAATAATTGAATACTAAATAATGAAAATTATTATTTAATGGATGTCCTGTATCAGGCACATGAAACATTATATCATCAGGATGGTATATTTCTATGGGTAAAAACCCATTGGATTCTATTTAGAAATAAACACAACGGGTTTATCAAAAAATATTTTGTCTGATGAAAAAAGTTGATGCGGTAATCGGTTGTAATGGGAACCTTGAATCATTTATGTCAAAATAATTCTTCAAATATAGATTCAATTCATGATCAAATAGATATATCAAAATATATTTATTGAGAAATGGATATTGAATCATCAATATTTCCCCAATTAATAAATTATTAAAAGAATTAACCATGGGAAAATTGGTACAAGATTAAGTAAATAAAAATAACACAAATACATGAAATATAGATTTTTAATGAAATAATCAATGAATGATGGTTACAAATGAACTGGGAGAATATATTCACCACACATAAGTAATAAGGGGATAATGAAGTATAATCAAATGGAATTTCATAATTTAGTCAATAAAATAAAGGATTCAAATCATAACTAGACATTAATAATGCCAAAATATGAATTGATAATTATAAATTGAGTCCAAATTAGGAGTAAATATGTCAATTGAGTGTTTAGAAAAAAATTTAGAAATTATCTTTTTATTGTAATTTATGGGAAAATACTAATTATACATCAAAACAGAAAAGGGAATAATAGATTTTATAAAACTATAAATGAAAAAATAATGTATTTCCTGAAAAAATAAGTGATTAATATAAAATATTCAAATATTTAAAAATATTTTGGATTGTACTTGAGAATGGGTAACACATTGGATGCTCCATTTAATGGAGCTTGTTTATCAGGAAGAATTAAAAAAGGGATCTTTTTAAAATAAGAATATAACATCTATGAAAGAGGTATTAAGATAGGTTAATATAATTGTACTATAAAATGGATTTTTTGAAGATTATATAATAATAATAAAAAATTACATTGAGGTTAAAGATTGAGAAAGCATAACCCAAATGAAAAGTAGAAGTTCAAGGAGTATCCCCTACCATGGGTTGGAATGTGTTCTATACTTGATCTCAATGTCAAGGATAATAAAATTAAATCCCAAATTAATTTAGTAATAAACTTTAAAACATTTCATTTACTTATTATAATTTTATTAGGTTCATCTATGACCTATTTATGAGTTATAAAATACAATTTTAACGTTCCATATCATCTATTTCTCTGGGTTTCTAGATCGGTTTACTTGTATACAAGTGTGAAAAATAGTGTAAATATATAATAGTTACCATGAAATAATATTATATTTTATTAATGAACCACTATAATATTAAATTGTTACATATTTTATTTGATTATATATCATGAAGAAGAAATATTCGATAAAACATTCTTGATAATTGTTTTGATTATTTTGGGGTTTTCTTAAGACATCATGAATTAATTTTATTTTATTAATTGAAATTATGTAAATATAGTTTCCAAAAAATAAAATAATCATTATAAATATTTTATAATCTATTATAAACATATAGATATTATTATAACCTAACTAGAAGGTGTAATTAGAAAACCAAAACACATCATCCACATAGGCCGTAGATCGGCACCTCACATATGATGTTATCATTATTATAATATAATGGTAGGGGAGAAGATACATGAGAGGGGGGTTCATTGAAATAATAAAATTCTATTAAATATAATATACTACTGTTATCATGCATTTTTTGATAGACTATTTGAGGAGTGAGTCAAAAAATAAAATAAATTGTAAAAAATGTGATGAAAACGAAAGTTGTTTTCACCTCATGGATTATTCTTCTTGAGAACTTCAATAGAAGACATTTTATTAAACTTTTGATGAGACTATATCCACAAGGATATATACAAGAGGATTGGGTAATATTGATATGAAATTAGATAACCTTTATTTAATAAATGGTCTGAAGGGATGAGGAGGTTAAGTTTGAAATTGTAGGGGTGGAGAGGTGGTTTTTTTATTTTCTTTATTCAGTAGTTTTTTATTTTTGATCAAGACAAGAAATATTGAGGAGTCCATGACTACTTATAGTAAAAATAAATATATATTTCAAGATTATGGTTCATATGTAAGTGCTGGAAAAGGGATTAGTTTCATATATTTATAATATATATACTATAAATTATCATATCAAGAAATTCACTAAAAAAATCTTGTATTTCAAAAAAATCATAAAAATTGTACCTTACAATTTTTCATCATGTATAATTTAAAACGGAACTCCATTTTATGAAAATAATTTTATAAATATAAGAAATTTAATTCATTATTAAAATCACCCTTTACAATGAAAATAAAAAATTTAAAATTATAGTTAATATAATAACACATTTAAAATTTAATTATGGTTTTATAAAATTATCTTTTGATTAGGAGAAAACAAGGTATTAATTATGGAATAAATATTTTTAAAATAAATGTTCTTTTAAATAATTATTTTAATTATTATATTGGAAATAATCATTTATTTCTATAAAAATAACCACCCTTAACTAATAATATATAATAAATTTATTTATATATAATTTTCTATAATTATATCACATTACCATTTATAAGATGAATAAATTTTATTTATAATTTCTTTTTTGATGTTGTTGTTCTAATTGTAAGGTTACTATTCATAATTTTCATATACTATTTAAATGGTAGGAAAACAATTTAATGGATTATTACTATTCATTTATGTTCATTGATGTGGGTAACATAGGTTATCAAATGTATTTATTTTATAAGAAACATACCATATAATCCTATGGTGTTATATTTCGTCTTCCTTCTGAAATTTCATCCTCAATAATTCTATGAATAAGACCTTCTAAACAGATGAGGGTGGTTCTTCTTCATATCATCCATATACTTCCACATAGATTAATCCATTTTATGAGTTCTCGATTGAACCATTACCAATTGAGTCATCTAATTTCTCTACAATTTCTCTCTTATGTCATAAATTCTAATAGTCTCTTTGTAGTGATACAAATCAGGTTCCATTTATATTTTGTCATATATGGGTAAATGTGTAGGTTTTGACATGTACTAATTTAAAAATTATATATAGAAGACATCATGATCTTCAGATATACTTTGTTCCATTTCTAATCTGTATGTTACAACTCAAATTATTTCCATAGTTTCATGTCGTCTGATGTACCTATGGATCAACTTCATTATCTAAATGGGGCATACGAAACCCTTCCGCAGATATAATTTTATAAATGCATGATCACCCAGATGAATTTCCAAATACTTTTTTCAGATGTTTTGAAAATACTTTTCCCTCCATTGAGCCACATTTATATGAGTGTTACTAGTCTCTTCTTTCGTCATCATCTCTTTTATATGTTCTATTTTTATATGTTTCCACTCACAATCATCATCCCAATAATTTGGAGTTTGAATTCCCTTTCTATAGAATTCATCTTGTGACACCACTTGAATACTATAATGGAAACTATAATTTTTGAAAAATAATACTAAAGGTATATATTAAGAAAAATTAACATGAAAATCTACTTACTATGATCTCAACATGTCATACAATGTTTGACTAGTCCTTTCAAATTTTCCATCATTTTGGGGGTGATAATAAGTACTCAAATGAAACCCAGCATCAAGAGATATCTGAATACTCATCTATAATATTGATGTAAAACAGTTTTCCTGATGCGGAACAATTTCTATATGTCACTATGAATCCTTAAAAAAAATTATTATAGTTGATTTTGAGGAATTCAATTGGTAAATCATATGTTATGGAATGGTAATGTTCAGAAATGCATGGTAGTGTACAAAAAACCATATTACATTAATCTATATATGTGTCCTTAGTAGTCATGTGAAAAATACTATTATAATTTCATCCCACATCCACATTACAATAGGTAGAGGCCTCAAGACTCATCATGGATGATATCTCTTATCCTTCACTTGTTGAAAACTAGGCACCTTGACACATAGTTAACAATTTAACACTTCATGTTATCCCACTAAAAATATTCCTTTAGATATCCATAAATCATGGAACTTGTATGGGTTGTAGTAGTATTATATCTAATATCATCATATAAGTATCCCTTTTTGATCCATGGTATTGATGGGACACATAATCTATATCCAAATTTAGGAATTCTATCATTACCCATGAAGTCTTCCAATCAACAATATTTAATAGATTTTATGTTTTTTAATATTCTCATCATCATGTATAGAGACTATTATCATTCCAATAAATATGGATTATCATTCATTTACAAATATACTGATGTTTCATTTTCATTAAAAATTCATCTATCCATTTTTACTATATCCATGAATAAAGGATCTTTCACAATCCATATTTGGTTTAGAATTCAAGATCATTCTAGTGTAATGAATTTTATAAATTTTTTTCTTTTCGTGGGTGGTAGTGTATTAATAAATCCTAAAATTTTATTAACTCAAGCCAACTCCTCTACCACATGTTGAGTTCTTTTTGCGAATAGATTTATTTCTTGATTTATTGATTCATATATGTCTTACATCTTTCTTCATAAAATATAGTGTCTCTATATCTTTAGAGCCAAGATTTCTGCTTCAAACTCAAGATCATGAGTTGGAATATTTTGTTTAGTAGTGATCAATTTCATTTTTTCATATGAATGAAAAATCAATTTTCACTAGGCAACAATCTAATACATTCATTGAAGAATCATTATATATCACAAACACAACATTTCATGATGAAAGAATCAATATTATAGCTTTGAACAATCATCACATAAATTATTCAAACCATTATGTACATTATTTTTACCATATGAACATAACCCCTTAATGTATAAGCATGGTTAATAGGTTATCAATTAAAGAAAAATTATGAAATAAATTCTTATAGTAACCTGCTAAAATAATAAAACTACATACCTCGGTTATGTTAATTTACGTAGGAAGTTATTTTATTTCTTTATTATTTTCAAAATCAGCTCAGATTCCATCCTTAGTGAATATATGGCCAAGAAAAGAAATTGTTTTAAACCACCATTAACACATTCTAAACATCCAATATAAATAAGTTTTTATATGAGTATTTAAAATAATCACCAAGTGGTTCTCACGATCCACATAGATATTGGAGTATAACAAGATATCATCAATCAATATCACAAACAATTAACAAGATATTTCTTGAATGATTTTTCATTAGATCTATGAAAAATAGGGAGCATTAGTATGTCGCAATTGAATTATAATAAAATCTTGATTTCCATATGTGGTTTAAATAGTTTTCTTCATAATAAATTCCATTAATACACAGAATTCATCGTAACCAAAACAAAGGTAAATCATCTAAAAATATAGATTCCCATGATATTAATCAAATAAAACATCAATTATAGGTAGATGATTCTTGTTATATATTTTAATAGTATTTATTTCTTTATATTTAATGCCCACGCTCAATGATACATCCATATTCATCACAAAATGAATAGGAGATCCCCATGGAGTATCACTAGGGGGAATAAGTACCTTATTTCTCAATTCCTCCAGTTTTTTATTTATCTCCTCTAATACAACAATGGACATTCTATAAAAAATATTTTATATTGGAATTACATCGGGGATTAGATAAATGGTAAATTCAACATCATGATCTAAATGGTTTCCTAGTTAATCCTTATGTAATACTTCAACGTATTCTTGTAAAATTGTTATATTCTCAATTTGAAGATGAGATTCCTTATCCCTATACATTTTTTTTACTTATTCCTTAGAATTTAGTTCTGTAAATCTATATGGGTTAGATCTAGAAATGAATGAGATGATGATTGTTCTTCTCTTAAGATAAGGTATTCAAAATCATTTTTACAAATGGTAATTTCATTCTTGAAATAAATTCTCGTATATTGTTTTGAAATATAGTCTACACTAAGTATAATATCAATTTTATCTAATTATATAGTGATAAGGTCAGAAGCTAAAGAATGGTTAGGTGTCAAAAAAGGTATTTACTAACACATTTTTTATATGATACTTCCCTTTAGAGTTATAACTAATAAATATAATGTTAAATCAAAATTAAAATGAATAATTGTCTTGGAAAACTAGGTATATATAAAATAGTGTGATAGTCTGGAATCAAAGAAATTATTTCCTAGATTTTAATATATGATTAATGTAACTTCTACCATCGAATTAGGTACTTATAATTTAGTTTTAGTGATTGTATAATCTTATCCATTCCCCTTGGAATATTCTATGGTAGGTTCTCTAGATGCATAAGACATTGTCCCGAATAATTCCCCATTTCATTATAGTAAAAGCATTGAAAATCATGGATTTTTTCAACTTACATTTATTATCCTGATGATATTTTTCTAGGAACTTATAAAAAACTACCTTCCCTTAGAGGAATTTCCAAGGATGGTTATTCTCATAATATTCACATAATAGAAATTTATTTATTCACCTATTCTACTTTCAAGCTTCACTTTTTCCAAAATTATCATAGGTCTTCATTTTCTCTTAATTTCCCTTCAACATATTTGATCTAAAAAATGTATTCTCCAATTAGATGGAACATAAAACTATTTGACCATATAATTAAAGTGTTTGAGATGTTATTTTCAATCAAAGACTTGGTTTAATACAAATACTGAAATGATAGATCTTTTTTCCGAATCACTTACGTAATTTATAGTGTGCCTGGATATTCATGTAAAGGTGGCCTCATATTCTGAAACACACTCTTATTCCAATTAATTTAATCTATGTAATTTTGTTAGCATTTCAATTCATTGATCATGAGGGAAATATTTTACAAATTATATTTCTTTAGTTGTTCAAAAATCCATGTATTCTATTTATTCTTCATCCTTTTTATTATAGATCAGATACCATGACCTGCACCACCCATGAGGAAATACACTTCTAGTACTACATTTTCATTATCATTTCAACTAAAATCTAGATATATCTTTTTAAGATACAAGATTCACTAATCATCTACCGCTGGATTAATAGTCCCACTAAAATATGGGGACATCTTCGGTATTAAATGATCCAATGTTTTGATAATATTGTTATTCATCATAACTATTGTATGTTTCTCTAATACTGTCATGATCTGCTCAACTCCAAAACTAAAAGTGTTAACCTGATGATAAGGAAATATAAACATTTTACAAGGATATTGATTCCTTTGATTTAATTGGGATCCATTCGTAAATAATGGGATATACTATATTGTGTCCGGAATTATTTTGAACAAGAAAAACATTTAACAATAATAAAATATTTCTGCATAACTAATCTCATAATCATAATCATTGTTTCTTTGGGAACCTGTTATGATTAAAATTCATCATAATGGTTGGAAAATTGATTTTGAATTATCCTAAAAATATTCCTTTGGTGTGTCAAACCATGTGCATGTAAAGTATCAGAATATAATACCATTTTAGGCTGAGTAAGGCCCGATGCACCTTATCGAAGTTGTAACCCCTCGGTACGTCTGTACTATAAAAACATCCTCATGTAGTATCTAGGTAGGGAGTTATATCTATGAACACCCATATAATCCCAACCATAACAACATTCTAATATAATATTCAATTACTATCCTCAAAGTGTCTCTTAGTGTAATATTCTATAAACTATGTTTTCTGAATGTAGTGCCAAAGGATTCTAATAAACATCCTTTGATACCAATTGTAGCATCTTAAACCATATTAGCATAGATTCAGTGGTTCTAAAGTTATAATATTATATATATAATAGATCACATCACTATGGCTCAAAATGTTTTTGTTGTCATTATGATACTAGATACATACATAGTTCTCTTATAATACTGGTAATTAAAAATGGAACATAACATAAGAAAATAAACTTCTTATTCTCACATATTCAATGATTAAGCCTTCACATCGTGGGGAAGGAAAAAATAAAATGGCCATCTCAAATGACCAATAATGATTATATGAATCAATATTAAGTAATATAAATTTAATAAGGAATTGACATTATGGTAAGGTAAATAATCTGATTAACACATGTCAATACAGTAAAAATGATAATACACCCATATATTTTATCATTGTTAAAACACTATTGGAAGGAAACAACTACACACTAAATAATTATATTATATTATTACAGGGAAGTCATATATATGTCACCTGAACCATTTTTTATCAAGAGGGTTTATGCTTGTGGTTAAAAACCCATCTAATTCTATTTAGAAACAAACATAAAGTGTTTTTTACAAACCATTTTGTCTCATGAGGTGTTTTATGCATCAAAGGGCTATAAAAGGAACCAACCATCATTATAGGTCTAATAAAGTATTAAAATATAAATTCATTTCCTGATTAAAATGACATATATAATTATTTTTATTTATTTGAGGATGAGGATTCATCAATATTTCCCAAATTAGAATAGTATTGAATTAAGACACCACTAATTGAAATATAACATGGATAAAAATTAATAATATCCAAGATACATGAAATATGAACATTTAATGATATATTTTATGAATTATGATAAAAATGTAAGGGAATAATATATTGACTATACATAAGGAATATGTTAAAAAAAGAGTAAAAAAATGGAATATCATAATGGTTTCTATGTAAGAACGGATTTAAATAGAACATGAACATTAATAATTGAAAATAAAAATAAATTATTATAAATTTACTCTAAATAAATTGAATAAACGTAAAATGTGTGTATAACAAAAATTTTAAATGATCATATTTAGATACATATAATGGAAAATACAAAGGTGACATTTAAATAGAAAAGGAATAATTTTTTATAAAAAAACCAGAATTGATGTAAGATATTTTTTCCTGAATAACATATGGTTTTTTCCATGACACAATAGTAAATAATTTTCCCCTTAAAAATTTATTGTGGTGACCATGATGTGGTCTCATGTGGAAGTTGCAAGAAAAGTTATCAAATTGTCACAATGTTATTTTATTTTTGTTACTCATACTAAGAAATGTATATTTTAAATGAGTTAAAATACAATAATTAACAAAAAACCAGAATAAAAATATAAATTCATAGTTGATACAAAAAATTAGATGAAAACAAGATGGAGGAAAACAAGTAGATAAGGGAACATTGGACAATAATTGATCCTCTGACACTCCCTTAACCCTTGGTTACAAATGTATTATTATTAAATTATATAATTTATAATTCAAGTACTCAGGTTTTACATATATAATGATTATAAAAAATATTGATACAATAAATATGGGTGTTTAACTTATTACTAAAGCGGTCTTATTTCTCAAAGTCCTCTCTGCAATCAAATGTTGTTGAATATATTGTGAATAATGGGGAGACCTCACCCAAAAATAGTTAAACACTATGATAACTATTCAAAACTCATATATTTAAAAAAATTATATTAATAAACAGATGAAAATGAATACAACATTGAAATATGTGTCGTTTAATTTTAAAAAAAATTTCGTCATAATTCAAATGAAAATAGTTTACAATTTAGAATGCATACTCAAAAGTTGAAATGTCTTTAGATATTTTGGTCCCACCACAGTATGGATATTATCCCTTCATGTAATGATAACATCATAGAATACTCACCATATATAGTATATCTAATCCAATAAATCTAACTCTCTCCTTCCAGCCCCTTTTTAATGAATGTTGTGATGAGAATATAAAGAGGTGGATAGTGGTGGAAATTATTGTGCTAGATTTGTTTCCTCAAATGTTTCCTCTATTTTGGATGTCATATTTTCCAAATAATCTTATATTATCTCATATATAGTATATAAAGGTGATTTCCTCTATCAACTACTAAATTTCTTGATGGTTTGCAGATGTGTTTAAAAATATGAAATAATTTATTAAGATAATTTTTTATATTCATGGAGACCCTTCATATTTTTTTTCATTGACTCATTCATAAGTATCCATAATGATATTTTTTTATATTGAAGCTTATAATTCACACACATGTTTGAGTCCTATTAAATATCAAGGTGCAATCATATACTTTTTATTCATTATTTCCATGTTATTTTATATTGAATTTGGTGGTTCTCATTATCTCATCCAAAAACTATTTTCACAAAGGCTATTTTATTGGATAATTGATGGTCAAATATTCTCTTAAACTACTTAATAATGATTTAAAAAACAAATATATAAATACTTGGAAAAAAATAATCAATATATCTTGTTTGATATGGTATAATATTTTCCCATAATATATAATATATTAAAAATATATTATGTTATCCAGTAATGGCATTTTAACAATTCAGCTCAAAACACTTCAAAAATCAAAAAATTCTTTCATTTAACATAAGATTGAAAATTTTTGGGTTTAAATAATTGAATTTAAAATTAAAAAAATATGTAAATTTTTATCTATCTTAACCACTCTTACATAACACATTGTATCCCGGACAAGTGAACACTTACAAATAAATTGCTAATGAAAATTAAACACATATGTAAATTATATTAAAAAACAAAAAATCAATGCACATAAATTACAATACCTCTTCATTCATTTCAATTAAAAATAAATTATTTTATTTCATCATTCCATTCAAATTTCTTTCAATCCTCCATGGACATTTATTCATACCTCACGCTTTTTTCTCTCAACACATGATTTTGATTTCGTACAAATATGTTCTCATCAAAATTATTTCAAGGATCATTAGAGGATTCAAAAAAATCTAAATCTCCACAAAATTATTCCATGAAATTTTATCCATTATGATGACTTATAAATATTATATAAGGATGTAGGGATATTGTTTTTTCAAATGTAAAAAATTATGTAGTTGAAAGAGTGGGTTTGAAGTTTTTGAAGGAAATTTTTAGGATTTTATTTTCTACTCAAGCATGGTTTCTTCCACGTAGGTCTGGATATAAATGGATTCTAATACTAAATGGGGTTTCAATCATAATTTAATCGCCTCTATCATTTTGAACAGAACTTATTTAAATATCATAGGTTTTTAAAGGATTAAATGTTCTGTTTAAGACAAGATCAATTTGACACACTCATGAAGCAGTATGAATGTGGATAATATTAAAAAATATTTTATAACCCACATAAAAATGTGATTTTAAATATTTGATAGAATTAATTGCATGTTATTTAGAATTCAATGTCCTTTTAATGAATTTACACTACCTAAATATAGAACATATATCATTTTAGATATAATTTATGTTTATATACAACAATCATGTTGGTTCATACCATTTTCATAAATTTTCAATTCAAGAAATATTTTTTTGAAGATAACATGTTTTTGAAAAATAAAATTTGAAATAAAACATATATTAATTGAAAAGAAAAAATGAATAATATTAATATTCCAAGAATTTTCATCCCCTAAATTTATTTTGTATAATTTCCTCATTTAGTAGTGATTATATGATAAATGAAAATTAAAATACCAAACATTAAAAAATTAAGGAAAGAATAATAAAAAATGGTTTTTATTGAGTAGTAACATCCTTGAGCTAGCTTACTTGATTATTAAAACTAGAAAATAACATAGTAAAAAAACAAAAAATGAAATTTTATTGAATGAAATGAATGAAATTAAAAAATAAATAGATGAAAATGGAGAATTGGTATGAACCACCCAAGATTGTTCTAGGATTTCAATACCCCTTGTTAGGAACTTTTAGCTGATCATCCACAAACTAAAGGTGGGTGTAGTTTTTTCTCATGGAAAAAATTTAGTATCTCCAATTTTATTTAGATCACATTACATTTAGAATAACCAATAAAAATATTTATTTATTCTCCCTTCATTGACATGGATGTTCCAATGATGTACTATAAGAGGTAACAATAATTATGAACAAATTCCCATAATTTGTTCCCCATAAAATAACTCCAATGGTTGTTGAATTTTAATCATATAATGTTATTTATAATCAAGTTCATCTTCAAAAATTATTTTTCCATTTAAAAATATCTCGGTACCACCATCCATATATATTCCCCTATACTCAAGAGGCCCCATCATTCAATCATCAATTTCTCCCTTTAAATCCTCATCATCTGAATGTAATCCAATCAGAAGAAATGGTAAATAATGCTACATAGGGATAACTAGTTAACAAATTATTATCAAAATAATCATGAAATTATGGTAATTAATTGATACATCCCTATATGTATTCTTATATTCTATCTCTTTGTGCGAGTCAAAAACAGCAGTATAGAAAGTGAGAAGTACCTTAGGTTCCTCCATATTCTTTTTAAAATTGAATGACTCATGATTATTTTCCTCATTATCTAAAGATTCATAATGTGGATCATAATTTTCAATTTGAAAATATGGGGCATCCCAAAAAATCTGAATTTCAAAAACGTTATCTCAATAATAATCCATAGACATTTTATTTCTGAATAACATATCAATAGGTGAATCAATGACAATTTCTTCATTAATATTTGAAAATGAAATTTCAAAATCAGTTCAGAACACTTATAAAAAGTTTCATCTCCCAAAATATTTGGAGGGATATGATTTCCCTTTTGTTAATCATCCTTTTTCATTTTAATTTTTATCCCTTATCTGAAATCCTTTGAAATAATATCAAATTGTTTACTTAATTTTTGGATCATTGAAGATCGATGTTGATGTAAAAAATCATTTTACAAATTTTAAAAACATTTTTAATAGTTGAAAATTTTATGTACAATCATGACTTGACTTTGTATATTTTTAATAATAATTCCAAGCATATGAGTAGCCACTAAAAAATCAATTTTATGAATCTATATTAGTGGTAAAAATTTTGTGAAATCCACTAAAAGATCAAAAATAAAATGGTCATCTCCCTAAAATTTCTCTAAATTGCATTTGAGGTTTTTTACCAATAAATATTTAATAATATTCCACTTAGATATTCAGTACAATGGTTACAACAAGGTTTTCACACAATGAGGTTTCTTGTTACGTTATCAAACATTCACATTGCGAAATTAATTTTTCTAAAATTAAGAATTATAAATGGGGATTTTTTATGATTTAAAATATATAAATGGTCCAAAATTACAATACTACTATAAATATAAATTATTTATTGAATATTAGAAGAAACCAGAATATAGAAAACTAACTAAATAAGGTAGAATTAGACAAACATATATCCTCAAACTCTCCACTTATCATTGTTTACCACTATCTTCTAATTTAATTATCCAATGTATAAATAAATACCCGACATTATACACATATATTGATTATAAAATATTTTAAAACTTTAATTATGGTTGTTTATCATCATATGAATTTGATCTGATTGGCCAAAGAACTTCAAGATAATAAATCAAGTTGAACTTGTTGTGCTCAATGGGGAGACCTCATCCAAACAGGTTTAATCAACAAGACTATTATTTTACAATAATAAGTTGAAAAAAATTCCTGAATAAAATATAAGAAAACTAAAACAAGATATAAGGAGAACACCTTTAATAATTGAATCAAATTACATAAAAATTTAAAATAAAAGAGTTTATAATGATGAACACAAACTCAAAAGGGGAAATGTTTTTATATCTTCACATCCCACCAACTCTTGGAGATTATCAATTAATGTATTGATCAATTAATGGAATATCCCACTTATTCATAGTTATATTAAATAAAATCCTACATACTCCTTCCAACCCCTGTAAAATTATGTTGATATGTAAATATAAAGATGATGAAGGGTGTGGTGATTGAGGTATAGAATTTGTTTCACCAAATTTTTCGACATTATTGGGCCATCTATTGTAATAATATCCCTCTAGATTCATCATGAAATTTTTTATATGTTATATTCTATATAGATCCTAGGAATTATTTGTGTCGTGGAAATGTCTTTAAAATGTTATGAAATTATTTTTAAAGTTATCTTTTTCGGATCAAATGGACCCTTCATATTTTATTTATTTGATGCATTCATATCCAACCTTACTGATCTTAATATTCCTTTATTCTTATCATGAATATGTAAATTTTAGAACTTTTCAATATCAATGTATAATAATATGATTTGAAATCTTTTGGGTCATCATATCATCCATTGAATGTGGTGGGACTCATTTTGTTAGCTAGAAAATTTACCTACTAAGATGAAATTATTTGAGGGCTCTATTAGATTAAAAAAATCATATAATAGTTAATAAAGATGTATCCCACAAATAGAGTAAGAATAGATAAATAATAAATCAATTTTAATTAATAATTTAAAATATATTCTCAAAATTTAGAGGTGATTAAAAAGAGATAAAATTATAGAATAAGGTCATTTCACTATTTAGCTCAAAACACATCATAAATCAAAAATTGATTCAAATTCATGTAATATAAGTAATTTGTGGGAAGAAAATAATGGAAATTAAAATAAAAAATATATAATATATTCACTATCAATTAAATAAATATGTATTTCTGAAATATATTTGTCTCTTTAAACTAATTATTATTGGTATATGGAATTGGGTAATATATTGGATATTCACATTAATCGAGTATGGTAATCGGGAATAATTTTCAATGGATCATTATAAAACATGTACTAATAAAAAAAATATTTATAGATCAAGGTAAATATATATTGAACATTCAAACCAAATATTTCAATCATAAATAAAAAAAATTATGAATTATAATGGGATAAAGAGAGAGAAAGCATAGCTCGAAGGAAAAATGGATGTCCGGTGAGAATCCCCTACATTTTCTGTGAATGTATTCTATAAATTATCTGAATTTAAAATATAATCATATTCAATAAATTTATTAATTAATTAAAAAAAATTATATGTATTTAATTTACTGTAAATTCATTCAGTTCATTTATGGACATTTCGATGTGGTATAAGATCCAATTTTATATTCCAAGATCATCTGTTTTCTAGTTATTCATGATAATTTTAATTATATACATGTATGGAACATATTTTAAAATTTCAATAGTTGTTCATATTTGAAATTTTATGTTATTGATGAACCAGCAGATTATTGAACGATTATATATTTCATTAAGTTATATGGTACGAGGATGAATCATTTTATTAAACATTTGTGACAATTGTTTAGATTATTTGGGAATTTTTTATCATCACAAAAATATTTAGTTTTATTAATTTATCTTATTTATATATTGGTTCTATAATTTAGAATAATATATAATACAGATATTATAGTATTTATTAAGTATATATATAATTTTATGACAAGACTTGAAGGTGTAATTGAAAAACCAAAACATGTCGTACATGATGGTAGTAAATCGACACCTCAATGACGATATTTTAATTTTTAGAATGAAATTGTTTAGAAGAAGAGACAAGATGATGAATTTTAAGTTTAAAAAATGTATATTTATGATATTTTAGTTATCTTACATGCTTGGATAAAAGTTGTTAAAGGTCCATAATAAAAGAAATGAACTTGAAATAAAAATAAAATTAAAACAAATGGATATATTTTTTTCCTCTCAAATTATTCAACAGAGAACCTCCTTAAGAGACATTGATATTAGAATTTTGTTCATAAAAGTACCTCATATACATGGGTAAGATTCTTAGGTAGAGTATTACCTTGAAAATTGACATGATTGGGGTCTTATGATGTGTGAAGATACAAAGTTTTAAAGGGTGGTATTTATAGTGGAGGAGATGAGTCTATTTGGTAATTTTATTCATTATTATATTGTATTGGCTCAAGAAATGAAATAGAGATGATTCGATGAATAAATTTTTTATAATGAGACATATAGTTTTAGATTATGGTTCTTAAAACGATGATCACTAATTGAATAGTTCATTTAATTTTTAATGTCCATATACCAAAAATTACTAAATTTTTCTATTCAACTAATATTTCTGTCAATTAAAAAAATATAGAACGATCACTAAAAACAATTTAAGATGAATAGAATTAAAAAACATACCTCCATTTTAAAAAAATAATTTTCTAAATATGATAAATTTAATTTATAATTAATATCATATTTTACTTTTAAATTGAAAATTTAACATATTAACATTTATAATATACATAAATTTTATTTATAATTTTTTAGGTAAGGATACTATTCTGATTTTTAGGTTACTATTTCTAATGGTCACATTACTATTTAAGCGTTCATGTAACTATTTAATGGTATATTACTCTTCGTTTAACCTTATTGTTGTGTGAAACATACTATATCTAATTAATTAATTAAAAAATATACATCCATTAAAATCATGGGGTTTTATAGAAAACATATGCATTTTCGGAACCAATCTATATGTTGGTTTAGAAAAGTCAATGGAGAGATAAAATCTACAACTTTTAAAATTGATCTTCAATTTTAAATCTTATTATATGTTTTATTTGTTCAAAATGACAATGAACCAAACCACAATTTAGTAATAATATACCTAGAAATGATACATTGATATATATTTGAAACAATGAAAATTCCATCATATAGAGCTCAAAAAATTACAAATTTACAAAATAATGAAATAAAAGAGCAATTTATCCTCCCCACAGTTAACAATATTTCCACCAAAACTCACCAAAAATCATGATAAGAAAAACAGGGCATTAAAAATAATGTTATATACCATACTATTTTTATCACCTCCACCCCCAAATATATACTCAATCCAATCCCATATCATCAATAAAAAATTGATACTCCACCCTGACAAACAATTATAACAATTATCATCCAAGATAAACCACAATGTGGTGATGACTATACCATGATGTGATTTTGTCTAAAATTTTGAAACTATTCTATTCACTCACAAAACACTTATAAACATGTTTATTCATCTTTGTAAACTAAAAAATATTATATAAAAAAATTAAAATATATTCCAATATGTTATATTCCACTTAGATAATTATCATCCTCGGTAATCAAATGAAAGCATGGGAACACAATATACCTCCAAAAACACCCCATGTTTTACCTCTAAAATATGAATATATTTATTGAAAAATCATATTAGAAATACAAAATATAGATTCACACGTGAAATATCCTCACAAAAAAAGTCTCAACACTATTATGAGAAGATAATATCAAAAAATATTTGGATATTATGACTGCATAATTGACTCTTTCTCCCATGTACATTTCAAGAAGTCTCTATATCTATAAAAAATTATGAATTGTATGATTAATCAAAATTCAATTATCTCTACATAAATGGATATCACAATAAATCATTCAACAACTGTAATATTATATTCGATATCTAACTCACCCCAAACTATAATAAATTTGTTTCATATATATATCTATAATGTTGTGATATATGGAAGATTTGTAGAATTTTATCCATCCAAGGAAGAAGATACAACTATTTCACTACCTAACTGACTCACAATGGACCTGAAATTCTTCAGAGATCCATATAGAATTATTTTACAAATGACTAAACAAAATATTTTCATAAATAGTATAATCCATTATGAAAACACGATCACTAACAAAGAACTTTAGAGGCTTCTTATTTCATTCAATATACGACATATGATGATTTTAAAAAGCCTTTATCTACTAATTATTAAAATCAAAATAATCCTTATTTTATATACCATATAATTTATAAGAATAACTAACTCCCCACTGTCGTTAAAAATATTGAAATTTAAATATTTTAATATAACTCATTGAATGAAACCATAGTAGTGGGTGGATAATAGTAACTATTATACTGTAAAAACCCAAAATTTTATAGATAGAAATTATCTTAATATAATTATTTCATTTTCTATAAATCACATAAAATAAGATATATAAAATAATTTAAAATATATATATGAGTAATTAATGAAATAATAGTTTTTTATATAAATTTAGGAACATATATCGATGAAATAGTAACATAAACTTTTGAATAGTAATTCAACCATTAAGAATTGTAATTCAGCCAACAGAATTGTTACCTAATATATGAAAATATAAATAAAATATATTCATATTATAAATTATAATATTATATAATTATATAATATAATAGGTAAATAATTTTTTAAAAAATTATCAATTAAGTGTTCTTGTTTTTTAAAACCAAATTGTAATTTATAATTTTGTAATTAATAGAATTATTTAACAAGATTGTTATATTTTTAAATGTATTCTTAAATTATATTTTTGTTGTCATTGGATTATAAGATAATTTTATGTGACCTTAATTGATTTTTCAATATTTCATAAAATTAGTTATAATTTTAAAATATGTAATATTTTGAATATTTGATGATTTTATTTAAAAACAAGATTTATCATGTTTAAAAATTTATTTGAATAAAATGGATTCCATTTTTAATTCAAAATTTTTATAAAATGGATATGATAATGCAGTCGTTGGATTTCTTGTGTTGTAAAGGCTCCCCAAAATCCAGTATTAGACCGATGGTTCAAATCTAGGTGGGATTGAATTTCCACTGTCATACTCTGACACTAGCATGAAACATTCAGTTGGTGACAGGGTAATGATGCAGAGAGAAAGTGACAAAGGCTTAACGTTGGTAGATGGAAATGCAGGCCTGATTTAGTCATGATGCTGGACTGGGTGTTTGATCCAGTTTTTGTGGCTTTGGGCCATTTAGTGGGCTTCCTGCCCATTGGGCAATTGTTCCATGTAGTGAATTAATATTTCTTGATGGGCGGGATATCCAACGAGGGGATATAGTTTACCTTTATATTCTATGTTCTTCTTGTTTGTATATTTAATTTAAATTTACACCCATGAATCTAAAATATATATTGGTGTATTTTTGTGATTTTTAAAAAATAGTTGATTTTTCTTGAGTAGTGAAATATGGTATTTTACGGTCTTTTACAAATAAATGAATTAAGGATTCATGGATTATATAAGAATGATTTAAGACCATAATATAAAACTATAATTAATTATGTTAATATATTTACGGATATGATTCAAACTATTCGTAGTCTTATTCTAAAATAATAATATATTGATTTTAATGATAAAAAACCATCCATGTCATTAACTATAAATATCAACCCTTACATTTTCTTCTCCGCACAACAAAATTATTTAAATCATGATTAATTTATAAACAATAATATTCCTAATCCCTTTCACCACTTCCATGATACTTGGGTATCAACAAATGGCCAAAACCATTCCCTCTAAGGCGGTTCTCAAGGAGAACTGTTCAAGAGGTAAAATCCTCATTCAATTTCATTTATTTTCATTTCAAATTATTATATTCTTATTCTCACCTAATATCCTCATATGAAATTGGAATGAAAACTATAGAATTATATATTTAATTTAATTTAATTATTTTAATAATTTTATTCATCAACAACCCTCTTCTCCCCTACAATTTATTTAAAAATAGCTAAATTTAATATAAACAATTCTCATTAAATATATATATAATAATTTGATCTCATACCAAACTACCAAATGATATAAAAAATAATTTAATTTTCTTTAATTTTATTAATAATATATAATATCAATACTGGGTAATTATCCCCATTTTACATAATCATCTGCTTATGAATTTAAGTGAGTCGATCAATTAAACCATGAAAATAAACATTATTAGAATTATAAAATTGATCGATAAAGCTGGTAAAAATGGAAATAAAATTTGTGATAAAATTATAATGAATCAAATAAATGTAAAATAATTAATGGAATTATTAACTAATTAATATCTTTCGATTATCCTGGATATTAATGTAAACAATGCAATTAGACAAAAGGTATCTTGATTCTCGAAAATAATTTCCTTTTTTGGGTTATTCCAATTTTTTTCCAAATTTATATATGAATTTTATTTTATTATTAATAATATTTAATTTTTTGGAAAATCTATTTCATTTATGTGATATAAATGCTTTAATTCTTATTAATATTAAAAGAATTGATTTTTTCCAAATAAATCTCATTTTAAAAACCACCTCTTTTTACTTCATTTGAGATTGTTTCATCATCCCTTGATATTGATGATTCTTATACCAAGTTTCTTATTCCCAATTTATTATTGTTACCCCAATTATTATTTATGAATATTTTCATTATGAGTATCTGATGAAAACCATTTCATTAACATGGGTTATTTTATGGAATAAATATGTATATGTTTTATGTTTCTTTTATGGTTATATAAATGTCATGATGTGATAGGTGATCCGAGAATTATATTGAATGACAATTAATTAGGCAATATGATTTAAATCATTTGATAAGGTTCAATATGGATGAAAATGATTCTATATTGTTTTATAATTTTGATATTATGATTATTTATATATATTATGCGTGAACATGCTGATATCATTTTTCACACCAATGTATCGTATTTTACCACTAGCACATGATGTTCACTTTTTATGAATTTCCACATTATATGCCTTTATATAATGATTCCACTAATTATTATAATGATTATACCAAACATATTTTATGATGATGATGATTATGATCACCAATATTATATTTTCATTCTTGTTCATATATATCAAATTACTAGGATTTTGCCTTACCTGTTTTTTGATTTATATACATAGGGGAACAAGTTAATTATGGAGAATTTAAATGGGTCTATGAATCCATAGATTATGAAATTAAATAATTTTTTTGTTTTAGTATTGAAATGTTATATTTGGTCCTAATTTTCCCAGTACACTAAACCATTGGATATTTGTTTTGTAATAATTTCATGTTTTTTGTTATTAAAATGATGTAATATTGATGTATTAAAATGAATTGTTTCAGTAGTTAGTATTCAAGAAGAGTTTAGTTAATTTTCATATTAGGACAAGAAAATATTATTGAAAACCATTAGTATGAGACTGAGTATATTAAAGAACCATGATGATTTCTTTTTAGAAATATTATAAACATAGAGATCCCATAGGATATGCATTTATTGATATTTTCACAAAGTAATAATTTATATATTAATGAATTGTAGAAATATGTTTTTTTCAAACATTCCATATTTTAGAAAATATTATGAACCAGTAGAAACCAATCCAACAATACACATAAGAGACAATGTAACAATTTTTTGAATGTCAACCGCAAAGGCTTGGGAGGTGGATTTAAAAATTTCATGGCTATTCTTACCCAATTGACTCATGAGATGAAATATTACCAAAATAATGTGAAAATCAAGCCATTATGAAAGTGGAAGAAACACGATATCTAGTCATTTATGTGGAAATGGACACTAAAATTTAGTGGATCTTCTAATCCCCTAGTTGCAGAAAAGTGTTTCAACTCAATGGAGAAGATAATTTTGTTCATAACTATTCTGAGATGGAAAAGGTGATTTAGGACATAATTACTTTATATGGGGAGTAATATAAATTGTGATTATTGATTAATAACACCCATACAATGGGGAAAATTTAATATATTGAGAGGGAACACTTTAATGAAACATTTATTGTTAATTATTTACATCGAACTCTTCCTAAAATAATGGACATTGAATTTTAATATCAGATGAAAAAATTAGGTGAATATATCATGATATACAATGATAATATTACAATTCATTCAAGTTATTTTTCATTATTGGTTATCAATAATGATCTAAAAGTAGATATATTACCTATGAGTATAAAACCACTCCTTTTAAAATCTATTGATTTTTGAGACATTGAGAGTTATGAAGAATTTTTTTGATGTTCTCTCATAGTGTAAAATGAGTTTGGATAATTATTTTATTGATATCAAGTAATTAAAGTAATGTTGGAGGTTCAATATAGGGGACATAACGAAAAAAGTGGGAATGAAATATCAACTGATCACATGTCAAAAATGTGATAGTTAGCATCTTGGGAACCACCACAATGGGATAGGGAAATGACTCATGTGTGGGAGAGAATTCAATGAAGATATTGAATGACAAAGATACATGAGGATGATGGAAATTGTGATGGATGAGAGTATAGAAATGCAAATAGTACATGGATTCAACTATATGGATAACGGGGTAGTTTGGGTTTGGATTAGTTGTATGAACCCCATAACACTACATGAAAAATCCGGGTTCAAAAACCATTAAGCACAGGATATTGTAGAGACTGTAGCTGTGGAGGAACTGTAGCAACAATAGGAACTATATCAGCAGAAGGGCACTGTAGCAGCGGCGGGTACTGTCTAGGTATTGTATTAGGTTGGTACTGTAGCATTACTATTCACAGAATGGGCTTTGGGAAACAAATTGGGACTACGGGCCATGTAATGTTTTAAATGCCCCTTGGGCCTTCAGGATAAGTAATGGTTCTCCAACAACTTAGTTAAAAGAGGGATTTTTTTAATTAATAATTAATGAGGTTTCATCCAGTATTTAAAAAAACTATATGGATCCATGGCACTATTCAAGCTAGATTAGTAAACCTTGAGTCCTTGAGGTGAATTACCATTATCATCCACTAAAGCCCAAAGATAAAGGGAAATCATATTCTATAAACACAACAGGGTGGATCATTAAAATGATTTTCATGATAGATATGATGGTTATTAATTCATGAATAGAGAATGTAATATTTGATTATGGTTTTTTTGCATTATTTCATATCTTCAATGTTTAGTAGAATAGTTCAAATTACACATCAAAATATAGAGATTGAGTTTTCAATGATAATATAAAATGGGGAAATTAAAGCATCAAAAGTACATAACTCTTATTCGGTTAATGTTGGTGGACCCAACCTCCTAGTAAATATGTCTTTACATTATTTTCTAATGTTTAATTCAATATTTGGCATTGATTGGATAACTTTATACAAATCCAACATTGACCTTTGGGAAAGAGATATCACCCTCCACATCACAAATCATCCTTCAATTATATACTACTATAAAGAGAAGGATTAATCTCTATTAGAATGATCTTCTCAATTTTTATATTATTACAATATGATAATTCTTGTGGAGATCAAATGATTAAGACATAGTGGAGAATCCGGGTCAAAGAAATGCCCATTATAAAGTACTACATTGATGTGTTCACTAATGAATTTATTGGTCTTACTGAAGACTAATATGTTATGTTCTCAATTAATCTTATTCATTGATCTCTACCTATAACAAATAAATCATACATAATTGTTACCATTGAGTAAGAATAAAGGAAGAATTAGTTATCGGATAATTTAGACATTATTTTTATACACAAAATCCTTTACGACGAAGATAATCCATCCTCCTCATCATAAATAAGAATAAATCTATTAGACTATACATCGATTATCATGACCTCAATAAAATCATCATAAATGACTGATATCACATTCCATGGATAGAATTTTTTTTGATCAACTATGTTGGTCCAATTATTTATCAAAGGAGAACCTTTGGTCATGATATAACCAATTAAAGGTGATGATAGAAGATATTACCAGTAGAGTCATTCAAACATGTTATGGATACTATGTGTTCGTAGTGATATAGTTTAGACTCACTAATGATCCATAATTATTCAGCGACTAAATGAATAGAGTATTTAGATATTACTCTAATTATTCCCTTCAGTCAATATCAATGACATTTTAATATACTCTAATAGCAACTATGAACATGAGGATTATTTGAATATTGCTCTGAAGCCTTTAAAACATGATAAACAGTATGAAAAGTATAGTAAATGGGTTTTCTACATGGAGGATGTATCAATCATGGGGAATGATATCACCAATAGTGGAAAATTTATGGACCCTTCCAAAACAAAAGAATTTGAATAGTTACTAGGACAAAATCATAAAGTAGATCCACAATTTACATGGCCTATATATGTATTAATAAATATTTGTGAACAACATATCACTATTTTCATATCCACAAATAATGTTGACTCAGAAGTAAAAAAGTTTTTATGGCTGAGGGAATGTTAAGATTACTTCAAAGAATCAATACTGCTTATCACCACATCATTACTGACACTTCAAACTAGTGGGGAATTTTTTATGTTATAAATTGATTCATAAAAGATGGAAGTGGGATATGTACTTATGTATAATGATTAACTGATAGCCTAAGACTCAATGAATTTGTTAATTCATGAGAAAAACTATCCTATGCAATATCTGGTGTTGAAAATGGTGATCTTCATGATGAAAATATTAAATCATTATCTCAATAGGAAGATGTGTGAAATATATACTAATCATAGGATCCTCAAATATATATTTGCATAGAATGAGAATAACATGCACCAATGATGATGGTTAAGGATCATTAAGGATTATTAATATTCAATAGTCTACCATCATAGATAAGTGTATAATGTGGAAGATTATATAAGTTGAATGGTTCCTGAAATATTATGAATGATAAGGATTGAGAATGATACTATGTTCTTAGATTTTCATACGATTTAAACTAGAATCATTAAATAAGTAATTTCATCAATCCTTTCTCAAATGATTCATCAACCATCCCTCATAAGAAAAATAAGGCATTATCAATGAAATAGTGATAAAATTTAGAAAAAGGTGGAAGCCTTGGTAAAGGGGACATCAACATAATTTCATATTGATTAATAAGTATTTGAAATATTTGGTTAATGACTATTATTACCATTTACTATAGAGATAAAAAAGATCATCTGAGTGACACACATATATCAACATTCTCTATTCGACCACATAGTACAAAGATGTATCGAGATCCCCGAGAGATATATTTGTGGAAAAATATGAAAAATCAGATCACATAATATACATAAAATGTTCTTGGTATGTAATCATGTGATGTATAGATAGAAAAACATAAGGGGAAGATGAAAATATTAACCATAAACAAATGGAAATAGGAAAACATCAACATGGAATTTGTGATAGGACATCCAAAAAAAAAACTAGTTGAAAAAATGATATATTGGATATTCTGGATCATATAATCAGGAAATATCACTTTATAAAAATTTGAGATTTCTTCTCAAAATTCTAACTAGTATAGATATATATCAACGAAGTTGGAAAGATTCATGTAGTACCACCATATATTTTATCCAATCGAGATTTGAGGATAAACAAAAAATTCATGAAAAGTCTCCAGCATGCTCTAAAAACTGAATAGAACATTAGTATGGATTATTAACCTCTAACTGATTTCCAATATGAGCATAAAATTCATACACTCGAATACAATGTGGAGATAATTATATATGTTCTTTAAAAGATGATGATATTAAAATGTAAATATGTTTAATTTATTTTACAAAAAAAATTTCCCCTCAACCATGAAAATGGCTCCATAAGAATCCCTTTATTGGTAAATATGAAAATCACTAGCATAATCTGATGAAGTCAGTGAATTTAAGCTATTATTACCAGAAATAGTTCATGAAATGTTTGAAAAGATGATAACATTATGCAAAATAAAATCAAGGCAGCACGTATTCAATAGAATATATAAAAAGAAAATCATCAATGAGACAACTAGGTTGAGGTATGAGACATGGTATTCTAATGCATATGTTAATGGAAGACGATAATTTTATTTTGCAAGAATGTAATGATGGGTCCCAAATATATAATACCCTTTGAGAGTCTTAATCATTTAGTGATATGTATTATTTAATAGAACCTCCACTATCCACATATCTAGTGCATGATGTCTTCCATGTATTCCTCTTGAGAAATTACATGGAAGAACCCTCGCATGTACCTTATCAAGAGTTGGTACTGTTGGAAATTGAACTCTCATACGAGGATTAGTCAGTGTAAATCATGGTCTATGGAGATAAAGATTTAAACAACATGAATAATCATCTAGATAATTTACTATTGTGAAATAGTATGTTTGAATAGGAAACATGGGAAATGGAGGAAGTGAAGAAGGATAAGTACCCTTTTTAACATATTATTTAAAATAAAATTTCAAGGGAGAAATTTCATAATGGGAAGAATGTAACGACCCAAAATTTTATCAATGGTAATACTATTCAAATAATTATGTATAATTGTTTAAATGACATAAATTCATATTGATAATAGAATAAAATCATTATAAATTATGAATCAATGAATTAAGTATTATTTATAGAAATCAATGATCCTGTACTGATGGAATAATAGCATGACATTTTGAATACTAATGTGACCATTATGAATAGTAATTCGGCCTACAGAATTGTAACATAATCTATGAAAATACAAATAAAATTTACAAAACTCATAAATTATTATATGAAATAATTATGTAATAGAATATTCGAAAAATGTTTTAGAAATTATTAATTTTTTTAGGTATTTTAATAAATATACTCATTTATTTTAAATATTAAAAATAATTGAACGATTTAGAATAAAACTTATTTTCATAAAATATAATCATAAATTTTTTATTCTTTTTTCCTTTGATTATAATTTTATTTTATTATACCATAAGTAAGTTTTCAAAGTTTTATAAATTTAGGTATAACTCTCAAATATGTATTATTTGAATAAACGATGATTTAATTTTAAAACCAAAATTTCATATATATTTATATATAATAATTTGAATAAAATGGTTTCCTTTTTTTCTTCTATACATTGAAAACTAATATGGTTAAGTTTTTTAATATTTCTAAAATAGTTAAATTTTCAGTGAATAATGAAATATTGTAATTTAGGGTTTTTAACATATACATTAATTTTTGAGTCTTGAATTATTTATGGATGTTGAAAGACAATAATTTTTCTCTCTTCATCATTCTATTAATATATTTAGTTATTATGTTTAAAAATTTCTTAATGTTGAGCATTGATAATGAACTAATGAAAAAAATAATCAAATAACACCCCTCTACACCAATATTAATACCTCCCCTCACCAACTCTTCTACTCAAAACTCTAAATCATTAATACTAGACCAATTTTTTCACAATACTATTTCCAAACCACTTACCCATGTCTTGGAGCCTTTGGTCTCAAATATTTACTAAACAAATCCCCCTACGGAGGTTCTCATAGATAAGAATTTAAGAGATGATATCCAATTCTATTTTCATTTGATTTCTTTTCAATTTATTTTGATTTGTTTTTATATCCTCACATAGCATTATTAAAGTGGAATTATAAATCCATATTCATATAAATAATGTATTTGTGTTATCTTATTGGAATAAATCATCATTAATATTATTATTTTGTCTCTTTATTCAAAAAATGGAAATTTCGTCCATGAGGTGTTGTTTAATGTTCTTGAAGGAAGAAATGTTTTATTTTTAATTTAACTCCATTAATTATATTCTAAAACACATTATAATTGATAATATATATATAAAAATTTATTCTGAACATTATATTTGTTTCGTAACTAAATTATTTTAATAATATAAAATAATGATTCAAAATAATTTCATTGCGATTGAAACTGGCCATAATTAATCTGATCGATTAACATTACCTATTTATATAATGATTCATCATCATAACCTATAAAAAATTGATATATAAGACATGTTAAAATAATGTTTGTTAATTAATAACATATAATATCAATTATATATAATTATCCCCATTTAAATCAATCTTACATTCATTAATACAGGTGAAATGATCATGAAAACAATGGAAATGAACACTCTCATAATGATATAATTGAACACTCTAACTCATCAAAATATCCATAAACAACTAAATGCATTTTTTTTAATAAAATAAATGTAAAATAAGTTCTATTTTTTCTTAAATAACGAGTCAAAATTTATTATCTAGAAAATTAATGTGATAAATGAAATCATACAAAATTTAACGGGCTCTCATACACAATTTCCATTCATTGGGTTAATTCAATTTTATACCAAATACTAATGTGTATGTTATTTTAATATTACTAAGATATAGATTCATTTACATTAAATTTTCATTTTTTGGATATACATGCTTCAAATTTGATTTTATGATAAATTCAATTACTTTTCCAAAAGAATTCATTTTTCTAAAAAACATATATTTTAACTTCTCTTTAGATTGTTTCATCTTCAATAAATATAGATTTTTCTTATACCAAGCATGTTATTACATTTTTGTTTTTTGGAATATCAGTTATTATTCATGAATTTATTCTTTATGAGGTTATCATAAAACACATTTCACTTCCATTGGTTATTTTATAGACATTAGTTTAGTATGATCTATGTGGTATGGAGGATAATGTAAATTTCATGATGTGACAGGTCCATCAATAATTTTATAGAAATAAAATTAATTGGTAAATGTGAGGTATCTAAGGAGATAATGTGAAATATGTGTAAACATGATTCAATATTTTTTCAGAATGATTATTTTATGATTTTTCACATATGTAATTTTTGAAAATGATGCTCGATTTTTCCCTATGATGTGCGATATTTAACCATTAAGATATGAGGTTTCATTTTTAACCATTTCCAAATTTCATTATTTTATCTACTTCATCAACTCCTGATTGTTATGATGATTTTATGCTTATTTTGTAATGATTATGATTATTCTTACCAATGTTAACATGAATCATGTTCTTAGCTATCCTTATAGTGGGATTGTAGCTCACTCATTTCTTTTATTTATATCATCAGGTGATTAACTGTAAAATAATTTTAATTCCCCTATGAAATGAAACAATAATGAATTATATTATTTTTATTTTTTATAATGTAATTGTTATATTTTTTCATAATTTTCTAAAGACACAAAATAATTGGATCTTAGTTTTTTAATGATTTCATTTTGATTATATTTAAAAATATATTGTATTAATGTACAAAAAATAAGGTTAACTATATATATGATCATTAAATAAAATAAAGGTGGTTCTTTTATGAATTTATAAATTCAAGAACATGTAAAATTCAAAATTCTGTTGTGGACTAAATCAACTACCTTATTATCCTAATCAAATATGGATTATAAGTTGTTCTAATGTAAATGTATGATACAAAAGTACAATATAGACTCCGCAACACTAAGAATTAAATGAATGGTTCTCAATCATAGATGATTGCAATTATAACCCCATGAATACTTAATACTTACTACATTTACATTTTACAACAAAATCTCTTACACTTATCTTTATGGTCTCAATAATATGAGAAGACTATTTCAACTATAAACAAAAACCTATATAGTCGCACATATACTAAACTATCAATCAGAAAAGACTAAAAAATTTATAGAAATGTCCTTTTTTTACTAATCCATTACATGATAGATGAAATGTGTATTATTTTTACATCTAATAAAAAATAGTGTCAAATACTCCATGAGCAACATTTTCACGTCCTTATGCTAAAAATTATTTCTCTGTTCATGGTAAATTTTGAAAATACAAGGATATACAATAATATGTGAGATATTAAATTAATTTAACATCCCTTATAACAATGGTAATGGAATAAAAAATAGATATTCAAAGAACATTTGATGTTATTCATCTTCTAACCATTTCACAAAAGAATTTCTGAAGTCAACATCATCTCTCACCATGTCTATATTATGATATCCTAAATGAGACTCTTATAACTAAAATAATAATTAAAATTCACTATATTATAATATTTATAAATTCAATCACTAACAGCCTATATATCCAATTGTAATGCAATAGGGTACTCTATTATTCCCCATTTCACTCTATCCTTTTGAGAAAAATCTCATCATGGATTCCTACATATTGTATCTGTTTTCATATTACCTTTCCCAAGATATGTTGAAATATAAAATTCATAAGAAAACAACAAATTTATCTGTCACCACCTGAATATTGGAATCCCACTGAGGGAAAACATACAGTAAGATAGTACTATTCAGGAAATTTATAATTCCCTATCTAATAAGATAATGTCACAATATATTTATCGAAATATTCCTGATTACAAAATCACTAAATAATTTCCAATAAATATTTCATTTTTTATAACAATTAAGACCCATTTGAGATTATTAATCTTCTATACAACCAAACACAACCTATATTGAGATAATAATTATAATAAAATAACTCAAACATAACTCTATCTCTCGAAATAAAAGCATATAAGAATTATGCAGCTTCCCTATCTAGCAGTTATTTTATATTTGATATTAATATATCTGCATGAAATCTATAAAAATCAAATAAAAATTGTTGAAGGATATTAGATCAATGAGTTGATAAATAAATAAATACTAAAATTGAGATTGATAATAATTATGTATAAACCTCGGTAGAATTCTTTTATGAAACCCAATAATTAATAGCCTCTATCAAAAAAATATTGACTATGTTTCCCTAAGGAGACATAATAATACAATGTAAATGAGACTTAAATATTCAAAACATAATATCTGGTAAAATTTTATATAACTGATATCATTGAATGATTTCATAAATAACACAAAAATTATCACCATGATCCTTATATAATCTGGAGTAAACCAAGGCATCATCCATTATCATAGACAAACACAGATTAATTAATTCCAAAAACCCTCTGTTAATCAATTTTATAAACAGGTATTTAATAATTAATGATTTTCAAAAAGACCATGATTTAAACATGTCATATATACACATAATGGGAGTCTTCTAGATACCTTCTTCCACCGCCCACATATAATGATATCTATATCGCAAATTATTCCATTAGAACCAATTGTCTCCATTAAACTATTAAATCAGGTGACCAATCCACATGAGAGGAGATCAGTTATTCAATTTCAAATTGTTTAACTATTGATAATATTTTCATATACACAATATACCATTTTAATTATTTATAATTAATAATTGAGAACCCAATGGTAACACACTTGAAAAAATGACATAGTTTTATAAAAAATAAATAATATGAATTTTAATCTCCCATAAAAATTATATTTTAATTTTCATGTAATTTTTTATTTTTTTTATTTAATGTGTTGTAAATGAGTTTGATTTTTTTTTGGAATGAAGAGATACCTTTTTTGGAGTTTGGAGGAAATTGGTTGGCAATTCACCCATATTTATTTGGCATCGGTTGATCATGGTTATTTTTATGAAAATGGAAGAGTGATTATTTCTATATCAGATAGAATATTGGGTTGTGTCAATATTTATTTATAGAAAACTATATTTTGTTCTAAAACATTATTTTTTCCCTATTTTATTTTATTTATTAGAGATGAGTTTTAATGTTATTATTCTCTAACATGCAGAAGGTGAAGAAACTCATTTTTTCAACTTCATGGGAAAAAAGTCATTTGGTGATCCATCTACTGTGGTTTGTCTATGGTTATAATTTGAGTTAAAATGACTACATTTACACTTTATTATATATTATATGGTTTTGTTAGGGGTTAATTTATATATTTATGTGTAAAGAAAGTTTCAAAATAAGACATTTATTTTAAATATCATAAAGATTTTGTCTCTATTAAGTGAGATAATCCATGATATGGATTATTAATAACATTTCATTTTTTTATCTCAATACTTTCTAATATATTAGTGCCCTATAACCTCTTCTTTTGATGAGTTATGTTTTCTTCAAACCTCAAATGTCTTTAATGCTTAATTTTAGTGGTTTGGATATCCATGATGGTATCTTGAGTCCCTAGATTCTTATGATTTATATTAAATAATCTATGGAACTCTTTAAATTACTTTTTACCAATTTTTTAATATTCTCATGATGTTATGATTGATTTTGTCCTTTGTTTTGGTTTATTTTCAATGAAGGGTTGATGTTGGATTGATGTTCTATCAGTTTAATGGATGATTTTTCAGATATTATTGATGATTGAACATAAATTATTCTTCCTTTTTTCTGTTTATTCATTTGAGTTTTATTGATTTTAGTTGACTAAAAATAATATTTTTTTTATTTTTATTTTAATTTAAAATTTGCATTCATTGGTTTTATTTGGTTTATGGGTTGAATTTTTTTAATAAAGATACTCATTTAGTGAATGGAAAAATCTTATTAAAAAATTATTTTCATATTATTGTTTATGTTTTTGATTTCTTGTTAGGATATTCATTTTAGGGCACATTAATTTTATTAAACTTATTATTTGTGGTCACTAATTAAATAAAATAGATAACTAAAATTTAATAAAAATAATTAGGAAGTGAAATTTGTAATTATTTATTATTTTTAATCTATTTATCTTATAATGAAATCCTAATAAATCAATAGAGGTAAGAAGGAGACGTTAGTTTGTTTTGGTGAAAATTTTATGTTATTGTTTACTTGGATAATAAACATTATTTGGGGATTTTGTTTGATGTGTTAAAATATTAGGATGTTTTAGTTTGTTTTTTTTTCATTGTGGATGCTAATTATGGTTGATAAATATTATCATGGATGATTGATGAAAAAGTTTTACTTGTTATGTTATAAGAAGAAGTTTTTTTATTATTGATGTGGTGTGATGAGCTTATGTGACAGTTCTTCCATATATTTCACAATATATTAAGTTAATTAATTAATAAAATTAATAACTATAATTGGAATAGTGTTTTTATAATAATAATAATAATTCAAAATGAACTTATTTAAATATGTGAATAATGTTATATAACAAATAAATATTAATATTAATTTTTTGGAAACAATAAATTAATTAAATGAAATGATTCGTGTAATAATTATAGTTTTCAATGATTAAAATTGTATATTAAGTTATTAATGTGGGTTTAAAGATGGAATATGAAATGAGAAGAATATTTCTACTTTCCACGTTGTTATTGTGGGAATGTGTATTGAAATTTTGTGTAGATATATTTATTGATATTTTTTGATTTATTTAGTGGTAATGAATTAGTGATATTTTGTGACAAAAATAATGACATGACAAGGGATTGAACCTTGGTTGTTATTGTTTTATATATTGTGAATTTATTTTTTATTTTTTATTTTTTATACTCTATCACCCAATTTGGTTCTCAGGACTGATTCCTATATGTGGTTTTGGGTTACGAGATTACCCAAATCATCTACAATGTGGTTGATAATGATCTATAGCTACTACTCATATCATCCTCTATCATGAAAACATTGTTTGGTCGACACGTGTTATATGTAATTTATTTGGAATATTTTAGTAATATTATTTTTTAGTATTGATGTGATTATATTTACTAAAGTATGTTTCTTAGACAAAACACTAGTAATATTTCATTATTTCCATATATTTTATACAAATAGTTTTTATTATATATTATATGAATAATATTATACATGTTTTTATGTATTCTATATAAATTTTAATTTCCTTGAATAATTTTTTGTATTAAACTTTTATTATAGTCCGTAGTAAAAATTTAGAGATAAAGATACCATTATTATAATCTTAAGCATATGTCTTATAGTCAAGATACAACATACGGACATGATATATATGATATATAAATATTTTTTATTGAGGGAATCAATGTATCGAGGCATATTCTCATGAATTTAAAATATGATGATCTTGAGTAGAAAAGATCCTTATGTCTAAGACACCAAGAATAACACAACTTATTTTGGGTTTTATTGGATATTAGTATTTATAGGCATGTGTGTTGGTACCACAACTCTATATAATTATCATGTTTTATCAAAAAAATCCCATAATTTGATGCACTGAGGTAAATATGATATTTTACGTTTTGGTGACATACATTTCATCAGAAATACCAGAAGTGATATGAAATATATTGATTGATAATAAAAATATTTTTTTTAATTTTATTACAAAGGTAGATATATTTGGATATTTCATTTTCATGGTGGTGGATTGAATGAATCCTTATCCATGGTAGAAAAATAATTGTCCATCCAATATGGTCCGTGGAATATAGATTAAAAAATAAGGGATTATGATAGGACATATACTTCATGATATACAAAATATCCCAATATTATAATATTATATTACATGAGAACTATTCATGTGAGGTTTTAATAATAAATAATTAAATTCATATCTTTAGGTACCATGATGTGTTTCTAAATATCAAATTTTTTTAAATGATTATCACTCACAACTATAAATATAAGTGATTAATGGTTCATTCATAAGGTGTATCATCATGTTCAACTATTTGAAATAATTGTAGTATATGATAATGTGTGCCCCGTGTATGTGGGATGGTGAATTTATTATTGTTAATGATCAAAATTAATTAAATAGTTAAAATATACTAATTATTGTTTAATTATAAAATAATGAGAATTATTTTAATTTTCCAAGCTATTCATAATTAATTAATGTATAAAAAGTGATTATGAGAAATTATTTTTTCAAACAAATTTTATTTTTTCAATTAACATTTTACTAGCCTATAATAAACCATTGTGTTAAATGGATATTATTTCAGTAAGTAAAATTTAATACCCTGATATGTTTGTGGGGAAAAAAATTTTAAATAGCTCATTGGTGATGATTTTTTGTCTATAATAGAGGTTATATTTAATAAGGAATAATGTGAAATTTATATAAGTATAATACTATATATAAATTCTCATTTATTGAAATAATGAATGATGTGAATACTTGAATGAATTATCACTCTGAATATCACTATTAATATTTAGAGATGAAAACTGGGTGGAACATCAAGAATGCATCAATATATGTGTGTGTATTGATTACATGACAATCTAGAGATTTATAGGACATTTTAAATATATTGATCATACTATGCCAATAAAAATAGATCATAAAATGACAATATTATAGTTGTGATGAAAATGTGGATGATATATAGATATCCTTTATTAAATGCTTCTATATATAAAAATCCAAAAAATTCTTGACACAATGGGATCACATTACACACTGAAGAAACAATTAATTTATGTTTTCGTATAAAAATTTATTTTCACAAGATTCATTTTTGAATTCATGAATTGGTATGATTAAAATATTGTTATATTGTATATTTAGTGAATAAATTTAAAATACAGTATAACTAATTGTTTCAAAATTAACGTTCTCTTTTAAAAGGCATCAACATGGCCATGAAAAAAATTAGTCAAAATTTTGATTATAAGATCCTAAAATAAGGTATAGAGTTTTGATAAGGGCTCAATACTTCAAAAAAGTTACTTATTAAGGTAAAAATTATATATAAAAACTTTTTGGAATATATATAATATATTTTGTTATAATTATAATTAATATTTTAACATTTAACTAAAAAAAATTAAAATACATAGTGGAGTAGTTTCAATTTAAAAAACATGATGGTTTATAAAAAACCATTTTTTAAAAATGATAAATATTGTATTATAATTTCTTCACTAATGAATTTGATTCATCACCAATCCATTAAACAAGGATAATGGATACTATTTTCAATTAAACATTGATTCAAATAAAAAAAATTTAATTTTGTAAACCACATTACACAATCGATGAGTGACAAAAAGAGTGAACCCATGAGTACACTAGTGTGTGTTATAACACATTTGATCAATGGGTAACATCCCTAAAACCTATTCATTTTTCCAAATTAGCATTACATATGTTATGAAGGTGAGTCTAGAATTATCTTAGCATGATAGAGAAAGTACCAACAATACATTTTAGGAATTTGATGCTTTGTAAAAATCCAAAAAAAGTAACAAATAATTAATAACATTATTTGAAGATATTATAAATTTTATACATATTATAGGAATTATTGTATATATAAAAAGTGAACTAAATTTTTTATGTCATTTTAATACATTTAAAGTTTCAACAAGTGCAATATCATCATATTTAATCTTATTTTATGGTTTTATGCATTTAGACTGATCATGAGTAGAGGAACCCCACATATGCTAGAGAAATTATTTTATTTAATTTATTTTATTTACATAATTAATAAAATATATTATATTATTATTTAAATGATTCTTATGATGATATTAATAATGTATCTAATTCTTAAAAACATATAAGGGAGTTTTTGTCAATATTTCATGTTCATAAAATTTAATTCAAACATTCATAGTTCTCATTGCTTATGAATGAGTATACATGAATAATGAATGGTTACATTCACGATGACATAATGTGAATGGATAATTTTCATGGACAAAATTGATATATCCTAAAGAATATATGACACCAAATTTATCTCAAAACACTTCATTTATTATGGAGTTCTCTAATGTTCATTTTTTATCCATCATATATTATATAGATCGAAAAAAATTATGAAACTAAAAATCATGTCATTTTATATAAATATTATTCATTTTATTGTTAGTTATAATATCATATGAATTGTTTGATAAAAAATGGTCACATTGTGATGTTAACGCTGCTAAAAGTGACTTTTTACTGATATGAAAAAGTACACCGCACCAAACCTTCAAGGAGAGAAAAAATAATGTATACCTGAGGCATACCTTTGGAATACACTATGGCACTCAAAATAAAGAGAGTATAAACTATCATAAATCAGAATGTTCACATCCTGCATACCCAGCTAATCAAGAGAATCTGTTGTGATATTGGCCTGCCTCCAATTGTGATGGACCATACGCCCAATATTGTTCTCTCTTTGGCATCATCAAATAATATATGTAATATCCCAAGGGATCAAATGAATTACATGCACATACAAGATATATATTCATAGATTATAGGACTCCAATATGTCATGGATCGATGAGTAAAATTATTGGTATCGCTAAAATCATACCATTGACTATCAGGGTAGTGTTCATGCAACAGAGCAGGACATGGATAGGTTTTTAAGGATCCTTCCCCTCACTTTATTTCCCCTTAAACACTCTTCTCATTATGGGTTAGGATTTATCACATTATTTATATAAATGTTTCTCAATTTTTTCCACAATTTCATACTTCAGTTTAATTTTTCTTCATTCCATTGCATCATTGGTGTCTATTTTATAACTCCATATGTCCAAATCTGTTAGTTGATGTCATTATTTTTTATTTTTCATTTAATTATTCCGATAATCTTTAGGCCATGATATTATATTTTATTTAATGACATTGGTTTTTCTTTGGAATATGAAATGTCTTATGAGTTTAGGACTTTGTTTGGTTGAGGTGGAATTTTAAATTTTTTAAGTTGTACTCTAGAATAATGGGTTGATTATTTGTGAGTGTTATTAGAAATCTATGGTGATGGATGATATAATTATTTTTGTCTCATTGATGATGGTGATGATTTATATTGTATGGTTTATCTGATGATGTGATTTTGGGGTGTATCCTTTTTTGATAGAGTGTATTTTGATGATGATGTTCGTGAAATGGAATTGGTTCAGATGGGATTAGTTAGTTGTATTAGTAAATGGGGAATTTTTTTATGGGCCTAGATCCTAAAGTAATTCTCTAAAAAAGATTTTCTACACTCAATTCCTAGTTTGATTTTGTGTAACATAAACTAGGTGGTCTTGGGATGAGTGTGTTGAACTTTAACATGTGTTAAAGGTGAGTCATTATTTTTTTTATACTTATGTTGATATTTCAAAATCCCTCCAGTTATATTTGGGATCTAGTTAAGGAAGTATACATCTATAAAAGAATATACTTTAAGGTTATAATTTTTTTTATTATATTCATGTAAAAATCATGGATTGAATTTTACCAAAATTTCTACTCTCACATTTATCTCCATTCTATGTCTTATCTCTCCCACATTGAAGTCTTGTGTTGTGGTACACCAGGAGTTTTTTATATTCATTGTTCAAACTTTCGATGGTGGTCCATGAGGATCAACAGGAGTGGGATGCAACCCTTCCCTAGGTCTGTGCTGGTTAATATTTATGGTGTGGATGGTTTATCTTTTTATTATTTATGGTGATTTAACACAACTATTTAATTTATATTATTTATTTTAACAATGGTACAACTAATCTTTATGATGGAAGTGCTTCAAAAAATTTAACGTAATTGAATTTTATGGTGTGATATACTATTTATGTTTCACTCCATTTTGAAATTAAGGTATTTAAAATTTTATTTTTGTTAGTATAGTGTTCTCTATTATCCAAAAAATATTTGTTTAAATTAACATCAAATCCTAGTGAAATTATTTTCTTCATATTAGGTTTACATAATGTTATAATGAGTGACTGGGGTAGCTTGATGCTTGATGGAATATATCTGTTTGTATGCAAGATTCGATGTATGATAGAATAATACGTAAGGGTGACCCACCTAAATCTATATTTATTTTTTCAATTTTAATTTTTTATGTTTTTATAAATTTCAATTTATATTTTATTGGAGGGATGATGGTTTGGGGTATTTTAATTTTGGATAGTGTCTTTTAATTTTATTGGATATTATCATTATGATGTAGTTTTTTGGGATAATGTCTTTATTTCTCTTTTATTCGTTTTTAGGGGACTCCACCAACACAATAAAAGTTGTTTAATGTAAAATAAAATAAATGAATTATAGGATAAAAACCCATTAAGTAGTGAAATATTACTAATATAATAAACGATAATTAATATAAATAATGGAATTTGTCCCAAATAATACATAAAATCCATATTTAATATTTAATATATCCTAAAAATATAAATTCAAAAACATTTATCATCACATGATTATAATAAAATTATATTTAAATAATTTTTATGTGTTTGAGTCCACATAAGGAAAGATATTTTATTTTCATTCTGTTGGAATGTCCACTAGATGCAAAATTGTAATAATGTGAATAAGAATCTCTTAATTTAAATATATTCTCCATCCATTGTAAATTTCAATATTACCTCTAGGTTATTATGTAATCTTTTGAAAATAATTTTTAATGAAATACAACAAATAATTTCATAATGATAATAAGAGTGAGGTTAATCATTGATTTTTTGATCAATTGTGTAAACTATGATAGCTTGATAAGATCACAACATCACATTGTATTATGGATTGATTCATATATTTATAAAATATTCTTTTATATTTGGTGTTGCAAAAAACATATTCCCTCTGTGATGTTTTGGAATAATTTTATTTTATTTTATGTTTTTAATAAATATTACTATAGTATTTCATTTTTAATAGTAGATAATTTTAACCTAAATATTATATGTTCACTGAGAGGAATAAATGAGGAATATAAATGAAAAGAATCAAATAATACACATTTATTGGATGATAATATTTATTCGTGTAAAAATATGGGAAAATTTCAATGATATACCAAGTTTGGTGTTTATAATAAGTTTTTCTCAAAAATTAATGAATTTTAAACAATTTTTAATAAGGTATAGTGACCATGAAACCCTTTTACAGTTAATGTTGTTAAATAAAAAATCATTACACATTCATTCAGTTAAATAAATGTGAACTATTTAATGAATATGTCATAGTTATATTTATATAATTTAGGATGTTTCTTTTTGTGATTTATGGAATTTGGATATAATACATTCAATGGTATTTATGAGAAGATAAAAAATATATAGCTTAATGGGGGGAAGAACGTGTGGAGAAAGAATCCAAAATTCAATAAATATATAGTGGAATCATTTCAAAACTCCCATTTAAATATACACATTACAATCCTAATGTAATTAAAATAAATAACTCCTTTTTTCATGGTTTTATTTATATTAAGTATTTTATGTCTCTCAATTCATTTATTATAACTTTTCAAAAGTGACTAATAAAAAAAGTATCACACACATGATTCTATGATAAATAAAATATATTTGAAAATTTAATATGAGTTATAATATGAATGAATTACTATGTGTCATTAATTAATGGTTTTAGATGTAAAGTTTTTGTAAATACAAAGTGCATAATCAATAATTCATTAAGATAGAATAAAAATACATCTATCTGAATTGTCCTAACTTTTATGCATATTATTACATACATACAAAATCTAATAAAGTAATATTAAATTATAGTAATGTATTTTTTTATAATATGATTTTCATCACCAGTTATGATAGTGGGAAGAAGATATACTTTAATAAATTCAAGGATCGAGATAAACAATTAATTGGTTTAGAGTCAATTTCAATAAGATCTAATGGAATAAACATTTCCCAAAGTATAGAATGTGTCTAAACAATATATCCAAAGATATTTTTATTTATAATAATCATGTTAAGTTATATATATTATTGATAGATAACTAAATAAATACCCTTCATGGATTTAGTAAATATAAAATAAGATAAATTTAGAAACAATATATGTATTCAAAAATAGATTCCATGTACCACAATAACATTAATATTTCGATAATATTCTCATTTAACATAAAACCAATTGGATTCAGATAGGTATGAAAAAATTAACTAGACATGGATACCAATAAGGTAACTTTTTGTAGATATTTTATAATAATTATAACTGTTGATGATGTGGATGCCTTTTCACAAATATAGATGTTGAAATCCATTTAAAATTTATTTTCTATAACAAACAAACAATGATTATTCTATTAGTATATATATTTTTATTCATGATAAAATTACATCATCATATGATAATGTTTCATGATTCTATATGTTTGTAGTCGGAGTTAAATTATATTTATGAAAAATACATTGATGATACGTGGAAAATAAATTTCAGTCATATATATAGTTATTATATAGTGAAAATATTTCTACAAAAAACAACATAACATAGTAAAAAAATTATATTGTAAAATATCTACAGAGATTGGTCTACGGGGTTTCGTATACCATGTTGGAGAACATCCATTGATAATGTATTAAAAAATAATCTTAAAAAAAGGGAAATTTTATTTCTTAGACTATGGTGTAAACATCTATAATAAACTTTTTTAAGACATGAGAGTAGAATAAAAATATGAGTACAACTAGATAGTCATTAGTGAAGATACCTATCATATATTCTATAATATTGAATAATTTTACTATTTTATAAAGATAAATAAATATGGGAAAACATAAAATTACATTATAATAGATATTAAAAATAGTTTTTTGAAATATATAATTATACATTAGAAAGTAAAAAAATAATATGTTTCAAGAAAATTTGGAATAAAAAATTATACTTATATAGAGTATAAAATATTAGACATCCTAAAGAAAAATTTAATCTAATATTTCATTTTTTATAAGTAAATAGGAAACATTTTATTATATCTTGTGGAAAAATGTATAAAAATAGAGTATTGTATGACTTTTGATGAAAACAAGGACTCAAAATAAATATATTATGATTTATTCCAGTTTATGTAATTTCATTAAGAATGTAATGTTTTATAACAATGTATAATATGGTCTCATTACAATGAGGGTACTACGAAATATTTCAATATTATGATATAGGATGAAATATATAAAAACTAATGATATCATGTCATGATAGATTTTTATCATATAGGTGAATTCATATATAGTATATTAACCACGGTATAAAATGTTGACATTAAAATAAATAAATTCATAACATAGTAAATTATGAATAATCATGTTAGATCTAGTAGGTTTATTATTATCGAGTTATTTTTATTAGAAGTTGGAGTATTATAAAAGGGGGTTCGTATACCCAAAATGATTATAACTTTTTGATTATTATATCATGTATGTAGATAGTAATATATAAATTTTTAGTACCGTTATATAATTATTACTTATGAATACACATTTTAATGGAAATGTACTTATATTACTTATCATACCATGTTATAGTAGTTCACAGCTATAATTAGAACCTCATGATACTATAATAATAATCAAAAACAAATATCATATTGTCTATATACATCATATAGATGAGACATAGATGATTTCTACGAATCATGTGTTATAGTAATACGAAAATTTGTACTTCTTCGTTTATTTTTCACACATGGTGATCTTGAGAATAGGATATCACGAGGTCTGACTCAACAATATGAACATGACATATTTTGGGTGTCTTTTGATTTTCCTATATATGATCTTATGTATTTGTATCTGGACTACAGGTCATTATTATATTGTTAAATAAATCCACATACTTATATAAATTATTAAAATCTTAATATTTTTTATATAGAGTTATGTTTCCTCGGGACTATCATTGGTGACATGAGATTTACTGAATTTTCATATATAAATTTGTTTCTCTAATTATTGGAAAATGATATCTTTTTCCATTCTACCAGGACAGTAGTTCATTAATGAAATCCATATATACGTTATAATAAGTATTTTATATATAATATATTCATATAAAAATAAATAAATCATTAATTCAATATTATTATAATTATGAATCCTTCTTTAAAATACATTACAAGACAACTAGATTACATTATACATTAAGTTTTATTAAGAGGTTATCAAATTTATAACTTATCATTATCTTTCTATGGGATACGATGTGCATAAATTTACCAATATTGTTCTAAAATTTTGACTCACTACAATTTAGGTATGTTCATATAGGTTCGTAGAAAAAAGTGTATCCATTAGTGCCATCAATTCATATAACATGAAATTTAGGACAAAGATTACAACATATAGGGTATGGTGAGCATCTTAATGTGAATTATATAAATGAATTATATAAATAAATTAAAATACATTTTATTCATGTTTATAATAATGATAATTGAGATTATCTATCATTGAATTCTCATTTCATGAAAAATATTTTGTGAATATACGAAAATCTATTTTCTAGGGGAATATTATTTATTCAAGGTTTGAGATGTCAATTTCAAACGAATGAGTCAATTAAACGAAAAATGTATCAGCATTCTGAATTAAACTTTTTCAAAACATTTAATGAAATATTTTTAATGTTTATTTCAAGTTAAATATATCATTGGTTGTAGTTTTTTTTTAATTAATGGTTTAAATTTCATAAGGACCATAGTGAAAATTATGGATTATTAAACAAAGGTATAAACACCCATTTACTCCTAAATTAAGTTGGTGGAACCCTATAATGAATTTTCACTCCTCTTAATAACACTCTCTAGATATAAATATATATAATGATTTTGAGAACAATAATTCATTGATCTAATTATATGTGTCGATTATGTGAGGATTCATTGATCAAATATATATTTTAATTCTCTTGATTCTTTCATATAAACAATATATGATCATATAATGTCATTCCATGGGTTTTGGTGTATGTGTGTCTTGTTTAAATGTGTTTTTTTCCATTGATATATGGAAAAACAATTATGACTAAAAATCTATATTGCATCACACACAAAGGTGCCAATTTATTTATATATATATATAGTAAGATGTTTTTGATTCATGTATGAATCTCATCACTAATATGAAAAATTTCATTATATAGAACCTATATGGGCAAAAAAAATTGAAAATTACCTCATGAATGCTTCAATACGACATAAGGTACATCAATTTTATAAAATTAAATTTGTACTATGATGTGGTATATGAGTTTTCTATAATGTGTTATATGGTTATGACTCTTAGGTATTTAATTTTTTATGGTATATATATAGAAGGTTTTAGAGGATAAAAACGTATATTTTTGGGACATGAGGCTGATTATATAAATAGAGAAGTAAGTTTTGGGTATCGCCAATATTTTTATTTTCTTAATTTCAATATTAATCTACTTTTTTTATTTTGGTGATAAATGAATACTTGTGTTTGTGTGATTATTTACCAAGGATGGTTAATGAGTTGGTTTTATTTCTTGTTTTCATAGGATTTAGAATGCTTATTCTATATTTATATGAGAGTTTCTCCGGAGGGAACCTATAGAGATACATTTACTCAGACCCTATCATATGTATTATTTTTTTAAAATTTTCAAGACAGACATGGTGATAAATCTAGGAATTACTAGCTAATGACATGGTAAATGATTAGAGTTATAGTCTCTACCTTAGAAATTATTTTTTAGTATTTTTTATAAAGGATTTATATTCATGTATCTATTTAAATATATTTTGTTCAGTTTAATTATATAACCCATTATAAGAATTCTTTTTATCAAATTCATTCATTACATTAGAGGTAGGAATTATATAGTCATTTGAAACATGGGTTGTTTCATTATTGGTTTAGCTATTGAAAATGTATTGTCTTCTCATATAGATGTTATGTAATAGTTATGTGAAAATTTCTATAAATTATTCTTAATTACAACAAAGTAAAAAAAATTATGTGTTATATATACTTTCATGGGTTATATATTTTAGTCATGTAATGATATTTAATTTTATTACTTTTTTACATTATATAGATTATGTGATTTTTTTGAGTCGGGGACTGGAATGAGTGGAAGCCCCTATGTGATATATTTATTTTTTTGTATTTTTTTATATTTATGTAAGTATCGTGGACCATTGATCGAGTGTACAACTTGATATATTTACCCTAACCATAGTTGGATAGGGTTGTGAGTGTCTAAGTAATTTTGTTCCTTCATGATAGCAGAGGGACTCATATGAGAGTATATATATGAACACATTTCTTCTTATGATAGTTTGGAACACTAAATCTCATATTCATATAAATATATATGATTAATTGTTTTCTATGAGAATATTGGACACCCAAAATATAATTTATTATTATGTATGGTTATTTACCCCAATTTTTCCAAGAGATATTTCATATCATATCAGATTCTGATCATAGTCTTTAAGAAAATATAGACCCGCCCAAGGGTGTATAAGTAATCCATTTTTATTTAATAGTTTATGATTGGTGAATTATTTTCATTATGAATGGTTTTATTCTCTCTTATATATATATGCACTTAGACATGCATACTCTTGATTATATAAACATGGGGGAGTTGACATTTCTTGGTGGGGACTATTGAGTCTTCATACTCACAGCCCCATGTACACCTAAGTGGAAATACAATTTCTCATGTGTAGTTTTATATATGATAATGTACATGGATATCTATTTAGATCGTATGTTTTCTAAATTAACATTGGTATAGCATGTCATAACTTAATAAACAACTAGGGTGGGGTTACCTTCATTGGGAGGGGAATTGATTTCTTATCTCCATGTTGTTTAGTTTTTTACTTTTGAAACATTACATTATTAATATTCATTAAAATCATGTAATTACATTATATTGTTATCGATATATATAAAGGAGTTTATTTTATATAATTATACAAATACATCATGTACCACCAAATATACATGCATTTTTTATAAAATCACCAATACATGGATATTTCATTTTTTTAATAATCTTGTGTTGTAAAATATTATCAAATAGATAGGGTAAATCAATCCCAAATTTATTCCATCGAACAATCATTATTGTATGTAACTCATTGAAAACAATAAATTCCCTTAGGTACTATGAGGTTCATGTTTTCATCCAAGAGAAATCAAGGACATGTCACTATATATTTGTAGGAGAGTAGTCAGAAGTCATCTAGTCGGTGATAAATATGAGATAACATTTTTATGACCTCTATATTAAACTATATAAATAACTAAATTTTATATATAATAAATTTTATTTTTCATCTAGATATTCTTAGGTTAGACACATTGATTATTAATTAGTTTTGATGTGGGTATCATGATTAATAAAATATATGGACATAGAAAAAGTCATATGGATTTTTAGCAATAGAATAATTCATGTGATCGTATATTATTATAAAAAAATGATAAAATAAAATTTCTTCAATAATTATGTGTTTTGTAGTTTATTTAAAAATCCATTGAATTTTATTATTTTTAATATATATATATATATTATGGAAATCATAATGTGAATTTTAAATCAAATTAATATAAAATAAATTCTATGATAACATAGTTAATGTTAATTAAAAAGTGTTGAGTTTAGTGAAATTGAATTTTTTAAAGTGAATGTATAATTTTATTTATGAAATAAAAAATAAATTCTATGATTTTTTTTTCAATTCATTCATGTATGAATGTTTAAATTATTTTAATAAAATTGGATCTAAGAAATATACTAATTTAGATATATTCAAGAAGATAATAACTAGAAAAACATAAGTGATTCATATAGTTTATATGTATCCTATGTTCCAAATTATATTAATATTCGTTGTTTTAAAAAAGAGGTGTGATAGATAGTATATTTGGAAATTAAATTTTGAATATTTATTAGTGTTCATTCATCATTAATGTCACCCCTAAAAAACAACAAGACTATTTTTGGATAGGATATTAATATCATGATATGAATATTATATTGATATGGGTTTATGGTTTCTAGAATGTGAATAGATTTTAGATTTATAGGGATCAAGAGTGTTATAGTGGAGGGTTTCTAAAGATCCATGTCCATAACTTATTTCTAAACATGGAATTTTGGTTTTAAATTTTGAATTTTAGATTTGAAATATGTACTGGTTAAAATCATTATGATTTAAATGATTTGGGGACATTTTTAGTGTTTTAGAATGTTTAGAATTAATATTTTGGGATGGAGATGTGATTAAATGATATCATTTTTGATATTTGTGTAGATTAAAAATGAAATGTTTCAAGGAGGTGACTGCTAGCATATACCTGATCACATTTTATCATATATATGTTAATTAAACAATGAATGTTGTAAAAATTATTATTTTACAAGATAGATAGTGTTATTCAACCAATTCTTCATAGGGATGGTTAGTTAAGTGTTAATATCGACCATGTATATATGGAATGATGTTGAGTTTTTTTATTTGGGGAATAAATTTATATTTTACCTCCCCCATTTCTACCCCCTTTATAGATTTCATTAATATAATAGTCAGATTCAAGGGTGTTCTCTTTTTTTCTACTTAATTTTATTTGCCTTCAACCTCAATTGATTTTTTTTATAAGATATTGGCTGATTTGAATTCTTATTTTTTTGAACTCCTTAAATATCAAATTTCCACTTTAATATTTTTTCTCAAATTTTGAAATATGTTTCATAGAATTAATGAATTTGATTCTACCATATAATAGTTAATTTCCCCAAAATGATGGATATTAAAATTTTATTGTGGGATAATACCAATTAAATTTGATTATATATAGTTTTTTTCTTTATAAACAATTGTTATGTATTAAATATGAATATAAATTTTATGTACTTTTGGTAAAAAGTGATAATGTAAACAAATATATAATTAATTTATTTTCTGTATTGACATATTGATTGGTTAATAGTGTCCTTTATGATTGTTTTTACATTATTTGGATTTAAATGATTATTAATTGTGATTTATTAATTTATTTAATATATTTTTTTCAATGTATGATGTGATCACCATTGCATTATTTGGGTAGGTAGTCTCAACCATCATTGAGTTTAGCAGGTTTTTTATTGTTTTTCAACTAATAATTTTTTAATACCATAATAATATTAATTTAGGGATTTTATGAATTTAAATAATAGATATTTTTAGTGTTAAAAATTACTAAATTATATTTTTAATATGATAATATGTTAATGAATATGTTTATATATTTTTATTACATATACCACATTCCATATCCTTGAATTTCTATTACATAATCATTTAAAATATTTAGAAAATAAAATAATCATGTTATGAATATCAATGATACAAATTTAAAAGTTTAATTGATTAATTTTTTTAAAATTAAATGTAAATTAATCTTATGTATATTTATGTTATCTTAATTGTCTTTGGTTATCTATTAATTCCTCAAATAAATTTTATTATATCTAACATCATGTTTATTTGGTAAATATTTATTGTTTATTTGTAAAAATAATCTATTGATTAATATATTATGAATAAAATTTAAAATAATTACTTTCTTTATAAATAATAAGAATGAGCTAAAAGTCAATGAACAACACATAACCTTCAGTTAATAGGATACATCATTGGTACTTCAATAGAGGGTTTATGTGAATGGGAAAGTAAAAATTTGGTCTCCTAATGTTAAATTTTTTTTCTTTAATAAACCATTTTTTAAATAATAATTTTCATTATTTATGAAAAAAATATATCTAGTTTTTGGTAATTATGTGACTTAGTTATTGTTGTTTTAATGGTCATATAATTTTGTTAGATAAGATAATAAAATCATAATTTATATTTGTATGGTATGGTTTCCCTCTATGTTCATTTCTCCAATTTCACCCATTCCTTCATTAATAACTATTTTGATTTTTATATATTTGGATATATCTAAAAAATTATAGTTACTCTTAATAGTAAATTTTGGGATTTTTATCTCTCATGGGTTCTAAGAAAATATTCTTAGTAGTTTTTTTGTTATGTTCTTATATAGTGATACATAATTATAAGGATATTTTTATTTTAACTGGCCAAGTGATATTAATTTTCTAAAGAATGAGTATTTCTTAGAGGTTTTGAAGTAACATGTTCAACTAATAAGTAATGTAGGATTTAATGAATGTGATAATGTGTGACTATTGACACATATCCCATCACAGAAATTAGTGTATTGATTATATGAACGTTTTTTGGTTTGTTGTACAAATTTCGGATACAGAGATGATATTTTATAATATATTATGTTATTTTATTGATCTTAGGAGATTATTGATGTGAATGTTGGCATGTTAACTCATGTAGATAGGTGTGATGATATATTTTATTATTATTAATTGTAATAAAAGATGGGGGGATTGTATAGTGGTTTGGGATATAGATTGTTTAACTAATGATTAATCCAAATTAAATGTTCTACAATCTCATAAGTATATTTATTAATACATATTTCAATTTATTTACGCCTAATAAAAAAATGTCCCATATTTTTATGGTGTATGTGTACAATTTTCACGGTCCTTTCAATTTAAGTGTTTTCATACAAATATTTTTAGTTAATATATTTACATATATATCATGTATTTTTGTTATAATATGATGGAATGTGAATTATCCTTCCATGTTGTTTTCCTTATATGAATATTATGGAAAATTTTCGTATTGTTTTAAGAGGCCTATGATAGATTTTATATATTAAAAATAATTAACTTACAACATATTAGTATACATTCATATGACATTGATCATTATTGTATATGTGGGTCATCTTAATTGAGGATGTACGTATATATGATCACAGCCATTCTTATGGTAAGAAGGAGACCCTTGTGTGGAAGAACAAATCTCTATAGTTATTTCCAACAATATAAGGATATCTTGTTCATATCATCTCAGATTTGGAGCAACATCATCATGTATATATGATTCTTCAAAGGGTTTTAATAGTTCTAAATTGGTATTAAATTCTTCTTGAATGATGAACCATTGGTATGTGTATTATATTTGTTAAATTTATAAAATCTATATATATTGTATGTTTTATACGAATATATGAATTGATTTCCCAATTTATCCACACTCATGGAAATTTTTTTCAATTAGTGTTTCTTACTGGGTCTTTTACTTGAACCCTAAATGTGAAACTTATTGTGAATAGAGCTAAACATGTTGAATTTTAGGCATGTTCAAGAGTATCGATAGCCACATGAATAGTATATGTGATGATATGTCATTATATTGCTAGGATAGAACATTATCAATATGTGGATGGGGGTGGACAACATTGGTCAGGTGCCCCATTGTATTAACATAACATTATTTCTTTTTCTTATTTTAGTGTTTTATATTTTATTCATTGTAGTTATAGACTAAAATTTTATACTTATCAGGATATATAGATGGGTTTAGAATATATTATTTTATATGTAGATAAGGCAGTAACAATAATATAGGTATTTTTATAATATCCAATATGTTAATGGGTCAATATGTATTTTTAGTGGAATATATCACTAACCTAGATTATAACATAAAGATATTAAATTATTCACTAACATATCACTTATTGTTATCAACACTGGTCTACATCACATGTTGATCAAGGAAGATGTTTTGGGTATGTGTAAATACACTTTGGTTCAATGAAATTTATTGGTTAGTTCATCATAAATTCTAGCCTTATACTCAATATCACACACTTTAATCATTATAATTTAAAATAAAGAAAACTAGAAATTATATAAATAGAAATTAATAATTAATAATTTATTCTCCAAAAAATTGACCACATATTGCTTCGCGTATGATTAAATTTACAGACTTAATGTGGCCAATTTGAATATCCCTATATTAGTAAAATGTGGCTTAAATAAATAAATTGATTAAACATTGTTAATTAATTTGTATAATTTTTTCCATTCAATTATTTTTAATTTTGTTATCTTTAACATTTCACCACAATTCTTAAAATAAATAATATATATATATATATATAATTTTTGAAATTTCAATGGATAATTAACCATGTATGATAAAATTTTAATATAAAATAAATCATTAATTACTTTTAAATGTAGTGTAATATGATGAACATATTTGATAATTTTTTCAATGTAACTAATTAAACCACATTGAAATTTTTCACTTGCAATGTTTAATTCCTTTAAATATTTTCCATTATGATATCTTGGTTTTTTAACAAATTATTTCGTTAATTATAATATTTAATTTATCATTTTCCTAGAGGTATTCTCTGTAATGCCCCGAGACCAGTAGCCTAGAGTCGGTGCATTATTACATATATTTGGAATGATCATAAAAGATCATGTCTCGAATGACTGATTAGTTTTGAGGCCTTACAAGTACAAGATACATTCATAATGTTAATATTACATCATAAAATGGAAAACTACAACAACATTGTTTCCATAGACAACACTGAGAACCCATAGACTATCCCTGGAGGTTAGTCATATTATACTTCATTGCATCCTGGGACTAATAACACATAGAAAGGGGTGAGCTCAGATACTCAGTAAGGATAACATTATACCCGAATCATTCATAAATAAGAATAAACATTTAAGTCAATGTATAACTAAAACAAATGCCTTGAAAACATGACCTTCAGTACAATATAGAAAAAATGAAATTAAATAATTCCATTTAATTTCACAGATGGATATTATACTAGTCTAATAATAACATGAAATATCAATAGACACCTTCATAATGATGGAATGCATAACACCAGACTATCATAACCACATAGTCATGACCTTCTGCCAAGACTACAAATAAGATTTTGTCAAGGCCATGTGCAAAGACACTAGTTTGTCTCATGAGACATACAAATTCATCGAGGAGCTATAGAGGGCTCCACCCGTTACATACTAAGTTAAATGCATTTTTCATATGAATATGTTTCAAAATAACATAAACATTCGTATTAAAAAAAACATACGAAATGTGAATACTTTATCCACAGACCATGAATGGTATAAAAATAGAACATACACAGTCAAACATAACTCATTCAATACAATATGAAAGATTTTATTGCAATAGATTATCCTCAATCAATAGTAATGAAGGATATTTACATAGATGAAATATAGTCAACAAAACTATTTGACAGAAATATCCCCCTTTTAATGAAATCATTTAAAAGTCTCACTATTTATCAAGAAGTCGTTTAAAATAGATTTCTGAATCAAAGTTTCCCATAACCCATTGAAACTACTAAAAGGAATTTTAATATTTAAAAATTAATTTCCATATAAATAAATCCTTAAAACCATTTTTAAAACATGGACATTTATGAGAAATATTTAGAATAATAAATATTTAAAATATTAAAAATGATATTTTAGTTAGAGTTCTTAGGAAAAATACAGACAGATGAATAAAAATAATTGAGGTAATACAAACATTGTAATATCATCAGAATAATGGAATTCGTGATATAATATGTCATAGTACATTATATACACCATATAAAAGTGATTTCGTGTATAACAACAAAGAAGTCTCAATGGAATGTAAATTGAGATGAAATCTCTTATAAAGACTGTATCCTTATGTTAAGGATAAATAAACAACATAATTATGTGTGAGAAATTTAAATACACTCAATATGATTGGATATTCAATGTAAATAAACCATTGGACATTCACACATATTCTTGTAAAAACAACACCAATGAATTGGATATTTAACTCAACAAATGGAGATTGAGTTAAAATTACTCTTATCAAGTTCATATCGATGACATTAGAGTTTATCAATGGAGTTATTATATGTATCAAAATTATATCCACAGAACGTATCTTGGAAATTATGACATAAGTAAATTAATACTGATTCCACACATAATCCTGGAGGAAAATAATAAATGAAGTATGCGTAAAGCCGAATGAGTGGAATTTGAAATTTCAAATTCCATTATCGATTTAGTAACATACTAAATATAATCCCATGAAAGAAGGATCATGAAATGATGATGTAGATATCCATAACTTAATGTAGATTACATAATTAATACAATCATGGGCAGTACACACACCACATGCAATAAATAAGTGGTGAACAATGGAAATCTCCTGGAATTAAATGTGAGATAAGAAACCCCTTACACTGTACTATTTCCTTCGTCAAATGTATATTAAGCTTCTGTATAATGGTGAAATAATTGTTATTTAATTATTAAATAATCATATGAATTATTATGATATCATATATGATCTTTTAACATTGATTTGTTAATAATATCATAGTATTATCGTCATTTTAGGTGTTAATAGACTTGTTTTCCTTTATATTCCTTGTTATGTGAGCCATATTTAGTTTGGATGGGATGTATCTTATTAATATCCAGAATTATATCATGTCTCTAAACATTACTTGTAATCATTAAATGAAATTTATTCTTGAATGGATATGATGGGGAATGAATCTCATCACATTCGTGGATACTGTAATCCGTACGTACGCACGGGAAAAAATATCATTCTTTTGATATAAAATTATTATATAATTGGATGGTATATCATATATACACAATAATTATTATGTTATATTTTATTATTAACATGAATTACACGTCTTTATTTTACCCATCCAAATAATAATGTATTGAATATCAATTACACCACAACGTGGAGACGGTAATCCGTACGTACGTACATATGGTGACATGTCATTAAAAGGATGGATAGATTAATGAATATGGATTTACCATATTTATAATAACATCAAGCTATATATAATTTACTAGAGTTATTATTTAATACTTTATATAACAAATAAAGAATAAGTGGAAGATGAAAAGAACTTGAAAGAGGGTGGTGAAATTATTACCTTTTTTTCGAGTTCATTCTTTTTATTTGATCAACTAGGATCATTAAGATGGAATTATGACCAAAGGAGAGCCTTTAGGATGAAATGAGGGAAGTTTATAAGATATTTGGTCAGGGATTGGATGAGATATAAGGCTTTGAACTTGTGAATTTGAGATAATGGGAAGTGCCCTTTTATAAGAGGGGTGAGAGGCACCTTTGGAAAAACCTAAAACTTTATTTTATAATACAATAATTTTCTGTTATTAATGGATCCAATGTATATTACATAAAGGCAAAGGTGGGGATGGGGAAAAACCACTAAACAAATATGTTTTAGATAGGTTTGGGTCACTATATTAACCTTATCATTTAGATTTAACACTTTGTTAAATAATTTGACATTTATCTTGTCTCTTTGTATTTTTATATTATATGGTTAATAATGTTACGATATACATCCAAGAGAAACAAAAATGGTTAATTAATGATACACCTATCATTATATATGTCCTTTGAATGATCCTTAGATTTTTAGAAATATAATAACAATTAACAACATAATATTTGATTTAAAAACAGTTTTATGTCAATTTTGACACTATTTTGTATTTTGTTTTTTGTAATTTCATAAATTCATTATTACATCGAAAAAAATTCCAATAACCAACCCTAATAGGTCATATTAACCTATAAAATTATTGGAATTCATAAAAAGACAAAAATTACATTTATTTGGATATTTATAACATCACTTATTTTAATATTTCATTAATTAGGTAATTAATACATCATCATTGTGTCATAAATAAATTAAATTGAAAAATGTCTAAAAACTATAAATAAAATTCCATTATGTAGGATATATTTTTTTATTTCTAATGAATATTTATAGTAGAATTTATCTTATGTTTATCACTATATTAAAAATGTTTTAGTTATTAAACATTGATTTTAACTCTTTTAAATCTTCTTTGAATTAAATAATAATTTCTTCCTAATCTAATACAAGTTGACCAAAGTGGTTCATATTTTATTTCTAAGGTTTTTTTGGTTGAATTATACTTATCCAACAGAATTTGGACATGTGTTATGGTAATTATAATATCATTTTTACCCTTAATTACCGTATTTACTTTAAACCGTGCTAAATAAAAGTAAAAAGGTACTATTCACAAAAAATATATTTTTATCTTATTGAACCACATTTTACTCCTTGATATTAATCATGTTTCTCAGGTTTTCAGAATTCAACTCACAAAAGCGGTAAAATTATGTTTTATGTTAATTTACAAATTCTACTAGGAGGTGGGTAAAAGACGGTTAGAAGTTTAAAAAAAATTTATATATCTAATATTATTTAAAAATGAAACCAATGAATTACATTGAACTTTTATGGGTATTATGTATCTATTTTGACCTAAAATAAATTTAAATTAGATAAATAATTATTTAAATAAAAATTTGGTTTTAATCTATAACATAGTGTTTTTTACTATTCATCAAAAATTAAAAATTCTCATATACATACAAAAATTTCACCCTAAGAAAATTTTGATATTTTAAATTAAAAAAATAAGTATGTTTTACCAAATTAAAAACAAATAAATTTCATTTATTAGTTTAAAATTAATTCCCGTTGTTGAATCCAAAAATCGCATTTTTATAAAATATTAACTACCAAAAGATTGACTTTTGTTTATGTCCAATTTCAAAGTGAAATTACTTTCAATGAACAAAATTAGTTTAAATGGTAAAATATATTATAATTATACATCCAAACCATTCATATGTATAGTTGAGCAATATAAATTATTTTGATTAAAAAGTTGTTTTCACTTAAAATATATTATTTTTCACTATTCACCCAAATATAAAAGTTATCAGAAAAACACCATAAATTTATTGAAACTAAATTCATAAGTCCCAATACAAAATAAGAAGTTCATTTTGTCAAATTGAATATCTAAACGTTTCAAATATTGGATTTAAAAAGGGTTCACCATTAAATGGCGGTAAAATTTCATTTTTTGAAAAATACTTCATTTATCTGAAAAAAATTAATTTGTCCTGAAATTATGTCTTAGAATCTAATAATAAAAATTCTAAAATTATAAGAGTTATATAATGTTCAAAATTATGTTTATACTATTCATAACCACTTTTGAACGGCATGCTTGGTAAGTCGTGGTGCGCTTGAACTCGATGTTGCGTATAGTCTAAGTTATTGAATTACATTGAATAACTAAAGAACTATGAAATCCTGGGGTGTTTCATTCTCTCTATAATGATTATTTATCATGATAATCACTTTATTATATAACCCTTGGTGATGATTTTATAGTGTTTTTTCATTTCTTAATAGTCTTTTATGTCATTTTTTCATGTTATCTTAACCAATTTAATTGTCCTTAAATCATTACATTCTAAAATATTCAATTTTTGTCAATTCTGTAATAATCGCTCCATAGTTTTGGTTGCCAATATATGAATTTGTTTTCAATTGATCAACTAAATACAATGACATTGACTGGTCATAACAAAACATGTACACCAGTAACCATGGTCATAACAAAACATGTACACCAGTAACCATAGTGGGTTAGTTTATTAGTATTAGAGTAAAAAATTACTAATAAATAACATTGTTAAAACAAAAAAAATATCTATCTAATAAATATTTTTTAGTAATATTTTTCTCAAAAACAACTCTTTGAATCTCTCTCCCTTTTTTTAGTATTACCATAATTCTTGAATTCATGTAATTTATCTAAGACCAACTGACATGATCCAATATAATTTATTTTATTTGAATAATTTTGGATCTTTTAGACTCTATAGTTTCAATAATAACCTATATTCTATAACTAACATCCAATTACTTCTATGGATATTTAATTTCATCTCTCTGTATTTGGGGGAAATATATCATTTTTATAAGGTTATTTCTATTTACATTATAGAAAATTATATAAGGGTATGATTTTTTAACAATGGATATTTTCCATGCATATAGATATCCTCCACTTCGGATTAAGATTTTCATTGTTTTTCCTCAAAATAAATCATTTGGGAATGATCATTCTTCATTCTCCTTGTTTTTTATTAAATATAATCCATTGGATGTGGTAACCCATTCCCTCAATCATATATATAAATTAAAAATATTTAGTTTTTATACTAGAGTGATACTGACCGGAGTGGCCTTATGGTAGCCCTAAAAAATTACTATATAAATTAAAAATAATCAGTCCATTACATGCCAACTTAATTTTAGATTTTTAGTTGTAAAAGATTTCAATTAATAACAATTAATTAAAAAACTCATTTATTTAACATGAAATGAGATTTTTTCAAACTGAACCAAGGATTACTAATTCTCTTGAATGTATTCAACATCTAAAAAAAATTATCCACACATCATTTGCATTTGAATATATCATGCATAATACTCTTCTCAATAACATGGGGAAAAGCAAAATATAAAAAATGCGATATCAAATTATCTATTTTGGGGTAGCATGAAATATAATTTATTATGTAATAAAAATGTAATTAATAATATGGTACGAATAAATAATAATTAAATAATTACATGAAACTAACAACATGAGCATGTAAAATATACATGAATAATATATCAATATAAATTATCACATGGATAAAAATAAATGATTTAATAGTGATGTGATATTTATTATCTTACATTATAAATATACATTGAAGGAATTATTCTAAGACATCATACATAAATGATTATGGTTTCAACAACATATCCTAGATATTTTATATTAGGAGACCTCCAGATTCAACGAGGGGCTATAAATTATTTTTTCACACATACTACTATTTATGTCTTCGGTAGTCTTTATATAAAAGAAATGGATAGAAAATAAAATATATAAACAACATACTTTGGTAATAAATAACCATATATATAGGAATAAAGATTATATGGATTGTAAATATTCCCTATTAATAAATGGGATCACATTCCTGGTAAAAACCCTTTAAATTGACACTATTATCAGAAATGATTACATAGGGATGTCAATAAAAGAAAACACAATATATAAATATTTTAGTGATGAAAAATATGTCCATTAAATTACAAAAATAAGGAAAAAATGGAAAATAAGGTCATATAAGTGATGAAGTAGATGAAGCGTGTTGTATAATATATTCCTCATGGAAAATGTGAGATATTATGACACGACCTTCCTACAAGTGTTACCCCACCTAGGCATAAAATGATGAAATGAATGATAACCCTAAATCCCACCACTAATATGTTATGGTTTGAGGAGAATAAATGAAGGTGTATAGTTCATTAATGTTTCGTATAATACTCTCTTAATGAAATTTTATTGAATAAGTGAAAATATGTGTTCTTCTAAACAAAATAATCCATAATTAAAAAATTAATCTAAATAAATGAATCATTTTTTTATATAGGAATAAATAGCTGAAAAATATTGAAGGAAATCCAAGTTAGTGACCACAATCTCAAATAGATAATGAGGAACAACACTAAGATAGTAACACTTAGATTGACCAACAACATGGATTTCTAATCCTCTAAAATTATTATTATTTATGTATAGTGAGAATAAAATTATAATTAGACGTATCCATCCTAAAAATTAAAATGAAAAATGTAGGAGTGTCATACTAAATAATAGTGAATATGAAATGAAACCAACTCAGCACATAAACAGGTAAATTTATATCCCATCTTTACTATGTCTTGATTAACATGTAACAGATTGATAAAATAAACCCATATGATATATATATATATATAATTATTACTTGAATAACATATCAAATGGAATTTCCCTCTCACATCCCAATGAATCATTTCATGTGATCATCCCACACTTAAGAAATACCACCTGAACCCATGAAACCATTTCGTTTCTATATAATAACTCATGATATATCCCACATAGCTCCCCACAACCTCATCATTATCATATCAAATGTAACCAAGTGTATTTAAAAATCCATAATAGCCCATGTATGATCAATTCTACTTCAACTCACTATATCTCATGCGTATAAACCCTTGGGAAGCAGTATCCACCACAACCTGATAGATTTATTTTCAATAAACTTGAGATGTTATTTCTATCATAAAAATCTATAGTAACAGTGAGATTCATCACATACCATGTGATTATTTGAACTACACAAGATTCTATCATTCCATGGGTATGTCCACATAATATACAATAATTTTCGTGACATCATGGAAGAGGGATAAATGCGCCATTTATCCCTTCACCAACTTGGTTGTTGGAGAAATTAACCCCAAATCATTTGGACCTTGGTTTTCTATATAGGCACTGGTTGTCAAGCATATGAAATCCAATAATATAATGATAATATCCAACACATCAAAACCAAGGGAAACTATATATCTTTATACTAAAAATGCAATTATCTTCTCACAAGACATCATGTTGTAACAATTAAGTAATATAAGGCTTGTACTCAAAAACGAAAACAAGCATCAATATTAAAATTATTATCCATTTGATCTTAGTAATTGTAAATTAATGATTATCATTCAATATTCAACAAAAATTAACCATATTATATTATCAAAACATTAATTTTGGTTTTCACAGTGTTTTATCCCCACAAGTCATCAGGATTTCATTAAACAAACTACAATTTAAAATTCAATACTTATGATTTTAATACATTTAAATCCAAAAATACCATGTATCTCATTTATATATTTATAAAAATAATTTATATTTTCATCAATAAATAATACTATATACCATAATTTATTTCAAATATTTTATATCATTCCATAATATTTTTTTCTTAGAATCATAATGAGATATAAGGACCGAATATGCACTAGTCTATCACCCAGAAAAGCTAATCCAATAAGTTTAAAACCATAAAAATTATTTTCTATAAAACTAAAATTTTGACCAAAATTACAATGAATATGTATGATTAGGATATACGAAATATACACAAGATGCAGGTGAATTGTGTGTATTACAATTTCTTTGTTACATCATTATCTGTCTTTTTAAATATTTAGGAATGATTATGAAGTGGAAAATAATTACAAAGGGGGAATGATGTATAGTGGGTTTTGGAATAGAAGGCCCCTAGTCCACTCTACTGATGATCTACTTCATGAGCATGGTGATTTTAACTATCTGGTCCTCTTATCAATAGATTTTTTCATAACTAAGAGCAGGCAGTTGACACCTTTATAACATTAAGGCTAAATAGAACCTTTTGGTTCATACACAGAACCTAACACATAGCTTAGTATGAGAATATGGTCACTCAATGTAAAATAGTATTTGTTCATTGAAATAAATTCCTATTTTTATTCCCAATCACAACAACACACAATTGTCATTCAATGGATCATCAATTTTCAGAAATTATGTTCTTCGTGTAGGAGTAGCTCTGAGTCGATACAGTTGTAGTAGATCTTGAAATATAATCTGCAGCATTAACAACCGTATATTCCCAGAATATATTCAATGTATAATTGGTGAATCATTAATCGTGTATCTTCTTCTTCAGAAAACAAATCATTGATCATAACATGTGACAGCATATCTGAGAAAATCGAATGTCTATGAAATTTATAGTTGTGAAAAACTCAAGAATATGTTCTTCTATTTTTGTTCACAATGATCTATTGGTCTTTCCTCTGAAATTAAAAATAACACAGATACATATAATAAATAAAATCATTTTACATTCAAATTTATGACCACAAAATTCACCTATAGAATCGTGATATTCAAAAGATTTAATAACATGGCAATAATAACTCCCATAAAAAGTCTCCATGAAAATATCCTCTTAAATAGATTATTTTAATCATAAATAAATGGATTTAAATATTTTAAATACATGATTTAAAATCTATCCCTTTAATCTTCCTTAAAATCATCTTGATAATCCGCATAAATATTGTTACTAAATAAAGTCATGTTTCAATTTTGGATGCCAAATGTTCGGTTGAACTATATAGCATACATTCCTTGAATGTAAGATACAAAATGTGAGGTTGATCATGAAGGTAAGATTTTCTGATCCATTCATCAAACATATGGTTCATCTCAAACATAAGGTTGATCATCCATATTTTTCCTTTCAACTCCCAGATGTACGGTATATGATCCATACTATTCTCTGCTTCAAAATGTAACGTTCATATTCCACACTATTCAATCAAATGTACATTTGTTTAGAAAATTAAAGTCAATGAACATTAATTTTTATAAACAAACGTAACATTACATACTATTATGATATCCTAAACTTACGGTTCCTTCCAAATATAGGGCACTTCCTTCATTCTTTTTTGGTAACCCGTAAATGATGGATTTTATCATTTCACTATGCTCCATAAAATAGGGTATGAAGAGTGTTTCCAAATCATGATAATGTGATTTCATAACACGTAGAGCATGAAAAGTGTTTCTAGAACATGCAAGAGTGCTAAAAACGATTTTTGAACAATTTTTGAAATATTTCATGCCAATAAAAAAACATAAATATAATTCCAAAATCGAGAAAAAAATATTATTAAATTTTTAAATATACATAAAGTAAAATCATTAGAATAACAAATAAGGGTATTTGTGAACATCAAAATCATCATAAAAAGATACAGTATTATTGAAAACCACACATGATCAATTATCTCCACCTATTTGGTGATCAAAAAACCCATGAAATAACCGATGAAATTAACATACAAAAATAATTTCATATAGTTTATAATTTTGCAAAGATAAGAAAACATTTATTTAAACAAAATTATTTCATAATGAAATAAACATTTATTTATATAAATTAAATTTGTCCCCCAATAGAAGATTTAAAATATTAAAATAATATTTTTTTTTTATCCAAATTTCTCCCCCTTTGTTATATAAAAAACAATGATTGAATATAGAATATAACACTTTTTAATGTAGCACTGAACATTAGTAAATGCTATCATAATCTGTTTATCAATATGTGTAGTTGGATTACTAGCACTTTAAAATAGAGAGTACAATAAAACATACCAAAATACATAAACATATATTGTAGAAATTTTGTATTTAAAATATTGTAAAAGTAAATTAATGAAAACATGAATCAAGGCTGGGTTAAGGTATGAAACAAATTTCATTTACATTGAGATACTACCTTGATTTCTACAAACTGATTCCACAATATTTTCGTTAGTCTATATCCTAACTAGATAATGAGATCTCTTCTTTCATGATTTAGATGAAGATTTTCAATAAAGTTGACTCTCAGTAACTCTTGTAGCCTAACATCCTTCTCCCTAAAAATAGTTAACTTATTAGTATACTAGATCAACAAATATCTAATTACATAATCATTCGATGTCAATTTATCAAGAAGAAACTACAAATTTTACAACAACACAGATAAAGGTGCACTGTTTCATTGAAGGCCCTGTAGTCATTCACTCATATTTCCCATCACAATTGTAATGGACAGAAATCTTATGATCAGATCAGGTGAAGTACCTGATGTAATGGCTTCATTATTACAGAAAGATGGGAATTGCTGCTCCATTAATGATTTAAACTCTTGTAAATATGACTTCATCATCATTTAAAATTTGATATTTTCAACTTTATCCAACATTTCCTTCTTGAAATTTTTATCCTCCTACTTAGAAACAGAATTGGATTTCAGTCTTTGAAATTTCAGATGTTCCTTTTTTAATTCTTGTTTTAAGGCAGCATTTTCAAATTAATCTCTATTTAACATTCTATATAGATCCTCCACTTGTTCATTCACAGAATCATAGGCACCCTATGTTTGATTCCATGTTTCAATTTCAACTTGATGCATCAGTACCAAGGGAAAACGATGTGCATTAGATGTTTCTTTATTCTCTCTCTGAACTAGTTTTTCTACAGATTTTTCCTTAGAGTCTTTCCTTGAATAATATATAGATAAATTCCATTCAAGATTTCATTATAAACCTTAGAAAAATTTTCTTCTTGAATCTCAACATCTGTTGGAGGTTTCTCTTCATGGGGATCTTCTTCATTAAATTCTACTGAGAGAGGGTCTTCTAAAACTGGTTCCTCTTGATTGACTTCATTTTGAATAGATTCTATAGGGACAATTTTAGATGCATCTTGTGCTTGAGGCACAATTTTTTCTTCTGGATGAGGTGTCACCTCATTCTGAGCAATAGATCCATCTTGAATCTCATCAAAAGTTGTTTACGTTATAAAATTATAGATCAATGAATCTTCAGTAGCTGAAATATTTGATGCAACAGTAGGCTCCTAAACACTATGAGTAACTCTGGTTTTGTTAAGTTTAATTCCTTCTCGACTTATCTCAGTAAGTGCATCAATAAATTCAAACCATATCCTACTTGATACTCCACTGGTTCCAGATTCATCTACTTCTTCCTTTGATTTTGTAGGTAGCTCTTGAGCACTATCATGTTCTTCTTCTGCTCCAATAGGCATGAGTTTTCCTTCTATTGTGCCCCAAATGAAAACAATTATCCTCAATGTTCAAACATTAAATATGTTTCTATGGGGTCGTCTCACTTGGGAATCCACCTACCTTTTCATATATTTCTTTAATTAAATCATTTATATGAGCCTTCCATAGGGATAGATGTTCATCCTCACTTCTGATTGGAAGAAATCATTGTGATAATTCACCATATATCTCTGAAAATTAAAGTAAATAACACTTATAAACATAATCATTTTGTACATATTTTAGTACAATATTTTCTCCATCTCTGACATTCTGGGTAAAATACCTATTTTCACAAATTTTAGTAAATTATTCTTGTCATGTTCTAGATTTTCACTAACTACTTCCTTATATTTGTAGAGCCAAAAAAATTTCATAATATCCTCAAAAATATGTATATTATAACTAATAATCATTAAATAAAAATTGAAGTCTCTGTCTGATGGGCAGTTATAAATTTTGGCTATCTCCATAAATGAAATCAAAAAATCTATGTCCTCAATCTTTGCTATTATTGAATATTCAACTTCTCCCAGACTAAAATGAACCTATTAAAATATTTAATGAAGTTCTGCCTCATATAGAAACACTTTATTGACTCAATTGAAGGTTTGATCGAGTTTTTGAAATGCTATGGCTTGCCTCTACAACAGATCCATTGGTACAACCATTCTAGATCAATCAATTTTCCTTGAAAAATCATCATACTACCTAGCGTTGCATCTTGGAATTTCTGTTTTCTGGATCATCTGTATTTTTTATTTTAGCCATTGTTGTCACATCTTTTTGATGATTTCAAAATATAGGGTTACAAACGATCAAGTGTGGGTAGAGAAGAGTGGTATATGTTAATGGGATTTTCAAGGGGTGTTTATGAAAATGAGTGTTTTAGAATTTGAAAACGCTCTAAAAGCCTTGATTCAAGTGTTATTATGCACATAGCAACTATTATATTAAAAGGTATAAACATACACAGAAAAAATTAAAGCAGTAATGACAAAATTTTTAAATTAATAAAAATAATTAATAATAAAAACATATAAAATAATAATTAAAATAAATAAATAAAAATTATAAAATTCTTTTAAAAGTAAATTAACCTTGATCCAACTTAATAAAATCAATCCTTTTAGTGGAATGTTGTTTAGTAAATATTTCAACTATTTGAATTTCAGTGTTTACAAATTCAAAGAATATAACATTTTTAAGAAAATTATCTTATAAAAAATGATTACTGATATCAATATTCTTAGTTCTTGATTGATTAATATGGTTTTTTGAAATATTTATAGCACATGTATTATTACATAAAATAGGTGTGTTATTAAAATTTAGTCTCATGTCCATAAGAGTGTTTTTCATCCAAAAAACATGTGCTCAGCATCTACTAGTAGATACATATTCTACCTTGATTGTTGACAGGGTAACTGAGTGTTGTTTCTCAGTAGACCGTGGAACTAAAGATTTTCCTAAAAAGTTACAAGTCCCTGAGGTGCTTTTTCAATATATTCTAGAGCTTCCAAAGTCAACAACTTAATATGAAATTAAATTAAAATCAAGAGTTTTTGGAAAGATAAGATATTGAAAAACAGTTCCTTTTAAAAATCTAAAAATTATTTTAATAGAAAATAAGTGATTTTCTTTAGGATCATATTGGAATCTAGCAAAAAGAAATGTTAAATACATTATATCTGTCCTTCATAGAGTAAGATATATTAAACTACCAATCATTCGTCTATATAAAATTTTTTCAACAACTTTTTCAGTTTTATCCAAATCATGGTTTATATTAGTATACATAAGAGTTGAATATGTCTTGTTGTTTTCATTTCCAAATTTCAATAGTAAAAAATTATTTTATTTTATTTTATTTAAAACATTTCCAAAATCTATTTGATAAATTTTATGTCCAAAAAATAATTCTAATTTTCCCATCAAACTCAATTCAAATTCTTTTTTAATTGAATTTGAAAACTCAAGACTATGTTTTTTGTTTTTTGAAACAAAAATTACATCATCAACATAAATTTGAACCAATAAAATATTAATGTTGATAGTTTTCTTAAAAAATGTTGGATCTTCAATCACAAAAATATAATCATTTTTCAAAAGAAAACATCTTAGTCTATCATACCAAGCTCTAGGTGCATGTTTAAGGCCATAAATTGATTTATTGTGTTTTAAAATAGAATCTTGTTTTTGGGAATTTTCAAAAAATGGAGGTTTCTCTACATAAAATTCCTCCAATAAATAAACATTTAATAAGGCATACTTAACATCCATCTTAAATAATTTAAACTTCATATGACATGAATATGCTAAAAGTATCCAAATGGATTATAATCTAGCTACAGGTGCAATGGTCTCATAATAATCTATAACTTCTTCTTGATTTAAACCTTTATATACTAGTCATTGTTTATTTCTTATTTATCATTCCTTGATCATATTTTTTATTTCTAAAGACCCATTTAGTTCATATAAATGGATAGTTTGGAGGCCTTTCAACTAAATTATGAACTTCATTTATCTGGAACTAGTAATGATCATCTTGCAATGCTATCATCCAACTTTCATCAACTGAGGATTCTTCTAATTTCTTATGTTTTTATTGGGATAGAAAGGGAAATAATTAAACATGATTTCAAACATTTCATATAGTTTTTATTCTAGTTTCTAGGTATCCTATAACTATTTCTAAAGGTTTATTTTTTCGGGTTCTAGATTTTCTAGGCAGTACACTACTAGGTTTATCCATGTCACGTTCTTCTGAACTAGATTGAATTTTATTTATATCTATTTCAAATCCATCTATCTTGTTTTCAATTCGCATGTTATCATTTGAGCTAGATACATGAATTTGGTCTTTCCTTTTCTCAATGGGATCAGATTCATCAAATTTCACAAGAATTGATTCTTCAACTAACCATGATTTTTTTATTAAAATCACTGTTATATTTGTAATTAGAAGAATAGCCTATGAAAATGACCTCAACAGATTTTGGATCAAACATACCAAGAGTTTCTTTGCTGTTCAATGTGTAAACCTTGCATCAAAAATCATTAATGTATTTTACTTCAAGTTTTATGTAATTCCAGTGTTCATACGGTGACTTTTTAAAAATCGGTCTGATAAAAAGTCTATTTATTATATAACATGTTGTGCTTATAGATTCTCCCCAGAAATAGGTAGGAAGACTGTATTCATTTAGCATAGTCCAAGAAATATCTTGAATAGATATATTTCCCCTTTCCAAAAATCTATTTTTTGGGGTGTTTTGGTGCATAGAAGGTGTTCTTAATACCCATATTTGAGAAAAATGAATTAATTTCCACATTCTTAAATTCTCCACCAAGATCACATCACAGTGAAATTATTTTAAAAACTTTTTCATTTTGAATTGCTTGGAAAAAACTTTCAAATATAGTAAAATATTATTTATTACATTTTAGAAAATAAATGCACGTAAATCCATAATAGTCATCAACTAAAACATATAAATATAACTTAAAATCAAAACATGTTATTCCTAAAAAAATCAAATCTATAAGGGTCAGTTCTAGAGGTTTATATGTAGAATTTTTTTAACAAATTTGAATAATGATTTGTGATTATTGCTCAGTTTACATGCAACATAGAATCTATCGCTTCGAAATTTGATACTAGGAAAAATAGAAACTAATTATTTCTTAGATATTATATATAAACTATATATATTTAAATGACCAAGTCTTCTATACTAGATAAAAGATTCATTTATCTTAGAATTTATGAAATTTACCTTTTGTTTACACGAGGAATTTATGTCCAGGGTATAAACATTATCAGTTATTGGTGTAGTAAATTTATGAAATTTAGCTTTAAAAGCAGAACATCATATGTTTGACAAATTAACAAAGTAACCATCATCACATGTTTCAGAGATAATTATCTATTTGTGTTTCAATCCTTGTACATAGCAAAATTTATTGATTGAGACTACTTTTGGATCTCCAACAGTTCCAATTCTAGTAATTTTTCCTTTGGCATTGTCACAAAATGTGACTAATCCCCTATCCTTTTGAGTTAGTGTTATAAAATTAAATGAGATACCACTAATATTCCTAGATCAACCACTATCAATATACCATAATTCAGTTTGGCTTCTATGACCGACTTCTTGTAATGGAATTTAAACAAATCATTTTCTTGGTACCCATATTCTATTAGGTCTAGTAGTGTCAGATAGAAAAGATATGGGAATCCAAACATGCTTTGTTTTTATATAATCAATAGAATCTTATAAACTACCTTCAACTAAGGAATTATTAATCCCACTTATTTTTAGTTTCATTAAATAACTAGTTTTATATATGTGTACTTTTGTTCCACAGTAGTTATAAATTTTATCTTTTGTACTTGGGACAAAATAGTTCTTATTTAGTTTTGGTTTCTCACCTTTACTGCATATTCCATATCATTCCATTTTAATCACATTCTTTACAAGTATTTCATTTATTGTATTTTCTCAATTTTTAAAAATAAGAGTTTTACTTTTGAATTTTTCTACTCTATTTGCAATGTTTTTATTTTAGTTTCATTATCTATATAATTTGTGTTTGATGAATTTATTTTTTAATAAACATGTGATGTTGTTTTTTAGAGTGTAATTCTACTAAAATAGTAGTGTGAATATTTTTTATTTATTTATGTTTTGTAAATAATGAATCATATTTTTTCCATCATATTTCAGAAGGATACAAGTTTATCATTTGAACTCGTAGAACTAGAATCTGAATAAGATTATTAATATGATTGTACCACATCAACTTCTGCCATAAAGCACATGTTTTCTTTCAGATATTATTCTTCCTATTCTATGTCAGAATTTGATGAGTTATTGGAGTTTTTAGAGACACTCCATGTTTCTTTTAGTTATCTTTAGTCTATATGCTCATAATCATTGTTCTTGAAAATATTTTTTCTTCATTTCTCCTTTTAATTGAGAAAAGGTAGGTCTAATATTAAAAATATTTTTTAATTCATAGCATCTGACCTATTTTGGTTCCTTTTAATCCTTTGTAATGTATTTTTTGAATCCTTTTTAAAGGATTTTTTGAATCCTTTCTTCTTTCTGTAGAATTTTCTGTAATTTCTACCTAAATGAGCTAATTCCATAGCTGAATTTAACAAATCAGAAATTTTATATTTCACTTGGATTTTATTCTACATTTTTATATTCTTCCTTTCAGATGTTACTTTCAAAGTATTATTTTCTCTCTTGATCAATACATTATGCTCGTTTTATTCATCTTTTATCTTAGCATCATAAATCACTGGAGTTCTTATTAACTCTCTCACTGTAGGTTTTTGTATAGGTAATTATTACCTAATGGAAACTAAAATTCCATTCCATCTTGTTGGTTGTATTCTTAGATTTTTAAGGGCCTGATCTACTTGTTTCATAGGCTCACCCAAGGAAGTAATATTATTTACAATTTTTGTAAGCCATCCATTTATCTGGGGGATGATTTCTCCTTCAAACATTCTTAATTGTCAAATTTTAATTTTGTAGTGGCATACCTCAACTATCATACATTTTAAATTACTTCATAGGAATCTTCAATTGTTTTCCACTTTTCATAAGTCATCAGGTACTGAGATACTCAATTGAATTAATGTAGTCTAAGACCACAGATGATAACATTCATATCATTCATGTTTATGTCGTACTCGGCATCTGTATCAGTACACCATGTTTTAGGTTACTCTTGAATCACATAGAGAGTTATAATTTTTTAGTAGACTCGGTATCCAAGGTTCATTAAGAAAATGATCATCCTAGATTTCCATAATCCTTAGTTTTCACTATTGAAGTAAGGATCAAAATCCATTAACATACCATCGCGTGTATTATCCATTATCTTATGTATAATCCAAAAAAAATCTATTATTTATAGATTTGACAATACAACCTCCTCTGATACCAGTTGTGGGATCAAGTTATAACAAATATACAAAAGAGGGGATGAATTGTTTGTATTACAATTTCTTTGTAAAATCATGATATGTCCTTTTAACATTATCATAATGATGAAGCTGTTGAAATTAAATAACAAATGAAGTAATATGTATAGTGGTTCAGGGAATAGAAGGCCATTAGTCCACTCCATTGATGATCTACTCAACGAGCTTAGTGATTTTCAATATCTGGTCATCTTGTCAATAGACCTTTCATCAACTGAGTGTAGGCAATTGACACCTTTTCATCATTATGTCTAAATAGATCCTTCTAGTTCATACATAGAACCTGACACATAGCATAGTAGGATAATTCAGTCACTTAAGTAAAAGAATATTTGTTCATTGATATACTTTACATTTGTTCTTCACAATTTCAACCGCTGACAATTGATATTATATGGATCATTGGTTTTCAGAAATAATGTTCTTCAACTAAGAGTAGTTCTGAGTCAATCCGGTTGTAGTAGATCATGAAATATTATTCGCAACATAAACAAAAGTCTATTCACAAAATTTATTCAATGAAGAATCAGTGAATCTTCAATCATGTTTCTTCTTCATTAGAAAACAATGCATTAATCTTAATCACTGATAATGGATTTGTAAAACATGAATGTCTTTTCGAATCATAGTCATGAAAAACAAAAGAATCTATTATTCTCATCTCTTTAACAATGATCTATTATTGTGTCCACTGTAATTCAAAATAACACAGATATATATAATATAGACAAACATTTTCCATTCAAATTTAGATCCAAAAAAGTCACCTATAGAATTAAGATATTCAAAAGTTTGAATATAATAGTAGTCATAAATCTACATAAAATTCTCCAAGAAAATATCATATTGAATTGATCCTTTGAATCATAAATAAATGGTTTTGAATCAGTTAGATATGTGCTTTAAAATATAACTTTTTACCTGGCTTGAATTCATCCAGATAAACTGCATAAAGACAGTTTCATGATTAATTTGTGTTTGATTCTCTGACGCCAAATGTAGGGTTTAACTTCATAGCTTACATTCTCTGCAGGTAATGTTTACTATGTAAGGTAGATTAGGAAATTAATATTTTTTTATCCATTCTTCAAATGTAAGGTTGATCTCAAATGTAAGGTTGATCATCAATAATTTTCTCTTCAACTGTCAAACATACTGTAAATGATCCATACTTTTCTCTGGTTTAGAATATATCCTTCATGATCCATACTTTTAAATCAAATGTACAGTTTTTTACAAAAGTATGGTTGATGAACCAAACTTTTGAGAAACAAACATAACATTCCATACATTTTTATTTCCAAAAATGTAATGTTCCTTCCAAACATAGGGTTATTCTTCTATAATTTTCAGATAACCCTTAAATGATGGATTTTATCCTTTCACTACGCTCCTTAACGTAGGGTATGAATATTGTTTCCAGAATATTCTTAAGTGATTTCTAAAAATTTAGATCATGAAGAATGTTTCTGAACATCCCAAAGCACTAAAAATGAATTCCGAACATATTTGAAAATATTCCTCTTACATAAAAACACTTCAATATTATTCCAAAATAGAGAAATAAATAATATTATTTTCTTGAAATATACTTAATGTATAGTAATTAAAATAACAAATTAGTGTATTTGTGAAAATAAAAAGCATCATAAAATGATAAATTATTCTTAAAAACAACACTTTATCTATAGATTTAACTATTTACGAAACCCAACAATAAGATAATTATAACAACCATATTTTAATACTTGCTACCATAGTGTACAATACAATCCATTATTCCATCACAAACGTCAACCTAGTAATAGTAACCCTAGAAAACATACTAATTATTATTTAAATATACCAATAATTCCTGGTAATAAAAGAATATCATCAATGATATAACATACCATAGAATACATAATATGAAATGAATATTATTTTTACTGAGACACACTCACATGGAAACTAAGACAATAATACCAAGGCATTAAATACATTATTAAAAAGGAATGGGATCACAGAAGCCTGATCAATCATCATCTTTAAAAACCCATTTTATTACCATAAAGTAATAAATAATTAATTAGGAATACTTACGAAAAAATTAATCTACCTATATTTATTAGTTCTTCATATCTATGATTCAATCATAATCATTATTCAATCATAACATCAATGTTTAATAAATTTCATGTTGATCACTGAACAATTTCCATTCCTCTTTCATAATTTTTTTTTGTCATTCTAGATTTATATATATTATTCTATTATAATAATGCAAACATTGTTAAATCAAATTAAACCATCATAATAAGGGATAACACTATATAAAAAAGATAATGGAAAAATCAACACACCTAAATTTATTCTTATACCAACCATCCAATCACCAAATTTTATCCCATTATTTTTCATAATATTTTCTTTATTAGGATGATTCCATGGTTATCTAATGTAAAAAAATTTGCAATAAGTTTATAGTTTGACATAAATTGAGAAGAAGAAAATCCACTTCCATGATTCAATGATTTTCGGAGTAATCACCATCGATCATGAAGGAAACCATATTATATCCTAACCATATTAACCCACCATCATTTTTTTCTAAAATCTCACTCCAAAATAGAATAAATCAAAAAAAAGAACCTAAAGAAAAAATTAATACAATGTTAATGTGTGGAGGAGAGGAAATGTGATCATTATCTTCATTAAATACTTAAATCCAACAATCCAAGGTGTTTAGGCCCTCATGGGAGCATTTAGAGGGATGTGAGAGGGCTAGATGCTAGCTGGTTTTTGAGAAAATAAGTAAAAGGTTAATATCCAAGGTAGAAACCACACTCTAATAATTTCATAATACCATATATGTTCCACCATATCATTGTGGTATTCATCAATGTTTTGATTTTCCTCATTCCATGAATGATACTATTATTTCTATATTTTACTCACTTAAGATCAAAGACCTTTATAATTTGTTTAATGTTATTTAACATCAGAAATTCCATGGACTATCATTTGATGGAATGTCCCAAATGAATTCTATATTATACAATGAAGAATATGGTCTGATGAACATATTCTCATTATTTCATCATCACATGATTGGCCACGCTTGAGCTCACATCGACTCCAATCCCAATGAAATAGGAACCTGATCATTATACTTCAACCTTTTCTTATAGAGATATTATAAACTAAATTACTCCTAGTATAATAATTATAATTCTCTTGCCTTCTCCAATAGGTAGAACTACTGAGCTAATCACTCAGTAACTCCTCATCTATATGCCGCCAAACACTATAACATAGGATTTTGGTGAATTTCAGTCACCATTTTTAAAAATGGGGATCACCCCCTAAAATATTATTCATGAAATGCACAACCTAGAAATATTTTACGCATTTTCACATTAAGAACCACAATACCAACACCACAAAAAATTTCCACATTTTTATGATTCCAAAAGATCTATAAAATTGAAATACTTTTCTTGACAATAATAAAACTCAAAATAGCTAGCCTCATTCCCACTTCGATGATGTAATGGCCGTAAACAAAGATAGAAATAATATATATCCTATTTACCTCCTTTAAATCCCTTCTCATCACCTCTAATACCTAATAAAATTAGACTGGAGGGAACTATAAATTTGATCTCTTAATTTTGATACCTCTAAAAGAATCCTATACTAATGAATTAAAAACATTACACTTAATGGATTTTAAAATTGGAATACAACACCACCCTATAGTGTATAAAAATCATGTCTCCACAATAATTAAAAATCCAACACAAAAACATTCAATATCCCATAATCGTGAAACATCAACAAGTAACTCAAAAAACATGTAATGTTATTTCAAATATTCTCAAAAAAATATCAGAAAACCAAAAAACGGATATAGAGATTGCATTTATGAATACCACTACATTTTATTATCATATAAATCAAATTTCTTCCATATGAGACCAAAAATGGTATAGAATTCTCACACAACACATTTTGACAATGTTCATAGGTTTTGACTGTTGCCCCATGATGGTCACACAATCGTCTAAATCCATCGAACCCCAATAAATAATTTTCAAAAAATCATTAAATTGCAAAAAAAAAATTAGACACATAAAATAATTAAAAAAATATATATTTTTAATAGTTATTATAATTGGTACACACAACTCTAGAAAACACAAGCTCTTCAGAAGATCTAAAAACTCATTGATAAATATTACTCCCATGTCTAAAACATTTCTTTCCATAATGAGTTGACACCTTTACAAATGGGTAATATTCAATATCAAACTCTATAGAAATCCTCTTATTGTCATAATATGAATTTTTAATGGATTTTCATATCGATATTTTCTCATGGATCTCCAACACCTTCCCTTTCATTCTCTTTAATAACTCTATCCCGAAAATTTTTACTCTTTAACCACATCCCATCACAATATAGAACAAAAATGTAAATAATGCAGTTCTTCAAATAGATCCATAAAAGGAGTGGATAGATAAATTTAATTTTTCTATCCCCCCCCAAACATATATGTTCCAAAAAAAAAGCTCTATAATTTTGATTGGATGTGTTTAATATTTTAACTAAATTCAAGATACTCTGTTCTATGTGAAAGTCCATCTGAAAGTGAAAATAATTACTAATTCATAACTGAGATCCATATTGATTTTGGTAACCTCTTCAAATAATGTTCTTAAAATGTGGATCATGATCATAGAAGATAACATTCAAACCCCAAGGGATCCTTACTAACTATCCAAGATATTTCCTCTATTAAACCTTCACCAGGCTCGACTCCTTAATCACTATTAAGTGAGAGGACATTGAAGATTGATCTACGGTCAAATAAATTAGATCACAATTTCTCTATGATTTAGGAATCTAAGTAATTCAATCAATTGAGATATAAACAAAATATTATTTGGGAACATCAAGTTGATAATATACCCTACTAGGATCATAGTTCTCATTTATTTCTCTCTGCAACCCAAAAAATGAGAGAAAACCCAATAACTAACTTCTTCATACCATATAACCAAAAAAACTCCCATGTTGTGACACTCCATCAATACACCAAGATTTTACAATATGGATTAAACTTAGAACACACAAAGTACCATTTAATTCATCACTAAAGGATTAAATAATTCATACCTACCACAATACATAATATTTTCCATCCTAAAAACATCCCTCAAGAGAATAAACAATGAAAATTCAGTCTCTTCTAACCTATTCATATGAATCCCCTTTATATAAGCCATCGACCCAATACAATAATGATGACTACACCTTCTTCTAATAAATACACCCTCTTAACATTTCATGATTCATGAATGACATTGTGGTTTCTATTCAGGCTTAAGGATTTATTCCCAATATTCGTTTTCCAAGAATTTATGAAATATATAATTAATAGTAAATTAATAATTCCCTATAAAATTATTTATTTTAATGAATTTAATAGTAAGAAATTATATATATCAAGATCATATTATTATTGTAGAAAAAAAATTCTCACTAATGTTGTAATTCATCTATAACATTAAAAAAATGGAAGATATGGCCAGATCAATATCATAGGTAGAAATGTCATATTCATGAATTCCTAACTAAAAAAACAATATGAGATAATCTCTATATTGGAAATCATAGATGAAAACAAAATATTTGTAAAAATAAAAAAACAGATCTAAAATGTAATGTCCTCCACATGAAAACAATGTACTAGATAACAGAAAATCATCTCTTTTATATATTTTTAAGGAACCTAACACTGGTGAGTAGATAGAAATGAATGATAATTTATAGTCAACGAATTCATATGAGTTACAATCTGGAATAATCTAGTAACAACCCTCCTATAAAAAAAATAAATAAAAAGGAAACTTTTCAATGTTGTGACATTCTGGGGGGGACAAAAAGAAACAACTACCAAAAACAGATAATGATACTAGGATAATCCCTTTTTAGATACAACATTATATATGAAACATTCCACATGATCTTGTAACTCACAATTATATATCATCATGAATGACTACAATTAGTGAATTACTTCTAAAATAGAATTTAAATTCTCTACATTCTTCTCTTACATCTCATAGAATGTATGTTTATTATCAATAAAAACAACCATGAACATATCAAACCACTCATTAACATTATACTTCAAAATTTCATTATCAGAACTAGAGATTTATTTACACCGAATGACATTAATGTATACTAAAAATTCCTATAATGACATCTGAAAATATTCTTCATGATATCTGCATCCTTTACTATCAACATATGACATGAGAACCCAATAAATATTCAAACCCCAATTGTCTCCCATAAATTGATCACATAACTCATCATTTAATTTTATAAGATATAGAATCTTAAATATTATAGTATTTAAAAAAATTTAATTTATAAAAGGAACATAATTCCATATATATTTTTGGAAAATTTGATTTTATCTCCTAATGGTGACACAGTTGGTAAAATAAATCCTCTATATATGATATCATAAACAAGGATATGAATGATTAGGTACTAATAATGGTATATCATAAAAAAAGTATTTTATATATGAATTGAAAACAACTACATCTCGATCCCAAATTTTAACACAAAATGATGTGGTAGTATATCGACCTCTTATGAAGATAAATTTTGATACTACTTGAAAAACCATGGGACAACATTGGATAATCTTCTACCAGACTCTATATTATCTAATATATCAAGGAACACAATGAAATAACTTTCCTCTGACCAATATACTAGTATTGTCCAATTAGAATCACACCCTGATATCCATTAGGACACTAGAATATGATTGGCCTCCTTAGGAAATTTTCAATAGCCTTCACTAAATATATCCAATACATTATGTTGAACATGTAATTTGTATAAATCATTAAAATGGAATCCCCCTCAATAATAATAAAAAAATAGAGTCTTAAAGTAATCAATGCTGACATTATAAAAAATATATTGACCTCCAACTATAATAGTCAATCCCAATATCAATAGATGTCTTTACACCTCATGTCCCAAAACATGGACTAGGGTGGGTAAAATGAAAGAGAATGTAGCTCTCAAATAAAAAAGGAATATAAAAAATTAAATACATGAAAATAATATTCTATATGACATTTATCTGAACCGATAATGGAAAATAAATTGTATACCTCCAACCAAAACTAGATCTGAAGCCTCTTCGATCATGATGGTGATCACAACCATGTCCATTCTCTAATAATAATCCCTAATGATTATGGGTATCATATATATATATATATATTATTCCCACTACTACATCACAAAATTTATCATAAATTACGTAATATACTTTAAATTTAAACTTATAGGATATTTATAATACTTTAGTGCCTGAAGAGGGCTTCATGCTCGGTTATGACTGTCATATAAGGCTATACAATCATTCTTTTAATTTCTAGTTCCATAACCTTCATAATAAACCATATTTAATCTAATCATAGGGGTACATGAACTACCATATATGAAATATGAGATATGGAATAATGGTACTGAATCCATGATATTTGAAACTTCTTCTTAGCAAGAAGTTGATAACATCTTGTTGTAGATACGATCCATGACTAATATTGTTGACACCCATCCAAATATAATTTGATCATATCCGGTAGAAAATCATTGACATATAATCTTTCTAGCACATCATGAGATATGATTAATATAAAATAGATATTGTAGTATTGTATCAATGGATGATATTAATTCTCAAAATTCCATTCCCAATACTCATCATCGAATAATATTTTGAATCATGAAAAAATAGTTCCTTATATAAAATAGTGTTCACTATAATATTGGAACTCTCATAAAGATGGGTATGAATCTCCTACTGAAAAACACATACACTATAAAATAATGATATAAATCAATAAACTAATCATGTAATTTCTCCCATGTATGGGAAAACTCAATCTGGTCCCCAAGGAAAAAGAACCACCACTATTGGGGTGCCCGAAGTAGCATCACCGTAGCCAATGAAACCCTTAACTCCCTCTATTCATGAATAAATAAAAAGGATACAAATAACACTTATAACAAAACAATTATATCAAGGTAAAAAATGATCCCTCATACTATACATTATATATAATGAAAAGTTGTAATGTTTCATACTCCTAAAATCATCTTCATCAACCTTATCCCAATAAAAATATATTGGAACATATTACTGAACATCTTAATTATGAACCAGATAGGAAATATACTTGGATAAATTTATATATATATAACATTCGGGTCATATAAACTCAAAATATAAAAATTATAAGGATAAATATTTAATCCTACGAATTTAACAGAATTTATATTTTCTATCCATATTAAAAAATATGCACCAAAAACCAGAATGATTGATCATTACTAAGGTCTCTAAACTGAATGAACCATCAAGTATCATAGCTTGTTTAGTTAAATATAGAGTCAAAAATTTGATGATCGGGGCCCACAATTCCCTATAACCAATCTAATATCCCCTGTTTTTTAAACATTATATGTATACCCAGTAATATTTCCCTACCAAACCTCAAAGAATCATTATAGCCTATCTCCGAGATATTTCTTTTCTCTGTACCATCATATTTTATAAATCTAGGTACTAATTACCAATTGGTACCCCTCATATTCCAATAATTAAGAGAGGTATGATGACCCCTAAATCCCACATTCAATAGAACCTGATCAATAATCTAGTATCGAGTGTAAATACTCTATAAAAGTTCATGTGATTTCCCTCAATATGAAAATTTATTGAATAAGGGATAAAATATGATAATCAGATCAATGTAATTATTAAATAAATAATTAAAAAATTACATGAATATAATGACATTCATAAGCTGAAATAACATAAATATACCCTAGGATATCCATGATAGTGATTATTAACTCTAACATCTTCAAAAATCCAATATAATCTAATAATTCTATGCGTGATCAAAAACTGGCTCCCATGAACCTGAAAATTACTTTATATATACAAAGGGTTCTTCTAAAAGTATACTCAAATGGATCCATCATGAAATATAATAGGAAATATTTGAAGGATGAATAATAAATCCCTATTAGAAATCTATGAAACCAACTCATAAACCAAAAATTTAAATCTATTTCCTATCATCACCAATTCTCATTCTCTATGTAAAAAAATTATATAAGAAATCCAAAGGGGAAATATAAATAAAAATATATTATTCTTCTACTTCCCCACTACTGTGTCTCTCTCACTGAATAATTTCACATAGATTTAACATATCCTACCCATAATTCATCCTTATCTAACTAAGAATAATATTTAATAGTCATATAATTTCCATATACAACATCCTATAAAACCCATCACAAACATGAAAACAAGAATGGTAATTCAAAAATCCTAGTTACCTTGATGTAGTGTATTATTTATTTCATTGGTATAATCCTTTGAATTTTGTATCCTGAAGGATTGATCTGTTTAGTCACCATGGAAAAGCTATATACAAAAACATTTTCTGTACATATCATATTGAAATGAAAGATAACATAAAATATCTTTTGAAAACATTATTATTCCCCTCCCTCATCCTTATAAGTATTTCATAATGTTCATATTCTATTCTTTGGGAAAATGAATCATAAGAAGCTGTGAGCATAGAAGCCTAGTACAAATAATTATTCCACAGAATCTATCATAAATAAGTATGTATAATAAAAATACTACGCTTTTAAACATAAAAATGAACATAATATTGTAATAATAAGTCATGAATTACCATATAAAAGTGAAAATGTTTATTCTACCTGTAAAATAATCACAAGTACTAAATAACATTATAATGAGGGAATACATGATGCGGGAAATCATAAACACACCGTGAAGGTTTCTACTATGTCCCAATACATAATTGAGTAAGACATTAGAAAAATCCAAAACATAATTATATCATGGAACCTAATAATGAATAGAGGGTCTATATCAGGCTCCGCCCAACACTTTCAATGTCCAATGAATTCCTCTTATGAAATGGGTAAAACATAACCATCATAAACATTTCTGTTAAAACTAGAATATGAAATGTCAATACTTAAAAAATACACGATGAATGAAATAAAAATATAATATCCACATTCATACATATAATAAAACCTTAAATAAAATATTGAAGTGGATATTGCAATATATTGATATTTATTATGAATATAGTTCAACAAAAGATGCTTGCATATATTATAGTGATCTAACAAAATCATTAAAACACTTTTAGAAATATCAACTTTTTCATTGAAATCATTTAGAAGCCTGCATAATTTTAAAAGAAAATATTTCCTTTGGAAATAAATTTAAAATATTATAAGGGATGATGCCAAATGTTAAGGCTTCATAATGGCAGAAAATAGAAACTCATGCTGTATATGTTAAAAACCACTATTTCCATAATTTTTCGAAAATTCCATGTAGTACCTCATTTATAAAATGAACGAAGGATTCATTTCAAAATGTTTTATAAAAGTTAAATCATGGGTATAAATAAATTCCAACAAATATTCTTGGATTAGAAATATTATTTTCAAATAACTTTATATGAAAAATGGATATAGATGATAAATATGTCTCAATACATACTTATGTATAAAAAATATCAGATTATAATGGGGTTGTGAAATTAACCCTTACCATGTACATTCCATTGGTCGATGGTGTGTTAATATTCTCTATAATGGATAAATATTATTAATAAATTATACCCCGTACAATAAACATATTTTTGATATCATATATGATTCTATAATCTTTTTTTGTTGATAATATTTTAGTACTACCATAATTTCGGGTGTTAACTACATTGTTTTTATATGCATGTTTTATTAAGGGTGTCAAGGTTCTTATTCATATGATATATATTATTCAAATAAAAAATGATTTTAAGTTTATAAATATTATATTTACTTATCATATTATTTTTTTAATCATTCTTGAATGGATAATGTATAAAATGAATCACACGACATCGTGGATATGATAGGCCATACGTACACACGAGTGATGATATAATTCATTTAATGGTTAAATCATATTGAACTAGATGGATTATTAAATATAAAAAATAGTAATCCTATCATATTAATTATTTATTTCTATTTTACTCATCATTATACATATCCAAATAATTTAATGATGAATAACAAATTACACCACGACATGGAGATGGTATGTCATACGTACGAACGTATAGAGATATTTTTATTCATTGGATGAATAAAATGATGAATGTGGATTTCACAGGATTATAATAAAATAAAAATATATGGATGAAACTTTATTTATTACTTTTTTATGTAAACAACATAGAATGTGGAATTATAGGAATAAAATAACTTTGAAAGAGGTGATAAAACAATGACCTCTTTTTAGGTATCTCCTTGAGATTTTCAAAAAAGAAAAACACTTTATGATGGATTTCTGCCCAATTTTCTGACTATATGAATATTTTAGATATTTTGGGAGAGGAAATGGTCAGTGTTTGGCTGGTCCAAAGGGGTTTGGAGCTGTAAATTATAGAGATGTGTAATATCCCTTTTCTATGTTGTGTAAGGGGCACTTTTGGATAATTATAAAATATTAATTTATTATAAATATATTTTCAAGTTCCAATATATCCAAATTGATTTATTTCAATAATTATTTAACAATGGGTCTAAATTCTCTCATCAAGTTATTTTTAGACATGTTTAGGTCATTAAATTAACTTTTTCTTTTGGGATTAACCCTTTTTTAAACAGTTTAACTTGTATCATGTCTTCTTGTATTTTTATAGTATATCGTTATTATAGTTACTATAAATGTCAAGAGAAAATCAATAATAAAAATAATTAAATATTTATAATTATCTAATTCGTTTGACAAAATATTATATTTTTTATTACTATTATATCATTTAATAAAATAATATCTGTTTTAAAAACTAATTTTTTTCTCTTTTTGACACTTTTTTGATTGATTTTTGTTAGTCGTATCAACATGATTCCATAGAATAAAATGATTTAACTCTTCTATAACATGTATATTTACTAAAAAAAATTAATTTTAGGAATCAAAAATCTAAAATTACATTAATTTTAATATATATAATACTAATTATTTATATCGTTCATTAATAAAGTAATCACAACATCATTATTATGTCATAAATAAATTCATTTATTACATGTCCAACAAGTATAAATAAAATATGATGATTTAGGATATTTTTTATAATTATAATTAATATTTATAGACAATTTTACAACTTATATAACCCACACATTAATGTTTTTTGTAAAAAGACAAATGTTTATGTTAGATTTCTCTTTATGTAAAATTAATTATTGTAACATGTCATTATAACTCCCAAGTAGCTCCCAAAGTCCAAATGTGTGTACCTTGTGTTTTTGGGGTCTCCCATAACTCATAAAATAGATTTATTACTTCTGTTAAAATATTTTTATGTTATTGTAATATTATATTTAACTTTATTCATCGAATTTACTCTTTATTCTTGACAAATAAAAATAATTACTGAAGTTTCTATTCATAATTCCCAAAAATAAAACAGACTAATTTTTAAAATTTTGATAATAGTATTAAAAATATAAATTCCATTTTGAACAGTTAAAAACATTTACTATTTTGTCATTAATTTAAATTTAGTCAGCAATTTTATAACGAGAAAATAGTTTTGTAAATCTCTAAACCACAAAAAGATGGATATATGTTTTTATAAAATTAAATATGAAAATAAATCTAAATGACATATTTTTTATTTAATGATGAAAATATAATTTAATTATAATTTGAATCCATTCAAATCCATCATTTATCACTATGAATTAATTTGATAAAAAAAGTGGTTATCAAATAAAATTTAGTATTTTTCACGCTTATAAAAAATATGAAGGGTATGAGAAATATAATCCAAAATTTATGAAAAATAATTGTTTACATCCGTATTATAATGAATAACATTATTTTTTAAAATATAATATATAAAATCTTCATTAATTTGAGTTAAAAATCCCTTAAGGGCGGTAAAACTGAATTTTTTTAAAAAAATCATCTATTTTTCAGAAAATTGAATTTTTATTATATAATGTCTATAAAACATATGAGAAGAATATTGAAATTATATGGAATATAGAAATTTAAAATTTTGGTTTATAGTATAATAAACTCTAATTTAATGTGTAAGTTATATATTATATTAATAAATATTATCTTTTTAACATATTGTTGTTTGGTAATACTATGCTTTGTGTGTAATGCAAGCCAACTTATTATGGTGTGTATCATAAACATAACACGATTTTGTGTAAAAATAAATCTAGATATAAAATTAATTTTATTCAGAAATAAAAATTTCGTATATACTTGGGGTGTTACATTCTCCCCTCGTTCAATAAGTATCATCCTATGAATTTAAACTCTGGATCAAAAACATCAGATTTGACACTTCAAAACAAAATTGTTAAAATCCCACATATAAAAATGTATTAATGAGAACTCAATTTTAAAGTAAAGGTAAGTATAATAATTACCAGAAATAAAAAATACTTGGGTACAATAATGAAAATATTAACATGAATGAAAAACAAAACCATCCAATTCTGATGGAGAGTAACATAGAACATGATGAGGAAAAAGTTAACAACCCCATATCTATAAATATGTGATGATATAAGGGACCATTGGATTCATATGAAAAGAATATTCCCATAAATTTATTTTTGTTTTATGATACTTTTCATAAATTTTAATAATTTCATATAATAACAACAAAAGGAATTATACATAATAGATATGTAGAGTTCCTTCCATTAAAAAATTTCTACCACAAAATCATATTTCCCTCCAAATGATAACAAAAAACAGAAATATAATATTTATATTAATCATATAGGGATCCAAAAATTATTTTATACTTCATCTATCAAACCCTAAAAACTAAATTAAACAAACCAGGGCATCACGTAGACCAATGGTAGGTGATTCCCCCTCATCACAATTTGGATTTAGGTTCATGTCTCGTGGTGCTGCCAGACGTGACATGTTGTCACCCACCCTATGGTTACTCCTTTTCATATAGATATAACATTTCATAAAATAATCTTCTGAAATTTTTAAACCATAAGAAATTCTATCCAATGTTAAACATAATCTATTTCAACAATTAGGATTATCTAAAGTACTTCTATCCCAACTCATAGGCCAACATTTTATAAGGCATGTCACATAAAATACATGTGAATGCCTTCATCATGTATTCCAATAAAACCCCGCAAAAACCAATACTACAATAAAACAATATTGAATACATTCAATGATCTTTATTCCTTATCTAAAACATAAAATACTAAATATACACCTTAAATTGAAAAACTGTTGAAAAATCTCCATAATGATGGTATAAATAGATTTTTAAACAAACCATTAATCGTTTCGAAGGATTTCAATAATATCCAATCTAGTTTAACCAAAAAAATTATATCTTATATATAAATCATTATCTCGGTATCAAAAACATATTAAGGGTTATATATCCCCAAATAATATATTTTTCAAAAATTTAACATGAAACTGTGTCACATTACTTGGTACCAAAAAATCTCAAATCCTAAATGAAATTGTACTGTAATAAAATTCATATTTTATCTATAATTATAATAAAATGTATATTTCTAATCCTAATAAAATATTTCTTGAATAGAAATATTATTCATTCCTCTTCATCTGTTGTAGTATCATAACATTATCATTATCTAATATCATCATCTATTGTATATTCACCGGATGAATCAAACATTGACTCAAATAGAGTCAAATAATCGTGCAGTTGAAACATTGTAAATTGAAAACCATATTATTACCTTCTAAATCATGAACATGGTTTCCTTTTTTCTCCACACTTATATCAAACTCAAATTCCATTCATGAATATACCATGGTGATCCATTCCACAATTATCACATGTGGGTAAATCTTTCTTTCCATTCTTACCTTTATCTATATTTTTCTCTTCTATCATCTTCTTCTATTTCATCCCATTAAAAAATGAATCATTTAATTATTTAATTATTTTATTAACAAATAATATTATTTCTTCATATGATGAGAATACATTAGAGACAATTTCCCTTCAAACTATTTGATTAGGACCCTGAAAGATATGATCCTTTTTAATATTGTGATCATATACATTTGTGGAGTTTTCATTCCATCCTCTCGAAGCAATTTTTAAATATTAAATACACTTGTTTAGATCATATAGAAATGTATAATCCAAAAACAATAAAAATTATAATCATTAATTGAATATTTACACATATCTAGTCTCATAATCATAAAAATTACTTATTTGGGGACATATTATTCATAAATCTTTCATAACCATTTGTATGTGAAATGTAAATTATCCAAATAATATCACCATAGAGTGTCAAACCAGGTGTGCGGTATGGCCCGTTTTCATGTACCGGGTTACCCCATGTCAAGCGTAGAATACATTGACTGAGTTCTCACCCCTACGTACATTTTTTTCAGAAAAACTGACACTTGTAGTATCCATATATAAATGTATTTCGAGAAATATACACATAATATATACCATACCAAAAGTCTATGATGTTATTATATAATTATCCTCAAAGTATATCTTAGGGTAATGTTCCCTACTCATGGTTTTTATAAATCTAGTTCAAGGACTACAAAAAAACGTTTCTGATTCCAACCGTAATTCCCCAAACCTCATTTCTGGATGAAAGTGATTTATTTATTACATTTTCAGGATCATAAGAATGTCTAATTATGAAGGATATATTAGTTTAGTAGCTATGAAAATCTCGATAAAAACATAAATTTTTAAATTACAACTTAAAATGAAGGGTTACATAAAAAATCCATTGAAAATATTCTTATTACCATTCATAATCCTTATCAATCATTCATAATGTACATCATCGAATCTTGAGGAAAAAGAATCATAATAATAGGGTGAGCTCAAATTCCCATTAAGGTTAAATAATTCATAAAAAATCTATCATAAATATGAAGGAACTTTTAAGGAAAAGGTATAATAAAAATATAATCCTTTTAATCATAAATTGGAATATAATATGGAAATAATAAATAAAAATTACTATATAAATATGAACATGGATATTATACTAGTTAAATAATCACATGAAATATCTAATCATATAAAGATGGAATCTATAATGCAAGATCTCATAAACACACCATCATGTTTTTGTCCAATACAACCTACATTATTGGGTATGACATTAACCCAAACCCAAACATTATTTTATCATTAGCACTATTGATGCATTGAGGGTCTATAGAGGTCCCATCCCAGAGCTAAAAAAATCCAATGCATTCCTCTTATTAAATGTCTAATACATAACAAATATAAACTTTCACATTAAAACTAAAATATAAATATTCAATACAAAAACCATAAGATATGAATGATATCAAAACAACACATCCATAGTCAAACATATAATTAAACATTCAATTCAATATGGATGTTTGTTTTATAATATATTATACTTAATTAATAAATAAATCCAACAAATTATTTTGACATAAATGAATTAGTTCCAACAAAATCCTTAAAAATCTTTTAGAAATATCCCATTTTTACATTGAAATCTTTTGAATGCCTATATATTAAAAAATACCCATTGAAAATAACTTATTCAGCTTGTAAGGGGATATTTGAAATTTTAAGTTGTCAAAATAGCATAAAATACCCACTTTCATGGTATAGGATAAAAAACATTCATTCCTTGATTTGACAAAACGATCATACAGTATCTCCTTTGGAAAATGATAGAATGATTAATTTCAAAACGTTTTCAAGAAATTCAAAATTTGTATCGATTATAATAAAATGTAGTCTATGAATAAAAATATTATTTTGATATAAATGTATAGGAAACATGTATGTTGATGATTATTATGTTCTAGCAGATTCATACTTATAAACAATCTCATATCATAATGGGAATGTGAAATTAACCCTTACCTTGTATATTCCTTTGGTCAAGGGTGAGTTAACCTATTTTTTAAAGGTTAAATATTTTTAATAAATTATAGTTTGACCACATACATATTAATTATATAATATAAAATCCTCTCATTTCATTTTGTTAATCATATTTCAGTAGTACCATTATTTTTGGTGTTAACTGTTTGTTTTCCTATGCATGGTTTGCTAAGTAAGTCATATTTCCTATAAATATAATAAATTTGAATCAAATACAGAATGATTTTATGGTTATACATATTATGTTTACTAATCATAATATTATTATAATCATCCCCGAATGGTTAATGATCATAATTAATCACATCACATCATTGAGACGGTAGGTCGTACGTATGCACGAGCGACGAAATCATTAATTTAGTTGATAAATGATATGGAACTGAATGGTAAATATATTATATTGAATCTTAATCAGGTAATATACCTTAATTATGTCTATCATACTCATCATTATACCCATTGATATAAATAAGTGTTAAATAAAAAATTACACTATGGTGTGGAGATGGAAAGCCGTATATACGCTTACATAGTGATATTATTTTTTGTAATATGGGTAAAATGAGGTATATAGTTTCCCCATTAATATAATTACATCACAGTAAATTGATGATTCTTTTTTTATGTCATTTATATGGAGAAAAAATTTAAATATAATTTATAAAAAGAATAAAATAACTTTGAATGTGGTGATTAAATAATTTCCTCTTTTTGGGTGTCTCATTTTTATTTTCACGAGTGGAACCCTTAAGATGACATCCTACCCCAATTTTAGAAACTATGATGATTTTAAAGATTTTTATAGAGGAAATAGTTTGGGATTGGAAGATCCCATTAGGTTTGGACATGTGAATTAAAGAGAAGGATATGTTCCCTTTCATAAGAGGGGTGAGTGGGCAATTTTTGAAGATCAAAAAATATTGATTTATTATAATAATATTTAAAATTCAAATTAGACCCAATGTGATTTATTTCATGTATAATATGAGTATGGGTCTAAATACTCTCATAAGATGGTATTTATAGATGTATATGTCATGAAATTAACATTTCCTTTTAGGATTTACCCTTAGTTAAACAGTTTAACTCTAATCATATATTATAGTATTTTTAATCTATAGTGTTAATATATTTACTAAAATATTCAATGAGAAAATCAAGTAGGTAAATAATGAATTTTGTAACATTATATATGTAGTTTGGATGAATCCTATATTTTCAGAACTATTATATCATATAATGAAATATATTTTTTAAAACTCATTTATGTCAATTTTGACACTATTTAGTTATTGATTCTTGATAATGTCATAACCACTTGATTCCTTCTAAAAAAAGAATGAACACATCTCTAAATTGTTATTTTTTCAAACATTATTCGATGGAATACAAAATCTCAAAATATAATTATTTTAATATTTATAATATCTTTTATTTCAATAATTCATTAATGAGTTAATCACCGCGTAATTATTGTGTCATAAATAAATTTAAAAATATAATACCTAAAATTTATAAATAAAACACCTTGACTTAGTAAAACTTTCTTATATTTATAATTACTATATATTTTAAAATATTTCAATTATATAACCCCACAATAAAATGGTTTTAGTAAAAATATATTTGTTTATGTTATATTTCTCTTTGCTTTAAACTAAATATTATAACATGTTATTATCACATCCATGTGGCTCACAAAGACCAAATGTGCATACCATGTGTTTTATTGGTTTATCATTACAAATACAATCATATTAAGAGAAATGTTAGGATAGTTTTAAATTATTATAATATTATTTTTACCTTTATTTATGAAATTTACCCTAGTAAAAAAATTACTCAAGTTACTATACATAATGACAAAAATAAAAGGGTCATGTTTAGATAATTTATAGCTTGTCATTCCGAATATGGAATATATTTTTCCAATTTCAAAACTAATAAGTTTGAGTAATTAGTATAAAATTAATCCTTGTCATCAAAACGAGAAAATGTGTTTTTAAATGAAAATATCATCAACAAATTGATACCTGTTTATATAAAATATAAAAGTGAAATTACTTCAAATGACTTATAATATATGAAATGATAAAAATATAATATCATTATAATTTATAACCATTCAAATATATAATTTAACACTATAAATTATTTAAATTAAATGATTTGTTTTCTTATAAAATTTAGTATTTGTTTCTATTAATTAAAATATAATAGTTAAGAGAAAAACTCATAAATTTTATCCAAAAAAATATGTTTATGATCTAAGGAGGAACATTATTTTGTAGAATTTAATATATTTATGATTCAAATATTTTATTTAAAAATGGTTCTCCATTAAAATATTCTAAAATTGTATTTTTTTTAAAAATAATTCTTTTAATTGGAAAATTGTATTTATTATTATATCTTGTCTAGGAAACATATGTGATAAATATAAAAATTATATAGAATATATGAATTTAAAATGTTGGTTAATAATATTAATAAACTATAAATTAATATCTAGGTTACATATGTTATAAATCATAATATTATATATATATATAATATTGTTCGGTACAATTTGGTATTGCGTGTTATGCAATCCAATTCAATATTTTGTGTATTGTTACATTAACATGGTTTTGTGTAAAAAGAATTCCAAAACAAAATAAAGTTTATCCATAAATGAAAATATTATAAAGGCTTGTTGTGTTATAAGAATCAAGGCTAACATCTTCAAAAATCTATACATTTTATTAGAGAAATTATTTTTTTATTCATTTAATAGCCTAAAAAATTACCCATTATTCATTAGCCCATAAGAATTCTGGTTTAATAATTTTGTTTCTTCAATACTCATAATAATTATTAATCATAAAAATATTCAATATTTATTACCTATATTGTCCAACTATTTAATTCAGACCATAACATAGTTCTCATTAATATATTTATAATTTATAATTATATCCATAAATAATATTTAATACCATGATTTAATTTAAATCCATTTATTATCCCATAATCATCTCGTGCAATAGGACTCATCCTAAGCTACCATAACTAAATATGCACATGCCATGAAAATATCCAAACAATGAAATACAATATGAAAGGATAAAAAATTTAGAAAATGGACTAATTAAAAGAAATAAACAAGAATAAACTAAATATTAATCACATGTAGAAACACATTTCAAATTAACTAATTTCAACCATGACACCATTTCACAACATTAATTTTTTCCACAATTATTAGTATAATTAAATCACTAAAACCATAAGAAAACCATCCTAATGTTATTTAAAATTACTATATATACTAGTTTATCAATAAATCACATCAATTTTATACCATACAAAATAAAATATGTAAGCAAATTAAAAATATTTTAATTATCACACATATATTGGACAACTAATTTAATAACACCAAAACATTCTACTATTTAGCATAAAATAATGAGCTTGTTCATCCCTAATTAATTATATTTAGTAGAAAACTATTAAAATATTATATTGAATAAAAAATTTCATTATGTATATGTTCAATATTAGAAAGATAAATATTATCAAAATATATCAATAACTAAGAATCAATAGTAAACACACTTCAAGAAAAACATTCATGTTTAACAAATTTCAATGAGGAATTGTGAAAAATTCACATTTTTCCATTAATAATATTATTATTCCATTTTCTATATTGTTTATTTGACATCAATGTTACTAACTATGCCCAAAATAACAAAACCCATCATTGAAAATAGACTACATGATATCTTGTAAATAAATTCGAAAATTCAATATGATAAAATCACATGTGATCATAATGACCAAATGATATAATTTAGATTCTCTTTTATTCCCCGTATTAAAATTGTTATTACGTGTTTTTCATGGTTAGCCAAAGAAAATAAATCTTGATAATTTGACAGTTGAAAAAAAAATGGAAAATTAAAGAGTCTTGTTCCATGATTTAACGATTCAAGGAAAATTAAACATATATCATGAAGTAAAAAACATATAAAACTACCTCAAGAAACAAACCATCAAGTATTTATAAAATATCAACGCAAAAATAGAGGAAATACACAGAAATAATTCTTTAAAATAATATATAAAAATTGGAATAATTAGAGTGTTAGAGTTGAGATAACGAACCATGATATGGGACCATGATGTAACAGTCCAAGGGGATTATATTGATAGGGATATATATGGAGGGTAGTGATATGGATATGGTTTGATAGATAAAGAAAAAATAAAAAACACAGGATCTAAGATCCTCTATTTTTAGAGGAATTTTGAATGGACTCCACTATAGTGTGGGGATCACCCTCAAACTTATGGTTCTTATTTATTAATGAATGATCTTATTCTTCTTATTTTTGAGTCATTCAGAATCATTCGTATTAAGAATAAATGTTTATTTATATAATATAAATTATTCATTGGATTATACCAATGTGGAATCTCACATTCTATTTCAGTATTCCACGCTAAATACCTTGGTATAAATACCCAGTACATGTTATTTCCACTACTTCATGAAACATGTTGTTCTTGAATACTACTTAATAACTCACCCAATGAAATCGGCTCCCTAGAAGATTCCCTATTGTCTTTTATAATAATAGGTATGTAAAATATAATACCCCTAGAGAAATTGGCCTTGTTATATCCTTATTTACTAAAATAAGAATCACGAAGATCGTCTCAAAGCATCTTCTTATCTATGGGACACCACACCCTACAAAATATGTTCCCTTTGAATTTCTACCACCCTTTTTTCAAAAAATGACAAATTTTAAAGAATAAATAACCAAATTGGATTGCCTATCCATTTTTCTAACATTCATGAAATATGTTTCACATGAATGGTCCAAAATCATCCTCTCCCATAATAAATTATTTATACTGTTATGACAACAAATAGAATTTTCACAAAATTCCAAAACACAGAAAACAACAATCAACACACCAAAAACTATGGTGTGCTATCCAAACATATGAATGAAACTTATCTATAGACATTACAATGACTCTGGACTCCCTCTTGGATCCTCCATTACCTTGGAAAATGAGATTAGAGTTACATAGAATTATGGTTTCATACATATAATTAATAAATTAATAAAATAATTTACAGGGAAATACATAAATAATACAATTAATAGAGGTAGACCTTATAGTTTATTATAAAAAAATGGATGTGAAATTATAAGAATAATTTTCATAATTTTTTTAATTTTTGTTATGAAAAACAAATAAAAGTCATATTCAATATTCCATATCAAAGGGAAAAAATAGGACATTGAAAAGATTAAATTTAAAAAAATTAAATAATGAAAATCATAAGAAAAATTATTTCAGAAATGTGGATTCTATAGTAGATGTTGAAAATATATATTTGTGAAATGAAATACATATATTTCTCCTCTTAAAATATTTACCATTATTATAAAAATTAAAAATTCATAGAACAATAAAAATTAGAATTTTTTCAAAATACCCTAGAAAATTAGATATTGTGTTTTATTAATTTTTTAAAAATTAGAAAAATGTGTTCATGTAGTTAATGTTTAAAATGAAAATACAATCACAATTTTGTATAGAAATCCGAAAATTTATCGTTAATAAAATTATAATAATATTATCTATAAACCTTGATAAAGGAAATTAATGGTATAAATAAATGATCACAATTAATTATTCAAGTATAGAGGAAATAATTTTTTGAAAAATATACTGAATATTGAAATTTAGAAAATATTCAACTTCATAAAGAATTGATAAATTTCAGTCCACCTAAAAATAGTATTTTGGATGAATTGTGATAAAAATGATGTTATATTTTAATAAAACATTTAAATCCTTGATATGAAATAAGGAATACAATATAATATAATCATAGTGTAGAATAAACCAATAATATAAGGATTATCTTATAGAATAAAGTTAAAAACATAATTTAATTAAATTATGTTAACAATAACCCTTATGAAATAGATAATATAAGGATCAATGTAAAATAGAAAGGTATAGAACTATTTATTGTCAAAATCATAAAAAAAATTATTTAATAAATAAAATGTAAATAAGATATTAACACCATATTAACATGAATTGGTTCATAGTAAGATAAATTTTTTTGGGAATTGAAATTGAGTCAATGAACCCAATCATTATGTATCTAAATAATTTGTATCTGTGTATGTCCTTTGTAATATGAATATTTTGATTAATAAATTATATATTTTATAAAAAGTTCTATTTCATTTTTTTAAGATACATTATTTGTAATGGTTCAATAATTTATTTTATACATGATACTCTCATTGGTCACATGGGGTTATTTGGTAAATTCCTCCAAAACTAATTTGATATATATGATATCGTAAATCTATTTATAAAATAGTTTCATACAATATTTTAGTTTTGAAAAAAATCTCATTTCTCATTCCATTGGGAAAAAATTTTTATGATTCAATGGGTCGTTATAAATATACTCAAAATTATAAAAATGACTTTTTATGCATGTTTTGAGTACATTACTTTTCAATAAACATTTATTGTCAATATTATTAATAATATGAAAATTTCATATTCCATAATTGTAATCGTGTCATAATTTATATATTTATTCATTAAATATACTTTTAGAACCATACATGTAAGATAGGGATGGAAAATGAAAGGCATCATTCATGGAATTGCAAGTCTGACCACAACATGGGAAATTTTATCATTTTAGTGTGGATGTGATATATTTAGATAATGATTACTCCTTAAAAATAGTATCATAATATTATAATAATAATTTCTATGCATTTATATTTGGATGGTTAATGATTTTTAGATTTTCAATTTGAAAAAAGGAACATGAAAGACATGGGTAAAATAATTACTTATTCAATTAATAACCTCCTTTAGACCATTCATTTAATCATGATAGATTGGTATTTTGGTTATATTAAATCCTCTAGGAAATTATATTGAGTGTTTGGGATGAGTATAGGTTGATTATGTTTATAATATGATGTTCTAGGTGCTATAAGAAGTGGGGTGTTGAATGGGTCCTTTTATAGGACAGATGAGTGGTGTTTTGGGAAATATAAATTCATAAATTTAAAACTAGATAAAATATTCAATGAATGTGGATCCAATATTTAAAATTAGAAATTAAATTATGTGTAAGTTTGTATAATTAATTAATAAAATCATTTAGAGATGATATTTTTTGATATTTTTAGATTTTTCCCTTTGATTTAACATTCTGACCTAATTTTAACCATTACCGTAGTGACTAATTTTTACCTTGGTAACTTCTTGTAAAATAATTAAAATTAAACATTATAAATAATTTTTTACATTATAATTATATAAACAAAATCTATTATTATTTTTTAATTTATAAATGTGATAGATAATATTTTTCATTTATGTTAAAAAAAATTATATTTTTATTATTCGTTAATAATTAATTTTTTCTGAAAAATAACAAAACAGATCCCCCTGTGATAATATTGGCATGATGAATCCAAAAACGTTTTTCATTATATAAAAATCATAATTAAATTTTATTTAGTTTCAGATTAAAAAGGATATAAATGATATTATTAAAACGTTTTTTTTGGAAAATTAATTTTTTATAATTATGTGTAGTCAATATTATTTTATATCAATAAACAATAAATGAGAGTTGATATATATTTTTTTACAATTGAATTTTTTATTATATGTTTAAATGTATTGACTTTATTTTACTAAGTTAAAAATTCAGAATATATAGAAAATTATGATTTCTGAAAATTATGTTATTTTAATACTAAAAAATTTTAATCACATGTCATTAATTATTTGACATTGAGCCATTAAATTTTTTTATTTAATTTTTAATACAAAAAATAGAATTTTTATTTAAAAAATAAATATAATTTTTCAAACTAATCATTTTCAGTATCAGTTTATTTTCTTTTGGATTATGCTTTCGTATAATTTTCTTAATAATATTTCACAACGTTTCTCATAATGTATTAATGCTTTTTATTTAGAATAAAATATTTCTATGTTCATTTTGGTTCTAAATTTATTTATATACAATCTATTTAATATATTTTTTATTTCTGGAATACACATACTTGAAAATCAGGGAGTTAAATTCGACCCCTATTAAATAGATTATGTCCCCAAAATATTAGTATTTCTAATCTATACAAATAATGGAGGTCTTCTGTAACATTTTCATAACTCATTATCTTACAGTTTTTTGAAATACTTCATATTTAGTCATCTATATCTTTTCAATCAAACAAATATTATCCTATGGAATTTTCAAACCATATGTATTGTTAGGAAATTTTTTATACAACGAGTGATGATCAAGTTAATAACTAACCATACATTTAGGGTTATTACCCTTTGGTGCATCTGAGACAGACCCAGAATCCAATTATTTTTATCCCTAGAAAACATTCATTACTATCAAACCATACCCACATTAATTTACCAAAATATAGGATTGTTTTTATGTATTTATGTTTATCCTTATGTTTCTTATTTATTTATTATAGTCCATTTTCCTTTTCATACCTAAATGAAGGACATTCATATTATATCATAATAAAAAATCATGCAATCCTATAGTAGTAGAATTCGATATTTACTTGTATACAAAAACAATAGTACTTTTATTTTATAAATATATACCTGAAAAGTAATTATTCAAAAAAATATTATTATTTTTGGAAAGGTATCGTAAATTTTAAAAAAAAAGAAATTAACCACCCATGTTATAAATATACATTGATCATGTATTCCTACATAAAACATAATAAAAATCTCTAAAATATAATTAATCACATAAAAAACTAATCACATAAGACCTCAAAAGTGGAATTCAATAATTTCAACATATCATCAACATTATTCCTATTATGCAATGATTTTATTCATAAATATTAATTTTGAACATTTTATAATATACTATAATCTCTTGTTATCTAAAAATATCGTTGATAGAAATTGTGAATCCCAACGACCAAACTCCCAATCCCTATGCTAGAAACATATGATTTTTATACATGTTGATAAAAATTATATTAAGGTGACCAAAACACTCAAAAAATATAATAATATAAAAATATATTAATTAATTACATAACCAAGGCCATTACTGTTTATATTTTTGAAGGTTTAGTAAAACCCATTAATTAATAAAACACATATCTATCCCATAAAATTAGAGTTCTTTCACTAAACCAAGGATTACTGATGTTAAAATTACTATTAAACATCTAAAAAAATTATCCACATATGATACACATCTAGAAGTATAATACATAATAATCCTCTTCATAACCTGCGTAAAAGTATGTAATACAAAAAGGTGAATTAAAATTTTCAATAAGAAGTATCATATAACAAAATCTATCATGGAATGAATGTAGAATGAATAATATCAATGAAATAAATAAAAATTAAATAATTCCACATAACTGATAACATAAGAATAATATATTTCGAGGGATAATATAATAATGTAAATAATCACCTAGATAAGAATAATTGATTCCATAGTGATGGAATTCATAATGTCAGACATCCATTAGTTCCTCATTCATAACATTATACATAAATAAGATAGTATTAGAACATATACCCAATATATGTTTTCCCATGATAGTTTACAATTCCATAGTGGGGGATATATAATTTGCGTCCCCAATCATTACTAATTATGTTTAATACCTTCATCATGTTATGTAATGAATAAAAATACAATACATGAACAATATGATTTATTGACTAATAAACATCCATACTGACCTAATAATTATATAAATTGAAAACATTACCCCAATAACAAATTGGATTACATTGTTGGTAAGAGTCATTTAAATTTAAACCACATATAGTAAAGGGTATACCGTTATGTGGATACTATAAAATGAAAAATAGAAATAGTTTAAGTAATATATAAAACATCCAAAAACATATATAATAAATTCATTAAGGATAAAATAATTCCAAGAGGGAGATGAAGAGTGATATATATTATATCCCTTACAAAAAAATGTGGTATGAAATTTAAATTAATATCGTAATTATGTGGCAATACTTGAAGCATATCCCCAATAGAGATATATATTTTATATTTTGAGTTGAATATAGAAGAAAAATTATAAAAAAATCATAATACTTCTGTATTACGGTTGTAAAAAAAATGTATGTCACATTAGAAAATCCATTCTAATGGGTAAAAAGTTGAAATTGATCACAATAATTTAAACATAATTTCAAATTTTTTATATTTGGAAATACATAATTGTGAATATAGGAAATTTTTAGTGGTATGTAATAATATACATAAGTGTAATTAAATCTATTTATTTATTCTTCTAAAACATCATCCATTGTCTTAAAAAATCATTAACTCATGGGAATATAAATTTACTTTAAAACTCATGGAAACATCAATATGATGATTTGTCAAAAAAAAATTATAATTTTTTTGAAAACCATATCATGATGAAATAATTTAATCTGTTATTCATTTCAAACATCAATATGAAATATAGAGAATGAACCATTCGAAATAAGATCAAAATTGTAGATACCTGAAGCCTGACCTACATCGACATTACATTACTTTTGATGAATACTTAGTACATAACAAAAACACACACACAAGGACTGTAATAGTTTAGTGTCTTTGGAAACTCAGAATATAATCTTCTAATCATGGTGAAAGATCTTCAACATATCCCATAAAGATCTTATTTTTTTTTCTAAACCAAAATCTTTTCTTTATGTCCTCGGGAAAAGAAATCATAAAAGGGTGAGTTGAAATGCTCAGTAAGGGTAAACAAAAGAAATATCAATCACGTCATATTCATAAGAACATATCTTTTGGAAATCATAACCTGCAAAAGAGATCATAATTTCATAACATAAGATAAATCATAGTAGTGAAATTTAATCCCAATAATCATAACATAAAACATGAAACTTTGTGGCATACACACATAATCATAGAGAATCATTTCTTGTTAGACAAGACTCATTGCCCAGACTATATTAGTGGACAAAGTCCCTTTCTGAACCGAGTTCGTTCCTCATTTCAGTCCTGTTTCACTTAACCAGTATAACCTACCGTTCCATCCATGTCTATCTCATGTGATATAAAATCATTAACCAATGCATTGGAGGGAGATATTGGTCCCACCCATCTTATAATGATACCATTCTTATGTGATCCACAAAATCATAAACCATACATCATAGCATAACCCATGTAATAAAAATGGGAATCTTAAACATCATGACATCATAAAAAAATTCATATAAGATAAAGGAATTCATAAAAATAATTACATCACAACATAATCAAATCAATATAATAATAGGGATAGAAACAGAACCCTATATTATCATAGATGGAAAATAATTTTGATAATACACTTGAACTCCATTCTTGAGGAAATATCGTTTTTTACATCAAAAACATTTTTCCTTTCTTAACATGTCATACAATTTTAAACTAAAAAAATTTGATTAAAAATAAACTTTAAAACTTTTAAAGTAAGCTTCTTGGAAATAATGTTTTAAAAATCCATTCATGCCGTATAAGTTAAAAAAACATTTTTCGTACTTTTTTCGGAAAAGTCAAAAAGTACGTCGTATGAAAAACGACAAAAGATTCCTTTCATGTCCTTTACTAAAAACTCACCGAAGGGTAAAATTGGATTTAAACAATTTTATGTGGATGGAAATAATATTACATATTGAGGAAACATGGATTTGGATGACAAAATACACCCCAGTAAATACTAAAGTATAAACAATCTCGGATAAAAATGAGATTGTGATATTTCCCTTACCTTAAGTCTGATTTGCTTCGTAAGTGTCCGAACCTCCTGTATAATGATTTAAATAATGTCATTAACTTATTAAAGAATCATATTCACTGTTATGATATCATATATGGTACACATATGACTTTATATTACCCGTTCTTTTGTAAATTCAATGTTAAAGAAGCATTTTCGTTAAAATCGTTTCATTTATCTTAGGTGTTTGGACTTGTTGTTCTTGACATTATTATTACATATATCAGGATTTACATACATCCAGAATATAAAACATGATTATATATCATATATATTCAGTATATATATATATATATAATAGATAGATAAATGAAATGAAACACACTGTTCATGGAGACGGTAGTCCGTACGTACACATGAACGTTGTTTTCCTTTCCTTATTATCTTGAATGGAAGTAATTAGATGACATACATATATACATAAATCCAGTAGCTTTATAATGTCATATATTTCATTATTATTGCCTATATATACTTTATAATCATTCTTAAATGGTTAACATGGAGAATGAATCTCATCGCGTCGTGTAGACGGTAGTCCGTACGTACGCACGAGCGATGATATCATTCTCATGATCGTGAACTTGTGTTGAAGTGTATGTATACTATTTCAGTATCAATATCCCTTTATAATAATCATATATAGTTACTCATTACACCATTATACCCATCCAATTAAGGTTGTGGTGAAAAATAGATTACACCACGGCGTGGAGACGGTATTCCGTACGTACGCACACGTGGTGATTTCCTTTTTCCATAGGATGGATAGAAGGTTAATTAGATTTGTTTCATATTTATAATAACATATCAGTATATAAGAAATACTGATTTTATTACTTTATCATGAAACAACTAAAGAAGAAGAAGTTGAAGAAGAAAGAAATTGAAAAAGATCGTTAATGGATATTACCTCTTTTTGACGCACCTTTTCATAACCTCTACTTAAAGAACTATGGATGGTATTTGAAGAAACCAGGACTTCTAGGATGATACTAGGGAAGTGGAGAAGAGATTTGGATAGGGGTTGGCCGAGCTTGAATGCTCAAATTCGTGTGAGGAGGAGAGGGAGGAGGTGCCCTTTTATAAGGGGGGAGAGGGGCACCTTTGGGAAAACTAAAAATATTATTTTATTATAAAGTCAAGTTCGGTTTTAAATAGCTCCAAATTGATATATTTCTAAGATAAGGTGGGTATGGGTCTGAATAATCTCATCCAATAGAATTTAGACAAGTTTAGGTATCAATTTTAACCTTATCATTTAGATTTAACTTTAAGTTAGATAATTTAACTTTTACCGTGTCTTCATGTTTTCTTACACTATATGGTTAATAAACATACTATATCAAGCCAAAAGAACCCCAAGTTGTTTATTATTAATATATATATCCTTATCTAAGTCATTTTGCCGAACCTTAGATTTTTATAAATTAAATAACAATTAATAATATAGTATTTGTTTTAAAAACTAATTTATGTCAATTTTGACACTATTTGGTACATGGTTTTTATGAAATTCATAACAGAATGATGAGTTAGAACCAAGTTACTTATATCAATAATAACATGTCATATTAACCTATAAAATTAATGTAAGTCATAAAAAGTCTCAAATTACATTTATTTGGGCACTTATAACATCAATTATGTCAATATTTCATTAATAAGACAATTACTGCATCATCATTGTGTCATTATAAATGATAATTATTTAATCCCTAAAAATTCTAAATAAATTCCTATGATGTAGATAATTGTATTATCTTTCTGGAGACTATTCATGTTTGATGATTCATGAAGTTTATAACTAAATTAAAATTATTATACTTATAAGATTTAAGAAAGTGACATGTTGTCACATTCTTTGGTTTTAATAATAATTAAATTATTTTCATGGACAAAAGTCCATAAAATGAATCTAATCCTACCCTTAGGTTATATGGGTATACTTTTAGCCATCCAATAGGATTTTTTCAAGTGTTATGTTAATTTTATAATCTTATATTTACCCTCAATTACCCAATTTACCTTTAACTATAGTAAATAAAATTTACCGTAGTTACTATTCACAATGCCCAAAAATAAAAAGTAGCTTATTAACATAATTTGGACCCACTGATTCCAAATATGGAATCCATTTTTCCAAATTCAATAAACAAAATATGCAGAAATTAAATTAAAATTAATCCCGTTGTCGAAAGAAAACGGGTATTTCTTTAAAACATTGCAAAAGATTGAATTGTTTTAACCTACGTATTCAAGGTAAAATCAATGCTAATGACATACATTATATTAAATGGTAAAAATATATTCTATTTATACTATAAAACCATTAAATATTATAATTTACCCACATAAGATATTACGATGAAAAAAGTTGTTTTTAATTAAAATATAACGTGTTTTTTCTATTCATTAAAATGTGAAAGTTATCGGAAATATATCAAAACATTATCTAATGTAAATTTTTATATCCTGATTCAAAAGAAGAATTTTATTTTGTCAAATTGAACATATAAACATGTCAAAAACTAGATTTAAGGTGGGTGCACTATCAAAAGGCGACAAAACTGTATTTTTTGAAAAATACTTATTTTACCCGAAAAATTTATTTTGTTCTTATACCATGTTCTAGAAAATGTGTAAGAAGAATAATAAAGTTATAAAATTCAAAATTTAGTTAATACTATTCATAACAGCTAGTTCATGACAATATTATAATAATATATCGTTGTTTATTAAAACCAAGTATTGTGTACGACACACGCTATCGAGGAAGGTCGTGATTGCGTGTAATGCAAGCCAAGTCAGGGTTGTGTGTTGTGAAATAATCCTTCGTTGTTTCGTATAACAGAATCCAACCATATATCATTTATACATTGACTATATATATATACTCAATGTTGCGTAGAATAAATATTATCAAAAATTGTGTGTAACACGATTCAAGAATAGTGTTGCGTATACTGTAAGCTAATACGGTGTTGCGTATAGTGCAAGGTAATCTTGGTGTAGAATACCACACAAGACATTAATGAAATTAAAAGAATATTTTTAATAAAATCTCGGGGTGTACATTCTACCCCCCTTAAAATTAATTTCACCCTCAAAATTCGTCGGGGTTATAAATGGCTTACTACTCTAATGTTTGTTTAATAGAAACCCACATCGTAAATAGGAATTCCAAAATATGGCTTTAAAAACTAATGTATGAAATGTAATGGTTACCCAAATTAACTAATCACTGGGTTTCCACATAGGAGAACATAGGTGAAAATATGGATATGGAAGAAAAATCTAACCATCATGTTCTGATGGAGAGTGGTAGAGAACATGGCTATGAAAAAGCCAACAATCGCAAAGGCATAAATTTGTGATGATCTAGGATACCATCTGATTCATCAGATATAAGATCACTAGGACAACATTTTTGGTTTTCAATATCATTTCCCTAAATTTGAAAATTTTGAATTAGAATAAATACATACTTGATTTTGGTACAATCTCACTGTTGTTCGTGCTTTGAAAAATTTCCACTTCATCTCTTAAAGAAATGAAGTTGAATTTGTTATTCGTGAAGTGTTAACAGATCATGTGATAGAATGATGGGTCATTCCATCTGTTTCAATCAAAATTTTAGCAATAGTTATCAAATATACATAAGTCTATCTTTGGTGAGGTTAATCATATATGATTCCAAAAATGAACTTATAATTTATATATCATACCGCTTTATAAAATAAAACTAGTTTCTACTAACCAAGGACTTTCTGTACGCCAGTGGTATGCGATAAAGGCCTATCGCACTTTAGTTGCGGGTTCGATTCCCACAGCCTTGGCCGACGCGATGGGTTGTCACACATCCTGCAGTTTGTCCTTTTTCTAATACTACATTATTATAACACTTCATCAAAAATATTAGTAAATGTTTTATCCTTAAACAATAATAACTTATGTCCAACATAATCCATTCCAATCATTAGGCTTATCTAAAATACTTCGGTCCAAGCTCATAGTATAGAGAAAATGATCACGTGAATGCCATCATTTATCCCTCATATATCTTGTTCGTCACATTCCAGTCATGTGAATACCATAATCATGTAATCTCTTGAAAAATGAATACCCATTGAATCTTAGTGAAAAAATAAGTGCTGTCAAAAGATAACTCTTTCCACATACCAAAATCCTCAAAATTCAATATACTTAGTCCTTATATCAATCATGAGCTCATGAATACAATCAAACATCTCATTATCTTCGTGTCCCTTCATTATGTGCATATCATCTACCTTCCAAAAATATTTCAATTACTTTTTTTTCCTGGTTAACAGTATCATATAATTATTGAAAACCAATACATAGATATTCCAAAATTCCACAATACCATAAATGAGATTCCATGATACAATTTTGAAATCCTATTACATAAACATTTAATCATTCCACCACATCGTTACCATATTCAACATCGTCAATAGTGATCACATGTGACTTCCCTTTGTCCTTTGCCTTAAGTGGTTGCTCATATAGATCATCACTAACCCTTGGATTATGGCATTTATTATCATAATGCCCCATTTCCTTTCACTTGAAGCATTGAAGTGTTGGTGGTGCGTTCTCTGTAGTGTTTTCTTTATTCACATCATTAAAAAACCCTTTTTCCATTACTTAGACACTCAGCTGCTCGACGACCTTCTTTTCCACACTTAAAACATTTTCTACTCCTTTTAGGACTATCTCGACCATGCTTCTTTCCACACTTTGTGCATAAGGAAACATCCATCTTCTTTTCGCCATTATTCTGAGATTTCTCCTTGAACTCCATCTTTCGTTTCTTGTCAAAACCATGAGATGGATATGTAACACCAACTTCCATTTCTACCTTGATAGCACAATGAACAATTTCTTTATAGCTACTGAAGTCTCTTATAGCTAATGCCCTTTGAAGACTTGGTTTTAAGCCACTGAAAAATCGATCAACATTACATTCCGGTTGGATGATAATGCAAGATGCATACCTTGCAGGTCTTGTAAAATTCGCTTCGTATATACCAACAGATTCATCATCCGTCTGCTTCACCTCAAGAAATTCCTTTTCCATCTTTGTTAGAAGAATTCAAGGGAATTACTTACTGAAAAACAATTTCTTGAACACGTCCCATTCCATGGACTCAATTTCATCTCTTGGCCTCGTATTCTTGATAAGATTCCACCATTGATCAGCTTCACCTTCCAAACGATATACTGCTAAGATGACTTTATCATGTTCAAAACATTGAAGAACTGAAAATATCTTTTCAGTGGTACTGATCCATTGTTTAGCAATAAGTTGATCGGAAGACCCACTGAATGAAGTTGGGCATTGCCTCATGAAGGACTCAATAGAATATTGTTCCCTTCTATGCTCATTTGGAAGTCCAGAATGATTCATACCTTGTGTAAGTATAACAATAAGATTTTGCACTCCTTCTCACATAACATTTGTTTGTTCAGGAGTAAAATCATTGCATTGTCCATTACAATGATCAACACAGTTCCTTTGGGTTCCAGCCATCATCTAAAACCCAAAAAGAATTGTGTGAGAGGCAAAAATCATGCTAGGGAAAACAACATAATAAAGGGGGAGTACCCTTAATATATAACATCTTAGGATAAATTCTATGATTGTAACTGTAGGTCTAGGACTATATCCTATACGTATACTTATCCTTAGAGACATCCCTACACATACCTTAGAAATATCTCTAGAGATCTCACTAACGTTCTCACATCCTAGTTTCCAAAGGTTGACTAAACCTTTCCTCTGATACCAACTGTAGAAACCCGAAGCCTGATGTACATGTACATTACATTACTTTTGCGGAATACTAAGTACATAACAAAAACACACACACAATGACCGTAATAGTTTAGTGTCTTTGGAAACTCGGAATATAATCTTCTAATCATGGTGAAAGATCATCAACATCTCCCATAAAGATATTCTTTTTTTTTCTAAACCTAAATCTTTTATTTATGTCCTGGGGAAATGAAAACATAAAAGGGTGAGCTCAAATGCTCAGTAAGGGTAAACAAAAGAAATATCAATCACGTCATATTCATAAGAACATATCTTTTGGAAATCTTAACCTGTAAAAGAGATCATAATTTCATAACATCGGATAAATCATAGTAGTGAAATGTAATCCCAATAATCATAACATAAAACATGAAACTTTGTGTCATACACACATAATCATAGATAATCATTTCTTGTTAGTCAATAATCATTTCCAAGACTATCTTAGTGGACAAAGTCCCTTTCTAAACCGAGTTTGTTCCTCGTTTCAGTCCTGTTTCACTGAACCGGTATAACCTACCGTTCCAGCCATGTCTATCTCATGAGATATAAAATATTTACCCAATGCATTGGAGGGAGATATTGGTCCCACCCATCTCATAATGATATCATTCTTATGTGTGCCACAAAATCATAAACCATACATCATAGCATAACCCATGTAATAAAAATGGGAATCTTAAACATCATGACATCATAAAACAATTCATATAAGATAACGGAATTCATAAAAATAATTCCATCACAACATAATCAAATCGATGTAAAAATAGGGATAGAAACATAACCCTATATTATCTTAGATGGAAAATAATTTTGATAAAACACTTGAACTCCATTCTTGAGGAAATATCATTTTTACTTCAAAAACATTTTTCCTTTCTTAACATGTCATACAATTTTAAACTAAAAGAAGTTGACTAAAAATAAACTTGAAAACTTGTAAAGGAAGATTCTTGGAAATAATGTTTTAAAAATCCATTCATGCCGTATAAGTTAAAAAAAATTCTTCGTACTTTTGTCAGAAAAGTCAAAAAGTGCCTCGTATGAAAAACGACTAAAGATTCATTTCATATCCTTTACTAAAAACTCACCGAAGGGTAAAATTGGATTTAAACAATTTTAGGTGGATGGAAATAATATTACATATTCAGGAAACATGGATTTGGATGAGAAAATACACCCCAGTAAATACTAAAGTATAAACAATCTCGGATAAAAATGAGATTGTGATATTTCCTTTACCTTAAGTCCGATTTGATTTGTAAGTGTCCGAACCTACTGTATAATGATTTAAATAATGTCATTAACTCATTACATACTCATATTCATTGTTATTATATCATATAAGATTCACTTATGACATTATATTACCCGTTCTTTTGTAAATTCCATGTTAAAGAAGCGTTTTCGGTAAAATCGTTTCATTTATCATAGGTGTTTGGACTTTTTGTTCTTGACATTATTATTACTTATTTCATGATTTACTTACTTCCAAAATATAAAACATGACTTATATATAATATATATTCAGTATATATATATATAATAGATAGATAAATGAAATGAAACACGCCGTTCATGAAGACGATAGTCTGTACGTACGCATGAACGCTATTTTGCTATCCTTATTCTCTTGAATGGAAGTAAGTAGATGAAAAACATATATACATAAATCCAGTAGCTTTATAATGTTATATATTTCATTATTATTGATTATATATACTTTATAATCATTCTTAAATGGTTAACATGGAGAATGAATCTCATCGCGTCGTGGAGACGGTAGTCCGTACATATGCACGAGCGATGATATCGTTCTCATGATCGTGAACTTGTGTTGAAGTGTATGTATAATATTTCAGTATCAATATCACTTTATAATAATCATATATAGTTACTCATTACACCATTATACCCATCCAATCAAGGTGGTGGCGGAAAATAGATTACACCACGGCGTGGAGACGGTATTCCGTACGTACGCACGCACGGTGATTTCCTTTTTCCGTAGGATGGATAGAAGGTTAATTATAGTTGTTTCATATTTATAATAACATATCAGTATATAATAAATACTTATTTTATTACTTTATCATGAATCAACTAAAGAAGAATAAGTTGAAGAAGAAAGAAATTGAAAAAGATCGGTAATGGATATTACCTCTTTTTGACGCACCTTTTCTTAACCTCCTCTTAAAGAACTAAGGATGGTCTTTGAAGAATACCAGGACCTATAGGATGATACTAGGGAAGTGGATAAGAGATTTTGGCAGGGTTTGGACGAGCTTGAATGCTCAAATTGCTGTGAGGAGGAGAGGGAGGAGGTGCCCTTTTATAAGGGAGGAGAGGGGCACCTTTGGGAAAACTAAAAATATTATTTTATTATAAAGTCAAGTTCTATTTTAAATAGCTCCAAATTGATATATTTCGAAGCTTAGGTGGGGATGGGTCGAAATAATATCATCCAACAGAATTTAGACAAGTTTAGGTATCAATTTTAACCTTATCATTTATATTTAACTTTAAGTTAGATAATTTAACTTTTACCGTGTATTCTTGTTTCCATACACTATAAGGTTAATAAACATACTATATCAAGCCAAACGAATCCCAAGTTGTTTATTATTAATATATATATCCTTATCTAATTCATTTGGTCAAACTGTAGATTTTTAGGAATTAAATAACAATTAATAATATAATATTTGTTTTAAAAACTAATTTATGACAATTTTGACACTATTTGGTACATGATTTTTATGAAATTCATAACAGAATGATAAGTTCAAACCAAGTTACTTATATCAACAATAACATTTCATATTAACCTATAAAATTAATTTAAGTAATAAAAAGTCTCAAATTACATTTATTTTGGCATTTATAACATCAATTATGTCAATATTGCATTAATAAGACAATTACTGCATCATCTTTGTGTCATAATAAATGATAATTATTTAATCCCAAAAAATTCTAAATAAATTCCTATGATGTAGATAATATTATTATCTTCCTGGATACTATTAATTTTCGAAGTTTCATGATGTTTATCACTAAATTAATATTATTATACTTATAAGATTTAAGAAAGTGACATGTTGTCACATTCTTTGATTTTAATAATAATTAAATTATTTTCATGGAAAAAAGTCCATAAAATGAATCAAATCCGACCCTCAGGTTATATGGGTCTACTTTTAGCCATCAAATTGGATTTTCCCTAGTGTTAGGGTAATTTTATAATCTTATATTTACCCTTAATTACCCGATTTACCTTTAACTATAGTAAATAAAATTTACCGTAGTTACTATTCACAATGCCCAAAAATAAAAAGTATCTTATTAACATAATTTGGAACCACTGATTCCAAATATAGAATCCATTTTTCTAAATTCAATTCACAAAATATGCAGAAATTAAATTATAATTAATCCCGTTGTCGAAAGAAAACGGGTTTTCTTTAAAACATTGCAAAAGATTGAATTGTTTTAACCTACGAATTCAAGGTAAAGTCAATGATAATGACATACATTATATTAAATGGTAAAAATATATTCTATTTATACTTTAAAACCATTCAATATTATAATTTAACCACATAAGATATTACGATGAAAAAGTTTTTTTTAATTAAAATATAGCGTGTTTTTACTATTCATTAAAATATGAAAGTTATCGGAAAAATATCAAAACATTATCTAATGTAAATTATTATATCCTGATTCAAAATAAGAATTTTATTTTGTCAAATTGAACATATAAACATGTCAAAAACTAGATTTAATATGGGTGGGCCATCAAAAGGCGGGAAAACTGCATTTTTTGAAAAATACTTATTTTACCCGAAAAATTTATTTTGTTCTAATACCATGTTCTAGAAAATGTGTAAGTTGAATAATAATGTTATAAAATTCAAAATTTAGTTAATACTTTTCATAACGGCTAGTTCATGACAATTTTATAATAATATATCATTGTTTATTAAAACCCGGTATTGCGTACAACACATGCTATCGAGGATAGTCGCGATTGCGTGTAATGCAAGCCAAGTCAGGGTTACGTGTTGTGAAAGAATCCTTTGTTGTTTTGTATAACAGAATCCAACAATATTTCATTTATACATTTAATATATATATATATATATATACTCAGTGTTGCGTAGAATAACTATTATCAAAATTGTGTGTAACACGATCCAAGAATAGTGTTGCGTATACTGCAAGCTAATACGGTGTTGCGTATAGTGCAAGGTAATCTTGGTGTAGAATACAACACATGATATTAATGAAATTAAAAGAATATTTTTCATAAAATATCGGGGTGTTACAAAAATATTCTTTGAATCCTAGGTAAAGAGTGTGAAAGAAAAAATGGGAAAAGTCCTTAATAAATTATTTAAGTCAATATGAGAGTATTCATAAAAAAATATTAAATATGAATATAGAGTAGAAATATTCTAAATCATTATAAAAAAAATAAGTTCTAGTCTATATACAAGAAACTCTTTATTTGAATTAGGAAACAAAAGAGTTGAAATTTCAATAATTCATACAAAAATTATAAAATAATGGTTGAATAAATTTTAACACATTCACAATCTATAAGAAAAAAATATTATAACTACTAATTTCATGAAAAATGCTTATATTTTTTTGGAATAAATTATGTTATAAATAACCATTATTGTTTATGTAATGTATAAATAAAAGGACAATATAGATATTTTATTAAAGTGAGATTATCAGGAATAACAATTAAATATGATATAGTAATTACATAATGTAGTATCTAATTCATATAAAATAAAATTGGTGAATAATATGAATTATCTCCAAAGGAGTCAAATTTTAGATAATGAACCCTTACCTCATATCGGAATATACCTGGTGCCAAAATCAAACCTCATGAATTAAAAACAATACATACAAATCACTATTCATAAATTGTTTAATTTTTCTTTAATTTTTATGTTCTATTATTTCATAGATAATTCATTTATTTTATTATCTCTTATCCTATTTACCACTTAGGTTTTTTCATTTAATTCTAAAAAAATTACTGTTGTACGTTAACCATGATCAAATGAGTTAAAAAATAATTTAATTATCTCAATAAATTTAGATTTATATGTTATTTATCACTATTTTATCAAAAATATTTTATATATTAATAGCTTTTAAAAAATAGTTTTATATTAATAAAAGTGTCTCATTATTCATTTTTTATACAGATATAAATATATCTAATAACCGATTATTATTAATATTATTTTTATAATCACTAGATTATCTTTAAAAATTATTAATTTTTTCCTAAATAATGTATATATTCACTAAATATAATTTATATCAATCCCTGTAGGGTGGGGATGAAGATTGTAATGCATCATTAAAGAAGTTGATAATCTAACCATAACATAAGAAATGGTTATATTTTCAAAAGTATGATAGGATAATATATAATGGTTATTCCCTCAAAATAAGTAAATGTTACTATATTAATAACTTTGATGTATATACATTGTTATGTGTTTAATTAATTTTCACGCGATGGTATGATAAATGAACTTGTAATGACATGGATAAAATAATTACATCTTCCATTGATATCCAACTTTATACAACTCCATTATACTATTCATTTTAATATTTTAGTGGTTTCATAATCTATTAAATGTTGGAAATGGGTTTGGAATAAATTTTAGGGTTGTTTGGATCTTGGAGGTTTTAAATGATATGATAAGTTGGTTGGTGAATGACTCTATTTATAGATGTGAGAAGTGGCATTTTTTATAAATTTTAATTTCTTAATATAATATGAAATCAACTAATAAAAGAAAAAAGGACAATAAAATGATATTTTAAAATAAAAATATTCTTTAGAGCCATGTATTCCTTCGTACACCCACATAGAGATGTATTTTTAGATATTATAAGACATTGACTCTTGACATGTTATTTTTATATCATTTTATCCATTTCCATGGTTAAAAAATTTATAACATGGAAACTTTTTACGACCAAAAATGAAATATAGCTTATTAAATAATTTGTAATAGCTGATTCAAAATAAGAAAAACATATTTAAAAAATCAATTTTTAAAATTGATAATATGTTTTTTAATTTATGTAATAAAAACAATATTTTTACTATTCACTACAAATCAACTTGTTTTAGCAAAATACAACAAATATTACAACAAGATACATTTTAAATGTTGACTGTAAAATTTAATTGAATTTTATAAAATAAATATACAAAAATATATTAATATAAATATAAAATGGAATCATAGAAATATATTGAAAAATATTTTTTTAGGAGAATGAATTTTTAATGATTATTTCTTAATATTATTTCATATCAATTAATAATAATATTATGGTTAAAAAATTTATTTATGAACTGAATTTTTTTATTATAATAATACATTAATATTTTTAATATAATTTATTGGGATAAAAATTTTTAAAATATAAAAAAAATACAATTCCTTAAAAAAGGTCATTTTATGACAAATTGATTTTTACAACATCCCATTGTTTATTTATCATTTTAGAATTACAAGAATTCAATTCATTGGTGTAACATAACAATAATTATTAATTTTAAAAAATAATATATAACATAAAGTATTTTGGTAATATTTTTATTTACTTTATGATTTACAACTATTATAATTTTTATGATACTTCAATTTTTTTGATAAGATATTAGTTTTTTTCGTACATTATAAAATATATCTCGAATAATTTTAGTTTTTGATTTATGTTATAAAATAAATTCAACCAAGTACATATTTAAAAATATATATATACTATGATCCCTGGTAGTTACCTTCGATCCTTTTATACAAATTAAGTCCTCATAATTTTAATATCCCTCACCTATGAAAATTGATGACTTCTTTATTTATATACTCATGACTCATGATATTGAAATATATTAAAATCATTTATATTGGTTTATAAATAGCTTATATATCTTAAAATGTATATCCCCCAGTAATTTCAAAATAGGAGTACAGTTAATCCCTTTTGTTGTGCTCTGATTAATGATCGAGTCAATACCCAACCTGCCTTTTTTGGTTTATACTGCTATATTCATCTAAACTGTATCCATTGTCCATTTTTTATTTTAATAGTTTTTTTATATCTATAATACAAAATACTCTATATATATAAATAATTAAGGATATTTGCCAACATTTTTGTCGGACCATCTGAGAAATAGTGGTTTTTATAATCACAAATCGTGTCTATCTATAGATCATATTAATTATTATGTTAAGTAATAAATAAACTCGATCATGTCATTGAATATATCTATGTAAATAAATTATGTCACAATATACAATACATTCCAATAAATTAATAAATTGTATATTTTTTTCATATGTTTATAGTGTATATTTACATGTATTTATGAATTCCTCATAATATGGTAGTATTATGTGTTAGACATACACTTTATAAGTTTTTTAGAGTCTCTGGCACTGATAGTTCAAAAGGAGTCACTATTGGTCAACTCAGAAATGTCAACTTATTGATCGAAGAGGTCACAAATGGTTGAGTACCAATGATACATCACACTGATAGTTCAAAATACTCATCGATGGAAAAATCACCGATGAATGAGTAACTATTTGGTGACCCACCGACTCTTCAAAATGATTCACTAATGCTGAATCACCCATTTATGGACATAACAATAGCACAAAATATTTACTAATATAGTGAGTCACCAATAAAAATGTAAAATACACAAAGATACAACAAGCCACTGATACCAATGGAAAGGACTAATAGATACATAGAGTCACCGATGATGATAGACCGATGCTGATAGACCGAAGATGAAAAACCATTTCCAATGAGTCACCGATACTTGATATCCATAAAAACAGTATTTAAATTTATTTATTCAAATTAATATATAAAATTCATATTTATAGAAATTAATGTTTTCTGAAATAATTTAATGTTATATATAAGACTATCCGTAGACAGAATAAGGTACAAGCATATGGGGAGATCTTTATGACGGAAAGACCGTGAAGTATAAAACAATTACAAATTGTATCTTGTAGTGAGTTTGATTGAAAGATGAGGAATGTTTGGAAAATTAAAGAGAACGCAATAACTGTGAACTCCTTCAACACTCCATGTTTTCATCAAAATCCCAACAACTCAATTATATAGAATACGGACAGATCAACAAATGCATGTTGTGATGACTCAACATACTAACATCAATGAGATGAAATTTTCAAACCTATAAACTAGAGAACAAAAGATACGATACACTGTTCTGAAATCGAATTCCATAATGGGACTCAAATATCATTTCAACTACATCAATTGAGTCCACATCTTTGCTTCATAACACACAGTGATATCTAAACTTTGTTTTATATCTCTAACTCTATTGTGTTCTTTTGATTAACTTTTTGAGAAGTGTGTGTATCTGTCTGTTACATGTACATTGCCTACTATGCATAATTGGAGGATACTTGATATCCTCAAACTCGCTCTCTATTTCACTCTATTCTCTTACTTACCATAGTGTAAGAGGTCATGTGTGACATTTTTTTGGTTTTTCAAACGAATAATTAAGGTAGCGTTCAGGTGTGACCTAGATAGCTTTATGTGCTATTGTGAACCCCAATCTAGGTTGTGGATCATACTGTTTATTAAATGTACCTAGTTGGTGGTTGGTGATCATCATGTGAAGAGAACTAGAAATTTTTTTGAGACTGAACCTCTTGTTTATATCAACTATACCTTGGCCATTCAGTTTAAATTTATGTTTATTAATTTTTACAAAAAACTAAAATGAACGTAGATAGTTAGTTTATAAAGTGTTTAATCTATTTTAAACCTGTATATTAGTTTTAAAATATTTAACAATATTCAGATTATAATATCTAAGAACCAATCACTCATCTTAGAAATTAATTGAATATTTAGAACATTTATAAATTAACTTCAAATAGACATTTGTTATAGTTTTAATCTGCAATTATTTTTAAATAAAAAAAATTATTAAAAAACTTTTATAGACACTCAAATCATCCCTTATTTAGTAATCTACTACAAATATAATTTGGTATCAAAGAATTCAAATATTTGTCAATTTCCAATGATTTTCAACTATGACTGTAGTTTTCTTTCAAAGATCATAAAATATATTTTATGTCTTAATTTGTATCTCTCTAAAATCCATGAACAATTTATATCATATATTATTGACTAGATGGAGATGCTACTAATAGACCTCAATTTTTCAATGGAACCAACTATTCTCAAAGTAAGCATAAAATGAAAATACATCTAGAAAGTATGGGATTTAAAATCTGGTCTTTTATTGAATGTAAACAATAAATTAAGGAAACCACTATAAACACTTGGGATGAGCATACCAATAATTCCTATAACAATAAATGTAAAGAATTGAATGCTCTAAATTGTGAAATATGATATGAATATTTTAATATATTTATTCTTCTAAAACAACACATGATATTTGGGCACACTTAATGTTACTCATGAGGGAATTTATAATGTGATGGAAATGAGAATAAATACATATAATATTAAATGAGATAATTTATGAAAAGAGCGTAATGAATCCATTTATGATATGTATCTAAGGTTCAACGAAATAGTGGGAACAATGATTTTTTACTGATGCGTTTTCACAAGAAAATAAATGATCATGTGGTTTCTACGATTCTTACCAGATATATGGAAAGGGATATCTTTTTCCATTAGAGAATTTTGCAACATTAATAAGAAGACAATGAAGGAATTGATTTGTAAATAATTAATTTTTAAAGAGGAATTGAAGGTAAATAATGAATATGATGAAAGAAAAATAAAGTCTATATATTTCAAGATAAATATCTCTAAAATTAAATACATGGGGAAGTTTCATGTTGTTATTGAATGTCCACACAGTGAAGATTTATCTTCAAATAGTGGTGTAGATATAGACTATCTGGCAAGGAGATTTAAGGAATTCTATTGGAAAAAGATGTTTTTCAGAAATCCCAATAACAAAAAAATGTGACAATAAGGGAATGTTGAAAAAGAATTAGAAGAGAAATGAAAATTAGGGGAATTTTTATTCTTAAAATGGAAGAGAAAATTCCATTTCAATGTTGATTGTCCAAATCTAAAATTAAATGGGATGTATGAGAATAAGGATAGAAAGCTTAATAAAGCTATATTGTCTACATGTAGTGCCTCTAAGGATAGCTCTAGATAATCGTTTTCATAAAATTATTAGAATAATATTATGGATAATATGTGTTTGATGAAAAACACATCTTAGGTAACCTTACACATGCATGTACACAATTTATAAAAATATGAAAATAAAAATGAGTATGAAAATATTTCTTATAGATAATTATTTGAGTATTTTGTCATGCTAGAGGAAACATGTAATAAGATTAAAAATAATTATAAATCATTAAAGAAACAATATTATCTTACTATAACTATTAAATCAGAACCTAAAACATGAAATGAGAAAAATGATAAACTAATCAATGAAAATAATGAATTTAAAATGTTTATGAGAAATTATAAAGAAAATTTAATAAGATAACAATTGTGATAATGGAATTTATCCAAAACACACTTTATAACAAAATCTGAAAAATCCACATCTTTCTTCAAACCCCATAACATTATAGCATATTCAAGTTCAAAAAATTCGTTAACTACATCATGTTCTTCTATACCAAATAATGATTATTTTACAAATACTATATATTATTCCTATAGGAATCCAATAATACAATTATGGGTTCCTAAATCTTTTATCACAAATGTTTGTGGGCCTTGAAAAATATGGGTACAAAAACCGTTTCATGGATAAATTGATTTGTAAATCAACTGTCTGAAGAGTTCTTATAGAAATATGTGATGCATTGATAGTGGATGTAAAAGACACATGAAATGGTGCTACTAAATATTTAAATTCATTAACAAAATTTATGGATCAAATGACACATTTTTTGACAATGGTAAATGAAAAATTATCCACCTAGGCAAGATTGGTAACCATAACTCTATGTCACTTTCAAAAGTACGTTATGTTGATATACTAAAGTATAACCTGCTTAGCATATCTAAATTGATTGATGATATATTTAATTTAATATTTAATAATGATTCATTCCATGTTTTTTATTCCATGAATAACATAGTTCATAATGCTCATAGAAATGATAATGTACATGATATAAATTTAGGCACACATGCAGCACCGAATGTTTGATATCTATGTGAATTTCGCAATGTTTCTTGGATATAGCCTAGAAGACTTGGACATTTCATTTTAATCTCTCTTATCAAGTTAAATAAAATGTTATAGTTGAATACTAGCCAAAATTATAGTTTCCAGAAAATAAGTTCTGCAATCATTGTCAAAATGGAAAGCAACATAAAATATCTATCAAACCAAATAAACAAGTAACTTTTTTTTATCCTCTCATGTCAGTTAAAATGGATTTTTTTGGATCATCTATAGTTTTATGTCTCAATTGAATGAACTATTTTTATGTTCTTGTTGATGACTTTTCTATGTATACTTGGACCATTTTCTTAGCCCAAAAAAGTGATGTTATCTCCCACATTACAATGTATTTTCTGGCTGTGGAAAATTGTAGTGGACTAAAAATTAAATTCATAAAATGTGAGAATGTCATTTAGGTTAAAAAACATGATTTTGATCTTATTACTTTCAAAATGGATATTTTCATAACATATTTGTACATTGGACACCTCAAAAAAATGGTGTAGTTGAAAAAATATATAGAACCCTATAGGAAATTTCCTGAACTATTCTTAGTGAATATAACATACCAATATATTTTTGGGTTGATGTTGCTAATAAAATGTGTTTTATAATAAAGTGAGTCTTAATCAGTCCCATTCTTAGGAAAACTTTTTAGGAGTTTCATAACAATAGAAAACCCAATGTTATTTATTTAAATGTTTTTGGATATAAATTTCATATTATGATCACTAAAGTCAATTTAGATATTATTGCCTCCAAAATAGAGGAATGAATATTCATTATATATTATTCATCCAGCTAATCCAATGGAGTCTTTAATAAAATACCAAATGTGTGGAGCAATATGTATAAGTCATGTTGGATGGAACATATCCACAGCAGCCTAATACCTAACTAAAAAATATTGATTAGTATATGTCCAATCATTATATTAATGTTGAGACCTCAAATCATCATGTGAAGGAATATGTGAAAACATCTGGTTCCATAAATTCTCGAGAATCTAGCTATATTGAACCCAACAAAAACATAAACCTGAAATGAAACGTCCCACCTATACATGACGAACTATGACACTTAAAACGCATCTCATGAATGTTATTGTTGGTTATTTATATAGAAAAACAAAATTTAGATATTCATAGATAATCCATGTCTAACATCAAGTCTTCTTGTCACATGTTGAACACAAAAATATAATGGATTCAATCATGGATTAATTTTTGTTAATGTTTATAAAATATGTGCTTAACTAGTTTGAAATAAATAATGTTTGGATGCTTATAGATAGACCATAGGATACATTAAAAATAGCAACCAAATGTGTGTTTAGAAATATTAATGATGAAGCTGGAAATATAGTTAGAGAAAATTTTACATTGGTTGCACAATTATATAATCAAGAAGAAGGAATTGATTATTAAGACACCTTTCCACCAATATCTAGGCATGAATCCATTAGAATCTTACTTTTCTATGCAACACACCGGAATTTTAAACGTTATCAAATAAATGTTAAAAGAGAATTATTAAGTGGTTATATAATTGAAGATGTTTTGTTGAACAGCCCATAGGTTTTACAATACTCATTTTCCAAATAATGTTTTCAACTAATCAAAAGAATTATATGGTTTGAAACAAGTTCCAAGAGCCTGTTATGAAAGACTATGTCATTTCCATATTTCAAAAGGTTTTACAAAAGGAGTTTCCAATCATACTTTGTTTATGAAGATAATTTCAAAAGAATTTTTAATATCTCATAAATATATTGATGATATTATTGTTGTATATTAAAAAAATTCCTTATGTGATTATTTATCAAACGTGATGAAAAGTCAGTTTCAAATGAGTATGATGGGTAAAAAAGTTCATTGATATAGAAAATTACCAAAAAAAAAGGTATTGTTATAAATCAATATAAGTACACTAATGATCTTTTGAAAATAAATGGATTTGATAAAATTAAATTAGTGAAACACCTTGATTTCCTCATGTACGTTAAATTATGATGAAAATGGAAAATATGTTGATCATGTTTATTACAGAGGAATTATTGAATGATTTATATACATAACAAAAATTAAGATAGATATTCTTTTCAGTGTGTGTATGTGTTCAATATTTCAAGAAAATAAAAAATAATCACATTTAAATGCTGTTAAAAGTGTTTTCAAATACCTCAACTATACAGATAATTCATGATTACCCTGCACTATAGGACAATATTTTGATTTATTTAGTTATTCAGATTCTGACTTTGGTGGATGTAAGTTAGATATAAATAGTACCTCTGGAACATGTCACTTTTTGGGAAATTATCTAATATAAGGGGGTAGTAAATACCAAAATTCAGTTGCATTATCAACTGCTGAAGTAGAGTACATTTCTTTTGGTTGTTGTTCTATACAAATTTTATGAATGAAACACACTTTATTAGACCATGGATTTTAATTCAGGATTGTCACCATAAACTCTAACAATACAAGTGCTATTAAAATTCTTAAAAATCTAATTCTTCATTATAGAACCAAATATATAGATGTAAGACATCCCTTTTTGAAAGATAATTATCAAAAAAGTTATATAACTATTGAGTTTACTGGGGATGAGAATCAACATGATGAAATATTCACCAAACCCTTCAACTCTACGAAAATAAACTACATCAGACGGGGACTAGTATTTATAAATCTATAATTACCTTTCTACCTCATTCACTTTGGAAAAATATATTTATCTATGTTACTGATCAGGTGACACTGATCAACTAAATCTAGTTGTGTTAAATGTATTCCTTTAAGAAACCTTTAGTAATTCTGTCCATTTTATGTAATATGATTTTTTTTTCATTTAACATTTTTCAATTTTATTATTAGGATCTAAACTCCTTAAATTAAAAAATAAATTTAATCCACTTCGACATTTCACCGCCCTCTCTTCCTTTGAACCATCTTCTCTTCGACACTATACCTCTCTACCCATGAGCATTCTAATCCCTTTAGAGTCGAATATTTATGGAAGAGACGAGTGAATCTCTATCATCTAATAGTCAAAAGGGTGATTCTAGTGGTACTACAAATCTAGGATTGGAAAGCTGAGTTGATACAGTTGAGTAGGATATGTCTATTGATTGGTTTCTTACAAGAAAGTCACTTTTGATGGGATTTCATGAATCCCAAGGTTGGATAAGTTTGTTCTCAAAAAATGATAGTTATTTCCATCCATATCTTGTGTACGAGTTTTATATGAACTTGAATATATCCATGTATAGAGGTGAGGAAGCAAGTATGAAGTTAGTGGTGAAGGGAAAAGTGAATTTTTTTTCATCAAATGAATTTGAGGAATGATTATAAATTCCTTATAGTGGTATCTATGCTAATTATCAGGGTAACAACCCTCCTTCCTCTAATTTATATTCATATAAATATTCTTCAATAGAGCTGACTAGATGTGAAGAATCAAGGAGATCTACTTCTAGAGAGTTTCATAGGGAGGAACAATTTCTCTTTAAGTACATTCAACATCAAATCTACAAAAAGAAGAAAGACTTCCCTACTATGAGGTATCAGGATGTTTTCCTAATTTATTTATTTAACAATAGATAATGATGAATATCTATAGGTACCTAATGGTACACATATCTGATATGATAAAACCCTCCAAGAATGCAACATGTTTGTACAGTCCTTGGATGATCTTTCAAATGATAAAGAAGATGGGTTGTATGAAATATGGGGATGATGTTCTCTATGTTTTTAGTTGTTTCTGTCATTACAAAGATATTGTCATGAGAATAAAGATATTCTAGAACCCATAAATGAAATTTTGTGTAGGATATGATGACAGACTACATCATGATTACAATATTATTGACCATCCTACTTGACCAAATGATCAATGTGATCTAGGACTAAAACAAAATAACGAAGCATTCAATTAAGATGAGGAATCTGAAGTGGAGTTTCCAAGGGAATATGGTTCTCCAATTGATTATAGGAGTGATCCTAATATTGATGATAGCCCACAGGACATGCCTTATAGACCTGCTAGTCCACCATTGGGTCTACCATCAAGGGAATGATTGTTAGGTGATGAGGACAAGGAAGAGACAGAAGTCACTAGTGTAGAAGGCTATGTAAGTAATAAATATGAGGATACTATGTATGATAATGAGGAGGAGGTGTAGGAGGAAGTAAATTATGTGAATTTCAGTGATTATATAAATGTGGGTCAATAGGAGGATGATCAATCATGTGAGGAATCTTTATATGGAGCTGCTGATTGAGATGATGGACTGGGTGGTGCTGGTCCAGTTGAACAGGAGGCTGATGACCATGAAGATGATTTTAATGAAGACATTCCTGACTATTGTGATGTTTAATATCATTAAATAATTCATGATATGAATGATTTTATGGCTAGATTCCATGAGTAAGAGGCTAAGGATCAAGTTTCACAAATGCCTCTGGTTTCAGGAAGTTCCTAGAAATGTTGAAGTTGATGGATTACATGAAGAAACAAATGTTCAACTAGTACTAAGGCCTAGAAATATTATATTGGATAGACTGTTGGATAAAGAAGAAGATGAAAATAAAATTGTACCTAAGCCTCTGATAAGAAGATTTAGGATTGACATAAAAGTCCCCATAGACTAAACATGTAATGGTGAGTGGAATAGGAATCCAGGGAACATTATTTTTGGCTTGGATTATGACTCTGATGAAGAGATATCTTCGCCTCCTACTGCTCTATAAGACCAAGATGATGTTGAACACATTCCACCAACTTCAATGGTTACACCTCCACCAGTTGAGCCAGTAGCACAACCAGTTCCAAGTGACTATGTAACTAAGGAAGATGTATATCCATTAATGTTGATATGTGTGATTCAGTGAGAGCTATGGTTGGAGCCAATATTTAATCCTTACTCACATGAGTATTTAATATGCTGATTCTGCTAAACATGCAAGGATGGTGATTCATGAGATTCATCCTAATATCATTACTACATTATAGACTATCATAAAAAACAACACTATTCTCATGGAAAAAGTAAATAGGATGAGAAATGAGTTTAACTCATTAACCACTAATATCAAGACTTATTTTAGTATAGTGATGGAGGTTCATTAGAACATAGGGAATCATCTACTTATTGTGTATTTGATTCAATTGATAGAGGAACATGGTTGAATGATCTTTGGTCAGTCTTGTTTTAATTGTAGTAGAGCTATTGTTACTGATATAGAGTCTATCAAGGTTGTGATGTGGTAAGAACACTAGAATCTTTATAGTTATTTAGACAAAGAATCTCTTTCAAAGGTGAAAAGAAATACCGATATTTTTTACAACATTGTAAAGTATTTCACTAATGAGGCCTCTTCCATTCAAAGGGATATTAGAGAGAAGAAGATAATTGTTATTCCAAGATTTTTACCATGTAAGATCTCATCTATTACATCAACTATTGTGCTTAATATCTCAATATTCCTCCAGTAATGAATGATTTTAAGAAGCTAGTGGCACAACTAAAAGAGTTTACTCCTCTACAAGAAAAATTCATGGAGAATATGTATGATTTATAGATGGTCATGAAATATGGTTGAGAAATAAATAATGATTCCATCAAATATCACAAGATTTTCATTCATGATAAATCTGAATAAATAGTGCTTCCACCGACTACTTCCATGGGAACTACTTTTCACCCTTTTTCTTAGATAATTGAATCTCAGGATCTCTCTTAGATTCGACCAGAAATTACAGAGTATCCCCAGAGCTATGTTATGTCCGAAAGGATACCTCGCTTTGAAGCCAATGTCTCTACAGGTGTTTTCATGCCTGGTGTTTTCATAATACCACCTCTTCATACAGAACAAACCCCAAAACCTCATACAACTCCAGTTGAACCTTCCGACAATGGAAAAGCACCTTAAAATACAAACCCTTAGTAGTGTATTTTATATTTGATATGGATTTTCCCTTTATTTGGCATATTTACACTCTTCAACCATAGTGAATATCCTTTATGCCTTCATTGGGATTCTCATTTTCTTCTTTGTATTTTTTTCCCCTTCTATTAACATTTTTTTTCAAATTCAAAAAGGGGGATAAATGTATTGGAACGAATTATTAATTTCATGGGGATAAACTCTATCTTTGGACACATGGAATGTACTCAACATAATATATAAATATGTGTATATATATATATATTATCTCGGATACAAACAACATTCTGATATAAACACTAATATATATGTCCTCTATTGCATAGTTAAGGGATAGCCGTATAAAGGAAATCATTGGTGTTTATATTTCATCTATTAAATCATGTTTACGCCATAATTTTTTATTATCAAAAAGGGGTAGATTGTTGTACCCTATGAGAAATAATATTTTTCATTAAAACAAATCATTCTAATATAAAGATCCTATTACTTATTATATTATGAAATAAATAGACATTATCCTGTTATTGACTATATTTATGTAAATAAATTATGTCATATTGTACAATACTTTTCCATAAATCAAAAAAACATTGTATTTATGATTCCATTTGTTTACAGTTTATATTTACATATAGTTATGAATTTCACTTAATCAAGTAGTGTTCTGTGTAAGACAGACACATTATAAAATTTTCAGAGTCTATGAAACTGATGGTTCAAAATGATAAACTATTGGTCAACTCACCGATGTTGACTCACAAATCGAATAAGTCATCGTTGGTTGAGAAACCGACAATCATTTGCAATAATATTTCAAAAGACTCACTGATGGACAAGTTACAAATGGATTAGTCACCCATGAATGAGTCACTAATGGGGTACACACCGGTATTTCAATATAAGATAGTGATGACGACTCACTGATGCTTGGATTGAACGATAGCACAAACGACTCACTGATATAACGAGTCACCAATTCCGATGGAAGATACTCTCATATACAAGGATTAGTTGATACCAATGGAAGGGAATCACTGATACTCGGAGTCGTTGATGCTGACAGACCGTTGCTGACCCCCCAATGCAAACAAACTGATGCTGATAGACTATTGATGAAATATTGATGCCAATGAGTCACCAATAATTATGACTCACTAATATCTATAAAATATATATTAAATTTATTTATTAAAATTTTTATCTAACAGTCATATTTAGACAAATTAATGTTTCTGAAATTATTTCATATTGTCGTTAGGAGTATGAAGGACCCCGAGACACCCTGAGAGGGGAGGGTTGAATCAGGGTGATAAATTTTTCTTTTAAAGTGATGGATCTTTTTCCCACGTTGGTTGGAACATGATGAATGTGTATGGAGAATATGATTAGAAGGTAAACATTCACATGCACAGAGAATACATGACACTTTTTACTTGGTTAACCACTAAGGGATACGTCAAAGGAGCATACACTAATAGATTTTCGGTCATAAATAATTACACTAAACTTCACTAGATGTGGATTAAAAAGGATTGGGAACAGTCACTCTATCCCAGGCTCACTGCCTTTACAAAAAATTCAGGGATACCTCACAACGTCCCTCGGGTCACTCCCATTGACTCCCCCTGGCTCACTGCCCTTGGTGAAGTCAAACCCAGTTTATAGATGTGAAGGTCTCTTCATCATTGAAAGAGAATGGATATTTTATTGTGTGTATATGCTATGTTGAAGTACTTGTTTCACTCATAGACTAATATCACATTGCGCCAAATATATCAGGAAAATCGTCCAGCTTTCAGGAAGATCCAAGATGATCAGCATACTCTAACCTCTCCCAGCATTCTTATCCAAGACCGGCGCACAAGTTTCAAGAATGGAGTGTAAGTCACTTGTCCAGTACAAATTCGGCATGCAGGTGTCTCCAACCAACTTGTGTGACACTACCTCTTTCAACTCAAAACTTGTGTGACGCTGCGCCTTTAACTCCCAAACTGCCTTGGTCACACAACCAACAATCGGCACGCCGCCTCTACTTGCGCGACCCAACTACTACTTGTGAAACTCAACCAATTGCGCGACGAGAGCTTGAAAAATCTCCAAGTCCTGATCTTCATTGAAAATGTGGGGGGTCATCTATTTATAGGAAAACTGAACCCCATGCGCAGTGGCGCGCAAGTGTCATCACGACGTGCAAGTCCCGATGTGCAGCTCCAACCGCCCAAGTCTCTATCATGCTGCTCACTTGCACGATCACTCAAAAACTTGCACGACCCTCTTTCCTGTCCCATATTTTGATGTTCTTATCATGAAGAAAAATAGGTGCTCAAGTTTTCAATCCTCTAAGGGACCAGTGCGCAAGTCCATTCTCAGCAAGCAGGTCACTTTCTCGACCACACCAATACTTGATCGACCCTTATCCCTTTTCCATTTTTCAACATTATGATCTTGAAAAACTATTGGTGCACAAGTTCCCTCTCCTTCAAGTACACGGCACACAAGTCTATTTGTCAAAAACACTTTTCTCCATTTGTTGATTTTCAGGACCAAAAAATTGGCAAACGCCGGGAAATGGCGCCACCTTCAATGTTGTTGTCTGCTTGAACTATATGATCACATTGTTGGTACACATTCTGAACTTATACTGGGGATTGTCAACAAACACAAACCACACATTAATTCATGCATAGAATACCATGGTTCCAACAATCTCCCCCTTTGAAATTGTTGGAAATCCGAAAAAATCAATAGATCCCCATCCATGTGATAGATCCCCATCATTGTGAAAACCAAAATCCCAAGAATCAACCTAGCCAACACTCTAAGTCTACGTGAGCAATGCTCGGTGTAGATAACATGAGAGGAATCTTGTTTTGGGTTCCAGTGTTTGTGGAATTTTGAATGACACCCAAGAATCATTACATGCCTGAGCAGGCATGAATTTGTTCCTTTCTACCACATTGAAAAGAAACCCAATGACTTGTAATTTGTTAATTGTTCAGCTCAAACCATACTTTCCCTGGATAGTATCTCCCTCACAAACCTGCATCACATCGCTAAAAAATTAAAAACAGTTATCATAAACTGGGAGAGGGGAATTGTGTAACCTCCATATGCACTAGGAGGTGGCTAAACAACGAGGTTCAACCGATTCTTCTGAAACGCTTCTGGTGATAGTGGATTGGTCAGGATATCAGCGACACTCTCATTAGTTCCCACATGATCCATTCTAATCACCCCTTTCTAATTTTTTTTAATGAAGTGATACCTTATTTCAATATGTTTTGTACGAGAATGTTGAACATGATTCTTCGTGAGATCAATTGTTCTCTTGTTATCACCATAAATAACCATTAGTTGATTAACCTCATCACCAATATGTGTAATTTTTTTCTTCATCCATAGTAGTTGAGTGCATGCCTTTTTGGCAGATATATACACAACTTCAGCAGTAATAAGAGATATACTTTCTTGTTTCTTGCTCAACAAACCATCATATTTTTGCCTAATATAGAAGGCTCCACCACTAGTGGACTTTCTGTCTACTACATCACCTTCCCAGTCAGCATCAAAAAATACTGATAATTCACTGTCCTTGCCTACAGAAAAAATAACCCAAATTTATGTGTACCTTGAATGTACCTCATGATTATTTTTGTTTTTCCCATATGTTCTTCCTTTGTATTACTCTGAAAGCGGGCCACATGACATGTGGCAAAGACAATATCTGGCTGTGTCGCTGTCAAGTACAGTATGCTCCTAATGATTCTCCTGTACATTGTGGGATCAATAGAGGCCCCATCCTCATGATTTCTATGTTTAGTTCCAACTAAAATAGGAGATGACATTGGTTTGGAGTCTTGCATATTAATCTTCTTTAGTATCTCTCTTGCATACTTTTCCTAAGAAATGAAAGTGTATTCCTTCTTTTTAATCACCTGAAGCCCCAATATATATGTGAGCTATCCAATCATAGACATATCAAATTCTGATTTCATGTGATTGGAATATTCGTCCACTGATTTCTGCCAGCTTCCCCAAAATATGATATCATAAACATAGACTAGAACCATTAATTGATCTTTTGGGGAATTATTCAAATAGAGATTGTGATATACTCTTCCTATTTTGAATTCCATCTTCTTGAGATACAAATCCAACCGTGAGTACCACGCCCGTGGTGACGCTTTCAAACCATATAGTGATTTCTTCAGTTTGCAAACCATTGTTTCATCAGTACCTAGAACAAAACCCACTAGTTGTTCAATGTAAACTTCTTCTTCGAGTACACCATTCTTTAATTCTCTCTTCAAATACATTTGATATACTTTATATCCTCTTTGGAGTGCCATGGAAAGGAAAGGCATGATTGACTCTAGTCTAGCCACTGGAGAGAAGGTTTCTTCAACATCAATGCCTTCAATCTGGGAGTATCCTTTACATACCAGTCGTGCCTTGTTTCTAATGAAACATTCATGCTTATATAACTTATTTTTGAATATCCATTTGGTACCAATCACATTGTGACCTTTGGGTCTCTGGAAAAGATGCCATTTCTGATTCTTGTCAATTAGATCTAATTATTCATTGATGGATTTCACCCAAGATTCGTCCTTTGCAGCTTCTTCGAATGAGAATGGCTTCACAACTGACAGAAATTCAGATTGCGTGTTATTCCTCATCCTTCTTGTTTGAGTGGGTGCACTCATGACCCCAGTTATGTTGGATGGATCAATATCAGCTCTTCGGTTTCTCCTGTGAGGTTCAGTTTCATTCTCTTCAGCCGTAATTTCTTCTTCAGATTCTTCTTCTAAGTCAACATCATGATGTGAATGTTGGGAGTTTTTTACAACTTCCTCTATTTCTATATATGTGTTTTCTCCACGTCCACTTTCTTCCTCAATTTATATCTGTAACACCCCGGGATTTTATGAAAGATATATTTTTAATTTCATTAATGTCTTGTGTTTTATTCTACAACAATATTACCTTGTGATATATGCAACACTGTATTAGCTTGTAGTATACGCAACACTATTCTTGGATCGTGTTACACACAATTTTAATAATAGTTATTCTACAAAATATTGAGTATATATATATATATATTCAATGTATAAATAAAATATGGTTGGATTCTGTTATACACAACAACAAAGGAGTCCTGCACTACACGCAACCCTGACTTTCCTTGCATTACATGCAATCGCGACCTTCCTCGATAGCGTGTGTAGTACGCAATACTGAGTTTCACTAAACAATGATATGCATTTAAAATATTATTAAAACTAGCTGTTATGAATAGTAATAAACACTTTTTGAAATTTTGTAAATTTTATTTTACAAAATGGACTTCATTTTTGGATTTGGAATATTAAAATTAGCTTAGGGTGAAATTTTGGTACTTTTCGGATAACTTTCATATTCTGATGAATAGTGAAAATTACTAAATTTTAATTAAAAACAACTTTTTTAATAGAAATAATTAATAGTGATAATTATTAATTTGAGTGGTTTTAAAGTATATTTAGAATATATTTTTATAATTTAATACAATTTTGGTCATTGGATGTAATTTCACATTTAAACCAGACATAAACAAGAGTCAATCTTTTGATAGTTATTATCTCTCAAAAACACGCTATTTGTTTTGATGACGGGAATTAATTTTGAAATTAATTAATGTAACTGGTATGTTTTTAATTTGTTAAAATAGACGTCATTTTTGAATTCATAATATCAAATATAGCTTAGGCCTAATTTTTTGTATTTTTCTGGAAACGTTCATTTTTTTGATGAATAGTGAAACCACTAAGTGGTAGTTAAAAAAACTGAATTTTTCATAAAACTTAATATTACCACTTCTGTGAGTGGAATTTCTAAAATCCGAGAGACACGGTTAATATCAAGGACTAAAATTTGGTTCAATGAGATGAAAATAATTTTTGGTGAATAGTAACTTTTGACTTTTTTTCCACGGTTAAAAGTAAATAGGGTAATTATGGGTAAAAATGATATTATTATTACCCTAACACATGTCCTAATTCTATTGGATAAGGGTAATTCAACCAAAAACAACCTTAGGAATAAAATATGACCATTTAAGCCCACTTGGATTAGATTAGGACATTTATTATTAATTTATTTAAAGAAGGGTTAAAATAGTAAAAATCAATGTTTAATAAGTAAATCATTTTTAATATAGGGTTACACATAAGATAAATTCGACTATAAAAATTAATTAGAAATATAAAAATATTTCCTACATAATGATATTTTATTTGTAATTTTTAGACATTAAATAATTTAATTTATATATGACAAAACGATGATGCAGTAATTACCTTTTTAAGAAACTATTAACATAATTGATGTTATAAATGCCCAAATAAATGTAATTTGACACTTTTTATGACTTAAATTAATTTTCTAGGTTAATATGACATGTTTTTGTTGATATAAGTAACTTTCTTAGAACATATCATTCTGTTATGAATTTCATAAAAATCATGTACCAAATAGTGTCAAAATTGACATAAATTAGTTTTTAAAACAAATATTATATTATTAATTGTTATTTAATTCCTAAAAACTTAATTTTCGGTCAAATAACGTAGATAAGGATAGATATATTAATAATAAACATCTTGGGGTTCGTTTGGCTTGATATAGTAAGTTTATTAACCTTATAGTGTAAGAAAACAAGAAGACACGGTAAAAGTTAAATTATCTAACTTAAAGTTAAATCTAAATGATAAGGTTAAAATTGATACCTAAACTTGACTAAATTCTATTGTATGAGAGTATTTTGACCCATACCCACCTTAGTTTCTAAATATATCAATTTGGAGCTATTTAAAACCGAACTTAACTTTATAATAAAATAATAGTTTTAGTTATTCCAAAGGTGCCCCTCTCCTGCCTTTTAAAAGAGAACCTCCTCCCTCTCCTCCACACACCAATTTAAGCCTTCAAACTCGGCCAACCCCTGCCAAAATCTCTTCTCCACTTATCTAGTATCATCCTAGAGGTCCTGGTATTCTTCAAAGACCATCCTTAGTTCTTTAAGTGGAGGTTAAGAAAAGTCGCATAAAAAAGAGGAGGTTCGGACACTTACGAAGCAAATCGGACTTAAGGTAAGGGAAATATCAGAATCTCATTTTTATCCGAGATTGTTTATACTTTAGTATTTACTGGGGTGTATTTTGACATCCAAATCCATGTTTCCTCAATATGTAATATTATTTCCATCCACCTATAATTTTTTAAATCCAATTTTACCCTTCGGTGAGTTTTTAGTAAAAGATATGAATGGAAACATTTGTCGTTTTTCCTACGAGGTACTTTTTGACTTTTCGACAAAAGTATGAGAAAAATGTTTTTTTAACTTATACAGAATGAATGGATTTTTAAAACATTATTTCCAAGAAGCGTCCTTTACAATTTCTCATGTATATTTTTAATCAACTTCTTTTAGTTTAGAATTGTACGACATGTTAAGAAAGGAAAAGTGTTTTTGAAGCAGAAATGATATTTTCCTCAAGAATGGAGTTCAAGTGTCTTATCAAAATTATTTTCCATTTAAGATAATAAAGGGTTCTGTTTCTATCCCTATTATTACATTGATTTGATTATGTTGTGATGGAATTATATTTTTATGAATTCCTTTATCTTATATAAATTGTTTTATGATGTCTCGATGTTTCAGATTCCCATTTTTATTACATGGGTTATGCTATGATGTATGTTTTATGATTTTGTGACTTACATAAGAATAGTATCATTACGAGATGGGTGGGACCTATATCTCCATCCAATGCATTGGTTAAAGATTTTATATCTCATGAGATAGACATGGCTGGAATGGTAGGTTATACCGGTTCAGTGAAACAGGACTGAAACGAGGGTGACTCAGTTCAAAAATGGACTTTGTCCACTAAGATAGTTTTGGAAATGAATCTTGACAAATAAGAAATGATTCTCTATGATTATGTGTGTATGCCAAAAAGTTTCATGTTTTAAGTTATGACTATTGGTATTACATTTCACTACTATGATTTATCCCATGTTATGAAATTATGATCTATTTTGCAGATTAAGATTTCCAAAAGATATGTTCTTATGAATATGATGTGGTTGATATTTATTTTGTTTACCCTTACAGAGCATTTGAGCTCACCCTTTTATGTTTTCTTTTCACCAGGATATAATGAAAAGTTTTAGGTACGAAAAAAAAATAAGATCTTTATGGGAGATGTTGAAGATCTTTCACCATGATTAGATGATTACATTCTGAGATTCCAAAGACACTAAACTATTACGGTCCTTGTGTGTGTGTTTTTGTAATGTACTATGTATTCCGAAAAAGTAATTTAATGTCCATGTACGTCAAGCTTCAGGTCTCTACAGTTGGTATCAGAGGAAAGGTTTAGTCAACCATTGGAAACTAGGATGCGAAAACGTTAGTGAGATCCCTAGAGATATTTCTAAGGTATGTCTAGGGATGTACCTAAGGATAAGTATATGTATAGGATATAGTCCTAGAACTATGGTAATGATATTAGATTAAACCAATGATGTTAGATATTAATGTTACTCCCCCTTTATTATGATTTTTTCCTCTCACACTATTCTTTTTGGGTTTTAGAAAATGGTTGCAAATAAGATGATTCACGATAATGGAGGATATGATGGACAATGGATTGATATTCTTCATGAGAAACAAAATGAAATGGGATTTGGAGGTCCAAATATCATTATTATTCCGAATCAGCAATCTCATAATATGATCAATAAAGTAAAATTTGGTAAGTTTCCTGACTCAGCTAATAAGAGAAAGATGGAGTTTAATGATGATAATAGAGGAAAGAAAGTTTAATTTCCCCTATGTAAATCATGTGGGAAGAGGAATCAAGGAGAATGTTTCAAAGGAACTGGAAGATTCTTTGGGTGTGGAAAAGAAGGACACAAAGCCAGTAAGTGCAAAGTAAAAGGTTCAGTTAACACCAAAGATGAGGATAATGGTATTGCTACGACATCAACAATGGTTAAATGTTTTAAATGTGGAATGTACGGGCATTATGCAAACCAATTCCCTAAGGGAAAGACTCTTGAAGAGAATCAGTATGGTCGTATGGGTAGTATTTATGTTGATGATGATGAAGAGACTACAAATGATATGTGAGATGAAAGAATTGTTGAAGCTCGGTCAATGGTTTAAGAATGTAGTGGAATGATTACATGTTTATCATGTGTAATGTTTTATAAGTAATCTCATGGTACTATGGAATAAAGAGACATCTAAGGATTGTTACACTGTTGTCTTTCCTTGAGTTTTGAAAGTGTATGATTAATGGTACCAGTATCCATGAAAGGTTATTCAGATATTTTTGGAATGTAGATGATATGCGCATAAAGAAGGGATAAGGAGAAAATTAAATGTTTGATAGTATTCATGAGCTCATGACTGATATAAGGAGAAGGTTATTTCATGGTTTGAGTATATAGAATTTTTGGATTTTGGTATGTGGAAAGAGTTAACTTTTAACAGCATTCATGTTTTCACTAAGGTTTAATGGGTATTCATTTTTCAAGAGAATACATGATTAAGGCCTTCGAATGTTTGGAATGTGACCAACAAGACATATCTTATGATATATGGGGATCAACGATGGTATTAAATCTCTGGTAATCGTTTTCACTATATTATGAGAGTAGAATGCAGTATTATGTATAAGCCTAAATATTGGAATGGATTATGTTGGGCATAAGTTAGTATTGTTTATGGATAGAAGTTTTTTCGATATTATTGATGGGATGTTATAGTAATATAGTTTTAGAAAAAGGAAAACATGCAGGACGGGCGACAGCCCATCGCGTCGGACAAGGCCGTGGGAATCGAACCCACAACCAAAGTGCGACTGGCCTTTATCGCCTACCACTGGCCTACAGGAAGTCTCTGTTTAGTAGAAACTAGTTTTATTATATTAATTAGTATGATATATGAAGTATAAGTCCATTTTAGGAACCATATATGATTAATCTCACTATAGATGGACTTATGTATTTTTTGCTAACTTTTCTGGCCTTTTGTTTGAGACAGATGGAATGACCCATCATTCTATCACATGATCTGCTATCACATCACGAATGACAAATTCAACTTCATTTATTTAAGAGATGAAGTGGAAATTGTCCAAAGAACGACCAACGGTGAGACTATACCGAAATCACGAAAGTATTTCTTCTAATTCCAATTTCATCAACTTTAGGGAAACAATCTTGAATACCAAAAATGTTGTCCTAGTGCTCTTATATCTGATGAATCATATGGTACCTTAGATCGTCACAAATTTATGGCTTTGTGATTGCTGGATTTTCCATAGCCATGTTCCCTACCACTCACCATCAGAACATGATGGTTAGATTTCACTTCCATATCCATATTTTCACCTATGTGGAAACCCAGTGATTAGTTAATTTGGGTAACCATTACGTTTCATACTTTTGTTTTTAAACATTGGTTTTGGTATTCCTTTTTACGATATGGGTTTCTATGAGAGAAACATTCAAATAGTAAACCATTTATAACCCCGATAAATTTCGAGGGCGAAATTCATTTTAAGGGGGGTAGAATGTAACACCCCGAGATTTTATGAAAAATATTCTTTTAATTTCAATAATGTTATGTGTTGTATTCTACACCTTAATTACCTTGTGCAATATGTAACACTGTATTAGCTTGCAGTATACGCAACACTATTCTTGGATCGTGTTACACACAATTTTGTTAATAGTTATTCTACGCAACATTGAGTATATATATATATATATTCAATGTATAAATAAAATATGGTTGGATTATGTTATACACAACAACAAAGGAGTCATGCACTACACGCAACCCTGACTTGCCTTGCATTACACGCAATCACAACTTTCCTCGATAGCGTGTGTAGTACGCAATACTGAGTTTCACTAAACAACGATATGCTATTAAAATATTATTAAAACTCGCCGTTATGAATAGTAATAATCACTTTTTAAAATTTTGTAAATTTTATTTTTCAAAATGGACTTCATTTTTGGATTCAGACTATTAAAATTAGCTTAGGGTGAAATTTTGGTACTTTTCGGATAACTTTCATATTCTGATGAATAGTTAAAATTACTAAATTTAAATTAAAAACAACTTTTTAAATAGAAATAATTAATAGTGATAAATTATTAATTTGAGTGGTTTTAGAGTATATTTAGAATATATTTTTACAATTTAATACAATTTTGGTCATTGGATGTAATTTCACATTTAAACCAGACATAAACAAGTGTCAATATTTTGATATTTATTATCTCTCAAAAACACGCTATTTGTTTTGACAACGGGAATTCATTTTTAAATTAATTAATGTAACTGATATGTTTTTAATTTGGTAAAATAGAGGTCATTTTTTAATTCATAAAATCAAATGTAGCTTAGGCCTAATTTTTTGTTTTTTTTCTAGAAACGTTCATTTTTTTGATGAATAGTGAAACCACTATGTGGTAGTTAAAAAAACTAAATTTTTCATAAAACATAATTTTACCGCTTCTGTGAGTGGAATTTAAAAAATCCGAGAGACATAGTTAATATCAAGGACTAAAATGTGGTTCAATGAGACGAAAATAATTTTTGGTGAATAGTTACTTTTGACTTTTTTTACCACGGTTAAAAGTAAATAGGGTAATTAAGGGTAAAAATGATATTATTATTAACCTAACACATTTCCTAATTCTATTGGATTAGTGTAATTCAACCAAAATCAACCTTAGGAATAAAATATGACCATTTAAGCCCACTTGGATTAGATTAGGACATTTATTATTAATTTATTTAAAGAAGGGTTAAAATAGTTAAAATCAATGTTTAATAGGTAAATAATTTTTAATATAGGGTTACACATAAGATAAATTCGACTATAAATATTCATTAGAAAGCTAAAAGATTTCCTACATAATGATATTTTATTTGTAATTTTTATACATTAAATAACTTAATTTATTAATGACACAACGATGATGCAGTAATTTCCTTTTTAAAAAAAATATTAACATAATTGATGTTATAAATGCCCAAATAAATGTAATTTGAGACTTTTAATTACTTGCATTAATTTTATAGTTTAATATGACATGTGATTGTTTATATAAGTAACTTGGTTTGAACTTATCATTCTGTTATAAATTTCATAAAAATCATGTACCAAATAGTGTCAAAACTGACATAAATTAGTTTTTAAAAAAAATATTATATTATTAATTGTTATTTAATTCCTAAAAATCTAAGGTTCAGCCAAATAACTTAGATAAGGATATATATATTAATAAAAAACATCTTGGGGTTCTTTTTCCTTGATATATTAAGTTTATTAACCATATAGTGTAAGAAAACAAGAAGACACGGTAAAAGTTAAATTATCTAACATAATGTTAAATCTAAATGATAAGGTTAAAATTGATACCTAAACTTGTCTAAATTCTATTCGATGAGATTATTTCGACCCATACCCACCTTATCTTAGAAATATATCAATTTGGAGCTATTTAAAATCGAACATAACTTTATAATAGAATAGTAGTTTTAGTTATTTCAAAGGTGCCCCTCTCCTCCGTTATAAAAGGGAACCTCCTCCCTCTCCTCCACATACCAATTTGAGCATTCAAGCTCAGCCAACCCATGCCAAAATATCTTCTCCACTTCCCTAGTATCATCCTAGAGGTCCTTGTCTTCTTCAAAGACCATCCTTAGTTCTTTAAGTGGAGGTTAAGAAAAGGCGCGTCAAAAAGAGGAGGTTCGGACACTTACGAAGCAAATCAGACTTAAGGTAAGGGAAATATCACAATCTCATTTTTATCTGAGATTGTTTATTCTTTAGTATTTACTGGGGTGTATTTTGTCATCCAAATCCATGTTTCCTAAATATGTAATATTATTTCCATCCACCTACAATTGTTTAAATCCAATTTTACCCTTCGGTGAGTTTTTAGTAAAAGATATGAAAGGAATCTTTTGTCGTTTTTCGTACGAGGTACTTTTTGACTTTTCGACAAAAGTATGAGAAGAATGCTTTTTTAACTTATACAGCAAGAATGGATTTTTAAAACCTTATTTCCAAGAAGCTTCCTTTACATGTTTTCAAGTTAATTTTTAATCAACTTCTTTTAGTTTAGAATTGTACGACATCTTATGAAAGGAAAAGTGTTTTTGAAGCAGAAAGGATATTTTCCTCAAGAACGGAATTGAAGTGTTTTATCAAAATTATTTTCCATCTAAGATAATAACGGGTTCTGTTTCTATCCCTATTATTACATTGATTTGATTATTTTGTGATGTTATTATATTTTTATGAATTGCTTTATCTTATATAAATTGTTTTATGATGTCCTGATGTTTAAGATTCCCATTTTTATTACATGGGTTATGCTATGATGTATGGTTTATGATTTTGTGGCACACATAAGAATGGTATCATTATGAGATGGGTGGGACCTATATCTCCCTCCAATGCATTGGGTAATGATTTTATATCTCATGAGATAGACATGGCTGGAACGGTATGTTATACCGGTTCAGTGAAACACGACGGAAACGAGGGTGACACGGTTCAGAAATGGACTTTGTCCACTAAGATAGTCTTGGAAATGAGTCTTGACTAATAAGAAATGATTCTCTATGATTATGTGTGTATGCCACAAAGTTTCATGTTTTAAGTTATGAATATTGGGATTACATTTCACTACTATGATTTATCCCATGTTATGAAATTATGATCTCTTTTACAGGTTAATATTTTCAAAAGATATGTTCTTGTGAATATGATGTGATCGATATTTCTTTTGTTCACCCTTACTGAGCATTTGAGCTCACCCTTTTATGTTTTCTTTTCCCCGGGATATAAAGAAAGGTTTTAGTTAAGAAAAAAAAGAAGATCTGTATGGGAGATGTTGAAGATCATTCACCATGATTAGATGATTTCATTCCGAGTTTCCAAAGGCACTAAACTATTATGGTCCTTTTTTGTGTGTTTTTGTAATGTACTAAGTATTCCGCAAAAGTAATGTAATGTCCATGTACGTCAAGGTTCGGGTCTCTACAATATCACATCAGCATATGAATTCCTTGAAGTATTTGTGGTTTTCTCTTCAATTATCATGACATCACTGCTTTCTGCAATCCTTTCTAAACTCTTGTTGAATCATTTGTTGGCTTTTCTGTTCATTGTGTATCCAAGGAAAATTCCTTCATCTGCATTATCGCCATACTTCCCTTGATTTCCTTCTTTGTTCCTAATTATGCATTTACATCCAAAGACACAAAGGTATTTTAAAGAGGGCTTCCATAAATTTCACAATTCATATGGTGTCTTTTTATCACCCATATAAAGTCCTGTTCGATTCTAAATATACACTACAGCTTGAACAACCTATTTCCAGAAAGATGTGGAATATGACTCTCAATAAGCATAGTTTGTTCCATGTTGTTCACATGTTGATTCCAACGTTCAACAACTCCATTTTGTTGCGGAGTTGTCACAGAAGCTACCTCATGCTATATCCCATGCATATCCAGATAATTTTCAAATTCAATGGATGTGTAGTCTCCTCCATTGTTAGATTGCAACACTTTGATTGTTCATCCGGTATCATTCTCGGTGATTCGGTGATATGTTTTCATGAAGTCAAGGACTTGTCGTTTCCTGTGAATGACCATCACACATGCCATTATAATGTATTCATCTATGAGAAGGACAAATTACCTTTCTCCATGAGTTACAAAAACATTTACCAGCCCACATACATCTGTATGAATCAGATCAAGAAGGTGAGATGCCCTTTTCTACTTTGGCCGATATGAAATGCAGACCATCTTCCCACGAATTAAAGCATCATAATACTTTTCACGCTCATACTTCAGGATGGGATTGTGTATGGAAATCCTCAAATTTGATATTTTCTCCATGTCATGTTGATTGATGTGTCCCATTCCCTGATGCCACAAATTATTTTCTTCATTAAAAGTCATGAAACATACATTTTATTCACTATAAACATGATACAAGTTGCCTTCTGTTCTGCATCCCTTCATAAGTGAATTGCCTATCATATCTCTGATTGTGTATCCTTTCTGATTGAAAGTAACTATAAGTCCTAAGTCACAAATTTCACTCACGCTGAGTTGATTATTACGTAGGCTGTCTACTTAAAGGACTTTATTCTTCTTTAGTTATCCATTAGCTAATTTGGTACTTCCACTCCCTTTGATTTTTATAGTTCCATCATTACTAAATCGTACAATACCATCAACCATCATTTTGATATCTGTTAACATGACGACATTACCTATCATGTTAGATGAACAACCGCCATCCAGAATCTAGGTATTATTGTTATTTGTAGCTTTGAGGGCGACCTCTGTATGGTTTTATTTCTCAATCTTCTTCCTTTCCTTCCATGAGACATTGGATTGTGTATTGAGTACTAATGGCCTTTCAATTATCCCTTCAACGTACCCATGTTCCTCATAGTCAAAATCTTCTATAAGGGTAGAAAACATGCTTGAAAGAGAAACACTATCTTACTGACGAGACTTGACATGTCTTGAACATCGGTGTGAGGTGTCCATGTACCTTCTCTACCTGCAATTACCAGCCTTATTTCCAATGTAATAACAACAAAAACAAAATCCATAGAAATTGTTTCTTCTATAAGAATTAGGACATGAATTTGTTCTCCTTTGTTGAACTCATATATCTTCTTCATTCAGATATATTCTTGCCTCTTCACAATAAGACATGGTATGGCCCAGATAGCCACAGAACTGACACTTCATGACAGGAAATGTCTTCTCAGTAGAATTTATCCTCATAACTTCTTCCTTGGGTGAATAGTTAGATTGTCTGTCAGTTATGAATGTTTGAAGATAATTTTCAGTTCTTTTTTTAGTTTGGATCGAGGGTTACTCTTTCAACACATTAGGAAAAGTTTCAACATGTTCAACATCCATATTTTCTTTCTTTTGGATCTTTTCGCTTCTAGATGTTGATGTCGCAGCTTCGCAGCAAATTCCACTCTTTCCCATGCAAGCATGTCTTTTATCACTCAAGAATTTTTCAACCCCATCTTAACCACACATGGATATTTCCAGTAATTATGCATCTGAGAATCTTCCAAACATTATTTTCTTCCTTGAATCTTTTGGAATTGATTCACTATCAAGTTTACTCTTAAGAGTAACAACTTCCTTCTAAATACCCTCTGCAGTCTTGGATTTTTCTTCTTGTTTGGAGGTGAGGTCACTGATGACCTTTTCCTTCTATTCAATTCTCACCTTCAAATCCACTACATCATTGTTGCTTTCAATTATTTTAGAATTTACCTTCAAAAATTCTTCCATTCATTCAATTTCAACTTCAAGTTGATCTACATATTCAGTTGATTCTTCTACAATTGATTTCCACTTATTGCAACTCTTACATTTAGTGTTAATATTACTAAAAGCATCATTAAGTTGCATCTAGGGATCTGAACATGTTTTCAACTGTTTTTCTCCACCAGTATCCTCTGACTTTTCAACAGTGGCCATCATGGAAGCATGGTTCCTAGTTTTGAATTCTGGTTCTTCTTCATCACAGAATTCATTATCATCTTCTTCCTCTTCACAAAAAAACTCTTCATTTGCATTTTCTTTCCAGATATGAAGTATCCCTTTTTGAACAACCTTCTCTGAGGCTTCTCGCTGATTTCATCTTCACTATCTTCATCATTGATCTTTCTTAAGCACTGAGAGGTAATGTTCCCAACATTTCCGCAATAAAAACATGTGTGAGGTAACATCCCTATGAATTTCCCTTTTCCCTTCTGGAAGATCTGTGCAATGAGAGAAAGAATATATTTTTCTTCATCATCCTCACCATAATTATTTTTTTTTAATTTTTAGTTTATCCATGGGCTTAAATGCCATTTCCTTTCTCACATGAGTCGTAGCATCTTCTGTTTTGATTCTCATTTCATATTCTACCAAGCTTCTTAGAAGGTCATCTATATAATTTTTTGAAAGATCTATTTCCTCAAGGGATAATACATTTTCATTGTACTAAGGTGGAAGTCTTCTCAGTATTTTCTTCACAATGTCAGTGCCTTTGATATCTTCTCCTAGGCCCCGAATTGCTCCAACTACTTTAGTGATTCGATTAATGAATGAGTCTGCATTATCATCAGGATGCATCTTCAAATCATCGAACCTATTGTGAAGCCCTTGTAGTTTATCCTAATTCACTTTACTAACTCCTTCATAAATATTCTAGAGTTTATACCACATGGATTTTGCTGAGGTGAAATTCATCACCTTTAGGTATATCTAATCAGAAAGGGATGCGGTCAGTGCATTTTGTAATTTAGCATTTGCATCAAGACGTTCCTTGTCTGTGTCAGTCATAGCTAGGCCTTTTGTATCAGTGACTTTTATTCGTTGCATAGTAGAAAATAGAACTTCCATTCCAAGAAATCTTAGATTATATTTCATTTGTTATTCCAGATCTAGAAATTACTTCCATCTAATTGAGGGACTCCCCTAACATTTAGTGCATTCTCCATGATGAGAAAGGATTGATACAACACCAGCAACCTACCTCTAATACCACTTGAAGGACCATGGGTCACCCTGAGAGGGGAGGGGTGAATCGGGGTGACAACATTTTCTTTTAATGTAATGGATCTTATTCCCACATTGGTAAGAACTTGATGAACCTGTTTGATGAATATGATCAGAAAGAAGACATTCACATGCAAAGAGAAGACACATCCCTTTTTACTTGGTTCACCACTAAGGGCTACGTCCAAGGAGCATACGCCGATAGATTGTTGGTCATACCTAATTCTACTAAACTTTACTGGATGTTGATTATAGTGGTTCGGGAATAGTCACTCTTTACCAGGCTCACTGCCTTTACAAAAGGTTCAGGGATAGCTAACAGCATCCCTCGGGTCACTCCCATTGACTCCCCCTGGCTCACTACCATTGGTGAAGTCACACTCAGATTATATATGTGAATGTCACTTCATCTTTGCAAGAGAATATATCTTCTGTTGTGTGTATATATTCTTTTGATGTACCACTTTTACTCATTGACTAATTTCACTTTGCACCAAAGATAACGGGCAATCATCCATCTTTCTATTTGCACAAAAAAGGCCAGTATACTCCAACCTTTCTTGGCATGCTTCTCCAAGACCGGTGCACAAGTTTCAAGAATGGCAGGAATGTAACTTGTGTGGTACAAATTCGCAGCATAGGTGCCACCACCCCACTTGCGTGACACTGCCTCTTTTAACTCCAAACTTGCGCGAGCTATGCCTTTAACTCCCAAACCACCTTGGTCGTGCACCCAACAATCAGCACACATCTTCTACTTGCATGACCCAACTACCACTTGCACGACTCAACCACTTGCACGACTAGAGCTCGAAAAATATCCATGTCTTGAACTTCGTTGAAAATGAGGTGGTGGGTCCTCTATTTATAGGAAAACTGGACCCCCTACGAGGTGGCACACAAGTGTCCTCACGGCGCGCAAGTCCCGCCACGCATCACCAACTACGCAAGCCTCTATCACGCTACTCACTTGCACGATCACTCCAATACTTGTGCGACCCTCTTTCCTTTGCAATATTTTGATGTTCTGATCATGAAGAAAAATAGGCGCACATGTTGCCAATCCTCCTAGGCACCAGTGAGGAAGTCATTTCTCAGCGCTTTGGTCACTTGCACACCCACACCAATACTTGCACGACCCGTATCCCTTTTACATTTTTCAAGGTTCTGATCTTGAAAAATTATAAGAGCGCATGTCCCCTCGCCTTCAAGGCGCACATGTCTCTTTGCAAAAATCACTTTTCTCTATTTGTCGATTTTCTGGCCCAAAAATTTGGCAAACACTGGGAAAGGGAACCACCTTCAATACTGTTGTCTTCCTGAACTGTATGATCACTTTGCTGGTACACATTATGAACATCAATTGTGGATTTTCAACAAACACAAACCATTCTCAAATTCATTCATAGAATACCATGGTTCCAGAAATGTATCCGTAGACTATAAGATGTACATGCACAAAGGAATATCTGTATTCCTACTAGACCATGATGTATAAAAGATGTACAAGCTAGATCTTGAATTGAGTGATACAGAAAGACGAAGAATGTGCTGAAAAGTAAATGGCACATAATAACTGCAAACTCCAGAAACACTCAATGTTTTCTTCAAAATCATAAGAAGTCAAATCTAGAGAATATAGAGTGATCTACAACAACCTTCTTTGCGGACATGAACATACTAACATTGATGCCGATATTTTCACTCTTAGAAGCTAGAGAAAAAAGGCTACAATACTCTGTTTTGAATACAACATCTAGAAAGGGACTAAAATATCATATCCACTACACCAATTGTGACCAGATCTTTACTTCATAACAAAAAAAATATGACTAAACCTTCTTCTATATCTCTCACTATGTTTTGTTCTAATATTTACATTTTGAAGTAGTGTGTGTATCTATTTGTTAAACACACACACTCTGTATTATGTTTATAACTGGAGGATACTCGATTTCCTAAAACTAAATATCTATTTTACTCTTGAACACTACTTAGAACAATGAAAGAGGTCATGTGTGACTTTTTTTTTGTTTTTTCACATGAGTACCTTTAGAAGAGGTTAGGTGGGACCTGGACAACCTTGTGTGTTATTGTGAACCCCAATCCTAGATTTAGATCAGATTGTTTATTAAATTTATCTTTTTGATGGTAGGTGATCAACAAGTATAGATGACTACGTCTTATCTTGAGACTTAACCTCTTGTTTATATCCACTATTTGTTTTCCATTCAATTTTAATTTTGGTTTATTACATTTTACATAAAACTAATGTGAACATGTATAATTAATTTATAAAGTGTTTATATATGTTTTGAACCATTAGATTAGTTTCAAAAGTTATAATATTATTTATATTTTTATAGAGGGGGACTAATAAATCATCTGAGAAATTAATTAAACATTTATAACGTTTATAAATTTACTAAAACTGACATTTATTATAGTTTTAAATTGGAAATTTATTTTAAAGGACCAATATTAATTGAAATTTTTTTAGAAACTCATTTCACCAACATCTTGAGTAATCTACTCTGAATTTTTTTTTGATTTATCTATATATTTTGCCACAATTTATTTTTCACCCAATTCACATTGATATTAATATAAAGTTCATTCATATTATATCCTAAAACTAAAAATAAAGGAAACAAATTCTCCAAGAATTAAATCTTTTCCTTTATCACAAAACAATGTAATCATTTTAATAATAAATTTATACCCTAAGTATGTTTACCCAAAAAGATGTAATATTTTCCCAAATAATAAAAAATTACATTGCAAAAAATTATATACCATATTTAAGTAATAACCTTATTTCGATCATTTTTTATTCCTAAAAACCCCAAAAATATATCCCAAATATCATTGACTACCTCAAAATCCAATCACAGGAGTCCTCAAAATGGGAATTTTTTCCTTTAAAATAACAACAAAACTTAAAATTATTAACCAATGATTTAATCCACAGATTTTATAAATAATCATGTAATAAAATTAATATCTGTAAAGATATATAAACCCATATTTGTTAGAAATTGTGAAACCCTGTGTAAAGATGCATATTTTCTATGTAATTGTTTTTAATAATATGAAACTATTTTGAGTATGGAAAATTTGATGGCATTTGATTCCGATGCCTAGTATGCTCAGAATGGAATTTTATGATTTTTTAAGGTACGCATAGTAAACATGCGAGTGGGAAATCCTAATATTTCATATAGTTCTTGGAATTGAAATTTAGTTGCTCCATGGAACTCAGATTATAGTGATTCGCTTAAGGGATCACTAACCTCAATCGTAGTGGGTTGAGAGAGGATGTTTTTTTTTCATTATTCATGAAAGATAAAAAAATATAATTTATTTTAAATATATTCCAACCCTCTTTTAGATTTTTGAGGTGGGGGCCACAAGGGGTGGATGGAAATCTAATGTAGGATATTAAATCCCCAGTTACACAAAAATGTGTACCCAACCTACATGTAGTTAATAGGTTTCATTAATCTCGCCAATTAATGAACCTATCAAAATTATGTTGTGTAATGATAACTCCTATCTTCTCACCTTGGGGGTTTTTGGAATTATTTGGAAAGGGAGTGGTGTTTTTTTGAGATATGGTTTTTAGAGGACCCTCTTGACAATGAACAGATCCATCAAGCAAGAACTGGTGATCATTGTTTGAGCGGAATCATTGGAGGATTGCTTTGGGATTGACAAAAACCAACCCATCGTTCAATGCAGGATGCTCTCCAATGAATCATGAGGTAGGTTTTTGTCATATTTAAATTTTAAGAGTTGTGGAATACTCTATGTTCTCCCTTGTTAAGATGATAAATCAGAGGTCACAGGTCAAAAGAAGAAGGCCCTATCCCTCCACCTCTTTTTTTATCATTTCATTCAACGCAGGTGAACTTTTGAGTTTGAAGGAACTCACTCTAGAGGGTCAAGTAGTGAAGAAGATGACTCAGGAATCCCATAGGTGTGAATGGTTATAAAAACAGACCCTTGGGCCTCACATGTTGGTCTGCATAAGACCACCAGCACGGCGACCCCGTTGACTAGCACCGGAAGGCATTAGCAGTGGCTGGAACCGGCTGGCCGCTGTGGTGATAGGGCACTATCGCACGCCGCCGGAGGAGGCCGTAGTGGCAGCAGGTGGCGCACCATCTTCTTTAGTAGTAGGAGGAGGTGGCGGCTTTTTCCCGCGATGGTTGAGAAGGGCAGCTAGTACCGGCCAACTACAGAGATAGACTGGCACGCTGTCCATGCCATAGAAGGGTGTCGTTGATCAAATTTACCATGGATTTAGGAACCCTCTTCTTGTGGGTGACGTGAAAGCTCCATGTGGCATCGCCACTCCAGATCTTAAACGACTTATCCATTCGGGAGAAAGGGGGGACATTTCCTCCCACCCAGTTCCAGCTAGGGAAGGCCTTGCACCCTCATACGAGCTGGGATGCACCTTCATGTGGGCTAGGCGGTGCCTGCCTACTGGCCTGATTGTGCCCCATGTGGGCCTAGCTATACCCCTAGTGAGTCGGGTCGTGCCCCATGTGGTTCGAGTTGTGCCCCCTGCGGGTTGAGACACGCCCCCTGATCGCCGAGCAGGACCATTGTGTAGTGGTTCGATCTCTCCATGGCCCCTCCCAACCAGGCCAGCCCAGGCCAGTTCATCCCCGACCAGATCGGGTCGGTCAATACCGAGTCGAGCCGTTTTTGACCGGACCCATACCCATCCCAGCTTAGTTTCTCATGAAATTCCATAACCTGAAATCAAGGCTTCTGTTTGATGAACCATCTAGGGCACTCAGATCCATGGAGCTATGGGGACATTTTACTATATTCCACTAGAATTTTTCAAAATGTTGGAGTATGACCGGGATGGATTGCACCGAAATCCAACTGGGTGCTCAGTCCTGGAACGCTTATAACTCACAGACCTTGAGTCCGATTGACGTGTCGTCTATCGCGTTGGAACCCTAATGACATGGAGTTCCTTTGGACTACTATTTTGTGGGTCATAGTGGTAGTTGAGTTATTAATTATATCTTGAGGAGCATATTCTAAGGAACATGAGCGCAATTAGTACGTAGAATCCTATGGATGGTTGTCCTTGATGTTGCGACCCTGTGTGAATCAGAATCATAGATACCATATGTTGATCAACCTTGTAGCTACCCAATGAGTACTAGTAATAGAGATTCCCATCGAGGATCAACACCTAGAAACCCTTGGTGGATTAGAACCCAATGACCTTGTGTGTATCAGCATTCCAGTGACCCTGTATGGATCAATATTATAGTGACCCTGTGGGAATATGCATTCCAGCGACCCTGTGTGGATAAATAGTACTGTGACCCAATGAGGACCAGCCTAATTGTGCCCTGTAATAGAACAATGACTAATTTCCAAGAGTGGATCGATTATAGAATAACTTTTTTGGATTAGATGTTGAAATTTAAAATGGAATAATATTATAATACATAAGACTAATAAACTATATTTATGATCTCTGAGTTGTAAACCTGGTGTGAGATGACTATTTTTTCATGCTATGTGATTGAGTAATTCCTTTGTGGTTTTATATTTTTGGAACAATGGAAGACCTTTAGGGGTCTCGTGGTCCCTAATGTGTATTTTTCTACTCTCCCCTACAAAGGCATCTCCCGCACCTTGTTGTGCTCTATGCAGATGACAAACACCTTTGATCGAGTGTTGGGTTCCAGGACTAGACGATGTTCAGTGGTCGACCTCTAAACGTGACGAGCCATAGTGACGACTGACCGTGTGTTTTACTTACCCTTCAGGTAGGAACACTGACGGGTGATTTTTGGATTTGTTTTACTGTATTAGTTATATTTTTTAGTTTGGACTGTATTCTAACCCCCTTTACTAGCAACACACACCCCCTTTTAATATAGAAATTTACTTTGTGGTTTGAATCCCATCATGTACTTGGTCTGTGAGATAGCAGGTTTAATGTAAAAGCCTTCTTGTATATAGGGATATTACTTTCGGTAATAGCCGCCAACCCATGTCCTATAGAATGTGGGCTTGGGGTAGTCACGGCATGGGCCCTGGGGGACAGGTTATGACAATGTTATATCAGAGGATGGTTTTATCGAAGAACTAGGACTTTGATATTTAAAATGGAGCAATGTTGTCAAGTGTTTTGAGTGTTCTTATCACTTCATGGAGTCCAGTTTTGTTGTGGCTGCTAAAGTAACCATACATAAGGACCCTGAATTCGGATTTCCAACTCGGTAGACAAAAACACTGATTGTGTGTCTTTTGGAAATTTTTTATTTTTGATATCTTTTAAGTCGGCTCACCGAGTCTAACTTATTGATTATGGTTCATGTATTTCTTTTCAAGATGCCTCCCTATAGGCATGCAGCTAGGAATTCAGAGTGTGTACATGATGATGGACCATAGAGTGATGATGCTTCAATGTAGGGCCCTCTTACGATGATGGTACCTTCGGGTGGTGCACCAGCACCACCACCACCTGTTGGTTAGTATTTTTCTCCAGAACCACTAAGAGAATGTTCATGCCGACTGAGCACATTTCACGAGTTGTAGTGGTAGAGGCCTATGAGGTTTCAAGGAGAGATAGATCCCTAGGAAATTGAGGACTGGATGGAGGATATGTCATGGGTTTTCCACCTTTTTGGGACACCGACAGATCAGATGGTGATCCTAGATTCTATCCTCTTTTAGGGCACAACAAGGAGATGGTGGTGCATGACGCTCCATTTATATGATGAGGTGACCCTCACCTGAGCATATTTTGAGGGTCTCTTCAGGGTAGAATTCATTTTAGCATCTCTAGACTTTGTGCATATACAAGAGCTACTACAGTAATAGTAGGGAAGCTTGACAGTAGCCCCATACTCAGTGAGGTTCACCGACCTATCGTGATGCTCTACCGACATGGTGTGGGACCATTTCTTCAAGGCATAAACCTTCGACCAGGTGATCCGATGGGAGATCAAAGCTTCAATGGTATCATTCAGTAGCACGACACATGTTAGAGTGATGGAGAGATAAATATTCGAGGATATATTTCTTATAGAGAAGGCATCGACAACTATACCCACCACTGGGCGACACATAGCAGATTCATCTACATCTGGTAATAAAAAGATGACAAAAAGTTCCAAGCATACCAAACCATCAGGTGGACGACCCTAGGACATAGGGTTGGAGGAGCGAGGCTCATGAGGTATAAAAAGGGCATCAGGAGAGTAGGCCATGCTTCACGTGCGGTGGGCATGGTCACATGGCTCGTGACTGCCCGACCTGCCACATTGACACCCATCAGACGGTCGGTGGACATCAGATTCATAGGAAAAGATTTGAGCAGGGTTGTCTGCAGGCAGTATGATGTCATAGAAGTGGAGATATCCATGTACTAGAATGTGGGAAACGATTCGAGGTTCTACTTTCACAACCTCAAGATGGTCAAACTTGACCACATGGGGCAGGTGGGAATGGACGAGATCAACTACAAGAAGCTGAGGCCTATGACCAAGATTCTCCAGAGATGGTTCGAGGTATGATCTGTGTCTGCTCCAAATGGGGCTGGTGGGAATGGATGAGATCAGCTACATATATGTAGGTACAAGTCACTCTTTAATTTCCATGTCCCTCATTCAGATCACAGAGATTCCAGTTGAGTTGTTGGCTCGATCCATACTACTAAAGACTCTTATGGGAGGGGATTCGATGATTGCAAACCGGTTATTGTAGTGTGAGATTGCTGTAGGAGGTGAGAACTTCAGAAGTTATCTCTTATTAGCAGTGTTGATGCCTTATAATGTCATCATGGTAATATACTGGTTATCCACAGTCTATGATCATATTGACTGCATTAGGCTCATAGTGTAGTTTGTCCAGGTGGATGGGACCATGTTTTTCTTCTTCGGAGAGAAGGGAACATTTGTAGCATACGATGGACTTACCTAGAGGAGTGTGCAGACAATCACACATAAGTGGGATAGCCTTACCCCTAGAGAAGCTGATGTTTAGAGTTTGAGTTATCTTGTAGTGGGGGACCTGTATTTTGATGTCTTCCCAGATCATGTTTTGGGAAAACCTCTACGCAGAGATGTGGACATCTACATCGACATGTACCACGAGATGACACTGAAATCTACAGAATCATATTGGATGGCTCTCATTTAGCTTCATGAGTTACTGGTACAGCTAGAGGTCTACTAGAGGAAGGGGTTCATAAGGCCTATCGTATCTTTATGGGAATCTCTAAATTTATTTTCCAAGAAGGCAAGTGGGATTTTGAGGCTATGTGTGTATTATCAGCACCTGATCTAGTTGACCGTGAAGAAGAAGTTTCCACATCTAAGGATTGGTTATCTCTTCGATCAGCTAAAGGGATCTCATTTGTTTTTAAAGAAAGACCTCAGATCATGCTATCATCGTCTCATGGTACGAGATGAGAATGTGTAGAAGATGGCCTATAGATGTTGGTATAGTCACTAGGAGTTCTTTTTTATGCAATTCGGAATGTCCAACACCCTTGTAGTATTCATGGGACTCATGAACATGATATTCAAGTCATACGATGATCCCTTCGTTGTGGTCTTCATTGAAGTCATCTTGAGTACTCAGAGATAGAGGAGGAGCATGCCTATCATCTATAGATAGTTCTAGATACACTATGAGAGGACTATATATATGATAATCTCTCAAATTCCCATTTCTAGATATGGGAAGTCCACTTTCTGGGACATGTTATCCCCGATCATAGAGTTTATGTGGATATAGTGAATATGGAGGTTGTGCTTGCATTGGATCCACCAAGGAGTGTGACCAAGGAGCGGAGTTTCCTTGGGTTGGCTGGGTACTACGAGAGATTCGTACCTAACATTTCTAATGATGAGGCACCCATGTCTGTGTTGACTAATAAGTGACAGCCCATAGTGTGTGTGGAGAGATTCCAATAGATTTTTCATGATCTTAGGAATAGATTGATGCGTGCCCCCATATGAAGGCTACAAGAAGAGAAAATTTTGTATATATTCTACTGTGAAACATTTGGGACTTAACATAGATGTTTCTTGATGTAGGATAAATCAGTGATTGAATATTTTCCATGACAGCTGAGACAACATGAGGGAAACTAAACTACTGAAGACATGAAGTTAGTAGTAGTGGACCTCTCCTTGATGATGTGGAGACACATCATTTTGGAAAAACATTTTACAGTCTAATATGATCACAAGTGTCCCAGGAACATCTTCTCACTAAATTACTAAAACCTAAGATAACTGCAATGGAAATACATCCTCCAAGACTATGACATTGAGATTGTATATAATCCTGGGAAGGGGAATGTGGTAGTAGATACACTTAGCTAGAGGTCTGGTTTACAATGTCTGAGTTAGATGAAAGATCAACAAGCCACGTTGCAGATGTCATTCATGGATGGATATGGAGCACCTTACTTCCAATCTAGGAATGTCACTCCCCCACTCCTTCAGTGTCTCAGGGGGGCACAACTTCGGTACATTGAATTTGAGGCTCAGCGTGCCAAGATATCCTCAGTATATGCACATGATGGAAGTTTTGATGGTGGGGACCATGTCAAATGCTTTTGAAAATGCACCATGGTATTAGTGATGCAATGGGAGGAGGGGTTGAGGGATTTTCATATGTCCCCTCTAGAGGTACATCATAACATGGTAAAGATATACCTGGACCTCTGGCATTAGCATTGGTGGCTAGTGATGAAAAAATAGTGGCAGAGTTTCTTTTATGATGCCTCACATGTCCTCTAGTGAAGGCCAAGAATCGGGTTCCGGCAAGCTTAGCACATCGACTATATGTGCCTGAGTGGATGATGAAGTGAATTTCCATGGATTATGTGACAAGGCTACCACTTATGTTTAGGTGTCAAAATTTCATCTGTGCGATCATTGAATGACTCACCAAATCGGCCTGTATTCTACCCATATGATATCAGGGAACAATAGAGGGATTGTGACACCACTACATACATGAGATTGTATGACTTCATGGGGTTCTATCAGCGATTGTATTTGATCATGACCTACTATTTACATCTCGGTTGTGGAAGGGGTTGCATTTTGTGTTCCGGACTCAACTACCTTTGAGCACCACCTTTCATCCTCTGACAGATGGTCAGATGGTGTGGACCATTCAGGAACTGGAGGACATGCTTCATGCTTAAGTCCTATATTATGGGCATAGTACTGAGGAACACTTTCCCTTGGTGGAGTTCGAATAAAACAATAGTTATCACTCCACCATCGGTATGAGACTTTTTGAGGCCTTGTACACTCGACCTTGCTGGTCACCTCTATTCTAGACAGACCCAGGAGAGTACCTACTTATGAGACTAGTGTAGGTATTGTATATGATTGAGAAGGTTTAGATCATGCTATAGAAAATGAAGGCAGTACAGAGCAGGTAGAAGTCTTATGAAGATAGGAGATGTACACATTTGAAGTTTGAGGTGGGAGATTATGTCTTCTTATAGGTCTCACCTTGATGAGTTCTATGGAGATTTTTTCTGGGAGGCAGGTTATATCTGAGGTTCATTAGACCATTCAGGTTACCAGCAGAGTTGGCGAGGTGTCATATTACCAAGCTCTTCCCCTACAGAAGAATCAACTGCATTTTTTTCCATGTGCCGTAGTTGAGGAAGTACGAGGAAGATCCATCACATGTTATCGGCTGGGGAATGCTGGACAATGATGATGTGGTGACATTTACAGACGTACCAGAGGAGATTGAAGATCGATAAGAGGGGGTCCTTCATGGATGATCGATACCTATACTATGTGTTCACTGTATGCATGTGAACCACTAGGAGATAACATGATAGTGGGAGCCTCATGTTTATATTCAGTACCACCATTTGTTTCCTTAGCCTATGATTTGTCTTTCTGGGGCATAAATCCCTAAGGTGAGGAGAATGTTATGACCCAAATTATGCATATAATTTTTTTAATAATGTTTAAATATTTTGATGCTATGAAATCTGATGGTGTTACATTCCAATGCCTAGTGTTCCCAAAACATAATTTTAAATATTCTTATGGTACTTTAAATAAACGTGCAAGTGAGAAATCATTACTTTTGAATTGGGGCTCTAAATTTAAATAAAAGTGCTCTGTTGAACTAGGTGTGCCAGGATTCTCATAAGTTATCTTTAACCATGACCATAGTGGGTTGAGAGAGGATGTTGGTTTTTATCTATTTTCATAAGAGATTAATAAAATAAATCTAATTTATTTTAAATATCATTCACATTCCTTTTAGGATTTGTTGGTGAGGGCCACTAGGGGTGGTCAGGGATTTAATGCAGGACAATAAATGCCTGGTAACACAAAAATGTGTAACCACACGACATGCAATTTGGGAGGTTCATTAATTGAAACAATTAATAAACCTCTCTTAATTATGTGTTGTAAAGATAAATATACCATTCTCTCCTTGGGATTATAGGAATTCCATGGAAAATGAGAGGTGTTTTGGGATTGGAAGATTTTGGAGGAGCCTCTTCATGAAGAGCAGATCCATCAACCAAGAACAGAAGATCACCATTTTAGAAGAATCATTGGAGGCTTGCTTCAGGATTGACGATCACTGAACCATCTTCAAATGATGGAATCACTCCAACATATCATGAGTAAGGGTTTTGTCTTGATTAAATTTCATTATTTTTTTAATAAATTATCTTCTCCGTTGTTTTGCTTCTAACCTGGAGGGAACATGCCAAACGAAAAATTCATGATCCCTCCACCCCGTGTTTTATCATTATGTTCGACTCAGGTGATATTTTGGGTTGGACGGAACACAAATTTGAGGGTCAAGTTCTGAAGGAGATGACTTGGGAAGACCATTTGAGCAAAATGATGAAACAATGGACCATTAGGGCTCACCCGATGAACCGTAGAAGAATGATGGAGTGACATTGGTACAACAACCACTAAAGACCATTGATTGGTGCTTGTCTGTGATGGGAGTGGTCGACACAGGCTAGCAACGATAGAGGAAGCCCGCCACCATGTGCCATGGGATGAGGTTTTTGTGGTCAACAAGCATCCATCATCGTCCGGTTGAGGAGATGTGGATGGAACAACATCGAACGCCAAAGGAGGAGGACACCACAACCTTTTATCCACGACAGATGTGCAGGGCGACCGAGACTGGCTGACCGTAGAGGCGGAGTGGTGTGCTGTTGCGCACCACTGAAGGTAGACACTGCTCGAAGTCATGGAAATATAGGGACCCTCTCCCGAAAAGCTCCATGTGTGATCATTCAGTGCCACGTAGATCCACTACTCTCAATCGCGATCATCTTACTGTTCGGTAGAAATGGGGTGGGGGGCGTCCCCCCCCCCCCTCGTGCTAGCTTGGGAAGGTCTTGTTCCTTCCTTCGGGCTAGATTTCACCCTCCTGTGGGTGGGGTGATTCCCCCTGCAAGTCGAGCCATGCCCCCCTACGTGTCGGGTTGCTCACCCTGCGGGTCGGGCTGTGCCACCGTGTGGGTCGGGACGTGCCCCCCTACTGGCTGGGTCGGACCGTGTCCCAGCGATATGTGCCTGTTACGGCCGAGGCAGATTTAGAACTGGTCGGGTCACAACCGAACTAATTCAGGTTTGGTTGGCCAAGACCAGTTTAGGCTAGGTTGGACCAGACCCGTACCCATCCAGGCCCACGTTCACATAAAATTCCATAACATGAAATCCCTACATCCATTTGATGAACCATTTATGGCGCTGGGATCCATGGAGTGAGAAGGTCCTTTTGTTATAATCCACTCTAATTTTGGGGAATGTTAGAGTATGACCATGTTTGATTGAACTTGAATCCAACTAGGCCCTCGGTACTAAAACGCTTATAACTCCCAGACCGGGCGTCTGATTGACGCAATGTCTATATTGTTAGAACCCTTATGACATGGTGGTCTATTGGGCTACTCCATTGTGGAATTTAGTGTGGTAGAGGTATGACCTATATCTTGAGGAGTATATTCTATGAAACATGAGCGCACCAAGTACAGGTAATCCTGTGGGCGATTGTTGTTGACATTGACACACTATGTGGATTAGAATCACATTGACCCTATGAGGATCAACATCATAGCTACCCGAAGAGGACTTGTTTTAAAGTAGTCCATTTAGGATTAGCACTTAGTGACCCTAAGTGGATCCACAATTAGAGACCTTTTGTGGATCAGCATTCCAACAACCATGTGTGGATCATCATTCTAGAAACCCTATGTGGATCACCATTCTAGAGACCCAATGTAGATCAGCAGTAGTGTGACTCAATGAGGACTAGCCTTACAGTGGCCCATCATGGAACAATGACTTACATACATGAGTGGAACAATAATAGAACAAAATAATTGTGGATTAGTTGTGGAACTTCTAAATGGAATAAAAAGATATTGTTTAAGACTAATAATCTATATTTTTGATCTCTAAGTTTCTAAACATGTTGTCAGTAGACTATTACATTGTGCTTTGTGATTGAGTTCTTGCTTTGTAGTTTCCCTTTTATGAACTCTTAGAGAACATTGGGGGTCATGGGTTCCCTACTCAGTATTGTTATAATCACCCCTTCATTGGAATTTTCAACACCTTGTTGTTTCATGTGTAGACGACGGACTGTTGTGATAGATGTTTAGGAAACAGGATTCGAGAGTGCTTAGAGGTGGACTATTAGACTTAGTGACCGATAGTTTAGATCGACCGTGAGATGTAACTACCCTCTAGGTAGGTGCCTTGACGGGAGACTCTGGGAGATTTTTTTTCAATTTTAGTTTTAATTTTCAGTTGGTCTTGTATTCTGGTCCCCATTACATAATCTTCAAAACCCCTTTTTTGCTATACAAATTTACTTCATGGTTTTCATCCTATCGTGTACATGGTCTGTGTGTTTGTAGGTTTAAAAGACATTTCATCCTATCGTGTACCTGGCCTATGGAAGGCGTGCTTGGGGTAGTCCCAGCATGAGCCCCAGGGGATGGGTCATGACACCCCGTTCTAGCATCCATGATATAGTGATTAATTTTTTTCCTATAATAACATGGTGATGAATAATGATAACCAATTATAATAAACTGTAATTAAAAAATACATAATAAATATTTAGTCATGTATACACCAAAGACAATTAAGGTTAATAATTTTATATGATTATTAAAAAACATTAATTATTAGAGCCCTTATCTTTCCCATCTATTGGTATTTTCTTCCAAAATATAAATAATTCCTTATTTTACTTTAAGTATTCAACACCTCAACCCAAATTATCCATATAATATACCCATATATACTTATTGTACTTAATTTTATTATTCATAACCTATGGAAATAGAAAATATTAAAATGGTGAGGTGAAACATTGAATATGTAGTAGTGTAAAATATAAGCAATCATGGAATCAACAAGGAATTAATATTCCTATATTAATATTTCATAATTAAATAGTTACGTATAAATAATAACAAGAGAACATAATATATCCACGGATAAGTTAAAAATGTAAATAAGCACATGGATTACAATAACTATTTTAATAGTGATGGAATGTATCATTCCGGCAATCATAAACATATCATCATAACCTTCTTCAAAGATATATTACATGAAAGAGTAGGTTTAACACTAAAAACCAATGATATTTTGTTTCATGAGACCAACTAATGAATTGAGGGTATAAAGACAAATATTTTTCAATCATTGATATAGTAACATATTAAGTGATTATTTTCTAGAATCATATATGTATTGTATCATTAGATACATGGAGACATAAACAACTAGTTCATAAGTGTACGTAATTTATTCACTTATATCTAACACACTTCTTATACTTGTCATTCCTAAAACCATTAGTCATAACCTAGGGAATGTAAACAAAATAAAAGGTTAAGATCTGTTTCTAAATAAGGGTATGAAAGGTTGGTATCATTGATCACATAAAAATATTATTATCATAAGTGTATTATGACATGAACTTGAAATTTTATTGATATACACTACATGACATTTATCCTAAAAATGAGTCAATGAATAAATAATGGAATAACATTGGACATGAATCATAAAAAAAATTCAATGAATATGATCAATGAGAGTATAATATTTATGGAAGACATGGAATTTTTTCCTACAAATAATTACAGAAAATAATTTCCATAGTTGTAAAGACTAAATACAAGTACTAAAATTGTGGATTGGGTTCACTCCAGAAACCATCATAATAGTCACATATCACTCTAAATTTATTCATTGGGGAATGAATCCCTAGCTGAACTAGATTCACTACCCATTCCATTCTTTTTTATCTCAAGGGATATATATCCTTACCAAATGAATTGGGAGAGATATAGGTATAAACCATCACATAATTATGGTAATTCAAATATGTTACATAACAACCAAAAACATTCATCATATTATAACCCTTTAAAATATATGGGTTTAAAAAACATTTCCTTATAGAATAACCAGTGAAATTGAAATATGGTTCAAACATATTTCATAATTTTATCATTTTATAAGTCATCAAAAATGAATTGGTTTTATATAAATATTTTCATCCAAAACATATACCATTTATTGAAATAATAAATATGGTATCTTTAGATAATATTTTTGGAAAATCATAAGTGATATTAGGTGTTATTGAATTTCATGAATAGAAATACCATTAAAACACAATTAAAATTATTTTGAAGAAAAAATAATTTCATAGTTGTATATATCTTGCCATATATTATTTAATTACAACCTTTTATCACTATTTTTTAACAGTTATTTATCAAAATTATTGTCATGTCTGATATCTACCTGCTTTTATTATATATTTAGGAATAGTGGTTTTAGTCCTTGTATTTTGATCTTGGTAACATAATAAAAAAATTTATAATTAAATAAATATAATATATATTCAATGTATAAAATTTTAGAGTCATTCATAAAATATCGATATATAAAAATGAATTACAACATTCAATGAGATGGTTGGTCGTACTTAAGCATAAATATATTTATCATTTTTTAGAGGATGGAATGCAATAAATTTAAATTATAAATCATATATATAGAATAATTATTATATAATATATGTTATATATCATTATTAAATAAATAATGTTTATAATTAAATTAAATTGGAAATGAAAAATGCATCACATCACATCATGGAGGTGGAAGTCCATGTGTATACATGAGTGAAGTTATGATTTCACAATGGATTAGAATATAAGAAGTTAGATATTATATTTTCATTATATAAATATAATTATTTCATATATATCATAAATAATATTTAAACCCATCAATTTACCCTTCTATAAAATATGCTGATGATAAATGTATTGAATCACTATGTGGAGACTGTAAGTCATACTTACACAAAACTGATACTTTTTCCTCCATTTTTGTGGAAGGTGGGTTAATAATGTTGGATTAATAATAATAATTAAATTATTTATATTTTGGATACATAATTAATTATTTTATTAATAGTATAAATTATTTATATAAGGTTAATGAATAATTCAAAAAAATTGTGATCTGTTTTGGGGATTACCCCTCAATTTAATGAACTGTTTTAGATATACTCATAAGGATCGTAGAGTTGATATTTTTAGAAGAACAACAACTCTGTAATGATTCTTTGGTATTTTGGAGGAGAAACTTTCCTTTCATGGACGATATAGAAGGTTTAAAGCTTTGTGAAGATGTGTATGAAATACAGAGAGTATATTATTATCAGTATGGGAACTCCTTTTATTTTTTAAAAGATTAAAATATATTAGATTCATTATAATGTAAAATGATAAAAAAAATGGAATATAAATTCGATTGGATACAATTTTAGAACATAAAATATCCCTCTTTTCTTATTTTAATATTTTTATTCCTTTAAAGTAATGTATTTATGTGTTATTTTCATAAAATATTATATTTTAAAATTTATATACTATTCATTTTATTTGAATGAAAATAGATACAAAAAAAAATTATTGATAATATAATAATTTAAAATAACAATAATATGTCATCTTAATCTAAAAATTTAATTTCACTCAATAAGTAATGAATATAATATTAAATTTAATATTTTGTAGAAAAATTAATTATCAAAAAATTGAGTAAAACTACATTGGTGTTACATAAAAATTTAATGTAATTATATAGTTAGGAAAATAATTAAATAAAAATATATCATGAAATTAATTTTATTTCTATCACAATAGACACTTATATTCATTAATAACATTATCTTGTATATATGTTGACATATATGATATATTTAAAACTAAAATATTGAAATCATTTTCCTTTATTTGGATTCAATATTATAAATGTAATTTTCAAGTAAAAATGTCTTTTAAACTAATAAATTTTGAGGATAAGGTTATAGGGGTCCAATTTAATTCATCTATTAATAATTAAGATTATATGGTATAGCTTTATCACTTAATTTTAACCCTCATTAACTAGATTTACCCTTTGCAAATGTGATAATGTTTATAGCATTCACTATTCATATTGAAAAAAATAGAAGGGAATAATTCAGGAAATTTTAACATCATGATTATAAATATAGAATATATTTTATCAGTATTATTTTCTAAACTGGGATGATATTGATTTAAAAATAATCATGCATCAATCAATGTAAACATCTTTTCAAAAAAAGAAATTTTAGGTATAAAACATGGATTATTCTTAACAATGTTCCTAGAACAATATATAATGAATGTTTCAATATAATATTAAATGTATAATATATAAATTTTATTAACATAAATAAGCAATAGGGAATAAATTTATCTATTAATATAAAAATAAATTTATTTCATAAAAACTGATATTAGGAATAATATTTCTTTTACTTTTACATGGTTTTTATAATTTCTAATTAATTGATACTCAATCAATACATTTATAGGAATGAAACAATAAATTTTCTATAATTAATTTTGTCTTACTAATATCCTCCAATCTATTGGATATTTTATTACATTAATCAATAATATTTTAATAGAATATTGTGGTTCTTTTAAACTTGGTTATACTTGTAACGCATGATATTGAGTAAATAAAATTAGTTGAAGGGTAATATATTCATCAAATACTACAGTTTTAAATTCTTCCCTCTTAAAATTAATTCTTACAAAAAAAATCATCATTATGAAAAAAATAAGGATATCATTGTTTCATTAAATCCTTAGGCTCCCATGTAGGTTCTTCAAATATATGATTTCGTTCAAAAAATTTCCCTAGAGAGAAATCTTGTTCCATAGATTATTATCATTATGATCCATGATTTCAACTTGGTGTTCTTAATATGAAATAGCACACTCTGATGGTACGACCAATTATTTTTTATCATGTGATGGATTAGGTATGTACTTGTTCATGATGGCTATAAGGAATATGTCATGTACATTATTGATATTCCATAGATGAACCAAGTGATAAGCTACCATCACTATTCGATCAATAATCTGAAGAGGGATAATATATCTGGGCATAATAATTTATTTCATTATAAATATCCCAACATTTATCCATGGAAATATTATTATACATACAATCACACCAACATCAAACTGAAAATATTATTGACAATAATTATAATTCATTTTATATCGACATACACTTCAATGATGTGCTATAAAATTTATAAAAAATTCAATATAACTTACTCCTTAATATCTGGTCCAAATATCATTCCTTCCCTAACTTTATCTAGAAATGGTGTAGTTATAATCTTTTTCCCATAGAGGGATTCCATAAGGGGGTATCTGAATGGTCGAATGAAAGCTATTGCTGTAAGAAAACAAAACTAGAGGAACATGTTGATCCTAACAACATTTGAAATTCATTGAAAATGATATCAACTTATATTATATGTTTTGAATTGTTCTTTTATACTTTCATTGTATCTGAATATGATATATACAATTGAAACTCAAATCTTTATCCAAATCCAGTGGGACAATTCACTAAAACATCAAAGTAATCAATTGATACTATTCATATATAATAGAATACAGTACTCAATGAAACCTTATAACTATTTTAATGTAAATGATTGAATGTTGATCTTGATAGAAATATTATCTAACAGAAATGAATCCTTTCTCCTTTTTTAATCTACTATAACCCCTATAACGTTAATCCAATTTGATGTCTTAGGTCACCTAATGGAAGGAAACATATGTTTTGTTTTCCTATTTTCATTTTGATTTAGGTAATAGTTTGACAACCAATTTAACATCTCTACATTATTCATTACTTTATGACATAAAAAGCACTGAGATATGTACTCATAAATATTTCTAATCATTCCTCTCATGTTAAATACTCTTTCATATATCTATAAATATAATTATTTCTTGGATTAATAGAAAATCACAAACTGTGAGCCTCATCCAACATCACCTTTGTAAAATATTATTTGGATGGAACATATATGTGGTTATTGAACCCAATTATTTTATAAATTTATGATTAAATTTAAGAAATTTCCTCACCTCCTTCTATAGTTTTACATATTCCTACTATGCCTTTTTAATATTAACTTAAATATATGGTTAAACACTCATTTACGAAAGATAATATTTTTATCCTTCCTTTAATATTTTAGAAACATCCATTGTGTGTTCAAAAAAAGTTAATCCATTATAATCTTATTTATATATATTCATTCATGATCATTTGGAATCAATGTATCTTCCACCATGTTTTTTAGGATGTTTATGTTTTGAGAAATCATAATCTTTAATCATCTCGAACCATCTTCTCTAGTGGATATTTAACTCTTTCTTTGTGAAAATATACATTAATATTTTCATATTAGTATAAATATCATTCCATTATCCATTAATATAATTCCTCTATATCATTAATGAAAAAAGTGTTGTAACTATAAACAAATAATAAGTTAGGTAATTTTTATCATGAACCTTAAATTTTCATTAAGAATAAGCTATTAAAATATCATTCTAACTGAGAATTCATACCAATTATTACATAGATGTAACACTATAGATTATAAACTCTTGTCCATTGAATGGTAAGGTAAGTATAAGTGCACTACGTAACCTTCTCTTTAGTTCCTTATAATTTTATTTACAATCATATGTACAATAGGACATATCTACCATTCAAGTAAAATTTCTTATAAAATTGGGAATAGTCAATCATGTGGTAAATGTTAAAAATAAAATTTCTTTCAAATTTTTAAAAGGAATTTAAAAATGACTTATCTAGAAATAGATAAAAAGATCATTTTAAAACATTAGTACAAAAAATAAATAGAAAAAACATACCTTTATAATTAACTAAAGTTGATATAAGAAATTTTCTGAAATATAAAAATTATATAGTCATTAATGAATAATATTCCCTACTATAAATAATTGATAAGTCTGATTCCAGATCAAATCATTCATTTTTTTTATAAGGAAACAAAGGGAGTTGAAATTTGAATAAGGATAGGAACCCCCCCCCCATATGAATTGGGATTAAAGTATAATAACATCATATGGTGAAAGAAAAAACATATAAGAACGATGTTCAGGAATAATAATTATAACTTAATGGATGTAAATTAAGTAAACAAAAAGGAACACGAATTAGGTAATGTAAGAATTAATGGAAAAGGAAAAAGGAAAAGAATAAATTATTATTATAATGCTTCCAATAATTTATAATAATGACAAAATAAATAAATTAGGTCATATTTAGATGGTATAAAATTATATTATCACATAATAAAAAACAATTACAAAAGAATTGATATAGCGAAAAGAACCATTACCTCATTCATGACTCACTTGATTAAAGTGTATAAACTTTTAAATAGAGAAAAATTCTTATTAAATTTTATATTCAAATCAATTTTCTTGTATATTTTTCTTTATGATGCCAATAATTATATTATTTCTTTTATTTATTATGTTATATCTCCACTCATCGGCCAATTTGAATTGTTCAGCTACTTCCACCAAAACAGATTTTATACATTGACAGTGGTGAAAGGAGTCAAAAATAGTTTTATAATAATAAAAATTATAGTGAAACATGTCATTTATCATTATATTAGTATAAAATGAATAAAATTAAATAGTTCTTTAAGAAATAGATCCAAAATACAAAAAGTGAATCACTATGGTTTTTTAAGAGGTAAAATTTTTAAAAACCATACATAATTAAAATTATTAACAAAATAAATAATTTATATTTCATAATAATAAGTAATTTTATAAATGTAATCATTATTCATTAAATTTAGAATTATATTTATAAATATATGATGGTGACAAAAAATGAAATAAAACATTCAAAAAGGTAGTTGTCTAACCATAACATGTGTGAACTTTTTATATTATATGGGACTAGAGGAAGATATATCAGGGTTGTTACATAAAAATAATATTATTTATTTTTACCAATGACATAAATTTAATTATATTATTTTATCAATAGTATATTCATAATATATGGAAGAAAAATTTTACTTGAATGTGATGGGTTTAACTAATTACATCATCCCATGATATAATCCTTTTACCTATTCTATTAGACTTCATAGACAGGTTCTTTAGGGAGACCATAAACATTAGGACATGGAAAAATTTTATGGGGAGGAGTTAAGAAGTGTTTAATTGATCTAGTAATCTTTTTGTGTGGGGAAAAGTGTGGTGGTGAAGGGATCCTTTTATAGGTGAGTGAGGTGGCATTTTCTATACAATTAATTTTTAATATCAAAAGTGATAAACTATATAAGGAATCTTGATCTAAAATTGATAATTAATTTATAAAGAATAATTTATGGTTGAAAAGTCCATCACATACCCATTTGGACATAAAGCCTGGAAAATTTTTTCATACTTTACCACTTTATTTGACATTTTTACTTTGTTTTATTACATTATTTGTTATCTAAATTTTACCTTGGTAAAAAATATTTATAAACAGAAATGAAACTGAACATATTATTTTATTTATATATTATAACATAAATAATAAAACTATTTTAATTGATAAAATTTCTATAATTGAAATAAATTATTTATATTTTAAGTAATAAAACATTATTATTATGAATTAATAAAACATCGCATTTTAAAAAATATAAAAATATTTGAAAATGATAATTAAAATATAAAAACATTAAAAATTATGGTCATTTTATCAATTTAGAACTATATAATTTTGGAATTTGACATTAAAATATAAACATAAAATATAACGAAAATCACTTTTTATTGGAAAATGAATTTTTAAACAGTATGTTCGCTCGATGTAAATTTATTTCATTTACTAATCAGAGAAGTATTAATATACTTATTCAACTTTTTAAATCAATTATTACAATAATCCTTTAAATGTTTTAAAATTAATTTATTAATATTCAATAACACAATGTATATAAAAATAAAATTCTTGGATAGATATTCCCTTAAACACAATATTATTTTAACCGTATCACATTATATTTTTTAAAAAATTAAATTTATTTTATTAATTGGTATCAGATAACATCAAATGATTTTTCTAGACAGAAAATAATAATATTTTAAATAATCAATTTTTTTATGTCTTTATTTACTATAGATTTTACTTATCTTCAAATTTTTTCAATGAAAGTTAACTTTTTATTCTAATAGAATATTAATATTTTTATTTAATTATTAAAGATATCATTACTCATTTTTGTTTTATATTGTGTATGACAAAATATAATTAATATAACATTAATTTAATAGAAAATATATGTTAATATCATGGTGTAAAAATGAAATCTTCAAGAATATCTCGAAGGTAATATTTTTTTTGAATGAAAACAACATTAATGATATAATTTTTCATATTTACTGATTTATATTTTAGTAACACATCATCTCTAGTCAAATCATTTGATATAAATTATCATAAATATTGATAAATTGATCTCTATTTTCACAACATCAAATATATGTATGTTTTTATCTCTCAAGAAATTACTATTATAAATATTCCTATGGCATAAAATATAAAATGCAGATTTCGTAAAATATTCTCATAAAAACAACTTCAATACAATTAATCATTACTCATAATTAGTCATAAATGATGCAATTTCATGTCTTTATTGACAATAATGATTGTGTTCTTAGTTTCAACCCCTGAAATTCAATTTGATCTTAGAAATTCCATATATCATAAATGGTGATAATTATATGATCACTAGATAGTCAAATAAGTGACCCATAGACTAGTTTTAAAAAGATATACTCTAAATTGAAATTTAGTTATTTCTTTTTATATCTTCATTTAAAATATATAAATATACATGATTCAATTTAAAACAACTATTTAGTTGTTATGGGAAATGTTCATTTCATTTTTCATATTTATTTGATGGATACGACTTATCCATGTCAGTACATGGGATATCCATGTTCCCATGAGAATAAGCAATTTAATCAATTGGACATTGAATGTCACATTATCAAATATAAGAAATACCTCACATGAAAAGTCTTTTAGTTATGTGTTAATCTATAATATTTTTATACTTTAAATAAGTTTATCTCGTGATCTTATCTTAAATTGTTACTTCAATATGTCATCTTCGATAGTATCTTTAAATAGTACAATATTATTTACATTACATTATTTTCATCATTCATGGACTTCAGTAATAAAAAAATTATGAAACAAAAAATATTAAAATAATAAAATGAGGATGTATTAAATAAATTTATTTTTTCATCAATTGAAAATAATTTTTCATTTCCTTTACCTATATTTATTTTTGAAAGTTAACCTTAATATTGAAATAAATCAAAATGATAAATTGTTTTTACCATATGGTAAATTTCAAAAGATTTTAAAATAATTAGTGAATAATTATACATGGAATATAAAATAATGATATGTAATAATTCATTTATTTTACTAAAAAAGGCATGATCAGGATCATTATCAATATATTTTATTAACCAGTTAGAATTCAACACAATGGATAACCATTGGTTATCCATGAAGGAGTTTATAGATTTTTTTGGTACTCTTAATGTCATAGAATTTATTTTTCGGTTTTTATATTCTGAAAAATAATTATTTATAATAAAAAAATTGAAAAAAATAAAATTATATAATATTTTAAAAGGAAGAATATGTATTCATGATAAGGATGTGTGTACAAAAAGTGGGATTAGTATGTTCAATATATCATTATTTATAAGGTATTTAATCTCATTCCAACACATGTAAGGAAACAATTTCATCTGTCATGAAATCCATTTTTTTTAATTGTATGGTTTTATAAAATACATGAATGTGAAGATACCAAGACTATCGCGTTGATTCATGTGTTGGATGAACCCGTCCCCAAACCGAGTAGATGACCTTGAACATATAACAATTAAATTATTGAATCCTGTCTTGAATAAGAAGATGATTTAAATAATAATTTCAAAATATACCAACAAACATATGGAATTTAATTTTTTATATCATGTCAAAACCTTCCTAGAATGATTTAATTATTGCTTTTTAGCTTTATGTGAATAGAAAATAATTGATGAAAAAACTAAAAAACCTAAAATCTGAATAACAAATAGAACCACTATCAGCTACCCGTTGCATCTCTATGTTCTAGAATCCTTTGGAAAGAAAGAGTTAATATAATAAAATGTATTTTAAAAATATATCAGTAGGAAATAAATTTAACACTCATTATGTTACACTAAAATTTGGTTATCCTTAAATATTAATCTATGTGGAAGGAATATGAAGAATAATACAAGTAATAGATTGTGATAAATAATAAATAAGGAGAAGGAAACAATTAAAGAGTGGTAAGTATATAGAAAATAGTAAATATAAAATACAAGAATATTTTTTCTCTCATTTTAATTCATGTGAGGTTGTACAAAGAGTTTGGAGAGAATCATTGCAAAACAAGGAGTTTGGTATCGGGATTGTGCAAGGATTTCTGAGTAAAACTTGTATTCATTATTAAATAAAATCAGTAAATCAGTTTTTAGTGCATATTCAATGAATAAAAAATTTAAATATGGAAAATTATTCATGATGTGATATACATTCATATTGTGAAGTCAAAATAATGGGGTTTTAAAGGGGGTTACCCTTTTTAGTGTACATGCAATGTGGGAGATTCACAACATCAATCACTAATTAATGTTGTGAATCCATCATTACTATTGTGTTTTAGTCTTCCAATAAAATAAATATTCTTATAATCAATAGAATCTCTCCCCTTTGATCCCAAGGTCTCTTAAAGGCGTGTTGAATGGCTTCAGTCTTTTTGGGTTCCTCACATGAAATCAGGGTCTTCAGCTTTATTGGTTTCTCCTCATTGTGTCAGAAAAATCAAACTCTTCTCATTTTGGTTCTTGATCATGGATTTTGTAATGGTTTTGAAGAATTTTTATGGGATTTTTGTGGATTTTATGATTCATATTTATTCTGTACTAGATCCATTATGTGAAAATATTTATGAGGTTATAACGTATATTAGTTCTTGGGAAATGTATTAGAATATAGAGTTAGGTATTAATCTAAATACTCTAAGAACCATATTTATTTATAAAACATTATTAAAATAAGTTTGAATATTCATCAAGGACTCTAGTTTCTTTCAAATTTGGTTCATTTATACTCATTGCGAGTGGATCATGTCATGGTTGGAGGGAAACCTATGTTTCTTCTTTCTCTATTTCTAATTTTTTTAGGAATAAAAAAGGTATTGATATTAACCATGGAAATTGCAATATTATAAGGGAATTACTCATCTCTTACAGTAGTCAGAAAAAAAACTCATCCTCACATTGTAAGTTCAAAGTGGAATACATAGTTAGCAAGTGATTTTTACCTAAGTTATATGGAGAAAACATACAATCATGGATATTAGGATAACATATTATTATATACTTATAAATTTTTACAACACTTGTGTGATAAATTCATATAAATATAATATCCAAAACTATCATAATAATTAAATTGAGTTATGAAACCATTTTCTATGATTTCAATTTATAAAGATGATATAATTTTGGAATTTCTTTATAAAAACCTTAAACATGATATCATTATTACTAAACCGAACCCCAAAACTTTTACGTTATCAATGGTGAGTTTAGTGTGATTTTCATTAGATTATAATATATTAATATCAGGGAATTATAGAGAAGTTTTTCATATTAATTTTTTTCCCATATTGTTTTCCTAAAAGGATTTATAAATTAATCTTACAAAAAAAATTTACAAAAATAATTATAATTTTGGAAATACAATGTGAGTATGATACTGTAATAAAATAATTCTATTATGGATTCAAATAATTGGATGAGGTTATAGAACATATGCCCCTGTGGTTTATCTTGAAAAACATTGACTAGGATTGTTAATCCATTATCTATAGAGGAAATGATTTATGGGACATACTACACACCTTTTTTGTCACTATTATGCAATTTTCTGTTGTTAATTAATAGAACATTTACATAACCATAATAATAGAATGACATTTAAAAATGGTTACTATAAGGCCCCGGCCTTAAACCTTACTTAATATTGAATTAAATGAATAATTCACATTGATGATCTTTTCAGGTTTAGAGTTTTAGAGAATTAGGACATAACTATTACATCTCAAAATATTACAAAGTATAAACTTTTACTATGTTTCCATAAAATAAAAACTCTTAAAAAGAAACATGTCCAGTTCCATGTTTTAGGTTGCATGACTTTCCCTTGATCCCATCCTTGACCCTATTCCACATTAATTCTTGTGAAAAAAATTTCAAAAACATGGCATTAGCATAAAAAGCTCAGTAAGGGATACACAAAGAATGAAAACTGTTAGTTTTTCAAAACAACAAGTAAACCATGTATACTTTATCAAAGAAATAATTTTCACCTTTTCGATGTAGTAAAAACTATTCACTGAATAAAAGTTCATTACTTACCCTTCTGTAACCAAAAGATTACCATAAACCCCATATAAAGATCACATAACATATAAAGGTAACTTGGGACATAAACATACTTAAGTGGAATAACCATAAGGTCGACTTCCACACATATCACTTAATGGAATTGCCATTCGGCCAACTTCCATACATACCTAATGGAATAGCCATACGGCCGAATTCCATACCCAATGTATTAGAGGTTATAACGTAACCACCCGTCCGGGTATTCACGGCACCACCCGTCATATGGTTTTTCACGTAACCACCCGTAATATGTCCAAGTACCATTATAAAATTATATCACATAAAACCAATATAAAGAAATGATAACATTTCCAAATTTCAATCACAATATATCATTTAAATATATTGACATAATATAATCCTTTTTCAAAAACATTTTCAATACCAAAATACATAAAAGAGTATATGGTATTTATTTTATTTTAAAAACATTACTCCTTGTTGAGGAATCCAAAGATAAAATAATACTCGCGGCGGTGGAAAAGGTCGTTGTCACCATGAACGTTAAAAAAAAAATTTCTTTTTGTCATTTATTAAAACGCTTCATAGAAAAAGATTTCTTTTGTATTAAAGTAAAAGTATAAGGGGTTTATACACCGTATAAAAGAAAGTTGTGTATAAAACGAAATATGCCTCAATGAATGGAGATTGAGACGAAGTCCCATACAAAGACGGTATCCTTGGTTTAAGGATAAATCAATTACATAATTATGTGTGACAAATGAATACACCAAATATAAGTGGATATTAAGTGTAAAAAAATCAGAGTTTATTCACAAATATTCATAGAACGACATATTCAAGGAGTATAAGTTTATCCCAAAGAATCGAATTTGAGTTAAGAAGTTCCCTTGCAAAAATTTGACAGCCTAATGGCGTCACTACAAAATTCAGAAAATGACTTGATGTGATATAAAAAGTGTAACGACCCAATCTTTTTGAGTAGTATATTAACTTACTCTTAATGATTTATTAAGATGTTAATGGTTAATGCAGAAAGAGGAGTTGATGGCTTCATCCAGTAGACTCAACCCTTACGAAGCCCACTTATCAGAGCTTGGCAAGGAGGTAGCATCTGTGGGCTTCGCTTTGGACCAAGCCCAAGCCGAGCTCCAGCGTGTCAAGCTTGAACGAAAACGCTTGCAGGAGAAGTTCAAGTTAGTGGAGATTGCTACTAGGGCAATGTTATCTGAGACTCCCTCAGATTCTCTCACCATAGCACACCTTACACTTAGGTCTTATGCCAGTGTTATAAGGGGCTATGTGATGAGACCCTAGTTTCCTTGTGTAATCCTTTCGGGTGAATAAATTGAGATTTCTTCCTTTAGTGATGTTTGTGAAATTTCTAATGTCTAGATAATTTTAGAATGTATTTTATTGATGAATTTTGAAAAAGGGATATTTTGAAAAATTTATGTAAACCCTAAAAAAACTAATGATGTGTAATGATTTTCAAAAAATGGTCTTCTACAAAAGTGTTCAGTAAGGAATTTGGAGTCTAATAAGATCAACTTAATTTTTGATGAATAGTAAATTATGAATAGTGATTTTACGCTTAAGATTAGTAATGTGACCAAATGGATTAGTAATTTCACTCAAAGAAAGTTTTAATATAATTTATACACCTAGATTAAGTAATGTGATTCAATAAAATGGTTAAATAACGGTTTCATAAATTATTATTCAAGTATTAGTTTTTTCGGATGAATAGTGTTTTTTAATTAAAAATTTAATTAAAAATAATTAGAAAATTATTTTTATAAAAAGGACTTTATTTTTGAACTCAGAGCATCGATATTATGTTAAGGTAATTTTTGGGGATTTTTCTGAAAAAAGTGAATTTTCGATGAATAGTGTTTTTATTTAAAAATTAAATTAAAAATATATAGAAAATTATTTTTATAAAATGGATTTCACTTTTGAAATCAGAGCATTGATATTTGGTTAAGGTGAAATTTTGGGGTTATTCTGAGAAAGTTGAATTTTCCGTGAATAGTAAAAATACAGTTTCAGGGTTTCAGTATGTTTAATGACATCATTATGGGGTCATGATGATGTCATGAGATCTTTTGAGGGTTGGCCGGCCAAGGGTGATGAATTATTGTTTTGGGGGCCCCATGTGGCCTAACTCCATGATAAATGCCAAGGGAGAGCACATGGGTTTGAGAAAAGCACATGTGAGGTGTCCCTTGGCCATTAATGCTTTGTCCCCTCACTTTCCCTATAAATCCCTACCCTTTACTCCCTTAGTTTTCACTCCCAACTCTCCCCCAACGAAGTTCTGGTATTGTTACCTTCCAAAGAGTCCTCCCAAGGTGCCCCCAAGCCCTCAAGGTCCAATCCATTGAGTTTCAAGAGTCACATTTTAAGGTAAGGGATCCGACCCCTCTCTTTCTTTTCATGTAATCTCTTTTATGTCATTCCTATTATGCTCCATGTTTTTATGTTAGAGGATGTTCAATTATATTCCTCTTACATCCCTTTCATGTTTATATGATGAGAGATCCCCTCTTACTCTCATCATTTCATTTTATGAATGTTTAAGTGACGTCGTTAGGCTGCCGAATTTTTAAGGGATTCTTTCACCCTTCTCATTTTTCAAGTTCGATTTTCATGTCATGTCTTTCAAGTTACTTTTTATTATGTTGGGGTATGATCTCTATATCTATCATACTGATCTCTTATGATAATATGATGAGGGACCCTATTTGATCTTGTCAAATCATTTTCTTTTGAAGTTAAGTGACGCTGTAAGGCTGCCGAATTTTTATAAGAGAAATCTAATCTTTTTTTCCTTCCATGTTTTTCATTTCAAATGGTATGTCCCTCAAATTTCATTACCATGTCCATATGTCCTTCTTACTCTTTCACCCTACTGTTTTATGGATCATTTATGAGTGGGTGACCCATGTCTCCTCTCATTTCAATGTTTTCTAAAACCCCGAAACTTAGCCGTTATGCTGCAGAATTTTCCCTTCAAAATGCCTCTCTCTTTTCTCAAAAATTATTTTATGTTATAAAGTGAATACTCAAAAATCCTATTTCTACAAGGGTATTCACATATATACCAAAATGTTCTATTTTAAATTCTGGGATTTACATACATGAGACCCACCTTCCTTTTCTGTGGGTTTTAAAGTGACGTAAGGATAATGTCTTTAAAGTAGTTTTTTTAAATGTTATGATTATGAAATGAAACCCATTTATTTTATGCTATATGGGTTATTCATGAAATGTTTGATGATGATATATGTGGCTCACATGATAATAAAGGCAATTTTAAGGGTGTGCCCTGATAGCGCTCCAATGCATTGGGTAATGATGTAACCACTAGAGATTACAATTTTCACGATACCTTGGTGAATAACCTTGGTAATTTTCAAATGACACCTCGGGGATGGACCTTGGTGATATGTTCATGATTGTCTATGTTAAATGATGTAGCCACATCTTCAAGTTATAAAAAATGTTATTTTTATTATGAAATGCCTCATGATTTCTTTCTCATTCCTTAATGTTCTTTTCATGTCCTTATTGAAGTATCTCAAGTTCACATGTAAAATGTTCCTCTTGTTTCCCTTACTGGGCCTTCTGCTCACCCTTTCTTTTGATGTATGTCCCCAGGTTATGAGATGCAATAATGAACCTAGAATGAACTTAAGGAGACGCCTTGCAAGTGTTTAAGAAGAATGTTTTATGTTTTTTCTATGGATTATGATCCTTGTTTCCAAGACACTAAACCTTAACGATCCTCAGATTTGTGTAATGTAATGAAAGTTTATGTTATAAAATGGCGGGATGTCATAGTTGGTATCAAAGGAAGGTTTAGTTATTTGTGGAAATTAGGATATAAAAACTTTAGGAAGAACCCTATAGAAAAGTTAAAATATAGGAAAACTTCCTGGTATTTTGGTAAGTATTGAGTAAGTGGTATATCAAACAAATACATCCATGTCTGGATACGAGCAGGTAGAGGCGGCTCTGGCACAGATGTACATAGGGGTAAAACCCAAAAACACCGCTTTGAGCTAGACTCGAACGGGAACTGGTGCACGATAACGGGCCATGCTGCACACTTGGTTACGACACTCCCGGGGGATATGTTTGGTTAATCACAAGATTTTTATGAATCATTATGAAGGAATTATAGAGAAGTATAATTGTCTAAGCACGAAGTCTTAGTTAAAAGATTCATAAATGAAATAAGTTTCTCACTAAGGTTTTATTCTTTTAGAAAATAGTGGGCAATAGGAGGAATCGTGCCGATGGTGACCGCAATGCACCATGTGCTGACGGCCCTCCGATGGAAGCCGGAATGGAAACATTCATGCGAATGATGAACCAACTGACTCAAGTTATGAGTAATAACTTGAATCAAGCTGAGAGGCCGACCTCACCATGAAGGGAACAACTTTCTGTTGAGTCCTTCATGCGTCAACGACCGCCAACATTCAGTGGATCTACTGACCCATTGGTTGCGGAACAATGGATAAGCTCCATTGAAAAGATCTTTTCTGTACTTCATTGTTCGGAACAAGAAAAAGTCACCCTTTCTGTTTACTGCCTAGAGGTAGAAGCTGATCAGTGGTGGTCAATGATCAAAAGCACGAAGCCACGAGGAGAGATGGAAGCTATAGAGTGGGATGAATTTCGGGGGATTTTCTTTAACAAGTATTTTCCTCGTTCCATGAGAACGAAAATGGAGAAAGAGTTTCTCGAGCTGAAGCAGAAGGAGAACAAATCTGTCGGAAGCTATGAGATGAACTTCACAAGGCTTTCTCGTTATACCTCAAGCTTTTTCATGGACCCTAATGGGAAGGTTGATAGATTCTTTGGCGGACTACGACCACATCTGCGGAAGAATCTAGCCAACAGGGACTACGATAGCTATGAAGAAATAGTTCGAAGTGCTATGAAAGTTGAACTAGAGTTTGGGGAGACATAGTGGTCGCACAAATCTAATGAGAAGAAGAGAAATCTAGAACCGAGCCTGGGAAAAAGTTTTGATCAGGAAAGAGGTGGAAAGCATATGCAACATGCCACATGCAATAAATGTGGGAAGAAGCATCCGAGGAACTGCTTGATCGGAAGTGGCAAGTGCTATAGGTGTGGAAAAGAAGGCCATATTTCTCGGAATTGTCGTGGTGATGTGAAGCCTCAACTTCCCAACACTAACGACAGAGGAAAGATGGTTCTGGCCCTACCCGAAGTCACATGCTTCAAGTGTGGACAGCTTGGGCACTTTTCTAATCAATGTCCAAATCCGAGGGCGGTGGAGGGGAATCACCATCAACCTCAGCAGAGCCCAAGGGAGCAAGGTCGTGCTTTCGCTATCACAACAACTGAAGTTGAAGTTACGAATGATGTGGTAGCAAGTACTCTTGTTGTCCTCTCAAAACTAGCAAGTGCTTTATTTGATTCTGGTTCTACGCATTCCTTTATTTCTTCCATGTTTGCAATGAATATAGAATCAATCCACGAATTGCTTGAGGTAGAGTTGTCTGTGAAGACTCCAAGTGGGATTATCCATGCATCATCAGTGTTTAGAGACTCTAGTGTTTACTTTGGTGAGGAAAATCTTATCGCAAATCTAGTAGTCATCCCCATGATGGAATTCGACGTTATACTAGGGATGGACTGGCTATCAAAGTATAATGCTAAGATCAAATGCATAAGTAAGGAAATCTCAGTAGTCTTGAATGAACGACCTACAGTTATCTTCTGAGGAGAGATATCCCGAACTGATCCCGATCTAGAAGCACCTCCTATAGCTTTCTTTATGGAGTTAATCGGTGATGATGAACAAGGGAAAGGGAGCATACAAATTGAAGATGTTCCGATTGTTTAGGAATACATGGATGTATTTCCTGAGGAGTTACCTGGACCTCCCCCAGAAAGAGAGGTAGAGTTCTCCATTGAACTCGTACCTGGGCCTCAACTGATATCAAAGACTCCGTATAGAATGGAAAATGTGGAGCTAGAGGAGCTAAAGAAACAACTCCAAGACTTGTTGGAGATGGGGTTTATCCGACCGAGTGTGTCTCCTTGGGGAGCACCAGTTCTCTTTGTGAAGAAGAAGGATGGATCAATGCGGCTATGCATTGATTATAGAGAACTGAACGGGATCACAGTGAAGAACAGATACCCTCTTCCAAGAATTGATGATTTATTTGACCAACTTCGTGGGGCTCAATTCTTCTCTAAGATTGACCTTCGATCTGGATATCATCAACTGAGGGTGAAGAAGGAAGATATTCCAAAGACTGCCTTCCGATCAAGATATGGGAATTATGAGTTTACTGTTATGCCCTTCGGCTTGAATAATGCTCCTGCTATTTTCATGGATTTGATGAATAGAGTATTTAAGGACTACCTTGATAACTTTGTGGTAGTTTTTATTGATGATATTTTGATATATTCAAAAAGTCGTGAGGAGCATGAAAATCATCTGAGGGTTATTTTGAAAACTCTACGGAAGGAGAGGCTCTTTGGGAAGTTCAGAAAGTGTGAGTTTTGGTTACAACAAGTGGCTTTCTTGGGGCACATCGTAACCAATGAAGGAATCTCGGTTGACCCTACAATGACAATGGTTGTGGAGGAGTGGCCTCAACCCACAACAGTAACTGAGATTCGTAGTTTCCTTGGATTAGCGGGATATTATAGGAGGTTTGTGAAAAACCTTTCACGGAATTCTAATCCACTAACCAAGTTGACTCGAAAAGGGGTTAAGTTCATCTAGACAAAGGAATGCGAGGAAAGTTTCCAAGAGCTGAAGAAGAGATTGTTTACTGCACCTGTGTTAACACTACCCTCTATCGGAGAAGGATTCGTTATTTTTAGCGATGCATCTCTGAAAGGGCTTGGGTGCATTCTCATGCAAAATGACAAAGTAATTGCTTATGCATCTCGACAGTTGAAGATTCATGAGCAGAATTATCCTACGCATGATCTAGAGCTGGAGGCAGTTGTTTTTGCTCTAAAGATATGGAGGCACTATCTTTATGGGGAGAAATGTGATATATACACTGACCACCAAAGTCTAAAGTATATTTTCACACAGAAATAATTGAACATGAGACAAAGGAGATGGTTGGAGCTTATTAAAGACTATGATTGTTCAATTCATTATCACCCTGGAAGAGCAAACAAAGTCGCAGATGCGTTAAGCAGGAAAGATCCTGTTGTTCTGGCAACAATGAGGATCCTGGGAGACCCCTTGATTAAAGATCCAGTAAAACTGGACATGGGAATTATAAGGAAAAGGACATCATCAACCCTATCCCAAATGATTTCTCAACCTTCATTACTAGAGAAGATCAAGAAGGCTCAAAAAGAAGATCCTTTGCTGCAGGAGAAGTTCGAGGCTGTAAAGGATGGGAAGTTCCCTGATTTCAATATTGATCAAGAAGGTGTATTGAAATTTCGTACAAGACTATGTGTTCCATCTATTCCAGAGATAAAGAAAGAACTGATGGATGAAGCTCATAGCTCTAATTTCTCTATACATCCGGGAAGCACTAAGATGTATAGAGACCTTCGTGATCATTATTGGTGGGATAACATGAAGAGGGAGATTGCCGATTACACTACAAGGTGCCTGGTGTGTCAGCAAGTAAAGGTAGAAAGACAACTTCTTAAGGGGGTATTACAACCGCTACCCATACCAGTATGGAAGTGGGATAATATCACCATGGACTTTGTAACTGGTCTCCCAAAAACATCCAAAGGAAACAATGCGATATGGGTTATTGTGGACCGTCTCACCAAGACAACCCATTTTATCTCTATTCGGGAAGATTTCTCTCTGGATCAGCTTTCCAAGATATACGTGAAGGAAGTGGTAAGGCTGCATGGGGTACCACTATCCATCGTATCTGATCGTGACCCAAGATTCACATCAAAATTCTGGAGAAGTCTTCAGCATGCTCTGAATACTGAATTGAATTTTAGTACGGCCTATCATCCTCAAACTAATGGCCAATCTGAAAGGACTATTCAGACACTCGAAGACATGTTGAGATTATGCTCAATGGAATTTAAAGGTGGATGGGATCAACACCTCTTATTAGTGGAGTTCTCCTATAACAACAGCTTCCATGCGAGTATTCAGATGGCACCTTATGAAGCTCTGTATGGAAAGAGGTGTATAACTCCTACTTGTTGGGATGAAACTGGTGAGAGGAAGCTTCTTGGGCCTGATCTTGTGCAAGAAATGACAGAACAAGTTCATGCCATCCAACAACACATAAAAGCTGCTCAGAGTCGGCAGAAGAGCTATGCTGACAATCGACGAAGAGACTTGGAATTTGGTGTTGGTGACAAAGTCTTCCTTCGAATTTCTCCATGGAAGAGAGTCATGCGGTTTGGGAAGAAAGGGAAGCTCAGCCCCAGGTACATTGGCCCCTATGAAATCCTTGATCGCATAGGAGCAGTGGCCTATCATCTAGCACTTCCACCGAACCTAGCTCAAGTTCATGATGTATTCCATGTATCTCTCTTGAGGAAGTACATACCCGACCCTTCGCATGTACTAAACCCAGAGGTGGTACAACTTGAACATGACCTCTCTTATGAGGAGCAGCCAGTGGAGATCTTAGACCGTAGAGACAAGGTTCTACGAAACAAGACTACCCACCTTGTGAAAGTGTTGTGGAGGAATCATAAGTACGGAAAAGCGACTTGGGAGCCCGAGGAAACGATGAAGCAAAAGTACCCTCACCTTTTCGACTAGGCCTCAAGTGTAAATTTCGGGGACGAAATTTCTTAAGGGGGGAAGAATGTAACGACCCAATCTTTTTGAGTAGTATATTAACTTACTCTTAATGATTTATTAAGATGTTAATGGTTAATGCAGAAAGAGGAGTTGATGGCTTCATCCAGTAGACTCAACCCTTACGAATCCCACTTATCAGAGCTTGGGAAGGAGGTAGCATCTGTGGGCTTCGCTTTGGACCAAGCCCAAGCCGAGCTCCAGCGTGTCAAGCTTGAACAAAAACGCTTGCAGTAGAAGTTCAAGTTAGTGGAGATTGCTACTAGGGCAATGTTATCTGAGACTCCCTCAGATTCTCTCACCATAGCACACCTTACACTTAGGTCTTATGCCAGTGTTATAAGGGGATATGTGATGAGACCCTAGTTTCCTTGTGTAATCCTTTCAGGTGAATAAATTGAGATTTATTCCTTTAGTGATGTTTGTGAAATTTCAAATGTCTAGATAATTTTAGAATGTATTTTATTGATGAATTTTGAAAAAGGGAAATTTTGAAATATTTATGTAAACCCTAAAAAAACTAATGATGTGTAATGATTTTCAAAAAATGGTCTTCTACAAAAGTGTTCAGTAAGAAATTTGGAGTCTAATAAGATCAACTTAATTTTTGATGAATAGTAAAATATGAATAGTGATTTTACGCTTAGGATTAGTAATGTGACCAAATGGATTAGTAATTTCACTCAAAGAAAGTTTTAATATAATTTAGACACCTAGATTAAGTAATGTGATTCAATAAAATGGTTAAATAACGTTTTCATAAATTATTATTCAAGTATTAGTTTTTTCGGATGAATAGTGTTTTTTAATTAAAAATTTAATTAAAAATTATTAGAAAATTATTTTTATAAAAAGGAATTTATTTTTGAACTCAGAGCATCGATATTATGTTAAGGTAATTTTTGGGGATTTTTCTGAAAAAAGTGAATTTTCGATGAATAGTGTTTTTATTTAAAAATTAAATTAAAAATATTTAGAAAATTATTTTTATAAAATGGATTTCATTTTTGAAATCAGAGCATTGATATTTGGTTAAGGTGAAATTTTGGGGTTATTCTGAGAAAGTTGAATTTTAAGTGAATAATAAAAATACAGTTTTAGGGTTTCAGTATGTTTAATGACATCATAATGGTGTCATGATGATGTCATGAGATATTTTGAGGTTTGGCCGGCCAAGGGTGATGAATTATTGTTTTGGGGGCCCCATGTGGCCTAACTCCATGATAGATGCCAAGGGAGAGCACATGGGTTTGAGAAAAGCACATGTGAGGTGTCCCTTGGCCATTAATGCTTTGTCCCCTCACTTTCCCTATAAATACCCACCCTTTCCTCCCTTATTTTTCACTCCCAACTCTCCCCCAACGATGTTCTGGTCTTCTTACCTTCCAAAGATTCCTCCCAAGGTGCCCCCAAGCCCTCAAGGTCCAATCCTTTGAGTTTCAAGAGTCACATTTTAAGGTAAGGGATCCGACCCCTCTCTTTCTTTTCATGTAATCTCTTTTATGTCATTCCTCTTATGCTCCATGTTTTTATGTGAGAGGATTTTATATTATATTCCTCTTACTTCCCTTTCATGATTATATGATGAGAGATCCCCTCTTACTCTCATCATTTCATTTTATGAAAGTTTAAGTGACGTCGTTAGGCTGCCGAATTTTTAAGGGATTCTTTCACCCTTCTCATTTTTCAAGTTCGATTTTCATGTCAAGTCTTTCAAGTTCCTTTTTATTATGTTGGGGTATGATCTCTATATCTATCATACTGATCTCTTATGATCATATTATGAGGGACCCTATTTGATCTTGTCAAATCATTTTCTTTTGAAGTTAAGTGACGCCATAAGGCTGCCGAATTTTTATAAGAGAAATCTAATCTTTTTTTCCTTCCATGTTTTTCATTTCAAATGGTATGTCCCTCAAATTTCATTACCATGTCCATATTTCCTTCTTAATCCTTCACCATACTGTTTTATGGATCATTTATGAGAGGGTGACCCATGTCCCCACTCATTTCAATGTTTTCTAAAACCTCGAAACTTAGCCGTTATGCTGCAGAATTTTCCCTTCAAAATGCCTCTCTCTTTTCTCAAAAATTATTTTATGTTATAAAGTGAATACTCAAAAATCCTATTTCTACAAGGGTATTCACATATATACCAAAATGTTCTATTTTAAATTCTGGGATTTACATACATGAGACCCACCTTCCTTTTCTGTGGGTTTTAAAGTGACGTAAGGATCATGTCTTTAAAGCAATTTTATTAAATGTTATGATTATGAAATGAAACCCATTTATTTTATGCTATATGGGTTATTCATGAAATGTTTGATGATGATATATGTGGCTCACATGATAATAAAGGCAAATTTAAGGGTGCGCCCTGATAGCGCTCCAATGCATTGGGTAATGATGTAACCACTAGAGATTACAATTTTCACGATACCTTGGTGAATAACCTTGGTAATTTTCAAATGACACCTTGGGGATGGACCTTGGTGATATGTTCATGATTGTCTATGTTAAATGATGTAGCCACATCTTCAAGTTATGAAAAATGTTATTTTTATTATGAAATGCCGCATGATTTCTTTCTCATGCCTTAATGTTCTTTTCATGTCCTTATTGAAGTATCTCAAGTTCACATGTAAAATGTTCCTCTTGTTTCCCTTACTGGGCCTTCTGCTCACCCTTTCTTTTGATGTATGTCCCCAGGTTATGAGATGCAGTAGTGAACCTAGAATGAACTTAAGGAGACGCCTTTCAATTGTTTAAGAATAATGTTTTATGTTTTTTCTATGTATTATGATCCTTGTTTCCAAGACACTAAACCTTAACGATCCTCAGATTTGTGTAATGTAATGAAAGTTTATGTTATAAAATGGCGGGATGTCATAAAAAGGGTATCTCATCACATGGAAATAACATTTAAAACAATAAGGATATAGAAGAACATATCCCAAAATAATAGTATGTGAATTAAAAGACATAACAAAAGAAGTCTTTTAAAAAGAGGAGGGTTAAAGCTTCCCTTACCGACATGGGTATCTTTCGAAACATACACCCTGTGAAAGAAGGACAATACAACATTGATGTAAATACTAATGAATGAAAGTATATTAAACAATTAGTAAAATAATGGGTAGTACATAGACCACTAAAAGGGAATTGTGGCAAATGTAGCATAAATCTCATAGGAATAAAAGTGAGATGTAAATTCCTTACGAAAACTCGGCAGCCTAATGGCGCCACTTAAAACTTACAAAAATGGATTGATGAGATCAAATAGGGTATCTCATCATATTATCATAAAGTTTATAGAAATATGAATATAAATGAACATCCCCTAACATAACAAAGAGGATCTTAAAAGAAGTGACATAAAGGAGAGTACTTAAAAAGAAAGAGAGAGGTTAGATCTCTTACGAAAATTCGGTAGCCTAACGGCGCCACTCAAAACTTCTAAAATGGATTGATGAGAGAGAATAGGGTATCTCATCATATGAACATAAAAATTACAGTAAGATTAATATAAAATAACATCCCAATAACAAGAAAGATGATCTTTAAAAGTAATGACATAAAAGAGTGTACTTAAAAAGAAAGAGAGGAGTAGGATCCCTTACCTCGGGTCCGACTTGACTCGATCGTTCTTTAACATCCTGAATAATAAACTTGAGTTAATTTCTACTTGCTTAAGAATATTTTTCAAGTTCATTATTCCTTTTATATCAATTATTGACATGTTATAAACATTATGTAATCATTTATGTTAATAATGTTTGTTTTGTCGATATTTGGTACTTAAGTCAAAAATGAACTTCTTATATTTACAAGTTGTTCATGTAGTCAAATATCCATTACCTCAATAATGATATTCATGATTTGTATATCATATATATCATATATATCCAGCATATACATGTATTTATAATATTACATAATCATTTAAGAGTAGGAAATGAAATGCACCGTTCATTGAGACGGTAAGCCGTACGTACGCATGAACGCTACTTTCATTTCTATGTCATATTAATGGAATTCAAACTAAATGAGAGATGTGTATATTTTAAATTCCAGAATTATATTCATCTTTTAGATGTATCATACATCATATATATCCAATATATGTACTTATAATAGTGCTTACATTTGATGATAATAAATGAAATGCACCGTTCATGGAGACGGTAAGCCATACGTACGCATGAATGCTACTTTCATTTCTATCTCATACTACAATGGAAAGAAAACTATAAAGATATAAAAGTATATTATAATTCCATTATAACATCATATATAATAACTTTAAATCCATCCTTTATACATCCCACATATGGCATTAACGAATCAAATCACTTTGAGGGGGCAGTAGTCCGCACTTCATAAAATGAAGATTTCGCGTATACCCATAATGGAAGCCATAACGGTATGCCAAAAATGAAAAATACAGAAGCTTATGTAAAACATAAAAATATTATATATCATATATATACATAGTGACATATTAATGGCCACCTTTGAAGGTGTTATATGAGTGTTGAACAATCATCGTTTCGTGAGGCAGTAATTCTCCATCCACAGAAACAGTATGTTCTTTAACAATTAGATGATGGTGTGTGTAAGTGTATCTAGAATACTTATTATACCAATATCCTAGTATATTTAAGATAATGGAGTATTTACAAAATAAATGAATAAAAATAGTTTAGGGGGTTGGAGAAGCAAAATAAATCAAAAGAGCACAAGTGAAGACGTAACCTTAAAATTGGGTAACTCCCTTTGGTTTGAACCAAAAGAGTTTCTTGAAGAGATTCCTCCCTAAGTTAAGGCTTCTAGGATGAGTATAGGGATGTGTAGAGACAAAATGATCAGAGATTGGCTGATCCAAAGGCTTGAGAGGTGTGGGTAAGGTGGTAGAGGTGGGAGCCTTTTATAAGAGGAGAGGAGGGGCACTCTTGGTAAAGTATAAAATGTTACCTTATTTTCAACTGTTTTTCGGATTTTAATGGTCCCACATTGATGTGTTTCGAGGATAAGGTTATAAGGGTTCGAAATACACCCATCCAATAGGTTTTTGACATGTGTAGATCCTAGAGTTTGCATTATCTTTCCATTTTATTTAAATCATTAAATAATGAGGTCATCGCTGCATCATCATGATGTCATAAAGAATTTAATTTATTTAATGTCTAAAAATTATAAAACAAATACTATGATGTAGGAAATATTTTTATATTTCCAATGTCTATTTATAGTCAAAATTCTGACTTGTATAACCACATGTAAAAATTGTTTTAGTAAAACAAATCATTTTTGTGACATTTTTATTTCAACTTTAAATAAAAGGCATAAATGTCATTATCAAACCCAAGTGGCTCCATGGGTTACCCAAAATCTGACCATGGGTTGTCTTGGTCGTCCATAACTCATACAATAGGGTTAGGACAAGTGTCAGTATATTTTCATTTTATTATAATATCATTTTTACCTTAAATCACACTAATTACCTTTAATCACGATTAATAAAACTTAAAAGTAACTTTTCATAAAAAATTATTTTAATCCCATTGAAAAAATTTTTACTTATTAATGAAAATAATTTAAATTGGATTTTTTAAATTCAAATCACAGAATTGGTAAAGTCCCATTTAAACAAAAAATCAAATTTTGTAACGACCACTTCGTGGTTTCACTATTCATCAAAAATTTAAGTTTTTCAGAAAAATACCAAAAATTCACCCTAAGCTATATTTGATATTCTGAATTAAAAAATGATTTATATTTTACCAAATTCATAACATATAAGTTTCATTAATTAATTTTATAATTAAATCTCACTGTTAAAACAAATAGCGTGTTTTTAAGAAACAATATCTTTCAAAAGATTGACACTCGTTTATGTCCAATCTGAAAATGATATTAATTATAATGACCACCATTGGATTAAATGGTAAAAATATATTCTATTTACACCTTAAAACCAATTAAAAAGATAATCTAATCATATAAATAAATTAGATTAAAAAGAGGTTTTGAATTAAAATACAACATTTTTCACTATTCATTAAAAAAATGAACTTTATCAGAAAAAATACCAAAAATCTATAAAACGTAAACTATTATGTCCCGATTCGAAAGAAGAGTTTTACTTGGTCCAATAGAATGTATTAGAGTGACCAAAACTATATTTAAAGAGGGTTCTCCATCAAAAGGTGATAGTTCGACCTTTTAGTGAAAATTAGAGTATATATCCCAAAAATTGAAATCTTTTCTTATTTTAAGTTATTATTTTTTATTGGATAAATAAAAAACATATATAATCATTTTGTAGTTACTTCTGTTCATTCCCGCTATTACAACGTCTAGGCATTAACTACCATTTAAAATAATATTATTTTATTATTAGAGTGCAACGTAAGATTCCTAAGAAACTCGTTGTTGTGTGTTGGGTACGCCATCGAGCATAGCATCCCCTTTAAAGTTATATTAATATTTTATTCACAAATATGGATAAATGTGAAAATGTCATACTCTTTATTTACCTGGGGTGTTACATCCTTCCCCCCTTTTGGGAATTGCGTCCTCGCAAATTTAAAATTGGGATTGAATACTTCATTGAAAGACCCCCATCGGAAAAGGAGTAAATTAAACTATCACATTAAAAGAAAGAAAGGAATGTAAAAAGGTCACCCGAGTTAACCCATACTAGGATTACAAGTATGAAAATATGGACATGGAGGAAAAAACAAAGGGTCATGTTCGGATGGAGAGTGATAGTAAACATGTCTAGGAGAAATTTTACCATAAGAAAATCACAAACTTGTGATGGGTTAAACGGTATACGATTCCCATGTAGGAAAAGTTAACTGACAAAATTTTTGTTTTAAGTTACTTTTCATGGAGGAATTTATATTTGAGCTTAACTAAATTATAATGAAACAGACTTACTTGTAATGTAGCTTTCAACTTTTACTAGATTCCTTAATCAAACTCATATTTTCTCCAAAAGATGGGTATTTAGGAAGACTTGTTCGCATTAAGAGTACGATAATCAATTTCTAGAGAATCACCTAATACACAAAAGAGAACTATACACTTCCCATGTCTTTAGACTCTAACCAAAACCAAAACCAAAAAGGTTAGTACAAGATCAGATAATCCAGAAAAGGATAACCCTTTATAAAAAGAAAATATATTCTTAATCTCCAAAATTTGTCCACTAAAACCCAAAGTTCAACGAGGACAATTCGATAAACAATTTTTCCATAAAATTCTTCAAAGTAAACCAAACTAAGATTGAAACCCAAATATTTGAAGGATTTAGTCACATAGTCTTCCAAGTTAAGTTGTAACATTTATCTCCAAAAAATCATCAGTTGCTCCAAAAGTCTCGCATTGAAAAGTAATTGACCTAATCACATATCCTCCATGATAAGTTAATAAATTTCCATAGATATCCCAAAATCAATATACAATTAATTTATAAAATCATTTAACTAAAAATAATTATTCAAACTATCCAGGGACTTCACGTAGTCCAGTGGTCGGCGATAAATACCCATTCCACTTTGGTTGTGGGTTCAATTCCCACAGCCTTGTCCGATGTGACGGGTTGTCACACGGTCTGCATGTTGTCCTTTTTCCAAAACTACATAATTCATAAAACATTCCCCAATAACGGGATAAAATCTTCAAAAATAACCATAATGTAATTTAACCACAATTTTATCTCATGACTTTCACTTTCCATCATAATATATAGTAACCCATAATTACCTCAAAAGTAAGGATCATATAAAAACAAATGGTTCTTTTAACTATGTACACAAAAGAACAGATTACTATTCTTTGAATAAATTTTTCATATATCAAACATCAGTGTTACACATACTATAAAAAGTCTTCTAATGTACCCCATCATCAAAAGACACTTAATATTCTTAATAATTTCACCATAACCCTTGAATCCCTTATATGTTGACTTCTTACTCATTCAACATTCTTCATGATCCATTAACCATTCCTTTCCAACTTATTCTGAAATACTTCTTTCCTACAAACAAAATCATGAATCATATCCTAAGATTCCAAAATAGAAAACCAAAGTTAAGAAATAATCCATACCTTTGATTGGTCATTGTCAGTTTCTTCATCCTCAATCGGAATGGAATTAGGTATTGGTAAACGAGTATTTGTATGATCTTGGTGATCCCATTCATGAAACTTCTTCATATGACACGTGTTTTCATAATTACCATGCACACCACATTTAAAACATTCAATTGACCCCTTAGAAAGAACTTATGTCCCTTTCCTCGAGTCAACTGGATGCTTCCTTTTTCCATGGCAGGTTCTTGCTTTATGACCTTCATTTCCACATCTATAGCATATTTTTGTCCCTTTGAAACATTTTCCTAGGTGTTTCTTTCCACATCTATAACACATAGGTTTTTGAACACACATAAATTTATGATTATTACATGTAGTTCCGTAGGGATTTGTTTCTCGCATATATGATTCCTTATAAAAATAACCAAGGTTTATGTGGTCATTCATGACTCCAGATAGTGGGTTGATGATGAACACAATAGTACTCATTGTAGCTCCCATATCATTCAGTTGCTCGCTCAGAAAACTGTCACATTTTCCTTCACATCCACTATTACTTTGGTGCCTGCTAGATCTAGCCATTTTCTAAAACCAAAAAGCTCAGTGTGAGTATATCAACAAAACCATCATGTACTAAAGAGGAAGATAAACACTAAGATATACTTACTCATTAACTTTATCTAAAACTAGGACTGTTTATGAAATCCTAACCATTATGGTCATGTCACTTATGCTTAAAGAACACCCTAACCTCTAATGTTATCTAAACTGACCTTTGATGCCAACTATAAGGCCCCAGACTTAAACCATACTTCATATTGAATTAAATGAATAATTCACATTGAGGATATTTTCAGGTTTAGAGTTTTATAGAATTAGTACATAACTATTACATCTCAAAATATTACAAAGTATAAACTTTTGCTAAGTTTCCATAAAATAAATACTCTTAAAAAGAAACATGTCCAGTTCCATGTTTTAGGTTGCATGACTTTCCCTTGATCCCATCCTTGACCCTATTCCACATTAATTCCAGTGAAAAACATTTCAAAAACTTGGAATGAGCATTAAAAGCTGAGTAAGGGATACACAAAGAATGAAAACTGTTAGTTTTTCAAAACAACAAGTAAACCATGTATACTTTATCAAAGTAATAAATTTCACCTTTTCGAAGTAGTAAAAACTATTCACTGAATAAAAGTTCATTACTTACCCTTCTGTAACCAAATGATTACCATAATACCCATATAAAGATCACATAACATATAAAGGTAACTTGGGACATAAACATACTTAAGTGGAATAACCATAAGGTCGACTTCCACACATATCACTTAATGGAATTGCCATTCGGCCAACTTCCATAACTACTTAATGGAATAGCCATACGGCCGACTTCCATTCCCAATTCATTGGATGTTATAACGTAACCACCTGTCCTGGTATTAACGACACCACCCGTCATATGGTTTATCACGTAACCACCCGTAATTTGTCCAAGTACCATTATAAAATTATAACACATAAAACCAATATAAAGTAATGATAACATTTCCACATTCCAATCACAATATATCATTTAAATATATTAACATAATAGAATCCTTTATCAAAACCATTTTCAATACCAAAATACATAAAAAAGTATATGGTATTTATTTTATTTTAAAAACATTACGGCATGTTGAGGAAGCCAAAGATCAAATAATAATCGCAGAGGTAAAAAAGGTCGTTGTCACCGCGTACGTTAAAAGAAACATTACTTTTTGTCATTTAGTAAAACTCTTCATAGAAAAAGATTCCTTTTTTTAAAAGTAAAATTCAAAGGGGTTTATACACCGTATAAAAGAAATTTGTGTATAAAACGAAATATGCCTCAATGAATGGAGATTGAGTCGAAGTCCCTTTCAAAGATGGTATCCTTGGTTTAAAGATAAATCAATTTCATAATTATGTTTGACAAACAAATACACCAAATATAAGTGGATATTAAGTGTAAAAAAATCATAGGTTATTCACACATATTCATATAATGACATATTCAAAGAGTATAAGTTTATCCCAGAGAATCAAATTTGGGTTAAGAAGCTCCTTTGCAAAAATTTGACAGCCTAATGGCGTCATACCAAAATTCAGAAAATGAGTTGATGAGTGATAAAAAGGGTATCTCATCACATGGAAATAAAATTTAAATCAATAAGGATATAGAAGAAAATATCCCAACATAATAGTATGTGAATTTAAAGACATAACAAAAGAAGTATTTTAAAAAGAGGAGGGTGAAAGGTTCCCTTACCGACATGGGTATCTTTCGAAACAAACACCCTGTGAAAGAAGGACAAAACAACATTGATGTAAATACTCATGAATGAAAGTATATTACACAATGAGTAAAATAAAGGGCAGTACATACACCACTCAAAGGAAATTGTGGAAAATGTAGCGTAAATCTCACGAGAATAAAAGTTAGATGGAAAATCCCTTACGAAAACTCGGCAGCCTAACGGCTCAACTTAAAACTTACAAAAATGGATTGATGAGATCAAATAGGGTATCTCATCATATTATCATAACGTTTATAGAAATAGGAGTATAAAATAACATCCCCCAACATAAAAAAGATGAGCTTAAAAGAGATGACATAAAGGAGAGTACTTATAAAGAAAGAGAGAGGTTAGATCTCTTACGAAAATTCGGCAGCCTAACGGCGCCACTCAAAACATCCAAAATGGATTGATGAAAGAGAATAGGGTCTCTCATCATATGAACATAAAAATTAAAGTAAGAGTAATATAAAATAACATCCCAATAACAAGAAAGATGATCTTTACAAGTAATGACATAAAAGAGCGTACTTAAAAAGAAAGAGAGGAGTAGGATCCCTTACCTCGGGTCCGACATGACTCAATCGTTCATTAACGTCCTGAATAATAAACTTGAGTTAATTTCTACTTGCTTAACAACCTTTTTCAAGTTCATTATTCCTTTTATATCAATTATTGACATGTTATAAACATTATTTAATCATTTATGTTAATAATGTTTGTTTTGTTGATATTTGGTACTTAAGTCAAAAGTGAACTTCTTATATTTACAAGTTGTTCACGTAGTCAAATATCCATTATCTCAATAATGATATTCATGTTTTGGATATCATATATATCATATATATCCAGAATATATATGTATTTATAATATTATATAATCATTTAAGAGTAGGAAATGAAATGCACCGTTCATGGAGACGGTAAACCGTACGTACGCATGAACGCTACTTTCATTTCTATGTCATATTAATTGAATTGAAAATAAATCAGAGATGTGTATATATTTAATTACATAATTATATTCATCCTTTATATGTATCATAAATCATATATATCCATTATATGTACTTATAATAGTACATTACATTTGAGGATAAGAAATGAAATGCACCGTTCATGGAGACTGTAAGCCGTACGTACGCATGAACACAACTTTCATTTCTATCTCATACTTTAATGGAAAGAAAACAATAATGATATAAAGGTATATTATAATTCCAGTATATCATCATATATAATAACTTTAAATTCATCCTTTATACATCCCACATATGGCATTAACGAATCAACTCACTTTGAGGGGGCGGTAGTCCGCACTTCCTAAAATGATGATATCACGTATACCCATAATGGAAGCCATAAAGGTATGCCACAAATGAAAAATACAGAAGCTTATGTAAAAAATAAAAATATTATATATCATATATAAACATAGTGACATTTTAATGGCCACCTTTGAAGGTGTTATACGAGTGTTGAACAATCATCGTTTCATGAGGCAGAAATTCGCCATCCACAGAAACAGTATGTTCTTTAACCATTAGATGAAAGTGTGTGTTATTGTAGATCGAATAAATATTATAACAACATCTTAGTATATTGAAGATACTGGAGTTGTTACAAAATAAATGAATAAAAAAGTTTTAGGGGGTTGGAGAAGCAAAATAAAACAAAAGAGCACAAGTGAAGACATTACCTTAAAATTGGGTAACTCCCTTTGGTTTGAACCAAAAGAGTTTCATGAAGAGCTTCCTGCCTAAGTTAAGACTACTAGGATGAGGAGAGGGATGTGGAGAGACAAAATGATCAGATCTTGGCCGAACCAAAGGCTTGAGAGGTGTGTGTAAGGTGGTAGAGGTGGGGGCCTTTTATAAGAGGGGAGGAGGGGCAGTCTTGGTAAAGTATAAAATGTTACTTTATTTTCAAATGGTTTTCGGATTTTAATGGTCCCACATTGATGTGTTTCTAGGATAAGGTGATAAGAGTTCTAAATCCACCCATACAATAGGTTTTTGACATGTGTAGGTCCTAGATTTTTCATTATCTTTCCATTTTATTTAAATCGTTAAATAATGAGGTCATCGCTACATCATCATGATGTCATAATGAATTTAATTTATTTAAGGTCTAAAAATTATAAAACATATACAATGATGTAGGAAAGATGTTTATCTTTCCAATGACTATTTATATTCAAAATTCTGACTTGTATAACCACATGTAAAAATTGTTTTAGTAAAACAAATCATGTTTGTGACATTTTTATTTTAACTTTAAATAAAAGGCATAAATGTCATTATCAAACCCATGTGGCTCCATGGGGTACCAAAAATCGACCCATGGGTTGTCTTGGTCTGTCATAACTGATCCAATAGGTTTAGGAAAAGTGTCAATATATTTTCATTTTATTATAATATCATTTTTACCTTAAATCACACTAATTACCTTTAATCGCGATTAATAAAACTTAAAAGTTACTTTTCATCAAAAATTATTTTCATCCCATTGAACCACATTTTACATAATAACGAAAATCATTTAAATTGGATTTTTGAAATTCAAATCACAGAAGTGGTAAGGTTTCATTTAAATGAAAAATCAAATTTTGTAACGACCACTTTGTGGTTTCACTATTCATCAAAAATTGATGTTTTTCAGAAAAATACAAAAAATTCACCCTAAGCTATATTTGATATTCTGAATTCAAAACTGATTTCTATTTTACCAAATTCATAACATTTATGTTTCATTAATTAATTTTATAATTAAATCCCGCTGTTAAAACAAATAATGTGTTTTTAAGAAACAATATCTTTCAAAATATTGACACTCGTTTATACCCAATCTTAAAGTGATATTAATTATAATAACCACCATTGGATTAAATAGAAAAAATATTTTCTATTTACACTTTAAAACCAATTAAAAAAGATAATCCAATCATATAAATAAATTAGATTAAAAAGAGGTATTGAATTCAAATACAACGTTTTTCACTATTCATTAAAAAATGAACATTATCAGAAAAAATACCAAAAATCTATACAAAGTAAACATTGTTGTCCTGATTCCAAAGAAGAGTTTTATTTGGTCCAATAGAATGTATTAGAGTGACCAAAACTATATTTAAAGAGGGTTCTCCATCAAAAGGAGATAGTTCTGCTTTTTAGTGAAAATTAGAGTATATATGTAAAAAATTGAAATCTTTTATTATTTTAAGCCTTAATTTTTTATTGGATAAATATAAAAACATATATAATAAGTTTGTAGTTAGTTTTATTCATTCCCGCCATTACAACGGCTAGGCATTAACTACCATTTAAAATAATATTATTTTATTATTAGAGTGCAACGTAAGATTCCCAAGAAACTCGTTGTTGCGTGTTGGGTACGCCATCGAGCATAGCGTCCCCTTTAAAGTTATATTAATATTTTATTCAAAAATATTTATAAATGTGAAAATGTCATACTCTTTATTTACCTGGGGTGTTACAGTTATTTTCTAATTATTTTCATTATTTTTATAGTTGATTAATGGTTATGATTCCTTTCAAACTCAATTGATTCATTAATAATTAGAGTGTTATATTATTAAGATTTAAATGATCCTAGAGGAGACATTTTCTCTTTGAAAAATAATTTCCATAATTAAAATTTCAAAACTTTCAAACAAAATTATTTTTTCAAATTTTTTTCCCCATTGTTAAAAATATTATAAAATTGTTCTTAAATAATGTTATTTTCTACTAACAATAAATTTATCAAATATTATTCGATTTAAATAATATAATGTTTATATTTTTATTTTCCTATAAATTAATTTTTTATCACATCAAATATCATTATTAATAATAAATTTATATTTATTTTTATAATCTAAATCTTTGTATAATACATGTTTTATAATCACAAAAAATATTCAATATTTGGTTTTATGATTAAAATACTTTTTTCCATTATGTCAAAGGTGATGAAGTGTTATTAATTGTCTCAATGTAGGATGTTTATTATTAGGGGATAAGATTTTTTAAGGAAAACATGTTGTGACAGAAAAATATCAGTCTCATGGTTACTTTTTTATTTTTTACTTATTTTAATTTATTTATTTTTCAAGTTATTATTATTAATAAAAAGGGTAATAATGTTGTTATTTTATCCTTTCATTGATATTATTGATCAGAAACACTCTTAGAGTGTTTAATGTTTTCTCTTATTTATTATACACCAAACATGTTATAATCTTTTGAGATCACTATAAAGTATCCGTCATGAAGCCTTTTTATTATTTTGTAAAAATATCTATGATATTACATATAGTTCTATGTTGTAGAAGGGAATGAAGTAAAAACATATGAGATGCCCCTTATGAAACTCCACCATCACATGAACACCCTTACGATACCTTAAGGATTTCATTAGTATCCTTACTGTGGTCAAGATAATTTTAAGATACTCTTAATTAAATTAAAATGATTAGGGAATAGCCATTAGGTACATGTTGTAGCCTAGCTAGGTCAAATACTATTTTTTAATTATAGAAAAATTTTGGTGGCCACAACACATTTATGTTCTTTTCCTATAATCTCTACCATTTCAATGCTGCAAGGTATAATTTAAACTACAATTCCTTCTTCATATGATTTTTCCTTATACAAATCCAAATAATACACCGTAGTGACCTTTTGTTTTGTAGAACCATAAAAATGGTCTTATGGGACTCCTAACCAAAAATTACATTTCTTTCTCCAAATATCACATATCTATGGTGCATAATGATTAAGAATGCTACAAAATTCTCATCTAAAACCTAGATTTTATTATGTTCTATTTTATACAAATTTGGGTTTCTTTGTATTTTAAACCAATTAAATATTATAGAACTTTATTTACAGGGTTGAATTCTATAAATAGTGGATTGGGTTGATTGAAAATGTTCAGAAAAATTCCATGAAAATTATTCTTTTGTACTAATGTGAGTAAAACCCCAAATCTTTTTCGAAGTGCTCCCAATTATAAATTTCCACTATCCTTATCGAGTATGAATAAAATTTTAATATCCAATAACTATATTACATTATTCTTATTCTCTCCTAGTTTTGTTCATATTCAATTAGAGAATTGAGATAATGATTCAAATAGATTTCATCTTACAAATCACACTCTTCTTAATTCTTCTATATTTGGTACTAACTAAAAATAAATAAAAAAATAGTGGTTTTCAACCAATTTAAATTAAACATTCAAGGTAATACTTATTTTAAGGTTTCAAAATTCTCTATAAAATATCTAGTGTCGATTGAATCCAATTTTATGTAATAATCATAAAAAAGACGTATATTTTTTGTTTCATTTTAACGATTAATGCCAATAGAGTTTTAAATTATATTATTAAATCCTTGTGTTCAGAGAAGTTAGGGTACCTTTGATTACAATTATTCAATTATATTACCAAATATATTCACCCATTTACATTCCACATTTTAAATTATTTATCAATTTTAATAATTATTTTATAATTTTGGTTAATCCATAAATTTATGAGAAATACTTTTTTATTCAAATTTCTTAATTTTTTAATGAACTTTTTTATAGAATAGTTATTTTATTTTATTTTATTTTATTTTGTTATATAAAATATTTTTAAAAAAAATCGTTATTCAAATTTTTTAAATATAATTATACTTATATATATATTTTTTTAAAATATCATTATTTCCCTTTAATTTTTGAAATAAAAATTTACCCACACTCATTCCATTTGATCAATAACTATCCGATATTTATTATCAGAGGGTTTCATATTTTTCCCAATTCCATTGATTTCAAATAATTTTGTTTTCAAAATCAATAACTAATATTATAGAAAAAGTATTTTTTAAAGGGTTATTTTAAACTCCCATGGTCATCCTGAAGGATAATTCATAAGGAGTTATATATATTTTTATAGCAGTAATTATATTTATTGGAATAGAAGAATGTATAATTAAAAAAAATATTTTATATAGTGTTTATAAGATTCAATTTCATGGTTATACACTTTTATATGATAAATTGGAAAAATAGACCCTTAAGATATTTTACTTTGGAATTATATCGTAAATCATTAAATGCATTAAATTGTGGTTTTAATATTTATGTGTTTAATATAGTTTCTTGATGTTAAAAATCACACATTAAATCTCTAAATTACTACATTTTATTCATGAATGTTCAAATAATTTGTAGGATATAATACTTAACATGTATAAGAAAGACCATGATAATTATTATATAAATCATAAAAAATAAATCACTACTATGTTTACTATATGTTATAATACCACTAATTGTTGAAAATATATTTGAGATAGGAATTTTATAGAAATGTTGGTTAAGAAAATCTTTTGTTTTTTAAAAACTGGTTATTCTCTATAAGTCACCACGATCCAAGAATATAAATATGTCAATAATTGTATTACTGAAGAATGAAATGGTTATCTCTTAAAATATAAGACACCCATGAAGGTAAAAGGATAAAATGGGCCAAATGAGGTAAAGAAAACTAATGTAAAAAAATTTTATTTCAAAGACAACACAAATGATGCTTTTGGGAGTGACTCTCACATTTCTAATGTGACCTAGATGTTTTCAAAGTACAGGAAAAATATGATACCCTCTTAAAACATCTAAACTAAATATCATAAATCAAAGATAACTTTTTTCATTTGTAAAAATAATATCGGCATCAAACAATATTATTACATGAATGATAAAAAAGTAAAAAAATATATAATAAACAGTGTAATAAATATTAAAAATCCTCAACATAATGAAAAATAAAAGACTTTGTTTCAATATATTAATTAAGTGATGAATGTCCCAGGTGACTAATAACCATTTTCTAGAATTTAATTGAGATTAATTCTAAAATTATTCATTCTTATTCTCACTAATATTCGTATTCTTTTACTTATTCTACCTCTTTTTTCTCTTTTGAATATATTCTCAATGATAAAAATTAATTCAAAATGTTATTTGTCATCTTATTTATAAATTAAAAGATCCTAAAAAGGTTCAACTATATGTTGTTTCAAAAAAAACTTTTAAATGAAAATGAGTATTTACTTATAATATCAATTTATCGTCTTATTATCACATTTTTCATATCCTTAAACACCTCAATAACATGGGGTTGTTAAATGATGAAATTGGAATCACCATGAAATTGATTTGAATCTCATTATTTGATCCCTCAATCTATAATTTTGGCTTGACACAGTCAATCCACCATTATTTGTCCTTAAAAATTCCTACATTATACCCATCATAGAAAAACCCCTTATGAACATTGGAATATAACAAATCCCAATGTTAAATACATTAGATTATTCAGATTTAAATTCTATACCAATTATTCCAAGGATAATATTCAATTGTTTTAAACTAAATTTGATAATAACATTTTTCATTGATATTTGAAATCAGTTAAACCATTTAGATTTTTTAATATAAAGAAAAAGTCTCCAGAATATTCAATTCACATAATATTGATGAAAATAATCCAAAATTGGATTTGGAATGTAATGATGACGAGGGAAACCCTAGTTTAAACCATCTCAAAACTCAATATTCATAAATAATTTTATTTTCTATATAAACCCCACAAATCCCATTACCCATGTCTTAGACTCATTACAAAAACCATCTTATTGAGAATTTATTCATCCAAGTACAATTTCAGACTAATATTAGAGGGTAGGTATCAAATAATGTTGATCATTCAGATTTTCATTCGTATCTAGAACCTCCTTACCATAAAGATTCTATAAATGATTATAATTGGAATATTTTCCTAAAATAGGAGTAAATCAAATTTTAATGGAATAATATTATAATTATAATGGAACATCACAATAATCATTCTATTAATAGAACCAAGTGTGTTTTTCAAAAAAATTACAAAGAAATGATTTCCCGAAACACTTATGACCATTTGTTAATATGTATAATGAAAAAGAAGTTATTTATTGATGAACTCAATCCACCCACTAATAAACATTGATTAATTATATTCTAGTTGACATTATTCAATCATTTTAACTTCAAAAAATTTCAAATCTATCTGAAATGAGAATATCTAAAAGGTTTTATATAATAAACATTTTTTTGGGAAAAACAATTTGGTTTTGAAAATACATAATTTTCAAATTCTATTTTAGGTAAAACGATGATCTATAGAGTTTAAAAATTCCCACTAGGTTTGGTATGAATGGTTATAAAAAATTTATTTTATCAAATTATTTCTAAATCGAAATATCTAATTACAAATTATTTCTCAAAAACATTTCTAGTTATTTAATTATCACCAAAATTTATGTTAAAAATTTTATTGTGGTATTAACTTAATAAACTAAATTTATTGATTTTTCTAATTATTAGAATAAAAATATTGATATGATTTTTATAGGAGAACTTAAATTCATCCTTGTGTTTAAAAGAGGAAAAATTTATATTGGATTTTTTATAAAAAATCTACATATTAATGAAATTAATAAGATGATTTTCATGTATCATGGAAGTGAAATTCAAACATGAAAGTGTAAAAAATTTACAAATTTGTTTTATTAAAAAGGCCAGTCAATCAATAACAAAATTGATCAATGTATGATTGGAAGTATACATTAAAATAATCAAATACATCTAGAAATCATGTTTGGTACATGTATTTATAGAAATGTTCAAAATAAATTAATGGAATGTATTTTAAATTCCCACCAAATAATTATAATAAATTTTAATGGAATAAAAAACACATGGATTATTTTACCTTATAGAATACAATTTTTAATATTTCTAATTTTTTATATAGATTTTGTAGGGTGAGAACTATATAGGAAAACAAATTTTGGATCATTTAATTTACTAAAATAATACCCAAATATACATGATTTGTAATAATACTCCAGTTTATCTTCCTATTATTTAATCATAATATGTAACAACTAAAAGTTTTTACGCCCTAGTTATATTAATGAAACACACCGTCTTGGAATTGAGGAAAATATATTTCTATTCCTCTAAAAATTGTTATAACATTTATGATATTATTATTTATAAACGTTCAATATCACTCATTCTCACTAATAACATTAATAAAGAAACTATTTTTTAGGAGATCTCATTGAAAAAGGATATATTTTTCTTTTCATTTTTTCACAAATAATAAAATTGATGATATCTTTACTGACCCTTATCATCTTTATCACATTGACTTAATCAAAGGATATATGGATATACATATCATGTGATAAATATCTATTAATATCGTTTATGTATTGAGATGTTTTTCATTTAAGAAATATTTTTTTTTATTTTTAATCCTAATAAATTTTATATCTAATTAATATATATATTTTATTTTTACAAAAAACATTAAATGTAATGTTATTATCATAAATCTAGGAAAACACTAATTTCTAGATATAAATATTTGGATGTGGTTATTTTGAAAATTCTCTAATGGATTCTCATAAATGGACTTGATTAGTATTTTTATCACATTCTTCATTCCAATTATAGTGAGTGGTCCTTACAACATGCCTATTTTGACTCTCTTGGGGAACTTGTTGTTGTTTATTAATACATCCATTACATAACCATTATAAGGGAATTATTTTTCAAAATATAAATGTTCTATTTCATTTATATATTTTAATGATTTTTAGTTATTATGATACCATTAAACTCTCTTGACACATTTATTGAGGGGGTTCTATTCTCCTTAATAAAAAATGATCCTACAGGAGACATATTATTTTTCAAAAATCAACATCCACAATTAAATTAGTTATCTAAAAATATTATATATTTATTTTACAAAAAAACAATATTTTTCAATTTTATTTTCATCTAAATTTTTTTATAAAAAAGTCTTTTCTATTAATATTTATTTTATTGAAAATTTTAATTTTAAAATATTTTACATTTTTTTAATTTTCACTTTCAAAAATTACTTTTTTTTCTCTATTCAAATATCATTAAAGATGATAAATGAAAATCTATGATTATTATATATAACCTTGTATAAATAATTTTTTAAAGTCTCAATGGGGGTGAAATATTTAGTATCCTGATTAAAATATATGTTTTACCTATTCAAACGAAGGGGAAAATTTTTAGTATTTCACATTATAAGGAAATATAAATTTTAATGGAGATATTTTTTTATGAAAAATTTATTTAAGAAGAAATATTCAGTCTCACATTAAATTTTTATCATGTTTACTTATCTTAATTTAATTATTATTCTTGTTTTATTAACAACATAATTGGTTTTATTTTTCTCACTTCTATTCATTAATTGATTTCAATGAAAATAAAACACTTTAAGTGGTTAATATTAACTCTTATGTGGTGAAAAAATATCCAGGCATCATCATGATATATCCCTTTAAAGAGTCATTCTTGAAGTCTTTTAAAATTCCATTAATAAAATATATAGTGCCTCACATAGGGATAAAATATAGTGAGGAAGAAAATATCAAAATCTAGGATGACACTAACATAACTCGACCGTCACGAGAATACCCTTATACACCCTTAAGGATTGAAATGGGACTTTTATGGAGGGAATGTGATTTATCAGTTAAAAGTTTGTAGGAATTTGGATTATGGAATAACCCTTTGGACCACAATACAACCTAGCATGGTAAAATTATATTTGTTATTTAGAGAAATCATTCTGAAGGCCATGAAATAGTCAATGTTTATTTCCAATAAAATTTCCCTATCTAAACTAAAATATATCTCTAAAATAAAATGTATTATTTTAGGAGTTTTAAATGCCATATTCTATATTCTATTCAATAATGACCTCATTTTTTGAAGAATAATATAATTTTTCATGTTAGACCCCATACCAAAGATTTATTGTTTTCACAATAGATCCATTTACCATGATGTTTAATGTTTTACCATGATGTAAACAGAACAACTGAGCCAATACATTTATTATCTCCATATTTTATTGAACATGGAAACATTCTACATTAATACCCATAAAAGATTCTAGACCATTACTAAAATTATTAATGGATATAAAGAAAGGTTTGGGGATTCATTTAAATCTACATCAACACATTATAAAATAAATTATCATATAATAATGTGAATCAATATTCAAATATCATTCATTTTTTAATATAAATTCTCTTTCTAGAGTGTGAAAAAAATTAATATCTAATCACTCTTTTCAAAAATTCCCATTCTCCCCTTACGTTCATCAAATTCATTTGGAATATTTTGATAAAAATTCACAGTTATTATTTTCTATCAATCTCTTCTCTTTGTAATTATTATATATTTGGTGCTTACTATAATTAAATTAACGGATAATGGATTCATATCCATTTACATTATAAATGTAAGGGAAAAATTATCTTTAGGTTTCTAGCTTCACCAAAAATGTTATATTATTTTTTTATCATGTTTCATACCATAAGATAATATCAATGGATGGTTTTGTTATCCTGGATACCATTAAACGATTGGAAAACTACATTAAGTCATCATACAGTTATGTAGGGAGATGTATGGTTAACTGTAAGTAATTTTTTGAACTTAATTACCAAATATTGTATCTACTTTAATTCCATAATTTTAAAATTTTATCACCATAGATTACAATTCGATTTAGTTGTTTATTTAATAAACTAATGATTAATAATATTTTATTCAAATCATTGTATCTTTACGATATAATGTTGTTTTACTATTCTACTTATTCTATTCTACTCTTTAGTGTTTCACATTAAAATTTTAATTCCTTTATTATTATATTAAAAAGGATTAAATTTCATCATTATTTTGTATTCTATTTTTTAAATTTGAATTATTTGCCTTTAATTTTTTTAAGGGAAATCCCCCCTCTCCCCATTTTCTGTTTTACCTATAAATGACTCACATATCCCAATAAGATTAAAAATTCCAATGTGTGGGATGAATCCATGGAGTTAAAAAATGTATTGTTTGAAATGAGCTTAGTAGTGGATGTTGAAGAGTTGGATACAATCCATGTGGATGGTTGAGTTCAAATGGGATGTTCAAATAACCATAAGAAACAATATTGAGTCAATACATTAAGTGAATAAACTCACTAATCAACTTATTGTTTATTTTATCAACATGATTAATGGTGAAAACTAATAAATACATGGTTCTTATAATAGGTAAATAAAAAATAATTGTTCTAATTAAAATGAAGTAAATTTTTATTAATTTGAACATAAACAATATCCATTCATAAAAAATTAATTCATTTCAAAGAGTGTGGAAGAAACACTAACAGATCCTAAAATGAATCCAATAAAAGAAATGGAAAGCATGTAAAATAATTTAAATGAAAAAACATTGGGGAGAAAGGTATGAAAATATACACCTTTAAGGGTTATTTCACAATGTAATTAAATGTTTAATAAATGAGTGATTATTTAAAGGATATATAAATTTACGAGGTAAATATTATAATGAATGTAAAATCATAAAAAAATTAATTATACATTTTTATTCTTGTAATAAAAATACATAGTTATATGTGTATTTCAACAAGTAATTTCAAGAATGCTATATTGTATCATATTTAAATTAAAAGTTTCATAAATTTAAAAATAACAAATCCATGAAAAATTCATAATGTTTTTAAACACTAAATATAGATTGGATGATAAAATATAAAATCTTAATTGGAAAAAACCACTTAAACATTGTTAAATTTTCTTTATTGTAACCCACATTGTAATATTTTTTTAAAAAATAACATTTCAAAAGAGACGAAAATAAATTTAAGTATAACAAAAAATAAGAATTATTTCGAATTCATTATAAGAAATTTAAATATTTTTGTGATGTAATAATATTGTAATGGATTGGAAATATTCATTAAACTGGATTATAATTATTTGTAATAACATGACACATTCAGGAGAAATAAATTAATCAGTGACAAATATTTGGATAATAAATAAAAAATTACTTAGATATAGATAAATGTATAATATAATATGTTCTTATGGTGTAAGAAACTAAGCATTAGAGAAAGGAGTTCAAGAAGAAATATAATAAATCAAATACTAAAAATCAGATTTAATAAAATCTCTAAATTATTTTGTAATACTTTTATTGAAAAACTACTGAAATGTGTAAATTGTGATGGATTAGTGAGTCAATTAAATTTCATGAAATGGATGATAAAATTCATTAAAATCGAATTATATACCCAAAATAAAATAAAAATACCGTTTAATATGGTATATGTTTCAATAATGAAAATTATGATGAGGAAAACCCCATAAAACATTCGTAAAATTTTAATCAAAGGAACTTGGAAGGGAGAAAATGAATTATATATTTAAATTCCATGTATATATAAATATTTTTGATATAATATTCCAATGATTCATGATAATAAAATAAAAATAAAATTTTTATACTAGTAAACCCATCTTAAATAAGGAATTTTTGAGATGAGAGACCTTTCTGTTAACTCTAGAACACCGAAAAAGCACTTTAATATCATATATAGTAGACATAATTTTATTTTAACACATTTCATGAAATTATTCTTATTTATTACCATATATAATATTAATAAATATTCAATTATTATAAATTTACTAGTTAGTTATAGTTTATTTCCATAATTGGATGTTAGTATGTTTGTTTGTTTCATATATCTTTCATAAAGGGAATATTGTTCTGCATTCTTTTTGAAAAAATTATTAATTAAAATAAAATTTAATGAAATATAATAAATTTTTCCTAATTGTTTAAAATGATTCAATATAATTACATTGTAGTTTTAGTAATGATATGTGAATATAGAATTAGTGACAGTCTTGTTTCATGTATTTTATTTATATTTATATATTAAATTATTATGATTATTGATATTTAATTCATAATTTCATAACATTAATCATTGAATTTATTAATAATAAATATCATATATATTTATTAAATAAAATTTACAACCATCCATCAAATGTGGTAATGTAAATAAAATCATGTCATCCATAAATGCAACAGTTCTTATATACCAAAGAGTGTCGATTTCATTTTCAAATGAATGGGGTTATTAATAGAATTACTAATATATATTTCCAAAATACTAATAATATATGAAATAAAATGTTTACTCATTATTTAAATTATTACAACCGTCCATGTAGGGTGGTGATGAATATTGAAATATGTCATTTCATGGACTCGGTATTATGCATGTACACGTGGTTGAAATTTTTTTTCCATAGAATATTAGAAAAGTAAAATGGTTTATATTTTAAGAACATAATTTATGTATTAAGTATAATATTTATTTATTAAATAAACATTTATAATCAGATATGTAATACAGTGGTGAAGTATTAAGTACAACTCTTTATTGATGCAGTAATTAGCATGTACACAGAAATATTGTTCTCATTTTTCTAAGAAAAGGGGAAGTGTAGATTGTGGTTCTATAATTTTTATAATAGAATATAATAATTATAATAATAATAATATGTACTAAATAATTTAATAATTTTTATTATATATTTTATGGAGACATATAATGAATAAAAATTGTTTAGGAGTGATTAGAACCCACGTTGAGAATGTAACACTTATCATGCAGACCTCTATAGAACAGTGGATTTAGAGATTTTAACGTGAATAAGCGGCTGAAAAATGGTATAAGTTTATATTGGATGTAAAATGGGCAGTCATTCAAGAGAATTTAAAAATTTTATAGATTATTCAATGGTTTGGGGGAGGGATAGTTTTATAAGTGATCATAGTGACACTTTTTTGATAATATAGAACGACAAGTCACTATTTAGGGAGTGTGAGTGAAACAGAATGAAATAATGGATTTAATATGGGTTTTTTATGATAATTATCTAAAGAAATCATTTTTAGATAATTTTTTATGAATTTTATTTTTCTTCCCTTATTTTTAACTTTTACCATATTTTAATTTTACTACGATAACTTGTTTTTTACCATGATAAATTATTTTAATGATAACAATTAATATTAACTATACTAAAAAAATATGAACAGATTTATATAAAATTATAAAATTATTTTGAAAAATAAAACTTTCTGGAGTTTGAAATTTTACTTTTAATATTTGTCGATATAATTTATAGACCACTTTCTACGGGGAAAAATTATTTTAAATCATAAAAATTATGTCTAGAATAAAATTATCAGTTTTTTTCATTTTAATAAAATTTATTTGTTTATAAATATATAAATAAGATTTATGGGGGTTTCAAATTTATTCAAAACCAAAGACAATGATTTTATAATTTATTTAAAAAATAATTAAATGAAAATTTTAAAAATATATTACATGATTTAGAAAATGTTTAACATAGGTTTTATAAATTAAAGATTAAATATCAACCTAAATGATTTTATTTAACAAATAAATTATTTACATTATTCTTTTTTAAATTTTCATGTCATACTTATAGTGTGATGAAGTTGTAAGATTTTTGATGTTGGTGAGAACTATGATTTTACATTTTACCTAAAAATAAACAATTTTAGAAATATCCCAAAACTAATCTTAAGATAATATTATCATTATTAATTTTTAAATATAGTTAAATTCATAAAAATAAAATAATTGAACTCAAAAATAATAATTTTAATACAAAATAAAAAATTAAAACCATGTTTAGGGAATAATGATATTTTATACTTCAATTGTTCTTAATCTAATTTAAAATCAATTATTAAATAACTAAATGTTAAATTATATAATAAAATAAAAATATTATAAATTATCGTAATAATCATTTAAAAATGGTTAAATTAATTTATTAGGATTATGTAAAAACCTCATAAAAAATTTTCATTTAAATTTAATCTGTTTTCATATTAAATCATATTAATGACATATCATAAAAATGATAGAATATTTAATTTTTTAATAAGTTTTTATTAACTAGTTGTTTTATACTTCATATAATCTTTATAATAATTTCCATATAATATGTTGCAACTATTTTTTTTTTACTATTGTGTGGGAAACTAGATATTTAATAATGATGTTGTTTTAATGTTAGATTACTTCAAAACACTTAGTTTTCTACATTCTTCAAATTAAGTAAATTTAGTCCCAATAATTTTAATTTTCTCATATTAACAAATAAGTTACGGTGTCGAAAAGATATTCATGAATTAAAATATAAATTTTTATGAGATATTAACCTCTCAATCATTTATTAATAAGGAAAACTATTTATACCATGTATGATTCTATAGGAATTCCTAGGGATACATCATTCACCATATAATTATATCTCATTATTATGCATTGGGGGAAGATTGATTCAGTACCATGCTATCCTTTTCTAGATTGTTACCCCTTGGTGAATTTATTCCAAATTCTATATAAATATGTTTATATCCAAAAAGGTATTCTATTTTTAGGAAACCCAAAAAATATTATTGACAATATTTTTGTATTTTATTATATACATATACTGATATTTATAGTTTTCACTAATGTAATCTCATCCTACTACTGAAAAATATACAACTTAATCCCAAAAAAATAAATATGAAATAATTTAATGCCAACATAAGCCCCCAAAATAGAAACTCAAAAATAAAGTTATAAAAGATACTCATTATTAACTATTTTTTATATAATTTTATGTGTCCCAAGATAAAAATATATATTTTTAACAATTTTTCCCTAAGATAAACAGTGTATCCCATAAATATTATCATTGTCCCATGAATCATAGGATTGTGTCATTTAAGATCAACCATATAATTAAAATATTTTATAATACTTGTGAAAAATTCTACGTAATCGAATGTGACTATAATCTCTTTTATACTTCTAATAAGTTATAGTCATCATCGTAACCAAGGGAATAAGAAAAAATTGATGGGTTTAGAACAAGTACTCGCTATGGGAAAAAATTATCCCCATGAAAACCTGGGGTTGATAATAAGTTTTATAAATACCAATGGTTTGTATTTAAATTTTTGAATGTATGGAAATATGAGTTATTAATAAATATGTAAAAGGTTTAGGAATTTTATATATAGTAATTTCAATGAAATACATCATATTTGTTGATAACATCATTGTTGAAAACAAATTATTGAAGATGAATAATGTGGTAAACTGATACAAGGGATATTGGTTGATCCTAATAATTATGGAATCATAATGTTGTAAACAACAGTTTTAAAATATATACATGTTGGAGGTGTCTAAAAGTTATTACTAGCAATGAAATTGGTTCTCAACAGCGATCCAAAAGTGATTTTTTTGGAGTGTGTTCCCCTAATGCTAAAAATAGTGATGCCATAGAGATCGTTCTCATATCACTGGGTCATTCATGGATTTATTCTCTAATAATATATGTATAACTCCACATATTTACCTTTATATAATATATATAACAGTTTTTGAGGGATACACTCACGGTAGATGATGTGTTGGAAAGGATTTGAAAAAAATGAGAAATGAAAAAAGAGCATACCAATTGTGGTCCCCATTATAGAAAATCTATAAACCAATGTGAAATATTTAGTATAAAAGATCCAAACCCATATTGATACTAGTCTTGGTCAACTGGTGGATATGAATGACAAATAAACCTGCTATTGGTGACCACACCCATATTAATGGGCATGTTAGGTGCAAAATGGACAACGTATTTTCACCCTTCCATAGTAAAGAAGCTTTGGTGATATTGAATTATAATGGGGTTGGAATGAGAGTTACCCTGCCTATAGTTGATGAATACATGATTTATAGGTGAATTTTTATTTATAAAATACAATTATATTGAACTATGTCCATGGGACATGATGTTTTAGTAGAAAAATATATAGAGAGTCTTCACCAAGACTTGGTGTAGGGTATTTCGAGTTGTGATATATGAATCTAAAGAGAATAATTTTATATTTCCTTATGACATTAATTATCTGGATATTTAATGATTAAAAAAATAATATGATACAATTTTTGGGCATGATTCAGCAAAAACAATTGATATCATCATTTATGATTATTTAATAATTATAGAATTTATTTAAATGATGCATGATGAGACAGACAAACAAAAATTAGTTATTATGTTTAATTAATTTTTCGGATCATAGTGGATGTGTTTTAGGACTTTAATAAGTGATTTCGAGGTCTCATTATTTTTCTTACAAGTGTCCAAGGGATGGGTGCATGACCACACAATTTCATGAAGGCGTATCATTTCTAGCTAGAGGGTGATAATTAAAAAAAATTGGATTTGAATTTCGAAGGGGGTTGATGATTGTTTATGATAATGGGATAAAATAATAGATATTTGAAAATATTTGATGATCCTTCAGAATAATATTCTCTTAATATTTCTATAATATAGTTGAGTTGATTTGGATATACTTTTTTAGTATGATAGGTGCTTTCCTGTGATTTCAAAAGTGGTGATGGTGCAGATCAACTAGACTGCAAAAGAAAAATTATACTTTATTGCAGATACATCTCCTTAAGGTATTATCACATTAAGTAAACATGTCAATGTCTAACAAGTTATATCATTTATATGTGTTGTTTTATTCATTTATTTATCATTTTGAAAACATGATCTATGTTTTTCTGAATATAAACAGTGTGTCTACTTTTCAAGAACATATCATTGATGGGAATAATATCAACTAATTAAAAAATGAGTTTGTTTATTACATGAAATATTCTCTTGTAGTTATTAAATAAGTGATTTTATATGGAATGATATTATTATTCTAACATGGATTTATCTTTGAAACATATGACAGAAACATTGAAATTGGTACTTCAATCAAAGGGTTATAATGAAATATCATTATGGGAACCTATAATAAATGATAATTCTTTATATGTTCTCATAGAACATGTGTATGTTTAGAATATTTTTTCTGAAAATAAATATTTCCCAGTGATATTTTCATTATAATAAAAGGATGGAAGAAAAAAAGATGAATTACCCCCAAAAGACGTCTTCTTAAAAAATGATATTTTTACATGTTTTTTGAAACTAATTATATCCTAGGAATTATGGAAGGATGTGGAATATAAATATTTATTTTAAAGGTAAAAATATATATTTTATTCCTATGTTGGAGAGATAACAAAATATTGTTTTCATAATAAATGGGTTTCATGCAATGAGAGTGAATCTAAATTCTATAACATTTATGGTGTATCACATGCAATGATTGAATAATTTTTCTAGAAGAAAAAATATAATTAAATGGTAGAATGTGGCCTTGAATCTACGAATAATAAATATGATTGAATATCTAAGAGAAAAAATAGGCATGATTAAACAGCCCTCCAACTAATCAATTGAGGGAAATAGTTCTTTCACAAAAAACAGAATTTGAAAAAATTTACCTTGAGATATACCATATCATAGGATAATTTAAAAAAAATCTATAATAAAAGAATGAGAACATAAGAATTCTTTAGGAGATAATGAACACCTAAATAGGTAATATAGAGATTCCCATAAAAGAAACCAAAACATGGGTAGAAATGAAGATAAATATACAGATGAAATATAGATAAAAAGAGATATTCCATTGAAAATATATATGTATGGATTCGAAAAATTAATAGGCAATTATTAACATCCCTTATAGATAATTTGGAAATATAATTTATAGGTGTCTCAAATATAATAATCTCAATGGATTCAGAAGAACTCTAATAGTACCAACCTCTCAATAATTTTGAGGATGAAATCAATATTATTTTATGGCATGTTTTTCATTTTCCTTATCTTATTTCAGATGGTAAAGAATTGAAATTTGATTAATCCATTTAAAGGTAAAAATTAAATATTGATACACTTCACTCTTGTGACATGAAAGGATAATGTATATAATAAATGAGTGTTAATTAAATTGGATAAAAGATTAAATTTTTAAGAGGATAAAAATAATCCTAAATTTTTAGTGTTTTACCAATACGGATTTGGATACTTACTGTAACTCTCTTAGAAAAAAATTAATCTATTTATGAGATGTATATCCTATGAAATTGTACAATATTATTTTTCTTCTATGATTAATTCCACAATTTCATAAAAATAGGAATCCATTTTTGATTCCAATGCGTATATTCATACAAAAAAGTATAAAAGTGGTATCATGAAATAGAAATAATTTTGAAATAGAATATTTTATCTTGCTATTAGTTGTGGTTAATAACACAAAGAGATGACATTTTCCATTCCATTAAATTTGAAATAACTAAATGGAATATGGATTTTGATTTGTTGGATTATCTTGATTAGTCATATTTTTCAATAAGATGAAACATAAGGTACACCTCTCCCTATATAATTTATTTGTTCTTTCTATTATTTAAATAGGATGAATATTGATGTGGATAAATTATCCATGTTTTTATTGGACTATAAAATCATAAGTAGATTGAGAAAAAAATCTGGAATAACACAAATGTGAATGAAAACAGTGATTTTAGAAGTGTTTCAAAGAAAAATTGATCTCATATGGTATAAACGTGCATCTAGATTGAAGATATATTATGTTGTATAATTTATATTATTAATGTACATAGACTGTTGTCCTAAATTTTTGTCGGATTTTTTTAATTTGGATAGTTATTTTAGTCAGTAAAAAAAAGAATATAGAATTGGAAATAATAGAAGCTATAAAAATGATTTTCATATTCATATGGCTATTTAGTTGAAAAGTTTATTATTTTTTTGTTTCACTTAAAATATTCATGATATCCAAAACCTAGAAAGATGGTGGATTTTTACCACGTGTGGTTTCCTAAAATAGACTACATCATATGGTTAGTTGAATCATATACTCAGGGGATGTTTTAATGAACATAAAAGGTTGTTGAGACGTATACAATTTTTTTGAATCCTATGAATGATTAAAATGAAATGAGTTCTGGTTATATTATTTAATCAAATTCAACCCATCTTGAAAAAATTTGTATACATTTTCCAACCCATGGAATCATTTACTTCGTAATGTGGATTGGCCCTTACAACTAAAGGTTGTAATGTTATATAATGTTTGTTTAGTGTAAAGGGGTTTGGGGATCACGTGTTATTTTAATAAGGGATAAATCAAATGTTTATGTGTATTTATTTCGAATTCATGAGTGATTTTTAACTAAGGATGTGTGCCATCTAGTTTCACCGAGAATATGCGCTGAAGTTGATTTCTTGATGCCTCATGTCAATTCGATTTTCATTATTGTGAGTGAGGAATTTAGGTATATTATGTCTATATTATTTGAGTCATGGATTGTGTGCTGCTCGTAGTGTCTCAATGTTGGGAATTAGAAGGATGTCTTCAAAGGTAGAATGGTGGCTTCATAGGTAGCATTAGATGTACAAGTTGTGGGAAACATGGGGCATCTGCAAGGGAAATAGGTCATGGATCCTGTTAGTGAGACAGCTTTGAATGGAGTCTATTTGATGTCGGTGGAGGTGTTTCTTAACCCGAGGGTGGATGTGGTGGCTGGAAGGTTCATTAGTGATCTTGGTGTTCATAATAAAGGAAGTCTGTTGGAAAATGTTTAAGGTACAATATAAAAATCTGCGACTAATGGGGAAGTTCTTGACATTAAAAAACATGAGATATGGTGGATTTTTTGATCCAAGAAGTTGAACCTGATGGGAATAATTTTTCTGTGAGGGGAAGCCCTTTTGTGTGTATTCAGGAAGGCAGACCTTTGGAGAAAATGGAGGATGGGTGAAGGTTTCTGTTGGGATAAAGTCGTAGTCTGTAAACAAAGTGATCCACATTGCACATGGAAATTGCATTGTGGGTTTGAATAATGGTGGTTTGGAATTGTTTCGGGACCAGGCTATTGGTTTGCATGATGTATCTCCTATGTCTCCCAGCCAGACACCAGTTGATTTTGTTTATGATCTTAATGTCAGCGGGACTCAAAATCTGGGAAAATAATGTAATCACGAAAGGCATTATCATGTTGACAAGGAAGCACAAAGGAGTGATGGTGACAAAATACAATGCGATTTTCAATCCCCAAATGTTGTATGTGAAGAATATATGTTCTAGAAGGAGGTTCATGGTGATCTAGAAATTATTAAACATCTACAATAATTATCAATGGTTGATTCTAACAGTATCATCGGGTAGGAACAAGGAGTGAACGATGTCTTCAAGGTGTGATTATCACTAGAAAGTAGGTAGATATATCTAAAAGTAAAAAAGGAGAATGCGGGCTGGAGGTTTATGACATCTTATAGTGATATTTTTTAGGGTGGAGAGAATAATGCATCAGGTAAGGAAGAATTTATGACCAATCCAATGAGAAGAGGGCAAAGGAAGAAATACTTCTCTATGCCAAATCCAAAGCTCACTAGGTCCTCTATCAGAAAAGGCAATGGTACTCAACCTTCTGAGGTGTTGTTATATCTGCAAAAGTTAAATCTTAGGAGAAAGTATGTAAAGACTCTAAAGCATTATAAAATCTCATAATGGGAGTCATCCATTGAAGATGATGAACTTGATAATGGAAATGATGACGGGTATGGCTTTTATGACATGTAGTTGTGTTTCATGGCTTGTGATTCTTGATTGTTGTACTTTTCCTTTATTTTAATATTTTGTTCGAGACCTTGTCTCTGGAAGTGCTTTATGGGTATAGTTAACCATTGGAAAATAGGATTTGAATGCCATATTAAAAACCCATAGTATATGTCTAAGCATAGGATACAATCCAAGTGATTTAGAAACGACCCTGAATAACCTATGATAAAACCAAAACTATGAAATTTTATTCTTGATTATGTGTTTTTTCTGTTATGATTAGTGAATCTCACACTAAACATCTTGGTTTTAGATTATTTTTGGAACCCGAAGAAACCAGGTTAATGCTGAATGTGGATATCAATGTAATGAGTGTCCCCCTACAAATCCAAATGTTATGGGAGATGGAATTCAAAATTTTATATCCATGATTACACAATGTTATCAGTCTATGAATCATGCTAGGCTTCCAAACGAGAAAATAGAGGGGAATCATTTTTTTGATTCCTTTCTGAGGGAGCGTCCACCTTCATTCAGCGGGTCTTCTGATCTAATAGTGGATGAACAATGGATCGGTACCACTGAAAAGATATTTTCAATTCAAAAATGTCATGAACATGATAAAGTCGTCTTAGTAGAATATTTTGTAAATGTTAATGCAGACCAATGGTGGAATCTTAACCAGAATACAAAGAAAATAGATGAAATTGTGTCCATGGAATGGGATGAGTTCAATAACATATTTTTAAATAATTACTTTTCTCGTAATTATCTAAAAATAATAGAGAATATATTTCTTGTCGTGAAGCAAAAGGATGATGAATATATTGGTACCTACAAACTAAATGATACAAGACATGAAAGGTACAATTTCTTAATTATTATCCAAATTTAGTGTAATATAAATCATATATTTAGTGTCTTAAAACCAAATCTCTGTAGTGAATTTTCTATAAAGGACTTCAATATAAATGAGGAAATTTTTCTATGTGCACTCATTGTTGAGATAGAGATTTTAGTAACCCATCATTCATATGGGTTTGATAAGAAGTGGAAAATAGAATTCATAGGAAAATATAAATACCACACTGAAAAAATATGTGTTTTCTATTATGCTAAATGTGTGTAATTAAACATGGAGGGAATTTTCTTAAGGGATAAGTAAATGTTTAATGTATTAAAAAATGTAATCGGTTAATTGAATAACAATGTGATGGGAAAAAGATGTCTAATGATGCGAACAAGGAAAAGGATACATAGAATGCTCCAACCACACTTAAATGATACAAGTGCAAGGAAATGGGGCACTATACTAATCAATGTAATAATCCAAGGGTTGTTGATGATTATCAATGTCAAAAAACTATTAAGGCCAAAGACAAAGGATTGTCACATTCAATTCTTATCAGGTATGTGGAGTAAAATAATTTAATAGTGAAATGTATACATACAATTCACAATAAAGTAGAAATTGTTTTATTTATTTATAAATCATCCCACTCTTTTATTTCTGGAGAATTTTCTAAGGGTATCACCTTATTAACTCAACAATTAGATGTTGATTTAGTAGTGAAAACTGCAAATGTAAAAACAGTTTCATCAAAAGTTTACAATTATTCTCCAATTGATATTTGTAGGAAAGGGCTTCCTGCAAATCTTTTGATCCTTTCATTAGTGGAATTTGATGTAATCTATGGAATGGATTGGATTTCCTTATATGGAGATTATATCTACTATCAAAGAATAAAAGTCACATTTCATAATCCAGATCAGTGTATGATCATTTATCGATACAAGGATGAATATAACCTTCTAGTGGAAATTTATTTTATATAATGGGTATGGAATCCAATAAATGAAATTTATGTATGTCAAATGGTTAGTGAGAAAATCATAATTAATAATACGATCATTATATGAGACATTGAGGTTGTATTTCTAGAGTAATTTACAGGTATTCCACCAAATTGTGATATTGAGTTTTCAATAGAACTCATACCTAGTGTTATGCCTATTTCAAAGAATCATTATAGAATGTACCCAATTGAGTTGTATGAAGTTAATAAGTGAATCCAATAGAATCTTGATAAATGATTCATACACCATAGTATGTCACATATGGGAGAACCTATTTTGTTTTTTGATAAGAAATATGGATCCATGGGTCTCTACATTGAATATAGAGAACTTAACAAGATCACTATCAAGAACAAATTTCATCTCCCATGCACTGAGGTCTTATTTTACTAACTAAATGAAGGTTAATACATTTCCATGATAGATCACTATTTAGGTTATCATAATTTAAGTGACAAATGGAGGATATACCAAAAGGTGTCTTTCGGTATAAGTATGGAAACTATGAATTTATAGTGATTCCTTATGGCCTTACTAATGCCCCTTCAATCTTCATGGATCTAATGAGTAGTGTCTTCAAAAACTATCTTGGTTGTATTTTGGTAGTCTTTATAGATGATATTCCTTTCTATTAATTGAGAAAGTAAGAACATTATGATCACTTGAGAATTGTATTTAAGGCCTTGAGAAAAGTGAAGATTTATGACAAATTTAAGAAGTGTGAACATTGGCTTCAAAAAGTTTCATTTTGGGGTCACATAATATCAAGAGAGGGGTTATTTATTGATCTAGAAAAAACAGAGGTTATTGAAAGATGGTCAAGAGAAACAATAGTAGTTGAGAATGATGATTTTTTTGGCAAGATATTATCGACATTTTGTGAAATATTTTCCACGAGTATATAATCTACTCACCAAGATGACTCGAAAAGGATTTATGTTCATATGGATAGAGGAATGTGAAGAGAATTTCAAGGATATAAAAATAAAGCTATCCAGTGAACTTGTCCCACACATCAGTGTAGTAGAGAATTTTTGTGACCAATTGTGATGCATCCAAGAATGGGTTGGTAAGTGTTATCATGAAATATGAAATTGTGAGAGGTTATGCCTCATGACAGTTGAAATTACATGCGCAAAATTTCCCATCTCATGATTTGGAATTAGCTCTTTAAATATTTGCATTAAAAATATTGAAGCATAATCATTATGGTGAAAGGAGTCATATTTATAATGATAATAAATGTTTAAAGTATATTTTCACACAAAAGGAGCTGAATATGCACCAAAAAAGATGGGTGGAGTTGATTAATGATTTGAATTGCTTCATACATTACTTCCTTGGGAATGTGAACAATGTGGCAAATGAATTAAGCAGAAAAGACCATGCCATCTTATCCATGATGAGGACAACTAATGAAAAAATATTTATGGATTTCTAATGGATGGATCCTAAAATTATAAAAGAAAGGGAGAAATAATATCTTTCTCAAATGAATGTTCAACAATCTATACTTATAATGATTAAATATGCACAAAAGTGAGATGTATAGTTAAAAAAGTAGGTGAAAAATGTTTCTGAATCCAACATTTGATGTGATGGAATAAAAAGTTTTATGAATTGAGTTTGTGTTCCTACCATACCTGAATTAAATAAATATATATTTGGATGAGGCTCAAAGTTCCACATTCTGTGTTCACCCTAGAGCAGGAAGATGTATAGGGACCTCAAAGAGTACTTCTGGTGGGATGGAGTGGAATGAGATTTCATTGAATATGTCTCTTGATTCTTGATTTTTCAGCATGTTAAGGCCGAAAGACAATATTCTAAGTGGATGTTAAAACCATTACCCATACCAGATTAGAAATGTGAAAACATCACTATGGACTTGGTCATCGGACTTCCCAAAACATCAAATCACAATAATGTTATCTCGATTATAGTTGATCATATTACGAAGGTGGAACATTTCATTTCTTTTATATAGGATTTAAATCTTGATCATCTTGCATTGATATATGTAAAAGAAGTGGTAATATTGCCTGTAGTACCACGTTCCATTATATCTTTTCGAGATATGAGGATTACCTCAATGCTCTGGCGAAGTCTTCAACATGCTCTAGATACAGAGTTGGGTTTCAGCACTGCATACCATCCTTATAGAGACGGTCGGTCTGATAGGACAATTCTATCTATAGAATGCATGTTGAGATATTTCTCTATGGATTTCAATAATAACTATCACTAAATTATTCTGATGGTTCCTTATGAAGCCCTCTATGTAAAGATGTGTAGAACTCAAACTTCCTAGAATGAATTTGGGGAAAGAAATATATTAGGACTAGATCATGTTGCTGAAATGGAAAAAGAGGTCAGATCTATTCAACAACACATATTATCAACTCAGAGTTGACAAAAAAGATATGATGGGAACCGAAGAAAATTCTTAGAGTATGAAGTGGGAGATAAGGTGATATTACAGATATCTCCATGGAAGAGAGTAATGAGATTTTGAAGGATTGAATGTTGAGGCATAGGTATATCAGTCCATTGGAAATTTTGGTTCATATTGGGATGATAGAATACTGATTAGCGCTTCCATAGAATATCTCTCAAGTTCATGATGTTTTACATGTAACCCTCATGAGAAACTACATCCATGATTCTTCACATTCACTATGCTTAGAAGTTGTACAGTAGGAGCAAAATTTTTCATAGGAAAAACAACCAATAGATATTCTAGATCATAGAGAAAATGATCTAAAAAACAATACCACTAATTTGGTTAATGTTTTATTGAGGAACCACCAATTAAATGAAGCTACATTAGAACTAGATCATATGTTGAGGGAGAGGTTTCCTCTTATGTTTATTTCCATGTGACAAATTTTGAGGGCAGATTTCAGTTTAAGTGAGATATTATAAGGCCCCAGCCTTAAACCTTACTTAATCTTGAGTTATTACAGGATTACACATTGAGGATCTTTTCGGGTTTAGAGTTTTAGAGAATTAGATCATAAAACTTGCATTACATTCCACATATAAACAAAGTGGTTACATAAAGATAGTATTCTTCATTCCCATCAATGGAAACACATTTAAAATAAAACATGGATTATTTCTTGACACATCCTTGACTCTATCATCTTATCATGTACCTTTCCCTTGACCTGTGAAAAACATTTCAAAAACATGGGATGAGCATAAAAACTCAGTATGGGTTATAAAAAAAACATGGAAAGGAAACATGAGTTCATATATACATAAGAATGAAATCATACTTTACCCATAAAACATAGGCACTTTAACATACCTCATAAAATCATGAATAAATCATAGAAATCATAATACATAAAGGTAACTTGAGGCATTCATAACATTCTTACGTAGGGAGTAACCCTCTTGGTTACGTTTGGAATACCCATCACAGTATATTCCCTAAAATCTATTCGGAGAAACCTTAACGTTTCACTCCATCGCGTTACCCAATGCATTGGAGTGCTATAACGGGCTCACCCGCCCTTATTTTGTCACGGAACCACCCGTCTTCTTAATAATTCCCAAGAACCATAACATAATCATATCACATAAAACATGCATAAAGGAAATATAACATTTCCACATTTCAATCACGAGATATCAATACAACACATTGATGTAATAAAAACATTATGAAAACCATTTTCAATACCAAAGTAAAACATGGTATTTATTTTTCGTTTTAAAAAAAAGGTATGGCTTGTAGAGGAAGCCGAAACTCAAATAACGATCATGACGGCGGAGAAGTCGTTGTCGCCGCATACGTACGACAAAAACATTCCCTTTTGTCGTTTAGTAAACGCTTCATATAAAAAAGATTCCTTTTGAATAAACGTAAAAGTCAAAGGGGTTTATACACCGTATAGATGAAAGTTGTGTATAAAATAAAATATGCCTCAATGAAAGGAGATTGAGACGAAGTCCCATACCTCGTATCCGACTTGACCCGACCGTTCTTTAATCTCCTGAATAATAAACTTGAATTAATCTCTATTTGCTTAATAACCTTTTTCAAGTTCATTATTCCTTTTATACTATGTTATAAACATCATGTAATCATTTAAGTTAATAAAGCTCATTTTGTCGGTATTTGGTTCTTAAGTCAAAAATAGACTTCTTACACTTACATGTTGTTAATTTGGTCAAAGGTTAATTATATCCAGAATGATATTAATGATTTGGATACCATATATATCATATATATTCATCATATACATGTATTTATAATATTACATCACATTTAGGGGTAAGAAATGAAATGCACCGTTCATGGAGACGGTAAGCCGTACGTACGCATGAACGCTACTTCCATTTCTCTTTCGTATTTTCAGGAATGGAATCATAATTATTTAAGCATATATTATAATTCCAGTATAATAACATATATAATATCATTAACTTTATCCTTTACACATCCCATATATGGTATTAACGAATCAAATCACTTTCAGGGGGCGGTAGTCCGCACTTCCTAAAATGAAGATATCGTGTTTACCCATAATGGAAACCATAAAGGTATGACCAAAATGAAAAAAACAGAAGCTTAAGGAAAACATAAACATATTATATATCATATATAAAAATAGTGACATCATAATGGCCACCTTTTATGGTGTTAAATGAGTATTGAACAATCATCGTTTCGGGAGGCAGAATTTCGCCATCCACGGAAACCGTATGTTCTTTAAACATTTGATGTAGTTTTGTGAGAGTGTAGCTCAAATAAATATTATAAAAACATAATAGTATATTTATGATACTGGTGTTGTTACAGAAGAAGTAAATAAAAAGAGTTTAGGGGGTTGGAGAAGCAAAATAAAACAAATGAACATGAGAGAATGAATTACCTTTAAAAGTGTAACTTCTTTTTGATTTGAGCCTAAAGGATTCCTTTGAAAGGATTCTGCCCAAAGGGAATCCTCTACGATGAGGAGAGGGATGTGGAGAGAGTAAATGGGCAGGGGTTGGCCAAGCCAAAGGCTTGAGGAGTGTGTGAAATGAGGTAGAGGTGGGGGCCTTTTATAAGAGGAGAGGAGGGGCACTTTTGGAAAGTAAATAAATATTACTTTATTTGAAAATGTGTATCGGATTTAAAAGGTACCAAATTGATATAATTTGTGGATAAGGTGATAAGGGTTCTAAATCCACTCATCCAATTGGTTTTGTCCCTGTATAGGTTTTATATTTTTCATTATCCTTCCATTTTATTTAAATCGTTAAATAATGAGGTCATCCTACATCATCATGATGTCATAAATAATTTAATTTATTTAAAGTAAAAAATTATAAAAAAAATACTATGATATAGGAAATCTTTTTATATTTCGAATGATTATTTATAATCAAAAATATGATCTTTATAACCCCATGTAAAAATTGTTTTCGTAAAACATATTATGTTTGTGTCATTTTAACTTTTACATTAAATAAAATGTTATTTATGTCATTTCCCAACCAATGTGTCTCCATGGTGTCCCCAAGTTGACCCACGGCTTGTCTTGATCGGCCATGACACAACCAATAAGGTTGGGACATGTGTCTAGGTAATTTCATATTATTAAATCATTATTTATATCTTAAACTACCCTAATTACCACTAATCGCGATTAAAAACTTAATAAGTTACTATTCACTAAAAAATTATTTTAATCCCATTGAACCACATTTTACTTCTTAATGAAAACCATGTATGTTGGATTTTGGAAATTCAAAACACAATGATGGAAAAATTTCATTTAAACGGAAAAATCAATTTTTATAAGTACCACTTAGTGGTTTCACTATTAATCAAAAATTGATGTTTTTCAGAAAATTACCAAAAAATCACCCTAAGCTATATTTGATATTCTGAATTGAAAAATGAAGTCTATTTTACAAAATTAATTACATATAAGTCACATTAATTAATTTAATAATTAATTCCTGCTGTCAGAGTAAATAGCGTGTTTTTATGAAACAATAAGTATCAAAAGATTGACACCAGTTTAAGTCCAATTTCAAAGTGAAATTGATTCCAATGACCACCATTGGATTAAATGGTAAAAATATATTCTAATTTCACTTCAAAACTGATTCAAAAGATAATCTAATCATATAAATAAATTAGATTAAAAAGCAATTTTGATGTAAAATGCAGTATTCTTCACTATTCATTAAAAAATGAACATTGTCAGAAAAATACCAAAAATTCACAAAAAGTAAATTTTGATGTCCCAATCATAACGAATAAGTTTATTTTGACAAACATAGTTTATAAAATTGTCAAAAGATAGATTTAAAAAGGGTTTTCCATCATAAGGCAGTAAAACAATCTTTTAAGAATATTAGTTTATTCCATGCATAAGATTGTATTTATTTTCATTTTAAGCCTCTAAAACACTATCTTAATCATTAATAGACATGGATAAAAATATCTATTATTCATTACTTCCTTGGGATTTTACATCCTTCCCCCCTTTAGAAAATTGCATCCCCGCAATTTATTTACTTATCAAATAAATGGGGGTACTTATCCCTCATTGCATTTTCAGATTCCCATGTTGCCTCTTCAATCATGTGGTTTTCCACAAAACCTTTACCTTCTTAATCACCTTATTCCGTAACACTTGCTCCCTGTGGTCAAGAATCTGGACCGGTTGTTCCTCATAAGATAGGTTCTCTTCCAGCTGAACTACCTCTGGACTCAAAACATGAGATGGATCTGGCATATACTTTCTCAACATCGAAACGTGAAAAACATTGTGTACCTGAGATAAAATCGAAGGTAAAGCCACTCGGTATGTAACTGATCCAACTCTCTCCAGAATTTCGTATGGTCTAACGAACCTTGGACTCAACTTTCCTTTCTTACCAAATCTCATCACACTTTTCCAAGGAGAAACCTTGAGAAAAACATGATCACCTACCTCGAAAGATAGATCCTTCCTTCGGTTATCCGCATAACTCTTCTGCCTGCTCTGAGCTGTTCTCATGTGTTTCTGAATTAGCTGAACTTTTTCTGCCATCTCTTCTACCAATTCTGGTCCCATCAACATCCTTTCACCCACTTCATCCCAGAAAGCTGGAGTTCGACACTGCTTCCCATATAATTCCTGAAATGGTGCCATCTGTATACTGGAATGGAAACTGTTATTATATGAAAATTCAACCAAAGAAAGATGTTGGTCCCAACTTCCCTGATAATCTATAGAACAAGCTCGTAGCATATCCTCCAATGTCTGAATTGTTCGTTCTGACTGCCCATCTGATTGAGGATGAAAAGCTGTACTAAAATTTAATTCAGTACCCAACGACTTCTGAAGGCCTTTCCAAAAGTTAGAAGTAAACCTGGGATCACGATCCGATACAATAGAGAGAGGAACTCCATGTAACCTGACTATCTCTTTAAGATACAAACGGGAAAGATGATCAAGAGAGAAAGTATCTCGTATAGCAAGGAAATGAGCAGATTTGGTCAAGCGATCAACAATAACCTAGATTGCATTATTACCTCGAGATGTCTTCGGTAATCCAACAACAAAGTCCATGGATATATTCTCCCATTTCCAATCGGGAACTGGTAAATGCTGAAGAATCCCTTTCGGTAACTGCCGCTCTGCATTAACCTGCTGACAAGTCAAACACTTCACAGTAAAATCAGCAATGTCTCTTTTCAATCCATCCCACCAGTAATACTCCCGCAGATCTCTATACATCTTAGTACTGCCCGGATGAACTGAAAACGGAGAACTATGAGCTTCACATAACAACTCTCTCTTCAACTGTGAATCACAAGGCACACACAATCTCTTCCCAAATCTCAAAACACAATCATTATCAATGTTGAATTCAGGCAATGTACCTTTCTGAACCAGCTATTCCTTTTTCTACAACTCACTGTCTTGCTTTTGTGCTTGCTTGATTCTATCTGATAGAGAAGATCTCACTGATACCTGAAACAAAACAGAAGGACTTCCTGCACCAACAACTTCTATGCCAAAGTTCATCAAATCCATAACCAAAGGATCACGTTCCAAACACATCATTGTTAATGAAGCATTACTTTTTCGACTCAAAGCATCAGCCACTTTATTTGCTTTTCCCGGATGGTAATGAATTGTACAATCATAATCCTTGATTAATTCTAGCCATCTCCTTTGTCTCATGTTCAATTCTTTCTGAGTGAATATATACTTCAAACTTTTGTGATCAGTATATATTTCACACTTTACTCCATACAAATGATGCCTCCAAAATTTTAAAGCAAAAACAACAGCAGCTAATTCCAAATCATGTGTAGGGTAATTTACCTCATGAGTTTTCAACTGTCGTGAAGCATAAGCAATTACCTGATCATTCTGCATTAGGATGCCACCAAGTCCTTTTAATGAAGCATCACTGTATATAACAAACTCACCATTCCTGGAAGGTAGTGCCAAAACTGGAGCATTCACCAATCTTCTTTTCAATTCCTCTAAACAATCATCACATTCTTTTGTCCATATTAACTTAACACCCTTCCGAGTTAGCTTAGTCATTGGACTAGATAACCGTGAAAAATTTCTAAGAAACCTTCGGTAATAGCCCGCCAAACCAAGGAAGCTACGAATCTCAGTTACATTTGTGGGTCTTGGACAATCTTCCACAACTTTTGTTTTTCCAGGATCAACAGTTATTCCATCTTTAGAAATAATGTGACCAAGGAATGAAATTTGTTGTAACCAAAACTCACACTTGCTGAATTTCCCATACAATTTCTTTTCTTTTAAGGTTTGCAAGATAACCCTTAAATGTCTTCCATGCTCCTCTTTACTTTTAGAAAACACCAAAATATCATCAATGAAAACCACCACAAACTTATCCAAGAACTCATGGAAAATTCTATTCATTAAGTCCATGAATACAGCAGGTGCATTGGTTAGCCCAAAAGGAATTACTACAAATTCATAATGGCCATATCTCGTACGAAACGCAGTCATCGGAATATCTGCCTCCATTACATTCAGCTGATGGTACCCCAATCTCAGGTCAATCTTTGAAAAAAACTGAGCTCCCTGGAGCTGATCAAACAAATCATCGATATGAGGCAAAGGATATTTGTTCTTAATAGTGATATTATTCAAGGCTCTATAATCAATGCAATGTCTCATAGAACCATCTTTTTTCTTAACAAACAAAACAGGAGCACCCCATGGTGATGTTCTAGGTCTAATGAAACCTTTCTCTAATAAATCTTGCAATTGCTCCTTCAACTCTAAAAGTTCAATTTGTGCCATTCGATAAGGTGGTTTTGAAATTGGATTAGCATCAGGAACTAAGTCAACAGTAAACTCAACTTCCCGATCTGGTATTATTCCAGGCAACTCATCAGGAAAAACATCAGGATACTCATTTACCACTGGCACAACATTAATCTGAACAGTTCCTTTATATTCAACGACGTGTGCAAGGTAACCTTCATTTCCATCTTTTACAAGTTTCTCGGCCTCTTGATATGTTATCAAAAGTAAGGGTTCATTATTTTAAACAAACTGAAATTCTTTCTGAAAAGAAACTTCGTTAGCTCTACAGTCAATCATAGCATGGTAAATGGAGAGCCAATCCATACCCAGGATAACATCAAACTCTACTAGAGGTAGAACAATAATGTTTGCAAGTAGGTTCTTTCCACATATAAGGATAGGAAGATTCTTATAAATTCTTTTTGCCTCAACATTTCCCCCAGGTGTTTTTACCAGAAGTTTAGGAGTCATTTCTTGAGATGGTATTCCCATTTTACTAGAAATGGTTTCAGAGATGAATGAATGTGTATACCCTGAATCAAACAACACACTGGCATAATCTGAAAAAACAAACAAAGTACCTGATACAACTTCATTTGATGGCCCGACATCTGCTGAAGTAGTTTCAAAGGATTTCACCACCCCTTTCTGCTTGTAGTATAACTGCTTCCCATCACTCAAGCTCCTTGTCGGACACTCATTTTCATAGTGACCCATCTCATTGCACTTATAACATTTCACTAACTGTAAATCAAATTTGTTCTTACCTTCACCTTGATCCTTTTCAGTGCAATCACGAGACTTATGTCCCATCTTACCACATCGGTAGCACTTTCCAGAATTAAGAAGACATTCCCCAGCATGCTTTTTTCCATATTTATCACAAACTAGAAACTTAGTTCTCTTACCATCAGACTTTTTTGAAGAATTCTTACCTTTCTCCTGACACCTCGGTCTCTTCTTCTTCTGGTTATTATAGAACACTTGGTCATCGACAAACTCCATTTCCTCTTTCTCAGCACATCGAACAAGCTTTTCATTACTTTTAAACTCACGAGATGTTAATGCCCTTTGATATTTTGGCTTTAATCCTGAGTAAAAACGATTGATTTTACTATCAAGGTCTCGGATAAAATTTGGAGCATACCTTTTTAATCGAGTGAACCTTACTTCATAGGTAGCCACTGAGTCTTCCTCTTGCCTCAATTCCAAGAATTTTTTTCCATCCTATGTCGAACAGCCTTAGGAAAATACTTCTCAAGAAACATACCTTTGAATTCATCCCAGTCGAGAGCATCAATCTCATCGGCGTCCCTGATATTTTTAACCATAGACCACCACTGATCTGGTTCACCCTCCAAATGGTAAATAGCAAGACTAACCATTTGATTGTCTGAACACCCCATGACATCAAAAATCTTCTCCAGTGCTTTAATCCACCCTTCAGCTAGCAAAGGGTCAGATGATCCTCTGAATGATGGTGGATGTTGCCTCATGAAATGTTCCACCACTGACATGTTCCTCTGCGGTTGATCTGGCTGATCTCGTGCATGGATACCACCACCATTTGTCGCTTGAGTCAACTGCGCCATTACTGCAACAAACTGTTCAGTTCCAATTCCGACCATCTCGGGATGCTGATTTGGAAGGTTATTTCCTTCTGTATGCCTTCCTAGCACTGCTTCCCTGTTTCCTCTGCGGAAAACCATTCCGAACAAACATGTCTTAGATAAAGCAACATGGTAATCTTTAAATTCTATATCATTTCAAAAAAAAAAATTTGGATAATCATTTAATAGAATTCTAACTCCTAATGTTATCTAAAATGACCTTTGATAACAACTATAAGGCCCCACCCTTAAACCTTACTTAATCTTGAGTTATTACAAGATTAAACATTGAGGATCTTTTCGGGTTTAGAGTTTTAGAGAATTAGATCATAAAACTTGCATTACATTCCACATATAAACAAAGTGGTTACATAAAGATTGTATTCTTAATTCCCATCAATGGAAACACATTTAAAATAAAACATGCATTATTTCTTGACACATCCTTGACTCTATCATCTTATCATGTACCTTTCCCTTGACCTGTGAAAAACATTTCAAAAACATGGGATGAGCATAAAAACTCATTATGGGTTATAAAAAAAACATGGAAAGGAAACATGAGTTCATATATACATAAGAATGAAATCATACTTTACCCATAAAACATAGGCACCTTAACATACCTCATAAAATCATGAATAAATCATAGAAATCATAAGAAATAAAGGTAACTTGAGGCATTCATAACATTTTTACATAGGGAGTAACCCTCTTGGTTACGTTTGGAATACCCATCACAGTATATTCCCTAAAATCTCTTCGGAGAAACCTTAACGTTTCACTCCTTCGCGTTACACAATGCATTCGAGAGCTATAACGGGCTCACCCACCCTTAGTTTATCACGGAACCACCCGTCTTCATAATAATGCCCAAGAACCATAACATAATCATATCACATAAAACATGCATAAAGGAAACATAACATTTCCACATTTCTATCACGAGATATCAATACAACACATTGATATGATAAAAACATTATGAAAACCATTTTCAATACCAAAGAAAAACATGGTATTTATTTTTCGTTTTAATAAAAAGGTATGGCTTGTAGAGTAAGCCGAAACTCAAATAACGATCACGACGGCGGAGAAGTCGTTGTCGCCGCATACGTACGACAAAAACATTCCCTTTTGTCGTTTAGTAAAAGCTTCGTATAAAAAAGATTCCTTTTGAATAAACGTAAAAGTCAAATGTGTTTATACACCGTATAGAATAATGTTGTGTATAAAATAAAATATGCCTCAATGAAAGGAGATTGAGACGAAGTCCCATACCTCGTATCCGACTTGACCCGACCGTTCTTTAATCTCCTGAATAATAATCTTGAGTTAATCTCTATTTTCATAAGAACCTTTTTCAAGTTTATTATTCCTTTTATACCATGTTATGAACATCATGTAATCATTTAAGTTATTAATGTTCATTTTGTCGGTATTTGGTTCTTAAGTCAAAAATAGACTTCTTACACTTACATGTTGTTAATTTGGTCAAAGGTTAGTTATATCCAGAATGATATTAATGATTTGGATAACATATATATCCTATATATTCATCATATACATGTATTTATAATATTACATCACATTTAGAGGTAAGAAATGAAATGCACCGTTCATGGAGACGGTAAGCCGTACGTACGCATGAACGCTACTTCCATTTCTATTTCGTATTTTCTGGAATGGAATCATAATGATATAAGCGTATATTATAATTCCAGTATAATAAAATATATAATATCATTAACTTTATCCTTTACACATCCCACATATGGTATTAACGAATCAAATCACTTTCAGGGGGCGGTAGTCCGCACTTTCTAAAATGAAGATATCGTGTTTACCCATAATGGAAACCATAAAGGTATGCCCAAAATGAAAAAAACAGAAGCTTAAGGAAAACATAAACATATTATATATCATATATAAAAATAGTTACATCATAATGGCCACCTTTGAAGGTGTTAAATGAGTATTGAACAATCATCGTTTCGGGAGGCAGAATTTCGCCATCCACGGAAACCGTATGTTCTTTAACCATTTGATGTAGTTGTGTGAGAGTGTAGCTCAAATAAATATTATAAAAACATCCTAGTATATTTATGATACTGGTTTTGTTACAAAAGTAGTAAATAAAAAGAGTTTAGGGGGTTGGAGAATCAAAATAAAACAAATGAACATGAGAGAATGAATTACCTTTAAAAGTGTAACTACTTTTGATTTGAGCCTAAAGGCTTCCTTTGAAAGGATTATGCCCAAATGGAATCCTCTAGGATGAGGAGAGGTATGTGGAGAGAGTAAATGGGCAGGGGTTGGCCGAGCCAAAGGCTTGAGGAGTGTGTGAAATGAGGTAGAGGTGGGGGCCTTTTATAAGAGGAGAGGAGGGGCACTTTTGGAAAGTAAATAAATATTACTTTATTTGAAAATGTGTTTTAGTTTTAAAAGGTCCCAAATTGATATATTTTGTGGATAAGGTGATAAGGGTTAGAAATCCACTCATCCAATTGGTTTTGGCCATGTGTAGGTTTTAGATTTTTCATTATCTTTCCATTTTATTTAAATCGTTAAATAATGAGGTCATCGCTGCATCATCATGATGTCATAAATGATTTAATTTATTTAAAGTCTACATATTATAAAAAAAATACTATGATGTAGGAAATCTTTTTAGCTTTCCAGTTATTGTTTATAATCCAAAATCTGATCTTTATAACCCCATGTAAAAATTGTTTTCTTAAAACATATTATGTTTGTATCATTTTTACTTTTACATTAAATAAAAAGTTATTTATGTCATTTCCCAACCAAAGTATCTCCATGGGGTCCCCAAGTTGTCCCATGGCTTTTCTTGGTCGGCCATGACACAACCAATAATGTTGGGACATTTGTCTAGGTCATTTCATATTATTAAAGCATTATTTATACCTTAAACTACCCTAATTACCACTAATCGCGATTAAAAACTTAATAAGTTACTATTCACCAAAAAATTATTTTAATCCCATTGAACCACATTTTACTTCTTAATGACAACCATGTATGTTGGATTTTTTTAAATTCAAAACACAATGATGGAAAAATTTCATTTAAACGGAAAAATCAATTTTTATAAGTACTACTTAGTGGTTTCACTATTCATCAAAAATTGAAGTTTTTAAGTAAATTACCAAAAATTCACCCTAAGCTATATTTGATATTCCGAATTCAAAAATGTAGTCTATTTTACAAAATTAAATACATATAAGTCACATTAATTAATTTAATAATTAATTCCTGCTGTCAGAGCAAATATTGTGTTTTTATGAAACAATAAGTATCAAAAGATTGGCACCAGTTTAAGTCCAATTTCAAAGTGAAATTGATTCCAATGACCACCATTGGATTAAATGGTAAAAATATATTCTAATTTCACTTCAAAAACAATTAAATAGATAATCTCATCATATAAATAAATTAGATTAAAAAGCAGTTTTGATGTAAAATGCAGTATTTTTCACTATTCATTAAAAAATGAACATTGTCAGAAAAATACCAAAAATTCACACAATGTAAATTTTGATGTCCCAATCATAACAAATAAGTTTATTTTGACAAACATAGTTTATTAAATTGTCAAAAGAAAAATTTAAAAAGGGTTTTCCATCATAAGGCAGTAAAACAATCTTTTAAGAATATTAGTTTATTCCATGCATAAGATTGTATTTATTTTCATTTTAAGCCTCTAAAACACTATCTAAATCATTAAAAGACATGGATAAAAATATCTATTATTCATTACTTACTTAGGATGTTACATCCTTCCCCCCTTTAGAAAATTGCATCCCCATAATTTATTTACATATCGAATAAATGGGGGTACTTATCCCTCATTGCATTTTCAGATTCCCATGTTGCCTCTTCAATCATGTGGTTTTTCCACAAAACCTTTACCTGCTTAATCACCTTATTTCGTAACACATGCTCCCTGTGGTCAAGAATCTGGACCGGTTGTTCCTCATAAGATAGGTTCTCTTCCAGCTGAACTACCTCTGGACTCAAAACATGAGATGGATCTGGCATATACTTTCTCAACATCGAAACGTGAAAAACATTGTGTACCTGAGATAAACTCGGAGGTAAAGCCACTCGGTATGCAACTGATCCAACTCTCTCTAGAATTTTGTATGTTCCAACGAACCTTGGACTCAACTTTCCTTTCATACCAAATCTCATCACACTTTTCCAAGGAGAAACCTTGAGAAAAACATGATCACCTACCTCGAAAGATAGATCCTTCCTCCGGTTATCCGCATAACACTTCTGCCTGCTCTGAGTTGTTCTCATGTGTTTCTGAATCAGCTGAACTTTTTCTGCCATCTCTTCTACCAGTTCGTGTCCCATCAACTTCCTTTCACCCACTTCATCCCAGAAAGCTGTAGTTCGACACCTCTTCCCATATAATGCCTGAAATGGTGCCATCTGTATACTGGAATGGAAACTGTTATTATATGAAAATTCAACCAAAGAAATATGTTGGTCCCAACTTCCCTGATAATCCATAGAAAAAGCTCGTAGCATATCCTCCAATGTCTGAATTGTTCGTTCTGACCGCCCATCGGATTGAGGATGAAAAGCTGTACTAAAATTTAATTCAGTACCCAACGACTTCTAAAGGCCTTTCCAAAAGTTAGAAGTAAACCTTGGATCACGATCCGATACAATGGAGAGAGGAACTCCATGTAACCTGACTATCTCTTTAAGATACAAACAGGAAAGTTGATCAAGAGAGAAAGTATCTCGTATAGAAAGTAAATGAGCAGATTTGGTCAAGCGATCAACAATAACCCAGATTGCATTATTACCCCGAGATGTCTTTGGTAATCCAACAACAAAGTCCATGGATATATTCTCCCATTTCCACTCTGGAACTGGTAAAGGCTAAAGCATCCCTTTCGGTAACTGCCGCTCTGCTTTAACTTGCTGACAAGTCAAACACTTCACAGTAAAATCAGCAATGTCTCTTTTCATTCCATCCCACCAGTAATACTCCCACAGATCTCTATTCATCTTAGTACTGCCCGGATGAACTGAAAACGGAGAACTATGATCTTCACATAACAACTCTCTCTTCAACTGTGAATCACAAGGCACACAAAATCTCTTCCCAAATCTCAAAACACAATCATTATCAATGTTGAATTCAGGCAACTTACCTTTCTGAACCAGCTCGACCTTTTTCTGCAACTCACTGTCTTGCTTCTGTGCTTTCTTGATTCTATCTGATAGAGAAGATCTCACTGATACCTTAAACAAAACAGAAGGACTTCCTACACCAACAACTTCTATGCCAAAGTTCATCAAATCCATAACCAAAGGATCACGTTCCAAACGCAACATTGTTAATGAAGCATTACTTTTTCGACTCAAAGCATCAGCCACTTTATTTGCTTTTCCCGGAAGGTAATGAATTGTACAATCATAATCCTTGATTAATTCTAGCCATCTCCTTTGTCTCATGTTCAATACTTTTTGATTGAATATATACTTTAAACTTTTGTGATCGGTATATATTTCACACTTTACTCCATACAAATAATGCCTCCAAATTTTAAAGCAAAAACAACAGCAGCTAATTCCAAATCATGTGTATGGTAATTTACCTCATGAGTTTTCAACTGTCGTGAAGCATAAGCAATTACCTGATCATTCTGCATTAGGACGCAACCAAGTCCTTTCAATGAGGCATCACTGTATATAAAAAACTCACCATTCCTGGAAGGTAGTGCCAAAACTGGAGCATTCACCAATCTTCTTTTCAATTCCTGAAAACAATCATCACATTCTTTTGTCCAGATAAACTTAACACCCTTCCGAGTTAGCTTAGTCATTGGACTAGATACCAATGAAAAATTTCTAACAAACCTTCGGTAATAGCCCGCCAAACCAAGGAAGCTACGAATCTCGGTTACATTTGTGGGTCTTGGCCATTCTTCCACAACTTTTGTTTTTGAAGGATCAACAGTTATTCCATCTTTAGAAACAATGTGACCAAGGAAAGAAATTTGTTGCAACCAAAACTCACACTTGCTGAATTTCCCATACAATTTCTTTTCTTTTAAGGTTTGCAAGATAACCCTTAAATGTCTTTCATGCTCCTCTTTACATTTAGAAAACACCAAAATATCATCAATGAAAACCACCACAAACTTATCCAAGAACTCATGGAAAATTCTATTCATTAAGTCCATGAATACAGCAGGTGCATTGGTTAGCCCAAAAGGAATTACTACAAATTCATAATGGCCATATCTTGTACGGAACGCGGTCTTCAGAATATCTGCCTCCTTTACCTTCAGCTGATGGTACCCTGATCTCAGGTCAATCTTTGAAAAAAACTGAGCTCCCTGGAGCTGATCAAACAAATCATCGATATGAGGCAAAGGATATTTGTTCTTAACAGTGATATTATTCAAGGCTCTATAATCAATGAAAAGTCTCACAGAACCATCTTTTTTCTTAACAAACAAAACAGGAGCACCCCATGGTGATGTGCTAGGTCTAATGAAACCTTTCTCTAATAAATCTTGCAATTTCTCCTTCAACTCTAAAAGTTCAATTTGTGCCATTCGATAAGGTGGTTTTGAAATTGGCTTAGCATCAAAAACTAAGTCAACAGTAAACTCAACTTCCTGATCTGGTATTATTTCAGGCAACTCATCAGGAAAAACATCAGGATACTCATTTACCACTGGCACATCATTAATCTGAATAGTTCATTTATTTTCAACGACGTGTGCAAGGTAACATTCATTTCCATCTTTTACAAGTTTCTCGACCTCTTGATATGTTATAAAAAGTAAGGGTTCATTCTTGTAAACAAACTGAAAGTCTTTCTGAAAAGAAACTTCTTTAGCTCTACAATCAATCTTAGCATGGTAAATGGAGAGCCAATCCATACCCAGGATAACATCAAACTCTACTAGAGGTAGAACAATAAGGTTTGCAAGTAGGTTCTTTCCATAGATAAGGATAGGAAGATTCTTATAAATTCTTTTTGCCTCAACATTTCCCCCAGGTGTTTTTACCAAATGTTTAGGAGTCATTTCTTGAGATGGTATTCCCATTTTACTAGAAAAGGTTTCAGAGATGAATGAATGTGGAGACCCTGAATCAAACAACACACTGGCATAATCTGAAAAAACAAACAAAGTACCTGATACAACTTCATTTGATGGCCCGACATCTCCTGAAGTAGTTGCAAAGGATTTCACCACCCCTTTCTGCTTGTAGTCTAACTGCTTCCCATCACTCATTCTCCTTGTCGGACACTCGTTTGCATAGTGACCCATCTCATTGCACTTATAACATTTCACTAACTGTAAATCAAATTTGTTCTTACCTTCACCTTGATCCTTTATAGTGAAATCACGAGCCATATGTCCCATCTTACCACATCGGTAGCACTTTCCAGAATTCAGAATACATTTCCCAGCATGCCTTTTGCCACATTTATCACAAACTGGAAACATAGTTCTCTTACCATCAGACTTTTTTGAAGAATTCTTACCTTTCTCCTGACACCTTGGTCTCTTTTTCTGCTGGTTGTTATAGAACACTTGGTCATCGGCAAACTCCATTTCCTCCTTCTCAGCACATCAAACAAGCTTTTCATAACTTTTAAACTCACGAGAAGCTAATTCCCTTCGATATTTTGGCTTTAATCCTGAGTAAAAACGATTGATTTTACTATCAAGGTCTCGGATAAAATTTGGAGCATACCTTGCTAATCGAGTGAACCTTTCTTCATAGGTAGCCACTGAGTCTTCCTCTTGCCTCAATTCCAAGAATTGTTTTTCCATCCTAAGTCGAACAGCCTTAGGAAAATACTTCTCAAAAAACATACCTTTGAATTCATCCCAGTCAAGAGCATCAATCTCATCGGTGTCCCTGATATTTTTAACCATAGACCACCACTGATCTGCTTCACCCTCCAAACGGTAAATAGCAAGACTAACCATTTGATTGTCTGAACACCCCATGACATCAAAAATCTTCTCCAGTGGTTTAATCCACCCTTCAGCTAGCACAGGGTCAGATGATCCTCTGAATGATGGTGGATGTTGCCTCATGAAATGTTCCACCACTGACATGTTCCTCTACGGTCGATCTGGCTGATCTCGTGCATGGATACCACCACCATTTTTTGCTTGAGTCAACTGCGCCATTACTGCAACAAACTGTCCAGTTCCAATTCCAACCATCTCAGGATGCTGATTCGGAAGGTTATTTCCTTCTGTATGCCTTCCTAGCACTACTTCCATGTTTCCTCTGCGGAAAACCATTCCGAACAAACATGTCTTAGATAAAGCAACATGGTAATCTTTAAATGCTATATCATTTCAAAAAAAATATTTTTGGATAATCATTTAATAGAATTCTAACTCCTAAAGTTATCTAAAACGACCTTTGATACCAACTATAAGGCCCCAGCCTTAAACCTTACTTAATCTTGAGTTATTACAAGATTACACATTGAGGATATTTTCAGGTTTAGAGTTTTAGAGAATTAGATCATAAAACATGCATTACATTCCACATATAAACAAAGTGGTTACATAAAGATAGTTTTCTTCATTCCCATCAATGGAAACACCTTTAAAATAAAAACATGGATTATTTCTTGACACATCCTTGACTCTATCATCTTATCATGTACCTTTCCCTTGACCTGTGAAAAACATTTCAAAAACTTGGGATGAGCATAAAAACTCAGTATGGGTTATAAAAAAAACATGGAAAGGAAACATGAGTTCATATATACATAAGAATGAAATCATACTTTACCCATAAAACATAGGCACTTTAACATACCTCATAAAATCATGAATAAATCATAGAAATCATAATAAATAAAGGTAACTTGAGGCATTCATAACATTCTTACATAGGGAGTAACCCTCTTGGTTACGTTTGGAATACCCATCACAGTATATTCCCTAAAATCTCTTTGGAGAAACCTTAACGTTTCACTCCTTCGCGTTACCCAATGCATTCGAGAGCTATAACGGGCTCACCTGCCCTTAGTTTATCATGGAACCACCCGTCTTCATAATAATGCCCAAGAACCATAACATAATCATATCACATAAAACATGCATAAAGGAAACATAAAATTTCCACATTTCAATCACGAGATATCAATACAACACATTAATATAATAAAAACATTATGAAAACCATTTTCAATACCAAAGTAAAACATGGTATTTATTTTTCGTTTTAATAAAAAGGTATGTCTTGTAGAGGAAGCCGAAACTCAAATAACGATCACGACGGCGGAGAAGTCGTTGTCGCCGCATACGTACGACAAAAACATTCCCTTTTTTTCGTTTAGTAAACACTTCTTATAAAAAAGATTCCTTTTGAATAAACGTAAAAGTAAAAGGGGTTTATACACCGTATAGATGAAAGTTGTGTATAAAATAAAATATGCCTCAATGAAAGGAGATTGAGACGAAGTCCCATACCTCGTATCTGACTTGACCCGACCGTTCTTTAATCTCCTGAATAATAAACTTGGGTTAATCTCTATTTGCTTAAGAACCTTTTTCAAGTTCATTATTATTTTTATACCATGTTATGAACATCATGTAATCATTTAAGTTAATAATATTCATTTTGTCGATATTTGGTTCTTAAGTCAATAATAGACTTCTTACACTTACATGTTGTTAATTTGGTCAAAGGTTCATTATATCCAGAATGATATTAATGATTTGGATAACATATATATCATATATATTCATCATATACATGTATTTATAATATTACATAACATTTAGAGGTAAGAAATGAAATGCACCGTTCATGGAGACGGTAAGCCGTACGTACGCATGAACGCTACTTCCATTTCTATTTCGTATTTTCTGGAATGGAATCATAATGATATAAGTGTATATTATAATTCCAGTATAATAACATATATAATATCATTAACTTTATCCTTTACACATCCCTCATATGGTATTAACGAATCAAATCACTTTCAGGGGGCGGTAGTCCGCACTTCCTAAAATGAAGATATCGTGTTTACCCATAATGGAAACCATAAAGGTATGCTCAAAAAGAAAAAAACAGAAGCTTAAGGAAAACATAAACATATTATATATCATATATAAAAATAGTTACATCATAATGGCCACCTTTGAAGGTGTTAAATGAGTATTGAACAATCATCGTTTCGGGAGGCAGAATTTCACCATCCACGGAAACCGTATGTTCTTTAACCATTTGATGTTGTTCTGTGAGAGTGTAGCTCAAATAAATATTATAACAACATCCTATTATATTGATGATACTGGTGTTGTTACAAAAGAAGTAAATAAAGAGAGTTTAGGGGGTTGGAGAAGCAAAATAAAACACATGAACATGAGAGAATGAATTACCTTTAAAAGGGTAACTCCTTTTGATATGAGCCTAAAGGCTTTCTTTGATTGGATTCTGCCCAAAGTGAATCCTCTAGGATGAGGAGAGGGATGTGGAGAGAGTAAATGGACAGGGGTTGGCCGAGCCAAAGGCTTGAGGAGTGTGTGAAATGAGGTAGAGGTGGGGGCCTTTTATAAGAGGAGAGGAGAGTCACTTTTGGAAAGTAAATAAATATTACTTTATTTGAAAATGTGTTTCGGTTTTAAAAGGTCCCAAATTGATATAATTTGTGGATAAGGTGATAAGGGTTCTAAATCCACTCATCCAATTTGTTTTGTCCATGCGTAGGTTTTAGATTTGTCATTATCATTCCATTTTATTTAAATCGTTAAATAATGAGGTCATCGATTCATCATCATGATGTCATAAATAATTTAATTTATTTAAAGTCTAAAAATTATAAAAAACTACTATGATGTAGGAAATCGTTTTATCTTTCCAATGATTATTTATAATCAAAAATCTGATCTTTATAACCACATGTAAAAATTTTTTTCGTAAAACATATTATGTTTGTTTCATTTTTACTTTTACATTAAATAAAAAGTTATTTATGTCATTTCCCAACCAATGTGTCTCCATGGGGTCCCCAAGTTGACCCATGGCTTTTCTTGGTCGGCCATGACACAACCAATAATGTTGGGACATGTGTCTAGGTCATTTCATATTATTAAAGCATTATTTATACCTTAAACTACCCTAATTACCACTAATCGCGATTAAAAACTTAATAAGTTACTATTCACCAAAAAAATTAATTTAATCCCATTGAACCACATTTTAATTATTTATGACAACCATGTATGTTGGATTTTTGAAATTCAAAACACAATGATGGAAAAATTTCATTTAAACAGAAAAATCCATTTTTATAAGTACCACTTAGTGGTTTCACTATTCATCAAAAATTGAAGTTTTTCAGAAAATTACCAAAAATTCACCCTAAGCTATATTTGATATTCCGAATTAAAAAATGAAGTCTATTTTACAAAATTTGATACATATAAGTCACATTAATTAATTTAATAATTAATTCCCACAGTTAGAGCAAATAGCGTGTTTTTATGAAATAATAAGTATCAAAAGATTGACACCAGTTTAAGTCCAATTTCAATGTGAAATTGATTCCAATGACCACCATTGCATTAAATGGTAAAAATATATTCTAATTTCACTTCAAAACCAATTCAAAAGATAATCTAATCATATTAATAAATTAGATTAAAAAGCAGTTTTGATGTAAAATGCAGTATTTTTCACTATTCATTAAAAAATGAACATTGTCAGAAAAATACCAAAAATTCACACAAAGTAAATTTTGATGTCCCAATCATAACGAATAAGTTTATTTTGACAAAAATAGTTTATAAAATTGTCAAAATATAGATTTAAAAAGGGTTTTCCATCATAAGGAAGTAAAACAATCTTTTAAGAATATTAGTTTATTCCATGCATAAGATTGTATTTATTTTCATTTTAAGCCTCTAAAACACTATCTTAATCATTAATAGACATGGATAAAAATATCTATTATGCATTACTTCCTTGGGATGTTACATCCTTCCCCCCTTTAGAAATTTGCATCCCCGCAATTTATTTACTTATCAAATAAATTGGGGTACTTATCCCTCATTGCATTTTCAGATTCCCATGTTGCCTCTTCAGTCATGTGGTTTTTCAACAAAACCATTACCTGCTTAATCACTTTATTCTGTAACACTTGCTCCATGTGGTCAAGAATCTGGACCGGTTGTTCCTCATAAGATAGGTTCTCTTCCAACTGAACTACCTCTGGACTCAAAACATGAGATGGATCTGGCATATACTTTCTCAACATCGAAACGTGAAAAACATTGTGTACCTGAGATAAACTCGGAGGTAAAGCCACTCGGTATGCAACTGATCCAACTCTCTCCAGAATTTCTTATGGTCCAACTAACCTTGGACTCAACTTTCCTTTCTTACCAAATCTCATCACACTTTTCCAAGGAGAAACCTTGAAAAAAACATGATCACCTACCTCGAAAGATAGATCCTTCCTCCGGTTATCCGCATAACTCTTCTGCCTGCTCTGAGCTGTTCTCATGTGTTTCTGAATCAGCTGAACTTTTTCTGCCATCTCTTCTACCAATTCTGGTCCCATCAACTTCCTTTCACCCACTTCATCCCAGAAAGCTGGAGTTCGACACCGCTTCCCATATAATGCCTGAAATGGTGCCATCTGTATACAGGAATGGAAACTGTTATTATATGAAAATTCAACCAAATAAAGATGTTGGTCCCAACTTCCCTGATAATCCATAGAACAAGCTCGTAGCATATCCTCCAATGTTTGAATTGTTCGTTCTGACTTCCCATCTGATTGAGGATGAAAAGCTGTACTAAAATTTAATTCAGTACCCAACGACTTCTGAAGGCCTTTCCAAAAGTTAGAAGTAAACCATGGATCACGATCCAATACAATGGAGAGAGGAACTCCATGTAACCTGACTATCTCTTTAAGATAAAAATTGGAAAGTTCATCAAGAGAGAAAGTATCTCGTATAGCAAGGAAATGAGCAGATTTGGTCAAGCGATCAACAATAAATCAGATTTCATTATTACCTCGAGATGTCTTCAGTAATCCAACAACAAAGTCCATGGATATATTCTCCCATTTCCACTCTGGAACTGGTAAAGGCTGAAGCATCCCTATCGGTAACTGCCGCTCTGCTTTAACCTGCTGACAAGTCAAACACTTCACAGTAAAATCAGCAATGTCTCTTTTCATTCCATCCCACCAGTAATACTCCCACAGATCTCTATACATCTTAGTACTGCCCGGATGAACTGAAAACGGAGAACTATGAGCTTCACATAACAACTCTCTCTTCAACTATGAATCACAAGGCAGACACAATCTCTTCCCAAATCTCAAAACACAATCATTATCAATGTTGAATTCAGGAAACTTACCTTTCTGAACTAGCTCTACCTTTTTCTGCAACTCACTGTCTTGCTTCTATGATTGCTTGATTCTATCTGATAGAGAAGATCTCACTGATACCTGAAACAAAACAGAAGGACTTCCTGCACCAACAACTTCTATGCCAAAGTTCATCAAATCCATAACCAAAGGATCACGTTCCAAATGCAACATTGTTAATGAATCATTACTTTTTCGAATCAAAGCATCAGCCACTTTATTTTCTATTCCCGAATGGTAATGAATTGTACAATCATAATCCATGATTAATTCTAGCCATCTCCTTTGTCTCATGTTCAATTCTTTCTGAGTGAATATATACTTTAAACTTTTGTGATCTCTATATATTTCACACTTTACTCTATACAAATGATGCCTCCAAATTTTTAAAGAAAAAACAACAGCAACTAATTCCAAATCATGTGTAGGGTAATTTACCTCATGAGTTTTCAACTGTCGTGAAGCATAAGCAATTACCTAATCATTCTGCATTAGGACGCAACAAAGTCCTTTCAATGAAGCATCACTCTATATAACAAACTCACCATTCCTGGAAGGTAGTGCCAAAACTGGAGCATTCACCAATATTCTTTTCAATTCCTGAAAACAATCATCACATTCTTTTGTCCAGATAAACTTAACACCCTTCCAAGTTAGCTTAGTCATTGGACTAGATAACCGTGAAAAATTTCTAACAAACCTTCAGTAATAGCCCGCCAAACAAAGGAAGCTACGAATCTCGGTTACATTTGTGGGTCTTGGCCATTCTTCCACAACTTTTGTTTTTGCAGGATCAACAGTTATTCCATCTTTAGAAACAATGTGACCATGGAAATAAATTTGTTGCAACCAAAACTCACACTTGCTGAATTTCCAATACAATTTCTTTTCTTTTATGGTTTGCAAGATAACCCTTAAATGTCTTTCATGCTCCTCTTTACTTTTAGAAAACACCAAAATATCATCAATGAAAACCACCACAAACTTATCCAAGAACTCATGGAAAATTCTATTCATTAAGTCCATGAATACAGCAGGTTCATTGGTTAGCCCAAAAGGAATTACTACAAATTCATAATGGCCATATCTCGTACGGAACGCGGTCTTTGGAATATCTGCCTCCTTTACCTTCAGCTGATGGTACCCCGATCTCAGGTCAATCGTTGAAAAAAACTGAGCTCCCTGGAGCTGCTCAAACAAATCATCGATATGAGGCAAAGGATATTTGTTCTTAACAGTGATATTATTCAAGGCACTATAATCAATGCAAAGTCTCATAGAACCATCTTTTTTCTTAACAAACAAAACAGGAGCACCCCATGGTGATGTGCTAGGTCTAATGAAGCCTTTCTCTAATAAATCTTGCAATTTCTCCTTCAACTCTAAATGTTCAATTTGTGCCATTCGATAAGGGGGTTTTGAAATTGGATTAGCATCAGGAACTAAGACAACAGTAAACTAAACTTCCCGATGTGGTATTATTCCAGGCAACTCGTCAGGAAAAACATCAGGATACTCATTTACCACTGGCACATCATTAATCTGAACAGTTCCTTTATTTTCATTGACGTGTGAAAGGTAACATTCATTTCCATCTTTTACAAGTTTCTCGGCCTCTTAATATGTTATCAAAAGTAAGGGTTCATTCTTGTAAACAAACTGAAAGTCTTTCTGAAAAGAAACTTCTTTAGCTCTACAGTCAATCTTAGCATAGTAAATGGAGTGCCAATCCATACCCAGGATAACATCAAACTCTACTAGAGGTAGAACAATAAGGTTTTCAAGTAGGTTCTTTTCACAGATAAGGATAGGAAGATTCTTATAAATTCTTTTTGCCTCAACATTTCCCCCAGGTGTTTTTACCAAAAGTTCAGGAGTAATTTCTTGAGATGGTATTCCCATTTTACTAGAAAAGGATTCAGAGATGAATGAATGTGTAGACCCTGAATCAAACAACACACTGGCATAATCTGAAAAAACAAACAAAGTACCTGATACAACTTCATTTGATGGCCTGACATCTGCTGAAGTAGTTGCAAAGGATTTCACCACCCCTTTCTGCTTGTAGTCTAACTGCTTCCCATCACACAAGATCCTTGTCGGACACTCGTTTGCATAGTTACCCATCTCATTTCACTTATAACATTTCACTAACTGTAAATAAAATTTGTTCTTACCTTCACCTTGATCCTTTTTAGTGCAATCACGAGCCTTATGTCCCATCTTACAACATCGGTAGCACTTTCCAGAATTCAGAAGACATTCCCCAGCAAGCCTTTTGCCACATTTATCACAAACTGGAAACTTAGTTCTCTTACCATCAGACTTTTTTGAAGAATTCTTACCTTTCTCCTGACACCTCGGTCTCTTCTTCTCCTGGTTGTTATAGAACACTTGGTCATCGGAAAACTCCATTTCCTCCTTCTCAGCACATCGAACAAGCTTTTCATAACTTTTAAACTCATGATAAGCTAATTCCCTTCGATATTTTTGCTTTAATCCGGAGTAAAAATGATTGATATTACTATCAAGGTCTCGGATAAAATTTGGAGCATACCTTGCTAATCGAGTGAACCTTTCTTCATAGGTAGCCACTGAGTATTCCTCTTGACTCAATTCCAAGAATTGTTTTTCCATCCTAAGTCGAACAGCCTTAGGAAAATACTTCTCAAGAAACATACCTTTGTATTCATCCCAGTAGATAGCATCAATCTCATCGGCGTCCCTGATATTTTTAACCATAGACCACCACTGATCTGCTTCACCCTCCAAACGGTAAATAGAAAGACTAACCTTTTGATTGTCTGAACACCCCATGACATCAAAAATCTTCTCCAGTGCTTTAATCCACCCTTCAGCTAGCACAGGGTCAGATGATCCTCTGAATGATGGTGGATGTTGCCTCATGAAATATTCCACCACTGACATGTTCCTCTACGGTTGATCTGGCTGATCTCGTGCATGGATACCACCACCATTTATCGCTTGAGTCAACTGCGCCATTACTGCAACAAACTATTCAGTTCCAATTCCGACCATCTCGGGATGCAGATTCGGAAGGTTATTTCCTTCTGTATGCCTTCCTAGCACTGCTTCCCTATTTCCTCTACGGAAAACCATTCCGAACAAACATGTCTTAGAAAAAGCAATATGGTAATCTTTAAATGCTATATCATTTCAAAAAAAATATTTTTGGATAATCATTTAATAGAATTCTAACACCTAAAGTTATCTAAAATGACCTTTGATACCAACTATAAGTCCCCAGTCTTAAACCTTACTTAATCATGAGTTATTACAAGATTACACATTGAGGATCTTTTCTGGTTTATAGTTTTAGAGAATTAGTTCATAAAACTTTCATTACATTCCACATATAAACAAAGTGGTTACATAAAGATAGTATTCTTCATTCCCATCAACTGAAACACATTTAAAATAAAACATGGATTATTTCTTGACACATCCTTGACTCTATCATCTTATCATGTACCTTTCCCTTGACCTGTGAAAAACATTTCAAAAACATGGGATGAGCATAAAAACTCAGTATGGGTTATAAAATAAACATGGAAAGGAAACATGAGTTCATATATACATAAGAATGAAATCATACTTTACCCATAAAACATAGGCACTTTAACATACCTCATAAAATCATGAATAAATCATAGAAATCATAAGACATAAAGGTAACTTGAGGCATTCATAACATTCTTACGTAGGGAGTAACCCTCTTGGTTACGTTTGGAATACCCATCATAGTATATTCCCTAAAATCTCTTCGGAGAAACCTTAACATTTCACTCCTTCGCGTTACCCAATGCATTGGAGAGCTATAACGGGCTCAACCGCCCTTAGTTTATCACGGAACCACCCGTCTTCATAATAATGCCCAAGAACCATAACATAATCATATCACATAAAACATGCATAAAGGAAACATAACATTTCCACATTTCAATCACGAGCTATCAATACAACACATTGATATAATAAAAACATTATGAAATCCATTTTCAATACCAAAGTAAAACATGGTATTTATTTTTCGTTTTAAAAAAAAGGTATGGCTTGTAGAGGATGCCGAAACTCAAATAACGATCACGACGGCGGAGAAGTCGTTGTCGCCGCATACGTACGAAAAAAACATTCCCTTTTGTCGTTTAGTAAACGCTTTGTATAAAAAAGATTCCTTTTGAATAAACGTAAAAGTCAAAGGGGTTTATACACCGTATAGAAGAATGTTGTGTATAAAATAAAATATGCCTCATTGAAAGGAGATTGATACGAAGTCCCATACCTCGTATCCGACTTGACCCGACTGTTCTTTAATCTCCTGAATCATAAACTTGAGTTAATCTCTATTTGCTTAAGAACCTTTTTCAAGTTCATTATTCCTTTTATACCATGTTATGAACATCATGTAATCATTTAAGTTAATAATGTTCATTTTGTCGGTATTTGGTTCTTAAGTCAAAAATAGACTTCTTACACTTACATGTTGTTAATTTGGTCAAAGGTTCGTTATATCCAGAATGATATTAATGATTTGGATTACATATATATCATATATATTCATCATATACATGTATTTATAATATTACATCACATTTAGAGGTAAGAAATGAAATGCACCGTTCATGGAGACGGTAAGCTGTACGTACGCATGAACGCTACTTCCATTTCTATTTCGTATTTTCTGGAATGGAATCATAATGATATAAGCGTATATTATAATTCCAGTATAATAACATATATAATATCATTAACATTATCCTTTACACATCCCACATATGGTATTAGCGAATCAAATCACTTTCAGGGGCGGTAGTCCACACTTCCTAAAATGAAGATATCGTGTTTACCCATAAGGGAAACCATAAAGGTATGCCCAAAATGAAAAAAACAGAAGCTTAAGGAAAACATAAACATATTATATATCATATATAAAAATAGTGACATCATAATGGCCAGCTTTGAAGGTGTTAAATGAGTATTGAACAATCGTCGTTTTGGGAGGCAGAATTTCGCCATCCACGGAAACCGTATGTTCTTTAACCATTTGATGTAGTTGTGTGAGAGTGTAGCTAAAATAAATATTATAACAACATCCTAGTATATTTATGATACTGGTTTTGTTACAAAAGAAGTAAATAAAAAGAGTTTATGGGGTTGGAGAAGCAAAATAAAACAAATAAACATGAGATAATGAATTACCTTTAAAAGTGTAACTCCTTTTGATTTGAGCCTAAAGGCTTCCTTTGAAAAGATTCATCCCAAAGTGAATCCTCTAGGATGAGGAGAGGGATGTGGAGAGAGTAAATGGGCAGGGGTTGGCCGAGACAAAGGCTTGATGAGTGTGTGAAATGAGGTAGAGGTGGGGGCCTTTTATAAGAGGAGAGGAGGGGCACTTTTGGAAAGTAAATAAATATTACTTTATTTGAAAATGTGTTTCGGTTTTAAAAGGTCCCACATTGATATAATTTGTGGATAAGGTGATAAGGGTTCGAAATCCACTCATCCAATTGGATTTAGCCGTGTTTAGGTTTTATATTTTTCATTATCTTTCCATTTTATTTAAATAGTTAAATAATGAGGTCATCGCTGCATCATCATGATGTCATAAATAATTTAATTTATTTAAAGTGTAAAAATTATAAAAAAAATACTATGATGTAGGAATTCTTTTTAGCTTTCAAATGACTATTTATAATCAAAAATCTTATCTTTATAACCCCATGTAAAAATTGTTTTCGTAAAACATATTATGTTTGTGTCATTTTTTACTTTTACATTAAAAAAAAAGTTATTTATGTCATTTCCCAACCAAAGTGTCTCCATGGGGTCCCCAAGTTGACCCATAGTTTGTCTTGGTCGGCGATGACACAACCAATAAGGTCGGGACATGTGTCTAGGTCATTTCATATTATTAAAGCATTATTTATACCTTAAACTACCCTAATTACCACTAATCGCGATTAAAAACTTAATAAGTTACTATTCACCAAAAAATTATTTTAATCCCATTGAACCACATTTTACTTCTTAATGACAACCATGTATGTTGGATTTTTGAAATTAAAAACACAATGATGGAAAAATTTCATTTAAACAGAAAAATAAATTTTTATAAGTACCACTTAGTGGTTTCACTATTCATCAAAAATTGAAGTTTTTCAGAAAATTACCAAAAATTCACCCTAAGCAATATTTGATGTTACAAATTCAAAAATGAAGTCTATTTTACAAAATTCAATACATATAAGTGACATTAATTAATTTAATAATTAATTCCCGCTGTCAGAGCAAATAACGTGTTTTTATGAAACAATAAGTATCAAAAGATTGACACCAGTTTAAGTCCAATTTCAAAGAGAAATTGAATCCAATGACCACCATTGGATTAAATGGTAAAAATATATTCTAATTTCACTTCAAAACCAATTCAAAAGATAATCTAATCATATAAATAAATTAGATAAAAAATCAGTTTTGATGTAAAATGCAGTATTTTTCACTATTCATTAAAAAATGAACATTGTCAGAAAAATACCAAAAATTCACACAAAGTAAATTTTGATGTCCCAATCATAAGGAATAAGTTTATTTTGACAAACATAGTTTATAAAATTGTCAAAAGATATATTTAAAAAGGGTTTTCCATCATAAGGCAGTAAAACAATCTTTTAAGAATATTAGTTTATTCCATGCTTAAGATTGTATTTATTTTCATTTTAAGCCTCTAAAACACTATCTTAATCATTAATAGACATGGATAAAAATATCTATTATTCATTACTTACTTGGGATGTTACAGATATAATGTAACACTAGTATGTTTTCGGGAATATTTAATTATTTTTTATTCTTCAATATCATTCTTTCCTCGAAATCATGAGTTTAAACAAACTATGGGATGCTCATAACATAAAATTATTGTTAGAACCATAATGTTATGTTAAAGGGAATAAATGTAACTAACTTTATAAAATATATGATAAATGTATATGAATTATATGTTCTACTAGTTATTTGATTTAATGAATTTAATGAGATATATATGTTATATAATCAAATATTTATTTTTGATTATCATCAAATAGATATTTTTGTCACAGGGTATGTATAAACTCTATCTATTGTATGAAAACCAGTACATTTTAAAAGAATATTTCTACATAGTTTAATGGTGAAAAATATTTAATTTAAGATTTTGACACTTTAATAATTTGAATATTACAATGTGAAACTATTCTTAGTCAATGGAATATAAAAATTTACATTGGTTAAAATATTGATATTTTCTGACAAACATCATATTTTGATGAATTCTAAAAATATGGTAAATTTTAAATAAAAACAACATTTTTCATCTAGATAATTTATATTGATAAATAATAATATTTAATTTTTTTAAAGTATTAAAATAATTTATTTTCATCATTTAATGTAATTTATGTTACGAACAATAATTTTACATTGAATTCATGGGTAAAAACATTTCAATATTTTGTAATGCTTTTACTTTTAGAATACATATTCTCATTTCAACAATGGGATTAATATTATATTAATTACTACAACTCCTATGTCTTGAATTTATAAAAATGGACACCATATTTGAAATCTGTAGGTCTAAATTCTGTTAATATGATACTTTTATTTTAAGGAATTATGAATAGTAACTACGGTAAATTTTATATACAACTATTAACGGTAAATCGGGTAAATACGGGTAATATTAATATTATAAAATTACCCTAAAACATGAATCAATATAATTGGATGATTATATATCTCCCAATATCCTACTTGGATCGAAATGGAATCGATTGGATACCACTTGGATGACATTAAGACAATTAATTTATTTTATTTAATGAAATGTGAAATAAGTCTTACTCAATCATTAATAATTAAATTAGTTTTAATATAATGTTATACAGAATATAAATTCAATTATAAATAATAATTTTAAATATAATATGTTTTTATTTATCATGGTTATTTATTTGTAATTTTTAGCTAATATATAATTACCTTAATAGCATAAACATTAATGATGCAAAAATTATTTATTTAGTACAAAACCAATAATATAGTATTTTTAACTAATAATACCCATAAATGGCTTAAACACATGGATAAACCTTATTGGCCATCTATATCTAAACCATAAGAATATGAAGGTCGACATGATGACCATTTGGAGCCCTATAAAAGGGATTATGACACTTCTATTATTTTATTTTAAATGATGTCAAAGTTGTCCAGTTCATAATTTAATAAATTAAACATGTTAAATGTTGGATTTTTTAGAAGAAAATTTTGAGTAAAAGTAATATTTGGAAATATATTAGATTTATCTTCACCATAATATATTATTTTAATTTTTATGCAACTAATAAATATATTAAATAATTGTACAAAAATATTGTAGTATTCTTTTCTTAGGAGAAATATCAATTAAATGGTATTAAAATTATTTAAATAAATATTATATGAACATATTAATGTGATCCAATAATTTTCTAGATGAATATTACATGTTTTAAATCTATTAAATATTTAGGTTCGAATCTATCTTTTGTGATGTTTTTTTTAAATTCAAATAAATGAATAGTGTAAAAATTGGCAATAAGGATATTTTATAATAATAACATATTTCTAAATTGTTTAAAAATCAAAAACAAATATTTTAAAATTGAAAATTGAAAGTTAATGTTCCATAACATCATAAATTATCCAGTTTTTGTCAATTCACAACAAATCAGTAAGTGTTTCTAACTATTAAAAATTATTAATATTATAACAACTAATATAATCAAATAGATTAAATAATGATAAATCAAAATGATAAGGTTCAAAATAAATTCAATATTTTTCTAAATTATATTATATGGTGCCATTAAGACCCCATATCATCTCATAATCGAATTCGAGTCATTTTTGACATTTTTATTTGTGGTATGATTTTTTTTAAATTAATATTTTGAGGTTTCCAAAAGTGCCCATCTCATCTCTTATAAAAGGACACCTACTCACACTCGTCTATATACCATTTTGAGCCTCCATAATTGGATAAAACCTATCCATTTCCCTTATCTAAGAAACTAGAAAAATATTATATGTTTTTATCTTCTACAACGACAATTTTTAGTTCCATAAGAGGTTGTTTAGAAGAGTCGCTACGAAGAAGAGGTAATATCCTTTACTGATTATTTGAAACTAATTTATTCATCTAATTCCTCTATATTATTTGTTTAATTATTATGTAATAACTCCAATATCACTTGTATACTGATATTTTTTTATGAATATTAATCAACTATATTGCATCTTCTATCAATCCTATGAAAAATGAAATCACAACACGTGTGTGAGTACAGTCTACTGTTTCCACACCGTGGTGTTATCTAATTTTCAGCACCAACATACTTGGATGGGTATAATGATGGAATAAATATTTATATTTTATTATATAAATTTATATTTATTCATAAATAATATACACTTCAGTATAATTTCACAATCATGGGAATTATATCATCGCTCGTGCATACGTACAACCTACCATCTCCACGATGTGATGTGATTATTTCTACATGATCGTCATTGAAAATTAATTTTATAATAAAATTATTGAAAAAATATGATACGTATTATAATAATACCATTATTTTAATGATTTAACTATAACCTAAGAAGAGTATTAAGAATTTAATCAGCAAAACAAGCATAAGTACATAAACCAATTAACACATGAATAAGGAGTAAAAATGAAATGTTATAAAAAAACAGATTAGAATATGTTTATATATGATATCAAAATAATGAAATTTATTCTGTAATAACTCAATGAAATTTTTTTAATAATTATACAGGTATTTTGGATACATACAAAGCATATCAGACCAAAGATAAGGATAAATCTCACAATCTCATTTTTATCCAAGATTGTTTATAATTAAGTATTTACGGGGGTATATTTATTCATCTTTTTCAATGTTTCCAAAATATGTAAATTTATTTCTATCCTCCTACAATTTACTAAATCTAATTTTACCCATTAGTGAATTTTTCTTAAAATATATGAATGTATTTTTTTCATTACGAGATTCTTCTTGACATTTCATGAAAAAAGTATGAGAAGAATATTTTTTAACAAATATGGATTGAATGGATTATTATGCATTCATATATAATTATTCACATTCTGTTTCATTAAAAATATTTCATGTTTTTTCGATAAACGTTTTTATATTAAAATTCCATGACATATTCAGAAATAAAAAAAATTTGACGAAGAAAGGATATTTTATTCAAGAACTAAGTTCAATTGTTTTACCAAAATTATTTCCCATCTAAGATGATATAGAGTTTTGTTTCTATCCCTAGTATTACTTTTATTTGATTATTTTATGATGGAATTGTTTTTATTAAGAACTTTTATCTTATATGGATTATCTTATGATAACATTATGTTTAAGAATCCCATTTTATTACATGGGTTATGAAATGATGTAGGATTTATGATATTATGTCACACATAAGAATGGGTTAATTATGAGATGGGTGGGAAATATATCTACATCCAATACATTGGGTATATATTTATATCTCATGACATAGACATGGATGAACCAGAAAGATAATTTGGTTGAGTGATCAATGACTAGAATGAGGAGTGAACTCGGTTAAGTAATGGACTTTGTCTGCTATGGTGGTCTTGAAAATGGGCCATGATCAATATTAATTGATTTTATATGTTTATTTGTGTGTGAATAAAAGTTTCATGTCTTATGTTATGAGGATTGGGATGAAATTTCACAACTATGATTTATCCCATGACATGATATTATGATCTCTTGTGGAGGATACGATTTTAAAACGTTAAGGTCTTAAGAACATGATATGATTAACATTTCCTTTTTTAAACCTCACTGAGAATTTGTGAACACCCCTTTGTATGTTTCTTTTCACAATGTCAGGAAGAAGTGTATTAAATATGATATACCGAAGAGGAGTTTAGTTATGATGAAATAAACGAGAGACAACGTAGTTGATTTATGAACCAATTGTTTTTGTTTCCTAGTTTCTAAAGACAATATTTCAATATCGTCATGTCATGGTTTTTTTATATGTTTTAATAAATATTATTCAATTATTAATTAATAACAATGTATGTACTGTATGGGTCATTATAAAATATTTCTATGCATTATGTTGCGAATAAACGAAATTTCCATTCATCGTGTTGCAGTCAAGGAAAATATTGATGCATCATCTTATGAAAAAAAAAATCAATGCATCATGTCATGAACAAAAAATATCATTGCATAATTTTGCACAAAAACAAAATTTCCATAAATTATGTCATGAACAAAAAATAATGGAATATTTCTATGAACAAACAAAATAATCATGAATGATGTTGTGAACAAAAAAACCAATGAAATGCATTATTATCTTATTAGATATAAGTACATATACAAATAATTGAATTGTGATATAAGAGCAAACCCATATCATAATGATAAATAACACTCATGAGTTACACATAAAATAAATCCTCTAGTTTTTCACGAGGAACCTATGATTAAAAATTTTGTTTTATAAAATTTTCAAGAGATGTCACAGAAAATGACCTAATGAGTAAGATCTATTGATACCAAAAATAATATAACTTAAAGGAGTATTTTATAAGGGAATGTAATGGTTAATCCAAGAAAAATTACATAAAAAGATTTTATCTTTTTTATATTATATAAGAATATCGAAGTGAAATCGTAAAAAGATAGTTTATTAATACGAATAATCTTGTTGTAAAAAGACGATGTTACATGACACATTAAAGAAAATTTCTCCAAAATGTAAAAAAAACCTTTTAATATTTCATTTTACAATAAATATAAATAAGGTATTATTGGAAAATAATAAATATTTCCATACAATTTTTTATGTGGAAGATAAATTATAAATCATGATAAGGAATAATTATTTAATCATTTTTAAAATACCTTTATTGAAACCCACATATAAAAAATATTTCGAAATATTACATATAAAAATATAAAAATATAAATTTATATATGAAGAAATGTAATAAATAAATTGACTTAAAAAAATAAAGTATAACATTAATAGGAAAATGAATATATATATGGTGGAACCATAAATTGGATATGAATTATTCTTAATAGCATTATACTATTATGGAAATGAAATTAATCATGTATGAAGATTTAAATAAATTAAATTAAATATATGTATTGAGAATGAACAGTTATTATATAATAAAGTATTATGGTGGGAAACCCAAAAATAAAATAAATATGTTCATGAATTATCTTTATATATCAATAAAATTAGATTTGAGATTACACAATATCTTATGAATTTATTGATAAAATAATTGACAAATTTTTGAAAAATATAAATTGTGATGGATTAAAAAATAAATTTTTTTAATGAAAGGTATGATAAAAAAATTAATATAATAATATAAAATTTTCCGAAAATAAAAAACTGTTGAATATGGTATATGTACCATGAAGGAATAAATAAAATGAGAAAACCCCATTTGGATTTGGTACATTTTTAATCGAATAATATTAGATGATTTAATGTAAGATAGATATATAAATATAATTAAGATAAACATAATAAAGTAATAATATTTAAAAAATTTATTATATACCCCATATAAAATAAATATGTTTATATTCTAAAACATGTATCAATTATTATAATATTAAGGAGAGAAACACGTAGCTTAACTCTTGACCTTCAAAAAAGTGAAATAACCCTCTATATAAAAAAATAACTACATTAATAACACATTTAATTAACATGTTCATATCAATTATCCAATATTATTTTAAATTAAATTTACGTTATATATAATTTATTAGTTTATTATAGTTTATTTTGATCATCATATGTAAATAATTATGATTTTTTCATATGGGTTTCATAAGGAGGATATTAATCCTCATCATTTAGAAAAATATTAATTATTTCTAAATTATTCAAAGTAATATAAAATAATTTTACTAATAATTTATGAATGTAAAATAATTGATTCATGATATTTATAGTTATGATACATGATGTTGAAATCAGTGAGGTCCAAGTTTTACGTAATATTCAAATATTACTCTGTTAATTTATAATGATCATTTATTTATATTTAATCCATTAATAACTATATTCATGAAGTATATTATTCATTGATATAATATTAATAATTAAAATATATTTTAGAACCATAAAATTTTGGTTGTGACCAAAAATGAAGCACTTCAACAATGAAGGTGGTTGTCGACACATATGCATATGTGATAAAATTATTTTCTGGTTGATGGGGATATTAATAGAATTCCCAATTTCACATTCCAAAATTTAAATCATGTATTTAATATAATATTTATTCAATAATTACATTATATTAGTGATCCACATAGGGTGGTGATGAAAAATGAAATATCTTGTTCCATAGGGGTGGGAGTGCTCATGTACACAATGATGAAGTTTACATTTTCAATAGATTGAGAGAAATGTAGAAACTGATTAATATCATAATAGAATAAAAAATATTATAAATATCATATGAATTTATTAAATAACATTTTATATACATCCATTTATAATGGTTATGAAAAACAAAATATGTCTCTATGTGGAGAAAGAAGTCACCATGTATACGCAAACAATGTTTTTATTTGTCTAATTAATGGGGTTTGAGATGATATTGGTTATACCATTAAGCATAATTTTTACGGTTAGTAATATTTATTCAATGTTATTGATTTTAATAACAATTATTTTTTTATAACTAAAAAAAATATTTATGTGTCATTGAGAACAATTAGAAAATCTAAATTAACCATCCGAATATCTAGTTAAAAACCCAAATCTAGTTTTTATTAGAATGAATTATAACCTGAGTTTAAAATTATTAATCATATATTTTAGAAACTCCAAATAGTAAATTAATATGAATTTTTTTACTACATAAATAATTATTTTATTTTATAAAATGACTTATATGTTTTTAAGACATAATTATATCATGGTGAAGTCATAAATGCAACGGTAATTCTAAAAACTATATTTCTCACTATTTACCTAAAAATAAATCATTTTTAAAAAATTACCCAAAATCATATTAATATAATATTTTCATGATTATTTAAAAATTAAGATCATTTCCTCAATTTAATCTTCTTTAAATTTTATCCATCCAATAAAACTGTAAACTGTATAGCCTAATTTCTATACTGGATATCCATATCTGTAAAAATTTTCATGGGTACATTGATGGTAACTCAATGATTTTTTATTAAATTTTCATTAATAATGTTTTCAGGAATGATTAATCTAAATTGTTAGGTCGAGTTATTAGAGGTAAATCAATTGTAATAAAGATAACACACATATCATGAAAAGATATATCTATTAAGGATAAGACCTATGACTATGTCAAGATATGTGATCTAGACATCTCAACATATCCAACAGTTACATGAATATGTCCACACATTGTTTTTAAATGATAGAGAACTTTATTAATTAGGTTGGAGATTTGGACCGAAGGAGGCACTGTCATGATACCAAGGGTAGGGCCATGTCATTGTGTAATTATCATAATTATATGACTAATTTTCCAAAACCTAATTTAAATTAATTGACCATACATATGGTAATTTGGGATAGAAGTGATGTTTCATTTATGATTTTGGGATAAGTTATCTATAAATCACTATATATCATATGATAAACATAATTGATCCTCATGTAGTTTTTATTAGGAGGATATATTTTCTATAGAATAGGTGAACCTTGAAATCAATGTTAGATAGTATATCAAAAACAATTGAATCCTTAAATAATGAATGAAACCTATATAGATTAGTCTCTTACACTAGAGTATGTTTTCTCTCAGCATATGTACATGGATTATTAGTCAAAATCTAGGGACTGTGACATAAATTTAGATTCTAAGTAAGGGAATTAATTTCCATAAATTAGACAACTCAACGATGTTTTATATCATGTGGTACTAACCAATGATGCTATATTTTTACATCATGTGATATGGAATTGTATTTCATGATGTTTAAGGTCGAATAATGAGAACCATTACATTTTATAGTTCGATTTTATGTAATAAGGTCATTACATTGTGTAGTTTGGACCCATGTGACAAGGACTATGATGTTTTTTAGTATAAAGTCTTATGATAAATAAATTTACATCATGAAAATTAAAGTAATTCAATTTGGAATTTACATCATTCGGTTAAATGTTATTTCACCTAGATAATATCTAATATATTCAAATTTATGATGATTGTACTTTGTGCAACCATTGTGAAATTATTCAATTTATTTATTGAAGAACCATTAATTGGTGGAGGTTTAGTAAGATTTCCATCCATATTAATCAAATTATAGGCTCTATTAGAGTTTACCTATTGTATGATGTAAGTACCATACTATTCTTTCTCGATCATTAGAGGCTTTTCCCATGGAGTCATTAGAGTTCAAAAAGATAACAAAATCTCATTGAAAATGAAATAGAAGAGTTTAACCTTTTGGTCAATTGCACATGTGACTTTATTCTGATGAACCTATAGGTTATGTAGGGTTTAAAACCATTTCTCACAAATAAATTCCAATTTATCTTGTCATATTTCTCACTAATAATCATTAACTAATTTATTTTATATCACATTGTGAGGATATGGGATTCTTAACACTGTGGGTAGAACTACCTCTGATCAATATACAATATAATGTGGGATCTATGTTGTGGTAGTTCTTTTTATTATGATTTATTCCTACAAAGCATACATGATCTAGTCTAACTAAAATTTATTATATTTTAAAATATTTTTTAAATTATATTTTATTTTTTTAAAGGCTCTTACCTATCTATTCCAAATTTCACATAGTGGGAAAATTTGTTGGACTAAATATTATATTCTGGATACATTGATTTAAATTCTTAATCGTGTAAAGTGGTATTAGTGGCCATCAATATTGTGTGAGATAAACAAAATTTGATAATTATAGTATACTTCATGATACAAATGATTTACATTTTCTACCATTACCTAGGTATATAAACTCAACCCACTTAGAGAATAAATCATTACTAATAATGATGTATATGAGTTTTCAAACTTTAGATAGTGGATATGGGTGTATGAAATCCATTTCCAATAAAAAATTTCCAATAGTATTTGGTCTATTGTAATAGTTATATGGTTTGATGGATGATGTTTATAATGTTTATAAAATGAATGGGAATTATTTTTAATATCTAATAACCCATAAATCAGTAATTGAAAGAAGTATCCAAGTATCATGATTTTATGGAACAATGTAGCTCTTGGTCAGTGGTAACTGAATGTGCACATATAGAACTATTTCATGACAATAATGATCTCTAATCCTTCAATGACCGTAATGAAAAATCCATTAAATCCTCTCATGTAGAAGTCCTTGTTGATATTTTATCCATTATAAATGATGAAATTGTTTCTGAAAACCAAATCCACTCATAGGATTTACCTTGTGGGAGAATTTCATTTTGGATGTACTATACTATTGGAAAAATCTATCCATTTATAGTACCACTTGATAAAGGTAAAATCTCTACTTGACCTTGGTGGTGTTGACCATATTGATATTTGCATGTAATTTGTAATGAATATAGATACAAATATGTGATGTATGATGTGAATGACCATATCATCCTATTTTGGATTTATTACTGTTATATATGAGTTGTACAATGCATAAACATAGGTTTTATGTGAATTTAAAATATTATATAGAGTAATATTATAGTATAATTTCTCCCACCACACACCAAATATAACCAATAGGTGGAATTATATCTTCCTTGTTAATTAAATAGATAGAATTTATTTTCATGATTTCAATATTTGAGTCTCGACGAAATTCAATTGGGTAACTAGTATATATTGTTAAAACTCTAAGACAATAATAAAGCAATGATATTTGACCTCATTATTAGTATGATACTCTAAAATATAAAATTAATAACTAAAAATCGTTTTTATGAGAGATGAGTACGATACACAATACCACTAAATTAAGCATAGAGTTTTCCATCAACTTGCATATTGGCATCATAGAGGCACTATAAAAGAATATCCCCTATGTTAGGAGGTTTCAAGGTCATTGAAAACTTTTTTATAAAAAATATCTATATCCAATAATAAATTTCATGGGATATGCTTCATTATAGGGAAATATGAAAGCTTCCATCATTTTTTCCTCCTTTTAATACGCAAACTAAATATCAAACTGTTGTTAGATGATCACCTAACATGATCGATACCTAGTTAACATTGAATGAATGATTATATACATGAGTGGGTCAACCAAATATATATGTTGGACCTTATGGATCTACAAGTAGTTCCTTTATTACTATGTGAAAAAAATAATCAAAAGAAAACATTTTGAATATCAGGGTATTAGGACTCATCATCCACTATTATTCAACTAGGATAATAGATTTTGTTCTCCTTTCCTATATCATTCATCCAGAAAAGGATGATACTAAAAATATACTCCAATGATTGTAGATAGATTATGGGAGGTTTTCCTTCTATATGCTTCATAAAAATTTGGGGTTATAGGATGTATTTTTTTGAGACTAGTAATGTGTTTTTTGGAAAACCTAATCCCACAAATAAGTGGGACCGTTATTTTTTATATTTTCAATGATAACTAATTTTCCAAAAATATTTACCATAATTATACATCATTTTATTGTAGGATCAATGGATTTACACATTCTCCACAAACATATTTGACCAAGTAATTATGAAATAAAAAACCGATGGTGACCCAACTTATATAGATAAAAGAATGAAGCTTCATCTATGTGGGACATGTTAGGATCATTAGTCGAATTATCCCTACCCCAAAATAGGATTAATTTGGCATCCGCCAACACTCTACCCGATATCATTGGGAACATATTTGAAATCCCCACTAACATACAAACTGGCTGTGCAAAAACTGATTTTCTATTAGAATATAATTATTGTGGGAATCATTCAGAGTACTCATAATTAATAAAGGTCTAAAGGTAGGATAATATTATGAATTTCCTTGGTATTTTAAAGGATGAAATTTTTACTAGGATAGTGTTCCATGAATTTGATAAATTTATCCAATGTTACCGGAAATGTGCATTTTAGGGGGTTCACTATTATGTTATGTTGAAGTTTTTTATAGATAAATATATCAATAACTATAATATCATCATTAAATTTTTAATGGGTGTCCCCTAGATCATCCATGTAGCACTATATTGTTTTCCATAATAAGGTGATGAAATATATTATTCAAAAAATATTTAAATTTTCTTCTAGTGTTCATTGAGAAAAATTGAATTACAAAGTATGAGTATACCCCTTGGTGTTCCCGAAAATTGATGGAATGATCATTTCTAGGGCTATATAATCTTGGATATATCCAAATATCAGTATATTTATAATATTAATTGATTGTATATTTTTGAATTGATCAACTATATTTTAATCAAGACTGTGAAATCTTCCTTATGACATTGATTACTACAACCTATGAAGTCAAAGAAAACCTAAATTCACATTTTCTTCTTCTTGATTGAGATGATATTTGAAATCCAATTATTATACAAAACTTAATAAATAATATTTTATTTTATTATGTTTTCAACCACTACATTTACCTTGAAAACATGGTTTAGATTCATTCTACTCACCACTGACTAAAAACCATTAATATTTTCTAGAAAAAAATAGTTGGGTATCCACATAGGTATTTAATTTCATAATTTCTTTATAGTTTTATATGAACACTTCTTAATGTATTTTAGGAAATATATTTAATTAATTTGTTCTATAATAGTTATGGTGGCACTAATAAATGTAGGATTTATATATTAATCAGTGCCTAAATTATGTTACTTGAGTTTTTCAGTAGTGGTTGAGAAAACATCATCAAACACCAGAACTAAATACACCTGATCTTACTTTTAATAAAATATTACATCATTATTATCAAAAGAAAGAGATTTAATGGTTTTTTTATTTTATAGTTGATATAGAAGAATCATTATATTCTAATGTACATGTAAGGATAGTTTTCTTTACCACACCAGTATGATATATTTCTTATAGATTATAAGAATCACCTTATTAATTTCTTACCTTGGGAATAGAACTAGATGTGATCAAACCCTATGATCTTGATCTTCTCATAAAATTCCTATAATGTTAATTATAAATCCATTTTTTTTATTTATTTAATATCGATAAACAATTTTTTTATGTTAATTTAATTACTATAAAGGTTTATAAACATGGTTTACATCATAATCCACTTTCATAATAATTGTAATATTCAATGAATATTTCTTTTTGAGCATCATATGATAGATTGTTGATTGGATGTTTTTTATTATCCACCAATGTGACCCACATGACCTGATGACATCCCATATCGAGATATGCCACCTAAATTCAGTAGATAAGAAATATTTTTTCTTTTTAGACCACACACCATTGAATAATAAGAGAAATTTAATATACATTAGGTGTATGAAAGTGAAAATTTTTAATTGCTATCTTTATGTACACATCTTTTTGTTGAACCTCATACCTATGTATTGAGACTCATAGTTATCTAGTGGGTAATTATCATTATACATTACCCTAAATTATCAATAAATAGAGTAATTTGGGAATTTTGATTATGATGGGGTGAAACAATCATATATATGTAGTTAATATCTTCCTTGAAATATGTTGAAAGTTATGTGATAGGGAATGATCATGATCCTTCTACCATAAATGAGGACAAAACATCCAATATCTTAATATTCATGAGGGTTCATTGTTCATTTTTATTACATTCCATAATTTTTAGGTAGAAGGGGTAAAAGTAAACTTCATAATAGATTATTCACATAAGGGTTAAAATTAATATTATGTTAATCCCAAAATCATTACCAATCAGGTTACATTTGACATTGATATCATTGATCATGTTATGTATTTATAGGGTTCTGTTGTTACTTGATAGGGAAGCATCCAATTATTGATCCATGAATGATTTGGATAAGTAGAATTAAAAATATCTAGTGCCTACATGTTATATATTGACTGGAGTAAATTTTGGAATTGCAACCTAGTTGGGAACTTTTGAAAGGTAAAAAGATATTTTAAGGGGACTAGTAGTGTGTGTAAACAACCATAGATATTTTATATTTCAATACCCAACAACTTATATAATTAGAGTTCCATATTTCGGAAATATTTTAGTCCCTTCCACCTTATGATTTTTTCTTGTAATATATTATTTTTAGGTTTATTAAAATTTTAGAAGTTGACGATGTTATTAGCACTACAGAAAAAAATTAGTTGAGGAAGTGACATCACATATCCAAGTTATAATGATAGATTTCATGAATTCTTATATAAAATATGAACATTGTTCCTTTCATGGCTTGTATAAAACTCTAGTGTTTCATTTCTTCCTATTTAACATAAATTCATAACATGGTACCACATCAAGATGAATAGTACATGAGATACTACTGTGGATATCTTATTTCATTAAATATAGATAAGATGGTAATCTCTAAATGGAATGGAAGATAATTTTATTCTACACATTATATATATGGTTCCCTCTTGAATTATGTGTGAGAATCACCAATCCATCGATTCCATTATAGTGGAAAGTTACACAATGGAGATTAAGAGTATATAATGGATAATTATTGTGGGATTACATTAATATCTTCTATGAGGTGGTCTCAACCTACACATAAGAACCCATAACACCTATTTTATTGTGTGTAACTACATCCTATTTTTTGTACTCTTTATCAAGTGATAGTTCTATTCTAAACACTATACCTATTTTAGTGCTAATAATTTTCTTCCACATTTTTCTAAAATGTTTATCTCCCCTTGAAAACTCATTGTAAAATAGATATAAGGTAGTTTATTTTAAATTGGAAGTATGATACCTGTTTTTAAAATATTAATAAAACCATATCATTTTATGTATTATTTTGTAACTAAAATAGAATAGAATTAAATTTAATGGTAAGGTTTATGGATCTTTTATCCCTATAATTCCTATTCGGAATACCAATGATCACTCATAATTTCATTATCATTTTTAGCTTTAGTCCTTTATTAATTCTAGATTGTTCATAGAGTGAGCATGGTTCTTTAGTTAGAGGTTCCATATGAGATAACTTGGTAGTGCGTTTTATTTTCATTTATTTTTTCCTTGTAGCTATTAAATATTTGTTATTGTTTATTTATGTATTTTTTATGGGATAAAACGCTTCCAAATATGTATTATTTATTGTTGGTACATTTTTCATCATAGGAGGACTGGGAATGCCTCTCTGGCCTTGTCAAGGGCCAGCTCAGCTGGCCATTTTGGGGTTTTCAAGGTTTTTTTCATTATACCAAGTCATTGAACATATTGAGATGACTTCATTTAATTACTAAAACACACTCAATTTCCTTTCCTCAGATATTGAATTTGGGTTACCTATTAACCATTTTTATTTCAAGTTCAAGGGATATAAATCAATTTTAAACTATGTTTTCTTATTAAGTTGTTTTTTACCATGGAGGTTAGGTTACCTCAAATTGATTTCAAAATTCTACTGGCATAAGGTAATAAAATTTATTCTACACAAATCTCTTAGCTCACAATCCGTTACCTAGTTCTCAAACTAAACATCTATAAAAGAAGTGATTGATTTCAATAAATTTACCCATATATCTCATTGTTTCAGAACCAATGAATTCAATAATTCCAAAATTATAATTTTAAATCTTGTTAAGATAACATATGAATTCTAGAAATCTAAGAAAAATTAAAATAAAAAACATTACACAAAAGGATATGTATAGAAGATTATTTTTTACGTAAAGAAATAGAAACATATGAAAAATATGAATATGATCCAAAATTTATTTAGATTTTGTTTCATTTTTTTAGTTTCTATTATTTTTCAACAAATATGGGAAATAAAATATTTTTAAACAAAAAATTGTTATTTACAGTATTTGAAAACAAAAAAATATTTTTTATTTGTTATTTTTAACATTTTTTATTATTCTTATTTTGTTTTCTATAAATATTTTAAAAATAGTGAACATAATTTTTATAAATACATGTCATAAAATAGTACTTTTGAAGCATTTAAAACAACTCCTAAACAGGTTTTAGGTTATTTCATCCCATATAGTCATGATATTATCAATTTATGTTATAGTAAATCTATATAAAAATTATTTTGTTTGAAAAATGAATAATTATTTGAAACGACCTAATGTTTTTCAATGGAATATACATTCTTATAAATCTTCCATAAAATCACATTAAAACACAACATAATGAACTAATAAGTGCTAAGTGACCTTTAAACATAATTTTGTCACTTCCGTGTTTTTAATTTCAAAAATTTGACATACACGGTTGTGTTCACGATTATTTTTGGAGTCTAATGAAACAAAAATAATTTTCGGTGATTTGTAACGTAAAATTGTGAATAGTAACATACCCTTATGAATAGTAACATATCCTTATGAATGGTAATATAAGTCTTATGAAATGTATAGCATCAAAAATAAGAGTAACCTTACCCATGTTTAATTAAATAAAATTTAGACATATTAGAAAGTTACAATTTGACCTTAGTGCACGGTTTAGTATTTTGTATGTCATAAATAAATAATTTTAATTAAATAATTAATTTAAAAGAAATTTTATTTTCCTAAATTGTGTTTATAATTTATTTAATCAGTGTATTTTAGTTTTTAGATAATTTTATAAGACCATACATAATTTTTTAAAGCAGTATAAAATCAGTTTTAATTTATTAAAAACATTTTATAAGTAAATTATAATTTTAATTCAATATTAATTTAATAATATTTTGGAAACTATTTTTGAAAAATGGACTTCATATATGGATTCTACACATCGAAAAATGGTTGGGGTAATTTTTTGGGATTTTTTTGAGATACATGTATTTTTGTAGAATAATGAAGTACAAGAATTTAAAAAATAAGCTAAATAAGAAAATTATAGAGTAATATGTGATGATATTCTGATGTAAGACCACTTTATTCAAGATCACATGATAAAATTACTATTTTTGGTCATTTAATACTCACAATTTCTTATCTAAGGGGAAATTAATAATGTAATGAATTTTATATCAAGGAAACCCCTCTCCCCTCCACTATAAATACCACACTTCAGATCCCCATGTACTCACACCTCTAAGGCTCCATGCTTTCTATAAAATATACCCAAACATCTTCCCTAGCACATATACCATGTCCAAGAGTTTCTGGTCTCATTAAAAGACCAAGACTATCTTCCTTAAGGGGGATCTCAAGAGGATTATTTAAGGGGTAATTTCTCTCCCTTTTCACCTTTAATTTCCTTTCAAGTTCAAGTTCATTTCTTGTTCTATCCCCACCTATCTTCATAAAAATTGTATTTTAACTCCATTATTATAAATATAATTTAATTTTATGATGATATTTTGATATTATATAATCCAAACCACTATTCATTTTAATTTTATTTTATTAAAGTGAACGTTGTTTTTGAGGTGTTAATTTATCACCTTCAAGAATGCCATGTTTTCTTCTTCCATTTATACCTTCATATCTGGTCATGAAACGATTTTTATAGTTGAACCAGAATTTGTATTTGTATTATTCCATATTTAATGTTCTGAAACTAACATATGACCATATTATTAGTGATAATATAAAAAAAATTCATTATGATAGAAAAACCGTTCAAATTATCCCAAAAAATCATCATTTAATTCTTATATAATGATTCATCCACATGGATCTAATATGATTCATTATAATATCATTAAAACTATTTCAATATAATTAATAACATGTAATATCAGTTCTGGATGTTTACCCATATCTACCCAAAACTCAATTTAAGAATACAAGTGAACCACTCAAGAAAACCATAAAAACAAACATTCCCGAACAATGTTTTTTAAACTCTATAACTCATCCCAAAGAATATAAAATCAATTAATAAAAATATGATGAACCATATTAATGTTGAACAGGTTCTAGTTTTCTAATTAATGAATATAATGTTATAATATGGGACATTAATGGGAACTAAGCATTTAGATACAATTTAAGGGGAAAATCTTGAACCCAATTTTATTTCCTCGGTTTCTCCCTCTTTCAATCCAATTTTGTATGGTCACTTCTTAAAAATAATTTTTTCATAATTATCTTACTTTTTCTGGGATATACATGTTTTCAAATGAAGTTTATGTCAAACCAAATGTTTTACAAAAGATCTTTTCTTTTAAGAACTCAACTTTTACCTCTCATTCATGGTTGATGGTTCTTGTATAAAGCATGTTGTTCCCTCTTTCTTTTGGGAACCCAATTCTCAGAATGTATTATTATGAGATGAAACCAATTCCTTAACATGGGTTAGTTATTTTTATTATTTATATATGTTCTATTTGGCATGCATGATAATGATAATATTATGAGGTGACGGGTGTGCCCAAAATTATATAGCATAATAGAATTTTTGAATGTGATGGGTGCGCCTGGAATTATACAGTTCTCCAATACATTGGGTAAAATGATGAAACTGATGAGTATATTTGAAATTATGAATGAAAAAGATTATAGCATGTTTCACAAGTATGTGTGGTAGTTAACCGCTAAGATATGATGTTTCATTTTTATGCATTCCCACATTTCAAGTCTATAATTTTTTCTCCTCTCATGTTCAGGGTATTTTGCCTATGTCATGATTATGTTCACCCCAAGATATATTCTTCTTATTTATCCACTTACTATAATTTTTCCTCCCACCCCCCTTTTATGTATATCCTCAGGTGGAAACATGTACAATGGTGATGAAAAGTTCCAATAAGAAGCTCGATAAGAAGCAATTAAATAAATGTTTATGCTTGATGTTGTAATTTTTATGTACGGTCCTTGTTTTCGCTAGATGAAAAACCTTTGGATACTCTATGTGTAATAATATTATGTTGTATATCTCTAAAATGATTTAATATTTATGTAAAAAGGGTTGGGGCGCTATAGTTTGTATCATAGGAAAGGGTTAGTTAATTTGGGAATTAGGATTAGTGAACCCCATAGAAAACCTCTAGCATGAGACTAAGTACAAATATGCATTCAAGAATATTTACATATAGATCCCATATGTTATGTATTTGGTATAAATTGTTTTAATTAATATGATATTCATGACTTGTTTACTTATGTTTTCTACTAACCTTTACTATTATTGAAAATGGTGGGAACCAGGAGAAATCAGGCCAACAAATCATGTGAGGGCCAATGAAACGATTTCCCAAAAAACATCCCCAATGATTTGGGAGGTGGAGTTCAAAACGTCATGGCGATTCATACCCAATTATCTCTGGTTATGAAAAATAAAAATAATAATGGGTAATGTTCTCCTTCTCCAAAGAGGGATCAACTGGGAATCAGATGTTTTATGCAGCAACGACCACTGACATTTAGTGGATCTTCTGATCCACTAGATTATAAATAGCGGGTCAACTATAGGGAGAAGATATTTTCTGTTCTTCACTATTATATGATGAAGTATGTGACACTAGTCGTTTATTGTCTAGATGGAGAGGCCTATCAATTGTGGGATATGATTAAGAACACCAAACCAAGGGAGGTAATCGAAGACATAGAATGAGAAGACCTTAAGATCATGTTTCTTAATGTGTATTTCCCACGAATTCTTCGTACGAAGATAGAGAGATAATTCATAGAGCTCAAGAAAAACGATGGAGAATATGTCACAACCTATGAAGTGAATATCACAAGGTTAGTGAGGTATGATTCAGGTTTTGTTATAAACAATGATAGAAAAATTGATTGATTCTTTAGTGGATTAAAACCACAGCTTCTAAAGGCTCTTGAAATTTGAGACATTAGTTGTTTTGAAGATGTTGTTTGATGAGATCTCAAAGTGGAGATGAAGTTTAGAGAATGGTCCAATGGCTATGGTGATAAGAAAATTAAGATGGAGTTTTAGGCTGGAGGATCTAATGATAATGGTGGGAAGAAAAATCAATGACCCACATGCCAAAAAATGTGGAATGTTATACCATGGGAACTGCCTGAAAGGGATGGGGAAATTCTTCAATAATGCCAAAGAAGGACACCATGCACAAGAGTATTGAAAAGTTAAGAAAAGGATGGAGAGTGTAGCTGAAGAATGGATAGAACCACTCATGGTTCAATGTTACAACTGTAGAGATCTAGGGAACTATGCAAGTTAGTGCACTAGAACTTCATTTCTTGAGGGTAATCAACGTCAGAAACTGCCAAATCCAAAGGAACAAGGGAAAGCTTATGCCATCACTACTTCAGTAGTGGAGCAAGATAATGAAGTCGTTAAATGTACACATACTATTCAATTAAGAATGGAAAATGTATTATTTGATTATAGTTCTATCAAATCCATTATATCTTGGAAGTTTGATAGAACTATTGAATCAAAACCCTGAAACCTTGAAGTACAGATATCTGTAAAAACCCCAACTGTGCAATCATTGCAACCCAAGTGTTTGACTCCTCTCCTGTTGGAAAATGTGGGAAGATTCTTCCACCGAATCTTGTAATACTTCCTTTGGGGGAATTTGAAACTATAATGGAAATGTATTGGCTCTCGTTATATAGATCACATATCAACTATTTGGTAAAGGAAATATCATTTCATATTTTGAACCATCCCATGCTTCTCTATAAATTCAAGGAAGATCACGAATCTCCTTTGAAAAATCCATCAATGGTTTGGGTGTTGATTCCCTATGAAGAAGCATAACTCGCCCAAATGGTTGAGTTAAAGGAAAGTGCAAACCATTAGGAAATTACCATCATGAGGGAATACAGTGATGTATTTCCTGAAGAGTTACCTAAAATTCCCCCAGATCGTGTGGTAGAGTTCTCAATTAAACTCATACCTGGAGCTACTCTTATATGAAATTTTCCTTATAGGATGGCTTTAGTCGAACTGGAGGAGTTAATGAAGCAGATGCAAGAGCTTCTTGACAAAGGGTTCATATGCCCTAGTGCATCACCTTGTGGTGAGCTAGTTCTCTTTGTAAAGAAGAAGGATGGAACAATGCTGATGTGTATCGATTATCAGGAACTCCACAATATCACCATAAATATAAACTATACTCTTCAAAGGATTGATAACCTATTAGATCAGTTAAGAGGTGCTAAATACTTCTCAAAGGTGGATATTTGATCTGGATATCATTAGGTAAAGATGAAGAAGGAAACCTTTAAGAAGTTTTCCTTCCGAACAGGGTATGGGGACAATGAGTTTTTGGTGATGCCCTTCGGTCTTACAAATGCCCCTACAATTTTCATGGATTTGATGAATAGATTTTTTAGACATTACCTATAGAAATTTATGGCAGTGTTTATTGAGGATTTTATCATGTACTCCAAGAGAAAGGAGGAACATGAAGAACATAAAAGACATGTGTTGGCAACATTAAGTAAGGAGAAGTTGTACGCAAAGTTTAGAATGTGTGACTTTTTGATGAATCAAATCACGTTCTTGGGACATGTGATCACAAGTGAGGGAATTTATGTGGATCCTTCAAAAACAAAGTCAATTAAGGAATGGCCCAGTCCCTCTAGTGTCACATAAATTCGTAGGTTTCATGGTTTAGCTGGGTACAACTGACGTTTTGTGAGAAACTTCTCATGATTGTCAAGAATGCAAACTACATTAACAAAGAAAGGGATAATGTATGTCTGGAAGGATGAATGTGAGGGAATCATTAAAGAGCTAAAGATAAGTCTGATCACTGCACCTGTACTCACACTCCTGAACAGTGGAGGATGTTTTGTGATATACACTGATCCTTTAAAGAAAGGATTGGGTTGTTTCCCATGAAAATTGACAATGTGATAGAATACATCTCATGGAAGTTGAAGATACATGAGAAGAACTACACCATGCATGATCTATAGCTGGCAGCCATGATTTTTTCCTTGAAAATTTGGTGGAACTACCTTTATGGTGAGAAGTATGACATATACACCGACAAAAATATCCTAATGTATATATTCACACAAAATAATACCGACATGCATCAAATGATATGGTTAGAGCTATTCAAAGGTTACGACTGCTCTATCACTATCATCCTGGAAAGGAGAACAAGGTAGATAATGCTCTAAGAAGAAAATAACTCGCTAATCTATCCATGTTACAGATTGAGAAAGACCTTATCTTCATAGATATGCAAAGGATGGATTTTTAAATCATAATTGAAGGGGATACATCCTACCATTCCCAAATGACTGCGCAACCATCCATGCAAGAGATGATTAAGGAAGAAAAAAGGGGTGATGTAGAGATAAAAAAATAGGGAGAATGCAGTAAAGGAAGGGAAGCTGCAGGAGTACCATATCGGTTATGATGGTGTGATTCGTTTAGAAACAAGGCTCTTTGTGCCTTCATCACTCAGGATAAATAAGGATCTATTGCAAAATGCACATAGCTCAACATTCTCTATCTATCCTGGGAGTACCAAGATATACTGTAATCTCTGAGAACACTTCTGGTGGGATAACATAAAGAAAGTGATTTTGGAATATATATCAAGGTGCTTGGAATGTCTACAAGTTATATTTGAACGACAAAAGTCGAAATGTATGATGCATCCATTGCCAATACCCATGTGGATATGGAAAAATGTTACTATATAATTAGTCACTGGTCTCCCAAAGACGATGAAGGGAAATAATGTGATATGGGTTCTGGTTGACCAACTCACCAAGAATGCCCATTTTATCTTTATTTACGAAGATATACTGCTTTAACAACTTGAAATGATATATGTGAAGGAAGTGGTGAGACTACATAGTGTTCCCCTCTCAATTGCCTCTGACAATGATCCATGGTTCACATCTAAATTTTGGAGGAGCCATCAACAAGCTTTGAGTACTAAATTAAATTTTTGCACGACCTATCACCCCCAAACTGATGCCCAATCTGAATGGACTATTCATATGATTAATGATATGCTTAGAGAATTTACTCTTGAATTCAAAGGAGGATAGGATCAGCATCTCCCATTGGTTGAGTAAGCATTCAACAATATATTCCACTCGAGTATTATGATGGCTCCATATGAAGCTCTATAAGTAAAGTGATGAAGAACTCCTACCTGTTGGGATGAAGTTGGAGAATGAAAGCTACATGGACCTAATCTTGTGCCAGAGGTGACAAAGAAGGTTGAAGTCATCTAGAAACACATCAAGGCTACTCAATGTCAAAAAAAGAGCTACACTAACAACAGTCCAAGGAACTAAGAGTTTGAAGTTGGAGACAATGTCTTCCTTAGAATATCACCATGGAAGAGAGTCATGCAGTTTGGAAAGAATGGGAAGCTATTCCCAAGGTACATTGTCCCCTTTGAGATCCTTGACCACATAGGATCTCTGCACTATTAGCTTACACATCCACCGAATATGGCTCGAGATCATGTTTTTTATGTATCACTCCAGAGGAAGTACATACCAGATCCCTCACATTTACTAAACTCAGAGGTGGTGCATTCGGAAGATGATATCTCCTATGAGGAACCTCCCGTAAAGATTCTGTATTGGAGATATACGGTTCTATGCAACATGAAAACCCATCATTTAAATGTGTTGTGGAGGAACCATAAGCTTTGAGGAAGAAACTTGGGAACCAAAAGATGCGATGAAGGAGAAGTACCCAAAATTTTGTATGTAAAACGAAATTTTGAGGGCAAAATTTCATAAGGGGGTAATAATTTAACGAGAAAAAGTTTTTCAATGGAATTTACCTTCTTATAAATATGCAATAAAATCCTATGAAAATAAAACATTATGAACTACAAAGTGCTATGTGACTATTAAACATAAGTTTGTCACTTCTGTGTTTTGAATTTTGAAAATCTGACATACACGGTTGTGTTCAAGATGATTTTTGGAGTTTAATGAAAGAAAAATAATTTTTTTGGTGAATATTAACGTTCGCTTGGGAATATTAACCTAAATTTTTGAATAGTAACATACCCTTATAAATATTAATATGAGACTTATAAATAATAAATCATCCAATATAAGAGTAGCCTTACTTATGAATAATTAAATAAAATTTCGACATCATATAATGTGGAAATTTGACCTTAGTGAACGTTTTGGTATTTTGTAAGTCATAAATAAATAATTATAATTAATTAAATACTTTAAAAGAAAATTTATTTTCCTAAAATGTGTTCATAAATTAGCGAATCAATGTCTTGATGTTTTTAGATAATTTTAAAAGACCCTATGTAATTTTTTATAGAACTATAAAATCAGTTTTAAATTTTTAAAATGGGTTTTTAAGTAAAATATAATTTTAATTACATGCTAAATTAAAAATATTTAGAAAATAAATTTTGAAAAATGGACATCATTTTTGGATTATAGACATCGAAAAAAGTTTGGGGTAAATTTTTGTGATTTTTTTGAGATACTTGAATTTTTGTTGAATAGTGAAATACCATAATTCCCAAAAATAAGCTAAATAAAATAATTATAGAGTCATGTGTGATGTTCTGGTGATGTAATCTCACTTGGTTCAGGATCACATGATAAATTTACTCTTATTGGTAATTAAAGAATCAATATTCCATATTTTATGGGAAATTAATAAACTAATGAATTTTATATTAAGGAAACCCCTCACCCCTCCACTATAAATACCACCCTTCACACCCTCATTTCCTCACACCTATCATGCTCAAAAACTTCCCAAAACTCTTCCCAAACATTTTCCCTAGTCTTCTCCCACGTCCAAGAGCTACTCGTCTAATCAAAAGACCAAGCCTAGCTTCCATAAGGATGATCTGAAGATGAAGATTTAAGCTGTAATTCCGCTCCCTCTTCTCCTTTAATTTCATTTCACATTCAAGTTCATATCACGATCTCTCCCCACTTATATTAATCAAAATTGTATTGTAAATCATGTATTATACATGTACTATAATTTCAGTATGCTAATGGTATATTCTATCATCCAATACCCCTTCCTTTTTCCTTTTATTTTATTAAAGAGAATGTTGTTCACGATGTGTTAATTTATCACCTTCAAGAACGACATGTTTTCTTCTTCATTTTCTACCTTCAGATCTGAGCATGAAAACATTTTTATGGTTGAACAAGAATTTATTATATTTAATATTCCCTATTTAATATTTTGAAACTAACTTAGTCCCATAATACTTGTGATAAAATAAAACAAGTTCATTATGATCATAAAACAGTTCAAATTAACCCAAAGAATCATCATTCAATTATTATCTAATGATTAATCCACATTGATATAATATGATTCATTATAAGGTCATTAAAGCGATTTTAATATCATCAATAACATTTAATTTCAGTTCTCAATGTTTACCCATGTTCTACCTAAAAATAAATTTAAGAATACAAGTGAACCACTCAAGAAAACCATAAAAACAATCATTTTCGAACAGTGTTATTTAAACTCAATAACTCATCCAAAGGCACATAAAATCACTTAATAAAACCATAATAAACCATTTTAAATTATATAAGGTTCTGGATTTATAATTAATGAATATAATGTCATTACATAGGACAGTAAAGAGAAGTAAGCATTCAGATACATGGTAAAGAGAAAATCATTGACCCAATATTGATTCTTCGGGTTCTACCACTTTGAATTCAATTTGGTATGTTCCCTTCTTAAAAATAATTTTTTCATCCTTATCATAACTTATCCAGGATATCAATTTTTTTAATTTAGTTTATGTCAAACCAAATGTTTACAAAAAGAACTCTTCTTTTAAGAACTAAACTTTTTCCTCTCATTCATGGTTGATGGTTCTTGTATCAAGCATGTTGTTCCCTCTTTATTTTGGGCACCCAATGCTTTTGAATTTATTCTTATGTGATGAATCCCATTACATACAATGGGTTTATTATGTTCATTATTGATATATGTTCTATGTGGCATGAATGATAATGAAAATATTATGAGGTGACGGGTGTTCCTGGAATTATATAGCGCAATTGAATATTTGAATGTAACGGGTGTGCCTAGAATTATACAGCTCTCCAATGCATTGGGTAATGTGATAAATATGATAAGTAAATTTGAAATGATGTGTGAAAAATATTCTATCTTATTTCACAAGTATTTATGGTAGTTAACCACTAAGAAATGATGTTTCATTTTTATGAATTGCCACATTTCAAGTCTTTTATTTAATCTTTTCTCATGTTCATGATCTTTTCCTATGACATGATTATGATCACCCCATGCTATATTCATTTTATCAATCCTATTATTAGGAATTTAGGTCACCCCTTTTTATGTATATCCTCATGTGGCTACATGTACTAAGTAGAGTAAAAGTGTCAATAATACTCTTGAGAAGAAGAAATTAAATAAAATTTTACGCCTGATATTGTAATTATTATGTACGGTCCTCCTTTTCCCAAGAAACTAAACCATTGGATACTCTATGTGAAATAATATTATGTTGTTTATATTTAAAATGGTGTAATTATAATGTATGAAATTGTCTGGACACTATATTATTGGTACAACATCATATATATTTTCATACAAGTTCAAGGTCAAATTTCCCCTATATTTTCTATGTATTTCTTCAGTCTCTCCACCTAGGTGTTATCTACTAAGAGAAATTCATTATAAAATAAAATAGTAATTAAAAAAATATGAAAAATAAAATTATGAAATAATAAAATTAAATAAAAGAGTAATGTGTCTTGCATAATAACCCCCACCCCCCAAGAGGTGTTGTATTAAGACTTTTTATAGATGGATGGTCTCATGGTCATCCCCATTCAACAGGGTGATGGGTTTTCTATAATGGCATCAAACACATTTTTCTTCATACCTAGTGGCTCACCTATACTACTTAGTGGTCCATATTGACATAGTAATGCATTTTTATCCCCTTACTAGTAAATATTATCTTCAATGGTTGGGATGTAATAATGATAAATGGTGTTTCCTAGTGCTCTTCTACAATAGTTGTTGCAGATTGGAATATGTAACCCCATTGTGAAAATTTTAGAATTATTTATTGAACACCCATTCATGGGTGGTGGTGTTGTATGATTTCTATCCATCTTAATAAATAATAGGATCCATTAGAGATGAAATTTGGTATGGTGTAAGATCCATCCCATTGATTCGAGATTATTAGAGGCTTATTCCCTAATATCACTTGAGTTCTCAATGATAATTAAATCTCATTATACATGAATGAGAAGAGATTAACCATCTTATTGAAAGCACAAGCAACATTATTTTAATGAACCTCTATGTTATGAAGTGTGTGAATAATTTTCTCATATTTATGAATCATCGTCTTTTTATAATTTAATTTATATCACAATGTAAAGTGAAGTAATTTTTAACTCATTGGGTAGGACTACCTCTGATAAATATATAATAGAATGTGGGATCTATTATGTGGTAGTTCATGTTAAGGTGAATTATTCAAACAAAGCTTACATGATCTTGTTTTTATAAAATTTATCACCATTTAAACGATTTATAAATGATATTTTATTATTTTTAAAGTCCCTTATCTATCTATTCAAAAATTTCGGATTGCGGGAAAAGTGGATGGACTAAATATTATATTCTGGATATTGTGATTTAAATTTAGAATCATGTAAATTGCTATCAGTGACCATCAATATTCTTTGAGAGACACAAAATAAGAAAATGACTTTAATCTTCATGAAACCTATGATTCCCTTTTTTAACATTCCCTAGTGATATAATCTCTACCTACTTGGAGAATAAATCATTACTAGTTAGGATGAATATGTGTTTTCAAGATTTAGGTAGCAGATATGGACCCATGAAAACTATTTCCCATATTGAAAATGTCAAAGAGTATTTTCTGGTGAATAATAGTTATAGGGGTTAATGGATGAAGTTTTTAATGTATATGAAAATCATGGAAACTATTTCTTAGATCAAAGTACCCATAAATCATTAATTGCAAGAAGTATCCAAGTACTTTGATTTTATGGGGAATCCTAGATCATGGTTAGTCAGAACCATAGGTACCTACATTGAACTATTTCATGACAATAATGTTCTTTCAAACTTCAATTAAACTAATGATAAATCCATTAATGCATCTCTTGTAGATATCCTAATTGGAATTTGATCAATTATAAATGGTAACTAAAATTATGACCATGAGATCCACTCATAGGATTGATCTTGGGAAAGAATTTCATTTTAGAGGAACTATCCTATTAGAAAAATAAATCATAATATAGTTCCACTTGGTGATACTATAGTCTAAACTTGACATGGGTGGTGTTGACCATATTTATTTTTACATTTAATAATTAATTAATTGATATTCCAATATGTGATATATGAAGTGAATGACAATCCCATCCTAATGGGGATTTAATAGTGTCATATTTGTGTTGTCCAACTCATAAAAATGGTTTTTCTAGGAGTATGGAATAAGAGATAGTGTTATGTTTTATTAGAATATATCCAGCAACACCACAAATATAACCACCTGGAGGAATAAAAACATCCCTATTAATTGGATAGCTGAAATTTATTTTTAGGATTATTAACTATGAGTCTCTATGATATTCAATTAGGTAACTAGTTTCTATTGTTCCATCTCTAAGACTATAATATGGCCATGATATTTTACCTCATTATAAGGCAACACTCTTAAAAATTTAAAATGTAAAAAACAAGCTCTGCATGAGAGAAGAGTATAATACCCAGTACCACTAGATTATGCTTAGGGTTTTCAATCCACTATCCATTCTAAATCCCAGAGGCACTATCAAAGTATATCACCCATGGTTAGGAGGTTTCAAGGACCTTGAAAATATTTTATCATGAATATAGATATTCAATAATACATTTTACGGGATAAGATTCATTATGGTAAAATATGTACAATTCATCCATTTTTTCCCTTTAATACGAAAACTGAATATTTAATTTTTGAAAGATGATCACCTAACATTCCAGATTCCTAGTAAACATCAAATTAACGAGGATATAATTGAGTGGATAACCCTAATAGATATCTTGGTCCTTCATTGTTCTACAAGTATCTCCCCAACTATTACATGAAAAATCATCAAAAGACAATCTTTTCAATATCAGAGTAACATCATCCAAAATTACTATACTAGGATAATATATGTTTTCTATATTCCAGTATCATTCGTACAAATAAATTTTTATCTAAATAAATACTCCTATGATTACTGATAGATTATTTTTAGTTTTCCTTCCATATGAATGATAGAAAATGGGGGATATATGAGATATTTTTTGATACTATCAATGTATTTTTGGAAAAAATAATCCCAATAATAGGTGGCACCATTAATTATTATATTTTAAAACATAAAAACTTTTATTTTAATATTTTCAATAATTATACTAAATTGAATAGGATTAATGGATTTCACTCCTTCTCCATAAATATATTAGACCTATTAATTATGATAAACACCCCTAGGTTGTCCAACTGATATAGTTTATAGAATGAAGCTTCACTTATATGGGACATTTTAGTATCATTAGGCCCACTATCCCTCCCAGCAATATGAATAAATGATTACCCCCCAAAACTCAATCCTGGGCTCATTTGGAACGTATCTGAAACCCCCACTAACAGACTAACATGTTGTGCAAGAAATGATAATCTATACAAATCTAATGTTTTCATGACTCATTTAGAGAACTCTTAATTATTAAAGTTTTAAAGGAGGAATAATGTTAAGTATTTCTTTGGAATTTTGAAGGATGGAATTTATATCATAATATTATTCCCTGAATTCGATAAATTTTTCAAATGTGACCTGAAATGTGCATTTTAGGGGGTCCACTCTTAAGTTGTGATATAATAGTTCATTGAAAACTATCTTAATAACGATAATAGAACTATTAAATTTTTGAGTGATGGAAACTACATTATCCATACAGAACTCGATGGTTTTCCCAATAAGGGGATCAAATATAGTATTCAAATAATATTTATATTTCTTTCAGTATTTCATTAAAAAATGGAATTACTTTGTAGGAGTATACCCCTAGGAGTTCCCAAAATTTTATGTAATCATCATTTTTTGGGATATATAAACTTGGCTATAGCCCAAATAAAAATCAATGTATAATATGAATTGGAAGTATATTTTTTTATTGATCGACTATTTTCTAATTAAAACTGGAAAATATTCCGTATGAATGTGTTCAATGAGACCTGTGAAGTTAACGCCCACCAAAATTTACATGTTCTTGTTCTGGATTGATATGTTATTGGTAATCCAATTAATATATTTGACTTAATAAATAATTTTTTATTTTATTATCTATTCAATCATATACTTTACCATGAAAACATGATTTATATGCATTCTAATTATCACAATCAATCAGCTGTGGCCCGTGTCATGACTCCACCAATCCTGCCCCCGATGACATTAGGATGGAGACTAGCTTTGAAGGATTAAAGAAACATGTGTGCATTATTTTCCTGAATACATTTACACACCCACAAAACCACAACCCAAAACTAGAAATACGATCAAGCAAGAAGATATAAATAACCACTGAGTACAAATACAACTGAAAGTCAAATAGTACATAATACAAAGCTAGCAAAAGAATAAGTGGAAAACTGTAAAGTACATTATTCTCAAGAAATCTATCTGCTGAAAATCCCACATGATAGGGATGTGCAGAGAAGCTGATGAAAGATGTAGAAGTGATTCCTACCTACCTGGTCTCACTAGGCAACAGTGGGTCCTAATACATCATTTCCTTCATCGAGGCGTTGATTATCTGCCCCAGACACATCACGTTCCAGTGAAGCCCGTGTTGGGGTGACTAAAAAAATACTCAGTAGGGGTCCCGAAACACAAATTAATGACCACAAATAAATTCAAAAACCAAATAACAAAGCTTGATCATGAACTAAGATAGCTCACCTCGGGTAAAATATAGTGTAGGAAAGTGGAATCATCGGCCATATCATTGAACACCTCAGTTGTTGGAGAACACCTCCTCAATGAGCACAGTGGCACTACCGGGTCACACAAAAGTTTCTTCCCAATAACCTTGAACTAATTTGGTACTCATCACTAATGAGTACTATGGGTATTCATATTCCCACAGAGTCTCCCCCCATTGTAGGCATATTGGGTCACACAGTGCTGCTTCCCACCTTAGCCATACTGAGGTACTCCTCCCCATCGTGTATTGTGGGTCTGCTAATTCACACAAATTCAATCACCATCGTTGGTCTACCAGGTCACATAGATCCTCTTCCCTACTGGTCCATTGTACCGAATCCAAACAGGGTATCTTGTCAATTGTCTTCAGGTCTCATCCAATAGTATAGTTTTCGTGTGTAGCATGCTTGATCTCATGAGAATAGCTCCCAAATCTATTCATCATATTGAAAATTCAATTCAATCCTCAATAGTGTATACCAAAATATCCTACTCATTAGGAGTCTTCTAATTCATCAAACATATCATCAATTAGACACCTGGTTTGCATGTTATTGGTGTTATAGTAAATATGGGCTGGTTGCATTTCGGCATAGTCTGACCTGATCAGACCATCTCGACCAACCTGACATGGGGGTCCCACATTCCCCAGTTTGATTCAACTTACACAAACTATCCCAGTTTGGGTCTGGGTAATATTAGTCGGCTTGGACTGTGGGCTATGCCCATTGGGCCACACTGGACACGAACTGGTTTGGTTAATGGTCTAGCCTACTGGGTCACCTGGTGACCTAGTCTAACCGGATGTGCCCTAATTGGGTAGGTTCAGATCACTGGGTTTTGCTCTGACATTCTGCCAAGGGTCACCCCCTACCTGGCCAGCCTATGGTGGTCTTTATCTAAAAGCGATATGGCAGGAGACCAAAACCCAGTCCTACCATGCGAGTCATCGTGGGGTATCCTCTTCCAGACTAGATGTTGGACGCGTCTGGGGCACCACCACGTTGTCAGCCAATAGGTCAGCCAACCATCCGCACATATTCAGGGGACCGCATGATCAATGAACTATGGCCCGCGGCTACGGGCCACTCCACCGACGCAGTTGAGGGGTCGCATCCTTTTGCCAGCCAAAAGCCCGGCCTTCAGCTCCTCCCATTATGTCACGGCCGAGGCCGAACACGGTTTCCATCACTGGTGTGCCATCATGGTGCGTCGTCCCCCACCCACAGCTACTGACGGAGCACCAACGGTTCTGCACATGTTGTCTATTCTTCTCCTCTCCTTCACCTACATCCTCTGTGGGGTGTCACCATCCCTACAAAGGCCTAAAATATTCTTTTCCGTCACTTTGAAAACATGATCACAAATAACACACAAGCAAAGGGGCTAGGTATTTTTCGTGTTAGCCCGCACCCTACGCATTAGAATTTCAAAATCAGGAGATGCTCATAGACGATGTTCAATGAAAAAAAAATAATTAAATCCCAATACAAAAGTCCCCAATGAAAAAGGCACCCTCACCAATTAACGAGCAATCCACAAGTCAACTTTTTCTTTGGTTGACCTGCGTTTTTCATTTTAGAATGAAGAATGGGGAATGAATTAAATAAATAAAACTCCTATCTAGATTAACATTCAACACTAGACAATTCCATCTGTGGGGGTTTAGTTTCTGATAAATTTTGTAAGTATTTTTCTCTCACCAGTCATGCTCTTCATTGATTCTGGTAGAGGTACTTCGGCATTCAACATTAGTTATTAGGGATAATTCGTGGAATATGATTATCATAGAATATCCTCGTTATAATTCTAGTTTCTCCAATGTGTTAACCTAATACAAATAAAATTCATTGGATCATTTTAATTTTTATGCGTTGTCGTATTATTACGATGTTTCATTTATGAGAAAACATATCTGTTATGCTCAATTTAATGCCTTGTTAAAATACACATTTACAATCCATTAATTATATTCCTTTAATTCTCCTCATTTTCACATCATAGCACCTCAACATTCTCACCAAATGGTTTTGAAAACCAAAATAAAATATATATTAAGTTAATTTATTTTATTCCTAATTGTCTGAAATTTTACATTTTCGTCTGACCCTTACATTTCAATGTTAGTTCCTTTATATGTGAATCCATGATTTCTAATTTATATGGTTCTCTTGAATTTTTGATCCATAAAACTTTAAAAATGTTATAAAAACTATCTCATATGATTACATAAAGGAACTTAAAAAAAGATCAATGTTCCATTTTGGGATCACTAGGCCTCTGAAACAAATGTCTTCAATGCATCTCGTCTCAAAATAATTGCATAAAATTTAAAAAAAAATATTCGGAAATTCCAGGACATTAAATTCTCCCCACATTAGGGATTCATGTCCCTAAAATTCAATAAAAAAGAAAATAAATCATATGATGGTATATAGGTCGAATCTAAGCCTCCTACTCTAATGTTCTCTCTTACAGATTATTATGCTGCCACACAACACGCACTACAGGAGTAGACCATTCATGAAGGACCATCTTCTATCATTCCTCTATCTCTATTTGGAGCTCCGAAAACATCACACCATTGCCAATGTCTAGCTCGCCCCAGTCAATGACGTGCGATGGATCAGGAACGTACCTCCTCAGCTACAACACGTGGAAAACATAATGCACTTGGTGCATCTATAGGGGGAAATATTCGTGGTACGCCACCTCTCCATCCCTGCTCAAAATTTGAAAATGTCTAATGAATCTCGGAGATGAATTTCTACCCCATCCTAATCTCCAAATTCTCCATTGGGGTGAGACCCAAAAGAAAACACAGTCTCCTTCCTCAAACTCTAAGGGTCTCTATCTCCAATCAGTATAGGATTTATGTCTTCTCTGTACTGTCTTCATCCACTCTTATATGGTTTTATCCTTCATAGTTGTAGCACGTAAGAACTCTTAAGCCATGAGTGCTGACACCCCTACATCTATCCAGCATGGTGGTGATCTACAAAGTCTCCCGAATAAAGCCTTGAACGGTGCCATGCCAATAGTGGATTGATAGATGTTGTTGTTTTCAAATACCTCCAGAGGCTGGTGTTCCTCCCAGCTATAACCAAAATCTAGATTATAGTATCAAAGCATTTCCTCTTAGGTCAGTATAGTCCCTCCGTCTAAACATCCGTATGGGCATGAAATGGCGTGATCAAGCGCAACTGAGTCCCGAATGAATCATATAACCCCTTACATAATCGGGATGCAAAGCATGCATCATGTTTTTAGACGATCGTCAAAGGAACCACAAAAAGACACACTATCTCTTTTATGTATAGGCCTCCCAATACCTCTAGCGATACCGACTTATAGATTGTTAGTATGTTAGACGACATGGTGGGTTGGTCAATGATCACTAAGATAGAATTGTTTCCCTTATATGTGTGTGATAATCCTATTATGAATCCCATTGAGATACCATCCCATTTCCACACGGGTACCTTAAGTGGTTTCGCTAAACCTATTGTAAATTGATGCTCGACCTACAATTGCTGGAAAGCGGGGCACTGTGAAACAAACCTCATCAACGCTTTCTACATCCCTGGACACTACTAATAACATTGATGGTCGCAGTACATCTTCACCACCCCCTGATGTACCGCCCAATGGGATGTATGGAACTCTCTCAACACCTCCCCCTAAAACATCACTGGTACTATGGTGTGACCTATGAAAAATATTACATGCTCCCTACCTATCAAAAATCTATCAGGAGCCTGTCCAAAGGATAACTGAGCACATTAGGCCACGAAGTCAAAATCCACAACTTGTGCCTCTTAACTCATTGTATGATTGTGTGACTGAATCATAGACTAAAGGAAGGTTTATCTTTCATTACCTAAGAAGGATATCTCCATCACATCCAGCTTCTCGGACTCATCACTCAACTGTTTTAAATTGGACCTCCTGATGAGTGTAGCTTCCACAATGTTTACCATCAAATGATTATAGTCTATCTCGATGTCATAGTATAGTTGGAACTGTATCCATCACTATTGTCTCAAGTTCAGGCCCTTCTGAGAGAATATATACCTGATACTCTTCTTGTCGGAGTATATAGTAAACCTCTCACACATCATGTAGTGTCTCCAAATCATTAAGTAAAAAAACGACTAATAATAAATCTAGGTCTCGTGTCATGTAGTTATGATCATCCTAACTCAACTACCAGGACTTGTAGGCAATCACTACTCACTCCTTCATTAATACCCGACCCACTCTAGTCTCTAATGCATCACTAAAAACATTATACAAAAATCCCTCCTTTGGTTTTCTCAAAATGGGGGCACTCATCAATATCTGCCTCAGCTCCTAGAAACACTGTAGGAACTTCTCTCTCCTTATAAAGGTCCATCCCTTCCATGTAAAATCCAACAAGGGTGCTTCTACCTTGGAAAATATAGGCACGATCCTCTGGTAATATCCATCCAGCCAGATGATAATTCGTACATCATTCACGCTCCTGGGTGGACCTTAAGCAAACACTACATTAATCTTCCCTGTATCCATTCCAACTCTAGCCTCCATGATGATGTGTCCTAGAAAGTGTACCTCCCTTATCTAGAACTGGCACATTGAGATATTTCCATAATGTTGGTGCTCTCATAGTGTATCTACAACTATCTGCATGTGTGTAGCGCTATCCTCCACAAACACTACGTACACCAAGATCTCAACAATGAATACCACCAAAAAACAATAGAGGTAAGGCTAGATGATCTCATTCATAAGTTCCATGAACATTGTAGGGGAATTTACTTGCCGAAAGGCATCACTGGAAACTCATAATGGCTATATTGGTATCTAAAAGTTATCTTTTTTACATCCTTATACCATACCTAATGCTTATGATATACAATATAGAGTTCTATCATCAAGAAGATTCTCACCTCATCATCTGATCAAAGAGGTTATCAATCATCAGCAGTGGATACATGTTCTTCACGGTGACCTATTTTAGGTGTTGAATATCCACGCACAACCTCAAACTCCCATTTACCATCTTTCCAAACAACACAGGGGAATCACATGGTGAAACACTGCGCATTATGAACCCCTTCCCTTTCATGTCCTCTATCTATACCCTCAACTCACATTTCTCCTCATGAGCCATCCAATATTCTAGTGTGGATATCAGCGGCGTCCTAGGGTACATGTCGATGCTATAGTCAACCTACCTATGAGGACGTAGACTTGGATAATACTCGGGAAAGTCATCTTCAAACTCATCCACCACTATATGAAATCTTTGATTCTTCTAACCCACCACACTCAGCGTGAGACAAGCCAAATAGTGATTGATCAGCATCACCCTACTCCAAGAATGTTCATCCTATGATGCAATAGTTTCCTTCTCGCTGGAGAAGGCAATCTCAGTCCCATCCTTGTGGACACACCTCACTATATGACTAAAATAGTTAATATGATAATATAATATGGATATCTAATCCATAACCTGGATGATGTCATAAGGCCTCGAGACATCTACTAGTATATCTCACCTGAATCTCTTGCCTAAATGAGTAAGCTCACGCTACTATCACTAGTGTGTAATCGTCAAATCCCATCCCGTTGGAGCCTAAATTCAAAATATTGACCCATAATTTCCACCAGAATCTCCATGCTCCGAACAAGAGCCGTCATAAGTAGTGTTTGACTATCACATGAGTTTATAATAATTTCATCTAAGGTGGAGAAAACAAAGAACGTACCTCTAATTATCTCGGGAGCACTGCAATCATAATCCTCTATGGCTAGAAGCTGATTACACCCCTGTTCTCCTACACTATGATGTTGGTGTGGACCACCTTGTGTGGAAGCTATAGTACCTAGACCATCTCCCACCACATGCTGCTCATCCCACTCCCCTTACACATCCACCACCTTGAAAACCTCCTCACTCAAATATCGGCCTTTCCTTAGTGGTCCCTTGACCAACCCATGATCATCTATACGGCAGTTCAGGATGTCCTGATCCACTTGTCACTACCTTCTAGATGTGTTGTAGTGATTGGATCCCTATTAACTCCCTCTGGTCTGGGAATCCCTCACTACCGACCTTTAGTCATGGGGTCACACCTGAATGACCTAGCAAACTCGGTCCCCCATTTATAATATCTACTGATCACCAATGAAAACTCTACCGCCTGAGGTCTCATGGTGGATCCAACTATTGGATCCTACTCTGCTTGGAATCTCTCTATAAGAAGGGCTCGTTCAAATACCCCTTCCTATGTAGGGATGTTGAGAGACACGATCGACACCATGATATCCCTATGTTGTCCATGATAAAAGGAAAAATCCATGAATGAAGGGTCTCTCACCATATCTGTTGAGTAGAGAGAAATCTCAGAAATCCTCAATGAGTATTCATCCACCATCATGTATATCTGGTGTAGGGGAATCATCCGTTGAATGAAAAAAAGGGCAGAGTCTCGAGGAAAAACACCTTCCAGAAAAGCTTCTCTAGATGTTTCCAGGTGAGGGTTGCATCCTCATGCCTCTGGAAGATCAAGCTCCACCATCTCTCTGTTGAGAACTATAATGGCCCACAACCATGATCACTAACTGGTCCAAAGGTGTACTCACTATTTGGAAGACCCATGACAATACCTCATGCAGGTCCTCAATGACATAAATATCTGTCTCTCCCATGAACCTATGAGGTCTCTGTCTTCGAAACTCATCCAAGTCATCGAGTCTGTGTTGGTCCACTACTAGTAAACGTGTATGTAACTGATGATAAATGGATGGTGGATGCACTATTGCCCCACCTAGTATGGTCATCCTTAGACTAGTACGAAAACACATACCTCATCACTGGGCGGGTTATCCACTCGATCACATATCAGAGGCTTGGTTGTTGTCTGTGTGGAGGAATCCTAAAATAGATCAAGATGTACAATAGTAAGAAGATTTGACCTGATGAGATGCGTCTTACTCATAAAGATCATAATGAGACACATATTGAACCATTTTTTTCATTAACAGAGCAAAAAAAACAAGAATAAAGGGTCCTTCTTATATGGATATGTTAGCCACAGCACCGACACTAGACTCCCTGAATCAAAAAGTCAAACAAGAAACAATCAACATTGTTTCCCAAAAAAATAACAGACGCTAGGTATTTGAGGTATAAATGATCTCCCTCTAATTACACTTTTTCATGACTCGTACCTTGGGGCCCATGCTGTGACTCCATGAGTCCTTACTCACTAAGACCAGTGGTTGGTGACTAACTCTGAACACATCAACATGAAAGTGGGAGGCATTTTCCTGAATACCTATACACACACACATAGAAAAAAACAACATCCAAAAATAGGAAAAATAACAAGAAGGAAACTATAAATAACCACTTTGTAAATGTACAACTGAAAGTCAAATGGGAAAGAATACAAACCCAGCCAAAGAATAACAACAAAACCTTAAATTACAACAAAAAATCTGGAGATCCATCTGCTGAAAACCCCACCCGACGAGTAAGTGTGGTGTTGCTGCAAGAAGGAATAGAAGTGTGTCACACATAATTGGTCTCACTGGGTACTACTGGGTCCTATTACACTAGGTCCTCCCTCAAGGCACCGAGAATCTTCACTAGAAACAACACATGCGGGCGAGGCCCGTGTAGGGGGGAGTAACAAAATACTCTGTACGGGTCCTAAAACCCAAAAGAAAGACCAAAAATAAATCAACAAAACAAATCATGAATATTGATCATGCAGGAAGACACCTTAGAGTAGTTTTATCTAGAGTAGGAATGTAGAATCATAAGTCATATCATCGAACACATCGGCTACTAGATAACTCCTCCTTAGTATGTACAGTGGGCCTGTTGGGTCACACAAAAGTTGCTTCCCCCAAAACATGGACTGTTGTGGTACCCATATATTATGAGTATTGTGGGTATGCCATGTCACATACAGTCACTCCCCACAATGGGAATGTCGGGTCACATAGAGCTGCTTCCCGCCATGTCCTTATTGAGGTACCCCTCCACATCGTGTACAATGGATATGTCGAGTCACAAAAAGTCACTCCCCAACATGGTCATGACTGGTCACATAGACTCACTTCCCACTAATCAATTTTAAATTATCCAGATGTGGTATCTTTTTATAATTCTTTAGGTCTTAGCCAACCACATTTCATTCACACATAGCACACTTAATCTCCAGAGATCCGCTTCCCACGCCATTTTCAAATTTCAACATCCATGAAATCATCCTTAGAGTATACCAAAATATCTGCATCATCACAAGGGTTCTAATTCCACAAATAGCTCATCCATCAGATTCCCATTTTTCATGTTATAGGAGTTTTAGTAATCTTGGGTTGGTTTCATCTAATTCCAGTCAGACCAACATGACCAACCCAACTCAGGGGCCCCACATGCCCCGTTTTGATTCGACAGGCCCAACATGACCCGATTTGGGTCTGGGTCGGTCCGGTTCAACCTGGCAAGTGGGATAGGCCCATTGGGCCTCACTTGCCCCATCCTGAAGTGGAAAATTGTCCAGCCTACCAAGTAAATCAACGAATAGGTCTTGTCCATCCTAGTCAGAAGTGGCGGTTCTGGATTGTTTGGAATGGGTTAGGGCCGCTGGCACGAGTTCATCTCGATGGAGCAGGTCCGTCCTGCTGAGGCATCCCACCCCTTTCAGAGAACGCCTATGGTTGGCCCTATTTGGAGAGGACGCAGTCGGTGGCCGCGTCCCCCTCATACCCTATGGGTCATAGTGGGGTTGAATCTTCAAGCCTAGATGCACGACAAATCTGGGGAGCTACCACGTGGGTGGACGACCTTCTGCACATGATCAGGAGACCGTGTACCCCAAGAACTGTTGATGCGGGCCTCCCCACCTATGCGACTAAGTGGTTGCATCCTTCCTCTATCCATCAGCCCATTCGGTGGGTCCTCTTATAGTGCTGCAGCCCGAGCTCATCGCAACTACCTTCAACGTCACATCGTCATAGTGTGTCTCCATCAACCGGTGGTTCTATACCTGTTGTCTATTGTTACCTCCATATATACCTCAAGAATATATAGTGTGTTTCCTTCCATATGAAAGACTAAAATCTTCTTTTCTTTCATTTCAAAAACTCTTTCACGATATATGAATAGGTGGAGTGGATAATTTCTTATTTGTGTTGTCTCGTGCCCTCATTATTTAAATTTCAAAATAGGGTGAAAATTGGGGATGATGTTCTATAATAAAAATAATTAAATACTGATAAAAATTCCCAAAAAATAGTGACATCCCACATTGACACGCAATTTATGGTTCAAACGATTTTTTCTTTTACCATTGTTCATCCTTTTAGTATGAAGAGCAGGGAGTGACTTAAAATAATTCAAACCCTATCCTTGATTGGCGATCATCACTGGAGTGTTTGGTCTGCGTGGATATAGGTTCTAATCAATGTTTTCAGCATTCATCACTAACCCATCTCTTTCTTCACCGATGTTATTAGGGGTTTTTTGGTGTTCAGTGTTTATTATTGGAGACATTTCATGGATTTAGTTTGTCATGGAATATCCATGGTTTAATTCTCAATTCTTTAACACAAAAACATATTAAAAAGAAAATATTTTTCATTATTTCTATTATGTTTCATCAACATGTTGTTAAACTGTTTCATTTATAATATAGAATAGGGTTTGAGCTAATTACTTCCCATGTCAATTGTTACCACCAGAATTTAGTAGATTGAAAATATATTGTCTTTGTCAATGACAAACTATGTAATGAAATGAGAAATTTAAAATATATTATGAGAAACAAACTGAATGGTGTTATTTACTATCATTTACATACTCTCCAATTTGTAGAACCTCGTACCTATGTATTGAGACTCATTGTTATCCATTGAAGAAATATCACCAATAATTACCCTAAATTATCCATAAATAGAGTACATCTTGAATTGGTATTATGAAGAGGGAAGAGTAGCATATATATGTTGTTAATAGATTCATTGAAATATGTTAAATATTATTTCCTTGGTAATGAACATGAGATATCTATCATAAATAAGGTCACAAAATTGATACCTTTTTTGTTTGGATGGAGGGGGAATAGTCAAATTCCTAATAGATTAATCACCTAAGGGTTCAAATTAGGATGGGATTGATCACATAAAAATTATTAATAAGGTCTCGTTGGACATTGATATCATTAATCATGTCTGGGTTTTATAGGGTTTTGAGGTTACTAGGTATGGAAGATTCCCATTAATGATCCTTGAATGAAATGGATATGTCAAATTTATAATATCCAGTGTCTAAATCATTTATATTGATATGAGTAAATTTTTTTATTCACTGTTGTTGGGTACTTTTGAAAACTATGGGGACATTTTTAAGGGATTTGTTGTGTTTGTAAATAATCATAGATATTTTATATTTCAATCATGAACAAATGGTCTAATAAGAGTTCCATATTTTAGGAATAATTTTTTCCCTTCCACCTAGTGATGAATTCTTATACTATATTATATTTATGTTTATTATTATTTTAGTTGTTAATGATGCTTTTTTCACTATGGAACAAAATTAGTAGAGGAACTAACATCACAGATCCATGTCAGAGATACACATTCCCTGTACATTTATATAAAAAAGGAACATTGGTCCTTCCATGGTTTGTATAAAACTCTAGAGTTTCATTTGTTCTTATTGAACAAAAATTCTCAACATAGTTCCATATAATTATGAATGGTACATGATATACTATAATGGATGTCTTATTTAATAATATATTTGAGAAGGATGTATTCTCAAAATTTGATGGAAGAGAATTCAATTATACACCATCTATATATAGTACCCTCTTGAATTATGGCTGAGAATCACCCATCCATGTATTCAATTAGAGTGTAAATATAATAGATGAAGTTTAAGAGTGTATGCAGAAAATTTTTTATAGCTCATCTTAATCAAGTCCATGGGAAGAGCCAGATTTTGTTAGATCATCTCTATCTGTTTTTCATATCATTATTAAGTATCTCAATTTAATCTCACTTGAAATAGTTGTGGATATCATCATATAGAAGAAAATTGATCATAATAGTCATTTAAAGAAATTAAACAAAATAGGTTCCTAGAACTAAAGCTTAAAAAATGGTTGGAATATATTTTTATCATCTTAGAAGATTCTTATGGAAAGGTATACACTAGTGGGGAAACATTGACTTATGTATATTAGTTTTACATAACTGTAAAATATCCTCTTTTTAATTAATGATTATGTTACATCATTAAATTAAACCTAGAGATATATTAATTTACCTTCACGTCATCATAAATGGGTTTAGATTCATTGAATGGTTGGTTGGATATTGCTATATAATTCTTTATTTCATTGGCTTAATATAGAAGATCTAATGGTTGTCATGGGAATCAATAAAAAATAATTTCTATTTCATTCGTAATGCAGTGGAGTGGATAATGATGTACATTTATCAAAGAGAATTAATTTGGATTATAACTATCCTATTACTTAGGTAACATTTTTTTGTTTTATCAAATTTAAAAAAATTATTTTTTTGCTTGTTTTTGGGTATTTCAGATTAACGAAATAAAACAAATGAATCCAAATACAAGAATAAAAATGGTCCAAAGGTGTTGGATCCATGGTACATCACATATATTCATGATCTTTATCTTAATTTTTCATCAAAAAATGGTGTAATTATCATTCTTCCTTTGATGTAATCTATATAATGTTCTATTTTGAATATACAAAACTGAAATATCTCCAGATTCAAAAAGTTCCACCTTTTATGTAATGGAGAGTAAATGAAAACATATAATAGATAAATTAATTGTCTTAACACCTAGATCAATGATATATTTTTCTTTCATCAATCCACATTACTCCACTTGTAGGCACTGTGAACCGATAGTGGGAGAGTGTGATTATTTCCTAAATATGAGGATGAAGTATGTAACAACCCAAACATTCATTAATGGATATTTCACTTGACCTAATTTAATGTCTTATTATAGTTATATAAAATAAGATATTATTTGGTTTTATGTTCCTAGATTTTAATATACCCATAGAAATTGTGATCATTGCTAATATAACCATTGAACAGTGATCACATGATTATTATAAATAAAGGGCTTTAACAAATCCAATTTACGTGGAAAAAGGAAGTGACAGCCTCATCCAATAGACTTTCTCCATACGAATCCAATTTTTCAAAGCATATAATAGATGTGTCATCATTGGTCTTCACTGTTGACCAAGCCCTATAATAGCTTTAACATGTTAAGCTTGAGCAAAACTGACTGTGGGAGAAGTTGATATTAATAGAGATTATAGCCAAAGTGATGTTATCAGATCAACCATAGGAGTTTGTCACCATCTCACACCTTACCCTTCATTATGATGTGGGTGTAAAAAGGGGTTTTGTAATAATACCCTATTACAATGACTATGTACATTATTTTTGTATAAAGAAAGTGGATTCATTTTATTATTGTTACATTGTAGATAATTTTTAAAGATGAAATAGTATTTTCAGTTAATATTTTTCTAAGAAATATATTTTTATGAATAAATTTATTTTTAAATTAAGTAATATTTTAATAAAATATTATTATTACTATTTATTAAATTTAAATGAACATATAAATTTAGGAATGAAATTGTAATTTTTATAACGGTTTGAAAACTGTTTTTGTCAAAACACATGAATTTTCTCTAAATGTCAGTTTTTATTATAAATTTAATATTTCACATATTTATAAAATTATTTAGATAAAATGAATATTAATTTTGGTATCAGGATGTCAAAATTATCCAATAGTGATTTATTCATAATTTTCTGAGACAGTCGAATTTTTGGATAAAATTTAATATCGTTTAAATATATAATGTGTTTTAAGAGATCATAATGACCCAATAGTGATGTAATAAAAACAATAAACATTATTTTTTGCCAATATATTTTTTATAATTAAAATAATGTGTTTTTATATTTGTTGGATTTATTTTACAAAGATTTTGTGGACCCTCCATATCTTATAAAACATTTTTTCTTTTTAAATTATTTTCCTTGAGAGTGTGACTCACCCCTCTATAAGTAACCCTATTATTTTAAGAATTTCTTCCATTAGACATATAAAATATTGTTTTTCACTCCCTTTTAGAAAAAACCATATTCTGGTTTGAGGTTTTGATTAGTTTAATGTGAGGTGTATCAAACCTAAATAATGAAGAACTCCCCCTCCTTTCCTATACAAACCCATAAAATCTCTCACTTACTCTTCAGTCAATGCCTTTGGAGTTAATCCAAACCCTAACCTCGTCTCCCTACAATCCTCCTATTGTACCCCAAGATCCCATGAATCCTATTTGTAGCCTCTCCCATGCTTTTTGGATCACACTTCCATGTAAGATATTTTTTCTTTTCTCATTTTTTCCAATTTTCATTAAGTTGTAATTCCATTTTGTTTTTAATTAAAAATGTTGGTGTATGATTTTAAACCTTCCACATACATCCCTATTTATGTTCGTATAATGTCATACCCCTTTATCTTTATTTAATGCCTCCCATGCACACCCGTTACCATGTTGAAATTCTATGAGGGATTTCTCTCTTCACTTTTACAACCAAGTAATTCTTTTGAATTATGCATCTAATTTCCATAACATTTGTTGGGACATGTTATAAATGACTCCCATACATTACATTTCATGTACATATGATGAGACACCATTTCCTATCTCATAAACAATATTCATGAATCACATCTAACGCATTTATGTTGCCGAAATTGCACCGTGTTTTTCTAAGCCAGTATCATTGTTTAGTTAATACCATACCCATGTCTCTATCAAGGGTATTCACCTTTATTCACATATAAATATTTTATGGTAATTTCATGAATATATTACACATTACATTATTGTGTAATATTTTTTTTTGATTGATTCTATGTTATATGATCCATGTGGCACACTTATAAATGAAATGAAATGTTTAAGAAGGGTGTGCCTGGATAGCACTCCAATGCATTGAGTAATGTGTAGTACCATGATACATCATGCACAATGGTTGTTGACTCATGCTAATTCACGTGCAATAAGGTTTTAGTCATGCATCATGTTCAGTGAGGATTAACACATGCATCAGGTTCAATGAGAATTGGCTCATGAAAAATCCATGTTAAGTGTTGTTGCTATATTTCCATGTTATGATTATCATGATTTATCATGATTTTATGTTCATGTTTCTATTGTTATATATTGATATTCCTATTGTAAAACATTTATTTTTCCCCATGTTTATTCCCTTATTGGGCTTTATAGGTCACCCTTTTCATATGCATGTCCTCATGTTATCCCATGCAATGCTAAGTACGAGGGAATGGAGTGGTCTTGTAAAGGATGTTTTCAATAAGATGTTGTGTTCTATGTTTAAGTTGTCAGGTAATGTTCCAAATACCCAAATACACTATACATCCTGATCTTCCATGTTTTATCAAGTGTCCATTTTATTTAATAAATAATGTTTAAATGTATAATAAAGAGCATGGTTGTTATAGTAGGTATCAAAGGATAAGTTTAGTTATTTTTATGATTAGGTTTAAAAAACCCTAGTGAAGACTTAGAGAAAATAATAAGTATAATAAATAAATCCCTATTTATTTTTTAGTTTTTAGTAAGTGGTTTATCGATAAAATACATCCTTTTCTAGATATGAGCTGGTAGAGGCGGCACTGGCACATATGCATCCTAGGGGTAAAACCTGAAAACACCGCTTTGAGCTAGACTCGAACGGGAACTAGTGCATGACCACTGGCCTTGCTGCACTCTTGGTTAAGAAACTCTTAGGGTATATTAATTATTTATTTTACAAACATAGTTTGAACCCTTATTAAGGAAATAAAAAAAAACTCCCCTAAGATTATATGTTAGAAAGTAGATAATGAATAGCATAGATTGAAGCCTATGAATTCTTAATCAAAGGAAATAAATGTTTTTTTAAAAGTCTTCACTTTTTTAGTTGGACTAACCTTTATGTGTTACACCTAACATTCCATTTATTCCATCCAATGAACAGTAATAGGAGGAATTGGGCTAAAAACAGATGTAAAGATCAATGTTATGACTATGATAATGAGATGCCCAATCCGATGAGAATGGGAATCGTGAATTTTTTTAGGCTTCTCATTCATTTAACTCAACATTTGAATGGAAATAGGGGTCAAGAGGAACATTAAACCCCCACTCCTAATAAAGAAGAAGTCGCTATCAAGTGGTTCTTGAGATAAAGGCCTCCTTATTTTAATAGATCATTCAATCCCTCAATTATTGAACAATAGATCAACTCCATTGAAATGATCATATCCATCATTCAATGTTCTGAACAAGGGAGGTTTCTCCTAGTTTCTTATCGTATAGAGGGATAAGATTATCAATGGTGGACATTGATCAAAAATACGATCCCTGAAGAGGAGATCCAGGTGTTGGAATGGAAGGATTTTCAGAAGATTTTTTTTGATAAATGCTTTCCATGCACCATTCGGCTATAGATAGAAATGGATTTTTTTAACCTCAAGAAAAAATATGATGAATCTATCAGAGTGTATGAGGAAAACATTACAATTCTTGCATGATAAGCCAAAAGATTAGTCGTTACACCTAAATTCATTGTTGGCCACTTCTTTGATGGGTTGAAGCCTAGCTTACGGAAATCACTGGTGATTCGTGACTTCGATGGCTATAAAGTAATTGTCTGATGTGCCATCAAGGTCGAAATGGAGATCATAATATATCATGGGTATCATGGGGATAAGAAGCGTAAGGTGGACTTCAATTCTGGTGGTCCGATGGATAAATCGTTAACACCCCGAGATTTTATGAGATATATTATTTTTAATTTCATTAATGTCTTATATTATACACTATAATAGTACTAGATTGTACTATATGCAACACCATATTATCTTGCAATATACTCAACAATATTCTTGGCTCGTGTTACACACAATTTCAAGTTCGTTTTTTGAAATTATTTTATGAATCATTAAGTATAGATTTTGTTTAATATGTTTTGATTATGTTATACGCAACACCAAATGGAGCATTCACTACACACAGCCCTGACTTGGCTTGTATTACACGCAATCAAGACCTTCTTCGATAGCATGTGTAGTACGCAATATCGAGTTTCCCTAAACGATATATTATTATAATATTATTATGAAGTAGCCAGAATGAATATTAATACCAACTTATTTCAATTTTATAAATTTTATCTTTCGAAATGGACATCATTTTTGGCTTCAGAATATCGAAATTATCCTAGGGTGAAAATTTGGTATTTTTTGGAAAACTTTCAATTTTTGATGAATAGGGAAAACACGGAGTACTATTTAAAAACCTAATTTTTATTTCAATAACTATTTATTTTATTTAAATTTATTTTAGGTCAAAATTGATACATAATACCTATATAAGTTCAATGTAATTCATTGGAGTAATTTTATAATAATTTTAGATATATAAAAATTTTATTGAACTTTTCACCGTCTTTTACCCACCTCCCAAGAGAATTTGAAAATTTATATAAAACATAAATTGGCAACTTCTATGAGTGGAATTTCAAAAATCCAAGAGAAACGGTTATTATTAAGGCGTAAAATTTGGTTCAATCAGATAAAATATAATTTTTGATGAATAGAAACATTTTACATTTATTTTCCATGGTTAAATGTAAATAGGATAATTATGGGTAAAAATATTATTATTATTACCCTAACACATGTCCTAATTCTATTGGATAAGTGTAATTGGACCAAAAACAAACTTAGGAATAAACTATTACCCTTTAGGTCAACTTTGATAAGATTAGGACACTTATTATTATTTTATTTGAAGAAGAGTTAAAATCATTTAAATCAATGTTTAATAACTAAAACATTTTTTATATAAGGTTTCAAATATGGTAAATTCAACTATAAATATTCATTAAAAAGATAAAAATATTTCCTACATAATGTTATTTTATTCGTAATTTTTGGAGATAAATAAAATAATTTATTTAAGACACAATGATGATGTAGTAATTACCTTATTCATGAAATATTAACATAATTGATGTTATAAATACATAAATAAGTTTAATTTGAGACTTTTATAAATTCCAATAATTTTATAGGTTAAAAGGACATGTTTTTATTGATTTAATTCCCTTTTTTATAACTAATCATTCTATTATTATTTTCACAAAAATCAATTACCAAATAGTGTCAAAATTGACATAAAATTGTTTTTAAAACAAATCTTATATTATTATTTATTATTATATTCTTAAAAAATCTAAGGCTTGGCCAAATGACATAGATAAGGTTATATATATTAATAATTAACCACTTGGGGTTCGTTTGGATTGTTATAGTATGTTAATTAACCATATACTGTAATAAAACAAGAAGACATAGTAAAAGTTAAATAAATTAACTTAGAGTTAAATCTAAATGATAAGGTTACAATAATAAACTAAACTTGACTAAAAAAATTGGTTTAGAGGATTAAGACCCATCCCCACATTAGCTTCTAAATAAATCAATTTGGATCTATTATAAACCAAATATAACTTTATTATGAAATAATATTTTATGTTTTTCCAATGGTGCCCCTCTCCTCCCTTATAAAAAGGGCACCCCTTCCCACTTCTCTTCACACCCATTTGAGCATTGAAGCTCTTCCAAAACCTACCAGTTCCTTTTATAAACCTATCTATTTATATCATTGAGGTTCGGGTCCACTCAAATGACCAACCCTAGTGCACTAAGAAGAAGTTTAAAGGAGGTGTGTCATAGAAGAGGTAATCATTTCTACTGATTCTTTCAAGTTTCTTTATTCTTCTACTTCTTCTTCTTTATTTTTTTCATCATAAATTAATAACATCAGTATCAGTCATATAATGATATTTTATTATAAATATGAAACAACCTAATTTCATCTTCTATCCATCCTACGGAAAAGAAATCACTGCGCGTGCATAAGTAACGAATACCGTCTCCAAGTCGTGGTGTAAACTGTTTACCACCAGCAGCTTACATGGATGGGTATAATGGTGTAAATAAAAAACTATATATGATTATTATAAAGTTATATTGATTCTGAAATATTATAAATACACATCAATACAATTCCATGATCATGGGAATGATATCATCGCTCGTGCGTACGTACGGACTACCATCTCCATGAACACGATGAGATTCATTTTCCATGATTAACCATTCAAGTATGATTATAAAGTATATATAATAAATAATCATGAAAGATATTACATAATAATGATACTGGATTTATGTAAAAATATGTTTCATTTACTTAATTCCATTTAATTCAATAAGGTAACAGAAACAGCATTCAGGCGTACGTACGACCTACCGTCTCCATGAACGGTGTATTTCATTTCATTTATATATCTAATATATATATACTGAATATATATATGATATAAAAATAATGATTTACATTATGGAAGTAAATCAAGATATAAGTAATAATAATATCAAGAACAACAATCCCAAACACGTACGATAAATAAAACAATTTTACCCAAAACGTTTCTTTAACATGGAACTTACAAGAGAACAGGTAATATAAAGTCATAAGTGCAGCATATATGATATCATAACAATGAATATAATTATGTAATAAGTCATTGACATTATTTAAATCATTATACAGGAGGTTCGGATATGTAAGAAGCATATCAGACCGAAAGTAACATATAACCTTTCCAATCTCATTTTTATCCGAGATTGTTTATTTGTAAGTATTTACTGGGGTTTTTGTTATCATCCTTATCACTGTTTTCTAAAAATGACTTCATGTATGTTTAATGTCCTTTTAACCCATTGTTTAGATTATACCACATGTTATGAAAGGAATTTTACTTTTTTACCACACGGGGAACTTTTTGACTTTTCTGACAAAAGTATTAGAGTAATGTTATTTTTAACTTATACGGCGTGAACAGATTTTTACAGTTTCATAACACCTCATTTTCAGGAAGAATACTCTAAAATATTGCATGATCATTTTAAAAAAAACCCTTTTCATTTAAAATTTCATGACATTTTGTGAAAATAAAATGGTTTTGAAGAAGAAAGGAAATTTTCCTCAAGAAATCATTTCAAGTGTTTTATCAATACTATTTCCATCTTAAATGACATTATATAATATGTTTATGTTTCAAGTATAATTTATCCATTATTTACATGGTTTGATTCTTATTATGATGAAATGATATCCATTTTTTAATATGGATTATTTTATGATGGCATGATGTTTAAGAATCTCAATCTATTACATGGGTTATGCTATGATGTATGATTTATGATTTTGTGGCTGACAAAAGAATGATTTCATTATGAGATGGGTGGGACCTATATCTACCTCCAATTAATTGGGTAAAGATTCATATCTCATGGGATATACATGGCTTAAATGGTAAGTTAATCTGGTTCTATGATACAGGACTAGAATGAGGAGTGAACTCGATTTAGAACGGGACTTTGTCCACTAATATGGTAATGGCATCAATGCCTTAGCTACTATGGAAATCATATCATGTGATTAATGTTTTTCCACAATTAAATGTTTTATTCCAATGTTATTTTATCATGATTGATTTTACATTATGATCTATGCCTTACGTACTTCCAATATTTATTTTACAACTCATGAATTATATGTTTAAAATTTATGTTCATGTTTTTAAATTCAAATGTATATGGTTTGTTTAATTTTTTTTCCATTCATACCCTTACTGAGCATTTGTGCTTACCCTTTATATGTTTTCTTTTCTCCAAGATATAATGAATGGTTTTAGGTAACAAAAAAATTGGATGATCTTTGTGGGAGATGTTGATGATCTTTCACCAAGATTAGAAGATTATGTTCCAAGTTTCCAATGACACTAAACTATTATGGTCCTTTGGTGTCTGTTTTTGTTATTTATTATGTATTCTGAAAAAGTAATGTAATGTCCATCTACGTAAAGCATTTGGTGTCTATAGTTGGTATTAGAGGAAAGGTTTAGTCACGCTTTGGAAACTAGGATGCGAAATCTTTAGTGAAATCTCTAGAAATATTTCTACGTTATGTGTAGGGATGTCCATAATGATAAGTATAAATATAGGTTTGAGTCCTAGAATTATGTTGACAATCGTGAATAAATTATGGAGAACCTAAGGTGTCATGGATTAAAGAATTTTTGATATGTTAGACATCCCATAAGTGACTTTTTATGATTATTTGGTTCCTCATTATTTTAATTGTTTCTTACACTATGGTTTCTAGTCTTAGTCAATGGAGGGACCGAGAAGGAATTCAGTTAACATTGATTCCATTGGAAAAATTGGTGACTATGATCAACGAATTAATATAACTCATGGAGAGAAAGATATTGTGATTATGCTGAATCTGACATCTTGATATATGATTAACGAGGTGAACATTAGTTGTATTCCTAAGTCATCAAATAAGAGGAAGATGGAATTTTATTCATGTTCTCATGATGAGGATCATAGAGAAAGGAAGATTGAGATTTATAAATAATGGAAGAAGAAAATTGAGGAATACCTCAAATGGGGGGGCATATGTTATCTATGTGGAGAAAATGGTCATAGAGTGACAGACTGTTATGGAGTCTAATGTCTTTTCTGTGGAGAACATGGGCATTACCCAACTCAATGCCCGGACCTAAGAGGTTACTTCTAAATCAATGAAGGACTTATTCCATGAAAATCATTGAATATGATGGATTGAAGTGTTTATGTATTTGTATTCAAGAATAATGTTGTTTAGGTGCTTTTATGGTATATTGTAATATCTATGTATTGGTCCATTGTGGTTTTCCATAAGAATATGGTACCGATAACCATGAAACGTGATTCAAATATTTCGGAAACTAGATGATATGCGCATAATGAAGGGATAAGGAAAAAATGATTTGAATGATTTTATTCATGAGATCATGATTGATATAAGGACAAAGTGATATCCTGTTTTGAGTATATAGAATTTTTGGGATTTTGGTATGTGGAAAGAGTTAAGTTTTGATAGTATTCATATTTTACTAAAGTTCGATGGGTATTAATTTTTAAAGAGAATACATTATTAAGGTATTCACATGTTTGGAATGTGACCAACAATATATATCTTATGATATATTGGGGATAAATGATGGTATTCAGATGATCGGTAGACAAAATATCTAGTAATTGTTTTCTTTATACTATGAGCTTGGACAGAATTATTTTAGATAAGCCTAAATATTGGAATGGATTATGTTGGACAAATGTTAGTATTGATTAAGGATAGAATTTTTTTTATATTATTGATGGGATGTTATAATAATGTATTTTTATAAAAAGAAAAACTTGATGGACGGGCGACAACCTGTCGCGTCGGACAAGGCTGTGGGAATTGAACCCACAACCGAAGTGCGACAAGCCTTTATTCCCTACCATTGGCCTAAAGGAAGTCTCTGGTTAGTAGGAACTAGTTTTAATTTTTTAAGCAGTATGATAGATGAAGTATAAGTACATTTTTGGAATCGTATATGATTAATCTCACCGTAGATGGACTTATGTATATTCAATAACATATGCTAACCATTTTGGGATAGAAACAGATGAGATGACATATCAATCTATTACATGATCTACTAACACTTCTTGAAAGAAAAATTCTGCTTCATTTCATTAAATAGAGTTAAAGTGGAAATTGGTTACGGAATGACCAACGATGATATTACAAAGTAATCAAGTAAGTATTTCTCCTTATGAAAAACTTAATACATGTTGGGGAAATGATCTTGAAAACCAAAAATGTTGTCCTAGTACTCTCATATCTGATGAATCAGATGGTACCTTAGATCATCACAAATTTACGGCATTGCGATTGTTGGCTTTTTCATATCCATGATCTCTAGCACTCTCCATCAGAACATGACGACTATATTTCTCGTTAATATCCATATTTTTACCTATATACTCCTATGTGGGAACCCATGTGATGATTTACTTTGGGTATCCATTTTGATTCAAACATTCCTTTTTAAAATGATGATTTCATATTCCTTTTGATGATGTGTTTTTCTATGAATGAAACTTTTAAGTAGTAAACGATTAATAACCCCGACGATTTTCGAGGTCGAAATTCATTTTATGGAGGGTAGAATGTAACACCTCGAGATTTTATGAGATATATTATTTTTAATTTCCTTGATTTCTTCTATTATACACTACACAAGGATTATCTTATACAATACACAACACTGTATTAGCATTTAGTATATGCAACACTATTCTTAGCTCGTGTTACACGCAATTTCAAGTTCGTTTTGTGGAAATTATTTTACACAACATTAACTATAAATTGTGTTTAATAATTTATGATTATGTTATATGAAACACCAAATGGATCATTCACTACACACATCCCTGACTTGGCTTGCATTACACACAATCAATACCTTCTTCGATAACATGTGTAGTACTCAATACTGAGTTTCACTAAACGATATATTATTATAATATTATTATGAACTAGCCATTATGAATAGTAATACCCACTTTTTTAAATATTATAAATTTTATCTCTCGAAATGGTCTTCATTTTTTCATTAAGAATATCAAAATTAGCCTAGGGTGAATTTTTGGTATTTTTCTGAAAACATTCAATTTTTGATGAATACTGAAAACACTGAGTTACTATTTAAAAACCAACATTTTATTTAAATAATTATTTATTTTATTTAAATTTATTTTAGGTAAAAAGTGATACCTAATACCTATATAAGTTCAATGTAATTTATTGCAGTTATTATATAATAATTTAAAATATATATAAATTTTATTGAACTTTTCACTATCTTTTACCCACCTCCTTATAGAATTTTAAAATTTACATAAAACATAATTTTACCACTTCTATGAGTGGAATTTAGAAACTCCGAGAGACACGGTTAATATAAAGGAGTAAAATGTGGTTCAATAAGATAAAAATACTTTTTGGTGAATATTTACTTTTTACTTTTATTTTCCACGTTTAAATGTAAATAGGGTAATAATGGGTAAAAATGATAGTATTATTACCCTAAAACATCACCAAATCCTATTTTTAAGTGTAATTAGACCCAAAACAACCTTAGGAATAAAATATTACCCTTTAGGTCCACTTCGATTAGATTAAGACACTTATTATTATTTTAATTAAAGAAGAGTAAAAATAGTTAAAATCAATGTTTAATAACTAAATCATTTTTAATATAGGGTTGTACATAAGATAAATTAGACTATAAATATTTAATGGAAATATAGAAATCATTCCTAAATAATGCTATTTTATTCATATTTTTTATACATAATATAATTTAATTTTTTTATGACACAATGATGATGCAGTAATTACCTTATTAATAAAATATTAACATAATTAATTTTATAAATACCTAATTAATTATAATATGATACTTTTTATTAATTTGAATAATTTTATAGGTTAATATGACATGTCAGTATTAAATTAATTAACTTTTTTCCAAGTAATCATGCTATTATGATTTTCACAAAAATCAATTACCAAATAGTTTCAAAATTGCCATAAAATAGTTTTTAAAACAAATATTATATTATTAATTGTTATTCTTTTCCTACAAATCTATGTTTTGGCCAAATTACTTATAAAAGGTTATATATATAAATAAATAACCACTTGGGGTTCGTTTGTCTTGTTATAGTTAGTTTATTAACCATATAGTGTAAGAAAACAAGAAGACATGGTAAAAGTATAATTATTTAACTTAGTGTTAAATCTGAATGATAAGGTAACAATAATGACCTAAAATTGACTAAAACCTATTGGTTGAGAGTATTTAGACTCATCCCCACTTTATATTTTAAATAAATCAATTTAGAGCTATTATAAACCGAATATTAATTTATTATAAAATAATATTTTATGTTTTTTCAAAGGTGCCCCTCTCCTCCGTTATAAAAAGGGAACCCCTTCCCACTTCTCTTCACACCAATTTCATCCTTGAAGTTCGGACAAACCCTGACATTTCCTCTTATAAACCTATTTAGTTATATCAAAGATGTTCTTGTACTCTCAAAATAGCAACCCTAGTGCGCTAAGAATAAGTTTAAAGGAGGTGCGTCGAAAAATAGGTAATCTCCTCTACCGGTTCATTCATGTTTCATTTTTCTTATACTTATTCTTATTTATTTGTTTCATCATATATTAATAACATCAGTATAAATAATAAACTGATATGTTATTATAAATATTAAACAACCAAATTTCATCTTCTATCCATACTACAGAAATGAAATCACCGCACGTGTGTACGTACATAATATCGTCTCCACGCCGTGGTGTAATCTGTTTTACACCAACACCTTACTTGGATGGGTATAATGGTGTAAATAAATTGCTATATATGATTATTGTAAAGTGATATTGATTCTGAAATATTATACATACACTTCAATACAATTACACGATCATGGGGATTATATCATCGCTCGTGCGTACGTACGGACTACTGTCTCCACGAATGTGATGAGATTCATTTTCGATGATTAACCATCCATGTATGAATATAAAGTATATATAATAAATAATCATGAAATATATTACATAATAATTATAATTTATTTATGTACATATGTGTTTCATTTACTTAATTCCATTTAATTCAGTAAGGAAATGAAAACAGCATTCATTCATACGTACGACCTATCGTCTCCATGAACGGTGTATTTAATTTAATTTATATAAATACTATATATATAGTGAATATATATCTGATATATAAATGATGATTTACATTCTGGAAGTAATAAAATAAAGATATAAGTAATAATTATATCAAGAACAACAAGTCCAAACACGTGCGATAAATAAAATGATTTTACCCAAAACGCTCCTTTAACATGGAACTTATAAAAAAACGGGCAATTTATAGTCATAAGTGAACCATATAATATATCATAAAAATGAATATGATTCTGTAATAAGTCAATGAAATTATTTAAATCATTATACAGGAGGTTCAGATACGTGTGAAGCATACCAGACCTAAGGTAAGGGATAACTATTCCAATCTCGTTCTTATCCGAGAATGGTATTCGTAAGTATTTACTGGAGTTATTGTTATCATCCATGCCCATGTTTTCTAAAAGATTTTTCATGTATTTTTAAAGTCCTTTTTACCCATTTTTGAAATTTACCACATGTTATGAAGGGAATCTTACTTTTGTTTACCATAGGGGTAACTTTTCGAGTTTTCTGAAAAAAGAACGAGAAGAATTTTTTTTAACTTATACGGTGTGAACAGATTTTTACGGTTTTATAAAGCCTCATTTTCATGAAGATTAGTCTACAAGGATTTATGAATATTTTCAAAATAATACTTTTCTTTTAAAATTTCATGGAATTTTGTGAAAATAAAATGATTTTTAATAAGGAATGATATTTTCCTCAATAATTCATTTCATGTGTTTTATCAAAACAATTTTACATCTAAGATAGCATTATTTCAGATTTTTATGTTTCAAGTATAATGTCTCTGTGATTTATGTGGTTTCACTTTTATTATGATGAAATATCCATTTTTTTATATGTATTTGTGATGATGATATGATTTTTATGAAACCCATTTTATTCTTTGGGTTATGATGATTGTTTTAAGTTTATTTTGTGGCGCAAGTAAGAATTATTTCATTATGAGATGGGTGGGACCTATATCTCCCTCCAATGAATTGCGTAAAGATTTATATCTCATGTGATATAAATGGATGAAATGGTAAGTTAATTAGGTTCAGTGATACAGGACTGGAACGTGGAGTGAACTGGATTCAGAAAGGGACATTGTCCACTAAGATGGTCATGGCAGTAATTCCTTGGCAACTATGGAAATCATATCATGTGCTTACTGTTTTCCCACAATTAAATGTTTTATTCCCATATTATTTTATCATGATTGATGTTACATTATGATCTATGACTTACATACTGCCATGATTTATTTCACAACTCATGATTTTGATATTTAAACATTATGTTCATGTTTTGAAGTTCAAATGTATATGGTTTGTTTTAATTTTATTCCACGATTAACCTTACTGAACATTTGAGCTCACCCATTATATGTTTTCTTTTACCCAGGATATAAATAAAATTTTTATGTATGAAATAAAGGGAAGATCTTTATGGGAGATGTTGAAGATCTTTCACGTTGATTAGAAGATTATATTCCATGTTTCCAAAGACACTAAAATATTACGGTCCTTTGGAGTCTGTTTTTGTTATATATTTAGTATTTCGCAAAAGTAATGTAATGTCTATGTATGTCAAGCTTTGGGTTTCTAAAAAATAAAACGGTGATAAGAAGATCCAATACCCCAATTGCCAAAGGTGTGAAAATAGGCACCCCATAAATTACCTGAAGGGGTGTGGAAATGCTTTAGGTGTTGAAGAGAATGGAACCTAGCTATTAACTACCGATAAGAAAAATCCACTACTGCAACATAAGAGAGGAATGCTCTGTTCAAACATCAATGCGTTGTTCATTGATAAATCTGCAAAGAACCAGGGAAACATGAAAATCAGTAACCTAAGGAAAGGGTTTTCAGAGGAAAAAAACAACCTCTAAGGGATGAAGGGAGAGATTTTTCCATCACTTCTGTCGAAGTGACCCCCGATAATGAAGTGGTGATAGATATTCCTGTTATTCATTCAAGAATAGAGAATATACATTTTTAATTAGGTTATATTCATTCTTTTATATCCCACAATATTAGTAGAATAATCCCAGCACCACTTAAAATTATGGATGTAAATATCTCAGTGAGTATATAAAATGGGGAAATCATTACATCCCATGAATTTAAATCCTCTCCTATCATAATCTATGGATTTAATTTTTCGGTGAAACTAGTCATACTCACTCTTATGGAATTTGATGCAATTAATAGCATGTATTTTCATTCCTTATAAACAGCCAACATAAATTCTCATGAGAGAGAAATTACTCTCCATGTGGAGAATCGACCCCTGATTCTATACAGATGCAAGGATGAAGATAAATCTTCTTTAGCTCCATCATATTAAGCATGTATATTACTACACTAAAAGAATGTGTATCTAGCTCAGATGATTGACTCTAAGGAGGCAACCATCCTTTAAGACATTCCCATTGTGATGGAATTCACTGAAGTGTTTCTTGAGGAATTTTATAGTCTACCTCCTAGAAGGGATGTGGAATTATCAATTGATATTATAGATGGGGCATTTCCAATATTTAAAACTCCATATAGAATGTATGTTGTGGTGCTTGAGGAACTAAAGATACCACTACAAAGAGAGTCTGGATAAAGGGTTTTTATGCCCAAGTGCTTCACTATGGGGTGAACCAGTCCTCTTCATCCAAGAAAAAAGATGGATCAGTGTGCCTTTGCATCGATTAATGTGAGCTTATAAAAATCATGATAAAGAACAAGAATCCTCTCCAATGAATCAATGACTTGTTTTATCTCCTGCAGAAAAACCAATACGTCTCCAAGGTGGATAATTGGTTAGGATATTATCCTATAAGGAGGAAAAAGGAAGATATCCTTACGACTACTTTTTGTACAAGATACGGGAACTAGGAATTCATAGTAATGCTTTTTGGACTCAATAATTCTCTTCAAATATTAATGGACTTGATGAATAGAGTCTTCAAGGATTAGCCAGAATTTTTTTTGGTAGTCTTTATATATGAAATTCTGATATACTCCAAAACAATGGAGGATAATGTGAAGAACCTAAAAATAATACTAATGACCTTGCGGAAGGAAAATCTCTATGAAAATTATAGCAACTATGACTTATGGTTGAAGGTGGTCTCATTCATGGTACATATAATCATAAGAAATGGGATATATATGGATCACGACAAAACAGATGCAATTGAGGGATTGTTGAGGCCAACATCGGTAACAGATCTCCATACATCCTTGGGGTTATCTAGATATTATCGATGATTTGTGCAAAATTTCTCACAATTTTCCAACCCTCTTAGCAAGGTAACTTAGAATGGAGTAATGTTTTATTGGAGTGATGAATGCAAATAAAGGTTCATGGATTTAGAAAAGAGAATTATCACTGTGCATGGGCTCACTTTACCCTCAAGTGGATAACTTTTTGTGGTATTTAGTGATGCTTCGTATAGGGGTCTAGGTTGTGTGTTGATGAAATGTGACAATGTAATTTCCAATTAATCAAGACAATCAAAATTTCAAGAGAAGAATAATCCAAATCAAGATTTGGAGTTGGCTGTGGTGATCTTTGCCTTAAAAATTTGTGGCATAATCATTTGGGGGATAAGTTTGAAATATATGCGGACCACAAAAGTCTCATGTATATATTCACACAGAAAGAGTTGAACATGTGCCAACGAATATGGTTAGAGTTGATCAAACACTATGACTGCTAAATCTAATACCAACTAGGAAAATCGAACAATGTGGGAGATGATCTAACTAGAAAAGGCCCCAACAATTATATCATTGATGATAATTGAGAAGGATCCAATCTTCCTAGATTTTATGGAAATGGGAATCATAATGAAGGGAACATCATCAATCATTTCACAAATGATTTCCCAGTTGTCTCTTTTAGAAAGGTTAAAGTATCCTCAAAAGGGTGATGTGGGAATTCAGAAAAGAGTGGATGCTAATAGAAAACAAAAATCCCTAGAGTTCAATGTTAATGAAGAATGAATTTTGAGATTTGGGAAAAGACATTGTGTTCCATCAAGTCCAGAGCTGAGGAAGGAACTTTTGGATGATGCACATAGTTCGAAATTCTTTATTGACCTAGGAAAAACAATGATATATCAAGAACATAAAGTGAATTATTGGTGGGATAATATGAATAAGAAGATCATTGAGTATACATCAAAGTGCCCGGTGTGTCATAATGTAAAGTCAGAGAGGCAGAAGTCTATGGGGACGATGCATCTATTACCCATACTAGCATGGAAATGGGAGAACACCACCATGTACTTTGTCATCCGACTTCAGAATAAATCCGAAGGAAACATTGCAATCTGGGTTATTTATGATCGTCTTACAAAGTCTGCACAAATCATTGCAATTCGGGAGGATTTCTCATTTGATCAGCTAGAATGAATATATATCAAGTAAGTGGTAAGGCCGGATGGGGTACAATGTATATTGTATTTAATCGAGATGAAATATTATCCTCTATGTTTTGGAAGAGTTTTTAACATGCTCTAGATACTGAGCTGAACACCAATATGTATTATCATCATAGAACTGAAGGTCAATCCATAAGACTATCCAAACACTTTAGGATATGTTGAGAGAATGTTCTATGGAATGAAAAGGAGTATGGGACCCAAATATTCCACTGGTTCAATTCTCCTACAAGAAAATTTTCCACTCAAGCATATTAATGGAACCTTATGAAGCCCTGTATGTAAGGCGGTGAAAAACACTTGCATGTTGGGATGAAGTCTGTGAGCGTAAGCTGATAGGACCAGAAATGGTTGATGATCTGGTGGAGTGGGTGAAAGCCATTCAGCATCATATGAAGGGAGGCCAGAGTCGACAGAAGGGTTATGCAGATAATCGTCGATGATAAATTGAGTTTAATGTAGGAGATATGTTATATCTACACATATATCCATGGAATAAGGTCATGAAGTTGGGAAAGAATGGGAAGATAAGTCCTAGTTTTATTGGACCCTTCGAGATTCTTGATCGTGTTGGGGTGGTGGCCTATCATCTAGCACATCCACTAACCATGGCCAAAGTATATGATGTATTTCAGGTATCACTCTGAAGGAAGTACAAACTATACCCTTCTCATGTACTCTCTTCAAAGGTAGTATAACTAAAAGATGTTCTTTCTTACAAGGAGCAACATGTGAGGATATTTGATCATATTAAACATGTTCTATGAAATAAGACAATTCCCCTCATCAAGGTGTTGTAGAGAAACCAAAAGTTTGAAGAAGATACATGGGAATTAGAGGATGTGATGAAACAAATTTATCTATATCTATTTTAGTGTTGGAAAAGGAAATGTCAAGGGAGAAATTTCTTAAGGGGGGAAGATTGTAACGACCCAATCATTAATTAATGGAAATTACTCATGATCTAATTAAATTTCTTGTTATGGTTATATAAAATGTGAACATCCTTTATTTTATGTTTCTATATTTTAAAATACCTTTATGAATTGTGACTGTTTCTAATATAGGTATTGAATAGTGATCACATGATTAATATAATTATAGGGGTTAAACAAATCCAATTTACTTAGAAAAAGGAAGATATTTCCTCATCCAGTAGACTTCCCAATATGATGCCCATTTTTCAGAGCTCAAAAAGGAGGTCGCATCATTGGGCTTCGCTCTTGACCAAGCCCAAGACAAGCTTGAATACGTTAAATAAGAGTGGAATATACTACGGGAGGAGTAGAAGTTAATAATGATAATCACCCGGGCGATGTTATCCGAGCCACCTCAACAATAAATCACCATCGCAGACCTTACACATAGGCCTTATGAGGGTGTTATAGGAGGGTTACATTACAAGACACCAGCACTATGACTATATACATTATTTTATTATAAATAATGTGGATTAATTTTATTTTTGTTACTTTGTAAATTGTTTTTTAAGACTAAATCGTATTTTTAGTTGATATTCTACTATGAAATATATTTTGATGAATTAATGGATTTTTGAATTAAATATTATTTTAATAAAATATTATCATTACTTTTTATTAAATATAAATGACCATATAATTTTATGAATGCAATTGTAATTTTTATTAATGATTGAAAACTGTTTTTGTCAAAACCATTTAATTTTCGATAAATGCCAATTTTTTTATTTAAAGAAAAAATTCACATATTTATAAAATTACATAGATGAAATGAATATTATTTTTGGAATCACAACGTCAAAATTATTGAATGTTGAATTTTTCATAATTTTATGAGACAGTTGAATATTTTGGATAATATTAAATACCGTTTAAATATATAATGTGCTTATGACATCATAATTACCAAAAAAAAAATGATGTAAGAAAATACTATAAACATTATTTTCGGACAGTATATGATATATAATTAAAATAATCTAATTTAAGATTTGTTTGATTTATTTTACAAATCATTTGCAGACCCTCCAAGACAAATAAAACATTTTGTCTTTTTAAATTGTTTTCCTTGAGAGTGTGACTCACCTCAACATAAGCAACCCTATTATTTTAACAAGTTCGGAAATTAGTCATAAAAAATATTATTTTCTAATCCCCTTTGAAAAAAAACATGGGCAAAAAACCATGGTCTAGTTTATGGTTTTCATTAGTTAAATGTGAGGATCCCAAACATAAATAATAAATAATTTCCAATCCTTTCCTATATAAACCCGCCCAAGCTCCCACTTCCTCTTCACGGAAAGCATTTGGAGTTCATCGAACCCCTAAATTCCTCCTTTTGGAATCCTACAAAGGTGACCCAAGCTCCCAAGAAGCCTCTCTCAAGCCTCTCCCAAGCATTTGGTATAACACTTCCAAGTAAGAGATTTCTTGCTTTCTCATTTTGTCCAATTTTATTTACGTTTGTATGCCCTCTTTTTAAATTACATATGTTGGGTTATGATTTCACACCTTCCCCATAATTCCCTTTTTATGTTTGGATAATTGGAGACTGCTTTATCTCTCAATAATTCCATTCATGTACAGTCATTACCATAGGGAAATTCTATGAGATATTTATGTCTCCACTTTTACATCCAAGTAATTATTTTTAATTGTGAATCTAAATTCCATTATGGTGGTTGGGACATGTATCTATATGCCCCACGTACTGTCCTTTCATGTACACATGATGAGACACTCATTTATCTCTCTTCAACCATTTTCATGAATCTTATGTGACACCGTTACGCTGCCGAAATTGCACTGCGTTTTTCAAATCCATGATCATTGTCTAGTGAATACCATACACATGTATTTATCAATGGTATTCACCTTTATGCACATATACATATTGAATTGTACTTTCATTTATTTATTCCACATCACATAATCATGGAATAACTTATGATGTTGGTTGATTCCATGTTTTATGATCCATGTGGCACACTTATATGTAAAATGAGATGTTTACGAATGGTGTGCGCTCATAGCGCGCCAATGTATTTGGTAAAGTATAGTAAAATGATATGTCATGTGAAATGGGTATTGACTCATGGTAATTCATTTACAATGAGGATTTAATGATGATTTATGTGAAATTAGGGTTTACTCATTCTCCACGTGCAATGAGCCTTGGCTCAAGCTAATTCCATATTAAGTGTTGTTGCCACATTTCCATGTTATGATTATCATACTTTATCATGCCTTTATGTTCATGTTTGTCTTGCACTCCATTAATATGCCTATTGTCTAACACGTATTGTGTTCCTCATTTTATTCTTTGTTTATTCCCTTACCGGGCTTTATAGCTCACCCATTTCTTATAAATGTCCCTAGTTTATCCCATGCAATGCTTAGTATGGGGGAAGGTAGTGATCATGTAAAGGACGTTTTCAATAAGATGTTACATTCTATTTTTTAAGTTGTTATGTAATGTTACTAATCCACGAAGTCACTAGACCTATCTATCTTCTACGTTGTTTAAGGTGAAGGATTCATGTAATAAATCCGGTTTAAGTGTGTAATAAAGAGCAGAGTTGTTATAATGTTCCTCATCTAATCGTGCAGATGAATATCATCAATTTCTATTAATCATTTTTCTCCAAAATAAGGATGGAATTCAATTTATTATAATGAACAATGTGGATATGTGATCTCTCTCAGGGACTTATCCTTTGGGATAGTTCTCTATGAATTATATTTTATGTGAACGCATTTTATCACAAAGAATGTGGATGAACTAGATGATACATGGGGAGAGAATAAAATACACAATTACAAAAAAGATCAGAAATTATTATTTACATGTCAATAGAAAATTAAAATAGAAAAATTACAAAGATGAATGATTATGAATATATTTAATGGGTGAGGGAGATAATATTTATTATAAATGAAATATCTGTGGAATTCAATGAATATTAGTAATCCCCTTTTTTTCATCATATGAGTTTCATGTGTCGTGGTTAATGGTTGAGGTCAATTTTTTCCCCTGATGTTGTATTTACCCATTTAATATTTTTTAAAAAGAATTTATTTGATGATTATATAGTGAAATATTGGCTTGGTCTATGTGGAACTACGATTTTACACTACCCGAATGAATTATGTAGGCATCTAGACTACGTATTTAACATTAAAAATATTTTGTGGGGTCTAGACCGTGAGTTGTAATGCAATGAAATTTCTCCCATCTTCAATTACCTTAATTGAACAATAAGCTATTATTTAATTTTATTATTATATATATATATATATATTAATATGATATATTGGAGTTTTTATTATGTATTTCCCTTTTATTTTCATGATGGATCATGATGGGGGGTCATGAGAATTTCTCATGGTAAGCAGATGAAGTGGTTGATATGGGTGATGTTATCGTGACAATACCTCATGACACGCAAGAGAAGGGGGCCCATGGTCACTATGGTGACATTGAGTGGTATCCATTGTTGGATGGATTGTGTTGTGAAATTTAATATGTTGGATGGTTGTCTAATTGGGTAGTCTCATGTTCAGTTTACTAACCATGGGTGGTGGTTGTTTGTGGGAAGTACTTTCTAGGGCATGTCACCTATGCATGGGTATTGTACTGACCATGAAATGATTTATGTACAGACGTGGAAAATCTGTGGATATTTTTTTAATCTCCATACTAATAAATGTTAATCCAATATAATACTTTCCTCCAATATTGATAAATAAACTAAAAATAATATATAGACAATTAATTTTTAATATCCAAATCAAATAAAATTGATATCAATAACATTATTTTTTATTCAATTAATGTAAGTGTTGAAAATTTAATTATAATAATATATATAATTATTTAATTTTACAATTAACAATTTTGTTGTGACATTCTTCAAATTCATAGAGACTAATTTTTTACACAGTGTTTTAATAAAAATAAGTGTTTCTTAAGGTATAAAAGATAAAAATTGAACATCTTGTCTACATCATTCCTTTACGCATAATCATTTATACTCCCTTGAAATATTGAATTTATATTTAATCAAAAAGAATGGAATATAACATAAATCTAAATTCAATATCTAAATAATTAATAAAATTTATAATATCTAATGTAAAAATAATATTGCATCATATGTGAATCAATAATATATCTCACATTAATTCAATCAAGGTTTTACTACTTGAGTGGATCAAATTATATTTATGTTCAATCACAATTTTAACAATATCTACCTCCATTCATCTCTCTTTATTAAGATTCCTCAAACTATAGTTTTATTTTATACATTATTAAAACAACTTAATCGATTATTTTATAACTAAATTGCACTTTTTTATGGGATCAATATTCACCTCACCTAAATTAATTAATTTTTAACTTAAGAAATTTTTCATTTATTTTCCCAACCATAATTCTTTGCAATGAAATAGTGTCTCGCCTTAACCAAGAATTAAACATTTTTTTATTTTTTATATATTTGAGTTTCCCTATGTCTTCCCAATTATTTTTGGAGAAATGGAGGTTTGGATTTGTTTTTGGATGGATTATACTTGGAACAGGATTAGTAGAAAACTTGTTTCTTCCCCTTCCAGATCATGTGTCCAAGACAATTGGTTTATCTAGAGTTCACAATTGGCATATTCTCATGAGGCATCACTCATCAAACTTTTGATATTCATCATATTATTCAATGTGGTTACCATATGGATGGAATATATTTGGAATATAATGTGGTCCAACTTTGAAATCTTCTACGTCATTGTAATATTGGTATTTTACCACAATTACTTCCCCAGTTTGTATCCCAATTCCCCAAATTATTCAACCATTTGTACCCCAAAACCCATGGGACCCCCACTCTAATCCTCTTGGTTGTTATCTTCATCGAAAGTATAATCTCACAGTATCTTTAGGATTTGAGATGGAGTCTTTAATAAAATCAATCCTTTCCCCATTTCTTTCTTTTTTCATTTACTTTTCTCTTGTTCGTTTTCTACCAAGGGTTTCTATTACCTAGGTTTCTTATAATACTGTTTTGAAATAGTGGGGGGGGGGGGGGGTGTTGGATCTTATTGGATTATTCATGTTTAGGTTTTCTTATATTATATAATTATTCATGATTCTGATTTTTCATCATTATGTGAATTAATATTTAAGGAATATCCTCTTTGTGTCCAATATTTTATCTTTATTTGCATGATTTTTTGGTGTTTTACATGGGTTTTTAATGTTAAATGAAATGTATATTCTATGTAAGTGTTGATATCCTTGGAAAAGGTTTCCCTATTTCATTATAAACATATACTTTGGTTTTTATTATAAATTTAATTATGTTTATTCATATTTTTATAATTTTTTGTTATAAATATTATTTTACTAGACAAATGATTTTCAATGGATTTAATCATCCAAAATGGGATTTCTTAAAAATGGGGTATAGTTTTCTGATTAGAAAGTTTTTTGGAAATCCTTTTTTCTAAATTAAAAGTGTCCCCTAATAACAGGTGAGCCTGATTAGAAATGTTTATTTTTATGGATAAAAATTGAAAAACATGTAATGGAATGTCGCTGTATATGTGAACATTAGGTTCATTTCATTGTGGAAATTATTTTACTTTGGTTTTATGAATTGAAATAATGATGAACATATAGTGGGATATTAGAGGTGATATGGTGGATATAACTCCCCAAGATTTAATAGTATGTTATCTCAAAAAAGTAATTCAATAGCTTGCACTAAACGCAACACCACGTTAGACCGCACCACAACTTACCAAACTAGCTGTTCAAAAAGTGGTTATGAATAGTATTTACATCATTGTGAATATTATATAATCTATATACTTTTAACACCCATATTATGGGTTTCTTAGACATAATATAAAAACAAATTATATTTTTCAGATAAAGAAAATATTTTTCAAAAATGCAATTTTACAGCTTACTAATGGTGAATTTTTTAAATGAAATATCTGACACATTTATATTAAATTTGACATAATAAAATTATTATTTAAAATCAGGACACAAAACTTTAGTTTGGACACATTTTGGGCACTTTAATGACAACTTTCATATTTTTATGAATAGTGAAAAATCCTAGATTTTAATTGAAAACCACTTTTTCAATCGTAATAATTTATAATGATAAATAATGAAATTGAACAGTTTTTATGTATAGTTACATTATATTTTTATCATTTAATACTATGTATATCATTATAATTAATTTCAAATTTAAATTTGTCATAAACACATTTCAATCTTTTGATAGTTTTTACATTTTTAAAAACCCACTTTTTGGTTTTGACAACGAGAATTAGTTTTAAATTAATAAATGAAAACTATATTATTTTAATTGGGTAAAATGGACATAATTTTTGAATTTTAAATATCAAAATTATCTTAGGGTAAACTTTTGATATTTTTCTGAAAACATTCAATTTTTGATGAATAGTGAAAAACACTGAGTTATTGTTTAAAACTGACTTTTTATTTCAAAAATTAATTATTTTATTTAAATTTATTTTAAGTAAAATATATATACATAATACCTATATATGTTCGATGTAATTCATTGGAGTCATTTTATAATGATTTTAGATATATCAAAATTTTATTCAACTTTTTATCGTCTGTTACCCACCTCTTAGGAGGATTAGTAAAAGTGCATAAAACATATTTTTACCACTTCTATGCGTTGAATTTAAAAACTTTTATAGACATGGTTAATATTACTAAGTAAATTTCGGTTCAATAAGATGAAAATAATTTTTGGTTTATTGTAACTTTTGACTTTTATTTACCAAAGTTAAAAGTAAATACAGTAATTATGTGTAAAAATGATATCATAATTAACCTAACATGTGTCCTAATTCTATTGGATAAGTATAATTAGACCAAAAAAACCTTAGGAATAAAATATTATCCCCTTTGGTCCACATATATATGATTATGATATTAATTATTATTTTATTTCAAGAAGATTTTAAAGTGTTAAATTCAGTGTTTTATAACTAAACCATTTTTAATATAGAGTTAAACAAAATATAAATTCTATTATAAATATTAAATATTAATATAAAAATATTTATTATATAATGGTAATTTATTTATAATTTTTAAAAATTATATAATTTAATTTAATTATGACACAATGATGATGTAGAAAATAACATAATAATGAAATATTAAAATAATTGATATTATAAATATACAGATAAATGTAAATTGAGACTTATGATAAATTAAACTAATTTTATTGGTTAATATAACATTTTATGGTTGGTTAAATATATTTTATTTAAAGTTATAATATTTTTAATGCTTTCAAAAAAAATCAAATACCAAATAGTGTCAACATTGACATAATTGTGTTTTTAAAACAAATGTTTTATTATTAATTGATATAATATTCCTGAAAATATAAGGATCGGCCAAAGGAATAACATAATTATATATATATATATTAATAATTTACCACATGGGGTTCTCTTGGATGTTTATAGTATGATTATTAACCATACAATAAAATAATACAAAGAGACATGGTAAATGACAAACTATTTAACTAAGAGTTTAATCTAAATGATAAGTTTAATATGTTGACATAAACCTGTCTAAAACCTATTGGTTGAGAGAATTCCAACCCATACCCACCATATCCTTTAAATAAATAATTTTTGATCCATTATAAACCGAAAATTATTTAATTATAAAATAATATATCAATGTTTTCTTAATGTGACCCTCTCCTCTCTTGTAAAAGGGAACTTCTACTTCTCTTAATTCCACACCACCATTTCCTTTTGGCTCGGCACACCCCAACCCTAATATCCTCCCAAAATACCTACCTTTATCCTATATGCCTTAATTTGTTCAGAAAGCCATCCTATGGAGACATTTTGATCAAATCAAAAGGAAGAACCTTAAGAAAATGTAAATATTTCATCCCATCTTTCAAGTTCATTTCGTCTTCCACTTACTCTTTCATTATTGTTTAAATTTTAAAAAAATTACTACATTATGTTATATATACTGTGATATTATTATAAAAATGGTACAAACATATTCATTATTCAATCCATCATAGGAATGACAAATTCACCAAACGTGTGTACTAACTGCTTACCATCTCCATTTCGTGGTGTAGTTGGTTATTCAAACACTTAATTATTTGTATGGGTATAATAATGGGTATAACTGATTTTAAAAAAAATATAACATGTTAATTATTGTGTATATATGATATTCCATCAAATTTTATACGATTTCACCATTAAAATGTACCATCACCATAAATGGTTCAATACGATATGAATACAGAAATAGCATTTATGTGTACGTAAAACCTACCTTCTCCATAAATGGTTCCTTCCATTTCATATATCTATCAGTTATAAATATATATATTCTAAATATATATGATACATAAATCAAGGTTTATATTCTGGAAATATTTAAATCACGATCTAAATGATATGATAAAAAATAAAAAGTTTAAACACGTACTATAAAGAAAGTGATTATTACCGAAAATGTAAATTTATCATAGAAATCATTATTAAATGGGTTATATAAATTCATAAACGATTAATATATGATATTATAAATATTAATTTGGTTCTATTATAATATAATAACATACTATGGTCATTATATAGAAGGGTAAATGTACCCTCTACCAAAGGAAAGTTCTAGGTATGGGTTAACTCCTCAATCTCATTATTATCTGTGATTGTTTATGTGTATGCTTTTACTGGGACAAATTTATTATCCATTTCCATGTTTCATTAAAGATATTTCAAATGGATTCTTTTTAAGGGACTTATTAACTAAAAAAAAGTCATTTTAAATGTTTTAATGAATTATTATTCTAATCCTTTCTCAATAATTTCCATGTTTTTAAAATGATTTTAAGGATTTATTTATATGGACATGAATGTTTTAAAGTATTAATTACATATAAAAATATTAAAAGTGGTATGGGACACTTTGATTCAATAATATATTTTAAATAATTTCTTTTATAATTTTTTTTGAATTTTAAAAATATTTCTTGAAAAAGTGATATTTCTCTCAAAAATATTTACAGTTTATTATCAACTATGTACACATCCTTTACTGGATATTATTATTGATAAAGGATGATTTGTTAAGATAAAAATATTCCATATTGTATTGAATGTTTTGTGATATGTTTGACTGGGGATTTGTTATTTTTATAGGATTCATGGTTTATGGATAATGTCTTGACATTTCGTATTCTAGTTCTAATACGAATGTTTATGATATGTTTAAACCTTTTCATATGAATAATTCATTGGACTTAGAATGTGTTGGGTGGATCCTTCTATTGCTCCATGAATAATTTTTAGGTCTCATGAGACAAATTATTTTTCATGGCACAAGGCATTGAAAAAAATTAATGTGTAGTATTGGCACAAAGCCTTAACTATGTGGTTATGATGTCTGTCATTATGCAATAAATAATAATAAAATTGGCCATTGATATTAAATGTGATTATTCCAAAAGTACAATATCCATGTGAATATGTAAATATAATTATTCGATTTATCTTTTCCATATTATGATAATTTTTATGTTTGAAAATATTTCGTTTTCGTTATATAGATTTCCTTAAATTTTTTGTGCTTATTTATGAAAGTTTCTTCTATATTGTTATCCTTACTAAGAATAAGAGATCACCCCTTTCTGTGTTTTATTTTTCCCATAATGTGAAGTAGTATATTAGGACTGACCTGTAGTGATAATATAAGGGATTTTATTGTGCTCAATGGAGACAATGCTGTTATTGTTTATCATTTAATGATCTAATGTAACAGTAATGTATGTACTATATTTTCCAATACTGCTAAACTAATCCATCATTTGGGACATGATTCCTTGTAATCATGCCAATTTAGTAAAATAATGAACTGAATCTGGGTAACTCGGGTTGAGGCGTTACAGTTGTTTTCATAGGATTTTTAGCAACAACCTTGGAAATAGAATTAGAAAAACTCTGATTAGAGAACATTACCCTACGATAGACTTTCAATATTATTATATAAGAACTTCATAGAGTATTGGTATTGTAGGGATTTTGTGTGTTTTACAATCAATACATCCCTGTCTAGATACGAGTAGGTAGAGGCGGCTCTCGCTCAGATATACCTAGGGGTAAAACCCAAAAACAACACTTTGAGCTAGATTTTAACGGGAACCGGTGCACAACAATGGTGCTTACTACATTCTTGGTTACAACACTACCAGGGGATATGCTTAGGATAATTCAAATTTTCATTATAAGGCATAATGAAGGATTTGGGAGTAAATACTTTCTCAAAGAAAATATTTTATGATTATAGATTTTATGCATAATCATTACAATTTACATTATGTATTTTACACGTTTGGAATTATGCGTTGAGATTCATAAAATAACCTAGTGTATGCCACTGTTTAGAAATGGTGCCCAATAGATGGAATAAGAACACCAGCCATACGCATGATCCAAAGAGTATGAAAGATCATATATTTCATGGTATTAATCCAACATTTATAAAGGAAATAGTTTCCGACGTATTATCATCATATGAAGAAATATTATATTGCGTTAATAAGATATTTAAATTATTATTTGACTCCTACGACATTGAAGCGATTCCAGAGAAGAAAAGGAATGTAGAAAGAAAGACGGATAAAGGGAATATGGGAAAGAAGGATTTTCCCATATATGATAATTGTAGAAACAATCACCATGGTAAATTATTGAAGGGAATGGGAGTTTGTTATAAGTGTGGATAAAAAGGACACCATGTACGTGATTTCAAGTGTTCGAAAAGGGTTGCAAATGTACAATGCTCCATCTTCAAGGAGTTGAGACACTACACAAATCAATGTCCAAATCGTCAGAGCGTACCCAAAATACTACTATTGGATAATTATCATGTTATGATAATATCAAAGATAAAGAGGAATGATTAGGTTTTTTATGATGGTATTAATGTATTCTGTCATTTCAGTATTGTATTAATAATGTACATGTTATAATAATTATAGAGTATATAAGGATTGTATTGTAGTACTATTTCATTAAAGGCTTGAGATTGTGTGGAACCAAGAAAATTGACTGGATATTAGTTTAATTTTTTTGTAAAATATACGTTTGTGAGAATGATAAACCATAATATGGTTCTGATACTGATGTAGTGATTTTGGAATAATATATGATTGATTTGGATAAATTATATTTGATATTCTTGACAACCTTGAAACTGATTAATGATTTGTATATTCCATCATTGGTAGAGTTTACTACATTTGTGGATAGGAGTATATATAGTATTCTATTAGGAATAAGTTATAATTAATGTAATAAATAATGTTTAATGGTATTTTAGGGAGTTATAGTGTTTTAAAAGAATATATAATGAAGGTTTTCAAATGTTACTACATGGAAAAAAGGATTTTCATTATGTTTACCTTCCTTATAAATTTTGGACTGTGAGTTTGGAAAGAAGTATTTTGGATATGTATAAGGGTTGGAATCGATTATGTTTCACATTGGATACTATTATTTAGGTAAAATAATTTCTTGAGATTATTTTTGGATTATCATAAAAAGGACAACTCAGAGGTCGGGTGAGAACCTGTCGCGTCCAAAAAGGCTGCGGGACTTGAACCCACAACCGAAGAGCGACAAGGGTTCATCACCTACCACTAGACTGCGTGATGTCCTAGATTATATAATTTAGTTTTTTAAATGTTCTAATAGATAAATTTTATATTCATTTTTTTGGAACCCTTTATAATTAAAATAAATACAATATTTTGGAATTTTATTATCTTCTAGAGTGAAAGATGAGTTTGTGGTAGGAATTAGTCGAAGCAAGAAACACTACCTATGAATTATATATATATATAATCCTCTTCTTCTATGAATAAATTATTTCTTAATCTTTTGGGAAGAGATCTTAAAACAAAAAATGAGTTATTTTAATACGTTATGTTGAACTTACGATATTTTAAATCATCATAGATTGACAACATTGAGGTCCTTAATTTTACACATGTTTATGATTGATGACCTCAATCAATCCAAATAAATATTTACATTTTTCCTCTAATTATGTGTCTCTAATTTCCATCAATGTTTTCTTAATCTAGATTATTATTTGGTGGCGACTTTTTCATTTCTCTTTCCCTTTTATTAAGTCTATATTTTATTGACACAATTTCTCATATGGGTTTTCCACAATGGTATTTTTCTATTTTTACCCTTATATTTTGGATGAACTATTTAAAATATTGGGGACACAATTTTTTGAATGAGAGGATAATGTAACACCAATATATTTAATAGAATGTTATCTCATTAATGTAATTCAATATCTTTCGATACACGCAACAACGAGTTCGAGTGCACCACAACTTACCAAACTAGCCCTAAAAAACAGTTATTTATAATATTTACTGCATTTTGTATATTATATACTGTATATAATTTTAACACCCATATTATGTCTTTCTTAGACATAATATAAGAATAAATCCAATTTTTAAGATAAAGAAAGTATTTTTCAAAAATGAGATTATATTGCATACTAATGGTGAATTTTTTAAATGAAATATCAGAAACATTTCAAAAGAATTTGACAAAAAAATTATTATTTATAAGAGGGTGAAAAAAAATTAGTTTGTACTATTTTTTTTAATTTGCTGATAACTTTTAGATTTTGATGAATAGTAAAAAATACAAGGTTTTAATTGAAAACAAATTTTTTATTCTAAATAATTTATAGTGTTAAATTATTTATTTGAATGGTTTTGAAACATAATTAGATTATATTATTATCATTTAATACAGTTTAGGTCAATATAATTAATTTCACTTTTAAATTTGACATAAATACATGTCAATCATTTGATAGTTTTTACATTTTTTAAAACTCGCTTCATGGTTTTGACAACGATAATTAATTTCATATTAATAAATTAAAATTAAATGATATGAATTTTCTAAAATGGGAATCCTTTTGAATTCATAATAACAAAATTATATTAGGGTAAATTTTTTGTATTATTCTGAAATCATTCAATTTTCGATGAATAATGAAAAACACTTAGCTATTGCTTAAAACCAAATTTTTATTCAAATAAATATTTATTTTATTTAAATTTAATTTAGGAAATAATAGATAAATATTACCTATATAAGTTAAATTTAATTCATTGGAGTCATTTTATAATGAGTTTAGATATATAAAAATTTTATTGAACATTTTACAGCCTTTTACCAATCTCTTAGATGCATTTGCAAATTTGCATAAAAATTAATTTTACTACTTCTATGAGTTGAATTTCAAAAATTAGAGAGACATGGCTAATATTAGTTAGAAAAATTTTGTTCAATAAGTTGAAAATAATTTTGGGTGAATAGTAACTTTTGACTTTTTTTACCACGATTAAAAGTAAATAGGGTAATTGAGGGTAAAAATGATATCATAATTACCCTAAAACATGTCCTAAATAAAATGGATAAGTATAATTCATTCAAAAACATCCTTAGGAATAAAATATTATCCTTTTTGATCCACTTGGATTAGATTAGGACATTTATTATTATTTTATTTGAGGAAGAGTTAAAAGAGTTAAATTCAATGTATATAAACTAAACCATTTTTAATATAAAGTTACACAGATGATAAATAAGTCTATAAATATTAATTAGAAATATAATAATATTTTATACATAATGGTATTTTATTTATAATTTTTAGACCTTATAATATTTATTTAATTTATGACACAATGATGATGCAATAATTACTTTATTAATGAAATATTAAAAGAATTGATATTATAAATATACAAATAAATGTAAGTTGATACTTCAGATAAATTCCTGTAATTTTATAGGTTAATATGAAATTTTATGGTTGGTTAAATAAATTTTTTTCTGATTGATAAAGTTATTATGGAATTCCAAGAAATCAAATTATAAATTGTGTCAAAATTGACATAATTTAGTTTTTAAAACAAATATTATATTGTAAATTGATATAAAATTACATAAATTCTAAGGATCCTAAAAATTACTTATATAAGGTTATATATTTTAATAATGAACAACTTTTTGTTCTCTTGTAAGTTTATAGTAAGAATATTATCTATATAATATAAAAATACAAAGAGACAAGATCAATGAAAAACTATTTATCATAGAGGTAAATATAAAAGATTAGGTTAATATGTTGAGTTAACATGTCTAAAACCTATTTTTTGAGATGTTTTTTTTCCAATAAACACCTTATACTCTAAATAAATCATTTTGGAGCCATTAAAATCCGAAAATTATTTTATTATAAAATAATATTTCAATGTTTTCCTATAGTGACCCTCACCTCTTTTACAAAAGAGCACTTCCCCTTATCTTCATTCAACACCTCCAATGCCTTTTGGAACAGCCACCCCTACCCAAATATCCTCCTAAAATTCTTCCCTTCATCCTAGAGGCCATAATTTGGTCATAAAGCCAACCTATGGAGCCCTTTTGATCAAATAAAAAGGAATAACTCAAAGAAGAGATTAATATTTCATCACATATTTCAAGTTCTTTTCTTCTTCCACATCCTATTTATTTGTTGTTTCCATTCAAAAATAATAACTCTAGTATCTTCTATATATTGTGATGTTATTACAAAAATGGTACAACCATAATTATTAATCTATCTATCATATGAATGGAAAAGTCACCATACGTGCATACGTAAGACATACCGTCTCCACGTCGTGGTGTAGTTTTTTATTCAAACACTTCATTATTTGGATGGTTCTAATAATGAGTATAACTGATGTAAATAATAAATATATCATGTTAAGTATCCTGTATATATTATATATCATCCAATTATATACTATTTCACCATCAATATAATGATATTGTCCCTCATGCGTACGTACTGATTACCATCTCCACGACATGAAGAGATATTCATTCCCACATTTAGTATTCAACGATGAGTATCAAAATATATTTGTTGTTAATAAGTATGTAAAATAATAAATAATTATGCTACTGGATTCATGTGTATGTGTGTGTTTGTGTGCCCTAACATATATCTTCTTTACCTACAACCGTTCAATATGATATGAAAACGGAAATAATGTTTATGCATACGTATGACCTACCATCTCCATAAACAGTGCCTTCCATTTCATATATCTATCGATTATAAATATTTTTATTATAAATATATATTATATATAAATCAAGGTTTATATTCTGGAAGTATTTAAATAATTATTTAAATTATACGATCAAGAATAACATGTCAAAACACGTACAATAAAGAACGTGATTATTACCCAAAATGTTAATTTAACATGGAAACCATTATTAAATGGGTATTATAAAGTCATAAATGAATCATGTATGATATAATAAATATGAATATGGTTATGGTATAATTTAATAACATAATATTGTCATTATATAAAAGGTTAAACGTTTCTTCAACCAAAAGAAACTGTAAGGTAAGGGTTAATTCCTCAATCTCATTATTATCTGAGATTGTTTATGTGTATGTTTTTACTGAGAAATATTTATTATCCATGTCCATTATTCATAAATGATTTTTTGAAAGTATTCTTTTTAAGTTACTCTTTAGCCAACATATCATTTTAAAAGTTTTAATGATTTATTCTTCTAAACCTTTTTCATTAATGTCAATGTTTTCAAATGATTTTAAGGATTTATTTATATGGCCATGAAATTTTTAAAATGACAATTCCATTAAAAAGATTCAATTTGTTATGGGAAAATATGATTTAAAAAATATCATTTAAATGACTTCCTTTATAAATTTTGTGACTATTAAAATGATTTCATGAAAAATTGATATTTTTCTCTAAACCTTTTAATGATCTTTTTCAACTATGTCTGTAGAGACCCAAATATTGACGTACATGGAAATTTCATTACTCTTGTGGAATAATTAATACATAACAAAACCAGACACCAATGGACCGTAATAGTTTATTGTCTTTGGAATCTCAGAACATAATCTTGTAGTTGTGGTGAATGATCTTCTACATATCCCAAAAAGAACTTCCCCTTTTTGTCTTCTTACCTAAAAAATTTCTTTAAATCCTTGGGAAAAGAAAACATATAAAGGGTGAGCTCAAACGCTCAGTAAAGGTAATAATGGATAAAATAAAACAAATCATATAAAATTGAACTTAAAAACATTAACATAATGTTTAAACATCAAAACCATGAGCAATAACATAAAACATGGAAGTACATAAGGCACATATCATAAAGAAAAATTAATCATGATAAACTAGCATGGGAATAAAACATGTGATTGTGGCAACCATTATGCACTTTATATGATTTCCATAGTAGCCAAGGCATTGCTGCCAAGACCATCTTAGTGGACAAAGTCCCTTTCTGAATCGAGTTTACTCCTCCTTCCAGTCCTATAACACTGAACTGGATTAACTTACTTTTCTAGCCATTTCTATCTCATGAGATATAAATATTTATCCAATGCATTGGAGGGAGATATAGGTCCCACCCATCTCATAATGAAATCATTCTTTCATGTGCCACAAAAGCATAAATCATACATCATAGCATAACCCATGTAATAGAATGGGATTCTTAAACATCGTGCCATCATAACATAATCTATATAAAAAATGGAAATCATTTAATAATAATAATAAAACCATATAAATATTGGATATATTATACTTGAAACAAAATCATATAAAATAATGTCATTTTTAGATGGAAAATAGTTTTGATAAAACAATTGAAATGAATTCTTGAGGAAAATATCGCTTCTTCTTCAAAATCATTTTATTTTAACAAAATGACATGAAATATTAAAAGAAAAGGTTTTGTTTAAAATAATTATCCAATATTGTAGAGTAAGCTTCAAGAAAATGAGGCGTTATGAAACCGTAAAAATCCGTTCACCAGTATAAGTTAAAAATAACATTATCCTCGTACTTTTGTCGGAAAAGTCTAAAATTTCCTCGTATGGTAAACAACAGTATGATTATGTTCATAAAATTTAGTAAAATTAAAAAATGGGTAAAAAGGCCATTAAAAAAACATGAAAACATTTTTATAAAACAGGGACATGGATGATAACAAAAAACCCAGTAAATACTTACGAATAAACAATCTCGGATAAGAGCAAGATTCCAATAGTTATCCCTTACCTTACATCCGATATGATTCATATGTATCCAAAAATACTATATAATGATTTAAATAATGTCATTTACTTATTACAGAATCCTATTCATTTTTATGATATCATATATGGTTCACTTATGACTTAATATTACCCGTTCTTTTGTAAATTCCATGTTAAAGCAGCATTTTGGGTAAAATCGTTTCATTTGTCGTACGTGTTTCGACATGTTGTTCATGATATTATTACATATATTATGATTTACATAATTCCATAATGTATAACATGATTTATATATAATATATATTCAGAATATACATATATATATGATAGATCGGTAAATGAAATGAAATACACCGTTTATGGAGATGGTAGGCCGTACGTACGCATGAACGCTGTTTTCGTTTCCTTATGGAATTGAATGGAATTAAGTAGATGAAATAAATATTTATACATAAATCCAATATCATTATTATGTCATATATTTCATTATTATTAATTATGAATACTTTATAATCATTCATTAATGGTTAACATGGAGAATGAATCTCATCGCGTCGTGGAGACGGTAATCCGTACTTATGGACGAGCGATGATATCATTTCCATGATCGTAGAATTTTATTGAAGTGTATGTATAATATTTTAGAATCAATATCAATTTATGATAATCATATATAGTTATTTATTTACACCATTATACCAATCCATGTTAGGTGGTGGTTGAAATCAGATTACACCACAGTGTGAAGACGGTATTCCGTACATACGCACGCGCGGTGATTTCATTTTCCTTAGGATGGATAGAAGGTGAAATAAGGTTGTTTAATATTTATAATAACATATTAGTATATAATTATTACTTATGTTATTACTTTATAATGAGACAACTAAATAAGAATATGTTGTAGAAGACAGAAACTTGAGAGAATCGGAAGAAGAGATTACCTCTTCTTCGATACACCTCCTTTAAGCTTCCTATTAAAAAATTAGAGTGGGTATTTTGCAAAGACCACAACCTCCAGAATGTTTCTAGGGAATTGTATAAGAGAAATTTGCAGGGTTTCGCCGATATTCAAGACTCCAAACGGTGTGAAGAGAAGAGGTAATGGGTTCCCTTTTTATAAAGGATTATAGGGGCACCTTTGGAAAAACATAAACTATAATTTTATAACTAAGTCATATTCAGTTTTTAATAGCTCCAAATCGATTTATTTTGAAGATAAGGTGGGTATGGGTCGAACCCCTCTCAACCAATAGATTTTAGAAAGGTTTGGGTCATTATATTAACCTTATCTTCTAGTTTTAATTCTTAGTCAATTAGATTGACATTTACCATGTCACTTTGTATTTTTATATTATATAGTTAATAAACATACCATATACATCCAAGAGACACACAAGTTGTACATTAATGATACAACTATCATGATATAAGTATCACGGCTGAATATTAGATTTTTAGGAATATAATTCCAATTAATAATATAATATTTTAAAAAAAACTATTTTATGTCAATTTTGACACTATTTTGTAATGGTTTTTTGTGAAAATAATAACAGCATGATTAGTTTAAAAATAGTTAATTAATTCAATACTAACATTTCATATTAACCTATTAAATTATTTTAATTCATAAAATGTCTCAAATTACATTTATTTGGATATTTATAAAATGAATTATTTTAATATTTCATTATTTAGATAATTACTGCATCACCATTGTGTCATAAATAACATAAATTATTTAATGTATAAAAATTATAAATAAAATACTATTAGGTAGGAAGTATTTTTATATTTTTAATGAATATTTATAGTCGAATTTAACTTATGTATGACCCTATATTAAAAATTATTTAGTTATTAAACATTGATTTTAACTATTATAACCCTTCTTTAAATAAATTAATAATAAATGTCCTAATCTAATCCATGTAGACCTAAATGGTCATATTTTATTAATAAGGTTGTTTTTGGTCGAATTACACTTATCCAATAGAATTGGGACACGTTTTAGGGTAATAATAATAATATCATTTTTACCCTTAATTACCCTATATACTTTTAACTTTGGTTAATTAATGTAAAAAGTTACTGTTTACCAAAATTATTTTTATCTCATTGAACCAAATTTTTGTTCATGATATTAAACTTTTCTCTCGAGTTTTCTAAAGTCAACTCAGAGAAGTGGTAAAATAATGTATTATGTGAATTTCCAAATTCTCCTAGGAGTTGGGAAAAAGACGTTGAAAAGTTCAATAAAATTTGTATATATCTAAAATTATAATAAAATGACTCAAATGAATTACATTGAATTTATATAGGTATTATATATCAATTTTGACCTAAAATAAATTTAAATAAAATAAATAATTATTTAAATAAAAATCCAGTTTTTAAATAGTAACCCAGTGTTTTCACTATTCATCAAAAATTGAATGTTTTCAGAAAAATACCAAAAATTCACCCTAGGCTAATTTCGATATTCCGAATTGAAAAATGAAGTCCATATTGAAAGGTAAAATTTATAAAATTCCAAAAAGTTGGTATTACTATTCATAACGGCTAGTTTATATAATATTTTAATAGTATATCTTTGTTTAGTGAAACTCGGTATTGCGTACAACACACGTTATCGTGGAAGGTCGTAATTGCGTGTAATGTAATCCAAGTCAGGGTTGCATGTTTTGAAAGACTCCTTCATTGTTTTTTATAATTAAGTCCAACCATATTTCATTTGTACATTGAATATATATATATATATACACTCAATGTTTTGTAGAATGACTACTATCAAATGAACATGAAATTGTGTGTAACACAATCCAAGATAAGTGTTTCATAAATAGTAACAACATATGGTCTAGCATATAGCGCAAGATAATCATGGTGTAGCGTACAACACAAGACATCAATTAAATTAAAAAGAATAAACCTCAAAAAATTTCGGGTTGTTACATTCTACCCCCCTTAAAATGAATTTCTCCCTAGAAATTCATCGGGGTTATAAATGGATTACTACTCGAATGTTTCTTTAATAGAAATCCACATCATAAAAAATATTACCAAAAATTATCATTTAAAACCAATGTATGAAACGTAACGGTTACCCAAATTAACTAATCACTGGGTTTCCACATAAGAGAACATAGGTGAAAATATGGATATTGAAGAGAAATATTACCATCATGTTCAGATAGTGAGTGGTACAGAACATGGCTATGAAAAGGCCAATAATCACAAAGCCATAAATTTTTGATGATCTAAGGTACCATATGATTCATCGGATATAAGGGCACTGGGAAAACATTTTTGGTTTTCAAGATCATTTCCCTAATGTTGAAGAATTTGAATTAGAAGAATTACTTACTTTATTTCGGTATAATCTCACCGTTGTTTGTGTCTTGAACAATTTTCACTTCATCTCTTAAGGAAATGAATTTGAATTTTTTATTCATGAAGTGTTATTAGATCATACGATATAATGATAGGTCATTCCATCTGTCTCAAACATAAGTTTAGAAAAAGTTATATACATAAGTCTATAATATGGTGAGATTAATCGTATATGGTACCAAAAATGGACTTATACTTCATCTATCATACCACATAATAAAATAAAACTAGTTTCTACTAACCAAGGACTTCTTGTTGGCCAATGGTAGGTGATAAAGGCATGTCGCACATTGGTTGTGAGTTCGATTCCCACAGCCTTTTTCAAGGTGACGGGTTATCGCCCATCCCGTAGGTTATCCTTTTTCTAAAACTACATAATTATAACATTCCATAAATAATATTGAAAATTGTTCCAGCGTTATTTCCAAAATAATCTATTTCGAATCTTTAGGCTTATCCAAAATACTTATGTACAAGCTTATAGTATAAAGAAAACAATTACTAGAAATGTCATCTACCGAACATGTAAATACCATCATTTATCCCCGATATAAGATATATATTGTTAGTCACATTCCAAATATGATACCCTAATCATGTATTCTCTTAAAAAATTAATACTCATTGAATCTTAGTGAAACCATTAATTCTTTCCAAAGTTAACTCTTTCCACATACCAAAATCCAAAAATTCTTATACTCAAACCATAGTATAACTTTTTCCTTATATCAGTCATGAGCTCCTGAATACTGTCAAAAATTTCATTTTCTCCATATCCCTTCATTATGCGGATATAATCTTCTTTCGAAAAATATCTCAATCACTTTCCATGGTTACCGGTACCATAAAATTATTGAAAACCACAATATACCAATACATAAATATTCCAATATTCCACGATACTTTAAATGAGATTCCACAACATTATCTCAGAATCCTGTTACATAAACACTTATTCATTCCACAACCTCGTTTTCATACTCAACGTCACAAATTGTGATTGCATGTGACTTCCCATTACCCTTTTACTTAAGTGGTTTCTCACGTCGATCATCACTAACCCTTGGATTATGGAATTGATTAGCATAACTCCCCATTTTATTGCACATGAAGCATTGAAGTGTTGGTGGAGCGTTCTCAGTAGTCTTTTCTCTATTCATGTCATTAGAAACCTTTTTCCCATTACTTTGGCACTCAGCTGCTCGATGAATTTCTTTTCCACACTTGAAACATTTTTTAGTACCTTTTAGACAATCTCCTCCATACTTCTTTCCACACTTTGAGCATAGAGAAACATTCGTCTTCTTTTCACAATTGTTCCGAGATTTCTCCTCGAACTCCATCATTCATTTCTTGTCAAAACCATGAGATGGATATGTATCACCAACTTACAGTTCTACCTTTATAGCACAACAAAAAACTTCTTCATAGCTACTGAAGTCTCTTATATATAATGCCCTTCGATGAATTGGTTTTAAGCCATTGAAAAATCGATCAACTTTACTTTCAGGTTGGATGATAAAGTCAGAGCATACCTTGCAAATCTTGTAAAATTCACTTCGTATTTACCAACAGATTCATCATCCTTCTGATTATGCTCATGAAACTCCTTTTCCATCTTTGTTCGAAGAATACAAGGGATGTACTTAATGAAAAAAATGTTCTTCAACTCATCCCATTCCATGGATTCAAATTCGTCTTGGGGCCTTGTATTCTTAATTAGAGTCAACCACTGGTCTGCTTCACCTTCTAAATAGTAAATAGCTAAAATGGCTTTTTCATGTTCTGAACAGCGATGGAAAATATCTTTTCAATGGTACTGATCCATTGTTCAGCAACAAGTGGATCAGAAGACCCATTGAAAGACGGTGGACGTTTCCTCGTGAAGGACTCAATAGAATATTGTTCCCCTCTCTGATCATTTGGAAATCCAGAATGATTCGTAGCTTGTGTAAGTATAGCAATAAGATTTTTCACTCTATCTCCAATCACTATTGGTTTGCTCGGGAGGAAAATCATTTCATTGTCCATTACATTGATCAACACAGTTCCTTCGGGTTCTAGCTATCGTCTAAAACCAAGAAATAATAGTGTGAGAGGCAAAAATCATTCTAGGAAATCAAAATAATAAAGGGGGAGTACCTTCAATATCTAACTTCATAGGTTTAATTCTAATATGGTTTTTGTAATTCTAGGACAATAACCTATACGTATACTTAACCTTAGGGACATCCTTAGACATACCACAGAAATATCTCTAGGGATCTCACTAAAGATTTCGCATCCTAGTTTCCAAAGGTTAACTAAACCATTCCTCTGATACCAACTGTAGAGACCCAAAGATTTACGTACATAGACATTTCATTACTTTTGAAGAATACTTAATATATAAAATAACTAGAAACCCAAGGACCATAATAGTTTAGTGTCTTCGGAAACTCGGAACATAATCTTCTAGTTGTGGTGAAAGATCTTCTACATCACCTATACAGATCTTCCCCATTTTGATTTCTTACCTAAAACCTTTCTTTAAATCCGGGGGAAAAGAAAACATATAATGGGTGAGCTCAAATTCTCAGTAAGGGTAATCATGGATAAAATAAAACAAATTATATACAATTGATCTTAAAAACATGAACATAATGATTAAACATCACAACCATGAGCAATGACATAAAACATGGCAGTACATAAGGCATAGATCATAAAGAAACATTAATATTGATAAAATATCGTGGGAATAAAACATGTGATTGTGGAAACCATTAAGCACATGATATGATTTCCATAGAAGCCAAGACATTGTATCCAAGACCATCGTAGTGGACAAAATCCCTTTCTAAATCGAGTTCACTCCTCATTCCAATCCTGTAACACTGAACCAGATTAACTTACCATTCCAGCCATTTCTATCTCATTAGATATAAATCTTTACCCAATGGATTGGAGCGAGATATAGGTCCCACCCATCTCATAATGAAATCATTCTTTCGTGTGCCACAAAATCATAAATCTTACATCCTAGAATAACCCATGTAATAGAATGGGATTCTTAAACATCATTTCATCATAACATAAACCATATAAAAAATTGATATAATTTCATCACAAGAAGAATAAAACCATTTAAATAATGGACACATTATACTGGAAACATAAACAGATTAAATAATTTCATTTTTAGATGGAAAATAGTTTCGATGAAACAATTGAAATGAATTCTTGAGAAAAATATCCTTTATACTTCAAAATCATTTTCTTTTAACAAAATGTCATGAAATCATAAAATAAAAGGGTTCTGTTGAAAATAATCATGAAATATTGTAGATTAAGCTTCAAAAAAATGAGGCATTATGAAACCGTAAAAATCCAATCACCTGTATAAGTTATAAATAAAAGTTCTCCTCGTACTTTTGTCGGAAAAGTCAAAAAGATCCTCGTATGGTAAACAACAGTAATATTACATTCATAACATGTAGTAAAATTAAAAAATGGGTAAAATGCCATTAAACATACATGAAAACATTTTTAGAAAACAGGTAAATGGATGATAATAAAAATCCCAGTAAATTCTTACGAATAATCAATCTCGGTTAAGAGCGAGATTGGAATAGTTATCCCTTACCCTACATCTGATATGCTTTGTATGTATCTGAAACACTTGTTTAATGATTTAAATATTGTCATTGACATATTAAAGAATCATATTCAATGTTATGATATCATATATGGTTCACTTATGACTTAATATTAGTCGTTCTTTTGTAAATTCCATGTTAAAACAACATTTTGGGTAAAATCGTTTCATTTGTCGTACGTGTTTTGACTTGTTTTTCTTGATATTCTTACATATATACAAGTTTACATAATTCCAGAACGTAAAAAATGATTTATATAAAATATATATTTAGCATATCCATATATATATGATAGATCTATAAATGGAATGAAATACACCGTTCATGGAGACGGTAGGCCGTACGTACGCATGAATGTTGTTTTCTTTTCCTTATAGAATTGAATGGAATTAAGTAGATGAAATAAATAAATATATATATATATATACATACATAAATCTAGTATCATTATTATGTCATATATTTCATTATTATTCATTATGTATACTTTATAATCATTCATTAATGGTTAACATGGAGAATGAATCTCATCGCATCGTGGAGACAGTAGTCCGTACGTATGCACGAGGGATGATATCATTCCCATGATCGTGGAATTGTATTGAAGTGTATGAATAATATTTAAGAATCAATATCACTTTACAATAATCATATATAGTTATTTATGTACACCATTATACCCATCCAAGTAAGGTGGTGGTCGAAAACAGATTACACCACGGCGTGGAAACGGTATTCCGTACGTACGCACGTGCGGTGATTTCATTTTCCGTAGGATGGATAGAAGTTGAAATAAGGTTGTTTCATATTTATAATAACATAACAGTATATAATTAATACTTATGTTATTACTTCATAATGATACAACTAAAAAAGAAGACGTAGAAGAAGAAAGAAACTTGAGAGAATCAGAAGAAGAGATTACCTCTTCTTCGACACACCTCCTTTAAGCTTCCTCTTAAGGAAGTAGAGTTGGTCTTTTGAGAAGATAAGAACCTCAAGAATGTTTCTAGGGAAGTGGAGAAGAGAAATGGGGTGGGTTTTTTCTGAGATTAATGGCACAAAATTGTGTGAAGAGAAGAGGGAATGGGTGACCGTTTTATAAGGGAGGAGAGGGGCACCTTTGGAAAAACATAAAATATTAATTTATAATAAAGTCGTATTCGGTTTATAATAGCTCAAAATTGATTTATATAGAAGTTAAGGTGGGGATGGGTCTAAATCCTCAAAAAAATAAATTATAGACAGTTTTGGGTCATTATATTAACCTTATCTTTTAGTTTTAACTCTTAGTTAATTTGATTGACATTTACCATGTCACTTTGTATTTTTATATTATATATTTAATAAACATAACATATACATCCAAGAGAACCCCAAGTAGTCCATTAATGATACACCTATCATGATATAAGTATCGTTTCCAAGCCATAGATAATTAGTAATATAATAATAATTAATAATATAATATTTGTTTTATAAACTATTTTATGTCAATTTAGACACTATTTGGTAATGGTTTTTTGTGAAAATCATTACAACATGATTAGTTCTAAAAAAGTTAATTAATTCAATAATAACATGTCATATTTACCTATAAAATTATTTTAATTCATAAAACGTATCAAATTACATTTATTTGGGTATTTATAACATCAATTATATTAATATTTCATTATTTAGGTAATTACTTCATCACCATTATGTCATAAATAACATAAATTATATAATGTATAAAAATAATAAATAAAATACCATTAGGTAGGAAATATTTTTATATTTATAATGAATATTTATAGTCGAATTTATCTTATGTATAACCCTATATTAAAAATGATTTAGTTATTAAACATTGATTTTAACTATTTTATCACTTATTTAAATAAATTAATAATAAATGTCCTAATCTAATCCTAGTGGACCAAAATGGGCACATTTTATTCATAATGTTTTTTTGTTCGAATTACACTTATCCAATAGAATAAAGACATGTGTTAGGGTAATAATAATATCATTTTTACCTTTAATTACCCTATTTACTTTTAATCGTGGTAAATAAAAGTAAAAAGTTATTATTCACCTAATATTATTTTCATCACATTTAACCATATTTTAGTCCTTGATATTATCCATGTCTCTCATATTTTCAAAATTCAAATAACATAAGCGGTAAAATTATGTTTTATGTCAATTTACAAATTCTCTTACGAGGTGGGTAAAAGACGGTGAAAAGTTCAATAAAATTTTTATATATCTAAAATGATTATAAAATGACTCAATTGAATTACATTTAACTAATATAGGTATTATGTATCAATTTTGACCTTAAATAAATTTAAATAAAATAAATAATTATTTAAATAAAAATTCGGTTTTTAAATAGTAACCCAGTGTTTTCACAATTCATCAAAAATTGAATTTTTTCAGAAAAATACCAAAAATTCACCCTAGGCTAATTTCGATATTCCGAATCCAAAAATGAAGTCCATTTTGAATGATAAAATTTATAAAATTACAAAAAGTGGTTATTACTATTCATAATGGCTAGATTATATAATATTTTAAAAGTATTTCTTTGTTTAGTAAAACTCGATATTACGTACAACATACGCTATCGTGGAATGTCGCGATTGGGTGTAATGTAAGCCAAGTCAGGGTTGCATGTTGTGAAACACTCCTTCATTGTTTTGTATAACAGAATCCAACCATATTTCATTTATACATTGAATATATATATATATACACACTCAATGTTGCGTAGAATGACTACTATCAAATGAACATGAAATTCTGTGTAACAAAATCCAAGAATAGTTTTGCATATACTGCATGATAATACAGTCTTGGGTATAGCACAATATAATTTTTGTTTAGTGTACAACTAAAGACATCATTGAAATTAAAAAGAATAATCCTCATAAAATCTCGGGTTGTTACAATGTCAGCAACCATTACTGAATATTATTATTGATCAAGGTTGATTTATTATAATAAAATGATTCCATATTGTATTGAAGGTTTTGAGATATATTTGAATGTGGATGTGTTATTTTTATACAATTCATGGTTTTTAATAATGTATTTACATTTCATATGCTAGTTTTAATACGAATGATTATGTTATGTTTAATCCTTTTAATATGAGGAATGCATTGGACATAGTAACCAATGGGTGGAGCCCTATATACCTCCTCGATGAATCGGTATGTATCATGAGACAAAAGTTTTTTTTATAACAAGGCCTTGAAAAAATTTTATTTCTAGTCTTGGATAAAGTCCATGACTATGTGGTTATGAAGTCTGGCATTGTGCATTCCATCATTATGAAATTGGCTATTGATATGACATGTTATTATTTGACATGTTGAATATCTATGTGAATAAGTAAATGAAATTATTTATTTATCTTTTCCATATTATGCTGAATTTTATGTTTAAAATGATTTTTAATTAGTTTTATACATTTCCTTAAATGTTTATTCTTATTATGAATGTTTCCCCTATATTGTTATCTTTACTGACCATCTAAGCTCACCCATTTCTATTTTTTATTTCTCCCAGAATGGGAACAAGTATATTATGACTAACCTTTAGGGATGTTCTATGTTATATGATTTTGGTCAATAGAGACAATCTTGTTTTCGTTTTTCATTTTATGATGTAATGTAACATTCATGTATGTAATCTATCTTCCAAGAATAGTAATTTTTTCGGTTCTTCGGGACCTGATTCCTTTTAATCATGCCCATGTATTTAAATAATGCACTGACTCTGGGTAACTGGGGTCGGGGTGTTAAAGTGGATGAGTTTTTGTGTGAAATTTATTACATGTACTTATATTTTATTTTTATAAAACTCATCTATATTTTATTGTCATGGGAATCCTTTGGTATTATGTGGGTTCCTAGGTACACATTCTGTACTAGTTGACAATATTCACCAACTATTTTCCAGGAGTGTATAGTCTTACGTCCAAAGGGATGTACCCTTAGTTGAGTCAATAATGGTGTGAATTTTTGGTTCGTAATGACTGTGGACAAATAGTAATCGTAGGGATTTATTTTGGGATTATATTAATATATTTTTTATGGTTGTGTCGATCAGAACCTAACATCCCATGACACCAGATTTTATTATGTGTAAATTCAATTTCTTGTACTCTTAATCAAGTGAGAGTTTTATTCTAAAAATTATTCATATTTTATCACTCATTATTTTTGTAGTAATTTACTAAAAAAAATTCAATATTTAAAACTTTTTAGATTCCTAAAAAAATGCAAATTATCAATAAATTTTATTCATGATACTTGTTTTTATAATTATGATAAAACTTTATCATTATATGTATTATTTCAAAAGTGTCATGGAAGGGATTTAATTTTAAAGGTATGGTTAAAGGGATTTTTATCTGTAGAATACCTATTTAGAATATTTATAATCATTCCTAATATCAATATCATTTTTTTCCTTTTGTCCTTTCTTAATTATGGATCATTTATGGAGTGAGCATAGTTCATTTATTAGAGGTTCCATGTGAGATCACAAAGAGGTACATTCTATTTTCATTTCCCTTTTCTTTCTAGTTATCTATAAGTTGTTTTTGTTAATTTATCTATTTTTTTGGGATGAAACACTCCCAACTAAGTATTTTTTATGCTTGGACATTTTTCTATCCCAGGTAGTTTGGTAATGCCTCTCAGGCCATGTCACGGGCCATCTCAAGTGACCATTTTGGGGTTGTCATGGGTTGTTTTTAACAATCGGTCATAGAATAGATTTAGATGACTTCATTTAATTATAGAAACACACTCTATTCCCTTGCCTCAAAAAATTATTGTGGGCTCTCAGTTGACCATATTTAATTTAGGTTCAATGGATTTATATCATTTTCATTTAGGTTCTCTTCCTAAGGTGTTTGGTGTCATGTATATTAGTTTACACAAATTGAATTCAAAATTCCAATAATTCAATGTTATAAAATTGATTATACCCAAATCTCTTCCCTCAAAATCCATTACCTAGTTCTCAATCAAAACATTAATAAAAAATGTGATTGATTTTACTTAATAATTTTATATATCTCATAGTTACAGAACCAATGAATTCAATTATTTGAAAATTACAATTTTAATTCTAGGTAAGATAACATATGATTTTAATAAAGTTTATAATAATTAAAATAAAAATATATACAAAACTTAATAGGTATATATAATTATTTTATATTTAAAAACAAATTAAAAGAATAAAAAACTATGAATTATATCATATATTTATTTATATTTTGATTCATTTTTTATAGTTTTACATTAATTAAGGAAAATAAAGAAGTTTAAAATATAAAATGTTTATTTATTGTTTTTTCAATCATAAAAATAATTTTTATGATTTTATTTTTTACATTATTGATTTTTTTAAATTTAATTCTAAATACTTTTAAAAAAGTGTGACCAAACTTTTTAATAATTACATGTTCTCAAATAGTAACTATAAATCATTAAAAACTACTCTTAAATAGGTTTTAAGATCTTTCACCCATCTTGGTCATAACATTGTCCATTTATTTTACCGTATATATATTTCAAAATAATATTGTAGGAAAAATTAAACAATATTAGTACAACATCATATATATTTTTTAGTTGGTTATAGGTAACCACTCCTCTATATTTTCTATGGATATCTAAGATCTACCCACCTAGGTGTTTTCCATTAAATGAACTTCTATAGAAAACATAATAATAATTAAAAACAATATTATAATTAAAATTAAGAAATAGGAAAATTAAATAGATGATTAAATTTTCATGGTTAATAAACCACCAATAGGTGATATAGTTATACTCTTAATTTCCAGATAGTCTATTGGCCAACTCCAATCAATAGGATGATGGGGTTTCTATAATGGAAACAAACATATTTTTCTTCCTCACTGGTATCTCCCTTATACTTCAAAGAGGTAATAATTGACACAATACTGACATTATATCCCCATAGTGGTGAAAATTATCATCAATGGTTGGGTTGGAATAATGATAAATGGTGTTTCCTAGTGTTCTTCTACACTTTTTTCGATTTATATTCTTCTAGTAAAGACACATGTTATTCCTCATGGATAGATTAAAATAAAGTGGAATCGGAATTTAGTTCCAATTTAAAATAATTTATAATATGATGAGTTTAAATAATAATTTACTCATTCATATATAGCAATTAAAACTACCATTTCTTCTTGGTAGACCACTAGTGATTCTTATTTATCTTTTTTTATACCATGAATTTGTTGTTCATAGTAATTATATAGGATTGGTATTATAAATACATGTCTATGTAATACATCGTATTAAGAGGACACACCTTTTATATCTTATTCCTTAAATTCATCAAAAAACTATTCATGCACCATATCTATGTTAACGTCATATATCTCTTGTTGTTCATCATCAGGCGCAGTCGCATCCATAATTTTCTATACCTCAAATTTCCCTAATAATATTTTTAGATAAAAAATGTCATCAAGGAGAGCTATTATACATTCGTTATCTTTATCATCTAGGATAGAAATATATTTTGATGAATTTAAAAAATTAAAAATAGGGGGGTTAAAAAAATAATTTTTAGAAGTGTACTATGAAATGGGTTAAATTCATTTCGAACTCCCTCATCAGTCCTATCATGTAGATCAATTTCAAGGTGCAATGCCTCTTCAATGATTTCTTCTATGTATGGTAGTAAAATTATGAATTCTATCTCCTCTTAATATTATTCATATTCATGTTCTATGATAGGTTTCCAATATTCCGACCATGTTGATTAATTAATAGTTAAAGGGAGATAAAAAACTAATTTTTTATATTATTATAAAATATAATCCGTAAAGGATATATTCTTTAAGTGTTTCAACTTCGTGTTTATTTTCCCAATTTAATAACAATAGGAATATTAGTTTAATGGTGAAAAATAGAAGATCCTATAAATATTAATTTTTTCCTGCTCTTTCGTCAATATATTTTTAAAAATATAAATGCCTTTTTCTTTTAATCTCTCGATTCATTAATATTCTTAGTGAGATATTTAAAGGTAGTTAATATTTCATCTAGGATTCCCATTAATTACAAAAAAAATCACTATTCTACTAAAATTCTTTTTTCTCATTCACATGAATATTTTTCATTATATATGATTATATCTAAATATTCGTTGATTTTTTTCATCTTCACTTAAATTGTGTGGGAGAATGTTTTATTGATTTTAGTTATGTTCATTTTTATTATATATTCTACCTTCCAATCCTTTAGTTTATATCAAAATTTCATGTTCTTTCTAACATAAATAGTCTATGTCAAAAGATTCCTATTGAAATGGACATAGGGTATATTGGTGAGGATCCCTTTCTAAATGGTATCATTTTATTATCTATATTAGTTTGAGAACAATATAAATTAGTAATAAATATAGGGAGAATAAGAAAAAAACATAAATAATTAAGTGTTAAGGATATGGGTACTATAAATTTATCAATGTAAATGAAAACATTTTGATTGTGCGGTTTACATGGGTTTTAGTCAAATATAATTTCTTTTTTTATCTTAATATATCAATGTGGCAGACAACAATAGTCTCTCAAGGGGAATGGGTTGAGCGAATCATGTCACAATTAAATATTTATCATTAAAATATTTTCTCACATTTAAATAATCTATATTTAATGATTTGTTTTTTTGGTTTTCATGTTAAAATATTAATGAAATTAATATAACTAAGACATAACATATTGTGAAAGGCGTTGGATAGAAGGTCAATCGCAAAGATTAGTCATTTTACTCTTTTGTTCTCATCAAACAATGAAATAAATATCATTCTCATATTATTATCCTCACTATAATATTTTGACATACACAAGATAAATATCCTTTGATAGAGCCTATTACACCTCCTCTACGGTGAAGTGAAATGAACAAACATGATCAAGGAATTCACTTTCTCAACACTCATCTCTATTGAATGTTGTTCATCCCTAAATTAACAGTACACCACTAGTATGTAATTTGAAATGAGAGAGTGAAGGAGATAAGTTTTGTTAACTTTTTATAATATATAAACTCATCAGATATTGTAGATGAATATCAGAAATCTACTTCTCTACATTTTCCTTTGCATCATATATGGAATTCAGATTATTATTAAAACAGATTTTCTTTGTAATTTCCCTGAGGGGCCTATCGACTATATTATTTATAAAAAATTTTATTTTATGATATTATATTATAATGTGGAGAATTGGTAAAAAACAAATAAAGATATGGAATTTAACAAAAAAATAGAAATAAATAAATTATTAATGGGTGTTAACATGGGGAATGAAAATTGGGAAAATAAAATTTCAAATGAAATGAACCATAGTCGTAAGATTAAAAATGTTTTTAATGGGAGAAGGAGAAAATATTTAATTATGATGACATATCCCTTGAATTTAGTAATGATCAACAATCTTTTTTATTCTCATCAAATGAGTTCCACATATCATCGTTGTTATTTGAGATAAACTAACTCCCGTGACATCATCAATACCACTTTGAGATTTTATCAAAGTATAATTGATTTGATTTTTTTTGGTGAATTATTAATAAGAGATTGGTGGAACTAGAATTTCATATTTCTATACTGAATTCTGAATGCATCTACATATTTTCTTTGACTTTGATCATTTTTAGGGGCATAGACTACGACTGAGGGATAAGGAAGGATTCACCCATTTTTAATTACATATATACAACAACCCAATAAATCAATTAATTACTTATATATATATATATATATATATATTTGTTTGTAATAATTATTATAATGATATAATCTATATATATTTTTATGTGTTACTTTTTGTTTTACATTCTGTATGGATCATGAGGGGTGAGGTGACTATGAGTGTTGCAAACTATAAGTAGAGGAGGTGGATAATACAGGTGTACTTATCCAAGAAATACCTCATTTTTTTAGATAAGAGGAACAATAGTCACTATGGGGACTATGATTATTCTCTATGGTAGGATGGAGTGTGTTTTGTACAGTAAGGTGATGATTTTTCATGTCATAGGGTGGTCACATGGTCATTATATTGAATATGATTTTGGTTTACATTAGCTAATTCCATTATGTGGTCAATTATGCATAGTCAGTGTAGTGATCATGATAGGGATTGGGAGGTTACCCTGAAATTTATTATTGATTCCGTTAACATTCATTCCAAGAAATATGTTTATTCAATTAAATATTTTCATACAACTGTGATAAATCAGTTACAAAATGTATCTGAATAAATTATTTGAATAAATTAAATCACTAATAATTCAAATAAATTCAAATCATATTTTTTAATTTAAGTATCACATGAAAATATAATTCCTACAATAAATAAAATTCAGTAATTGTCTATTTAAAAATATTATTCATAAATTATCAAAAGTCATAGATTCTATTGTGTTACTAATAATTTTAAAAAAAATTAGTAGAAATTTTAAAAAAATTTAGATAAAAACAGATAAAATTTCATCTAACATCACACCACCACAAATAAAATATTTCACTTCCAATAATTATCATAATTCAATTTATCCATGAATAATACAATCATTTTTAAATCCATATTAACCATCCATAGATGAAATAAACATGGATCTATCTACTTCGAAACATATATTTCCTCGAATCTGATTCATGCCACAACCTCACACTGATTGAACCACTAGTGATTCTTATTTCCTCATTCATATAATATATATATATATATATAATAAAAAGTGTAGAAATTTTGAATGGAATTTTTATATTTAAACATTCAAAAACAGTACATAAAAATCCTTTTAAACTACTCCTAAGTTGAATTAAAACTTCTCACACAAATGTTTTCATTAAATTGTCCATTTACATTTCAGTATACATGTATATGAATTATAGTGTTCTAATATTTTAATATGATATATATAACCAGGTATATATTATCAAACAGGTTTAATATAATTTCTCCCTTGGTGTTATATGGAAAACATCGACACAACCTCATACATGTTTTCAACATAGGGAAAACATGTACAAAAAAATCAAAACATAATAAAAATTTATTCTAATGAAAACTAATAAATATAAAAAAGTAATATAAGGCTAATGATTCATGGGTAAAACCAGCTTGGTGGTGATTTAGATAGACTATCCATAGCAAGACAGACTAGTGGTGATCCCCAATCCACATAAGTATGTGGTTTCTGTGATTGGAACAACATATTATTTTCATCCACATTATCTCTGTTATACATATCAGAGGTCCCCATTGAAACCATATTTCATATAGAGACACATATGAGCATAAATTATCTTGAATGATTGGGTGGAAATATAATAAATTATGTTTCACTATGTTTTTTCATACAGATTATTGCTTCTATTCATCTAGTAGAAACACTAGTTTATTTTCTTACAGAAATTCAATCAATGGGTATTCAATAGTTAATTGAAATTGATAAAAATATGATAGGTTTATTTCAACTTAAAATATTCTTGTTAATTTTCACCACCTTTTACACAAATTTCTATTTGAGGGGCCAATATTTATTTATCATATATTAGTCTTACTTCCTCCAGTTAATGATAAGGATAATGTTGATGGAGTTGTTACATTACTGTAAGTCTAATGAATTATTGACCTTGATCATCTACTTCTATTATGGTATATAAATAAAATTATTTAAAATCATATTGAATTAGTATTTCAATGTAATATTCCTATATCTCCTCTTGTTCATCATTGTATGAATTTCCATCCTTAATTTCCTATAGCTCCAATTTTATATCTACTATTTATAAGTCAAATTTTTTACTGAAGTTAATCCATGATAGTTGATCCATCATTATCAACCAGGATAGAAATCAATTGGGAAAAATAAAAAAAATGTGGATAATAGAAATTAAATTTCTTAAATATATAGATATTAATTATTTAATTTCATTGAGAACTCCCTCATCGATTTCTACATGTAGATTAATATCTAATTTCAATTCCACTTTGACATGGACTTTCGCAAATGGTGCTAGTATTTGTAATATGAGCTTATCGTTAAATGTGATCTCATCCAATTATTCATATTAATATTATAGTATAGTTTGACAATCCTTACAACTTATGGTTTCTATTATAATAGAATCAAGATCAATTGAATTTTTTTTGAATAAAATGAAATAAAAATAATGAATGATAGGAAGTACCCAGAAAGTGTTTTAACTTTTTATTTCTTTTAACAATACACAAAATTCAAGATAATTTTTTTATGGTAAACAATGAAAGATCCTCTTATTCTATTATATTACATTATTTTTCATGAATATATTCTTCGAAAAATTCCATGGTCTCCAACGTTTCACCTTCATAATGTTTCCTTTTCTCAATTAGCACGTAGAAGGTATTTACTATTGTATATTTTATACCCTTCAAGTCCATATTCATTTCAAAATATTCATTGAATATTTTTTTCTATCTCACTTTATGGTCCATTAGAATAGACTACTAGCTCATAATTTCCTTCGCTGTATGTTCTTCATTAATTTAATATTGTGGGTGAATGTATTATTGATGGATGTTGGGTTTATTTATGTAGCATCTTCTATCCTCCCAACAGTTCATGTATACCAAATTTTTTTGTTGGTACTTCATGGAATTTTCATATCCAAGTATTCTAATTTAATTTTTATTAGGAATACGTTTCGGCATCCATTAATGATTGGTCTAACTGTAATTCTTATCCTAGTTTGAGAAAAAAGAAAAATCATAAAAAATCATAAAAAATAAGAAAACACTATATCTGATATATATTAAGGATAGTTGTAAGTCTACCATGATATCTATGATTGGTTCTATGTTGTCCATGTAGATTTCAAGAGTTATTGTCCAATAAAATTTTTATTTTGTGCTTGATGCGAACTATTGGTTAACAATGGTCATATCTCAAAGAGAAATGTTTGAAAATATCTCTATCCTATAACATATATTTTCTTATTTGTTTCCAAAAAATTATAATAACTAGAAATAAGGATTTTTTTTTGTTTTCAAATTAAATAATTTTATAAATAAATTATAAGTAAAACCAAATAGTGTGTGAAGAGTGTTAGATCCAAAGTCAAATTTTTACAATCATCATTTTCATATTATGTTCTCATTGGAAAATGTAATAAATTTTAATATTTCAATTCTATAATGTATGAAATTTTTAGATCCAAAAATACACAAGTGAAATCAACCTAATACAAGAAATTATACATATTACATAATTATTGGCAAATGAAAACAATCGATGAAGGTATTCATTATCTGAATACCAATATCCATTGTATATTGTTCTAACCTAAAACAATAATTATCAAAATGTATTCACATTGATCCAATATTAGGTGGTGTATATGAATTGAAAAAGTCAAGGAGACATTGTCTCATTAGTTAGATATGATTAATATCATAGATATTCATCTCTCTATTATCCTATAAATTGTAGATTAAATTTTAATTAATATAAAAAAAGATTGCATGTGTGATCTCCACTAAGGAACTGACACAATGTTAGTAATCAATGATTTTGAGTTTAATCAAACATGTTAAAATTTGTAGGACATTAAAAAACATGAATAAATTGTAGTCAACAAAATAAAGAAACAAAATTAACAAATAGATTAAAAAATTCTATTAACATGCAGAAGAAAAATTTCAGAATGAAAATTATAATAGAGGAATAAACTATAGTGGTAATACACTAAATTTTATAATAGGTTTAGAATAAAATATTTATAAATGTGGAAATATCCCAATAATTCTGTGATGATCATCAAGGCCATTTTTATTCTTTGGACATTCCATGTGTCAGGGTTGATGGTTAAGATCAACTTATAACCAATATAGAATTTTTGTCCCATTGAGAATTTTACAGTATAATGGAATTTATGCTTTGTAGTGAAGTGTTAACATGGGGTAGGTGGAATTGGGATTTGAAATTGTTGGACCAAATTTTTCTAGAAATAGAATCATGCCTTTAACATTGAACATTTTTTCAGGGTCCTATTTAGAGATTTGGGGAGAAATTATGTTTCTCCCATATTCATTTTCGATGTTATAAAAATATCACCTGGAATGTGGTTTTTCCTTTTTATAAATCCATATTAATATAAATCCAATAATGTTAACATATTGTAATAACCCACAATTACTTCAACATAAAAAAATAGATAAACCGATAAGTGTTACTAATAACTTAATAAAAACATATTTATGATTATGATATCCACATCAGAGTAATATTAATTATTGAATTCTTTTAATCATGTATTTTATTTGAAGTTACAATTGACACTAAATCACGTTTCTTAGTACCATTCAACACATGCTTTCATATTATTTAAAAATTTATTCTTTAATAGCCTTATACATTTAATAAATTTTATATGTACAATTGCATTGATTAAAATACTCCAATAATATAATTATTGTATCCATACACATTAAAATTAATCATTCCACATGATCTATAGTAATAGCATAATCTTGAGATTGGTCTCATTTCATATTTTGAGTTGTATTCCATTGAAACGTGAATAAATCATTTGTGTTGATATTTGTATCCTTAATGTTGAAGCAACACACCATTCCATGCTATTTCCTCTCATTCAATCATGATAATGGTGTCCTTTTCCACACATGTGAATTAAACTCCTTTTCATTTTAAGCATGTATCAAGGATTTTCCTTAAAAAAGTATCCCACACTGTAAAATCCATCTTTACCATATTTCCTTAATGAGTACTTTTATTTACCATTATCTTCATATCTTTATTCAATTTTTATTCATAATACATGGTGAATTATTTCTCATCCCTGATAGAACATGATATTATATCATCATCTGTTCAACAAAATTTGGAAACTAGATCCCATAAGATGATTGGATTATGCTATAAAATAAATAGTCAATCATTTTCCTTGGAATACGTATATATTATAAAAGAGTCATTTCTAGACCTTTAATGTTAGTGTCATGCATAGTAACATTTTTATGTTCATTCTATCTCAAAATCCATATTTTTTATTGATATCCACTTTTTTACCACCGTGAAAATATTTTTACAAGAAGAGTACCTTGGCATACATCAACTCCATGTTATTTATTTCTTATTCATACTTAGTGTTTTGAAATAATGACTACCATTGATCTAAATCTATTGAGAGATGGTTAAATTCCCTAAAAACATTATCACTTTCAATTATTCTTAGTTCTAGACATATATTCATTGTGGAACATATATGTTGATCAGATAAAAATGCATTTGTAGTCCCATTAAATGATATAGTTCTTTGACACATGAAGTTGTCTAAAATAATCACACCATGTGATGGATTAGCAATTTTCTCCATATGGGAAATGTACCTACCCATAACCTGAGTCTTCTACCCAATTGGGTTATAATTTGATCAGCTCCAGCACCATATCCAAACCAATCATCATTATCTTTCCTGTGGATAAAATCCCTACATGGGTACATCTATTGATACAATTTCCATTATTGTTCATAATTTATGAATAATTAAATACACTATGTTGGATCCAATCATTATAAAAAAAATTATTAAACTCAAAACTAGAGAATCCCTTAACATATATTGAAAAATTAATCCATAGATAATATCATAATCATAAACATTTTTTCATTGGGGATATCTTTATTTTCAACTCCATCATAATGGTTTATAAATAGAATGTTATTATACTAGTAATATCATCCACAAGAGTCAAACCATGTGCATTGTAAGGTATGTTTTCAAGATCCAGGTGAGGATCAGGTAAAGCTTGGTACACCCTTTTTGGATTTGTTACCCTGAGGCACCTCTGTGCAATAATCAGGTGTGCTTTTAGTATCCATATAGGGATGTATATCAAGGAAAACAACATTTTATCTACTATAAAAACATTATGATATTATTATATAAATAAAGTCAAATTAGTTTATAAATTTAAGATCCATAGTATATTTTTTCTTAAATATAGTTCAAAATGAATCAACTAAACTTTCTGTAATACCAACTACAGTGGCCCTTAACCCAATATCCCAAATCCATTGTCTACATTTTTACATTGGAATAAGAAACAATAATGTGTATCCTGATGGAATAAATATTTTTTATTCTTTTAAACTATATACATACTAAATATTATATTTAAAAGTGAAATGATACAATAAAAAAAGATATTTTCTATGAAAAATATAGTACTCACCCTACCGTATCCCTATACACCAATCAAAAAATTCCTCATCCTATCAATCGAAAAATATAAAATAAGAACTGGGTGATCTAAAATGGTTTGTAATTGTAAAATTATAGATGAAATTATAAATTATTAATCCATAATCAATATGGAAAACAAAAAAATTGAAGAACAGTCTATTTAATTAATAAATTGAGCATTATATGAAAGGAATAAATGGTGATAAAATAATTACATATAACAAAATTATAGGATATTCAGATCATAACCACGGATATTTTAAAAAAATGAATAATCACATTGAATATTAGTAATATAATTCATAATGATGGAATACACAATTTAATAAATCTGAAACCTAAAGGTTAGAACGTCTATAAAGATATCTAATATCATTAAGGCCTTATTACATGAAATATATATCAATTTGTAAGGAATCAAAATAAACCCAATCTAGTTTGTCCAATCAGACCTTCTAATGCATCGAGGGGGTATATTGGGACCTACATGTCACATACTATGTCTAATTCATTCATCATATTATTGTATTAATATATAATCTACATAAATAATCATAATTATAAACTAATATAAAAATGTTAATTCATACCCCAATCAATAAACCTAATCATAAACCATCGTATGTAAAATGGAAATTGGTAATAAAAGTGTACATACCCAGAAAAACTAATAATAAACTATCCTGATAAATAAAATGTATGACATCAATATGATAAATCCTATTACGATCATAATTAAAATAACTTTTTTATGTCATTGCTGAATATAGATACCTTCAAAATAACATTAATTTTTTTATTGAAAATTTACTTTTTCTTTTTCTAAAAACCCTTTTAAAATAATAAAATAATTGAAAATAATTTTCATTAAAATTGATGGTTTAAAAATTGTAATATAGGAATTAAAACATTGATCGGTCAGGATGGTGTAAAATATATTTATTTCCAAACACATTAAAATAATGATTCAATTCAGATTTTAATTATAACCCAAAGGGGCTTTGTTTTGTAAAACAATATTAGGATTCATTTAAAAAAATAAAAATTAAAAAATCAAATAAATTTATATTATAAATAATTTTTAAAAGTTTAAAAACATTTTTAGAAAACATGGGTTTTGATAAAATCTATTTCTAACAAAAGAGAGGACGAAATTTGGACTTTCTTGCAAATTTTTTATTACTCATTTAAAGTATCAATGAGTGGGAAAGTGGTAATGTTATTTGAAAAAGATCATGAATAATTAGAGGATAGAAAAATATATTGATATTAACATAAAAATATTATATAATTTATCAATGAAATACTTAAAAAAACAATCCTTTATAATGATAAGATTGTAAAATAAACCCTTCCAACATTGGTATCTTTTTTATCATAAGCCCTACGAAAGAAATACATTTATTTGAAACATTAAATATAATAAAAATAGATTAATTCATTATATATAATACAAAAAATGAATAATTTACACCACAAAAATGATGAAATTTGTCAATATTTCCTACGTCTCATGGATGTAAAAGTTAGATGAAAAACTCTTACCATGAGTCTAACTCTTCACATATGTTGTTCTTCATATTGAATAATAAGATTATGTCAATTATTTACATAATTATGAACCCTTTTAAAGTGTATTACTCTTTTATTTCACTTATTAAAATGTTATATATGATTACATTTTCAATTAAATTTCCATCAGATGTTCTTTCGATATTTGGCTAATGTATCGAAGATGAATTTGGTTGGTTGAATGTTTTCAAAGAGGTAATAATATAACAATATAAAGAATAAAAATTTCAAAATAATTATCATACTTGTAAAAAGAATATACTTTTATTAATTATCATCAACAATCATTATGTAAAATGAACAAAATTACCATCATGGAGATGGAAGGTGTCCCATAAACAAGAGTATCATTTCAATTTTTTAATGATAAATTTAGAAGGAAGGTATGTAATATTTTATCATTAAATAATGATCAAAATATCAAATATATATATATATAGATATACTTATATATTCCATCCATTTTTTTTGATGATAATAGAGTCACATCACTTCGTGAAGGCGGTAGTCTACAAATACACCTAATATGTTATAATTTTTAGTGTAACAAATAAAATGATATATTTAATTGTTATAATGATAAATATTTTAGTAATATCATAATTAATTCATTTATATCAAATTTTTTGATTAAATTTATCCTTATTACATCTATTTAAATCATTAGTGGCAAGTGAATAATATCTCTTTGTGAGGTGGTAATCTATCTTACACATGAGAAATGTTACTGTATCCCATATGGAATGGATATTAAAAGTTTTTATATATTATATAATGAATAAAAATTTATAAATAAATTATATATATCATATTTATACATTATACTCATCATCATATTTAATAGTGAAATGTTTTGATGAAAAACAAGTCACATCGGTTCTAATGATGGTAGTCCATCACAAACACGAGCGGCATTATCATTTACCATTTGAGGGAAGTGGTGGTAGATATAGGTCATGAACATAACATAATAACATTTAGTTATAAGGGATATAGTTATGTTATTTGATAATGATAAATGAATAATATTTTAGGAAGATTAAACAATAAATAAAACAAATAACCCATTGTTATGAATTTTACCTCTTCTTAAACAACCTCTTTAGGATTATACCAATAGTATTCCAATAAAAGATTTTTTATCCAAAAAAGTTTTATTAAATGGGTTGACAAATGTTTTTAATTTATTTTGACATGTATTTTCAAAACCATAACAGTTATATGGTCTCAATAATAGAGGAAAATGGTAGCCTTTTATATGTCAAGTAAGTGGCACATGTGAAATTTTTAAATAGAAAATCATGTACCACATTTATTACATTCCAAAAGCCTCCAAAATGAATTATTCTAGATAAAAAAGAAAGTAATGTATAAATATTTCCATAAAATAGATTTTATTAACGTTTTAGGTCATATTAAACATTAAATGTTTTTAACCACCTATTAACCTATTTCCTACGTAATTATGGTCATTAATTTTAAATGTTTTTTCTATTTATTGTGGTAAATTTCCTTTAAATTATTATGAAAATAAAAATTATTCTTTATTAAAATAACTAATACATTTTTACAAATTCCATTCAAATTAGTGTAAAATTTTAACTTATAATTAATCTTGTAGACACTATGAGAAAGTTGGGCTTCAAAGAAAAAACTTGTCAAATGTTAAAAAAGTTTTTATTTGAAAATTATGTATTAGAATAATTCCACTAAAGTAAATTTCTAAATATACATATATATATATATGTGAACTAATTTGAAATTAAAAACAATTTATTATAAAATTTTCCATTATGAATAATTCAAATGAAAAATTAATTTTTCATTAGAATTAATTATTTTTTAGAATTTATCAAAAATTGATAGTTTTTAGAATCAAAAACAAGAAAATTAACCCATTGATAATTTTTATCCGAGGACTAAAAGAATGTGTTTTATTTTTTCAGATGTTTTTTCTAATTTTTTGTATAAAATAATTATAAATTATGTTCACAAAGCGTGACAAAACAAATATAAAAAAATATTTTTATAGAAATTTTTTTTACATGGATAAATCATATATTTTTTATAAATTGTTTCTATTCATACAAAATAATTTTACAGCATGGATATAATGATAATGATTAAATAATAATATTTTAATATAGTATAAATTTTCATTAAAACCTCCTGTTGTCTTCATTGGAAACTATCAAAAAGATTATATTTATCTAAAAATAAATATATCATAATTTCTCGGGTTTTTATTATCCCTTTTTTGATTGTTGTTTCATGTCATACACACTACCAAATATGATTTTAATATTATAAAAATATTTGATGTTATAGTTCTATGGCATGTGTTTTTTCATTTTATTGATCATTCATTTAAAATATGTAATATTTATATATATATATATATATTAAATGAATGGGTCTCTTTAATAGTCCAAATCATCATGTTATATATGATCTTTTAAAATAATGTTATCAATAATTCTATTAAACCTTCTATATAAAAAATATAGAAACCCAACTCTAGGATCCCAAAGCCAACATTTACTATATTGTATAGGTAGAATACCCATAGGATCTCACCACTCATGATCTACCATTTTACAATTACTTAAAAACTAGATACATACAGAATTCCCAAATTACATTGGAAATATAAATTACCATTTCCTAAGAAAACATCTTACATCCTTGAAATTATTTATAAAATCCTTATGTATATCATAATGAAAATATAAAATAAAAATGGTGGAATAAAATATGCATTAAGGGTTACATATTGAAAAATATATCAAGAGTAAATGAGTCATAGTCAATATTAAATGTAAAAATACTTAAAAGACATATTCCATTTAATAAATAACATTAGTAAAAAAAATACACCCATGGATAATATCAACGCGATAATCTCATCATTAATAATAACTCAATTTCCAATGATGAATGTTATAAATGTTAGACATCATGATCTCAAAAATATTGATATCTTTACCATCAAGGCCATCTTCTAATATGTATTATTGGATGCATAGTTATATACCAAAAATATATTTAATAATATTGTCCATTAGATATGTCTCAAGATACCTCAATATTAATTGATGGCCTAACAATAACCGGGCCCCTCCCATCACTGTATTTTCAATGAATTCCTTATTTATTAAAATAAAATTTTAATTCATAATCAATATTCTTTATCAAACTATATTTGTATTGCGTAATATATTTACATTTAAAATATTTCCCTAGTTAATCAAATTATATTCATATTTAAAATGTTTAAAAAAATTTATATATTTTAGTTTATAATCGTATCTAATAAATTAATAATATTGATATTTAATATAAATATAATTTCTAATAAAAATTGATCACTTCAAAGTGATTATTTCAAGAGATAGTTAATTACTGAAAAATTAATTGGAGATAAAATATAATTATAATTTCACATGAAATATTGGATTTGTACTTAAATCATGCCTTTTGAGAAATAAAAAATGAAAAAAATTATTAAAATAAGATTTCATTAATGGGATTTTATTTTACAACCATTTAAATCTTTTAAAATGATCTAAATAGTTTAACATGGTTATATAGATGAGAAAATATGTTAACGTCATTTTCATTAATAAGAAAAATTATTTTTAACTTTTAGAAATGTATGTTAAAAATGACGCTTTTGAATATAATTATAAATATTTATTTAGAACGTCATAAATTTTAAATTATGAAATAAAATATCCTTAATAATTAATCTGAGTAAATAAAAATGAAATCTCTAAAACAATTTTAAACATATAGATATAGAGTAAAAATATAATTGAACAAAAATAGATATATTATTGACTTATCTATTAAATATTTAATAATTTGATTCAATTTCAAAATAGAGGAAAAGTTATATTTTAAAAAAAAACATCATACATAATCAAGGTAGAAGAAGATATTTATATTTTTGGATGTTTAAATTATAATATTCCTTCAATGACAAATATAATATATCCAAAAAACACAGATAGTAAAATAAAATATTACCTATTTCGTAACTATTGTATTTCATCCCCTCTCTGTATAAAATTAAATCAAAACCTTAATTATCATTAATAAGTATATATTCATTTTAATAAAATAATGTATAATCATATACAAATTATCAATGTAAATTGTTTCATAACACCAAATATGTATCAATGGAGTGAAAATTGTGGTGAAATCACTCTACTCAAATTAGACATTCCATATATGTGACTTAATCATCATTTGGAATAAAGTTGTATTTTTTATACTTCATTCCATAACAAATAATTAATTATCATATAATATATTATCCCATTATAAAATTATAATACCAGTTGATTATTAATTCTTTTTTAAAATCTTCATTTTTGGTTGTCAAAAGGTTATCAATATATATAATTTTTTATTTAGTAGTGTCGGCCCATGAATCATGATTATGATTCTATAATATAAAAAAACATTAATCATGATATGAATTTAATTATTGTTACTTATATATATATTTTTAATAATCCATTTATTATAGGAATGAAAAATGTATTATATCACTTTTTAGAGGTGGTAGTCCACACTTTGGCACGAGTGACATTATAATTTTTTAACAATTGGATGAATTACAAAATAAATTATATATTTTATTTTTAGGAACATGATGATGCTATAAATAACATTTTTATTTATTATTTATATCATTAAAACCATCAAAGTTAAATTGTGATGGAAAAAATTACACTTTGATATGAAGATGATGATTCATACAAATGCACAAGTGTTTTTCATGCTTTCTGTAGGTAAAAAAGATGTGGAAAAGGATTTTAATATAGAGGCATAGTTTTTTTCTTATATGACTCTAATATACTTCTATATATATTAATACAGTTAGGTTATGAGATTTCTTTCAATTTTGATCATTTATTTTTTCAAATTTAATTTCATAAAATTGTTAAATATATTTATATTGTACATATATAGTTTGTTAAATTAAATGAGGAAACTATTTCATAAAATATTGGAATAGAAATTGAAGACCATGGTTGAGTCCAAAACACATAATTTACTAGGGATGCGACATAAAATAGTTTTTTGCAGGCTATGTGGGCATCGTGGTTTTTGTTGGTGCATCTAGTGGTTTAATTAGTTATTTAATTATTTGATTCATTCATTTTAAACTAAATAAGTATTATATAAGAATACCACCATGGTGATTCCCCTAAGGTTATCCTCATAATTCAAGTATCTACCAGGAGCATCTATTCCCTCCTTCTATGGGTGAATATCATTTGACGATGATGAAATGATTGGTCAGAGAAGATTGGAGTGCAGTGAGTCAAACCTAATCTATCAATAGTCAGAGAACATGTTCATTTACAACAAATGATCTAATCCACTGGTAGGACTCATCAATGTGTGGTTTAAATACCTTTTGAGTAAATTTATTATTTATATAAATTATTTCTATTGATCAACAATATTTTCAGCCTTTGTATTTTCACTTATAATAATAAATTTGCTTTCATTAGTGGTTTTATTATCTTATTTATCCCCATTATATAATTTTTTCAAAGAATTATTAGATGTGATACTTAGACCATTATTACTGTGTCGTTTTTCCCAAACCTCTTCCCATTCAATGTGGATTGATCCTCATGGTCCCAGTTTGATGTTGTCATGTTGTACTGAGCTCGATCATACCAACGTAATCAGAACGATTTTTTTAAAGTAAATATAGTTGAATTCGGAATTAATATAGAATGTAAATGGGTTTCATATGACTATTTGGATTTTTATAGACCGATTAATGAAAGACAGAAGGGTTTTAGGTGAGTGGATCATGAGACATAACCCCATTATAGTAACAGTAGATCTTAAATTAGACATTACATGATTTTATGTAGAATTATACATTAATATAAAATCAATGGATCGTAAAGTCTAGTGTCTTGGAAGACTAGGACCAAAAAATTTAAATCATGGGACTAAAAAACACATCTTTATTTAATCTTCAGAAATATATATTATCATTATTTTATCCCATATCATCATAGGATAACCTAGGGATAAAATGAAAAATGAGATGAGCTACAAACCCAGTAAGGAAATAACCATAAGAACAAATCAATAGCACATGTTATAGAAGGAAAGATAATATTATATAAAAAAGTCATGTAACATATGGAATCATAACATATAAAAATGGAATCATAAAAACATAAACACATATAAATGTGTAAAAACATAAAACATGAATTTTGTATGAGTCAAGGCTAACCTCCAAGACTATTTCTTGCAGTAACACATGCCATGGTTTACCGCTAAGACCGTAGCACATAGTAACAGAATAAAAGGATAATTTCCAAGACAATCACGCAAAATGCCACATGAGACTCAACATATTAATTGGAGAACTATCTAGGAACTACCATCTTAAAGTTTCAATAATATTTTCCCACTTAAATAATCATAAATAATCATTCTTACAAAAACATAATGGTTACCTAATGAAATAATCGAGTATCATTATCATGTCATTAAACATAAAAAATGCGCTTATCATAAAAGTTTCCATAAAAAAGTAACTAAAATACACATGAAAATTCATAGGGGAAATAAGAATGTATCATTTAATGTGATGCCAGATATAATCGAAAACATGTAAGAAAAGTATTTATGAAATTTTAGCATTAATACATTTTTGAGCAGTTTTACTGAAAATACTATAGTGCCTTTAAAATAGAAAAAGGAAAAATCTTTTATATAAAACAAGAAATTAATAAAAAGGGTTTTCATAATAAATATCTGATTTTATAAGGAAAAATGTTTCTTATAGTGGAATACATATTTCGCTTGAAATCGGGTTGGAATTTAGAAAGGTCCCTTAAAATAGGTTTACTTATCAAGAAGTATTGAGGAGGGAATCAATTAAAAACATATATATCTCAAAAATATAAAGATGAAATGGTCTTTATAATTACATTTTTACATGTAAACTGAATTTAGAAGATGTACATAGATTTATAAGATAATTTCATTTAGGTATAATGAATGATAAGGAAACCTTAAGGAATAAAAGTGATTTGGGTTAAATTCCTTACAGATTATCCGCATAGTTTCCAGTGAACATAACAAGGATTAATAAGAGAAAAATGGTTTTCTTATCCCTTATAAATCATGAGTTATGTTTGGGGGATGTTATAAATCATACACCATCATTAGGGATTACACATTGAATGTCATATTTTAGAGGACATTCTTGAATTAAATTGAAATAGGGAGGATCTCTTAACTAAATTTTGATTGTGTTCTCAACATGTTATTAATGAACTGAATAGAAAAATTATCTTTAATGATAAATAATTCAGGATCCTATTATATTTTAAAAATATTTATTATTAACGTTTTTTGTTCATTTTTAACCACTTTGATTGGTTATGAGGTTTGATTTAATTGTTTGAGTCTGTATCCTTGCTCGGTTTTAATGGTCGGTTCATTTTCAGATAAACATGTATGGTGAAGGTGGGTGTTCAAAATTGAATTTATATTTTATTATTTATAATCCATAATTTTACATGGTTTAAAATTTGTTTTTATAACTTTGAGTAATGTTTAATCATTATATAAATCATTAGTGACAACCTTCCGGGTTAATTGTGGGTTTTTGACCAAAAAAACATAATTCGTTTTACAAACCAAATCCATGTGTAAAAAAGGATTTCAGAACCACAGATGATGAAAAATATATATTTAATGGTCTGGTTGAACCATGAAAATTCTTTCATTACAATTATTGATGATAATAATGGAAATTGGAAACACACCGTCCTTAAATTTGTTAAATTAACACTTCTTGGACGTTGTATTTACTACCAATATAAAAGAAGTGTAAAGGGGGGATGATAAAAACTTATTACATTTTCATAATAAAATTCAAGTACATTTATGATTATGGATTTTTCATAAAATTTTTATATGGATATGTAATGATAGATGTAAAATAAATGAACTTGAAAAGAAAAATAAAGTAAAGAAAGGAGGAATTTACCACTTTATTCAATCATTCTTCAGAGCCTCTTAAGGGGATATGATTTTGTCTTTTGAGGAGACCAATTGATATAGGACATAGGGGAGTATATTGAGGAGATATTTGGTTAGAATATAAAAAATACAAAAGGCTTGAGAAGAGTGATGAGAAGAGGTATGGAGGGTTGGTATTTATAGTGGAGGAGAGGAGAGTTTTCAAAATATTTAATTACATAGTTTAATATTCTCCCTCATCACCAAAAATACTGATGATTCCAAAACAAAATAAAAATAATATGTTAATGTGAATTTGAACCAATGTCGATTCACATCAACCTTCAGTCAAACATGATGTATAAATTAATTATTTTAGCATTTATCTTGAATTATATTATTTTACGATTCATAAATATTCAAGTATTTTAGATAAATCACAAATATTCAATGTAACCATTTTCTGACACGTAGAATGCACAAAATATATCCATTTTCCAAAAATTAATTTTCTTAATATTAATAATTTAATATTTAATTAAAATAAATATTTATTCTATAAAATCAATTTTAAAAAATTTATTCAATTATTCCAAAATATAGGTACATCATACATTCATGTGAATCTTATTTATATACTATCATAAGTAATGGTACTATTAATTTGGGTATATCACCATTTATAAGGGTAACATTATTATTATTAATGTTACTTTACTATTCATACAAAATTTATTTTTTGTCTTATTAGACTCCAAACATCTTACTAATCACACCCGTGAATGTCATATTTTCAAAATTCCAAACACCGAAGTGTCAAAATTATTTTTACAGATCGTATAGTACATATTTGTTCATTGTGTTGTGATTTAATGTGAATATATTAAATAATAATATTATGGAAATTCCCATCCAAAAAATGGGTCATTACATTCTTCCCCCCTTATAAGCTTCTCCATAAAAATTTCATTTTACATTCAATGCCACAAACAGGTGAGGTTACTTTTCCTTCATTGATTCCTCTAGTTCCAATGTTACCTCTTCACATATAGTGATCCTCCACAGAACCTTGACTATGTGAGTATTCTTGTTACGTAGAACATAAACTCTACGATCCAAGATCTTCACTGGCTTATCATCGTAAGAAAGGGCATCCTCCAACTATACCACCTCTGAAGAGTGTACATGTGAAGGATCAGGTATGTACTTCCATGAGAGGGGTACTTAGAATAATTCATTTACCCTGGCCAATCTAGGTAGAAGTTCTAGTAAATAGGCCATATCCCGAATATGATCCATAATCTCAGTTGGAATGATGTACATGGGACATAGCTTACCTTTCATCCCAAATCTCATGACCTTATTCTATTGACAGATTCGGAGAAATACTATGTCTCCATCATTGACCTCAGTTCATTGCTTAGCGCTTATTGGTGACATTTCCAGAACATCGAGGTAAATCTCAAATCTCAACCAGGTAAAATAAATAGTGGTAGTTCATATAGAATTACCACCTCTTGGTATATATCCATTCAAGTTGATCCAATGAAAAGTCCTCTTGAATTGTGATAAAGAGAGTTTTTGTTGTTTGAAGATCCACAATGAACCACATAACAATTTTTCCTCTAGATATCCTTGGTTGTCCAGTGACAATGTTCATAGTGATGATCTTTAACTTCCATGTTGGTATAGGTAGTGGTTACACCATCCTCTAATACATCTGTTGTTCAGCCTTCACTTGTTGACAAACTAATAAAATTGATGTATATTCATTAATCTCCCATTTAATATTTTCCCACCGATAGATTTCTCAGAGATCTCCATACATCTTTGTTCTCACTGGGTGAATAGAGAAGGTCGATCTATGTGCATCATTGAAAATATCCATCTTTATCTATTTATTTGATAGTACACATAATCGTGATATGAATCATACAACCAATTCCTCATCAATCATGAACTATGATTATTTCATATTTCTGATGGCCTCCAACCATTATAGAATTTCCACATCTTTTCATTGAGCATCTTTATTTTATCCACGAGGGATCATTGAGCAATCATTTGAGAAATTATTGTTGATATTCCAACCATAATTCTTCTCATGTTTATCCTCTACAAATCTGAGAATATTGGGTCCTATTCAATTCTCATCATTGATAAAGATGTTGGATCCTTTCTACTTAGAGCATATGCTTCCTTGTTTTCTTTACAAAAATGGTAGTGGATTGAGCGGTCATAATACTTGATGAGCTCTATCCATATTTTCGGGTTCATGTTATGCTCTTTTTTATGAATATATATTTGAGACTCTTTTGGTCATTATATATCTCACACTTCTCCCCATAAAGATAATGATACACTATTTTTAATGAAAAGATAAATTTCTCCAACTCCAAATCCTTCATAGGATTGTTTATCTCTTAGAATCATAGCTTCATTTTAGAATAGACTGTCACATTATCATTTTCATAATCACACAACCTATGTCCTTATTTGAAGCATCACTTTGCACCACAATGATTTCCCACTGGTAGGGAGTTTATATCCTAGTGCAGTTATAATACTCTTTTTCAACTCCTTAAAATTGTATTCACATTCCTGAGTCCAGATAATCCCTACTCCCTTCTATATTATATCGGTCATTGGGTTAGATAATTGTGAAAATTTCTTCACAAATCATTGATAATACCCAACGAGACCTAGAATGTTGTGGATCTCTTTTATAAGTGTTGTCCTAGGCCACACATCAATTTCCATTATCTGGGAAGGGTCCAGATATATTCCATTGCTTGATATAACATGCCCCAATAATGATACATCAACTATCCATAACTCACATTTAATATAATTTTCATATTGATTTTCCCTTCCCATATATTTTAACACAGTATTCTAATGCTCCTCTTGTTCATCCTTTCTCTTAGAGTATATGATAATATCATTGATAAAGGATACCCAAAATTTTCCTATGTAATCCCTAATGATTGTATTCATTAAATCCATGAATATTTATAGAGAATTCGGGATTCATAATGGAATCACTATGAACTCATAATGTCAATACCACATTTGAAAGGAATATTTGGTAATATTTTCCTTCCTCAACTTTAACTCGTGATATCCCAACAGAAATTCTACCATAGAGGAATGACTGGTCACATGAAGCTAATCAAATACGTTATCTTTTTATGCTGGGGGATACTTGTTCTTTATCAATATTTTATTGAACTCACAATATTCAATGTAGAGGATTATTGATCTATCTAACTTCTTAACGAAGAGGAAGGGAGAAGCCCAAGGTGAAGCACTCGAGTGAATAAAAACCCTTCTCTGGATTATCGTATAACAGCTTCTTCATGTCATTCATCTCTACAGTAGACATTATATATGGAAACTTTAATATAGACAATGATCTATTAATAAGTTCGATTGATAACTCAACCGCTCAGTTTGGAGGAAGACTAGGAAACTCTTTAGGAAACACATCCGTGTAATACCTCATGACGAGCATGACTTCAAGCATGATTTTCTCCATTGACTCAATCATTTGACCAATATATTCATGATCATAACGAAAAAATATCCCCACATGAGAGGATTAATCTATAGTATATTCATCTTCTTCGGAATACTTTAAATGAATTGGAAAATTGATCAAGATGTGAAGAGTGATCTCCCTTTATCGACAGTAGATTTTGGCTTTGTATAAAATAGCCTATCCATTCCCACAATAGAATCGAACTCCAATAAAAGAAGTATGAAAGGATTTTCTGGGAGGTGTATACAACCAATGAAACTGGGGAGGAGTTATAAACCATGGATGCAATAATTTCACAATACATTTTTCTCACTAATAACTTGTCCTCCAAATATTGAGGTGGTTCTTGTATAGTTATACTAAACTTTCATGATATTAAATAATGCGTAAAACTAGAATCAAATAGCATGTCCACTATTTTTTTATAAATAACTAGCATACTTGTCACAACATCATTGTTCAGCTCCACCTCAGCTGTAGTGATAGCATAAGACCTTCCTTGTTTCCTTAGAGTTTGTTGTTGATTTCCACTAACAACACATGGATTAGGGAAATTGTTTTTCTAATTCCTATGCTCTTTGCAATTGTGACACCACACTATAGGCTGAGTGTCGATCTGAACCATCCATTCTTCTTCCACATTATGGGGTTTCTTCATATACCTTTAGTAGTTCCTGGCTAGATTTCCCATTATTCCACACTGGAACCAGTTCTTGGATCCCTTGAAATAGTTCCCAAGATGCTTTTACCCCCAACCTTGACAAGTGGGATGTTAAGGATTTTTTCCATTAAGGGATTTGTTTTTTAACCACCCTTTTCCCCCATTTTCCTTTTCTTGTCACCGGGCCCACGATACCAATGAGAGTCTCCATTATATATTTTAACCATGAGGTCACAATAGACAATATCCTCCAAAGTTTCTAAGTATTTAATCTCCAAAACCTTTTGTCGACTGATCTTTAGTCTGTTAAGTAAGTTGTCCACCTTGATTATGGTTTTCATGAAAAATCAATAGGTGTACCTTTAAAGCCTTGTAATTTTTTCATCATATGCCCAGACTGACATATCTTTGTTCTACATGAGTCTGAGGAACTCTCCTTTCATATTGAAACAATGTGTTCAAGGAAAATATTTATTGAAAAAAATTATCCTAAATTATTCCCATACGGTGGAATCAATTTCCAATTGGGACATTGCATTCTGCATCATTTTCTACCAATAATCAGCTTCCCTATAAAAATGATTGACCTATGGTACAACATTCTCTTCTTCCATGCACTAGAGGAAAAAGATGATCTTTTCAATGGAGCTAGAAAAATTTATGTGAGTATGGGATCAATAGATCTACTAAACATGGGAGGCCTTTTCAACATGAATGATTTTATGGAAACGTACTCTTTCCCTGGAAGAAGGAGGGTGTTTCACCTGATTCATGTTGTTATTCATAACATGAATCATATGATCAAGTACTGTCATGAATTTTTTTATGTTCCCATCATATTAGGAATATCTTGAAGTAAATCATCACATTTCCTATAACATTTTTTGTCAGATAGCATTCTTCTATTTCCCACCATTAACTATGAAAACGAACTTATAGTTAAAGGTATTAAATACTTGACTATTGATCATAAAAAGGAAACATTTAAAATAAAAGGATAATCTTATAATGAAGAATTATATCCTAAATTGGGATTCCATATGATTACATCTATGTTATGACTAGTCAATTTTTTACCTTATATTCTATTGGTATTTTTTATTCCCTTCAAAAAGATTGTTCTAATATAATTAATTTACCAAAGAATATCCCAAGGGAGTGTCAAACCAAGAGTGCATGAAGGCTTATTATAAAGTACTAGGATACCCCAGGTCATGCCCAAAACATCTTTTCAGGGTTTTCACTTCTAGGTACATCTATTCCAGAGCATCTTCTACTAGTTTGTATCCAAAGTGGGATGTGTTTTCAGGATAAACCACTTACTCTATACTTACAAAAATTTAGGTATGTTTTCATATAATTAGTCTCATCATTAAGGTTATCAATAAGGTGTTATACTAATAATATCCAAAAATTTCTAGACCATCCTATGTTATCAACTATATCAACCCTAGCCTTTTTTATAAAACGTTTCATGATTTTAAGAATAATTAAACATTAGAGTACAAGACAACAATCGTAAAGTCTTGTGTCTTGGATGACTAGGTACAAAAAACTAAATACATGGAACTAAAAACACATCTTTTCATAATCATGATAAAGAGATCCTAACATACATTGAGACCTTACATATTCATATGATATCCTAGGATAACATTAAAAAATGGAATGAGATAAAATCCCATTACAAGAATAACCATAACACTAAAGCATTAGCACATGGGATAGAAGGCATGACAAGATGATAAATACAAGGCATTTAACACATGGAATCATATAAACAATGAATACTAGAAATGTGAAAGAAACAGTAAACATGAATTTAGTATGATTCAAGGATAACCACCAAGACTGTTTCCCATAGTAGCATATGCCATGACTAACTACCATGACTATTTCACATAATAACACAAGCCAAGGCAAACCACACAGACCATTACACATAACGCCTTATAAGACTCGACATTACACAATTAATATGATCATTATATAAGTTAACCAATATTAACTATTAATGAATATGTTTTCCACATAAGTAATCATACATAAATAATTTTACATAATCAAAAGGATGACCATGGAATGAATTTGGTACCATAATCATATCATTAAGCATAAAAATGGTCATATCATAAAATTGTTGATCAATAAAGGAACAAAAATATAAATGCGAATTCCAAATAAAAAATATGTGTGTATTATGGTAAGTGATTTCTTATAGAATTCATAATATGTATGAAATGTGTTTATGAAATTTAAACAATAAAACATTTTTGTACGGTTTTAAGGGGAATACTATAGAGCCTTTAAAATATGAAATGGAACAATCTTTTGTCTAAAAACATAAGAAAAACAATATTTTTTTCAAAAAAAATACTGAATTTATAAATAAAATTGTGTCTTAAATTACAAGATAGAGTGCACATGAAATCAGGTAGGAATTCGGGAAGTTCCCTTAAAATATGTTTACATATCACGAATCATTGGTGATGTAATCATATATAAACATGTTTATATAAAAAATAGAATGAAGTAATAGTCTTGAAAAAATTATTTTTTACATGTAAAAATCTCTTAAAATATGAGCCTACATAGATAAGAAAACATAATTTTTGTAGAAATAAATATAGGAAACCTTAAAGAATAATGGAGATTCAGGTAGAATTTCATACGGATAATTGGCAAGGTATCAGTTGAACTTAATAGTGATTAATGAGATAGAAATGGGATTCTCATCAAATATCAATCATGAGGGATTTGTGGGAGTAGGTCCTAAATAAAACCCCATCATTACAGATTATACATAAAATGGAATAGCATATAGGACATTCTTGAATAAAAGTTAAATGGAGATGATCTGTTACCCTATGTATGATGGTGTTATCAAATTGTTATTAATGACTTGAATAAAAAAAAAATATTTATTAATTAATAATTAACGAACATATTTTATATTTAAAATATTTATTATCACTTTTTTATGTTCATTTATGATCATTTTTATTGGTTATGTAGTTCAATTTCATAGTTCTGGTCCGTTTTCATGTTGGTTTTAAGGATCAGTTCATTTGTAGACAAACATGTATGATGAATATGGTTTTACAAAATTGAATTTATATTTTATTATTGAACATAAATTTATTCCAAAGGTTTATAATTTAAATTTTTTACTTGATGTGAAGTTGAATCATTATATAAAACATTAGTGACAACATTTCCGGTTAATTAGCTTCTTCTGACCACAAAAAACATGTTTCATTTTATACATGAAACCCATGTGTAAAAATCGATTAAAAAACCATATATGATGCATAATACATATCCTATGGTCAGTTTATACAATGAAAATTTTTTCATTACCATAATTTATGATGGGAATGGAAATTGAAACCCCATTGTCCTTGAATGAGGTAAATTAATACATCAAAAATGTTGTCTTTAATACTAAAATAAAAGAGGAGTAAAGGATAAATGATTAAAAATACTACTTTATCAAAAAAAATTCCAGTACATGTAAGGTATTGGAGTTTCCAAAATAATTTTATGAGGATATGTAATGATAGAAAATAAAACAAATGAACTTAAAAGAAAAATAATGAAAAGAAAAGAGGAATTTACCTCTTGATTAAATCTTCATTGAGAGGCTCTTAAGGAGAGAGGATTTGCTCTTTTGAGGTGAACATGGTATATTGGAATTGGGGTTGGAGCTTGAAGAGAGATCTTCTTAGAATATAGGAATGTAATAAGGTATGAGGTGAGTGTTGAGAAGAGGTAAGGAGAGGTTGAATTTATATTGGATGAGAGGAGAGTTTTGAAAATATTTAATTTTGTAGATTATTATTTTCCATAAACACATTTAATAGTGATGATTCCAAACCCAAAAATAGTAATATTTCCATGTGTTTTCTAACCAATGTCCATATTAATCATCCATGGCTAGAGCATGATTCTTAAATTCAGGTTTTAGCATCTATCGTGAATTATCATATTTTACTATTCATCAAAAATTCATTTATTTTAGAAAAATCCTAAAAATTAACCCTAACCATTTTTCATCAGGTAGGATCTCAAAATGAAATCCATTTTTCCAAAATAGATTTATAAATTTGATTAATTTAATATTTAATTACAATCATACTTTTTCTAAAAAACAATTTTAAATCGTTTATTTACTTATTCCAAAATATAGGTACATCATACATTAATTGAATAATATTTATATACTTTCATAGGTAATGATTATATTAATTTGGGAATATCACTATTAAAAAGGGTAAGATTACTATTCATAAGGGTATGTTTCTATTCCCTAAATATTAATTTTATCTTATTCAACTCCAATCATCTTACTGATCACAATAGTGATTGTTAGATTTTTAAAATTTCAAACCAAAAAGTGTCAAAAATATGTTTAAAGGACACATAGTAATAATTATTTCATTGTGAAATGATTTCATTTGATTATATGACATAATAGTAAAATGATAATTCCCATTGGAAAACATTGGGTCATTACATCCATTGCATGACAAGATCAGATTTCTGGAGAACGATAGTTGGAAACTATGATCCAAAGCTAGATCCACTATATTTGGGAAATGATAGGGCCGAAATCAAAGAATAAAGGCTATATTTGAGATGATGATCTTGGATATAGAAAAATATGAAAAAAATACTACATGCCAGGTATCAAGATGAAGACATCATGTGTATCCCCCAGGCAGTGGTGACTAGGTTTTTTGGATATTGTAATGATTTCACAGTGTGTAGCCCTCCAACATATCATGTACCTCAACCCGGGATGGATTATCATTGTGGTGTATCACATAAGGGATTCCATGTATGGGAGTACACTGCCAGGTACGTGGTCATGTTCCAAAATACACAAATATGTCCAGAGTATATGGGTGGAACCCAATGTGATGCAACCCGATGTGTATAATGTACAAGGGTAAAGATAGAGTACATGGAAAAACCCAAAACGATACTGTGTGGTCTCAAATATTTTGGACATGTTGTATAGGATACCTAAATTTCATCCACTACTTCATGGATTGTGAGTCTTGTGATATCATGGAACACATCCATGAATTATATTGGGAAAACACATAACGTACCCCCTCAGATTTTTTTAAAAAACATTGAAATTTTGTATCGACTTCATTTTCACTCATATTTTGGACCGTAAGTATCCTATACTGAGTTTTTTATATCATAGAATGTTATGGTTCCTTAGTGGTGTATTTGGAGATATTATGTAAATTTTTTTAGGAATTATTCATATTGAGGTGTTGATCAACAATGTGAGTGATCAGGAAGAATCATCATTGGATTCCTATATATTGGAATCCCCTATCAACCTAGGTTTGGGTGCTATAATTTTCTAGTGATACCCCTATCTATAATGACCCCATCTTTATGTACACGGGAATTACATTAATTTCAATGAATAATTAGAAAATCACCCAAACACACTTCCAAACACCGTATTAGTTTGGTGACTTAGGAAACATGGATCACATTATTCTAATTTATTTAAATATATTAAACATATATCATAAGATATTTCACATCAATTTTCTTACCTAAAACCATTCTATATTTCCTAGGGAAAATAAAACATAACAAATGGTGAGCCTAGATTCCTAGTAAAAGTAAACATGGAATATATATAAGCCTAATAAGAACATAAGGGTATGAAAACATGCGAAAAAAATTTAAAGATAATACATTTTATATCAAAATATCACATGTATGACTCATAGAAAAAATGATGATGGTTAATATGTCATTAATCATAAAGAAATAAATAACATTAAATAAAAAACATCAAATAAAAATAATACATTGAATTTGTGGAATATATATTAGAATATAATATTATTTACAAATTATTGAATTCATCAAGGCCAATTCCATCATAGTAGTATCAGTTCATATCTTCTACCAAATTTGTAATCGTGTTTCACTCTCAAAACCATTAGGGTAGTTTTGGTTCACTCCAATAACCATCTTGGTGGGCAACGTCCTTCATGTATCTATCATGAGTTATAATTTTTTTCTAAATGCATTGGAGGAAGTTATAGGTCCCATACATCTCATAATTAATTCACTCTTATGTGAACCAAAATAACATAAATAATTCATCATAGAAAAACCCAGGGAATACAAATGGTTTCTCAAACATTATTCTGTCAAAACATAATCCATGTAAAATAAATAGATTTCATAAATTGAATTCCATAATAGAAATAATAAAACCATTTTAATGATAGGGATAGTATACATGAAATGCATCCCAATTAAATAATTCCATCATAGTTGGAAAATAATTTTGATTGAACTCCCAAAATTAATTCAAGAGAAAAATATCCTTTCTTCTACAAAAAAATGTTTTCTTTTAAAAATAAAATAAAATTTTAATAGAAAATAATTCCATTGATAATTACCTTGAAATATTTTAAAGTAAGATTCATTAAAATAAGGTTTTATGAAAAGTTAAAAATATTTTTATGTCGTATAGGTTAAAAGAAAATATTCTTCTCATAATTTGGTCGGATTAGTCAAAAAGTACCTTGTATCAAAAATTTAAAAAATATTATTTTTTATACCATTTAATGAAAATTCACAAATGGGGAGAAATAACAGTAAAAATTTTATAATAATATGAGGAATATTTTGGAATACATATATATAAAATGTGGACATGGATGAAAAGTATACCATATTAAATACATACATATAAACAATCTCATATAATAATGAGATTGAAAAATTATCCCTTACCTCAAGTCTGATATCCTTTATATGTATCTAAACTACTTGTATAATGATTTAAATAATCTCATTGACTTATTCCACAACCCAATTAATTTTTATGTTATCATATATTATCATATTATCATCCATTTGTTAATAACTTTTTTATTATTACTCGTTATTCAGGTATAAACTACTTCATTTTCATGTGCATATTTATTGATTGAGATCCGATTATCCATATTAGGAAATAGTTTTATCATTAAAAAGGTGATATTAATTTAATACATATAAAATCTATTAATTATATATTTTTATATATTAATTCTTTAATGAATTTCATGTAAAATGAATCGCATTGCATCGCGGGGACCATAGGTCGTACGTAGGCACGAGCATCAATACCATTCCCATAAATATGAGATAGAATAGAATTAGATGGTATATATTTGGTTAATGAATCAATATAATGTTATAATAATCATATATAGTCATCATTTCCATCATTGTACCGATTAGTGTAATGTGGTGGTGAAAAAATGATTACACCACGACATAGAGATGATAAGTTGTACTTATGCACATGCGGTAATTTGCATTTCATTGAATGGATAGAAGATATATATTATTGTTCAATAATCATAATACAAATTTGTTGAATATTTATACTCTATTTATAACTCTATAATAAAAAATACATAATGAATGAATTTATAATAAAAAATATGTTTTAAAAAACAGTATAAGATATTTCCACTTATTTAACGAGCTCCCTCTTGATCTTCTCTTAACAGCACTAGAGTAGGAATTTTGAGAATAAAAACACTTATATAATGTGACTAAGGATGTTTAGAAGGGACATTTTTAGGGGATATCTATTCTTGAATGCTCAATGCGAATTGATGTTGCGAGGGAGGAAGTGTCATTCTATAATTGAGGTTAGGGGCACATTTGGAATCTCAAAAAATATTAATTTATAAAAAAAAATAAAACCCTTCCAAATACCTCAAAAAATTCAAATTTATCTAATATGAGACAATATAAGGATGTAATATCACCCAACAATAAATTTAAGACTTTTTTTCTACAAATTTAAAACATATAATTTTATTAAACCCTTCGTTATTCTATTATAATTTTAACTATGGTAAAACTTTATTCAATATTAAAATAGTGTTATTTTCTTATTTGGTTTCAGTTAGACAAAATATGTAAAACTTGGAACATTTCATACAATATAATAATAATTTAATTTTTTAAAAAATATAATATATTTTTTAAAAAAAATAATAAACCGTTGATTTGACAAAATATCAATTGTTTCAATTTTGAAACTATTTATTTTTTTGGATTTTTAAAAATATATATAAATGATTTTACCCTAGAAGAAAATATTTTACAATATCCCTACAGAGTCATTGTAATCTATTAAATTCATTAGGTATATTAACTATCACAAATTTTATTTATTTTAATATTTTTAAAATCATTAATTTGATATTTCCATTTTTAAAATAAATAATACATCAGTTTTGTGTGATTTTTTAATATACATAATTTTTTATAAAAATTATTTATAAAATACTATTACTATGATAAATCCTATATATTTCTTAGTAATAATTATAGTCAAATATATATTTTTTAAAATATTATATTAAAAATGATAGGATTATTAAAACATGAATGTGACGACATTAACTTCACATTAAATAAAATATTAGACGTGTCATAATATTTTCTATGTGGATCCAAATGGTCATTAACTCGAATATTGGAGTATTACATTTGAGATATACTCGACCAGTGTGATTTGGTCAAGTTTTATTCTTTTAACATTTATTAACATTTTAATAACATTTATTTTTTTGATTTTTTATCAATTAAATACATTATGCATCGTTATTTTATACGACATTAAGGTAACAAATATATTCATAACTATTGGCCTCTTCTAGTTTACATGCTTGAAAATAATTCAAAATCATATTTAATCATGTTTAATTTTGTTAATTTTTGTTTAATTTTTTTTATTAAAATAAAATATCATTAATGATGAAGATCAGCAGAAGTACATATGCAATGCCATAAAGGGAAATTGTCCAACCATAACTGGTTGGTAAAGAATGGGACTGAGGTCGCAAGCTGATGGGCCGCATTTTTTTCCTTCCAATTTGGTGAAGGAGAAGGTGCATACTGAGAAGCTTTGGCGAAGTGAAAGAATTATCCTAATGATGATGCCAAAAGACTGGAGTCCACCATCGTTGTGATTAATATCATCAATTACAATAAAGTATTCAGACTCCATGATGAAATCACTCCATCCACGTTCTAAAGCGAGCATCATACTAGCAAGGATGGTTGTGGCTTCAGCAAATGTTGGTTCCTAGAATGCCTGATGTTGTTCATATTTAGCAGCAACGATTTGCCATAAATGATTTCAGGCAACGAGGCCGACGACGACAAGCCCATCCTTTGGAAGAGACACGTCCACATTAATATTAAGAATAATTTATTCTATTAGTGTTTTACTACATTAGAAATGTGAGAAACAATTGACTAAGTATATGTAAACATTGTGGAAAAATGACCAATGACATTGACTCTCCATCTGGGGGGACTCACTGTTGGACCTACCGATGATATATTTCACTTTAATAATTCTCAAAAACAACATAGATACTTAAATATGTCAAAGGAAAACACATTGATATGAGTCATTGATTCCTAAACAATGGATGAATTGAGTCACCCTAACATTGGTCTAACAACAGTATTTCCAAATTTTTTAATATGTTGACTCACCATTCAAGATGAGTTATTGTGGCCTGAGTCATCGTCCACTCGATATACATATAGAATGACTCACCAATGTTTAAATTTTCTGTTAAGTATGAGATACCAAAATTTGACCTTCCTCCAAGTGGACCTATCATTTGAATGACCTACCAATAACTGAGTCACCATCAAGACAACCTACTGACATAATGACCAACTAATCCAAACTCTCTATTCTGGATCTTCCAATCTTAATACACATCATATCCTTACTTTTTCTTTTAAATTTTAATTTCATTCCCACAGTCCTATATATGAAACATAGTAGCATTATTTATTTTAATGACATTGTCTGCATTTTCTAGAAAATATTTTTATCAATATTTGGGAATGAGGTATGAAATACCTACAAATGATCAAGATCATTCTACTTATCATCCCTCTAGAGTATTAAGATATCACCAGATCTAGAAGATAAAGAGAGATGAAAAAAATATTATCAGTCTTGTATCCAAGAACCACACAAGAAAAACTTCTTACTAAGCATACATATATATGTTTCTGAGAACCTAAATTGAACAACATCTATAGCATCAAATGAAATGAGGTGAAATGCATCCAACATGTCATTACCTCACTAGAAAAAAAAATTATAGAATCTCTCATGAAACCTTGTTTTTATGTTTGTTTCCTGAAATCAACTCATGTTGTATATGAAGACATGTTTCAAGAGTCTCATGTTGCATCACAAAACAAACATAGACTTTTAAATCTTATCTCATTTTTTATGATTTGATTTGGTACTATTCATTCCTTTTGAGAACTTTGTGTATCACTTTTCAAAAAATACAAATTCACTCCTGTGAAAAACTGAATGATTCATTGATATCTTCACAAACCATTATTTTTTCACTTTATACTCCCATGGATAATAGTGGAAATGAACCATGCATATATTTTTTGTTATCAGTAATACCATGATAAATGTTTTATAGGTCTTGATGACCTTGAAGTGTGTATACTTTTGTTTATCTAGAATTAGGGTCTGGATCCTTGTATATTTATATAAATTTCTTAGAGGTAGGTGATCACCAAGTGGAAAAAACTATGTATCGGCTAAAGACTGTACATGTTGTTTCAATTTTGTTGTGCCTTTCAATGTTTTGTTTTTAGTATTTTATTTATTTACTAAATAAATTTCTTTACATTGATATTCAATCTTATATTGTTTTTATATAATAATTTGTTTAATAATAATGATTTAAAATGTTAAATTGATGATCCATATTCCATTAACCAAGAAAAAATCACTCTTTGATATGTGTTTAAAATGAACAAAACAATAATAAATCTCCTACGTTGGTAAACTGTATTGTTTTATTTTTCAAATAGTTGAAAATTTCAATAGGTGTTTTAAAAAAAAATTATTAATGGAACTCAATTCACCCCCACTTGATTGTCCTACTCTAAAAATATGTGGTGTATCGTATTTCATTCTTTCAATGTTTAATATTTTTTTTCAATTGTGATTTTAGTTGTTTTTTAAATATCAATAAAGTTTTATTATTTGAAAATTTATAGTTATTTAAAATAATTTCAAAGTTTTTTAATGGACAATAGACAAGAATATTCTGATACCAACTAACCATCCAATTTTAATGGTGGAAACTATGATCAGTGGAAACTCAAAATGAAAATTTATTTAGAAAGAATGGGGTTTGATATTTGGGCTTCTATAGTGGTTGAGTATGTGATTCCTTATTCTTCTAGAAATATAGGGTTTAATTTCACTAAAAAAGCATACAATAAAATTGAAAATCTATTTATTCCATATATTTTTCATAGGGAGTGAAGATTTCAATAGAAATTTTGTATGTAAAAAATAAACAAAAATTTTGATTACTCTAGTTATTTCACATGAAGGAACCACATATGTTAAGGAAATGAAAATTAACATATATACTATTAAATATGATAATCTCAAAATAAATCAGGATGAGTCTATATTTGAAATTAATTTCAGGTTCAATGATATTTTGAATACGATATTTTCAATGGGAAATAATGTCACTGAAAAAGAACAGATCATACGGATCATGAGATATCATTTAGAAATGTGGACAGGGATATCGGTATCCATTAGAGAATCTTGGGATATTTATTCACTACCTATAAATGAGCTGATCGGTAAGCTTATGATGTACGAGGAAGTAATAAAAGTTAACATTAAAGATGATGATGAACCAAACATCATGTTAATGGCTTTCAAAACCACTACATCCAAGAACAAAGTGAAAATTCATGTTCTTACTGAACGTTACAGTAGTGCATATGCATCAACTGATAGTGATGAAGAAATGGACTAACTAGACATGAGATTTAAGATGTTTTACTAAATGAATTATTTATTTTAGAATCCATGATACAAATGGAAAGATGATAATAAGGGTAATTTGAAATAAGATTTAAAGATAAATTATAATACTGATGAGATATTCTACTATGATTGATTTATAATAAGAAAAAAACTCGATGTCCAAAATTTATGAACAAAAAGATGTATGAGGGAAATGATATGAATTAAAAAAAGGAAATGAAGGCTACCAATAGTGAATAAGAGGACAAAGCATGTGGAATAGAATCATATCATGATGAAAAATATTACAATTCCAACATGTGTTTCATGAAAAACACATCAGTGGTAACCCTTGATCTCCTTCCTTGAATTCATATTATTCTAGAGATAAAACCAAATCTGTTAATTGTGAAAATATAACTAAGGATGAAATGTTTCAATATTGTAAAATTCTTGAGGAAACATGTATTGAACTGAATGATATATATTAATCTCTCAAATAATATTATGCTCTTACTAATTCTGTTAAATATGAACTAACTATAGAAAAGGAAAAGAATTCTCAATTGCTTAATAAGAATATAGAACATAAACATTCCAATAATCCATTAAAAAATATCATAATAATTTTTCAAATTTTAATTATACGATAGTTCAAATCCTTGGCTGACATGTAGAACCAAAATATACTACTACTATTGGATATCAACCTAGGAATTTTTTTTAAAAAAACAAACATTATATCCAAATCAAGAAAAATTAGTTTTATGCCCAGTTCTTGTTTTTTTTGAGTTATTGCATCATACCATATGTTACTACTTCTATTTATTCTAGAACAAATATACATTATTTTTATAAGTCATTACAAACTAGGTATAGTAATCCCGTGAATAAAATATGCTATCCTAAATATTTAATTAATAATATTACTGGACCCAAGAAAATGTGGGTACCATTGAATTTTCTTATTTAAATTGTTTCTGTAGGAATGATGTTTTAAGAGTTACTATAAGAGTATATAGTACAAGGATTGTGTGTGTTAAAGACACATGACATGGAACTAATTTTTTTAATAACCTTATCTATATTGATGGTGGACATGTCACCTTTTGTGAAAATGAAAAAGGGAAAATTATTTCCCTTGGCCAAATCGGCAAAGCTTACTCAGTTTTAATTTTTATTGATTATTTTGTTGATGTCCTTATCTAGAATTTGATTATAATATCATTTTCATTTGATGCTGGATTACATGTTAAATTTGTAAATTATTGATGTAATGTTTAAAATTCTATGAATGATTTTGTATTAACATATTTTATAAATGAAAATATATTTGTGGTTAATCTGGAATCATTAGTTTTACAGACTGATTCTTTCTTAAGTTCCTCTCATAAAGTGTCTTGGATATTCCATAGTATTATAGGTAAATATTACATTAACTCTCTTATAAATCTTACTACAAAAGTATTATTCAATGATGTACCTAAACTACAGTTTTCAATTGATAATATCTGTAATCCTTGTCTAAAAGGAAAACAACACAAAATATCATTCATACTAAGGAAAGAAGATTCAACTTCTGAACCTCTTTAGTTGGTTCACATGGATTTGTATGCAACATTAAGATTATAAAATTTAAATGGTAAGAAAATAGAATATGTTCTAGTATATGACTAATCGAGGTATACTTGGACTTACTTTTTCCCTCTCAAAAGTGATGCATGTTGTTGTTTCACCAATTATTCTTGGTTTGATGAAAATTAAAGTCGACATAGAATAAATACGTTATTAAGTGATCAGTGTTGTGAGTTTGAAAATCATGAATTTGAATTTTCTTCTTAAAATGGATATAGTCATAACTTATCTACTCTTAGGACACCCCAACGGAATTGAATTATATAAAAGATAAATATAACATTACTAGAAATAACTTATACTATACTAAATGAACAAGACCTATGTATTTATTTTTGGTTTGAATTTATGAATGTAGCATTTTATATAATTCATAGAGTTTTAACAAAACCTATTATATATACTAATCCCTTTCATATGTTGAATTCTATGAAACCCAATGTTAATAACCTCAAATTCTTTGGTTATATTGTCTTTATTCTAAATAAAAAAGATAATTTGGAAATGTTATCTCCAAAACTGATGTAGTTATTTTTTTAGGTTATTCAATATCTAGTATGGCCTGTAATGTCTTTATTAAGATGACCATGTGTGTGGAAGAATCTATTTAATTCATGTTTGATGAAACAGATCCACATGAGTCCAAAGCCTCCACATGAAATCTTGAGGATGACCTATGTAGTCTATAATTAAATCACAATACTTCTGATTCTACTATAAAATATTTAGAGAAAATTTTGTTTAGGAAACTCTCCAGATTCTAAATATAAACTTGAATCTATAGAAGATCCAGATGTAACCTACCATTCTTTCTCTAGATCAGTTATAACCCTAAAAACCGCCATTTATTTGTTTTAGTTGGATACTTGGACAAATGAACACTGACTGGATATTCACAAAGAAACCAGGTTGAAAATCACGTATTCATGTCATAGATTGAACCTAAAAACATCAGTGATGCAATCAATGATGAATTCTTGATTATGTCTATGCAACAAGAATAAATATATTTTAAAAGAAAAAATGTATGGAAACTAGTTGATAGACCCAAAGAGACCTTGAAAATAGGCACTATGTGGGTGTTTAGAAAAACATTTATAAAGATGGTACAATATTAATAAATAAATATAGACTAGTTTCATATGGTTACAGTCAAGAAGAAAGAATATACTATGAATAATCATTTTCACCTATAGATTGACATGAACCAATTAAAATACTACTTGCTTATGAAGCACATAAAAGTTTCAAATGTTATCAAATAAATGTTAAAAGTTAATTCCTAATTGGTTATATAGTTTCTGATGTTTTTTAAAAACCCCATTGTTTTGTAAATCCTCATTTTCTAAATCATTTTTTAAATTAAAAATATGCTTTTATTGTTAAAAATAGGCTCTTAGATCTTGGTATTATAGGTTCATCAATTTTCTTATTTCTATTGGTTTCATTAAAGATATATATTATCCTACTCTTTTCATTAAAATAATTTCTAAATATTTTGTAGTTGATCAAATATATGTTAATAATGTTATTTTTTATCATAAAAAAATTCTTTATTTTTTTGTTTATAAAAAATGTTGAAAACTTTTTTTTAAATGAGTTTAATAAATGAACTCAAAGTAATTCATGGATATAAATATTTTCAAAATAAGGAAGGTATTATTTTAAATCAATGTAAATATAATAAATATATTTTAAACATTTTAATTTCAAAAGCACTAAAATTTGTCATACTCGTATGTCTACCACCTATAAATTGGATATTGATGATGATGGAAAATTAGTAGATCAACCCATAAGGGTATGACTGGAAGTCTTTTTTACTTCAATACTAGTAGACATGATATTATGATTTCTTTTTCTTTGTGTGATGATCTTTAAGCAAATACTAAATAATAGCATTTTCATTATGTAAAATAAAATTCAACTAACTCAAGTATACTATCAGCCTAGGAATGTTCTACCTTAGATGAAAACCATTTGACATAGTTAGTTAATAAGATATTGATTTTTGTGGTTTAAAATTAGATATAAAATTCACCTATGGAGTCTGTAACTTTTTTTTATAGTCTATAGTTTCATGGTGTAGTAAAAAAATAAAAAATCTGTTTCATTATATACTTCTAAAGTAAAATTTATAGCTTCTAGTAGTTGTTGTGCTCATATTTTTTGGATAAACACACATTACTAGACTATGGATATCAATTTAGATATGTCCCTATAAACTGTGACAACACACGTGCTATTAACATTTCTAAGAATCCATTTTCTCATTCAAGAACAAGACATACTTATGTAATAAATCAATTTTTTAGATATCATTGTCAATATGGTGATATAAGTTTAGTATTAATTTGCACTAAACATCATCATTATCATATTTTTATAGATCTCTTAAATTATGATAGAATGAGTTACATTAGACAAGAGTTAAGGATGATCAATATTTAGTGACTAACCATTGATTTCTCATCGTTGATGATGCACCACTGATGACACACTATAGATGAATCATTATTGATGACTCAACATTGTGGACTCAGCATAGTGTCTTACAATTATCTCTCACCATAGATGACTCACTATTGTGTCTCAACATTGACGACTGACTGATACGACTCATCGTTGTCTCATACCATTCAGTAATTCATTATTTTTCTTCCTTGAAGATAAAATTTCATTTTTTAACTTATTTCATTTTATTATAATCCAAATTTCTAGATTTATTATTTATAAATTCATGAATGATATAACATAAATCGATCCAAATCACTTGATAACTCTCCCAATCCATCTCTCACATTATTCTCTCCCGAACTACTACCATTTTCATTTGAACTATAAACTTCAAATCTCAACAATGGGTTCAGTTAAGTGTGTATCTATGAAATCTATGGATGAATCACATTATTCAAGGATGTAGAAAAGTGAATCTAGTAATCCTAAAACAACACCTATTTATCCAAATATTTTGAGTTGAAACACCACCCCTGAAAAAGGAGTTCATTCAGAGGGGTAACATCCATCTATGTCTCTCTTGTTGAATGTGTTTCAAGAACAAGGGTGGTTGGAGTGGTTCCATAAAAACAAAAAATAATTTTATCCTCATCTTGTTCATGAGTTTGTTTGCGTCTAGAATTTATTCTTGAGGGATTGAAAGTGTTTTTATTATGTCACGGATAAATGAAGATTGAGTTTCCTTTTCTTCAAATGAGAGGGTAAATTACTTGTATATGCGTCATGATGTTATTTTCAATGATTATCAAAGAAGTCCTCCTCCTTCTAGTAATATTTTTATTTTTGAGGAATCACTAGCAGAACATAAGGGAAATAGTGTTCTTATAAGGCCAATAGAGAGTGATCTAGATGGTGAATATACAATATTGTTCCCATTTATCCTCCACCAGTTATGTCTAGGAAAAGGGTTTTTTTCCTCTATAAATTATGATGATGTATATTTTCCATATCTGGTGAGAAAGGGACATTCAATTAACTTTTTTATGTATTTAATGGTGTATATTAATGAAATAATGAAACCCTAAACCACGTAAAATTCCTTATTTTTTCCAATGTTTATTTCTTCAATGATTAAATTCATTATTTTGGTGAGTGAGGATGAATAATATGTAAAGGATTTTGATGGTTTTTTCATAAAATATTTCATTTTTAATAGAATAATGATGAGTTGGAATCTCATGAGGAAGGAATGGGTGGATGTAAATGATAATATTTATAATGAATTCAGTCCTATTGAGCACTCCTCAAGTCCAAGAGACATGGTTGATCCTTTTCTAGGACCAGATGAAGTTAGGGAGTATTATAATGATGAAGAATAAGTTGAAGAAAATCAATGAGATTAATATCCTATTGATAATAGTGGTGACCTAGATATTTACGGAAGTCTAGAAAGAATGACATTTGGACAACATAGCCCTTCTAAACCTCCTCATACAAAAGAACCTCTCCTTCAAGATGATGATGATAAAGAGAATCATGAATGAAAAAATATTTAACATATCAGTAAATGTGGAAGTGAAGAAGATACGATGTCTAATGGAGAAGGTGAATATTGTAACCATGAGGAATAATAAGAGTATGATGGTGATGAAGAGGAATAATATGAAGATGATGATGAAGAATAAACTGGTGAAGAAAATCAAGATGATGCAACTGATAAGTAAGAATAAGGATGTGTTTAGTATGATAATAGAACAAACCATCATTATGATAATGAAGGAATTTTTTCAGAACCTACTTATATTACTGAAGATCCTATTGAGCATGAAAATCATGCTGATACTACTTTAGTGAAACTAGAACATATTTTGTAATCCTATAAAGGTCTTGTGTAAGTTGTGGTTGATGAAAGAGCCCCATTTTTTCATATTCATGACATAATTCAAGATGAAGAAAATTTTCATGTTTCCCTATAGTAAGAAATTTATAGTTCAAGAAGAAATCACATATTAATGTGGTAGTACCTATTTAAGAGGTCATATCTATTGAGGGGGAGAAACAAGAAAAAAGTTAAGGGTTTATAATCTCATTCCTTATTATGTGATCTCCATGGAATGTGATGTATATACAAGGTATATCACTGTTGGATTAGAAAATCCTAGTTCAGATGATGATGCATCTGATCCGAAGGTGTCATTGGTTGAAGCAGTAGGTCATTCTGAAATAGTTCCCATTGGAACAACTCTATAAACAGCACCTACTCCAGTAGTATCTCATACTCTTATTTATTCTTCAAATGTTTCACCTATACTAGTAGAATATGTGGATAATAAGTACATCAAAATGTTTAAGTAAGAGTTCCACTAATTAGTTAGATCTATCCTTATGCATCAACCTACTCCAATTGCAAGTCTTAGTAAAACTGATGCAGTTATGCTTTCAGAATAAGATGTTACCCATATTCAACATTAGTTATGTTCTAAAAATCAATAATTAAGATAGAAAAATAAAATAATTAGTAATGATTTAGTTTAAATCATTCTAGTTGTGAAAGGTTATTAGTTTAGTATATAGCTTTCCTAGAAAACATTTCATACACTCTTGAGGATACATCTTATGTGGAAGATACTACAACTCCTCCTCTATCTCTTGATCTCTAAATTTTTAAATCCTTAGTCAAAGATGTTGTCAATGAATCCTAAACCTCTTATTATCCTATTATTCACACTCCTAATATTGATTTGATCAGAATTTTTTTAATAGAGGAACTACAAACCATGATTGGTTGAATAGTTCAAGAGAGACTAAGAAAACATAGATAGAATTGTGAACATAGATATGAAATGCTAGGATTCACATGAATGGGGATCTATTATGAAAGGGTGAGATTACAAAGAAAGTGGATTTGAATATAAAGAAGATTAATTCCAAGCATTAGTTAGTCAATCATTTTTTGTATTTAGTTTAGAATTTGAAGTTTCCTCATATTACTCATGCATTCAAAGAATAAGTCAAACATCTCAAGGACATAACAACTTCTCTACCGTTGTATGTGGATAATAAGGATGATTTTATAAAGGAAATAGAAAATGGTTGGTATATAATCATTCAATTTATTAAACATTTTCCCTTACCTATATCATCAGAGTACTTTGGTTGTAGCACGAGAAGAATTCTTTATTCAACCTATTACTGAAAATTTCTCTCAGGATCTATCTATTAGCCATTTGATACCCTATTCTGAGATTCTATGACCAAAAATCCATTTTCACCTCTACCATCAACCCTTCATACTTTTCCCATGTCTGTAACATAGGATATTACTCATATAATTCATATAATATATTGGTATATTACAACTACTAGCTATTATACTCAAATTCCTTCACCTATTGTACCCTATGGAGTCCTCATTCATCAGTTTTATATTTTTTCTACTTTTTTACCTACTATTCCTACATCAACATCTTCTATTAAGGGAAAGGTATCAATAGATCATTCCTTTAAGAAATAATGATTTAGTTCATCTTGGATAGGGATATAATTTTTTTCTTTTTTACTCCCTTCTAAATTATTTTGATCATGATATATAATATATCTTTTCATCTATGTTATGTTATTTTTCTCTTATTAGTTATTTTCTATTTTTCATGTTCCCAAAAATTGTAGAAATATGAGATGGAATTTACCTTTAAAAGAGAATAATTATGGATACTTTAGAATAATATTGAATTAATTCCATTATTTATGATCCTCAAAAAAGGGGGATTATTGGAATACATTAGTTTTAATTCTCACAGGTGAATTATAATCACATTTCATCAATTTTAATTGTGTTTAATTTTTATAATTATGTTTACATATAAGATTAATACATCATGTTATTGTTTTACTACAAATGATGGGATACAAACCTTTAGCTAAGTATAAGTCACTATTGAGTATAATTCCCTGTTAAGGTTGAGTCACCATCATGGTAGACTCATTGTTGGACCTACCAATGATTTTCTCACTACCAATTGTCTTGCCAATAACATGGATAATAGAAGATTTCAAAGGAAAAGAAAACAATATGAGTCATGGATGCATGACCTTATAATGGATTAATTTGCAATTCAATTGAGCTACTATCATCATTTCATAATTTTTTCTTAGGATTATTCACCATTATATCCCAGTTATTTTTGGAATGAGTCACTGTCAGCTCGAACTATAATTAGAAGGAATCACAGATGTCCAAAATTTTCACTATGTATAAGTTGTTGACAACAAAATTAACTTCCAATAGACATACCATCGGAATGACATATTGATAGCTGAGTCACCATCAAGTTGATATACCTACAAACCAACCTACCGATCCTCACTCACCGTTCATGAGATACCAATCCTAAGACACCTTAATTCTATCCATTGTCATTTAAATATAATTTCATTCTACTTGTAAAATTTGTGAAACTGAGTACAACTTATTATTTTAATTAATTATTCTTCCTCTTTTAGATAACATTAATATCGATATCTATGTTCAAGGTATGGGGCACAAACACATGATCGAGATCAATATTCTTGTTAACTCTTAAGTGTATAAAGAATGAACTTAATCAATATTTCAAAGAGGGATGATAAATATAAGATGTTTTGCATCCAACAAACACATAAGATGATATGCCGACAGTACATAGCTGAAGATATTACTGAGAACCAATATTGAAGAACACCAGTAGAATCAAATTAATAGAGTAGAACATTCATCAAACACATCATTACTTAATTGGAAGAAGAAGACTTAATCTCTAATGATACATTGTTTTTCTTGTTGTTTCCACAAATTGACTCAAGCAGCATTGCAACACACCATTCAAGAGTCTCAAACACCATTTCCAAAAACATACATCCTTCATAATCCAACATCATTTTTAATTCCTTTAATGTATTTGATTTTCTATTTCATAGAATTTTGTGTATCTCTATCTTAAAAACACACACAAACTCATATTCCATACTGAATGATACATCATGAAGGGGCCTGAATCCACGTGGAATGAACTTTTGCATGTTTTTGAATACCATGGTTCTCAGAGAAGGATCTAAGGAAGTGTGGAGGTGTTTGGTCACAATAAGATGCAAACCTAAGGAATACATGACGTGAACCTGGAGTAAATGATGTGACTAGTTTGAGTTCTATAAAAATAAAATCAGCACAGAGGCGATGTGTTTTTCAGCATAAGATGAACTAAAGGTAGTACAGAACAAGACGGGGCTGTATATTTCATGTAATTTCTCTCCACTAGGTGTTCTAAAAACATATAATCCAATCCTTTTTTCCAAACACTGTGGCTGAGCATCATTTACTATCTTCTATGGAGTCGTAGAATACACCATTGTCGTTTTTTTGAGATCCCTTTATCTCAGATCGATCTCAGGGTTCCTTCTTCGATTCATCTTCCATCCATAATAAATCCAATGTAAGATATTAAATTTATAAAACCCATTTTTTTTTTGAAATATTTAACTTATTTTTATGCTTTAGTAGCTTTCTTTTCAAGTAATCCTTAGTCTAAACAAACTGTGAGATTCCCTTAATATAAAATTATATTTATAAAATAGTCATTATGTAAGAGGAAAAAAATATAACTAACTTATAATAGTATAAAATAAATTTAAATCAATTAGATGTCTAATTAGTTATTTAAGTGAATGAAATTAATGAGATATTTATGTTATATAATTAAAAATATATTTTTGATTTTCATAAAAGAGATATTCTTGTCATAGATTATGTATAAAACCTATTTATTGTATGAAAACCAATATATTTTTAATAGAATGTTTTTCTCATTTTAATGGGGAACCCTTTTGAATTAATGATTTATAAAAATTAATTATTTTAATATGAAAATGTAAACCTATTCTTCGGAAGCGAGATATAAAAATTTACTTAGCATTATATTATGATATTTTTTGGATGAACTGTATATTTTGATGAATAGTAAAAATACAAAAAATATAAATTAGAAACAAATTTTTTCATCGAGATAATTTATATGGATAAATTTAATATTGAATGTTTTTGAAGTATAAATAGAATATATATTTTCAATTTAATGTAATCATTGTTATTACCATTAATTTTACATTAAATACATAGGTAAAAACATATCAATCTTTCCAATGTTTTAACTTTTAAAATACATCTTCTCATTTCAATAAAGTATTTTATTTTAAATTCATTTCTACAACTCATGTGTCTTGAATTTTAAAAAATGGACTTCATATTTAAAATTAGTAGTTCCAAATTATGTTAATTGGATACATTTATTTTTGGGCATTATAAATAGTAACTATTGTAAATTTTATTTACCACAGTTAAAGGTAAATCTGGTAATTAAGTCTAATAATAATATTATAAAATTACTCTAACACTTGTATTAATACAATTAGACAATTATATTTAACCATAATACATACCGGGGTCGATAGGGTATCAATTAGAACCTAATTTGATGAAATTTAGGCATTTATTTTATTTTATTTAATGTAAAGTGAAATATGTCTCCCTCAAACATTAATAATTAAAAAAAATTAATATAAGGTTATACAGAAGATAAATTCATTTATAAATACTCATATGAAATATAAAATGTTTTTATTTATCATGGTAATTTATTTGTAATATTTATGAAATATATTGTTACTTTAATTCCTTATACACTAATGATGCATAAATTATTTTTTATTGAAAAAATCAATAATATAGTTTTTATTAAAATAATAAAACACTTCAAAAGGCCCAAATACTTTACCAAAACATATTGGCCAAGTATATCTAAACCATAATAATCTAGATGTCCACTTTTTGACCATTTGAGGCCTTGTAAATGTTATTATGAAACTTCTATTATATTATTTTAAAAGATGTCAAAGTTGTCACCTTAGTAGTTTAATAAATATAACATTTTAAATGTTGGATTTTTTAGAAGATAAATTTGAGTAAAATTATTCTAAAGAAATATTTTCAATTTATCTTCACCATATTATTTTGAATTTACATTATATTCAATATAGAGGTATATTAAACAATTATACAACAATGTTGTAGTAATTATTTTATTAAAAGAAATATCAAATAGATTGTTTTAATAATATTTAAATAAATATTATATTAACTTATTAATGTACTCTGAAAATTTCTAGATGAAAATTACATGTTGTGAATATATTGAATATTTTGGATCGAATCTATTTTCAGTGTGGATTTTATTTAAATTCAAATAACTGAATAGTGTAAAAACTGACACTATTGATATTTTATATAAATAGCATATTATTAAATTCGTTTAAAATCATAAAAAAATTAAAAAATTGAAAATTGAAAATTATATAGTCTAAAATGTCTTATATTATCCAACTATAAACAATTCACAACACAAAAGTTAGTATTTATTACCTTTTAAAATTTAGAATATTTTTACCACAAATAAAATTAAATATATAAAATAAGGGTAAATCAAAATGATAAGGTTTAAAATTAATTCAAAACATGTCTATATTTTATTGGTTGATTAGATAAAAACCCTATCTCTTATCATCTTCTATTTTGATTCATTTTAGAGGTTATTAGGTTGCTTTGATTTTATTATAAATTTATATTTCTGTGATTTCCAAAAGTGCCCCTCTTCTATCTAATAAAAGGACACCTCCTCCCTCTCCTCTTAACTACATTTTGAGCCTTTAAACTCAGAATAACCCTACATATTTTCCTTATCTACTTCACTAAAACATATTAGAGGTCCTGGTTTTCTTTAATGATCTTCTTTCATTCCCTGTGTGGAAGTTTAGAAAAGACACATCGAAGAATAGGTAATATCCTTTACCAATTCTTTCAAACTTATTTATTATTCTACTTCCTCTATATGATTTGTTTTATTGTTAATTAAAAACCCCAATATCATATGTGTACTGATATGTTATTATGAATATTAAAAAAAAATATTCCATCTTCTATCCATCTTATGAAAATTTAAATCACCAAGCTTGCAAACGTACGACCTACCGTCTCCACGTCGTGGTGTAATATGATTTTCATCCCCAACGTACTTGGATGGGTATAATGATGGAAGAAATAACTATATAAGATAAATTAAAATGATATTTATTTGGAAATATTATACTATAAAATACATTTCACACAATCATGGTAATTATATCATCGCTCATGTGTATGTGTGGCCTACAATCTCTACGATGTGATGTGATTCGTTCAACATGATCATCATTGAAGAATAATTATATAAATAATTTTAAGAAAAAATATGATATATATTATACTAATACCATTATGTAAATTATATAACTATATCCTAAAAATAGGAATAAGAATTTATTCTACAAAATATGCATTAGAACATAATGTAGTTAGCACCTGAAGAAAGAGTAACAATGAAATATTACTAATAATAAAATAAAAATATGACCATATATGATATCATAACAATGTCTACAATTCTGGAATTAGTCAATGACTTTATTAAAATCATTATACAGGAGGTTTGGATATATACAAAGCATATCCGACCAAATGTAAGGGAAAATCTCGTAATCTCATTTTTATCCATGATTGTTTATAGTTATGTATTTATTGGGGAATATTTATCATCCATTGCATGTTTCAAAAATATGTAGTATTATTTTTATCCTACTACAATTTTTTAAATCCAATTTTTCCCATTGATGAATTATTATTAAAATATATGAAAGGAATATTTTGTCATTTTTAGTACGATATTCTTCTTTACTTTTCCAGCAAAAGTACGAGATGAATGTTTTTTGAAATTATACGGCATGAACAAATTTTTATGATTTCATAGAGCATTATTTCCATCAATCATACTTTACATTTTTTCAATTTTATTTTCAATTATCTTCATTTATTTTAAAATTTCAAGACATATTGATAAATGAAAATGATTTTGAAGAAGAAAGGTTATTTTCCTTATGAACAAAGTTCAAGTGTTTTATCAAAATTATTTTCCATCTATGATGATATTGGGTTATGTTACATATCCGTATTATTACTTTTATTTGATTGTGTTATGATGTAATTATTTTTATGAATTCATTTTATCTGATATGGATTATGTTATGATGGTATGATGTTTAAGAATACCATTTTATTACATGGGTTATGCTATGATGTATGATTTATGATATCGTGGCACACATAAGAATAGTTTCATTATGAGATAGGTGGGACCTATATATCCCACCAATGCATTGTGTAAAAATTTATTTCTCATGAGATAAACAAGGGTGGAATTACATGTTAATTCTGTTCAGAGATACATGACTACAACGAGGTGTGAACCCGATTCAGTATTGAACATTGTCTGCTACAATAGTCTTGGAAATGAGCCATGACTAATATTAAATGGGTTTCTTTGTTTATGTGTGTATACCACAAAGTTATATGTATAATTATATGATGATTGGGATTACATTTCCCTTCTATGATTTATCCTCTAACATGATATTATGATCTCTTATGCAGGATAATATTTTCAAACTTTATGATAATAATAATATGATATGATTGAAAATTCAATTGATTACACATACTGAGCAGTTGAGCTCAGCCTTTTGTATGTTTCTTTTCCCCAGTTTTGGAAGAATGTTGTTAAATATGATATGCCAAAATAGAGTCTAGTTATGATGAAATAAATAGGAGAGAACATAGATGCATTACGGACAGGTTGTTTATGTTTCCCAGTTTTTAATCACATGATACCTATATGGTTCATCATGGTTTTGTAATATTTTGTAATAAATATACATAAATTATGAATTAATAATAATGTATGAAAATTATGGGTCATTATAGTTGGTATTAGTGTAAAATTATAGTTTACCTTTGGAAGCTAGGATGCAAACTCCTTAGTATGAACCCTATGTATATGTCTATGTATAATATACAATCCAAGAGTTTTAGAAATGACCATGAATAACCTATGATAAAACCTAAAGTGTGAAATTTTGTTTTTGATTATATGGTTTTCCTATTATGATTAGTGTATCTCACACTTTGCTTCATGGTTTTACTCAATGGCTGGAACCCGAAGAAACAACGTTAATGCTGAATGTGGTGGGAAATGCAATGACTACCCCCTTGAGAGACAAATGATATATAGAATGGAAGGTAATATCTTGTAGCCATGCTCACACAACTTTCACAAGCTATGAACCATTCATTAGTTTCAAATGAGAAAAAAAGGAGAAATATTCTATTGACTATGTCATGATGTAGCATCCACCTTCACTATGTGGGTCTTCGGATCCATTAGTGGTTAAATAATAGATAAGTACCACTAGAAAGATATTTTCAGTTCTACAATGTTCTTAACATTATAAATTCATCTTATTAGTATATCGTTGGGAAGGTGAAGCTGATCAATGGTTGAATCATGTCAAGAATACAAGGTAAAGAGATGAAATTGATTCCATGTAATGGGATGAGTTCATGAACTTATTTTTCAATAAGTGAATCCCTCATAATCTTCGTACAAAGATAGAGAAAGATTTTTTTGAACTGAATAAAAAGGATGATTAATCCGTTTGTACCTATGAAGCTAATTTTACAATACATGCAAGGTACGCTTCTTGAATTATTATCCAACCTAAGAGTAAGATCGATTGTTTCTTTTTTGGCTTAAAAACAAGTCTTTGAAGGCAGTTAACCATATGGGACTTCAATATCTATGAGGAAATTTTTTTATGTTCTCTCAAGGTTGATATGGAGATTGGATTAACCAATTATTCTAATGTGTTTGATTAGAATTAAAAAATAGAATTCAATGGAAATTCTAAATACCACACTGAAAAGAAGAAGCATTTTCTCTTATTCTCACAGTGTAGAAAGAAACATGGAGGGAATATTCATAAAGATACAAGTAAATGTTTTAAGAGTGGAAAAAATGTCATCAGGGAATTTAATGACAATGTGATTGGAAAAATATGTCCAATGATAAGAACAATGAAAAGTCTACATAGAATGCACCTCGGACATGCCAATGTTACAAGTGAATGGAAATGGGGAATTAGGCCAATCAATTCCCTAATCCAATGTTTGTTGATGATTATCAATATCAACAAACTCTTAAGGCCAAAGACAAACGAATGTCACAATAAATTTCTATTGGCGATGTGAAGTACGATAATAAAGTGGTTAAAGGTACACTTACCATCCACTATAAAGTAAAAAATATTTTATTTGATTCTGGATCCTCACACTATTTTAATTATGATGAAAATTCTATGTGTATCATCGTATTAACTCAAAAATCAGATGTTGAGTTATATATAACAAATCATAATGGAAAAAATTCACATCAAATGTTTACAATTATTCTCTAATTGAAGTTTGTGGGAAAGTGCTTCTTACAAATCTTGTGATCCATCCTATAGTGGAAGTTGATGTGATTCATGGCATGGATTGAATTTTCTTATATATAGATCATATCAATTTCCAAATAAGGGAAGTCACATTTCATATATCATCTCAACCAGGGATCATCAATCGATGCAGAGATGAATATGACCTTCCAGTGGAAATTTCTTGCATCTTATAGGTCTTGGTTCCGCTAAATTAAAGTTATATATCTCAAATGGTTTGCGAGAAAATCATGATTAATAATACACCCATTGTAAGTATGTTTTTTTATGTCTTCCCCTAAGAATTTTCATTCCTTCCACTAAATCGTGATGTTGAGATTTCAATAGAACTCATATTGTGTTCTATGCATATTTCAAGGACACCTTATAGACTATCCCCAATTGAGTTGCAGGAATTGAAGAAGAAAATCCTAGAGGATCTTGATATGATATTTATACACCCTAGTGAGTCACATTGAGGTGCAACTGTTCTATTTGTCAAGATGAATGATGGATAAATGAGACTCTACATTGATTATTGAGAACTTAACTAGATCACTATCAAGAAAAAATATCCTCTCCCATGAATTGATGACTTATTTGACCAACTATGAGGAGCTCAATACTTTTCCAAGATTCATCTTCATTCAGGGTATCATAAATTAAGGTCAAAAACAGTACATACCTAAGATTGATTCCCGTACAAGGTATGTACACTATCAATTTATAGTGATGGATTTTTGTCTTACTAATACCCCTGTTATCTTCATAAATCTAATGAATATATTCTTTAGATACTATCTTGATAAGTTTGTAGTAGTCTTCATAGACGATATTATTGTTTATTAATAGATCAATGAAGAACATTATGATCACTTGATAATTGTATTAAACACCTAGAAAATGGTGAATATTTATGTCAAAATTACCATATGTGAATTTTGTCTTCAAAAAGATTCATTTTTGTGTCACATAATCCCATGATATGTGATATCTGTGAGTCCAGCAAAAATAGAGGTTATTGAAAGATGGATGGGACCAACAATTATCTAATCCACTCAACATGTTGCCTCAGAAAGGAGTTAAGTTCATTTTGACAAAGGAATGTGAATAGAATTTCAAAGAGATAAAAAGAAGGTTAGCCAGTGCACCTGTGCTCACACTACCTTATAGAAAAGAATGGTTTGTGATCGAAAATGATGAATCCAAGAAGGGGATGGGGATTGTTCTCTTGAAAAATGATTTGGTGATATCTTATGCCTCACGAGAGTTGGAAATAAATGAGAAAAAATTACCCAACTCCTCATTTAGAGTTAGTTGTTGTAATAGATGCATTAAAAATAAGGATGCATTATATTTTGGTTAAAGGTGTGATATTTATAATGATTATAAATGTTAAAATTATATTTTCATAGAAAAAGAGCGGATTATGAACCAATGAAGATGGATAGAGTTCATTAATGATTACGATGGCTATATAAATTACCACTGTTTGAAAGAAAACAAGGTGGAAAATGAATTAAGCCAACAAGACCATGCCATCTTATCCCTGATGAGGATCACAAAATATCCAATGTTTATGGATTTTCAAAGGATGGATCATGAAATTATTACAAAAGGGTATAAATATTATATTTCTAAAATTAATGTTCAACCATATATAAAAGTAAATATTAATGAAGCATATAAGGAAGATATAGACTTACAGAATATGGTGAGAAATGTTCCTGAATTAAACCTTCAATGTGATTAAATAATAAAGATCAAGAATAGGGCTTTTGTTCCTCCCATACCATAATTAATGAATGAGATATTGGATGAGTCTCGTAGTTCTTCATTCACTATTCAGCCTTGAAGCACGATGATATATAGGGGCCTGAAAGAATACTTATGGTGGTATGGCATGTTAATAGATGTCTCTAAATATGCCTCCAAATGCTTGGTTTTTCAGCAAGTTAAGGCTAAATGATAGAATTATAAGGGGATGTTACAACCATTACGCATACCAGAATGAAAATGGGAAAACATAACTATGTACATTGTCACCGGACATTCGAAAACATCAAAATGAAATTATTCTATCAGGGTAATAGTTGACCATCTTACAAAGTTGGACCACTTCATGACTATTAGAGAGGATTTATCTTTTGATAACCTTTCCATGATATATTTAAAAGGAGTTATAAGATTGCGTGGAGTATCAAATTCCATTATATTTGATCAGGATATGAGGTTTACCTTGAAGTTCTGGCGAAGTCTTTAGCATGCTCTATATTCAAATATTTGTTTCGGCACTGATTATCATCCTCAGGTAGATGATCAGTCTGACAGGACAATACAAACTCTCTAAGACATGTTGATAGCTTTCTATATGGATTTAAAAGGTTGTTTTGATATCCACCAACCATTGGTGTAATTTTCATACAATAATAGCTTTCACTCCAGTATTCAGATGGCTCCTTATGAAGCGATATATAGATAGAAGTGAGTAAATCTAACTTAATGGGATGAAGTTAGGGAAAGAAATCTATTAGGACATGATCATGATGATTAAATTACAAAAAAGGATAAATCTACTCAACCACACATAAGAGTAACTCAGAGTGAACAAAATTGTTATGGTGATAACTGAAGAAAAGACATAGAGATTGAAGTAGGGGATACGGTGTTCTTACAAGCATCTACCTGAGAGAGAGTAATGAGATTTAGAAAGTGGGTAAAGTTGAGCCCTAGATATATCAGTACTTTTGAAATTATAGATCATGTTGGGATGAGAGCTAACTGATTGGGTCTTCTTTCAAATATCTCCCAATTTCATAATGTGTTCCATGTATCCCTCCAATGAAAGTACATTCCAGATCCATTACATCTACTAAGATTAGAATTAATATCTCTGGAGAAAGACCTTTCTTATAAAGAACACCCGATAAAGATTCTGGATCATAGAGAAAAAGTTCTATGAGACAACACCAATCACTTGGTTAATGATTTATAAAGGAACCGCCAATTATAAGAAGATGCATTGGAACATGATGATATGATGTTTGAGAGGTATCCTCATCTGTTTATTACTATGTAACGAACATTAAGGGAGAAATTAAATTTGAGGGGGATAAAATGTAATTCCCATATGATTTATGAAATATTATAATAATTTTTATTCATCAGTAGAATTATTTGTAGGAAATCCTAATTTTAAAAAAACTTTTAGATTCCTTTACTATAAAGTTACCGTTAAAACATAGTCATTTTGTTAGCGTGAATAAATAAAATTATATTTTAAAATTATACGATAAATGTAAATCAATTATATTTATTATTAGTTATTTTAGGGAATGAAATTAATGAGTTATGTATGTTATATAATTTAGATCTTATTTTTTATATTCATCCAATAGATATTTTTTTCAAAGGGTTTGTATAAACCCCATTTGTTGTATAAAAAACAACACATGATTAAGGAATGGTTTTCTTACATTTAATGGAGAATCTTTTTAAAATAAGATTCTGACACATTAATAATTATAATATGTCAACATAAACACGTTATTTGGATATAGGATATAAAAATTTACTTTGGTTAAAATTCTGACAATTTTTTGATAAACTTCATATTTTGATTAATAGTTAAAATACGCTAGATTTAAATTAAAAACATCTTTTTTCATCGAGATAATTTATATGGTTAAATTATAATATTTAATGTTTTTAAAGTATAAATTGAATATATTTTTCCATTTAATGTAATTTATTTTTTTACTATTAACTTTACATTGAATTCATATGTAAAACCATTTTAATATTTTGCAATGTTTTATCTTGTAAAACATGTTTTCTCATTTCAACAGTATGATTAATTTTAAATTAATTACTGCAACTCAGGTTTCCTTAGTATGGAAAAATGGACTCCATATTTATAATTTTTAGGTCCAAATTATGTTAATATGATTCTTTTACATTTGGTCATTATGTATTGTAAATAAGAAAAATGTTATTTACAACCATTAAAGGTAAATCAGGTAATTATGGGTAAAAATAAACTTATAAAGTTACTCTCACACTTGTCTTAAAATAATTGGATTATTATATTTCGCCCCAAAACATAATTGGGTCAAATTGGTATCTATTGGATACCATTTGGAAGAGATTAAGACATTTATTTTATTTTATTTAATGAAAAGTGAAATCTGTCACAATCCAACATTACTAATTAAATTATTTTTCATATAAGTTTATACAGAATATAAATTCATTTATAATGAATCATTTGAAAGCCAAATTTTTTTTCATTATCATGATAATTTATTAGTAATTCTTATTAAATTTATAATTAGCTTAATTTCTTATTCATTAATGATGGAGAAATTATTTATTTAGTGAAAAATCAAAATATAGTTTTTATTAAAATAATAATACCCTTTATAAGGCCCAAACAGTTGCCAAACATTATTGTACAAGTATATCTAAATCATAAAAATACACAAGAATACTTGTTGACCTTTTGGAGCATTGTAAAATATAATGACCCATACTTTACATACATTGTTAATACTTCAAAATTGAAGCACACTTATTACCACATATGAAAAAACCACAAAGGACCGTATAGGTATAGTGTCTTTAGAAACTGGGAAACATAAACAACTGGTTCATAAATCTTCTACAGTGTCTCCCATTTATTTCATCATATCTAGGGTCCCTTTTAGCATATTCTACTTAATATCCATCTTCCTGACCTGGGGAAAGGAAAACATACAAAAAGGGTGAGCTCAAATGCTCAGCAAGGGAAAATAAAGGAAATAAAAATCATATCATATCTTTTTGAAAATCATAACCTGCAAAAGAGATCATAATATCTTAACATGGAATAAATCATAGAAGAGAAAATGAGATCCCCAAAATCATAACATAAAACTTGAAACTTTGTGGCATGCACACATAATCATGGAAAATCATTTCTTGTTAGTCATGACTCATTTCCAAGACTATCTTAGCAGACAAAGTCCATTTCTTAACCGAGTTCACTCCTCGTTTCTGTCCTGAATCACTGAAATGAAATAACCTTCCATTCCAGCCATGTCTATCTCATGAGATATAAATCTTTACCCAATGCATTGGAGGGAGATATAGGTCCCACCCATCTTATAATGAATCCTTCTTATGTGTGCCACATAATCTTACATCATACATCATCGCATAACACATGTAACAAAAATGGGATTCCTGAAACATCATGACATCATAAAACAAATCATATAAGGTAAATGACTTCATAAAAATAATTCCCTCACAACATAATCAAATCAATGTAATAATAGGTAAAAAAACACAACCCTATATTATCTTAGATGGAAAATAATTTTGATAAAACATTTGAACTCCATTCTTGAGGAAAATATCCTTTCTACTTCAAAAAAACTTTTCTATTCATGACATGTCATACAATTATAAACTAAAAGAAGTTGATTAAAAATAAACATGAAAACTTATAAAGGATGATTCTTGGAAATAATGTTTTAAAAATCCATTCATGCCGTATAAGTTAAAAAAACATTCTTCCCGTACTTTTGTCAGAAAAGTCAAAAAGTACCTCGTACGAAAAATGACAAAAGATTCATTTCATATCTTTTACAAAAACATACCGAAGGGTAAAATTGGATATAAAATATTGTAGAAGGATGGAAATAATATTACATATTGAGGGAACATGGATGTGGATGATAAAATACACCCCAGTAAATACTAAAGTATAAACAAGCTCGGATAAAAATGAGATTGTGATATTTCCCTTGCCTTAGGTCCGATTTTTTTTGTACGAGTCCGAAGCTCCTGTATAATGGTTTAAATAATGTTATTGACTTATTCCAGAATCATAAATATTGATATGATATCATATATGGTCATATTCTTAGCTTCTTATTAGTAATATTTCATTGTTACTTGTTACTCGGGTCTTTATTGCCTTTTGTTCTTATGCGTGTTTTGCCGAATAAATTCTTATTCTTCTTTTAAGGTTATAGATGCCTCATATCCAGAATGGTATTAGTGTAACATATATCATATTTATTCATTCAATTCATTTATATAATTACTATGTAATGATGATCATGTAGAACGAGTCACATCACATCGTGGAGACGGTATTCCGTACGTACGCACGATCGATGATATTGTTCCCATGATTGTGGAATTGTATTTAAGTTTATTTATACCATTTCAGTATCAATATCACTTTATTAAAATCATATATTGTTACTCATTACACCATTATACCCATCCTTGTACGGTGATGATGGAAAATAGATTACACCACGGCGTGGACACGGTATTCCGTACGTACGCACGCGCGGTGATTTCATTTTTCCGTAGGATGGATAGAATGTGAATTAGGGTTGTTTCATATTTATAATAACATATCAGTATGTAAGTAATACTGATGTTATTACTTTATCATGAAACAACTAAAGAAGAAGATGTTGAAGAAGAAAGAAATTGAAAAGATCGGTAATGGATATTACCTCTTCTTTGAAACGCCTCTTTGAATCCTCCACTTAGGGAACTAAGATTGGTCTTTGAAGAAGACCAGGACCTATAGGATTATTCTAGGGAAGTGGATAATGGATTTTGGTAGGGGTTGGGCGAGCTTGAGTGCTCAAATTGGTGTGAGGATAGGGGGAGGAGGTCCCCTTTTATAAGGGAGGAGAGGGGCACCTTAGGAATATCTCGAAATATTATTTTATATTAAAGTCAAAATCGGATTATAATGGTTACAAAGGGTCTTATTTAGAAGGTAAAGTGGGGATGGTTCGAAATTATATCAACCAATAGGATTTAGACAAGTTTAAGTTATTATTTTAAACTTATAAATTAGATTTAACTCTAAGTCAAATAATTTAACTTTTACCGTGACTTTTTGTTTTCTTACACTATATGGTTAATACACATACTATAACATGCCAAAAGAACCCCAAGTTGTTTATTATTAATATATATATCCTTATCTAAGTCATTTGGCCGAACCTTAGATTTTTAGGAATAATATAACAATTAATAATATTTTATTTTATTTAAAAACTATTTTGTGTCAATTTTGACACTATTTGATATATGAATTTTGTGAAAGTCATAACAGAATTATATGTCCGAAAAAAGTTGATTAAATCAACACTAATATATCATACTAACCTATAAAATTAGTTTAATTCATAAAAAGTCTCAAATTACATTTATTTGGGCATTTATAACATCAATTATGTTAACATTTCCTTAAAAGGGTAATTACTGCATCATCGTTGTGTCATAAATAAATTAATTTATATAAAGTCTAAAAATTATAAATAAAATACCATTATGTAGAAAATCTTTTTATCTTTCTAATGAATATTTATAGTCGAATTTATCTTATGTATAACTCTATATTAAAAATTATTTAGTTATTAAACTTTGATTTTTACTATTTTAAACCTTCTTTAAATAAATTAATAATAAATGTCCTAATCTAATCCAAGTGGACCTAAATGGTATTATTTTTTTCCTATGTTTCTTTTTGGTCGAATTACACTTGTCCAATAGAATCAGGACATGTGTTAGGGTAATAATAATATCATTTTCACCCTTAATTACCCTATTTACTTTTAACCGTGGAAAAAAAAGTAAAAAGTTACTATTCACCAAAAAATTATTTTCATCTCATTGAACCAAATTTTAGTCCTTGATATTAACCTTGTCTCTCGGATTTTCGAAATTCCATTCACAGAAGCGGTAAAATTAAGTTTTATGCAAAATTCAGTTTTTAACCTACCACTTAGTGGTTTCACTATTCGTCAAAAATTGAAAGTTTTCAGAAAAATACCAAAATTTCACCCTAGGCTAATTTCGGTATTCCGAATCGAAAAATGAAGTCCATTTTGAAAAATAAAATTTATAAAATTTCAAAAAGTGGTTATTACTATTCATAACGGCTAGTTTTATTTTAATAGCATATCGTTGTTTAGTGAAACTCGGTATTGCGTATGACGCAAGCTATCGAGGAAGGTCACGATTTCGTGTAAAGAAAGCCAAGCAAGTGTTGTGTAGAAAAAGATTCCATTGATGATTTATATAACATAAAAGTCTCTGGTGTTACATTCTACCCCCATTAAAATGAATTTCGCCCTCAAAATTCGTCACTTTGTAACAAACAGATGAGGATACTTCTCCCTCATCATATCCTCAAGCTCCCATGTAGCTTCTTCAATTTGTTGGTTCCTCCATAAAACTTTCACCAATCAAGTGGTCTTGTTTCGTAGGTCTTTTTCGCTACGATCCAGAATCTCTATCGGTTGTTCTTCATAAGAAACATCTTGCTCTAGTGGTACAACTTCTGAGCTGAGTACATGTGAAGGATCAGGTATGTACTTTCTCAGGAGAGATACGTGGAACACATCGTGAACTTGAGAGAGATTTGGTGGAAGTGACAATCGGTAAACTACCTTTCCAACACGATCCAGTATTTCGAAAGGACCGATATATCTAGGGCTCAACTTCCACTTCTTTCCAAATCTCATGACTCTCTTCCAGGGAGATATCTGTAAGAACACTTTATCGCCCACTTCAAACTCTAGGTCTTTTCTTCGGTTGTCGGCATAACTTTTCTGTCGACTCTGAGCTTCTCTTATGTGTTGTTAAATAGATCTGACCTTTTCTGCCATTTCATCAACGAGATCAGGTCCTAATAGCTTTCTTTCCCCAACTTCATCCCAGTAAGTTGGAGTCCTGCATTTCTTTCCATAGAGAGCTTCATAAGGAGCCATCTGAATACTAGAGTGAAAGCTATTATTATAAGAAAATTCCACCAAAGGTAGGTGTTGATCTCAACCTCCATTGAAATTCATGGAGAAAGCTCTCAACATATCTTCTAGGGTTTGAATTGTTGTCTCAGACTAACCGTCTGTCTGAGGATGATAAGCAGTGCTGAAACTCAACTCTGTATCCAGAGTATGCTGAAGACTTCGCCAGAACTTTGAGGTAAATCTCGGATCCCGATCAGATATAATAGAAAGTGGTACTCCATGCAATCTTTCCACTTCCTTTACATATATCCTGGCAAGCTGATCTAGAGAGAAATCCTCTCTAATAGCAATGAAGTGTGCAGACTTTGTAAGACGATCAACTATGACCCAGATATCATTATTGCCTTTGGTTGTTTTAGGAAGTCCTGTGACAAAGTCCATAGTGATGTTTTCCCATTTCCATTCAGGTATGGGTAATGGTTGTAACATCCCCTTAGACTTCTGTATCTCAGCTTTAACTTGTTGACAAACCAAGCATCGAGAGACATATTCAGCAACATATCTTTTCATGCCATCCCACTAGAAGTACTCTTTCAGGTCCCTATACATCTTCGTGCTTCCACGATAAATAGAGAATGAAGAACTATGAGCCTCATCCAGCAACTCCTTCTTTAATTCGGGGATGGGAGGAACACAAACCCAATTCCTGAACTTTATTATCCCATCACAATCAAGGTTGAACTCAGGAACATTTCTCACCTTCTTTTGTAACTCGACATCTTCTTTTTGTGCCTCTTTAATCTTCACATGTATAGATGGTTGAACATTCATTTGAGAAAGATAAGATTTTTTCCCTTCCATTATAATTCCAAGATCCATCCTTTGTAAATCAATAAATATTGGATCTTTTGTGATCCTCATCATGGATAAACTAGCATGGTCTTGTCGACATAATGCATCTGCCACCTTGTTTGCTTTCCTAGGGTGATAATGGATTGAGTAGTCATAATCCTTAATCAGCTCCAACCATCTTCTTTGACGCATATTCAGCTCCTTTTGTGTTAAAATATACTTTAAACATTTATGATCAGTATAAATATCACACCTTTCACCATAAAGGTAATGCCTCCAAATCTTTAATGCAAAGATTACCGCAGCTAACTCCAAATCATGTGTTGGGTAATTTTGCTAATGGATTTTCAACTGTCGTGATTCATAAGCTATCACCATATCATTTTGCATAAGAACACACCCCAATCCCTTCGTGGATGCATCACTGTAGATCACAAACATTTCTCCACTACAAGCCAGTGTGAGCACAGGTGCACTGGATAACCTTCGTTTCATCTCCTTGAAATTCTCTTCACATTCCTCTGTCCAAACAAACATAACTCCTTTCCGATTCAACTTTGTGAGTGGATTAGATAATCGTGAAAAATCTTTTACAAAACGTCGATAATATCCAGCCAACCCAAGAAAACTTCAGATCTCAGTTACTGTTGTTGGTCTAGACCATCTTTCGATAACCTTTGTTTTTGCTGGATCCACAGATATCCCCTCTTTTGAGATTATGTGACCCAAAAATTTAACTTTTTGAAGCCAAAATTCACACTTGGTAAATTATGCATAAAGCTTCTCCTTTCTCAGGGTCTTCAATATATTTCTCAAGTGATATTCATGCTCTTCCTTGCTCTTTGAATAGACTAGAATATCGTCTATAAAGACTACCACAAATTGATCAAGATATTCTTTAAAGACTCTATTCATTAGATCCATGAAGATAGCAGGGGCATTAGTAAGACCAAAAGGCATCACTATAAATTCATAGTGTCCATACCTTGTACGGAAAGCCGTCTTTGGTATATCCTCCCTTTTGACCCTTAATTGATGATACCCTGAACGAAGATCAATCTTTGAAAAGTATTGAGCTCCGCGTAGTTGGTCAAATAAGTCATCAATGTGTGGGAGAGGATATTTGTTCTTGATCGTGATCTTGTTAAGTTCTCGATAATCAATGCAGAGTCTCATTGATCCATCTTTCTTTTTAAAAAATAGAATAGGTGCTCCCCAAGGTGACGCACTAGGGCGTATTAATCCTTTATCAAGATTCTCTTGGAGTTGCTTCTTCAATTCCTGCAACTCAATTGGGACCATTCTATAAGGTGTCTTTGAAATTGGCAAAGCACCCGGTACGAGTTTTATTGAAAACTCAACTTCACGATTTGGTGGAAGACCCGGTAATTCCTCCGGAAAGACATCATCAAACTCTCGTACGATGGGCATATTCATAATCGCGAGTTTCTCACCAACCATTTGAGATAAATAACCTTCATTTAGTGGAATCAATACCCATAAAATGGAAGAAATTTCCACCGGAAGGTCATGTTCATCCTTACATTGATAGAAGATCATAGATTGATCTGGAATATGAAATGTGACTTCCCTTCTTTGGAAATTGATATGAGCTCCGTATAAAGAAATCTAATCCATGCCAAGAATCACATCGAATTCCACTAAAGGAAGGATCACAAGATTTGCAGGAAGCACTTTCCCACAAATGTCAATTGTAGAAGAATTATAAACTTTTGATGCGATTGATGTGCCATTAGGTGTTGTCACAGCTAACTCAACATCTAATTGTTGAGGTAATACGGTGATACCTTTAGAAAATTCTTCAGAAATAAAAGAGTGGGTGGATCCAGAATCAAATAAAACATTTTCTACTTTAGAGTGGATGGTAAGTGTACCTTTCACCACATCGTTATCGTACTCCACATCGCTGATAGAAATTGCATGTGACTTTCCTTTGTCTTTAGCCTGAAGAGTTTGTTGACGTCGACCATCATCATCAACCCTTGGATTTGGGCATTGATGGGAATAATGCCCCATCTCCTTGGACTTGAAACATTGAAGTGTAGTAGGTTCATCCTGTGTATCCTTTCCTTTGTTTGCATCATTAGACATCTTCTTCCCATTATCGCGGCATTCAAATGCCCGATGACCATCCTTTCCACATTTGAAACATTTACTTGTCCCTTTAAGACAACTCCCTCCATGTTTCTTTCCACACATTGAGCATAAGGGAAAGGTCATCTTCTTTTCAGTGTGATCTTTAGATTTTCCTTTGAATTCCATTTTCCTCTTCTTATCAAACCCATATGACCGATGGGTTACTCCAATCTCCATCTCGACTTTGAGAGCACATCGAACGATTTCCTTGTAGCTATTGAAGTCCCTTATGGCTAACACCCTTCGAAGAATTGGTTTTAAGCCACTAAAGAATCGATCGATCTTACTCTCAGGTTGGATAATAATACCAGAAGTGTACCTTGCAAGTCTTGTAAAATTTGCTTCATAGGTACCAACAGATTCATCATCCCTTTGCTTTAGTTCAAGAAACTCTTTCTCCATCTTTTTTCGGAGAATACGAGGGAAGTACTTATTGAAAAATAAGTTCTTGAACTCGTCCCATTCCATGGACTCAATTTCATCCATTTTCCTCGTATTCTTAATAAGATTCCACCATTGATCAGCATCTCCTTCCAAACGATACACTGCTAGGATGACTTTATCATGTTCAAAACTTTGAAGAACTGAAAATATCTTTTCAGTAGTACTAATCCATTGTTCAGCTACTAATGGATCAGTAGACCCGCTGAAAGAAGGTGGACGCTGCCTCATGAAGGATTCAACAGAATGTTGCTCCTTCCTTTTCTTGTTTGGAAGTCCTGCATGATTCATAGCTTGAGAATGTTGTGTGAGCATGGCTACAAGATTTTGTATTCCGGCTCCCATATCGTTTGGTTGCTCAGGGGGACGATCATTGCATTGCCCATCTCATTCTACATTAACACGGTTCCTTCGGGTTCCAGCCATTGACTAAAACCAAGAAGAATAGTGTGAGCAACACTAATTATAATAGGAAAACCACATAATTCAAGAATAAAATTTTCACGCTTAAGGTCTTATGCTAGGTTATTCATGGCCATTTCTAAAACACTATGATTGTCTTCTATGATTAGACTTATCCTTAGGGTTTTTACTAAGGCTTTCACATCCTATTTTCCAACGTTTGACTATACCTTTCCTCTGATACCAACTATAATGATCCATACTTTACATACATTGTTAATACTTCAAAATTGATGCACACTTATTACAACATATGACAAAACCACAAAGGACCGTATAGGTATAGTGTCTTTAGAAACTGGGAAACATAAACAACTGGTTCATAAATCTTCTACAGTGTCTCCAATTTATTTCATCATATCTAGGGTCCCTTTTAGCATATTCTACTTAATATCCATCTTCCTGACCTTGGGAAAAGAAAACATACAAAAAGGGTGAGCTCAAATGCTCATCAAGGGAAAATAAAGGAAATAAAAATCATATCATATATTTTTGAAAATCATAACCTGCAAAAGAGATCATAATATATTAACATGGAATAAATCATAGAAGTGAAAATGAGATCCCCATAATCATAACATAAAACTTGAAACTTTGTGTCATGCACACATAATCATGGAAAATCATTTCTTGTTAGTCATGACTCATTGCCAAGACTATCTTAGCGGACAAAGTCCATTTCTGAACTGAGTTCACTCCTCGTTTCAGTCCTGAATCACTGAACCGAAATAACCTTCCGTTCCAGCCATGTCTATCTAATGAGATATAAATCTTTACCCAATGCATTGGATGGAGATATAGGTCCCACCCATCTTATAATGAATCATTTCTTATGTGTGCCACATAATCATAAATCATACATCGTCGCATAACACATGTAACAAAAATGGGATTCTTGAAACATCATGACATCATAAAACAAATCATATAAGGTAAATGACTTCATAAAAATAATTCCCTCACAACATAATCAAATCAATGTAATAATAGGGATAAAAACAGAACCCTATATTATCTTATATGGAAAATAATTTTGATAAAACATTTGAACTCCATTCTGGCGGAAAATATCATTTCTACTTCAAAAACACTTTTCTTTTCTTGACATGTCTTAAAATTATAAACTAAAAGAAGTTGATTAAAAATAAACTTGAAAAATTATAAAGGAAGCTACTAGGAAATAATGTTTTAAAAATACATTCATGTCGTATAAGTTAAAATAACATTCTTCCCGTACTTTTGTCAGAAAAGTCAAAAAGTACCTCGTACGAAAAATGACAAAAGATTCCTTTCATATCTTTCACAAAAACTTACTGAAGGGTAAAATTGGATATAAAATATTGTAGAAGGATGGAAATAATATTACATATTGAGGTAACATGGATGTGGATGATAAAATACACCCTAGTAAATACTAATGTATAAACAATCTCGGATAAAAATGAGATTGTGATATTTCCATTACATTGGGTCTGATTTGCTTTGTACGTGTCCGAAGCTCCTGTATAATGGTTTAAATAATTTTATTGACTTATTCCAGAATCATTCATATTGATATGATATCATATATGGTCATATTCTTAGATTCTTATTAGTAATATTTCATTGTTACTTGTTACTCAGGTCTTTATTGCCTTTTGTTCTTATGCGTGTTTTTCCGAATAAATTCTTATTCTTATTTTAAGGTTATAGATTCCTTATATCCAGAACGGTATTAGTGTAACATATATCATATTTATTCATTCAATTAATTTATATAATTACTATGTAATGATGATCATGTAGAACGAGTCGCATCACATCGTGGAGACGGTATTCCGTACGTACGCACGAGCGATGATATTGTTCTCATGATCGTGGAATTGTATTTAAGTTTATTTATACTATTTCAGTATCAATATCAATTTATAAAAATCATATATAGTTACTCATTACACCATTATACTCATCCATGTAAGGTGATGATGGAAAATAGATTTCACCACAGCGTGGAGACAGTATTCCGTACGTACACACGCGCGGTGATTTCATTTTTCCGTAGGATGGATAGAAGGTGAATTATGGTTGTTTCATATTTGTAATAACATATCAGTATTTATGTAATACTGAAGTTATTACTTTATCATTAAACAACTAAAGAAGAAGAAGTTGAAGAAGAAAGAAATTGAAAAGATCGGTAGTGGATATTACCTCTTCTTTGAAACGCCTCTTTGAATCCTCCACTTAGGGAACTAAGATTGGTCTTTGAATAAGACCAGGACATCCAGGATTATTCTAGGGAGTGGGGAATGGATTTTGGCAGGGGTTGGGCGAGCTTGAGTGCTCAAATTGGTGTGAGGAGAGGGGGAGGAGGTGCCCTTTTATAAGGGAGGAGAGGGGCACCTTAGGAATATCTCAAAATATTATTTTATATTAAAGTCAAAATCGGTTTATAATGGTTCCAAAGGGTCTTATTTCGAAGGTAAAGTGGGGATGGGTCGAAATACTATCAACCAATAGGATTTAGACAAGTTTAGGTTATTATTTTAACCTTATCAATTAGATTTAACTCTAATTCAAATAATTTAACTTTTACCGTGACTTTTTGTTTTCTTACACAATATGGTTAATAAACGTACTATAACATGCCAAAAGAACCCCAAGTTGTTTATTATTAATATATATATCCTTATCTAAGTCATTTTGCCGAACCTTAGATTTTTAGGAATAAAATTACAATTAATAATATAATATTTGATTTAAAAACTATTTTGTGTCAATTTTGACACTATTTGATATATGATTTTTGTGAAAGTCATAACAGAATTGTATGTTCGAACCAAGTTGATTAAATAAACACTAATATATCATATTAACCTATAAAATTAGTGTAATTCATAAAAAGGTTCAAATTACATTTATTTTGGCATTTATAACATCAATTATGTTAACATTTCCTTAAAAGGGTAATTACTACATCATTGTTGTGTCATAAATAAATTAATTTATATAAAGTCTAAAATTTTTAAATAAAATACCATTATGTAGAAAATATTTTTAGATTTCTAATGAATATTTATAGTCGAATTTATCTTATGTATAACACTATATTAAAAATTATTTAGTTATTAAACTTTGATTTTAACTATTTTAACCCTTTTTTAAATAAATTAATAATAAATGTCCTAATCTAATCCATGTGGACCTAAATGGTCATATGTTTTTCCTAAGTTTTTTTTTGGTCGAATTACACTTGTTCAATAGAATTAGGACATGTGTTAGGGTAATAATAATATCATTTTTACCCTTAATTGCCCTATTTACTTTTAACCGTGGTAAAAAAGTAAAAAGTCACTATTCACCAAAAAATTATTTTCATCTCATTGAACCACATTTTAGTCCTTGATATTAACCGTGTCTCTCGGATTTTCGAAATTCCATTCACAGAAGCGGTAAAATTATGTTTTATGCAAAAATCCGTTTTTAACCTACCACTTAGTGGTTTCACTATTCATCAAAAATTGAAAGTTTTCAGAAAAATACCAAAATTTCACCCTAGGCTAATTTCGGTATTCCGAATCCAAAAATGAAGTCCATTTTGAAAAATAAAATTTATAAAATTTCAAAAAGTGGTTATTACTATTCATAACGGCTAGTTTTATTTTAAGATCATATCGTTGTTTAGTGAAACTCGGTATTGCGTACGACGCAAGCTATCGAGGAAGGTCACGATTTCGTGTAAAGAAAGCCAAGAAAGTGTTGTGTAGAAAAAGATTACTTTGATGATTTATATAACATAAAAGTCTCGGGTGTTACATAAAAGATATTACGAAACTGGTATTATTTTATTCTAAATGATGTCAAGGTTGTCACTTTCATAATTTAATAAATATAACATTTTAAATGCTGGATTTGATAAATTATAAATTCATGTAAAACTATTAATATGAAATATGTTAGATTTATCTTCACTGTAGTATTTTATTTTTATTTTTAAAGCAACAAATAATAATATTAAATAATTATATAAAATTGATGTAGTAATTATTTTATTAATAAAAATATCAAATAAATGGTTTTAAAAATATTTAAATAAATATTATATGAACTTATTAATGTGCTCCACGAATTTTCAAGATGAATATAAATTGTTAGGAATCTATTAAAAATATTTTTTCGAATCTATCTTCAATGTGGATTTTGTTAAATTCTAATAAATGAATAGTGTCAAAATTGACACTATTGATTTTTATAAAAATAAAATGTTATTAAATTGTTTGAAAATAACAAAAAACAATTTTAAAAATTAAAATTTTGAAATTATATGGTCGAAAATTTCATAAATTATCCAATTATGTACAATTAACAACACATAAGTAAGTATTTATTACAATATAAAATTTAAAATATTATTACCTCAAATAAAATAAAATATAGTAAATATATAATAAATCAAAATGATAAGGTTTAAAAAAAATTAAGAAAATATCTAAATTTAATTAGATGGTGGGATTACAACCCTATCTCATCACATTTTAGATGTTGAGTCATTTTGGAGTATTTTATGTGGGGAATTAATTTATTATAACTAAATATTTTCGAGGTTTCCAAAATTTCCCCTCTCCTCTTTTATAAATGGACACCTCCTCCCTCTCCCCTTCACTCTATTTTAAGCATTCAAAATAGGACAAAACCTATCCATTTCCCTTATCTTATTCCCTAGAAACATATTATAGGTCTTCATCTTCTTCAAAGACCATCATTAGTTCCCTAATATGAGGAATTAAAGAGGCATGATGTAAAAGAGGTAATATCCTTTACCGATTATTTCAAACATATTTATTCTTCTACATCCTCTATATTTGTTGTTTAATTACTATGTAATAACTCCAGTATCACTTTTATACTAATATTTTATTATGAATATCAAATAACCATATTCCATCTTCTATCCATCCTTTTAAAAATTAAATCCCCACGTCTGCGTATGTATGACCTAATGTCTCCACGTTGAGGTGTAATCAGATTCTCGTAACCACCATACATGGATGGGTATAATGATTGAAACAATAAATATATATGATTATTGTTATATTATATTTATTCTGAAATATTATACACTTCAATACAATTCCATAATCATGGGAATGATAATGTCGCTAGTGCATACGTACGCCCTACCGTCTCCACGATGTGATGTGATTTGTTCTACATGAGCGTAATTGTAGAATAAATATATAAATGAATTTAGTGAATAAATATCTTATATATTATACTTATACCATTTTAAAAATGATATAATTAAAACCAAAAAATAGGAATAATAATTTATTCAACAAAACATCCATAAGAACATAAAGTAGTTAACACTCAAATAACGAGTAAAAATGAATTATTACTAATAAATAGATATGAATATGAGCATAAATGATATAATAATAATGAATAAGATTTTGGAATAAGTCAATGGAATTATTTAATTCAGTATACTAGAGGTTCAGATATGTACAAATAATATCGGACCTAAGGTAAGGGAGAATCTCGCAATCTCATTTTGATCAGAGATTGTTTACACTTATGTATTTGTAGTGGAATATTTATCATTTGTGTCCATGTTTCCTAAATATGTAATATTATTTCTATCTTCCAATAACTCATTAAATCCAATTTTACCCACCATTGATTTTTTTAAAATACATGAATGAAATATTTTGTCGTTTATAATTCGAAATACTTCTTGTCTTTTCCAGCAAAAGTACGAGAATAATTATTTTTTTACTTATACAGCATGATAAGAATTTATACTTTCATAGATCATTGTTTCCAAGAAACATCATTTATATATTTTGAGGTTTATTTTCTATTAACTTATTTTATTTTAAAATGTCATTACATATAGTGAAAAAATGTTTTTTTAAAAAGAAAAAATATTTTCCTCAAGAACTCAGTTCCAGTGTTTTATTAAAATTATTTCCATATAAGATGTTTTTGGGTTATATATACATATATATTTCTACTTTCATTATAATATGTCATGATAGAATTATTTTTATGAATTCCATTTATCTTACATGGATTATGTTTTGATGTCATGAGGTTTAAGAATACCATTTTATTTCATCAGTTATGCTAGGATGTATGATATATGATTTTGTGGCACACAGAAGAATGGTATTATTATGTGATGGGTGGGACTTATATCACCCTCCAATTCATTTGGTAAATATTTATATCTCATGATATAGACATAGATTGAATGGATATTTAATATGGTTTAGTGATACAGGACTGGAACGAGGAGATAACTCGGTTCAGTAATGGAATTTGTCTACTAAAATGGTCTTGGAAATGAGTCATTAAAAATTGAAATGATTTAATATGCTTATGTGTGTATTACAAAAGTTTTCCTTACTTCTGTTATAATTATTTTGATTATATTACACTTCTATGATTTATCCGAAGACATGATATTATGATCTCTTATGTAGGATATGATTTTCAAACATTATGATCATAAGCATATGAAATGATTGAAAATTCATTTGTTTACACATACTGAGCATTTGATCTCACCCAATTGTATGTTTCTTTTCCCAAGGATAGGATGAAGGGTATTAAATATGATATTCCAAAAAGGATTCTAGTTATGCTGAAATAAAATGGAGACAACAAAGATTCTTTATAAACAAGTTGTTTATGTTTCCTAGTTTCTAAAGACACTATACATATATGGCTCTTTCAGTGTTTTATTATATGTTGTAATAAATATAAATTAATTCAGAAGTAAAAATAATTTATTTACAGTATGGGTCTTTATACCGTTGTTCTTTGGTTTTCATTGTTTTGTCTTCCCCCATTTTTATTTTCCCTGGTATGGCATGTTATCTCCGTGCAACCAATGGAGTTTTCATGGGTGTTGGTTTGTGAGATTGTCCCACAACATCATCACATGGATAATGTTTTTTCATGAAAGGCAATCATGATCTATTTCTTTGATCCATTACCAAGAATATAACTTCATAAACCTTTAGAGGTTAGTGATTCATTTCTTCTCTATTATTTAACATGAAAATATATTGTAATTGTGCTTTAGCCCTTTGGATTGCAATGTTTTTGTCGAAACTAAATTTTTTAACCAGATTAAAATAAATGTTTTGGTTTCATGTTTTTTCATTGCACCATGATAACAGTTTTACTCTGGATTTACTAGATAGTGTGATATTTATTCTTTTATATTCAGCATGTTGTTCTTGATGAAATTGGTAAAGAACATAAAGTCACAATTAATTGATAATTAATTGGATAAAGATATAGCGGAATTTAAATGAATTATTTTTCTTTATCATAATTTGATGTGAATCAAATTGAGGTACATGTGAATGTTTAATTTTATGGGTTGTTAAACATAAATCATGATGGGGATTTTTTTAAAGAATGAATAATTAATTGTTTAATTAATTTGTAGTATTTATGACTGCTTGCAATTTAGGATGACCATAGTTAGAAGATACTAATAATGAGTCCAGTTAATTATAGATTGATTAAAAACCGTTTTTTATATAAAAGATAATTCTTGGTTGGGTTCTATGTTACACTCATTCTTATAAAGGCAAAAGATCCTTATGCATACCTGTGAGAGCTCAATTCTTGTGAAGGAAAATGCCTTGTTTAGGGCCAGGATCCTAGTTGTGTTCTATTTCCCACTGCTTGTGATTTTTTTGAGGCTTGGATGGTTGAGACTAAGAGGCTATTGTAACATGTGGGGGAAAAGAGACCCTATGGTTGTGGCACAAGTGGATGCCTATAATGGTGAGATGCATCGGTTTGTGCATGTGGGTGTCAGTGAGGACATCGATAATGATGAAATGGGTTGAATGTCAATGTTGGATGCTTGTTCAATCTTGTTAGTGGTTTTTCATCATTACATTCCCCACATCTCATGGAATCTTGATTTTATTACCCTCCATTCAAAATGTGTGAACACGCATAGGGTATTCCACGTCATTTCCCTGTTTTTCTCTTCATGGGAGGATGGTTTTTTTCACTTGAAATAGGTGGAAATGACTTGAAATGTAGTTCAACTACAGACCATGTTGAACACCCTTTTTTTTAGTATCATAGAATGCTTTTCTAGAATTTCTGGGAATATGGGAAGGTAATAATGCAATTAATAAATGTTGATTAAATGATGTCAACCCATGGGGTTTGAGATTTATAGGACCCAATGTTGAGTTTTCAATTTAATGGAACAATGGACTTTAGGAGTGATACAATGAATTATATCATCGAGTAGATAATTGTTAATTAATGTTTAAAGATTATATTACATAACATGAAATTGATAAAAAATGAAATAATATAATGTAGTGAAGCTCAATATATGGTTGTGTTCATATAGGACACCTAGTCTTAGAAGTGGCATCTCAGAGTCTGAGAGAATTTGGATTCAGTTGATTCTATGATTGGGTTATGACCATAGTGTAGTTGTGAGCTATATTATATTCTGTACTTTTTTTTCTATATGCTACTCTACCCTGTCAGGTAGGGAACATGAAACCATAGGAATTTTGAGATCTAGGGGTGATTTCAACAACATTTTTTATGGGAGTATAGATGGATGACTAACCCCTTTTTCCTGACTCTCTACTCTTTGTATTTATTTGTGCTAGTAGTAAAAAGAGTTACTTTCACCATATATGAGTGAAGAAGGCTGTAATGGGTTGTCATTATTCACACATATATATTCTATATATAGTTTCTTATGGACAACTATAGGTGTAACATGTAGAATCTATGATGTATTGATGATCCTTACTCAATATATGGGATATAATGGCTTGAGATTTAATACTTGATATATGATACACTTTAAGTGATCTATGATGGCTCCCAAAAACAACTTAGTTACTTTGGCTAAATTGATGTTGTGGTTGTGCTGCATGTGGTGTATGTTGTGGTGTTCCACCTAGGTGTCTGTGGGAAAGACTTTTTAGAGAGAGATACTTAGGATGTGTGATGCTGGGGCAAAGCGGAAAACAAGTGGGGAAGTGGTAGTGGGGCACCGTTGATATTTTTTATTATATTATATACTCTTCAATGTGATATCTGGATAGAATTGCCATGGTGAGGTTGGGAACATTGTATACCTATTTAGGTGATTAGTTTGTTTCACTTGTTGTTCACTGTTTGTTTGCATGATTTCTTTACTTTTTCATGGTAAGATTTGGGGAGGATCCTACCGAGTATACTATTATACTCTCCCTATGTATATATAAAATATTTTTTAGTTCACCTGGATCAGGTTAAATATCATTAAGGATACTAATAGCATGGGGTTTCCAGAGCTTCTCAGGCTTTATTTTCACTATTTTTTTGCATTTCCTTTGGTACTTGCACTTTTTCCTTCCAGTTGTATTGGTTTCACAATAAATTTCATCTGTGTACATTGGTTTTATTTTATATTGTCATCTAAGTTGGAGTTGGCATGTGTCCATGTTATCACTCTCTTTACTATGTGTTCTCTTAGAATTTAATGTCTCTCATTCATGTCATTACTATACCCATGGTTCTAGCTGAAAATGTGTTGCCTACTAGAGGTGGGACATAGCGGGTCACTCTCTCGCATATCACATTGTCGTCCCTAGAGGGGTACACATTGTGGGGAGGGTTCATGATAGAGTGGTATCAAAGGTTTTGTATAGAGATAGAATAGATTTTGGTGTTTGGCACATGTGTAGTAGCATGAGTTGTTAGGGAAAAAGAGACTTTTAATATTAGTAAGTGATGTAAAGATCAGATATGGCTGGGGAATAGGAATTTAGGGTCCCATTGTGATCTGATGAACATACCATTAAGTTTATTGTGGCTACAAAATGATGCGAAACTGGTTGTAGTGTGGAGAACCAGTAAAGGATCATGCATCATTCTTCTTTTTAGTGTGTTTGAATGGGTAGAAATTAATATAGGATAACAGAAAATGAATTAAATGAAAAATATAATTAACTAATTTTGAATATTCCATATTCTATGTTTAGGAGCTCTAAATCTTTGTTAATTCTTAGATATGGATCTAGGTCGATGTCCTCAGTAGGTTCGCGTAGAAGATGTCTAGCAGGTTGTGCCAGTAGATTGCCTCAAGCTAGAGGTTGACAATGATTACACATGGAGGAGGATAATACATGATTGTCAGCTCCAAAGTCTACAGAGGTATGAGGGATCTATTTTAGATGAAGTCATGAATGACCGGTTGTAGGAGGTTGAGATAGACATCAATTCAATATGAGCTTGAAAGGGGGCCTAGTTTTCATTGGTTGTGATGACGTTGTGCGGGGATATGAAGCAATTGTGGTTATTGTTCCTTAGAGATCGTGAGGAGTTCGTGATCTTGTTGGAGGAGATATGAGACATGTTTAGAGTCATGTTTCTTTCTTTGACCGTGAAGGCTTCCAATCGCAAGGAGCTTTTTACCCTTCGATATAGGAGTTCTAGTGTGTGAGAGTTTTAATTCCCTTTCTAGAACCTTTTATGATATGCTTCAGACATGTTGCTAGATGTGTTCGCCATGGAGGGGCATTTGGTGAGGCTTTGCATCCAGAGATCCAGCCCTAGGACACCATGTTTATGCTGATGACATAACTTAAGGTTTCAGATAGTCTATAGGTCATCGAGAGGACATTGTCTAGAACAAGATCTTCACAGGAGGGGATTCATCGTGGTTCCTCACAAAGCAGACTCACGGTCTGGGGTTCTTAGTATTCATGGCATATTAGTTTCCATTCAACCTAGGGTAGGTACCCTCCGATGGAATCTCATTTCTCTGGGGTTAGTTGCTCTCATGACTATACCAAGGAATCAAGAACATATTTTTCATTTGGAGGACATGATCATCTGTAGTGAGAGGGACCGACCATTAAGTGAAGTCATCATTCACCAGGTGTTCTGCTCAGGGTTTCTCTATTGTGATAGTTCCAGTTGAGGTAGAAGTAGCAAGTTGGACAAGCACTTGATCAATAGTGTGCATATGGGGATGGCTGAGGAAAACCTGGTGACTCTCCCCTTCCAAAGAGAGCATATTGAGTCCATCGTGGTGGTTTTCATTAAAGACAGATAGTTCATGGGGTTGGTTGTGGTAATCTTCATACTTTAGTTTTGCCGTCATTTTTCAATCCAGACATCATTCAAGGTACCATTTTCCTGTTTTCTACTTCGGTGTATGCCTCATTTGATTTAGGACATACTCACTCATATATATCATTGGCCTTTTCCATGCTCTAGGACATGAGGTTGAGAGGCTTCTAGTTCCCATGGAGTTGACTACACCATTTGGAGGTCGAGATGACTGTTTGGAGTATATAGAGATTTTTTGATATTGCTGGGGTAGCACAACTCTTGGGTAGATTTCCTATGATTATGGATACATCCATGTGTTTTTATGCTCATCATGGATTGGTATTATTCAGTACAGGAAAATGTGAATTACTTCTAGAGGTTGGTGGTGTTATTCAATGCTAATGGAGGGCCATTAGTGTTTTTTGGTGAGCTAGAACCACATATGAGTTAAGGGCATGTTGTATTCTTCTAATACAAAATATCTAAGTTGATGTTGATTTCATAAGAGGATCAACAATTGGCATTTCCTAGGGTCCTAAAAGAATACCCTGATGTCTTTCTAGAATTGGTAGTAGCATTACCCCTTCAATGAGAGATCGAGTCTGAGATTGAGCTACAGCTAGGAGAATCACCTATCTTTTTGTATCCATATAGTATGTCCCATTGTAAGTTTCAATCACTATGTATACAGCTATATGGTCTATTATGGTGCGGGTTTTTTCAACTGAGTGTGTCATTGTGGAGTGCACATGTTCTTTTCATGAATATGGATAATAACATTTTGTGTTTTTGTATTGATTGTCATCACATAAACAAATATACAATGGAAAATTTGTATCCTCTTCCGCAGATTGTTGATTTAATCGATCAACTGAAGGGTGAAAGATGGTTTTCAATGATCAACTATCGGTGCAGATATCATAAGATTCATGTAATGGATGACTATATCCTGAACACAATCTTCAATTATCAACATGGGCATTACGAGTTAGATTAAATGCAATTCAGTGTGATGAATTCTACAGTGTTTTTCATGGGATTGATGAACATTGTGCTCTGTGAGTTCTTGGATATGTTCATGGTTATTTTCATCAGCACCATCCTTGTGTACTCCACATTAGAGGAGTAGAATGCAGAGCATCTGTATTACCTTTTGGGAGTGCTTTATCAACAACAGTTGTTTTGGAAGTTGTAAGAGTTAGTGTTTTTTGATCGAGAAATTAGTTTATTGGGACTTGTGGTTTCCCTGTAGGGATTAGTTGTAGATCCCTATAAGATCGAATCGGTTGTGTCATTGGAATCCCCCAAGATAGTGGAAGACGTGTGAAGTTTCCTTGGTCTCATAGGCTACTAGCGGAGGCTCATAGACAGTTTCTCTCAGGTTTCGACTCCTCTAATTTTATTGACCATGAATGATTAAGTATTCATGTATACTGACCAGTGTCAGGCAATGGTCATCTATATGAAGAAGAAGTTTGTAAGTTCTCCAATTATCTTTCTTCTAGAAAATAGAGTTCATTTTCATGTTTTCTATGATGTTTCACATATGGGGTTATGTTGTGATCTGATGTAATTGAGAATATTATTTTATTATCGGTCTTGGTATTTGTGTCCCCATGTATGTAACTATACCACCCATGATATAGAGTTAGTGGTAGAGGTGTTGGATCTAAAGTTGTTGATTCATTACAACATTGGAATGTGATTTTTGGTTTTCACTGATCATAAGAGCATGAGGTATGTTTTATAAAAGCATGATGTGAACTTGTGACATTGTTAGTGGATGTATTTCTTATAGGAATACTACACCAAAATATTTTATACCCCTATAAAGGGGAATGTTGTAGATGATGCGCTCATTAAGAAGTCACATAGTGATTTAGTGCACAAATCTGGTGATTCTAGGAGAGTGATGGAAGAAACATCAACAATAAATTTCAATATTGTAGATTTTGGGAGTAGAGGTTGTGTTTTTTAGATGATTGTGCAGTAATATTTGATGCAGCTGGTGGAAGAGTCCCAATTGGGGGATCTATAGGTGGAGGTCAGGAGATACCAAGTTTTTTTTTTGGTGAGTCCCATAATGGTTGGACTGGGTTTGGAGAGTTATCAATTCTTAGACCAGAACTACTAGATAATACGACATTGATGGTTTTGGTGATTCATGGGAGTGTGAAGACAGTTTAGGATATTTAAAAACCATATGTCTATCAAAGGAGGATACCTTTGGAGTTTTATTTTGGGGATCATGTTTTTCTTAAGTTGACTCCCCATTGTGGGGACAAAGGTTTGTTCATTGTAGTAAGTTGTCTCTCCTGTTTTTTGGTCCTTTCTAGGTGTTGGATAATGTGGGAGAAATGGCATATCGAGTAGCTCTTCCCCCCACATATGAGAAAGATAATCAATGTTGTTCATGTGTCAGATCTCTGTCATTATCATCATGATGAATCTCATTCCATCAATTAGGGAAGGATAGGTGTTGATGATGATGTGACATGAATGGAGAGTCCTTTAGAGATCCAAGACTGTAAAGATAAGGTGTTGTGACAGTGTTCAGTTCCCTTGGTTCGTGTCGTGTGGCAACACAGTGGCATGTAGGAGAGTACCCTTCAATGTGAGTCGTAGATACATGCTTAGTACCCAGATTTGTTTTCTGTTTAACTATTTTTTTGTAATGATGTTCTCTTTGTGGTTTTATACCTTTCCTTTTTATAATATGGCATCATTTTGTTGTTTTTTTCAATTTCACTCTTTTGAGAGGTATCTCCCTCGAGGGATCATTTATGGGCTAATTGTGGTTGTTGTGAGGTGTCACTTTGTTCTTTTAATGTGGTGGAGCTCTTGTGGTGTAAAAATCCTTAAGAGATATCCCCCGGGGTGGTTGTTCGAACAACCCACTTTCTATTTCCAATATGGGATGGTTTTGGAATCTCGAGGATTAGATTGTTTGGATTGGTATCAGAAGTAAGGTACTAGATCAACATTGATCGAACATTTTCATGTTTTTGATGACCAAGTTGTTCAGAGTTGGCTTGGAGGATGTATGGAAGAGATTGGTCATGAGAATCTGGGAACTGGGGGGGATACACTATGCGACCATGATGTATATGATGTGACCGATTTGAATTATAAGAAAATGAAATCTGCACCAAGGGGATTTCCTTTTCAATGTAAGTAGAACTCAAGATAGTACACGACATGATGAGGATGTACATGTATTGTAATGACATTCCGCAGAGTGATTTAAAAACTTATCAGTCACTCATGGTTTTCATACACTACTACTGATGTTTCCTTTCCTCTCATACTACGTAACCTAGAAGACCCATCTATAGAATTTTTGTGTTCTTTTCAAGAATGATCAATCTGGACATTCCTTCATTGATCCATCTTCAATATGAGGTAGGATATACCTCTGTTATTTGGCTTTTTTATCTATATTATCCCATTTCTATTTCACATGTTATGGAATGTGATATCCATGCTTATAATGGAGTTTTCTTGGGTGTCAGTTTGTGTGATTGTTTTGTGACATCCTTGGGTGGATGTAGTTGTTGCGGTAAAGGTCATCATCATTCATTGCCTTGAACTGTTCTCAAGTGAAGAATTTCAGAAACCTTTTGAGGTTGTTGATTCATTGGTTCTCTATTATTTTACATGAAACTATAGAGTGATCATGTTTTAGCCCATTGGATCACAATATAATTGGCCTAATTAAATAATTGAACTATATTAAAAGAATTGGTTTGCTCATAAGTAGTTTCTTTGAACCATCATAATGGTTTGCATATTGATTTTATAGATAGTGTGATATTAATGCTTTTGATGATGGCATGTCATTCTTACTGAAATTAGTAAAGAACATAAAGTCAAAATTAATTGATAATTAATTGTGTAAAGGTAAAAATTCATGTAAACAAATCTAGTAGTTTTATTTTTTGTATTTGATGTTAATAAAATTAATATAGATGTGAATGTTTAATCTAGATTTTTGTTAAACATGAATCATGTTCGTGCATGTTGTTTAAAGGAATGTCATGTTATTTGTTTAACTAGTTTGTGGTAGTTATGATAGCTTGCAGTTTAGGTTTCCCATAGTTGGAACCTACAAATATTGAATCGGTTAACTCCAGATGGATTAAATAACTACTTTTTTGATAAAAGATAATGCCTCTTAGGGTTTTGAGTTACCATAATTCTTGTAAAGTCTAAATATCCATATACTTCGACCTATGATATCTCATTACATTTGAAGGTAGAATGCCTGGTTTTGGGACAAGAGCGCATGTGTTTTCTTTTTCCTATTTCTTGTGTCTTTTAAGCCTGGGATGGATGAACCTGTGATCTATTGAGATATGTGGGTGTAGGGAGGCCCAAGTTTGTGGTAATAGTTGACTCCTAGTGTGGATAGATGCATTAGTTTGTGCATGTGGGTGTGGGGGAGGACATCAGAGATGGTAAAACAGGTTGAATGTGAATGTTGGATTATTTCTAAATCTTGTGGGTTATACATCTTCATTACATTTACAATATCTCAATACATCTAGTTTTTCTTAACCACATTCTAAAAGGGATGAAGACATGTAGGGTATTCCATGTTCTTTCTATGCGTAGCTCTTCGAGGGAGGATGGGTCTACCCTCTTGCTATAAGTATAAAATACTTGATGGGTGGTTTAACTACCCAACATATTAACCCCCCTTCTGTTTAGTGTCATAGAATAATTTTCTATAGTGGCAAGGAAAATGGGAACTTAGTAATGGTTCTAACAAGTGACTTAGTTAATCATGTTAACCCATGGGGTTGGATATTTCTAAGATGGAATGTTGAGGGTTCAATTTAAAGGAACAATGTACGTTGTGTGTGATGATAATGAATTGTAATGTGGACTTATAAATTCGTAATTAATGTTTAATGAAATAATTAACAAAAAGTGAAACTAATAAAAATGGAATAATGTAATTTAATAAATCTATTCAAATGGTTTCATACTTATAGGATACCTAGTCTTAGGTGTGGAAGGTGAGAGTCTGAGAGACGTTAGCTGTAATTGGTTCTAAGACAAGTTTATACTCATAATATGGTTGTGATCAATCATATATTATGTACTTTCTATGTTTCAATATGCTACTCAACCATGTCAGTTAGGGAAACTGACACCCATGGGATTCTGGGCCCTTGGGGGTGTTTTTGAAAACATTCTGTTGGGGGGATGGATGGAAAATTACCCCCTTTGGCCCTAATATCTACTTATGGTAGTAACCTATAATGGCAGGCACATTGGTTAGTTTCCCCATACATGTGTGTAGAGAGTTGTAATGACTTGTGGTTGTTCACACACATATATTCTGGATATATTTTCCTATGGACTGATATAAGTGTAATGTGTATAGGTTTTGATGGCATAATGATCCTTACATGGTGTATGGGAAATAATTGATTGAGGTTTACTATCAAACATGTGATACTTGTTATGATAGTTGTGGTGGATCCTAGAAACCACCTGGTTACTTTTGTTACGTGGACATGGTGTTTTTTCCACATGAGGTGCATGTTGTTCTGATGCACCCAGGTGTCTGTGGGTAAGCCTTTTGGAGAGAGATGATTCGGACATGTGATGTTGGGGAATAGCAGGTAACGAGCGGGGAAGTGATAATGGTGTACCCTTGATATTCATTGTTATACTATATACTCTTGTATGTGATACCTGGAGAGTGTATACATGGTATGTTTAGGAACTTATCATACCTTTTTATGTGGAAAGTTAGTTTCAATTGTTGTTCAATGTGCTTTAGCATACATTCATTACATTTGCACGAGAGGATCTGGGGAGGATCCTACATAGTAAACTATTATACTCACCCAACTTATATATAAATTTTTTATCTTGTCACTTAGAGTAGGTTGGAGATCTGCCTTGTTACTAATTTCATGGGGTTTTTGGAGAAATTTGGGCTTCGTGGTCACCATTGTTTTTAATTTTCATGTGGTACTCATAGGTTTCCCATCCAGTTGTAGTAGTTTTTCATAACATTACATATATGTAATACAGTTTTATAATATATTTCATTCTGAATTAGAGGTGGTTGGTGTCTTTTTTATCTCTCTCTTCCTCAGGTGTTCTCTTAGAGCGTAATGCCTCTCATTCGTGTGTTTTCTATAACCCTGGTGCTTGTTTCCATCCTCAGGCCTACTAGAGGCGGGACTTAGGGGATCACTATCGTCATTCATAAATTTTCATCCCAGTAGTGGTAAACATTATGGGGAGGGGGCCATGACACATTGATATCTCCACAAACCTATATTATTACACCTTACACTCAAACAGATAACAACGGAAGAGTTCCCTACATGGAATTTTTTTGTTAGGACTCAAAAAAAATATTTAAGATGTCTATTTGACCTGGATAATGTTAATACTATTGATTACTCCGATCTAGTGTGTGTATATTTTTTAATACAATGTTTTTGGTTGAAGAGATCACTGAGTGAAGAGGACTAAGTATCAACATGATGTTGAACCTATTGTTTTAACATTAGTGTACCTGTAATTATTCAATTTTGTCCTCTCTATTTATTCACTAAATTAATTTCATTAACATGATAGTCAATATTATATAGTGTTTATATCAGAATATGTTTTAGTATATTACTTTCAAAATATAATGTGATTGTCCATGTTTCTTTAACAGAGAAATAATCACACATTGGGATGTTTGTAAAATGATAAAACAATTTAAATCCTATTACTTTGGTTAACTGTGATATTTTATTTTTCAAATTGTGGGACATTTAAATATGTTTTTTAGACATAAATATTTATAGGAACTCAATTCACCCACACCTCATTAGTATAATACTCTGACCAAAAATAAATATTAAAAATAAATTTTCATGCAAAAGAAAAACATTATAGATTTCATATGAGTATTTATATTCAAATTTATCTTCTATATTACATTAAATGAAACATGATATAGTTTTTAAAATTTCGGTAAGTCATATTTAACTTTTCATAAAATATAATATACTAAATGTCCTAATCACATCGATGTGGCTTCTAAAGGATACCATTAAAACCCATGGGTCATTTAGGACGAAACACACTCATCCAATGTTATTAAGAAAAGTGTTAAGAGGATTTAATAGTATTACATTCATCATGAATTACCTTATTTACCTTTTTATCATCATAAACAAAAATTTTCTAGGGAAACTATTCGTATACCGAAAAAATAAATGAATCCGATTTGAATAATTTAGATGTGTTGAATACAATTATGGAATCTATAGTTTTAAATTCAATACATATAAGTTTGATTAAATAATTTATAATTAACCTCATTGTCCAAATGATAAAAAGATTAAAATTTTTAAACACTATAACAGATTGATGTTTTTTTACATAAAAATTCTTTGTAAAATAAATTAATGTGACCTAAATTATATTAAATTATTAAAATATAATATATTTAAATTGAGACTCTATTAAATAGTATAACAAAAATATATAAATTATATTGATTAAAACAATTGATTTAAAAAAATTATGTATTTTAAATATTCATCAAAACATCAAAATTATTATAAAATATAAAAAATTCATCCAATGTAAATTTCTATATCCCTATTATAATGAAGAATTTTATTTTTTAAAAATATAATGTAAAAAATGGTTAAAATAGGTTTAAAATTGGTGCACTCTAAAAAGATAGAAAAATTTCATTTTTTAAAAATACATATTCTCTCTAAAAAAATAAAATTTTTCATAAATCATGTCTATAAAACATATAAGATAAATTTGAAGCATTATATTTAATATATTAAATATATATTTTATTAATAAAATCCATCAAACTGATTTTATAATTTTCTAAACTATCTTATGTTAACTTAAATAGTTTTTCAAGAAAATCATTTTATTTTTAAATAAAAATGGTTTTATTTTAATTTATAATTAATTTCTTACAAAATAATTAATTATATTTACATGTGTAAATAATATTTTCATAATTTATATAATATTATTCATTACCTCCATTATAATGGATAGGTAACATAATAATATTTTTTTATTCTCTAAACTCAATTTTATGTGAACTGCATTTTATTAAAAGAACTCAAAATTGTGTGTATCACATGTCAATAATTGTGTTGTGTATACCGAAATATAAAATAGTGTTTCATGTAGTGAAATATTATCTTGGTGTAGCATAAAAAACAAATAAAACATTAATAAAAAATATATCTAAAAAATCTCATCGTGTTACATTTTAACCCACATAAAATTAATTTCTCCCTCAAAATTCACTTGATTTATAAAATTTTTAATACATGGATTTTTCTTTCTTATAATCCCACATTGTAAAAATAAATTCTAAAACATACTTTTAAAAATTAATAATTTAAAAATAATACATACCCAAATTATATCATAATTAAATCCCAATATAGTTCAACCTAGGTAAAGAATTGGTCATAGAGGAAAAATTTTAATAATAATTGAGATTGAAATAGTTCACTAATCACAAGAAAGTGAGTGATCTAGATAAAGGTGACAATTCCAAAACCATATACTAAATAATCATGGAAGAGACCACTGATATCATAAAAATGATCATAATAATAAACCATTTTACATCATGATACCTTTTCATAATGTTGAATAATTTTCATGAGAACATTAAACTACTTTATTTTGGTACAATCAGATCATTGGCAAATCCTTGAACAATTTTCACTTTATCACATATTCAAATAAATAATGTTGAATTATTCATTCCAAAAGTTTGAGTAGATCATGTGATCCATAAATTGAATTATATGTCATTTTATCAGTCTTTATCAAACCAAAAAGTTTTTATCAAGTTATCAAATGACCATAAGTCCACCTATGGTGAGATAATAAATTATTTTAAAAATCTCCATCATAATTGAAACGTAAATTTTCCATAAATTGATAACCATACACATGTTTTTAAATTTACAAATTAAAATCTTCAGAAAAAGGTTCAAAAACTCTTCTTGATATTTATCCCCAATATATCATAAGGTATCATATGTTGGTCACATTCAAAACATGAGAAAACATCCATCAAGTATTCTCTCGAGTCATGGTAATAACCCGAATTACCATATATTTTTATTGAAAACATTATTTTATCCATTATTTCAACACATATTGGATATATTCCTTAATTCCACATAGGTTGAATACTTAATACATTATTTCATAACTCTCTTGAAAAAAAATCCCTAATTACTTCCCAAAAAACTAGTATCATCCATTTCACTTATTCAAAACCAACATATCATTATCCAAAAAATATTATCTTAATATAAGGGACAAATTAAGGGTTTTCATTCCCTTAATCATGATTTCAACAAATATATCACCTTACACTTAAATAACTTTTATAGGTCTTTATAACAATTCAACATATCCTTTCCAATCCACAATGAAAAACGAATACTAAAAACACTTATATATTTCATGATTTATATAATATTATATTTTAATTTCAAAACATATATACCTCAATCATATAACTTTTTCATAAAACATTACTCATGATCCATAATCATAGAATTTCTTAAATATGAATCATGCCTTATGGTTACATAACATTAATATGACCAAGATTAATAGGTTTAGATTAAACTATAATGAATGAACATCCTATGCCTTTCAAATTTCATTTAAAATAAATTTATCATCAGTATTATAACCAATACTCATTCCACCTTTGAAAATATCATCATGATATTTCCACTTTCCAAATTAATTTTCAATATTTTTGTACCTTATGCACCTAAAACAATCATTGTTAACCATATTTTTTCTAGTTCTGGCTAATGACCATGACTAGAATGTAAAATTTTATAAACAATAATCATAGATGAAAATCATATAACAAAGGAAAGTTATATATAAAATATCATTATATTACACCATATGTTAAATCCTAAGTTATTTATGATTATTACCAAATTTCTATAATTGTAACATATAGTTAGAATTATCCATTAAAAAACTAAATTTATATCCTTATAGATATTTCAAGGAATTTCAATAATGTTTTAACATATTTGTTTGCAAAATTAGACTAAACATTCTCTCTGATACCAACTCTAACAGGACAAACATGAAGTAAAGGGTCATTCCATTTCTTTTGTAGAATGCTTAAATCATTACACAAAAACACAACCAAATATCTTGTTAGTTTAGTGTATTTGGAAACATGGATGAAATTCAATTAATTTGGTGAAAAATCATCAACATATCGCTTAAGATCTTCCCATTTATTTTTCCTATCTATACTCATTATTTATATATTGATGAAAAATAAAACAAAAGAAAGGGTGAGATTAGGTGCTCATTAAAGGTAAATATGGAAGATATGTAAGAATAATAAAAACATAAGGCTAAGAAAACATTAGAATATAATTTTAAGATCATACTCTTCATATAAAAAGTTTATAGGCATGTGTCATTGAAGAAAGATTAATAGTACATAATACAATTATCATAGGGAATTGAAGAATATAATTCACAAAAACATAACCTAAAAATAATAGATGGAATTATTTTAAGACACATAATCATATAAAATTATTTCTAGACCTGTCAAGTAATTGGTTCCAAGGCCATATTAGTTGTATTGGTTCACTTCCCAGAAACTATTGGTACTCATGGTCTACTCCTATAACCATCCCGGTAGTCATGTTTCTCTCCCATAACAATCATGATGGGCAAGGTCTTTAATGTATATATTATGAGATATAAATCTTTACCCAATATATTAGAGGGATATATAGGTGCCACCCATATCATAATTAAATAATTATTACATGTTCCATAGAAACAAAAATCATTTATCATTGCATAACCCAAGTAATGAAATGTGCTTCTTAAAAATCAGTTTATTATATCATAATCCATGTAAAACCAATGGAAGTATTAAATATAATTCCATCATAAAAGAATAAAAACATAGTAAAAAAAGGGATATTATTTTTTAAATATAACTCACTTAGGTAATTTTCTCATAGATGGAAAATAATTTTTATAGAACACTCTAAATTAATTTTCTATGAATATGTCATTTCTTCATTAAATAAAATTTCATTTTGAAAATGCCACAAAATTTTGAAATAAATTTTTTTAAAAAAAATAAACAAGAAATATTGAAAAAATATTTTCATTTATATATTTTTTCATGAAAACCTAAAAAAAAATTCAAGTCATATAATTTGATATAATACAATCTACTTGTACTTTTGTTGGTTAAGTCTTAAAGTGACTGAAAATTGAAAATGATAAATGATTTCTTTCACAACATTTAATAAAAATTTACCAAAGAGTAAAATTGACTCAATTTTTTTAAATAATTGAATGAATATTTTTTAATTAATTTATGCGAAACATGGACATGGGTGATAAATATACCCCAATAATTACTTACATATAAAAAGCACTAATAATAAAAATTTTGGAATTTTGTACCTTACCTTTGATCTGATATCCATTTTGTGTATCTGATCCTCTGGTGTAATAATTTTAATAGTAACATTGAATTATTCCTGAATCACATACATTTTTATTATATAATATATGATCATATTATCATTCGTTTGTTTTTAATATTTCATTGTTACTCTTATTCAATGATTAACAACTTCATTTTCTTATGCATGTTTGTTCAATAAGTTCTTATTATCATTCTTTGGTCATAGTTATTTCATTTAAAAAATAATATTAATATAATATATATCATTTTTATTCACACAATACACATATATAATCTTTCTTTAATGAATATCATGTCGAATGAATTGCATTATATCGTCGATATGGTAGGTCATACGAACACACGAGCGATGATATCATTCCCATAATTATGATAGGTCATAGAAATGGATCATATATATTTTGTTAAATAATCAATATAATGATATAATAATATTATATAGTTACTATTTTCAACATTATACCCTTCCATATATGTTGTTTTTGAAAAAAATTACACCACTACGTGGAGACGGTAAGCCATATGTATGCATGTGTGGTTATTTCATTTTTCATAGGAGAAATAGATGGTGGAATAGGGTTGTTACATAACCATAATAACATATCATCATATAAGTGATACTATATTTATTAATATATAATGGAAACAAATTAGGATTAATAAGTATAAGAATAAATAGGATTGAAAGAATCAGTATTGGGGATTACGTATTCTTCGATGAGATCCTTCTACAACTCCTCTTAAAGGCACTGAGATGGTATTTTGAAAATAAAATCACTAATATAATGTAACTAAACATGTTTATAAGGATTATTAGAATGGTATAGTTGAGATTAATTTCATAATGTGATGTGATTTTGTGATAGAGGATGTGCCCTTTAATAATTGATGGGAGGGACACATTTGGAATCTTCAAAAATATTAATTCATAATAAACTAAAAACCCACAAAAAACATCCAGAATGGATTTTTTTGAATATAAGATGATATAAGGTTGTAATATCTTTATCAAATAAAATTTGGACTACTTTTTATATCAATTAAAACCTTATCATTTTAATTAACACTTAATTATTCAATTTTAAATTTAAATATTTCAATAGAATATTAAATATTAGAATGGTATAATTTTTTTATTATTTTATGTCCACTAGAACATAAAATAAAAATTTATAAAATATATATACAATATAATAATTATTTTAAATTTTTAAAAATATATTATTATTTTTAAATAATTTAATAACACATAATTTTAATAAAATATAAATAGTCTTGATTTTGACTCTATACATTTAATTGATTTTTAAAAATATAGAGATAAAATTTTATCCTTTAAAATATAATTTATTATGTCCCTAATGAGTCAAGGTAATATATAAAATTGATTTTATATTTTAGTTATCCTAAATTATTATTTTTTACTATTTTGAATTGTAACAGCCCGAGATTTTATGAAAAATATTCTTTTTATTTCACTAATGTCTTGTGTTGTACGCTACACCAAAAGGAGCTTGCACAACACGCATCCTTGACTTGCCTTGCATTACACGATAGCGTGTGTAGTACGCAATATTGAGTTTCACTAAACAACGATATTCTATTAAAATATTATTAAAACTAGTCTTTATGAATAGTAATAACCACTTTTTGAAATTCTGTAAATCTTATTTTTCAAAATGAACTTCATTTTTGGATTCAGAGTATCGAATTTAGCCTAGGGTGAAATTTTGGTACTTTTCAGATAACTTTCATATTCTGATGAATAGTGAAAATTACTAAATTATAATTAAAAACAACTTTTTTTAATCGAAATAATTAATAGTGATAAAACATTAATTTGAGTGGTTTTAAAATATATTTAGAATATATTTTTACAATTTAATACAATGTTGGTCATTGGATGTAATTTCACATTTAAACCAGACATAAACAAGTGTCAATCTTTTGATAGATATTGTTTCTTACAAACACGCTATTTGTTTTAACAACGGGATTTAATTATAAAATTAATTAATGCAACATCTATGTTATGAATATGGTAAAATAGACTTCATTTTTAAATTCGGAATATGAAATATAGCTTAGGATGAAATTTTGGCATTGTTCTGAAAAACAGCAATTTTTGATGAATAATGAAACTACTAAGTGGTAGGATAAAAACTGAATTTTGCATAAAACTTAATTTTACCACTTCTGTGAATGGAATTTTGAAAATCCGACAGACACGGTTAATATCAAGGACTAAAATGTGGTTCAATGAGATGAAAATAATTTTTGGTGAATAGTAACTTTTTACTTTTTTTTTACCACGGTTAATAGTAAATAGGGTAACTAAGGGTAAATATGATATTACTATTACCCTAAAACATGTCCTAATTCTATTGGATAAGTGTAATTCGTCCAAAAACAACCTTATGAATATAATATGACCATTTAGGCCCACTTGGATTAGATTAGGACATTTATTATTATTTAATTCAAAGAAGAGTTAAAAGAGTTAAAATCAACGTTTATTTACTAAAAAATTTTTAATATGGGGTTATACATAAGATAAATTCGACTATAAATATTCATTAGAAAGCTAAAAAGATTTACTACATAATGATATTTTATTTATAATTTTTAGACTTTATATAAATTAATTTATTTATGAAATAACGATGATGCAGTAATTACCCTTTTAAGGAAATATTAACATAATTGATGTTATAAATGCTCAAATGAATGTAATTTGAGACTTTTTATGAATTACACTAATTTTATAGGTTACTATGATATATTATTGTTGATATAATCAACTTGGTTCGAACATATAATTCTGTTATGACTTTCACAAAAATCATATATCAAATAGTGTCAAAATTGACACAAAATAGTTTTTAAATAAAATATTATATTATTAATTGTTATTTTATTCCTAAAAATCTAAGGTTAGGCCAAATGACTTAGATAAGGATATATATATTAATAATAAACAATTTGGGGTTAGTTTGGCATGTTATAGTAAGTGTATTAACCATATAGTGAAAGAAAACAAAAAGACACGGTAAAAGTTAAATTATTTAACTTAGAGTTAAATCTAACTGATAAGGTTAAAATAATAACCTAAACTTGTCTAAATCCTATTGGTTGATAGGATTTCGACCCATCCCCACTTTAGCTTCGAAATAAGACCATTTGGAACCATTATAAACCGATTTTGACATTAATATAAAATAATATTTTGAGGTATTCCTAAGGTGCCCCTCTCCTCCCTTATAAAAGGACACCTCCTCCCCCTCCTCCTCACACCAATTTGAGCACTCAAGCTCGGCCAAACCCTGTCGAAATCTCTTCTCCACTTCCCTACAAACATCCTAGAGGTTCTGGTCTTCCTCAAAGACCAATTTTAGTGCCATAAGAGGAGGTCTCAAAGAGGCGCTTTAAAGAAGAGGTAATTACCGTTACCAATTCTTTCATCTTTATTTCTTATTCCACTTCTTCTTCTTATGTTGTTTCATTATGAAGTAATAACATCAGTATCACTCAAATACTGATATGTTATTATAAGTATGAAACAACCCTATTTCACCATCTATCCATCCTACGGAAAAACAAATCACCGCGCGTGCGTACGTAGGGAATACCGTCTCCACGCCGTGGTGTAATCTATTTTCCACCTCCACCTTACATGGATGGGTATAATGGTGTAAAGAATAACTATACATAGTTATTACAACATCATATTGATTCTGATATATTGTATAATCAACTTCAATTCAGTTCAATATTTATGGAAATGATATCATCGCTCGTGCGTACGTACGGACTACCGTCTCCACGACGCGATGAGATTCATTCTCCATGTTAACCATTTAAGAATGATTATAAAGTATATATAAGAAATAATAATGAAATATATGACATTATAAAGCTACTGGATTTATGTATATATATATATATATGTATGTCATCTACTTACTTCCATTTCAAGACAATAAGGAAAGTAAAACAGCGTTCATGCGTACGTACGGACTACCGTCTCCATGAACGATGTTTTTCATTTTATTTATCTATCTATTATATATATATATACACTGAATATATATGATATATAAATCATATTTTATATTCTGGAAGTAAGTAAATCATGATATAAGTAATAATTATGTCAAGAACAACAAGTCAAAACACCTACGATAAATGAAACGATTTTACCCAAAATGCTTCTTTAACATGGAATTTACAAAAGAACGGGTAATATAATGTCATAAGTGAACCATATATGATATCATAACAATGAATATGATTATGGAATAAGTCAATAACATTATTTAAACCATTATACAGGAGCTTCGGACACGTACAAAGCTAATCGGACCTAAGGTAAGGGAAATATCACAATCTCATTTTTATCCGAGATTGTTTATTCGTAAGTATTTACTATGGTGTATTTTATCATCCACATCCATGTTTCATCAATATGTAATATTATTTCCATCCACCTACAATTTTTTAAATCCATTTTTACCCTTCGGTGAGTTTTTAGTAATATGTATGAAAGGAATCTTTTGTCGTTTTTTGTACGAGGTACTTTTTGACTTTTCCGACAAAAGTACGAAGAATGTTTTTTTTAGCTTAAACGGCACGAACGGATTTTTACGGTTTTATAAATCCTTATTTTCATGAAGCTTCCTACAAAAGATTTCATGACTATTTTTAATAAAATCTCTTTCTTTTAAAATTTCATGATGTTTTATGAAAAGAAATTGATTTCGAAGAAGAAAGGATATTTTCCTCAAGAATTCATTTCAGGTGTTTTATCAAAATTATTTTCCATCTAAGATAATAAAGGGTTCTGTTTCTCTCCATATTTTTACATTGATTTGACTATGCTGTGATGGAATTATGTTTATGAATTCCTTTATCTTATATGAATGGTTTTATGATGTTATGTTGTTTAAGAATCCCATTTTTATTACATGGGTTATGAAATGATGTATGATTTATGATTTTGTGGCACACATAAGAATGGTATTATTATGAGATGGGTGGGACCTATATCTACTTCCAATGCATTGGGTAAAGATTTTATATCTCATGAGATAGACATGGCTGAAATGGTAGGTTATACCGGTTCAGTGAAACAGGACTGAAACGAGGGTTACTCGATTCAGAAAGGGACTTTGTCCACTAAGATTGTCTTGGCAATGAGTCTTCACTAAAAAGAAATGATTCTCTATGATTATGTGTGTATGCCACAAAGTTTCATGTTTTAAGTTATGATTATTGAGATTTCATTTCACTACTATGATTTATCCCATGTTATGAAATTATGCTCTCTTTTGCAGGTTAAGATTTCCAAAAGTTATGTTTTTATGAATATGATGTGATTGATTTTTCTTTTGTATGCCCTTACTGAGCATTTGAGCTCACCCTTTTATGTTTTCTTTTCCCCAGGATATAAAGAAAGGTTTTAGGTAAAAAAAAAGGAAGTTCTTTATGGGAGATTTTGAAGATCTTTCACCACGATTAGAAGATTATATTCCGAGTTTCCAAAGACACTAAACTATTACGATCCTTGTGTGTGTGTTTTTGTTATGTACTAAGTATTCCGCAAATGTAATGTAATGTCAATGTACGTCAAGATACGGGTCTCTACAGTTGGTATCAGAGGAAAGGTTTAGTCAACCTTTGGAAACTAGGATGCGAAAACGTTAGTGAGATCCCTAGAGATATTTCTACGGTATGTCTAGGGATGTCCCTAAGGTTAAGTATACGTATAGGTTATAGTAATAGAACTATGCTGACGATCATAGAATTAAACCTAAGATGTTAGATATTGAAGGTACTCCCCCTTTATTATGTTGTTTTTTAGTTAATGGAGGGAACCAGAAGGAATTCGGTTAACATTGAATCCAATGGACAAATTGGTGACTATGAGCAACAAAATTGTGTTATTCCTAGAGAGAAAGATATTGTGATTATGCCGAATCAGTCATCGCGATATATGATTAACAAGGTGAAATTCAGTGGTATGCCTAATTTATCAAAGAAGTGGAAGATAAACTATTATTCATGTTCACATGTTGAGGAGCATAAAGAAAAGAAGATAGAGATTTCTAAAGAAGGGAAAAAGAACCTTGAGGAATACCTCAAATGGAGGAACCGATGTTATCTGTGTGGAGAAAAGGGTCATAGAGTGACAGACTGTTATGGAGTTCAATGTATTATTTGTGGAGAACATTAGCATTACCCAACTCAATGCCCTGACCTAAAAAGTTACTTCTAAATCAAGGAAGGACTTATTCCGGGACAATAATTGAAGAGGATGGATTGAAGTGTTTATGTATTGGTATTCAATAATAATGATTGTTGAGGTACTTTTATGGTGTATTGAAATATTTATGTATTGGTCTATTGTGGGTTTCAATAATTCTAAGGTACGGGTAACCATGAAAAGTGATTCAAATATTTTGGAAAGTAGATGATATGCGCATAATGAAGGGATAAGGAGGAAATGAAATGTTTGACAGTATTCATGAGCTCATGATTGATATAAGGACTAAGTGATATCATGGTTTGATTATAAAGAATTTTGAGGATTTTGGTATGTGAAAAGTGTTAACTTTAAACTGCATTCATGTTTTGTCTAAGGTATTCAATAGAATACATGATTAAGGACTTTGAATGTTTAGAATGTGACCAACAAGACATATCTTATGGGGATCAACGATGGTATTAAATCTCTGGTAATTGTTTTCAGTATATTATGAGAGTGGACTGCAGTATTATGGATAAGCCTAAAGAAGTTTTTTTTTGATATTATTGATAGGATGTTATAGTAATGTAGTTTTAGAAAAAGGACAACCTGCAGGACGGGCGACAGCCCATCGCGTCGGACAAGGCAATGAGAATCGAACCCACAACCGAAGTGCGACTGGCCTTTATCTCCTACCACTGGCCTACAGGAAGTCCCTGTTTAGTAGAAACTAGTTTTATTATATTAAGCAGTATGATATATGAAGCATAAGTCCATTTTAGGAACCATATGTGATTAATCTCACTATAGATCGACTTATGTATATAATTTTTGCTAACCCTTTTGTTTGAGACAGATGGAATGACCCGTCATTCTATCACATGATCTGCTAACACTTCACAAATAACAAATTCAACTTCATATATTTAAGAGATGAAGTGGAAATTGTTGAAGGCATGAACAACAGTGAGATTGTACCAAAATAATGAAAGTATTTATTCTAATTCAAATTTTCAACTTTAAGGAAATGATCTTGAAAACCAAAAATGTTGTCCTAGTGATCTTATACCTGATGGATCGGATGGTACCTTAGATCGTCACAAATTTATGGATTTGTGATTGTTGGCTTTTACATAGCCATGTTCTCTACCACTCTCCATCGGAACATGATGGTTAGATTTTTCTTCCATATCCATATTTTTACCTATGTGGAAACCCAGTGATTAGTTTATTTGGGTAATCGTTACATTTCATACTTTAGTTTTTAAAGCCAAGTTTTGGTATTCCATTTTACGATGTGGGTTTCTACTAAAGAAACTTTCGAATAGTAAACCATTTATAACCCCGACGAATTTCGAGGGCGAAATTCATTTTAAGGGGGGTAGAATGTAACAGCCCGAGATTTTATGAAAAATATTCTTTTTATTTCACTAATGTCTTGTGTTGTACGCTACACCAAAAGGAGCTTGCACAACACGCATCCTTGACTTGCCTTGCATTACACGATAGCGTGTGTAGTACGCAATACTGAGTTTCACTAAACAACGATATTCTATTAAAATATTATTAAAACTAGTCGTTATGAATAGTAATAACCACATTTTGAAATTCTTTAAATCTTATTTTTCAAAATGAACTTCATTTTTGGATTCAGAGTATCGAATTTAGCCTAAGGTGAAATTTTGGTACTTTTCAGATAACTTTCATATTCTGATGAATAGTGAAAATTACTAAATTATAATTAAAAACAACTTTTTTAAATCGAAATAATTAATAGTGATAAAACATTAATTTGAGTGGTTTTAAAATATATTTAGAATATATTTTTACAATTTAATACAATGTTGGTCATTGGATGTAATTTCACATTTAAACCAGACATAAACAAGTGTCAATCTTTTGATAGATATTGTTTCTTAAAAACACGCTATTTGTTTTAACAGCGGGATTTAATTATAAAATTAATTAATGCAACATCTATGTTATGAATATGGTAAAATAGACTTCATTTTTGAATTCGGAATATGAAATATAGCTTAGGATGAAATTTTGGCATTGTTCTGAAAAACATCAATTTTTGATGAATAGTGAAACAACTAAGTGGTAGGTTAAAAACTGAATTTTGCATAAAACTTAATTTTACCACTTCTGTGAATGGAATTTTGAAAATCCGACAGACACGGTTAATATCAAGGACTAAAATGTGGTTCAATGAGATGAAAATAATTTTTGGTGAATAGTAACTTTTTACTTTTTTTTACCACGGTTAATAGTAAATAGGGTAACTAAGGGTAAATATGATATTACTATTACCCTAACACATGTCCTAATTCTATTGGATAAGTTTAATTCGGCCAAAAACAACCTTATGAATATAATATGACCATTTAGGCCCACTTGGATTAGATTAGGACATTTATTATTATTTAATTCAAAGAAGAGTTAAAAGAGTTAAAATCAACGTTTATTTACTAAAACATTTTTAATATGGGGTTATACATAAGATAAATTCGACTATAAATATTCATTAGAAAGATAAAAAGATTTCCTACATAATGATATTTTATTTATAATTTTTAGACTTTATATAAATTAATTTATTTATGACATAACGATGATGCAATAATTACCCTTTTAAGGAAATATTAACATAATTGATGTTATAAATGCTCAAATGAATGTAATTTGAGACTTTTTATGAATTCCACTACTTTTATAGGTTACTATGATATATTATTGTTGATATAATCAACTTGGTTAGAACATATAATTCTGTTATGACTTTCACAAAAATCATATATCAAATAGTGTCAAAATTGACACAAAATAGTTTTTAAATAAAATATTATATTATTAATTGTTATTTTATTCCTAAAAATCTAAGGTTCGGCAAAATGACTTATATAAGGATATATATATTAATAATAAACAATTTGGGGTTAGTTTGGCATGTTATAGTAAGTGTATTAACCATATAGTGAAAGAAAACAAAAAGACACGGTAAAAGTTAAATTATTTAACTTAGAGTTAAATCTAATTGATAAGGTTAAAATAATAACCTAAACTTGTCTAAATCCTATTGGTTGATAGGATTTCGACCCATCCCCACTTTAGCTTCGAAATAAGACCATTTGGAACCATTATAAACCGATTTTGACATTAATATAAAATAATATTTTGAGGTATTCCTAAGGTGCCCCTCTCCTCCCTTATAAAAGGACACCTCCTCCCCCTCCTCCTCACACCAATTTGAGCACTCAAGCTCGGCCAACCCCTGCCAAAATCTCTTCTCCACTTCCCTACAAACATCATAGAGGTTCTGGTCTTCCTCAAAGACCAATTTTAGTGCCATAAGAGGAGGTCTCAAAGAGGTGCTTTAAAGAAGAGGTAATTACCGTTACCAATTCTTTCATCTTTATTTCTTATTCCACTTATTCTTATTAGGTTGTTTCATTATGAAGTAATAACATCAGTATCACACATATACTGATATGTTATTATAAGTATGAAACAACCCTATTTCACCATCTATCCATCCTACAGAAAAACAAATCACCGCGCGTGCGTACGTACGGAATACCGTCTCCACGCCGTGGTGTAATCTATTTTCCACCTCCACCTTACATGGATGGGTATACTGGTGTAAATAATAACTATACATAGTTATTACAACATCATATTGATTCTGATATATTGTATAATCCACTTCAATTCAGTTCAATATTTATGGAAATGATATCATCGCTCGTGCGTACGTACGGACTACCGTCTCCACGACGCGATGAGATTCATTCTCCATGTTAACCATTTAAGAATGATTATAAAGTATATATAAGAAATAATAATGAAATATATGACATTATAAAGCTACTGGATTTATGTATATATATATATATGTATTTCATCTACTTACTTCCATTTCAAGACAGTAAGGAAAGTAAAACAGCGTTCATGCGTACGTACGGACTACCGTCTCCATGAACGGTGTTTTTCATTTTATTTATCTATCTATTATATATATATATACACTGAATATATATGATATATAAATCATATTTTATATTCTGGAAGTAAGTAAATCATGATATAAGTAATAATTATGTCAAGAACAACAAGTCAAAACACCTACGATAAATGAAACGATTTTACCCAAAATGCTTCTTTAACATGGAATTTACAAAAGAACGGGTAATATAATGTCATAAGTGAACCATATATGATATCATAACAATGAATATGATTCTGGAATAAGTCAATAACATTATTTAAACCATTATACAGGAGCTTCGGACACGTACAAAGCTAATCGGACCTAAGGTAAGGGAAATATCACAATCTCATTTTTATCCGAGATTGTTTATTCGTAAGTATTTACTGGGGTGTATTTTATCATCCACATCCATGTTTTATCAATATGTAATATTATTTCCATCCACCTACAATTGTTTAAATCCATTTTTACCCTTCGGTGAGTTTTTAGTAATATGTATGAAAGGAATCTTTTGTCGTTTTTCGTACGAGGTACTTTTTGACTTTTCCGACAAAAGTACGAAGAATGTTTTTTTAACTTAAACGGCACGAACGGATTTTTACGGTTTTATAAAGCCTTATTTTCATGAAGCTTCCTACAAAAGATTTCATGACTATTTTCAAAAAAATCTCTTTCTTTTAAAATTTCATGATGTTTTATGAAAAGAAATTGATTTTGAAGAAGAAAGGATATTTTCCTCAAGAATTCATTTCAGGTGTTTTATCAAAATTATTTTCCATCTTAGATAATAAAGGGTTCTGTTTCTATCCATATTTTTACATTGATTTGACTATGCTGTGATGGAATTATGTCTATGAATTCCTTTATCTTATATGAATGGTTTTATGATGTTATGTTGTTTAAGAATCCCATTTTTATTTCATGGGTTATGAAATGATGTATGATTTATGATTTTGTGGCACACATAAGAATGGTATCATTATGAGATGGGTGGGACCTATATCTCCCTCCAATGCATTGGGTAAAGAATTTATATCTCATGAGATAGACATGGCTGAAATGGTAGGTTATACCGGTTCAGTGAAACAGGACTGAAACGAGGGTTACTCGATTCAGAAAGGGACTTTGTCCACTAAGATAGTCTTGGCAATGAGTCTTGACTAACAAGAAATGATTCTCTATGATTATGTGTGTATGCCACAAAGTTTCATGTTTTAAGTTATGATTATTGGGATTTCATTTCACTACTATGATTTATCCCATGTTATGAAATTATGCTCTCTTTTGCAGGTTAAGATTTCCAAAAGTTATGTTCTTATGAATATGATGTGATTGATTTTTCTTTTGTATACCCTTACTGAGCATTTGAGCTCACCCTTTTATGTTTTCTTTTCCCCAGGATATAAAGAAAGGTTTTAGGTAAAAAAAAAGGAAGTTCTTTATGGGAGATTTTGAAGATCTTTCACCACGATTAGAAGATTATATTCCGAGTTTCCAAAGACACTAAACTATTACGATCCTTGTGTGTGTGTTTTTGTTATGTACTAAGTATTCCGCAAAAGTAATGTAATGTCAATGTACGTCAAGATACGGGTCTCTACATGAATAACATTAATTGGATATTTACACTAATAAAATAACTACAACATCAGTTTTTTAGAATAATTTAATTTACATATTTGTTGGATAAGGATTAAAAATAAAATTCTATGACAATGATAAATCCTCTAGAATTCATAATAATTCTTATAGTCAATCATAAATTCTTTAAAATACAATATTTAAAATGTTATATGTATTAAATCATGAATGTTACCACTTTAGCATCACTTTAAATAAAATATTATAAGTCTCATTATATTATCCATATGGACCCAAATTGTCAACAAATCTACCCTTGGCTTATTATGGTCGATATATAGATGAAAAATATGTTTTGGTCTTTTTTTCTTCTAATAGTTATTATCATTTAAAATAATTATTTTATTGTTTTTTCATCTATTAAATTATTTCTATATCATCATTTTATAATACAACAAAGAAATTATTTATTTCATAAAAATTAAAAATATTTATGTATGAAAAAAAATTGATTTCAAACTAGTATTTATAGTCTATTTTATAATTTTCATTACCGTGTATAGAAAATGATATTGTAATTAAAATTTGAGTAGGGAAAATTTAAATTTTCTTAAAATAAAAAATATTAAATGTCTTAATCTAACCCATGTGGTATCCAAAGGATACAATTTCGAACGAATGATGGTTTAGGTAAAAAAAACTAATCTAATGATATTAGAACTAGTTTTAGGTTATATTTATAGTACTATATTCGCATTTAATTACATAATTTACCTTTTTATGGAGGTAGATGAAAATTTACTAAAGTCACTGTTCATACGCCCAATAAATAAAACAAATTTATTTAAATAATTTTGAATCAATGAATATAATTATGGAAACCATTTTTCAAAAATAAAAAACACTGATGTTTCAGTAATTAATTTAAATTTAACCTCATTTTCTAAAGGAGACATTAGGTTTTAAAAGCTTAAAAAATACAAAATATTGAAATGTTTTTACATCAAAATTCATTAATAAATTAATTCAAATGACCTACATTATATTAAATGGTAAAAATAAAATAAATTGATATTTTAAAACCATTAATTAATATAACTTAACTATAAAAATTATTTTAAGGAAAAAATTTTATTTTAATTAAAATTTAGTATCATTTTACTATTCATCAAAACATAAAACTAATTATAAAATAACAAAAAATTCATCCAAAGTGAGTTTTTATATCCCCCATCAAAAAAATTTATTATTTCAAATATAATATAAACTTTGTATAATAGTTGACTTAAAATGCATGCACCGTCAAAAAAAGAAAAACTGTATTTTAAAAAACAATACATCTTTTATCTGGAAAATTAAATTTTTTTATATCATATTTTAAAAACATATAAAATGAATTTAAAATTTTTTATTGAATATATAACATATATATTTCATTAATAAAAAACACAGATAATTTATTTATTATTTAATGAAGTCACTTATGTGAATTTAAGTTGATTTTCAGAAAATAATTATCCTTTTATTTAAAAAGGGTTTTATTTTCATTACTAATTAATTTTCCCTTAAAGAATTAAAGATATATACATGTGTAAATAACATTTTAATAATTTATTTAACATTATTCTTACCTTCCATTTTAATTTTTGTTTATATAAAAATGTATTAATAATTATTTATATTCTTAGACACGGTCTTGGGTGAAAATGAATTATATCAAAATTACATGAAATTGTGAGTACTGCAAGAAAACTATAGTGTCGTATATACTGAAAGATAAGTTATTTTTTTGTTTCTATATTAGCTTGTGGTAGTTTACAACAGAAGACATCAAATTAAAAAAATTAATCTCCTAAAAATATTATGGTGTTAAACCATCAAATATGGTGGAGGTCTATGATGACCAGACTGAAACCCCATGTCACACCACGGCGCAGGTCCTCGGCCTATAGTGTAGAACTCCCAAACTTATTAGGATTGGGTCCTTTACATTCAAAAAGAATCCCCCACCCCTAATGTACTAGGGTGCATGTAATCCACGTAGATTTTCCCCCCTCAGTTTTGTGTTATAGCGACGAAGTGAGAATCATCACAAGGTTACTAATAGGTAGATGAGTATGATATTTGAAATCATTGATGGACTTTTCGAACTAGTGGAATCTCCTCTTCTTGGATTTCGATATGATATGGAGACAACCTTACTCTCTTATTTGGGATTTTTTTGAAAGATCATATATAAAAATCTATATCCAAACATTTAGATTTGGTTTCTCTTTTTTCCATTAGATGCGAAGACACGTAGAGTATTCTATAATATTAACATGTTTAGACTCTCATGGATGGAGTAGATTACTCCCCGGATATTGGTGGTGGATACACATTGTGTAGTTCACCTTCTCACCATTATGAATCCCTTCTTCTTTGACCATGTTACTCCCTCTCTTGGTCTGGGATGACTTATTCTCATTCTATGATTCCTACAAATTGTTTTCTCTATATTATTTATATGCATCTCATATCACTTACTAATCCCCCATCAGCTGTTGTGTAATCCTACTAGGTATGTATATACTCACCTCTATATGGAATTTTCCCACATGTTTGGAATATTATATAGACGACAGGCTGGTCGGTGATGACCATAGAGGAGCATAAGGATATATGGTACTTGGGACTACCTATGGTGGTTTCAGCTTGATGAAAATGATATCGGTTCTCTCAAAATTTTTCTTTTCCTCTTTTTTCATGTTGAGACAAATTTTTGTTTGGGTGTATATTTTTATCCTTACCTTTTAATATTACACTACCATACTCTTGTACTGTCTATATGTTTTTCATTCATTGTTTTTCATTTTTATTTTCTTATTATTTTCATTTTACTTCATCTGCACTTATTCCAATATATGGATTTTTCTATTCATATAGATACTTAATCCATTTCCTCCCAATGTTATTTATGCCTTTTGTGCATGTGTCAATCCCCTGGACTATGGAGGTGGGATTGGGGTAGTTACAGCTCACGCCTTATCTAGGGTCTATTCATGACAGATTGCTATCAGAGGTGGTTCAAATCTTGGTATAGTGATTGGACTAGTCCCCTTGTGATTATTTATTTGGTATTAGGTAAATAGTGTTAGATTTACTAAAGTGATGATCTAAGTCCATGCCATCTAGTGTCTGTGCGGTTAGCTAACGTATCCATTCACAGAGATCATGACTACCTGGTTCTCGATATATAATGTTGAGCCATTGGTTATAGAAATAAACGGTACATGCATCATGTATGAAATATCCTTTGATTTTCATTCTTGTTTCAGCTCCCCGTTGTATATATATATATATATATATTCTTATTTGACCATTGTACATCTAGAAAACATTCAGGATGCCTCCGTGAAGATAGCCATCTATGATACACTTTCAGGATCATGATAATTATTCGATGAGTGGTGATGCATTAGTTCTAGGTCCATCATATGAAATTTATTTTCTAGGTGGGAAGGTAGGAGAAGCTATAACAATTATTTTTTTGATCATCTCATCAATTAGTGATGTAGATTTTTACATGCCTTGCGCACTCAATGAGATCGAGCACTGCAGGCCACTGAGGTTCCCCAGTGAGCCAGATCTCCAGGTATTAATGGATTTGTTAGAGTCGGTGGTATGTGTCTTCTATCTCATCTAATCATAGGTTGATCATGATTTTTCACTGGTTTCTATCATTTTCTATGGAGTATCTCAGCACAAGTATAGGCTTGTTATGCTGATGCATGATGATTCAACACTGCCACTGCCTGAAATCATGTAGTTGTTCCATAAGGAGTATTACCCCTCCTGTTTGAACTCAGTTTATATTCATGATCTTTTAAGTTAAATTAAGGAGGGATGTTATTTTATAACGATTCAGTATGTCTAATAGAACATCCCTGGTACTTGACATTATTTGGGAGGACTACATCAGGTCATGGAATCATTAACATGGACTCTGTAGAGAGATCCATTCAACTGTGGTTAACCTATCCATACTAACTTATGCAGGGATATTGGAGTGGGAACTAGTGATAGTGATATTTGCATCCTAGGTATACCATACAATTGGGGATGGTAGTGGATGTTATAGAGCTCAGACATCTACATTATTTAGAAGACATTATATTATAGGATATTCATATAGGATATGTCCATGTGATTAGGATCATGCACATCATCAGGGGTGGTTTAGAGCTCCCTAGAATCTCATGGAATTTCAGTCCAATGTTTTTGATGGGTGAGGTAAAATAGTGTGATAATTTTCAACCATACTTGCCATAAAGAATATGTAGATAGTTGATGCACCACTATAGTAGAGACATTGTAGTGATCAGGGATCATGTAGTGTAAGGAAGGGTGGTCCCCAGGCTGGCAGAGCTATCAGATGAGTATATGAAGCATTGGGTGGTTGATTATTCAATGATAATATTCAACCACTACTAAAAAGAAATCCATGATTGGATCTAGGTGTAAATGGCTGGGGCTTCAGATGACTGTTGGTATTGGAGGCTTATGACCCACTTGCACACGAGATGATTTGAGGTATAATCATTATTTATTATACACTTTCTTCAATATAAGTAATCATTGTTTCTTATGATTTCTTCATCTCTATTTCATTGGTTCAAGGGATAGAGCTCCTAGTTGAGGCACTAGATCATAATCATTATATTGAGGATCCTATAAGGAATTCTTCCTGTGTATCTTTTACTTTTATGTAGTGTGAGATATCAATTGTTGGAGAGAGGTTTATGTGGTGCCTATTTCTTCATGAAGGAACCCCATGACAGAATCTGGGTAATTAATTTATTTACCATGGTTTGATCCATGATTGAAATCACTATAGTTGACTCAAATTTCTATGAACTGATTGGGCAAGATTCTATTTTATGGGTGAGAGAGATCTCATGGTTGGAGGAGTGGGATCTATCATCCAGAGGCAAAAACCCATCACCAATTATTTTGTGAGTATACCCATTATTTGTGTAGGCTCTTCTATATACTTGGTTCCTTTATTTGTGGAGGATTATAATGACATATTCCATGAGTATGTTTCGGGCCTTCCAATGAGGTGGGAGATGGTATTTTTCATTGAATTAATTACATTAACAACTCATAGATCTTTAGTGGCTGAGTTAATGGGCCATACCAAGCATCTAGAGCTGAGGATGAAATTGGAGGTCCTTTGAGAGATGTGATTCACTAGGCCTAGTGCATCCCTTTAGGAACCTCCAGTATTTTACATGAAAAGGAGGATTGGAGCTTGAGGATTTTCAAGATTTATCATCACCTAAACAAGGCCATGATAAAGAACAAGTACCCATTTTTGAGAACTTGTGACATTTTTGAGAATTTTGGTGGTGTGATATGGTTATCGTAGATCGATCTCTGGTATACTACCACCAATTGAGGGTCACAAGGCTAATATTCCAAAAAAATTATTCTCATGTGGCTATAGACACTATGAGTTCTTAGTGATCCTCTTTAATGTATCCAAATACCCCATCGTGTTTTTGGATTTGATGGACTAGGTATTCTTTCCATTGTTAGACCATTTTGTGGTTTTCATCATTGATGACATAATCATATACGCTACATTAGAGGATGATCAAGTAGTGCACTTGAGGATGTTTTTGGATTCTTTTCAAGAGTACGGTCATTATTGGGAACTCTTGATGTTCTGGTTCTAGATACATGAGGTTGAATTTATTGGGAATTTAAATTTTATCGTGGTTTAGGAATGGACCCAGTAATGATCGATGAAGTGATTTCATGCGATCCCACTTAAAGTGTGTCAGAGGATCGAAGCTTTCTCATCTTGGTGGGTTACTATTAGAAGTTTTTTGTGGACCTATCCAAAATTATAGCCACATTGACTACCTAATCATAGAATGGGATGCAATTTACCTAGTCTGAGCACTATTACAGGGCCTTTATTGAGGTAAGGCTATGGTTGACGAATAATCCTGTGTTGAGACTACTAATGGATGGTGTGGAGTATGCAGTGTATAACGATGCATCAAGAGATGTTTTTGATTTCATGTGGATGTAGTGGATTGACTTTATCGCATCAGTGTCAAGGAAGAAGATACACCATGAGAAGAACTATTAGACTCATAAGTTAGAGTTATTTATAGTAGTATTATCCATAAGGATGTAGAGGTAGTACCTTATGGGGGAATTATATGTGGTTTACTTATACATCAGAGTCTTAGGTATGAAATCATGTAGAGAGACATCAATGTGAGACAACGTTGTTGGTTGGATTTCTTAAAGGATTTTGACATAGAGATATTATATACTTCTAGAAAGGGTAATTTGGTACTATATTTCCTTCATAATAAGTCCCCATCTAGCTTGGTGGAGGAGGCTTCAGAGTAGTTAGCTTCCCTGAAGATGAACATTGAAGAGAAGGAGGGTAAAAAAAATTATGATCAATGTTGATAACAACTATACTTATCTAGTGAGTGATATATTCCCATCTAGGATACCTTTACTATGTGTTCTTATGTGTCCAAATGTCCATGGGGGATTCACCGAATGTATATTCTAGAAGATGGAATCATGTCATATTTTTTAAAGAATGGATGGTGGATCGAGTCACAATGTGAGAGTAATTGATGTGGGTGTTCCAGAATTCTCCCCAAGTTGTACACCCCAATATTGAATGTTGTACAAATACCTTTTGTGGATGTTTTGGTGGTCCTTCATGAGACTAATTATAACGGAGTTCGTCTCTTGGTTCCTCACTTGTTAGTAGGTTAAGGCTGAGCACTAGGTTCTGGAAGGTTTGTTGCAGCAATTTAAGATCCTAGAGTTAAATTTGGATGAAATATCCATGGACTTTGTGATATGGATTCTATGCATAGTGAAGGACCATGATGCTATCAGAGTGTTAGTTAACTAACTTTTTATTTCTATACACTTCTATTCTATTAGAGAAATAATCTCGGTGGAGAGTTTGGGAAAGTATTACACATGGGAGATCGTCCGCCTTCATGGGTTTCCCTTGAAGATTATTTATGGGTAGGATGTGCAACGTATGTTAAGATTTTGGAGAGGCTTGTATGAAGAATTCGGGACCCAAATGACAATGAGTGTAGCCTTTCACCCCTAGAACAATGGAAATACATAGTGAACTATCCATGTGCTGGAATATGTTTTGAGTATTTTTATCATTGACTACTGATGGAGATGGGAGTATCCATTTACCTTGGTATACTTTCTATATATCAATTTCTACTACTCTACCATTTATATTACATATTTTGAGGCCCTTTACAAGAGACCCTATAGGTCACCATTATGCAGGACATAGATTGGTGAGACATATATCGTGGGCCCATAAGTGATAAAGGAGATATTTGACAAGGTTCAAGACATCAATGAGAGGATGAGGATGGCTCATAACAAGAAGAATTTTTAACTATATTGTTATCATAGGACTTTGTAGTTTGATTTAGGAGACCATGTTTTCCTAATATTCTCCCCATGATGAAGACAATAGAGGTTCTTCTAGAAAGGAATTATATCCATGATGTTCATTCATTCATTCAAGATATGTCATGTATTTTGAATGGTTTCTTATCACCTCTCCCTACCCCCAAAATTGGATTGGTTTCATGGAATCATCCACATGTCATTGTTAAGTATATACATTCATGTCCTCATCCATATATTCAACTAGGGTGAGATAGATATCATGGATGGAGCCACCATTATGGAATACCCAATGGAGATTGAGTATTGATAGGAGAGTACCCTATGTGGACAACCTATCCCCTTGGTTCATATTTTGTGGTAGCAGAAGAATGTACAGGAATGCTCCTGGGAGAGGGAGACCCAGATGCAAGATGAGTATCCCATGTTGATTTAATTGTTTTATATTTTCAAGGGCGAATGAATTGATGGGGGAATGATGTATAGACCTAGTTCTTTCCTTGTTATACATTTTATTATTTCTATATATTTTTCTAGATTTATTAGTTGACATTAAATGTGATTTTTATTCCCGGTGTGCCGGGAATTAATTCAATAAACAATTTAAATATATTTTATATTGTTCCTGCACATTTTATTAAATAAAATGGTATAACTATTAATGTAAATAATTGTTCATAAATTGGAGACCATGGTTGAGTCGGGAACACTTATTTTACTAGATATGGGACAAAAAATAAGTGGTTGTAGGGCATTTGGGAATCTTTCTTTTTAGTAGTTGGTTCAATGGATTAATTCATTCATTCATTAATTTTAACCTAAATGAGTTATCTATATGTATAATTACATGGATATTCTCTTATAATTAGCCTCATAATCTTGGTATCTACCAAGAGTTTGTCTTTCATCTTTATATTGGTGAATCACATCAAAAGATGATGAAATGATGGGTTAGAGTAGATCGGAGCACAAAATAACCCAAAAGATCTTTCAACGGATAAAGTGCATTTTTTCCAATGATGATCGATCTTATCTATATGTATGACTCATAAATTTTTTATTTCTACACCTTCTTATTAAATTTACAAGGGTGATCAATCCCTTATATTTGTTATCTCCAATTGAATCCTTTTTTTGTGTCCCTATAATGATTAAATTGAATACATTAGTTTTTTTCATCCCAGGTAATCCATGTTCAAGATACTTTCCTATGAACCAATGGAGAAGATATTTAATCATTTGTTCATGTGCCCTTTCCCCATCAATATTTTTCCATTCTTAGTTGGTGACATCCCACGATCCCAGTTTGACATTTCATGATAGTACAGATCCTCATAGGACCCATGGAATAATGACAGATTCAAATGTGAAAGAAGAATAAATGTATTAAGCACACATATGTAATAGTTTTGGGTTTCGCATTATCATTTTCATGATTTTTTGGATTAATATAATGTAGAAGGAAATAAGGTGAGTGGTTCAGGAGAAGCACCCCCACGACCTGACATGATCTGATTTCTATTGAACGGTGGCTGGAAATTATGATCTATACCCTGATCGACTATTTATGGTTAGATATAGGGCTGTAATCAAAGTGTTGTGTCCAGATATGAGGTGTAGATCGTGGATGTGGAAAAGTATGAAAACCCCATCTACAAAAAATGTATCAAAATGAAAACATGATTTTTTCCCCCTGTATGATGTGTCTAATATTTTGGGATTTTAAAAAGATTAAATTGTCTATATCCTTATTACACTCAGTGTACCTCATCCTATAATGGATGATCTGTCTGGTATGGAAAATAGGCGATACGCGATATAAGAGTACATAGCTAGGTATATTCTCTTTTACCAAAATAAATTGACACATCCAATTCACATGGTCATGACCTCATTTGAAGCTACATGTTGTTTACCAAGTACACTAACATGGCCTGAGAATACATACACTACAAGAAGGACATGGTCTGGTCTAAGATCTTTCGGACACACCATGTTTTTCATCTACACGAGATGTATAACCACTAGGATAATTCTATTTTCTAGATAGGGACTTGGTTATGAAGTAGAGTGGGACCATAGAAAATGACGGTCCCCTAAAATTTTGTTTACCCCATGGAATGTTTTGAGTAAACATCATCCTACTGTATCATTATCATTTGAAATCGTATTCTGGTTAAGAGTACCATGTACTATTTTTTTAATGTAGACTATGATTATTCTCTATGTTGATGATTATAAGATATGATGTGAGATTTTCAAAGACTGATTCTTGTTGTGGTAACACTAAATTATGTTAGGGATGATGCGTAATCACTAGTGGATTCCTATAGAGTGGTAACCCAAATATTTTTTGGTATGAGTTCTTCAATTTCTGAATTGAAGCCCCTATTATATTGTTAATGTGCCATCATGACCAGAGTAAACCCCCTATCACACAAGGTCCTGAGTCCTCAACCTATATTATGGACCCCCCCTCCAATATATTGGTGGGGGGTCCTCTGCATATATTAAGACCAACCATATGACCTAGGCTGTGGGTCCTCAAATGTATTTTCTGCCCCCACGGTTGTGAGACATAATGGTGACTTTCGGGTCTCCACAAAGTTACTTATGGATAGAATCATGAGATGTGGGGATTCATTTATATTCCATTGCAACTATTAGAGACTCCTATTCAATGGATGATATATGAGAAATAAATCCCCTTCCTCTCTCACATGTGATTTTTGACCGTGTATATATATAATTCTTTATCTACTCCATTGGATTTTGTTACTCTCTTTCCATGAGATGCGACAATGCGTAGTGTATTCCATTTTATTTTTATGATTACATTCTCATGGTTGGATGATTTTACTATCCTACTAATGGTAAATACAACTCAACATGTAGTTTATGTACTAATCATGTTGAGCCCCTAAATCTTGTGTGAGGTAACTCTCTCTCTCTCTCTCTCTTTGTTTGGGTAGAGTTGTTCTCATTAACTACTTTCTACTTCATGTGTTATCTACTTTCTTTCAATTCATGTTGTCTATCTTAATTCCCCCATTCATTTTAGCGGTCCTAATGTGTATATATATTCACTCCCCTACATGTTATTTTTCTGCATTCGTCATGTTTTATACAGAAAACGAATAGGTCGGTGATGACTTCTGAGAGGCTTGGGAATACAAGTTGAATTGGACTTCGTACAGTAGTCGTGTCATTGATATTAAGAAATATGGTATATTAGTGTTTCACTTTTCCAATTATGTCAGTTTGGGACATATTTCGGGTAGGGTGTTAATTTTTAACCATTCCATCTAACTTTATAGTATCGTACTCTTGTACTATCTATAAGTTTTTCATGAATGGTGGTTCCCTTAGATTTTTTTCTTCTTTTAGTTTTATATACATTTCACTTCATCGTCAAGATGGCAATATCAATGTATGTAGGTACCTAACAAAAATGAATCACTATCTTATTTATTCTATCTGAATAGGTCTCCAGCCCATAACCTATAGAGGCAGTCAAGGGGTAGTTGTATCATAAGCCCTGATATGGTTCTGGTCATGAAATTTACCTAATAATTATAAAATATAACAATATTTATGATATTATATTCATTATTTTATGATGTTTAAAAATATTTATAATTTTCTAAGAAGAAATAGATTCATAATTACATAGTTTAGATTTATCCTTCTTAATTGAGAACCCCCCCATTGGTTGATATCTTACTCCTTAAAATGATTTTATTTTGAAAGGTCTAGAAGCCCTAGTACTTGTTTAAGTAATATATGAATATATTGTTATATTAATTTTCTGAGATATGTTTCTCATGATGTGTGGATAAATTTGGATATGTGGTTTTCTTTTAATATTGGTGGGACAGGATGCATAAAGAATTTATAAAAATATTTAATAAAATGAACATAATAATCATTTAAAGTGGTACTGAGGAAACCCAAATTTGAATATAATATTTTATAGGGTCTATATAAATTCCATAAATAAAATTTTGTATAGTTTTTTCCATTTAATGCCTTATCCTCTAGTTAAAATACATTAATCATATTTTAACCTTAACTGTGATAACATTGATTTTACAGTGGTAACATTATTATATGACAAAAAAGTGGAATTCCAAATATATTTGCAAATTATTATTATAAATTTGGAATCCATTTTTTCTGATCAAATTTATATGTATGAAAGAAAAAATTCTTAAAATAATAATTTATTTTTCATGGGAAATATTTTTTAAGAATGATTGATTTAAGCATCAAAATATATTTTCCACAAAATTAATAAATGAGTTAATTTACATGATTTTTTTGGTTGGGTAATTGAGAAATAATTTTTGTTGAATTTTTTATGAAGCCAAAACTAAATGAAATCTTACAAAAATTCCATTACATTCAAAGATGCAAAAAATGTTTTATATTTTAATACAATATATCATCTCATCACAAATGTCAGTCTTCTATTACCAAATTAAAAATAATGTTTTATAAAAATTATTTCACTCCATATAAATATAATTGGTTAAAACTATCATCAATAATTGGTTAAAATAAATTTTATAGGGATTTTAATGCTTTACCCCATGGTTTGACAAAAACATTCCTCTTTTCCCAAGGTGGGAAATATTTACTATGGTTACTATTCATAATGACCAAGAATTTAGTTGACCATATTTTATTATATTATATTACAGTTATTCTAAATATTTAAGCCATTTTATCAATTTCAATTCAACAAATTGACAAAATTCAATTTTATATTAAACCATCAAAACATTATGAAAAGTAGTTTTCAAAAATAAATGACTTCCTAAGTAGAAAACATTTTTATGAAAAAATAAATAATAACATTGATTCAGAAAACATTAATTGGATATTTATTAATATAAGTAAAATAATTTTTAATTAAAATTATTTTAAAAAATATATCTTCATTTGTAAATTCATGAAATAAAAATACATTTTATAATGAAAATTATTTTTTTACTATTTTTTGAAAAATAAAATATTCTTGAAATCCTTAAAAATTATTTCTATGATAAATTTTATATTATGATTTAAAAAATGACATAATTTTATCAAATATAATTTCTAAATGTGTCAAAATGTTTTATTATATTTTCTCAGAAAAATAAATAAAACCCCATTTGGAAGAAAAGGTATTTTTGATGTGTAGAATGACTTTATAGAATTTTGTGTTCATTTCTTTATATGTTAATGAAAGAATGTTAATTATAGTAAAATTTTATGTATATATTTTACAATAATTTTATTACTATACATACCACAATGTTCAACATGATAGGTTATAATTGTATACTATATTATGGTTATTTATGTAACGCCCCGACCCTTATTACCCAGAGTCGGTGCATTATTACATAACATTGGCATGATCGCAAAGAAATCATGTCTCGAAATACCGATCAGTTTAGTACTATTAGAATCAAGACTCATACATATGATCAACTTTACAGCTTGAATAGAAATACAAAAAATATATATTTTATTAGATACATACAAGCATCCTAGATTATGCCTGCAGGTCACTCATAACTAACTTCTTCATATCCTGGGAAAAAACATAAGAAAGGGGTGATCTCAAATGCTCAGTAAGGGTAAGGAATGCAACAGAAAATTACATAAATATTAAGCATGGGGAATAATTGACACCACATTCCTTTACCAATAATAAACATGAATACTTTAATGGCAAGAATGTGAGGTGAGTAAATAATGCCATAATAAAACATAATAATGGGTATTCTACTAGTCGAATGACCACATGAACCATCAATATTATATCCATAATAAAGGAATGTATAATGCTGGACAATCTGAAACATTTTTTCAAGGCCTCAGCCAAGACATATAAATATGATTAAGGCATCGGCCAAAACCCTAAATCAAATTGGGAAAGGGCCTCGTCCAATTACACATCTAGTTGTCTCATGAAACCAACCGATGCATCGAGGAGCTATAGCGGGCTCCACCCGTCACATACTAAGTCTAGTACATTCCTCATACGAAAAGGTTGAAATATAACATAAACATTCGTATTAAAACTAGCATACAATATGTCAATAATTTAACCATAAACCATGGATGGTAAACAAATAGCACATCCACAGTCAAACATGTCACAAAACCTTCAATACAATATGGATGTTTTGTATCATAAGAAATCAAATTCAAATAAAAATAAAATCAATCAATGGATGTTGACATAGATGATGTCAAAACCTTTTTTTAGAAATATATCTCCATATAAATTGAAATAATTTATGATTCACATAAAGAAAATAATTATTTTGAAAATATTCATACAAGCTTGTATGAAATCTACGAAGTTGTTAAAACAATGGAAAATATCTGAACCCACTTTATAAGTTAAAAAACATTCTTACCTTAAATTTGTCAAAAAGGTAAAAAAGTACCTTCTTTGAAAAATAACGGAAAGATTCCTTTCAAAACACATAAGGTTATAAATGACTTTAACCCATTTTATATTTAATATTAAAAATTATTTGAAATACATTTTCATGAAACATGGATGTGGATGATAAAGAGGTCCAAGAAGATAATTACGTATAAACAACCTCGGATAATGAAGAGATTGTGAAATAAACCCTTACCATGTACTTTTCCTTGGTTGAGGGTAGTTTAAACTCCTGTATAATTGTGAAGTATTTATTATTAAATTATACAAGAATAATATACATTAATATGATATCATATATGATCTTTTAACATTGATTTGTTAATAATATCGTAGTATTATCGTCGTTTCGGGTGTAAACAGATTAGTTTTCCTTTATATTCTTTGTTATGTGAGCCATATTTGTTATGGATGGTTTGTATATTTCCAGAATGATATCATTTCTCTAAAAAATATTTTTAATCATCAAATGAAATTTAGTCTTGAATGGATACGATGGGGAATGAATCTCATCATGTTCGTGGAGACGGTAGTTCGTACGTACGCACAAGTGACAATATCATTCTTTGGATATTAAAATAATATATAATTTCATGGTATATCATATATACAAAATCATTATCATGTTATATGTGTTATTTACATGAATTAAACATCATTATTATGCCCATCCAAATAATGATGTATTGAATAACAATTACAACAGGACGTGGAGACGGTAAGCCATACGTACGAACATATGGTGACATGTCATTCAAAGGATGGATAGAATACTGAAAATGGATCTACTATATTAATTAATAGTACTCTGCCAGTGTAATTCATGACACTATAAAATAATTCTTATTATTAACTATAGATTACAATTTATAAAACATAATATTTTATTATCTGTCTTCTTAAGTGTACCACTTGTATTAGTTGTGAAGAAACAGTAACGTTTGATTTATTTTACACACAAATTAGTGGTGAATAATTTGGATTTATTAGTGAATCTATTAAGAATACATAAATATAAAATGTTAAATTAATATACATCAATAGTAATGTGAAACACTTTGGAATATTCAAGGGTGGAAACCTGACTTCAATATAAACTGCATTTAAGAAAAAAATATTAAATACTATGAAAGACAAAGTTGAAGAGAAGTTACTTAAGGAATAGTTTATCTAATAAAAAATGTGAGATGTGCCGAGGAATCATTATAATACAAAAAAAATTTCGTCCACAAATAGAGATGTAGTGATGTTTAGACATGGAGTAATATTCCAGCAAGTAGAAGATGTTCCCAATGCATTTCATCTTTGCATCAACAATATAAGATTGGTTGGAATCTTCCTTGTCTAACACATCATAATAGTACCTGAATATGCAGCATAAGAATACAACATAAGATTATATACAACATAAGTATAAAGAATCAGAATACCTGAATATGCAGAATAAGTATTAATGTCACCGAGAAATGGTCATGAATGAAATTTCCAACCTGCCCAGCCCCCAGCCCCTCCCCTTCCCTCCCCCCTTCGCAACCTTTTCCCAAGGAGCTGCCTCCCCCCTTCCATAACCCAGCCATGCCCCTCCCCTCCCCCTGCCCAACCTCTTCCCTAGCCCCTTCCCAACTGACCTCATCCTCCCCTCCCCCTGCCCAACCTTTTCCCCCAGAACTCCTCCCCTTGCCATCTTCCTCCCTCCCATCCCCTAAAACCTGCCCAGCCCCTACCCCTCCCCTCCCCCCTGCCCAACATTTTTCCCCAGTAGCCCCCTCCCCCCTTCCCAACCTCTTCCCCCAGCAGCCCCCTCTTCCTTGGACTCATCCTCCCCTCCCATCCCATCCCCCCTGCCCAACCCTTTCCCCCAGCACCCCCCTGCCATCTTCTTCCCCTCCCCTCCCCCCTGCCCCTCCCCCTCCCTTTCCCTCTCCCCTCCCCCTCCTTTTCCCTCAGCAGCCCCCTCCCCTTTCCATAACCCTCCCCTCCCCTCCCCATCCCTCCAACCTGCCCAGCACATTCCCCTCCACTCCCCTCCCCTCCCCCCTGCCCAATATTTACCACTAAAAGCCCCCTCCCCACTCCCCTCTCCTCCCCTCCCCCCTGCCCAAAAGATACAAAAAATGATGCAGAACCTAAAAATGAAGAAAAAATGCTGAAAAAATGCAGGAAAACTGTAGAAAAATGAAGACTAAAAAAATGAAGAACCAAAAAAAAATCATCAAGTCATTTATGGACTTCTTTGGGATCACACCTTCCCAGCCATACTCTTCTTCTTCAGTACACTACCATGTTCCCATGGCCTGCCACTTTACAGGGTTTGGAATGGAAGTTTCAAAGTGGGGAGATGATGCGAAAAACGTGTGCACAGAAAAGAAGAAATCTTCATTGGATCAAGAATCATTATACATACTCATGATAGTAATCATTAACAGAATCTACGTACCTCTATGGAATAAAGGATGGACCTGTTTGAAAAAACATTGTGAACAAATTAGAAGGAAAATATAAACCTATTAACCCTCTTATAATAAAAAAATACAAAATAAAACATTGAAATACAATAAGCCATGGGTGTTACATGTTCACTCACCTATTAATGAGATGTTTAGTAGCAAATCCATAGATTCAGATTTTAACATAATTGATATTGAAAGATATATTTTTTTTAAACATTATAAAACACAATTAATGTAAACCAGCATGAATGTAAAACACTCATATCATTAATGAAATAGTATGTACAGAAACACTGACCTATGGAATGACATGCTTCTCTAAATTAACAGTATCCACGTAAATAACAGACAAGTCAAAATAAAATAAGCCAAGGGTGTTACATCCTATCATTGATTACCTTTTCCGGTGTAGTAATGTTCTACATTCAGTGCTTCGAAAGGAATTTTCAAAGAGGGGAGATGATGCGAAACACATACACACACAAAAAACAGAAATCTTCATTGGATATAGTAACTCAATATATACTCAAGATAGTAATCATTAACAGAATCTACGTACCTATATGGAATAAAAGATGGACCTGTTTGAAAAAAAACATTGTGAAACAATTAGAAAAAAATATGAACCAAATAACCCTCTTCTTAAAAAATACATCATAAAACAGTGACATACCTTAAGCCATGGGTGTTACATGTTGACACACCTACTGATGAAATGGACATGAATAAAATATCCAACCTGATTATACAGAATAAGTCTTAATGTCACCGATAAATGGACAGGAATGAAATATCCATCCTACCCAACCCCCAGCCCCTCCCCTCCCCTCCCCCCTGCCCGACCTTTTCCCCCATCAGCCCCCTCCCCCCTACTGTAACCCAGCCCTGCCCCTCCCCCCCTCCCCCCTTCCCAACCTATTCCCCCAGTATCCCCCTCCCTCCTGGTCTCATCCTCTCCTCTCCTCCCCTCCCCCCTACCCAACCTTTTCCCCCAACACCCCCTCCCCCTACCATCTTCCCCCCCTCCTCTCCAACCTGCCCAGCCCCCTACCCCTCCCCTACCCTCATCCCTACCCAACATTTTCCCCCAGCAGCCCCCTCCACCTGCCATAACCAAGCCCTGCCCCTCCCCTCCCATCCCCCCTGCCCAACCTCTTCCCCCAGCAGCCCCCTCCCCCTAGCCTCATCCTCCCCTCCCCTCCCCTCTCCCCATGCCCAACCTTTCCCCCGGAACCCCATCCCCCTTCCATATTCCTACCCTCCCCTCCCCTCCCCTCCAACCTGCCCAACCCCCTGCCCCTCCCCTCCCCTCCCCCCTGCCCAAGATTTTCCCCCAACAGCACCCTCCCCCCTTCTATAACCCTCCCCTCCCCTCCCCACCCATCCATCCTGCCCAGCACCTACCCCTACCTTCCCCTTCCCCTGCACAAAAGATGTAGAAAAATGATGAAGAACCTAAAACTGAAGAAAAAATTGTAGAAAAAATGCAGGAAAAATGCAGGAAAAATGAAGAACCTAAAAAAATCTTGAAGTCATTCATGGACTGCTCTGGGCTTTCAGCTTCCCATCCATACTCTTCTTCTTCAGTACACTGCCATGTTCTCTTGGCCTAATACATTACAGGGTTTGGAAAGGAAGTTTCAAATAGAGGATATGATGTAAAACACTTACGCATAGAAAAGAAGAAATCTTCATTGGCTCTAGAAACTTTGTACATACTCATGATAGTAATGATTAACAGAATCTACGTTCGTGTATGGAATAAAATATGGACTTGTTTGAATAAAAAAATGTGCACAAATTAGAAAAAAAAATATAAACCTATTAACCCCCTTATAATAAAAAAATACATAATAAAATAGTGAAATACCATAAGACATGGGTGTTACATGTTCACTCACCTGTTGATGAGATGTTTGGTACCAAATCCATAGATTCATATTTTAACATAATGGATATTGAATCATTTATTTTTTTAAAACATTATAAAACACAGTGAATGTAAAACACCATGAATGTAAAACACTCATATCATAAATGTAACAGTATGTATAGAAACACTAACCTAAGTAATGACATGCTTCTCTAAATGAATAGAATCCATGTAAATAACAGACTCGTCAAAATAACTTAATCCAGGGGTGTTACATCCTATCATCGATTCCCTTTTATGGTGAATTAATGTTATAGATTTAGGGCTTCGAAAGGAAGTTCCAAAGAGGGGATATGATGCAAAACACATACGCACAGAAAAACAGAAATTTTATGGGTTCTTTCCTTTTTCCCTCTCCCCCTTCCCTCACCTATGAAGTGTGACATATCCTCTAACTTCTATGTTCAGTGTGTATAACCCAATATTTGTTGGACTTCTAGTGGCCTCCCTTCCCCCATTTTGTGGCATCCCTTTCCCCATTTGGCAGTATCCCTTCCCATTTAGACTACATCTTCAGCTTCCCTCCATCATGAAACCTGCCAGCACCACCCTCTTCTCCAACACATGACCCACTGGTGCCACCCCCCCGCCCCCCCACTCTCTAGTGTGATGCCTCATCGGTACACCCCCCCATTGTCCTCCTATAATCTGCAAATACAGAATATACATGCATGAATTAATAGTAATGACTTTTCCTACTTTAATTCATTTGTGTGGAATTGGTATTGGCCCAGATAATACCCAAGAAAATTTGTAACTGGTGTATAATGTAAATTTTGTATGTAAATCTTATAAAAAAACCATACATCTGAGCTGTATACATCTTCTAATAAGGTAATTGTAATGAGAAGACTCTAGAACAATATTTATTGCACATAATATTTTAGACAAAAGGAAATAAAACAAATTAAATATCTAAAGTGCTATTATTTTATAGGTTTTTTCTTTCTCCCTCTCCCCCCTTCCCTCACCTATGAAGTGAGACATATCCTCTACCTTCCATGCTCAGTACGTATAACCCAATACTGGTTGGACATCCAGTGGCCTCCCTTCCCCCATTTTGTGGCATCCCTTCCCCCATTCTACGGCCTCCCTTCACATTTAGACTCCATCTTCAGCCTCCGTCCCTCATGAACCCCGCCAGCACCACCCTCCTCTCAAACATGTGAGCCACTAGTTCCACCCCCCCCCCCACTCTCTGGTGTGATTCCTCATCGGTTCACTCTCCTCCAAAATTGATTTCTTTATGCCACTGTCCTCCTACAATCAATTGTTTGAAATGGATGGATGATGAAGTTAATGGCTTGAAATTGATTGAAATGGATGGATGTTGATGGTAATATTTCAGATTAGACAGGCAGAGCTCGACCACCACTATCATATACAATTGTGTTGGCTAAAGAACTCTTTTATCCTGAAAAATAGAGAAACCTACAACCACTACTATCATATATAAAATAATAACAGAATTTGGGAAACAATGCCTTTTTATTCTGATATGACCTGCTGGTTTCAGCACATTAGGAAAAATGCATGAAAACTAATCTAAATTCAAAAGTAGCAAGACCCATCTGGGATGAAATATAACTCAAAAACATTATAACATTCAGTATCCCCAAAAAAACATTTTTAAAGTAATTTATTTCAGGAAGAATTACAGTGCAATAAAGTCTTATAAAAACATATATATATTATATTAAGAAGTAGATTGAATCATTCATCTTATAAAGTATTTTAAATTTAGTTTCGAAAGAGAAACTAAATGTTGCGTAATGTTTCACAATTTATGTATTTGAAGCTGCAACTGATTCATCCGATTAAAATTGTGAATTACAGTTCTATTGATGAAGCAATGAAAGCATTAAATGCTATTTTATCCCTAATTAGAAACAATTTAGATGGTCATTAGTTATTATGTGAATAAGCTTGGCACTTACTCCTTCAATGCCTCATGCTCAACTCATGCTTTGATGAACAATATAAACTTAAGTGTTCCCCTGAATAATGTTTGGAAATCAAAAAAGGAAATGCAAATCAGAATTAAACAAATAAAATTTTAGAAATAATTGTTTAATGAATTTAAAAAATAACTACAATTTCATAAAATTTATAAAGATACATACCTTGTCCCTCGACAATCAAGATTACCCTTTTAGTAACATCCTTTGGGTGTGTCAATAATGGAATAGTTATGAATATATTCAGGTGAATGAAACTTAAGATTCTGCAAAAGTGTACCCATCATAATGAAAATCAAGCTAAAGAATGAATATAAAGCCGGTTAGAAATATAGAAAACATTTTTAGATATAAAACATACACAACAAAACCAATTTCAGCCTCTGTTATTCTTCAAAAATATCACCACCATGCAAATAAAGACAACCAAAATGTTCCTGAAAATTTCAAAAAACCAAATCATTCAGACATTTTAATGTTACCTTAATTTCATTTCATGCTTTGAAGAACGATATAACCTGAACTATTCCCCTGAAGAATGATTGGAAATCAAAACAGGAAATGCAAATCATATTTAAAAAAAATAAAATCTTAGAATTAATTGTTTAATGAATTTAAAAAATGACTAAAATTTCATAAAATGTATAAAGATACATACCTTTTCCCTCCACCAACTCAAATACCCTTCTGTTAACATCCTGTGGGTGTGTCAATAATGGAATAGTTTTGAAAATATCCAGGTGAATGAGACTTCATCTCCTGCAAAAGCATATTCATCATATTGAAAATGAAGTTAAAGAATGAATATAAAGCATGTTAGAAATACAAAAATCTTTTTTAGATATAAAACATACACAATAGAACCAATTTCATCCTTTTTTATTCTTGAAAATTCTCCCCACAATGCAAATTGAGACAACCTAAATGTTCCTGAATATTAAAAAAAACCATTCAGCCATTTTAATGTTACATTAATTTCAATCAGGCTTGTTTCGAACATAACCTATAAGAATGTATATATAATGAATCAAAAATTATATTTTTCCATAATATAAAATATAAAACAATGTTTCCAGAGCCTACGAAATCACGGGCACTAATCAGGCTGAAATAGTATACCGCAGTCATTTCTTATTTCCTGAAAGAAAAATCCATTTTCATTAATCATGCCAATAATTATGGAGAACTATGTTGTCATTAAGATGATAAAATAGGAACAAACTCATACATCACATCCAAAAAAAACAAAGTAACTACAGAGTTAGTGAAACATACCTATAGGAAAAATCGAATACACCCTACAAAAATTGAATACACCCTAAAAAAATGTATGTCAATGTTGGAAAATAACTACATGGTTAGTGAAACATACCTACAGGAAAGAAGAGATCTCTGGGAGTCCATAAATGAAACCCAAATGCAAATAATGGCATTCATTCATGACACCAAACAAAATCAAACCCCTTTGCACATATAAGCTCAAAACATTTCCATGAACGCAGATTAACAAAGCCAAAATAACAACAAAACGAAAATCAAATATAAACTCAAAGAAACAATTTACAACAAGGAAACCTAGAATGAATTAAATCTGATGAAAATTTCAATGGTAGTTGAGGAGGTAAAGAGAACTGATAAATGGGTTACCGAGCCAATCCATTAGCTAATGAAGAGCTCCTCGACCCCCGATTAAGAGTTGCTGACAACCATGATTTTGAATGAACCCTGACTCAATTCCAACAGTATCATATTGAAGTAGAATAAAATCCACTGCGATATATGGTCTCCACTATTTAATCATAGGAGGTGTAGGATCCTCATGTGATTGATATGGATACAAAGGACACAGAGCAGGCTAAAGAGAAGAAGGCAAAGGATATATATTAGTATGATACGGAGAAGGCGAAAGATTAGGTCGAGAAGCCGAACAAAGACATGGTAGTTGAGGAGGTAGAGGTATCCGACCATGGAGGACAGAACAATGGAGGGGTGGAGGTAAATGTCGAGGTGTAACCCTATTAGAATCACTGCGAATGGGATGGAAGAGATAAATGAACAAAAACCCTAATATGGAGCGATGAATCGAGGCAGCGCAGTGAGATGAGTTTAGGTTTGTAGGTAGAATAAGAGGGGATTCAGGGAGGGGAACGATGCAGGATAGAGGGGATAATCAGGAAGGGGGCAGGAGAGGAGAATCGGGGAGGAGAACATGAACCTAAGTGCTTTGGGGATGGGAGAAGGAATGGGAGAGCAGGGAGTGGGGAGAGGGGAGAGGGGATTTGGGGAGGGGTTTCGGGGAGTGGAGCACGAGACGAAGGGAATTCCCGATCGAGGATGGAATGGAACACTGGTTAATTTTCTGGATATGGAGGAAATAATAGTGAAGTAAATGTGACGTGGAGGCTTGAAAAGGTGACACGTTAGCATGAAAGAATCCAAGTTTAGTATAGATAATATATAACTATAAGAAGATAATTCCATTGATAAATCATTAGGTTGTTACATTCTTCCCCCATATGAAATTTCTACGTCAAAATTTCATTTTACAATCTTTGTTGAAAATAAGTGTGGGTATTTTTCGTTGATCTCTTCACCCTATTCCCATGTTTCCTCTTCATACTTATGGTTCCACCATTGTCCATTGACCAGGTCAGTAGACTTATAGAATATAATAGTATCTCTATGATTCAAGATCATCACTAACTACTCCCCTTAAAAAATAGTAATTCTCCAACTGTACCACCTCTTAAGTGAGTACATGTGGAGGATCTAGTATGAAATTACCCAAGATAGATACATGGAATACATTGTGTACTTTAGATATGGTAGGTTGAAGTGCTAGTCAATAGGTCACAACTCCGACATGATTAAGGATCTCAAAGGGGATGACTTACCTTGGACTTCGCTTTCCTTTCTTCCAAAATCTCATGAACTTATTCTATGGATATATTTAGAAGAATAACATGTCTACAACTTGAACTCATGGTCTCATCCACTATTGTTTGCATAACTATTTTTTTGACTTTGGGATGCCTTGATTTTCTGCTGAATAGTTTTCACCTTTCCACCATTTCATCAACCATTTTAGGTCCTTGTAACTTACGTTCAATGACTTCATCCCAAAATTCTAGTGTTTTTAACCTTTTCCAATTAAGGAATTCATATAGTTCCATTTAGATTCTTGAGTAGAAACTATTGTTGTAGGGGAATTCAACTAGTGGAAGATATTGGTACCATCCTCCTTTAAAGTCTATATAATATTCTCTCAACATGTCTTCTATTTTCTAAATAGTTTATTCAGATTGGCCATTAGTTTGAGGATGATAGGTCATACTAAAATTTATCTCAGTGCTTAGAGAAAGTTTGATACTTTCCAAAAATCATCAAGGTCGATCCCGTATCTGGATTGGATGCATGTGATAATGGTACACAATGAAGCCTTACAACCTCTTTAATATATATCCGTTCATGTTGATCTGATGAGAATTTTTATCAAATCAAGATATAGTGAGATATCAATGTAAGATGATCCAAAATGACCCTTATAACATTTTTTTCCTGTAGATATCCTTGGAAGTCCAGTGAAAAAGTCGATGGTAATTTTCTCCCACTTCCTTGTTGGTATGGGTAGTGGTTACATCATATCCATGTACTTTGGTCTTTGATAATTTTCCTACTGACACACTAGGCACTTTGATGTATATTCATCTATCTCTATCTTCACATAGTCCCACCAGTAGTTCACTCTGAGATCTCAATACATCTTTGTGATCCTAGGGTGAATAGAGAAGGTTGAGCTATGTGCATCATTCAGAAGATCATTCTTTTTATCCAGATTAGATGGTACACATAATCGTGACCCAAATCATATGAATTCATCATTATAAATATTTAAATCCTATGATTTTCCATTCCTGATAGCATCCACCCTTTCTTAATTTCCATATCTTTTCTTTGAGAATCCTTTATTTTATCCATGAGGGATAGTTGAGAAATCATTTGAGAATGGATTGATGATGTTCCTCTCTTAATGATTCCCCTATCCATCTTATCGAGATATAAGAATACAAGATCCTTCTCAATTATCATCATTGATAAAGATGCATGATCCTTTATACTTACAGAATATGCCACCATTTTTTTCTTACCAAGATGGTAGTGGATTGATAAGATTTAATCCTTGATGAGATCTGAAGATCTTCACTAGAGCATATTATTGTGAGATAATACATTATTTTAAAAATCTCCATCATTATTGAAACGTAAATTTTCAATAAATTTATAACCTTACAACTATTTTTAAATTTACAAATTAAAATCTTCAGAAAAAGGTTCAAAAACTCTTCTTGACAATTATCCCCATTATATCATATGGTATCATATGTTGGTCACATTCAAAACATGAGAAAACATCCATGATGTATTCTCTCGAGTAATGGTAATGACACGAATTACCATATATTTTTATTGAAAAAATTATTTTTTTCATTATTTCAACACATATTGGATATATTCCTTAATTCCCAAAAGGTTGAATACTTAATACATGATTTCATAACTCTCTTGAAAAAAAATCCATAATTAGTTCCCAAAAAACTTGTATCATTCATTTCACTTATTCAAAACCAATATATCATTATCCAAACAACATTATCTTAATATAAGGGACATATTAAGGGTTATCTTTCCCTTAATCCTGATATCATCAAATATATCACCTTACACTTAAATAAATTTTATAAGTCTTTATAACTATTAAACATATCCATTCCAATCCACAATGAAAAATGAATACTAAAAACACTTATATATTTCATGATTTATATAATATAATATTTGAATTTCGAAACATATATACCTCAATCATCTAAATTTTTCATAAAACATTACTCAAGATCCATAATTATAGAATTTCTTAAATATGAATCATGCCTTATGGTAACATAACATTAATATGACATAGGTTTAGATTAAACTATAATGACTGAACATCTGATGCCTTTCAAATTTCATTTAAAATAAATTTATCGTCAGTATTATAAACAATACTCATTCCACCATTACGAATCTCATTATTATATTTCCACTTTGAAAATAAATTTTCAAAATTCTTGTACCTTATGCACGGGAAACAATCAATGTTAACCATGTTTTGTCTAGTTTCGGCTGTTGACCATGACTAGAATGTAAAATTTTAGAAACAATAATCATAGATGAAAATCATATAATAAAAGAAAGTTACATATAAAATTTCATTCTATTACACCATATGTTAAATCCTAAGTTATTTATGATTATTACCAAATTTCTATAATTGTAACTTATAGTTAGAATTATCCTTAAAAAATCTGAATTTATATCCCCAGAGATATTTCAAGGTATTTCAATAATGTATTCACATATTTGTTTCCAAAATTAGACTAAAAATTCTCTCTGATACCAACTCTAACAGGCCAAACTTGATGTAAAATGTCATTACATTTCTTTTGAAGAATGCTTAAAACATTACACAAAAACACAACCAAATATCTTGTTAGTTTAGTGTCTTTGGAAACATGGAAAAAATTCAATTAATTTATGAAAAATCATCAACATATCCCTTAAGATCTTCCCCTTTATTTTTCCTACCTATAATAAATCTTTATATCTTGAGGAAAAATAAAACATAAGAAACGGTGAGCTTAGGTGCTCATTAAGGGTAAAAATGGAAGATATGTAAGAATAATAAAAACAGAAGGCTAAGAAATCATTAGAACAACATTTTAAGAGCATACTCTTCATATAAAACGTTTATAGGCATGAGTCATTGAAGAAAGATTAATAGTACATAATAGAGGTATCATAAGGAAATGAAGAATATAATTCACAAAATCATAACATAAAAATAATAGAAGGATTTATTTTAAGACACATAATCATGTAAAATTATTTCTAGACTTGTCAAGGAATTTGTTCCAAGGATATATTAGTATAATGGGTTCACTTCCCAGAAACTATTGGTACTCATGGTCTACTCCAATAACCATCTTAGTAGTCATGTTTCTCTCCCATAACAATCATGGTGTGCAATGTCCTTAATTTCTATATGATGAGATATAAATCTTTACCCAATATATTATAGGTATATATAGGTGCCACCCATCTCATAATAAAATAATTATTACATTTTCCACAGAAACGAAAATCATTTATCATTGAATAACCCAAGTAATGAAATGTGCTTCTTAAAAATCAGTTTATTAAATCAAAATCCACGTAAAACCAATGGAAGTCTTAAATATAATTCTATTAGAAAAGAATAAAAACATAGTAACAAAAGGGATATTATTTTTTAAATATAACACACTTAGGTAGTTTCCTCATAGATGGAAAATAATTTTTATAGAACACTCTAAATTAATTTTTCATGAAAATATCATTTCTTCTTTAAATAAAATTTCATTTTCAAAATGCCACACCATTTTGAAATAATTTTTTTTAAATAAAATAAACATGAAATATTGAAAACATATTTTCATTTGAATATGTTTTCATGAAAACGTAAAAATAATTTCATGTCATATAATTTGATATAAAATAATCTACTTGTACTTTTGTTGGTTAAGTCCTAAAGTGACTCAAATTTAAAAATGATAAATGATTTCTTTCACAACATTTAATAAAAATTATCCAAATAGTAAAATTGACTCTATTTTTTGAAATAATTGAATGAATATTTTTGAATTAATTGATACGAAACATGGACATGGATGATAAATAAACCCCAATAATTACTTACATCTAAAAATCACTGTTAATAAAAAATTTGGAAATTTTTACCTTACCTTTGATCTGATATCCATTTTATGTATCTGATCCTCTGGTGTAATAATTTTAATAGTAATATTAAATTATTATTGAATCTCATACGTTTTTATTATATTATATATGATCATATTATAATTTGTTTGTTAGTAATATTTCATTGGTACTCATTATTCAGTGATTGACAACTTCATTTTCTTATGCATGTTTGTTGAATAAGTTCTTGTTATCATTATTCGGTCACAGTTATTTCATTTAAAAAAATTATATTAATATAATATATATCATTTTTATTCACACAATACATATGTATAGTATTTCTTTAATGAATATCATGTCGAATGAATCGCATCATATCGTCGAGATGATAGGTTATACGAACACACGAGCGATGATACCATTCCCATAATTATGATTGGTTATGGAAATGGATGGTATATATTTTGTTAAATAATCAATATAATGATATAATAATATTATATAGTTACTATTTTCAACATTATACCCTTCCATAAATTTTGTGATTGAAAACAATTACACCACGACGTGGAGACGGTAAGCCATATGTATGCATGTGTTGTGATTTCATTTTTCATAGGAAAAATAGATGGTGGAATAGGGTTGTTACATAACCATAATAAAATATCATCATATAAGAGACACTATATTTATTAAGTTAGAATGGAAAAAAAATTATGATTAGTAAGTATAATAATAAATAATATTGAAAGAATCAGAATTGGAGATTACCTATTCTTTGACGAGATCCCTCTACAACTCCTCTTAAAGGCACTGAGATGGTATTTTGAAAAGTAAATCACTAATAGAATGTAACTAAGGATGTTTATAAGGCTTATGAGAACGGTATAGTTGTGATTAATTTCTTAATGTTATGTGATTTTGTGATAGAGGATGTGGCCATAAATAATTGAGGGGAGGGACACATTTGGAATCTCTAAAAATATTAATTCATAATAAACTAAAAACCCACAAAAAAACCTCCAAAATGGAATTTTTTGAATATAAGATGATATAAGGTTGTAATATCTATATCAAATAATATTTGGACTACTTTTTATATCAATTTAAACCTTATCATTTTAATTAACCCATAATTCTTCAATTTTAATTTTAACTATGTCAAAAGAATATTAAATATTAGAATAGTCTTTTTGTTATGTCTACTAGAACATAAAATAAAAAATTATAAAAAAATATATACCATATAATAATTATTTTAAATTTTTAAAAATATATTATTATTTTTAAAAAAATTAATAAAACATTATTTTAAAAAAATATAAATTGTCTTGATTTTGACACTATTCATTTCATTGATTTTTAAAAATATAGAGATAAAATTTTATCCCATAAAAAATAATTTATTATGTCCCTAATTATTCAAGGAAATATAGAAAATTGATTTTATATTTTAGTTATCCTAAATTATTATTTTTTACTATTTTCATTAACATTGATTTGATATTTCCATTAATAAAATAATTACAACATCGGTTTTTTAGAATAATTTAATTTAAATTTTTTTTGGATAATGATTAAAAATAAAATTCTATGATAATGATAAATCCTCTAGAATTCATAATAATTCTTATAGTCAAACAAAAATTTTTTAAAATAAAATATTGAAAATGTTATATGTAATAAATCATGAATGTTACCACTTTAGCATCACATTAAATAAAATATTATAAGTCTCATAATATTATCCATATAGAACCAAATTGTCAGTAAATCTACCCTTGGATGATTATGGTCATTATATAGATGAAAAATATGTTTTGGTCATTTTTTTCTTCTAATAGTTATTATCATTTAAAATAATTATTTTATTGTTTTTCATCGATTAAATCATTTCTGTATCATCATTGTATAATACAACAATGAAATTATTTATTTCCTAAAAATTAAAAATACTTAAGTATGAAAAAAATTGATTTGAAACTAGTATTTATAGTTTATTTTATAATTTTCTTTGTCGTATATAAAAATGATATTGTAATTAAAATTTGAGAAGGGAATATTTAAATACTCCTAAAATAAAAAATATTAAAGGTCATAATCATACCCATGTGGTATCTAAAGGATACCATTTCGACCCAATGATGGTTTAGGTAAAAAACTAATATAATGTAATTAGAACTATTTTTTGGTTATGTTTATAGTACTATATTCACCTTTAATTAAATAATTTACCTATTTATGGAGGTAAATAAATATTTAATAAAGTCACTATTCATATGCCCAATAAATAAATGAACTTTATTTAAATAATTTTTACTCAATGATTACAATTATAGAAACCATTTTTCAAAAATAAAAACACTTATGTTTCATTAATTAATTTAAATTTAACCTCATTTTCTAATGGTGACATTAGGTTTTAAAAGATTAAACAATGCAAAATATTGAAATGTTTTTACATCAAAATTCATTATCAAATTAATTCAAATGACCTACATTATATTAAATGATAAAAATAAAATAAATTGATATTTTAAAACCATTAATTTATATAACTTAACTATAAAAATTATTTTAAGGGAAAAATTTGTTTTTAATTAAAATTTAGTCTGTTTTTACTATTTATCAAAACATAAAACTAATTAAAAAATAACAAAAAAATCATCCAAAGAATATTTTTATATCCCCCTTCACAGAAATTTATTTTTTCAAATAGAATATAAACTGTGTATAATAGTAGACTTAAAATGCATGCACCGTCAAAAAAAGAAAATCTGTATTTTTTAAAAAATACTTATTTTATATGGAAAATAAAATTTTTTTTATCATATTTTAAAAACATAAAAATTGAATTTAAAATTTTTTATTGAATATATAACATATATATTTCATTAATAAAATATACTAATAATTTTTTTATTATTTAATGAATTCACTTAGGTGAATTTACGTTGGTTTTCAGAAATACATTCTCTTTTTATTTAAAAAGGGTTTTATTTTCACTACTAATTAATACTCCCATGAAGAATTAAAGATATATACATGTGTAAATAACATTTTCTTAACTTATTTAACATTATTCATACCTTCCATTTTAATTTTTGGTTATATAAAAATGTATTAATATTTATTAATTTTCATAAACACGGTCTTGGGTGAAAATGAATTATATCAAAATTACATCAAATTGTGTGTACCGCAAGCCAAATATAGTGTCATATATACTGCAAGATAAGTTATTTTTTTGTTTCAATATTAGCTTGTTGTAGCTTACAACACAATACATCAAATGAAAAAAATCAATCTCCTAAAAAAATTATGGTTTTAAACCATCAAATATGGTGTAGGTCTATGATGACCAGAGTGAAACCCCTTATCACACCATGGTGCAGGTCCTCGACCAATATTTAAGAACTCACAAACTTATTAGGATTGGGTCCTTTATATTTAGAGAGAATCCCTCACCCCTGATGTACTAGGGTGCATGTAATCCACTTGGATTTTGTTCCCCCTCGGTTTTTTGTTACAACGACGAAGTGAGAATCTTCACAAGGTTAGTAATAGGTAGATGAGTAAGATATCGAAAATCATTCATGGACTTTTAGAACTAGTGGAATCTCCTCTTCTTGGGTTGCGATATGATATGGAGACAACCTTACTCTCTTATTTGTCATTTTTTTGAATTATCATATATAAAAATCTATATCCCAACATTTAGATTTGGTTTCTCTTTTTCCATTAGATGCGAAGACACATAGAGTATTCTATAATATTAACATGTTTAGATTCTCATGGATGGAGTAGATTACTCCCCGGATATAGGTGGTGGATACTCGATGTGTAGTTCACATACTCACCATTATGAATCCCTTGTTCTTTGACCATGTTACTCCCTCTCTTGGTCTGGGTTGACCTATTCTCAATCAATGCTTCCTACAAATTGTTTTCTCTTTGTTATTTCTATACATCTCATATCACTTACTAATCCCGCATCAGTTGTTGTGTAATCCTACTATGTATGTATATAATCACCTCTATATGGAATTTTCCCACATGTTTGGAATATTATACAGACGACTGGCTGGTCGGTAATGACCATAGAGGAGAATATAGATATTTGGTACTTGGGACTACCTATGGTGGTTTCAGCTTGAGGATAATGATATGGGTTCTCTCAAAATTTTTCTTTTCCTATTTTTTCATGATGAGACAAATTTTTGTTTGGGTGTGTATTTTTATCCTTAAATTTTCATATTACACTACCATACTCTTGTACTATCTATATGTTTTTCATTCATCGGTGTTCATTTTGTTTTTCTTATTATTTTCATTTTACTTCATCTGCACTTATTCCTAGATATGTATTTTTCTATGAATATAGATCCTTAGTCCATTTCTTCCCAATGTTATTTATGCCTTTGGTGCATGTGTCAATCCCCTGGACTATGGAGGTGGGATTGGGGTAGTTACAGCTCACCCCTCGTCTAGGGTCTATTCATGAAAGATTTCTATCAGAGGTGGTTCAAATCTTGGTATAGTGATTGATCTAGTCCCCTTGTGATTATTTATTTGGTATTAGGTAAATAGTGTTATATTTACTAAAGTGATGATCTAAATGCATGTCATACAGTGTTGGTGCGGTTGGCTAACGTATCCATTCACATAGATCTTGACTACCTAGTTGTCGATATAGAATGTTGAGACATTGGTTATAGAAATAAATGGTACTTGCATCATATATGAAATAGCCTTTGATTTTCATTCTTGTTTCAGCTCCCTGTTGTAAATAAATAAATGTGTATATATATATTCCTATTTGACCATTGTACATCTAGAAAAAAATCAGGATGCCTCCGTGAAGATAGCTACCTACGATACGCATTCAGGATCATGATAATTATCTGATGACTAGTGGGGCATTAGTTCTAGGTCCATCATATGAAATTTATTTTCTAGGTGGGAAGATAGGAGAACCTATAAAAATTATTTTTTTGATCATCTCATCCAAGAATGATGTAGATTTTTACATGCCTTACGCACTCAGTGAGATCGAGAACTACAGGCCACTGAGGTTCCCCAGTGAGCCAGATCCCCGGGCATTAATGGATTTGATAGAGTCGGTGGTATGTGTCTTCTATCTCATCTGAACACAGGTTGATCACTATTTTTCACTGGTTTCTATCATTTTCTATGGATTAGCTCAGCACAAGTATAGGCTTGTTATGCTGATGCATGATGAGTCAACACTTCCATTTACTGACATCATGTAGTTGTTCCATGAGGAGTATTACCCCTCCTGTTTGAACTCTGTTTATATTCTTGATCATTTAAGTTAAATTAGAGAGGGATGTTATTTTATAACTATTCATTATATCTAATAGACCTTACATGGTACTTGACATTATTTGGGAGGACTACATCAAGTCATGGAATCATGAACATGGACTCTGTAGAGATATCCATTCAAGTGTGGTTACCCTATGCATACTAACCTATGCAGGGATGCTGGAGTGGGAACTAGTGATAGTGATATTTCCTTCCTAGGTATACCATACATTTGGGGATGGTAGTGGATGTAAAAGAGCTCATTCATCTACATTAGTTATAAGATTTTATATTTTAGGATCTTTATATAGGATATGTCCATTTGATTAGGATCATGCACATGGTAAGAGGTGGTTTAGAGCTCCCTAGAATCTCATGGAGTTTCAGTCCTATGTTTTTGATGGGTGAGGTAATATAGTGTGATAATTTAAACCCATACTTATCCCAAAGAATATGTATATAGTTGATACACCACTATAGTAGAGATATTGTAGTGATCAGGGATCATGTATGATATGGAAGGGTGGTTCCCAAGCTGGAAGAGCTAGCAGATGAGTATAAGAAGCATTGGGTGGTTGATTATTCAATGATAGCCTTCCACCACTACTGACAAGAAAACCATGTTTGGATCTAGGTGTTAGTGGCTGGGGCTTCAGATGACTATTGGTATTTGTGGCTTTTGACCCATTTGTACATGAGATGATTTGAGGTAAAATCGATATTTATTATACACTTGCTTCTATATAAGTAATCATTGTTTCTAATCATTTCTTCATCTCTATTTCTTTGGTTCAAGGGATAGAGATCCTAGATGAGGCACTAGCTCATAATCATTATATTTAGGATCATACATAGAATTCTTCTTATGTATCTTTTACTTTTATATAGCGTGAGATATCAATTGTTGGAGAGAGGTTCATGTGGGGCCTATTTCTTCATGAAGGAACCCCATAACATAATCTAGGTAATTAATTGATTTACCATGGTTTGATCCAAGATTGAAATCACTATTGATTAATCAAATTTCTATGAACTGATGGGACAAGATTCTATTTTATGGGTGAGAGAGATCTAATGGTTGGAGGAGTGGGATCTGTCGTCCGAAGGCAAAAAACAATCAACAATCATTTTGTGAGTATACCCATTATTTTTGTAGGATCTTCTATAAACTTGGTTCCTTTATTTGTGGAGGATTATAATGACATATTCCATGAGGATGTTCCGGGCCTTCCTAGGAGGTGGGAGATGGTATTTTCATTGAATTAAATTCTTGAACAACTCTTAGATCTTTAGTGGCCTAGTTAATGGGCCATACCAAGAATCTAGAGCTAAGGATGAAATTGGAGGTCCTTCGAGAGATGTGATTCATCAGGCCTAGTGCATCCCCTTAGGAACCTCTTTTATTTTACATGAAAAAGACGACTGGAGCTTGAGGATTTTCAAGATTTATCATCACCTAAACAAGGCCATGATAAATAATAAGTGCCTATTTTTGAGCACTTGTGACATTTTTGAGAATTTTGGTGGTGTGATATGGTTCTTTTTTATCGATCTCAGGTCTACTACCACCAATTTAGGGTCACAAGGCTAATATTTCAAAAAAATTATTCTAATATGGATATATACACTATGAGTTCTTAGTCACTTGCTTTAATGTATCCAAATACCACACAGTGTTTTTTGTATTTCATGGACTAGGTATTCTTTCCATTGTTAGACCAGTTTTTGGTTTTCATCACTGATGACATACTCATCTACTCAACATTATAGGATGATCAGGTAGTGCACTTGAGGATGTTTTTGGATTCTTTTCAAGAGTACGATCGTTATTGGGAACTCTTAATGTTCTAGTTCTAGATACATGAGGTTCAATTTATTCGGAATGTAAATTTTATCATGGTTTAGGCATGGACCTAGTAAAGATCGATGAAGTGATTTCTTGGGATCCCACATAGAGTGTGTCATAGGATTGAATCTTTCTCATCTTGGTGGGTTACTATTAGAGTTTTTTGGTGGACCTATCAAAAATTATAGCCACATTGACTACCTTATCATAGAATGGAATTCCATTTACCTAGTCTGAGCACAGTTATAGGGCCTTCATTGAGGTAAGGCTATAGTTCACGACTAATCTTGTGTTGAGACTACTAATGGATGGTGTGGAGTATGCAGTGTATTACAATGCATCAAGAGATGTTTTTTATTTCATGTGGATGCAGTGGATTGACTTTATCCCATAAGTGTCAAGGAAGAAGAGACACCATGAAAAGAACTATTAGACTCATGAGATAGAGCTATTTATGGTAGTATTATCTATAAGGATGTAGAGGTACTACATTTTGGGGGAATTCTATGTGGTTTACTTATACCATCGGAGTCTTAGGTAAGAAATCATGTAGAGAGACATAAATGTGAGACAACGTTGTTGGTTGGATTTCCTACAGGATTTTGACTCTGAGATATTATATACTCTTAGAAAGTGTAAAGTGGTACTATATTACCTTCATAAGAAGTCCCCATCCAGCTTGGTGGAGGAGGCTTCAGAGTAGTTGGCTTCCCTGAAGATGAACTTTGTAGAGAAGGAGGGTAAAAAAATTTATGATCAATGTGGTTAACAACTATACTTATCTAGTGAGTGAGATATTCCCATATAGGATACATTTACTATGCGTTCTTATGTGTCCAAATGTTAATGGGGGATTTACCAAATGTATATTCTAATGGATGGAATCATGTTGTATTTTTTAAAGTATGGATGGATGATCGAGTCACAATGTGAGAGTAATTGATGTGGGAGTTCCACACTTCTCCCCAAGTTGAACAGCATAATATTGAATGTTGTAAAAATACCTTTTGTGGATGTTTTGGTGGTCCTGCATGAGACTAATTATAATGGAGTTTGTCTCTTGGTTCCTCACTTGTTAGTAGGTTAAGGCTGAGCACTAGGTTCTGGAAGGTTTGTTGCAGCACCTTAACATCCTAGAGTTAAATTTGGATGAAATATCCATGGACTTTGTGATATGGATTCTATGCATAGTGAAGGACAATGATGCTATCAGAGTGTTAGTTAACTAACTTGTGATCTTTGTACACTACATTTCTATTAGAGAAATAATCTCAGTGGAGATTTTGGGAAAGTTGTACATATGGGAGATTGTTCTCCTTCATGGGTTTCCCTTGAAGATTATTTATGGGCAGGATGTGCAGCGTATGTTATGATTTTGGAGAGGCTTGTATGAAGAATTTGGGACCCAAATGAGGATGAGTGTGGCCTTTCACACCTAGATCAATGGAAATACATAGTGAACTATCCATGTGATGGAATATGTTTTGAGTATTTTTATCATTGACTACTGATGGATATGGGAGTATCCATTTACCTTGGTATACTTTCTCTACAACAATTTCTACTACTATACCATTTACATTACATATTTTTAGGCCCTGTACAAGAGACCCTATAGGTCACCATTATGAAGTACATAGATTGGTGAGACATATATCGTGGGCCCATAAGTTCTGAAGGAGATATTAGACAAGGTCCAAGACATCAATGAGAGGATGAGGATGGCTCATAACAAGAATAATTTTTAAATATATTATTATCGTAGGACATTGGTGTTTGAGTTAGGAGACCATGTTTTCCAAATATTCTCCCCATGATGAAGACAATAGAGGTTATTCTCGAAAGGAATCATATCCATGAAGTTCATTCATTCATTCTAGATATCTCATCTATTTCGAATGGTTTCTTATCAGATCTCCCTAACCCCAAAATTGGATTGGTTTCATGGAATCATCCACATATCATTGTTAAGTAGATATGTTCATGTCCCCATCCATATATTCTACTAAGGTGAGATAGATATCATGGATGGAGCCACCATTATGAAATACCCAATAGAGATTGAGTGTTGATAAGAGTTTACAATATGTGGACAACCTATCCCCTTGGTTCATATTTTGTGGTAGCACAAGAATGTACAGAAGTGCTCCTGGGAAAGGGAGACTGAGATTCAAGATGAGTATCCAAAGTTGATTTGTTAGTTTTTTATTTTCAAGGATGAAGGAATTGATGGGGGGAATGATTTATAGACCTATTTCTTTCCTTGTTATACATTTTATTATTTCTATATATTTTTCTAGAGTTATGAGTTGACATTAAATGTGATTTTGAGGCCCAGTGTGCCAGGAATTAATTCAATAAAAAATTTAAATATATTTTATATTGTTCTTGAAAATTTTATTAAATAAAATGGGATGACTATTAATGTAAATCATTGGTCATAAATTGGAGCCAATGGTTGAGTTGGGAACACTTATTTTACTAGATAAGTGACAAAAAATAGGTGGTTGTAGGGCATTTTGGCATCTTTCTTTTTAGCAGTTGGTTCAATGGATTAATTCATTCATTCATTAATTTTAACCTAAATGAGTTATCTATATGTATAATTACATGGATATTCTCTTATGATTAGCCTCATAATATTGGTATCTACCAAGAGTTTATCATTCATCTTTCTATTGGTGAATCACATCAAAAGATAATGAAATGATGGGTCAGAGTAGATCGGAGCACAAAAAAACCCAAAAGATCATTCAATAGATAAAGTACATGTTTTTCAAGGATGATCGATCTTTCTAATGTATGACTCATAAATTTTATCTTTCTATACCTTTTTATTAAATTTACTAGGATGATCAATCCCTTATATTTGTCATCTCCAATTGAATCCTTTTTTGTGTCCCTATAATGATTAAATTGAATCCATTAGTTTTCTTCATCCCAAGTAATCCTTATTCAAGATATTTTCCTATGAACCCATGGAGAATATCCTTAATCCTTTGTTCATGTTCCCTTTCCCCATAAATATTTTCCCATTGTTAGTTGGTTCCATCCCACGTTCCCAGTTTGACATTTCATGATTATATCAATCCTCATAGGACCCAAGGAATAATGACGGATTTAAATGTGAAAGAATAAGAAATGTATTAAGCACACACATGGAATAGTTTTGGGTTTTGGATTATCATTTTCATGACTTTTTTGATTAATAGAAGGTAGAAGGATATAAGGTGAGTGGTTCATGAGAAGCACCCCGACGACATGACATGATCTGATTTCTATTGAACGACGGCTGGAAATTATGATCTACACCCTGATCGACTATTTATGGTTGGATATAGGGTTGTAATCAAAGTGGTGTTTCCAGATATGAGGTGTATATCATGGATCTGTAAAAGTATGAAAACACCATCAACAAAAAATGTATCAAAATGAACACATGATTTGTTTCCCCCGGTATGAGGTGACTAAGGTTTTGGGATTTTATAAATATTAAATTGTTTGTATCCTTCTTACACTTAGTGTACCTCATCCTATAATTGATGATCCATGTGGTAGAGAAAACGGTTGATACGCGATATAAGAGTACATATCTAGGTATATTCTCTTTTACCAAAATAAATAGACACATCTAATGAACATGGTCACGACTTCAATTGAAGCTACATGTTGTTTACCAAGTACACTAACATGGCCTGAAAATACATACACTACAAGAAGAAGATGGCCTGGTTCTAGATCTTTCATACACACCATGTTTTCCATCTACACGAGATGTATAACCACTAGGATAATTGTATTCTCTAGATAGGGACTTGTTCATGAAGTGGAGTGGGACCATAGAAAATGAAGGTCCCCTAAAATGTTGTTTACCCCATGGAATGTTTTGAGTAAACATCATCCTAATGTGTCATTATCATTTAAAATCATATTCTAGTTAAGAGTACCATGTACTATTTTTTTAATGTAGACTGTGATTATTCTCTCTGTTGAGTATTCTAAGATATGATGTGAGATTTTCATAGAATTATGCTTGTTGTGGTGACACTAAATTATGGTAGGGATGATGCGTAATCACCAGTGGATTCCTATAGAGTGGTAACCCAAATATTTTTTGGTATTAGTTCTTTACATTCAGAGTTGAAGCCCCCTATTTGATTGTTAATGTGTCCATCATGACCAGAGTAAACCCCTTATCCAACCAGGTCCTGAGTCCTCAAACAATATTATGGACCCCCCCCCCCCCCCCAATATATTGGTGGGGGTCCTCTACATATATTAAGACCAACCAGATGGACTATGCTGTGGGTCTTCAATTGTATTTTCTGCCCCCACGGCTGTGAGACATAATGATGACTTGTGGGTCTTCACAAAGTTACTTATGGATAGATGCGTGAGATGTGGGGAATCATTTATGTTCCATTGGAACTATTAGGGACTCCTATTCATGGGATGATATATGAGAAATAAATCCCCTTCCTCTCTCACATGGGATTTTTGACCGTGTATATATATTATTCTTTATCCATTCCATTGGATTTGGTTACTCACTTTCCATGAGATGCGATGATTCGTAGAGTATTCTATATTATTTTTATGATTACATTCTCATGGTTGGATGGTTTTACTATCCTACTAATGGTAAATTCAACTCAACGCGTAGTTTATGTACTAATCATGTTGAGCCCCTAAATCTTGAGTGAGGTAACTCTCTCTCTCTGTTTGTTTGGGTAGAGTTGTTCTCATTAACTACTTTCATTCAATTCACATTGTCTATATTAATTCCCCCATTCATTTTAGCGGTCCTAATGGGTATATATATTTTCTCCCCTACATGTTATTTTCCTGCATTCGTCATGTTGGTCAGAGTGGATACTCAAGAGGGGGGTGAATTGAGTTCCAATTAAAATTTTCTGTTAAAAACAATGTTTATTAAAATCCCCCTATTTCAAAAACAGATTAAACTGTAGTGAATTTATACAGATTATAAAGGTTCAATTAGTTTCTCAAAGATTGATTAGTTCTCAGTTAACTTAATCTTATGATTAAATTATCTTTTGAAACTAACTTACTGGTTTATAATAAATACAAATACTTGCGAGTTTAACTATCAAAGTAGCTTTGAAAATAAATTATATTTCAAAGTAGTAGCAGCGGAATATGAAATAAATATGTATAGTATGGATATAGTATGTAGCTAAAAACACAAGGAATTAACCAAGAGGTTCAGTCTCAAGTCGAGACTTAGTCCCCTCAAAAGTTTATATAAAAATGATCCACATCCTGGATCGGGGTTAACAACAGTGAACACACTGTCCAGGTCACAAGACCTCTACCATAGTTCTGCGTGGGAAAACAAATAACAGCTCAGAGCTGTCCAGGTCTCACACGACCTCTACCACTATCCACAGTGGGAAATGAAATGTAAAAAGGTTTGCTGAGGATTTACAGATCCTCCAGTGAAATTACAGGAGTCAATGTGTGTGTTTAATACAGCAGATAAAACACACTTCTCAAAATGTAAAACAAATGTATCACAGAGCAGAGATGTAGAGTTTAGAAATGGCTCTAGTGATTTCAGTGTAGCTATGGACTCTTTTGTATATGGTTAGAATTTATTCTGAGTCCTCTTCTCGTTTTTGTATGAGAATAAGAGTATCGTATGCTTCTTGTTCATAGGCAGTGAGATGTAGTCGATGAAGTTCTTCAATCATTATTTTGTATGCACAGAACTCTCTTTGAGTAGGCTTGATTGTATATGAGATTCTATGTAATCTCTTGATATGTGTCTTCTGTTCTACTTAGTTCTGCTCAAATTTCTTCTTGTATTCCTCGTATGTTCTCTGAAAAAAATCCTTCCTTTTTTTTGCAGCAGAGTCTTCTGATCTTTATATCACGTGATCCGGAAGACAGAAGAGGTTTCTTTTCAGCAGGTACGAGGTACAGTTTCCTGACATCCGACAACCTTTAATAATTAATTGTCAGAGCATTAAAACATACCTAATATGACCGTTGGTTAGATTAAATAAAGATAAAGATAAAGAAATTCAATTAGTTGTTTATGACTATTGAAGAATCAAGTGATCGGTAGGTCATCAGCATTAGTGAGAAATGATCGGTGACTCAGATAGATCAGCATCGGTTAATCAGACTGATCAGCATCGGTCTGTCATCTGATCAATGAGTCAGTTTTATCAGCATCGGTGAGTCAGACTGATCAGCATCTGTCTGTCATCTGATCGATGAGTCAGTTTGATTAGCATCAGTGATTCATTTGACCGGTGGCTCATTTTGATCAGCATCGGTGTGTCATTTGATCGGTGAGTCATTTGCATCGGTGAGTCATTTGCATCGGTGAGTCATTTGATCGGTGACTCATATGCATCGGTGAGTCATTTTCATCGGTGATTCATTTGCATCGGTGAGTCATTTGCATCGGTGAGTCATTTGCATCGGTGAGTCATTTGCATCGGTGAGTCCATTGTCTTCTGATATCGGATTGGTGCGACTGTTGTCCTTCGATATTGGATCAGTGCTTCCGATGACTATTGATATTAGATCGGTGCTTCCGATGTCCGTTGATATTGGATCGGTGCTTTCGATGTCTGTTTAATCTAGAAGACTTCCAAAATACTTTGTAAGTCAATAAGCATAGTCAAAAACATGATAACAGATTCATTAACAGATTGTAATTAAGTTTATGAGAAATCAAATCATATTAAGCATTAATGGAATGCGATGATTTGTGATTATTAAAACATCAATTATAGACATGAAATCAACAATCTTTGAGAGGGCTCAACAATCTCCCCCTTTTTGATAATCACAAATCTTTATCATAAAATAAAAATAATATGATATATCATCAATAAAAACATAATGAGAATTAAACCATAAAGAGAATAAATATAAAGAGATATATAAATCTCCCCCTTAATTTAAATTTCCCATATATATTATACAGATTTCTCCCCCTGAGATATATACATCTCTCATATATATATAGATCTTTCTCCTTCCCTTAGATATATACATCTTTTCTCCCCCATATATCTCTTCCTTACATCTTTCTTCTCCCCCTTTGGGATAATCAAAAAGGGGGGAAAACATATAAGTGAATGTAAAAGAAGTCAGCATAGAGTATAGAGAAAAAAAATATTTTATAAAGTACAGAATATTACAACCAACACATAGTTCACCCGATCAAAAACGATACACAACTATTTCTGGGGATACAAAGGGGATTTTCCTTTGTCTTTGGGATCAATAGAGGGTAAGTCGGAAGACTTGGAGGAAGGCTGTTCTGGGTGAATCTGAAGAGGTGGTAGGACAACTCTGGCAGGTGTAGGAGAAGGTGCTACGGAGGTTTGTTGTTGAGTATTAGCAGTAGCTGGTTGAGAAGATGTCTGAGGAACTGGCCGTAATTGAGAGAGTGCCTGAGCAACAGAGAGCTGATTTGGAGCTACATCAGAGGTAGGGAGAGGGTCCGCAGTAGGAAGCACAATGGCAGTGGCATGGGTATTCAGATAAGGCTTCAAAAGAGTTATGAAACTCTGAACAACTTCTGCACCATACTGCATAGCCTTTTCGAAATCATCTTTGTTCTCCATGAACTGTGCCAAAGTAGGAGTAAAGTCTTGAAATTGACGAACTTGTGCCTTGAAAGCTTGAGTGACTGGAGGTAGTTTTAGATTCTCTGCCAACACCTTGAAGTTTGTAGCCATCTCATGCTTTGTATAAATCTTGGAAAAGTAATTATCAACTTTCTCTTTGATCTCTTGCAGAGCTTTCTTAGCATCTGCTGAATACACCAATGCCATCTTATGATTGTTATCACAGAGCTATTTCATCTTCCTCAAAGATTCTAAATCAAGAATTTTTCTAACATCAGCTAACTCATCATGCACAAATTATCTTAGATCTTCTAGCTCATGGGTAGTGATCTTGGTTACCTTGGCTGTATTGGCTTGGCCAACTATGTGAGTTATCTCAGCTTTCAACTTCCTCAGGTCAGACTTGTTGAGATGTTCAATCAAATTTCGCAAAACTTCCATCATACCAGAGATGGTTGATCTGAATTCACTTGATAGAGATACTAAGCCGGTGTGAAGATCCTTCATAGTCTGATTCAAAGAGGCTATGTTCCTGCCAATAAGTTCACCAGTATTGGCCAGGTCTGGCTTCACAGAATTAGATACTCTTTGTGAGAAGGCTTCCAACAATGCTTCAGAAACTTGCAGAGACACTTGAGTAAGGGCATTGAAAATTTCTTCTCTAACTGTGTCTCTCACAGCAGCCTGCAATTCAGTCTTAAACTTATCAAAATCACCTTGAGAGATTGCAGAACCAGGCAGATGAACATCTGTAGGATCAACAACAGGAGCAGATCTTGCTTCACTTGGGAGGATCTTCTTCATAACTACAGTAGATTCTGACATTTCCTCTTTTCTTCAGAATAGTCTATGCCCAAAAAAGAAAAAACATGGTAGTCATCCCAAACAGCAGCACACAAGGTATATTTCGGTTTCTCATAACTTGTTGTTCCACTGATTTCTGGTGATTCTCTCTTCCCAGTGGCATCTGTTCCTGGTACTGTTTGATTTGTTTCCGTTGGAGGTACAATAAGACCATCTACAGGTCGGTTAACACCATCATCACCACCATCATCATCATCACCATCATCATCACCATCATCATTATTACCATCATCATCATCATCATCATCATTACTCTTCACAGAGTCTTCACTGGTAGAAACTTCAGTGTCAGAATCTCCTTCATCACCAAGAATTGGTTCAGATTCAGGTAAGGCCAAAGGATGACTAGCAGGTCCAAAAACTATTCTTTTCATTGGACTCACTGTATCAGGATCACTCCTATCATCAGGAGGCGACACACTTCCATCTTATGTCTCAGCTTCTTCCATTCTTTGACTTTCAGTTGCTTCATTTCTTTCATCCTCTTCCTCATCATCAGAATAAACTGGTTCCTCATTTGCTTTCAAACCAGGGTCTCTCAAACCCTTAGGCCTCTTTCCATGATCTGTGGGATTGTAGGCTTCATACAGCTTGTCTTCTTCAGCAACCCAACACTTCTTCCATGGATTCCAATTGATTTTCATCCTCTTGCAGATCTCTTTGTTGAGACAGAATGGATGATCTGTTTCAGCTACTTCATCATCTTCATCAACACAGTCTAGATTCTTGAGCATGGTAGAGATCATCTTGGAGTAAAATAAGGCAGTGGCTTTCTTGGACGGTTTTACCATTCCAGCTATCTGCACCATCACATATCTACAAAAATTGATATTCTCATGGGTTTTCAGAAGAAACAATAGGAAAACATCATGGTACTTTACAGCAGCAAAATCTCCTCTCCTAGGGCAAAGTTGGTGCTGAATAAACTTGAAAAGAAGTCTGCATTCACCATCCAACTCTGAGGATGTGATTCTCCTTGACTCTTTGTTTCCAGTCAGAAGCTCTAGAGAAAATTCATAAGAGAAGTAATCAGTGATTGGAAGAATATTCCCTGCATAATCCTCATACCGACCCTCATGGGGTACATTTAAGAATTCTGCCCATTGTTTAGATGAAAAGGATATTTTCTTTCCTTTTACTTCAGACGACATCCGGGCAGCCTCCACACCATCTAGAGTGATTTTCAGATTCATATAAAACTCATGTACCAGCTTCGGGTAGTCCACTCGTGAGTTGTCTGAAAACCAGTCTGTCCATCCTTGTGATTCAATAACTTGCAGCAACAGTGACTTACTTGATAAAAGCCAGACGGAACTGACTTCTCTTTCTACAGCAACAATCTGAGCTTCCAGGTTTGGATTTATTGATCGTTGAGAGGTAATACTCGACTCGCCTCGAGCACGCTTTGGAGGTACAGGACTGTCTGATCCTTTTCTCGGTCTCTTTTGCTTAGCCATTCGAAGATTTTGGGGAAAGCAGGAGTTCGAAGGTTCGAGGTAGAGGAGAAGAGAAGTTGAAGGATTAGGCGGGAAATGAAAGGTCAAAGGTTTAGGGAAGAGAAATATCCGCGTATCATTTATTTTATCATTTAGGGTTCCCATAAAAAGGATAAAATAAATTAATTAATTAACTATGATATAATAAAAAGTAATATAGAGAATCGGTTTGACAGACCGGTGTGACAGATCGGTTTCACAGATCGGTTTTATAGATCGGTTTCACAGATCGGTTTCACAGATCGGTTTCACAGATCGGTTTTACAGATCGGTTTCACAGATCAGTTTCACAGATCGATCATACACAACTCTTGTTTAATAAACTTCATTCTTTCAGAGCATAATGGCTTTGTAAATATATCAGCTAATTGATGTTCAGGGTTAGTTAATTTTAGAGAGATATCACCTTTCTGATAATGATCTCTTAGAAAATGATGTCTGACATCAATGTGCTTAGTTCTAGAGTGAGACACAGGGTTCTTAGATATATTGATTGCACTAGTGTTGTCACAGTTAATTGAAACATGTTTAAAATCAAATCCATAATCCAATAAAGTGTGTTTCATCCACAGAATTTGTGCACAACAACTACCAGCAGCTATGTATTCTGCCTCAGCAGTAGACAATGCAACTGAGTTCTGTTTCTTACTACACCATGATACTAGGGATTTTCCAAGAAAATGACATGTTCGAGATGTGCTCTTCCTATCTAAATTACATCCAGCAAAGTCATCATCTGAATAACTAGTTAGGTCAAAAGATTGTCCTTTTGGATAAAACAAACCTAAATTTACAGTATACTTAAGATATTTAAAAATCCTTTTAACAGCCAGTAAGGGTGACTCTAGAGGATTAGCTTGAAATGAATCACACATACACACACTAAACATAATATCTGGTCGACTGGAATTAAGATAAAGTAAGCTCCCAATCATACCTCTGTAATTGGTTTGATCAACTGGTTTCCCAGTTTCATCAACGTCCAATTTGCAGGTAGTACTCATGGGTATATTACTTTCCTTAATACTATCCAAACCAAAACGTTTTTACAAATCCTTAATATATTTACTTTGATTTAGAATAATGCCATCTTTAGTTTGAAAGATTTGAAATCCAAGAAAGTACTTAAGCTCTCCCATTAAGCTCATTTCAAACTCATTTTGCATAACCTTTGAAAAATCAATACATAATGAATTTTTAGATGATCCAAAAATAATATCATCAACATAGATTTTTACTATTAAGACATCTTTTGAAAACCTTTTTATAAATAGAGTGGGATCATCTATTCCTTTTGTTAATCCTTTTGAAATGAGAAAGTTTGAAAGTCTTTCATACCAAGCTCTTGGAGCTTGTTTTAAACCATATAAAGCTTTAAAAAGTTTAAAAACATGATTTGGAAAATGAGGATTTAAAAAACCAGGTGGTTGTTCTACAAAAACATCTTCAACAATAAAACCATTTAGAAAAGCACTTTTGACATCCATTTGATATAGCTTTAAATTCAGATGTGATGCATAGGCATGTAAGATCCTAATAGCCTCTAATCTAGTTACAGGTGAAAAGGTTTCCTCATAGACAATTCCTTCTTCTTGATTGTAACCTTGTGCAACTAGCCTAGCTTTATTTCTAATGATGTTTCCAGATTCATCAACTTTGTTTCTAAACACCCATTTTGTGACTATGGTCAAAGTGTCCTTAGATCCTTCTACTAATTTCCAGACTTTATTTCTTTCAAATTGATTTAGTTTTTCTTGCATAGCCATTACCCAAAATTCATCATTGATAGCATCATTGATATTTTTAGGTTCTAACTATGAAAGAAAAGCTTGATGTTCAACCTGATTTCTTAGAGAAGCTCTAGACTGTGTTCCTCTATATAGATTTCCTACAACAGCTTCTAAAGGATGGTTCTTCAGAGACCTAGATGGTCTTGAAAAGATAGGGCTAGAGATTTCAGATTCATCTACAGATTGAGGTTCAACAGAAACAGGTTCTGGAAAATTTTCAGAACTGGATGTTTTAACTATAGGTCCATTGCCTTTATCATTGAGATTCAAACCGGAGAGATCATCTTCGTGAGAGATTTTAGGTTCATGTGGATCAGTTTCATCAAATTTGATGTGAACAGATTCTTCCACACATTTGGTTCTTTTATTGAAAACTCTATAGGCTTTACTAGAGATAGAGTAATCTAGGAAAATTCCTTCATCACTCTTGGATGCAAATTTGTCAAGATTGTCTTTAGTATTGAGAATGAAGACTTTGCAGCCAAAAACATTGAAGTAGTTAACCTTAGGTTTCCTATGGTTCCACAACTCATAAGGAGTCCTCTTAAGAATTGGTCTGATCAAGAATCTATTAATGACAAAACAAGTTATATTTACAGCTTCAGCCCAAAAGTAAATAGGCAGTTCATATTCATTGAGCATGGTTCTAGCTATTTCTTGTAGGGTTCTATTCCTTCTCTCTACTACACCATTTTGGTGGGGTGTCCTAGGGGCAGAGAAATTGTGACTATAGCCATTGTGTGAGCAGTAAGAATCAAACTCATGATTTTCAAACTCACGACCATGATCACTTCTCAGGGTCTTAATCTTGAGTCCACTATGATTTTCTACAGACTTGGAGTATTTAACAAAGTAATAACAAGCATCACTTTTGTGAGCTAGAAAATATACTCAAGTATATTTTGAAAAGTCATCTACAAGAACATAGACATAGTGCTTCCCATTTAAACTAGAAACTCTAGAAGGTCCAAATAAATCCACGTGAACCAACTCGAGATGTTGAGAAGTTGACACTTCTTTCTTTGATTTGAAAGAAACTTTATGTTTCTTTCCCTTTTGATAGGGATTACAAATTTTGTCTGATGGAAATTCATGTTTAGGTAGGTCTCTTACTAAGTTCTTCCTATCAAGTTTTCTAAGTGAGTGCACATTGCAGTGTCTTAATCTTCTGTGCCAAAGCCAAGACTCTTTATGAAAAGCATTTAAACAAGGAATATACTGCTTAGCTAAAGAATCTAAATCAACAACATAAACATTTTCATTTCTTAAAGCAGAAAATACTAAAACATTTTTAGAATTGAAAACATTGCAAGAATCATGTTCAAATTTAACATAAAAACCATCATCACATAACTGAGAGATACGTAATAAATTGTATTTAACGCCGTCAGCAAATAAAACTTTAGAAATCAATACTGAGTTAGTGTTACCAATCTGGCCTAACTCGATGATTTTCCCTTTAGAATTGTCACAAAAGGTAACACAACCTCCATCAATTCTGACTAAGCTTTTAAATCATGAAAAGTCTCCTAACATATGTCTTGAACATCTACTGTCCATGTACCAGGTCTTTTTACAGAATCTCTTTAACCAGGTATCCTACAAAACAGATTTAAACGGGAAATGATTTTGGTACCCATATTTTCTTGGGTCCAGACAGGTTAGCCAATAATACTTTAGGTAACCATATTTTTCTAATGGGTCTTATATAATTTGTAGAATAATCATACATTGAAAGATAAACCTTATTAGATCCATAACTATGAATATAACTGGTTGAGACGTATGAAGTTCCAGAGCTAGTTACATTCTGTCCAGATTTAGGAATAAATCTATTCTTGGTCAACTGTCTCTGTCTAGGTTTGTAACCTATTCCAATAGGGTATTTTGGTGCAACTTGTTTTCCTAGAATTTGCGTTATAGTTTCCTTACCATTGGTAAATTTCTCTAAATCCTTTCTGAGTTTCTCATTAGAAAATTTCAATTCAGTGTTCTCCTTTAACAGCTGAGCATTTTTCTCTTTTTCAATAGTGAGTTCAGTTTTAACTGTAGTGGTGAGAGCATGCTGTTTTTTTAATGATTTGTATTTATCCTTAAGTTCATTGCATGTCTCTTCTAACATATAAAAATATTCAAACAATTCAGATTTAGTCATGTTATCACATTCAGAATCATCTCCAGAATAATATGAATTAGAAGCAGGAGTTTCTGAAGTTACCTCAGAAGTGTTTGTCATAAAACACATGTTGGATCGATTCCTTTCAGAGACTGAAGATTCAGCTTCACTTGTGCTGTCTTCTGAAGCACTCCAAGTAGCCTTCATGGCTTTCTTGTACTTGTTATCCTTGTATACATACTTCTTTCTGTATTTCAACTTTGGACAGTCTGCTTTTATGTGTACTTTTCTTTTGCATTAATAACAGACAACTTCATCTGATTTATCAGACTTCTTCCAATCCTTTTTCCAGTGTCCTTTATTATCATACTTGCCTTTGTATTTTGACTTTCTGAAAAACTTCTTCTTCCTATAGAATTTCTTAAATCTTCTGGAAATGTGAGCCATCTCAGCATCACTGTCAGAGTCACTCTCACTATCTTCACAGCTTGAGCTTTCGTTTATAGCTTGAAGGGTTTCCTTATCCTTGTTCTTTGAGTTTGTAGTTTTGAAGGCAAAAGATTTTCTTCTAGGTTCATCATCTTCTTCTTTATTTACCTTGAGTTCCTCTTCATACATCATCAGTTTTCCAATTAGTTCTTTGACTGGCAGTTCTCCAATGTCACATGATTCTCTAATGGAGACAGAGGTTCCTCTCCATCTTTCAGGTAGACATCTCAAAATTCTCATGATTTGTTCCTTTGCTGGAACATCCTTTCCCAGAGAGATCATTATGTTGACAATTTCATTGAACCTGAGATACATATCAGAAATGGGTTCATCAGGCTTCATTTTAAAATTATCATACTTAATAGTATAGGTATTCAATCTCATCTCCTTAACATTTGTTGTTCCGTCATGAGAAACAGCTAAGGTATCCCAAATTTCATATGCAGTTTTACAGGCAGAAATTATATTAAATTCTTCATCTCCTAGAGCAAAGTACAGGGCATTCATAGCTTTACAATTATTATTGTAAGCAGTCTTTGTAGGTTCATCCCAAGTAGATCTAGCAGTAATGGTAATTTTATATTCAGATTCAATAGCAGTCCAAATATCAAAACCTATGATTTCAAGATGAATTTTCATTTTGAGTTTCCACTGAGCATAGATGTTTCCATTGAAAAAAGGTGGCCGGTTAGTAGTAGCACCCTCAAGTCTATTATCCATGATATCACAAAAAGAAGTTTTAAAGAGATAAAAATTTAGAAATAACAGAAATTTTAAGAACTTTAAAATACAACTAAAATCACAGTTGAAAAACAGAGTACTTTAGAAAATATTTTCCAACCTTTGACACCAAATGTTGGTCGGAGTGGATACCCAAGAGGGGGGTGAATTGAGTTCCAATTAAAATTTTCTGTTAAAAACAATGTTTATTAAAACCCCCCTATTTCAAAAACAGATTAAACTGTAGTGAATTTATACATATTATAAAGGTTCAATTAGTTTTTCAAAGATTGATTAGTTCTCAGTTAACTTAATCTTATGATTAAATTAACTTTTTAAACTAACTTACTGGTTTATAATAAATATAAACACTTGCGAGTTTAACTATTAAAGTAGCTTTGAAAATAAATTATATTTCAAAGTAGTAGCAGCGGAATATGAAATAAATATGTATAGTATGGATACAATATGTAGCTACAAACACAGAGAAATTACCAAGAGGTTCAGTCTCAAGTCGAGACTTAGTCCTCTCAAAAGTTTATATAAAAATGATCCACACCCTTGATCGGGGTTAACAACAGTGAACACACTGTCCATGTTTCAAGACCTCTACCACAGTTCTACATGGGAAAACAAACAACAGCTCAAAGCTGTCCAGGTCTCACACGACCTCTACCACTATCCACAGTGGGAAATGAAATGTAAAAAGGTTTTCTGAGGATTTACAGATCCTCCAGTGAAAGTACAGGAGTCAGTGTGTGTGTTTAATACAGCAGATAACACACACTGCTCAAAATGTAAAACAAATGTATCACAGAGTAGAGATGTAGAGTTTAGAAATGGATCTGGTGATTTCAGTGTAGCTCTGGACTCTTTTGTATATAGACAGAATTTATTCTGAGTCCTCTTCTCGTTTTTGTTTGAGAAGAAGGGTGTCGTATGCTTCTTGTTCATAGGCAGTGAGATGTAGTCGATGAAGTTCTTCAATCGTTCTTTTGTATGCACAGAACCCTCTTTGAGTAGGCTTGATTGTATATGAGATTCGGTGTAGTCTCTTGATATGTGTCTTCTGTTCTACTTAGTTCTCCTCAACTTGCTTCTTGTATTCCTCGTATGTTCTATGAAAAAAATCCTTCCTTTTTTTTGCAGTAGAGTCTTCTGATCTTTATATCACGTGCTCCGGTAGACATAAGAGGTTTCTTTTCAGCAGGTATGAGGTATGGTTTCCTGACATCCGTCAACCTTTATTAATTAATTGTCAGAGCATTAAAATATACCTAATATGACCGTTGGTTAGATTAAATAAAGATAAAGATAAAGAAATTCAAACAGTTGTTTATGACTATTGAAGAATCAAGTGATCGGTAGGTCATCAGCATTAGTGAGCAATGATCGGTGACTCAGATAGATCAGCATCGGTGAATCAGACTGATCAGCATCGGTCTGTCATCTAATCGATGAGACAGTTTGATCAGCATCGGTGAGTCAGACTGATCAGCATCGGTCTGTCATCTGATCGGTGAGTCATTTTGATTAGCATCAGTGATTCATTTGATCGGTGGATCATTTTGATCAGCATCGGTGTGTCATTTGATCGGTGAGTCATTTGCATCGGTGAGTCATTTGCATCAGTGAGTCATTTGATCGGCGACTCATATGCATTGATGAGTCAATTGCATCGGTGAGTCATTTGCATCGGTGAGTCATTTGCATCGGTGAGTAATTTGCATCGGTGAGTCCGTTGTCTTCTGATATCGGATCGGTGCGACCGTTGTCCTTTGATATTGGATCGGTGCTTCTGATGTCTGTTGATATTGGATCGGTGCTTCCGATGTCCGTTGATATTGGATCAGTGCTTCCGATGTCTGTTTAATCTAGAAGACTTCCAAAATACTTTGTAAGTCAATAAGCATAGACAAAAACATGATAACAGATTCATTAACAGATTGTAATTAAGTTTATGAGAAATCAAATCAGATTAAGCATTAATGGTATGTGATGATTTGTGATTATTAAAACATCAATCATAGACATGAAATCAACAATCTTCCAGAGGGCTCAACACGTCATGTTTTATGCAGAAAACGAAGAGGTTGGTGATGACTTCTGAGAGGCTTGGGAATACAAGTTGAATTGGACTTCATACAGTAGTCGTGTCATTGATATTAAGAGATAGGATATATTAGTGTTTCAATTTTCCAGTTATATCAGTTTGGGACATATTTCGGGTGGGGTGTTTATTTTTCACCATTCCATCTAACTTCAGAATATCGTACTTTTGTACTATCTATAGGTTTTTCATGCATGGTGGTTCCCTTATATTTTTTCATCTTTTAGTTTTATATACATTTCACTTCATCATCAATAAGGTAATATCAATGTGTGTAGGTACATAAGAAAAAGGAATCACTATCTTATTTACTCCATCTGAATAGGTCTCCAGCCCATATCCTATAGAGGCAGTCATGGGGTAGTTGTATCATAAGCCCTGATATGGTTCTGGTCATGAAATTTACCTAATAATAATAAAATATAACAATATTTATGATATTATATTCATTATTTTATGATGTTTAAAATATATTTATAATTTTTTAAGAAGAAATAGATTCATAAGTACATAGTTTAGAGTTATACTTCTTAATTGAGAACCCCCCATTGGTTGATACCTTACTCTTAAATTGATTTTATTTTGAAAGGTCTAGAAGCCCTCGTACTTGTTTAGGTAATATATGAATGTATTGTTATATTTATTTTCTGAGATATGTGGGTCATGATGTGTGGATAAATTAGGATATGTGGTTTTCTTTTTATATGAGTGGAATATGATGCATAAATTATTTTTAAAAATATTGAATAAAATGAACATAATAATCATTTAAAGTGGTACTGAGGAAACCCAAATTTGAATATAATATTTTATAGGTTCTATATAAATTCCATCAATAAAATTTTTTATATTTTCTTTTTCATTTCATTCCTTATCCTCTAGTTAAAATACATTAACAATATTTTAACCTTAACTGTGATAACATTGATTTTACAGTGGTAACATTATTATATGACAAAAAAGTGGAATTCCAAATATATTTGGAAATTATTATTATAAATTTGGAATCCATTTTATCTGATCAAATTTATATGTATGGAAGAAAAAATTCTTAATATAATAATTTAATTTTCATGGGAAATAGTTTTTAAGAATGATTTATTTAAGCATCAAAATAAATTTTCCACAAAATTAATAAATGAGTTAATTTACATGATTTTTATTTGGTTGGGTAATTGAAATATTTTTTTTTTAATTTTGGTTAAAGCCAAAACTAAAAGAAATCTTCCAACAATTACATTAATTTCAAAGACGCAAAAAATGTTTTATTTTTTAATACAATATATCATCTCATCACAAATGTCAATCTTCTATTACCAAATTCAAAAAAAATGTTCTATAAAAATTATTTCATTCCATATAAATATAATTGGTTAAAACTATCTTAAATAATTGGTTAAAATATATTTTATAAGGATTTTAATTCTTTACCCCATGGTTTGACAAAAACCTTCCTTTTTTCCAAAGGTGGGAAATATTAACTATGGTTACTATTCATAATGACCAAGAATTTAGTTGACCATATTTTATTATATTATATTTCAGTTATTCTAAATATTTAATACATTTTATCAATTTCAATTCAACAAATTGACAGAATTCAATTTTATATTAAACCATCCAAACATTATGAAAAGTATTTTTCAAAAATAAATGACTCCCGAAGTAGAAAACATTTTTATGCAAAAATAAATATTAATGTTGATTCCAAAAACATTAATTGGATATTTATTAATATAAGTAAAATTATTTTTAATTAAAATTATATTAAAAAATATATCTTTATTTGTAAATTCATGAAATGAAAATACATTTTTTAATGAAAATTATTTTTTTACTATTTGTTGAAAAATAAAATATTCTTGAAATCCTTGAAAAATTATTTCTATGATAAAGTTTATATTATGATTTAAAAAATAAAATAATTTTATCAAATATAATTTATAAATGTGTGAAAATGATTTATTATATTTTCTCACAAAAATAAATATAAACCCATTTAGAAGAAAAAGTATTATTGATGTGTAGAATGACATTATAGAAATTTTTGTTCTTGTTTTTTATAAGTTAATGAAAGAATGTTAATTATAGTAAAACTTTTAGGTATATATTTTACAATATTTTTATTACTATACATACCACAATGTTCAACATGATAGGTTATAATGGTAAACTATATTATGGTTCATTTATGTAACGCCCCGACCCTAGTTACCTAGAGTCAGTGCATTATTACATAACATTGGTATGATCACAAGGAAATCATGTCTCAAAATACCGATCAGTTTAGTAAAATTGGAATCAAGATTCATACATATGTTCTCCTTTATAGATTGAATAGAAATACAAAAACAAATATATTTCCTTAGATACATCCATGCCTCCTAGATTATTCATGCAGGTCACTCATAAATAACTTCTTCATATCCTGGGACAAAAACATATGAAAGGGGTGAGCTCAAACGCTCAGTAAGGGTAACTAATATAGCGGAAAATGACATAAATATTAAGAATGGGGAATAATTAAAACCACATTCTTTTACCAATAATAAACATGAATAATTTTATGGCATGAATATGAGCTGAGCAAATAATGCCATAATAAAACATTATCATGGGTATTATACTAGTCGAATGACCACATGAACCATCAATATTTTTTCCATAGTGAAGGAATGTATAATGTTGGACATTCTGAAACATTTTTTATGGCCTTGGACAATACATCTAAATATGATTAAGGCCTCGGCCAAAACCATAAATCAAACTGGGAAAGGGCCTCAGCCAATTCCACAACTAGTTGTCTCATGAAACCAACCGATGCATCGAGGAGCTATAGTGGGATCCACCCGTCACTTACTATGTCCAATATATTTCTCATATGAAAAGGTTGAAATGTAACATAAAAATTCGTATTAAAAATAGCATTCAAAATGTCAATAATTTAACGATAAACCATGAATGGTATACAAATAGCACATCCACAGCCAAACATATCCGAAAACCTCCAATAAAATTTGGATGTTTTGTATCATAAGAAATCAAATTCAAATAAAAATAAAATCCATCAAAGGATGTTGACATAGATGAAATCAAATCATTTTTTAGACACATATCATTTTATATATTATAATCCTTTAAGATTCACATAAATAAAAAAATTATTTTGAAAATATTCATATAAGCTTTTAAGGAAATCTTCGAGGCTGTTATAATGGTGGAAAATAGCCACACCCGCCGTATAAGTTAGAAAACATTCTTACCTTAAATTATTCAAAAATGTCAAAAAGTACTCTGTTAGAAAAATAACGGAAATATTCCTTTCAAAACACATAAGGGTATAAATGACTTTAACCAATTTTCTATTAAATATTAAAAATTATTTGAAATATGTTTTTACGAAACATGGATGTGGATAATAAAGAGGTCCCAGACGATAATTACGTATAAATAACCTCGGATAATGAAGAGATTGTGAAATAAACCATTACCATGTACTTTTCCATGGTATAGGGTAGTTTAAGCTTTTTTATAATTGTGAAGTAATTGTTATTAAATTATACAAGAATAATATACATTAATATGATATCATATATGATCTTTTAACATTGATTTGTTAATAATATCGTAGTATTATCATCATTTCGGGTGTTAACAGATTCATTTTCCTTTATATTCATTGTTATGAGAGCGATATTTGTTATGGATGGGTTGAATATATCCATAATGATATCATCTCTCTAAAAAATTATGTTTAATCATCTAATGAAATTTAGTCTTCAATGGATACTATGGGGAATAAATCTCATCACGTTCGTGGAGATGGTAGTTTGTACGTACGCACGAGTGACAATATCATTCTTTTGATATTAATATAAAATATAATTGCATGGTATATCATATATACGAAATCATTATCATGTTATATGAATTATTTACAAGAATTACACTTCATTATTATGCCCATCAAAATAATGATGTATTGAATAACAATTACACCACGACGTGGAGACGGTAAGCCATATGTACGAACATATGGTGACATGTCATTCAAAGGATGGATAGAATAATGAATATGGTTCTACCATATTTAAAATAACATCAAAGTATATAGAAGATACTGGAGTTATTATTTTATAATGGAAATAACAAAGAAAGAACATGTTGAAAAAGAAAGGAACTTGAAAGATGGTGGTGAAAACATTACCTCTTCTTTGAGTTCTTCCATTTGATTTTATCAAAATTGCTCCATAGGATGGATTTCTAATCAAAATAAGGCCTCTAGGTTAAATTGAGGGAAGTTGATAGAATATTTGGTCTAGGTTTGGCAGAGCCAAAAGGCTTTGATGGTGTGAATTTCAGGGAAGGGGAAGTGCCCTTTTATAAAAGGGGTGAGGGGCACCTTTAGAAAGCTATAAATATTATTTTATAATAAATTTATATTTGGTTTCTAATTGCTCCAAAGTGGATTATTTAAAATTTAAGGTGGGTATGAGTCTAAATCCTTTCAACCAATAGATTTTAGTCAGGTTTGGGTCACTAAATTAGCCTTATCATTTATATTTATCTTTTAGTTACATAGTTTGACATTTACCATGTCTCTTTGAATTTTTATATTATATTTTTAATAAACATACCATATACATCCAATAGAACCCCAAGTTGTTAATTAATGATATGCTTATCATTATATAAGTCTCTTGACCGAACCATAGATTTTTAGGAATTAAATATCAATTAATAATATAATATTTGTTTTAAAAACTCATTTATGTAAATTTTAACACTATTTGGTATTTCATTTTTTTTGAAGATTATAACAGAATGATTACTTCGAAAAAACATAATTAAATCATTAATAACATTCCATATTTACCTATAAAGTTAGTGTAATTAATAAAAAGTCTCAAATTACATTTATTTGGGTATTTATATTATCAATTATTTTAATATTTCATTCATTATGTAATTACTGCATCACCATTGTGTCATAAATCAATTAAATTATTTAATGTCTAAATTTTTTAAATAAAATAAAATTATGTAGGAAATCATTTTAGATTTCTAATTTATATTTATAATCGAATTTATCTTATGTATAACCCTATATTAAAAAAAATTTAGTTAATAAACATTGATTTTAACTCTTTTTACTCTTCATTGAATTCAATAATAATAAATGTCCTAATCTATTCCAAGTGTACCTAAATGATAATATTTTATTACTAAAGTTTTTTTGGTAGAGATAAACTTTTCTAATTGAATTAGGATATGTGTTACGGTAATATTAATATCATTTTTACCCTTAATTAGTCTATTTACTTTTTACCATGGTAAATAAAAATAAAAGGTTTCTATTCACCAAAAATTATTTTTATCTTATTGAACCAAATTTTACTCGATGATATTAACCTTGCCTCTCGGTTTTTCGAACTTCCACTCACAAAAGTAGTAAAATTATGTTTTATGTTAATTTCCAAATTCTCCTAGGAGGTGGGTAAAAGACGGTGAAAAGTTCAATACAATTTTTATATGTGTAAATTGTTTCTAAAATAACTCCAATGAATTACATTAAACATATATATGTATTATGTCTTTATTTTCACCTCAATTAAATTTAAATAATTTAAGTAATTATTTAAATAAAAAATTTATTTTTAAACTATAAATCAATGTTTTTTCACTATTCATTAAAAATTGAATGTTTTCAAATAAATACCTAAAATTAACCCTAAGATAATTTCAATATTCCGAATCCAAAAAATAAGTCCATTTAGAAAGGTAAAATGTATAAAATTTCAAAAGGTGGGTATTACTATTTCTAACGTCTAGTTTTATTGGTTGTGGTGGGTGTTGGAACTCAAAGTTGCGTAAAACACACACTACTGTATTATTCAAAGAGAAGAATACCGTAGAAGCTTGGGGTGTTACATTCTCCTCTCCTTCATATAATTTCATCCTCGAAATTTCTTGAATACTACCGTATGAAATGACTCGGGTGGTTCTTCATCATAAGTTCCTCAGGTTCCCTCGTTGCCTCTTCCATCATATGGTATCTCCCTAGAACATTCACCAGATGAGTCATCTGGTTTCTCAACACTTTTTCTCTTATATCAAGAATCCTGAAGGGCTCTTCACAATAAGATAGATCCAGTTCCGGTTCTAATTCCTCATAGGTGAGTACATGCATTGGGTTAGGCATGTATTTTCTCAATAGTTATATGTGGAACACCTTATGATATTTGGAGAGACTTGGTGGTATTTCCAAACAGTAAGCTACAACCCCAATTCGTTCTATAATTTCGAAATGTCCTATGTACCTGGGACTCAAATTACCTTTCTCACCGAAATGTAAAACACTCTTCCAAGGATATTAATTCTATTAAACATGATCTCTTACCTGAAATTCCAAATCTTTCCTAAGGTTATCGGCATAGCTCTTCTGCCTACTTTGATCTGCTTTGATGTGGTTTTGGATTACCTTCACCCTCTCCATCATTTCCTCCACCAGTTCTGGGCATACAAGTGTTCTTTCCCCAACGTCATCCCAACAGGTTGATGTGTGACATCTCTTTCCATATAACGTTTTATATAGTGCCATCTGAATACTTGAATAGAAGCAATTGTTATTGGAAAATTCTACCAGAGGTAAATATTGTACCCAAATACCCTAAAAGTCAAGTGAACATGATATCAACATGTCTTCTAAATTTTGAATAGTTCGTTCTGATTGTCCATCAGTTTGGGGATGGTAAGCAGTGCTCAAAAAAAGTTTAGTATCTAGGGATTTCTGAAGGATTTTCCTGAATCTTGAAGTAAAACGGGGATAACTTTCAGAAACAATCTATTGGGGTACTTTATGAAGTCTCGCAACTTCATTAATATAGAGTCTTATCAGGCGTTCGAGTGGTAAATCTTACCTTATAGCAAGAAAATGTGATGACTTGGTAAGATGATCAACAATGTACCATATCACATCTTTCATTCTAGGAATCTTTGGTAGTACTATTATAATGTCCATCGTAGTGTTATCCCATTTCCTCTCAGGTATGGGAAGTGGTTTCATGACTCCTCTTGGCTGTTGCTTTCCATATTTCACTTGTTGACAAACCATACATCTTGACAAAAAATCAGAAATCCCCCTCTTCATGTTGTCCCACGAAACATTTTCCTTCAAATATCTATACATTTTAATGCTCCCAGGGTGTATAAGGAAATTGGAAGTACGAGCATCATCCAACAACTCTCTTTTTTGATCAGGTATATTCGGAACAAAAGTCTCTTCCAAAATTTGAAAATTCCATCTTCATACACAAAGTCTCTAAATCACCCATCATTCATAACTTTAATCTTATTTTGGAACTCTTCATCAGAGGTTTGAGAACTCTTTATCCTTTCTAGTAAAGATGGTTTGGCAACCTTTTTAAAAAGTATTGATGTTTCACCTTCCATGGTGATTCCCATATCTATCTTTAATAGATCCATGTAAATAAGATCTTTTTCCACTCTCATCTTATTCAAAACTCCATGATCCTTTCTACTCAAAGCATTTGCCACCTTATTTGCCTTCCCCGTGTGGTAGTGTATCATGCAATCATAATTCTTGAGTAATTCAAGCCATCTCCTTTTCCCCATGTTGAGTTCTTTCTATGAGAAAATATACATCAAACTTTTTTGATCTGTATATATCTCACATTTTTCCCATAGAGATAATGTCTCCATATATTCAAAGAAAAGATTACAGAATCTAACAAAATATCATGAGTATGATAGTTTTGCTCATGAATTTTCAGTTGTCGTAATGCAGAGGCAATAACTCTATCATTCTGCAAAAGGACACAACCATGTCCTTTATTTAATGCATCACTATAAATAACGAACCCATCATTCCTCGATGGTAGATTCAATATAGGGGCATTGATTAATCTTATCTTCAGTTCTTCAAAACATTTTTCACATTATTTTGTCCAAAGAAATTTAACCCCTTTAGGTGTGAGCTTCATTAATAGGATAGCCAATCAAGAAAAATTCTGGAAGAAACATCGATAATAACCTACTAAACCAATAAAACTATGTACCTATGTTATACTCGTCGGTGATGGTAATTCTTGGATTTCCTTGGACTTAGAAGTATCAACAGTGTTTTCATCCTTAGAGATAATATGGCTAAGAAAATAATTCTCCTGAATCCAGAATTCACACTTGCTAAACTTCCCATATAATTCATGTCTTCTAAGAGTATTTAGAATAATTCTCAATTTATTTTCGTGATATTTATAGATTTTTGTGTATACAATGATGTCATCAATAAATACAACCATAAAATCATCGAAATATTCCTTGAAAACTGTATTCCTTATATCCATGAATACATAGGGTGCATTAGTCATTCCAAAAGGAATTACTGTAAAATCATAATGTACGTACCTGGTTCAACATGCTGTCTTTAGAATGTCTTCCTTCTTCACACACAACTGATTGTCTCCAGATCGAAGGTCAATCATTGAAAAGTATTGATCTCCATGCAGTTGGTCAAATAAATTATCAATGCAAGGTAGGGTATACTTGTTCATTATTTTTATAGCATTGATTTCTCTGTAGTCGATACATAACCTCATTGATCCATCATCCTTCTTAAAAAAAGGACAGGGGCTCCCCATGGAGAAACACTAGGGAGAATAAATCCTTTATTACTCAATTCCTCTAGTTGTTTCTTTAGTTCAACTAATTTCACAATGTCCATTCTATAAGGGGTCTTCGATATAGGCCTTGAACTAGTAATTAAATCAATGGAAAACTCAATTTCTCATTCTAGAGAATGTCCATGTAAATCATCTGAAAACACGTCAACATATGCTCTCACAATAGGTACATCCTCTATTTTAACATTTCATTCCTCACCCACAATTATTTCATTCTCTTCTTCCATGATAATTGAATTTAGTTGAGCTACTGGGGGTGGATCTAGATAAGAATCGGGTGGTGAAGATTCTGCACTAAAGATAAGGTGTTCTTTATCATCATCAAAAATTGTATTCTCCCTCTTCTTAAATTATAATTTCGCATAAAGGTCTAAGAGCCAATCGATATCGAGGATTATATCAAATTCAGTAATGGGTATGATAATGAGATCATCAGATAAAGAACATGTATATGCCTTAATGGGAATGGATCCATAGAATTTTGTAGCAATGATACTTCCCTTAAGACTTTTAACTGACAACTCCCTTGTTAAATCACATTGGAAATATCTAATTTTCTTAGAAAACTGCGAAGATATGAAACAATGAAATGATCCAGAATCAAATAATGCATTTGCTAAACTTATGGAAACCATTCAATTACCTACCACCATATATTTCGGAACTTCTACCTCACCAGTAGTGATAACATATTCTTGGACTTTTTCCCTTGGCCTTTTCTGAGGTAAGTTTCCATGACACTTAGAACATTATTTTGTGTAATGTCCCATCTCTCTGAAATGGTAGCATTGAACATTCTAGCCCCATTATTTCCATTAAAATCACCAGCTAGATGACCTTTCTATCCACATTTTAGCATAATACTTTTCCTTTTAGACAGGCACCACGATGCTTTCTTCTGCAATTATCATAGTGTGGAAATGAAATTCTTCCCTTATTCCCTCTTTCTTTATTTCCTTTCCAAGAGTGTTCAACAGATCTCTTATTCTCTTGCTTTTATTTAATGTCATAAGACTTAGATAATTCCTTTTATGTCTTGATAGCACAAGAGAAAATATCTTCGTATGATGAGAAGGATTATGATACTAATTCTTGATGGAGAAATGGTTTTAACCCATCAAAGAAACAATAAATCTTACTTCTTGGGTTACGTATATAATCTGTAGCATCCCTCGCTAACCTTGTAATGTTAGCTTCATATTTTGCGACATTCTCATCCTCCTTTTACCGCAGACTCAGAAATTGCCTTTCCATATCTGCTCGATGGTCATGAGGAAAGTATTTTTCTAAGAAAATTTCTTTAAATTACCTCCATTCCTTATTTGATACTTACTCATCATCTTTTGTGTTTTTAATCAAGGACCACCATTGATCCTCATCTCCAGTGAGGCGTTAAACTGCCATGACAACATTTTCTCTTTCGCTACACCCCAAAGCTTGGAATATTTTCTCTAATGAGTTTATCCATTACTGAGCCACTAATGGATTTGTTCTCCAATTGAATTTTGGTGGTTGTTACCTCATGAAGAGGTCTAACATTGATCCTCCACACTATGGGTCTGGGTGCTCCATACGAGTAAGGTTATTATTAATAACCAGAGTGAGTTGTCCCAATATGGTGATTAGCTGTTCAGTACCTGTTGCATCACTAGCTCCTCTATAATTATCTTGAGCTGGAGGTCCATCCCTACATGGATTTTGTGCATTGATATGGTTTCTATTCCTTCCACTAGGCGCCATTTCTAAACAATAGAATAAACTAGATTAGTTTATGAATAAAAATACATAATTCCATACTTGTAAAACACATAATATAAATTGAACTATTTGTGGATATAATCCATAATCATAAAAATGTTTTCTGTAAGGAAGTATATACTCATAAACCCTTCATAATGGTTTTTAAAGAACATGAGAATAATCTTATGCATAACCCCCATGATTGTCGTAACCAAGAGTGAAGCAAGGCTCGTTGTCGTGCACTAGTTCCCTTTCAAGTCTAGCTCAAAGTAGTGTTTTTGGTTTTTACCCCTAGTTACATTTGTTCCAGAGCTGCCTCTACCTGCTCGTATCTAGGCAGGGATGTATTTCTCGGAAAACCCACAAAAATTTCTAAAATAAAAAAATCATAGGATATTCTTCTATACTAATCATCAACGTCCATCTTAGGTCTATGTGCTTTAATCATATTTTCTCTAAATCTAGTTTACATGGTTTGTACTAAACTTCCTCTGATACCAACTGTAACCCCCCGACCCTAGTTACCCAAAGTCAGTGCATTATTACATAACATTGGAATGATCAAAAGGAAATCATGTCTCGAAAGACCGATAAGTTTAAGATTATTGGAAACAAGATTCATACATAAGTTCAACTTTACATCTTGAAAAGAAATACAAAAAAAAATATTTCACTAGAAACATCCAAGCCTCTTAGAATATGCCTGCAGGTCACTCATAAACAACTTCTTCATATCTTGGGAAAATGAAACATAAGAAATTCGTGGGCTCAAACACTCAGTAAGGTTAAGTAATACAGTGGAAAATGACATAAATATTAAGCATGGTGAATAATTTAAACCACATTCATTTACCAATAATAAACATGAATACTTTTATTGAAAGAATATGAGATGAGTAAATAATTCCATAATAAAACATAATCATGGTTATTCTACTTGTCGAATGACAACATGAACCATCAATATTATTTCCATAATGACAGAATGTATAATTTCGGACATTTTGAAACATTTTGTCAAGGCCTCAACCAAGATGTCTAAATATGAGTAAGGCCTCGGCAAAAACCATAAATCAAATTGGGAAAGGGCCTCAGACAATTCCACATCTTGTTGTATCACGAGACCAACAAATATAGTGAGGAGCTATAGTGGGCCCCACCAGTCACCTACAATGTCCAATACATTCCTCATTCGAAAAGGTGGAAATATAACATAAACATTCATATTAAAACTAGCATAAGAAATGTCAATAATTTAACCATAAACCATGAATGGTATACAAATAGCACATCCACAATCAAACATATCACAAAACCTTTAATACAATATGGATGTTTCGTATCAAAATAAATCAACTTCAAATAAATATAAAATCCATCAACAGATTTTGACATTGATGAAATAAAAACCTTTTTTAGAGACATATATCATTATATTTTGAAATCATTTAAGAGTTGCATAAAAAAAACATTTATTTTAAAAATATTCTTATAATCTTTCAATGGAATCTTTGATGGTGTTATAATGGTGGAAGGTAGCCGCACCCGCCGTATAAGTTAAAAAACATTCTTACATTAAATTTTTCAAAAAGGTCAAAAAGTACCCGGTTTGAAAAATGACGGAAAGATTCCTTTAAAAAACATAAGTGTATAAATTAATTTAACCCATTTTCTATTAAATATTTAAAATGAATAAAAATATGATATAACGAAACATGTATGTGGATGATAAAGAGGTCCCAGTAGATAATTACGTATAAAAAACCTCGGATAAGGAAGAGATTGTGAAATATACCATTACCTTGTACATTTCCTTGGTTGAGGGTAGTTTAACCTCCTTTATAATGGTGGAATAATTTTTATAAATTTATATAAGAATCATATATATTAATATGATATCATATATGATCTTTTAACATGAATTTGTTAATAATATCTTTGTATTATCATCGTTTCGGGTGTTAACGGATTCGTTTTCCTTTATATTCATTGTTATGTGATCCATATTTGTTATGGTTGGTATGTAAATATCCAGAATGATATCATGTATATAAAAATTATTTTTAGTCATTAAATGAAATTTAGTCTTGAATGAGTATGATGGTGAATGAATCTCATCGCGTTCGTGGTGAAGGTAGTCAGTACGTACGCACGAGCGATAATATCAGTCTTTTGATATTAAAATAATATATAATTTCATGTTATATCATATATATAAAATCTTTATCATGTTATATTTATTATTTAAAAAAACTAAACATCATTATTATACCCATCCAAATAATAATGTATTGAATAACAATTACACCACGACATGGAGACGGTAAGTCGTACGTACACACATATGGTGACATGTCATTCAAAGGATGGATAGAATAGTGAATATGGTGGTACCATATTTATAATAACATCACAGTATATAGAAGATACTGTAGTTATTATTTTATAATTTAAATAACAAAGAAAGAAAAAGTTGAAGAAGAAAGGAACTTGAAAGAGGGTGGTGAAAACATTACCACTTCTTCGGGTTATGCCTTTTGATTTGATCAAAAGGGCTCCTTAGGTTGGCTTTCTGATCAAACTAAGGCATATAGGTTGAACTTACAGAAGTTTAGAAAATATTTGGACAGGAGTTCACCGATCCAAAAGGATTTTAATCTGTGAATTTGATATAATGGGAAGTGCTCTTTTATAAGAGGGGTGAGAGGCAGCTTTGGAAAACCTAGAAATATTATTTTATAATAAATTTATATTATGTTTCTAATGGCTCAAAAGTAGATTATTTAAAGGGTAAGGTGGGGATGGGTCAAAATCCGTTCAACCAATAGATTTTAGATAGGTATGGTCACTAAATTAAACTTATCATTTATATTTAACTCTTAGATAAATAGTTTGACATTTACCATGTCTCTTTGTATTTTTATATTATATGGTTAATAAACGTACCATATACATCCAAGAGAACCCCAAGTGGTTCATTAATTATACAAATATCATTATATATGTTTCTTGGACGAACCTTATATTTTAAGTAATTGAATATCAATTAATAATATAATATTTGTTTTAAAAACACTTTTATGTCAATTTTGAAACTATTTGGTATTTGATTTCTGTGAAAATCATAACAGAATGATTACTTCTAAAAAACATAATTAAATCAATAAAAACATGACATATTAACCTATAAAATTAGTGTAATTCATGAAATGTCTCAAAATACATTTAGTTGGGTATTTATATTATCAATTATTTTAATATTTCATTATTTAGGTAATTACTGTATAACCATTGTATCATAAAGAAATTAAATTAAATATTGTCTAAAAATTATAAGTAAAATACCATTATATAGGAAATATTATTATCATTCTAATTAATATTTATAATATAATTTATCTTTTTTATATCAATATAATAAAAATGGAATAGTTAACAAACTTTGATTTTAACTCTTTTTACTCTTCTTTGAATTAAATAATAATAAATTTCCTAATCTAATCGAAGTGGACCTAAATGATAATTTTTTATTCCTAATTTTTATTTTGGTCGAGATAAAATTGTCCAACAGAATTTGGAATTGTTTTATGGTAATATTAATTTCATTTTTACCCTTAATTACCTTATTTACTTTTAATCGTGGTAAATAAAAGTAAAAAAATATTATTCACCGAAAATTATTTTTATCTTCTTGAACCGCATTTTACTCATTGATATTAACTGTGTCACTCAGAGTTTTGAAATTCCAATCACATAAGTGGTAATATTATGTTTTATGTGAATTTCTATATTCTCCTAGTTGGTGGGTAAAAGACGTAAATAAAATTATTTTATATCTAAATTTATTTTAAACTAACTCCAATGAATTACATTGAACATATATATGTATTATGTATCTATTTTGACCTTAATTATATTTAAATTATTTAAATAATTATTTAAATAAAAATACGGGTTTAAACTATCACTCAGTGTTTTTAACTATTCATCAAAAATTGAATGTTTTCAGAAAAATACCAATAACTCACCGTTAAATGATTTTGATATTCCTAATCCAAAAATGAAGTCCATTTTGAATGATAAAATGTATAACTTTCAAAATGTGGGTATTACTATTCATAACGGCTATTTTGACTGGTTGTGGTGTGTGTTAGAATTCGAAGTTGCGTACAACACATGCTACTATATTATTTAAAGAAAAGCGTACCGTAGAAGCTTGGGGTGTTACAATTTAGACCCAGGGTTGTGTGTAACATACGCTATATAATAAATTTTATTTAATTGAATATAAATATATCATAAAATATCAGGAAGTAACATAAATGGAAAATTACTTATCCAAATCAATAATATCTATATAATCATCTCTATTATATGTGTGCCTTAAATTGTAGGGTTTCCCTATTATGTTACTCACAAAGCTGATAGTAAAATATGGTTACTGAACTTTTAGGGATAACTATATCCACCATTCCATACCCAGTATAATCCTTGGGAAGCTATATTTACAACAAATCTAACATTTTGAGTTATTGATAGCTTTTAATGTATTTTATTTGAATGTAATCTCTCACTTATAATTTGAAGTGTTTTCTTTTAATGTATCAGTGATTTAATATACGTAATATGATATTAAATTCATATATGTTGAATCACATGGAATTATTATTATCTTATGTTTTATTTATTTATACATGCATGATTCTATTGATTTTGTTTTGTAATATGTGCTACATCCTTCAAATTATTATATCATACCATAAAAATGTGTAACTATTTGAAAAACCCATAGTTTGTGTTACTCCCCCAAAACTAATAACAAACGACATTCTAAAACATCAAAATGTGTGTTACGAAAATGTTAGTTGAGATTCCCTTATAAAGATTCATAATTATATGAATATAATAATTTTCAAATGAGTGTACATGGATTCAAAGATAAAAAACCCCCATTATTTTAAAACATGGAATAAGGCACTATGATAATGGTATGTTCATTCTAACGTCCCTTTAATCTGGGATAATTTACTCAAGTGAGAATATAATTCATCATATCTTTCACTAATATATATATTATATTCAAAAACAATGTTTATGCTAATAACATTCTTTAAAAGAGTATGTATAGGTAAAAAAAATTAAATCTTATATTTTAATACAATGAATATAATGAATGAATTGGAATTTTATAAGATGATATCTATCAAATTAGTTAAATCATAAATAATTTCATCATTTCATAAACAATTTACATACATGAATATTAAAAATTAATCAGAAAAGTAAACAACCCATTTATTGACCAAATGTATTATATAAATAAGAACATTTCATATTTTATTTATGCATTTAAATATCTTATTAATAATTCCTAACACATATCATCTCTAAAAATATTATAAACTATATGAATTTTTATACATATTATTATCTTATTACATTTTTTGATCATATCATATTTTATGATAGGTAGGATATATAATCCATTGTATTTAAGGATTATTATGATATGTAATATCATGAAAATAAAATTCTTTTACCATCTAAGTTGTATTATACATATTATTTTTACCATAAAAAAAATTCATCTGTGTTAAAGATGGTTTTTTATATGTAATATTTTTTAGTATAGGAAAAAATTTCTTATTGGATGGTTTATTATATATTGAAAAATAATATTTTTCAATCTTATATATTGATCCATATTTGATGATATTTTCTATATTATATTTTTAATTTGATTCTTTGTTCCTTCACATTGATTTATATCATTTCACATGTATCGCATATTTTTGTAGTCTACAACAAAATTGTAAACCCTAGGATTTCGTTGTATCATTCATGAAAATATATCTCATTAAACCACTATCGTTAAGAAAAAATATAATTATGATATCATATATCATTAATCTAATTAATCTAGTGAATTATATTAATACATTTCATAACATATACTACGATTTTCTACAAACATATTATGATGCATATTTTTTCATGAAAATAATAAAACAAAAATCTAATCCATTGATGAATGTGGCTTTGATACCACTAAGAGGTTTTGGTGTGTCAAATTATGCATAATGAAGAAGAACCTAACCTTATTAATTCTTATTATATCCTAAATAAAACAAATATTTTATAATAATAACATAAAATGTGAAACCCTTTGTATTTATTTAAATAAATCTATGTCAGATAGTGTATGTGATACACATCCCTGATTTTTAACAAACTTTCATATATATTTATATTTTTTAAATCATGAAAATTAAAACCATGTAGTTAAATTTTTACCTATAAATATCAATAATTTTTTTTTAAAATTTAATTTATAAGGATAAAGAAAATATATTTCTAAAGTACTTAAATTTCTATAAAGTCATTATAGTCATCCAAAATATTTTTTTCACAAAAAATGATTTTCATAATATTTTATGAAAAAACGTAATAAATATTTAAAATTCCTGAAAATATTATTTGGAAAAATTAAATTCATTTTGTATTTAACATTTCAAAATTATCCAGGGAATATTTTTCGGTATTTCTCTAAAAATCGTAATATTTTAAAAATTGTGCAAATGCAAAACATTTTACTAAAAAGTACCCTTCATTTAAAATATTTAAGAATGTAATATTTGAAAGATATTAATTAAATGAATTGTTTTAATTACTTTATTAATCATTCAATTTGAATAACTAAAATAAATTTTATGTAGTTATTTTGATATAAAATATTTTTAACCATCTAAAATCATTTCTTTGTAAAATATTATTTTAATGTGTCTACATGTAAAATTTTAAATTATATTATGGTTATTATTTTAACATAATTTGAAAAAATTTATTCCATATTATTTATCATAATAGTTATTATTATATAATAAGGAAATATGTGGTCTAAATGTAGAGAAATATATTGAAAATTAATTATCAACGTTAATGTTAAAATGCTTTTACAGGGGGTTAAACTAAAATGATGAGAATTAAGATGAACTAAACCTGGTAAAGATCCAATTTTATGGAAATATGTTGACTTTATATGATCTAATGTTATAAAATTATAAGTTTTTATTCTATTTTTCATGTGTAAAGCATGGGTAAAACTTTTTCTTATCAAAAAATACAAGTGTGTCATCTCTCCCACTTATAAAAGTGAACATCCTAACCTCTTATATTTACAACTATAAATATTATATTCATCCAATACATAACATGATAACTAACTTACTTCCTTCACCATGTTCTAAAATTCTCCTTTTGATCTCAAATCCAATTGATGGATGGTTTATATATAATCCTAAAGAGGTGGTCTTAAGAAGAGGTATCGTGCTTAACAAATCATATATGTTTTACTTCTTCATCCACCTATATCAAATATTATTCAATATTTATGATACAAAATAATAAATATATACCATTTATGAATGCCTCATTAAGTTAGTTGTGTAACTTAAATGAATAAGGAATGAAATTTAAGGAATAATAAATTTGAAAAAATGTCATCCTAAATTAACTAATTTTCATAATTCTATTATTTACGAATGTAAATAATATAGTTCATGAATCAGGAACGAGGTAAAAGATATATTTTAACCACCATTTTCATCATGTTTTGAAAATTCTCTCTCTAAATGACTTTATATATCTCATTAAAGCTAAGAAATTATTATAAATTCTTTGTATATGTCTAAAATATATATAGATAACTTATTCTATCCACCTTTTAATTATTAATATTTTCCGTATGTTAATTTAACAAATTCCTTCATTATTAAATTTCCATTCATTATGATATTAAGAAATATTATGCTACCAATTTTCATTCCATTTGAGATTATTATATTAATAAATAATTATTTATTCCATTTTTTGGAATGCATGAATATTTAAAATTTGAATGTGGTTTCACCGAGATATAACTCCAATGAATTGGGTAAATATATAGTATCATGAGATGTCATGTATGGGTTTAGGGAGTAAATATAATTCACTATATGACATCTTCCATTGCATGATATTGTCGACGGAGCTTCCTTGACTCATTTTTAAGTCATGTTATATGACTCTACCACATTTTCTATGTTAACATACTATTATAGTATCATATACCTTATGTTTCGATTCCATGTGATTACTCATAATCCTTCTCTTTAATGTTATAATGATAAACTTCTAAATCCCATGGTATATTTTTTATCATGTTTATTCCATTAATGGGTTTTCTAGATCACCCAATTATTTATGTATTCCCTAGGTCATGCATTAAATATTTTCGATCTCAAATGGATTTAGTAGCTCAAAATAGAGAGTATGATATCGATATCATGATTATGTTTCCTTTTGTTGTATTATGATCATTGTCTTCAAAGAAACTAGGCCTCTTGGTCTTTGGGATTGTACTTATATGATATTTATGTTTCAAAATTATCTAATAAAATATGTAAAAGGAATATTCCACTATAGTTGTTATATAGTGTGGTATATTTTGTTTTGGGATTTTGACTATAATAATTTATTAAGAACTTTAGAGATGCATATATCTATAATACTAAGTAAAAATTTATTCAAATCTAATTTATGTATATATAGATTGGGTTATAAGAAATTAAATCTCTATCTGGATACTATAAGTCGATGGGGATCTGGTATAGTATTACCCAGGGGTAATAACCATAATAATGGAATATTCAGTTGGACTTGATCATAATCTCGTATAGGACAACGTGCTGTGTTGAACACCTAGTTTGACTCTCTATGAGAATATGATATGAAAATTCAAAAAACCCTTCACAAAACATTATGAAGGACATGAAGAGATTGTTATGTTGGAATAAATAAGGGGAAATTACAATGGATAACCTATATTGAAAACTAAAAACTCAAAATTTTGAAAATTATTATTATGAATTGTAATTACTCACATTTTTATAAGTTTTAAATAGATTTTTTATAAGTTAATCTACGATATTAATGTTTTCTATTCTATATGATAATATCAGGAAATATGAGAAATCATTCCAACAGACAACATGATGGGAAATGTTCCCAAACTAATCTTATTAATCTTATTATAGTGGAATCTGTTATTATCATGTATGTACTAGATCAACTTGATCACGTGATGAATAATAACATGAATCATGTAGAACATCCAACTCCTCATAATAATGATCATGTTGAAATCAGGTATTTTATAAAATAGACGTATTGTATCATTAGTGGATATTCTAATCACCTTATCAATGAACAAAGGATTATGTTGACTGATAATAAATTGTCTATCATACAATGCTCAGAGAAAAATAAATTTATAATGAATCTTTATCGCATTGAGGGAGAAGCTAACCAGGAACACAATGTACAAAGAGGATTTAAATTTCATGGAAGGGGAAGAGTTCAAGGGAAAAAATCAACATACATTTTCTTCTTGTCTCTCCCTCTAAAAATTTAGAGGGAGTTCATATGATTGTAACAAAATGAAGAATATAATACCGGGTAGTGTGGTGAAAATTTACCAAGGATTTCATTGTTTGAAATAGTATTATTCATCAACAACAAAATAATGCTATAACACTTGTTTTGTAGAATAAATTCTTGTATACAAAATGGTTTATAGATTTTAGACATATAGATTACTAAATAGATTGTCAATACTGACCTCAAAGATGAAATGGAGATTGGTGACTCTTTATGGTCTCATGTGACTGGATAGAGAAAACATGCCACTGATTTTAATTCTTGGGTTTCTATAGTTAAATAACATAGACAAAGAAACCCTAGAATCAACCTTGTCAACATTATGGGATGAATAATTCCATAAACTATTTTTTGGAACTGATAGATGTATCAATTTTTGATAATATTGGCATCATTCTATATAGTGATGCAGGAAAATAAAGAAACCCATTAAGATGGAAGAATAAAATAAGGTTTACATAAAACCCGATATTATATAGTGATGTTTCAACACAATTAACATGGGAATTATAGAAGACACATTCCTCAGCTAAGGGTTTTTAAAGACAATCAACAACAATAATCTCTAAGTCATGGAGAGACAAAAAGATCATATGGTATCCCTACTGCTGAGGTGGATCTTGGAAATCACATAGTGATAAGTAATCTAGTTATTAATTCCATAATAGGTAATAGAATGAATGATAGTATTTTTATGTATTATATCATATCATGAAAGTATAGTAGAACTATTCAAGGAGAACATCAAAATATTGGGGTTAACCTATCTATGAGAATTGAAATGTGAGAAATGGTTTCATCCCTAGTATATAACTCAACCCCATTCATTGTTTGTAGACTGAATCTTCCAAAAAAATATTGTATTACATCCTTTAGTATTGTTTGATTCTATTTTGGGTTTGTATTTTCTATCCCATTATAAATACAACATCATGTTTCAAGATAATGATATCACTCTTTACATCAAAAGTCATAAACTAATTTTATACAAGTGTAAGTAGGAAGATCAATATCCCCTAAAACCATTTTTTCATGAATGTATTTTATTTTATTAGGAGAAATAATATCTAGCCCAGATGATTTAGACAATGCATAGAATCTTCCATTAATACCTGAACATTTTTTGGGATTTTACTAATGTTTTTTCTGAAGAGTTTCCCGAGCCAACACCAAATTGTTTGGTTCAGTTATCAATTGATCTTATACCTAGATCTCTTCCTATAGAGATGAATCATTATAGAATGTAAATTGATTATTTGGAAGACATAAATCATAAGTTATAAGTAAATTTGGAATATAGTTTTATATTCCCCAGTTCATCACCATGCAGTTTCCCACTCTTATTCATCATGTAGAAGGACAGATGACATGGTCGATCCACTATGAGGATCAAAATATTCCTATACTGTGGACATTTGGTCGGGATATTACTACTTAATTGTTAATAATGAAGATATTCCCAAAACATTCTTTTCAATGAGTTATGGACACTATGACTTCATTATAATTACATTAACATTCATTATTTCCAAAACAATATTTTTGGACTTAATGAATATAGTCATATATATTACCTCAAAAAATTTGAATTCATTATATATGAAATTATAATTTACTCTAAAATAAATGAGGTTCTTGTGGATAATTTGAATACAGTTCTTAAGGAATTGAAAAAGAAGAATCTAAATGAAATGTATATAACTATGGGTTATATATGAATGATGTATCATTCTTCGAGTATATTATCACAAGAAAAGAAACATACGTAGACACATATTAGACCATTTAAATTGAGGAATATTCTAGACCAGAATTTGTAAATGCTAAAAGAAATCATTGAAGTATCTTGTCATTACCACATATTTTTGAGAAATATATTTCCATTTTCAAACTCACAAACAAATCTTAAACATAAGGGTGTGATTTTATTCGTGCAAGGGAATGTGAATAGTTTATTATGGAGTTCAAAGAGTCATACCACTACACACGTCCCTACAAAACCATAAATGGGGGTCATATTGGTTATAAAATTATTATTCAAATATTTTTATGGGATTTTAATTAGTATAGAATGTTAAATTGACATCAAATACCTCATTGAATTAGAAATTTCATGATCAGAACGATCCCATGTATGATCTACAGTTGGGAGTAGAGATCATTTCATTTAAAAATGGAGAATTTATACTTATTGGGAGAAGATTGAAATAAATATGGAAAATAATAGCCTCAATTATATATATTCACAGAAGGGGATATTAATATGTTCTAGGAAAGATAGTTATATTTTCATAAATAATATAACTTCTCAATATAATAATATCTTGTCAGAGAAAAAAATGGGGATGATGCTTTATGTATAATGAATTTTTGTCTATATAAATTATGTAAATTGAAAATAATCTAATCCTTTTAGTTATTCAAAAAATTGAAATAAGAAGCATGATGTATAGAAGATCACAATTCATATTTTAATTTATTTCTCCACCATCCCTCCAATAGAAGTTAATGGATACTCAAATAGATGATGAGGAAATTCAGAAGAAGGATGATTACATAAGAAAAGATTAATCTACAGAGTAAAAAATTGATAAAGAATCAGTTGTATGACATTGTTCAAGACAATGTGTAACCTAAAATCCTTATAAAAATGATGATCTTTTGAATAATTTAAATATCTCAGTCATGTATATCAACCGAGGGAGAACAAAAATGTTTTCTGATCAACATTAGAATTATTTGTAGGACAATATGAAGAATGATATCACGAAATATACATTAAATTATCAAGTATATCATAATGTTATGGTTGGAATAAAATTTCTATGGGTATGATGAATATATTGCCCATACCATCATGGAAATGGGAAAAAACACAATGGCCTTTGTGGCTATTCTACCAAAGTCATTTAGGTGATGTAATTTAAAATAGTTTTTGGTGGATCATCATTAAAAGGTTGATCACATAATTGAAATTATATAGGACCTCTCACTCAGTCATCATGAAATGACAAATATATGAGACTTTATGGGGCTTCCTGGAATATATATATCAATTTTATCAGACAGAGATATAACACATGCCTCAACGATCTAGAAGAGCCTCCAACATGCTACAAATACTAGTTTGGCCTTCTGTATGAATTATAATCCCCAAAATAGTGTCCAATTTGAGTTTACTACAAAAAAATTGGAATACATGTTGAGAGAATTTTTGATGAATATAAAATGAGTATGGGATTGATATATTCATACTCTTGAGTACTCATACAACAATAGCTTCCACTCAAGTATAAAAATGGACACATATGAATCACATTATGGGAAGAGAAGTATAAAACATTAATGTTATGATGAATATGGTTAAATAATTCTTTTTGGACATGAAATGGTTAAAGATTTCAAGACAAATCAAAAACACATTATGAAGACTCATAGTTACAAAAAGAGTTATGTTGGAAATCCTAGATGGGATTGCCGTTGGGTATAAAGTGACTCATTGAATATATCCATGGATGTGAGTCATGATATTTGGGAAGAATCGAAATTTAAGCCCCTGGTTCATCAACCCCATTTTCATTCTTGTTCCCATCTGAGTAATGTCTTATTGACGAGCACCAAAAACACATTATGACATAAACGATATATTACATGTATCCATCTTGAGAAAGTTCTTACCATATCTCTCAAATTTTCTGAATTAAAATTGGGTATAGATTTAAAATTAATTCTCTTATAATAATCATCTATTAAAGATATTTCAGCAAATATATTATATTATACATAACAACATCCCTCACCTGGTCAAGTGACATTATAGAACAATAAATACAAAGAGGAAAAATAATATATGGTAGAGGAAATGAAGTAGAAGTACCATATTCTATTTTCACATTAATATATAAAAAAATTTAGGGGGATTAACTATTTAATGGGGAAGAATGTGACACCCTTGTTTTTTTTTTGAAAAATGAAATCAATTTTTGATAGAATATGTGATACACAACAACATGGATTAATTAAAAATCAATATGAAACTAATATTATTATTTTATCATGGATATTAAACCATATTATTTAAATTTTTACATATTGATATGGATAACCATGTTTTAAAAATTAATACATAAGGTAAACAATTATAATAAAAAATAAAAACTTATTTTTTATAATGTCTGTTTAGGCTTCAAATATACTTTTTTCTCGAAAAAATATTTATAATTATTATTAAGAATAAATAATATTTTTTAATTTTAGAAAATTAATATGAAAAAGATAACTTTCTTTTGAATAATCATGTTAATATTTTCAAAGGAAATTTTTATTTTTTTTTAAAAAATAATCTTTTAATTAATTGTGAAAAACCAAGTTCTTATTGAAAATTCCCCTTTTTATAAATCATTTTATAATTTATATTTTTTAAAAGATTTATTTAAAGTTCAATTAGTTCAATAATTTAATTATTATTCAAATTAATTTATTTTAATCAATTTAATGTTTAATTTTGATAATAATTTCTTTTACACTTATGAAAAAAATTCGTTGAAAATATATTTTTTTATCACATATGTGGGTTTAATTTTAAATAAAATGAATCCAATTTGTTGATTTAATTTTAGAAATTGTTTTTCTGTATGTGGACTCATGAAAATTTAAATTATATAATAATTTATTCTAATTTTTTTCATATTAAATTCTAAAACTCGTAAAAATTTATTCATGTGATTAAGGATAAAACATGTTTACTGGGGGTTGAAGTAAATTGATAAGTCTTAAAATGATATAGAAACTTGTCCAAATGATATTTAATTGCCAAATTTACAATTTATATTATATGAGTTTCTTGGATTTTCAATTTTGGTGTCTTTTTTCTTGTCTAAAACATGTGTATAACTTTTTATTTTAAAACAAATCCATGTGTGTCCTCTACCATACATAAAAAAGGGAACTCACTCTCCTCTAAACATTACTCATTTAAATCCGTATTGATAATACAATACCTACCAAAATAACTTTATTAATTTACTTCCCTTTTTCCTATAATCCCTTTTAATCATAAATCCAATCTAGGAAGGATTTATTTATAATCGTAAAGATGTTTCCCGAAGAAGAGGATTCATTCTTACTAGTGTATATTTGATTCAATTATTACATCTTAAAATATTAATAAATCAATATTATATAATATGATCAGTATGTACCATATATTAATGTGTTATTATCCTAATTTCGAGACATAAATCTACCGAAAAATCCATTAAATGTGAAATGAAACAATCATTCCTTTGTACAGTGAACCACTCCCTCGCGAACCAATTTAATTTGTTTTAAATCATCACCTCTCATGGATCTTTATGATTGTAGATTTAATTAATATATATGATATTCATGAAAATTTAAGAATTATATAAAATTAATATATCATATACATTAATTACATTGAACCCATAAAATAATGGTAACATAGTTCTTGTGTATGGAGAACTACCGCCACTTACAGAGCTATGATTCATTTCTATTACCACATCACATTAATGGTATATGAAACTATATTTATCAAAGTAATTTAGTATTTTTTATGAACAAATAATTATGTAAAGATAAAATATATCCAAAATTATTTCTATTCTAATCATTGAAACATGGTAATGTTACACATTCTTATATATTGCTTACTATCACCAAGATTGAAACATGGTTCGTTTTTAATAAGTATAAGTCATGAAAATTTTTAATGTACAATTTTTGTATAAAAATGACAAATTATTTAATTATTTTAAATTTATTTATGATTAAATAATTATACCTTTTACTTTATTCATTTTCTAAGATGATGTTGGACATATGATCTGGATATTTTCAAAACAACCAAATTCATCCATAATGATAAAGCTATTGATTATAAAATTAAAAATTATAAAATTAGTCGAATAAAAAAAATTATAATGAAATTAAAAAATTAATATTAGTCTATTATTAGATAAGATAAAGAACACAGTGATGAATGTTGAATAAGGTAAGGTATCTATCTAAACCACCCTTTCTTTAGGTTGTGATCATTCTCTCTCAAACTCACTTTATCTATCTATTTAATGTTATGGACTCATTCTAAATTATTATCATTTATCTCTGTAACACCCCGAGATTTTATGAGATATATTATTTTTAATTTCTTTGATGTCTTCTATTATACACTACACCAAGATTAGTTGTACTATACGCAACACCGTATTAGCTTGAAGTATATGCAACACTATTCATGGCTCATGTTACACACAATTTCAAGTTTGTTTTGTGGAAATTATTCTACGCAACATTAAGTATAGATTTTGTTTAATGTAAAAATGAAATAAATTATGATTATGTTATACGCAACACCAAACAGAGCTTTTACTACCCACATCCCTGATATGGCTTTCCTTACACGCAATCAAGACCTCCTTTGATAGTGTGTGTAGTACGCAATACCAAGTTTCACTAAACGAGATATTATTATAATTTTATTATGATCTATCCGTTATGAATAGAAATACCCACTTTTTGAAATTTTATAAATTTTATCCTTCAAAATGGACTTCATTTTTGGATTCGGAATATCATAATTATCTTAGGGTGAATTTTCGGTATTTTCTGAAAACATTCATTTTTTTATGAATAGTGGAAACACTAGGTTACTATTTAAAACCAGACATTTTATTTAAATAAATATTTATTTTATTTTATTTTTTTTGTTTAAAATAAATACATAATACCTATATAAGTTCAGTGTAATTCATTTGAGTAATTTTATAATAATTTTAGATATATAAAAAATTTTATTGAACTTTTCACTGTCTTTTACCCACCTCCTAGTAGTATTTAAAAATCTACATAAAACATAATTTTACCGCATCTGTTACTGGAATTTTAAAAATCTGAGAGAAAAAGTTAACATCAAGGAGTAAAATATTGTTCAATAAGATAAAAATAATTTTTGGTGAATAGTAACTTTTTACTTTTATTTACCACGGTTAAAAGTAAATAGGGTAATTAAGGATAAAAATGATATTATTATTACCATAAGACATGTACTAATTCAATTTTATAAGTGTAATTCTTCCAAAAACAACCTTAGAAACAAAATATTATCATTTAGGTCCACTTGGATTATATTTGGACATTTATTATTATTTTATTTAAAGAAGGGTTAAAATAGTTAAAATCAAAGTTTAATAAATAAAACATTTTTAATATAGGGTTATAAATAAGATAAATTAGAATATAAATATTCAATAGAAAGATAAAAATATTTCCTACATAATAGTATTTTATTTATAATTTTGAGACATTAAATAATTTAATTTATTTATGACACAATGATGATAATGTAATTACCTTTTTAATGAAATATTAACATAATTGATGTTATAAGTATCCACATAAATGTAATTTGAATCTTTTTATGAATTATAGTAATTTTATAGGTGAATATGAAATGTTATTATTCATTCAACTATATTTATTCAAACTTATCATGTTTTTATGTGTTTCAAAAATAATCATTTACCAAATAGTGTCAAAAATGACATAATATAGTTTTTAAAACAAATATTATATTATTAATTTTTATTATATTCCTAAAAATTATATGGATCTTCCAAATGACTTAAATAAGTTTATATATATTAATAATGAACCAATTGGGTTTATTTTGGCTTGTTATAGTATGTTTATTTACCATATAGTGTAAGTAAACAAGAAGACACGGTAGAAGTTTAATTATTTAACTTAGTTAAATCTAAATGATAAGGTTAAAATAGTAACCTAAACTTTTCTAAAACCTATTGGTAGAAAGGATTTGGACCCATCCTTACATTATCATCTAAATAATTCACTTTGGTGCCATTATATACAGAATATGACCTTATTATAAAATAAAAGTTTATGTTTTCTAATAAAGTGCCCCTCTCCTCCCTTATCAAAGGGCACCTCCTCTATCTTCACTTTACACAATTATGAGCCTTTAATTTCGGCAAAAACCTGCCCATTTCCCTTATAAACTTCCATTGAAACATTATAGAGGTTCTCCTCTCCTCAAAATACAAACTCTAGTGCCTTAATAGGATGTTAAGAAGAGGCGCGTCAAAGAAGAGGTAATATCCTTTACCGATTCTTTCCAATTAATTTCTTCTTGTACTTGTTCTTATTTATTTGTTTCACCATAAATTAATAACATCAGTATCACTATTATAATTATATGTTATTATAAATATTAAAAAACCTTGTTTCATCTTATATGCATCCTATGGAAAATTAAATCACTGTGCGTGCGTACGTACGGAATACCATCTCCATGCCGTGGTGTTATCTGTTTTCCCCCACCACGTTACTTGGATGGGTATAAAGGTGTAAATAAATTACAATATATCAATATTTTAAAGTGATATTGATTATAAAATATTATACATAAACATCAATACAATTCCATGATCATGGAAATGATATCATCGCTCGTGCGTACGTATGGACTACCGTCTCCACGAACGCGATGAGATTCATTTTCCATGATTAACCATTCAAGTATGATTATAAAGTATATATAATAAATAATCATGAAATATATTACATAATAATGATACTGGATTTATCTACATATATGTTTCATTAACTTAATTCCATTTAATTCAATAAGGAAACAAAAAAAGCGTTCATGCATACGTATGGCCTACCGTCTCCATGAACGGTGTATTTCATCCCATTTATCAATATTTAATATATATTTATTTGCTGAATATATATTATATATAAATCATGTTTTACATTCTGGAAAAATTTAAATCATGATATAAGTAATAATATCAAGAACAACATGTCGAAACACGTACGATAAGTGAAACAATTTTACACAAAACACTGCTTTAACATGGAATTTTCAAAAGAACAGGTAATATAAAGTCATAAGTGAACCATATATGATATCATAAAAATGAATATGATTCTGTATAAAGTCAATGACATTATTTAAATCATAATATAGGATGTTTAGATTCATATGAAGCATATCATATATAAGGTAAGGGATAATTTTTCTATCTCATTTTTATCCGAGATTGATTATACTTTAGTTCTTACTGAGATTATATTTTTCATCCATGTCCATAAAATGATTTTCATAAAGTTTTTAATATTCTTCCATTTATGTTTAATGTCATTTTTACCATTTTTTTTCTTTTACGTTGTGTTATTAATGGAATCCTTGTTTTTTGACCGTACGTGGTACTTTTTGACTTTTCTGTTAAAAGTTCAAGGAGAATGTTTTTTAACTTATACGTCATGGAAGGATTTATAAGGTTTCATAACACCTTATTTTAATGAAGCTTAATCTACAATATTTCATAACTATTTTCAAAAAAATCCTTTTATTTTAAAATTTCTTGGCATTTTGTTAAAAGAAAATGATTTTGAAGAAGAAAGGATATTTTCCTCAAGAATTCATTTCAAATGTTTTATCAAAACCATTTTCCATATAAGATAGAATTATTTCATATGTGTATGTTTCAAGTATAATGTATATATGATATACATGTTTTCACGTTTCTTATGATGAAATGATATCCACTTTTTTGTATGGATTATGTTATGATGGGATGATGTTTATGACACCCATTTCAAACTTTGGGTAATGATGAATTATTTATGTTCATGATGTGGAACAAGTAAGATTTATTTCAATATGAGATGGGTGAGACCTATATCTCCATCCAATGCATTGGGTAATGATTTATATCTCATGAGATAGACATGGCTCGAACGGCAGGTTAATCTAGTTATGTGATACAGGACTGGAAGGAGGAGTGAACTCGATTCGGAAAGGGACTTTGTCCACTAAGATGGTCTTGGCAGCAATCCCTTGGCTACTATGGAAATCATATCATGTGCTTAATGGTTTCCACAATTACATGATTTATTACCATGTTATTTTGTCATGATTAATGTGTCTTTATGATCGATGCCTTATGTACTACCATGTTTTATGTCATTGCACAAGATTTTGATGTTTAAACATTATGTTCATGTTTTTTTAGTTCAAATGTATATGATTTGTTTTATTTTATCCATGCTTACCCTTACTGAGCATTTCATCTCACCCTTTATATGTTTTCTTTTCCCCAAGATTTAAATAATGGTTTTAGGTAAGAAAACAGAAGGGGAAGATCTTTATGGGAGATGTTGAAGATCTTTCCCCACGATTAGAAGACTATATTCCGAGTTTCCAAAGACACTAAACTGTTACTGTCCTTGTGTGCCTATTTTTGTTATGTATTAAGTATTCCGTAAAAGTAATGTAATGTCCATGTACGTCTGGATTTGGGTCTCTACAGTTGGTATCAAAGGAATGGTTTAGTTAATCTTTGGAAACTAGGATGCAGAAACTTTAGTGAGATCCCTAGAGATATTTCTAAGGTATATCTAGGGATATCCCTAAGGTTACTTATAAGTATTGTTTATAGTCCTAGAATTATAATAACAATCTTATAATTTAACCTAGGATGTTAGATATTGAAGGTACTCCCCCTTGATTATGATTTTTGCCTCTCACACTATTATTTTTTTGGTTTTAGATATTGAAGGTACTCCCCCTTGAAACAAGTGTTGAGGAATATAATGATGAAGCTCGGTCAATGGTTTAAGAAGGCAGTGGAATGATTACATGTTTATCAAGAGTAATGTTGTATAAGTAATCTCATGGTACTAAGTAATAAAGAGACATCTAAGGATTTTTACACTATTGCTTAACTTATGTTTTTGAAAGTATATGTTGAATGGTGCTGGTAACTGTGAAAGGTTATTCAAATATTCTTGGAAAGTATATGATATGTGCATAATGAAATGATAAAGAAAATAATGAAATGAGCTCATGACTGATATAAGGACAATGTTATATCGTGGTATGAGTATATAGAATTTTTGGGATTTTGGTAAGTGGAAAGAGTTAATATTTGACATCATTCATGTTTTCCCTAAGGTTCTATGGTAATTTTTGTTTCAAGAGAATACATGATTAAGGAATTCATATGTTTGGAATGTGACTGACAAGATATATCGTATGATAAAGGATGGTATTCATGTTCTTGATATGTGACCTTTCCAGTAATCATTTTCCTTATACTATGAGATTGGACAGATATATTTTGGATAAGTCTAAAGATTGGAATGGATTATGTCGGACATCAGATAGTATTGTTTAAGGCTAGAAATTTTTCCATATTATTTCTAGAATGTTTTAATAGTATAGTTTTAGAAAAAGGAAAACCCATAACATAAGTGAAAAGCGGTCGCATCGGACAAAGATGCGAGAATCGAACCCACAACCGAAGTGCAACATGCCTCTATCGCATACCACTGGCATACAGGAAGTCCCTGGTTAGTAGAAATTAGTATTATTTTATTATGAAATACTATAGTTTAAGTGTAAGTCCATTTTTGGAACCATATACAATTAATCGCACCATATATGGACTTAGGTATATAACTTTTTCTGACCTTATGTTTGAGACAGATAGAATGACCTATCATTTTATCGCATGATCTGCTAACACTTTGAAAAAGACAAATTCAACTTCATTTCTCTAGGAGGTGAAGTGGAAATTGTTTAAGGAATGAGCAATGGTAATATTGTACCAAAATCAAGTATGTATTTGTTTTAATGAAAAAAAAATCATCAATATTAGGGAAATGATCTAGAAAACCAAAAATCTTGTCCTAGTGCTCTTATATCTGATGAATCATAGGTACCTTAGACCATCAAAAATTTATGGCTTTTTTATTGTTGGATTTTTCATAGCCATGTCCTCTACCACTCTTCTTCAGAAGTTGATGGTTATATTTCTCTTTTATATGAATATTTTCAACTATGTGGTCTTATGTGGAAACCCAGTGCTAAGTTACATTGGGTGACTGTTATGATTCAAAATTCCCTTTTTAAAATGAAGTTTTAGTATTCATTTTTACGATTTGGGTTTCTATGAAATAAACTTTCAAGTCGTAAACCATTTATAACCGCGACGAATTTCGAGGGAAAAATCAATTTTAAGGGGGGTAGAATGCAACACCCTAAGATTTTATGAGATATATTATATTTAATTTCTTGGATATCTTCTATTATAAACTACACCAAGATTAGCTTGTACTATACACAACACCATATTAGATTGCAGTATATGCAACACTATTCTTGGCTCGTATTACACACAATTTCATGTTCATTTTGTGGAAATTATTCTAAGCAACATTAAGTATAGTTTTTGTTTAATGTACAAATGAAATAAGTTTTGATTATGTTATATGCAACACCAAACTGAGCTTTTACTACACGCAGCCCTACATGGCATGCATTACATGCAATCAATACCTTCTTCGATAGCATGTGTAGTACACAATACCAAGTTTCACAAAACGAGATATTATTATAATATTATTATGAACTAGCTGTTATGAATAGTAATACCCACTTTTTGATATTTAATAAATTTTTTCATTCAAAATTGACTTCATTTTTAGATTTTTAATATTGAAATTATCCTAGGGTGAATTTTTGGTATTTTTCTGAAAACATTCAATTTTTTATAAATAGTGAAAACACTGGGTTACTATTTAAAAACCGACTTTTTATTTAAATAATTATTTACTTTATCTAAATTTATTTTAGGTCAAAATTTATAAATAATACCTATATAAATTCAATGTAATTCATTTGAGTCATTTTATAATAATTTTAGATATATAAAAAATTTATTGATCTTTTCACCGTCTTTTTCCCACCTCCTAAGAGAATTTGAAAATTTACATAAAACAAAATATTACTGCTTTTATGAGTGGAATTTTAAAAATAAAAGAGACACGGTTAATATCAAGGAGTAAAATTTGGTTCAATAAGATGAAAATAATTTTTTGTGAATAGTAACTTTTTACATTTATTTACCACGGTTAAAAGTAAATAGGGTAATTATGGGTAAAAATGATTTTATTATTACCCTAACACATGTCCTAATTATATTGGATAAGTTTAATTCGACAAAAAACAAAATTAGATATAAAATATTTGCATTTAGGTCCACTTGGATTAGAGTAGGACATTTATTATTATTTTATTTAAAGAAGAGTTAAAATAGATAAAATCAAAGTTTAATAAACATAACATTTTTAATATAGGATTATAAATACGATAAATTCGACTATAAATATTCATTTGAAAGATAAAAATATTTCCTACATAATAGTATTTTATTTATACTTTTTAGACATTAAATAATTTAATTTATTTATGACACAATGATGATGAAGTAATTACTTTATTAATGAAATATTAACATAATTGATGTTATAAATACCCAAATAAATAAAATATGAGTCTTTTTATGAATTAGACTAATTTTTTAGGTTAATATGTAATGTTATTATTGATTCAATTAACTTTTTTCGAACTAATAATTTTTTTATGAGTTTCACAAAAATCAATTACCAAATAGCATCAAAATTGACAAAAAAATAGTTTTTAAAACAAATATTTTATTATTAATTCTAAATATATTCCTAAAAAATATAAGGATTGGCAAAATAACTTAGATAAAGTTATATATATTAATAATGAACCACTTGGAGTTCTTCTGCCTTGTTATAGTATGTTTATTAACCATATAGTGTAAGAAAACAAGAAGACACGTTAAAAGTTAAATTATTTAACTTATAGTTAAATCTAAATGATATGGTTAAAATAGTAACCAAAATTTGTCTAAAACATATTATTTGAGAAGATTTCGACCCATCCCCTCTTTATCATCAAAATAAGTCAATTTGAAGCCATTATAAACCGAATATGATTTATTATAAAATAATATTTTATGTTTTTTCCTAAAGTGCCCCTCTCCTCCCTTATAAAACGGAACCTCCTCCCACTTCTCTTTACAAAATTTTGAGACTTCAAGACTGACCAAAAACCTGACCATTTCCATTATAAACTTCCCTGGAAACATTATAGAGGTTCTGGTCTCCTAAAAATACCAACTCTAGTACATTAAGAGGAGGATAAGAAGAGGCACATCAAAGAAGAGGTAATATCCTTTACCAATTCTTTCCAATTTATTTCTTCTTCTACTTATTCTTATTTATTTGTTTCATCATAAATAAATAACATCAATATCACTAATATACAGATATGTTTTTATAAATATTAAACAACCATATTTCATCTTCTATCCATCCTACGGAAAACGAAATCACCTCTTGTGTGTGTGTACGAAATATCGTCTCCACGTCGTGGTGTAATCTGTTTTCCACAACCACCTTACATGGATGGGTATAAAGGTGTAAATAAATAACTATATATGATTATTTTAATGTGATATTTATTATGAAATATTATACATACACTTCAATACAATATCATCGCTCATGCGTACGTACGGACTACCGTCTCCACGAACGCGATGAGATTCATTTTCCATGATTAACCATTCATGTATGATTATAAAATATATATATTAAATAATCATGAAATATATTACATAATAATGATACTGGATTTATGTACATATATGTTTCATTTACTTAATTCCATTTAATTCAATAAGGAAACCAAAACAGTGTTCATGCGTACGTACGACCTACCTTCCCCATGAACGATGTATTTCATTCCATTTATCAATATATCATATATATTTATATGATGAATATATATTATATATAAATCATCTTTTACATTCATGAATTATTTAAATCATGATATAAGAAATAATATCATGAATAACATGTCAAAACACGTACAATAAATGAAACGATTTTACCCAAAATACTACTTTAACATGGAATTTATAAAAGAACAGGTAATATAATGTCATAAGTGAACCATATATGATATCATAACAATGAATATGATTTTGTAAAATTTCAATGAGATTATATAAATCATTATACAGGAGGTTCAGATACATACGATGCATATCAGACATAAGGTAAGGGATACTTTTGCAATCTCATTTTTATCCGAGATTGATTATACGTAATTATTTACTGGGGTTATAGTTTTCATCCATATCCATAAAATGTTTTTCATAATGTGTTTAATATTCTTCCATTTATTTTCAAAGTCATTTTTACCCTTATTTGACTTTTAATTTGTGTTATGGACAGAATATTTCTTTTGTTTACCATACGTGGTACTTTTTTACTTTTCTGTTAAAAGTACAAGGATAATGTTTTTCTTAAGTTTTACGGTATGAACAGATTTATACGGTTTCAGAACGCCTTAGTTTCATGAAACATACTCTACAAGATTTCAAAAATATTTTCAACAAAATCATTTTCTTTTAAAATTGCACTGCATTTTGTGAAAAGAAAACGATTTTGAAGAAAAATGGAATTTTCCTCAAGAATTCATTTAAAGTGTTTTATCAAAACCATTTTCCATATAAGATGACATTATTTCATATGTGTATGTTTCAAGTATAATTTATCTATGATATACATGGTTTCACTTTTCTTATGATGAAATGATATGTATTTTTTTTAGTATCGATTATGTTATAATGGGATGAGGTTTTTAAAACCCATTTCATACTTTGGGTAATAATGAATCATTTATGTTAATGTTGTGGCACAAGTATGAATGATTTCAATATGATATGGGTGGGACCTATATCTCCCTCTAATTAATTGGTTAAAGATTTAAATCTAATGAGATAGACATGGCTGGAATGGAATGTTAATCCGGTTCAGTGATACAGGACTGGAACGAGAAGTGAACTCGATTTTGAAAGGGACTTTGTCCACTAAGATGGTCAGGGCAGCAATTCCTTGGCTACTATGGAACCATATCATGTACTGAATTGTTTACAAAATTACATGTTTTATTCCCATACTATTTTATCATGATTAATGTTTCTTTATGATCTATTCCTTACGTACTGCCTTGTTTTGTGTCATTGCTCAAGATTTTGATGTTTAAGCATTATGTTCATGTTTTTTTAGTTCAAACGTATATGATTTGTTTTATTTTCTCCATGCATACCCATACTGAGAATTTGATCTCACCCTTTATATGTTTTCTTTTCCAAAAGATTTAAAGAAATGTTTTAGGTAAGAAAACAAAAAGGGATGATCTTTATGGGAGATGTTGAGGATCTTTCACCATGATTAGAAGATTTTATTCTGAGTTTTCGAAGACACTAAACTATTACGGGCCTTGTGTGCCATTTTTGTTATGTATTAAGTATTATTAAAAAGTAATGTAATGTCCATGTACATCAGGATTTGGGTCTATACAATCTCACACTAAAATACGTTACTTATTATTCCTTACTTTTATAGGTTAATACATGACATTTATTCATTTATCAAATAGATTCATTATGAAATTTTCTTTTTATTATGATATGAAGAAAAAATATGCTACACATTTTATTTCTAAATATAATTATTATGTTCATATCATATGATTGATTCCATTATTATAGAATTCATAAATAATGAACATGATATGATGAGGGTTCCAAAATATCACACTAATGCACTGGTTAAATGTTTAGTCTCATGATAAATCATGTACGGAATTAAGGAGTAGACCAAATATATTATGTTACATTATCCACTATGTCATATTTTCTAGGGAATTATCCTAGTCTCCTGTTTTTATATGTTACATACTATTTCATCCTATCATATTTTTCCGTGATATTATTATACAATGTTCCTTCCGTTATTATTTTTTATTATTACTCATGACAAATATATTTTATGATATCATGTTATACCATTGACTAACATGTTATGTTTATTTAAAATACATATTACCTTACTATGATTTATATCTCAACCCTATATATAGGTATTCCTAAGGTTATCTAATATAATTTTCTGGATATCAAATGGATTTAGGATCTCGTTATCAAGATAAAAATATGGATGTGGTGTTTTATTTTTATTTTGATGTGTTATAAACCATGTCTTATAAAGACACCTGGTCTTATGATTATTGGATAAGTAATTATTGGATATTTATGTTTACAAATTATAAAATAATATGTGTGAAAGGATTGGGTTGCTATTTGAAAAAATATCACCTCATTATCCAATTGAAATCCATTTTTTCAGAATACTATAGAGTCATCTTAATCAATATCATTGAGTGAAAACTATGTTATAATCACATAAATAAGTGTGACATTGGCCACTAGGATCCTTTCTTATAATGAGGGGAGACATGAACAAAAATAGTATGCTCGAACCATTTTATGAATATGAATGTTTATGGGATATTATTTCATGGATTTTGGCTATCAAAAAACCCAATGGGAGGATCATATCTATATATATAGCCTCCCTTCATTCAATGAAGTGAGTCACACATAGACTTCAAAATCATTATTATTATACTAAATTATAACAATATATTACCATTAAAGTTTCATCAATAGAACAAATAAAATGATCATGGTTTATTTTTTATACATAAATTAATACACTTAATGATTCTGAGCTAATGGAAACTTGGGTGGATGACATGGTAGTGGTAAAGCTCTTGAAATCCCATATCAGTACCTATTTTATTCAAAAATACAAACTATTAATATTATATAATATTAGAATATGAATGACCATATCACTATATATGAATAAAGTATATCATAAAATATTATATCCCTACATTGGTAGATTTACCTCAAATAATGCACGATATATTTAATGAATAATCAATAAAAAAATTTATCACTTAGTAATATTTATTATTTGATTGATTCTGTGATTATGTTTTAAAAAATTAACACTCAATTAATAATTCAATATGATTCTACATTCATCATTTTTTATAGAAATTTTTAATATTTACACATTTTTTCTCTATTTATAATTTAATGCACTTGTATTTGTTCATTTGTTCATTGGTAATGGTATACAAATAAATTGAATAAATGTTACTCATTCCCATTTCTTCTCAAAGGGGCCAAAATATAATAAAATCACCATAATATTTTAACATGATTTTATTTTTTATATGTCATTTACTAGATTATAGGTAGAATATTACATTCTTTTTAGTATATATCATTTGTTTTTTTTCATAGGATGTTATTGGGTTAAATTGTTGAATTATTAGATGAATATGGGGAAGTGAACTATCTGCACACATTTTTCCCAAACCATATTCCAATGAGAGAAATCCATGTGAACCACGATAGAGGGGATTTTCATGGAAACTACACGTTTTTTTCAAAAAAATGTAACCCTGTAGTACTAACTATTAAACTCCAAAAGAGGATGCACAATGTTTGTTTCATGGTTCTTCCAAATGGGTCATGTATACATTTAATCCCTTGAAAATTCAATAAATACTTCTAAAACCCCAGTAATATGTCCCTAAATTCACTAACGCAACCCAAATCAATTTCATATCATTTTTAGGTGTTCTTGTATGGTTTCAAACGAATTTAAACTTCTGATATCTATTACATGAATCTCATATTGAATATCTTCACCTCTCCTAGTTAGAGATCCACTCCCCAACTTTATTTCTCTCTCTCCCATACTTGTATCATCTTTTGAATGGATGTTTCCCTCCATTAGTGATGGATATAATTCTTGGATTTGATATATCGAATGTTTTTGAATTTTGATATATGTTTTGGATTGATGTATCATTATTCTTTCTGATCTTGGTTGTTCCTCTTGAATTGGGGTTTTCTGTTAGTGAGAATTCATCATCAACATTGAGTTAGGTATTTTAAATTGAAATTCTCATAGTGTTGATTTAAATTAAATATATATAACTATCAAATATCATTTTCTTGGATTTAGAAATTTAAATTATGATTAAATTTATTTAATTGAATTTACATGTGATAACCATTTGGGCTAGTTTTGTGGGATTGAAATTTTTTGGATAGGAATTAATTAAATGGTCAATTTATTAAAGGATTGTAGTAATTGTGTAATTGACGGGAATTTGCTGTTCTAAAATATTTTAATTCATGTGATTTGAATTTATGGAAATTGTGGATTATTAGATGTTTAAATTAACCTTTATGGGTTAATGGGTTATATGAATTGAATATTGCAGCATATTTCAAAGGTGAATTTCATATATTTCTTAATTTGATTAAAGTATTGATCCTTGATTTGTTGCGATAAATTTTAATGGTATAACGCATTGTGGAATATTAAATAATGAGTTAATAATGATTATTTGGGATAAATGTGATATATTTGATATATGTGTTTAACTGATATCGGAGTGTGCGACATGGACCACTGCTTAAAAACACATCTTACGTGGTTTATGGATAAATGTGTGTTGAAAATTAACTGTTGCATAAAAATATATATGTGATTGACTGATATACATGTGTGTGAAATGGATGGTTGCGTCAAATCCCATGGTGATAAATGTGTTGAGGGACATGGACTGATTCTAAAAATACACAAATGACACTAGGAAATGTGTTCTAGGCCCAATATGTTGTCATTGTACTATTGTACTAATTGGTCATAAAATGATCTAAATCGAAATGTTAATCTATAAATACAGAGTTATTATATATTATATCCCTTGAGGATAGTTCAGAAACTGCCTTGGGATGAAGAAGATATTTGTGGTTTGTGTGTCCTCAGGAACCCGAGATATTATTTGGTTAATTAATGAATAAAAAATATGATAACTATTTACATTATATACTGTAATTTATTCAATATACAATTGAATACACTATTATTGACTGAATATTGTTTTAGTGGTCACTGTAGGTATCCTATAGAGTTGTACTCACACACCACTCAATCATCTCGATCAGTACTCAAATAGAAATAATGTTTGTGTGATAGGATAAAGAAAGAGTCATATATTATATGGACGAGGTGGTATAGATCATGGATGAGGGAACCAAATGTGATTTGGGACATGCATGGGGGTTTTCAATGCATTTATTTATTTTGGGGTTTTTCATGTTGAAACATGACTTGTATTTGGAATGACATATCTATTGTTTAGTTTTTGATATTTTATTTGTAACACCCTAAAATTTTATGAAAAATATACTTTTCATTAATTTCTTGTGTTGTATTCTACACCAAAAGGAGCTTGCACAACATGCATCCTTGACTTGCCTTGCATTACACGCAATCGCGACCATCCTCGATAGCGTGTGTAGTACGTAATACCGAGTTTCACTAAAAAACGATATGCTACTAAAATATTATTTAAACTAGCCGTTATGAATAGTAATAACCACTTTTTGAAATTTTGTAAATTTTATTTTTCAAAACGAACTTCATTTTTGGATTCAGAATATTGAAATTAGCTTAGGGTGAAATTTTTGTACTTTTCGGATAACATTCATATTCTGATGAATAGTGAAAATTACTAAATTTTAATTAAAAACAACTTTTTTAATCGAAATAATTAATAGTGATAAATTATTAATTTGAGTGGTTTTAAAGTATATTTAGAATATATTATTACAATTCAATACAATGTTGTTCATTGGATGTAATTTCACATTTAAACCAGACATAAACAAGTGTCAATATTTTGATAGTTATTATCTCTTAAAAACATGCTATTTGTTTTAACGACGAGAATTAAATTTTTAATTAGTTAATGTAACTGATATGTTTTGAATTTGGTAAAATAAACAACATTTTTGAAATCATAATATCAAATATAGCTTAGGCCTAATTTTTGGTATTTTTCTGGAAACTTTCATTTTTTGATTAATAGTGAAACCACTAAGTGGTAGTTAAAAAAACTGAATTATTCATAAAACTTAATTGAACCGCTTCTGTGAGTGGAATTTCGAAAATCCGAGAGACATGGTTAATATCAAGGACTAAAATGTGGTTCAATGAGATGAAAATAATTTTTGGTGAATAGTAACTTTTGACTTTTTTTTACCACGGTTAAAAGTAAATAGGGTATTTAAGGGTAAAAAGGATATTATTATTACCCTAACACATGTCCTAATTATATTGGATAAATGTAATTCGACCAAAATCAACCTTAGGAATAAAATATGACCATTTAATCCCACTTGGATTAGATTAGGACATTTATTATTAATTTACTTAAAGAAGGGTTAAAATAGTTAAAATAAATGTTTAATAAGTAAATAATTTTTTATATAGGGTTATATATACGATAAATTCGACTATAAATATTCCTTAGAAAGCTATAAAAATTTCCTACATAATGATATTTTATTTGTAATTTTTAGACATTAAATAATTTAATTTATTTATGAGACAATGATGATACAATAATTATCTTATTAATGAAATATTGACATAATTGATGTTATAAAACCCAAATAAATATAATTTGAGACTTTTTATGAATTAAACTAATTTTATAGGTTAACATGACATGTTATTATTGATTTAAGAAACTTGGTTCGTACTAAGAATTCTGTTATGATTTTCAAAAAAATCAATTACTAAATAGTGTCAAAATTGACATAAAATAGTTTTTAAAACAAATATTATATTATTAATTGTTATTTTATTCCTAAAAATATAAGTCTCGGACAAATGACTTAGATAAGGTTATATATATTAATAATAAACAACTTGGGGTTCGTTTGGCTTGATATAGTATGTTTATTAACCATACAGTGTAAGAAAACAAAAAGACACGGTAAAAGTTATATCATTTAACTTAGAGTTAAATCGCATTGATAAGGTTAAAATAATAACCTAAACTTGTCTAAATCCTATTGGCTGAAAGTATTTAGACCCATACCCACTTTAGATTCGAAATATTACCCTTTTGAGCCATATAAACCGAATTTGACCTTAATATAAAATAATATTTTGAGATTTTTCTAAGGTCTCCCTCTCCTCACTTATAAAAGGGCACCTCCTCCCTCTCCTCCTCACACCAATTTGAGCATTCAAGCTCGGCCAACCCCTGCAAAAATCTCTTCTCCAATTCCCTAGTATAATCCTAGAGGTCCTTGTCTTCTTCAAAAAACATCCTTAGTTCTTTAAGTGGAGGTTATGTGAAGGCGCGTCAGAAAGAGGAGGTTCGGACACTTACGAAGCAAATCAGACTTAAGGTATGGGAAAATATCACAATCTCATTTTTATCCGAGATTGTTTATACTTTATTATTTACTGGGGTGTATTTTATCATCCACATCCATGTTTCCTCAATATGTTATATTATTTCCATCCACCTACAATTATTTAAATCCAATTTTACCCTTCGGTGAGTTTTTAGTAAAATATATGAAAGGAATCTTTTGTCATTTTTCGTACGAGGTACTTTTTGACTTTTCAGAAAAAAGTACGAGAAGAATGTTTTTTAACTTATATGGCATGAATGGATTTTTAAAACATTACTTCCAAGAAGCTTCCTTTACAAGTTTTCAAGTTTATTTTTAATCAACTTCTTTTAGTTTAGAATTGTATGACATGCTATGAAAGGAAAAGTGTTTTTGAAGAAGAAATGATATTTTCCTCAAGAATGGAGTTCAAGTGTTTTATCAAAATAATTTTCCATATAAGATAATAAAGGGTTCTGTTTCTATCCCTATTATTACATTGATTTAATTATATTGTGATGGAATTATTTTTATGAATTCTTTTATCTTATATGAATTGTTTTATGATGTCACGATGTTCAAGATTCCGATTTTTATTACATGGGTTATGCAGTGATGTATGATTTATGATTTTGTGGCACACATAAGAATGATATCATTATGAGATGGGTGGGACCTATATCTCCCTCCAATTAATTGGGTAATGATTGTATATCTCACGAGATAGACATGGCTGGAACGGTAGGTTATACCGGTTCAGTGAAACAGGACTGAAACGAGGGTGACTCGGTTAAGAAATGGACTTTGTCCACTAAGATAGTCTTGTAAATGAGTCTTGACAAATAAGATATGATTCTCTATGATTATGTGTGTATGCTACAAAGTTTCATGTTTTAGTTTGTGATTATTGGGATTACATTTCACTACGATGATTTATCCCATGTTATGAAATTATGATCTCTTTTGCAGGTTAAAATTTACAAAAGATATGTTCTTATAAATATTATGTCATTGATATTTCTTTTGTTTACCTTTACTGAGAATTTGAGCTCACCCTTTTGTATGTTTTCATTCCCCAGTTCAAGAAGAAGGTTATTAAGTAAGATATGCCAAAAGAGACTATAGATATGATGAAATAAATGGGAGACAATGTAGACGCTTTATGAACCAATTGTTTATGTTTCCCAGTTTCTAAAGACACTATACCTATACGGTTCATTCGTGGTTTTGTTATATGTTGTAATAAGTATTCTTCAATTTTGAAGTATTAACAATGTATGTATAGTATGGGTTGTTACAGTTGGTATCATAGGAAAGGTTTAGTCAACCTTTGGAAACTAGGATGCGAAAATTTTAGTGAGATCCCTAGAGATATTTCTAAGGTATGTCTAGGGATGTCCCTAAGGATAAGTATACATATAGGATATAGTCCTAGAACTATGGCAACGATATTAGATTAAACCAAAGATGTTAGATATTGAAGATACTCTCCCTTTATTATGATTTTTGTCTCTCACACTATTCTTTTTGGGTTTTAGAAAATGGCTGGAAACAAGATGATTCACGATAATGGAGGATATGATGGACAATGGAATGATGAGAAACCAAATGAAATGGGATTTGGAAGTCCAAACATCATTATTATTCCGAATCAGAAATCTCATAATATGATCAATAAAGTAAAATTTGGTAAGTTTCCTGACTCGGCTAATAAGAGAAAGATGGAGTTTCATGATGGTCATAGAGGAATGAAAGTTCAATTTCCCCTATGTAAATCATGTAGGAAGAGGCATCGAGTAGAATGTTTAAAGGGAACTGGAAGATGCTTTGGGTGTGGAAAAGGACACAAAGCCAGTAAGTGCAAAGAAAAAAGTTCAATTAACTCCAGGGATAAGGATAATGGTATTGCTACGACATCAACAACGGTTAAATGTTTTAAATGTGGAATGTACGGGCATTATGCAAACCAATTCCCTAAGGGAAAGTCTCATGAACGAATCAGTACGGCCGTATGAGTAGTATTTATGTTGATGATGATGAAGATACTAAAAATGATATGTGATTTGAAATAATTGTTGAAGCTCAGTCAATGGTTTAAGAAGGTAGTGGAATGATTACATGTTTATCAAGTGTAATGTTGTATAAGTAATCTCATGGTACTATGGAATAAAGAGACATCTAAGGATTGTTACACTGTTTTCTTTCCTTGAGTTTTGAAAGTGTATGATTAGTGGTACCAGTATCCATTAAAGGATATTCAGATATTTTTGGAATATAGATGATATGCGCATAATGAAGGGATAAAGAGAAAATTAAATGTTTGATAGTATTCATGAGTTCATGACTGATATAAGGAGAAGGTTATTTAATGGATTGAGTATATAGAATTTTTGCATTTTGGTATGTGGAAAGAGTTAACTTTTGACAGCATTCATGTTTTCATTAAGGTTTAATGGGTATTCATTTTTCAAGAGAATACATGATTAAGGTATTCACATGATTGGAATGTGAACAACAAGATATATGGGGGATAAATGATGGCATTCACATGCTTGGTTGATGACATTTCAAGTAATCGTTTTCTTTATACTATGATATTGGACCGAAGTATTTTAGATAAGCCTAAATATTGGAATGGATTATGTTGGACATATGCTAAGTATTGTTTAAGTATAGAACGTTTTTTGATGGGATTTTATTGTAATTTAGTTTTAGATAAAGGACAACCTGCAGGATGGGCGACAACCCATCGCGTCGGACAAGGATGTGGGAATCGAACCCACAACTGAAGTGAGACTGGCCTTTATCACCTACCACTGGCCTACAGGAAGTCCTTGTTTAGTAGAAACTAGTTTTATTATATTAAGCAGTACGATATATGAAGTATAAGTCCATTTTAGGAACCATATATGATTAATCTCACTATAGATGGACTTATGTATTTTTTTATAACTTTTCTAACCTTTTGTTTGAGGCAGATGGAATGAACCATCATTCTATCACATAATCTGCTAACACATCATGAATGACAAATTCAACTTCATTTCTTTAAGAGATGACGTGGAAATTGTCCAAAGAACGACCAATGGTGAGACTATACCAAAATCACGAAAGTATTTCTTCTAATTCCAATTTCATCAACTTTAGAGAAATGATCTTGAAAACCAAAAATGATGTCCTAGTGCTCTTATATCTGATGAATCAGATGGTACCTTAGATCGTCACAAATTTATGTCTTTGTGATTGCTGGCTTTTCCATAGCCATGTTCTCTACCACTCTCCATCAGAACATGATGGTTAGATTTCTCTTCCATATCCATATTTTCACCTATGTGGAAACCCAGTGATTAGTTTATTTGGGTAACCGTTACGTTTAATACTTTTGTTTTTAAATATTGGTTTTAGTATTCCTTTTTACGATGTGGGTTTCTGTTAAAGAAACTTTTCGAGTAGTAAACAATTTATAACCCCGACTAATTTCGAGGGCGAAATTCATTTTAAGGGGGGTAGAATGTAACACCCCGAGAAGTTATGAAAAATATTCTTTTCATTAATGTCTTGTGTTGTACGCTACACCAAAAGGAGCTTGCACAACACACATCCTTGACTTGCCTTGCATTACACGCAATCGTGACCTTCCTCGATAGCGTGTGTAGTACGCAATACCGAATTTCACTAAACAACAATATTCTACTAAAATATTATTAAAACTAGCCGTTATGAATAGTAATAACAACTTTTTGAAATTTTTTAAATTGTATTTTTCAAAAAGGACTTCATTTTTTGATTTGGAATATTGAAATTAGCTTAGGTTAAAATTTTGGTACTTTTCGGATAACTTTCATATTCTGATGAATAGTTAAAATTACTAAATTTTAATTAAAAACAACTATTTTAATCGAAATCAATAATAGTGATAAATTATTAATTTGAGTGGATTTAAAGTATATTTAGAATATATTTTTACAATTTAATACAATGTTGTTCATTGGATGTAATTTCACATTTAAACCAGACATAATCAAGTGTCAATCTTTTGATAGTTATTATCTCTTAAAAACACGCTATTTATTTTGATGACGGGAATTAAATTTTTAATTAGTTAATGTAACTGATATATTTTGAATTTGGTAAAATAAACATCATTTTTGAAATCATAATATCAAATATATCTTAGGCCTAATCTTTGGTATTTTTCTGGAAACATTCATTTTTTGATGAATAGTGAAACCACTAAGTTGTAGTTAAAAAAACTGAATTTTTCATAAAACTTAATTTTACCGCTTCTGTGAGTGGAATTTCGAAAATCCGAGAGACACGGTTAACATCAAGGACTAAAATGTGGTTCAATGAGATGAAAATAATTTTTGGTGAATAGTAACTTTGGAATTTTTTTTACCACGGTTAAAAGTAAATAGGGTAATTAAGGGGAAAAAGGATATTTTTATTACCCTAACACATGTCCTAATTCTATTGGATAAGTGTAATTCGACCAAAAACAACCTTAGGAATAAAATACTACCATTTAAGCCCACTTGTATTAGATTAGGACATTTATTATTAATTTATTTAAAGAAGGGTTAAAATAGTTAAAATCAATGTTTAATAAGTAAACCATTTTTTATATAGGGTTATACATAAGATAAATTCGACTATAAATATTCATTAGAATGATAAAAATATTTCCTACATAATTATATTTTATTTGTAATTTTTATACATTAAAGGATTTAATATATTTACGACACAACGATGATGCAGTAATTATCTTATTAATGAAATATTGACATAATTGATGTTATAAATACCCAAATAAATATAATTTGAGACTTTTTATGAATTAAACTAATTTTCTAGGTTAATATGACATGTTATTATTGATTTAAGAAACTTGGTTCGAACTAATCATTCTGTTGTGATTTTCACAAAAATCATTTACTAAATAGTGAAAAATTTACATAAAATAGTTTTTAAAAACAAATATTATATTATTAATTGTTATATTATTCCTAAAAATCTAAGGTTCGGCCAAATGACTTAGATAAGGTTATATAGAATAATAATAAACAACTTGGGGTTCTTTTTTCTTGATATAGTAAGTTTATTAACCATATAGTGTAAGAAAACAAAAAGACACGGTAAAAGGTAAATTATTTAACTTAGAGTTAAATCTAATTGATAAGGTTAAAATAATAACCTAATAATGTCTAAATCCTATTGGGTGAGACGATTTAGACCCATCCTCACTTTGTCTTCGAAATATGACCCATTGGAACCATTATATACCGAATTTGACCTTAATATAAAATAATATTTTGAGATTTTCCCAAGGTGCCCCTCTCCTCCCTTATAAAAGGGCACCTCCTCCCTCTCCTCCTCACACCAATTTGAGCATTCAATCTCGGCCAACCCCTGCCAAAATCTCTTCTCCACTTCCCTAGTATAATCCCAGAGGTCATGGTCTTCTTCAAATACCATTCTTAGTTCTTTAAGTGGAGGTTAAGTGAAGGCGCGTCAAAAAGAGGAGGTTCGAACACTTACGAAGCAAATCGGACTTAAGGTACGGGAAAATATCACAATCTCATTTTTATCCGAGATTGTTTATACTTTATTATTTAATAGGGTGTATTTTATCATCCACATCCATGTTTCCCCAATATGTAATATTATTTCTATCGACCTACAATTATTTAAATCCAATTTTACCCTTCAGTGAGTTTTTAGTAAAATATATGAAAGGAATCTTTTGTCGTTTTTCGTACGAGGTACTTTTTGTCTTTTCCGACAAATGTATGAGAAGAATGTTTTTTTAAATTATACGGCATGAATGGATTTTTAAAACATTATTTCCAAGAAGCTTCCTTTACAAGTTTTCAAGTCTATTTTTAATCAACTTCTTTTAGTTTGAATTGTATGACATGTTATGAAAGGAAAAGTGTTTTTGAAGAAGAAATGATATTTTCCTCAAGAATAGAGTTTAAGTGTTTTATCAAAATTATTTTCCATATAAGATAATAAAGGGTTTTGTTTCCATCCCTATTATTACATTGATTTAATTATATTGTGATGGAATTATTTTTATGAATTCCTTTATCTTATATGAATTGTTTTATGATGTCACGATGTTTAAGATTCCGATTTATATTACATGGGTTATGCAATGATGTATGATTTATTATTTTGTGGAAAACATAAGAATGGTATCATTATGAGATGGGTGGGACCTATATCTCCCTCCAATGCATTGGATAATGATTTTATATCTCATGAGATAGACATGGATGGAACGGTAGTTTATACCGGTTCAGTGAAACAGGACTGAAACGAGGGTGACTCAGTTCAGAAATGGACTTTGTCCACTGAGATAGTCTTGGCAATGAGTCTTGACTAATAAGATATGAATCTCTATGATTATGTGTGTATGCCACAGAGTTTCATGTTTTAAGTTTTGATTATTGGTATTATATTTCACTACTATGATTTATCCCATGTTATGAAATTATGATCACTTTTTCATGTTAATATTTCCAAAAGATATGTTCTTATGAATATTATGTGATTGATATTTCTTTTGTTTACCCTTACTGAGAATTTGAGCTCACCCTTTTATGTTTTCTTTTCCCAAGGATATAAATAAATGTTTTAGGTAAGAAAAAAAAGGAAGATCATTATGGGAGATGTTGATGATCTTTCACCATGATTAGAAGGTTACGTTCTGAGTTTCCAAAGACACTAAACTATTACGGTCCTCGGGTGTGTGTTTTTGTTATGTACTAAGTATTCCAAAAAAGTAATGTAATGTCCATGTACGTCAAGCTTCGGGTCTCTACATTATTTCATGGGTTTGTTATCATATGGCGTCATTTTGGTTAGGTTATTTTTTATATCAAATTGTTTTTATTTATTAATTTTACACTACTGTACTTATTTGATAAAGAAAATATTGTATCCCTATGATAAATATTATACCCTCACATCTAGTCATCATCCTCTGATTTATGGGGAGGCACACATGAGTACATGTGACCCACTGATTTAGGGCATCAGTGTGTGGCACTCGGGTCGAAACTTTACAAATTCATGTCAGATGAGTTTTATTTTATATTATTTTATATTACTATTTAAGAATGGTAGATATGAGACTAGGAAGATTCAAGCCTTGAACAAGAACATGTTCAAGGTAGTATCTGACCCATATACAAGGGAAACCCAAAGTAACTTGGTTGGTATTTCTTTAATCGATGTGTATTGTTACAATTTGATGTTTTTTTCTACTTGAGTGATGCACATGTATTATGATGTGACTATTATTTCTGACAATTGATTATATTTTACTCATCGTCTAATATAATATTATAGTTTAGTACACATGCATCATTCTATTAATTTTGGATTATTATCTGACATAAACTGTTTTTACTACTCATAAGAAAGTAAGGTTTTTGGGTAAGTTGTTTTAATGGATGTGATTTTCTTTTCTTATGTGAAAGGAATGAAAAAGGTTCCTAATATAAATTAGAAAACATAGAATGTTGAAAAAATTTGAAAATAGGATTCCGTTGAGAATCATGGATAATTAATACTCTATTACCCTTTGATAATAATGACATTGATGTACAATGGTTCTGGGTAGTGGTAGTGTCTTAGTTTTGAAATTATGGACCAAACCGGGGTAATGAATTATTATGGATTGTTATGATTCTATATTATTTTAATGCGTTAGTGTTTTATTTTTTTCCTTTACTAAGTGTTTTTTTTTGTAATTTCAGTGTTATTCTTCCATGATGATGCTTATTGAGGGGATGACCTGAGAACATTGCTGAGAATGTGACTCTAGTGGGGGAACCTGAGGATATAATAGTTTCAGGTGAGGTAGAAGGAGAGAGGTTCCATAAGAACATTACTCGCTTTATGAAATTCATTCAAAGAGACCTCGAGAGGGTTGTGAAAATAATTTATCATCAGACACAGGATTTTTAGTTGCAGCACCCCCAAACATTTACCAGAGAGGGTGGGCCAAAGGGAGCTGTGTTCTGGATGGTGTCTATCCACCCAATAAATGACTACCTAGAGACTCTAGTAGATAAGAGAATTTAATTGGTTGTTTGTATGATGTTTGGTCTTGACAAGAAATAGATAGAAAACCATTATCATGATGGATAACTGGATATAATTGATTGTAAGTACATTAAACCTAATTTATTAGAACACTTTTATCTAGCGATGATGAGATAGGAGAGGGAAACCAAGTTCATGATATTGACTTAGGGGAGTATGTTATTTCTAGACTGTGTGGATCATTTAATGATTTATAGGGCATTGTTTTAATGTTGGTTGGGTATTGGGCGTCTGTAGAACAATAGCTTCAAGATGGGCTTAAATGTGAAATTAAATCTCATTTTAACATCTTCTTGTATAAAATGTTTCCAAAAGTGGAAAATCAGGATCACATATCTATGAGAAACATTAACACGAATTCCAATGGAGGAATTATAGTTTCTTCTAGAGAATAAAAATGTATGAATTCCTAGATCAAGAATCATCTGTATGATATTGTTGACCAGTGTGGTGGAATGTAGAGTATCCAAGGGGAATGGTTCCACAAGACCTTACATGGTTGACATGTCACCTATGTAGTAGGTTGGTTTTCTTTCTTTAAAAGTTCCAATAACCAGGGGTATATGGATGAGGCTACATAAAAATGGGAAATCTATAGATTATTTATTGTATCTCATAGAATATGGTTAGTGATGGATCTTCTAGATAGAAACAGAGTACAAGTTGGGGGAATTCGACACCCTACCAGTCTGGTAGATGGATTTCCATTAGTCATGGCGGTTGAGGCAGTGGATGAGGATCCTCTAGGAAAGAGTGAATGTATTAACATAGTGTTGCAACATGTGGACTCATACTACATCATATGTAATAGTGGTAGTACCTTTTCATGTCGTACCACTTATACTGCTGGATAGTATGGCTAGATAGTGAATAGTTATATATACTATTCATATTTCTTTTATTCTATCAATTTCCTTATTTATTACTAGTTCATGTCATATTTTCATATATTCACAACATGTGAATGGATTGATTATATAATCGGAATTTCTGAGTGGAGTTACAATTACCAATACACAATTGAGACTATGATTGATAGAAATATACTTGTGCAAGGGTGTTCTCTTGAGTTTAGGGAGTATATATTTCCCTAGGATCATAACATTATGTATATGTCAATCTTTAACCTGAGTATGGGTATGGACTATTTAGTATCATACAGATCCTACATTGATTGTTAGAATCAAATAATTACTTTTAAATCTCCTAATGGTGGAAAATAATTTCACCAAGGTGAGTGGTAGGTTAAGGCGTGTTGTGAGAGACCAGTTCATCGGGAATTGGGGGAGCACACCTCCCATGATTCTAGTCTATTTTTGGATAATGGAGGTGTAAAGAAGGGTGCATTTCAACTCATAGTTAATTGGTTTTATGATTTGTTTCTTTAATACTTCTATGGGATGTCACCTTATAGAGATGTAGAATTTACATTTGATATCATGCATGGGGCAGAGTTGGTCTCCATTCAACCATATTGAATGCATCCAAGATAACTTCAATATCATAAGTCTCGGTTGGAAGATTTGATGGTTAAGATGTTTTTCCATCCAATTATGTTGTGTTGTGGATCTTCAATCTTGATTTATATGAAAGAAGACATGGCTTTATGAATATTTTATGATTACTCTAATTTGAACAATTTGAATTTGATGAACCGATATCCTCTTCTGAATATTGAATTTTTTTAATATTGAATAGGATATATTGATTTCTCTAATATCAACACAATATTGGAGTATCATCAGTTGAGATTTTAACATTCTGACCTACTGAGGACTACTTTTATAAGCAGTTATTCCCATGATTAGTTTTTCATGATGTTGTTTGGGTTGAAAATGAACTTAGTATTGTTTAAGTATTTTATTAATAGAATATTCCACATGTAACCAGATAATTTTATAGTAGTGATTGTGTATGAAATATTGGTGTAATATAATACTAATGATGTTCATGCCTGACATGTGTATATAATCCTAAGTTCGCTGAGAGAGAATCATCTCTATGAAAAGATATCTAAGATTTAATTCTAGATCAATCTGGTATAGTTCTTAGATCGCATAATCATGGATTAATGTTTTTTTATGGAACCATAAAATGAATAGTTGGTTGTTTCATGCGAACAGCAAAATAATTTTTTCAATTTCCATAGCATTCTATTTTTAGAAGGAAATTATCATAGGATTACCAAGGTGTTTTAATTCATGGATGAACCTCTTTTGGGCTTGAACAATATGGGAGTTAAGTTTTAATTTTATGAAGCATGACTCAGTTACGTTTGGGAGATAAATAGTTTCATGAAATTGGCACCAATCATGATCCCACCCATGCTAGGTGAGGATTACATGGTGGTTCCTAATTCCTTTGAGAACATTATTGTACAAGTGTTTATATAGAGAGACTGATTTATAAAATATGTCTTGTGGAACATGATTCCTCATGAATGAAACTAACCTATTATTAACAGAGAATTAGTGGTACCTGTTTATGCTTTGAAGTGTTAACATCTCTATCTGTTGGGAGAGTATTTTACTATGTAGAATGATCATAAAAGCATAAAGAATATATTTTCACAATGATATTTTAATATTCAATAGTATACATGGGTTATCTATATGTAGTAATTCAAATTTTATCTGTCCTATTTTATCATAAAGGAAAATAGTGTTGTTGACGCATTATGAAGAAAAAATAGACTAGAAAGATTTAGACGTGTAGTATAGAGTGGAAGATAATTTCATTGTCAGTTGATATGCATGTTATGGTCTAGAAATAACAGAATCATATAAATCCCATATGAATTTCAGTGGATTCAACATTACGGAGTTGTATTATGGAATAAAAATATTATGATCTAGAATTTTTATCCTTGATGTCATGACTTAAAGGTGGGAGACACCTTTAGAATATACCATAGACGAGGACAATATCGCCTATCTCAAGAATAGGTTTGTTGTGCCAAAGATCATGTAACATGGGATGATGCATGAATTTCATACCCCAAAATTGATAGTTAATCTAGGTGTGACCAAAATGATCAGTGACCAACGGTAACAAATTTGGTTCTCTGGAATGAATAATTGGACTTCAAGGTTCATGACACAATGCTACAACATTCAATAGGTGAAGAACTATAATCAATGAACTGGTTGATTAATACAACCATATCCCATTGTAGAATGGAAGTGGTATGATTTTTTCATGTTTTTTTCGATCTTCATAGTATGCCTCTTACGAATGATGTTATTTGGGTGGTTGTGTACCAACTAATACAAGTACCGTAATAATTTACTATATTTAAGACTTCCCCAATGGAAAAGTTGGGAGATATGTATGTTCATGAAATATTTCATCTGTACAGGGTTCCATATAGTATAGTTTCATACCATTACTCATGCTTTACTTCAGGATTCTGGATGCGATTATAAAAGGAACATGATACACATGTTTTACTAAATATGACATTACACCCACATATATATGGGTTATTTGAATGTATAATGTCGATTCATGAAGATATTCTGTGAGATTATATAATAGACATTAGTTGGCCTTGGTAGAATCAAATTGTACTAGTGGATTCTTCTATAACAACTATTATTAGGTGACTATTCAGATGGCACTATACAAGGTTCTTTAAGGTAGGTTATGATGATCACCACTATGTTGGATGGAGGCAGTTGAATGATAGGGGTTTGGATGATGTATCATTATTGAGATATTATAGTAGGTTTAGATAATTCATAATCATATTGGTATAGCTTAGAGAAGACATAATTTTTAGGATAATATAGATCAATGACCCCAGGAGTATGCAAAGGGTTATCATTTGTTCCTTCGGTTGTCACCTAAAATGGATCATTGTGTGATATAGATAAGGTGAAATTTGGTGTGTAGTTTTTTTGGACTATTTGGGGTTGTGAAGAGAATAAGTCTCAAGGCATATTGATTTTCTCTTCCAACGAGATACAATGATATGAATGGTTTTTTATGTGTCATAACTTCGATGGTATTACCCAACCCTTCTCATGTGATTGATGTGGATGATGTTGAGCTTGAGATAGATACATCTAATGAGGGGAATCTGTTACGTGTTTTGGATCGCAGTGAGAAAGTGTTTTAGGGAAATACCATGATGATAGTTTATATAGTGTGGTTACATGTATAGGTTCAAGAGGAAATGTGGGAGAGGGAAGATGATACGTGGGATCCGTTGACCAATCCTTTTACCTATGAATCATAGAGATTCTTGGAAGTAAATCTTGAGGATGTGTTGTTCTTAGTTAAGAAGATTGTAAGATCTTGAATTTTTTTGAATATTTATCTAACTCAATTGAAAGTACTCTTTTTCCTTGTTTTGTGTAAATATCAATTGGGATTTAACTTTTTGACACTTGAGGGGAAATTTAGAAATTTCATAAAGGTAATGGCACACTGCATGGTTGACTCACAGTTTTCACAAATTGTGCACCTAGTCCAGCAAACTATGTGAAAATGAATAGTGGGGAAATAAATAGTTGGCGTATAGATTTTCAAAAGTAGTTTGTTTCTAGTAGAAATACAGAGACTCTCTAAGAAGAGGTGTATGATTAGTTACATGGTGAGAGAAAACTGTGTGCCCCAAAAAGGAAACTGTGTATGAGTAAATTATTCCCTTGAATATTCCTTAAAAATTTCCCAAACCCATGTATTATATCATTAAACACCCTAGCATGAATCTAAAGGATTTCATCTCATTTTGTGAGGTTATTTGATTAGATTCCAAGTTATTACAGACTATGTTCTTTATTATTTGAAACTCAGATTTCATATCATCCACTCTCCTAGTAAAAGATACTTATTCTGATTGGTTTTCCTTATCTCTCTCCCATAAATATATCATATTTTAAAGGGAATATTTCCTCAATAGGGGATTGATTTATATATAAAATTTTATATATCTTATTTTTTTGATCTTGTATCTAGGTTTTGGAACATGATCATGTTCCCCACCATGATCTCGATTGTTTTACTTCAATTTGGGTTTTTTATTAGTGAATATTCATCCTCAATACAGAGTTGGTTGGTATAAATTTAAATTCACATAGTATTTATTTAAATTAAATTTATGTAATTGTGAAATTTCCATTTCAATTATTGGGAATTGTTTTTGATAATTTTAACTATTTAAATTAATTTTTATGTGGTAATTATTTCGGATAAATTGGGGAAATGGAAATTAGAGTAAGTGGATTAATTAATTGGTCAATTAGAAAATGGAATAATGTAATTGTGGAATTGATAAAAATTTGGGATTTTATAGTTTTTAAATTAATGTGATATTAATTAATATGTAATGGGTGTTATGGGATAAATGACTTGACCTTAATTGGTTATTGGATTATATGAGTTGAATATTGTAAAATGGTTCAATAGTGAATTAACTATATTGTTTCACGTTATTAAAATATTGAACCATGATTTCTTGTGGTAAATTTAAATGGTATACCTTGTTTTTTAATGTTAAATAATTAGATAATTTTGATTAACTAGGATATATGTGACATATGTGATATATGAGTTTAAATGATATATGATCATGGGACATGAATCACTACATCAAAATACCACTTTTGTGATTTATTGATACACATGTGTGAAACATGGACTAATGATTCAAATCCTATATGTTATTGAGTGATATATATGTGTGGGAAATTGACTGATGCATCAAATCGCATAGTTAAAAATGAGATATGGAACATGGATGGATGTTTCAAATACCTACAGGTTACTAGATATGTAATTTCATGCCAAAAATTATTGCTTTTTCTATTTTTTCAATTAGACATGATGTGAATTGAATTGATATTCTAATTTGTAAAAATTTAATTTTTCATATAATATATACCATGGAGATAGATTAGACTTCATCATGGTCTGAATTAGGTATTTATGGTAAGGGTTTCATTATGATCTTGGGTGATTTTATGGCTAATTAAAGAATAATAAAATTTGATAACTATTTACATTATTCATTAGACTTTATTCTTTATAAAATTGTATATACTATTATTTACTGGATATTATTTTAGATCACAATGGTGGTGGCCAACTGATCTGTAGTCACACCCTACTTGGTCCACCATATTTTCACTTAATGGAAAAAAATCCGTTAAGGTAACATTGAATTATTTTTTGGGTCTATTGTGTTTGTTAAAAATGAAGGTTTCCAAGGAAAATTATAGAGTTCCAGTGATATTTTTAAAAAACTGTGTTTGAAATATATTCCAGACAATGGAATGGATTTTCTAGAGGTGATAAATATATTCATATACATGGTGGCATCATTTCCCAGTGTTTTCCAAATTTTTGGGTCCAACATCGAAAAATGTAGAAATGTATTTTCGGAAAAAAAAATTATTTTGGGAATGTTTGAAGGAGAATCGAAATGTTGAAAAGAACATCAATATCCATGATCATCACATTAAAATATAGAATAAAAAGAATCAAGAAATATTGTATTGTGCATGTAGGATGCGTTTGTAAGATAAAAGTGGAGTTTCAAAGGCATGTGAAACAATGATGAAGTGATCGATGTGAAAGAGATTTAAAACCCTTATGAGATATAAAACATGGTTTTCTACACTCTGTTAAAATATTTCACAAATGGAATTCGGAATGTTCAAAATTTTCACATAGAGTACAATGTCTATAAATAATAATCCACCACCCCCACCCTTTAGGAGCTCAACCCTTATAAAAAATCATGTCTCTAAAATGTGTAAAAGTTTTGTGCAAGAGGAGGTATACATCAATAGAGTTGAGTGAAAACAATAAATGGTTCACACAAGAGGTTTTTCCATGATACTATGAAAAGTTTGTAGTTCTTCACATATAATCAAATGTTGTGTGAAAATTGCTGAAGATGTGTGCAATCCATCTCATGGTTTTGTAGAGGGTATACGTTTTCCAGTAAAATTGTGGTAAAGCGGTATTCATTAATTTTATTGAAATGATACATTAAAAGATAATCAATCTACAGTTTAGGATGTAATCATTAGTGTTAATTAAGGGCCCTACATGTCCCTAAATTGTGGGTGAATACCTTCCAAGAGAAGTGAGAAAATGAAGATGATAGAGGTTATCCATTCCAATGATAGTAAACCATAGAAATAGAGTTAGGGTGTGACCCTTTGTAATATAGTGAGATGACCCTAAAACTTGTAATGGATATTAGACTAAGCATATAAGTGATATAGCCCAAACCTTGTCATTTGGTAGTGAGGCATAATAGATTTGGTAAATTAGCACGTTTTCATTATATGATCCGTAGATATAGCACATTTAGGGTGAACCAAGAAACATTGATATCTCTCATGCAAGATTTAATTTATATTAATATAATTCTTTTGTTAAGGGAGAGAAGAGTATTTTTTTAACAATGATGGAATATCTAAAGGGTTTGTTTTTTTAAATCTGTCATACTTTGATTCACACCCCACTCCCCCCCCCTCTGGGTATTCAACAAAATTGGGATAATAGTACCTAAATAGACTTCATGTTTGCAGGTTAGGATAAGGGAAAGAGACACATGGTAGAAGTATATGATTGGATAGACCATTGATGATGGAACCTGATGTAATTCATGACCTACTTCAGAGTAGTTAGTGTGGTTATTTATTATTGGTTTTTACATTGACACATAACACGTTTTGGGAATAACATATATACTGTTAATTTTTTGAAATTTTATTTCCTATTTTTTCATCATATGATACTATTCTGGTTTGATTATTGGTTATATTATTTGGTTTTATATTTATTTTTCATTTTGTGCTAATTAGATAAAGACGGTATAGTCTCCCAAGATCGATATTAAAACCTTGAATTTATGCCATAACATCATCCATTAAAGGATGTGCTCCTGAGGTCTTGTGACTAACTAATTCTGGGAACATATGTGGGAAAAATTGGTCAGGAAGTTATTTATATTCACTCATATGTGTAATACCTCCACTATAAAACAAATGAAACCCCACAAACACACACAAAAATAAATAATAAACTAAAATATATAATGTTTATGGTGGGTGTGGTAATATTATATTATTATTTCTCTTAAACTTATAAGGCCATTCAAGGTGTTCTAAGGTATAAAAATTAATTTGGTGTAATGCTGATTCCATGTATTATATGGGATAATCCAAAAATGTTTCTTAATTATTTTAACAACATTTTATTTAATCAACAATTCATTCAAAAAAAATACATCCAATTTAATCTTTTAACAAAAATACCTAGTATCTCTCAAGAAATGATATGGTGTTAGAAACGAATATTTATTAAATATTATAGACACCATTCAAGATGGAGAAGATATTTTGGATAGTCAGTCCTAGGTTTTAATTTCAATATTTAGTAAAAATACATGTAAATGATATAAAATCGAAACCATGGAAGAAAAAAACTTATATTATATAATATAAAACTATTGATATAAAAATGATAAAATCATAAATAAAATGAACGCATAATTCAAAAAGTGGTTTTATATTGATTAAATGTCATTTTTTAATATAGAATAATTGAGAAAACAATATCAAATACACAAAAAATTAAAACCACCTTAAATTCATATATCAACCCATCTATTTATTTCAGATTAATACCAAATTTTTTTCATAAAATTAAATATAATACAACCAAAAGAATCAATAAGCCTTTTTTTATTAGGAATTGGGTATATTACAAAACAGAATAAAAAAATTATACATCATTATTGAAAATTTATTTAACATTATCACAATTCTCCCTCAAACGTAATGCTACACGACATATCCTAGGGAAATACATAAGAAAGGGGTGAGCTATAAATACTAGAATGGTAATAATCTTAGAATAACTGATACATGTTATAAAATAGAAATATGAATGAGGAATGAAAGTAACAAAATTAATATGGAATGTAATATCATGATAATCATAACATAGGAAATGTGGAAACTACTTAAAACACTAAACAATAAACTTATGTGTAGGATAAACCTAACCATACATAGTCATGGAATAATTCCCATAAAAGAATCAAGTTCACTCCCTATCCCAATATTTTGTATCATGATACTAAACATTACCCAATGCAGTTAAGTGTTCTATATGGACACCAATCATATTCATTTCATTATAATGATTTGGTGTTCCCCATAGATTATATAACATATAATTATTAATCATTGTAATTTATTCCATGATCAACGAACATGTAATATATTCATGTATTTACAGAATCAATAAGTACTTATTTATAATGATTAAAACCCGTGAATGAAAAATGGGTATGGATTTCACTAAAAAATTGATTCAGCATGGAAATAAAAGAAAAAATTCAAAAGCATAATGGCATTACATAAAAATTCATGAAAATGGTTTATGAGAGAAAAATGGTTATCTCATAATTTATACATAAAATGGGATGTAATATGGATAAGAAATACATTTCCCAAATTTATTATATAGAAATTGAATTCATAAGTTCATAAAGAAACTCTAATAAATAAGAGATGGTGAGGATTCCTTACAGAATTTTGTTAAAAATAATAGTGTACATAAGGGCATATATTATGGAGGATAAATAATTCCTCAATCAAATATCATCAATTAAATATCAAGGTAAAGATTATAAATGATTGGAAAAAATAACCAATTGAAATTAAATGAACTAATTTCAAATAAGGTTATAGGATTTGATAGGAGGATATGAAGGTTCCTTACAAGAGTGTGTGACATAAAGAGATTCGGAGATGCTTCATGAGGTCCTGAGGGGCCATGGGAGGACTCTAGAGAGTGGAGAGTATAATATGGTTGTTCTCTAAGGAGTTTTAGTGAAGTGAAAATTGATATTGGGTGGGTTTTATATGAAATGGTGGAGGAATAATTTACTATTTTTGGTTTTGGACCCTACATAATAAAATATCCCAAATCTCTAACCATCCAACTATTTTTATGATGCTTTGATCCAAAAGGGAGTGGTTATCAATATTTTCTAAGGAAAAGGGGAAATTGTTAAACTAGTTTTCCTTACATATTTTGATTTGATTCAAACTCCAAAATGAAGGATTAAAAAACCATAAAATATATTATAAGTTATGGATGATTCATAATTCCTTTATGAAATATATCAAATCAATATAAAATCACATTATTTTAATTCAATTTGAATATTAACCAAAAATAATATATTTTGTTTAAGCTATTTAAATAAAAATAATTTACAAAGTAAAAATAATAGGTTAAAAATGTATTAAATGGACTATAAAATAATGTACATATTTATATTCCTAATGTCTTAAAATATATCCCTTTAATACACATGTAAAGCCCTTAAGAGTATGGTGTGTGATGGTTGGACTTTCATGGTGCAGTTCAGTGAACATGTTTTGGTTTGTGATCTCATTGAGCATGAACATATCATAACAACTATTTTTATCATGGTTAATTTATTGGATTTCATCTTGGGCATAGTGAAGGTTAAATCCAGGAATTCTTATTTCCCTTAGAATCTCTTATAAATGGGATTACTATGGTACAATCCTTCTGGTTTGGGGTATCACATCCTTTTTCTATCATTTTGATTTTTTTAAACACTATATTTATAAAAATAAAATGATCATTGTTCAATGGTTGTATTATCAATAGTAATTATACATAATGTAATTTTAAATCCAATCAGAAATAAGAAACCAAAAGAAGTTCATGAGTTTTCTTTAACTATAATATATAATTAGAAATTTAATCTATAATTTCAAATTTTATATGTAACATATTGGTTCGTTACAAACTTCCCCCCTTAAAAAATTTCATCCATGAAATTTTCATTTCCCATAATAAAAAAGATGAGGATATCTCTAATTTATCACCTTTTTTGGTTCTCATATAACTTATTCAGTCTTTTGGTTGCTCTTTAACACTTTGACAATATAAATTTTATTGTTACAAATTAATTTTTCTCTATGATAGAAGATCTTCATCAACTTCTCTTCAAAGATATAACATTCTCCAATGGTACCATATCTAGATAGAGTATATGTGAGGGTATGGAATATACTTCTTTAATAGGGATGCATAGAATATATCATATACCTGAGATAGGTTTAGTGGGAGTGCTAGTCAATAGGACACCACTTAGATGTGATCATGTATATAAAAAGGTATGATGTGCCTTGTATTAATCTTTTCCTTATTTAAAAATATCATCATATTCTTCCACATATATATTCATAGGAATACCATGTCTCCCACATCAATCACTAGTACTCACCAATGATTTTCATTGTAGCACTTCTATTGACTCTGATAATCCATTATGTGATTATAATTGTTCTTAACCTTTTCCACAAACTCCTCAGTAGTTCTTGTACCTAGACATTTCCATTCCTTAACATCATCTCAACGTGAAGATGTTCTGAACCTCTTCACCCAAAGGGATTAATATAGATACATTTGGATGCTTCGGTATAAAAAATCATTGTATGAGAAGATAACAAGAAACATATTTTGGTCCCATCCTTACTTTAAGTCAGTAAAACATGCTCACAAAATATCTTCTAGTGTTTGAATAGTCTTCCTAAACTGGCCATAAGTTTCAAGATGATATGTTGCAATAATGTTTACCTTGATGTATATAACATGTTGGAATATTTTCTAGATTTTTGAGGTGAATATTATATCTTGATTGTATACAATTGATAGTGATACATCGTTAATATTTACCACTTCTCGTATGTCTATTTGTGAATGTTGAACTAATGAGATTTTGTCTCTAATTGTGAAAAAGTGAGTTGCCTTTGAAAGGTGATACACAAAAAGACATAGATAATTGTCTCCCATGAATGTATTCAAATGTTTGCTGACAATTTATGTTGTTATGTTCTACCATTTCCATGTGGGTATGGGTAATGGTTGCGTCATCCCCTTGGATTTTTTTCATTTCCCTTCACTTGTTCACATACTAAAAATTTTGGTTTATATTCAATAATATCCTTATTTATATTTCCCCACCAATAGTGCTCACATAGATCTTGATACATATTTGTTCTTACTAAGAGAAAGGAGAATTTTGATCTATGTGAATCATTCAATGGTTCCTTAGAAGAGGATTTTATGGAATACATAGGCTGGACAGAAATCTCACAAATCCTTCTTCACCAATTTTAAACTCTAATGAATTCCCCATTCAAATGGATTCCAACTTCTATTAAATTTCAACATTATTTCATTATGAATATTTTACCCATTAAAAAATATATGGTTGATAAATAATTTTTTAAATGATTGATTATTTTCCTCCCTTTATGATTCCCATGTCCAACCTTTATATGTCTACTAATATTGGAACCTTATCAATTCTCATTATTGAAAACGATGTATGATACTTTATACTAACAGAATATACAATTTTATTCACATTACCAGGATGGTAGTGGATTGAGTATCCATTAATCATTTCTAACCATCTTTATTGGATCATATTCATCTCTTTATCTCTGAATATATACTTGAGGATTTTGTAATCTATATATATTTAAAACTTCTCCCAAAATAGGTAATGTGAACCAATTTTAAATGAATATATCACAACTAACAAATCCAAATCATGCATGGGATATTTTTTTTCTTATGAAACTTAATCTTCCTTGAAGCATAGGATATGACTTTTTTATTCTACATTAACACACAACACCATTCCTTCTTTGAAGAATCACTGAGTGTTGTGAAAGGAATTCTGCCTATGGGAAATGTTAGCATTGGGGCAGTGATAATCATCTTTTCAATTAATTGAATCTAACATTACAATAATAATTCCATGAAAACATAACTCAATTATGATTTTACTTGGTTTTATAGTTTTAAAAGTGCACTAAATGACTCACAAATCAACGGTAGTACTAAGATAATGCAAGGAAAGAAGGGATATATGTCTCGGATGCTGGCCTTAGACATCCTTCAGTTTCTTCTATCATTGAATGATCTATATATATCTCATTTCGTGGGATGATATACCCCAATAATGATACTTCCATCAACCAAAACTCACAATTTTTGTACTTGTAATAATGCTTCCCCTTTCACAAGTTTATTAGCACAATGCTCATATTCTCTTCATGATCTTCCTTGGTTTTAGAGTATATTAGAATATCATATATATAGAATACCAAAAATTTGTACCGGTAATCTATAAAAACTCTATTCATCAAGTCCAGGGTGATTTATATTGAAATATTCGGGTCAAAAGGAATCACTATTAACTCATAGTACCCATAACTTGAATGAAAAGTAGTCTTTGGGATATATTCATTAAACACCATGGCATAGTAATATCCCGACCATAGATCCTCCTTGGATAATTATTATGCTCCACATAACTGATCTAATAAGACATCAATACATTGTATAGTACATTGGTTCTTTATCATGATTTTGTTAAGATCACGATAATTAATAAAAATGTGTATTTACCTAGCCTTTTTCTTGATGAAGAGGATTAGTACACCACCTGGGGAAGCACTTGGGTGTACAAAACCCTTATCGGTATTCTATGATAGTGGTTTCTTCATCTCCAAAATTTTCACAAAATCTATTCAATATGGACTCTTTAATATTGATAATTCTCCATGTATATGCTCTATTGTAAATTCAACCTCTCAGCTAGGAGGAAGACTAGCCAATTACTCAAGAAATGCATTAGTGTATTACCTCACAATTCAAATGTTGTTGAGGAATATTCTTTCATTAAAATCAATCATATGACATAGATATTCATAATCATTAGGAAATAATATCTATTATTTATATCTTGGTTCTATAGAATATTTATCCTCCTCCTTTTACATGTACCTAATTAGGGGTCAAATCACAAAACGAAGAGTGATTTCCTTAAAAAAAATTCATGTTGTCTCTATATATGAAATCCAATACATGCCTAGATTATCATCAAATTCTTATAGATAGATTCTGATATTATTTTCATGATAAAAAATTTCCCATAAATTATCATGTGAAACATAATCATATATGGTTTATCTATTTATATAAAATCATTTTCGGAGGTGACTCAATGTTCTCAAAATCATTAAAGGTATGATAACTGGAAATTTATTGAAATACAACAAGAAATACACTACTCTAGAGTATAGGTTTAATGAAATTCAATCATCCTAATCCATCTCATCATAGGGATTGTCTTGTTCACTTGATTATAGAGATTCATACTTTTCAGCCTTCAGCATAGATCATTGCCTTGGATAAAGCTCAACTTCTCTATGTTTATGACATAGAACTATATATGGTTCCTAGATTGGAATTTTTTATATCTATCACATTATCCATTTTTGTTTTGGAAATTTTATAATTTTTCTTATTAGTCTAAACATAAAAAGTCTCCATGTCCCTTTGTGGCTTTTCTTGTAATGCATCCTTCCACACTTTTTGAAAAGGGTAATTGGGATTCATCATTTTTATCACCTTTAATTGATGAACTTCTTTTATATTTCATCATCATATTCCTTGAATTTTTTGGGAATTCAACAAAGTGCCAGTTGTTAATTGTGAGTTTGGATAGATGGTTTCTCATAATCACAATATGTCTAACTTGATCTTCCATCTGATTGGGCATCATCTTTGGCCAATCATCACATTTCCTTTAACATTGACTGTTTACATGATTTCTCCTATTTATTGACATTTTATAGAGTAAAGGGGAAGTTAGGCATTATTATTTTTATTCTTTTATATGGATAAATAAGAATTCAATTACATAAAAGGTATAATATATAAATTACATTTATTTCGCTTACTTATGAATCTCTAGCCTATAATCTATGTTATCCATGATCTATTTCAAAACATATATTATTATGGGAATTATGTTTTACTATGTTAATAATGTCTCTAAAGGTCTAATAAATTTACCAAAGAATATCTGCTGGGAGTGTCAGACCATGTGTGTAGTATGTCCTGTTGTTGTTAAATAGGTTACCCCAAGTCTAGACTGAAAAACCCAATATAAGTTATTACTCCTTGGAACATCTATATGAAAACTATGTCCACATGTAGTATTGAGATAGTGATGAATTTTATTGATAAACCACTTATTCTTTACTAACCCACATTTAGAGATTTTTCTTATACATAGTCTTATCACTAAGTATTTCTCCAGTGTTTTCAAATCCTAATCCTAAAAAAACTAAACTTCCTTATGATACAATCAATAACAGTTTTTATCATTATTTCACATTAAAACATTATTTATTGAATAAGAATACAAATAATACAACCTGGATTATTGATAGTTCTAACTTATTTTTGGATTATGTACATTACTTAACAAAATAAATTATGGAATACAACATATTTATTAAAAATATCTTTCACATTATCACAATACTCCTTTTAACTTATAAATTCAAGGGATATCCTTGGGACATACATGAGAAAGTTGTGACATATAAAACCATAAAGGGAATAATCATAGAATAAGTGATACATGTTAGACAATAGGCATATCAATGAGAAAAAAAGGAACATTAATTATAAGGGAGGATATATCATGATAATCATAACATGGGAAATTTGACAACTCCTTAAAACATTGAATCATAAATATAGGTGAAGGATAAACATTCCAATACATCTTGATGAAAAAAGTCTCATAATGAAATCTTTTTCATTCTCTATTCCAACTGGACATATCATGATGTTTAACATTACCCAATGCATTAGTGTGCATTTTGGGCACGCCCATCATATTCATTTCATTCAAATGCTTATGTGTCCCACATAGATCAGAAAACATGGATTTATTCATTATCATTATTTATTCCATGATAAAGAAATTTGGAATAAATACATTTATGTCACCAATAAATATGTATATGTGTATAAAATATTATACCCATGATAGAAAGTTGGGTATGGTATTCACTACACATTTGTTTTGGCATGGCAAATCATGATGATATTTTGATAGTCTAATGGTGTTACATAAAAATTCATAAAAATGATTGATGTGATCGAAATAGGTCCATCATAATTTATAAATCACATGGTTAGTAATAGCGACATGAAAATAAATTTCTCATCTTTTGTAAATGGAAATAGAATTCATAAGTTTATAAATAAACATGAATAATGGAGAAAAGTTGAGGATTCCTTATAGAATTTTGGCATTGTAACAGCTTAGGTAATGTCCAAAATGAGGGAGAATAAATGGTACCTAATTCAAATAACCTCAATTATATAGTAATTAAATGGTTATAAATTAATTAACATATAACCAATTGAAATTAATAGAACTAATATAAAACAATGTTCTTGAATTTCAATGAAGGGGAAGGTCCCTTACATGATTATGTAACTCCAAAAGCATAGATCGTGCATCTTGAAGGCTTGGGGGAACCTTGGGAAGACTCTAGATAGTGGAGGGTATATTATTGTTATTTTAAAAAGTGTTTTAATGAATATAAATGGGAAAATGGATGGGCCTATATAGGAAATCATGGGTATTTCATTATTATATATGTTTTGGACTCTAGATAATTGAATATTCAAAACCAAAATCCATACCATGTTTTTTTCCAATGGTTTCTACAAAAATGGGGTGTTATTCATTATTTTATAAATAAATTGTCTGAACTTATTAAAATAATAACCTTGTTTATGTGATGGTGAGTCACACTATTAAATAAGAGATTTTATAACATTAAAGTATATTTTCTATTCTGGAGGAATCAAAAGGGATTTAAAAAATAAATTAAACAAACATAAAATCACATTATTTTAAAGTAAAAACATGTAATTGGTCGTAGATTCAATTTATAGTAATTATTTCATTCAATTATGGGTTATTATGTTGTCATGAAATAGAGAGTATGTTTATATGATATTTAAAATTTAACAGAAAATTTGAGTGTATCAGAAATTTATGAAAAAATAACTTTTGGATATTTTTAAGGATCTAATTCAATAAATAACATAAAAAATATATAAATAATTTTCAAACCATGAGAATTTTTATATATAAATAAATCACACTTTTTTAGGAAAGACCAGGTTTTTTTAAAATAACAATTTTTGAACGCATATAAAAATAAATTTTTTTCATAAATATTATATGATCATTTGTATTTAATAAAAATTATTTTATAATATTAATGTTTTATTTATTTAAAAATTAAATTAAATTATTAATTTAATTTGAATATTAATCCAATATACAATTTATCATTTATTGTATCATAAAAATAATCATTTACAATGTAACAAAAATTGGATGAAAATATATTCAATATTATATAACAAAAGTACATATTCATATTATTAGGGTCTTGAAACATATCCATTTAATACACAAGAAAATACCTTATGAGTAAGGTGCATGATTATGTGACTTTCAGGGGCGGTTTAGCGAACATGGTTTGGGTATTGATCTTAATGAGCTTGAAACTCCCCCGTAATAGGATTCACTCATTCTTATGTTATTGGATGTCAACTTGGGATTGGTCAAGGGATACCGTAAGAAGTTATCTCTGATTAAAGCTCCAATAAATGAACTTCATAAAGAATAATAGTACAAGTTTAGGTAATCATTTCCATTTTATATGTTAATTGGTTTTTTTAATACCGTATATTTATATTGATCATGTGATCATTATTCAACGATGATATTATCAAAGATATTGATATATAATTGTATTTTAAATCCAATTGTATATAGTAAAAAATAGTACATATGGTATCTATGACCATGAAACAAAATTATACATATATTCCACAAGGTAGATTTTATTTATAGCTTTTGGGTCATTACAATTCTCATTTCCTTTCCACAGACTGTTAATTATTAAATTATCACCAATGTAGTTCATATGTGTTTAATGAAAGATGTGTAAGAATGATACAAATAATGAAAATATTATCTCTGAACAGGATAGTTATACACCAACTATGATCGAAAAAATCATAAATTAGTATAATTTTGAGAAAATTATTCAAATTAAAATCTAAAGTGAAATTAATAAATATAAAAAAGAAAACATGGTCTTTCCACTGAGAAGTACTGTAGATATACTACATATAACTTAATGAAAAAATAATTTTATCTTGAGTCTGATGGTATGTGCAGTTTTCTTAATAGAAACCAACACATTTAATTTTTGTAGTGTTCACAAATGGAAACCAGACATTGACACCCCAAAAAATAAATAAGGATGTAATATTCTCTCATCAAATAATTAAATAACATTTATAGGGGATATAAGACCCTCTGGAGAGTTGGTGTTTCATTCTCTGTAAGTATTTCCCTACATGTATTAATTTTTTTAATTAACAAAAACCCTTAATCCATTATAGCCTTCATATCATAATAATCTTCCTAGGATAAACATATTTGGAATGAATAAGTGCTAACAACACAATAGGAGTCAATATGAAGATCATATAGTAAAAAATAAAATTAATGTCAATATAAAGAATTACCTTCTCCCTTTAAAGATTAATCATGGACTCTTACCCTTCTAAAAATTCTACTTATATAGCTTATTAAAAACTTACCGCCTCATTGATTAAGTGTACTAATTAATTACCATCATCTGCACCTATAATATAGTATTTGTTTCTATTTTAATGTTTGAGATTCTTATTTTTCATCGTTTTTTTGAAAAACAATAATAAGGGGTTTTCTAATAGAATTCATGAATTTTGACAATTAAATAATCATTAAGTTACATTGAATGATATATATATATATATATATCATATATATATATATATATATTTGTGTGTGTGTGTTTATTAGTTAATTTAAATTTAGTAGGGTTATAACCATGAACATTCTACAGCTAGTGAAATAAATTTTATCATTTCAACAAAATAAAATATATACATTTAATCTCATTCATCATGAATTAATATTGACATTAAATTTCATATTAAATTAATTTATTTGATTTTTTATAACTTAAATAATATTATTATATATCTTTCATTTTTAAATATTTTTTTAAATTATGATTCTGATAAGAAAATATATTTTACTTCAATATCATTGAATAACACATAATTTTACTATACTTTAAAATATTGTTAAATAATATGATATGAATGAAATACAGTAAATCTATCCCATGAAAATATCTATTATATTCAAATTATATGAAATATTATTTTTTTCTTAATTTAACCCTGGAGATTTTGAATGTATTATTCAATATTTTTCATATTGTTAATTGAATTATCAAATTAATATTCATAATATTACAAAAATAATTTCTTATTGTTAATTCAAACATAATATTTGAATCATTAATTTATAAAATTTATCCCTTTGAAAATTTTATATTTTTAGATTTGTGTTATCGTAACTTACTAGTTTAAATTATGCCCCTATAACAATTTATTTTATTTCTAAATGTAAAACCTAATTATTTTGATATTCAATGTGACCATTGGGACCTAAAAAAAGTAGTTATAATATTTATAAGTAGACTATTATAATTTTTTTAATAGATAAATAATGATTATTCTCTTCTGAAAAAATTGTCACAAAAATTATCATATGATACCCCAATGGATGAGATAATTTTATATGAACATTAGGTGTGGTTAAATAGTTGGAATGTAATGTTTAAAAATATATGTGGATTATTATATTTATTGGTTCATTCAATGAGAATTATAATGTTTGTAACATGATAAATGTAATATTTCAAACGTTATTCCCTTTATAAAAAACATTAGCATGTAAATCAATCATAGGATTATATTCAGTTATTCTTGACTAAAATATGTTTTATATAATTTAAAACATAAGGTGGATTTATTCTAGTTCTGTAATCCATATTATAGACACCATGTGAAGTAATAAAAACATAATGTAACTGATGGATTGTTAGCTTAGTTCCTATTCATGAAACAAAATTCAATCACAGAAGAAATTTTGGGGACATGAAATTTGGAGTCAATTTTAATATTCACATTTTATTTGGAAAAGACCTTTTATATAACCTGTTTTTTAAGAAAAAGGATTTTTGTTTCCATAACTATACCACTATATTTTATATATAGATTTTGTGAAAATAATTCCTTTGTATATTGAAATTAAATCATCATATATGGTGCATTAAAGGATGGCCTTTTATCATTTTTTCTACAATGAAATATTGTTAATGATGTTATGCATATTCATGTTGCTATCAATAGAAGTGTTATATATGAAAATTCTTCTATATTTGTGCACCTATGATTATGTCATATCTAAAAAGAAATAATTAAGAATATTAATAAATAATAGAGCATATAGTACTCCTCACAATACATAATTTGAAACCTAATAAAATTTAATTGAAGGAAAAAGGATAATAAATCAAATAAGGGTTCAAATAAATGTTAAACTATTTTGGAAATCATAGATAAATATAGAAATAGGTTTTATTTGGATTTAAATTTCTATCAATTATTTACTTAAATTATAGATAATTCTTCATGATATATACACATATACTTTACTTATAGTAAAAATTAGGATCTTATTGTGTTTATTTTTATTAAGGATGATCCGTAGAAACATTGTGGTAACTTGAGAAATAAACTATACATTAATGGAAACGGTATGTGGTATGCTTAGAAATTACATCCGACTTAAATTCATGAGCATTGAAGCACATAAAACGGAATCGGAAATTTTAAATTATTTTTTGAAATATTATATTTCAGAAATCACTTTTCAAAATGATTAATAGTTGGATACAGAGTACAAGACATTTGTGTGTTTGGGGATTCTATTTAGAGTTCAAGGTTTATAAGCCAAAATAATGAAATTTTTATCCAAGGACCATCAATGGTTAATTCAATGGTTATTATAAACTGAATATAGGATACCAGTTTCTTTATCTATTATTGAACAGTGAAATTATTAAATTAGGAAATGCAAATTTTCTTGAAACTTAATTGATTAGTTAGAGTAATATTATTAGAAATTATAATTAAAAACGATCATTCTAAAGCCTAGTCCATTGGACCATGGGATAGAACAATATTATTTCATTGAACTGTTCATTTATCAAGTGAAATTTGAATATATACTATTCCATATTTTTAATAATCATCTTGTGAATCATGTGTTTTAATAATCCTAATCTCATGAACAACTACATAATCTCAATTATACTTTGATAAAAAATGGTGAATCATTATTATCATCTAAAATGGGGAAAATATTATCATTTTCCAGTTATTATATAGTGTGTATATCATAATATGACAAAAATATTAGTGAAAAAATGACTGTAAATTTTTTTTAAAATACGTGAGTTGTAATGGGTCAAAACTATTGTATGATTCTACAATTTTCGGAAAGTAGTTTCATGAAGAGAAATGATGTTTTGGAATTGTTCATTTCCTAGTATGTTTGAAACCTATTGCATGTAAATGGGGATTTAAGTCTAAGAAAAAATCGTTAGGAATCATTGATAGATAAAAGTCTCGACAATTATCAAAATGATTCACTCAAAAATAATTGATTAGTTATATCAATACATTTTCTCTTATATATTAAAATGGCTTATTACATATTGCATCGCAAATAGTAGCTTACATTTATTCGTAATTGGAATAGATGTATAAAGACCAAGTATCATCAAACATAGATAAATTATTATGATAAATATATTATAGAAATATAGTTTTATATATGATACCATATGTGATTTATTTATGACCTTTTTTAACAAGTTGTTTAACAATTATTTTTTAACATCATGTTTTGGGTAATAACACATTATTTCAGGTATGTTTTGATTTTTTATTTTTGGTAATATCATCTTAATAATGGATATATTATCTCTAAAATATTTACCAGTAATTATGTATCATATATTTTCATTATATAATTATTTAGAGTAATATATATATTTAGATTTAGAAAATAAATACATCACTCATGGAGATGGAAGACCATACATACTCATTAACGCTACATACATTTTCGTAAAAAATAAAATCAAAGAAAGTTAAATAATATATTACATTTTGAGAATAATTTTTTGGTTTTATATAGAAAATATATTCTATAAATTTACCCTTATTACCTTCCATGAGAATCATCAGTGAAAATATTATCATATCTCTTCATTAGGCGATAATCCTCCAGCCACATGAACGATGTTATCGTATCCAAAACATTATGGAATTAATAAGTTATATGTGATTTAAAAATATTAGAATTATAATTATGTTCTAAATTTCATATAAATTCATTTAATCATTCATTATAAAAATCCAATTAAAACATAAATGAAAAATACATCGCATCCATTCATGATGTGGTAGTCTATTTTACACATGAGCAGTGTTATATTATTCCAATTTATTTTTAAGTAATAAGTTAAATGTGGTATTATAATTCCATAGGTATAATAATATAAAAAAAATTAATATAAAATACAATAAATAATTATATTATGTTGTGAGAGGTGGTGATGGAAAATGAATAATATCGGTTTGGGAGGCGGTAGTCTATTGTAGATATGACTAATGGTTTTGATTCCAATTAGATGGAAGAAGAAATGGATATAGGTTATTAAATTAACATAATAACATATAATTGTATGGGATATACTTATATTACTCTATCACTATAGATTGATAATATTCAATAGTGGAGGAAGAAGAAATAAAACAAAAAAATAAAAATAATTTTACCTCCTCTTTAGAGAGCCTCTTTACGGTTATTCATAATTCCATTTTAGAAGGGATTCCTCCTCAAAATAAGGACTCTAGTATGTTAATATGGAATTAAGGAATATATTAGGGTTGTTATTGGTCAATAGAAAGGGGTTTGGAAGTGCAAAGAGGATTGGAGAGGGGTGGAAATTTTTAATTTGGGAAGTGGACACATATTTAATTTTTGAAATGAAGAAAGTGTCCCCATATTTATTGAAACATCCAGAACCAAACCGCTAGGTCAGTTCCATATTTATACATGAACTCTTGTATTCATTCCAATATATAGGATTATTTTTACAAGTAGTAATTTTATGAGTTAATGATGGGAATATAATACACTATGTATCATCTCATAGGATCGTTGATAAACAATAAACAATTTAATAAATTATCAAAGTAAACAATGCTGAAAAATATGTATTCTATACATGTCATAGAAATAAGTAGTTCCCAAATTGGAATTACAATCTATATAAATATATAATTGAAATAAAAAATAATCAAATTGTGGGTATTCCAATGTTAATCCTTTTTTTCCACTAGCTTTATGCTCCTCTACTCAGCTATCCACCATATGTCTCTTTCCCCTCACCAGATCACTCGAACAATAAACAAGCACATCATTATTACCAAGTTTATTGTTAGTAAAATACATATTATGACACCAAAAATGAATCCTTGAAATGTTTTGATCAATTATAATAGTGTAATACATGATAATGATCAATGAATAAAAACATGAATATAAAATCCAAAACAGTGAGGTCATGCCCTATCCTAGATGCCTAAAATCATCAGTTGTACCTTATTTGGACCCAAGCTGATAAATGTTATAACAATCAATGAGAAATCTCAATGTTAGAGATAGAATCAATCCACTCTATAGTTGTACTAGCTCTATGCTGCCAATTCAATCCATACAAGGCCTTCATTCCCCGGTTTTATCTCTGGGTAAGATCATGTAGACCATCATTCCCTAATTTTTCCTGGATGGTTTTATCACTCTTGATCGCCATTCCCCAAAAAAAACACATATGGATTTAATCACACCTGATCATCCTTACCATAGGTCAGACTAAACTAGGACATAATACCCCATCACGCATCATGGCCTCTTCAATATGCCACATGCAACTGCATAACACGCTCCCATTCTAGGGAAATCAATCCACGAAGGGTCCACCTATCTTATAAGTACCTTGCATAAGAAAGTACAACCCATCATATATGAAACATATCCTAGGGAAATAGTGATATCATATCAAGGACACACTTCAATGATCATAAATGAAGGAACATGTTTCATGGAAAACATAATGAGAACAATCTAGCATCACAAAAAAATAAATCATCTGAATCAAACATCGTCATAGAATCTAGCTATCTCAACAATTATTAGGGATTAGGGTAAAATTGTTTCATGGTTTACACACAAACCTAATAGAAATCACATGTCAAACATGGATATCAAATATTCCAACATGAAAATCATCCCATGGAAACATCTAAAACTAGAACCCAAAATGATAAGGAACCTCCTACTTCAAAGTCATCAACATCAATGACAAAGTATATCAAATGTATTAGAACCTAAAATTCATTCCTATAGAAACCAATATATGACATACCACTAAGGACACTCATTGAATAGTTGTAAAGAAACCCTAGGAATAGGAATACCATTTTTTCTAACACCTATGTACATCAAGATGAGACTTTTGGAGTCCGAGCGTTCATGCCTTAAATGGATTTGGGGTTACTCACAATCAAATAAAGTCGACCAACGATGAAATTAGATAGATTACACTATCTATAACATCAATGTAATATTTATCCTGACATTAGAAAATCCAAAATTCAATACATATGTTTAACATGGGTTTCAACTAAAAATTTATTGTGGATTCATTAATTTCTCTCATTTAAGACATTATCAAATCACACAGTCCAAATTAAGTTGAAATTATAAGTTTGGGATCAACCCCACATGAAAAAATGGTGGTCACACCGGTTTTAGAAGATGGGACATTAAATTTATGGTTTTTAGTAATTTAAAAGTAAAGACATTTTAAATAATAATTAAAAAAATATTACATACAATGTCACCAAATGCCTAACGCGCATAAAATTTATGTTCTATCTAGGGTAAACAATGTGTTCTATAACTATGGGTGGTCTCATGTTTCTAATATGACTCGCCATTTGAGATATATTAATTAGTTATTATTTAAAAAAATGGAAAATAATATATTTATATATAAAAATTGTATTATCACATGCGATGTTTCTAGACACTTGACGCACATAAAAGATATACCTCGCCTAGGGTAATCGTATAATTTTAGAAAAAACTATGGCCTAAAATTTCTCAAACAACACACCATTTAAAATTTGATAAATTATTTATAAAAATATATATTTTTAATAAAAATATTAAAAAATATATCCTCATGAGAAACCTGACCAAACGTATGATGTCTAGAAAATTTACACCCCCCTATAGTAAATTATACAACTTGGACGAAATGGTTTTCTTATACATCTCATACATCACTCTATTTGTTATATATTCAATTATTTTGATAAAATCACCTGTGAAGAAATTTTTATTCAATATCATCCATGTCGAGGCTCTACAAGCCTCCGAATATCACACTAACTCATTCTATGCCTCCAAAAAATATTTGATAGAATTTAATAAGGTGTTATCTAGGGTTCTTCACTTACAAAAAATCCATTAAAAATTTTGTTAAGTAATTTTAATGAAAATCTTCATTTGTATGTATAAATACATATAAATTAAAAAAATCTGTATACTATAATGTTTATAAATTCAAGATATTTCAATTCTCCCCATCTATTGACTTATCATCCTTGAAATGTATCTCTAGTGTTGTTTCTCGAACAACTCAAACCACTGATCTCAAACAGTAGAATTTTTTTCACACATTTTCTCCAAGATCCTTCCACTCTACAACCAATTTCGGACTAGTGGCACCTCTTTCCCAACAAAACCTTATAAATTCGATCTTTGATGTACACCAAACTCTTAACATAATGTGCATCAGTATTCATCCAACGTCCTCCCAATCTAAAACATGGGATTAATCATGTATGTATTTCTAAATATATGACACATAGATAACATTGTTCATACATTAAGAACGAGTAGGTGGGTCAAATGATTCACCAATACCCTTACTTACTAAGTAATCTCTTATGGGCCAATAGAAATGGTACAAGATTTACCTACATTCCCAAATATATGTGAACTAACCAAGGAGTCACTCTCAAGAAAACTTGATATCCCATAACAAAACTCATACGGTATCCTCTTATTAATAATATAAAATTATTTTCCTCTCTGTATATTGAACAAACAGTTTTCAATCAGATGAAATCCCCTAGAGCCCCACCCCCATAGAACCAAATTGTGTCCGAAAACACTTCCTCCCAAGGCTCAGACGAAAAATAAGTAATCATCATAGTCTATCATAAGGAGACATGTAATTTGAAATATGAATCAAATCCATGTTCCTTATACTGAATGGTAACTCAAAAAAAAGTCTTGGTGATCATCCCATGAACCACCGATGTCTAGAACGCAAGGTTGAAACATATACTCCAATATGTCTATAATCCACTCGAATTGTATATAGGTTTGAGAATGGTACACCATACTCTATTTTACCTGAGTTCCTACAAGATTCTTCATGACCTACAAAAATCATTGAATAAAACCTTTTTCTCTATCAAAAATATTAACCAAGGAACTACATGTCAAAATAGGGTCCCTCGAACAAAGAGCTTTCCCAATTCCTCCAATGAGTTAGTCCCTTTAATTAGTAAGAAGACTCTTATACAAATAGGCCATTAACAACACTAAAAGTGGCTTCTATCAGCACTAAAATGGTGTTGACAACTAGATCATGATTAAAAATATTAATTTTCTATTTGTTATACAAAAGAGATTATATTGGGTGCCTTTATTGGTGCTTTTTAGCACTGATAATGGAACCATTTATCAGCACTTTTAGAAGAACTAATAAGTGACCCCATTTATCAATGATTTTATTTAGAACTAATAAAGTTACCATTTATCACAAATTCAATAATAATTGAGTTGGAATAATACTATGTAATGTTAAATTTACATGACATTATAGCATGAGAAAAAATAGTTACACAATGCACCAGAAACAACAACAAAAACATGTACAAATACATATTTTAAATGAAATAAATTTTTTTAAATGAAGATAAGAAAAAAAATCTAAATTAAATGAAATTTAAAAAAATTATATAATTATATCAGTGAGTATAATTTATTAAATGCAATAAAAACATTAACGTTCTATTCTTAACCTATGAACCCCACACTTGCTATTACTAAACATGAAACTCATGATCGGGAAAAAGAATAAACCTTTATAATATAAAATATTATTTTATTAAAACTGAAAAGGAATAAATTAAATAAAATCTATTAATATTAAACTAATGTTTGAGATATACCCAGAAAATTGGGGATCAGATTTAGTTGTGGATGATTATTACACATCACACAATTCATTGTTTAGCTTCGAGAATTTTATCAATAAAAATTAACTTAGTATAATATAAAAAAACATTAGCAAACTAATCCTATCATATTTTATAGAATAGAGATAAAAACTCTAGGATAATTCTCTTTTTTTTTTGAAATGTGATGAATGTTTTTAAACTTGAATGCTACATATATAATAATAACACATACACATAGAGTTATACCTGTCACATTGTGCATCAGTTGGAGGTGAAGTTTCTTCCTATATGTCATAAATGGCTTATGGGTCATTTTACATATTTTTTATAATAAAATAAATGTTTCGTTATGTTTTCATTATATTAATTTACTTTTTTTTCTAAAATTCCATTTCAAACTAAAAACACACACATTGAGTTATTCTGGTAACATGTTGTGTTAGTTTATTGTGAGACAAATAACTATGCATAAATAATAATTTATAAATCAATTCTAATTTTATCCAGAAAAATATATCATGTTGTCCGGGTTATCAGCATGTAATTCTTATTCAACTAAAAAAAATTTAAATAGATAATGGACACTATGAGTCATACTAGTAAAATCATGATTCATATTTTTCGTTTCCAGATTCATATACATGAAATAGAACATATGAATTGTTTTTGTGCCGAATCAAAATAATTTGAATTTATTTTCTTAGATTTTATTATGTCATGTGTCTTTTGAATAAAATTAATGTCAATTTTAAATTAAAAACACACTTGGTGTCATACTGGTCTCATCGTTCATCGGATTAAAGTGATATAGATATCAAAACATCAGAAATGACTTGTGGATTATATTACTAAAGTACCAATATAATATAAATGTTTTTATTGGATTGAATTATGTCACATTGTTTTTTACTAAAATATCATTTTAAAATGAAAGCCTAAACATAGTGTCATACCATACACATTGTGTGTCACTGTTATCTGAGGCTTATTCCTACCCATAAAAATAACTTATGAATCATTATTCTAAATTATCAAGAAAATATGAGCATGTTTTATTTGTTTTAAATGAGTAACAATTTTTGTACTAAAATGTCAAATTTTAATCAATAATGGACACTTTTAATCACACTGGAAAATTTGTGCATTGAATTGAGGTGTGGATAATTACTAAGAATAAAAAATGACATATGAATCATTTTACTAATGTAAAAAAATATAAATGTGTTCTATTGGTTTTTAATATGTCACATGTCTTCTTTTCAAAAATTAAGGTAAAACATATATAAAAACACACCTGGATACATACGAGTAACATTGTCCAATAGATTGAGGTGTGGTTGATTCCTACACAAAAAATGACATATAGATCATTTTAATAATGTATAAAAATAATTTTGATGATTTTACATGTTTTTGAGTATGTCACTTGATTTTTAAATAAATTTATTACAATTTAAATTATAAATACACACATGGAGTCATACTGGTTATAATGTAAATCATATTAAGGTGAGGATGATTCTTACATGTCCCAAATAACATATGGATAATTTTAATATTGTATTAAAACAATCATTATCTTCTTTATTGTTTTGGAGTGGGTCTAATTTCTTTTTTTCTGAAATGTCATTTTAGACTGGAAACACACATTTGGAGTAATAATATAAAAATAATGTGTCAGATTGATGGGTGGATAATTTCATCATATCTAAAATGATAATGGATAATTTTTTTAGTGTATAAAAACATTCCAAAACGTGTTTTCTCTATTTTGAGTATGTCTGTAGTGTTTTTTAATAGAAAATCATATTAAACTGAAAACACAAAATTTATGTCATATAATTCAAATCATATGTTTGTTTGACATGATAATAAATATTATTCATCACAACTAACCTACAAATGTTTTCCTAAATTATCTGGAAAATTGAAGAAAATTTTATTTGTTTTTCAGTGAGTGATTTTTTAACTAAAACATGATTTTAAACTGATAATGAACACTTTGAGTCATTGTGGGAACATTGTGAATCAGATTGAGGTGTTTTTTATTCAAAAAAATCAAAAATGATTTCTATATCGTTTTCCAAATTTATCAAATAATTTTTAATTTTTTTGTTTAGTTTTGAGTATGTCACTTGTTATTTTTCCAAAAAATTAACATCAGTTTAAAATAAAAAAAAAGACAAAATTGGATTCTTAATAGTAATTTTGTGAGATTTATTGAGGTGAGGATGATTTATAATCATCAAAAATTAATTATGGATCATTTTCCAAAATTATAAAAAAAATATGTTTTTTCTCAGTTTTGAGTATATAGCTTTTCTGTTATACTAAAATAAAATTCAATTTTAAATAAAAAGATGATCATTGAGTCATACCTGCCACACTATGCATAATTTTGATGTTTGAATTATTCATAACATCAAAATGTAAAAATGAATCTTTTTTATAAATTATCAAAATAATAAGGATTCATTTTCTTATTTTTTTTGTATGTGACTTTTCTTATATAGTATAATGTCATTTTAAACTGGAAAATTACATTTTGAGTCATAATGGTTACATATTTATTTTAGGTGAGGCTAAATCATAAATTTCTATAATTAATTATGAATAATATTCCTATGGTATCACAAAATATATTTGTTTTCATATATTTGAGTACGTCACTTTTGTTTTTTATAAAATTTCATTTTAAACCAAAAACTCGCACATAGAGTCATACCAATCACATCATGAGTCGATTTGATGTGATAGTAATTGATAGATGTAAAAAATGACATATATATATATATATATATATATTAATTTATCATGACATTCTATGTGTATTTTATTATTTTTTCACTGTGTGACACTATTTGAACTAAAATGTTTACCTTAGGTCGATAACAAACACTTTGATTCATTCTAGGAACATTGTGTATCATATTAAAGTGAGGATGATTCCTGCAAATCAAAAATTACTTATGGATCTTTTTAATAAAGTAACAATACAATAAATGTGTGTTTTCATCGTTTAGGGAATTTCCAATGTCTTTATTGTTAAAATTAATGTCAATTTAAAATACAATGACAAACATTGAGTCAAATCAGTCAAATAGTGCTTAGGTTTGAATTGTGGATGATTACTACACATCAGAAAGGAGTAATGGATCAATTTAATAATGTATCAGTACAATACAAATTTGTTTTACATGATTTAATTATATCAGCTATGTTCTTCACTAAAATTTCATTTTAAACTAAAAACACACACATTATGTCATACTGGTCACAGAGTGTGTCAGTTTGACGTGCTTCTAATTTTTTCATGTCACAAATAACATATGAATTGTTTTCATAAATTATTTTGGCCATTATAATTCATTTTATAGGGTTTCATTGATTGATATTTTTTGAAATAAATTATCAATTTTAAATTGATAATTGATGCTTTGGGTCATATCATGCACATATTGTATGAAATTTATGTTTGGATAATTTATAAATGCAAAAAATTTCATTCGGATCATTTTACTAATGTATAAAAACAATAAAAGTGAATTTAAATCGTTTTGAGTATCTCAATTATCTTTTTTCTAAAGTTAATGTCGATTTTAAACAAAAAGACACACTTGGAGTCATTTCAGTCAAATTGTGTATCAAATTAACGTGTGGTTGATTCCTATGCATCAATAATGATTTATGGATCATTTTCCTAAAGTATAAAATCAATCCTATCATTTTTTCATTGTTTGGATTGTGTAAATTAAACTTTATTTACTGATTTTTTTTAAACATGAAACATGCACATTGATTAATGACAGTCACATCGTGTTTCGGTTTAATGTGATACTGATTCCAACATGCAATAAATAACATATGAATTGTTGACCTAAATTATCAAGACAATTTGTGAGTGTTTTAATGGTTCCTAATGACTAACACATTTTTGAACTAAATTGTTAATTTTAAACAGATAATGAACAACTAAATTAAAAATGGGAACATCATGTAAAAAATTGAGATATAGTTGATTAATACATGTCACAAATGAAATATGGACCATTTTCTTAAATTATCCAAATAATATATTTTTTTCTCAGGATTGAGTATGTCACATGATTTTTTTTACTAAAATAACAATTTAAAATAAATATAAACACATGAAGTCATACTAGACATATCGTGTGTCGGATTGAGGTGTGGTTGATTCCTACTTGTCAAAAATGGCTTATAGTTATTTTTCATAAAGTATAGAAACAATATTAATTATTTTTTTGTTTTGAGTATGTGGTGTTTATTTTAAACTAAAAAGTAAATTAAAAACCAATAACCTACTATTTGAGTCATTCAGAACACACTGTGTTTCAGATTGAGGTACTGCTGATTGAGTATGCGATATATATTGGTATATAATATATTTTTAAAAACCTATAATATAGAGAGCATATAACATTCTTATGGAAGAGTAAACCTTACTCAAACAATACATGCTTCAAGTATCATAGGGTTTCCTCTTCCATCATAATGAAATATCTTTGTTCATTTCTTCATGAAATCTATGAAAATTAACAAAATTATTATTAGAAAAAAATCAAATGGTTGTTAAGTAAAATAGTAGATTAAATGATTAGGTATTAAAAACAAAGAAAATATTTTATAATTATATATCATTAAACAATAATATTTTTATTCTTGATCATGTGAAAAAATGCCATTATTCCATCTTAAATGGTCTTAAAAAATACATTAGATCATCTAATTTTAAATTAACCATTCATTAGTGGTCGTTACCACATGAACCTTAACTGCATGAAATACCATACCATATAAATTATGATTACATATATGATAATTCATTTATTAATGACTCTAAAAAAAATACTCATCATAAATTATTTTTTGTAAACACCATTTTCTAAATTAAAATATTTTTTTTCTTCATCCCAGTGTAAAATTATAACCAAAATTTGTTATGGATTGTTGGTATTCATTGTCTTATTATATTAAAATATGATTCCAAATGATAATATTTTTAATTCACAAAATGTGGATTTATATGGGATATTTTAGAATCTCAATACCGACAACATAAAATATATAGACACTTTAAAATAAAACAGCACTCATGTTTTAAAAAAAATTCCCCAAAAAAACTTTTATCTTTTTGGGTTGGTGTAAAAAACATATATAAACATATTTTTTATTATTTTTAAAAAACAAACACAACACATACTATAATTATATATTATAGTAAACAATAGTGTATCCATTTATTTGTTCCAAAAAACATTAATAATTAGTGTCAGCCTATTAAGATTCCTTAATTTAACTAAAATAAATATTTACATATGTGTTTTTATAGAAAATAAGAAAAAAAATATATTTCCATTTTACAATTATATGGAGTAAAAATTCCATGATAAACCATTTATCTTCTTTTATGGAAAATCATTATTGTGACCCACTTATTATTTTTCTGGAAACACTATACTCTATTATAAAAGTTTTACCCCTTTTGTGAGTATTAAAGATCAATATATCCCTTTATAAAATCAAAATTAACCTAAATATGTTGTCTTAATTTAAGGGATTTCACAAAAAGTTCTGATATTATGTCATGCATCAAATTGATGATCTAATATCCTAAATAATTCTTCCACCCACCAATGTGAGACAACTTTATTGTTCTTTTTTTACAACATTTACCACCATCCATGATGTAACTCTAAAGAGGGAATTAGTTTAATATTATTTTATATAATAATACAATTCACTAAAAAATCAGATAAAATGATGATAAAATTAACTAAATAAATATTAGGATTTCACATCTTCATGATGTATGTTTAAATTATTACAACAGGTTTTTTGATTATTTCTAAAGAAATTGATTTCCTCCCATATAAATGTCCTTGTGAAACAAATAAACATTAATATATATGCATTCTAATAGTAATCTTTCATACATAAAATACATTTCTTTGTTTATAGCCCATACTAGATCCCAAATATAGCAGGTGATTAAAAAATGTATTCTTTCGAAAAACATTAGAACAGCATGTGTGATTCCCACTAATCTCAAAAAAAATGTTTCTTATTTAGAGTATTATGTTTATCATAAATCTTTGTTTTAATATGAAAATATATTCAAACAAAAAATTGAGAGATGTTTTTAAATAAATTTTAATTACCATTGGAAATTTCTTTTGGGGATGATGGTATTTACATGTTTTTGGATCATTGTCCTAAAATTTTAAGTATAATATCCACAATTTATTACATTATCTTACATTGAATATCCTAGATCTATTTGAAAAAAATACATAAAATGTTTTGAAATTAGTTTTCATTGTTAAATATTTCTATATATTCCTTACCCTATATACTTTTGAGGTAATCCCTAGGATTTGTAGGTTCAGTCACCGACTTCATGACATGAAAAATCATATATTTAGAGTCCACTCTATCAAAAAAAAATTCTTGTCAAACCACATACTAGTACATATAATTTGATGTTTATCGATAAAATGTTGACACCAATTTATTACAAATACACAATAAAGATCATGCATGGTTGTTTTATTGGATATCCATGCATTAGATCCAAAAAAATAAATATTTGGGGTATCCAAATTGACTGTGATAAGTATCCACTACTTTCTAGAAATATCATAATAATTAATGAAAAAATATATATTTGAAGTGATTTGATTATTGAGTTTTATTGTTACATTGTAGGCATCAAAAAGAGTTTTTTAATCAATTATTTTTTTCTCAAACGCATAGTATTGATCATCTTTCTTCTTCATTATTTCTTCCATATCCAAATATGTTTTTTTGGGTAGATTTGATATAGGTATTAATGAATCAAATGCAGGATTCATTTGTTATTCCGATTATACAATAGTGAAATAAATTCCTGTAGAAAATATGAATAGTTATTAATTTTAATGAAAAAATTATATCTTTTATTGGAAAGAAATATTATGAAAATACACCTTATGTATGTATTCAAAATTGATACACACATCCATTATAACATAACAATATCATTTATAATCTCATGAAAAACAATATATATAATGTAAATTATAAAAATATCTTATTGATATCGAATGTAATGAATATTTCTATCTTTAAATGTGTTATATACATGGTGTTATAATTATAAAAAATAATTTTATTGAAATAGTCAGGATAAGGTATTCTTAGATGGTCATTTTTATTTCTTGGTTGATTCATAAGATTTTCATTACTTGAAATTTTGTTTCCTTATTTATTTAACTTTTTATTTTACCATACCTAAATTTTGATATTTTTTCATCAATTGTTACTATTTTTTAATATAAAAAATAAAATTTATAAGACCTGTATATTTATATCGCATAGCTCACACAATAATGTAGTGCATTGGAGTCTGTAGATTGATGTCATATATAAATTTACCCTATATTATTATTTTGATATAGATTTATCATAAGTTGTTTGGTACACATTTATGAGAAAGTGTAATTAAAAAATTTATTACCTTGGTTGAGGTATGTAGTAGATAGGAATGAATTCTGTCAAATCTATTAGGTTCATTTTTTTCTTTATGTGAGGATCTTTTCTCCACCATTGATTTTCATTGAACCTTTTTCATATATTGGTCTACCAAAGAAGTCCAAACAATAATATCATTCAATGCATCTATTTGTGTCTAAAATATATCATATAATATTTTTTATTTTGTGGGGTTATCTTCTCAAAATATGATTGAAGATAAACTCCAAACACTAATCCTCTAATGTGACTATATTGTTTCAAGTATGTCAATACTAAAAAAATTAGTTTTTATTCCATTTTGTTGATGATAATTCTTGTGTCAAAACCATATAAAAATGAATATAAATAGATCTTTTTAACACTATTATAAAGAATAAATAATTACTATTATTCCATAATTATTCATGTCTGTCATATTTCTTTTCAATTTTCATCAACTCGATTACCCTTATTATTTACACAAGTGTAATTTCATAGCATATGATGTAAGGAAGAAGTAGATTATGATTTTCATTCATCAACTAAATATATAAAATGAACACATGTTGATTAATATTACATTAAAATATTATATTTTATTTAAAATGCATAAATCTTTCATCAAAAATGAAATCAACCTCATTCTTTCTTTGTGATTTGGGTACATTAGATTTCATGCACGTTAATTATTTTCAACACTAATTCTGTATCATAAATTAAATTTTTTGATATAGATTAGATAAAATAAATAATTTTTAATAATATATTACCCACTATAATGCACCATAAATGATTTATCATCGTGTTTATTGATGAAATTATTCCTTGATTCCTTCTTTATAATTTGTTCATCACTAACTGGGATGAGGATTTACTTTCCCCTTAGTATCCCTAATATGTTACATGATATGAATAGTCCGGAAGCCTCTATGGTATTTTCTGGTGGTCATTAAGACATATTCCATACATAAATATTCTAAAATAAACAAACTCTATATGGAATAACTGAAATTAAATTAACATTTCATTATAAAATTACTTGATAAATTAGAGAAATTATATCATAACATTATCATCATATAATTCCCTAGGTTTTCCTTCATTACAGGTTGGATGTGGGTCTACAAATCTATAAAAATCAGCGCATTTAGCGTCATTCTAAACTAAACATCACTAATGATCATTGAATTTTTGGGTCAATAAGTTGTAAGAATTGATTCAATCCAACCACAAATTATATGTCCTTACTTCTTCCCGTGATAATTTTATTCAACAATGTTATGATGCATCATTCAGGTTTTTTTCATCAACATGTCATTGATCCCCTTGTAATTATATAGTTTTAGAATTAATTTTCTATTCCTCCATAGGATTGGTAACATCATCATGTGAAAAATACATTTTATTCATGATTAGTCAAATAGTTATTTTAGATTTTGTTAATGCATTAGAAAATAAATTATAATATGAGGAAAAAAATATATTGAATGAAAATGTAACATTCTAATTGAACTCTATTTTATTTTGTTTCATGGATAATGGGATTTGGTTCCTTAACTTAGAATCCATATACCCTCTTTGTGGACCCCTATAATATAAAACACAATGTCAACATTGGGACCTACATGAACAAATTGTATTTGGAAAATAAAAGAGACATACTTGATTGATTTTATATATGAATTTATAGATGTTTTTGTCTATATTAAGACAATAAAACAATTATTGTTTTTTGGATCTAATACATAATATAAATGAAATACTTGTGATTCCACTATGAGTGCCTTGTCCTTTTCCTCTTCTACACTGAAATTCACCTTCAAGTAGCTGATTTCATCAACTATCACTACACTCATATTCTCAACCCATTTTCAATGGAATATCATCACATGAAATGTTGTATAATGCTACTCATATATCTATTCAGTAATAAAAAAATATGGCATATTCACATAAATTTTATTTCTATCCTTGGAACCAGAAATGTGTATCTCTTCCTCTACAAGCGTAATTCTACTATTCTGTATCACTATATATATATTATTTTTATACAAAACATATATCCATTGGTTAAAAAAACTAGTGTATGATATTATATTTTAATATGGTCAACGGAATAGACATCAAAGTAGTTAATTAAATTAATTAATATTCTCATATAACTACCAATAAATTGGATCGTGGAACCATCCAATAAACTTTTGATTATGCGTATTTGATATCCATCCTTCATCCTTTGACGAGATCAATTATCTAAGATTTTATTTGTCAGATTCAATGTATGGATCAACATATTCAAAATTATGTAAAATATAAGGGTGAATTTTTAGCACCATTTGGTGATAATTGTAACAACATATCTTAATGATATAAATTTTCTTAAAAGGATTCAACTATGAGAAGACATTGGGTGACCGATGTTAAGAATAGTTGATCGGTAATCAGTACAGAATTAAACAGCTTCATCAATAATATATTATATTTCAATACATACTTATCTCTAAATTTTATTCTTGTAAAACAATTTCAAAATCATCATATATTATTAAGGGGGTTACATCTATCTATAATGGATTTGAAAATATGGCAGAACCTTTCGAACTAAGTATAGAATCAAGTTTAATATTATATCAAAGAATTATAGTGGGATTAAAATCTCTAATTAATATAATATTAATTAATAATCAGTATTCATGAATGGAAAAATATCCATGTCTATAATCATATTTAAAATGTTTTTGAAATAGAATATTACTTTGGTAAATTTATGTCATGCATTTTTATGGAAATGGAAATTTAAATAAATGGGCATAAATTCTTCTATCAAGATTTGAGAGGCATTTTATTTTAGTCCATGCAACTTCAAATTAGTCATTAACAAGACTTTATTTATATTTCATGATAAAAAATTTATAAATTATACATGATTAAAGAAAAATAAAGAATTTTAATGTTTCATATCAAGATAGAGTGTAATATGATGGAAGAATAAAATTCCACCCTTTACCATTCATTAGTTCCAACTTTTCCCTTATCCCCATGTCAATCATCTCCAACCTATCCATGATTCTGTCATTTGTTTTGCCAAGGATATTTTATAATGTACCAATAAAACTATAAAATATATTTTTTCTTACATGAATTACATAATGAAAATTTTATGGTATACAGATAATCCCAATATGTTATTTCATGGTAAATTGGCCTCTTTTTACAACAAGTTTTTTTATGATTTTTCATAAATGTTTTTCAAAAAATATTATCAATATATTTTATGTTATAAGATATTATCACCCGTTAGTGAAGATGGTGTTGTACCTTTGTTCGACACTCCCATAGAATGTTATTGTCTAGGATTGGTATTAGTTTTATCAATATAAAGATATCTAAGGTCCTAAAAATTCAATCATTGAGGAATGATACAATCAAATAGTTTTTGTGAATCATTCACAAAAGGCTTTCCCCAATATTCCATTCATCTAATATACTAAAACATTTCCATAAATTATAAATTAATTTATCATCCAATACAAAATTTTCATCAATGTGAATTTATAATTTATTTGAGCATCATACAATGTAACACCTATATCCTAGATCAATTTCAGAAATTTGATCAATGGAGCCAAATAGACATCAATATAATTACTAGGTTTCATTAGTATATATATAAGAAGATAAAACCAAATGAATTTTCACTTCATACATAACCATGAATACATGTTAAAATTTACCAAAATAATGGGCCAAGTGCTACGAGTACAACTCTATAAACCAAAAGTATTTTTTTCATCCATATATAATTCAAGATGAATATTTAATTGGATCTTTTCCAAATTCTGGATACTTGATGTCAAATTTCTTCCACTGAGGAAAATATACTAGATGAAATTTGTTCTGATATTTAATTCTGGTATCTGTATACTATTTTAATTGGATTTCATTTTCTTATCATACATATATTATTAAAAAATAATTAATATTATGAGAGTTCCATAGGGATTTTTAGGACATAATTCATTTTTCTTGTTTTGACATACACCAATCTTAGGGAATTTTTTGAGTTACTCATTGTCCTTGTGAAATTGTACTGAATAATTTTGACATGAATTGTTTTATAGATAATTCCCATTGAATGTAAGATTCATTTATCATCATATTTTCAACAAGGAATTCATGTTTACTATAATTTATTATCATTCATGGGACCATATAGTTATATAAAGATAGCTTCGCTTCATCCTCTTCCATATCTCAAATTATATAACTTCAATTCATCCGAAAATGTAGTGTATTTTGTAAAATTGGTATAAATAGATTCTTAGAACAACTATTTAAATTATCAAACAACAGTGGACAATCACGAATTTCATCTTCAAATTTTATTAACATTTCTTCCATACGATATCTATAATTATATGCAATGGTATTCATATTAAATGATACAAAAACCACAGTATCATCCCAATTGGTATGCCCATACAGTTTTTTCTAGGGTTTTGTCCAAAATGTTTTCATATAATCTATTCTATAAAAAAATTAAAGGTTCTTCCAACAATTTATGACTAATTATTATTTTATAAAAATAATGTAAACATTCACAAATGATATGATAAGGGTCATGTGCGTGTTCAATTTCAAATTTGATGAATTATTTCACTACATATTTATACTCTTTTGTCAAAGAAATTAGTGTGAGTATATTTTCAATTCATATCCATCTTATTTTGTTTATAAAATATCAATTTTTTATTAGAAAAAACATCTACACATAATATATTAATTATAAGTGGTAAATTTTTTAAATATTTCTATTAAAGGGAATCGAACATTCAATTATATTAAATAATATATGTATTCTTTGAAGGAGATGGGTAATTGAATTTATGAAATGAATTACTCAATTGTATTTGGTATTATCCTATTATTTCATCCATAATGATCAACGATACCTAGTATTGGATTACTACTACTCAGAGTTGCTGAATAAACCTATATGCATGTCTATAATATAAAAGGGATGATTCTGAAGAAAAAAATATGAAATAATAACTATTTAAGAGATTTAATTAATGAGGATGATAGTTGTATCTTAAATTTTTTTAATTTCCAAATTTTATCTTCAAATTTCAAATATCACCTCTAAATAACTTCAAAAACTTAAAATAATTACGGTTGAATAATTATAACCCCACCTGAAATTTAATTATAATAATTCCATTAGAAAATTTTCCAATTTTTGGAAGACACCTAATGGGATATGATACCCCTTTTCATTAAAAATGCTTCCCATCATGTGAAAAATATTAAAATAATAAAATCCAATTAACAATAAATTAATAGTTAAAAATGGTTTCCTTTGAAATATGTACAAATTGAAATGTTTAAAACTGTAGAGGATCCCATTTATATCACTTCATGAGTTTGAAAACACTAATACCATTTTAGTTCATTTTATGGGAAAACCTCATTTTTCATTTAAACCCCCACATTAAAATTTAAAACAAAGTATTCAATTTCTAACTGAAATTAAAAATATTCATGACCATAATAATGCCAAATATATCACTATATTGTCCAAAAAATTCATGATTATTAAAAATTTCATTCATATTTTATAATGATTGCATGAATGAATTTTTTTCAGAAGATATTACTAAATTAAAAATTTAAATCTTAACATTGTTTTCTTGGACTACCCTCCAAATTACCTATGATCCATTATGATTCATTTTAGTTTCAGTAAAGGGACTATTAATATATACAAAACAATTTTTAACTAATATGACAAAAGAATCTAAAAATCATAGCATTCACATTCCATATAATTTATTGATGAAACAAAATCAAGAAGGTTTCTTAAATTCCAATGTAATTGAATAGTATTTTCTAAAATAATGTGAGGTGTTAGAAAGATTACTTGTGTGATATCAAGATTATGTTTGAGTTGGATTTTTCTGAGTGTGGTTTGAATTGGAAGTTCTCTAGTACTCATGGTGAGAGAATGATAGTGGTTTTAGTTATCATTTAAAAAGGAATAAATCCTAATGTTACACCATGTTTCAATATTTTAATTTTTTTTGGAATTTAAATGATCATGGGAAGATTTAGGAACTTTTTAAATAGTGAAAAAGTGATGATATATCATGTCGAGGGTTGGAACGGAGCATTTTTAGTGAAATTTTATTTACATGTCGGTTGGATAATAGGTTTTCATGGGATTTGGTGTAGTGAGATGGAAATAATTGTTTTTGCTTTTTTTATTTATATATTTTTTCTTGGTTGATTGTTTAAAGTGTATTAAACATTTTTAGTTTATTTAAAATAATTTATGATACAAAATTATTTTTCATTCATTTTTTTAATTATTTACATTATTACTTTTATATATTTTCATGATTTGAAATTTTACAAGCTCAAAATCCTTTTAATATCCATATATTAATGTATCTATAATATTAATAGGTTATGTTCCATCTCTTTATTTTTATTAATAAACCAGTATATTAATATGTCATAATCCTTTTTTTAAGAAATAAATTATTACTTGGTAAATATTTTTTTTATGATATCTGGACTACTTTTATGAAACATGAATTTACTTTTAAATAATGAGAATAAATTTTATTAGTATACTCAGTCTAGTATTCCCTTTAAAACCAAGAGATTATAATACTAGAAAATATATAAAAACATAAAATCCATGTATACCCAAATGGGTATGTATATAGGGTTTGTGCTAAGTAAGACTAGAACGATTTCACCAAAAAAACTATCACATCATACACGCTTCCAATAATAATAATAAATACACATCCGTTAAAAGGTCAATAAGAAATATATAAAAAATAAACCAAGGGATTCCATATTAAGGTGATAAAATCAAAATGAATCTTTTTTTTAAAAAGTTACAATAGGCCTTTAATAACTATATAGGTGGAAATGTTATTAAAAAACATCACTGTTATAAACCAAGGATATCATTTTCAATTACCAAGGTATATAATTTGAAATACATATGGGGAATATGTTACTATTATTTCATGAAAATCTAACCATGATATTTTCTAGACATTGATCGTTAAAATAAAATATATTTTAAACAAGAATTTATAAATGTTTATTAAAAAAATTTATTTTTCCATTTAAATGTAAAGAATCATTTGAAAATAATTTTTTTAGACCAGTTCTAATTTATTAAAAATGGACACTTAGAAATCTCATTTGGAAATTTTTTAATGAAATGGAACTAAGAAGGAAAATCCAAAATAGTTAAATGTATCAAAAATGAAATAAAATAAAAAAAATCCAAATAAGATAATAAAGTGAAAAATATGTATCAAATAAAATTAATAAATTTAGATGATAAATACCTTCTATAAAATTAAAAGCGGGTACCACTCAATTTATGTAATAAAATAATTATTTTCCATAATACATGAGGATGAGGTCTGAACATTCAGTTCTAAAGGTAACTCACTCACTCATAGAATACTATATGGCTATATCACTAATGTAAGTAGTGAAACCCAAGCCCCTCGAGGAAAACAAATTCCCCCTACCTAATAACTCAATTTATCTACAGAAGCACCCATACATTTATCATCCTATCTTGATTATGCCATGTGAAAATTAAAAAACAATTACACATTGAAATAATCTATTCTGTTAACAATAACAACAAACAATTTTTAACAACATTTTTACCATTCCTCATTTCGAAAACTCATTCGAAATAATCCTAGAAAAGAAATCATTTTTCTTGATGCCATTTTAAAAAAATATGTATGCTAAAAACCATTTTAAATTGATAGCGCATTCTAAATCAAAATTTATAAACCTATATAATATAATAAAATTTAGTCAGTGTTTTTAAATTATAAAAAATCTTTTTGAAGGATATAAACATATGAGTTTAAAAACATACATATATAAAGATCTCTAAATAAAAGTATTAATATATTTTCATGTGAATACATTCACATGTCCAATATATATTTATATATATATTCCAATAAATATGTGTAAAGTCATAAAAAAAATTGAAATCCATAACATTTGACATAAATAAAATAACTTATGAAAAAAATAAAACATCAGAAAACATCTCAAAGAAAGAAACATGAAATAATCAATGTCATGAACTCATGAATTACCCAAATAGAATTCATAATCAACCTCAAATAATTATAAACAAAAAAAATACATTTTTTAAACCAACATAAAAATTTTATTGGCCAAAAATATAATTTGGAATATGAATCGAGATTATAAATAAGGAAAATCCATAAGAACCCAATCAGAAATCGATTATAAAATCTTAAAAACCATGACCAATAAGAAAAATTAAATCCAATAAAAAATTAATTATTATAAATTTAGGGAAAAAAATTTCAAACACCCACTAACATGAAATGTATTTTTTAATATACAAATCATAAATACACCTAACTACATATATCATTATTGTTGAAAAAACAAAAAAAAAGTGAGTGGGAGAGTTGTGATGAAACTACATTGGAAACAATTAAATGAATAGTGAGATAAAATGAAGAAAAGAATCAAAAAAATGGGAATTTATTAAATAAACTTGTTTTTGGATAATATATAGTCAAAATCACCATACATGAAACCCAAAAAATGAAATTAATGAGTGAGGAGGAGGGTAATGTCCCAGTTTTGGGTGCCTCCCAAGGGTGCCTCATACCCAGTTGGTCACATGGCTTCAAGCACATTTCCATGAACTCTAAAGGCTTACATCTATCAGAAAGGTATTATGGTGTGATAGTGGGGAAATTATGCCTTAATTGGAATATTTCCACATCAGAAACAAATAGAAAATAATAGCAGCAGCAGTAATACACTAAAGTAGAAGTAAATAGCGGAATACTGATAGTATAAAAAACTACAACATATATAAATATATACATATATGAATGATTACATTTATAAATATCTAGGAAAGAATTCAAACAATACACAATACTATAAATAAAATACTAAACAAATGTTTTGAAAATTGTAAACTCCAACAACATCTCAAACCATAACTTGGTCCCATGCTCCCCAACTCCTACGGTAATGATGTACCTATGGAAGATGGGTGCTTTCCCTTATCTATACCTGCAACTATATAATCTTATTGGGTCCAAAATCATGCCCCAAATAAGTTGTGAGATGAATCCCAATAGGCAACTACCAAAAGATACTTAACTAAATATAAGTGATTATATATAACAGGAAATATGCTAAATGATTCAATGAACAAGGAAGTAAATAAAAGTAAAAAATAATACAATTTTCAATTACATTCATTTATATTTATTAATTATTCAAACCATTGAATAATATACCATTGGGATATATCCTCTACTCTACATCCCCTTGTATAACAATAACAAATAGACATATCAAAAGACAATATAAAAATTCATGTTTAATCGAGTCCAAGCATTTTCTTTTGTTAGGAAGGCTCATCACAATCAATCATTCATTCATAAGGAACCCTATGGGAAATTTCTCACAGTCTAACCCCTATGGTTTAACAAATAATCTATTCAATAAAATAACAATGACCCTCAGTTAATTCTCTTACAGTCTAACCCCTTTGGTCCCAAATGGAAATAATAAATTACCATTAGCCTCTTGGGTAGCCCTTTCTGTCAATACCCATTTGTTTTCAAAGATATAATAATTATAGTGACCCTCTTGCATTTCTCATAATTAATTCCCCATTGTCCAAAATAAGTTTACTAATGACCCTCTTGGTATCTCTCATGGTCTAACCCCTCTTGTCAATGAACCCATGGTTGTTCTCACAGTCATTGCCCCTGGTGAACGATAAAAACAATTATACCTAACTGACCCTGCCTCAAGAAGCTCTCACAATCAATTCCCTTTGGTCAACATTCATAATGTGAAACACATGAATCTTTTATAAACAATAACTCCATCCTAAAAAAATGTGGCATGGAAAACAAGAAATCCTAACAAAAAATTATATACTAAATGTTCATAGTCAATCAAACATTAGAAACACATCTATAATAAATATATTAAAACTTTGACCTATGAAAATAACCCTTTCTCAATCAAATTATCAAAATAGGTATTAAACATAATTATATTCCATAACATGAAATACCATAAGCATGGGTATTGTGAACTTTTTGCATATATATTCCAAATAAAACCAAGTAAGGGAACAAACCACCCACCTTGATGTTGTATGCTGATCACTCTTGAACGCCGACCCTTGAATCAACATAGTACATTGTATATCTACACAAAGATCAAAATATTTCAACCATTGATAACTAAATAAAGAAGATAAATATGGAAGATAAGATCTTGGAGAAGAGAGAACATACCAGGGGAAATCCAGATCACCTGGTGGGGTTTCAATCGGAGCACGGATAGAGGAATGGTAGGTGGTTAAAGGTTTTGTTCATATCATCACACTCCTATACGAAACATGAGAAGATGATATGTGTTCTGGAGATCATATGCGAACCCAGTATGATTAATCAAATAAAATGAAAAGTACATTGCATGTTCATTTAATGTACAAGTCCTATACTAACCTCAAATCCCCCTCTTTAGTCGGTCCACATGTCCATGTACTCGGCCATTATACAGCTACCCATAGAAACCGGTTACACCACAAGTACTCAGGAGTACACAGTGTGTACATAGAGAATTTTTGTTTCGTCCATTTTCCTAAAACACAACCAGAGATAAAGATCCATACCTAAAATGAAGATCTAGGTTCTTAAAAACGTCCTCACCTAAAAAAATCACCCTTGAATTTCCCTTATTTGTGTGGTGATGAAGAAACCTCAAACAACTATTGACACTGTGATCATACGTCGGCCTCCCTCTCCCAATTCTTTTCCTGTAATCGCTCATGGTGCAACAAAACCCATACCAAAGGAACTTACCATCCATAGATAACATTTTTACTATGATCCACAATCAGAATAGGGTGATCCTAAAAATATTTATCCTCCTCAAAATCAACTTCTTCAGGTTGAAAAATGTGAGACTAGTCAGAAAGGTAACGTCGTAGCTGAGAAACTTGGAAGATGTCGTGCATATCCTAGTACCTCTAAGATAAAAAAAATTTGATAGGAAACTAGTCTGACTCCCTTCAAGAAAACAAAATGACCTAACCTAGCTCTATGAAAGCTTCCCCTATCTATTAATTGTCATGTGTCCCAACCACAGTGTCACATGTAAGAAAACCCAATCTCGATCCCCACCTCTAGAGGTCATCTCTTTCAATCAGCATAATATTTCTAGTGAGACAGTGCAGTATCCATCCTCTTCTGAATCAACTCCACCTGCTCATTGGTCCCTTGAACAAGACGAGGTCCTAGAAAAGCATCCTCTCCATCCAACAAGCAACATCGGTGTGATAATCATGACCTACCAAACCAAGCCTCATATGGTTCCATCGAAATCATATCCTACAAATTTTTATTGTAGGATTACTCCACTAGGGGTATGTGTCTCTCCTCAAAACACCCAAATTCCATGATGAATTTATTAGCATGTCCTCTAACACCTGAATCATGTGATCAGACTAGTAATCTATCTGAGGATGGTACGTTTTACTCAAAAGTTCCTATATACCCAAAGCCCTATGTATTCCTTGCCAGACACGAGAAGTAAAATGGGTGTCCCTATCTAAAACGATAGATTAAAGAACCCCATGAAACCATTGAATCTATTGGATGTACACCCTTCCTATCTCGTCATCACTAAAGGTTTCTTTAATTAGTAAGATGTGTGAATCCTTCGTGAGTTGGTCAACAATTACCCAAACTACATCATTCCTTCGAGGAAACTTTGGTAAAATCAAATTTGAAATCCCTCGTGACATCCCTACACTTCCACTCAAGAATATGAAATTTTGGTAAAATCTCTGTCGGACACTGATGCACCGCCTTCACATGATGATAGGTGGAACACCTCATAAAAAATGAGCACCATCTCTCTTCATACAAGACCACCAATACTGATGCTGTAAATATCGTTACATCTTGGAAACAATAGGATGAACTGGCCAAATTGAATAATGAAAATATCATATCAACTACTCATTCATGTCTGCTAACACAAATACACGTCCATAAAAACATAAGACCCCATCCTTGCCTATGGTCCGTCCTGGAGTACAGTCCTCACCCAATACACTTTTCCATAGGAATAGGCCTTCGGAATAAGGTAGTTTCCTCATTCTCACTCGATGTATAAGAGTATTGGTAATAGGTATTGAATAATGAAATGCCTTCCCCTTTATGTTTTGCACCTCCAAATTAATTTTGGATAATAGATTCATATGATATCACTCACTGCTGGCCTCCTGAACTGCATGTATATATGACCTCCTTCTGAAAAAAACCGCCATTGTTTTTCCTTTAACAAGCATGTTGGCAGGCTCAAAGCCAAATGATTTATGGTACTCAACTCACCTTCAATGTCTCAAATTAATATCACACTATGTCAATATATATTTTAGACTTTTGTGGTTGCTGAATACAAAAAAGGGCTCTCCCAAAATATAATGTCTCCAATAGTGTAAATCATGCCCAACTACAGCTAACTCGAGTTCGTGTGTCGAGTAATTATTCTCTTGTGGCCTCAACTATTGAGAACCATATGCTATGACTACTTCACCTTTCATAAGCACTAATCACATTCTAATACCTTTTTTATCATAGTAAATAGTGTTATTATTTCTCAGCTCTATAATAACTAGTATCAGTGCTGAATTAAACCTACCTTTTGGTTATTAAATGGACGAATCACAAGAATTCTTCCAAAAGTTCATTTCACCAATCATAGACAATACAATCAATAGAGTTGGTAAGTGTGAAATGTCCTATGTAAAGCTCATGTAGTTACCAACAAACCATATAAAACTATATACCTCAAATTCATTCTTCGACTTCACCTAGGAAACTACTGCTCTCACATCCACAAGGTAAATCTACACTCTTGTCACAGAGATGAAATGAAACATGAATTGAATATGATCCACCCAAAAGTGGCATTTTGAGAGAATATTATATAACCAGTGTTATCTCAGCATACTTAATCAGATATCAATATAGTTGGCATGGTCATGTTGAGTGTGATAGTAAACCAATATATTATCCGTGAAAAATACTTCAAAAGAATCCAATTAAGGATGGAAAACATAGTTCATCAGTGCTATAACATTTTTCAGCATGTTCTTGTTACCGGATGGCATCACCAAATACATGTGTAGACCATACCTTATCTGAAAGGATGTAGAAGGTATAGGTGATTTTGTACCATGAAACTGACTAAAATTGGATCTCAAATCAATCTTCGAGAATATTCGGGATCCTCTAAGCCTATCAAAGATATCATCAATCCTTGTCAAGGGATATTCGTTCTTCATCGTAAAAATTTTCATCTTATGATAATCAAAAGAAAGTCTTAGGGAACCGTCTGTATTTTTTACAAAAAAGGACAGGAGAACCCCAGGGAGATGTACTTGGTTGGATGAATCCATTTCCTTGTAACTCCTCTAAATTCTTCTAGAGATCCTATAACTCTGGCATAGCCATCCTATAGAGAGTAATGTTCACTATTCCACTCCTAGAACAAGCTCAATAAAGAAATATATTTATTGATCGAGAGGTAGTAATGAAAATTTGTATGAAAATACATACCTTAAATGATCAATCACTGGATGAAAGTCCATCTGTTAAGTCCCCTTGTAATCCAGATAAAAACTAGAAATCTTGGATGTAATTCCTCTCCACCCAAAATGATTGGGTCAATCTCTGGGAACCTATACATCTCATTCATCGTTGTATAGAAAATACCCACCCTCTGGTGACGTGAATCTCACCCTACGTTGATAGCAGCCAACAATGGCCTAGAAAGAGACCAACCGGTCCATTACAATAATGAAATTGAAGCATGTATTCTCTATGACATAGAGTTCCCACCATAAGTGACCCCCACTAACCCCTATAGGGAACTCCTTTCACTAAAATACACTAGTCGTTCTAATCCCCAACAAAGTGTCAAGAATCATAACATCCTCATAATTAAAGATACCGAGCCTATGGATTTACACAATGGTAATATATATAAAACTATAGGAAGCCCCAATATCAAAAATATTAGATTCTCTAATAGAGAAAAATAGAATCATATCTCTAACCATAGAGAGTCAGGGATCCTACTCTAGTTGGGTATTCTATACTATAAAATTCTGACCTCTACCATGACCTTGTGATCCTTTTTGATGATCCTATAATGATAAATCATACTTTCACTGTAAACATATTGTCTGGATACCACAGCCACATCCACTTCCTCATCATAAATGGACAGACGAACACCAATTCCCTTATTGATATAAATTGGTGGTCCTAATCCTGAACGTGGAGTCATAATAGAACCCTTATCACTCTCTATTGGTTACAAAACCTGGAAACAATGCAATATAAGACTCATCTTTCCACATTCTCAGCACTCAACTAGGTCTCTCGAGCACTATGGTATCGTGTTCCAACTCTTCTCGCGTAGATATCATACCACATAGATACCTAAAGAAACATCACGTGGATGTTCTCAACAGTGATACCTGCTATCTGACAAAGGAGTAACAACCCTAGATGTTGAACTGGCATGACTCCTAGCTCCAAAATCCTTCATATTACACTCGATAATCATCACATGGTTCATTATAGCCATCACTTAATTCATCCTGAAAACATTCACCCGCGATCAAATTTCAAAAATGAGACCATCATCAAATCACCCAGCCAAAGATAACCTATAACCTCCTAGAATAGGTGGGAATCACAGAATCTCTGGAAAATGAGAAGTGTCATCCATCACTGATAGATATCCCAGATCCAAATTCATGAACTCTCAGGATCTATCAGCCTTCAAAATCATAGGAAACATGTAGTCAAAGAAGATCCTTTCAAACTCTTCCTAGAACATATCCTGGAGACGTCCCACCTATGAGATAACATCCTACCATCTCTTTTAAGAATCTCGTAGCATGTACGTAGGAAAATTCACCCTTTTTTCTAAAGGAGTCTCCAAATTATCAAATATATATAACATGGCCTCCAACCATGAATCTTCTTTATATGTTCCTCCTTATCCAAAAAAAAGTTGGAGGATGCTACTGCTGGAACACGCGCGTAAAATCTAACATAGTGAGGGCAGAAGTGGTTCTCCCAAGAAATTCTACATCATTCTCATAATATATTCATAAAACTTTGCATTATTACCTGTATCTAGTATGACATTTGGAGATAAAATTGGCACGATGGGTTGATCTGCTTGTAGTCCCTGCTCTATCCATTATCGTGTCAGATCATCACCCAGTAAATGGAGTAAAATTGGAGGATGTATCAATGGAATGACTTTACAAGGTCTAGCACACACTTTAGTTCATGATAATCATGGACTACATCTTAGAAGTTCTAGAAAGAATAGTAGAAAATGTATTACAAAATAGGGGTACATGGCGTGTATAACCCCTACACAACATGTTCTCTTAAGCTTTCGACATAGCGTATAACTCTTCCCAACATAGTTGTGTAACACCCTTAAACATGGAGTTTTATTATTTGGACACAGTCTGTACTTGATTTTTTCCTCCTACCGAAGTACTTCCACATGGCTAAGAAAAATGATTCTCTCCTGGGTAACACTACACAACGTGTCCACCCAAGATAGGACATTTACCAGTTATGTTCAAATGACCAATGTTGTTAGTCACACAGTCGAAGACACGTTCGACTCTATATTGTAGTTAAGAATGGGACCCATCATGTACAACCTGTGTTTTATCCACCCATGTCGTTAGTCACACAACCAGACCCATAGTTCTTCACAACACGACATGTAATACTATTACATGACATGTTCCACCAATGATTTTCCATCCCCGTGTCTCTGATCACACAGTCAATCACATAGTCAATCACTACACAATGTGTATATACAGTACACTACATGTACATAAGAAAACATGTCGATTCTAGAATATAATGACACATTGTGTGTGTTCCTGAAACCACATGTATTGTTGTCTGGGTTTCCAGATAGTAGACCTCTAAAACTCCCCTGAATCCCTTAAATACTTTGAATTTTTTCTGTGGAAGGAAAACATTTCACCTAAGGTAGCCCATAATCCCATAAATTAATGTTTTTTCGTCTTTATTGTCATTATAACATGACAAAATTCAATTAAATTTCAAACATGCTCCACCAAATTCCAATCCTAGAGGGCCCATAACACAAAAAAATCCAAGTTTGGCATACAATCAAAAAAACATTGAATATTCCAATACCCTATCAAATCAGTAGGTATTCTATCACGGTATCTATCACAACATCATGCATATCTAGAATAACATGTATCACAACAACATTAAATCAGTAATGTACCCTAAATGACCTGAAAATAATTCATGACATGTGATCTATAGAAAATGCCTATATGATTCAAGAGATGGAATACTGTCGTCTTATCGGGTTACAAGAGAAATATAACCACAATAATATCAATAATTACAACATAAAATAATTGTGTCACCCAACGTTGAAATTAAATCACCTGTAACAATTCGATGACCATAAATATTGCAATATTCGAGGTAAATTGGATTTTCCTTGTACACAGGATGGCTACTCCAAGGAACAAAATATTACCAACTACTTATTCCTTCTTATCACTGTCTATAGGCTCCAAATAGTAAGAGAAAATAGAAAAGAAACTCCTATGATACCACTTTGTAACGTCCCAGTTTTGGGTGCTTCCTAATGGTGCCTCGTACCCGGTTGGTCACATGTCCTCAAAAAATTTCCCCAAACACTAGAGGCTGGTTACTAGATGTGAGGTCCATTGGTCTGGTAGTGGGGAAACAATGCCCACATTGGCAGAGCAACATAGCTGAAACAAATAGAAACCATTACCAGATGCAGTAATACATTACAACAGAAGTAAACAAAGGAGGAATGATATTATAAACATCCGTAGAATATATATATATATATATATATGAATGAATAATGTCTCATATATATAGGAATGAATAAAAACAAGTCACAATACAGGAAATAAAATACTAATCTAAAGTATATAAAATCGTAAAGTCTAACAGCATCACAAGCCTCAACATGGTCCCATTCTCTCAAACTCCAACAATAATCATGAACCTAATAAACAAGGGTGCCTATCCTTATCTATAATTGCAACCTTATAAAATGTTTGGTTCCAAAAGAATTACCCATAAAGGGTGTGAGACAAATCCCATTAATCAACCACCAAAATACATGCTCCTAACTATCAGTGAATATATATAGCAGGTAATAAATAAAATCAATCAATAAACTTATAAGTTCTTAAAAGTAAACAATCCTTCAGTTTTCACTTAAAGTCATTTATATTTATTAATTACTCAGATCATTGAATAATGTAACCTTCAGATCTATCATAATTTCTACATCCCGCTGTATAACAGTAAAAATTGATTTCCAAAAAGACTATCTTAAAAATAATGTATGACCGAGTCCAAGCCCGTGCTTTGTCTTGGAATGATCATCACAATAAATCAATCATTCAAAAGAAACCCTCAGAAAAAGATCTCATAGTCTAAAACCTATGGTTTATCATATCATATATTTAATAAAATAATAATGACCCTATGAGAAATTTAATACAGCCTAACCCCTTTGGTCCCAAATGGAAACGATCAATTTCAATTGACAACCTGGGTTGTTCTCACAGTCACTACCCCTTGTTTCGTATAATGATAATATTTATAATGACACACTTGAAGATATAATTGTCAATTACCTATGGTCCAACATAAATTTAATAAACAACATCTTGGAAGCTCTCACAGTCTAACCCATCTAGACAATAACCCCATGACAGCTCAGTCAGTGAATGCCTCTGGTCGATGATAACAACAATTATACATATGTGACCCTACGTCGAGACGCTCTCACTGTGAAATCTCTTTGGTCAACAATCACAATGGGAAACACATCTATCTCATACAAACAATAACTCCATCCAAAAAATAAGAGGTAGGGAAAACAAGCAATCCTAATAGGCAATTCTAGTCCAAATAGTCATAATCAATCAAACATTGGAAAAACATCCATAATCAAGGTATTAAACCATTCACCTAAGAAAATAACCCTTTCTTAATAAAAAACCACAATAAGAATTATATAGGGTCAAATTTCATAACACACAATAACCTAAGCATGTGTACATGGAAAGTTTAGCATATATAATTCAAAGAAAACCTGGGAATAGAAAAAACCTCCTACCTCGATGTCGTGCAATGATCACTCTTGATCGTCAGACCTTGATTCGAGCGAGATCAACTTTGATCTACAAAAAGATAAAAATATTGTAACCATCGATAACACAAGAGAGAGTTGAAATCTGGTAGAGATGATATAGGAGAAGAGAGAACTCACCAAGGGGAATCTAACGCACTAATCAATGTTTCGATCAAATCAGGTATGATGGAATGGTAGGGGTTTGGTGTTCTCAGTCATCTCCTCACTCTCTTTTACGAAACATGGGAAGAATATATGTGTTTTGGAGATGAGATTTGACCCTCGTCTGATTAAACTAATATAATGAAATGCAGATTGTGTGTTAATCTAATATATATGACATGTATTGGCCTCAACCATACCTTACTTTAGGTGGTTCACATGGCCATGTACATGGCCATTACATGGCCGACATATGACTACCCATGGAAACCAGGTACATTGGGTGTACTCAATAGTACACAATGTGTACATTGAAAATTTACCACTCTTCCCTTTTCCCCAATAACAACCCAAAATAAATATCCATACCAGAAATGAAGATTCAGGTTCTTACAAGGAGGATAAAATAACATGCATGGATTCAAGGATTTACTCATCCAAGAGAAAGTAGAGATATCAGCTGTGAAATCATATATTCCTTTGAGCCTTGGATTCATTTGAGACTTGATTCCTTCCATGCTTTTATTTTAAGCTTGGATGCATTTGAGATGTGATTTCAGCCTCTATTCGTGCCTGGATTCGAGCCTAGATTTGAGGTGGAGGAGTGTCGATAAAAGGTCGCTTCCAGAGAAATATTCAATATCCCAAGTAAAAGTGTCATGATAAGGGCTATTTGAATTGAATGGGGTGACTTTTAACCCCGCTAAATTATTAATTTCTGTTAAAATATGTATGTATCATTTATTTTTAATCACTGATGAGGATAGAGCTTTATGTTTTCTAAATATTCCCAAACAGAAGTCGTATTTATCAGTGAAAATGTTTTAGCACATATAATGCTCTATCTTTATCAGTGCTACATAAGCCCTAATAAAACGAATCTTTATCAGTGCTAGACTTTAGTGATTATAAGGCATTTATAATAATAATTATAAATAAAAAAATAAATACTTTTATATAAATATATATTCATAATTTATAATTTTATAATTATTTAAATGTTTTATAGGTTTTTTATAATTACATAAATTTTATTTAATGTTTTTTTATTTATATTTATTAATATATTATTTTTTAAATATTGTAAATATTCATTTAAAAATATAATTGTAATCATACTTATAATTATTCATTTATAATAATAATTTTTTTATATCATTCATTGTATTTATATACATATATATATATATTTAATAAAAAAAATATAAATATAGTAAATAAATTCATTATTTAAATATTTTTATTATAATTATATAATTAAAATTATATTTATATTATTACATATCTTTATATAATTGTACGTATTAATATAATATATATAGTAAATATTTTAATTAATTTTATAAATTTATTATAATTTTATAATTATTTTAAAATATAATAATATATTAATATTTATATAAATAATTTTTTTACAAATAATATATATATAAATCATTGTGGGTATATAAATAATTATATATATATATATAATTATATATAAATATATATATTAAATATGTATAAATTTATTTATAATTATAGTAATATATATATAAATACTTAATATATTCATTATTTAAATAATTTAATATAATAATTTATAATTATTTAAATATATATAATTAAGTAAATATAATTACATAAAAACTTTTTAAGAATTATATTTATTTATTTATAGTTAAATTATATAAATTTATAAATATACTAAATATACATTTATAAATATATTAATTTTAAATATTTATTTAAATAATATTTTTTCCATTATTAATTAATTTATAATCTTAAACGCGTGCATGATAAAAATGAGTGAAATTGAATAATTAATATTTCGTAAACATTAAAAATATTGGAAAAATGATTTCTTTTATTAATTAAATAAACTTTTATAAAAAAATATTGATATATCATGAAATAAAATGAATAAATATTCAAAATATTACAACATAAGAAATAAATATATACAAATAAACAATAAAAAATGATTAATTTTCCCAAAAAATACTATTATTGAATTAACACCTAATTATAAAAATACTAAAATAAAACATTTACCCACTAAAAACAAAATATATTAAATTTATCATGTAAAAATTAAAAAAAAATACTAATATTTTAATAATTTAAGTAAATATTAGGTTTATGTGCTTCTATATAATATTTCATTAATTACGTAAATATTTTTGTCTGACTTCTCTATATAAAAATCCTTTAATTATGTATATGAATGTGAAATCAATGTAACAAAAGTTTGATTTATGTTAAATTGAAAAATCAAAACAACAATCAATTATGTCTATTACTCAATATAGTTAGTCATCATTTTTAATTAATATTAATTTTTAATTATAAACCATTATTTACTAAATATATGACTTTTTAAATGTAAGTATAAATATCTTGTGTTATATATATCATATTTTAGAAAATATTATATATATGCATATATATAAATGAATATATTTTTATATTAAATGAATTAATATATAATTATATATGAAGTCCATTAAAATTAATAAGACATTAATATCTTTAAAATTTTTTCATTTTATTCATTTTATATATTTATATTTAATATATATTATTTATTAATTTTTAAAATTATTATATATAAATATATATTAAAATAATTTATTTTTATTAAATATATTTTCATTCAAATATTTTTTTATAATTTTGAAATTTATTAATTTTTATTTTTATTAAAATTATTACAATATAATCAGTTTAATTTGTTTCTCTAATTATAAAAATTTATTAATTTTTTATAACTATATTTAATATATAATATTAATTGATATTTATAATCAATATTTATATATATTAAAATTATTCATTTTTATCAATAATTATTTAATGAATTAACAATTTAATATTTTATTTTATTTACTCATAATTAATTTTTATTTTCTTCATTGTTTGATTTTATTCATTTTACATATCAATATATTTAATATATACAATTCATTAATAATTAGAATGTATATATATGTATATTAAATTTCATCATTTTTATCAATAATAATTTAATTAATAATTTTGTTAATAATTATTTTAAAAAATTCATTTTCAATTTTTATTTGATTACTTTTTTATTTTTTATGTGGGACCATTATCAGTGATAATAATAAAGCAATGATAATGGGTTCCCTTTATCTATGCTAAAAATAAAGCGCTAAAAGGGTATATTTTATCAGTGCTATAGAAAAGATCTAAAAAAGGTTTCCCTCTATTAGTGCTAAAAACAATGCGTTCATAAAGGGTACCGTTTATTGGTGCTTATTTTAGAAATGGAAAATTTACCCCTTTACCAATTCTTTTTTGAGGGTTGATAAAAGGTCCCTTCTAGAGATTTTTTTATAACAATTAAAATCGTTAGCACTGTTAAAGATCTATTTTGGCGTAGTGAGCGGGAAACATTTTTGGATGATCAACAATGACCCATACTACGTTGTGACTCCTTGGTGTCCTTGGTAACCTCACCACAAGTCTTTATTGATGTCCCCTAACCAATTATAAGGAATTCACGTGAAATCTAGACACATCGCATAGATATAATTAAATCACAAGTGAAAAACATGGAAGAAGATCAAAATATGTATTCAAGACTGTACCTCGTTTTACCACAAGTTCTTCATCATCGCCTAATGGGTTTTGATCCAATACATAGAAATGGGATGCCTCAACTCCATGACCCTCTCCACAACTCACCTGGGTTTATCTCAAAACCCCATGATACATCAATCATGATTCCTTCTAGAAAAAGTGTTACATATTTCCTGTCTTTCAACATCGATGGAACTTCCTCTCTAGTTTTTGGCATGGACTGTTATAATCCCCCACTTCCCACAGTTGTAACATTGAGGAACTCCCTCCTCCACAAGATGTATTGGTGAGCCTCTAATCAACTCTGATTGTCTGCCACTATAGTTACATTATTCATTTTCCTTCCTCTTTATAGTATCAAGTGGAACACCTATTGGGAGAGAATGATGAGTCACTCTCTCAACCAAGGATGATATTAAGCCTCCTTCATTGTCATCCTCTAGTCCCTTCTCAGTGTATAGGTTATTTTTATTCACCTCATAGTAGATAATCATGTAAAAGAACCTAATTGGAGATCAGATCTCTGTTCATAATCTGATCATGAATATTTGAGTTAAGTACGACTCATTCATACCATAAAATGAACTAAAATGAAGAAAATATGTATGCTGATCAGAGTATGCAGAGATAGTCATAGAGCATTGTCATAATTTTATGAACACTTGGTCAAAGTCCAGCATTATCATGTTAGGGATTTACTATTTGGGAATCAACTCCTTGGTGGTCATCTATGTAAGACGTTCTCACATACCATATAGATTCATCGTATCCCCCATATCCTAGTAAGTCTTTGAACAGAAATGTATTCATAATCACTCTCCCTTCTCTGAAGGTACAGACTAGGATAAAATGATCCTGACATAATCTCTAGAGTCCTCTCAATCATGTGGGCCTCTAATACCTTGAAATGATGGAGGGTTTAGTTGTTTTAAATCCTGATCATGGTCTGTCATGGCCCTCTAAATGAATCCCACTTGAACGGTTACAATTTGAATGAGTTTTGACTTAATATGACTTACATCCTGTATCATCTAGGTTAGTATGGGAGCCTGCTAGGGAACATCCTCCCATACCAAAAATAGTTTCACTAAAATATCATGGGCTACATCAATTGGTAGTGTTTTCAAACATCTCTAAGGTAGTATATTTGTATCACAGATAACATTGAAAACATAATAATTCAAAATCGGTCAATGGGATTAGACAATATCTTATAAGTATTTTACTACAATCCCATGTTATACCCCTCCTAATATTAATCGTGGTTTCCATCCATTCAAGTTAGTGAAATTCGTCATATATATACTAAAAAACAACATTCTTAGTTTATGTAATTAACTCTAATTAATATAGATCACAACATCATGGGAAATGATATATCATACAAGGATAATATATCCTAAATAGATTTCAAAAATCAAAACATTTAATTACTGATATACTAAGTAGTGCTACAATAAGAATCCATATGGAATGAGAACCTATGTGCCTATTCATGATGCATGAAAATTTGTGAAAACTCTTATATCAACTTCGTGTGAATCACCAAAGGTGATATTAATCAATAGTAACCACAAAATATAAATTCCACATGTTATGAAAACTCGGAGGTCTTCTATACATATATATCCACAAAATTGAAAATTTCCACATCATGAGCCCCAACCATCCTATCTCCAATCTATCATGTCTCATCCCAACACTAAGAGTTGAAAAAAGTTCTAAATCCTCTTTTTTGATATCATTTTATAACATCCTAACCCAAACTATCAGGTTTAATGGAATAATTGTAGGTTACCACATGCGTACCTCCCCATACGCATAAGAGTCTCGATTTGCAATAATTTTCTATGACCATCAGTAGGGAGACTAAAAACTCATAATAATGTAATTGGATCAATGATCAATAAAAAATATAAATAATCATAGTAAATAATGAGGAAAGGTAAATATTTGATACATGTGATACAAATAAGTACCTCCCAATGTTTTAAGAAACATTAGTTTAATAAGAAGTCGAAAAACTAAATAATTAAACAACAAGTCCTTCAGAGTCTATCCCAATATGTTACATGCTCCATGATCCTCTACTCAAATTCTCACTATAAGGTTCTTTCCCTTTCTAGGATCTCTCATGAAATATACAAGCACTTTGAAATTACCACCTAGGGTATGAGTGCAATAATTGGTATGAAACCACCCATACACCCTTAACCTAATGTTATCAACTGTAATAGTGTATTCCATAATAATTATTAATGAATAAAAATCATAAATATTCAATCCCAAATGGATATGTCTTTTCCCAACCTAGCCACAAAAAATCTCTAGCCAAACTAGTTTTGACTTTATATTGGAAAACATCACAACAATCACTGACATGTCTCAATGTTAGAGACATCCTCAAGCTACTTGATAGTTTCACCAACCCTAAATCTAATTTAGACCATAGTATTCCATCATTCCAAATCAATATCTCTAGTTCAAATCACATTTACCATCATTCCCTACTACTTAACACAGGTATGATCAATCTCAATCGTCATTCCCCACACTCATCACATACAGGATTTATCACTGATGATCACTATACTCCTAGTTTATCCCACATGTGGCCATCATGCCCCGTCATCTATATCAGTCCTATCACGAACCAACCCAGGTCGACCCTGAACCGGTCACCCAAGCCGGCCCGCGACATGGCCCGAGGGGCGTTCCTGATTCCCACGGGCTGGCAACTTGTGTCGGGCATCAAAATAAAATAGGTGGGAACGATTTGGACCAAAAGAAAATAAACCAAGAAGCAGAAAAAAAATTAGATCAGAAGAAATCAAAAAAGAAAAACCAACAACGCTACTAACCTTACCACGACCAAAACTCCATGTGACCCTGTGGGTCACTCTCTAATACTACGCCCAATGTCACTCAAGGTAAACAACATAATTTGTAACCTACAACAGCAATAAAAACAAGAAAAACAATATTGGTGTGAGTATTAAAACTCAGTAGGTAGGCCCAACTAATTCTATTCCCAATGCACATACCATTAAAAAATGAAATTATCATCTGCAGGTTTGCACTGAATTATACAAAATATGGTTAACACACATACTTTAATTTCTAAAACAAGTAACATTCCATTGCCCTTTTTAATTTAGAACAAGTTTAATGTTTAAAGAAACATGTGCATTACATTTTAAATCATTTTTAGAAAAATTTTGAAATCTAAACCTTAGTTGTTAGTTAAAAGGAAAATCACAAAAAACACAAAACATACACTAAGGGAAATGGAAAAAGTGGCACACAGGGGTCAGTAACTGAACTCGACCTATCAATCGTCCTCCACATACAAATAAACACTAAAAGAAACATGGGTTAAACCTAGGAGATCGTGAACAATCCAGAACATACTATACATCTGACTCATCCTGAAGGCATTCCCTAACTCAATGATGTCATAACGCCCATACTACTACCTGGTATAGCACTGCATGGCCTAACTGAGGCACCCAATCCCCATAGTAGCAATAACTCAGTATTCCCCTACTATGGGGCCACTTGCCACTGCGTGTTCTAAACTAGTGCAACAATCATTCTCAGAAGATTCACTCACTATGCTAGGTTCCAATGTCAATACAATCAATAAAAAGGGGTGTGTCCACAATGTAAATAAATCAGTCATGATGCACAAACATCACATACAGCTCATGCAATCAAGAACACCAAAGATAACCCCTATATGAGTTTTAAAAAATAATTTATTTTATAAAAGTTCCAAACGGGCCTTCACACATTTTGAAGAAAAACCTCATTTCTCGAGAAAGCCCAAAACACTTGTTCAGAAGAAATCATTTATCTTTAAAACTAAAAGTACATTTGAGAATCTGTGAATTATGTTTAAAGTCCAAATGTGCATTCTTTTAGTACTGGGTGTCCGCTCATCAAGAAAATGTTTCAAGTGTTCAGTATAAAATAAAAGGCTCTTTCCACACCCAATTATCATATAAAAATTAATTATATTATATTATTTACAATTTATTAAAATTAATAAAACATCAAGCAGTATATAAATTCTAAATCAAAAGGTAATTTCAGTGGGGGACCTACCTCGGCTCGCTTCTCGGTTACGACAACGATGCGGCACGTCTCACACTCACGCACAAGAATATGAAACCTTCTAAAGACCTCAGTAATGTAGGTTTTACCTGCCAATGTGCTGCGACAAATGAAAAACAAATAAAAACCCATAACCACTGACATAGAACAATCCAAACAAACAAACAGCGCAAAAACCCCCTCGACATGATTTCAAAACTTACTTCGCACCATTTACATTATTTCTTAAAAATCTATAAAATAAATAACCAAACTACCCAACTTAGAAAACACTATCAAATAATAGATCATGGGCTGACACAATGAAACACCACCAAGTGGAAAAAAGAGGGTTTTATATTAAAACACGCCCCATTTCACGTAAACATGGTTCTTGAAAATTATCTGCACGTCGACACCTTTTAAAGATATAATTAAATATATAATACAATCTAATAAATTTCTACATAGTTGAAAACCAAAGGAAAAACATCCAAAAAGATTTCCTACTCATTGAAAACCAACGTTTCAACACATACACCACTTAATACCCCTAAAAACATAGTTTTCACCATCCAAATGCGCCCAAAATCCATTTTGAAAACGTTGCACCAAAACAAAACCAAAACACACCAACCATTCCCAAAACAAACACATCAACAAAAATACACCAACCATTACAAAACAAATACACCCTTCGCTCCACAAAAACAAGTCAAGGAATGTGTTAATAAATTCAATTAAGAATATTAAATTTATCTAGTGGTGGTAGGTCAGGAAAAAACTTACTTCGCATGAGGAGAACCCCATGTTTTAGGGTGAATTTCAATTGTGTTCCAAATGCACCCCAAGAAATCCATAAGGAATCATGTTCCATTCAAAAAAAAGAATAAAATAAACATGATGCCATCCTAAAACTAATATCCAACAAAATGGAACACTAAACCCAAAATAAAAAAAGAACCAAAAACCAAACTCATAGGAAAAGGTTCTACCAGAGGGAAGGTGGTGAGGCTGAAGGGGGGCAGCCGGATCCGGCGAGGGCGAGGGCGGGGTGTTGCTGTCGAGGAAAGGGAGGGGCGTAGCTTGGATGCTGGAGGCCAGGTGGACAGGGGGGGCAAGGCCGATGTTGCGGATAGGGGAGGCGAGACCACTTGCATAGGACGATGAGTAGGAGATCAGGTGAAGGGCTGCAACGCGGAAGGGGAAAAAATGGGGCAGCTGGATCGCGACTAGGGAAGAGGGGTGACGGGAAAGGGGAGGGGGGTGCGCAGGGCACCAGATCACTGCAAGAAGGATGGGAGGCCACCAGACAGGGGAGGTGCGGCTGGGGTGCTCTAGCTAGGTCGCGTCGGTGAGGAGGGGTGAGGCATGGTCGAGGGAGCAAGGCGGAGTGTGGGTGGCGAGCGGGAGTAGTGAGGGACGGGCTGAAGAGAGATGGAATCGCGGCGAGACGTGGAAGAGGGGAGAACATCGGGTTATGGCCCGATGCAAAAGGGGAGTGAGGGAGGTGACGCCTACCGTGGGAAGGAAAAAAATAAAGGGTGCCGGGTTGAAAGGGTTAGGGTTAGATTCTTTTTTTCATATTATTGTAATAATAATAATAAAATCTGAAATAGAATAATAAAAATAGCAATTAAATAATAATACTAATAAAAATTGCAGAATAATAATAATGATAAAATTAACAATAATAATGATGATATTGATTAAAAAAATTAACTACAATAAAAATAATAACTATTTCAATAATAATAAAGCCACAATGACGATGAGAAATAAATTATAATTTCTCTAATACAATAGTAATTATAATAATTTTAATTTTAATTGTTTAAAAAAAAATAACAAAATAGTAATAAAATAATGAACAATTTCATGACACATGGGCCAACTGTGTGGCTACCTCCAACCGTTCGGTGACCGCGCACGGGTCCGAGCCCCACTACAAACATTAAATGCCAAATTGTTTTTGACCCGGGACCCAACTCGGACCTTGGAGAGAGATCTCAAGGCCAAGAATTAAAAAAATGAATTAAATGTCGGGGTGTGATAATTCTCCCCACCACAGACACTTTCTGCCCCCAGTAAGTCACAAAACTGAACAATAGCTAAAACAAGAGAACATGCTCGGTTGAAACTGATAGAAACAACAACATAAGAAAATGGGAGAACATGAGAGTGTTCTCCCCACCACAAGAATTCAACTAGTGTGGAAATTTAACATGTAACGACCCGACCCTAGTTACCCAGAGTCAGTGCATTATTACATAACATTGGCATGATCACAAGAAAGATCAAATCTCGAAAGACCAATTGGTTTAGTAGCCTTGGAAACACTAGATATATTCATAAGTTTTACATTACATCATAATGTAAAAAACTACTACAACAACATAATGTCTCCATAGTCCACACTATTATCCCCTCATAATATCCCTTCAGGTCATTCATAACTTACTTCTTCACATCCCGGGAAAAATAAAACATAGAAAAGGGGTGAGCTCAAATTCGCAGTAAGGATAACAATATTGAGGAACATTCAAAAATAATCATAAACATTTAATGCAATGCATTTCTAAAACAAAATCCTTTTAAACTTGGACTTCAACATAGTATGGCAAAAGAAAAATGAAATAATTCCATTTACTTATTCACATGGATATTCTACTAATCGAATAATCACATGCAATATCAATAACCACTTTCATAATGTCGGAATGCATAATGCTGAACTTTAATTTCTTTGTCAATGCCTTGTCCCAAGACCTAGGGGCTAACTATAACCAGAACCCAACCCGGAGTGCCTCTAATAACCGGACACCAACCCGTAGTGACTCTAATAACCGAACACCAACCCGGAGTTTCTCTAATAACCGGAGACCAAACCGGAGTTCCTCTAATAACCGTAGACCAAACCGGAGGGCTTACTTTTACCGGTCCCCAACCCGGAACATACTTGTCTAATACATTCATCTGAATGAAAGGTTGAAATATAACATAAACATTCGGATTACAAATAACTTATGAAATGTCAATACTCTAAACAAAAACCATGAGTGACATTAGAATAACTTATCCACAGTAAAAAATATCACAAAACGATCAATAAAATATGGATGTTTTGTATCATAATAAATCAACTTCAAATAAGCTTAAAATCTATCAAAGGATGTTGACATAGATGAAATAAAGACTATTTTAGAAAAATATCTCTTTCTATTTTGAAATCATTTAAGAGTCTTATATTTATGAAATAAAACATTTGTTTGAATATATTCTTATTATCTTGTAAGGGAAGCTTCGACGATTTTATAACGGCGAAAAATAGCCACACCCACCGTATAAGTTAAAAAAACATTCTTACCTTAATTTTGTTGAAAAGGATAAAAAGCACCTTGTTTGGAAAACGACAAAAACATTCCTTTATAAACCACTTATAAAAAGTCAAAAAAGGGTATAAATGACTTTAACCCATATTCTAGTAAATAGTAAAAATGTTTTGAAATTCATTTTTAAGAAACATGGATGTGGATGATAAAGAGATCCCAGTAGATTATTACGTATAAACAACCTCGGATAATGAAGAGATTGCGAAATAACCCTTACCAATTTGGTAACTTATGAGACATACAACCCATGAAAGAGGTATCATACAATTAATATGTAAATACACATAAATTAGAGTGTATTACACAAAGAATATAATTATGGGCAGTACATACACCACACAAAAGGTGATGGTGGAAATATGGCTTGAATCTCACGGGAATAAGGAGTGAGATGAAACCCCCATACCTTTTACTTTTCCATGGTTGGGGTAGGTTAAACTCCTGTATAATGGTGAAATAATTGTTATTAAATTATACAAGAATCATATAAATTAATATGATATCATATATGATCTTTTAATATTGATTTGATAATAATATCTTAGTATTATCGTTTTTTCGGGTGTTAACTTACTTGTTTTTTTATATGTTTTGTTACGTAAGCCATGTTTTTAATGGATAGGTTGTATATTATTAATATCCATAATGATATCAATTCCTTAAACATCATTTTTAAATCATCAAATGATAATTATACTTGAATGGATACGATGGAGAATGAATCTCATCACGTTCGTGGAGACGGTAGTCCGTACGTACGCACGAGCGACAATATCATTCTTTTGATATTAAAATAATATATAAATGGATGGTATATCATATATACAGAATCATTAACATGTTATATTTATTATTTACATGAGTTACACATCATTATTATACCCATCCAAATAATATTATATTGAATAACAATTACACCACGACGTGGAGACGGTAAGCCGTACGTACGCACGTATGGTGACATGTTATTCAAAGGGTGGATAGAATACTGAATATGGTTGTACCATATTTATAATAACATCATAGAATATATATGATACTGGAGTTATTATTTTATAATGGTAACAACAAAGAAGAAGAAGTGGAAGAAGAAAGGAACTTGGAAAAGGGTGGTGAAATCATTACCTCTTCTTCGGTTTCTTCCTTTTGATTTGATCAAAAGGGCTACGTAGGTTGGCTTTCTGATCAAAATAAGGCATCTAGGTTGTAGTGAGGGAATTTGGGAGAGTATATGGGCAGATTTTGGCCGAACCAAAAGGCTTTGAAGGTGTGAAGAAATGAGAAGGAGGAGTGCCCTTTTATATGAGGGGTGGGGGCACCGTTGGAAAAGCTAGAAATATTAATTTATAATAAATTCATATTCGGTATCTAATGGCTCAAAAGTTTATTATTTAACTGTTAAGGTGGGTATAGGTCGAAAACAACTCAACCAAAAGAATTTATATAGGTTTTGATACTTATATTAACCTTATCATTAAGTATTAACTCTAAATTAATTAGTTTCACTTTTACAATGTCTCATTGTATTTTTATATAATATGGTTAATAAACATACTATATACATCCAAGCGACCCCCAAGTGATCCATTAATGATGAAACTATCATGATATAAGTCTCTTGGCCTAACCTTAGATTTTTATGAATTTAATATCAATTAATAATATAATATTTGTTTTAAGAACTCTTTTATGTCAATTTTGACACTATTCAATAGTTGATTTTTGTGAAACTCATAACAGATTGATTACTTCAAACAAAGTCAATTAAATCAATCCTAATATATCATATTATCCTAGAAAATTATTTTAATTCATTAAAAGAATCATATTATATTTATTTGGGTATTTATAATATAAAGTATTTTAATTTTTCACTATTAAAGTAATTAATTCATCATCATTGTGTCATAAATAAATTAAATTATTTAGTGTCTAAAAATTATAAATAAAATATCATTATGTATTAAATATTTTTATATTTCTAATGAATATTTATAATCTAAAATCCAACATATATAACCCTATGTAAAAAATTTTTTCCTAAAAGATATATGCTTGTGTCATTTTTGTATTCATTTTATCTTAATAAAAAAAAGTGTCCCTATCACCTACAAGTGGCACCATGGGGTCCCAAAATCAACCCAAAGATCCCTATGGTCGAACATGTATCAACCAATAAGGCTAGGACACGTTTTAAGGTAATTTAGTATTATTATAATATTATTTTTTTAACCCTTATTTACCGGATTTACCCTTAACCATGGTAAATAAAATATTTACCGCAGTAATTATTCAAAATGTCTAAAAATAAAAGTTAACTATTTACACAATTTTTAAATCCTGATTCCAAATATGGAATCCATTTTTCTAAATTCAAAACAGAGAAGTGGCAGAAATTAATTTAAAATTAATTCCCGCTGTCAAAACAAAAAGCGTGTTTTTAAGAGATAATAACTATCAAAAGATTGACACTTGTTTATGTTCAGTTTAATTGTAAAATTATGTCCAATGACCAAAATTAAATTAAATGGTAAAAATATATTCTAAATATACCTTAAACCCACTCAAATTCATAATTTATCACTATTAATTATTTTTATTAAAAAAGTTGTTTTGAATTAAAATTTAGTAATTTTCACTATTCATCAAAATATTAAAGTTATCCGAAAAAGTACCAAAATTTCATCTTAGGCTAAATTCGATATTCCGAATCCAAAAATGAATTATATTTTGAAATATAATATATATATATAATTTCAAAAAATAGATATTACTATTCATAACGGCTAGTTTGATTGGTTGTGGTGTGTGTTAGAACTCGAAGTTGCGTACAACACACGCTACTGTATTATTCAAAGGAAAGCGTATCGTGGAAGCTTGGGATGTTTCATTTTAAATTTTTTGATGTCCCCATTTACTCGAAATGTTTAAAATATTGTATTTTAAAAGGGTTCACTATTAAAAGTTGGTAAAAGTGCAATACTGAAAATGATTTTTTTCTTACATTATGTCTAAGAAACTCAAAATATGGATTCTAAAATTAGAAGGATTATATAAACATTAAAATTTATTTAATACTATTCATAACCTCTTTTGAACAGATTTTTTGATAAGTCATGGTGGGCTTGAACTCAGTGTTGCGTGTAGTGCAAGTTATTGTATTATTTTGAAGAAATAACACACTATGAAATCTTGGGGTGTTACGTAACACCTAAACAAACAACCACGGGATGGGGGGGCGATGCGGGAACTCCCAACCGATCGAAACTAAGTTCTATAGCACGAGCGAACAACACCTTCTCTAAAACATATAACTCTTGACCGAGACTAACCACTTAAAACCCTAAGAGAAAAACCTCTGAGAAGTACATATCCCCAAATAGTGAATCTGAGCATAACCACAAGCCTTGACTCCACTGCAGGCACATACATCTCCAAACGAACATAGTCAAACTGAGAATAACCCATACAAGGTTCAAACACACTTTTAAAGAAAAACACACGATTCATAGACTCATAATTCTGACAAACCATACTATTTGGATTACAAACTAACACGCCCATCCCAACTTCACGAAGAACCAAAGGGCCTACAATAACACCAAATCTTTAACAGTGGAAGAACGAGAATGGATGGACTTTAAATGTTTCATTGCCAACATGGAACACAAAACCGGAACTGAGGCTTCACACCCCTGTAAACTCCTAACTGCACGCGAGCTTCTCCCCAAGACCTATGGTTGGTGCTCTGATGGTTGAAGCATCTCTTTCCTCACAGTTAGAAACTGGAGTCTTCTGGTCATGGTGTCTTCCTCAGGTGACACTTCCTACAAAGCTTCTCTAGAGGATCCAGACACCTGTAATGATGGCACATCTTCGGAGGGGTGTGACATGACGACTCGTATGCCCTAAACGTCCATACTGATGGTACACCATTAGATGGTACAATGAACTAGAAGTTAGAGCCACTGATGAGAAATCATTACAAACAAATTAACTTCCTTCACTTTTCTTTTCAGATGGGGGACCTTCACGAACAACCAGATATGGTGGATTGCCAATCGTTTGTGCTCCGAAGTCCAACTCAGCTAAGAACACCTCGCGCCCCATCTTCTCAAAAGTGATGCCCCCAAAAAGGGAGGACTCACTCCATGACCTCTGGACGAAGACCCCTGATGAAGAGAGAATTCATCATCCAGTCCTGTGACACTACCCCCATAAAAAGTGACACAAGATCCTTGAAATGGTCAACATACTCTTTCACCGTCTGCTGGCCATGTTGAACACGCATGATCTCTTCCATTTTATTTATCTTCACCTCCATAAGTATAAACCATCGAATAATGGTGACATTAAAGAAATAATACATCATCCCAACTTGCAGTGATGGTGGGGCGAAGAAATCATACTCATCCAGAGCTGGACCTTCGATCAGACCCAAAATGGTGTGCACTCTAACATCTTTGGGAGTTCCCAATACCTTGATGATGCACTTGACTTATTCAATACACTCCATTGTTTCTAACAGACTCCAATCACCATGAAGGATAGACAACATATGAGAAAGACCAAAAACTGGGCATGACTCATCAAAACTCTAAGGACCTTTCTGGGCGGCATTTAAAAAAACATATATAACACCAAGATGAACCCGATATCAATCGAAGCAACATCAATAAAGCACCCTCATCCAAAAAACAACCAGCTCCAAAGAAACCAAACAACCACAAACACAACCCAAAAACCGGTTTTCACTTTATAATTCAAAACCACCTTCTCTCAAGGCTACTTTCCAAATACCAAATCCACTTTTCAAACCAAAACATCTTTCCAAAACCAATTTCCTCTTTAAAAGCCAATTTAGAAAACAAGTTCAAGCCTTTAATTTAAAACACACCCAGGTAATCCCATGAACCGTTGTGCATGTCTACATACACATTCATTCATACGCACCAACACACACTTTCCATGCATCCAATCATATGTGAAAATGTTCATAAGGAGTACCTGAGATTTCATCCCAAACCATTCTCGACCAAGTTCCAAGAAAACACCAGTTTTCCAAACCAAAGGCTTTCAGTTTTAAAACCCATTTCATAAATTAAAATTCATTTAAAAGAAATAAGTCCCATTTTCAAAAACCCTTTTTTTCATTTCCAAAAATGCACATACACCAACCAAAACGAAAACAACACTCAACATGCATTAATACACCGGAGTGAGGGACTAGTGGTCACACTCAACCTGATGACATGGTAGTGGGTCATGCCCCAAGTAAGCGTCATGAACTAGGAGGTATTAAAACCGTGTACTCGGACTCCACATGGGTCACTAATACATGTGAGATCACGATGTAACATCAGTCTACCTCTGTTGTCATCCCTCAATACAAAAAAAAACCAGAACGAAACAAAGACTCATTTCATGGACTATCCCTGGTGACTCGAGGTGCAGAACGGGTGAGGGTTCATGACGTCCTTAAAGTACCTACCTGTTGAGTCCCGACACACCTAATCTCCATCTACCTGACATCCCAAATAACAAGGACCTCCTCTGATACCATTTTGTCACAAACCAACCCGGGTCAAGCCAGAACCCGTCACTCGAGCCGGCCTGCGACATGGCCCGAGTGGCGTTCCCGATCCCCACAGGCTGGTAACTTATTTCATACATCAAACTAAAAAAAGTGAGAATGATTGTTGCACTAGTTTAGAACACGCACTGGCTAGTGGCCCCATAGCAGGGGAATACTGAGTTATTACTGCTATGGGGATTGGGCCCCTCGGTTAGGCCATGCAGGGCTTTACCAGGTAGTAGTATGGGCATTATGACGTCATCGATTTAGGGCATGACTTCAGGATGAGTCTGATGTATAGTATGTTATGGATTTTTCACGATCTATTAGGTTCAACCCATGTTTCTTTTAGTGTTTATTTACATGTGGTGGAAAATTTAGAGGTCGAGTTTGGTTGCTGACCCATGTGTACCACTTTTTCCATTTCCCTTAGTGTGTGTTGTGTGTTGTGTGTGATTTTCCTTTTGACTAACAACTAATGTTTGGATTTCTAAATTGTTCGAAAAATGTTTTAAAATGCAATGCACCTGTTTCTTTCAACAATAAACTTGTTCTAAATTAAAAAGGGCAATGGACTCTTACTTGTTATTGAAATGAATGTATGTGTTGAAACCATATTTTGTATAATTTAATGCAAACCTGGAGTTGATAAATTCTTTGTTTAATGGTATGTGCATTGGGAATATAATTAGTCGGGCCTACCTACTAAGTTTTATTAGTCATGCCTATAGTGTTTTTCCTGTTTTTAGTTCTGTTGCAGGTTCCAGCTTTAGTTGTTTACCTTGAGCGACATTAGTCATAGTATTGGAGAGTGACCCACAGGTTCACATGGAGTTTTGGTCGTGGTCAGGTTAGAAGTGTTGTTTGTTGTTCTTTGTTTATTTATTCTATTCTATTTTTTTCCACTATTCATTTATTTTATTTTGGGCCAAATTGTTCCCACATTTTTGATCTTGATGCCCGACACTAGTTTCCAGCCCGTGGAGATCAAGAACGCCCCTCGGGCCATGTCATAGGCCAGCTCGGGTGACTGCTTCAGGGTCGACCAGGGTTGGTTCATGACAGGTCCATTCATTACGCCACATGTAGAATCTAAACATGATCCCCATATAAGTCTACAGAGCCAACATGCTTCCACATGTCTCATAGGTATCAGGGACAAATGATTAAATAGCATTTACCATATATATCTCAAGTAAATAGTGACATCATATCAAGGTGAAATATAATGAAAACTTATAAAATTACATGTATCATGGAACATATCATGAGAAAAATTTATCATCACTATGAATAAAAGATGTGAATCATGAATTAACATGGAATTTAGTTATCCCAACCATTCTCATATAGTAGGATCGTATGTCGTCATATGTTACACACACACAATCATAGACAATCAAAAGCCAAACATGGATATCAAATATGATATCATGATATTCATACCATTAAAACACATATTATGAGAGCCTATGTTGGTAAAAAACATCCAACAAAAAAATTATCAATGTTAGTGGTAAACTTTGTCGAATGTGTCGTCAACTGAACCTCATTTTCACACCATCCAAAATAAAATTTCCTACCATGATAACTATTTTAGCTGGTGTGATGTTCCTCCTATAATTGGAATACAATCTTCACCCAAAATCCTAGACTTCAAGATTATATAACAAAAGATATAGTGATCATTCCAAAATAGATTTCTTGGATTTTTCACAATTAAAGGAAATTCACTAATGGAGAAATATAAGTTATTCCTATATTTTGAACATTGAACATGTATTTATCCACACATTCAAATCCCTAAATTAAATACACTAATTAAATTTGGGCTTCTACTGGGAATAGATGGATGATTCATTAATTTCTAAAATTTATGACCTTTTCAATTCACATGGTGTAAAACATGTTGAAATTATGGGTTTTCGATCATATCCGCATTAAATAATGGTGGTCACAAGGTTTCAATAAGTTGATTGATTAAATTAATTAATTTTATTAATTAAAATCATAATAAAATATTAATAAATAATTTAATAATATTTTATGGTGATCAATGTGACTAAACTCTCGAATAATATAAAAGTTATGTCCTATATAGTTTCAACATCATGTTCTATACCTAATGGTGGTTTTGGATTTCTAATATGACTCACCATTTCAGCGATATTAATAAAAAATTATTTAGAATAATTTAATAATAATATAATTAAATATAAAAATGTTATTTTCAAGGGTGACATTTCCAAACACCTGACACACTTAAAATTTATACCCCACATTGGGTAGCCCCAACATCATCATTATTTTATTTATAAATAAAATGAGTCTAGTGGCTGAATTAAAAAACAAGAAGAGAAAATAAATGGTACCATATAATTGGATATAAGTAGCGTCTCATAAGAAAATTTGGCACCATTAGACTAGAATGATCCCAATATGGATAAGTAGGTCACATAAAATCCATATGAGGCATTGGAAGCTAAAAACAATTAGCTTCATTATTAACCTCACGACAAGTATGAAGGGCTTATAAACCATTGATAGTGAGTTTTTTTACTTAAGTATTTTTTTTAAGGTCTTACATGGAGTGACTCTCCATCCAAGTAGGGAGTTTTAAATTATTTTTAAGTCTATTTCAACATCTTTTAAGAGAATATGGTGTTGTTTGTGAAGCAAAAGAATTTTTTGAAGCGGTTGAGCCTCCACTAAAAGGGATTATCCATATCAAAATAAAAAAATAAAATCATGAAAAATAGAACTATAGAAATCAGGAACCACAACCCCACAACATATCATGCCTTGGTTTCAAGATCCACATGTATTCCTCATTAGTCCAGTCCTCTGAGGTTTCTATCTGACCCTGTTCCCCTATAGGGCCAAAAAGGAAGGAAGGTGGATGGGAGATGGAGTTGTAGAGGAACCTCATAAAGGGTTATTCTATCCATTTATTGATGGATAAATCTCTTTAATTTTACATCCTTCAAATACTAACATTGAAAGATATCCTCAAACTATAGATACCCCCATATTTGGATTTGTTCTGAGATTTACAGATGCACCGACACCCTGTATAATAATAATCATTCATTCATTATGATCTAAAAAATTACTATTCACATCCAGAAACAATCCATCCATAAATGGATCACCCATTTTATTATTACTATACTATAAAATTATTTTCCATATTTTCTATTTATCACATTGACCCATCCACTTTTTTAAAACAAGTGCACCGTGGTTTCTTCCCATGGGTTGTTAGAACAAAAACACCATGACGTGATGATGATACTGAACTACATGATTTTCTATTCAGTGGATATGGATATTTTTTTGGATACAAAAAAATAAGAAGTTTTGTTTATCTAGTACCTCTCTATTCCATAACACAGTGCCCCATCTGTACAGGTTCGACAGAGGCTTGATAAATTGATAATATTGATTTCCAGAAAACAAGCCCAACGAAGAGCCTTTGAAAATGCATTAATCTGAGATGGACGGTATATCAATGAGGTATAAAATGTTGCACTTATATTCATTTAACACTATCTATGTGAGTATGAAAAACTGATTGGACTTATTAATGTGAAGGTCTAAAAAATGGAAATATAGAAAACCCAACATAGAGATAGACCAGTTGTTTTCCTAAAGATAATATTACCATTACGTATGATCATCCTAGAGTGAAATTGAAGATCTTGGAAGTGGGCATTGAATGAAATCGATTTCGGGAAGAGTTTTTATATGGGGACTCTAAGACTGAGGTAAATTATTGAGCGATGAGCCTGCCACATATAATACGTTTTTGAAGAACCTCCAATTCCAAAGGCTCCAAAGTGGATCATTCTTGATACTTAATGTATATAAAGAATAACTATGGCCATTAAATGGTTGTTTTAGAGGGTTATATTTATTTTTACACTTTTGTTTTTTGTTAAATCTTTATTAAACCCGTTTTAATCTTTAATGTGGTAATTAATTTTACTATTTTTAATATTCTCTATGGTTTAAAAGTAAGTTTACTTGATGAGAAATTTTATTATAATTCAAAATAAGAATTAAATTTTTTTCAAATTACATTCATATAAGAGGAATAATTTAATAAAAAATTAATCCCTCAGAAGAAATGAAAAATTAGTTTCTAAAAGAGAGAGTTTTTATGAGTTTAAAACGTTTTTATTTAATAATTCTACATGAAATTGATTAAAATTAACTAACATTAATAAAGTATAATATTATTTAGTTAATTTTACTTTTAAAAAACTTATTCAAGATAGAAGTAATTAAATTTGTTAAATGTAAATGTAATTTTTAATAAAAATATTATTTTTGAATATTAACAGAAAAATTAATTTCATTGGAAAAATCAAAAAAAATTCAAACAATATTAATTTTGACATGTAGTCTTCAATAATTAGTAATAGTTTTACTGATTATTTCTATATATTTTTGAATGACCACTTTTATTTTTTTATAAAAAAATATAATAAAAAACATTTTTTTTGAGAAAATTTGATTTTCCAATCATATAAATACCTTTCGAAAAATTATATATATTTTTATAAATATATTTTATTTATATAAATCCATTATAATTAATATTTAATATTTGATTATTCCTATTCATACCATTGAATTTATGACTAGTTTATAATGGCTATGTCAAAGAGTAATCTAAATAGTATATTATAGTTAGAAAAACACATTTTTTTTTATGGCGCAAGTAATAAAAGAAATTAAATTTATTCAAAAAAAATCATAAAATATTGGGTTATTTTATTATATTGTCCTTAAAATTAATTAATCCATAAAAATTATATATCTTTAGTATAAACCACTAATGATATTTCAGCCTCTTTATATTGTTAGGTTACCAGGTAGCTTCATCAAATTGTTGTATTTATAACAAAACTATGATCTAGTGGGTGGTATTACGTCGTAGATATTTCGCTATATCATCTAGAATATCTACTATTTTTTACCCATAACATATATATTCCTCCAATAGTTTGAACTCAAAGATAAGTAAATTTGAAGGGTTAGATATGTACTTCCCCAAAGGAGATACATTGAAGACATCATGAACTTGAGAAATGATTGGTGTATGTGATAACTGGTAATATACCATCATGATATTATCAAGAAAATTTAATTGGAAAAATATACCTAGGGTTTAGTTTTCCTTTATTTAAAAATATTATTACCTTCATCCCTCGAGAAATTCCTGTAAAACCTATGAAAAAAACATCAAATTCCAGACCATGTTAATGATTATGAGTATAACATATCTACAATCGTTGTGCCACATTTATGTGTTGTTTAATATATCTAACATTTTTCAATATTATGTCAAAATAGATTTCTTTCAACAAATTCATTCCATAAGATTAGATATCTAAAATTATTTTTATTGACGGTTTCATAACGTTCCATTAGAATTCTAGAGTGAAAGATATTTTTATATTAAAACTCAACTAGAGGAAGGTGTTTATCCCAACCATAATTAAAATATAGAGAACGAGATGTCAAGATAGCCACTTGGGTTTGAATTTTTATCTCAGGGTGATCATATTCTAGAAGATGATATGTAGTGCTAATACTGAACATTATATCAATATCCAGATAAAGGCTTCACTAGATCATCGAGATAAACCACATTACCCGATCATACACAACAAAATATTGTACTCCATAAAATCATAACACTTCCTTAATGTCAGTCACGGAAAGATGGTGTAGAGAGAAATATTATTTGATATTGATTAATTATGATTAATATCTAAGGGGATTGATTACAACTCATATATAATTATTCCCTCTAGTCGTTTTGGAGAGTGTGGAGACAAAATAAATTGTGATTTTTATGAATTTACATTCTTTTATAGAAAATATTTGTACAATAACTATATAATTTTCTCTCTTAGTCTTTAATTACTGACATTCCAAATACAGAGATTCTTACTCATAAATACCACTCTTTTTGTTCTTCCCCAAGAAACACTCTTTCAACTAGGTTATTGTTATACATTATACCCATGTCACATATTGGTCATGGGTTTTATCCCAAATTACTTGGAGAAATCAATTGGTTGTTTTCTGACTTGATATTTATTGTTTTTAAAAAAATATTATTTCAAATAATTCAAAAAATGTTCCCAAATTGAAATAACCCATAATTACCAAAAACATAAATGATAATATAAACTCTAATGGTCACTAATACCATTAATTATATATCCATAAATGTAATTCACCCCAAATAAATTTTTCAATAAAATACAAACAAAACCAAGGGGTTGTATTACCATAAATATATCTCAAAATATCATTAATAATAATAAACTCTCATCATATAAAACATCAAAATGAATTTATATGATATTGAACATATGATAAATTTTACAATCGTAATCCCCGAATTGTATAAAAATATCTTATGTTAATAATACATTGATATATATATATATGCTTCAAAAATATAATTCACCCATTATTTAGTAATTATAATCCTATCCAAGAAATAAAAATTTTAATTGAGAGATTTGGATCATCCTTTTAAAAATAGAATATCAAATGTTGTTTCATTATTCTACAATTTATATAGTGGGAGATAATACATACTCAAAATCACATTAAATTACACTATTGGGTTAACAAAAATATTTTCATAGGGATCATTCAAACAAACTCCAACATTAAATTCTTAAATATATAGTAGAAGATGAGTGTTTCCAAATTATCATGATTAAAATAATCTATTTTGATTACATAATATACTTATTTTTTTTACATTCTCTATAGAGTTTCCTTTTTTATTATCCACATTATCCCTTACATTAGGATATTAATTATCATTATTCCAAAATTACATTCACTTGAATCACTAGAGTGTGGGTGGTGATTTTTTTGTCCTTTTCCTCTATTATCATAAATTTCTTAATTGGCTATCATTACATCAGCATTCATACACATTATTTCCACTCTTATAGAATTATTTAGTCCCATTAAGTTAATTTTATTCATGTTTCCTTCACAATTCAATCCTAAAATAACTTTCACATGAAGCATTAGAGTGTGGGTGGTGAATTTTGAGGTCCATTTCCCCAATTATTATAATTTTCTAATTTATTCCCATTACATCAGCATTCATACACTTTATTAGCTTAATTTCCATGCTTATAAAATTATGCAGTCCCATTAAGATAATTTTTATCATGTTTCCTTCAAAATTCAATGAAAAATTAATGATAATATTCTTCTATCTATGGTTTTTAGAGTTCTTATTGAATTCCTTTTTTCTTTTCATATCAACTCCATGAGATTTTTGCGTAACTAAAATATATATTTACACCTTGATAGAATATAAAACAATTTTTGTATAGCTACCAATTCTTCTTATGGCTAATACACAATGGAGAATTGGTTTTAATACACTAAATAATACATCTACCATAGATTTAAGTTAGATGATAATTCCAGATGTTTACATATAAATTATTTTAATATTTTCCTTAATGGTACCAATAGATTCATTATCATTATACATTATCTCAGAAATTTTTCCATGTTTTCCATATATAGGAAGTGATGGAATTACATAATGAAAATTTCTCTCTTCAAATCATTCCACACCATTGAGTAAATTTAATCTTGTTGGCTCATATTCATGAAAAATGCCCAACTCTAATCTGCTTCACCTTATAAATGATATATATACAAAAAGTATTTTATGGTTTCAAACAGTTGATAAATGAAAATATATTTTATAGGGTAAAAATCTATTACCCATCCACTATAAGATCTGTAGAAACACTAAAAAATAATTTATGTTTCCTCAGGAAGGTCTCAATAGAACATTGTTCCCTTATTTTCGTTGTTGGAAGATCAACATGATACATAGATTGAGAACTTTTTGTGACTAGAGTAGTTAGATTATTTGTTCTATCTCCCATAAAATCTACATTCTTATGAGTACTATCATTGTGATATCTATTTCATTTATCATTAAAATGGTTTTTTTGGTTTACTGAATTATTCTAAAACCAAAACCATGGTGTCAGAAAAAATGCTCTAAGTAGGTTACCAAAAAATCAGGATGAATTACTTATAGTATTTCTAATTCATGAAACATTATATATAATATATGGAACCATATAATTTATATATGCCAATCATGGTCATAATTTAAATCCTCTATGATGGTTCACCAATTTTTTTTAATTTCCAAATCATAACTCATAGGAGTGTCAAACCAAGTGTGGAGTAAAGCCAATTATTGTGTAATAGGTAATGCTCGAGTAAAACCCGACATGCCATTTTTAGATTTATTTCTCCTAGATATATCTATTAAAAAACCCAATCCACATACAGTTTCTATAAATGGATTTATTTCTAGTAAACCACTCACTCTATCCTTCACCAATATCATATGATGTATGCTTATACATAAAATTAACGTTATATCTATCTTATGAAATATTCCTAACAATCTCACTAAGGTATTCATATCCTAGAATCCAAAGGTAAAAAACATATCTTTTGATGCCAACTACTACAACCAGATATTTTAATAAAAAAAATTTACATGTTTTTATAAAAACATTCATGACATTACACAAAAACACTCTTACTGATAATAAAAGTGTAGTACCTATAGAAACATTGAAACATAAAAAAATAGTTCTTATGTGAACTAAATCATCTCTTGCTAAGTATTAACTAATTATCACCACTCGTAGGCATGTCATACATAATATACTTCTTCATAACCTAGGGAAAATTATAATAAGAAAGGGTTAGATCATATGCTGAGTACATGTAAATAGGGGAGAAACATAAGAATAACATGAGCATAATGGTATGAGAATATGAGTACAACATTTGAAAACCATAACCTTCTTGTCAAAATATTATAATTGTGAGTCCTAGAATAATTATTGGTTTTTCATAGGACATGAATCATATTTAAATCTACGAACATGAGCTATGAGATCATAACATTAGAGTAACACAATGAATTTATCACATACCTAATACTAGATTTTGATTTAAATATTTTTCATGGTTTTTTTACAAGTAGGTCATAGTTGAATGAGATTAATCCCCAAACAATTATAGTTTTCATGGATCACCCCCAAGACTAACATAGTATAAAAAGTACTTTAATAAAAAAGATTTAATCCCTATTCTAGTCATATTAATATAAAGAGGTATTAATATTTACCCAATTCACATATAATGAACTATATTGTCATAAATTTGTGGCTTATTTTTTCATTTAAAATTCATTAAACATCCTGAATAATAATTCCTGATCAATTAAAGTAGGTATATGGTTCATATAGGGATCATTTTTATCCCAGATCCGCAAAATAGGAAGAAAATATTAGTCCACATGGTTAGGAGAACCTATGCCACCCAGCCCACATGGTTTCCTATACTATGGGGTTGTACAGCATAGAGACCTTGCGGACGCACAGTTTTTTATCAACTGTGTGATCCTAAATACAAGGATGTATCAATTCTATAAATATTTTTGTATTGAGGTTTTTCTTAGTTTATGCAATGTGGGATAAACGGTGTGCCTAAATATGTGGGGTTCCCATTGTAAGTGGTGAATTGTGCACAATTGGCTTGTGATTTGGCCGACTATACAGGAAGACATTTCACCATTGTTTTTAATAATGAAAATTACATATTGACCTTAATTAAATATATTTACATACTCTTAAATCCTCCTTAATATTATTAGAGGATGCAATGGATTTTCTTTTCTCATCTCTCTTCCTCAAACAATGAATTGAGGTAACTCTCGCATACGAAGATGGATTCTAGATCTAGCAGAATAATTAGATATATAATGTTGAAATCTTGAGTCTTCTATCTTATTATTTCAGTTTATATACATATCCCTTGTCTTATTTACATTAAATCCATGTTTCCCTATTTTTAGGGAATTGATTTATTTCATAGAATTATCCCAGTATACTCTGATTCATGAGGCCGATATCAAGTGAGTAGTCATCTATGTCCTTGAGGTATGTTGTCATGTAATTATACATATGAGTTTTGGAGTTTTGTAGCTATGTTGTTGTGAATCATGTCTACAATTTTAAATAATCCAATTTTAATTCAATTTTTAAAATCAAATTGATCAATACACTTTGATTGATCCTTATTTAGTAGTTTAGTTTGTTTTGACCTCACATATGGACAACCCTTATGTGTTCCACATTGAATTCCCCTTTATAGTTAAATGATTATTTTCCCTAAATTCCTTCAATGAATTTATCTAATACTATAAATGTATTTTACATGGATATATGAATGTTTAATGGAAAAAACTCCACCACATAAGTTGTAGGACCACCTATAATTTCAATTTCCTATATAGAAAACTGCATTGTTTACCTTGTAATCCTTTTAACATCTCCTTGAGCCTTTTAAATTGAATTTAATTTTTAAGAAGAATTGAATAGATTAAGAATGTTTAATGTATAATACAATATGGTTTCCCTTTTTAAAATGAATTGGAAGATTTATAAGTAATGAATTAAAATGGAGGTAGGACCATGCTTATTCTTGTTTAATCATGTGTAATTAATTGAATTGTGAATCCTTCTTTATTTTGAGCATGATAAATGAGATGAATGGGAGGTAATTCTTTTTTCATAAATTTTTTAATATGATTCTACCTTTTATGGTATGTGGTATTATGTTAAGGGATATTTTGAGAATTATGGTTTCACACACCCTTACATGGGCTTTTGTTCATGACATCTCACACCATTGGCACTAGTTGGGTGGTGGATTTGACATGTCATGACACATGTTCGAGTGATGACATGAAATAACACTCACCATCTCAAGTGATATGCATGATGACTCTCACACGCTATGATATAGAGTGAATTTACCATATTTATTGAGTTTATAGTCTCGTTTTGACTAGTCATGGATATCTCGATTAACCCTAGTCCATCCAATAACTAGTATTCCCTGTATATGACCACATAAATCCTCATATACATAGTTCACATAGGTCACTTCAATATATAACTATATATATATACTATTTCAATATATATAGTGACTGATAAGTCTTCCATTCGGGCCATGAGATATGCTTATTAGTGCATCAAGGTTTCTTTTAGAAACATGATCATGAAGTTATTTATTTATTCAGCTCCATGGAATAATTATTTCTAGCTCAAATATATATTTTTATGGGAACTACTAGGGTTAATTCAGGACACAGTTGTTGGTTTACTTTATAGATTTTATCTCACCCCATACTCGGGCTTCCTTTTGTACTTAAAAGATTATTTGTCTACAGGTATTGATAAGGGAAAGCACCTTCCTACTAGTATTCGATATTCATTTCATATAGATGGATCATTGGAGAAGAGAATATGGAATATGCTCGGGATTCTAGTGGAGATGTTTCTTTTGTCTTTTTATAATTTTTTTATGATTGTATATTATTTGACCTTATTCCACTATTATATATCAGCATTCCATAAATCAATGTCTAGGACATTACCTAGTAAATTTTGATATATCGATTAAGTTATTTATTCTTATGCTTCTTTATTTTTTATATCTATTATTATATACAACCACTATTTTTTCCGATGAAAATATATTTTGTTCCACTTTGATATAAGGCTATGGTCTCCCATCCTTATGACCTTTACACCGTCGTTGTTATTCGATACCCTCTAGCTTACAAGGAGGAAATAATTGGGCCATGTGTGCCACCATTTTGGAGTATGGGTTATGTGGATCTCGGTTTTGGTCATTTCCATGTTGTATTAAAGCCATTTTTTCTTACTTCTTTGGTATAAGATATAAGACTAGGAGTCAAATGAATTTGTCATTGGACCGTACTTTCAGAGGTAGATAACCCATGTACGGGGGAATACCAAATTACCAAGGATGGGTAATCAAAATTATTGATTAGTCCATATAAATTTGATATGACTATCCCATTGGGTGACACACTTAAAATATTATGTTATTATTATTGGTATTATTGGTATTATTGATATGATTATTTCTTTTCAATGGCCCAATGAAATAAGGGTTCTACATTAGTCCATGCATCATTATAGGCACAGTAGGACTAATATGCCATGTTGTTTTACATGTCGTGTATATTTTCAACATCCATATACATATTTCACATTATTATTTCCTTGAATATGGATAGAATTGTGCTGATACTTCTTACATGTATTGGTAAACCTAATTGATAATTAAATTTCATTTCTTAACCTAATAATGTTTTCTTTAATAGGTTGAAGAAAACACCTTAAGGACTCAATCATGGAATGTTGATACATAGGAAATTGATGAAATTGGAGGAACATGTTATAGAGTAGTTTATGTAGATTCCATATTCTCATCCATAATGAGTATGGGAACTTATGGATCAGAAATGGTAATCCAAAATAATTCAACCATTTATATTGATTTAAATATTTTTATGGGAAAAAACTATAATGAATAAGACTATTAATGTAAAATTTGTAGTCCTATGGATATGAAACTAAGACATAGACCTAAAACAAGCCTTAGTAGTGGGTACTGGGTATCTCTTACATTCTTATAGACTATTATGGTAACTTTCTTTGCCTAGACCTGTCTTTTGGAGGAGTTGTAGAGGAGTGATTATTTCTATTGGAAAGTTGTATATCATTCCTAATTTTCTATCTACAATATTTTCACATACTTAAATATCCTTTGAGGTGTGTGTTTAGCATTGTATTATCACGACTCCATGAAATATTCTGATCATAGTTTCTGAAGACAGAGATGATCATGCTTCATAGGTGGTGGGCCAAGATCCACTAGTGATCCATAGTATAGTTCCACCTATGGAAATTCTCCATATTCCTGATATGGTCATCGACGCCCAGTTCTAAGAGGTTACTCTATGTATGCTGAAAAATATGAAAGGTGTCAATCATCCTATGAAAAGTATTTTAGTGTTTTCTCTAGAATTGTAGATGCAGAAACCTACCATATTTTAGATGGATATAGGACCACCCTCTTCTGATTCATGGCTCAAAGCCCTCATTTCAATATTAATGAATATGGAGACGAATCCTAAGTGGAGGGTTAAACTAGTTGTGTAAATTATATGAAACTCTTCCAAGAAGTGGAGGGAGATTATTATCCAGAGGATCAACATAAAAATAGAATAATGGATGATTTTTATATGATCTTATATGAATATTTTTGTCCCCAGTCTCCAAGGAATGATAGATCTAGAGAATTCATGAACAAATAGTGGGGAACTATGTCAGTTATGGAATACTCTAGTCATTTTATAGAGAATTAGAAGTTTTCTTCTAGTCCAACTACAAATGATCTTAGGAACACCAAGATATTAATGGATTTATTCCATCAGGTGGTAGGTCAATGTCTTTCAATTTATGACCATTTCTAAAATCATCAAATATTCCCTTATTATTGAGAGAAACTTGAGGGAATTTGATGGTGAAATTCATTGTAGTTATGAATCCAGATATATCAGTGGTTCTTCTTCTATGAATTTATTATTCTAGATAACCCATTATGAATCCACTTAGAGGGTGTTCTCTATTAGATGTAATTCCCCATTATGATAGACATATACCTCTCGTATAGAATATTTTCATCCACTAACTTATGGGACGTGATGTAATCATTAGGTTGGAATAATCAGTTCCTTATTGATCGCACATTTACTGCTATCATCTGAGGGTGATGTTTAAATCACTAGAGGGTTTTAGGAATATATATAAGGGGGAAGGGATGTTCATGAGACACGATCAGGACCTGATCAGTATTGGATGGGTAGTGTAGAGGATCTTATCTCAAGTATAATACTAGATGGAAATGGAATACAACTCACTATTTTCCCTCTTTTAATGGAGTGTTTCCAATACATATTTCTTGAAGGATTGTCTAGATAACGCCTAGTATTTGAGATAGAGTTTACAATTGATCTTAAACTAGGAGAATCACCAATTACCGATACTCATTATAGGATGACACATAAAAAGATTATAGATCTCAAGAAATAGTTGGAGTATCTACTATATAAAGGATTTTTATGCCCCAACACTTATCCTTGGGATTCACCAGTCCATGTTTGAAGAAGATTAACTACACCATCAGGATTTTCATGAATTATAGATGGTTGAACTGGTATGTTCTATACTACAAAAGTGTCCTTTAACATCTCTAGAAACACCTTTATCACCTATGAAAAAGAACTGATAATTGGATCACTATTAACATCATGAAGGTTTTATCAATGATAAAATAACACAATTAAATTTCCTCTTTAATAGGAATAAGAAATGTTGTTAAACAGGCCATTTAATGGTGCTTTTTGGCACTGTTAAAGGGACCATTAATGATGCATTTCATTTACCCGTTAATGGAGACCATTAATAGTAAATATAAAGGCAACACTATTGATGGGGAGAAAATTATATTTTTCCATACATATATGAGCCTAAACCACTTTATCATCACTTCCACTACACCTTTAACAGCGCTCCCCACGCATTTATCAATGCATTTCACCCAACCGCCCATTTTATCGGTGCTTTTGGGATTTTTAGCCTCATGCGCACCTATATGTATTTGAACCCTACACATCTCATTCAAATATGAAATTCTATTACCAGCACACCATATTATTTTTTATCTATGTAAAAATATTTCTTTTTATTTATGTATATATTTACATATATATTTTTTATTCATATATTTATATAATTATTTCTGATTACATTTATATAATATGTGTGTGTCTGTGATATGTACTTATATTTAATTAAATATATTATATATTATATCCATTTATGTATACTAGAATTTAATATAAATATATACCTATTAATCAATACATAAAAATATATAAAAATTATAAATAAATACTTATAAAGGAAAAAAATAATTAGATGTTATTTTAAATACATTATAAGATTACTTATTTATTTTCATATATTTTCAAGAATACTTTTATACGTAAATATGATGATTTGTGTATTTATATGAGTGCTTTATTATAAGTAAATATATGAAAACATGCATATATTTAACTATAAATAATGTTTCATTGTGAAAATGATAAAATTTCAAAACAATTAAATTAATATGAATGTAATCTCAGTTATAAATTTATCCACCATGAAAAAAGGAAATAATACCCATGTAACTAATGATAAAAATCCACAAAATGTTAAAAAAATGGGCTACCCATGTAAAAAAACTATTTTGGAGGTCTTCTAAGACTTTTTTGCCTTGAAAATTTTGATAGTTGTTCACATGTATCGCTAAGTTCATAGATGACATCCTAGGATTCGATCTGATATGTTGCAGAGGCCAAAGAGACACTTGGACCAAAAGATATGTTCATTCTAATTTTGATTTATCTTTTCACATTAATTTAGATATTTTATTGATTTTTTTATTTTTTTCTTAAATTTGATATCAAATGAAAATAAATTGGTAAAAATAAGAATATAATTAACTAGAAATATTTTTTGAAATTATAATATAATCCATTTTCATTAAATGTCTTATATATTTACTAAAAATAGAAATTTAACTTATCAAAAACATATTTAAAAAAATATATATTATATTTATATCAATATAAATATATTTATATATTAATATATATTTGTAATAAAAATATTTTTGAGTATATCATTATCAACACTACTAATGAAATCACTAATAAAGGGGTGGTATTTATCAAACATTCTAGAAAAGCACTGATTACCCCTCCCCCTCATAATAGTGATATTTGATAAGTACTAATAACATACCCCATTTATCAGTTCCTCATTAACAGTTCTAATAAAGGGTGGGACTTTATCATCCAATTTTAAAAAGCACTAATAAATTCCACCCTTTAATTGAAATGTTGTAGCGCTGCTAAAGACACCCTTTAATATTTCTATTTCATGTCCTAACATGGTGGTATTTTACAGCAATTTTAGCTAGGGATATTAAATCCGAAACATTGGATAAAACCAATTTTGTAGTTATGATGTTAAAGAATTGGTATCCACTACCTTTAATAGAATACTTATTTGATTAACTATAAGGAACCTATGTGTGTTCGAAGATATATTTGAGTTCATGTTATCACCAAGTTTGTTTTTGGACATCAGACATACATACAACACCTTTTTTGAGTTCATATGGTTTAAACGACTACTTTTTAAATTTTTTTGGACTCAAGAATACAATTGAAGGTTTCATATATCTTATAAATATGGTTTTCACACTTTCTTAAATTTATTTGTGGTTGTCTTTTTTTAATAATAACTTTGTGTATCCAGGATCTAGTAACAACCATGGTACCCATATTTAGATCCTTTTAAATACATTTAGGGAAAATATACTATATTATAATCATAGAAAATATCACTTTTGGATTGAAAAAGTCCACTTACTAGGCCACAATTAGTCAGAGGCTAGAGTTTTAGTAGATCGATAGAAAGTGATAGCCATTGCTTCCTACGAGCTACCTGATAACACCATTTAAATTTTTAGTTTATTGGGATATAAAAATATTACATTTGTTTCATCCATGATTTTTCATTCCTTACAGAACTACTTACGTGCATGAAAAAGATTGGTTTAAATTTATATGGTCATATGTGTGTGATGTAACCATTAAGGAGTTAAAGGTCCATTTGACATCATCCCAAAAACTAATTTGGTCAGAGACAAGCCTGATTAATACTGTATGTTATGATGCATCAGGTATCGGTCCTATATATTTTCAAATGTTGGACAAGTAAATTTTTGTGTGTAGGTCTGGTCAGTTGAGGTCCCAGGGGTGGAATTACCCAATGCATGGCCCATGTTTTCTATTTTTGTTTACACTCTACGTAGTTGGGAGAAATATCTAATTAGATGACATTTTTAATCCATTGATAACAAAAGCCTCATGTTCATCTTCATTTTGTGAGATATTAATCTTAGACATTTCATGTGGATTATGTACCTACAGTCATATGATTTCATAATTTCATACATTCATGGTAAAGGAAATGTAGTGGTTGATGCTTGGAGACTAAAGACTTCTATACAAGAATTTTTGGAATCTAGTGGAAAATGGAAACTCATGAAATTATTTTCCGAAAAACATGTTGAGGTTTAGCATGATCCTGATCAGACAATTTTTTCATCCTTTGTAGTGAATTATACTCTTCCAAAACATTTAAAAATAAGGAAACTATTATATCCTAGTGGCCTTTTTCCGATGGAAAGCATCTCGAATAATAATTCATCATCATATTGGATTGTTTATGGGGATTATACATCACTATTACATGTGAATTTACAGGTCCCATGAGACATTATAGAGGGGGTATTGTAGGACTTCCACACCTCCACATGGGAGGTTTACCCCGGTGTCACCAAAATGTATCGATATCTATGGTTCGAGTATTGGTAGCATGGTATAAAACATGATATTTCCAAATTCATCACATGGTGTTCCAATTTTATGAAATGAAAACAGAACATCCACATATAAAAAAACTTTTTCAATTATTGTCGATTCCCAGGTAGAAATTGGATGCTTTTTGGATAGATTTCGTGACTATTCTATCTAGATCACCTTCAAAAATGATAAGGTGTGGGTTTTCCATGATCATTTGACAAATTCCACACACTTATTAAATGTATGATAGGCCTTATCGAACAACGATCTAGAGAGGTTGTACATCTGGGGGGTTGTACATCTTTATAGGGATCCTCTTTCTATCATTTCAAATGTAGATGATCACTTTATGTGAAGGCTATAAAATGGGTTGGATAAATTATTGTGTAAATAGGTGATCTTGAGCACGTACTATTGACCTCATACTGATGGATGGAGAAAGCGTATGATCCACTTACTAGAGGTAATGATCCATGCAAGTGACCTTGTCTCTGGGGGTTCATGGAAAAACACATTCCTCTTGTTGAGTTTGGTTAAAGTAGTAGATTTTTGGACACCATCAAGATAGATCCTCGGGAATCTATTTATGGTAGGATTTTATTCACCTCTGTAATTGCATGAGGAAGTGGAAGAAGCTATTCTTAGACCATGTATCATGTAGGAGACTATAGAGAAAGTATAATTTATTAGAAAGTACATGAATATTGCTCAGTCTAGATAGCAATCATACACTAGTAGACAATGGTGACCTCTTGGGTTTGACGCAAGATATTAGGTTTTCTTGTGAGTTTCACCCAAGTTGTTCCATTAACATATTCAGAGGTGATGTAAGCTATTACAACAGTTTATTATACCCTTCAAGGTTATGAACTAGATCGTAAAAATCAATTAATATAATGAACATCCATAAAGATACCACTCAATGTGTGATGTTTTCACAAGTATAAATTTCACCGATATCATCCACACCTATCACATGTCTTTCAGCCTGATGAGGTTGAGTTAGATTTAGATGTATATTTTTGGGATTATCTATTTTATATTGTTGATCAGAGCATGAAGACACTCTAAAGTGGGAAAGTTTGGTTGGTATGGGTGTTATGGCTGCACAACTGACTACATGACAAGACCTGTGAATATGGAGAAAATATATAAGCTATGTTTCCAGAAAACTTTTCTAATGAAACCTATTTACCATTTGAAATACAAATTAGGGAAAAATTTATTTTAGGATAGGAGGTCATAATGAACCATGTTTTCAAAAAATTAATGCTAGCTTTTTTAATATAAATTCCTTAAAATGCCCTAAAAATGATGCCTAATTAGGTCAAAGAGAGCACTGGTTTGTACATAGTTTTTTTGGAGATGGGATCTCTAAAAAGGGGAAAAGGCTATGTTGCATTGTTTAGAGAAATGTTTTAGCCCAACCTACATGGGTTCCATAAACTATATGGTTGTATATAGTGGAGACCTAGGGGACCCATATTTTATGTGAAATTGGGAGACTTAAACGCATGGTTGTGTAGTGATGTAAAGGTTATTAGATTATAGTGTTAGCATAGTTTTTTCAATGTTAGATGAATAATGATCCTACCCATTTTGGGTTCCCCATACAAATACTGAATTGTGCATGGTTGTCCCATAGTTTATCCAACCCTGTGGCCAAACCATGTGCCCTTTTTTTAAGGGTGAAAATTCTATTCTCCCCTACATAAATCTATTTACCCATTTGTAATTTCTCATACATTTATATAGTATAAGAAAATTATTTTCTTAAATCATAACACAAAAACCCCTAAAACTAGGCATTGACGGATCTATCATATCCAATGTATGATTCTAGACTTAAAGTAAGCATTGGATAACATAACGTGATATCTCAAGTCATATCCATTAATATTTCAGTTTATCTTAGAATCCATTTTGATACTTATCTAGAGGTCCTTTTACCGTATTTCCATGGTGTTATAATTTTTATTCATCTTATCTAATGCTACGTCATATATGAGGTCGATATCAATTGATAAGTACTCACCAGGATTTAGGTAGTTTGTCTCATCATTTTCCCCAATATTTTTGGTGTTTGGTAGATATGTTTTTGTTCCACAACGTCTATTTTTTCAATCATTTCATTTTAATTTTATAATCATATCAAATTGTTAAACACACCTCGATTAACTCCCTTTGATCCTTGATTAGTTTTTTATGGGGTTTTGACCTCACATATAGACACACCTTTGTGGTGCCACACTGAATTTAACTTTATTGTAGAATTCTTATTTTCAATGAATTCCTTCTATGAATTTGACATAGAATTTAAATGTATATTCCCTTGATATATAAATGTTTTATGGAAATTAAGTAACCTCTTAAGTAATTATCCCACCAATAATTTGAATTCAGCGTGTAGAAAACATCCTTGTAGATGATGTAACCTTCTAAATGGCTCTTAGAGAATTATAAATTTAATTTCATTATTTTGAGGAATTGAATGGATTAATCAAGATGAATATATAACACATGATAGTTTCCCTTCTTAGAATGATGTTGATGATTTAAATAGAATTAATTTTAAGGTTTTTATGTCCATGACTATTCCTGTTTAATCAAATTTAATTAGTTGGAATAGTAATCCTTCTTAATATTGATCTTAATAAATGTGATGCATGGGAGGCAATGCATCATTCCTATAATTTTAAATATTATTATGCCTACTTATGGGATTTGGTATGATGATAAGGGATATATTTATAATCATGGAATCATAATACCTTACAAAGGATGTTCGGAATGACATCTTACACCATAGACATTGGATAGATAGTTGGATTTACACGCCACATCCCTTATTCGAGTTTTGACGTGATAGAACACTATACATATCGAGTAACGACAATGATGTCAACCTCAAACTATGAGATGCAGGACATGTATAGTATTTCGTTATCTTATAGGATTGATTAGTCTAGTTATGGATGTATGAGTTACTCCATAGTCTATACAAAAACTAGTATTCCTGGTATATATCAACTTACATCTACGTATACTTAGTTCATATAGTTGGATGAAATATGTAACTATACAACATGTATAATGTTACTTTAAATGTATTGAAATATAAAACTTCCATTAAATCCATGATCAAAATTAGGTAGACCATACAGGTTTCCATTAAAAACTTGAGCGGGGTGTTATTTATTTATTCATAATTGTTAAATAATTATTTTTTCCATCACACAGTTTAGTTATGAAAACTTCTTAGATTTCATCTATACACCATCGGTGGTGGACTTCAGAGATTTTACCTCACACCCTACTCAGGAAACCTTTGTACTGGATGATAATATTTTTCTAGAGGTACTGATAAGGGAAAGGGCCCTACTACCTATATTTTATTGGATTTAATTGTGGTTAGGGAATATGAGTCGGGGACATGCATATGCTCAGAATTTTAGGGGGAATTTTTTTTGTCTATTTTTACTTCTATTAGAAGATTATATATGCATGTCCCTTGTTCCCCATGTGTTTATAAAAATAACATGAATCTATATATATATATATAACTCTAAATAGTGGGTTTTGATATGTTTTCTCATATATGTATTCCTATGATTCATTACTTATTATATATGTTATTGAATGCTTCTGTTGTTTTATGTCTATGATTATATTTATTGTGTGACTTTGATATGATTATATAGTCTCCCAATAATACCACATTAACACCCTCACAATTTTTCATTATCCTCTAGTGTACGAACTGACATGAGTTGGGCTATTTGACCCATCTACTCATTGATTGGGTTAAATGGATCCTGAGTTTGGATATTACAACATTTGTATGATACATACGTCCAACCCATCATATAATGAAAATAGTACATATGTGGTCTAGAAGATCCTAAAATATTCATCACATATAAACCCTTGAAATGAAATGGCCTTCCCAAAAGCTTCATCATATCAAACCCCACGAAATGAAATGGGATTTATTAAACATTTCTTTATTGTATAACCCACGGAAAAGAAATCGGGTGAATAAATATTATTTAATCATAATTATAAACCATCCAGAGAGAAAATAAAGATGTTATCATTATATTATATCCCTAGTAAAGAAAAAGTTACATTAATTAATGTAATCATAGTTGAAAAATTATTTTTTTATTACATTTAGAACATTTCTTGAAGAAAACAAATAATATTTAAAATTACCCTATATAAGGTTATAAATTCAAAAAATTTGGAGGCGATAATTTTCATTGAAAATAAAATGGAAAAATATTTATGGAATATTCAAAAGTAAATTAAAATAATTATAATGAAAATATAATTTCTTATTTGAAAACACTTTTGAAGATATAAATCATTTTAAAATCCTTTTCATTTAAAATAACAATAAAACTTATAAAATAAGATTTAAGGATCATTTAAAACATTTCTTAATTGAAAAATGCATTAAACTTTGAAAAATAACTTTTTAAAACATAATTCATTTTAAAGGACCTTGTCTTTGAAAATATTCTTTATACATTTAAAGAATGTTTTAAATCCGTGATTGGTCATGATGTAGGGAAACAACATTCATGAAATACATGTTAAAACAAATATTCCTTTCACATTTTTGGTAAAACCTCAATGGGAATTGTCTGAAAATAATAAAAAAATTTCATTAAAACACTTTTCCAAAAATTAAACAAAACTGTAAAAATAAATTTTAAACATCATTTAGGAGTATTAAAACATTCATTGATAACATTTTTATAAAATGTGGATATGATATACAAGGTCTTTAATCCAATCATATAAAAAACTAGGTTTAAATTAAAATCATTATTTGGGAATATTAACAACATAAATAGGTTAAAATTAAGGTGAACATGTATAGTCATTAAATAAACATTTGATGAGAAAATTTATCTATTACGTGAAAAATATATCAATATATTTTACAATAAAAAGCCTAAACATAATCAATCTTGATTAAAAATGAGATTATAACATAAAAACACATACCACTTTAGTAACTTTTGAATCATAATCCCCATGAAGCACAACATAAAGTGAAACATTAAATATCATTAATATATGGATATTCCTGATATAATATTTCAATGGTGTAATATATTAAACTCATAAAATAATTTTGGGTCATAACATATCTTATTTCTCAAAGAAGAAAAATTGAGACAAATATCCCTTACCTTAAGTCTCCACATCCTTCAAACATGTCGAAAACACCAATATAATAACTACATGTTAATTATACATATATTAACTAAATTTAATTACATGTATCATATTATATATTATTTACTTAGTGATGAAATTTTTATAATCTTTTATTAAATATTCATATTTAAAATCATTTTTTGAGTTAGAAGTGCTTTATTTTTCATGTATGTTTTGATTTGGTATTTTTTGTAATTTAATATCTATCAACATTCTATAATATGAAAAACATTATAAATGATATAAATATAATACATTATTATTATATAATTATTTATAGTATTCCATATAATTTAGAGATATACAATTATTTACACCCTTTGTAGAGAATGTAAGTTGTACAAACACATGAACATTATTTTGATATTCTATATGGTGGAAATAAAAGAAAGGTGAATAATATAATAACGTTAAATAATAAATTTTAGGAAAATATATCTCATATATTCATTAAATTTACCCTTATTACATTTTCTTGTAAATAATTAGTGAAAGGTGAATCACATCGGTTCGTTAGGCGGTAGTGTGATATAAACACAAATGACATTATTGTATCCCCCAAGTAATATAAAGTAAGAAGGTATATTTCATATAATAATTATATAAGTACAATTATATTAGAAATATAATATATATTCATTTAATCAATTAATATTATCATCAATGTAAAAAATAAATGAAAAACACAACACATTGGTTAACGAGGTGGTTGTCCACCAAACACAAGTGTGACGATATTATTTTCCAACAGGTTGGAAGCTAATATGTATTATGTGGTATTATAGTTGTAGTAGTATAAAAATTTCATTATTAACATATATTCACATTAAATCCAACTTTATATCCATTTATGATAAATGGTGAGGAAAAATGAATACTAGCAGGTCAGGTGGCGGTTAGCTGTCGTACACAAGATCAATGATTTTGTTTCCCATTTAAAGAAAGTGGTGATAAATATATGTTATAAAATTTAAATAATAAAATATAAATATTTTGGAGATATATTTAATAATATCATCATTTTGGAATAATATTTTAATGAGGGGGAAGAATAAATAAACAAAAAATGCATGTTAAATAATTTTACCTATAATTAAGAGAGCCTCTTTATATTTATATCTAAAGCATTAATTGGAGCGATTCCTAACAAAAATAATTCCTAAATTATTTCAAAAAGTAATAAAATTATATATTTATATGGATCACGGAGGGACCAAAGTTTTTTGGAATTGTGAAGAGGAGAGGTGAGGGGTGGTCTATTATTTTGTGGGAGAGGACATAAATGGTATTTCTGAGAAGAATAAAGTGTACCAATATTTTTCTCATTCCACAAGAATCGGAAATGGTTCATTATATAACCTTAGAGGTTATAAGTTCTATATATGTCCATAAATTTGGTTTTAGAAAATTTAAAAAGTCATTTTACACTAATTATGATTAGTTTAACCCCTAGAAAACCAAATTTAACCTTAACCATAGTAATTATTTGTTATGACTTTATTATTAATCCTGATTAAAAATTAAGTTAAAATTATTTTATAAAATTAATTATTCTGATGCCAATTATGAAATTCAATTTTCCAAATTACATTCAAATAAGTAGGAAATATTATTTAAAATTATACTTTCATATGTGAGAAAAAAGTTTTTTTTTCAATGACAATGTTTTCAAAAGATTTAAATGATTTATACAAAAAATAATAATAAATTTGATTAAAATAACCTAAATTAGATTAAATATAATATATTTGATAAAAAAATTTAAACAAATCCTTTACAAGATTTTACTTTATAAATTATTTTAATGAAGTGGAATTTTCTAAATCTATATATTTCACTATTCACAAAAAATGTAGCATCTCCAAAAATTATCAAAAATTCACCAAATGATAATTTTGACAAGGAGATTTAAAAATTATTTGTATTTTCTCATATAATTTTTATAAGGGTTCCAAAAATGAATTATTATTATTTTATTACAATAAAAAATTATTATTCTTTATTAAAATTGTACTCTCAAAACATATAATGACTTTATGAAAATTTATCATACTTTTTTAAAACATGATTTATTTATATAATACCACTATAATTAATATAGAAAATGTGAAAATTCCTATTTATTCTACAATGTTTAACCACTAGTGTATAATATCCTGGATAAACAGTAATATAAATAGTATATTATAGTTCTTTAAAACTTGATGTTGAGTGTAAAAAAAGATATCAATGAAATTATATTTATTTACAACGAAATTTCATAAATAGTTATTGTATAAACATATTTTATGATAAACCATTCATGAATGATAATTTCAATGGGATTGTTTACATGAAACAACTATAGTTTTTCTTACCTAGTGACGGTGTTCGTTTAGAATATAATATTAAAAGCTCTATCTATGGGTTAAAGAAAGCATATTGATAGTATTATTTATAGTTCCATTTCGAAAATTCATAATTTGGTTTCGAATAAAAACATTTTGGATCAATGTATATAGCAAATTGTTAGTGGGTGTACAATTTATTTCCTTATTTTTAACATATATGAAATATTACTTTGAACTAATAACGAGGTAATTTTATATAAAGTCAACCAATTTCTCTCTAAATTCATATAAATAAAATATAATAATGATTATTATTATATCATTAGAATTTAAATTCAAATATAATTTTTAAGAATTAATTTTTCCCAGTATAAGAACCCTATATAAAAAAATATAGTGATATTTATGAAGAATGATTTTTCACCTTGTATAGCACCCATTCATAATTCTAAAATATTTAATTTGTGAAAAATGGAAAATATTTTTCTAGGATATTTAAAAATGGAAACCATTCATATTCTTCCGTAATTGGAATCTTTATGTATACTCATGTCTTCACGTGGATAGATATTATCTTTGTGGTCATTGAGATGATATCCAAGTAATCCTATAATGAGGAATTGGAGAGTTTTGAAGAAGGTATTGGTATAACATAAGGTAAAATGTTTGAATGATTATATATACAGAATGATGTATTAGAGTTTTTTCATTCCAGGTGAAATTTTATGTTGTGTAGTCACATAAAAGACAACCATAGGGTACATATTTATGACAGTTTAAAGAGATGTTTCATAGCTATATTTTAAATCAAAAATATATTTCCACTTCTACTATGAATGTTGAATTTTTATCCTGTATCGAGACTAATTCCTATGGTGTAAATCTGCGAATTTTCATTTCGGAGATTAAATTGTTAAATTATATTTATAAACTATAAAAAATATGTTATTAATTTTCAGAAATTTAATTTATATATAATAATATAAAATATATAAGTCAATGTAAACATGTTAATGTTAATTAATTTTCAATAAAGGAGTTTGTTAGAGATAAGATAGTGGATATTAATCATATCAGTAATTAATTATTGATTATAGACCCATTGACTAATGAAATACCTCTATTCATTTTCAAATATCTTGTAATTTTTATGGGATTAAATTACAGTATGTAATTTCAATGTAAAATATATTTATTTGAATATCTATATGAATATATTTCTCATTATTATATATTTTGGATAAAATAATTACACGAAATTGTTTTTGGGATATATAATAAAACATTCATTAAGGTTTTATTTGTATGGTAAAATAATAATCATAATACATTATGATATATTGAAGGAACTAATAATTTATTTACAGTATATGGTGTTATGATTCATGTATTATGATAATTTTTTGAGTTAGATGATAGATTAGTATTTTATCAATTATTTTTATTTTATAAGTGGGAGAAATATATAAATTTTGGTCTACACCCTCTACCCCTCAACCACTATTATTTAAACATATAATTCTATGATATGGGTTTTGGGTGGGTTCTTGAGGGAATAACTTTCCACATAACATAAGACCCCTACACTTAGTAGAATGATGAGGAATAAAACATATGTATCCTTTAGATTGTTGGGAATATGAAATATTTATATAGTGAGAATGAAATTTCAGTTTTTGTAAGTCATCTTATAATGTATGTAGGTAATTTAACATCATAAATTCGTCAAAATAATGATAAAATATATTCATCTTTATTCTGGTTTTATTTTTTATAGAAATCGATCATTCCTCTATTATCCAAAATAAAAACATGATCGTATTTTTTAAATTTTCATGGATTAATTCATTATGTAATCCTCACTCATGAATTACATAGTGTATAATAAAAAAATATAGAATAATAGAAATCTTTATTAAATGTTATTTTTGTAGTGGGTGTGTGGTATAGTAATGCAATCCAAAACATTATATTCCCATAATAATAGTCAGCTATGTAACTAGAGTACTTTGGATAGTTAAATTTATTTTTTTTCTCTAATAAAATATGTCTTAGAATAAAAATAAATTGTTGATGGTCCTCTGGATTCCCCAGAAATTCATGATGATATGTATATAATATGTTCTCATTCATACAGTACATATATTTCATACCTGGATATTAGTAAAAAATACAAGATAATTTGATATATCTACAAAAAATTGGTATTAGGTATGGACACATTGGACTCGAGTAACATTCTAGCTACTTTGATGAGATATAAAAGTGAATTTTAATAATAATTGGGCAAGAAAGGCTATCTAGAATCACTTAGATATTCATGGTGAGGAATTATACAATTAGTTTCTCCATTCTATGATGTTGTGATATGGTTGTATGTATTCTCTATGTTGAGATAAATTGATAGTATAAAAATTTATGAATATAAATGTTGATCATGTATAATTAGCTTAAAGGTGATGTTTTTTAAACTGAACTATGGAGGTGGTTTTGGAATAAACCTCATAGTAGATGATAGCATTACAGAAAAAAAGAGAATAAAATCAAATGCCAAGCAGATGCTATATTTTGTACTAATTTTAAAAATACATTAAATGGTTTTGGGGGAATAGGTTTATTTTTATGGGTTTATGGAAGCTCTATCTTCACTGGGGTTCATTGTGGTATGGTTCAAGCTGGGATATAGGGTTATCATTTTAAAAATTAGAACCAATGTTAGTGACTTTAGTGTAGTAAGAGTAACGTTCCCTAGATTTTTTTTTTATTTTATGGAAATTTTCAAATGGTATTTTCTATTATTAATATTTATTTATACGGTACAAAATATAGCATCATATGTATTACATTTGGAGGATAATGGATCATTAGTGGAAATATTATTATCTATAGTAGAGACAATGGTAGTGGTATGTCATTGACTATATTATGTTCGCAAGGATTGATTACTAGTCATATATAAAAATATTGCTAGAAGCCTCCACCATTTTTCATCACATGAATTAAAAAAAAATATTCACAAATTAAATATATCCATTTAAAAAATTATATCCCTCAAATAATTTTAAATCTTTAGGATAGATAAAATCATGTGACCACAATTTTGAGGTCATTATCTATACAAATATAGGATTCAAAATGGTGATTAATACACTCTTAGAAAATATTTTTATTTTCCTCACACACACAATTGATTTCAACCTCACGCCACAAAACACTAGACCCTTTCCTCCTAGAATCATCTCCCACACCAAGAACTTTATCCCCCATGCCATGAAATCAAACCTATAGAGCCCTCAATAGCCTGTCACTCAACAAAATTTAAATAAATCTACCATATTATAGATAATGACTAGTTTTCAAGCACCCCACACCATCTAAAAAGAATTCTCCATTTAATGAGGGACACCCCATCCTTCGGTCCTAGTATTGGTATATATTTAGGCCTCCAACATTACATTCATGAAATATAAGATTAAAATAAATACAAAATGGATTTATTATTAAATTGAATAATTTAATGGTCATATGGGTTTGTTGGTGTTTTGGGATTTTTATTTTCTTCTTATTTCCCAATTATTATTCAATGAATTTGAAAATTAAATTTGAATACCACTATTAATTAAATTTTATTACAAGTAATGTTTTTATATCTTTTGAAACATGATTAAAAATATAATTATTTGACTTCATTAATTAGTATATTTATAATAATTTTTATTTTTATAATTTTTATATTTAATTGTGTTATAACTTCAATGTATAATTATTTTTAATGACAAATACATATTTTTTTAGCTTAAAATTATCTTAATCATTTATTTTTGACAATTATAAAAAATATATATAAATTATATATATATTTTAAATATTTTATTTTATTTATATATTTGAATTATTATTGTTCTATTCATTTTAATTATTTCTACCAAAGACATATTCGCCAATATATTTTGAGGTGACTGAGTAATTTATTAACATCACCAATTAATATCAAATTTATTTGATTAGTTATACATGTATATAATATGAAAAAATATCTCATCAAATTATATACCATTATGGGACATTAATTTATAAAAGGTATTTTTAAAAACAATATTACATTGACACATCAAGGGTGGAATCTGTTCTCTATCATAGATGTGAATGTATTCAGATAGATATAGATCAAATATTAGTTGATCCAATGAACATAATTCTTAATTAAATGACATCTCAGTTTCCACCTAAAGAGAGTGACATCATGAATTATTATTTTCTAGAGTGTTATCCTTATTTCTATAGTGAATTATATACACCAGAATTAATTGAAATTATTAATGATGTTAATATTTAATTACATCTTAGATGAAGTAGATTCATTAAATTTTTATTTATTATTTATCTATTTTACCTAAAGTCGTTGAATTTTTTGAAAGAATAATCTTTTGATATATTATTATTATTTTTTAAAAATATAATTCTATCTAGAAAAGCATTCCAGAAACATAATACTAATCTTATAAGTTGATTGAAAACCATGGTAACTCATATGTAACTATTAATGCATACTGCATTAATAGTATTTCGTTTATAAAAGATAATTCCCGACTCAATACATGTACTATTTATTATTTATAAAGGTGTAAGGAAATTTATGTTAATAAAATATGTCATATTATATCTATTAATATAGGTTAGTAATACTGATTATTGAGGGACGTTATTAGAGATATTGGAGATTATTGCCTAATATATATTTTTTGAGTAGTGGTTGGGTCAATCCAATTAATGGTAAAATAGTTATCCATTTCTAATTTATATTGGTAAAAATTAGATATTTGTAATATAAAAATTTTTAAGAAATGAACCCATTATACTAGCATCACCTGATAGGTAGGTTGCACTTTTAAATAAATATTTTTACTGGAATGTTTTGGAGAAGAAATTCAAAATGGGGTTTTCTTATTGAATGATATGAACAAAATATTATATAATTTATTTGGAAAATAATTCACCGAAACCATTTAATTGTATCAGAAGAAGATATATAATGTATTTTGGAAATAGTTAGCGAAGATACACTAAATTCCCAATATCAGTATATAACTTCATTGTAATTATTTTACAAATTAAATTGAATAAATATTAACATTTGATAAAATATTTACGAATTATATGTTTAAATATATATAAATTTATTTTTATTTTTTTATTAAATATATATTTGGATTTGAAAAATTTTTCTGATTAAACTAAAATTCATTGTATATATGTTTTCATTGTTATGTTAATTTATTGAAATTTTATTTAAGTACTCCTCCTTCAAATAATTTTTCTTGAAATATTAGTTATTCTATAGATAATGATGTATTTATACATAGAAGGATCTTGTGAATATTCTTGTGGATATATGGGTCCTAGTATAGGTGTTTAATCTTTGATGTCCAATACCCAGCTGGATGTGTTATTTGATGACATGTTTCATAAAGTTGGCATTGGCCTGAGTTTACTAATTCATCAGTTGGGGAATATGATATTTGATCATTTTATATTGTCATTTATAACTCTTGAGTGGTTTTCATTCTCTAAATATTGAATTTATTGATTATTTTGGGAGTTCCATGCAGAATTTTTTTTTTTATAACATTTATTTAATTATTATCTTAGACATTGGATTTTTTTAAAATGATGTAATTTTACTTCATGTACAGAATAGTTTAGGGTGGTGTTAATTTCTAATAACTAAAATTAATGAATATATTACAAGGTAATGGTGAAGATAGATCGTTAGGAACAATTTTTGGGTGTTATAGACATCATGTAGTGAGTCCCACCTAGTTTTCTTCCAACCTAGCGGCCAGATTTGGTAATATTTTAATCGAGTGAGGTAATTATGGTAAAATTATAACATTTAATTTATAATAAATTTACATTTTTACTGTTTATAAAAAGTAAATATGTTAAATATTGTCCTATTTTAGATTCCATTCACATAATAATGAACTATAGGGAACACTTTCTATACATAGCACATGTCACATATCACAACATATACAAAATGTAGGTTTATAATTCATTTCCCTTTCGTATTTTTGAAATATTGAATTAATACATAAATATAAATATGTTATTTATGGTCACATTTATTATAGTCAAACTAGCGATCTGAGGCCATAGATCAAATATAAGTATGGATAAAGAGGTCATCAAGTTAGTAATTATGATGTTCTCTATGTTATAGGAAAGAATTTTTTTTGGTAAAATTTTTTTTTAAATGATACTAATTGTTCACATTTATTTAATTATTTAATTATGTATATTAAAAAAATATCAATATAGCACAAATAAAATAAATAAGTTCATGAAAAAATCTATATAGTATTATGTGCATAGATTCTATATTTTAGTGTCGTGTGGGGTTTGATAGTCATGGTTACTCATTAACCTATGGAGCAGGTGTCCCATGATTTCTAGTTGTAAGATAATAGGTGATTTTTTCATAAATAGATATATGGATGTTCACACATGTTGAGGCTAACGTTATAGTGAATACTATAGATCTTGGTATGTATGATTTTTTTCTATACCTACAGATAGTGTAAGAGGATATACTATTAAAAATATTTACGCATATTGGTGAGGTGATGGCATCACAACCTAATGATGGAGAATAGATGTTTGTGGCATAAGAATAATGTAATATAAATTATACTCACACTATTTTTTTATATTAATATAAAATATTTACAAATGATGTGGGGTTTAACTGTCGTCAGTGGGAACTATCTTGAGCCCATATGTGGTCATGATGCATATTCACTAGATTTATGAGATATTTTCCATTAATTTTGTATTATTTAACATTTCATTTTAGATATATAATAATTTTTTTATATTTATAATGTCATATTAATGAAGTAATTAATAGGTCTTGCATTGTAGTTTCATAGTCAAAACAAAACGATCGGTCTTGAATTATCATGAAAAAATTTATGAATAACCACTGATTGATTCTTGAAATGTAGGATCCATTTTTTGTATAATTCTAAAAAAACAATTGATTTTTCATTTTTTAGAATAAATCAATACACACTTTTAATGATTTAAAACTCTATAATGATTGTGTAATGGTGAAAAACATTGTAAATGATCTCATATGGATGTGAAATCATAGGAAAAATATATGTTAATTATTTTTTATATTTATGGGCATATGGAATGTCAAAATGACATGAGATGTGCTCATAATAACTGAATATGATGTATTTAAAGATATAAAAGTCATTAAATATGTGAATCATGGGGTCAAAACAAAGAAAATGTCCCCAAATATCCATGAAAGCAATTATTTATGAGTTATGATTTTTTTTATTATAAAAAACTATTTTCATGATATGTCGAGTTGTGGTTTTCTTTAGATGGATAAAACACATTTTCTAAGTTATAAAACTTATATTCATTCTATTAATAAGAAAAAAACATACAAAACTTCCTCGGATTGATGTGACATCATGGTAAAAAATACTTTGATACATTTATAACATAAAAGAAAATAAATAACATTAGTATGGTGTGTAGTGTTCTCAGAATGACTAAATAAACTCTTTCTATTGATTTGGAAGACCTAAAAAACGTACCTTAATATGTCAAAATCAGGAAAAAACAACTTCGATTGTCATAAAATCTTATGAGATAAAACATATATTTATTTAACATTGTATGAACTGAATTTATTTCATTCCATGTTTTCATTTTCTTATAATGACTAAAATAAAAAATTTTGTGTTTAAAACACTAATATGTTGGTTTACAAGTCAAAACCATTTAAAAATTCCTTAGATTAGAATTAAATATAATGAAAAATGGATTTAAATTATTTATAATTTATATTAGTTGCTGGAATAAAAATATAATGTTTGGTGTTCTCATAATGACTAAATATTTTATTTTAATGATTTGACCATATTTAAACATGTGAATGAAGAAGTCAAAAAATGAAAACAATCTATGCTTGTTACCAAAACAAGTAATCCAACCATTTATTTTTTATAAAATATAATAAATGACACCACTTAAATCTGACCTATTATTGGATCAAGAAGGCTGAAAATGATTTTTTTTATTTTAAAATACAAAACAAGTGTATGATGATCAAAACCATAGAAAATATCATTTTATTAATTGGAAATCATAGTAATATTTTATTCAAATTTTTTTATGTGTATGATTATCAAAACTTTTAATATGATGTTGGATATTCCCAAATTACTAAATAATTTCTTTTTATATATTTGATAGTCTTTAAAAATGATTTTATAATGGTCAAAAGCAACAAAAATAATTCATATTTCTATTAATTAATATGAAAACAATTCTACATTTATTTGTAAAATATGGGAAATTATGTCATCTCAATCTATGTTATTTTTTTCAAGATGACCAAGAATTCAATTTTATTATTTTAAATATAATAAAGTATGTCTATAATGGTGCAAATCATTGAAAATGACTTTTAATTGATGTGAAATAAAAGAAAATTTTCTGTTGAATTTTTTTTCATGTACGATAGAGAAGAAATCAATCCAATGTATTTCAATACTAGAAATACAAAATAAAAGGTTTTCAAATATTTAGTTGTCTTTACAAATGTTATTCAGGGTATAAAAAACTAAAAATGAGCTTTGATTATTGGGAAATCTTATAATATTACCATATCACAATAGCCTTAACCAGGCGGGTGAGGACATGGAAAGTGTATCCAAGATACCTCAGATCAAATCTAGGTGGATGAATATTTATAAGTACTATATTAGTAATGTGGTACGTATTGTTAAGGTACTATTTGGTACTATAGCTGCTGAAACTATTCATCAGTTTGAGATTTTAAACCACCAATTTTGTCCTCGAGATCTTCAAATCCTCGGAGTCACCAAAGGCCATTGAGCAGGTAAGGCTTTTGGGCCACATCAAGTCCTTCTGGCCACCTCATGGTCTTCAGGCCACATGGAATAAATTTAGATGTAACTAGACAAGTAACATATATAAGGCTCTAAATGAGGATTCAGAATATGAAAATTCACATGAGAAGAGCTAATCGGACAAGAAAGATTGAGAGGGTATGGAATTTTCATCGGTATCAGGCATGTGCTGCTCTAAATTGGAAAAATATCTAATCATCCATGCGAAAGTGGATATTTTGCATCATGATTTTGGCTAGGGAGGGGTTGTTCAGCGTTTTCTTGTTTGGTATGATTTCCTCTTAGACCAACAGGTCATGTAATGTATCACTTAAGCCTTTAGGCATTGTAAGGGTTCCCCCTCATCCCTTGAAAGTGGTGTTATTATTAAAAAAATAATTCCTTTATTCCATTTGTGATAGAAAAAATACAATAGATTGTTTTTAATTTTAATAATTAAAGTTGTGTCAATATGAATTTTGGGTTTCTTAGAAATATTAAAAACACCCTTTTAGTGTTTTAATACAAAAAATATTGTGTGTGGTAGTAAAAACCATAATAAATTACCTTTATTGACATATAATCATAAGAAAAATGACTCTGAATTATTTTTTATATGTATGTGTATAAGGAATGTCAATTCGATGTGTGTTGTGATTGAAATGAATGACTATTTTGTTTTGAAAGATTTATATGTCTTCAAAAATGAGCACCATGGGAATAAAACTAACCAAACAACATCAGATTAGTGTGAAAAAATAAAAAAACTATAGACTTATTTTGTAAATGTATGAATATACACTATATCATTTGAGGTTTTTAGTTTCTTAGGATGACTAAGAACACATTTTTAGAATTCAGAACAATAAAACATATATGTGATGAACAAAACAATTGAAATTTTCCTTTTATTAATTTTAAATCATAGAAAAATTATCCTTGAATGAATTTTTATGTGTATGGGTACTCAACACATCAATCTAGTGTGTGGTGTTCTCCAGAAGAATAAATATTTATTTTTAATGACATTATAATATTTAAAAATGATAATCAAGGAGATAAACAAAATGACCTCATATTATTGTGAAATAATATGACAATGACCATATATTGATTTTGGAAATTTTAGAATAGATTTTTTTGATTATATATATTATATATTGGAATATCATAAATACATATTTAATATTTAAAAACACTAAATTTTGAATGTAGTAGTCAAAACCACAAAAGTCAAATTTATATTGGAACAAAGTGATATTATAATAATAATGAAATTATTTTGGAATTGTAAAAGTACTCATCGTGTTAATCATACATGTGGTGCACATCAAGATACTAAATAACTAGTTTTTGAAGATTTTACAGTAATTAAAAACTATTTCAAAGGGTCCAAAGTAATAAAATGGCTACATACTTTCATGAAATCTAAAGAATACAAGAATAGAATAGTTTCTAAAGTATAAATACTTACACTAAATCAATCTAATTCATTAATTTCTCAAGTTGATTGAAAACACATTTTCAGTGTCCCAAAATATTTAAACATTCATTTCACAATGAAAGCCATAGAATATGACTTTATATCGAGATGAAAATAAGCATGATATTATATTTAGAATTTTTTTTGTGCATGGGTAGGTGGTTGGTTAATCTTTTTTTATTGTGCTTGGAATGACAAAGCAATAATTTTGAAAATATATCCATGTTTTATAAAATTTAAATCATGTGTAAAATGGAAATAAAATTAAATTTTAGTGTCAAAAAATCATATAACAAAAACTATATATTGATTTTGGAAATATAGAAATGATTATTTCATGAATATTAGTTGTCTCTTGTTCAAGATGATAAAAAATGAGTTTTTAATTTTTCAAAATACTATATTGTCCATGTAATGATCCAAGCCATATAAAATAATCTCATATTGATATGAAATCGTAAGAATACTTTATTTGAATTATTATTGATATGTACATGTCGTTGGAATATTATTCATATGGGTGGTGTTCATAGATGGGCTGAATAAATAATTTTTAAAGATTTACACTTCATTAAAACATGTTTAATGGGTTTAGAATTAATAAAACAATATCATATTAGTATAAAATCATAGTAAAACAACATTATATTAAGGTCAAAAATTTTGAAACTGATATCGTATAAATTGAATTTTATTTCTCAAAATGTCTGAAAAAAATTATTGTTTTAAAAGAGTAAATAAGGTGTGTAGTGGTCAAATCCATAGAAAAAGGTTAAAATTGACCTGAAATCATTAGAAATGTGGTCTGTAATTATTTTTTATTAACAGATGTAGATAATAGGTCAATAATTTATGTTTTTCGATTTAAATAACTAAATAATTTTTTTTAAAAGATATGAAACTATATTAAATTTTCCATTAGGTTTTAATTGGAATGAACCTAACTTATGATTTCTTTAAAATCATACTAAAATAGTTATCGATTTATTTTAACAATGTTGGATCTAACTCTATATCAATAGGAATTATTGTTTGGTCAAGATGACTATATGAAAATTCTATTCTTTTAAACACTACAACATATTTCTGATGATTAAATAAATATCAAAAAATCTAGATTGATGTGAAATTATCAGAAATCAATAATGGAAATATTTTAATCATGTATAAGAATATATATGATCAATAGAATATGTGATCCAGTCAGAATAAATGAATATTATTTCCATAATTATTTGACTATCTTAAAAATGTACATATGAAAATAAAAACCCAGAAAATAACCTAGGATTTTCCTAGAATCCTGGGGAAAAGGCTAAAGAATCATTTTTTAAATATATGTATAGAATCCACATAAATTTGAGTTTATTTTTCTCAGGATGATGAAAATAGTATTTTACTATTTAAAAAAATAAAACTACAATATAATGGTCAAACACATAGATTATTCCTTGAGATATATATGAAATAAAATAAAATTTTCATATGAATTATTTGTTTGGTTTATAGGTAGATGAAATGTCAATTTTACATGCTTTATTCTTGAAATGAATGAATATATAGCTTTTACAATTTAACAATATTTAAAAATGAGTGTTAGAAAACCATAACTATGAAAAAACTTTTATATTTCTTTGAAATAATATGAAATTTATCATTGATTTTTTTTTTGAAATATTGGAGACAACTCTAAATCAATCAAGTTTGTTTCCCACGGGATAATTTAAATCACATATTTTTTGTAAGACACTAAATAATGTGTTTAATTATCAAAACAATGGAAAAATACATTAGATTGATTTTAAATCATATAAAAAGGTTTTAATTGTTATTTATTTTTATGAGTAGATGATACATGAATTCAACATGTTGTGTGCCCAGACTGACTGAATAAGTAGTTTTAGATTAAAATTCTGATTGGAAACAGGTAATATGTAAAACACCAAATTGTGGAAGACATTTATATAGTATATATTCATTTAATTAATTTACAAGGATCTGATAATTGGATTGTTTTTATTTTAATGTATATAATTTTTATAATTTATCAAATTTTCAATTTATAAGATGATCATTTTGGGGCATGGAAAATAATTTTGTGATAAATATTGTAAGATTATTAAATTATATATAATGTTGACATATATTGAATTTCTATATTAAAGTTGTTTATTTATTTTTTTTAACCAGTTTTAGATTGTATTAGTTGTTTTTTTAATAATTATATGTAGAGACCACCAAATGGAGGTCATTATAGGACATGTAGTTGGGATTAATAATGTTCACTAAATGAGTGTCTTTATATCCAATAATGACCGCCAAATGATGCTCATCGTCTGACCTATTTTTTTGTAATGAATGGAAATTTTTTTGATATATAAAATAATAAAACAATTAAAATATGATTTTTATGGTTTTATAAATTTAATTCCATTCATTATATAAAAAGAATATAAAGTAATTTATATCCTTGAATGAAAAAACATATCAGAGTATATATGTACTAAATCTCTTGAAAAAATCAATTAAAATATATGTTATTTATTAATCTTCTATGATATATGTAAAATATAGGAATTTCCACTACATAAATTATATTACAATAAACAATCAATCAAATGGTGGCTATTGGATTGAATTTCTCAAAACAATAGCTATAATCCAAAAATAAGTGAGGCATATATCCATAATTTCAATAACCATAGTTGTCGGTATTTCATAGTCATGTTTCAAATATAGTATGAAAATAAATTACAATTATATATGTTCTATAAAATTACATGAAAATTGTTATGTATAACATAAATATTAAATAGTTTCAATGTATTAGCAAAATATAATCATGTGATGTTGTATTTAGGATACTTAACTAATGATTCATATATTATTCTTATATTCAAGTAATCTAAAATTATCAATTATGAATTGATTATTTTTATATTTGTAAAGATGATAAACATTTTAAATAAATATTCAGTAGTTTTATATCAAATTATTGTACATCATAGAGTAAAATTTGATTTTTACGTAATATAATGATTTTAATAATTTATATATTAGATATTGATATGATTATTTGACTTATGGGAATATAATCAATGAACTTATAGACCATCCATAATCGCATTGCATGGGATTTTCTATATCACTTATTTAATTTTATAATACTAAACGCTGATTATTATTTCATATATATACGGTATAATGGATCACTAACATGAAGCGATATGAACATTAGAACCCATTATATGTTTTTCTTATATTAAACATAATATTATTTTTTTGTGTACACCATTAATCATGTGGTAGGGATTATCAAAATTAAGATTAAAATTTTCACCTATTCAATATGTTCATATTATTGAGTATGACTAATGAATTGTTTGTTTATACCTATGTTTTTGTATGCAATGTTAAAATACGTTTAAAATTATTATACATAGTGTAATAAATATTTTTTAAATTGATATTAATTTATAATTAATTACCCATGAAAGTAAAATTTATTCAATTTAGAGACCATGAGCACTTATGATCATATATTATGTTTATTTTTATAATGGTGTCAATGTCTCCCTTGATGTGGAATAGGTATATAAATTATTTTTCAATGTGAATATATAATTTTGAATTAATTTATTCAAGATTTAATTTAGTTATTTAAATGTGATATGATATTATTTAATAATTATTTAGTTTTTATTTAATTATATTTTTTATAATTGAGATTTAATTATATTAAATAACTGTGTTTATTTATAGTATATTTAAAAAAATGTGGTTAGATAAAATTCATCACATAACCCATAGAATTTTTCTAACATTTATTCATGTTTTTCATTTGTTTTTATTATTCAAACGTGAGATTAGACCTTATGGTTTGTCTAGAATGGTTTTCAATGTTTTTCTATATTTTTAAAGGATTCAAACATAAGGTGGTTCCAAATGATTGATTCCTGTAGATATTACCCATAAAACTAGTCATTGGGTGAAAATATATCACATTAATCATAGGTGGAATCCAAAATCAATGATCTCCCAAAACCAATATAAACAGTGAGTCACCTTGAATTTTCAGTGAAACATTTTGAGTAGATTTTGTAGTAGTTTGAGTGGCGATAATTTTCATCATATATTTCACATTAATTATATCATATTTTCAATGATATTCTTCAATTTTATAATAAAAAATAAGTGGTATTGAAAGAAAACATTTAGGATATATGTATTTACTTATGGATAGGAGTAATGGAACCACCTATAAATGTATACAGCATTCAAAATAAATTATTTGACTTCTATATTTGGAAACTACATTAATTCTCATAGTAAATTTATTAAAGAACATTTTTATTTTTTTCATGAATAAATGATCCAATCCTAACATGATCCAGAATTAAGATGGAGTTTTTAATTTGGTATCTAATGAATAATATATTCTTTACCAAAAAAATGTATTCATTTAATTTTCTTGAAATGTATTTTTTGTAATATTTTAATTTTTTTGCAGTTCTTAATAATCCACAGCTAAGAGTAGGCATCCTTCCCTAATAATAATTTTAACATACTTTACTTCATTTCTTCTTAATATAAAAAATATCATATCTATATTACCATATCATTGTATTTTTATTTATACTCTATAAGTAAAAGTTCTCCCTATTATAGCCCTACAAAAATATTATGTCCACTCAATATGTAATGTTGTCGGTATAATTGATTGGTAAAAGTTTCCATGAAGGTTCTAAAGTGGTACATGACATTGAAATAACTTAATATTAAAACTCCTATAATTGGGTTTCCACTATCAGGATGTATTTTAAAAAAATAATTTCCAAAAATTATATTGGTATCCTTATCCCACGATTAAAAAATTGAATACCATAAATGGATAGTTTTAAAGTAACTTTGTTTTTGAATATCCATCATAAAATTCAATTTTTTTTTCTTGTCTCTTATTTTTCCACTAATTCAATATAGGGAATATTTTTATGGTCATGGAAGTGTAAGAAACACATTTTAGGTTCCAGAACTATCATCACAAATCAACTTGTTATATTGAGAACATAAATAGCTAAATTGAATACCATAAATGTAGTAAACTATATGATTTTTTATCATGATGGAATATGTCATATGGTAATCACATAGTGATAATCAATGCACTCTGACCTATATGGGGATATCACCTATCACTAGAATCTTCATTTTTGGTGAGAGAACCACTAACCTGAAAAACATATATAGCACCTTTACCTTGAAGAAAAGTTAATTATAAATGTATAAGAGAACGTTAATTATGAATCATTATTGTATCACTACCCCAATAGAAGGATATCATACCTTTATATTTTCTACCTTTATTAACTGAATGAATTCAATAGTTTTCTTCCTTTACATGTCAGTTGAAATGCATTACCCATAATGCATTCCCATTTCAGTTTCATAATCATTTGAAAATTTCAAAATATTATCTATAGTTATAAATCAATCCACAAATTAATTTTAACTGAAATAAACCTTGTGGAAGACATGGTTGAATCAATGAAATTGATAGCTAATATCACCAACCTTCCATACACAATGATGGATAAAAATTATATGATATGATAAAGTCACATGTATGTCATAACATTGGCTACTGATATATTTTTATTGTATAATGTGATATAAATATTTATTGAATATCCAAAATTCTCCAACGTTCACTAAAATCTCATAACTACTTTTTGAAAAACCTGATAACATATTATGAATCCATTCAAACTATTTTGGATATACTTTATCATAAAATATTCATTTTACAAGAAACACTTTATTAAAATTTCAATTATTATTATAACGCCTAACTATGTCACCAAACTAGACTTATTATCTTGTAAAATAAATATGAAATCATGAATTGAAATATGTAAGCATATGGAAACCTATAGAAATGCATCCATCCTATATATGTTATATAGGGTCTATTCTAATATCAATCAATCTAGTAATATCTTCGCATGAATATGTTCTCTACAAGATGTATCATATAAATTTTATTTATACCTATATAATCCATTTTCAATGAAACTGAGTGTCCACTATATAAGGGAAATGTGAATATAGTATAGTCCAAATAAAATATTCACGATTCTTAAAAATATGAAGACCAGTTTAAATTAATTCATCAAATGTATATACAAATATTTGATCATATCACATATCACTCAACAATTCATGGTTTTTCATTTCATTAGTCTATGTAACTAAAGTTCCCATATTTCCATACTCCTCATATGATTAGAAAAATCTCATCTAGGTTTAGATCTATCCATTGACATGATCGAAAACCTATCCAACTACCACTATTAGCTATTATATATAGATTACTTAAGAAATGTCTCAAACTATAATGTTTTCCATTATATTTATATCACCAACCACATTTAAGGGGGATTCACAATAGCTATACACTATGATTCCTATTTTCCCCCATACTCATGGTGTTATAGGTCGATGAGGGTCTTTATTCAAATGAAAAAGATCACTGTGAATTTACCAGTGATTATTTCAGTTACACATTAGCTGAGAGGATGGAATATAAAGATAGTATCACCCATTATGAGGGAATAACATCTTACATTACAAATATATTTTAGATTTATTATATTTTTATTATTCCTCGCCAAATCCTAGTAAATAATTAATTATTGAAATGCCTATTATTTATAATGTACTAAACATACCAGGACATTCTGTTATCTTTTCCCAAGTCTTGAAAGTGTTTTGGTAGAGTTTTGTGGTGATATAGAGGTTGGAAATTGTTTTTATACCTTTATAGAGATCCATGGGTTATCAATCATCTTCTAAATATATGGTGGAGGTAGTTTTATTTTGGTTGAACCCCTATGTGAAACTAGGTTTTACACAGCTCCCTAGGAAAGGTCTTTTGGTGGACATGTTGATTTGGTGTTTAACTTGTGTTCCATAAGGATGTGAAAACTACCTTAGTAATGTGAATCAACGAGCATGGTTCTGAGGTGGAGAAACCACATGAAATGGGTAGAGGACACTCACCACTTCATATCATTGGGTATGTTGAGTGTAAAATACCCACTTCTTTAACCCTATGGCCTATTATCTATCCCTTATAGTAACAGGAAGAACTGTTGTGACCTAGATAAGAAAATGGTTAAGACCATGGTGGTTGAAAAATATATATATGAATTAGCATAAAAATTTGACCTTTAATTAGGTGTGTGGATCTTGTATTGAAAAAAACTCCAAATATATTTTAGTCACTCACCATATACTGGTGCAGTCTAACGGGCATGGATTATATATAGGAATCTCAAACTCCCTTGATTTAATTACATTGTTCTTCATTAAATATATAGGTGATTTCATGACCTATTTATCCCTCTATATTATCCATTTTGTGAGGATTAGCCTATGGATTGTGGGAGAAGTTTTTTCAGATAACAATGTGTTCTCCACTTCCCATGTTATTGTGTTGTCCACCCTTCTCTATCACATCTACCAGGGAGATAACTATGGTGGACTTATCTTCTGTTTTTCATTTATTTATAGTTTCTTTTTATTAATTTTAATATAGTAGTGATTATTTCATATTATATAGTGGTTTAACCTCTTCATTTATTATTTAACTTGAAGATTCAATTAAGGTTGGGGATCCCCATCAGTCTTCTAGTAAGACATGTTTGAGGAATCATTATAAAACATTTCCCTTTAGATGATGGTCTGATCCATCATAATGATGATAATTAAAAAATTTGGCTGAAATTGAATATGAAGGGGGTAAATCACAATATGTAACTTATTATCCTGTTTTTCTTATATGCTAAATCCTACTAGTTATGATTTTCTTGGCTGGATAATTTTTTAAGATTATTCATATTATTGAGAATTGTTGATTTTATGATACTTTATTATATTTATACTAACTCGCCACATATGAAAATGGATATAAATTTATATTCAGCGGATGAATTAGTATCCCATTTTATATGTTGGTTTTGATTGAATACATCTAAAAGTAAATAATTCAATGTGATAAAATCCCTTCCATAATTTTAATTAAAATATGTGAATTGTGGTTATGGTTTATATAGTAGTTTTGATGAAGTGGTGGTTGTGATATGTGAGATTGTGATGGAATGAGGTTAAGGTGATATTAGGTTTTTTGATGTGGTGGTTAATTCTTGTTTATTTTTAAAATGTGGGATATATGATGATATATCATGATATTTTGTGATATGTTCTATAATAGTGGGTTCTGTTGTGTTCCTCTTCCTATTAGTGATGGAATGAAATTATAATGATGAAATTGAAATGTAAACAACTAATATTGTTAATGAACTACTAAATTTACTTGGGATGTTTTCTTTTTTTATAAATTTTCAAAACATTCAAATATTGGGATATATAAATGAATATGGATTGTAATTTTTGAATCTAATAGTAGATCAACTTGATAAATAAATTGGAAGACGACTTTTGGATGTGCTTTTTTACTAGTGTTCTTCATTTACTAGTTGGAATGAATGTGGCATAGTTGTGAATCGTTCTGAAAAAGTGGCGAGACAAGATAACGCTCTTATTATAAAATTATAAAATGGGAATATGGGTAACTATTTTATATTGTAATCTCATTGTAATTTTAATAAATGTCCTGCATATATAGAGAAATATGTACTAACACCCAAATGTTTTTGGGGTATTTTCCAAATGTGGAATATAGTGAGGATGGATGATTAGCTACCCCATCCTCCTTAACCACATTTATTGTATATGTTCTTATGCACAGGTTGTGATGAATATAAATCAAATATGGACCTACAGTTAGTTTCATGGGGTCAATAGGGTAATTCTTATTGGGATTATGCATTATATGAGGGGCATGTGGTTAAAGTACTTGATTTTCATGGAACCCTTATGACTTGGAAATGGTAGTGATTATGAGGGTAAATAGATGTGATGATCATCTTCAAAATGGGTTCTTCATATTATGTAAGTGTAAGATGCATGTGGGGTGTTTCGTGTGATGAAATTTCTCATGTTTTATCTAGTTGGAATATATACAAAAGAGATAGGAGAACCATGACATATGACATTATGTAGGTAGAGTGGAAAATTAGTGGGAAACCTATGTGTGGTTCCCTTTTAGCGATGTGATTCAAATATAGTAACTATATGTGGTGGAATTATTTGGTGATCATGCCTTAGTGAGGATGGGATTGGTTATCTTACATTATTAGGTAATTTTGGTTCTACAATTTTGGCATGGGATCATTAATATGCACATTTCACATGTTTATGGAAGACATTAGATATGATCTTACGGAGTATATATTTCATTCACACCATATATATAATAAATTTTCTTTTTCTAAGACAAAAATAGATAGTATATTGTAAATTACTAGTTTATTCATGGAAGATGATGATTATCAACTTTAAGACTGTTATTTTGGGTTCTTATTTGTATACTCCATATGTTTTTTTATTTAATCATGAATATTTGTTTGGTTTTGGTTACTTCAATAAATTATGTTATAGAGTTTCTTAGTAGATTTTATCTTATATCTGGATCCTATTATATTTATTAAGGGCAATGCATTCCTTGTGTGATATTTTTATACCCTTAGTGCTAGTTTACAACCCAGGTCCAACTAAAATATGGACTCAAAGGTCATTATCTATCTTCCTTCACTTCTATCCCAAGAAATCCACCTTATGAGGGAGGGGGTCATGATAAACATGTATTATAGGCTTTTTTTAAATATTGCATCATGTTTGGATTTAGGTTTTGTGATGATATCATTGGTTAGAGGGGATGCAGTTCCATATAATCTTGTTATGTGACATAGGTATGGGAAGACATGCTAGGAAAAAGGGTTTTAGGGCCCCCCATGATCCAATAAAAAGTATATGATCCCCTAAAATTACAATGTGATATGTCACCTCTTGAAGGGTATATAACTTGGATAGGTACATTCATCAATATTAATTGTTTTATATTTAAATTGGTTGATCATGGGTAATTAATATGAATTTAAATAAACCATTATGAAAAGTGCATACCACTAGGTATGGTAAGGCCTTTTTTTCCATTACCTTATAGATCATGGATGTTTTCTACATGTTTTTTTATGCTGGTGAGGTTTATTAAGATGGCATATTTTACTTCTAGAGGGTTGAACTACTTAAGGAGAAGAACAACTTGTAGATAAAATTGGGTACCTTTTAGAATCATTATTTGGTTAATTGTGAGGATATAATATCTTGTTTGGAGATAGAGCATTTTTGGGTGGAGATGAAGATCACCTTTAGTATGATTTGGGCCCATGTAGAGTATTGTGTCCCATTGGAAGTCAGTCAGATGAGTGGAATAGAACATTACTGGCAGATTTTGTGTCTTAAAAAGCATATGGAGGTATATATTTCATGGGATACATTGAAAATGATTAATGAATGGAGTTATTATTTTCGGCCATGATGGTACTAATGATGGAAGAGTTTCTCACAATTTTTAGGGGATCGTTTTATTGTTGGAGAATTGGATAGAGTTCAGGGATCTACTATGTTTCACCCCAACCTTTTCCTAGACGATTAGTCTCATTCACAGAATCTGATGGAGGTTATCCATCATTATATATATTTTTTAGTTACTAATTTTATATTGCTATTGTAACATGTCATTTAGAAGAAGTTGGACGCGATTGAGTGTATACACTCATGATAAGTGGTACTGTGAGAGTGAATAAAGAGGGGTTTCTCAAGGAGAAGAGTTGTCAGATGTATATCCCAAGTGTCAGGGCCTTTGATATTTCGACCATTAGAATGTCTACCATAGTAGTTTCTTTCTCAATATTATATATCTAGTGGATTATATATATTTCCTATGATCATTGGGCCAGTGTGATTCATTAATGGGGGTTTAATTCACCCTCATAATCAGTTTATAATGGTTTATATATCAAAACATAGTGGAGGTAGATAGGTTAAATGTTATCCTTAGCAGTTTACACATACAAATCCATTTTACTAGTAGGGATGGATTACATATTCTCCACCTAAAGGAGATGGGATACGCATTGGTTGATTTTGGGATTTTTTTCTCATCTTTAGGGACCCCAAATTGAGAGTGTACATGGAGGACGTCATCTATAAAGAGGTAGAGGTGACAAGAAAGGATAGTTGGATTTTTAAGATGTACTAGCACCAAAGGGGAAATAAATCAACATATGTATGATTAGGTTATCATCCACTATTGTTTTCCCCTATTATATTAACGAGATTCTACCACCTTTGTAAAAATATCTATAGTATATTCTTCAATAGTAAATATATTGGCATACTATTCCTTTGGAGTTGACTACCATTGTATAAGGGTAGACATTATTATTCAATGTGCATCAACAGAATAGATTAATAATTCTATAACATCATCCGTAATCATTTAGATATATCCCAAAACATTCAACCCCTTCAACGATTTTTTGTATTCTATATTTTTTATTATCAACTACTTCTTGTGTAAGGTTTTGTTATTACATATGGATGATCATTCTATGAATTGACATGATGAATGGGGTTATCATTTTATTAGTAAGAATGTGGATCCCATTATTTAGTTGATGGATGAGTTGTCAAAGAATTTCTTTGGTATTGGGGAAATGGAGGATCTATTGGTCATCATGAAATTTGTGTATGTTTTCCCCATGGTAGTTTTGATGTTACCCCCCTCGATGTGGTATTGATTTTGGGATATATTTTCTACAATTCTCATAATTTATTATGATTTATCCTATTGGATTGTACCCTATGAATTCTGGTAGTTTAGGATTATTATAAATTTTATGATTAATAAGGGTTTTACATAACCCAATGTATTATAATGTGATGTTCCAGTGATGTTCTATAAAACTAATGACAGTGGTCATCTGTTTGGTATAGATAACTAAAGGAAAAATATGATGATGATGAAGAATCTACACCCACATCCAATGGGTCAAAGATCTTTTTAACCAGTTATGGGAGTTAATTGGTTATCTAAAATTGATATGTGGTTGACATATCGCCATTTTAGTGTAAAGGAGGACCATATCCCAAAGACATCCTTTTGATGTATGTTTGGGAAATTTGATTTCATGGAAAAGTTGACCAATGTCATTAACACACCAGAAATAATCATGGGACTCATAAACTCCAAGTTCATTGAGTTCCTGGACTATTTTTATCACTATCATTGATGAAACCATTATCTACTCCAAGTAATAGGATGCTAATTTCGATCACTTCATATATATATCACATAGGCCTTTTAACAGAAACTTCTTATAGAAGGTTTTATTAGTGATATTTTTGGACATAATTGTTGAATTTTAAATTTAGTGTAGGGTTTGATATGGTTTTGGCTTCAATCCCATAAATTATCCAGGTAGATTTTTTTGATTTTCACCCAATAATATGAAAGTGTTTGATGTTTACATGGTCTCAATAGTTATTTAAGGAGGTTCTTATCAAAGTTTTCATGTATTATTCTCCCATTGATTTTTATGACAAAGATAAACTAGGATTTTATCTATAAAGATCAGTTTCTATCAAAATTTTACTTCCAAAATGGATGTTTGATAAGTTCCCCATTACATCAATTTCCAAAAGAAGGTGTGATTTTTGTGGTATTTTTTAATTCTTACCACCTAGTATTAGGATGTATCACAGAAAGTGGTGATCTCTTAGGGTTCTAAGTACTAACATTCCAACAAACCATACTATTCCACCTATGATCTGAGCTAGAATAAGTAGTGTTTGTGTCAAATTCATTGTGAAATTAACTTGTTATATAATTTTTGGTGGTCTAGGATAATAAAAACATCTTTAGGTTTATTTTCTATCAATAAGATATAAATATATAAAAATTAATGTGGATGGAGATTCTTTTGGTCTCTGAATAGGATGTATTCCAATCCTTAGTAAATTAGAATTACATGGATGGAACTGATACACCCACACATGTCATTTAATTAATGTGGTTTTTGGTCACATTAAATTTACTTTTCCCAAACTACACATTTTACTAGGGCGTTGTATAATGGTTGTGCGAGTTCAATCCCATAAGTGTTTCTGTATTGTCTTGATGGAACTAAGCATAGAACCCTTGGGGTTAGAAGTACTCTCTAGATGGTTGAGCATGTAAGTAACTAATACTAAAGTCTTTTATGAAAATAAAATTTTGTAAGGCAGGGATCATGATCATTTGAAAGATTTTTGAGAAAGGTTGACATTTAATTCTCACTTGGTAGTGTTCTATGGTGTAGAATGTGATTAAATAAGAGGACACAATTTGGATATGATTAATGGAAGTAGATATATCCAATAAAAACTATTACTTGGTCTAAAATAGCAGCAACCAGAATACATTAATCCCGGATTCAATATGAAAATATAGTATAGGCTATTGGTCATAGCCTATTATACTCCATTCAGGTCTAGGTCATTCATTAAATCGTATCATGGTCATGTTCCCATAATCCAATTGTATTAAAAAAAATTGATTAACCTGGTTAATATTCTTTAATATTATCATGTCGAGAATTAATGTTTAAATATACACAATCACCACTACTCCCGATCCTAACCCTAAGTAGTTTAGCTACTCATGGTAGAATTAATAAAATATATAATGGAAATTACAAATAAAATTTACATTCCAATAGATATTATGATGAAATTTTTTACAAACACAAAATGATTAAAATTGACCAATTGGACAACTTACAATTGGGAATTATATATTGGATCAATGAATTAATAAAAATACTTACATGAAATATTAATGGGAATAATCGTAGTAAGAGTTCAATGTACATTGATGATCGGGAGGGTGAACATGCACTGTACAATGTTGGAGATACAGAAAATAAAAAATTAATCTTCATAAATCGATGATTGGGTCTTGGGTAATCATTAAAAATGAACAAACATGATGAAGATTTAGTTTTTGATGAAAATATTGAAGTAAAATGATGAGAAAATGGGAGAAAATTGAGAGAAATTAAAATATTACTACTTCACTTTGTTCATGGTGCACTTATTATAGGTAAATAATTGGGATATAAAATTTCCTATAAATTTGTTTCACATCGTGTATTTTTTATCCGATTTTCCATCCATGATTTTTTAATAATGGAGAGTCTCAATTGAATCTAAATAATAGATTCTTAAATTTGACTTATTTCATGTCATGTATCTATGAATCATGACATGTATCTTCCTCAAAGCCTTATCATTAAAGAAAAAAATGAATATAAATGTTTCATGATGTATATCGGTGAATCAAGTAATGTAATATGTTCACAACAAGGATTTAATAATGACATCCTTAATTACATATCCTTATGTTGTGAAAATTGTTTACATGTTGTATAATGAAGTTTCACGATGTGTAATTGGAATTTTTTTTCAGTTTCTCCATTTGTTATTTGAAAACATGAAAACCTATTTCTGGTAATAAAACTCCCATTCATGGGGCATTAATGTTTACAAAAATGGAAAATCCCAAAAAAGTCATTAAATGAATATATGATTTCATCTTATCAAATTACCACATACTTAAAGAAATTATTTTCTGAAAGGAAACAGTTCTCATCATGGATTTCAAATTTTATCAAATTTTTAAAATGGAAAATTTTTATTATATCCATGTTAACAAAACCAATTGTATGTATAAAATTTCAGTATCCAGAATCACAAACGTATAAAAAAAATTTCCTTATAATATCTCAATTCTTTAAAAAATTTGTCAATTTTTTAATTACATTTTATAAACTATTCGTTGAACTCTATACCCATTTTCAATTTACCTTATGATGAATTGTATCTCACCACTTATTGTGAAATGAAATTAATGTCATGATTATACACTGAGTATATGTTCCTAATCATTGTATATTTATTTCTCTATCCTATCTACTTTGTTAATACTAATACAGAATAATTCATGAGGGCTTCCTAAGATAGCTTATAATGACCCTGAGGGTGTGGGAATGTGGGTAAATAGTCAAAAAGTTCCAAAATGATGGTAGGATCTCATGAATAATGTATGAATGTTGTCAAAGGTGTAATTAAATGAATCCTTTATAGATAATGAAGTACACAATCCCAGAAAATCATGTTAGACATGTATATATATATCAAGTGAGTGAAATAAGGTTTCATGTCCCTTGATTTTTCTTTTTCATTGAATTTTTATTTTTCAAAAGTCAGGTTTAGGATATATCTCAAATCCATCCCCTAACCACATAATCTCTTATAGGGGATTCATATGTCTATAAATGGTAATGTTTTTAATTTTCTAATACACAAGAAACCATTTTTTCTATCATTCATTTTTCCAAAGGAACATGATAGATTCGAAATACCATAAAGTTCACATGAATCATAATCAAATTGTCTAGTGAGAAACAAAATACATCTCTATTGTAAAATAATCATATGTTTTCTAATTAAAAAACATCCACCAATATGTTTCAAAGTAAATTCATGCATTATAAAAGAGCATGGTAGTAAGGGATAATCGACTAGGAATATATGCAACTTTGAAGGTCATATATGGAAACTATGGGCATAACAAAAGAAAATATGTAAGGTGGGTCTCAGGGGAATGTTTTTCAACAAACATTTCATTAATCATGTTAAAATTATAATTTTTCTTTCATATCTTCAATACAATCTCAATGCATGTTTTCATAGGTTTACATGACCAATGTGTCACTCATGAAATATTCTAATAAATGAATATTCTATTTTAGGATCAAAATGTACAGTGGAATGTGAGATAATAAAGGAAACATTCATACACTAAGGGTACGAAACCATGTAATAATTCAATTATATGTATTTTGAAAATTTTTAATTTCAATTACATTTATAGGCTCTAAAATTATTTTGAAAAAAATAAACCAGGGAAATATGTGGATTTCCATCAATTTTTAACATAACATTTTCTTTTATATAAATGGATAAAATGAGTTTCAATATTAAAGATTGTTTCCAAATGAAAAATTAATCCTAGGTAAATGAGACCAGGAAAAATTCAAGAGTGCTGAAATTAAAACATAAGAAAAAATGGAAATTGAAAAAAAAATTAAGTTCTAAGGAATTGGGAGCTCCCTATAAAGAGTGTTATTCCATGGGGAAAGTTATGTTGTCTTGATTTTGGAATTGGTATACCTACAAAATGTGATGGAAATAAAAATCTTCCAATTGATATATTATTTTCCCATAGGGATTACCCATGTTGTAATCTATAAAATATGTAGGTACACATATTGAATAGTAATTAAATACATCTAATAAAAATGTTGTTATGTTTTTAAAATATGTCTCAATGTGACTTTTGACTAAAAATTAAAAACTATTAAATGACGACTAGGACAAAAGCATAATAACCATTATTGAGAAAATAGATGAAATATGGGTTTGCTTCCATAACAATCTAACAATGACATATTTACCCAAAAGTATATAATAATGTATCAGGAAGTATCATTCATTGTCTCAGTCTCTCCTCTTTCATCTACAGCTACTCGTGGCAGTGTCGTCTAGCTCTTGTGGTGTTTTGGTAAGATTGATCACTTCTATAGCACACCAAGCACAATTATGATGTGAAAAGTGAGGTATATGTGCTCTTGGTTGTCGCTTCTGAGAAAAATATGTATAGTGATAGATCTTGAATAGGATTCTTAACCTCGTACAGGTGCTGAGTCACTCAATCAACAAGGAAAGATAGCGGTAAAGGTTCCTCGATGACCATGAATTAAATGGAGGACCAATACATGGCTATATTCACAATATATTTATTTAAAATATAATCCAAGTAAATATACAAAAATCATCAACCTATATATATATAAATCACAATGATTCAAAATGAATGTAAATACAACAACAACAAAAATAATGATCACTCTGGTAGCATACAAAAACATAGGGAGGGAAATGAGATGCAATTATGAAAAATCAATGTCAGCAATGACATCATTGAAAGTACACTCCCAAATAGAGTGTGGTTGTACCTTCCATGTCTGGTCAATGGATGTGATGGTTTATGGGGATGGGTGGTCCACTTCTAATGATAGTGTTGTGGTTCTAGAAGCTATCTGAGTTTTGGGAGGTACCGATACGAAGTGTTTCCATGGGTCTGGAAGTGGGATCAAAAAAGAGTTCCTCAGGGGTTTGGGTGGGTACTAGTCCATTTCCCCTTCGCACCTGCTCTTCTAGATATTCTTGGTGGATAACAGGGTCTGTCATATCTGATGGTAAATCATCTGGTGTGGTGGATGGTGATGAAGTAGAAGATGATGAGGGGTCGGTTGGTGGTGGTGATGGTGAGGAATGGGATAAGAACTAGGTGAACTCTAAGAAATTGATATAGAGGAGATAAGAGATCTTTTTTAGTTTTTCCAAGATATATTGGTGTATGGCCTAGAGATCTAATGGATAATATTGGTTGGGTAGTTTAGTAGGATAGGTGGTGCTGGTGTTAAAGTTGGTGCCCTATAACAAACTTTTTTTGTACTTTATGATTACGTATATTCAAGGTTTTGAATATTAATAAATTCTTTGTAACATCAAGATTGTTTTTCCTTGTAACATAGTATGTGGTAATGTCATAAGAGTAACTATCACACTAAATGGTCATATGGTATCCTTACTATAATGAGAACCCGGTAGTGTTATGACTTTATTCTTGAATATATGTTATGTTTCCATATGATATCATTTGTGGGACAGAAATGATACAGGCTATCAGGGGTGGAGACTCATAGGAATTTGAGGCACCATCTCATGGTGTAAAAATGTGGTAATTTCTAGGAGGATATTATGAGAATAAGTCTAGCCAGTTGGAAATCCACATATTTATGTTTCACTATATGTTCCTATATGCTGATGTGTGTATTGTTACATAGATATTAAGATTATTATTAATCGGTATTATGAGTTGCATACTAATATTTATTGAATAGAACTATAATGAATGATGTTTAGTGTGAGGAAGGATATATTGAGTGTGTCTTGAGTAATATAGCATTAATGAATAATGAGAGAAAAATTTTATCCATTATGTTCTTTAATAGAAAATAATATCTCACTCACTTTGGTAGAAATGATATAGCATAATTAAATCTAGGGCTATGGAAATCAATAGGAAAGTTCTATTTTTGGAAATTAACGAACGAGTTATTGAGAATATTGGTTGATGGATCTATAACAAAACCTACTTGATTAGATATATTGTGATAAAGGGATTATATTACACGATAAATGGTCAAATGAGAAAACATGTCTTTGAGGAATAAAATTATTTCTCTAGGGGTGCCTTGGTGTGTTTCTAGAAGCATACCTTGTACTTCAGGCTGCTCTGCCTAATGCCATAGAGGAAGAGGCCTAGAGGGTCACACAGTAAGTATATCCTGTAAATGAGTTAAATAATTTATTATTATACATTTTTAATACATATTATTTCTCATCTTGGTTTAATAATTATTCATGTATTCCCTATAACATTTATTCTATCACTTGTTATTTGAGTTTATATATTGTGGGTGGAATAATTAATAAATATGGAGGAGGATTGGTGAACCGCGTTTAATGGTCCAGTGTGAAATAATAATATTGAATATTATTTGATTAAATAATACTTAATTTTAACTCACAAGTTATGTGTATGTCAGGAAATATAAATATCACCATTATTACTTCACATGGGGGGTTTTCTCGGATAAATGAAATAATCAAAATAACTTTGGAAAAATTATTTATCATTATCCTCATGAAATAAATTCATGGTTATATTATTCTGTCATTATACATGCGATACCAATGGGGTTTTTATGAACAAATTATAGGAAATATCTTGGGGCCATAGAGTTTGTACCTCTCTAAGAATCCTATCAAGGATGAGATATATCATCGTCCATCGGATCATGTAAAAATATTTGGAATCAGTTCTCAAGATGTTCAAAGGCGGACATCGCAAGCATTTGGATCATTGATTCTAGGACCTAGATACTCCTTATGTGATGTCTAACGATATTTTGAACATGTTTGGATCATGTCCAGAGAACATCTGACCTTGATCTCTCCAACACAATGATGGTACACATGATGATTTGTAGACGAATTCATCAATGAAGAAAGAATAACCAATGTGGTTATTCTTATTTTATTAAATTAATTATAAAAAAAATTTGATCCTCTCTTGAGGTTCTAGGTTTCTATTCCTTTTTCCTATTTCTTTGATTCAATTACATTGATCTTGTTATTCATCATCACATAGATCCTAAATTTTTCATTAAAAATGAAAAAAATAAAGATGAGCACCACCCCACCCGCGCTTCCACTATGCCTAGAACCTATAAGTGGTATCATAGTGGGGAATAATATTATTTATAATTATTTTAATTCATTGGTGATTCGTAAATTCATAATTTAGTTTTTTTTATTCATGTTTAATCGTTATTTTAATCTGAATCATGAGAAAAGTTTCAACATCTATTGTTTCCCACATATCTAACAGAAACTATCAATTTTATTATTCAAATAAAATCATGGAACTCATCTAGAGGTGCTAAGGATTCTACCTAAATAACAGAAAAGTACACGCCATGTAACCAGAGATACATGGCATCTAATTTTGATTAACACACCGTGAGTTACTTAAAAAATTACTCAACCCATGTGCATTAAAGACATGTGGTGTAGTTAATTATTACACCACAAGTTGAACAGGATAGATTGGTGCATGCTCAGTAGAACTACATGTCGCCTAGCCCAATGGAAGTGGAATATAGTGACATTGGGGTCAGGTCAAGGTTTTGTATCCCATAAATAGATTATCCGACTGGTGACCATGAAACATGGATTCAACATAGATTGTCGCCCACTGGACACATTGTGCACGCCACGAATTCAGATGTATGTCTCACATGTTATGTCCATCGGAATTTACTTTAAATTGATGGTGATGGTTTTACATATCGTGTATATCAGATCTCCACACCATGTACTTTTACCAAATTAACAAGAAATAAAACATTAATATCTGCATAACGTTTAGATATTAATGTTATTTATAAATATTATTAAAGGTTCGTACTAGGTTCATTAGAGCTTATCACATGGTTGAAATAACAATTTGATTCGTGTAATAATCTATGATATACACATAGTGATAGTAGTAATTAAATCATGTATGTCATATATCAAAAGAGTAAAATGCTATACAAGTATAATACATGTTGTGTAGATTCATATGGATATTCACCGTGTTACATCCAAGGTACACATAAGTATAAGGTTAATTTTAAATTAATTTAATAACTGTTATTAAGATTATATTGTATTATAATTTCAATAAAATTCGGAAAAAGTTTATGATGAATGGGTTGATTAATTAACGATTGTAATTAATCGATTCGAGCATCATTTATCTTAAAAAAGAACAAATAAATAATTTAATGCTAGATTTATTTAATGTGTAGATTTATTATGTGTACATGGTTGATCATGAGAAAGACTAGACCTTTGTATGTTATTGGTTTCATTTGAATTTATTATAAAAATTAATTATTTGAATGTGTAACTTCTCTACTCATTAATTTGTAGGGTCTGCATTCCCATGGTTTCTTTTATATAAACACCCTTTCAGCCCTCAATTTCATGTCAGTAAAATCATATGTAATTGATTGAGATACCATGCTAGTGGAGATTTATTATGTTAGGAGGTTAGGTGAAAAAAATACAATGAGATACAAAGTTAGATAGGTGGAAATATTTAAACACAAACCTCAGATTATTTAATGTTGTTCCTCACCTAGGAAAGCAGTTAGTCTATCAACTTCTAGATAATTTAACCATTAGAACAATCTCATGATAAAACCATTTTATTTTATTTATATCAGTTTCATGGTTATTCATTATGGATGTTTTTTCCTGATCACAAAATTAATGAATTTACCAGACTGAAATATGGAAGTAAAATAAAATCCTTTATATGTAATTATTATCTAAGACAAGGTTAATCCCTTATGTAAATCCCAAAAAAAATTAATAGGAATCTGAAAAGATAATATTAGTAAATTTATTCATAAATTATAAAAACATCAATAAAAATTTTTATGTCGATATATCCTTCCATTACATCAGATAGAATTGAACCATAGTTCAAAGTCCTTTTGAGAGATATTTTGGGTGCATTCAATTATCTGGGAATTCTATTTTGAGTTTTTGGGCTAAATTAACATTGTTGACATCAGGGATTGAATTTTTAATTAATAATTGGTGTAACTGAGAGGCAATAGTTGAGGGAATCTAGTTTAATGATTTCAGGATTGGGTAGTCCACTCAATGGATCAAGTAACTGTGAGTTAATTCAGTTGGAATTTAGAATACCTACCTAAAACCATACTAGTTGATTGAATAGCCACTATTAGGGTAATAAGACTGGGAATATGGATCCATTACACTAGAATGTACATGAAATAGGATACTTCAGATCCAATGGTGGGGGATATTGGGTTTCAATAAAATACTTGGAGACTAATAAATATAAGATTATTTATTTCCATTAATTTATCAAATAATGTACTAAATCACTACTTATATTATTTGTAGTAATGGAAATAAATATTAAATCAAACATATCATTGTTATCCATACATGAGAAGGAAATCCCATTCGCTGACACTAATTTAAATGAGTGGAGAAGGCACCTACGGGTCATACTCCTACAAGAAATGAAACTATATTTTTTTGAAGAACCTATACTAGTTGTGCCCAAAAAGACATGAGTATTGATGATATCTCACTATATGAAAAACATCGGAATTATGCTATTTATATTTAGTGATACCAACTATCATCCATGTCCAATGAGCTCTTAAAGCAACATGAAAAAATAGATGCTTATATAAAGATGTCTCACTGTCAGAATCTCTATTTAGATATGGAGAGACAAGAGATGTATGAGATCTCCAATGCTTTGTTCATGACTAAGCATGGAAGGTCTGTTCCATTTGGGCCTCATGTATTTCTACATAATTTCAAAATTGAAAACCTTGACTTTAAAGGGATTAAATTTCTAGATAATTAGCTGACATATCTCATACACCCATCACTAATAAAGGCCTTATCTAGTTTTATTGTGAATTATAATATGATAAATAATGAGGAGAGTCTATTAGAACCTCTTCCCATTATTATCCAAGTAGATAATGACATGTGGTGTGAAAAAACACGCAATACATATGCTGAATAAAAAGAGGGAGGATACTGAAAAGGGGACTAATACTTATAAATTGCCTAAATCCCATGAGCACCATCAGACCAACTGTAATAAGATCCAAAGGAAATGCATGGAAAAGTTGGTAGTAATTTTTTCAAGTGGAATTTCATACCACTAGAAGAGAACCTGCACCCAGAGGAAAATAGAAGCCGATGGTGGGTTCATTATTGAGTGAAATGTTTCCATTTATACACATTTGGTATTAGATACAACCTGTAGTGCTCCCATTTGTATCCAATTTCAAAAAACAATTATATTTCAGAAAATTTACGTAGGAGATGTGGCTCTCTGAGCTTCCAATGGTGTGTGGTTGGATGCTCTTACCATTAGTGATAAAAACATTTCATTTACAATTATAATTATTTTGGTTTTACATTGTTTTTATTATATGCGTACTATTACAAAAAAAATGAAACATTTTTATCAATTTTTTACACCAAAGTGTTTATTTTCATGTTTGGAATTAAAAGTTGTCTCTTTAATAAGGACAACATACATTATGGTATGGAACATTTAATTAATTGTGTGTATGTATTAAATTATTGAAACCATTTTTTTGAAATTGATAAAGAATCATGTTCACACAACTCATATAATACCTAGTTGTGGCATCACCATATTGGTCATGTAAACAAGATGTGTTTGAAAAATACTTGCAATATTTCTATTTATACACTTTTGAGGTAAAACCACATGATAGATGTCATGCTTGTTTACAAGGGAAAATTACCAAACCACGATTTCTTGAATAGGAAAAAAACCCTTAGAGCTTCTAGAATTAGTACACAATGATGTGTATGTACAATTTCATATAGAATCTTGAAGTGGAAATTATTAAATCATAACTTTTCCTAATGACCTTAGTAGGTATGTATTTATTTACATGATGAGGTATAAGCCTAAGTCCATTGAGAAATTTGAGGAATTGAATAATGAAGTGGAGAATAATCTTGGTAAGAAGATAAATAATCATCAATTAGATTGAGGTGGAGAATATATTAACCAACTTTTCATCGAATTTCAATTGGAATTTGGGATTATATCTCAAAACTCTCCACCATATAAAAGAAATTAGAATGGTGTTAGTGAAATGTGGAGTTGTACATTGATGGAAATGGTAAAGTTGACAACGATTCATGAAGTTCTTCTGTTATATTTTTGGTAATATGTATTATAAAATGTGATATACACTATAAACCAAGTACCAAAAAAGGCGGAAAATGGAATTCCCTTTGATCTATGGGGTGGAAAGGAACTTGTTTTTTCACATACACATGTATGGGGTTGTGAGGAATTTGTTAATTATTTTTAGGAAACAAAATATCACCCAGGGGCATTAAGTGTATCTTTATAGGTTACCCCTAGGAAAAATGGATAATACCAATATAACCCCTTAAACAATAAAATAAATATTTTAAAAAATCAGTCATTTTGAAAGGAATAACATCCTCAAAAATGATTGTGGGAGCAATATTTACATTGATGATGTTAATGCAAATGATATACATGAGTTGGTACCGGAACAAGTTCTATAGGTCCCTATGGAAGAAGTAGTTCCTAAAACACAAGTACAATGAAGGATCTCAATAGATGTAATGGAACTAGAGGGATACAGTTTTCTAGCCACCAATTATGGTGACTCATTATTATTGTAAATTGATGAAGCAATCTTATATAAGGAGGAAAAAGAGAGATCATAAGTTGTACGATGGATAGTATCTATGAATTCTGAGATGGATTCCATGTATCATAACCAAATTTGGGTTCAGGTATATTTTCTAGTTGATGCAAGGCATGTTGGGTGTCAATGGGTATTCAAGAAAAAACATGACATTGAAGGTAAATTAAGTACCTATTAAGAATGGATACTGGCTAAAGGTTTTAAACAATGTCAAGGAATTGAATATGATGAATCCTTTTCACCCGTCGTAATTTTTAAATCCATCAGAGTCATATTTTTTTATATCATTATACCATCACTATAGGATTTTAATGATGGATGTAAAAAAATAATTCCTTAACTGAAACCTTCATGATGTTGTCTATATGACACAACAAATTTTTTTTGTTAAACCTAGTGATGCCAAATGTATTTACAGGATGCAGAGATCTATATATGGATTGAAGTAAGCATCTAGGTCAGTGAACATTCAATCTCATGAATCCATAAAATAATTTGGATTCATTAAAAATGAATTGGATTTGTGTGTCTTTAAATGGTTTCATGGAAATGTGGTTGTTATCCTAGTACAATATGTTGTTTACATATAGCTTTTGAAAAATGACATACCAGTCATACAAACTGTTAAGGACTAGTTGAACAACTTCTTCTCCATGAAGGATTTATGTGAAGCAGCCTACATTCTAGGGATCATGATCATTCATTTTAGATCCAAGAGGTTTCTTGGAACAAGACAATGTACATATATTGACCGGAGAATAAATAGATTTTGTATGGAACAATCCAAGAGGGGAATGGTTTCAGCGTCACATAGTTTACATCATTCAAAGAAAATGTGTCCTCATATAGAACAAGAGAAAAATATAATGAGTAATTTCTTATAAGCATCATAAATATGCTCAATCATTTATTCCAAGTTATGTACTAGACTTGATGTTGACTATGCATTGAGCATATTGGGAAGATATAAGGAAGATCCATGAGAACAACATTGGACTTCATTTAATACAATCCTTTTGTATCTGAGATGAGATGAAGATATATTCCAGGTTTATATAAGAAAAAGGAGTTTTTCATCATAGGGTTAGATGATCATAGTTTTTAGATAGAATATAATGATTTGAAGTCACTATCACGAATTTTTTTTGTCTCAATAGAGGAGTTGTGAGCTGGAAGAGTTCAAAGTAGCCAGTGGTCACTAATTCTAAATAGGACTCCGATTATATAGTGACGTTTGATCTAGCCCATGAAACAGTTTGGATTTTGAATCTTTTCTAGGATATTGATGTGGTACTTAGTAGTAAATACCCTATCATGATGTATTGTTATAATACTACAGTGGTGGCTCTGGGAAAAGAGAAAAGGTCACCTCAAAAAAAAGTGCAGAATCTGAATTTATCACCTCTTTACAGATTTTCATTAGAGGGGTGAATTAGCAGTGAAAAGAGGCTCCATAAAGGAGAACAGGGTGGACACCATGATTAAAGGACAATCTCAGCAGAATCATCAATATCATGTGACAGCTAGTGTATTGAAGGTCGTTGGCAATTGGCTCTAGTGCAATTGGGAGCTCATTGGAGTTGGTGGCATAGAACCAACATATTTTAATGTTTATGATAACTTATATTCATGTTTTTGAATATTAATAAATTACTTATCACATGATTGTTGTTCTTATCTGTCACATTGTATGTGATAATTTCCTTAGAGTAATTGTCTCACTAAAAGGTCATAGAGGATCCAATGAGAACTCATCAGTGCTATGACACTATTGTTGAATACATGTTCTATTGTTGGATGATACAATTAGAGGAACAAAAATGATACAAGATATAAGGGGTGGAGACATATAAGACATGGAGGTACCTTCTCATGGTGTACTCCCTTGGTAATTTTTGGGAGGATATAATGTGAACAAGACACACCAATAGTAAATCCACATTTTTATGTGTCATTGGATGTTCCTATATTCAGAAATGTGTATTGGTCCTCCGACATTAATATTATTATTGATGAGTACTATGAATCGCACACTTGTATGTATTGACCAAAGATGTGATGACTGATGTTCGCAGTGATGTGTGATATGTTGGGTACATCCCAAGTAATATTACAATAATGAATAATTAGATAAAAGATTTATGCCATGAGTTATTTAACATAATATAATATCTCAGGACCATTTATGAGAATGTTATAGCCTAAAAATATCAAATCCCACGCTAATCAATAGGCTTTTTCAATTTTTAGAATGACAAAGAAAGAGATATTGAGAATATAGGTTGATGGAACTAGCAAGCTACCTACTCGATTAGAGATATTGTGATAAAGGTATTATATTAAATTATAAATGTTCTTATGAGGTAACATGTCATTGCGGCATTAACTTCTATCTCAATGGGTTCCACGGCATGTTGCTAGACACTAACCTTGGACATTAGGCTGCTCCACCAAATGACACTGGGTTAGAGGCCAATATGGTCACATACTATGTGTGTCCAATATCTCAGTTAAATAATTCAATATTTAAAATGATTAATATATAGTAATCCTGGTCTTTTTTTCATAATTATTCTAGTATTCATGATCAAATTAATTGCATCACTAGTTATTTGAGAGAATATATTGTGGGTGGAATAATTAATGAATATTGTGGATAATTGAAGGACAAAGTTTAATAGTCCAGTGAAAAAAAATAATATTGAATATTATTTGATTAAATAATATTTAATTGTTTCTCAATAGTTAAGAACGTGTCATTGTATAATAATATTGTTGTTATTATATGACAAGGGGGTTTCTATAGTATTAATAAAATAATTGAAGGTGCTTGTGAAAATTATTTATTATTACCCTAGTAAAATAAATTCTTGTTATATTATTCTCTCATTAGCCAAGTGATGCTGATAGGGTTATGAAAAAAAATTTGAGAATATCTCTCAAGCCTAAAAAGTTTATGCCTCTCCAAGAATTATCTTATGTACGAGAGAGATCCTCCTCCACCATATCAAGGATAATGCTTTTATGTTGTTCTCAGGGTGATCAAAGGCAGACATTTCAAGCACAAGGATCATCCATTGTATCACTAGGGGACTCCATCAGCGAAATATGAAGATACATTGAACACATGTGGTTCAATGCAAGAGAATATCTTCCCTTGATCTCTACAAAACAACAACAGTGCACCTACAGATCAATTATCAAAATCATCAATGAAGAAATAATCACCAAAGTAGTAATTATTATTTAATTAAATTAATTATAAACACAATATGTTGATCCAATCTCTCGGTTTTGGGTTTCTATTTATTTTTCCTATTATTTTTTCTTAATAATATGGTTCAAGACATCCATTAACACATAGATACTAGATTGTTCATTGAATATGAAAAAATGTTGTAAACAACCCCACCCTATATTCTGTTGTTCCCGAAATGTTCAGATGGATGGTAGGAAATGAGGAGGGTCAGGGATGGGAATAGATGATTTGGGCCTTGTAATAGAGGTGGGGAAAATAGGTAGTGTGGTATATACTATATGATCTTTTAGGGATTCCTCAGTACCCTCTACTACTCATTATTCCCATTGGTAGGTATAATAATCCATTATCATGAGATGTATCTTGTAAAGTAGCATAAAAAAATATATTCCATCATCCTGAGGGATGTTAGGGGAAGGGAGATGTCAAAAACTCTAAGATGACAAGATTGGAGTGTAATGAAAGATCCCCCAATCAGCTCTCCTAACATCTTTTGAGTATGGTATCTGTAATAGAATATGAACTAATATTACATGTTTATAGGAGGGCCTCCCATTAATGTTGTGAGTTTTAATGACATCCATATTACAAAAATTATTCTGAGACTCGGATATTTTAAATCAAGCATGTTTGGAGGATTTGAACAAGTTACTGATTTATGGGCCTTAAAGCTAGGTGGACATGGTCATAAAGTGGTCATGCTCTTTGTGATCATCATAGTTAATAATCTTCTAGAGCCTCTTTGCAACAAAATTTGTGGGATCAAGATAAAGTGTAGGTACTACCCAAGACGTGGTGAAATCCTGAATATATATCTTGAGGACAATAATGAATTCTGTGACAGATAGATCATGAGGTCTTCCACCTTTTTTGAAGCAGAGGAATTTTACTATGATTTCAAATGTGGAAAGAAATAAAGAATTAGATCTCAATACGTCTCCTCAGATACATCAATAATGGTTCAAATATCAAGGTAGATGAAGAGCTGGAGGACCTCTTGGTTGATATACAGTCCATAAAGGATGGCCATATCATCATTTTTTTGTCTTCATCAGCTTCTCTTACATCTGTTTGAGTTCTACATGATGTTTTGGGTCTAAAAAGTGATGAATGGGGACCAAATATGGGTAGTATTTGTCATAAAACTAACTGGAGGAAGATTGGGTGACCTCATAAGTAGTGGGTTTCTCATAGGATATAGTGGAAATCAAGGGGGGTGGGAGGTGGTGGGTGAGAAGGAGGTGTAGTGCCTTGTGGTCGCTTCATTGGAGGTTGTTCATCCTGCTCAGACATAGACTCTCTAGGGGAAGGGCACACATTCTTTATTTGTTCCATGCAGGACCAGGGTTGAATGCATAGAGGGGTAAGGGAGAGGATATATAGGGAGAGGGAGGATTCATGGAGGGGGAGTTAAGGAATAAGATATGGTGGGGTTCATTTATTGTGCAGTGAGAGATGAAGGGGGTCGGGTGTGAGATAGAAATATGGGGTTGGGTAATGAATCCTAGGTTCATAAACTATTTTTAAAAATAAAATATGGGAAATACACGACATGTAATTGTGTTTCACCTCATTTATCATAGATATTTATGATGTTTTGGGACATAAAAGTAGACACCTTGAGTTATGGATACATGAAGCATAACTTGAAATTTTAGCTCAGATTTAGAAAAGATAATGTTCTTGTTCTCCGATCATTCCCTAAGATTCCCTATAGTTTATTATAACATATTCATTCTTCCAGAGTCTAATATGGGTTTCCTCTCAGTTAGTTGTCCACTTAACGTTGAGATCCTGACACTTTGATGCTTAGAGGAATTTCAAAAACAGACTAAACACCCTTACTATAAAGATTCTTTAAGGATTTTTAACCTTTTACCATTTACATTGAATGGGGTTATGCCTTCTCTCAGAATCTCAATCCTCCATTATAGAAATACATGAACAACTAAAAATGGTCCTGAAAAATATTATTTGAGCTTCCCATGGAATAATATTTAATCGTGAGTTGAATAAAAAAATTTATTCCCTAAGGAAAATTTGGTCCTACAATGTCTTGGTCTTGGCATTTTTTTCATTATAAATATTGTAACCTTCGTTAGAATCTTTACTAGTATCTTCTAATTCATCCAAATGAAACATCCTGGAGTATTTAGTTTTTAGATAATCAATATTATGATTTTTAATTCCCAAATATGAGTGATGATCTAGTTCTATTGGAAAATTATAGGGCTTCTCATATAGCAATTGGAAAGGTGTGGTGTTAGCATGTGTTTTTTACAAAGTGAAGTATGCCCAATCTGAATCATTTAATATTAGACTCTAGTCCTTTAAAATTGTTTTTATAGTCTTTTACATGATTCTTATAATTTCTCTATTTGAAAATTCAGCTTGTCTTCTTGTTTTCAGGTTCTATAGACTTTATATATTGTACTAAATGCCATAATTTTTAAGAAATATTCTGAAAAAATTATTAGTTAATGAGTTCCTTTATCACTAATGATTAGTCTAGGAAAGCAAAGACCTGAAAACACATTTTTATTTAGTAAATTGATGACTACCTTGGTAGTGTCATGAGATATAACACTTGTTTCTACCAAATTGTAAAACATATTCAATTCCAAAAAGGATACTTAATTTTCCAGGTGAATTAGGAAATGGTCTTTCAAAATCTATCCCCCAACCATCTAATATTAGAGCTTCTAATACTAGTTTTGGGGGCATTTCCTTCCTTTTTTTGATGTTTTTAGTTAGTTGGTACTTCTCACAACTTTGACGAAAACATCTTGCATTATGGCGAACTGTTGGCCAAAAACATCCACTCTGTATACAATTTTCAACGATACATTTTTCTCCATGATGTCCAATAGTTGGTGGTTCATGACACATTTCTAATAATTTTTTTATTTAATCCTCTAGAATTTAGATAAGTAATAGAACATCAGCACGACACATACAAAGGATTGGTTCATCCCAATAATAGTGTGTTGTTAGAGCCAAAATTGACTCCATTGATGGTATTATAGGTCTGTGTATATGTATCATGTTGGTAGATAATTTTCAATATCAAAATTCCATGATTGTTCCTTTGTATTTAGGCTCAAAATTGATTCAACGGGTAAGTCCACTAATATTTTGAAATCCTTATCATCTTTTATAAGAGGAAGTGGAAGTTAGGATAAATGATTTTTGATCACATTATTTGTCCCCTTAGTATCATTGATGGAAATGATTAATTTTTGAAGTAGTAGATCCACCATGTTAGTTTTTTATTGGCATCTTTTCTTCATCACATACATCAATGCAGCATGATCAGTGTTAATAATCAAATTTTACAAACAAAGATAGGGGAATAGTTTTGTGAATGGAAAAACAGTATCTCAGTGCTCCCTCTTTGTGGTTGTGAAGTTCACTTATGCTTCATTCAGTATGTGAGTGGCATAATAGACTGGGAAAATATGTTTCTATCTCACTGTCCTAAAATATCACCACAAAAAAATATTTATCATCACAAATCAATTAAAATTATTTTTTCTAATATTTGGAAATGATTAATTTGCACGTTTTAGGATTTTATTTAATGTTTTGAATGCCCAATGATATTGTTCAGTGAATTGAAATGGTTATTCTTTGAAAATAGATTGTCAGAAGGTGGAAAACACTCAAAAAACATTTCACGGATTGCTGATATAATACATCATGTCCATGAAATCTTCTGAATCCATTAACAATTCTAGTCTTAAGTAAATATTTTATTAGTTTTATCTTGGCAGGATTAACTTCCATGACATCCTTGGGAATTTACTATCTGATGAAAATTCCTCCTTGAACATTAATGTGTGCTTTTTTCCCATATAAAACATGACACTTCTCTTCACATTGCTACAAGACTAAATCAATATTTCTTAGGCAAACCTCAAAGTATTTACCATAACCTGAAAAGTCATCTAGGAAAATTTACAATAATTCTTCCATCATATCATGGTATATATTTTTCATGCGTCTTTCAAAATTCGAAGGTGTATTACATATACAGAATGATATACGCCTGTAGAAAATGGTTCCAAATGGACATGGAAAAGTAGTTTTAGATTAATCTTATAGGTTGAATGAAATATGATTTAATCCTGAATACCAATCTAGGAAACAATATAATTTATGTCCTTATAGTATCTCTAACATTTGAACCATAAAATGTAAGGGGAAATAGACTTTCTGGGTTTCTACATTTAAATTTTTGTATTCCATCCATACTAACCTTCTATTGATAGTGTGTGTTTAGATAAATTCATATTCATCATTATTTTCCACTGTCAGGCCACCTTTTCTGAGATATTCATATAATGGGCTCAAACAGACACTATTAGAGATTACAAATTATATTAAAGAATCTAGAATTTTAAGTAATTCTTTCATAAAAAATTCATTCATTGGTGGTGTGAGTCACCTCTGTGGTGGACATTTCAGTTTTCGACCTACAAGAAGTAAAATTTTATGGCTAAATATATCATGGTTGATTACTATAAGGTCAAAAACTCCTTAGGAAATTGAATACTTATGGATTTTCAAAACATCAACCTATTTTTACTCTTATGACTGAGATATTTAAGAGCTAACGATAACCATTAGTCCATAAATATACTCTAGAAATGAATACATGAGTGTACTGAGGAGGGGATTCAATTCCAGTTTTAGTGGATAAATGATAAATGTTATAAAAGGTTGGATAATGTCCCTTGTAAAAGGTTCTATTTTGTTTACATACTCAATGTCATATTTGTAATCTTTATTAAAGATCATTTTTCCATTCTCTTCTTCCATATTTATGTAGTCTTCTTCTTTTTTATATGAGAAAGATAAATTGGAAATAAAAATAATCATCTATTTTTTGTGATACTTTATCTTGGTCAAACAAAACATGTTATTCACTAAATAGGAATATGAGTCCTCCTTGATTAAAATCATTCAGTGTCTTACTAATGTCTTGGAATGGATGGAATAATACGACTGGAACAAATCATTGCTCTTCTATATACAAAATAAGTAAATATACTGGGAAAATATAATTTCAGTCATTGACTAAGACATCGTCAAGAATTTCTTGGTTATAATGTATTTATTGTTTATCCAATTGGAGTTATGCACTCATTGGTTTGAGTTCATTGAGTCCTAGTTTACAAAATACACTAATTGACATGATATTGATGCTTCCTCCTAAATCACAGTGGGATCTTCCAACTTACATATTCTTATTGTTCCTTGAAGTGAAAAACTCTTAAGATATATAATTTTTATAAAGTTTCTTCTAAATAACAACAGATCATTCTTAATTCAATAATATTACTCCTTGCTATTCAATTTTTCATTTTTTTATATAAATTAGTTCGTTAATAAATTATTCTTAAGTAGTCATTTGAGTGATTGCCTCAACCAATGGAATATTGATGTATAGTTACATGAACATTTCCAACAATTTTTTGTATTTACCTTCAATAATTCCCTAACATTCTATTTTTGAAAAAGGATGTAGTGGATTATAAGGTGGTGGGATATATATACTTCTTCCACATTTTTCTCTCTTGATGGGGATTTGGTAGAAGGTGTCACTTGAGTAGTTTCATTGGAATTATTGTCCTTTTTTCTTCTATGATGGTCTTCTTTTTGTGTTCCTAGACATGTATTCCATCTCATCTACATGACTACTAAAAATAAAAAAAATCCACTCCTCAAACAACTACCTTTTCCCCTTACATTAGATATTTCAATATATTATGAGGTGGAGTACCTAGAAATCTTTCTAATAAGGTCATTGAGATTTTACCTATTTGATGGCCATATTTATAGAGTGTTTCCCTTTAGTTATTCATTTCCATCTCTTGAGTGGTCATCCTATGATATACCTTTTGAATGAATTTTGAGAGTATATTTTCAAATTTAGATTGTAGAGTAATGAATGGTTTTGAAGGCCTTAATGGAAATGGTAGAACATTTGGTTGTCATATTGGAAGAATGTTTTTTTGGTATTTTTGTATTGTGGGTTATGGAGAGGATTCAATATAGAATATCTAATTGGTCCTTGACTTCTGAATTTTTCCTGACCACTTATTTTTTTGAAATACCCTTGATTGTTTTGTTATTTCATGTGCAAATTATTTTTGTGGATGCTAATATTTTTTTCCTTATTGATTATAATTAACATAATTACACTCATGATATGGTTTTTCATTGAAACGTGATGTGTAGTCTTGATAAAGGAGTGAACCACCACACATGTTTTATGACATAATTTCGATCCCTGTAGTAGGAGGGTTTGATGGTGTTTTTGGTTGTTTTAAAAAATCCAATGTCTTAGTCAAAGCCTTGCCTTCTGAAAATAGTCGATTATGTTCTTAAAATTGATGTACCCCACATTGGGGTGGTCCATTATCACTCTTCCATATACAGGAATAATGAGATTATTTATCTAGAATTTCATGGTGTGCCTCATGTGTCTATGACATTAAACATCAATTAGTAGCTACCTCGATGTTATTGAGAGTGGATGGGTGGAACCCTTGAAAAAAAATTTGGAGACGAATGCACATATAAATTCCATGATACCATAAATTTTGTTTAAGATCTTTAATATGGTCCCATTATTCCTATGATTATTATCCTTCATATTGATCAAAATTATGGTTGTCATTTCGATATTTCCATGTTCGAATTAAGGGAAAGTACATGTCCATTAATTTATTGGCAAGATCGTCCCAAGTCATGATGGACTCGAGTTGTTGAATTTTGGGCCAATTGTCACAACCCCCTCCCCACAATGTGTACCCCTCCTGGGCTGGCAATGTGAGAAGAGAGATAATGACCCCCAAGTCCAGCCTCCAGTAGGCCCTGGGTTGGCGACTAGCACCGAGTGTATAATAAACACACAAATGGGAGGCATTACCCTCTAAGAGAACACATGCAGAAGAGAGAGAAAGATAGACACCAATCAACTCCAACTCAGAACTGGAATATAAATGAAACCCATGTACATATATGAAATGTCTTGAAAAAGTACTAAAACTGAAAGGGGAAACTAAAAGTACCCAAAAGAAAGTAAAACGACAGCGACCACAAGCCCGAACAGCTTCTCCTCCAACCACAAGCTAGTAGTAACCAGCTTGATCTCCAAGCTGCTCTAAGTGACCTGAAAAACAGTTTATATATACATAGGGTGAGTATAACAGTATACTCAGTAGGATCCTCCCAAAGCCTCTCGTAAAAAAGTAAAGAAAGCATGCTAAAGCCCAGTGAACAACAAGTGAAACTATCTCATCACCTAAACAAGTATACTATGTTCCGAACATCACCATGGCTACTCTCACCAAGTAACACATACAAGAATATAGCATATAGTAAAGATTATCAAGGGTACCCCGCTACTACTTCCCCATTGGTTTGTCAATTTTCCCCAACGACATACGTCTTGTGCATCTCTCTCCAAAGGCTTGCGCGCAGACACCAGGGCTAAGCTCCACAATCTACACCTCGTTCACCACAAAGGCTTGCCCGCAGACACCTGGACGAAGCACCACACCATACATTCAACTAAAAGTAACCAGGTAAGTTCTGTGAGACACCACAACCCGCATAATGAGTATCATACATCGGGTATTATTCCTCAAGCCATTATAGCCCATGCACCGAGTAGGGATCCTCAAGCCATCACAGCCTATACATGTTACACCTATAGTATTCCATAGGATACTATATCCAGAATATATGTGGGTGAAATAACCAGAAGCCATTACAGCCCTCTACACACATATATGGGGAAACAAACTGTTGTGCATGTTGGCACATGTATCTACCAAGAAGAGAGAGCGGGGACAAAGGGGGTAGTCGGCCATTTGACCTCAGATCAGAATGTTGGGGAAAACACCCCCTAGGGATCAGAATCCTCGGGGTGTCAGTTTCCCTTACCGATGGGGTGGAGTAGCTTATTGAAACACAAAAAGTACAAAATATATATATAACTCACATCCACACTATGGGAATTACCTAGTCTTATATACATCTGCAGCTAACGTCTCTCTGACTCCAGGCTGCTACTTCTAAGACTAGGTATCTTATAATAACAAAAACAGTTGAAGAGATTTATTAGATTAATCTATTCTCATTTTATCAGTTCCACTGTATGCTAATTAATTCATTAAACATTAATTAACCATGAACAATTCCACATTAAACTGAATTGGAATCACATTCAAAAATCAACTACTCCTTTTAAGATTCACATCACCTTTAAATTCCAGGATCTCCCTCTGCATGAATTATCACTATTTAATCAATATTTTATTACATAATTACTTTCCCAAATTCCCATGCATTCTAGATAGGAATTTTATGATACTAAACACAAAGGGGGCTCAACACGGTGAGTAGATATACTACCCGTCGAGTATTTTCCGCCTATAGCAAGAGCATAGATCCATTCTCACTCAAGAGGATAAACACGAAGGGCACGTGGCATACCCCATGTGTCTTCGCCTCCTTCAGAAGGAGGGTAAGCAAGACCATCTGCCTTGAGAAGTGGGGAAAAGTAAAGTAGATAAACAACCGAACAAACCCACCAACATCCATCCATCACATTCATCCCATACCATCATCCTTGGTATCCTCCCCGACACCCACATGCATAAGCTGATGCATCTCGCCACCCTAGGCATCATCCTCTACCACAACCACAAGTCCCCATGCCTCCACATATCAAAACAGCCATCCGGGCTCACATTACATCACAAGAAGCAAGAAAACAGACATCACATCAATGGGCTCTTGGCCCTTTAACAATCAAGAGGGTAACTCAGAACCCCTTTAAAAAATTCTCACACAATCTACTCTTTAATCCATATTGAATTAGAAGATTTGTTATTCGTAGGTTCCAATTACGGGATACCTAATCAGTAAGCTATCACAATTAAATAACCATTCTTACTTCTCTAATTTGATTAACCTCAAATTAGAACAACTACAACAACGACGACAACCAGATTCATTTACATGCCTCTTTATCATTAGCCAATTAATTAACAATTAATTCCAGCTTTACCTTTATTATCAATTTCCATCAAGAACGAACAACTAGTCAAAGAAAACATAGATATCACTCTATCTAGAAAAACATGAGACACATCGTTATCATGGTACAAAGAAACAACATGCGATCAACCAATTCTTTTAATCTAGTTCAAGTATTTAATTAGGTCAATTTCATTGTGATCCAATGGTCCAAATCATGATAATTCTACGATTTCACATATACAATTAGTGAATCCATGAATCCCCTAACTCAAAGAGTTCTTGACATCCTTTATCCACACAACGTGTCACAATCCTCCTCTCACAACAACTGCATCAACTAGAGGATTCCATGGTACAAAAGTACCAACCAACACCAAGAAAAACCAATTTGAATCTTGGAAAAATTACATGGTATAATATGGAAGGGAGAAACAAGAGAAGATGATACCCAAAAGAATGATGATACAACATACCTTATATCAATGATTGATCGATACATCTCGGTTGCATCAAAACAGAGCAGAACCAATCCTAGGAGTAAAGATTGATTGTGAAACTCCTACGTGAAGGATTTAAAGGTTCTAGCATCTCATAGCTGATAAAAAAGAGGAAAAACAGTGAGAATGATATCTCGTCCCTTTTTGAATATTTAATGGGGTGACAGTTTAAGATCCGGTTAATTCTCCATTAAAAATAGATCGCATTAACCCACACGGTTTGACCAAGTAAAAACATCACAAGCCATAGGAATAATTAATATAGGATTTATGGCATTTGAATCGGCATTAAGAATCCTTAAAATAAAGCTTTAAATGTATTTTACATCAAAGGAAACTCAAAGGGTTGAAACTTTAGGAGGCTGGAAACACTGTTCAAGTCCACCGTTAGAAGGTCACTGCTAGAAGGTTACCGTTCTAGAAACACTATTCAAGTCTACCGTTAGAAGGACAATGATAGAAGGTTACCTTTCTAGGAACACTGTTCAAGTATACCGTTATAAGGTCACTATTAGAAGGTTAACATTCTGGAAACACTATTCAAGTCTACTGTTATAAGGTCACCTTTAGAAGGTTATCTTTCTGGAAACACTGTTCATGTCTACCATTAAAAGTCCACTGATAGAAGCTCACTGATAGAAACATTGTTCACTGATCCTCACTGATAGAAAAAATGTTCAACTACCTATACTGTTCATAAAACTAGAAACACTGTTCACAGAACTGGAAATTTGGAAAAGTGTTGGGGATAAAACACCTTAACCTCCCAGAACACCTCCAACACCCCATTTTCACAAAGTAATGGACTAGAGAGGTCCGAGTCATTACATCAGATACCTATCAAAACATTCTTGTCCTCGAGAATTCAATACCAACCTAAATAGAGAAAAAATGTGGGCTGAACAACCACCCATCGAGATACCTCACAAAAGAGAAAAAACCACAAAAAGGAATAAAAGAAGATCATAAATATAACATGAATGGTCTAACCACAATGGAAACATCATTACACGAAAAGAGTTAAACATTCAACAACTATGGGTACTGAGAACGTATCTGTGACTCACACTCCCAGGTACTCTCCTCTATCCCTTCGTGTCGCCACAAGACACGAGCTAAGGGGATATAACGCCCACATAACACCTTCTCCTAGAGGACATGGATCTCCACAGGTCGTTCCTTGATGGTTGCATCATCATCAATATCGATCTCTCCTCAATCGATAACATGAGATTCATCATAAAGATAACGACGGAGCTGTGATACATGGAAAACATCATGTATCCGACTCATCTGAGGGGGAAGTACTAGTCGATACTCCATAGCTCTAACATGAGCTAACAACTCAAAAGGACCAACAAACCGAGAAGAAAGCTTACATCCTGCACCAAACCTTTGTTTCCCATGATGGGGAGTCACCTTCAGAGACACATGATCCCCAACATTAAACTCTAAGGTTCTCCTTCATTGATTAGCATATGATTTCTGATGATCTTTCACTATCTTCATCCTCTCACGAATCACCTGAATCATCTCAGTTGTATTTTGCACTAGTTCTGGTCTGAGAATTGCTGACTCTCCGACCCCAGTCCAGTACAACGGAGAACGGCATTGTCGGCCATAAATGGCTCCAAACGGCACCATACTGATGGTGGATTGAAAACTATTATTGTAAGCAAACTCTACCAAGGGTAAGTTCTTCATCCATGAACCTCCAAAATCGAGAACACAAGAGCGCAATATGTCTTCAAAAGTCTGGATGGTTCGCTCTTTCTGACCATCCGTTTGAGGATGAAAAGTAGTGCTAAGGCACAGTTGAGAGCCAAATACATGATGGAGACCTCTCCATGTTGGGCGGAAGAACACCCCAAGGAGGGAATGATGGCAAGAGGGGGGGTGAATTGCCTTTTAAAAAAAAAATTGATTAACAAATTAAAAACAAATTGAATCAAAGTAAAGATGCAGCGGAAAATAAAGAGGCAAGACACACAAAATTGATAACGGAGTTCGGCCTAAAACCTGGCCTACGTCTCCGCTCCCAACTCAACCGTTGAGAGATTCTACCACTTGCTTTTCAATGGTTTTAGCAAGAAACCCACTAGGCTTTGAGGTAGCACTAGGACCTATTACAGCTTGCTTTTAGTGGTTAAGCAAGAACCCAATGCTTTTAATGGTTAAGCAATAACCCACTAGCCTTTTTACGGGTGAAGGCTAGCTCACCGATCTCAAGCCTTTTACAAGGTAAGGCTTGTGAACCTCTTCACACCTTAGTGGTGGTGTGAGAACCCAAAGAAAAGGAGATGAGGAAAGAGTTTGGGGTTTGTAGGCACAAACCCAAATTTAAAGCTCAAAAAGAAATAAACAATAAAACCCGTATTGGAGGAAGGCTTGGGCGCCAATTGGATTGGTGGAGCTGATGTAGCGTGCTTCTCCCAAGCTTCTTGATGTGCTCCTTGGATGTGGAAGTTGTTGGAGCACTTGAGGTTCCGTTGAGGAAGTCCACCGGAGGTTGGCCAATTGATGGAAAATGAGTATAGTGGCTTTGCAAGTGTTCCGGGTAGTGTCCGGGGCTTCCTCAGCCTTTATTTATAGGCTAGGATCCTTTGGGGAGGCTTCGGAGCCGTTGGAGAAGGCTTTGGAGCCGTTGGAGGCCAAAAGAAGGTTGACTGGTCAACCCCAACGGCTAGTTTGACTGGGCTACCGGCTGGCCGGTACAGTCCCACCGGTTGGCCGGTGCCTTGGATGAGAAGAAGAGTCTTGGTCCAGGCTCCACCGGTCGACCGGTGCAGAGCCACCGGCTGGCCGGTGGCAAGACAGTAGCAAACACTATTTGAGCTGGGTGCCACAGGTCGACCGGTGGCAGAGCCACCGGTCGACCGGTGGGGAGGCAGTAGCTACCCCTTGAGTCTGGGTGCCACCGGCTGGCCGGTGGTGAAGCCACCGGTCGGCCGGTGGACTGAATTTCAGTCCATTTCTGCCTCTTCCTTGGTCAACTTCTTGGCAATCAAATGCCTATCAACACAAACACTTAAAACACAATGTTAGATAAAAATGAAAGTGATTGTGATCATGAAAATCAAACAACGAGAGGTTCGAGATGTACAACAATCTCCCCCTATTTTGATGATCACAATCACTTAAACAATTAAAGTAAAAACATGAATTGAAAGGAATGCTTAAATAAAATGAAATGTAAAGCAAAGCATGATCAAAAAAGTTTCTCCCCCAATCAATCAAGAAATTCTCCCCCTTTGTGATTATCAAAATAGAGTGGGGCATAAAACTTGATTGAGGGAATCGATGAAAAACGAGATTTTAAATCGATTGAAAATGGTATCAATTGTTGAAAATTTTGAAAATTTTGAAATGAAAATTGAATAACAATTTGAATTGAAAGTTTTGAATCAAAACAAATTCGAAACCAACTGTTGGAATTTTAGAAATGAAAATTTGATAGAAAATATGAATTGAAAGAATTGAAACCAAGAGTTGAGTTTTGAAAAGAAAAAATTTTGAATACACAAAAAAAAACTTAAAAGATCCTAACTCCCCCTAAATAAAAACAATGAATCACCGGGGAGAGGGATTTTGAAAAGAAACAATCTTAGGCCCGGAGAGACTCGCAAGAAGGGATTTTTCAATCCATACTTGCCTCATGGCGGGTCTTCTCCTATAAAATTCATCCGAAAAGAAAAAACTTTTGGGTTGACCATACCGGGCGTTTTTACAATTACACTCATAAATGAGATGCCCGGTTTTCTTGCAATAATTACAAAATTTGTAATCGGAGCTCCCCCTTACAAAAACAGTTTGAGCATGGGAGGAGGAGGCTTGCTTGGAATAGCCAAGCCCTTGGGAGGTTCTAGAAATGCGTTGGGAACCTAGCAAATTGTTCAAATTTTGTTCCCCTTGGGTGAACTTAGCTAGGGTCTCCCTAAGGTCTTTTATGGTTGATTCCATAGAATCAACATTTGGAAAATTTTGGATTTTAAGGGAGAGTTCCTCCTTCTCTTTGAGAAGTTGTTCTTTTTCGGAGGAAAGCTTTTTGAAAGATTTTTTTAAAGCAACAAATTTTGAGGATAAAGTATGAAAACCATTTTCCAATTGATCTCTTGCATATTGGAGATCCTCATAAGACATATGATTGAAAGAGTTTGAATTTGAAGAACAAGAGGAGGATGAGTCGGAAGATGTTACCTCATGAAATGCCATTAGGCATTTGTTACCGTTGTCGCTTGAGGAGGAGGAGGATGATGAAGAGGAGGTGTCACTCCATGTTGCCTTGAGGACCTTCTTCTTTCCTTTTTCGTTGGCCCGTTTTTTGTTGAGTGGGCAATCGGGCTTGTAATGGCCCTTTTCGCCGCACCCGTAGCATTTTACCTTTGGCTCGATTCTTGCGGTGGGTTCTTGCTTTCGCGCCTTGCGAGATTTCTTCTTCTTCTTGTGCTTCTTCATAAACTTGTGCATTTGGCGGGCGAGATTCTCCATTTCCGAGTCGCCGCTTGAAGATGAAGTAGATGAGGAAGATGAGGATGAGGAGGAGCTTACTTCTTTTTGAACCTTGAGGGCGATGTTCTTTGGAGTTTTGATAGGGGTGCCCTCCTTTTGTGCTTGCCTCCTCATCGTGATCTCGTAGGTCATTAGAGATCCGATGAGCTCCTCGACCGGCATATTTTTGACGTCCTTAGCTTCTTGGATCGCCGTCACCTTTGGTGCCCATGAGCTCGGAAGGACCCATAAGATCTTCTTGACCATCGTCTCGGCTGAAACATTATCACCAAGAGATTTCCTTCCATTGCATACGTCAGTAAAGCGAGTAAACATTTCAGAAATTGACTCATTTGGATGCATGGAAAAAGATTCAAAATCCTGTCTATACATATCTAATCTAGTATCCTTGACTTTATTAGTGCCTTCATGGGTCACTTCTAAAAGCTTCCAAATTTCATGTGTGGAGGTGCAAGTGGATACACGATTAAATTCATTTCTATCTAACCCGCAATGAAGAGCATTCATGGCTTTGCCATCAAGCTCGAAATTTCTAATGTCGGCGGGGGTCCATTTGGATTCGTCGGGGGAAGAAAGAGTGTAACCTTGCATGACTATTTTAAAAATGGGATATCCTATGCTTCTTAAAAAAGTGGTCATGCGGGTTTTCCAATAATTGTAGTCGGTCCCATCAAAAAATGGAGCCCGACCCAAAGAGTAGCCCTCGGGGGCGAAAGAGGTAGATGCCATCAAAAACAAAGATCTTAACTTTGAAACCGGGTTAAGGAATTACTCAAAGGTCCCTCTGATACCAATTGTTGGGCGGAAGAACACCCCAAGGAGGGAATGATGGCAAGAGGGGGGGTGAATTGCCTTTTAAAAAAAAATTGATTAACAAATTAAAAACAAATTGAATCAAAGTAAAGATGCAGCGGAAAATAAAGAGGCAAGACACACAAAATTGATAACGGAGTTCGGCCTAAAACCTGGCCTACGTCTCCGCTCCCAACTCAACCGTTGAGAGATTCTACCACTTGCTTTTCAATGGTTTTAGCAAGAAACCCACTAGGCTTTGAGGTAGCACTAGGACCTATTACAGCTTGCTTTTAGTGGTTAAGCAAGAACCCAATGCTTTTAATGGTTAAGCAATAACCCACTAGCCTTTTTACGGGTGAAGGCTAGCTCACCGATCTCAAGCCTTTTACAAGGTAAGGCTTGTGAACCTCTTCACACCTTAGTGGTGGTGTGAGAACCCAAAGAAAAGGAGATGAGGAAAGAGTTTGGGGTTTGTAGGCACAAACCCAAATTTAAAGCTCAAAAAGAAATAAACAATAAAACCCGTATTGGAGGAAGACTTGGGCGCCAATTGGATTGGTGGAGCTGATGTAGCGTGCTTCTCCCAAGCTTCTTGATGTGCTCCTTGGATGTGGAAGTTGTTGGAGCACTTGAGGTTCCGTTGAGGAAGTCCACCGGAGGTTGGCCAATTGATGGAAAATGAGTATAGTGGCTTTGCAAGTGTTCCGGGTAGTGTCCGGGGCTTCCTCAGCCTTTATTTATAGGCTAGGATCCTTTGGGGAGGCTTCGGAGCCGTTGGAGAAGGCTTTGGAGCCGTTGGAGGCCAAAAGAAGGTTGACTGGTCAACCCCAACGGCTAGTTTGACTGGGCTACCGGCTGGCCGGTACAGTCCCACCGGTTGGCCGGTGCCTTGGATGAGAAGAAGAGTCTTGGTCCAGGCTCCACCGGTCGACCGGTGCAGAGCCACCGGCTGGCCGGTGGCAAGACAGTAGCAAACACTATTTGAGCTGGGTGCCACAGGTCGACCGGTGGCAGAGCCACCGGTCGACCGGTGGGGAGGCAGTAGCTACCCCTTGAGTCTGGGTGCCACCGGCTGGCCGGTGGTGAAGCCACCGGTCGGCCGGTGGACTGAATTTCAGTCCATTTCTGCCTCTTCCTTGGTCAACTTCTTGGCAATCAAATGCCTATCAACACAAACACTTAAAACACAATGTTAGATAAAAATGAAAGTGATTGTGATCATGAAAATCAAACAACGAGAGGTTCGAGATGTACAACACTCCACACCCTGGAGGTGAAACGAGGATCTCGATCAGAAATGATCGTCCTAGGTACTCCATGAAGTCTCACCACTACCTCTAGATACTGCCTCGACAAAACTTTCACTGAGCTCGACTCCTTGATCGCTATGAAGTTGGCAGATTTTTTTAAACGATCCACTACCACCCATATAGCATCATGTCCTCCTGAAGCTCGAGTTAAACCTGTAACAATGTCCATTGAGATGTCCTCCCACTTCCACTGCGGAATCTCTAATTGCTTGAGAAGACCACCAGGAACAGGGTGTTCGGACTTCACCTTCTGGCAGACTAAACACCGAGACACACACTCTACAACCACATGCTTCATCCCAGGCCACCAAAACTAACTCCTCAAGGATCGGTACATCTTTTTCACACCAGGATGTACTACCAAGGTTGAAATATGGAACTCTTGGAGAACCGTCTCACACATCACCAAGGGAACAAAAATCCTTCCATGATACAACACTCGGTGGTGTTAATCCTCCGACCAACCATCAGGGGCCTCACCACAAACAACTCTGTCTCTCCAAACATCCAAATCTGGATCACCCAACTGGGACTCTTCCAACTTCTGCATCAGGGACAACATAACTGTCATCTAGAAAAGACATCCTCTACCTCCAACCTCTTCCATATCAAGATACAAAGCTAACAGTTCCTACATTACTCTCCAGGAATCACCAGATTCACGCACATCATCATTACGTGACTTTCGGCTCAGTGTATCAGCTACAACATTCCCTTTTCTAGGTGTTTACAATATCTCAATGTCGTATTCCTGAAATAACTCCATCCACCGATGCTGACGCAAGTTTAGGTCACGTTGGGAGAAAACATACCTCAAACTCTTATGATCAGTGAAAACCACAAAGTGCTCACCAATGAGTTAATGTCTCCACAACTTCAGAGAAAACACCACGGCTGCCAACTCAAGTTCATGGGTGGCATAGTTTCATTCATGGGGATGCAACTATCGAGACCCATAAGAAACAACTTCCCTCTACTGCATGAGAACACAACCTAGCCCCAGATTTGAAGCATCATAGAAAACATCAAACTGGACTCCCTCCTCTAGAAGACAAAGGACTGAAGCACTCACCAATATTCTCCTTTAGATACTCGAAATCTACCTGACACTGATTAGTCCATATGAACGCTTGATCCTTCCAGGTTAAAGCTGTCAGAGGAGTCACAACTCAGGAGAAATTTGCTACAAACCTCGTATAATAGCCTGCGAGACCAAGGAAACTTCACACCTCTGACACGGTCTTGGGGGCTTCCCAAGACCCCACTGATTCTATCATCGACAGATCCACAACTACTCCCTATTGGGACACAAAATACCCCATGAAATGAACTTCTCGATCCCAAAACTCACACTTTGAGAACTTCCCAAACAACTTATGTTGGCGAAGAACTCCCAAAACGGCTCGTAGATACTCTGCATGCTCCTCTTCAGATGTGGAGTACACAAGGATGTCGTCGAGGAAAACCACAACAAACTTGTCCAGGAATTCACAGAACACAACATTCATCATCCCCATGAAAACAACTGGAGCATTCGTCATGCCGAATGGCATTAAAACTAAATCATAATTCCCATGACGACAACGGAAAGCAATATTCAGGATATCCTCATCCTTTACACGCATCTGATGATATCCTACCCACAAGTCGATCTTTGAGATCCAACTTTCACCCTTTAGTTGATCGAATATGTCATCAATCTGCGGGAGAGGATAGCGGTTCATTATTGTCACTTTGTTTAATCGACGATAATCGACACACAATCTCAAACTGCCATTATCCTTTTTCACAAACAAAACCGGTGCACCCCACGGTGACACACTTGGCTGAACAAAACTGCACTGCAACAGACCATAAAGCTGAATACGTAGCTCTTGTAACTCAGAAGGGGCCATCCTATATGGAGACATAGAGATAGGAGATGCTCCTAGCTGCAGCTCGATCCCAAACACGATCTCTCGTCGAGGGGGTAACGCTACAACCTCTTCTGGAAAGACATCAGGGTACTCCTATATGACCATAGGAAACGCCAAATGCTGAACCTCTGAAGAACTCAGCATCATCTCAGCCATCATGGATGATAAGGATTGAACTCATCTATGGCTCATCTGAGGATCTCGCTCACCAACAGACACCACTTTCCCTACATTTGCATCAAAGAAAACGACCTTCTTCCTGTAGCAATTTACAATACCCTGCACTGAATACAACCTATCCATGCTGAGGATGACATCATATGGATGTATTCTTAAACATAGGAAATCTCCCCAAGAGCGGTGTTGCCCCAACACTAGCTCACAGTCTCTACATACTTCAAACAAGACGGCTCGACCTCTAACAGGCATATTCAATGCCAATGGCACTGGAAGCCTCTCTAACTCAAGTCCCAAAGCATGGAAAAGGGTAGGTGATATGAAGGAGTGTGTTTCTCCTGAATCAAATAAGGCATACAACAAGGTAGAAAACACGCAAAGGGTACCTCGAACGACATCTAGCTCACTTGGGGCTGGCAATGCTAGAGAATGAAGCAGACCATGACCTCCTCCATGACCTCTCTGACCCTAATGACGACCAACACCACAGTCGCGCTTTGCTCTCTGAGGACGGGGAGCGTCATGGGGCTGTCCTCTGCCTACTCCATCTACCCTCTGGTGATCTAAAGCTGGTGCAACCTGCTGTTGCTGCCTCTACTGGAACTTCCTCAATAGAGGAACCTGGAGCGAAGCGCCCGGTGCACGATGACTGCTTTGAAAATTCGGGCACTCGCACTGCTGATGAACATGACCACCACAAGAAAAACAAGCACCTGATTCCGTGGCATAGGACTGATTGTTGCTGCCTCCAAAGAAGCGAGATGGAAAGGGCTGGCACCTACCCCCAGGTGAAAGGAAACTCTTCTGCCCTGAAAACCAGGATCACCGGACCACCGCTTTGCCTCGTGAGGAATCATGAAGATTCCCCTCTCGTGATTATCCGGTCCTAGCCAAAGTCCTGTCAACAACCTCTTCCCTCGCCAGCACCTCAAGATATGTCTTTAGCATAAATGGGGCGACCTGGAGCTGGATCTATGGATTCAAAGCCTCACCGAAATGCCTCGTCATGGCCTCCTCATCTGGTAACAGGTCTGAAGCATATTGTAGTAGGTTCCTAAAACATATTCCAAAATCTCGAACACTAGAGATCTCTTTTTGAAGGGTAAGAAGCACCTGGCGACTGGACGCCTTCACAGTCGAAGAAAGAAACTCGACTCTAAACCTGTCTCGAAACTCCTCCCATGAGATCACTGACTCCTCACGATCTCCGAGGAACAAGAACCACCACTGCCTCGTTGCCCCATGCAGCATCATTACAACCATGGACACCAAGAGTTCCTTCCGAGCACGAATAGAACTGGAGCCTATCTCGACCTCCTCCAACCATTCTTCTATGATTGCATCTGAAGCGGAGCCCTCGTACTTCTGTAGACTCTGGTGCTAAAACTCTCATAGTGTCTTCTTCTAAGTGTCATCGTCGTCAACCTCTACCCAATGACAGTCTGCTGGAACAGCCTGCTGGACATCATCTGCGCAACCCTGTTGAGGACGTCGACCTGGAGCCATACCTATAAAATAAAAAATGTTAGAGCTCCTAAGCCTGGAATATGGAAGACTCAAAATTAATAAATTAATTATTCTATTAATTTAAGGTTAACTTATCCCAAGGTCTACCCATTCAAGAACATGTTCCATGAAGAATGATGCATGATCCTTTCCTTGGTCTCTACCCTGCAACCAGTATCACTTTGTTTAGTAGCCATCGTAAACATAAAGGTTCGTGCAACAGATCATAGGGGGCCCTAAACCCCTATGTCTCTGCCGGTCTCCAGTGTTTACCCCACTTTCTAAACATGAATTACACTGTTTCCCTACCATCCCATGCATCCTCACCTGTTCCTAACTCCAAACTCCATCCTATCCCTCAACCAGACCTCTGATACCACTCTGTCATGACCCCCTCCCCACAATGTGTACCCCTCCTATACCGGCAATGTGAGAAGAGAGATAATGACCCCTGAGTACTGCCTCCAGTAGGCCCTGGGATGGTGAGTAGCACCAAGGGTATAATAAACACACAAATGGGAGGCATTACCCTCTAAGATAACACATGATGAAGAGAGAGATATGATAGAAACCAATCAACTCCAAATGAGAACTGAAATATAAAAGAAACAAAATGACATATATGAAATGTCATGCAAAAGTACTAAAACTAAAAGGGGGAACTAAAAGTACCCAAAAGAATGTAAAATGGCAGCGACCACAAGCCCGAACAACTCCTCCTCCAACCACAATCTAGTAGTAACTAGCTTGATCTCCAACCTGCTCCAAGTGACATGAAAAACAATTTATATATACATAGGGTGAGTATAACAGTATACTCAGTAGGATCCTTCTCATGCCTCTTGTGAAAATGTAAAGAAATCATGCTAATGCCCAGTGAACAACAAGTGAAACTAAATCATCACCTAAACAGGTATACTAAGTTCCCAACCACACCATGGCTACTCTCACCAAGTAACGCATAAAAAAATATAACATATACTAAAGATTATAAAGGTTACCCCGCGAATACTTCCCCACTGGTTTTCCGCTTTGCCCCAACGACATACGTCATGTGCATCTCTCTCCAAATTCTTGCCCACAGACACCTGGGCTAAGCTCCACAATCTACACCTCATGAACCACAAAGGCTTGCCCGTAGACACCTGGGAGAAGCACCACACCATCATCCCAACCAAAAGTAACCAAGTAAGTTCTGGGAGCCACCACAGCCCGCAAAACGTGTATCATACATTGGGTAGTATACCTCATTACATTATAGCGCATTCACCGAGTAGGGATCCTCAAGCCATCGCAGCCGATACACGTTACACCTATAGTAGCCCATATGATACTATATCTAGAATATATGTGTGAGAAATAACCACAAGCCATTACAGCCCTCTACACACATATATGGGGAAACTAACTGTTGTGCATGTTGGAACATGTATCTACCAAGAGAAGAGAGCGGGGCTAAAGGGAGTAGTCATCCATTCAACCTCCCATCAGAATGTTGGGGAAAACACCCCCTAGGGCTCAGAATCCCCGGGGTATCAGTTCCCCTTACCGACAGGGTGGAGTAGCGTAAAGAAACACAAAAAGTACAAAATATATATATAACTCACATCCATACTATGGGCATTACCTAGTCTTAGATACATCTGCAGGTAATTTCTCTCAGACTCTAGGCTGCTACTTCTAAGACTATATATCCTATAAGAAAACAAACATTTGAAGAGATTTATTATATTAATCCATTCTCATTTTATCAGGTACACTGTATGTTAATTAATTCATTAAACATTAATTAACCACGAACAATTCCTCATTAAACTGAATTGGAATCATATTCAAAAATCAACTTCCCCTTTTAAGATTCACATCACCTTTAAATTCCAGTATCTCCCTCCCCGGGGATTATTACAATTTAATTAAACTTTCATTATAGAATTACATTCCCATATTCCCAGGCATTCTAGAAAGGCATCCTATGATACTAAACACAAAGGGGGCTCAACACGGTGAGTAGATATACTACCCTTCGAGTATTTTTCGTCTATAGAAATAGCATACACCCATTCTCTCTTGAGAGGCTAAACACTGAAAGCACGTGGCATATCCCACGTGTCTTTTCCTCCTTCGAAAGGAGGGTAAGCAAGACCAGATTCCTTGAGCAGTGGGTAAAAGTAAAGCAGGTAAACAACCAAACAAAACCACCAACATCCTGTCATCACATTCATCCCATACCATCATCCTTGGTGTCCTCCCCAACACCCACATGCATAAGCTTATGCATCTTGCCATCCTAGGCATCATCCACTACCACAAACACAAGTCCCCATGCCTCCACCTATCACAAAAGCCTTCCAGGATCACATTACATCACAAGCAGCAGGAAAACAAACGTCACATCAATGGGATCATGGCCCTTTAACAATCAAGAGGGAAACTTATAACCCCTTTAAAAAATTCTCACATAATCTGTTCTTTAATCCAAATTGAAGTAGTAGATTTTTTATTCGTAGGTTCCAATTACGGGATACCTAATCAGTAAGCTATCACAATTAAATAACCATGCTTACTTCCCTAATTTTATTAATCTCAAGTTAGAACAACTACAACAACGAAAACAACCAGATTCATTTACATGCCTCTTTATCTTTATCCAATTAATTAACAATTAATTCTTACTTTACGTTCATTATCAATTTCCATCAATAATGAACAACTAATCAAAGAAAACATATATATCACTCTATCTAGAAAAAAATGAGGAAAAAATTATCACGGTATAAAGAAACAACATGCGATCAACTAATTCTTTTAATCCGGTTCAAGTATTTAATTAGGTAAATTTCATTGTGATATAAAGGGAAAAATCATGCTAATTCTATGATTTCACATATACAATTAGAGAATCCACGAATCCCCTACCTCAAATAGTTCTTGACATCCTTTATCCACACAACGAGTCACAATCCTCCTCTCACGACAACTACATCCACCAGAGGATGCCACGGTACGACAGTACCATCCAACCCCAAGAAAACCCCATTAGAATCTTGAAAAAATTACATGGAATAATATGAAAGGGAGAAACAAGAGAAGATGATCCCCAAAAGAATGATGATACAACATACCATATATTAAAGATTGATCGATACAGCTCGGTTGCATCAAAACAGAGTAGAACCAATCCTAGGAGTAATGATTGATTGTGCAACTCCTACATGAAGGATTTAAAGGTTCTAGCATCTCATAGCTGATAACAAAGAGGAAGAACAAGTGAGAATGATATCTCGTCCCTTTTTGACTATTTAATGGGGAGACAGTTTAAGATCTGGTTAATTCTCCATTAAAAAAGGATTGTATTAACCCACGTGGTTTGACCAAGTAAAAACATCCTGAGCCATAGGAATAATTAATATAGGGTTTATGGAATTTGAATCCGCCTTAAGAGTCCTTAAAATAAGGCTTTAAATTTATTTTACGTCAAAGGAAACGTCAAAGGGGTGAAACTGTAGGAATCCGGAAACACTGTTCAAGTCCACCGTTAGAAGGTCACTGTTAGAAGGTTACCGTTCTGGAAACACTGTTCAAGTCTACCGTTATAAGGTCACTGTTAGAAGGTTACCGTTCTGGAAACACTCTTCAAGTCTACCGTTATAAGGTCACCGTTAGAAGGTTACCGTTATGGAAACACTGTTCAAGTGTACTGTTAGAAGTCCACCGGTAGAAGCTCACCGATAAAAACAATGTTCACTGAACTTCACTGATTGAAACACTATTCACCTACTGATACTGTTCATAAAACTGGAAACACTATTCATAGAACTGCAAATTCAGCAAAGTTTTTGGGATAAATCACCTTGACCTTCCAGAACACCTCCAACACCACATTTTCACAAAGTAATGGACCAGAGAGGTCCGGGCCATTAAACCAATACTTGGCACAATCTCGTAGGTAGAATGGAAATACTCATATTCTTATATCATCATAATACACTCCCAATATGAAAAATGTAACACAAAATTAAAGGATGTTTAAAATATGCTCATATGGGTCTTTACATTGAAGCTCACAGAATTGTACTATATTCACGATCATATAAATGAGTCCATGATTCATTTAAAATGTATGTTCATATATAGAAAGACATATGATACTAGAAATAACATCATGGATTGATGGAAACAGGTAATTCATGGTGATGCGCTCTTGCAGCATAGGTTGCTCTACTTGTAAGAAAGGTTGAATGTTTGGTAGGTTGGGATGATTTAGACATGTAGGATTGCAAAAAAATCCTTTTTTTAATAGAGGCATGCATTGATATACCATTCGATTTCACATTCAAAGAAAATATTTTATTGTGTCTCAAGTATCAATGAACAACTCAAAGATCCTTAATGTAAACACTATGCCCCAAGAAGAAGGATGTACTGGAATATGAATGAAAAATGAAAAATAATGAAATGTGAAAGGGGAAAAGGGAGAAGTAAAACTAAGTTCTTCATTGTAGGTTTCTGTGCCTTAGCACATTCCTTATATTTCCTGGCAACGGTTCCAAAATTTTATGCACCCACACACTTAGATTAAATCATGTGGGTTACAGGTTGAGTTGATTTATTTTTCCCAAACTACACTTGCATATAGGGAAAAGTATAGTGGTAGTGTGTGGTTGGTCGCATGAGGATTTTTTTGAATTAGCTAAAATGAAATAAGGTTATAACCCTTTAGGGTATGATCCCTCTCAAGATGGTTGATCTTAGGAATAACTAATACTAATGGGTCTATCGAAAAGAATCAGGGGTAATCTTGGGATTAGGATCAGTTTCACTGTTCATGAGGTAGGATGATATTTAATTATAACTTTGTATAGTCCATAGGTCTACATTGGAAAGAAAGAATGTATCACTAGTTTGATAGGGTAATGAGAAATAGATCTATCAAAGAGACAATTATTCCATGGTATCGACATAGCTAAAAATCAGGATGTATTATTCCATTTTTCAAAGGAACAATCTATCCTTGGATATTGTTCATAGCCTATTCAACTCCAATCCATTCAAGGACATTAATTTAAATTTACCATGGTCAAGGTCACTTAAATTAATTGGAAGAACAATTATTTTTTAAACTAATTTATATTAATTATGGTTACCAAGTAGATAATTAATGATTAATTGGATTAAATCACCCCTAATCTTAATCCCTACCAAAGCAGTTTAGCTACTCTAGGAATAATTGATTATATATAGAATAAAAATTGAGAAGATAATTTACCTTCCAACATAGATTGATATTAAACTATAGAAAATAGGATATGATTAAAATTATCCAATTAACAAACATCCAATTGACAATAAGCGATATGATCTTCAAATCAATCATAATCAAATCAAATACATACTAGACATAAGAATGGGAAAAAACACAGTAGAAGTTTGATGTATATTGATGATCAGGTTATAGAATGCATATATCATGGTGTTTGAAGTGAAAAAATAATGAATAACGATTTAATAATCAATAATCGGGACTTAGGTAGTTGTAAAAAACAATGAAAAACGATGATGCAGATTTATTTTTGGAAGAAAGGATGGAAGAAAAATTAAGAGAAAATTAGAGTAATAATGAGAGAAATCTAATGTTTTTGGCTCTCTTTTGCTTGTAGTGAACCTAGTGTAGGTAAATAATCATGATATTAAATGACATGTAATGGTGATTTACATCATATAATTCTGATCTATGTTTCCTTACATGATTTTTGAATCTGCGTGAATCTCACATGAATCTCGAATATAGATGTGAAAATTTGACTCCATCAACGATGTGTATCTAGGATTCACAGTGTTTATCTTTCTATGTGGATAATATTTCATGAGGTAATTAAATTAAAAGGTTACACGATTGGTATTGGTGAATCATATCATTTTATAGCTTCAATGATTTTAGTTGTTCATCATTTCCTTCTCAGCTTGTCCTTTTGATGTGGAAATGTTATACATGTCATGAAATGGAGATCTGCGGCGTGTAATGGGAATTTTTATTCAGTTTACCATGTTTTTTTTTGAAACCGTGTTAAACTATTTTCTATAGTAAACAACACATATCTGGAACATTATTGGGTAAAAGCACAGATTATCATTAACAAAATGGTAGAAAATGTATATATGATTTCATCTTATCAAGAACATTATTGAATAGATAACAAAGGAATTTTTTTCAAGAGTTTGGATATTCATGGAGGAAAATTAAATATTGGTAGTTCTATATCTATATACAAGATTTAATCATGGTGAATGTTTCTTATTTTATAAGATAGTGTAGTTCTGTATGATGAAGAGGGTGGAATAGTGCTAGTGGGGGGAATCCAAGGCACTAGTGATGAATGATCTTGTTGGCCACATATATGCTTTAGAAGGATGGGTAGAAGATGGCCAACATAATTTTTTTTTCATAGGAGGTTGTTCATAATTATTGAAATCTATATTCAAATCATTCTTGAGTTTCATATAACTCTTTCTTTAGTACACCTATAACGTTCAATGTTTTTCCATGGGCTGACAATGTTGTTATAGTAGACCTAGATCAAATGGGCAGTGGTAGAATATGTCTCCTAGTGTTTGGTTTTCCATTAATTAGAGCTAAATCATTGGGTTCATGGTGGTTTTCTCATCCCATCAATACCCTCAAGTGGAATTGTGAAAACATATTGATTTAATTAATAATATTATTACTCTAAAGAACTCCAACCAACACTATCAGATCTGATGCTAAAATCATAAACATTAAATTTCTAGCTTTGATATCATTGAAGGTGACATAACATTTTCCACGAAAAACATAAAAATTGAAAAGAAAATACTTAACAACATATTTACTCATGTACCATTTAGTTTATGATTTTCATAAAAATATTAAATTATCTTACATAAAAAACATGCTTCTAAATGTGTATTTCTCCCACTAAATAACACATTTTTCGCATTTATTGATCGTCATTAACAATATGAAACCCTTCTAGACATAATTTATTTAAAATAATTCTGGTTTACCATGGAAAAATAAAGTATAATAAGGCTGAGAAAATTTCACTGTATGTTTCAAAATATGAATTAGAAATTTAATATCATCAGGGAGAATTAGAATAGAATAAGGGTCTGATGACATAATAAAATTTCAAAATAATAAAATAAAAGAAATCATACCCATAAACATTGACCATTAATCATGTGGCATTTCATAAAGAGCTATAAAATACCACAGTCATCATAGTCAATAATCATGAGCCATGTGATATCAATATTGATCAATGGAAACATTAATAACTCAAAAAAAATAATGAAAACGTGTTATTGTCTTAGATCAGCTTCTTCATTTTCCAATATAATCATGTGTTAAAAATAATTGGTTCCTAGTTAAATACATAGGTGAAACCTTATGTTAAATCCCTCTATTAGTTTTTAATAAACAATAAATATTACACCCTAAATTATTCAATTATCTTGGTGTACCCATCATCGAATCTATAACGGTCTCACCCACTTCTATCTCGGTGGACCAATCATATATGCTATATCTATCTCAATTGGTGTTATCTGGGAACACCCATAATATTAACTATATCCAATAAATCCATAAGAAACCATGGAGAACCCATCATATAATCTATATTTGGATCACACATGAGCTATAATAGGGATCAATCCTTTATAAAATTTAATTTATGCTCTCCCATTCATTATCTAAAATTTCAAGTTACAATTAATCATTAAAAAATTTGGATTTATTCACCTTTGAATCATAATAATAATACTTTTTTTTATAACCTAATTAACCCATGTAAAATAAACAGGTTTCATGAAAATATTATAATCTATCATGAGGTAGAATAAGATGGTATCAATACGATATATTCCCATTGGAGATTATGTTGAATCATTTATTTTTATCATTGATGATTATAAATACTATTAAAATATTATTAAATTAATTCTTGAGTAAAATAACTTTTCCCTTTGAATATCACTTTTAAAAACTGAAAAATCACAAAAATTTTTGAAAATGATTTTATTTAAAAATAATTTAGGAAATTTCTAAATAAATAACTGAAAAAAATCATGGTAATGATGAAGTTAAAATGTATTCATGATATTGATGTTAAAAAATAATTATTATTTTCAAAACTATTTTAATTGGATTCAAAAGTGGTGCATTTAAAAAATGTTAGGAAATTTAAATTTAAAATCCATTTAAAGAAAGTTAAAATATCATTAAAAATTTATTTTTAAATAATAAATCATTATAAAATAACATTTATAAAACATTTTAGAAAACATGTATATAGAGGATATTGACAAAAAATCTAATATAAAATGCATCATCAATATCACATAAAAATGACTTTCATAATGTTTGTTTAATTAATAATTATGGAAATTAAAAAAAATTAACCAAATTCATTAGCAATAGAAAATTAAGAGATTTTATTTAAGAAAATATTATCATTTTATTTCCTCTAAATTATCCTTGAAGATAATCAATATTTAAAGAAATGAGATTGTAACAAAGAGCCTTTTCCACTTCAGTAACTCATAAATAATGTAACATCCCATGTAAGTAATGAATAATAGATATTCCTATCTATGTCTATTTATGAATTAGATAGTGTTTTAGAGGCTTAAAATGAGAATAAATCCAATCTTAACCATGATATACTCTAATAATTTTAAAAGATTGTTTTACCACCTTTTGATGGAGAACCATTTTTTAAATCTATATTTTGACAATTTTATAAGATATATTGGTCAAAATACACTTATTCTTTATTATTGGTACTTTTAAATTTACCTTGGGTAAATTTTTGGTAGTTTTCTGACCATGTTCAATTTTTAATGAATAGTGAAAAATATAAAATTTTATATCAAAACTAATTTTTCATCAAATTTAATTTTATGGTTGATTTACTTTTTAATTGGTCTTAAAGTTTAATTATAATATATTTTTACCATATAATCCAATGGTGGTCATTATAATTAATTTCACTTTGGAATTGGGCATAAACTAGTGCCAAACGTTTCATAGATATTGTTTCTAAAAACCCGCTATTTGTTTTGGAAACGGTAATTATTTTTAAATTCTTTATTGCAATTTATATGTTTTTAATTTGGTAAAATGGATTCCATATTTGGAATTAGAAGGTATAAATTATCCAATTAAGACTTTTTTGTTTTTGGACATTGTGAATAGTAACGACGGTAATTATCTTTAATTATCTTGATTAATTAGTAATCGGTTAGTTAAGGATAATAAAATAATATCATAATAATAAAAAGTGATCCCAACATGTATCCTAATACTACTATTTGTTTCATGGATGACAATGGTATTACTTGTGCCAAACTTGGGGACCCCATGGAATCACATTTGTGTGATAATGACTTTTTATCTTTTTATTTTTAAAGAAAGTTAAATATAACAAAGAATGTATCACCTGAGTAAAACATTTTTAATTTTGTCAACATAAATGATCTCTTGGTCTATAAATATTAATTGGAAATTTAAAAATATTTCCTACATCATAGTATTTTTTTCTAATTTTTAGACATTAAATATATTCAATTATTTATGACATCATGATGATGCAGTGATTACCTCATTATTTAACGATTTAAATAAAATGAAATGATAATGTAAAATATAAGACCTAAACTTGTAAAAAACCTATTGGATGGGTGGATTTAGAACCCTTATCACCTTTCCCTTGAAATACATCAATGTGGGACCTTTAAAATCCTAAACTCATTTGAAAATAATGTAACATTTTGTAACTTTCCAAGAATGTCCCTCCTCTCCTCTTATAAAAGGCCCCCACCTCTACCTCCTTACCCACACCTCTCAAGCCTTTGGCTCGGCAAAACCCTGACCATTTTGTCTCTCCACATCCCTCTCTTACTACTATAATCCTCACTTTGAGCATAAGTCTTCCCAAGTAATCCTTTGAGCTCAAATCATAAAGAGTTACCGATTTTAAAGGTAGTGTTTTCTCTTGTGTTCTTATGTTTTATTTTGCTTCTCCAACCACCCTAAACACTTTTTTTTAATTTCTTTTGTAACAACACCAGTATAATAAATATAATAGGATGTTGTTATAAGAATTATTCGAGCTACACTTACACACACCTACATATAATGGTTAAAGAACATACTGTTTCTTAGGATGGTGAATTTCTGCCTCACGAAATGATGATTGTTCAAAACTCATATAAACCCATCAAAGGTGGCAATTAAGGTGTCACTATATGTATATATGATATATAATATGATTATTGTTTACATAATTTTCTGTATTTTTCATTTATGGCATATCTTTATGGTTTCCATTATGGGTAAACACGATATCTTCATTTTAGGAAGTCCGGACTACCGCCCCCTCAAAGTGATTTGATTCGTTAATACCATATGTGGTACATATAAAGGATAGATTTAATGATATTATATATTGTATTATACTGTAATTATAATATAACTTTATAAAATTATTATTTCTTTCCATTAAAGTATTAGATAGAATGGAATGTAGTGTTCATGCGTACGTACGACTTACCATCTCCATGAACGGTGCATTTCATTTCTTATCCCCAAATGTAATGTACTATTATAAGTACATATATATAATGGATATATATGATGTATGTTACATCTAAATGAAGAATATAATTCTGGAATTAAAATATACATATCTCTCATTTAGTTTTAATTCCATTAATATGACATAGAAATGAAAGTACTATTCATGCGTACGTGTGGCTTACCGTCTCCATGAACGGTGCATTTCATTTATTACCTCTAAATGATTATGTAAAAATATAAATACATGTATATACTAGATATATATGATATATATGGAATCTACATCATGAATATCATTCTTGAGATAATGGATATTTGACTACGTGAACAACTTGTAAATATAAGAAGTTCACTTTTGACTCAAGTACCAAATATCGACAAAACGAACGTTAATAACATAAATGATTACATAATGTTCATAACATGGTAATAAGTGATATAAAAGGAATGATTAACTTGAAAAATGTTCTTAATAAAGTATAAATTAACTCACGTTTATTATTCAGGACATTAAAGAACGATCGAGTCAAGACGGACCCAAGGTAAGGGACTTCGTCTCAATCTCTATTCATTGAGGCATATTTTGTTTTATACACAACTTTCTTTTATATGGTGTATAAAACCCTTTTACTTTTACGCATATTCAAAAGGAATCTTTTCTATATGAAGTGTTTTACTAAATGAAAAAAAGGAATGTTTTTTTGTCGTACGTATGCGGCAATAATGACTTCTCCACTGTCGTGACCATTATTTGAGTTTTGACTTCCTCTACAACACATTACCTAATTTTTTTTAAAAAAAATGAAAAAATAAATACCATGTTTTACTTTTCTTTTATTTTGTTATTGAAAATGGCTTTCATAATGTTTTTATTATATCTATGCATTGTATTTATATCATGTGATTGAAATGTGGAAATGTTATGTTTCCTTTATGCATGTTTTATGTGATACGATTATGTTATGGTTCTTGGGAATTATTATGAAGATGGGTTGTTCCGTGATAAAATAAGGGTGGGTGAGCCTAATATATCTCTCCAATGCATTGGGTAACATGAAGATGTTAAACGTTAAGGTTTCTCTGAAGAGATTTAGGAAATATACTGTGATGGGTATTCCAAACGTAACCAATTGGGTTACACCTTATGTAAGAATGTTATGAATGCCTCAAGTTACATTTTTTTCTTATGATTTATATGATTTATTCATGATTTAATGAGGTATGTTAAAGTGCTTATGTTTTATGAGTAAAGTATGATTTCATTGACTCTTATGTATACATGTACTCATGTTCCCATTCCATATTTTCATATCCCTTACTGAGCTTTTTATGCTCATCCCATGTTTTTGAAATGTTTTTCACAGGTCAAGGGAAGGGTACATAATATGATGATAGTGTCAAGGAAGTTTCAAGAATTAATCCACGTTTTATTTTAAATATGTTTCCGTGATGGGAAAAATGAATACTATCATCTATGTAACCACTTTGTTTAAATATGGAATATAATGCATGTTTTATGATCTAATTCTCTAAAACTCTAAACCTGAAAAGATCCTCAATGTGTATTCTTGATGTAACTCAAGATTAAGTAATGTTTAAGGATGGGGAATTATAGTTGGTTTCAGAGGTCGGTTTAGATAACTTTAGGAGTTAGAATTCTATTAAATGATTATCCAAAAAAATTATGGTCAAATTGAAATGATATAGCATTTGAATATTACCATGTTACTTCATCTAAGACATGTTTGTTCAGAATGGTTTTCCATAGAGGAAACAAGGAAACTATATTGGCGAGACATCAGGAGGAAAACAACCATCCAAATCAGCAACCTGAGATGGTCGGAATTGGAACTAAACAGTTTGTTTCAGTAATGGTTCAGTTGACTCAAGCTATAAATGGTGGCGGTATCCATGCACGAGATCTGCCAGATCAACCGTAGAGGAAGAGGTCAGTGGTGGAACATTTCATAAGGCAACATCCCCCATCATTCACAGGATCATCTGACCATGTGCTAGCTGAAGGGTGGATTAAATCACTGGAGAAGATTTTCAATGTCATGGGGTTTTTAGACAATCAAAAGGCTAGTCTTGATGTTTATTGTTTTGAAGGTGAAGCTGATCAGTGGTAGTCGATGGTGAAAAATAGCAGGGATAGTGATGAGATTGATGATATTTTGGTGTTTTCTAAAAGTAAAGAGGAGCATAAAAGTCATTTAAGGGTTATTTTGCAAACCTTAAAAGAAAATAAATTGTATGAGAAATTCAGAATGTGTGAGTTTTGGTTGCAACAAATTTATTTCCTTGGTCATATTGTTTCTAAAGATAGAATAATTGTGGATCCTGCAAAAACAATATTTATTGAAGAATGGACAAGACCCACAATTGTAATTGAGATTTGTAGTGTCCTTGGTTTGGCAGGCTATTACCGAAGGTTTGTAAGAAATTTTTCACAGTGATCTAGTCTAATGACTAAGCTAACTCGGAAGGGTGTTAAGTCTATCTTGACAAAAGAATGTGATGATTGTTTTCATGAATTGAAAAGAAGATTGGTGAATGCTTCAGTTTTGGCACTTCCTTCTAGGAATGGTGAGTTTGTTATCTACAGTGATGCTTCATCGAAAGGACTTGGTTGTATCCTAATGTACAATGATCAGGTAATTGCTTATGCTTCATGTTAGTTGAAAACTCATGAGGTAAATTAACTCACACATGATTTGCAATTAACTGTTGTTGTTTTCGCTTTAAAAATTTGGAGGAATCATTTGTATGGAGTAAAGTGTGAAATATATACTAATAACAAAAGTTTAAACTATATATTCACTCAGAAAGAATTGAACATGAGAAAGAGGAGATGGATAGAATTAATCATGCATTGTGATTGTACAATTCATTACTATTTGGTAAAAGAAAATAACGTGGCTGATGCTTTGAGTCGAAAAAGTATTGCTTCATTAACTATGTTGCATTTGGAACATGATCCTTTGGATAAAGATTTGATGACATTTGGAATAGAATTTTTTGGTTCTGGATGTCCTTCTGTTTTGTTTCAGGTATCCGTGAAATCTTCTCTATCAGAAATAATCAAGCAAGAACAGAAGTAAGACAGTGAGTTGTAAAAAATGGTAGAGCTAGTTCATAAGGGTAAGTTGCCTGAATTCAACATTGATAATGATTGTCTTTTGAGATTTGGGAAGAGATTGTGTCTGCCTTGTGATTCAATGTTGAAGAGATATTTTTTATGTGAAGCTCATAGTTCTCCGTTTTTAGTTCATCCCTGCAGTACTAAGATGTATAGAGATCTTCGGGAGTATTACTGGTGGGATGGAATGAAAAGAGATATTGTTGATTTTACAGTGAAGTGTTTGACTTGTCAGTAGGTTAAAGTAGAGTGGAAGTTAACAAAAGGGATGCTTCAGCCTTTACCAGTGCCAGACTGGAAATGAAAAAATATATCCATGGACTTTGTTGTGGGATTATGGAAGACATCTCGAGCTAATAATGCAATATGGGTTATTGTTGATCGCTTGACTAAATCTGCTCATTTCCTTGCTATACGGGATACTTTTTCCCTAGATCAACTTTATCGATTGAATCTTAATGAGATAGTCTGGTTGCATGGATTTCCCCTATCCATTGTATCTGATCGTGATCCCAGGTTTACTTCTAACTTTTGGAAAGGACTTCAGAAGTCGTTGGGTACTGAATTAAATTTTAGTACAGATTTTCATCCTCAATCAGATGGGCAGTCAGAACGAAAAATCCATACTTTGGAGGATATGCTACGTGCTTGTTCTATGGATTATCAGGAAAGTTGGTACCAAAATCTTTCTTTGGTTGAGTTTTCTTATAATAACAGTTTTCATTCTAGTATACAGATGGCACCATTTGAGGCATTATATGGGAAGCAGTGTAGAACTCCAGCTTTTTGAGATGAAGTGGGTGAAAGGAAGCTGATGGGACCAGAATTGGTAGAAGAGATTGTAGAAAAGGTTCAGTTGATTTAGAAACACATGATAACAACTCAGAGCCGACAGAAAAGTTATGCAGACAACATGAGGAAGGATCTATCTGTCGAGGTAGGTAATCATGTTTTTCTCAAAGTCTCACCATTGAAAAGTGTGATGAGATTTGGTAAGAAAGTAAAGTTGAGTCCAAGGTTTATTGGACCATATGAAATTTTGGAGAGAGTTGGATCTGTTGCATACCGAGTGGCTTTACCTCTGAGTTTATCTCAGGTACAAAATGTTTTTCATGTTTCGATGCTGAGAAAATATATGCCAGATCCATCTCATGTTTTCAGCCTAGAGGTAGTTCAGTTCGAAGAGAATATCTCTTATGAAGAACAACCAGTCTAGATTCTTGACTGAAGGGAGAAACTGTTGCGAAATAATGTAATTCACCAGGTAAAGGTTTTGTGGAAAACCCATATGGTTGAAGAGGCAACGTGGGGATCTCAATATGCAATGATGGATAAATACCCCCCACTTATTTGATAATTAAATAAATAGCGGGGACACAATTTTCTAAAGGGGGGAAGGATGTAACATCCCATGTAAGTAATGATTAATAGATATTCTTATATTTTTCTTTTTATGAATTAGATAGTGTTATAGAGGCTTAAAATGAGGATAAATCCAATCTTAAGCATGGAATCCTCTAATAATTTTAAAAGATTGTTTTACTGCCTTTTGATGGAGAAACATTTTTTATATCTATATTTTGACAATTTTATAAGATATATTTGTCAAAATAAACTTATTTTTTATTATTGGAACATTTAAATTTACCTTGGGTAAATTTATGGTATTTTTCTGACCATGTTCAATTTTTAATGAATAGTGAAAAATACTTAATTTTTCATGAAAACTGCTTTTCATCTAATTTAATTATATGGTTAGATTATCTTTTTAATTGGTATTAAAGTTTAATTAGAATATATTTTGACCATATAATCCAATGGTGGTCATTATAATTAATTTCACTTTGGAATTGGGCATAAACAGGTGCCAAACTTTTCATAGATATTGTTTCTAAAAACCCATTATTTGTTTTGACAACAGGAATTATTTTTAAATTCATTATTGAAATTTATATGTTTGGAATTTGGTAAAATGAATTCCATATTTGGAATCATAAGGTCTAAAATATACAATTAAGACTCTTTTGTTTTTGGAAATTGTGAATAGTAATGATGGTAATTATCATTAATTTTCTTGATTAATTAGTAATCGGGTAGTTAAGGATAATAAAATAATATTATAATAATACAAAATGACCCCAAAATGTGTCCTAACACTATTGGATGTGTCTTGGACTACCAGTTGATTCCTTGATCCAAACTTGGGGACCCTATGGAATCACTTTTGTGTGATAATGACTTTTTATCTTTTAATTTTTAAAGAAAGTTAAATATAACAAAGAATGTATCACCTGGGTAAAAAAATTTTAATTTTGTCTAAATAAATAATATATTGGACTATAAATAGTCATTGTAAATCTAAAAATATGTCATATATCATAGTATTTTTTTATAATTTTTAGACATTAAATAAATTAAATTATTTATGACATCATAATAATGTAGCGATTACCTCATTATTTAACTATTTAAATAAAATGAAATGATAATGTAAAATCTAAGACCTACACTTGTAAAAAACATATTGGATGTGTGGATTTCAAACCCTTATCACCTTATCCTCGAAATATATCAATGTCGGACCTTTAAAATCCGAAACTCATTTGAAAATAAAGTAACATTTTGTAACTTCCCAGAGTGCCCCTCCTCTCCTCTTATAAAAGGCCCCTACCTCTACCTCCTTACCCACACCTCTCAAGCCTTTGGCTCCGCCAAACCCTACACATTTTTTCTCTCCACATTCTTCTATTACTCCAAGAATCCTCACTTTGGGCAGAATTCTTCCCAAAAAAGACTTTGAGCTCAAATCAAAAAGAGTTACCCGTTTTAAAGGTAGTGTTATCTCCTGTGTTCTTATGTTTTATTTTGCTTCTCCAACCCCCCTAAAATCTTTTTTTCATTTGTTTTGTAACAACACCAGTATAATAAATATACTAGGATGTTGTTATTATAATTATTCGAGAAATAGTTACACACACCTAAATCTAATGGTTAAAGAATATATTATTTCTGCGGATGGAGAATTTCTGCCTCACGAAACGATGATTGTTCAACACTCATATAACACCTTCAAAGGTTTCCATTAAGGTGTCACTATATTTATATATGATATATAATATGTTTATTTTTTACTTAAGCTTCTATATTTTTCATTTATGGCATACCTTTATGGTTTCCATTATGGGTAAACGTGATATCTTCATTTTAAGAAGTGCGGACTACCACCCCCTCAAATTTATTTGATTCGTTAATACCATATGTGGTACATATAAAGGATATATTTAATGATATTTTATATTATATTATACTATAATTATAATGTATCTTTATATAATTATTATTTCATTCCTTTAAATTATGAGATAGAAATGAAAGTAGTGTTCATTTGTATGTACGGCTTACCGTCTCCATGAACGGTGCATTTCATTTCTTATCCCCAAATGTAATGTACTATTATAAGTACATATATATAATGGATATATATGATGTATGTTAAATCTAAATGATGAATATAATCTAGAATTAAAATATACTTATCTCTCATTTATTTTTAATTCCATTAATATGACATAGAAATGAAAGTAGCATTCATGCGTACGTACGGCATACCGTCTCCATGAACGGTGCATTTCATTTCTTACCTATAAATGATTATGTAATATTATCAATGCATGTATTTACTGTATATATATGATATATATGGCATCTACATCATGAATATCATTCTTGAGATAATGGATATTTGACTACGTGAACAACTTGTAAATAAAATTAGTTCACTTTTGACCCAGGTACCAAATATCGACAAAACGACCGTTATTAACTTAAAGGACTATATAATTTTCATAACATTGTAATAAGTGATATAAAAGGAATAATTAACTTAAAAAGGTTCTTAAGCAAGTATAAATTAACTCAATTTTATTATTTCGGACATTAAATAACGATCGAGTAAAGTCGGACCTGAGGTAATGGAATTCGTCTCAATCTCTGTTCATTGAGGCATATTTTTTTATACACAAATTTCTTTTATACGATGTATAAACCCCTTTTAATTTTACGCTTATTCAAAAATAATCTTTTTTATACTATACATTTGACTAAACTACAAAAGGAATGTTTTTTTGTCGTACGTATGTGGCGACAACGACTTCTCTGCTACCATGACCATTATTTGAGTTTCAGCTTCCTCTATAAGCTATAAACTAATTTTTTTTAACAAATGAAAAAATAAATACCATGTATTACTTTTGTTTTCTTTTGGTATTGAAAATGGTTTTCATAATGTTGTTATTATATCAATGTGTTGTATTGATATCTTGGGATTGAAATGTGGAAATGTTATGTTTCCTTTATGCATGTCTTACGTGATAGGATTATGTTATGGTTCTTGGGAATTGTTATGAAGACGGGTGGTTCCGTGATAAACTAAGGGCGGGTGAGCCCGATATATCTCTCCAATGCATTGGGTAACACGAAAGAGTTAAACGTTAAGGTTTATCCGAAGATATTTAGGGAATATAGTGTGATGAGTATTCCAAATGTAACCAAGAGGGTTACTCCCTACATAAGAATGTTATGAATGGATCAAGTTACCCCCATGTCTTATGATTTCTATGATTTATTCATTATTTGATGAGGTATGTTAAAGTTCTTATGTTTTATGAGTAAAGTATGATTTCATTTATTCTTATGTATACATGTACTCATGTTTCTTTCCATATTTTCATATACCTTACTAAGCTTTTTATGCTCATCCCATGTTTTTGAAATGTTTTTCACAGGTCAAGGGAAGGGAATATGATATGATGATAGTGTCAAGAAAGTGTCAAGAAAGAATCCATGATTTATTTTAAATATGTTTCCGTGATGGGAAAAATGAATACTATCGTTTATTTAACCACATTGTTTAAATGTGGAATATAATGAATGTTTTATAATCTAATTCTCTAAAAATCTAAACCTAAAAAGATCCTCAACGTGTATTCTTGAAGTAACTCAAGATTAAGTAATGTTTAAGGCTAGGGCCTTATAAATAATAAGCCCCATGAAAAAATAAATTCAAATGAAACATTAAAATAATTCTTAGTAATGACATTCATGATATAAAATTTTAATGGGTTTGTATATAGACTTCATCAAATAATATTGCTGTATAACAAAATACTTCTCGCAATAAATTGAATTTTAGATTTGAAACCCTTGGAATGATCACAATGTTAAAGTGAGAATTAATAAATGAATACATTATGCGTATTAAATTTATGTACACATAAAAAAAAATTAAATTGTACATAATATAATAAAATTAAAATAATCATAGAATTTAAAATACAATGAAGAGGTAATATAACCCAATGAAACAAAATTTACTTATTATAATTCATGAATATTCAAGTTAAATCCCCATGTTTAAAATAATTCAAATTGAATATTAAAATACCAAGATGTATGAATTATTCATGATAGTACATGTAAATGGGGTATTATATACACCATATAAAATAAATTATCTGTATAGCTATAAAATATGCCAAAATCAATGAAAATTTAGATGAAGTCCCTTACAGCTTTGGTAATATTCATATCAAAACCTTAGAAAAGGGAAAAGTCATATGGATTTGTAAATATGAATAATTTTTATTAAAAAAACCATAAATTTAATTCATGTAAAGTAGATACCACACAAAATATAATTTTGTTTTTAATATGGCATATCTCTAACTGAAGTAAAAGTGAGATGAGAAACCCTTACCTCTGGTCTTACTACCTTCATATCTGTTCAAACTACATATATATAAAATTATATTAATTATATGAAATCTTAAAATAATATTGTTTCAACCAATTTTACATTAAAAATTCTATTTATTTATTTCTTATGAAATATTTAAATACATAATCAGTTATGTATGTGTGAGGTGTTCGAGGATGTTCATTTCAATGTATCAAAATGGGTTTGGTGTGTTGATTGTTGTCAAAGTGGTCATTATTTAAAAATATAAATAATGATAATAATGAAATGTTTAATATATTTATAAATAAGTTATACTTCTAGAACCAATAATGTAACTATTTTCTAAAAAATGAACTATGTTACAATCATGGAGACGATAGGTTGTATGTACACCTGAGTAACATTTCCAATATCCAATGATCATTTTGGAAGGAAGGTAAAAATATATATTTTTTATTTCTATAATGAAAATAACATCATAAATACCATGTATCTTCATTAAATATACTTTTATATTTTATCTATGTGATATGGTGATGAAAAATGAATCACATCCCTTTATGGAGGCAGTAGTCCACTTATATGAATGAGTAATGTTATCATTTCTCATTGAATGTAAATGTAAAAATAAAATTTTATATTGCCTTTTTATAATTATAAATTTTTCATTAATATAAAAATAATTTCATATTTATAATATATATTAATTATTTTTCTCCATGTTACTATTCATTTAAAGCATTGGTGAAAAATTAACTCTATCGCTTCGTTAGGTGGTAGTTCACCGTACACATGAGAGACATTATAATATTCCCCAATGAATGGAGATTAAGAAGGTATATATGATATAAAAACTACATAAGTATAAATATTATAAAAATATAACATATATTTATAAACATTAAATCCATCATTATAACTAGACATGCATTGTGATGATTGAAAGCAAATGACAACGGTTTGTGAGGAAGCAGTCAGTTATACACATGAATGGTGATTTCATATCCTATTTGATGGAAGCGGGGATATATTTAGGTTAATAAAACAAAACAATAAAATATTATTATTTTTTATATTAATTTTTATTATAAATTCAATTTAATAATATTTGAAGGATGTGGAATATGGAATAAAATTTAAACTATTTTTTATATACGATACATCTTCTTTAGACAATCTCTTTGGGTTGAAACCAAAAGTTATCATTATGTTGGATTTAAGATCAAAAAAATTCCAGTATTTTTGAAGGGAATTGGAGAAGATATATAGGATGGTATAGTTTTGGTTCAAGGGCTTTTATGGTATAAAGAGAAAAAGAAAATAAGAGCCCTCTATAACTGAGGTGAGTGGAACATAAGTAATGTTTTTCAAAATAAAAATGTGTACCAACATTTTTCACATGAAAATAGATTATGAATGGACCATCATTAATACTTAGACATTATAGGGTGAAAATATAGAAATTAAATCGTTTTTAGGAAAGTGGTTATGTAATTTCAACCCATATCGTTCTATTCTAACCCCTCGATAACTATAATTTTACATTAATAGTGGTAAAAAAATTGTTCTGTTCATAATTGATTTTGAAAAAAATATATTTAATATATTATATAATATAAATTAATATGATAAATAATATATAATATATTTTAATAAATTAAATTCTTATTATTGGGTTAATTTAATTTAAAATTATGCATATAGATGCGAAAAAAAACAAGTTTTCAAGAAGTATATTTTTCAAGATAAAATGATTTTCTATTATCACTATGAAATGTAATAATAATTATATGAATTTTAATTAATATTTATATATTTATATATATATATAATTTACACTTTATTTAAATAGTTCCTTATTATGGGTTATTTTAATTGATCAAAATGGAGAATCATTATGCACTTTAATGGGTTTTCTGAAAAAAAAAATATTTATAGACCCCAATATAAACTTATAGTCAAATCCAGAGTATCATTGATTAAAAAGTAATTAATTATGTTAAAAATAGAAAAATAATAATTTTATTACCAAAAATAATATTCTAAAAACCAATATACTTTTATATTACCTAATTTATTGATTGGGAAATCCAGTTTTATAAAAGTCGATTTTTTACACTATTTATTTAAAATCCATATTTTAAAAAATATCCAAAAAATTACCCCATAAGATAAAAATTGTGTTGATAATTGAAAAATTAATTCAAAATTTTAAATTAATTTATCTAAACGTTTTAGAAATTATTTTTAACATATTTGCGTAAAGTGCACTGAAGGAACCTTTAAGAAAAATACATTTTCATTAAGAATCTTTTACTTTTCATTCAAATGATTCTTATTTTATATTATCATCAATAGATATGCCTTTTAATTTAATTTATAATTTTTAATACCATATAATTTTAAAATTTTATTTAGTTATATTCAGACCCACCATTTTAACCTCCAGATTATGGTGATTATTTTTAAAATAATATTATATCGTTGTTCATTTAAACTCGGTGATTTTTGTATTGTAAACTATCAAGAATAGATTCCTTTTTTACAATCATAGGGTGTTTCATTCCCCCCCCCCTAATAAATATCAATATCGTAAGTTTGACATTATCTCGGTAAAAAATTGTTGGAAATTTTAAAAATAGTTTTTTGAAAATCAAATTGTAAAAACTAATAATGAAAACTATTCCTAAAAGAGGGAAATGGAAATTAAAAGGTTATCAAAAAACCTATTTTCCCAATATATGATAATTTTCATAAAGTAAAGATATATAAAGGAACAAAATAATAAATAATTTTAGATATTTATAGTGATCTTTGATCATATGTAATTGAATAATTAATAGAATGTTAAGAACCTTAGAACTACAAATATATGGTAAGTTAAACAACCATTGATTCATTGGTTAGGAATCTAAACGGATAATTTTTTTTTGATATACATTTTATAAATCTTAGGAAATAATTTATCATTTATACTAAAAAAATAATGAAATATATTTACTTGATAATATTAACTTCATCCATTTATCAACTTCCTCCATAGTCCCATCCTTTTTCAAAATAATGTGTATTAAAAATGATTTTTTTAATATATAAAGAACTAAAAATCAACTTTTCTAGGAATAAATAACCATATAAGGGATCACAATATATTACACTTCTATTGATAAATAAACCAAATTCATAATTTTTAGCACAGGATAAGATAATTCCCAATATTAGTAAAGCTAATAATGATGAAATTTTACATTAAACTCCAAAATTAAACAGTAATACCCAATGTCTAATCAAAATCAATATTAATTAACCTCACCATTAAATAGGTTGTTAACATAAATTATATCTCATACTTTTCCACTTTCAATCCCAAAAATATGGTGATCTTATTTTTAATTATAATTAATCATGTAGTCACCATATCACTTTTCACTATCATGGTTATCTATATGATAAAAATTATTCTCCCATTATTACATCAATATCCTAGCTCATATAAAACCTATATCTTATGTACTCATTAAATAATTTTTGAAACATATGTAAATTTATACCTCATTTTAAACCAAATATTTACATAAACTTCAACATAATAAAACATCTCTTCAAACGTTATTAATCAATTTAATATATCATCACCTAAAAAATAGAAGTGGTCTTTATTAATTTGAAATTATGGTCATACATAATAATATAGACCTTTTATGGTATCTATAAGACTTAACATAACCTCACCTAATAAAATATTGAACTACAACGTTACCAAATCCCTCCTCTAATACCAACTATAACATCCCTGAACTGACACTCTCATATCCAGTCCTGAAATAATAAAAATTATATGTCTATATTTGATACCAATGATGGTGAATCAATTTCCCCGATACAAAAATAAAATATTAAAATGAAATATTGTGTCGATTTTATACAAAACATCATTTTAGGTTTATATTTTTATAAATTTAGCATAAATTGTTACATGAAAAAATGACCATGATTTTAAATTTCCATTTCTCACACCTAACTCATCTTTTCTTATTTCACATTGATCCATTATCACCATCCATATGGAAAACTTCTATACATATTTAATTTAAAAACATTAATGATTACATAAGGTAATGGAAACATAAGAAGTGTGATAACAAATTCTTTATAAGGTTCCACATAATAATTATTAATTGAATATCATTAGTGAGAACAATATGAGATTAAAGGATTAATGACATAATAAATGTTATTGATCATAAAATAATATTACCCTTTCCCATTATCATGAAATAATGAACATGTGTAATGGAATATATCCTTAACAGAGTAAGGAGTCATCAGAATCTTTAATTATGAGCTATGTGATATCAATATTGATCAAAGGAAATATTTATTACCCATAATAAACATAATTAAAAAGTTTTGGTATCTCGTAACAACATCTTCATAACCCATTTTAGAACCATGTTAGAAATATTTGGAGACTAGTTAAATCTATATGATAAACCCTCCATTAAATTCCTACTCTTTTACGTAATGGAAAAGGTACATTACCAAATTCATTGGAGAATTATCGAGGTGCAAATACCATATAATATAAATTATCCTCACTCAATACTATCTAGGTGCACCCATAATATAAGATATATCAATCTCTACATGTGTTTTCTAGGCCACCCAATGAATAAGATATATCGTACTCACCCAATACAGTCGAGGAACACCCATCATACATGATATATTTGGTTCACTTTTGAGATATAATGGGGCTCAATCCTTTATATATCCTATATCATTCTTACTCACTAATCATAAATAATTTTAATGTAAAATTCATCAAGAAAACATTCATATATTTTCAATTTTCAATCATAATATTAATCAATATTTTTTATATCTCGATTAACCTATGTTGATGAAATGAATTCCATGAAAATCCCATAATCCATCCCAAGAAAGATTAATTATGGTATCAATAAAACATATTCCCATTATAGTGTAAGTAACATCAATGTTTTTTATCATTAACTAATGTAAATTCCATTAAAATATCAATAAAACCATTCTTGATGGAAATAACCTTTCCTCACTAAAAATAACATTCAAAAACATAAAAAACTCAGAATATTGTGAAAATACATTTCTTGCAGAATAATAATGTAAACATATATTTTAACATAAAATTTACATAATGTCCATGTTTGGAAATATCTATTCATGATTTAGATGATAAACAAATAATCAATCCTTTAAAAATAATTATAGTGAATCAAAAAGGGACCCATTTGGAAGTGTTAAAAAATTTCATTTTAATAAAATTTAGAGGAAAGTGAAATATTATGTGTAATAGCATTAATTAATAATTTATTATTATTAAATAATGTATATTAATACATTTTTGAAACCAAACATTTGGAAGAGAAAGATAACTGATCTAAAATAAATTACAAGATCAGTTAAAAATGATTTTCGTGATTTTTCATTAATCAATAAGGGTGATAATTGTAATCAAACATATTAACCACATTCAGTAAAATTTGATAAGAAATATATGTGGTTGAATAAAATAATATCATGTGAATCCTCTAAAGGAACTATGAATATAAACAACCACAAATGAAAGGATATTGTATCATAAAGCCTATTTGACATTGGCATTTCTTTAATCGTAATCCCCATGAAAGAAAAATATCAAATCAAATTTTACATAACATGACCATAAGAATATTCATGGAAAACATATAAAAAGGGTTGTATATTCACATCATAAAATAAGATAGGTTTATAACATAACATGTTTCCCAAAGAAGCCAATTTGAAAAGAGAATCCCTTATAATAATAATAATGCTAAATTGAGAAATAATAAATTAATAGATTAAGCATAATATATGTAAATACATATAAAAAAACTGAATTTAAAACATAATATATTAAAAAATCAGATATTATTAGAATATAAAGGATAATAAAAAAGTGATATAAAATAATGAAATGAAATTGGGTTCGGAAATTATTTACCATAGGGTAAAATTGAAATTAAATACCCTTGGATGAAATAATTAAAATTGAATTTTAAAATACCATGATGTATTAATTATAAAAAATATTTTATGTGAAGGTGGAAATATATACCCCATGTAATAGAAATTATTTTCATAACATTAAAATATGCCTTAAAGAAGAAAATTGAGATGACGTCCCTTAGAACATCAGTAATCTTCAAATCAATACCTCATGAATGGAAGAACATCATATAGATTAGTGAATCCAATTAATTTTCATGAAAATAATTATAAACTAAATTCATCTTCATTATAAAAAAAATCAATAAAAAATTTATTGGATGTGCAATATGTCTTAAAGAAGTAAAAAATGATATAGGAAACCCTTACCTTCTTTCCGACTTCCTTCTTACATGTTGGAACCTATAATATAAGAAAATAATATTAATTATTAAATTTCTTGATAAACTTTGTCATGTTTACATATTTTACATTAATAATTTATTTTATTTATTTATGAATTTATAATTAAATAATTAATTATTTAATCCCATATTGGGTGGTTTGAGGATGTTTGGTTCATTAATTAAAAACAGATTGGTTGTGTTAACCACGATCCAAGGGGTCATTATTTCTATTTATAAAAAATAATAATAATGATATATTTTTCATTTTTATAAATTAATTATACTTCTATACCCAATAATTGAATATATTTTTTCAAAAAATCGACTATTTTACAATCACGAACATGATAAGTTGTATATACGTTTTAGAAACGTTTCCATTTTTCAATGATCATTATAGAAATATGGTAAAAAATATTTTATTATCATATAATTATCATAACATAATATGTAACAATTTTTTTCATTAAATATTATTATATATATATATCATTCATGTGATTTGGTGATAAAAAATGGCATATCTTCATGGAGGCGATATTCCACATGTACACAAGATTGATGTTATCATTTATAAATGAATGGTAATGTAAAAAATGAAAATGTTGTATTAATTATTATGAATGATAAATATTTCATTAATATAAAAATTATTTCATTAATATCACATATATTCTTTAAATATCTCATTTATATCATCCATGTAAGCATTTTTGAGAAAAAATAATCACATTGTTTTGTGATGGGGTAGTCCTCCAAACACAGAAGAAACACTACCGTATCCATATAGGGAATGGAAATTAAGACGTTTTTGGTGATATAATAACTAAGTGAGTATAAATATGTTTCAAAAATATATATATTCTATAAATAAACCAATATAACATGTTTTTAGAGGTGATGGAGTAAAATAAATGACATTGGTTCACGAGGAGATGGTCCACCATACACAAGAGTTATGATTTCATATATCAATTGATGGAAGAGGATATATATTGAAGTTACTAAATTAAAATAATAACCTAGAAATATATGGGAGATTTTTTTATTATAAAATAATAATTTAATAATATTTGATGTATATGTAAGAGTGAATAAAATTAAAATGCTCGGTGATGCATGACACCACTTCTTCAAAAAATCTTCTTAGGTTAACACCAAAAGTATTCATATGATTGTTTTTTATTAAAAAATTCTTCTAGGATTTGGGTAGAGAAGTAAGGAATATATTTTATTAAGGATTGAAAAATCAAAAAGGGATCGAAAGTTATTAATAGGTTAAGAGAGTGTATTGCATTTTATAAGAGAGGTGAGTGGCACACTTGTAATGTTTGAATGGAAAAAAAGGTGTACCCAAGTTTTTCCCTTGCCAAAAGGATATAAAATGTTTCATTATAGATACTTTTAAATTATAAAGTCTAAATATTGATATAAAATATATTTTATAAATAATTTAATTTCTTTTTAACCATAATATTTTTAGTTAATTCTCTGGTAAATCTGGTTTTACCTAAATCTTGGTAAAATATTTTTATTATTTTAAATATTCTTCATGAGAAAAAATTTATTTGACATTATTATCTAATATAAATTATACTTATTCAAAATAAAAAATCCATTTAAAAATAATTAATTTATCTTTCATACTATAAATTAAAATTAGACCTACTGACGTGATGAAGAATAGTGTATTTAAGAATTGTATTTCGGAAGAAAAAAATGATTATATATTAACTCTATGACCAGTAAAAATAATATGTGAGTATAAATTCATATTTATATATATAATATATTAATTTAAACTAAATAATTCCTTATTAGGGGTTTTTCAATTAATTTAAATGTAGGAAATTATGCACTTTATAACGTTTTATAGAAAAAAATTCCTATTTAAAAACCAAAGAAAAACATCTATTAAAATAAAATATAATTTCGATTAAAATTAATATAAGTGAATTAAAAATAATTAAATAAAAAAATTAAATAATATATAAACCAGAATCGTAATTCTAAATTATATAATTTATTTAGTATAAAATGATGGTCTTACAAAACTCGATATTTTTCATTAGTCACTAAAAATTTAATATTTTTAAGAAAATATAAAAAATTCACACAATTTTAATTTTGATATGAAGAAGTCAAAAAATAATTCCATTTTTAAAATATTATATCTAAAACTATAAAATATTTGATTTTATATATGTGTGAAGTAGGGAAAATTAACCATTTCAAAAAAAGTATATTTAGAAGCATTACTTATTCTTTAGTTTTTTTATTTTTTTATCTATATATAACCATTGAATTTATTTTATAAAATTGTAGAAAATATTTTTTTTAATAATACATTCATCCCTATTCATATCCACTAATTTATCCTCCATGGTATTACATTCATATTTTAAATAGTATTATTTCATGGTTCATTTGATCACGGTGTTTCATGTATCATATATTATCATGAGTAGATTATTTTTTTAAAATAATGGGGTGTAACAATTACCATAATCCTGAGGAGGTTATGATACTACTGGGGTAATCATGTATAAGTTGGTTATTGTTTCCCATTTATTATTGATCAAGGTGCGCAACATCATAGATGATTTGGAGAGGAGGTATGTGGACGTGGTGTGATAATACATGGAGTTTCAAGGTATATAATCTCATGTAGGGATTCCAATTTTACCTGAAGATTATAGAGAGTATTATAGTATTATTTTGACCATCATATACAATAAAACACGTCCTTATTCTGTCAATCTGATTGGAAGATGGAGTAGAACATCTAGACATTAGAGGATATGTTACGAGATTGCATCCTTGACTTCATTGGATCTTGGGAAAAGCACATTCATTTGGTTGTGTTTACATGAAAAAAAATCAACCACTCTTACATTGGCGTGTCCCCATTTGAGGTTTTTATGGGAGGTTGGGTCATTCTTCATTATTCTAGGCCCAAGTTGGGGAGTCATCATTTCATAGTCTCGATGTAGTGTAGAGAATTATAGAGAATATTCAATTGGTTTGTTAGAGTATAAAGGTATAACTACATTGTAAAAGAAATTATCTTAATCATAAGATGAAAAAATTTACAATTTTAGTGGGATACCAAGTTTTCATAAATTTCACTTTCCATTATGTGTAGTGATTTTTTTGTTGGGTGAGTAAGATGTCACAACAATATGTTATGCCCTTCAAGGTGTTGGTGCACATTGTCAAGGAGTAATATAAGATGGAACATCCTATATGGATGGAAGTAATATTTTATGTATTCAATGTGTCTTAGATGCATCTATATCTTAACGATGACTCCCATGCCACTAACATGCTATAGATGGGTATAGATTATGACTAGATGTTCGTGGAGTGGCCAATTGGGATCCATGATCCTCGGAATAAGGTTCTATATTAACGACCCCTTCCCTTGGTTTGTGTGATGTTGATGAATTATGGCTTGGAGAATAGTGCATGGGATTGAGAGGAAAGGATTCATTCCCATTACCTATAAATGTTTTGAGTTTTGTTTTTATTTATTTAAATTTAAGAAGTGATTATTGAAACTTATTTGTTTATGAAATATAAATTTCCCCTTGATGATGTGATGTGTTATGAATCATCCATCATATGACGAGGATAATACCCCATATTAATCAAGGTGAGTTATTTTTTTGATATGTTTTAAAACTCTGTAAGTGATTTAGTCTCACGCATGATGTATAATATCATGTTATTAAAGGCTTAATTTCTTGATTTATATTTTTATGTTAATGGATTGTGATGATTATGATGGTCAATGAATTGGGTTCTATAGTGGATGAGATTGTGGTGTAGATAATCCTATAGAAAATATATGGATAAATTTTGGTGGGAAGTGGTGGTGGTGTTTCATTTTTTATTATATCCTTGAGAGGTATTTCTCTGGTTGGTTTTCCAGACCATTTAGCTCACTTGTGTGCTTTTGGATCATTTTTATTCTTTTGGATAGTATTTTATTAAGAAGAATATGATTTAATGATATGAACCTTCTTCTCCCTTAATTTTTGTTTTTCAATTTCATTTAGGTCTTATGGAGAGTTTTATGTTGATGTAGATAATGGATGTGGTTTTGCACAGTTTAATGAGTACCTTGTATTGTGAATGGGATCAGAAAGCCTTGGTGGATGGAATTTCTGATTGTGTGTTCCCATATGTAAAATTATCTATTCCAAAGTGCCCTGGGGAAGTAATTTTGGTGAGTATGATGATTTTTTGGTCACCCTACACACCATAAGGAAATAGAAATTACCTGAGTAAATAATTTCATTTGGAATGGTGCTCTAGTAGAGTGCCTATTTGAAATGGGAAGTAGAGGCTTGCCACATGATACCCTTGGTTTTTTTGTTGGTAATATGGAAAAGTTCTTCTTTCAAGGGTATGGCGTCTAGCATTGTGAGAATATTGTATAAAAACCAAAACAAGGACCATTCTATGGATAATACTGTGGTGGATGTAAAATATCTTCTTTTAAATAGAATGAAAATAGGATATCATTTGAGGGGTATAGATCTCACATTGATCGAACCCACCATGATCATCTTATTCATTCCCCACACCATGGAGAAGTCTGGTGGGATTTGATTATTTATAGGAGGATTTATCTCTTTTTTATGAATAATTTTGATCTCCGTTATTGTTCTATGAAATTTCTTAACCACTTTTACCTCTCGAGTTACCCTCTTGTGAGTTCTAACCCATGGATCATTATAGCATGATTTTTTGATCAATGTGTGAACTACTATCTCCATATTCACAATTTCCCTCTATAATCTATCTATTCTATATGAGAGCCCAATAGAGAGAATTTATAAACAATCTTGGTTGTTTTTTTGGTGTGTTGTTGTTTAAAATAAAAAAAACATTATTTTGCAATTGCTATCATTAAATACATGAATTGAATCATCTTAAAAAATATATAATATAGGTTTTGTTTGATCAAATAGCTACAATATTTTTATTAATTAACAATTATAATATTTTTTATTTAAATTTCATTTTAATTTTTTAAAAAACCATAATTACTTCCCTTATTCATTCTACATATGTAACCCTGATCCCTTTCCACCCCTGACATCCTCCTCTCCCTTCCCATATGGTGACTCTGACCCCACAAACTCTGTTCCCCCACCCCTCTAACCTACTTCCTATCTTATTTTTGGAGACCTTAACCCATGAAACACCCCCCTCCAACCCTAACCCCCATGACCCCCCAACCTCCTTATCCCGGTCTCATGGATCCCCTTCACATTGGTGATGCAAACCCCTATCTTTCAGACCTCCCTCTCTAAAAATAGTTTTTCCTCCAAGGTGAGGACACGAACCCCCCCCCTCCAACCTCCCTCTCCCCGGGTCAGAAATCCTCATGGGTGGAAACATAGCCTACCACGACCCTTATAGGTTGCGTCATCCTTGGACAAAATATATTATTGAGTAGAACTATATGGAAAATAATTTATGATAAAAAGATTTTAGAACTTGTTTTTTATTCCATCAATATAAATTCATATATGAAGTTTTGTTTCATAATGTGATATTTGGATTGGTCATTTAATTATTTGGACTTATAATAATCATTAATTTGGTTTATTTTGTATTTATGTAAAAAAAATTAAATTCATTTATGATATAATTAGGTTATGGAATCTATATTGTTCATAATATCATAGTTTTTATATGATATTAATGAATTTCAATATGTTATATATATGTTAATGACTCAAATTTTTGAGATATACACAATTGAGACTATTTTCTAATAAATGACCATTGGTGTTAGGGTTTGTGGTAACACATGATTTCAACACCATCCATAGAAATATCTATAAGGATAAAGGAAATGAAAATAAGATATTAAACTATTTTTAAATTATTCAGAATGATTCATGTTTTATGAATATGCGAGGAATCATTTATTTAATAAAATATATCATATTATAATATTGTAGTTAGGGTCATCTTTTACATTCAAGATAATCATTATTTTTTATGGTAATTGGAATAGAAATCGTTGTTTGATAGAATTTATTTAAACAAGAATGGTTTTTAAGAGAACTAATTAGAGTGTGTAGTTTCTTATTTTAGTCAAATGGATTATTTTTTAACATTTGATTTGAAAATAAAAATACACATTATTCAAATTTATGATAACATCATGTATGTTATGTTTATATCAAATTTAAGGAATACCTGATTTGATTTTATCTGAATAGGGTTGATTTATATAATTAATGGAACAACATGAAGTCACACTAAGCATGTTCAATAGAATATGGACATATAGAGTTCAATATTTTCGGTATGAATGAAATATCATAATATCAAAAAAATGTATACTTTTAATTCATATTTTAAAATGGGATCTCTAGGTATTTATTAGATAATGGAAAATTATTCTTACATTTAATAATATGAAAAAAAATTCAATGGTATGGACTATCCTTTTTTACAACACTAGGGTATAAAAAACCATTATCTTTTTCCCAAATAAAAATTATACTATCTATATATAAAATATCAAAAATTAACCCAACATTATCATATTTAATGTAGAGGTTGTTTTCATCATTTCTGTCCTTAAATATTAATTATTTAAAAAATTCTTTTAACATCATATTCGATTTTCTGTCGTGTTATCATAACCCATATAGTTCATTCGTTATCCTAAACAAATTAATTTTATATTTACCAAGAAATGAAATACATCTTCCAACTCTAAATTTTGGAATACGAATTTGATATATTTTATATGGTTCATGGCATTCCATTGTGCTAAAATATTTTGGTCATCTAATTTATGTTATTATTCATTGATGTTTGAGAAGAATTTTAATTTATTTGATTCGGGTTTTTATATGAGATGTTTAGTAAGAAAACATTAATTATTTTATTCATCCCATTTTCCAATATAATTTTAATTAAATAGTCAATATCATGGTTGTGTGATGTTGGATTTTGATTTTACCTATTTTTTTAAGCATATATATCTTAATATTAGAATGTATAGGGAGAATAAAATATAATCCATATGGATAAAATTTGGATTAATTTAACTCAGAACACACCTTTATATGACAAGGGTTTAGAAGAATTTTAATATTTTGCAATTTCAAATAGATCAATGGATGGTAGAGTAAATGTATGCACAATGACTGATAATTCCTGCAATTGTTGAATAGAAATGAAGTGTATGAAAATTTGATATTGAAACAATTTTATACATGGTATGTATGTTGTATTTAGCATGGTGAATAAAATGTTATGGAATTTCAAAAAAAAATGAAATTGCTGTCAACAAAATACAAAGTGACTTTACAGAGGAGAATTTATTTATAAATATGTTAAATGATGAATTCAGTTTTGCAGAATACAATGTCCAAGATTTTAATAGATCTACGAAACCTTCAATTGATCCTGAGAATGTTAATGTTTCATGGATCTTCAGGAACAAAAAAAATTAGTTTTATAAATTAGTTGAATACATACAATAAGAACTGTATGAAGGGGGTGTCATGTATTCGAAGTTTTCTTTTATACTTATTTTGAAGCATATGAAGTGTCTCCATAGAAGTACTGAAAAATAAATGTCTATGATTTTATATTTTCTTTCTAATGTGTTTAGTGAACACAATATCCCTTATTCATTCTATGAGATGAAGAAATTCATAAATAAAATTGGACATGATTATACAAAGATACATGAAAGCCATAATGATTCCATACGTTACTGGGGAGAAGAGTCTGATAAAGAAGAATACATAAGATAAAATTTAAGAATATAGTATTCAATGAAAAAAATGAATGTATACATCAATGTCACCTTAAAGGGGAATTGAAGAAGAAATATCATGAAAAGATATTGTGTTAGTTTTTGATAAATATACATGTTAAAATAATATTCATGTCATTTAAGATGGCATATGACATGAATTGGCATGCTCGAGAATGTAATGATGGCTTGATGAGGTATCAAAAAAATTCGACATCAAGGATGATGTTTGATTCTCTATATCAATATTTTTATTTGAATCATAGTAATATATTTTTGGGATTCAATTTTTATGGTTTAAACCCTTTTGGTGCATTAAGTAATAATTATAGAATTTGGCCATTTTTTGGATCCATGATAATCTACTTCCATGGTTGTCTATGAAGAAACCTTCATTCATTATTTCTTTCATTATTCCTAGAATTAAAATTCATGGAATTTACACTAATGAATACATTCAACTTCGAATCATCAAATTATGTGAATTATGGGATAATGGTGTGGAAAAAATTGATTATTTAATGAGGAAACTATTAAAAATTAATGTATCATTAATTGCAACAATTAGTGACTTTCATATACTAGTAAATTTTTCAGGTTGGAAGACTAACACTGAGACAGCTTTTTATATTGTAATTTCTGATTTTTATCCTCAATGATCGCCTCATAGTAAAAAATAGTGTGTTATGTTTCATTAAAAATTTCATGTTGTTTCTCATTAATTTTTTTTAAAAAGAAATTATTAAAAGAATATATTGAAATTAGAAAGTCTACAATGTTATTATATGGTTCAAAAATGTTTTGACAATTAATTAATTTCAATGAATAATTACAAAAAATATAATCAATTTAAATATGGGGTAAAGGGTAAAAGTCACAAAATATGAAGAATTTGGAACGTAGTAATTAAAGAAAATGAGTATATTTTTGAAAAATCATTATTGGGAGTTTACTTCGACAGATCATAATATTGATTTAATGCATACTGGTAAGAATGTCTTTGAAAATGAAATTTTTACAGTTCTTAATGAGAAGGTTAAATTGAAGGATCACTGTAATGCTAATAAGGATTTGAATTCAATGAATATAAATCATGTTTCATGGGAAAGTGAGAATGGAAAGTAACCATCTAATATTTTTACAATGAAAAATCTTAAGAAATATGAATTCCTTCAAAATTTAATGAATGTAAAACTGATATATGTATATTCAGGTAACATATAAATTTTAATTAACATAAAAAATAAAAATGCAAATGTATTGAAATGTTATGACTCAGATATTATTATAGAGAAGTTGTAACATCTTTCTCTGAATAATACTCTACTTGAAAAAGTAACTACAATTTTTATTGAGAACATTAACTTTCTCAGAGAGCTTTGTGGAAAAACAATAAATCCAGAAAAGTTTGATAAACCTCTTGAAATAATTGTTTTTACATTATTTCATTTGGAGATGTTATCTCCCCCTTCATTCTTAATAGTCTTGATTTATTTGGTTGAAGAGGCTAAACATGGTAGAACAGTATACTACTGATGGATGTATCCATCTGATAGGTATGCTGAAATTTTTTTATTAGTGAATATGATTTTATTAAATCATTGCATAATATTTTTTATATGTTTCTTATTTTTTCCATCTGGTACTTAGGTCATTTGAAATCATATATGAGGACTAAATCACAAACAGAAGTCTTTATCACTGATGGACACATTTCCAAAGAGCTTTTGACCTTCTATTTTAGGTATTTAGATAGGATTGATACTAGATTTAATCATGCTAGATGTGTTCAAGACATATACACTAATTACCATTATTAAAAAATTTCTTCGTTATTTCTAACTATTGGGCAACCAATTAAAATAGTGTCAAATTAACTATTGGGAAACCAATTAAAATAGTGTCAAATTTTACACTGACTGAATTGGAGTTTCTACAAGGACATAGATATGTAAAATACCTGAACACTTAAAAGAGTAGTGTATTTACATTTTTAGAGGTTAGATATTGTGTGATTTTTGATGATATAATTGAATTATTCTATATTTTCTTGTTTTTAGCTGTCTTATCCAAAAAAATAGTCAATGTTTATTGAGGTATAACAAATGATAAATTACATTTTAGAGTTTTCAACTTCTCCCACCTGATGGATACCAGTGAGCATGTAGAGAAAGATCCATTTATATTAGCTTCACATAACATGATGGTTTATTATGTGGATGATAAAATATAGAACGTTTGGAGTGTTACTGAACACATAAATGTGAGAGAACTGTATGATATTGATGATGAAGATCAATTGGTTCTTTGTGACAGTGAACCTCATCAACCACATAACCTTGAATAAATTTTTCATGAACATATTGAAATAGTAGTACTTACAAAAGACAATGAAAATGAAAGACTTGTCATAATGGAGCTTGATAAGAATGATGTTAATAAATATGAAAATAATTGAATGTTTATATTCGTAATGAAAATATATGACAATTTCTCATTGATAAGTGTTTCATACATATATAATTTTTTCTAGTTTTTTTAATTGATTTTATTTTATAATTTGTTATTCATTTAATATATCATAACCAATTGAAATGGATAAATGATGAGAATAAAATAGTTGGCTCATAGATGATCAAAATATCGTATAATGTCACCACTATCGTCCTCTTATGTAGATGATAATTATTCCATTGTACCCGAGACTGCTAGTATTATATTAATTTCCTTATTTGTTAGTGGTAGTCGATCGCCTAATTCACCTCTGGTGATGCAGCAGTTCATCACCCCCTCCCTCAAGAGGATATTGGTAAGTTACCATTATTGGTATATATGTCATTTAAAAAAAATATATTTTATTAATTATTGAATTTATTTTTCAAACATATAAAGAAACCCATATAAGGGATTCAAAAATGAACAATATATATGTATGGGACCTGAATGAAATAAATATTATCATTACATTTAATGATTTTGGGTTGCCTACATATTATTCATCTAGAATATATTTGCAGATTATTGTGAAAATTTCATGTGAGATGGTGAGCTTTCCCATTAATTACAAATATTGGAGGTGTACTTCGACATCTAGGAAAAATGACATCATTGATACTCAAGTAAATGTAATATTAATTTCATATTCATTGAGAGATAATTAAAAATACATGAGTAGAGTTTTTAAATATACTCATAAAGTATTTTGATTTTAATTTATTATTATTCTTTCATTTTTAATTCCATGACTCTCTCACACACATGGAATTTGAAATTTTATGCTAAGAATTACAGATACTTTAAATGGATATTGTGGAATTAGTTTAATGAAACATCTCTAATATCACAACTAATGTATTTGATTGTTCCTGAAGGAATTTCTCATGAGAAATAGAAGCACTTGGTTGATATCAACTATCATTCATCTCATGAGGTAACTGTATACATTAAAGTATCTTAAAAATATAAACATAATAAAATTATATTTTTTATTAATTTTTTTATTTTTTGAAGGAATTATCTACAAAAATAATATGAATCATGAGAAGAAATTTATTCGACACAGTACATGGACATAGTGTTTTTCGAGAAAAAGTTTTGTTTATATTTTATTCCTTATTATTTATAACATTTTATTATAACAAATGATTTTTTCAATTTTCTTTAAATTTTTTAATAAAGGAAAATGAATTAGGTAAATTTTTTTCCAAACAAAGATGTGGTTTAAAGTGAATAGAAATCCTGGTGGCATCTTTGTAAATTAACCTCACAAAGAATATATAGTATGTACTTTTCATTACCATTGAATATTATTTCATTACTATAATAATGTAATAATGTAAAATATATTACAAAAAATAATACAATTTAAACCAAATTAAGTGGGGCCATCAATATCGATGCAAAAATACCAATTTATGATGGTTTGATACATGTAGATAACCGCAATTAAATTGGTTTAAGTCTAGTTTATTGTTATAATATATTTTTAATTGTTATATTTTTATAGTTTTGATATATTATATATAGATATGAAAATTTTATTTAATAGAAAAAAAATTAATTTCCGATATTTTAAAAAATCATTATATTATATTTTTATTTACATGTTAATATTAAATAAGTATGGGTTGAGAACCCTTCACAACCATCATTCGTTTCAAAAAATGATTCTATCGGAATAGTTTAATGGACGGTTCATCTCAGACATGTGTTGGGGATGGGTTCTATGCCTAACCCAGCATATGTATTTGGTAGGGAGGCATCATATGTTATGGCTACACTCAATGGGTGTTTGAGAAGTTCTGTTGATTAGGAACCACAAATAAAAATTGAAATATTGAAAGAAAATGTTCAATAATATGACTTCTATAAGAAAACACAGTATTAGTGGCGGTTGAAAATGGAAAATTATTTAGTCGTTATATTTCAGCGGATGACTGAAACGATCCAAAAAAAATCATACAGCCTTGAACATCATCTCACTGAGGTACATTCTAAATTCCAAATACCATTCCCACATTTCAAAAAAACACATAAAACATCCATAAATAAAACAAAAATGAAACATTTAAATAGAAAAATTGTATTTTGAGTCATATTGACCATATCTTATGATGGATTGATGTTTGTTTCATTCTAATCCATCAAAAATGAATTATAGATCATTATCCATATGTTTGAAAACAATATGAGCTTGTTTTTTTGTTTTTGAGTTGGTAAATAATTTTGAAAGGTAAAAACATGTCAAAAACAATTTAATGGGGGTCACAACCAGTGAAAATACATCATATATCTCTAAAATCACGGGACAATGACCGTAGATTTAATTTTTAAATTTATGAATTCACTACACATTATTCTGAATTACGATTTTTTCCATTAATGTTATAAATGCATTTTTAGTTGTCTGAAAAACAAAAGCATGTGTGTTCTAGTCAAAACTATATAAAATGACCTATGATTGATGTGAAAACTGGATAAAACACCCAATGGGTTTTTTTGGACATGTATGTGTCGACAACACATCAATCCGACTTCTTATGTGGTTGGAATTACACAGAACACACTTATTAAAATTAAAAATGCCATGAAAAATAATTGTCGGGGGTCAAAACAAATAAAATTATGTAATATTACCCTCAAATATTGCGTAAATGATCATAGATTTTATTTTAAAGTGTATGAATTGATGGAACATTATTCCAAATTATGGTTTTCCTGTTATGGTCTTAAACGCATTCTTAGTGTTTTAAAACACTAAAATGTATTTCAAATGGTCAAAAACATATAAATAGAATTTAGATTGATTTTAAATCATGGTAAATCACTGATGATTTATTTATTACATGTATTCAATGTTAATACATCAATCTAACATGTGGTGTGCCCGGAATCACTCTGTATGCACTTCTAAAATGTACGAAAGACATTAAAATTTTGTTTTGGTGGTCAAAAACCAATAAAATGACATCATATTTCACATAAACCATTGTATAAAGACTAGATATTTAATTTTTAAATATAGGAATCAATGGAACATCATTTTCAATTATGGTTTTCCCGTTTGGCTCTAAATGTGTTTTTAGTGTGTTAAAACACAAAAACATGTCTAGAATGGTAAAACCACATAAAAAGACCTCACTTCGATGATAAATCCTGGGAAAACCACCGTTTAGTTTTTTATGTAAATGAATAGAATGAACTTCTATTTAATGTGTGATGTAGTCGAAATTAATCGGTATACTCTTCTGAAAATTAGAAAAGCCTTTAAAAATAAGTTTCTAGTGGTCAACCCCAAGAAAATGACATCATATTGCCCTAAATTCAACAAAAAATGATCATATTTTTAATTTTGAAATTTATGAACTAATAAAACGTGATTTGGAATCACGGTTTTGCTATTATTGTTGTAAAATCACTTTTTGTTTATTAAAACACTAAAATTTGCGTGGAATGATAGAAACCATAGAAAATGACCTCATGTTGATGTAAATTCATGGGAAAAACATTCCTGAATTTTTTTTAAAAGTATATGATGAGAAAAAATCAATTTTTCATGTTTTGTGGTCTGAGTTACCCAGTATACATTTCTAAAAGTTACAAAATCCTTTAAAAATAGTGTGAGGGGGTTGAAAAAAGAAAAATGATGTTAGATTTACCTCAAATCATGAGAAAAAACAATATATTTAATTATAAATTTAGGAAATTATGCAATTTAATTCAAAATTATAGTTTTCCTTTTATGTCCATAAACATGTTTTTAGTGTTTTGAAACCCTATAACATGCATTAAATAGTAAAAACTATTGCAAATGAAAATATATTAAAGTGAAATCACGCTACAAACACCGTTGAGTTTTTTTGATGTTTATGTCCAATCAACACATCAATATGACATGCAATGTGTTTAGAATTACTTAGTTTACACATCTAAAATGTATAAAATCCTTCAAAAAATGGGTGTCGGGAGGTTAAAACACAAAAAAAAAATAAGATGTTTAATTTCGCTGAAATAATTCAAACTTGGCAGTATATTTAATTTCAAAATAAAAGTTTTTATAGAACATCATTATGAATTATGGTTTGTCTTTTATGTCTACAAATGCGTTTTCATTGTTTTAAAACACTAAAACATGTAATTAACTAATAAAACAATAGAAAATTGCCACAGATTGATTTCGATACATTGTACAACCACTGATGCTTTTTGTACATGTATATATCAGAAACACTACAATATGATGTGTGGTGTGGTCATAATTACTTGATAAACACTTCTTAAAGGTACAAAATCATTTTAAACATGTTTTAGGGGCTCAAAACTAGGAAAACACATTATAGTTATCTAAAATAATGGCCAAATGAATATATTTTTAATTTTGATATGTAGGAACTGACAATATGTCATTCCAAATTACAATTTTCCTATTTTTAATGGGAATGTGTTTTTAGTGATTTGGAACACTAAAATGGGAGTGTAATGGCCAAAATAATAAAAAAGACTTCATATTTATGTTAAATCATTGGATAACAAGTTCTGATTGGTTTTTTATCTTTATACATAGACAACTCATCAATTTGACATGCAGTGTGGTCTAAATTACATGGAATAAATTAATGGAATGTATAAAATCCATTAAAAACATGTTTCAAGTGGTCCAAACTAGGAAATATATTTATTATTTCCCTGGAATCAGGGTAAAATGACAATATATTGAATTGTAAAATTTTGGAAAAGGCGGTATGCCATTCCAAATTATAGTATTCCTATTATGGCTTTAAATGGGTTTTTAATGTTTTAAAATCATAAAACGTGTGTGGAATGGTCAAAATAATGGAAACTGTCTTCAAATTTATATCTATTCAATAGAGAACAACATATGAGTTTTTTCTGTGTGCACGTAGAAAAAAAGTCAATATAACGTTCGGTGTGGTCTCAATTTCTTGTTATAATTTTATAAAAGGTACAAAATCCAATAAAAACATGTGTAAAAGGGTCAAAACCAGGAAAACATGGTCATATTACCATAATAACATTGGCTAACAACAATATATTTAATTTTGAAATTTAAAAATGAACAGTTTTTCATTCTAAATTATTGATTTCCCTTTATTGTTGTTAATTATATTTAGTGTTTTAAAACACTAAAATGTGTATATATTGTTCAAAATCCTATAAAACAACCTCAGATTCATGTGAAATCAATGTACAACCACCAATTATTTGGTTTCAAAATATATGATATGTTGTAATATTAAAATATTTGAAATTTGTTTGTTATGTATATTTCAATCAAACCACACATCGCTCTAGACATAAATAAGATCATTTACTTATCCCTTTTCAGTTTCTACTATAGAACCTTATGTTCAATAGGTATGTTTATGTTTTCAAATTTACTTTCATTATATATTACTTTTTTATGTTAAAATTTCTTCTGTTTGATTAAAAATTAACAAATTTTATGTGCAACATTCTGAATATTTTTTTGTGACATTTCCCTTTTTTATCTCATTTTTGAAATATTTTGGTACTCATTATAAGCGGCAGATTATGGCAGTACGCAAGAGGTAAACTATTTCAATAAATGAAATTATTTTGAAATTAGTTGTGATGGTTTTTAGTTTTTATGGTATGTTAAAATTTTGTCAATTATTCGACTGAAATTATGATTTATTTTGTGTAGTTTTAATTTTTTTTATTACAGTTTGTGAGATGACAAGTTCGATATGAGTTGGTGAGATGACATTGATGAAAACAAATGTAGTTTTAGTCTTGACATGCATTTATTTTTGGACTGGGTTGTTTTCTGATATATATATATATATATATTGATTTATTTATGGATTAATTAATATTGAGGTTATGATGACTAGATTTTTTAATATGATTGTGGTTGTTTCATATATGTATGACGTGTTTATCATATGTTTATATTTTCATTAATTTCATGTTTTTTTTAATATTTATAGTTTTTATTAAATATTAAAAAATATATTTAGCTATTTTGTTATGTAACCACCTATAAATACATAAAACATAACATGTTTATTGAAGTTTGCACTTAACTGCTTCTAAAAGAAACCACCGCTAATATATTTCAGAGTGGTTTATTTTATTTTATTTATATTTCCACAAAATATTTTCTTTATAAAAAACCACCTTTAAATAAATAAGTAACATCCACCAAATGATCTAAAAATTACACTTAATAAAACCACGATGAAATTAAATAACTTCCTCTAAATGACTAGTTTGTGTGCAATACATGACAGTTTTAATAACTGCTGCTACACTATTATGTGTTTGTTTTAACCACTAGCAGTTACAAAAATATTACTCATACATCCCCTTTTTTATAGTGTTATAGGAATTCAGTGATAATTTCTTCGTGATTTGTGGTGGTTAAACCATGGATTTTCACATTCCTCATCCAACATAAATCAAGGCAGTGGTACCTCATCTTTCATATAGTTGTACATACGAGAGGGAACTCGCTTTTATATTTCCTATGGGGTGATAGTATGCACTATATTAATCAATATAGTAAAAAAAGTATTATTAAATTAAAAGTTAAGGGGAGAAATCTCATTATTTTATTTATTCTTGAAGATTATTTCTATACTTGAGCACGATAATTGTTGATTTCAAGGCTTGGGATTATGTTATGTTTTTTTAATGTTAGATTTTTTTTATAATCCTTTTTGAACTTGTTTCATGGACTCACCACTTAATAAAATAAATAAAAATGTATATTTGGATAATGAATGTGTTTCAAATAGAAAATCCTAGTTGTGTGAGAAAGCTGCAGAAAGTAATTAAGTGAATGATATGAAATATCTTCCGTAATCTGAAAGAAAATATATAAAACGTGGGTGTGGTGTGTGTTGATGTTTTTATTAGGATAATTTTTTAATATGTGTGGTTTTGATGGTATGAGGATCAGGTGAGATGTGGATGTGAGATCTGGTGGTAAAATGTTTGGTGATATTGACATGTAGACCAGATGATATGTCATGATATGTTGTGACATGTTGTGATATGTTGTGATATATTGTGTTATTCTTTATTTTTTTGTGCTAGTTACTCCATAGTGATGGAATGAAATGTTAAGGATGAAGTTGAATGGTATGTTCTGATTTTCTTAATGAACTCTTGAATTGAAATAGGAAGTGTGGTTTAATCAGGTGTTGTTAAAAATGTTAATGAATGGCTTTAATAAATAAATATGTATAATAATTATTGGATCTAGAAATAGAAAAACATGATAAGAAATTAAAATTTGGCTGGTGTTTGTGGTTTTTTGGTGTTGTTCTATGAATTTAGAAGATTTAGTTTAAGTGTTGGATTTGTGAATACCTTTGAAGATTTGTTTACATGGTATAGTTCTCTTGTTCTGATCCCGTAGGTTGGGCCTGTGTGTAAGTATTATATTTTATTCTCATTTTTTTCAATATATATCACTAACATGTCGAGAAATATGTATTAAATCCCACATTTTTTGGGGGTTGTTTTTATGATATCAATGATTGTGAGGATTGATGGATGGCGACCCCCCATTGTCCCTTCTAGGTGAGGTTCATATGTGTAGAGACCAAAAGCTTGACGTACATGGACATTACATTACTTTTACAGAATACTTAGTACATAACAAAAATAGAAACACAAGGACTGTAATAGTTTAGTGTCTTTGGAAACTTGGAATATAATATTCTAATCATGGTGAAAGATATTCAACATCTCCCATAATGGTCATCCCTTTTTTCTTACCTAAAACCTTTACTTATATCCTGGGGAAAAGAAAACATAAAAGGGGTGAGCTCAAATTCCCAGTAAGGGTAAACATAGAGAACATAAAACAATCCATAAACATTTGAATGCAAAAACATGAACATAAAATCTAAACATCAAAATCATCAGCAAAGACATGAATCTTTGAAGTACGTAAGGCATATATCATAAGGGAACATCAATCACGATAAAATAGAATGGGAATAAAGCATGTAATTGTGGCAACCATTGAGCACATTTTATTATTTCCATAGTAGCCAAGGCATTGCTGCCAAGACCATCTTAGTGGACAAAGTCCCTTTCTGAATCTAGTTCACTCCTCGTCTTAGTCCTGTAACACTGAACCATATTTACTTACCATTCCAGCCATGTCTATCTCATGTGATATAAATCTTTACACAATGCATTTGAGGGAGATATAGGTCCCACCCATCTCATAACGAAATCATTCTTACCTGTGCCACAACATGAACATAAATCATTCATAATTACCCAAATTATAAAATTGGTTTCATAAACTTCATCCTATCATAACATAATCCATACCAAAAAATGAATATCAAATCATCATAAGAAAACTGAAACCATTTAAATCATGGAGACATTAAACTTGAAACATACACTTATGAAATAATGTCATCCTAGATAGAAAATGGTTTTGATAAAACATTTGATATGAATTCTTGAGGAAAAAATCCTTTCTTCTTCAAAATCATTTTCATTTCACAAAATGTCATGCAATTTTTAAAGAAAAGAATTTTTTTCAAAATATTCATGAAATATTTTGTAGGAAGCATCATTAAAATAAGGCTTTATAAAATCGTATAAATCCATTCATGTCGTATAAGTTAAAAACCCATTTTTCTCGTAAATTTTCCAGAAAAGTAAAAAATACATCGTAAACGAAATATTCCATACATACCATGTATTAAATGTCAAAAATAGGTAAAAGGGACTTTAAACTTACATGAAAACATTTTTAGGAAACATGGACATGGATGAGAACAATAACCCTAGTAAATACTTACGAATAAACAATCTTGGATAAGAATGAGATTGGAAAAGTTATCCCTTAATTTAGGTCTGATATGCTTCGTACATTTCCGAACCTCCTGTATAATGATTTAAATAATTTCATTTACTTATTACTGAATCATATTCATTGTTATGATATAATATAAAGTTCACTTATGACTTTATATTACCCGTTCTTTTGTAAGTTTCATGTTAAAGCAGTGTTTTGGGTTAAATCTTTTTATTTATCGTACGTGTTTGGACTTGTTGTTCTTGATATTATTACTTATTTCCTGATTTAAAAATTCCAGAATGTAAAAAATTATTTATATATAATATATATTTCAGTATATACATATATATATGATTTATCGATTAAATGAAATGAAATACACCGTTCATAGAGAAGGTAGGTTGTACGTACGCATGAACACTGTTTTCGTTTCCTTATTAAATTGAATTAAATTAAGTAGATGACATAAATATATATATATACATAAATCTAGTATCATTATTATTTCATATATTCCATGATTACTTATTATATATACTTTATAATCATTCATGAATGGATAACATGGAGAACGAATCTCATCACATCGTAGAGACGGTATTCTGTATGTACGCACGAGCGATGATATCGTTCCAATGATTGTAGAATTGTATTGGATTGTATGAATACTATTTCAGAATCAATATAACTTTACAATAATCATATATAGTTATTATTTACACCATTATACACATCCAAGTATGGTGATGGTGGAAAATAGATTACACCACAGCGTGGAGACGGTATTTCGTACGTACGCACGCACGATGATTTCATTTTCCATAGGATGGATAGATGGTGAAATAGGGTAGTTTCATATTTATAATAACATATCATTATATGAGTGATACTGATTGTATTACTTCATAATGAAACAACTAAAGAAAAATATGTGGAAGAAGAAATAAAGATGAAAGAATCGGTAACGGGCATTACCTCTTCTTTGAAGCGCCTCTTTGAGACCTCCTCTTAGGGCACTAAAATTGGCCTTTGAATAAGACCAGAACCTCTAGGATGTTTCTAGGTATGTTTAGAAGAGAATTTGGCAGTGTTTGTCTGAGCTTGATTGCTCAATGTGGTGTGAGGAAGAGAGGGAGGAGGTGCCCTTTTATAAGGGAGGAGAGGGGCACCTTTGGAAAAACTAAAAATATTATTTTATTATAAAGTCATATTCGGTTTTTAATAGCTCCAAATTGATTTATTTAAAAGCTAAGTTGGGGATGGGTAGAAACCCTCTAATCAAATAGAATTTAGACAAGTTTAGGGTTCTATTTTAACCTTATCATTTTGATTTAACTTTAAGTTAAATAATTTTACTTTTACCGTGTCTTTTTGTTTTCTTACACTATAAGGTTAATAAACAAATCATAACAAGACAAACGAACCCCAAGTTGTTTATTATTAATATATATAACCTTATATAAGTAATTTTACCGAACCTTAGATTTTTAGGAATAAAATAACAATTAATAATATAATATTTGTTTTAAAAACTATTTTATGTAAAATTTGATATTATTTGGTAATTGTTTTTTTGTAAAAATCATAACAGAAAGATTAATTCGAAAGAAGTTAATTAAATCAATACTAACATGTCATGTTAACATATAAAATTATTTTAATTCATAAAAAGTCTCAAATTACATTTATTTGGGTATTTATAACATCAATTATGTCAATATTTCATTAATAATATAATTACTACATCATCATTGTGTCATAAATAAATTAAATTATCTAAAGTATAAAAATTACAAATAAACTACCATTACATAGGAAATAATTTTATCTTTCTAATGAATATTTATAGATGAATTTATCTTATGTATAACCCTATTAAAAAATGATTTACTTATTAAACTTTGATTTTAACTATTTTAACCCTTCTTTAAATAAATTAATATTAAATGTCCTAATTTAATCCATGTGGGCCTAAATGGTCATATTTTATTTCTATGGTTGTTTTTGGTCGAATTACACTTATTCAATAGAATTATTACATGTGTTAGGGGAATAATAATATCATTTTTACCCTTAATTACACTATTTACTTTTAACCAGGGTAAAAAAAGTAAAAAGTTATTATTCACAAAAAATTATTTTCATCTCATTGAACCAAATTTCACTTACTGAAATGAACCATGTCTCTCAGATTTGTGAAATTCCACACACAGAAGCAGTAAAATTATGTTTTCTGTAAATTTGCAAATTCTCCTAGGAGGTAGGTAAAAGACGGTCAAAAGTTCAATAAAATTTTCATATATCTAAAATTATTATAAAATGACTCCAATAATTTTCATTGAACTTATATAGGAATTATGTATCAATTTTGACCTAAAATAAATTTAAATAAAATAAATAATTATTTAAATAAAAAGCCGGTTTTTAAATAGTAACCTAGTGTTTTCACTATTTATCAAAAATTGAAAGTTTTCAGAAAAATACCAAAATCTCACCCTAGGCTAATTTTGATATTCCGAATCCAAAAATGAAGTCTTTTTTGAATGTTGAAATTTAAAAAATTCCAAAAATTGGTTATTACTATTAATAACATCTTGTTTTAATAATATTTTAATAACATATCGTTGTTTAGTGAAACTCGGTATTGCATACGACGCAAGCTATCGAGGAAGGTCGCGATTGCGTGTAAAGAAATACAAGATAGTTTTGTGTGTAGTGAAAGATACCTTTGATGATTTATATAACATAAAAACAAAATATTTATCATAAAAGTCTCGGGTGTTACATTCTACGCCCCTTAAAATGAATTTCGCCCTCGAAATTCGTCGGGGGTTATAAATGGTTTACTACTCGAAAGTTTCATTAATAGAAACCCACATCGTAAAAATGAATACCAAAATATGGCTTTAAAACTAATGTATGAAACGTAATGGTTACCCAAATTAACTAATCACTGGGTTTCCACAAAGGAGAACATAGGTGAAACTATGGATATGGAAGAGAAATATAACCGTCATGTTCTGATGGAGAGTGGTAGAGAACATGGCTATGAAAAATCTAACAATCACAAAGACATGAATTTTTGATGATCTAGGGTACCATCTGATTCATCAGATATAAGGTCACTAGGAAAATATTTTTGGTTTTCAAGATCATTTCCCTAAATTTGAATAATTTCAATTAGAATAAATAATTACTTTATTTTGGTACAATCTCATTGTTGTCCATGCTTTGAACAATTTCCACTTCATCTTTTAAAGAAATGAAGTTGAATTTGTTATTCATGAAGTGTTAACAGATCATGTGATAGAATGATGGGTCATTCCAACTGTTTCAATCAAAAGGTCATAAAAAGTTATCTAATATACATAAGTCTATCTATTGTGAGGTTAATCGTATCTGATTCCAAAAATGATCTTATACTTCATATATCATACCGCTTAATAAAATAAAACTAGTTTCCACTATGTAGGGACTTCCTGTAGGCCAGTGGTATGCAATAAAGTCCAGTCGTACTTCGGTTCCGGGTTCAGTTCCCACAGCCGTGTCCGACGTGATGGGTTGTCGCCCATCCTGCATGTTATCCTTTTTCTAAAACTACATTACTATAACATCCCATAAATAATATCTAAAAAACATATATCCTTAAACAATACTAAATTATGTCCAACATAATCCATTCCAATTTTTAGGCTTATCCATAATACTGCATTCCACTCTCATAATATTGTGTAAATGATTACCAGAGATTTCATATAACAAGCATGTTAATACCATCGTTGATCCCCATATATCATAAGATATTTCTTGTTGGTCACATTCCAAACATTCGAAGGCCTTAATCATGTATTCTCTTTAAAAATGAATACCCATTGAATCTTTGTGAAAACATGAATGCTGTCAAAAGTTAACTCATTCCACAAACCAAAACCCCAAAATTTTATATACTCAAACCATGATATAACTATTTCCTTATATCATTCATGAGCTCATTAATACTGTCAAACATTTCATTCTCTTTTTATCCCTTCATTATGCGCATATCATCTTCTTTCAAAATATATCTCAATCACTTTCCATGGTTACTGGTACCATAAAATTATTGAAAACCAGAATAGACCAATACCTTAATATTCCAATATTTCAAGATAATATATACATCATTATTTTGGAATCCCATTACATAAACACTTAATCATTCCACCACATCGTTGTCATATTCAACATCACCAATAGTGATCGCATGTGACTTCCCTTTTTCCTTTACCTTAAGTGGTTTCTCATGTCGATCATCATTAACCCTTGGATTACGGCATTGATTAGCATAATGCCCCATTTTAATTAACATGAAGCATTCAAGTGTTGGTGGTGCGTTCTCTGCATTCTTTTCTTTATTCACACCATTACCAACCCTTTTTCCATTACTTCGACACTAAACTGCTCGATGACCTTCTTTTCCACACTTAAAACATTTTATAGTCCCTTTAAGACAATCTCCACCATGATTCTTTCCACACTTTGAGCATAAGAAAACATTCATCTTCTTTTCGCCATTATTCTGAGATTTCTCCTTGAACTCCATCTTTCATTTCTTGTCAAAACCATGAGATGTATATGTAACACCAACTTCCATTTCTACCTTAATAGCACAATGCACAATTTCTTCATAGCTATGAAAGTCTCTTATAGCTAATTCCTTTTGAAGATTGGGTTTTAAGCCTCTGAAGAATCGATCAACTTTACTTTCAGGGTGGATGATAAAGCTAGATGCAGACCTTGCAAGCCTTGTAAAATTTTCTTCGTATATTCCAACAGATTCATCATCCTTTTTCTTTAGTTCAATAAACTCTTTCTCCATCGATGTTTGAAAAATACGAGGTAAGTACTTATTGAAAAAAAAATTCTTGAACTCGTCCCATTCCATGGACTCAATTTCATCTTTTGGCCTGGTATTCTTTATAAGATTCCACCATTGATCAGCATCACCTTCCAAACGATGTACTGCTAAGATGACTTTATCATGTTCAGAACATTGAAGAATTGAAAATATCTTTTCAGTGGTACTGATCCATTGTTCAGAAACAAGTGGATCAGAAGACCCACTAAAATAAGGTGGACGTTGCCTCATGAAGGACTCAATTGACTATTGTTCCCTTCTCTGCTCATTTGGAAGTCTAGAGTGATTCATAGCTTGTGTAAGTATAGCAATAAAATTTTGCACTCCATCTCCCATATTTGTTTGTTCAGGAAGAAAATCATTGCATTTTCCATTACATTTATCAACACGGTTCCTTCGGGTTCTAGCCATCATCTAAAACCCAAAATGAATAGTGTGAGAGGCAAAAATCACGCTAGGGAAAAGAATAAAATAAAGGGGGAGTACCTTCAATATCTATCATCTTAGGTTACCATAATTATTGTACTATAACCTATAATTATACTTAACCTTAGGGACATCCCTAGACATACCTTAGAAATATCTCTCGGGATCTCACTAATGTTCTCGCATCCTAGTTTCCAAAGGTTGACTAATCCTTTCCTCTAATACCAACTGTAGAGACCCAAAGCTTGACGTACATGGACATTATATTACTTTTGCAGAATACTTACTACATAACTGAAATAGACACACAAGGACCATAGTAGTTTAGTGTCTTTGGAAACTCGTAATATAATCTTCTAATCGTGGTGAAAGAACTTCAATATCTCTCAAAAAGATTTTCCCTTTTTCTTCTTACCTAAAACCTTTCTTTATATCCTGAGAAAAAGAAAACATAAAATGGGTGAGCTCAAATGCCCAGTAAGGTTAAACATAGAGAACATAAAACAATCCATAAACATTTGAATGCAAAAACTTGAACATAAAATCTAAACATCAAAATTTTGAGCAAAGACATGAATCTTGGAAGTACATAAGGCCTATATCATAAGGGAACATCAATCATGATAAAATAGCATGGGAATAAAGCATGTAATTGTGGAAACCATTAAGATCATGTTATGATTTCCATAGTAGCCATGTCATTGCTTCCAAGACCATCTTAGTGGACAAAGTCCCTTTCTGAATTGAGTTCACTCCTCGTCTTAGTCCTGTAACACTGAACTGGATTATCTTACCATTCCAGCCATGTCTATCTCATGAGATATAAATCATTACCCAATGCATTGGAGGGAGATATAGGTCCCACCCATCTCATAATGAAATTATTCGTACTTGTGCCACAATATGAACATAAATCATTCATCATTACCCAAATTATAAAATGGGTTTCATAAACATCATCCTGTCATAACATAATCCATTACAAAAAATGGATATCAATTCCTCATAAGAAAAGTGAAACCATGTAAATCATAGAGACATTAAACCTAAAACATAAACTTATGAAATAATGTCATCCTATATGGATAATGGTTTTAATAAAACATTTGAAATGAATTCTTGAGGAAAATATCCTTTCTTCTTCAAAATCATATTATTTTCACATAATGTCATGCAATTTTAAAAAAAATGATTTTTTTTTAAAATAGTCATGAAATATTTTGGAGGAAGCTTCATGAATATAAGGCTTTATAAATCCATAAAAATCCATTCATGGCGTATAGGTTAAAAAACATTCTTCTCGTACTTTTTCCAGAAAAGTCAAAAAGTACCTCCTAAAACAAAGATTACATACATACCATGACATAAAAGTGAAAAATGGGTAAAAGGGACTTTAAACATACATGAATCCATTTTTAGGAAACATCGTAATGGATGAGAACAATAACCCTAGTAATTACTTAAGAATAAACAATCTCAGATAAGAACGAGATTGGAAATGTTATCCCTTACCTTAGCTCTGATATGCTTCGTATGCTTCCGAACCTCTTGTATATTGATTTAAATAATGACATTGACTTATTAAGAAATTATATTCATTGTTATGATATAATATATGGTTCAATTATGACTTTATATTACCCGTTCTTTTGTATGTTCCATGTTAAAGCAGCGTTTTGGGTTAAATGGTTTTATTTATCGTACGTGTTTGGACTTGTTGTTCTTGATATTATTACTTATATCCTGATTTACTTAATTCCAGAATGTAATACATGATTTATATATAATATATATTTCAGTATATACATATATATATGATAGATCGATTAAATGAAATGAAATACACTGTTCATGGAGACGGTGGGCCGTACGTACGCATGAACTCTATTTTCGTTTCCTTATTAAATTAAATGAAATTAAGTAGATGACATACATATTTATATATAAATAAATCTAGTATCATTATTATTTCATATATTTCAGGATTACCTATTATATATACTTTTTAATCATTCATGAATGGTTAACATGGAGAATGAATCTCATCGCGTCGTGGAGATGTAATTTTGTACGTACACATGAGCGATGATATCGTTCCCATGATCGTGGTATTGTATTGGAGTGTATGTATACAATTTTAGAATCAATAGCACTTTACAATAATCATATATAGTTATTATTTACATCAATATACCCATACAATTAAGGTGGTGGTGGAAAATAGATTACACCATGGCGTGGAGACGGTATTCCGTACGTACGCACGCGCGGTGTTTTCATTTTCCGTACGATGGATAGATGGTGAAATAGGGTTTTTTCGTACATATAATAACATATCAATATATGAGTGATAATGATGTTATTAATTAATAATGAAAAGACTAAATAATAATAAGTGGAAGAAGAAATAAAGTTGAAAGAATCGGTAACGGGCATTACCTCTTCTTTGAAGTGCCTCTTTGAGACCTCCTCATAGGGCACAAAAATTAGACTTTGAAGAAGAACAGAACCTCTAGGATGTTTCTAGGGAAGTGGAGAAGAGAATTTGTTAGGGTTTGGCCGAACTTGAAGGCTCAAAGTGGTGTGAGGAAGAGAGGGAGGAGGTGCCCTTTTATAAGGGAGGAGAGGGGCACCATAGGAAAAACTAAAAACATTATTTTATAATAAAGTCATATTCGGGTTTTAATAGCTCAAAATTGATTTATTTAGAATATAAGGTGGGTATGGGTCGAAATAATTTCATAAAATAGAATTTAGACATGTTTAGGGTTCTATTTTAACCTTATCATTTAGATTTTACTTTAAGTTAAATAATTTTACTTTTACCATGTCTTTTTGTTTTCTTACACTATAAGGTTAATAAACATACCATAACAAGATAAAAGAACTCCAAGTTGTTTATTATTAATACATAAAACCTTATCTAAGTCATTTGGCCGAACCATAGATTTTTAGGAATAAAATAACAATTAATAAGATAATATTTTTTAAAAAACTATTTTATGTCAATTTTGATAATATTTGGTAATTGATTTTTGTAAAACTCATAACAGAAAGATTAATTCTAAAAAAGTTAATTTAATCAATAATAACTTGTCATATTAACATAGAAAATTATTTTAAATCATAAAAAGTATCAAATTAAATTTTTTGGGTATTTATAACATCAATTTTGTCAATATTTAATTAATAATATAATTATTGCATCATCATTGTGTCATAAATAAATTAAATTATTTAGAGTCCAAAAATTACAAATAAAATACCGTTATTTATGAAATCTTTTTACCTTTCTATTTAATATTTATTGTTTAATTTATCTTTTGTATAACCTTATTTTAAACATTATTTACTTATTAAACTTTTTTTACTATTTTAACCCTACATTAAATAAATTAATATTAAATGTCCTAATCTAATACAAGTGGGCCTAAATGGTCATATTTTATTCCTAATGTTGTTTTTGGTCGAATTAAACTTATCCAATAGAATTAGGACAAGTTTAGGGTAATAATAATATCATTTTTACCCTTAATTACCCTATTTACTTTTAATCGTGGTAAAAAAAAGTAAAAAGTTATTATTCACCAAAAAAATTATTTTCATCTCATTGAACAAAATTTTACCTACTGACATCAACCGTGTCTCTAGGATTATTGAAATTCCACTCACAGAAGCGGTAAAATTAATTTCTATATAAATTTTCTAATTCTCCTAGGAGGTGGGTAAAAGACGGTGAAAATTTCAATAAAATTTTTATATATTTAAAATTATTATAAAATGACTCCAATGAATTTCATTGAATATATATAGGTATTATGTATCAATTTTGACATAAAATAAATTTAAATAAAATAAATAATTATTTAAATAAAAAGCCTTTTTTTAGATAGTAACCTAGTGTTATCAAATATTGAAAGTTTTCAGAAAAATACCAAAATTTCACCCTAGGCTAATTTCAATATTTTGAATCCAAAAATGAAGTCCATTTTAAAAGATGAAATTTAAAAATTTATAAAAAGTGGTAATTACTATTCATAACGGCTAGTTTTAATAATATTTTAATAGCATATTGTTATTTAATGAAACTCGGTATTGCATACAATGCAAGCTATCGAGGAAGGTCGTGATTGCGTGTAAAGCAATCCAAGCTAGTGTTGTGTGTAGTGAAATATCCCTTTGATGATTTATATAACATAAAAACAAAATATTTCTCATAAAAGTCTCGGGTGTTACATTATGCACATGTTTTGATGTCCAGATATAAAAATTTCACATTTGGTTTAATTAATAATGTTTATGAGGTGATTCTTAGTGTGCTTCATGCATGGAAAAAGGAGGGAAGAATGGTGATGACCTTAATATTTTCAATAACATACAAACTTGGTTATGGTTATGGTTATGAGAGGATGTGGATGTGATGATTAGTTTCATGTGGGGTTCCTGATATGATGTGATGGTCAATCTCAAGAAGGGTGTTTGTGGAGTTTTTGTGTCTCTGGTGTCTTTGGGTGAAATTATATATGGATGATACGGTAGAATGAAGAAATACCGTGTTTGGTTTTGAGAGTATAAAATATGTTGGAAATTGGTGTGTGGAGCCCTTTTTAATGATATATTATATATTATGTTACTATACTTGGATTCATTTTTGGTGAGTTTGCCTTAGCGAGGATGATATTGGTTGGTTAACCTACATAGGTGTTGCTGGTTTTTTTGTTTTCTCATGGTATCATTACAAATCTCCTTTCACATGTTCTTGAGAGACTTCATATATGGTCCTACTAGGAATATATGTTATTCTCATCCTTTGTATTTACAAACTATTTTTTATGTTTCGAGGAGGTCTATAGAGATATTTCAAGAAATTACTTTCTCACGAAAGGGAGTTGATTTTCAGTCATTTCTTTAGGAATTTTATTTTGGGTTTCTATTTTAATACTCCTGGTATTCTATAATTTTCACATTCATATTTGGGTGGTTATGTTTTCTTCTTTACATATGTTATATAATTTCATTGTGGATGATATCTCATTTCCTAATATTACTATATCTTTTAAGTGTAATGCCATTCATTGATAAGTTTTTTTAACCTGAGTGATACTTTTCATCCTAAGTATCACACCCAGATTTTCTTTTCCATCCCTTTCATCAAACAATAGTTTTTTTCATGATTTTTCTCTCGATTTTTTTGGTGTTCCAAATTTAAATTTGGTGTTTTTGGGTGTTTTAGATTTAAATTATAATTTTTGGGTGTATTGGTTTGTTTTTGGAATTATTCATGGAATGTGTGAAATGTTTGGGGATAAAGAGTTGGGTGTGGAGTTTTTAGAACCCCTACTATTACTTTTCTATTTGATGTAATTGTTTGATGGTTATCCCCTTGAGATAGGAGAGTTTTAGAGTGAAAATGGTGATGTCTGTGGGATTTGCTTTTTGTTGTGTGGTTAAGGAACATGGTTAGTTTAACCATGCAGTCAATGTGTACAAGGGTCACATAGATTGGTCAAATGATTTAGCTAACCATGTATCCTTAGTGTACATATCGTGTAGCACTAAGAAGGGGAAAATCTAATGATTTGTGCCAAATTTGTTAAATTGTAAAACCTAATCGTGCATCCCACTCAGGAAATGGTATTTTGGGGTTTTCTGTTGTTTTTGTCAACCGTTTTTTTACATGGACACACCACTCGAAATCCATTGACATGGATTCCTACCATGGACCATTTTGGCTCGAATAATATAATCTATAGTGTTTTTTATATTGTTTTATGGTTATTCATCACACGAATCCAAAGGTCTTATATCCCATATTTTTCTACATTACTTTTCATTCATTTTCCATTTCTTATCTACCCCTAGTGGCCGTATTTGGCCGATTTACACACCTTGGGTTGTGAGAAATTAGGAGTTTGTCCTTCATTGGGTTCATTTTTTATTTTTTTCTTCCTGGATCCTTCATATAGCTATTTTGGGTTGGCGTTGTTGAAACACATGATATTTGAGTTGGATTTTCCTTGCACTTGTCCTTAAAATTTATGATTTGTAGATTTCATGATTTTCACACCATTATTTGATGTTAAATAGTGATGTATGATTTTTTAAATATATATTTCTTGTAAAATGAGGTGGTTTTCTTAATTATTTATAATATATGTTGTGATGTTTTGGAGTGGCGCAGACGAAGGGTTTGATAAATTTCCCCATGGGATTTTTCTAGTGGTTTTTTATATTTAAAAGAAATGTTTAGTTTTTAAAATGTATTTTTGAAATATAAAATAGTGGTTGGGGTTTATCAAATGGATTTTTAAATGGATATGGAGTTGAATTTTGTGTTCATTTTGTTCATTGAGAATGGTTTGGAATCCGATGGAAATGAGTTGATTTTTTTTGAAAAATGGTGATTTTTAAAATGGTGTTTGAGGCATAGTGGGATCTTTAGTGGAAATGGATATGGTGTAAATTATCCTTGAATAATTATCTATCCTTGGTTATGATTTAATATTTTGGAGGCCAATCCTTTGAGGCTCCCTTTTTCATGAATGGTTTAAAGGAAATAGGTTGTTCCTTAGAGTGACTCAGGAGTAACTTGTTTTGTGAGTTGCTTATGTGTTATATGTATTTGTTCTTATTATTGGATATGCTGTTGGAATTGGTTGGATAACCCCCTTATTATTTGTGACATGGAAATAGCGCATAATGACAAACTTTTTATAGAATTACTTTTACACTATTTTAGATTATGCACTAGATAGTAGCCCTTAGTATGGACTATCAGGATTGGGATTGTTCCCCCACGATCAGTCCACATAGGATGCAATCAAGTGTTTTGGTGTTATGATTTTATTGGGTAAGGCATGCCTTCAGTATGAGTCACATGTATTGTATGTTATAGATTATTCATGAGCTCTTAAGTTCTCCCTTGTTCATTGGAACATTGTTGTGTTTGGAGGTTGATACGATGCTAGTTGTTTTTCTACTCTTATGTGGTAATTTTAATTTCCATTATTATGTGATCATTTTTTTATGCCAAGTGTTGTGTATTTCGTTTAAAAGTAATGAGTTGGTTTTTAAGGTTTTACAAAATAGTTTATTAATGTTTTTACACTCTTTATATCTTTTCAAATGAAATGTAATTATACTTCATAAAAAATACAATTGTTTTCCCCTTGGAAATGATTGGGGTTTCAATGGTAAAAAGGGAAATGGACTGTGTCTAAATGTTAATTGGAAAAATTGTGAAAATTTAAACTTTTAAATATTATATCTCAAAATTTATGTTGAAGTATCTTTTATTTAAATTAAGTGCATTGGGAATAGATTATTCGGACCAGCCTAGTGAGTTTAAATACTCACGACAATAGTTTCTAAATGTTTTTAGTTTTTGCTACAAGTTATATCTTAGGTTTGATTTTGATGAGGGATGGTTGGTTATAGATTTTAGAGTGTTCCTTGTGTTCACATATAGTTTATGGGGTTGTCAGGTTCAATTTTGGTTTTTTCTATATAGGTTTTTGACCTGCTTTTTGTATATTCAATTTATGTGTAAATGATGTTCAGTTTGGTAACAATATTTATATTAGTTAGATCTATTTATTTATTATGTTTTTTATCATATTTGGAAAAATTGTTTCCTTGGTTACATTTTTTATTCCATGGAACTATTTTATATCCCATGGGGGTTGGGAATGTCCTTCAGACCATGTTATAGATCAGCTCAGATGACCGGTTCGGGGTATACCTAGGCTAGATTATGAAAAAATAGTAGTATAGGAGGTTATATCCTAAAAAAATATTTATTTCAGAGCACCCTTTGTTATTTTGGATATCTTGGTAAATGTAATAGGATGTCAGAAAATGGGGTGTTCGTATGAGGGAGTATCTAGACAACACATCCAATACTGAACCTTGGGTTACCATGGGTTGTTCGGTAATGTTTGGTTTCATTGGTTCTTGTGCATTGTTTGGTGTTTGGGAAATTAAAGTTGAGTTGTGATAATGTATCAGTGACATCATAGGTCAAGGTATGACATGTGGAGATAGGTACATGTCCTTAGGAGAACTCTCTGTGGAAGTGTTGTTATTAGCATATGGCCACCAACTAGTTTCCAATTCACCAATTGACACTAGTTTTCCATTATAATTCCATTTAGATACCTCTTTTTTTTGAAACTCTTTGAAAAAACCCTTTGATTATAAATAGTGACAAACTAAATTTCTGGTCTTAATGGTTTAGACTTTCAGATGAAGGGAAATGAATTTTTAGATTCATTTTAGATTTTTTAAATTTTAATTGACTAAGAATACATTTTTTGGAATAAATTGGTTTTTAATCAAATGAATCTTGGTGAAAAAATAATTTTTAGAATTGATGGAAATGTTTTGAATGAGATTTAATGGTTTTATTATGATTTCTTATTTTTTTCTCTGTTTCCCTTTGGTGTTTCATTTTATTCTAGTTTAAAATTTGAATTTTATGGTGTTTTTTTAGGCACATGGTCACTTCACAGTTTGGGAAAACTATGGGCCTCGCTCAGGTAATTGTGAATGCTTTGGTGTACTTCTAATTGATTGTGCAGAACCCATGAATAGTTAGTCAAACTATTTTTTAAGTCAGTAAGAAGCCACAATCTTAGTATTGAACCATTCTACACATTTCAAAAATAGTTTTTAAATACTGCGTCCAAAGTAATTGGGTTCCCAAGTTATCCAGTAAGTGGCACATGGTTGGAACATAGTTTGGTAGAGTGTGAAGACTAACCACGAACAATTACCATGTGCCTAAAAAATTTGAAAACTAGGATGAATGGTATATTTATAAATTTCAAAAGAAGTTGGTTTTTCCTTTGGTATTTTTGTGTGCACTGATATGTGAAGATGTGTATCAAATGGGTTGATTTTTTATGGCATGAGTGGAATGAATACTAAATTGGAATTAGAATGTGCATGTTTGAGGCTCTATGGAATACCATTGGTGATTTTGAATCCTTTCAAATTGTACTTTATCTTTTTTCATGGAAAATGTCTTTATTTTTTAAAAGCCTTTTAAAGAGCATAATAAATTGTGTTGTTTTGGTGATCAGGGGTGGTATAGTTTGATTTTTTGTGATTTGGGAATGATGTATCTTATACAGTGTTTTGATATTGAGAATTATTATTGATGGTTTTGGACTTAATTGAGTTCTAGGAAACCATATTTCTGAGTGTCTGTCCCCCTAATATTTGATGGATATTCATCATGCGTCTATGGGTGGTGCTCTATTAAAATACATTCTAGTTGATTAACTGATACACTGCCTTATTTTATTTCGGAAGTTCAATCATTTTATCTTTTATGGTAAACACATTCCTCTCAATGAGAATAATTGGATGTAAAATATTGACAAAAAATTAATTTTTCTTAAATTTTTAGATTCTTTAAAGGTAAATGTTCCTACCATTGGGTTTTAAGATACTACTGGGATGTGGTGGAAGTGGTTCTATCAAAAAAATCCTCGATAAGATATTCCTTGGGATTTTATCAAGGCTTGTTTCATTCCGAAAAAATTCATTGTGGTTACAAAGGTGATGAAGGGGATGGATTTTTCTTCTTTGCAACATGGTTATGGGTCAGAGTTTGAGTTCTATCATCACTTTGAAAATATATTTCCATATGATCACAGGTATGTTGCAAATGATCCCCTAAATTCTCTACATTTTGAGATGGATTTCTATCCTGATCTGTAGTCGAAGGAGTCAGAGTTTGACTTAACATCTATTTACAATGTGGGTAGGCATGTTGTTCCTATTTAAGTGGTTCAATCATGAGTGAATGAGGGAAAAAAAGTGCATCTAATCTCTGGAAGTGGTGAAGTTAATTCCTATAAGTGGAGTGTGAAGAGACCGAAATATGGTGGTGGTGGTTGGGGAATTAAGAGGCCTTCAGATATTTCATCAGCCTCTTTATAGCACAATATCCTAACGAGTAATAAGTGTGGTAAGTGTGGTTATAAGAATTCATTGTTTCCAAATTCTCTAAGGAACATTAATATCTGTGGGAGCATATCTCACATGGAAGGGTTTTGTAAGAGTGTTTCCAAGAAGCAACATGGATCCAGGTCCACCATTTCAAAATACACCCCTTTCTATTTTATAGAGGAAGGTTCCAGCTTTGATTCAATATAAATTCCCCATTTTTTTGAGTGTTCATTCCATTTTAGTGGTTGCGATTTATCATGTTTTCCATTCCTTGTAATAGTGAATGATTTTTTGTTTCTTTTGTGATCTTCTGTTTTCCTGAATTTCCATATTTTCAAAATTCTGAATTTTTCCTTTCTAAGTAAAGGTGTGTTATTTTTGTGCCACGTTCCCACTATTTCTCATTAGATTAAAAGGGGAGGACTCATGTGCATCTTCCTAATCAATATTTTGGTGAAAGATTTATGTTGAGTAGAAGTGAGTTTTGTAGTGTTTGATCACATTTGGTTCTCTTTGCTGTGTTGTGTGACCACTTTTTTATCAAAAAGAAGGACTTACAATTAGGGATCCTCATCTTCGGACTGAGGGGAAGCAGATTCTTCAACACTTTAGGGATAAAGTCATAGGTCCTAGAGTGAATATTTTTATGCATTCAGGAATTTTCGGAGGTGTTAGTTTGTATAGAGAGTTTCCACGTGGGTCCTTTATGAATTTTTTCATTTTTAGTCACGGATAGTTGGTTTATAATGGCATATATCCAATTTTGGCCTCCCATATTGAGAATATAGATTAATTTCTGATGTAGTATGATAGGTTATCGCTCATGTTTTTTGTCGTTTCTCAGTAATGGATCAGTTTTTGTTTTGGTTCGGGTAAGAGTATGTGTTTCATCTTGGTGATAATTAAATCTCTATTCTGTTTTGGGAATCGGATCATGAAAGTGTGTGAACCTTTTTCATTAATTGATCAACAAGAAATTTTATGGCTTTATGGGGGACGAAATTGTAATGGTTTGGAGAATTTATCACACACAAGTTTTCATTTTCATCTGCTATTTTGAAATATTTTTTGGTTCATGGTTTTTCAATAAACTTCAAGGTGTTATGGATTAAAATTTGGGTTTTTTGGTGTTCTTGATTTAAATATTTAGTTAGGGATTTTTTTATTTAAACATATTGACGGAATGTGTGAATGGTGTGGGGATAAAGAGAATGTTTTGGTGTTTTTGGAACACCTATTGTTTTTTGTGATGAATTTGATTGATGGTTTATCCCATTGATTTAAAAGAGTTTTTGTGTGAAATGGCTATGTTAGGGTTATTTTAACTAGGTTTTATGGTTAAGGCACGTGATTAGTTTAACCTTGCTACCAAAGTGTGCATGGGTCACACAGTTTGGTCGCACGATTTATTTAACCAAGTAGCCTAACTATGTAGCCTGTGTATCACATGACAATGGTAAATCTCACATTTTTTTTCATGGTTTGTTATACCATGCAATCTATCTATACAATCCACATAGAAAATGGTATTTTAGGTTTTCTCCATCTTTCTAAGTGGGTTGCTTCCATTAGACACCCCACTCAAAATCACCCAACTTGAAGACCTCCTATAGAGCATTTTGGATCCCCAAAGCTCCTCTAAGTTGATATTTTATGGTTTCATGATGATTCTCCACCTAAATAGAAATCTTAGGGATCCCTTGTATTTTTCCATTTCTTTTTCCCATTTTTTCCATTATCCTGTCATAGTAGATTGAATGTTTTGGATTATTATCATACCTAGGGTAGTGAAAAATTGGGCGGGTTTTCCTTCATAGGCTTTCTTGTGCATGTTATTACTTTCTAGAACAATCTTGGAGTGGTTTTGGGTGTGATTTTTAAAGCGTATGCCATTAGAGGTAGGTTTGCCTTGTATATTTTCCATTAAATTTATGATTCATTTGTTTTTTTCTTTTTTCAACTTCCATGGATTTTAAATAGGGAGGTATAAAATTTATATTAATTTATTGATGTGAAATTAGGTGGATTGAATATTTTTTTGAATATATAGTATGACATTGTCGATTTTTTCATAGAAGGTATTCAATAAATTTTTTGGTTGGATTTTTAAAGTGCTTTATGATTTTTAAAATCATGGGATATGTTGAACCCTCTGGAATTAAGTGGCTTTATTGTGTTTTGATAATCCCAACCATTCTTTATTTATATCTTGATTATGATTAATACATTCCATATATACTTTAATATATGTTGTTACTTTCATTATGCTTAAATTCAGTCTTTTGAATTATCAGATATATGTTTACTATGACTTAACTCATTCTGCCAAGTGAATGCTCAAATAGATTTCAGCTACCGTTACAAACTAGCTACCGATACAGAACAGTAGCCACCGTTATAGAATAGAGCTACCGATATCAAGTAGAGCTACCGATACAGAGTTCACCGATACATCCAGTTCACTGGTACTCAAAGATCACCGCTACATCAAGTCTACCGATAGAGTTACAGTTACAAGCTCACCAGTACTCAAGCCTACCGCAACATCGAAGTCGAAAGCTAACGATACAGAGCTACTGATATGCTGAAGTCCACCGTTATGCAAAGTCTACCAATAGAGAGCTACCGCTACCATTACAAGGCAGAGCCATAGCTACCGATAGATACGTACCGCTACTGGTAAAGTCAGAGCCACCATTACTATTACAAGTCCACCGCTACCGATATATCAAGTCTACCGACAGACAAGTCTACCGTTACAAATGTCTACCGATACTCAGACATTCAGACACCCAATGTAACACAAGTCTACTGATATCAAGAGCTACAGTTCGATAGATAGAACTCGACACTGCTTTAATTTATTTATCATTATTTAATCTAACCAACGGTCATATCAAGTATATTTTAATACACTGGCATTTATTTAATGTGTGTTGTTGGATATCAGGGAACCGTACCTCGTACCTGTAAAAAGTAAATCATCATTTGTCGGAGCATGTGGTTTAACTAAAGGAAGATGTGCTACTAAAAAAGAGAATGAATAAATGAATACAGATACACATAGACCACAGTGAGACATAGACGAATACACGATACATAATAAACACAAAGGGGTGCTGGAAGAACAATAGAGCGTTAATGTAATGAGATGACAGAACTTACACGAAGAACTCATTACTGCATACCAGTAAAGAGCTGAGAACAAGAACATAACACAAGAGCTTCATCGACTGTCTCTACACCTGGATTTCAAGGAAACAGATGATACTCTGTTTTCCAGACAAAAAACTAGAAGAGGACTCAGAGCGAATTCTGATCAATCAAAGGAGTCCAGAACCGCACGACAATCACTAGAGACATTTCTAAACTCTAAATATTTGCTCTGTGATTTATCTTTTTACATATTGAACAGTGTGTGTTATATGCTGTATTTTACACACACATTGTCTCATGTATTCTAACTGGAGGATTTGTAAATCCTCACTCAACATTCTTACATCCTTTTATTTCCCACTGGGATAGTGGTAGAGGTCGTGTGTGACCTGGACAGCTGGTTGCTGTTGTTTTGTTTTCCCACGAATAATAGTGGTAGAGGTCTTGGACCTGGACAGTTGTATACTATTGTAATCCCCAATCCAGGGTGTGGATCACTTTTATATAAAGTTTTGAGATGACTAAGTCTCAGCTTGAGACTGAACCGCTTGGTTAAATCTGCTGTGTTTACATATTTTCAAAGTTAGTCTTTTATTCTGCTGCTAATTACTTTAAAACCAAAACTGTTTTAAAGTCACTTTGATAATTAAATTCTAAAGTTTTTATATTAGTTGTAAATAAGTAAGTTGGTTTCAAAAGTTAATCAACCTTTCTGTTTTGATTAAATGGGAAATAATCGATCCCCTGAGAACCCAACAGAACCTTTACTTTGATATAAATTCACTACAGTTTAATTCAGTATTTTATTTGGGGGTTTCTAAGACAATGTTTTTAAAATAGAAATTTTAATTGGAACTCAATTCACCCCCCCACTCTTGAGTGTCCACTCCGACCAACATTTGGTATCAGGGGCTATTAAAATATTTTCTGAGAGTACTCTGTTTTTTAACTGTGATTTTCGTTTTATTTTAAAGTTCTTAAAATTTCTGTTATTTCTAAATTTTTATCTCTTTAAAATCTATTCTTTAATTTAGTTATCATGGACAACAGACTTGAAGGTGTTTCTACCAATAGACCACCATTTTTCAATGGCACTAACTATGCTCAGTGGAAAATCATGATTAAAATTCATTTAGAGTGCATGGGTTTTGATATTTGGACTGCTATAGAATCAGAATATAAAATTCCTACTATTGTTAGAACTACTTGGAATGAAGCTACTAAGGCTGCCTAAAATAATAATTGTAAAGCTATGAATTATTTATACTGTGCTCTAGGAGATTAGGAATTTAATAGAATATCTTCCTGTAAAACTGCTTATGAAATTTTGGATACCTTAGCTGTTTCTCATGCAGGAACAACTAATGTTAAGGAAATGAGATTGAACACCTATACTATTAAGTATGATAATTTTAAGATGAAGCCTGATGAACCCATTTCTGATATGTATCTCATGTTCAATGAAATTGTCAACATAATGAATTCTCTGGAAAAGGATGTTCTAGCAAAGGAACAAATCATGAGAATTTTGAGATGTCTACCTGAAAGATGGAGAGGAACATCTGTCTCAATTAGATAATCGTGTGACATTGGAGAACTGCCAATCAACGAATTAATTGGAAAACTGAGGATGTATGAAGAGGAACTCAAAGTAAAAAAAGTAGAAGATGATGAACCTAGATGAAAATCTGTTGCCTTCAAAACTACAACCTCAAAGAATAAGGATAAAGATAAGCTTCAAGCTATCAATGAAAGTTCAAGCTGTGATGATAGTGAGAGTGATTCTGATAGTGTTGCTGAGATGGATCACATTTCTAGAAGGTTTAAGAAATATTATAGGAAGAAGAATTTTTTTAGAAATTCAAACTACAATGGTAATTATGGCAACAAGGGACATTGGAAAAAGGATTGGAAGAAGCCTGATAAATCAGAAGAAGTTGTCTTCTATGAATGCAAAAGGAAGGGACACATAAAAGCAGACTCTATAAAGCTAAAATAAAAGAAGAAGTATGAATACAAGGATAACAAGTATAAGAAAGCCATGAAGGCCACTTGGAGTGCTTCTGAGGACAGTTCTAGTGAATCTGAAGTTTCTGAAACTGAACACAAAAACAATGTGAACATGTGTTTTATGACAAACACATCTGAGGTAACATCAGAAACTCTTGCTTCTAATTCATATTATTCTGGAGATGATTCTGAATGTGATAACATTTCTAAATCTGAACTGTTTGAATATTGTGATATGATAGAAGAAACTTGTAATGAGCTGAAAGACAAATACAAAGGTTTAAAGAAACAGTATGCTTTAACTGTTATACATAAATCTTCTCTTGATATTGAAGTAGAAAAGAATGCTCGGTTTCTTAAAGAGAATACTGAACTAAAATTGTCAAATGGGAAACTGAAGAAGGATTTAAGGAAGTTTACCAAAGGTAAAGATACTCTTACTCAAATGCTAGGTAAGCAAATAGCACCTAGATACACTACTCGTATAGGATACCAACCTGGACCAAGGAAAGTTACCCAAACTAGATTCATTCCTAAATCTGGACAGAATGTAGCTAGCTCTCGAAATTCATATGCTTCAACTAGTTATATTCATAGTTATTGATCTAATACCGTTTATCTTTCAAAATCTATTGATTCTAGAAATTTTATGAGACCCATTAGACAAATATGGGTACCTACGGTGTTATTGGCTAACCTGTCTGGACCCAAGAAAATCTGGGAACCAAAATCATTTCCTGTTTAAATCTGTTTTGTAGGAAACCTGCTTAAAGAGATCCCATAAAAAGACCTCATACTTGGACAGCAGATGTTCAAGACATATGTCAGGAGACTTCTCATGCTTTAAAAGCTTAGTCAGAGTTGATGGAGGCTTTGTCACGTTTGGTGATAACTCAAAAAGAAAAATCCTCGGCTTAGGCCAGATTGGTAACACTGACTCGGTATTGATTTCTAAAGTTTTATTTGTTGATGGACTTAAATACAATTTGTTAAGTATTTATCAGTTATGTGATGATGGTTTTTCTGTTAAATTTGAAAATGATTCTTGTAATGTTTTTAATTCTAAAAATGTTTTAGTGTTTGTTGCTTTGAGAAATGAAAATGATTATGCTGTTGATTTAAATTCTTTAGCTAAGCAAAATATTACTTGTTTAAATTATTTTCATAAAGAGTCTTGCCTTTGGAACAGATGATTAGGACTCTATAATGTGCATTCACTTAGAAAACATGCTAGGAAGAACTTAGTTAGAGACCTACCCAAACTTGAATTTCCAGCAGACAAAGTTTGTAATCCCTGTCAAAAGGGAAAGCACCATAAAGTTTCTTTTAAATCAAAGAAATAAGTTTCAACTTCTCAACCTCTTAAGTTGGTTCACGTGGATTTATTTGGACCTTCTAGAGTTTCTAGTTTAAATGGGAAGCATTATGTCTATGTTCTTGTAGATGACTTTTCTAGATATACCTAGGTATATTTTCTAGATCACAAAAGTGAAGCTTGTTCTTGCTTTGTAAGATACTCCAAGTCTGTAGAAAACCTTAGTGGACCTAAGATTAAAACTTTGAGAAGTGATCATGGCCGGGAGTTTGAAAATCACGAGTTTGAATCCTACTGCTCACACAATGGCTATAGTCACAATTTCTCTACCCCTAATACACCTCAACAAAATGGTGTAGTAGAAAGGAGGAATAAAACCCTACAAGAAATTTCAAGGACCATGCTTAATGAGTATGACCTACCCATTTATTTTTGGGCTAAAGCTGTAAATATAGCTTGTTATGTTATTAATAGAGTCTTGATTAGACCCGTTCTTAAGAGGACCCCTTATGAGTTGTGGAACCATAGGAAACCAAAGGTTAACTACATATAAGTTTTTGGCTGCAATATCTTTATTCTTAATACTAAATATAATCTTGACAAGTTTTCATCCAAGAGTGATGAAGGAATTTTCCTAGGTTACTCTATTTCTAGTAAAGCCTATAGAGTTTTCAATAAAAGAACCAAATGTGTGGAAGAATCTGTTCACATCAAATTTGATGAAACTGATCCACATGAACCTAAGACCTCTCCTGAAAAAATTGAAGATGATCTATCTGTTTTGAACCTTAATGATAAAGACAATGGACCTGTAGTTAAAACATCCAGTTTTGGAATTTTTCCAGACCCTTCTTCTGTTAAACCGCAACTTGTAGATGAACCTGAAATCTCTAGCCCTACCTTTTCAAGACTAACTAGGATTCTAAAGAACCATACTTTAGATGTTGTTGTAGGAAATTTAGATAGAGGAACACAGACTAGAGCTTCTCTTAGAAATCAGGTTGAACATCAAGCCTTCTTGTCACAACTAGAACCTAAAAATATCAATGATGCTATCAATGATGAATTTTGGGTAATAGCTATGCAAGAGGAACTAAATAAATTTGAAAGAAACAAAGTCTGGAAATTAGTAGAAAGACCTAAGGACACTATCACCATAGGCACAAAATGGGTGTTTAGAAACAAAGTTGATGAATCTGGAAACATCATTAGAAACAAAGTTAGGCTAGTTGCATAAGGTTACAATCAAGAAGAAGGTATTGACTATGAAGAAACCTTTTCACATGTAGCTAGATTAGAGTCTATTAGGATCTTACCTGCCTATGTATCACATCTGAATTTCAAGTTATATCAAATGCATGTGAAAAGTGCTTTTCTAAATGGTATTATTATTGAAGATGTTTTTGTAGAACAACCACCTGGTTTTTCAAATCCTCATTTTCAAAATCATGTTTTTAAACTTTCTAAAGCTTTATATGGTCTAAAACAAGCTCCAAGAGCTTGGTATGAAATACTTTTAAACTTTCTCAATTCAAAAGGATTTACAAAAGGAATATCTGATCCCACTCTTTTTATAAAAATGATTTCAAAAGATGTATTAATAGTACAAATCTATGTTGATGATATTATTTTTGGATCTTCTAAAAATTCTTTATGTACTGATTTTTCAGAATTTATACAAAATGAGTTTGAACTGAGCTTAATGGGAGAGCTTAAGTATTTTCTTGGTTTTCAAATCTTTCAAACTAACGATGGCATTATTTTAAATCAAAGTAAATATACTAAATATATGTTAAAACATTTTGGTTTGGATAGTATTAAAGAAAGTGATATACCTAAGAGTACCACCTGTAAATTGGATGTTGATGAATCTGGGAAACCAGTTGATCAAACTAATTATAGAGGTATGATTGGGAGTTTACTTTATCTTACTGCTAGTCGACCAGATATTATGTTCAGTGTATGTATAGGTGCTAGATTTCAAGCTAATCCTAAAGAATCACACTTGCTGGCTGTTAAAAGAATTTTTAAATATCTTAAGCGTACTATGAATTTAGGCTTGTTTTATCTAAAAGAATAATCATTTGATTTAATAAGTTATTCGGATGCTGATTTTTCTGGCTGTAGGTTAGATAGGAAGAGAACATCTAGAACATGTCACTTACTTGGAAAATCCCTTGTATCAAGGTGTAGTAAGAAACAGAACTCAGATGCATTGTCTACTACTGAAGCATAATACATCGCTGCTGGTAGTTGCTGTGCACAGATTCTGTGGATGAAACACACACTACTGGATTATGGATTTGAATTTAAACATGTGTCAATCAATTGTGACAACACTAGTGCGATTAATATCTCTAAGAACCCTGTGTCTCACTCTAGAACTAAACATATTGATGTTAGACACCATTTTTTAAGAGATCATTATCAAAGAGGTGATATAACACTTGATTTTATAGGCACTAACTTTAATTTGCTAATATTTTCACTAAGCCATTATGTTAAGAAATATTAAGTTTCATTAGACACAAATTAGGAATGATAACTTATCCTTAAACCGTTAAGAGAAAAACCCCACTGTTAGAGAATCCTCACCGTTAGAAAAACCTCACCGTTAGAAAATCCTCACCGTTAGAAAACCTCACCGTTAGAAAAACCTCACTGTTAGAAAACCTCACCGTTAAGAGACTTTACCAGTACATCTCACGCTGTTTTAAAATTCTGTAACACTGAGTCGTCGAACCATTATTTATTTTATTTATGATTTATGTGATTTATGAATCCTAAATGATATTAAAACTTGAACTAGACTCACTCAATCTCACCCCGAACCTGTCAGCTCGAATTCTCCTAAACCTAAACCTCTCGACCTTCAGAACCCTAGTCTCCAATCCATAATGGCCCACGTCAAGAGACCCCATGTCACAGATGGGAGTGATGAGCCGCAAGTGAAACAACAGAAAGTATCGAATGCCAGTGGAAGTGGAAGTGGAAGTGTAGCTCGAAGGAATCCAATAAACCCGTATCTCTCAAGGAGAGAGATTATTGTTGAAAAAGAAGTGTGTGAAAAATGGCTGATGGAAATCAAATCATTGGTTCTTAAGGTTTTACAAGAACAAGGTTGGCTAGAATGCTTCGCGAACAACAACGGACCTTATTTTCCAGGACTGGTGAAACAATTCTACGAATTCGTTCATATTGAAAAGTCTGAAGAAGAAAGCAGAATGGTTTCATATGTGATTGGTTAGGAAGTATCTTTTAATTCAGGAGAATGTGCTGAGAACCCAAGAGTCCCTTGTGAGGGCGATTTTACTTATTATTCCAAGTATGTACCTTCAACCAGTGATGTGTTTCAATATGAAGATGCTCTGCTGGAACTCACAGGGAATGGGACCCCTAGAAAGGTGATTGCTGAAGAGATGGTAGGAGAAGACAAACTATTGTTTAAGTTTATTCAGCATGTTGTTAGTCCGAGAAGAGGAGACTTTGCCACTTTGAGATTCCAAGACATATATTTGTTGCATTTTCTGAAGCACAGTGTGAGAATCAATCTATGTAGAATGATTAAGGTTCAAGTGGAAGAGATGACTAGACCGAAGTCAAAATCAAATGCCTTGTTTTTCTCAAAGCTAATTTCTGTGATGCTGAAAGTGAAGGAGATTGCTGGACCTTAGGATGTGCTGGTAGTGGTCAAGGATAACTTCTGTATTACAAGAACTGTCTGTAAATACATGAAAGTCAGCTGGAATCCTTGGAAGAAATAATGGGTGAATGATGATGGACAAATTTATGACATGTTCACTCTTGTGGATCATCCGTCTAGACCAAAGGATATGAGAGATCCTGGTCTTGGACCAGATGAGCCAGAACCGGTCTACAGTGATGATGAAGCTAAGGAGAAAGAGACATCAGTAGAGCAAGGAGGAGACCCAGACTTACCCCCTAGTCATGTGCATCAAGTTATTTCTTATGGAGCAGCTAGCCCTCCAAAAGAACTACCAAAAAGAGAAACTGTCTTAAAGGACAATGATATAGAGACTACAGAAGAAGAAGAAGAAGCATGCCAGTATGTTGTCAAGGACACCTCTGAGGAGGATGAGACAACCGAATCTGATCATAATGTTAATGGAGAAAAAGAGGCTGATGGTGAAGTAGTTGATGAGGAAAATGTTGAAAAAGAGCTCAGTTTGAGTCCTCTAATAGTCAGTATAGTCAGGACAGTGGCTAATCAGGAAGACATAGCAGCAGTACCTGTTAACGAGAGAGTCATTAATGACTCAGAACAAATGGATATTTAATCTGATGAGGTTGTAGAGGAAAGTGCATAATTACCTCAAGAAGAACAGTTGGCATAGATATCTCAGGAGAATGTTCCAAGTGAAGAGGAGAATCTTGGCTCAGTATCTGTGTTATATGACATTAAAGGTTAGACATCAGATCCCGGATATATGATTCTTGGACTTTCTTATGGAGATTCTGATGAGGAAGACCAACCCCAAAAGGAATCAGTTACCTTACCCACTATGGCTGAAAATGTGGAAACCAAGAAGGACCTTGAGTCATTAAAAGTTGAATTGAAAGAACCAATAAGAGAATCAGTGGAAGATATGAAGAAAAGTATGGTTGAAGAGATGAAAAGCGGGGAGCAATACCTTGAGTTATCCATTGGATGTAGTGTGTCCAGTCCTGTGAAGGAAATGATGGATGAACTTAAGGTATGCCACACTCAGATTGAGAGTTGGACAGGAGCTGTAGTTGCTCTTAGACAATCAATCGCTTCATTGACTGCTTTGAACAGTTCTCAAACCCAAGTGCACACTGACATTCAGTATATCAAAGAAGTGGTCAAACAGTTTGTGGAAGTTTTTGAGGCCTTTAAGAAGTCAGTCAAAGAACATCTGAATAGTCAGGATGAACTTGTTCAGAAGGTAGTTAGTAGTCTGACTCAATCTTTCAAGGAGACAGTGGCCTTCTCAATTAAACCTCTTCCCTCAACTAGCTCCAGTGTGAACCTTGACCAGATCTGCACTATTATTCAGGAAGAATTGGCTTAGGCCAGTCCCAGTGGTGCATTAGATACACAGATTCTTGCTACCACTAGGGAAGTTAGTAGTTTTGTTCGTGATCACCTGCGGGCAGCTACTGCTTCTCAATAGGCAATCAAAAATAAGGTGGATGCTTATTTTGAAAAGGTTTATACCAAGCACCAAATGACAAACCATTTCAAGCTTTTGATGGAGAATATGAAGTTACCTCTAGTTACCCAAGAGTTCAGGGAATAAGTTAGTAAGCTCAGGGAGCTTACTCCTGCTTTGGATAAGTTTATAGAGAATAGAGATGATTTTGTGTCTGCAATGGAGAGAGGAGGAAGCATTATAATGGATTTCCGAAACCTGTTGCTTCCCTTCCTGCATGTGGATGCCAGACCAGTGATTGTACCTCCTGCACTTCCTACTTCTGCCTCTGGGAGTACTCCTCAACTGACTCCAGTTCAAGCCATCAGGAGCCTGACACCTATGATCACTCAGAGGGCACGAATTTCAGATCTGGTATTGTATCAGTTACTGATCCACCAGAAGTTCTTTCAGGAATTCCCAAGCCTGATGACTCTACCTATGAACCCTCTGCTGATCCCAAGGGAAAGACACCTATTAAAGAGGATGATTGAGTGCTTCTAGCCATTTTTTATGGGATTCATTGTACTTTTGTACTTCTTTTATTTTCCCACTGCATCTTTTACTTATCAATCATATACTTCATTCCTCTCTTCGCTGTCTATTTTACTCTGTCTATTTTATTTCCTAGTCCTTCTCTTTTCTCTAATACCCTCCTTTTTGTTAATCACAAAGGGGTAGAAATTATTGGAATCCTGAGAATGTTGTTCACCTAAGGGGACAAAGGGGGAGAAAATCACTACTTTGGAGGAGAATCCTGTAGTTAAATTGATAGGGGAGAAATATGCAAACCAAAGAATCTTGCTTGTGCTTTCCTCTGATACTACATTATTTCTTGATATATTCCTGTTTCCATAATTTTCTTCTGATACTATACTGTTGATATCATACTTTGATATATTTTTTTTGTTGTTTTTTTGGTTTCTTTCCTCTGATATTACTTTATTTTGGCATAAGTTGTGATTATCAAAAAGGGGGAGATTGTTGAACCCTCTAGAATTAAGTGGCATTATTGTGTTTTGATAATCCCAACCATTCTTTCTTTATATCTTGATTATGCTTAATACATTCCAAATATACTTTAATATATGTTGTTACTTTCATTATGCTTAAATTCAGTCTTTTGAATTATCAGATATATGTTTACTATGACTTAACTCATTCTGCCAAGTGAATGATCAAACAGTTTTCCACTACCGTTACAAACTAGCTACCGATACAAAACAGTATCCACCATTATAGAATAGAGCTACCGGTATCAAATAGAGCTACCGATACAGAGTTCACCGATACATCAAGTTCACCGGCACTCAAAGATCACCGCTACATAAAGTCTACCGATAGAGTTACAGTTACAAGCTCACTAGTACTCATGCCTACCGCTACATCGAAGTCGACAGCTAACGATACAGATCTACCGATATGCTGAAGACCACCATTATGCAATGTCTACCAATAGAGTGATACCGCTACCGTTACAAGGCAGATCCACAGCTACCGATAGAGATGTACCGCTACTGGTAAAGGCAGAGCCACCATTACTGTAACAAGTCCACCACTACCGATATATCAAGTCTACTAACAGACAAGTCTACCATTACAAATGTCTACCGATACTCAGACCTACAGACACCCACTGTAACACAAGTCTACCGATATCAAGAGCTACCATTCCAGAGACAGAACTCGACGCTGCTTTAATTTCTTTATCATTATTTAATCTAACCAACGGTCATATCAGGTATATTTTAAAACACTGACATTTATTTAATGTGTGCTGTTGGATATCAGGGAACCATACCTCGTACCTGAAAAAAGTAAATCAACTTTTGTCGGAGCACATGGTTTAACTAAAGGAAGGATGTGCTACTACAAAAGATTATGAATAGACGAATACAGATACACACAGACCACAGTGAGACATAGACGAATAAACGAGACATACAAAACACAAAGGTGTGCTGGAAGAACAATAGAGCATGAATGCAAAGAGACGACAGAACTTACACGAAGAACTCATTATTGCATACCAGTGAAGAGATGAGAACGAGAACATAACACAAGAGCTTCATCGACTGTCTCTACACCTAGAAGTCAAGGAAACCGAAGATACTCTGTTTCCCAGACAAAAAACCAGAAGAGGACTCAGAGCGAATTCTGATCAATCAATGGAGTCCAGAACTGCATGACAATCACTAGAGCCATTTCTAAACTCTAAATATATTCTCTGTGATTTATCTTTTTACATATTGAGCAGTGTGTGTTATATGCTGTATTTTACACACACACTATCTCCTATATTCTAACTAGAGGATTTGTAAATCCTCACTCAACATTCATACATACTATTATTTCCCACTAGGATAGTGTTAGAGGTCGTGTGTGACCTGGACAGCTGGTTGTTGTTGTTCTGTTTTCCCATGAATAACAGTGGAAGAGGTCTTGGACCTGGATAGTTGTTTACTGTTGTAATCCCCGATCCAGGGTGTGGATCACTTTTATATAATGTTTTGAGAGGACTAAGTCTCAGCTTGAGACTGAACCTCTTGGTTAAATCTGCTGTGTTTACCTATTTTCAAAGTTAGTCTTTTATTCCGCTGCTAATTACATTAAAACCAAAACAGTTTTAAATTCACTTTTATAATTAAATTCACAAGTGTTTATATTAGTTGTAAATCAGTAAGTTGGTTTCAAAAGTTAATCAACCATTCTGTTTTGATTAACTGGGAAATAATCAATCCCCTGAGAACCCAACATAACCTTTACTTTGATATAAATTCACTACAGTTTAATTCAGTATTTTATTTGGGGGTTTTTAAGACAAAGTTTTTAAAACAGAAATTTTAATTGGAACTCAATTCACCCTCCTCTTGAGTGTCCACTCCGACCAACAGGATAGTTTTTTAAATATATTTTTGACATCTAATATGGTATTTTGTGTTTATAAAATTGATTTCTAAATGTTTTGGACAAGAAATTTATGTTTGATTGGTTCTATAAAAATAATTATGCATTTCAAGAAAATGTTTTGGTTCCATTTTAGAAAAGGGAAATTTCTCAAAGGGGGTTTGAGGCATGGTTGGAACATCTGTGAAAATGGTTGTGGTGAAAACTAATATTTTATAATTTTATTGCATTGGTTCTGATTGAACGTTTTGGGTGGCACTTGCAGAGAGCATCCCTTATGCTCATATTGATGAATGGAAAGATTTTGTACTTTGGGTGCCTTAGGGGTGACTTTTTTTGTGAGATACCTATTTGTTATATGTATATATTACTCTCATTGGATTTTTGGTTATAATTTGTCATATCACCACATTTTTATTAGTGACATGAGAACCTGGCTTTGGAAGAAAATTTAGTGTGTGATTCTTATGCTAGTTTAAATTAAGCACTGGCTAGGGTGTGATCAAGTGTTTAGGTATTTTGATGTTAACAGATAAGGCATTCCATTAGTACGAGTCTCATGTATATTATGTTCTAGATTATTCATTATCTCTATAGTTCTTCCCTTTTCTTGGGCACATAGTTGTCTATAGCAGATGATTGATATGCTTATTCGTTGGTTACACTTGGTTGATTATTTTCATTTCCCTTGAAATGCTATCATTTTGGGTTCTCTCGTGAGCTGTTAATTTCATTAAAAACTATTGAGTTAATTTTCACGGTTTTATAAAAAAGGTTTTTGGAAATTTTTTATACTCTTTCACTCTTTTAAAATGAAATGTCATTTTTCTTTTTTATAAAGCAAAATGGTTTCCCCTAGAAAAATATTGTGGTTTATTTGGATAAAAGGAAAATGTACTGTGTTTGGTATTAATGTGGAAATGTGTATAAATACTAATTTTATATATTTTTTTCCAACAATAAGTTGATGTTTCATTTATTTAAAATAATTTCATTCAAAATATATTATTCTGGCATGCCTACTATGTTTTAATACTCACGCCTATAGTTCCTTCTTATTTTTAGTTTTTTCTACAGGTTCCAGATCATGTTTTATTGCCTTGGGAGATGGTTGGTAATGGATTAGAGAGTGACCCTTGGGGTCACATGATGATATTTTTATTATCGAGTTCTGTTTGGGTTTTTTCTGTATAGTTTTCTTTTCTAATTTGTTTTAATTTTAGTTTACGTGTAAATGATGCTCATTTTGGTAATCATATTTATGTTAGGATTCACTTTTTATTTTTTTATATTTTCTATATATGTAAAAATCATTCCATTGGTTTCTCAATCGATTCCCTCACACGAGTTTCCATCTTATATGGATTAGAAATGTCATTTTGGCCATGTCGTGTATCTGCTCGGGTGACCAGTTAAGGGCCAACATGGGTTTGTTTGTGACTTTGAGTCCTACATAATGTATTACTTGAGGGTTTTTTATACTTATCACATTATTTTTCACCTAAAAGTGGTATATTTTGGTGGATGGGGTCATGAAAATATCAACTGAAAAAATGATATATTGTGATTATCTATATATATATAAGGTCCTCAATACTTCTCTTAATTGGTGATTGTACTATTGTTTCAAGCTACATAATTGGGTGATCTAGAAATTATCTAAACTGTTGGAGTTGTTAGTTATTGGGGATTCAGTACCATGCCAATGAATGTGATTTGATTTGTATCCCTATAATAGGAATCAATCGTAATGTAGTTTGGTGTTTTTTAATAGGTTGTGTCATATATTTTAAGGTTGAGTGACACAAACCAATGTTGTAACTTCTTAGGGTTATAAAATAATGAACTAATGATTTTAAATTTAAAATAAATAATTTAGGACCTATGTTTTTTGAAATTTACCCTCACAGTGGCTTAATATTTATTCTCATTAACAATAAAAAACCACATAATTTTAGTTTCACAATTTTTTTATATTGTGTCTAGGACAACCCATACATTTTAATTTCATTTGGAATGTATTTATGTTATGAAAATAAAATTCATGTATCAAATACAATATAATAAAAATTTCATATAAATTATTTTTGTGGGAATTATTTATATATGAATCATTCTTGTTCATATCAGAAGAATATTCCGCTTCGAGGAATGCATATTTATAAAGATTATTCAACTTTGTGGACTGATGAATCATGAGAAATGTGGCACTTTACAGAACGATTTGTGTCTTATACATGGGAATCCTAGAGGTGCAGAAGTCCAACTCTGGTCCAATGGTAACAATACTAGGATATTTGAATTTAATCATGGGTAATATGGACCAATGAGGATGAAATTGGGGCATAAACCTAGTAGGAGGCCCATATTAATCCAAGGGAGCTAGAATGGCAGATATGGGTGTTACAAATATGCTTCCTCAAGGCTCGACCTAGTCAGTGACATAGGATTGGGATAGAATATTTTGTTCTTACACTTAGTAGTGTTCACATTTTCTATGATGGGAGAAATAAATATACAAATAAACTATAAACATATGTTGCCTAAGGTCATAATATAGTTATTGAGTCAGGTGAATCTGGAAATATTTTGAGCATTCACATAGTTAGAAGACCGAATATATGTTCCGAAATCATTTGAGAGCCATGGGTAGGATATCTTCACTTGAGGGAATGATCAAGGATTATACCTAAGGAGGAGGCACAAACATGCCTGACTCCTTGAGTAGAATAGGGAGGAATACTAGACAGTTGGGTAGCCACAATGACAATATTGATCCATTGGACATTTCATTTCTATCCTAAAGACACATACCGTCAATATTAATGTAATATGTTATTATGATTATGTTTGGGGTCCTAACTGTATGGTATGAAACCCTAGGAATTACCTTTTGATATAGGAAGACATGGGTGAATTCTCAACATATATAGGAAGGCTGGTGAATTCTCTCGTTACTTATAAGCAAGAGAAATCTATAAAAAAAAATTTAGGTTATGGAGATGTGTCATCCAAGTTATAGGGTATGGTGACATATCACTCTGGTTATAGTGTTGATAGAAGTGTTCCCCTAGTTTGAGGGATATGGAAAAGTGACTCCCTATTTTAGACATCCTAGGGTGACTTGGTTCCATATAACCATGGTATATCACTCCAAGGGTAAATTGGGATTTTTTTACCCTAATATATTGTCCATGATAGGGTATTTTCCCCTCATTTTGGATAACTATAAGATTAGTGGTCCCTCACAATGGTTTTGATGTATCAAATATTTCAGTAAGTAAATTACCCATTATTTATGTTTTTTTTAAACCCTTAATATATAATGATGCAATTATCGTCAAATATATTCATGGATTTTGATAGGTGTCTTTACATTCAACACCAAGTTTGAACAAACAATGACATATTATTGAAGTACCATTATTAAATATATATGTTACCACCATTTCATTAGATTGGAAAGTAGGTATATAACCTAATTGATTAGAAAAAAAATATATTTTTTCAAATGTAGAAAATTAATCAATTGGTCATAACCTATTTAGAAATAAAAATTAAATCATTTATGATAAAAAGAATTTTTTTTTTCTAAAAGTTTTTTTTACGCATGGAACGTGTTTTATCAAAATAAATTTAATTATTATGTATTTCTGATTATTTTAATTACATTTATAGATAATGTATTCAATAAAAAAATTTAACCTTTTTCTAATGGTATTTTTATGTTATGTTTATAATAAAAAATCATGTTTTATGCTTAAAAATTCCTTTCTTTATAAATGGGTTTCAGTGAATTTTATATGCATATTTTAAAATGAATTTCTTCTACTTAGGGAATTAAAATATAATAAATTGGTTTATTTATTTTTATTATTAATTTAAAATCATTTTAATGGTACCACTATAATTTTTCTTATTGAATGAATAAAAAAAGTAGTTAAAATTTGTTACCATGTTTAGGGTTAAAATGGGTTTACTGGGGGTTAAACATAGAGATAATGGTAAAAATACCACTTAAACTTGTCTAAATATCATTTATTAATGATATTTAGACCTTATATTATCCAAATGTATAATTATTGTCTATTTTGTTCCAATTTTACTTGAAATTGACTTCAAATGATTTAAATATTTTCTGTAATTCCATATATGTCCCCCCACTCAACTATAAAATGGAACCTATTCTCGTCCCATATTCACACAATTTGATCCCTATAGATCAGAAAATATCTACCCACAAACACTAATATATTACCAACCTTCATTATTTATTCCATTTTCTTACCCTAATACATTCGAATAAATGATTAAGATGCAATCCAAATAAGGCCTCTCGATGAATAGGTAATCATCCTATCCTACACTTTAAAACATCATTTCTTCTTATAATTACAGTATATATGTTATATAAATCAAAATAAGATGAATTATATATCAAAAAAATGATGATATTTTATTATTATTATGTTATAACTATATTTTATCTACATACCATCCCTTATAAGATGATAACAACACAAATATCAACGTGTGGACTACCTTATCACTGAAGTGATGGGATTCACTTATCACTACATATTTACTTGGATGGTAATAAGGATATGTTCAACATATATATATTATATCTTTGATATTATTATGATTCTATAATGGTAAATTATTATTTTACTTTCATTCATTTCATGAATCAAAATGTGAAAACATCACCTGTGCATACGTACAGACTACAGTCTCCATGAAGTGATGTAAAAAAAATTGACCCCCACATTATATGTATTTTCATAAAAATATATATAATGATTAAATATGGTAAATTTTTCATGATTAATAATATTAATATTATGAAACCATAACCATGGTTCATGTACCAGAACCATTGAGTCAAAATATGAATTAAAAAGTATAGTTTTCCAACAAAATATTCATATAATAGTAGGAGAGATAAAAATTATAATGGAATGAAAAATATTATTTTATTTACTAATATTTTTATATAATAGATTTATAACACATTTTTATTTATTATATAACAGGTTTGAACACGTATGAAGCTATGTGGAACCTTAGGTATGGGTTTCTCATCCCAAGTTTTCTTCCAGTTAGATATATGATATATTCACAACTTTTTTATTTAAATATGTGTACATATTATTTTTTGTTTCATTTTTGGTTATTTATTTCAATGGGGTTACGATTCAAAAGTTACAAAACTGGAAGGTCTTTATATCACAATCTCATTTCATTTTAGGATTGTGTATACTCAATTTCCATTGAGATAAAGTTTTTGGATATTATCCTTTAAATAGAACATATTATCATATAATATAGTTATTATAATAATTTTAAATTAATAATACCATTTTCCCTTTCTCAGTAATTAAAATTGCTAAGTTTTTTTAAGGAAAATATACGTTATTTTTCTATGGTCGAGAAACATTTTCTTCAATGTCCATGTTTTTTAAATTTTTTTAAAATGGTAATTTCTATAATCTAATGATTTTTTAAGGTAATATTTTTCCATATTTCAAATTCTTTTCAACGTTTTAATAATGAATGTTTGCAACATTTACCAAACATGTTATTAATGTCATTTTTATAAAAAGTGTGATAAGAATATTTATTTTATTTTTTAATACACAATTATATTTTCCCACTATCATAAATATTATTTTATTAGAATATTTATTTATAGTTTCTCATTTATATTTTCAAATAAAAAATATCATAAATATTAATGTAATTTTTAGTTATTAAATATAAATAAAAAAATAAATATTTCCCCTACTTTCAATGAAAGGATTGAATGTTCTTTTAAATGTATTTTTTCATCTATATCAACCACTTTTATAGATTTTTATCCTTCACTGGGATTTTACATTATGATACCATCAACATACATTATCAAAATATGATGATATGATTTTCATTTAATGATGTTTCTATGAAACCCAAATTTTCATGGGTTAATTAAGTTATAATTTAATCTTTATAAAACAATTTTCTTTTATACATGTTATGCTATGTTGAAATAATGGAATGTTTATAAAACATGTTCTATTTTCCACAAGTTATGATATAATAAATTGATTAATATTTTAAAATTGTATGAAATTACTTTATATAGTTCTAATTATTAGTTTAGTGATCCTAAAATTATTCATCTCTAAAATATATTGGGTATAAAATGATATCAAATAAGAGGATATAGACTAGAATGTGGAGTGAACTCAGTTTAGTAAGGGACATTGCCCAATATGATATTCTTAAGAGTGAACAATTACCATGAAATTTATGGAATGGAGAGTAAACCCAATACACTATGAAATTCGTGTCAACGATCCTTGACTGTGGAATTTATTTTCTGTTCTAATGTGTATACCAAAAACCTATGTATTATTCTTATTATATGATCTAGTGAATCGTGATTGATTATTGAGGATTTCACCCTCATATGACTTATGAATTTTTTTTTCTGAAAAATCATTATGCCATGGTTTATGATTCACAATATTTGACTGATTATGTTGTAATTTCATTATTTTTGGTAATTTAATCATAGAATAATCATTATCTTATTTTTACCTATGATCATCGATTGATATATCATATTTTTATAATTATGAAGGATTTGATTTCTCCCTTTCTTATATTTCCTTTCCTCAGGTTATGAATAATGGTTTTAAGTACTGTATTATTGACACCCACCATATTTGAATACTAAAATATACAAGGGACGAAATACCTTATGTATTGGAATGATTTTATCTACAATGATAAGAGAAGGTTGAAAAAAATTATATCACATAACATTCAAAAGGATACACAGTCGCACAACCTTTTAATGGTTATGGAATCAGGACATATGTAGTGAATGACATACTAGAGATCAAATGGATCACTATTTAAAGACTTACCTTTTCATGTGAAGGAATCCTGATAGCATTTTGATCAAATAGAGGCAGTAAGATGATTTTCTCCAAGGCATGCGACTATTTAACTAGAAGTCACATGACAATCAACCAAACACATTATAAAATAAAGGATGGAAATATATAAAATATGGAGACATTAGGTGATCATTGATTTTAATATAAAATTACCATTTGACTCTCAATGTATCCTAGATCCCTAGCTACATGTCTACCTTATATTGTAAAAGCTTTTTATCATGTCCACTTTATCAAGAAAAGGGATTTGGACATGTCTATTCTATTATGAGTTTCCACTATGAATTCATATAAAATCAATGGGGTTTTCTATGAAAATTCTCATGAATCATGAAAAGTCCTAGTATTGTTCATGTGACTCAATGGAGGAAAGGAGAGTGATTATCTTCGGTTGAACCTGCAGAACTGTGTAATAACTCTTATCCTTGTAGAATAAAGATTGAAACAAAAAAAGGAAAAAAGAAAATAATTATTACAGAGCAACGAAACACTAGCCTCCATGAGAAAGGGATAATTTTCATTATGAAAACACCATTAATCAATAAATTTCCCCCGTGATAATCTATAATGATCTCACAATGGCCCTAAGACATGTCTTTCTGATATTGTGAATTCTTCTCTGACAAGATATATTTGTCTAATGAATGGCCCCAAACAAGTCATCTCAAATAACAAGAAATCCTCTCCATAAGTATCCTAATATCGTAAAGTCCTTTATACATATCAAATGGACCTTCTGAAAGCTCTATGACATGACCACTTGGGTAGTTAAATTCCCTTTAGTTTTCCTAAGTCCAAAATAATGAAAAAGGTTTAACCTTCTCATGTAAGAGGAATATCATGTGACATCACATATGAAACATGGTAGGATCATGAAAAGACCATAATTCCAAAATCATCTACAAACTATAGCTCCAATCAACTAGATATGTTCCACATAAGGAAATGTATAACCTGAGTGGTATGTCTTATAAATCCCTCCTTTTCCATAAAAATAAATTGATCAGTAGCACATGCGAGTGTCGAGCAGAATTCTCAGAGAATACAGTCATGTGATTGGAAAAGGTATTCCTCTATGTAATGTTTAGTGAATAACCTAATGGCTCAGTAGACATGAATAATATCATCTCATGGCCACTTGTGATAACATGATGGCCTTATGGTGTGTTAGTTAGATCATGCAAAAGAGGTGTTTTATGTCAACTAGGTCATGTAAAACAAAAAACATGCTAGCACTAGAAAAATATAATATATAATAATTTATGGAATAAAAGATTGAAAATTATGGGAGATTTATGAAATTATGGATTAAATTATATTTATGAACTTATCATGATATAATAAGATCCTGAAAAAAAATACATGTTTCTCAAGTCATGGGACATTCCCTCGACATTCCACTAGAATCATGAGATATCCGTTGGAAATGTTAAGGAAGTATCATGGTTACCTCAGGTAATGTCACCCATTTCATTAGAAGATGTCCAAACATACTAGCCAAAACATCTAATGACCTCCAAACATGTTACCCATTTTCCATGGAAGCACCGGGACATATCAACTTGGTCTCTTGATATAAAAATTACATGTTTGTCTAGGTCTTGTCGTGTCCCCATGAAATGTAAGTCTTAATCATAGGGAACCCTTCATACATGACACCCTTTATCATGTGATGTCCTCTAGACAAGACATCCATGTCATGTGGCACCTTTCAGACATGTCATCCTTGATAATGTGATGTCTATTGAAAAAGTCATCCAGTTCATATAGAACCCTACATATATCTCATCCTTGATCATGTGATGTCATTTGGACCAGTCATCTAGTTCATGAGGAAACCTATAGAAATGTCAAAATGATCATATTATTTCATCCAGACAAGTCATCTGAGTCATCAGGAACCTCCGAGAGAGGTCATATTTGATCATGTGGTGTCCTCCAGACAAGTCACCAAAGACATGTGACACCCTCCAAACATTTCAGCCTTGATCATGTGATGTCTTATATAGAATTCATCTTTTATCATGAAAACACACCAAACATGTTATCCATTTATATTAAATTCCTTTTTTAATTTCTAATTATACCATGAAGTAGTCTCTCAAAAGTTTAATTAATGTCTTGTGAATCCCTCTAAGCATAGCACCCAAGCCTTTAGAATCCTTCCCGATATTTCAACATTTATCATGATGTTTATTTAAAAAAATAAATCTATATCATGTTATGTCCTCCAAAAATGTTAAATTGACCATTTTATTTTCATTGGATAAATTTTTTATGTAACCAAGACAAGATAGTAAGACACTCAAGGCATGTCACGTAGACGCCCCGAGACATGATAACACTACCAGGTGATTCCTCTCTCAGTTCTGTGATGACCCAGGAAGAGGCGATGGTCTCCTTCCCCACCCCTCCCCCTTCTCAAGGGGAGGTTCCTCCTATGCACCTATATTTTTTTTCCAACCCATATTTCTTCCCTCCCTTCCCTGAGATTTCTATTTTCCTTAAATTTGCGGATCTTCAGGACAGATCCCCTCAGATTGTATTCTCTACTACAGAATATGTTGATTCTTCATATCTACTGAATTTAACATTAGTGGATCGATTCGCATCGTGGTGACCTTCGGTGGACACCTTCAACTATTTTGTGTTTGCCTTATGGGGTCTCCAGGAGTGGGAAACAATCATTTTGTTGTATAGGCAGCACATCATTGTTCGCTTCACGTCCTAGGATGATTTCATCACCACGTGGTCATGTTCACTATGCTCCAGCAACGGCTACCGATTCTTCCTTATAAGAATGTTTTATACTCTCCACATGAACTGGGATGCCCAACCATCTGCTCTGTGGATATTTTTTCCTGAGTATCCCCAAACATTTCAGAATCCTTCAACTATTTGTAGGATGGGAAATCCTGTGGGTTGTTACCTTTTCTCTGATTCAAGGACTATGTCGATTTGTCACCGGATTTCAACCCATATTTTTGTTGAAGTCGATGTTTATAAACCTCCAATCAAGTGGGACTGGATTTTGGTTGAGGAGGAATTCAAATACAAGCAGTCTGTCATTTTCAAGTCCAGGACGAACTTCTTCAATTCATGTAAGCATCTAGGATATAACTCTTCTTCATGCTGGTGAGGTAATCCAGACTTTCATGGAGGGGAAAAGATGATGGTCCATTTTTCTAGATTACCTCCCATGGTTAGTGATGTCTTCTCTATGTTGAGCCTCCACAGAAGAACGTGGCATCGGTGTTAGCAAGGCTGAAGGTGACTAACATCTTTTCCAAATTGTATAGGGATTTAGGGATCCATATTTAGTCCTCTCAGGTACAGGAATCTCTAGGCCATATTTCTCGTAGTACATTTCCCACCTTAGCGGAGGAGGTTATGGATTGGAGAGTTAGAGGATGTTTAGTGACCAGGAAACAGTCCCCATTACAATCCATTTCTGACTATCTTCTAAGGCCTCCTCCTCGACACTCTCCTTGTAATGTTCCAACACTGTCTTTACATATTACTTACAGTTTTAATACACTTTTTATGTAGGATAAGGATAATGTGGATCCTTGAGGGTGATAAAAAGTGATTCCAATGTGGAAAAACAATTTAAATTGAATAAGGTCTATTGAGTATTCTTAACTGAAAGGGAAAGGTTTGGATTCGCCGTCGTAGTCGGATGATGAGTAGCACATCTAGGGGTATCCAAGTGGTGGATCTAGATCATATAAAAGGAAGACGAGAATTATTCTCTTGGGTTATTTCCTAGTTAATATGGTTAAGAAATCTGATATTTTCAAGTACAACACAAATCTTCAAAAAATAGTGATAAAAAGGTCCAACGTTAAATCTAAAAATATAGAGAATAGAACTAGGACATTTGATGTCCCTTGGGATTGTCTAGCAAAGAAACCAGGGGAGCTATCGTTGGCTATCTATGTTGACCCAGTCCATGGTATAGTCAGAGCAGAGGAAGTGGGGGTGTATAAAAGGTACCCGGTTTTAGCAGCCAAAGAGGGAGTATAGGGGAAGCCTAGGGAGTTGGTAAGAGAGGATATGGTTAAGGAATCTCCATGGGAGATCAATTACATTTAGGGGATGAAATGGAGGAGAAGGTGTTATTCTTCCGTGATTCTGTTGAGGTATCATAAAGGATTCAAGCATGATCAATTAATGTAGACACAAACAAGGAAAAAAGCAAGTGGAATTACAAATAAAACCTAATTCTAGTCAGATGCTTCAATAAGAAGAAAATAGTTGTGGATGTGTCCTGGAAAATGTGGGGTATGTTCGAATCTCATTTTGAATCCATTATTAGGGACGACCCCAGAAATAATGTAACAACTCTTTTAGGAAATTGTTTATTGAAATTATGTCCAATGGGTTCAAGATGGTTTTTAATAATTTTGTAATGTTCTATAGTGTTTGATGGCTTGGTTGAACTTGTTGGTTTTACACATTTTCCATTAATGTGTCTTTTAATAAAAATATATATGGATGGATGGAACACTACTATGTGGATATACTATTACATAACCCTAATAGAACTGTGAGAAATATTATTCCTTCCATAATCAGGATACATAGGAATAATTTCAAAGTCCCATGCTCAAATAGGAATTTACCTTAGTGTAATCGTCTCCATGTCTTTGGCATCTCAATAACCGGGACCTAATACTTTCCATGGTCCTATAATTCTTCCCTATCCACTAGATGATTGACGAGGTATGTAAAATATGATAACATTGATAAATGATACCTCTAAGATATATAGGATACCTTCATAAGAGTAGATCTTAAATACGAATTTACCTCAATGAAATCCTCTCTATATCTCTGACATTACAATCATCAAGCCCCAATCATTACCATGTGTCTATAATTATACCTCATCTACCAGGGGATTAAGGAGGCTGCTAAACTATGATGACCCTGATTCCTACTATATCACAGAACAATAGGATGTCTTCTAAAGGCCTTAGATCGACATTAGACATCAATATGGATGCCCTAATGCATAATACATGTGTATGTATGTAGTGAGACTAATTACATACTAAAACATGTTTTTTACACTAAGCACAGATCATGTGGTATTAGGTGTTTATAATGGTTATATCACTCACATCCTAAAAATCCACTAACTATGGAAACCTCAGTGTATAATCAATTTTTATTAGTGTGATATGACAACTTCCATATAAGGGAATCCACCTGAGGGTATGTCCTAAGGGAATAACTAAACTAAAATAACTCTATTTAACAATATAACCAAGATACATAGGAAAACACTATCAGGTTTGAGATCAATACCTAATTCCTATGTGACCTCATATACATCCAACAAGATGATAAACTTCATAGTTTAAACAAACAATGTGGGTTTTGTTTTCTATTATAAACTAGGTACAGAGGATTCATCATAATGGTTCAATCCCATCTTAGAGATATTAATCATCTCCTAATATGGTATTACATAATATAATTATAAGTTATATGGATACAAAATATAATAATATACCTCATAAAGGGAATATAATGTATAACCTTAGATACATACAGATGGACTGAATAATAGTCCTCCCTTTTCATATGGAAGGATTCAACACTTGATCATTCATTTATGGTAATTGGTATCAAATTGGAAATAGGAATGGATTCAAAAACGATATCTTAAATCAACAAGTGGCTCCAATAGTATGCTAAAATTCCCCCAAAAATGGTGTGATTACATCCCATCCTCTCAAAAAAATTTATCTCCTAAGTACCATTGGTTCTAAAACCCCAATTGACTATTTTCATTTGAAATGTAGGTTCATACCTAGTTATTGATGTTGGAGCCGTTGGGAGTTTCTATGAGAGAAGGAAATGGTGAATCTAGTGTGTATTACTATATAAACCTATCTATCATCACCCTTTCCTCATGAAACAAAAATTATGAACACAATATGAATGTATATCATTTAAATATGGATTCTAATTCACATGTTAAAGAGGATAGAATTACCATTTCTTCTCGGACAATTTTTTTCCTACTATGGAATTTCAATATGTTTTGAGAAAACTAAAATTGTGAACATGACATGAAGCTATAAAAAAACAAAATGACTGGTTTATTAGGCATTGGGACATTTTTTTTAACACATCCAATTCAATAAAAAATGATGGACATGACTTGAATTGTTTTAATGAAAATAATTATTTGTTGATTCGTAGTATTTGGGGTTCTCTTGAAATATTTACATCCTCACTAAGACAAGTCCACGTGAGTAAAATGGTCAAACTGGGAATAATAAAAAGAAAATTTTGTTACCCATGCATATAAGATTGAGTACATATCATGACTATGGGGATGCTTTGATCAACTACCTTATTTTCTATTGTATTAATGAATCTAGATAATGATCTCAAAAAACATCACTCCGACCCAAGATCATGTCTTCATATAGTGACCATACTATAAAATAAACTAAAGATGAAAACCCTATAGGATGGAGAAAAACCTCCCCTTCCTGACACCTTAATTGGCATGTGGAGAATGCATTGGTCTAACAATACCATCAACCATGAATAATCCAAAACCACGAGGCTATACTCACGAGTATCCAAATGTTGAAACCGATGAATCTACATCATCGATTGAAATATACAACAAAGATAGTGGTTCTCATTTAAACCCCAACCTATTGATAAGTTTATCCTTAGAGTGTTATAATCACCACCATTAGAATCTGATAAATGTCAATCAAAGTGTCAACATAGGATCCCTTCTCATTCAGAAGCCATGAAGGACAGATCCCTTCAACTACCCTATCGAATTATATCCCACTAGTTCCTATAGTTCATCCATCGAGGAAAACACATGAAACATTACCACCAATGATTCCCACGCATGGGAGCTGAGGAAGACACATCTGGAACAGAAACACTTAGATATCCAAGAGTGGGTTCATATCATCTCTTCTGCTGACAAATTCAATCGGCATATTCTTGTGCGATCCAGTGAGAATATTATATACTTACTCAATTGTATAATCTCTAAGTGAATATTCATTTAGTTGGCATGGGGAGGTGCATATCCCTACCCCAACACATGAATCACATCTTTATATATTGAGTGATCATGTAGAACAAACATGGGAACATATATCCACTTCAATTGAACTCATCTACAAATATCTATTATAGAATGAAAATATGGAGTTGTACATTTCAATAAATACTTTTTCAAAATTTCTTTATTGTTTATGACACTTTACATTAGGGTGGGTCTGCCTCACCGTGCGCTTTTCAACATGTTAGATGAAATACATTATTTAACTGCATTCCCTCTTTCCAAAATTGGGAATCATTCATCACATCTTTAGAGATTCTTGAATCATTATTAAAATGGGATGATGGTATGTTGGTTCCTCCTTCCATTGATACCTCCTTATAATTTGTCGCCTAGAATGAGTCTCCCTTATAGATTAAGACATTGTTTGAGAACCACATTCATGGTGCCATATTTTTATGGATTTCGGTTAATTACACTACTTATATCTTTACATTATAAGTGTTCTAGAAAGGTTATCAACCTTATATTAGGATAGAAGTCACATTGGGAATTTATATGAATGTATGGATGATGGAACATTGATATACCTGAATTTTCAATTATAATAGGGCTTCTCAATGGTGTAGAAACATGAGGCATCCCACGTAGATCGTGGGTTATCCTTTTCCAAAGGCATACCTCTGTGGTTTTCCTTATCCTCCAGTTTTTTCCATAGGGTATGACATGAGTTTAATGTCTAGAATATATTGATCAGATTGATCAGAAAGCTTATAAAGGTGGATCAGATTGGCACATACCATATAGGTACCATCTAAAAGGTTTTCTGTATGGATTCCTTAGAATTCCCAATGAGGACTGACTGTGGACAGTGTTTCTCAAAAAGGTAAGATTTCACACCATTATGTCTGATCTGGACAACACTAATGGTGTATCGAAAAGGTATAACTCAATAAGAGGTACACCAAGGTCTACCATTAGTTGGGGTTGAACCTTATGGAGGCTTCATACATACCCTGTTAAGATGATAGTGATCAAAAATCATGTATTTTATTAGATAGGTTAGGGATTACACACTAAGACATCCCATTTGGACTGACATGATCTCACATAGATAAGGGTGATGTGATGAAGTAGATGACTAGGTCTTATGCATAGGTGATCCTCAAATGAATGGAATGATTCCACCAAGAAATTGTGCCCCAGATAAGAATCATGATGGATGCTAATAAAGTTGGATAATTTGATTCAATGGATGGGTATTATAATTTTTTGGGAATAAACCTTGATGAGGATTCATACATACCCTATTTAGAGGATAAGAATCAATGTCCACTTAGTTATGGATGGTGCAATGAGACACATAAGGAGGATTCTCATAAGAGTGGAACAACTGGATAATGCTCTGAAAAAATTATAACCTCTATGTTGAGGAATGATCATCTTGGTACGTAGTGACATGAAGGAATGACCAGGATTGGAGTATGTGATGGGGTTGAACCTCATAGAGGATTCCTACATATCGTAGTGGTTGGGAATCGAAGTCCATGTAGCTTAGAATGGATGGAATCTAGGTTTTATCACTATTGAATCATGTGTGAAGGATTTTATAGATACCACTAAGGGTTGGGAGGTCCACCCGTTGGAGGGGGAATCAACGTTAAACTTTGGTTGGTATTGAACCTCGAGGAGGCTTTATACATAGTCTGTTTAGAAGACAAGGATCAAAACAAATGTAGTTCAACATTGAGGGGAATGGGGAATATGTAATGAGGTGGCACGTGTAAAGGATACATGGTCACTATTAAAATCAGAGACCACGTGAGTCATTTTCCATTTTATAAAAAAAATGTTGTAACAGACATGATGATCGAGTGACAAATGTTGAGGCCATGAGAAGTGATTTTGGGCTTATTCGATGAGGTGGACCAGAGAGATAGTGATTAGGGCTTACCCTGGGAGGGATGCCCAAGGAAGATTTCATTCCTCCTAAGGAGGGTATCATTACCTTCTAGTATGTTAATGGAGATATCACTCTCGTGGAGATGAGTGGGTGTATAAAATTCATGGGGCATCAAACCCAAGTGATTTGCAAGGGGTGAGACAATAGTTTAATGTCATGTGTTGTGGATAATGGGGATTATCATCTTAACATCCTACAGCTTAAATGGGGAGGATTTGGTCCTCACCCCTTTTACATACCTAACTTATGACCACACACACATGGGAAAGTGATGGCATAAACAATGCCTGGATACTATAGGTTGGAGTATTGGTAAGTCATGGGGTCCTTGTTAGTATATCGATGTAAATAATCAATATCTGTTAGCATTCCTATTCTACGAACCATTAGGTGGAGAAAGACAATAAGGAAAACCACAATAAGGACCAAGATATAATTGTGTACAATCATGGAGGGTAACATGAAATTGGTACTTTCAATGCTATGGGAATTTCTTAGAGGTACTTCAAGAATCTTAGGTGCTTCGTGGAGGTCAGGTGCTTCACAAATATAGGCGCTCCATGAAGCAGGGTGATCTTACTTTGACATATATTCATGAGTTCTAAAAGGAGTGATTGATGAAGTCTTATTGTTATGTGAAGCCTCCAATACCCTAAAGGTACTTCTTCCTTAGAAAATGTCATATTCCTTTAAGAAAGGGAATCCCTACCCTATGTATGGGTAAATCAGAAAAAGCAAAAATGGTTTTCATGATACTCTGGTACCATGGAGAATTCATTTTTCTCTTGGGTTCATGGTGCATTGGGACTTCACAAAAAGGGAGATCACAAGTTGAAAGATCATCACATAAATTCTTATGTGCAGGGTTAAGATGGATATTTATTGGCAAAAGGGTCTCAAGATGATTAGATACACACCACAGAGTTAAAATGATCTCCTCAAAGTGACATAGGGCTCATCACACTCACATATTCATCTTTAAACATATTTTGTTGTTGTTTTAGAGATTGATGGACTCATAGTACCTCCCATAATTGCATCAAGTGTTTGTGAGGTTTTGGGGATGTGAGAAAGTTATCCACAAGGAAAAACTCTTTATGGATTTTTTTTTGAATTTTTTAGATTGTATTTTATCTCAAGAAGTCATCGTCGTCATTGACATATCCAAGAGCATGTATTTAGGCACCAATAAAATATATCATTGATGAAGATGAAGTACTCCAACATCATATTCCAACATTACTCTAGATACGTTGATAGGTTCATACTTCTATACCTACATCAAGGATAGCACAAAACTGTGACCAGTATAATAACATGGTTTCTTTAGAGAATGTGCACATTCCTTCACATTTCCATGATGGTTATTTTCAAATACTAATAAATGTTTCAACAGAAAATTGTGCTCATATTCCTATTCCAACCAGTGATCACCAAGTGAGAGCAGAACTTGCCTCAGGATAAGAGCACATTCTTACAAAAAAAGGCCCTTGAAATATTCTGAAATCATCGAACTAGTAATGATATTCCTACACCATCTAGACCTCACCGTGTGAGAGAAAAATATTATTCGTGACATGTTGATATACTTGTCAAGAAAGATAGGAAGAATACTCAAAAGGCACAGGATTCAGCTCATATCCATGCCCAAACTAATTCCCATCCACATAGAGTGCCACACTCCTTAGGTAGAGCTCATATTCAAATAAGTAAACCTATCGAGAATATTTTAGAATCTCCAAAAGTATAGGTTCATATCCCTACCTCCATAGATGAACAAATGCTCCAAAATACAAAAAATTCCATACAATATGAGGATTATATTTCTTCTCCCATTATAGGGGTCCATATTAATATTATTATGGGAAATTAAAATTTTAACCAAGATCATATCCCTACTCTATCCGGGGTTGAATAGTATATACTAGAATCCACCCCTAAGATGGGTTATATTCCTACAGAAAATGAATAATCTCAGTAGAATAATCTAGAAACATCGTAGTAGTGGTCTCATATTTCAGCACCAATATAAGGATATAAGCATGTCTTGATAGCCATCATAAAAAATTTGCATATCCATGTACAAACCCTAAATAATGTTCAGAATATTCTGTCCATGATGTAGAGCAAGGTCCATATCGTTAATCTTCTCAATGATAGTTTCCTTAATAATATTGGAGACACATTATCAACACCCAAAGGGAATGTTGACTCTTTAACCAATGTATAAGGTGATAATTACTAGGATAGTCCTCCATAGGGTATTATGATGACGGTTCATAGTGACTTTACTCCTATCATCTACCATATTAATATTTCCCATGATGATATCTCCCATGAAAAAGGAAATCCTACCCTTTCCTAATAATCTCTATAGATATAGGTTTTCAAAAATCTATTGAATTCATATATAGAGGTGCTCAAAACACTAGAGACAACTGTTGGACTCACCTGTTTTGATAATCCCTAATCATGTTCAAATACGTATCATCATATATTAAGTCATTTTCTAATCCATTTTAATCTGTATTTATCCTGAACAATTTATATTTTTTGTCTCATGACATTGTTGCATCATCTTACAGTTTACATTTATCTAAGAATAAGTTCACTGTTAAAGGGTACTAGTAAGAGCCTTCTGTTCAAGCCTTCTGTTCAATGTTACTGTTATAGCTCACTGTCACTGTGGGTCACTTTTTCTAAAAGGTCACTATTAAAGATCTATTGTCACTGTTATATTCTACGGATACAAGGTCACTGTCACAAGTCAATCATTTCTCTACTTATCAAAGCTTACAGACAAAGATTCACCGTTACAAGGTCACTGATGTGACAAGGCTTTTGCTATAAGTCCACTATTATACTTTTATTAAGTCTTCTGTTGAGGGATTCACAGTTCATGCCTACCATTGTAAATTTCCACCATTATTAGAAGGCTACAGCTAGACAACTCCTAATGTCGATATATACTATTGTTGTTCAAATTCTACTGTTAGTAGCAAGCTAATGATAGATAAACTCCACCGTTGATGAAGTTACCTATTGAGTTAGTTTACCACTGGAAAGGTCACTGTTGAAGTAGTCTGATGTTACAGAGCCACTGTTAGAAGCCTAATATTGAATTCTACCACTGATCAAGATTACTGACTGAATCCTATAGTTAAATGTCTATTTTGATCCTACAAATGAAATCCATAGTTGAAGAGCCTTTCGATGAAGCCCACAGTTGAAGATCGTTTCGATGAAGTCCACAGTTGAAGAGACTACCGTTGAAGTCTATTGTGTGACATGCATCTGCAATCAGTCTAATGATAACCAATACTTTTCTTTACCAATTTTATTTATACTATCATAACAGTCATGTCTGGAAACATTAATGCACCTGACATTATTTAATGATATTTGCAGACATATCAGGAGACAGTACGAGGTACAAGGAAGACCACACGTGGTTGAAACATTTCTCTTGTCGGCCCCTGCTGAACCAAATTCCAAAAAGATTAGTTCGAAATGTATATATATATATATATGATTAGAGACAGACATTAATATATGAAGGATATTGAATATACACACATAATAGAGACACAGAAAACACCTGAAATACAAGAAAGAAGAAGAACACTCGATCACTCATTCTGAAGAACATAGAGCTTCACGAATATCTATTGAAAAAACCTTTTTCAAGACGTGGTGGTGTGCTACGAAGAGCATCAGACCCAAGAATCTGATCATCTCTACATCTAGAAGTCAGAACCTAGAAGTTTCGACACTCTTTTTTGGAGGCAACTTGCAGAGAAGGACTAAAACTTCATTTACATCATTTTAAGGAGTCCAGAGCTGATCTGCCAACACACATAGCATTCTAAACGTATTCCTAATATCTTTAGCTCTACTGTGTTTAATTATTTTACATTTGTGAGAGTGTGTATTTCTTACACACACTGACTCTTGTGTTGGAACTGAGGGATACTGAAAATCCCCATATCAAACTATCCTTTAATCTGTTTCCCATACAGCTGTGGAAGAAACCTAGTGTGGCTTGGTAGTTTATTTTCCCACGTATAACTGTGGTAGAGGTTTCCAAACACGGACAATTTGAAAACTATTGTAAATCCCGATTAATTATATGTATCATCCATAAATATAACAGCATGGTGGCAGGTGATCACCAAGTGGAGAGGATTAGGTCTTGGCTTAAGAATGAACCTCTAGTTTAAATTGTTGTGTTTATCATTCAATTACTCTGTTTTACATTTACCGGCTGCTTATATTTTCAAAGATAGAAATTTTTTTTACATTCACTCTGATAGTTAGTTCTGGTTAGTGTGTATATGTGATTCTTTTAGTAAACTTGTTTCAAAAGTTGAATTAGTACTCGTACTAATTCAGCTGAGGAGTAATCAACCATTGAGAAACCTGTTGAACAATAAATCACTTATATCTCTAATGCCTAAATTAACTGGGCTGTTTAAATTTAGGAAATTTTAATCCTAAAATCTTTTAATAGAAATTTTAATTGGAACTCAATTCACCCCCCACTTGAGTATCCACTCTGAAAAACATTTGGTATCAGAGGGTTCTTTATTCATACCCTCAAACTAGTTTTTTTGGATTTTCAATTTCTTTTCAACTGTGATTTTAGTTGTATCTTAAAGATCTCAAAATTTATGTTATATGTAAATTTTAAGTTATTTAAAATTTTAAATTAATATGGGAAACTGGGTTTTGGGTGGTACTACTAACAGACCACCTTTCATTAATGGTAATAATTATGGTCAATGGAAATTGAAAAATAAAATGTATCATGAAAGCTTTGGACCTGAAATCTAGGACACAATTGAAGAAAAACATTTATTACCTGCTACTTCTAGGGAAACATGGTCTCAAGTAACTAAAACTACTTATAAATATAATTTTAAAGAAATTAATGCCTTATACTGTGCTTTGGGTGATGAAGAATTCAATAGAATATCTGCTTGTAAGACTTCTTGTGAAATTTGGGATACTTTGAATATTTCTCAAGAAGGAACAACCAATGTTAAAGAAATGTGATTAAATACCTATACTATTAGATATGATAATTTTAAGATGAAGCCAAATGAATCCATCACTGAAATGTATCATAGGTTCAATGAGATAGTAAACACCATGAATCTGTTTGGGAAACCAATGGACAACAAAGGCCAAATCATGAGGCTGCTTAGATGCCTACCTGAAAGATGGAGAGGCACTTCTGTATCAATCCAAGAGTCATGTGACATTAGCAAGATACATGTAAAGGATCTCATTGGAAAAATGATGATGTATGAAGAAGATCTTAAGGTGAATCAAGATATAGAAGAATAACCAAGAAAGAAGTTAGTAGCATTCAATACTTATACCTCAAAAGGAAAAGACAAAGAAAAAGTTCAAGTACATGTAGATAGTTCCTCAATTGAAGAGTCAAACTCAGACAGTGAAGAGGAGATGGAACAACTCGCCAGAAGATTCAGAAGATTCTACCAAAAGAAGAAATTATATAATAAGACAATCTTCAAAGGAAAATATGATCACAAAGGAAAATGGAATAATGTTAGGAAGTGGAATGAGAACAGAGATGAAATAGTATGCTATGAATGTAAAGGAAAAGGTCATGTGAAAGCAGACTGCCCCAAGTTGAAATTCAATAGAAAATATGATGATAGGGGAAAAAGTTATTGAAAGGATATGAAAGAAAACTGGAGTGATTCAGAAGACAGTTCGAGTGAATCTGATGCTTTAGAATCAGAACAAAACAAACAACCCAATCTATGTTTTATGACATAGACATCTGAGGTAACAATTAATTCCCCTTGGCATAACACATATTATAAGAGCGACTCTCATAATGATGAAGTTATGACTAAAGAAGAATTATTTTAATATTGTGCAATGCTTGAGGGTACCTTTAATGAACTGAAGAACAAATATAAGTCAATATAAAGATATCATGCTTTGAATGAAAATTAAAAATCAAATATGGATATAGAAAAGCAGAAATTCTATAAACATCTAAAGAAAAATTCAGAGTTAAAATTATCTAATGAACAATTAAGAAAGGATCATGAGAATTTCACTGCTGGCAGGGATACCTTGAAATTTTTTCTAAGAAAACATATTGCTCTTAAATATACAACTGGTCTAGGATATTAGCCCAGATAGAGAAAAATTAGCAAAACCAAATATGTTCCAAATTCTAAATAGGTCACTGCTAGTTCTGGACAATCTTTTTAGAAACAATATTCTAAAGGACCTAACAAAGTATTTATGTCTCAAAATATGTTTTTTGATTTTAGAAAACCTATAATGAAAATATGGGTTCCCAATGTTTTACTGGCTATCCTTTCTGGAGCCAAGAAGATCTGGGTACCAAAATTACCCAATGATTAATATATTTTGCAGGGAAGTTGTTTAAGGAGTTCTTGTAAGACCCTATGGTACTTGGATAGTGGATGTTCAAGTCAAATGACAAAATACTATTCTTGATTCATGAGTCTAATTAATGTTGATGGTGGGCATGTAACCTTTGGTGACAATGTAAAAAGAAAAATTTTGGGCTTAGGCCAGATTGGTAACCCTGATACAATATTAATTTCTAAAGTACTTTTTGTTGATGGATTAAAGTACAATTTACATAGAATATCTTAGTTATGCACTGATGGCATTAATGTTAAATTTGAAAATGATGCATGCTATGTTTTTAATTCAAAAAATGATTTTTTTTTCACTGCTTGTAGAAATGAGAATGTATATGTTGTTGATTTAAATTCTTTATCCAAACCAAATGATTCTTGGTTAAATGCTTTTAATAAAGAGTCTTGGTTGTGGCACAGAAGGTTAGGACACTACAATTTTCACTCACATAAGAATGTATCTAAGATGTGTTTAGTTAGAGACTTACCTAAATTAGAATTCCCACTTGATAAAGTGTGTAATACCCGTCAAAAGGGAAAACAACTCAAAGTTTCTTTCAAACCAAAGGAAGAAGATTCAACTTCTCAACCACTTGAGTTGGTTCACATGTATTTATTTGGACCATCATGAGTTTCAATTTTAAATGGGATGCACTATGTTTATGTTATTATAGATTAATTTTCTAGGTATACTTGGGAATACTTTATAGCTCACAAAAGTGAAACGTGTTCCAATTTTTTGAAATATTCCAAGTCTGTAGAAAATCTTAGTGGACTTAGAATTACGACCCGGAGAAGTGATGATGGCCGTGAGTTTGAGAATCATGATTTTGAATCTTACTTCTCACACAATGGCTATAGTCACAATTTATCTGCCCCTAGGGAACCTCAACAAAATGGATTTGTAGGAAGAAGAAATAGGACCCTTCAAGAAATTTCATGGAATGTGCTTAATGAGTATGACTTAGCTTTTTGTTTTCGGGCTCAAGCTATAAATACAGCTTATTATATTATCAATAGAGATTTAATTATACATATTCTAAAAAATACCCCTTATGAGCTTTGGAATAATAGGATTCCTAAGGTTAATTACATTAGTGTTTTTGGTTGCAAAGTCATTATTCTTAATACTAAAGATAATCTTGAAAAACAAATTCCCAAAAGTAATGAAGGAATTTTCCTGGGTTACTCTACCTCAGGTAAAGCCTATAGAGTTTTCAATAAGGAAACCAAATGTGTGGGAGAATCAGTAAATGTCAAATTCTTTGAGACTGATCCACATGAGCCTGAAACCACTTTTGAAAATCTTGAGGAAGATTTGTCAAATCTAAACCTTAATGATAAGGATAGTGAATCCCCTATAAAAGTTTCCAGTTCTGGGAATTTTCCAAAATCTGCTCCTACTAATTCTGAACCAACAGACAACAATGAGGAATCTAGTTCAAACCTTCCTAGAGGCATTAGGACTCTTAAGAATCCTCCTCTATATGCTATTGTAGATGATTTAAATAGAGGAACACAAACTAGAGCGTATCTAACAAATCAGGTTGAACATCATGATTTTCTTTCTTAGCTTGAACCCAATAATATTAATGATGATATCAATGATGAATTTTGGGTAATGGATATACAAGAAGAACTAAATTAGTTTGAAGGTGACAAATTTTGGGAATTATTGGAAAGACCTAAGGACACCATGACTATAGGCACTAAATGGGTGTTTAGGAACAATGTCGATGAGTCTAGGAATATAGTTAGAAATAAGGCCAGGTTAGTTGCACAAGGATACAACCAAGAGGAAGGAATAGACTATGAGGAGAGCTTTTCACCTGTTTCCAGATTAGAAATCATTAGGATACAACTTTCATATGCATCTAATCTAAATTTTAAACTCTATAAAATGGATGTTAAATGTGATTTTATAAATGGGTATATAGTTGAGGATGTTTTTGTTGAATAACCCCCTAGTTTTAAAAATCCCCATTTTTCAAATAATGTTTTTTAACTCTTTACAACATTATATGGATTAAAAAAACACCAAGAGCATGGTATGATAGGCTCAGCTCTTTTCTTATTTCAAAGGTTTTACCAAAGGGATAGATTATCCTACTCTTTTCATTAAATGAATATCTAAAGATGTTTTAATAGTACAAATTTAGGTGGATGATATTACTTTTGGATCTCCTAAAAATTTGTTATGTATTGATTTTTAAAAAAAAATTAAAAATGTGTTTGAAATGTGTTTAATGGGAGAAATAAAATTTTTCCTTGGATTTTAGATCGTTCAAAATAAAAATGGGACTATTTTGAATCAAATTAAATGTATTAAGGATATTCTAAAACGTTTTTCTTTGGATGGTAGTGAAGGTAGTGACACACTTATAAGTACCACTTGTAAGTTGGATGCTGATGAAGCTGGAGAACCAGTGGATCAAACCAACTACAGAGGTATGATAGGGAGTTTACTCTATCTTACATCCAGAAGACTTGACATCATGTTTATTGTATGTATGTGTGCCCTATTTTAATCCAATCCAAAAGAGTCTCATTTAACTGTTGTAAAAAGGATTTTTAAATATCTCAAACATACTCCCAACTTAGGATTATTTTATCTGAAAGGACAATCATTTGTTTTTTTTTAGTTATTCTAATTCTGATTTTTCCGGTTTCAAGTTAGATAGAAAAATAACCTCTGGGACATGTCACATTGTAGGCATGTCACTAGTATCTTGGTGTAGTAAGAAGCATAATTTTGTAGCATTATCTAATACTAAAGCTGAATACAGAGCTGCTGGTAGTTGTTGTGCTCAAATTATGTGGATAAAACACACTTTAGTAGACTATGGATATCAATTCAAACATGTCTCTATAAAGTGTGACAATACAAGTGCTATTAACATTTTAAAAAATCCAGTAGCTCATGCTAAGATGAATCATATTGATGTGAGACATCAAATTTTGAGGGATCATTATCAAAAGGGTGATATCACTCTTGAATTCAATGGCACTGAACATCAATTGGCTGATATATTCACAAAGCCGTTGAATTCTGAGAGGTTAAATTACATAAAAACTGAGTTAGGTATGATTAACTTTAGAATAGGAAACCTCATAGTCAAACTTCACTAATAATCACCTCACAGTTAGACCTCACAGTTGGACCTCACTGTTATACCTCACCGTTGGACCCCACTGTTTGACCTCACCATTGGACCTCACTGTTAAACCTCATTGATTTATGTCACTGTTATACCTCACCGTTGGACCTCACATTTGGGTACCTCGCTGCTTGGTTTTATTTTATATTGGAATCCGAACAATTTTTCTCCCTATTCATTATTTCTGTTTTTTTGTTTTAATCCCTAAATGATAAAACTAAACGCATCAAATTTATCTCAATCCACCTTTCTCTCTTAATCCAAAAACTTGTTCTCAAAATCCCTAAACCCAAACTCTTCATTTGAACCCTCGAACCTCCTTCAATCTCCATGGCTAGAACCAAGCGACCCCCGACTATCAATGAGGATTCACCGAAGCCAAATAGGACTCAAGCCGAGTCCAGTGGCACCAGTAGTACCCCAAAAGGATCTGTCAACCCATATCTGACCAAGAGATAAATATTTGCTAAGAAGGAGATGAGTGAAGAATGGATGCTGAGGGGCAAGTCATTAGTGCTAGAAGCACTAGATTCTCATGGATGGACCGAATGTTTTTCCAATAACAATGGTCCGTACTACCCTACACTTGTGATGTAATTCTATAAATATCTGAAGTTTGAAGAGGAAGATGATTTGCATAGGTTGTTATCTCGAGTTAATGGCAACGAAGTCTGTATTTTGTCTGTTGAGTGGGATTCCTATTTGATAGTTCCCCATGAATTAGTGTATGCATACTATTCTGGAGTGGCTCCTCCAAACAGTGGAATTTTTGAATATCAAAAATCTCTGGAAGAGCTGACAAGGAATGGAAAATCAAGGAAGATCATTATAGCTGAGATGAATGGAGAATACATGCTATTGTTTAAGTTCATTAAGCATGTGATTAGTCCTAGGAGAGGGGATTTTGTGGTGATAATGTACCACGACATATTCCTGATGTACATACTGAAGAATGTAAAGAAGGTCAACTTATGTAGGTTACTGATGGAAAAATTGGAGGATATGACTAAGGCACGCTCAAAATTCCAATGCCATGTTCCATGGAAAGTTATTCTCAGTAATGATAAAGGTAAAAGATGTGGCTGGAAATAAAGAAGATTTGATAGTGGCTATGAAAAGTTTTTGTATCTCCAAGTTTATTTTAAAATTCATGAAAATTATCTGGAATCCCTGGAATATGGAATGGGTGAATGAAGAATGAAATGTGTATGAATATTTTGACCCTACTACTCACCCATCTAGGCCAAAAGACAAGAGAGATCCAAGCATGTAGCCTGACGAGCCAGAATAGGATTATTCAGATGAGTAGGACGAACATGAAGGTGTTGTGGACCCTGAAAGAGAGAACACCCCCATTGATGATGGGAGTGATCCTGATTTTCCTGACAATTCTGTTAGGACAGTAGCTTTCGGAGCAGCTATCCCTCCAAAAGAAGTGCCAAGAAGAGAGATTGTTCTGAGGGATAGTGATACTAAGACCACTAAAGAAGAAGAAGTATCTCAAAATATAGTGAGAGACACCTCTGAAGATAATGAGGGTACTAAGTCAGATCATTCTTCTCATGAAGGAAAAGAGAATGGTGATAAAGATGAAGGAAAGTAGGCTGCTATTGCTGAATCTGATGATGAGAACATTTAAGGAGAGGAGATCGTTTTGAGTCCTCTGATAGGTAATACAGACATGATAGTTTCTGTCCGATAAGCAAGAGTGGCACCTACTGTCATTGAAATAGATGTTGTTGATGACTCAATAATGCCTTTGACTCACCCCACTGGTGAACCTACAGAGCAGACAGATGTTGAATCTGCTAGAGTTGAAGAGGAGGTTGTAGAGTTACCTAGAGCAGAAAAAGTATAGGATAATACTCAGGAGAGAGCTCCAAGTGAGGGGGAGCATCTTGGTTCTATATCTGTTCTTCATGACATTGAAGAATGGTCAAAAGACCCTGGATACCTGGTACATAGGCTGAATTATGATGATTCAGATTGTGATATGGCAAGAAAAAGACATCTTGTACATGCTATTTTAGAACCTGTTGGAGTACCTCTAGTGGTTCCCCTTCCTGAGAACCTTCTCACTATGTATGATCTGGAAAAACTGAAAACAAGTCTATAATAGATGTTTGATAACAGGGCCTCTGAGATGGAAAAGGCAATGGGCCTAATTCATGAGATGACTGTCTATGAGATGGCTAAAATTAAATCTTCCATTCAAGCCAGTTTATCCAAATATATCTCTCAATTCCAGAATCAACTCAAGGATGTGTCTCAGTCTGTTGAACTTCTATGACAGTCAGTGGTAATCCTGACTTCTCTTATGTCTTCTAAGGGCCAAACAGACAATGACATTTACTACATAAAAAGTGAGTTGTAATAGATGGTTGTAGTGTTTTAAAGCATCAAGGAATCCATGAAAGCTAATGTGAAGGGATAGGATAAAGATGTGAAGAATCTCATCAGTGGGTTAACCAAGTCTTTTAAGGATAATGTTTCCTTCTCAATAAAGCCTTTGTCGTCCTATGTCTCTGCTTAATCCTCCAGTGCACCCCCTGTGGACTTGCTAGCTTTCAGGACAGTGGTTAGTGAAGAGTTATCTAAGATTTCGGGTGTCAATGCACCTGATCCTCAATCTGTGACTCAGATTCTATCAACTACCAAATATGTTCAGAAGGTATTTAGTGAATTTATGATAGAGGCTACCTAAGACCAGAACAGTATAAGGGAACATATTAATTTCTATTATAAAAGGATTTACTCCATGCATCAGATGGATTCTCTTTTCTAACTCCTGTTTGAAAACCTTATGATTCCACCAGTCACCAGAGCATTGAAGGAACAAGTCACTTATCTGGTCCAGTTGACTCCTGCCTTAGATAAATTTATGGAGAACAATGATAATTTCATATCGGCCATGGAAAGACGAGTAAGCATTATTATGGACATCAGAAGCCTTCTTCTACCCTTTCTCCATGTGGACTGTACCTCTCTCATCATACCTCCTGCCTTACCAGCATCTCATCCCAGAAGTTCTTCCATGATGTCTCATGCTGAGGCCATCACAAGCCTTACTCCCATGATACCTCAGCAAGCTACTGACTAGAGACCAACATGAGCTTCTATTTCTGCACCTCCAGTCATTCTTGCAGTAGTTCCTAAACCTGCTGATCCACCAGCTCATCCTCCATCTTCTTCTTCCAAAGGGAAAGACTAGTTTCCAATTGATGATGTGGATTGAGTCTGTTTATGTCTTTTAATAGGGACTATTTATTCTTTTTGGGTCATGTAATATACTCACATTAATACAGACTTTCTCTATTATCTCTGTTTTTGTTTCTTTTTGCTATTCAAAAAGGGGGGAAAATGTAAATGAAACCAATATTTTGAGTTTATTACCCGCTAATGAACCTTTTCTGATTTTTCACTTTTATTAATCTCTGATACTTGAGATATTAAATCTGAACTAAGGATCCTTATTTATATCTGATTAGTAACTGTATTATATGTGTTTGACTATGATACCTATAATTAATACATACTAGCATAATTTGTGATTATCAAAAAGGAGATATTTTTGGACTCACTTGTTTGGATAATCCCAAATCTGGTTTAAATACTGATAATGATATATTTAGTCATTTCCTAATCCTTTTTAATCTGTATTTATCCTGAAAAATTTATATTTTCAGTCTCATGACATTGTTGCATCATCTTACAGTTTACATTTATCTAAGTATAAGTTCACTATTAAAGGATACTGGTAAGAGCCATCTGTTCAAACCTTCTATTCAATATTACTGGTATAGGTAAGTGTCACTCTGGGTCACTTTTTCTAAAAAGTCCCCATTGAAGATATACTGTCACTATTATAATATACTGATACAAGGTCACTGTCACAAGTCTACTATTGCTCTGCTTATCAAATATTACAAACAAAGAGTCACTGATACAAGGTCACTGATGTGACAAGGCTTCTGTTAGAAGTCCACTGTCAGACTTTTCTTAAGTCTTCTGTTGAGATCTTCACAGTTCTAGTCTACCATTGGACATGTCTTCCAATAGTAGAAGGCTACAGCTAGAAAACTCATATTATCGATATAGTCTACTATTTTTCAGAGTCTACTTTTAGTAGAAGTATACTGATATAAAAACATTACCATTTATGGAGATATCTGGTGAGATAGTATACTGTTGGAAATGTCACTATTGAAGTAGTCTGATGTTACAGATCCACCATTTGAATCCTATAATTGAGGTCTACTGCTGATCAAGATTACTGACTGAAGGCTACTGTTAAAGGTCTATTGTGAGCTTACCGATGAAATCCACAGTCGAAGAGCCTACTGATGAAGTCCACAGTTGAAGAGCCTACCAATGAAGTCCACAGTTGAAGAGACTACCGTTGAAGTCTACCATGTGACATGCATCTGTTGCCTGTCTAATGATAAACTATTCCTTACTTTATAATTTTTCTTTATACTATCATAACGGTCATTTCTGGACAAATTAATGAACTTGACGTTATTTAATAATATTTACAGGGATATCAAGAGACAGTATGAGGTACGAGGAAGATCCCACGTGGTTGAAACATTTCTCTTGTCGGCCCCTATTGAACGAAATGCCCAAAAGTGGAGCTTGAAAAGTATATATATATATATATATATTTGAGTTGAGACAGACATTAATATATGAATTATATTGAATATACACACATAAGAGAGACACATACAGCACCTGAAATACAATAATGAAGAAGAACACTCGAGCACTCATTTTGAAGAACACAGATCTTCACGAAGATCTCTAGAAAGAACCTTTTTCATGTTGTGGTGGTGTGTTAAAAAGAGCTTCAAACCCAAGAATATGATCATTTCTACATCTAGAAGTTAGAACCTATAAGTTGCGACACTCTGTTTTGGTGGCAACTTGATGAGAAAGACTAAAACTTCATTTCCTTCATTTCATGGAGTCCATAGCTAATCTTCCAACACACAGAGCATTCTAAACTTATTCCTAATATCTTTACCTCTACTATGTTTATGTATTTTACATTTGTGATCATTGTGTCTTTATTACACACAATAAATCTTGTGCTGGAACTGAGGGATACTAAAAATCCCCATATAAACTAATTTTACATTTATTTCCCATGCAACTGCGGAAGAAGCCTAGTGTGGCTTGGTAGTTTATTTTTCCATGTATAACCGTAGTAAAGGTTTCCAGACTTGGAAAGTTTTAAAACTATTGTAAAGACCGATACAGGCTATGTATCAATCTTAAATATAACTGTTTTGTGGCACGTGATCACCATGTAGAGAGGATTAGGTATTTGATTAAGAATGAACCTCTTGTTTAAATTGTTGTGTTAATCTTTCAATTACTCTGTTTTACATTTATCCACTGCTTATATTTTCATAGACAAAAATCAGTTTTTACATTCACTCTGATAGTTAGTTATGGTTAGTGTGTATGTGTAATTATTTTAGTAAACTTGTTTCAAAAGTTGAATCAGTACTCATACTAGTTCAGATTAGGAGTAATCAACCTTTGAGAAACCTGTTGAACAATAAATCACTTATATCTTCACTGCCTAAATAAACTGGGCTATTTTAATTTTGGGGATCTTAATCCAAAAGCTTTTACCAGAAATTTTAATTGGAACTCAATTTACCCCCCACTTGATTATCCACTCTAACCAACACCAACCATATATTGTACCCCATATTCTATCAAGAACCCTTCATCATGTCTAGAAGGAAAACCTAGGAATATTCTTTTATGTTCTGACCATGTGGAGGTGTGACTGTTTGATGAAGAGAACTCCAAAATTTACATATAAAGGGTGTTATCAAGAAAAATAACTTCATACCATGTTAAGGACCCTATTCACATATGAATATGAGATCCCAATAAATCCAAAGAAGGATTTCATTCCTTAAATATGGAAAAATATGTGGGAAACTCATCAACGAATCATGGATTGACACTTATCTTTTCTTGGATATGAGGGTCACCGTGATACCATAAAGATAATATATTTCTAGAAGGACCATACTCTTATATCCATGAATTTAGGACCCAAACCTGAAAAATCAAAACACAAATATGCAACATGATTTCAACCATGACATCACAACTCTTCTATAATTGATTAGTCAAGTATAATCATGTATCTGTAATTAACAAGGGGAATGTATGGATATTTTTACTTCACCACACCCCTACAACAGAATAACTCTCCAAACTTGGAATTTTTTAATTTCATTACCTATGAAAAAATTAATGGACTGTGTAACACATGAATGAATTGTTCACTGTTGTTTCTGAAGCTTTCTCCGGGGCGCGGGCCTGTCGGTCCGTGGGGGAGGACGTGCAGCACTTCTGTTGCCCCGCATTCCCGCTTTACAAAGGCGGGCGGCATTCGCTCCTTATTCAGGGACGTCTTCTCCTTGATCGAAACGGGATGATGGGATGTCGGTTCTTCCTCCTGTGGATTCCTCCTCAGAACTCGTCAACTAGTCCGGGTCTCCCTTATAGATTTAATACGTAGTTCATGAAACTCTTCCCAGTGCCATGTTTCCATGGACGCCGGTTAATTACACTGCTTCTGTCGGGACATTCGAAAGGGTCCAGTCAGGGCAGCAACCTTTAGTCAGGGGAGTAGTCACGTTGAGGCATCAGTAGCGTGTCTGGATGCTCGGGTACCTGGCATGTCTATCTGTTATCCTTGACCACAAGGCTTCTCGAGGGCGTGGAATCCCGAGGCATCCCACATCGAGTGCGGGGAATTATATGTCATAGACACATATCTGAGGTTTTCCTCAACTTCCCGTGCTCAACACAGGGTATGCCACAAGTTTAACGTCCAGCGAAGACGGATCAACCCAACCAGAGCATTAGCTAGGATAGATCGGATTGAGGTATCCTCCTTGAAGGGATATCGATACCAAGGCCAGCCCATGGGCGATAGTGAAGAAGAGTGTACCGACATGGTCTCACCAGGATAAGACGGTCCGGGCGAGAATCGGAACGGGTGGTAGGTTGATGAATGGAGTGGAAGGAGAGTGAAGTGGGACCATCGCAGGGGCGACAGTGAAGTTGGGCTTGAGCCTTGACGAGGTTTCCTACGTATCCCCATGGCAGGGAATCAAAGTCCGCGTAGTTCGGGATGGTGCCGGTAAACCGACATGAAGCTGGACCTTGGCCCGATGAATGTCGTCGGTGAACCAATGTGAAGGTGGACCTTGGTCCGATGGGCATCGTCAGCGTGCCGACGTGAAGGTGGACCTTGGACCGATGGGTGGTGGGCTTGAACATTGAGAAGGATTCCTACGTACCATGCCTTGACATGGATCAAAGACCTCGTAGTTCGGGTTAGTCACAACGGCTTTCCATCGGTCTAGAATTTGGTGTACAGTTTAATGTCAGGCGGGACAAAAGGAGGCACGCATTTTAACGTCATGTTGGACGAGGGCGAAACTCGACATGAATGAACGACCGAGAAATATGGCTTGAACCTCATGGAGGCTTCCTACGTACCATTCCATGACATGGATCAAAGTCCTCGTAGTTCATAAGGATGAGTCGCAGCGGCTTGCCACTCGACTGGAATGGGACCCGACGTGAATGGATGTCGGGTGGGCTTGAACCTCGTGGAGGCTTCCTACGTACCACGCCTTGACATGGATCAAAGACCTCGTAGTTCATAAGGGATGGGTCGCAACGGCTTACCACTAGACCAGAATGCAGTTTAACGTCGTGCTGGACAGGGGTGAGACCCGACGTGAAAGTCGGGTGGGCTTGAACCTCGTGGAGGCTTCCTACGTACCATGCCTTGACATGGATCAAAGACCTCGTAGTTCACAGGATGGTTTGTCGGTGAACCGACGTGAAAGTAGACCCGGGGGTCCACTATTGGTGGGCTTGAACCTCATGAAGGCTTCCTACGTACCATGTCTTGACATGGATCAAAGTCCTCATAGTTCGGATGGGGCTTTGTCGGTGAACCGACGTGAAAGTAGACCCGAGGGTCCACTATTGGTGGGCTTGAACCTCATGAAGGCTTACTACGTACCATGCCTTGACATGGATCAAAGTCCTCATAGTTCGGAAGATGGGTTGGGTTGCAATGGCTTACCACTGGACCGGAGTGAAGTTTAACGTCGTGCTGGACGGGGGTGAAACCCGACGTGAAAGACGGGTGGGCTTGAACCTCATAGAGGCTTCCTACGTACCATGCCTTGACATGGATCAAAGACCTCGTAGTTCAAGAAATGGGTTTGGGTCGCAACAGCTTACCATTGGACCGGAGTGTAGTTTAACGTCATGCTGGACGGGGGTGAAACCCGACGTGAAAGACGGGTGGGCTTGAACCTCATAGAGGCTTCCTACGTACCATGCCATGACATGGATCAAAGACCTTGTAGTTCAAGAAATGGGTTTGGGTCGCAACAGCTTACCATTGGACCAGAGTGTAGTTAAACGTCGTGCTGGACGGGGGTGAAACCCGACGTGAAAGACGGGTGGGCATGAACCTCATAGAGGCTTCCTACGTACCATGCCTTGACATGGATCAAAGACCTCTTAGTTCATGAAATGGGTTTGGGTCACAACAGCTTACCATTTTACCAGAGTGTAGTTTAACGTCGTGCTGGACGGGGGTGAAACCCGACGTGAAAGACGGGTGGGCTTGAACCTCATAGAGGCTTCCTACGTACCATGCCTTGACATGGATCAAAAACCTCGTAGTTCAAGAAATGGGTTTAGGTCGCAACACCTTACCATTGGATCAGAGTGTAGTTTAACGTCGTGCTAGACGGGGGTGAAACCCGACGTGAAAGACGAGTGGGCTTGAACCTCGTAGAGGCTTCCTACGTACCATGCCTTGACATGGATCAAGGACCTCGTAGTTCAAGAAATGGGTTTGGGTCGCAACAGCTTACCATTGGACTGGAGTGTAGTTTAACGTCGTGCTGGACGGGGGTGAAACCCGACGTGAAAGACGGGTGGGCTTGAACCTCATAGAGGCTTCCTACGTACCATGCCTTGACATGGATCAAAGACCTCGTAGTTCAAGAAATGGGTTGGGTGTCAGGGTCGGTGCTCACTCTAAGCCCACGTGAGTCATGCTCGGTGTGAGAAACAAGAGGTTGCAAGGACCTGACGATCACGTCGCAATGGGTGCGTCCATGAGAAGCGAAGAGGGGCTTACGCGTTGAGCGGCCCATGGTGTTGGGACTTACTCTAGGATGGAGGCCCACGGCGCGACAGAGCGCGGGAAATATGGACCTTGGTCCGACGATGGGAGGTGCCTCATTACCTATCACGCCCTCCACTGACCTTGGTAGTGGGGATGTATGGAGATGCAGAGGTGCAACCATCCGTTGAGGGGGGTAGGGTCGCCCTTCTCTTACGAACATACGCCACTATGACCAGGAGGATCTCATTCCATGTGAGGAAGAGTTTCATTCCCTTGGAGAAGAGTGGTGTAAAAAATGTTCGAGTTGGGGGGACCCTTCGTGAGGGGCACGAGGTCGGGTCACAGTTTAACCTCATGTGTTGAGGACGTGGTGCTTGGCATTTTAACGTCCTGCAGCTCGGATGAGGTGGGTTCACTCCACACCCCTAGGACTTACATAACCGGTACCCTCTGGTCCTTGGGGAAGGGAAGGTACCGGTAAGTCCATGGTTAAGGGGGGTCGTGGAACGAACCATCGAGGGGTCCACGTTAGTGTGGCTATGCGAAGAAGCAATAGCCATTAGCATGCCTATGCGAAGAAGCATTAGGCGAAGCAACGCTACGGGTGGTATTGTCCATGGGACTTTGAAATCATATCGTGCAAACCTTGAGGGCCGCACGGGAAGAGGAATCGCTAAGAAGAGGAGTGTGCTTTGCGAAGTGGAGTGCCTTGGCCTTAGCCTGGGGCATAGGTGTGAGTGGAAGGTGCTTCGCGAAGTGGAACAGTGTTCGCAGAGCACTGCCTCGCGAGGAAGGGGTGCCTCGCGAAGCAGGGTCCTGCGAAGCAGTGTGCTTCGCGATGCATAGTGATCCTGCCTTGGCATAGGGATCACTAGCATGGGTTGTGTGTTTCGCGAAGCATAAACGCTCCACGGCTTCCCGGGTTCCCTTGGGAATCCCCTTCCTTCGCGAACGCCCTTGAGCTTCGCGAAGGGCATCCCTCTCTGAAGAGGGGCTCAAAACGAGACAAAGCAGAGTCGTCTCACGAAGTATAAATACCTCGCAGAGCTCATGATTCCCGGGGCAAAGAGTTCTTCGCGATTCGGGAGAGGAGAAGCCGAAAGGTCGGATTGTCCGTCCCTGGGACTCAGGGGGAGTCCAGTATTTATAGGGAAGGGGCTCCGTGAAGCAGGGCTCGCGCGCCGCCTCCGGTGCTTCGCGGCGCGCTCGCGAACGTCAACGTCGTCCACGGAGCATCACCGCCTCTGGTGCTTCGCGGCGGCTCGCGAACGACAAATGTGTTCACCGAGGATGACCACCTCCGGAGCTTCGCGAGGCAGCCAGGGTCAGGGCGCTTCAGGTGGGTGCTTCGCGGCGGGGCTTCGCGGCTGTGCTTCGCGAGGCAGCGCGCCAGCTGTCCTTTTCCTTCCTTTCTTTCGGGCCGTATTTTTGGTGCCAACAAATGCCCCCCCTCAGACTTGGAGCCGCGGAGGGAGAAGGGTCGAATTTTGAGGGAAAATTGCCAAAATTGTTGGTGGTTCGCGATGCTGCATTGCGAAGGGGCCCCGCGATGCTCGCCGGGGCCGTGGATCCGGACACGCCGCGATGCTTCGCGCATGTGAGGCGCGCCGCGATGCTCCGGGGTCGCCGCCTATAAATAGGGCGTCCGCCCTATTTTGTCTTCACGTGCCTTCCTTGTCTTTTTGTGCTCTCGACTTAGCGAAGCTCCGCGCACTCCGCGAATCGAGCTTCGCGGCGAACCGCGGGTCTCCGACTCTACATCCGCGCCAAGCGAACCTCTGCTTGTCGGCCTTGGCCAGACTTCACGGCTTGGTCTCGCGACCGATCTTCGCGATCCGGCTTCACGGTCGAGCTTCGCGATCGAGCTTCGTGATCCATCTGAAAGAATCCTTTTCTGAGGGCCAGAGTTAAAATGGCCCATCAAGAAGCTGTCTTGGGGGTCCTTGCAGATGCTGCTCGTCGAGATGAGATGGCCAACCATCCAGGCTTGGGGGAGATGATCCGGAGCCACTCGGACCACACTTCTTTGACGGATCTGCTCTCGGAGTGTCAGAAAGATTATCCGCAGTGCAAGAAACTGCCGTTGTACGGCTTCGGGATGAGGGATGACGTCTTCATCCCTAAGGCGATTAGGGATGAACCAGCTTGCTGGTTCAGGAGCACACCGTGCCAGCACCAATGGTTCAGGGCGGCCGATGGTCACGCGTGGGAGGACTTCACACCCGTTACCGCTGACTGTCTCTACAACCATGTGAAAGACATCGCCGGGAAGCCATTGCTGCCGGAGACTTCCCCTCCCCTCTACCGTACAATGCTGAAGGCGGCCTTGCAGGATTCGAAGAAGGGATGGTCCGATGAGTGGGACCTGCGCCAGGGCGGCAACTTTAATGATGATTGGGCCTGGGCCTACTGGGTAGGCACCTCATGCGAGGAGTTCGAGGCCGAGTTGAGGAGAGTGGGGTTGTATGAGGCAGCATGGGCTTCCCAATTCCACATTTACCAACCGAAGAAGCTAATGCTAGAGTTGCTGAGCAGATGGTCATCTAGGACCAACACTTTTCACCTGCATCACGGGGAGGTGGGCATCAGCCTGTGGGATATCCACCAGATTTCTGGGGTCCCGATCTTGGGGGCCATGTATGACGAGTTCCTCCCCATTTCCAGTGCGTGGGGGGATGCGGAGCAAATGCCGTGACTGGCATCGGCGCTGATGGCACTTGTCCCTAGAGAGGACAAGGAGGCAGTGAGAGACGTCCACTTCAGGAGGTGGTTCAAATGCTTCCTGAATTTCCCAGAGAATCGAGAGTTCCCTCCAATGCCTCGAACTTGTCCAAGGGTGGCCCAACAGGGAAAAGGGTACTCGTATTGGCGGGTCTTGGAGGACAGCCAATGGAAAACGTGGGGTTTCAGTGTCAGCACTGAACAACTGCCGATAGTCAGGCTGGCGGCATTCATCGCGGCTCTCATCTGTGGTTGGATCCTACAGGTGAGAGATACAAGCATGGGGGTAAGGCCCAGCTCATTTATCATGGTGTCGATGTTGGCCATGGGGCAGCGGATCAACCTGGGGATCCCGATGCTCACCAAACTGTACAGAATGTTGTGGCATATTAGCGAGGGAAAGAAGCCGCCAAGGATATGCGGGCCCTTCCACCTCCTGTATGGGTGGATCGCAGCACATATCAGGGGGATTTACGAATATCCAAACCCCATTTCGCCACCGGGATCAACCTTTCGCCCCTCCATCCTAAACGCGGGCGGGAGCTTCCCGTTCAAACTGGCCGTTCTGATGGTGCTGAATAGGGTGTGGAGGGCGGACGAGTTCAACTTTCATCCCTTCCCATTGCTGACGGGGATGCATACTGATGACGGACGGGGAACGGAAGAACATCGTGCTTACCTCCTGGCTTTCCGAGGTGGAGTTTTGGTGGCATGAATAGATCGTGATCCGCTCTGTTAACCGTACACTCCGTATCGGTTTGCGAGGCAGTTTTGGTGCCTCCAGCGGCTGACCCCGCAGGTATACTGGGAGGTGCGTCACGAGGAGCACCCATGTGTGATGAGGCAGCTGTGGCTCATGTTCACACGTGAAGATGGAAAGATGCGGATTGCATTGCCTCCATCCACTGCCGCCTTCGGATTAGTGAAGGAGTACGCCATTAGTTGGGAGGCCGCTTATCCGGTGGAGATTCTGAAGCAACCAACGATCCGGGTTGGTGACGGTGGGCCTCCTCTATCTCGAGGTCGGGGTCGGAGGGCGGCTAGGGCCGCTCACGGTAGCGGGGATGCCATGGCGGCGAGACCCTCACCGGCCGAGGGAATGGCAGCAGCGGTGGATCCGGTGATTCCGGGAGAGCAGGGTCATCCGGAGGGGCGGCCACTGAGGGGATTCCATAGGATATCCACTCAGGCTCCGGGGAAGCGCCTGCGTCACATTGACATGGCAGAGGACGCCGTATTCCCGGAATCTTGGGACATTTGGGATGTCAACCGGAAATTCCTCAGCCCATCCGAGATATGGGCCCACCTGAATCGCCTCAGGATGGAATTACCGGGTATAGGCCTAGTTCGGGCTGGATTCATGGCGTCTCCGGCGGAGGCAGAACAGTACCTGGAAGAGCTAGAGGATTACGTCCACTCCAGGGGTGTCCCTCGCCCAATGACAGACCGGGTGAGGGTACTGTTGAATCAGACGGTCCCCCCACAGTTATCGGCAGCCGATCTGAGGGAGCGCTTCCCCTTGCCGGAGGAATCAGAGGACTCCTCTCGGGAGGATGAGGCTAGAGGAGGGTGCCCGCTGGAGGAGGGCGAGGTCGGAGACCGAGGCTCAGAATACGACGATTTTGCGGAGGATCTTGAGGTAGCATTCTGAACTTCTCTCCTTACGATCTGTTCTTGGATCCCTATGGACTTCTCACCAATGTTTGAGCCATGCATGAGGAACTTGTTCGTAGGCCTCGTTCTCGCTCCTTGGCGGGTGATGATGCAGGACCTTCAGAACCCGCGCCTATGGCTGCGTCCAGTTCTGCGTCTGGTGGGACCAGGGGGCCTGAGGTAGCTCGTCTGGAATCCCCAGACCTTCCAACAGTATACGGGGGGCCTCACCTCGGGGTCCCATCAGTACCGGCTCAGGATCAGCGGTCGGAGGTCGATCTTCGTAAGTCTCCTCCACCGGTCTCCTCGTTGTCACATGTAGGCCATGCCAACTAACGTTTATGTCCCTCTTTGTCATGCATTTCTTCGACTGGCGTGGGCTACTGTGGAGAGGCTGGTTGGGATGTCTGGTGGCGTCCCTCCTAGGGGCATGCCAGTGATGGTGGAAATAATCCCTCCATCTCCTCAAGCTGCGACGCACATCATCACTGGCGGGTCTGCCAGTAGGGCCGTACCTGAAACCATTGAGGTGGACTCTGAGGAAGAGGATCAACCTGTCGGTCCCAGCTCTGTCGCGCCTGCCTCAGCGCCAGATGTTGCACTAGATTCGACACCAGATGTTGATCCTGCCGAGGATTTCCTGCGGGCGTATCCCGTGTATGAGCCTGCCAATCGCGCAGACTGGGACGAAACGGTCTCCGACGAGGAAGACAGAAGCATAGTTCGCAGCCGGTCGTGGAAGCTGATCGCACGCTTTATCAAGGACACTCCCCAAGCACAATAGCTGGCTGAAATGGATAGGATTCACTCGCGGTTGCGCGAACTGTGTGCTGGGGGAGTGGATGCCCAACGTCCTCATGCACTCATCCGAGATCTTATGGCTGAGAAGATCCGGGAGCATGATCGCGGGCTCAGCATGGGCTGGCAGCAGAGGAAGGCGACCAGCATCAAGAAGCTTCAGGAGGCTGAAGGCAAGGTTCAATGGATGCAGACCCGGGCAGACGAGCTTTCAGCCTCTCTTGATGCACAACCCGAGCTGGTCTCACGGTTGAAGTCCCAGCTGGCGGAGGCAAAAGAGCACATGAGGCAGACCTCTGAAAAGATGACTTCCGTTCAAGCTGATGTGGAGAGGGCCAGAGCCAGGACTGAAAAACTGCGCCCCGCCGCTACGGAGGAGGAGCGAGAGCTAGTTCAGCAGCAGCAAGCCTTGGATGCCGCAAGTCAATGGGTGGCGGAGCTACAGCGCTCTTTTGATGGGGTCAACCCGTCCATGGGGGAATTCAACCCCCGAGTATTGTAACAAACCCAAAACCCTTTTATTGCTATTTTCGTGCTTCCAAATTTTACCTTTGTTTTGAATGCCGTAGCACGCACGATTTCCACTGTTGAATTGCCTTGTCACATCCCTACAATGTTTGCGGGACGTTTGACGACAATTCCCCAAGCCAATCCAGGTTCCCGAAAGATGGGGAAGGCTTGATCGGAGGAGGAACTTCAAGGATAGCCGAATTACCGTTTCTTCGACGTGCTCTTATGCACGAACGGGGCAACGCCAGGGGTGTTGAAATCGGTCCAAACAGATGAAAATGGGAAGTGTGAATCACGATACCCAAGATTCGGAACACTGCGAGGATGGCGTGACAATAAGGGGCAATTGATAACCTTGGAGGAGAAACGGTACCCTTACTGCATTAGCCCGAAATGGGGACAACAAATGAGCATCGACTGCTGACCATATTCGCAACGCGGGATTTTATCAATTTGTTGTCGATCAATCCTTCGGTACGTTGGCCCGTAACGGTAGGAGAGCCCTTGGGTGTAGCATCCAGGCCGTTATTGGGGGTCCTTCCAAACATGACCAGTCTTCCGGAACGTTGGCCCAGGACGGTAGGTGAGCCGATGCGGCATGAGACCAGACCGTTAGAGGGTTCCTTTAGACACGAAAGAAGACGAGGGTCCGAATAAGGGGCACGCAAATCGTGGAATATGGGGTGATGGTCTGTCCGAACAGAATCCAACACTTAGGTAGTTACACCACTGTGGCGGGAGTACGTGTGATAGGCGCATCGGTTTGACCATGGATCATTCCCTTTTTTTTAGACAGGGCCTCTCTGGCAAGGGGATCCGTCACTTCCCAGTGGGATCTTGGGGCATCCTGAACTTGTTCAGGGCAGAACCGCAGTTTATTGTCATGCGTTGAGGACACATAGAATCCTGTAGTTTAACGTCATACGATAGGATGTGGAATAAGAGGGAAGGAAGTGTGTGGCGCGGTAGATATGAAACCGACGCGAATGAGGAATTAGAGTCCAAATCACACCACATACCCCCGGAGGACATTCTTCAGGTCTAGGGACCAAGAGTGAGGATTGGGCTAGGCCCGAAGCAAAGTGGCCGTGCATTCCTACGTACCCCATGAGAATGGGAATCATACGTAGTTCTGAAAGCGCATTTTAACGTCATGGAAGACGATGAGCAGCCCAACCGTGTTGGTACACATCCTGCCAAAACTACTAATCCCATGTGAGTCGTGCTCGGTGTGGGAAACAAGCAGTAGTGGTTGGAATTTCCCGACACAGAGAGGGGCTAGTTAGGGCAAAGGGATGCTCGGTAAATCCCGGCCCAGTGACACTAACACGATCTTGAGGCGCACCTAGATGCATGAAGAGAAAGAGCCGAGTATGATGGAATTCCACTTGAACGTGGGGAAGTGGAAATGTGTGAATCATGATGCTCAAAATTCAGATCACAATGATGGCGGCATGACGACGGAGGGTAACTGCTGACCGTATTTGCAACGTAGTACCCTGTCGCGTTAGCCTAGAATGGGGACAGACAAATGAGGGTCGACCGTTGACCATGTTCGAAACACGGGACCATGTCACAAATGTTGTCAGATATCTGTAGGGACGTCGGCCCGAAACGATTGAAGGGCCCTTAGGTCCAACATTCATGGAGAGCCCTTAAGCCTAGTATCCACGTCATCCAAGGGTCCTTTTGGATGTGGAAAAGGATGAGGATCCAAATAGCGAGTTCACGATGCTTGGTTGTGGGATGAGGGGAATGTCCCTGTGAAAATCCCACACTTCGGGCTCTTTGTCCAAACACATCTGAATACAGCAACGAAACGTATTAGAGAGAGGGAGCAGATTCCTTTCCCTTGGGGAGATCTTAGTTTAGGGTCGTAGAATTCGGACCATGAAAAGTTATACTGGGCCCACGGGGAAGTGCCTGGGCACTCCTATGTATCTCATAGGGATGAGAATCAAGCCTTACGTAGTTCTTGATGGACCTTAGACCATAAATAGGTAAAGGGAGCAGGGGACGCATGGCATCAAAACCTGACATGAAGGAGGACCTAAGCCCTACTTACCATGCATTCTCTGGGGAAATGCTCGAGTCGAGGGACCGAACACAAAGGTTAGGCTGGGCCCGCGGGGAAGTGCCCGGGCGCTCCTACGTATCTCATAAGGATGAGAATCAAGCCATACGTAGTTCTGGAAATGACATGGTAGGATACCAGTGCCAGGGGAAAAGGGGAGTGCGGGCGTGTCCCTTGCACTAAAAGAAGCGGAATTTGATGTATCTTGTTTTTTCTTTAAGGTGAATGGTTTTTTTTGTGAAGCGACATGCCTAGAATAGTAGGCTGTGAGGTCGCCACAAGGATCAATCCGCGATGGGCGTTGACAAATGGCATGGCGCATGGCCAGTACCCAACGTGATGTCCTCTACAACGAGGTTACCACAATGCGGTGCCGTTTTTCGTCGTGCGGCCAGGACGATAATGTCACAGTTTAGGGTCGTATGATAGGACCAAGCATGCATTTTATCGTCATGCAGCGCAGACGTAGCAGAGACGATGCTAGGCGGGAAATGTGTGCAGTGTTATAAAACACAATTGACAGAGACATGATCCCACATCAAATTGTACGCCATTCGGTGAGGGAAACCTTAGGCCGAGGGGCCTATACAGAGGTGATACAGGGGGAGAGACTGGCCTCCTGAATGGGTTGTACCCGGAGACATGGCGTCTGGGCGGTCCTACATATCCCATGAGGATGGGAATCAAGTTGAACGTAGTCCCGAATGGATCTTAGTTTATGGTCTTAGAGCTCGGACCATGGGAGCCCCAAAGGACGCCAGATTGCAGCTTTGTCCCCCTAGCATGCAAAGGTGCACTGAGGGATAGCGCCAAAAGTGTCGAGATTCCACCTGTACATGATGGGGTGGAAAATGATGTGAATCATGCAACCAACATTCAAGTATTGAAGGGGCTAGTGTGACGACAGAGGATTACTACTGACCATGTTCGCAACACAACATCCTGCCGTGTTAGCCTGAAATGAGGACTAACAAACGAGCATCGACCGCTGACCATATTCGCAACGCGGGATTTTATCGATTTGTTGTCCAAATCCCTCAGGGGCGTTGGCCCGTATCGGTAGGAGAACCCTTGGGCATTGTATCCAAGCCGTTATCGGGGGTCCCTCCGGGTGTGAAGGGTGATGGAAGTCTGAATGGAGGGGAACACGAAGCTTGACAAGTGGAAGGAACTTGATCAAGTTGAATCTGACACTCTTGGTCCTAGACTAGAGTGCTCTTAATACATGGCTGAACCACTGCAAGGAGTCAAGGGACTCAACTTTGAGGGTGACCGAGAGATGGCAGGTTCCCAGGGGAAGGGGGCACGGTGCCCAAAACCTTGTATCATACCTACACATCCCCCTTCTGGAGAGGGATAGGCCAAGTTCCCTAGGTGACCGGGAGATCAGGAGATCACTAGGAGGTGGGGATGGACCCGAATCGTAGAAGTTGAGGTGGTCCTACGTATCCCATGAGGATGGGAATCAAGCCACACGTAGTTCTGAAGGGTGCCTTTTAATGTCATGCAGGACAAAGAATAGGACGGCCAACTCTCAGAACGGGGTGCGCGTGGTGCAGCTATTGCAAACCTGACGTGAATGAGGACGTTATCCTACACTACGCCACGCGGTCCCATGGCCGGGGTCCCAATGGTAGGACCCAAGAGAGGTGAACTTGCCGAACTCAAGCTGGACCCAAAGACAAGGGGTCTTGAACGTAGTTCCATATGAGAGTCTTAGTTTATGGTCTTAGAGCTCGGACCATGGATAGTGACAACTCCCGAGTAAGCACAGATGTCCACCCAATCCCTAAGCCCACGTGAGATAAACTCGGTGTGGGAAACAAGGGGGGGTATCCTCATCTCAATACTTGGGGCGTCCATTAAAGGGGAGTCGGTGGAGAGTTTTAAAGGACACCTTTCATGCAGCTTGTTCTCCCGACGTGCAGACGTGCACAGAGGAAAAGTACCAAGAATTCTGAGACTCTACTTGGATATGCTAAAGTGATGAAGGGTGTGAATCGTGTACCCGGCATTTGGGCATAATGGGTTGACGTCGCGATAGAGGAAAACTGTTAACCATGATGGAAACACAGTGTCTATATCGCGTTAGCCTGAGGTGGGAACAACAAACGAGCATCGACCGCTGACCATATTCGCAACGCGGGATTTTATCGATTTGTTGTCCAAAACCCTGGGGGGCGTTGGCCCGTGTTGGTAGGAGAGCCCTTGGGCGTAGTATCCAGGCTGTTCTTGGGGGTCCCCCCGGGTGTGAAAGATGATGAAAGCCCTGATGTGGGGATAGTCAAAGCCTGGAAAGTGGGTGCGGACGTGTCCGAGTAAAGCTTGGCATTCCAGGTAATAAACCAGAGCACTCTTAAGCACATTGGTGAACCGCCGAAAAAGGGATCGACGAAACAGCTCAGTAGGGGGGGGGCATGGAGTGGTCATTAAGAGACTATCGTGAATGATGACATAATCCCACACCACACCATATGATCCTCTCATGGAGGAAGGATAGGACAAGGGGCCAAGATGGGATGAGGATTCCCGAGAGATGGGGCTGGACCCGAATCTTGGACATTCAGGTGGTCGTACGTATCCCATGAGAATGGGAATCAAGCCACACATAGTTCTTGGAATGCAGTTTGACGTCATACTGGATGAGGAGGGGAGTAATATACCCCTAAGCAAGGTGTACAGTATGGCTAAGAAGCCGACGTAAATGAGTACATAGTCCTACATCACACCATGCAATCCTATAAGAGAGGACCCGGGTTATGGCCCGGAAAGGCCAAGGGGCCTGGGGCTGAGCCTCGGTCAAGAAGGCCTGATTGGCTTGCAGTTTAACGTCTTGCAAAGAGGACGAGGGGCCAGGGGCCCAAGGAGTCCAAGGGGCCTGAGGCTGGGCCTCGTAAGGGGAGTCGTACGGCATGGTACATGATCCCGACGTGAATGGGGACGTAGTCCCACACCACACCGTACACTCCGGGTAAGAAGGGAACTAGGATGTGGCCCGGAAAGGCCAACGGGCCTGAGGCTGTGCATCAGTCAGGAAGGCCGGACTGGTTTGTAGTTTAACGTCTTACATGAGGACGAGGGTCGGCGACCCGAAGAGGCCAAGGGGCCTGAGGCTGGGCCTCGTAAGGGGAGTCGTACGACATGGTACATGATCCCGACGTGAATGAGGACGTAGTCCTACATCACACCGTCCACCCTTATGAGGAATCCTAGGTCGTGGCCCGGAGAAAAGGGAAAGTTATCAGTCAGAAAGGCCTGACTGGTTTGCAGTTTAACGTCTTACATGAGGACGAGGGTCGGGGACCCGAAGAGGCCAAGGGGCCTGAGGCTGGGCCTCGTAAGGGGAGTCGTACGGCATGGTAATTGATCCCGACGTGAATGAGGACGTATTCCCACATCACACCGTCCACCCTTATGAGGAATCCTGGGCCGTGGGCCCGATCGCTAGCACCACCTGGGGACGTTCGTCACCTCGGAATGGGGCAGAATGAATCACTGTCCTCGATGCCTGGGACATCTCGGGGTGGACCCGAAAATCCAGGACACTATTGACCATGTTCGAAACACAGCGTTCCTATGGTGACCCGTATGGGGACAACAAATGAGCATCGACCACTGACCAACTTCGCGGCGTGGGACTTGTATCGGCTTGTTGCTTGAAAACCCTCGGGGGCGTTGGCCCGTATCGGTAGGAGAGCCCTTGGGCGTAGTATCCTGGCCGTTCATGGGGGTCCCTCTGGGTGTGAAAAATGACGGAATCCCAGTCAAGGTGTGGGTGAAGCATAGTTGTATCCATCCACAAAAGGGGAAAACACCTCCAGGGGGAATGTACAGCCGGGTCGAGTCTTGCTCGATGTGGGTCGGAGCAAAAGTGTGCACCCTGCCATGTCTTGACCTGAGGGAAAGATTTTGGCTTTTGGGATGGGCCAACGGACGAAGTGTCCGGGCATTCCTACGTATCTCATAAGGATGAGAATCAAGCCATACGTAGTTCTTGAAGGCCATGCAGTTTAGCGTCATGCGGTGAGGACGTGGGAGGATAGAAGAACGGGAGTGGGCGCATGGCGCGACCCTTACAATCTTTGTGCGAGCGGGGTTGCATGAGTGGGGCCAAAAAAGCCTACTCCCTGCTACACAAAGATCCTCCAAGAAAACTATTCCTAGGGGGGGTAGTGGAAGGGAAAATCTTGGGGCTGGGCTCAAGACGAAGTGTCCGAGCATTCCTACGTATCTCATAAGGATGAGAATCAAGCCACACGTAGTTCTAGAAGTGCAGTTTAACGTCATGCAGGACGATGAGAAGCACCTCATTTGGGGATATGTACGGTACAACAAGTAATCTGACATGAATGAGGACGTGGTCCTACACCTTACCGTACAATCCCACAAGAGGGTAAGTCCGGGGAAAAACGACAAGGGGGGCCTGGGGCCAAACCGCGGTGGAGACGGGGTCGGGGGCCCAAGGAGGCCAAGGGGCCTGAGGCTGAGCCTCGGTCAGGAGGCCTGACCGGCTTTCCATTTAACGTCCCGCGGGACGAAGACATAGTTTTTGGTCATGTAGGACTTTACGGTTTAGTGTCATGTTGGACTATAGTGTCCAGTTTAAGGTCATGCGGGACCGTTTCACAGTTTATCGTCTTGCAGGACGAAGATGCAGTTTAAGGTCGTGCGGGACCATTTTGCAGTTTAAGGTCGTGCTGGACCTTCACGCAGTTTAGGGTCGTGCTGGACCCCTTTTGTTTCCCTAAGCAAAGTACCGCTTGAAGAACTTGGCATTGGTGGGGGGGGGGTTATACTCTCTCCATCCGTGGTCACCAAGGAGTATGCTCCATTGGGGTAAACCTTATGGATGATATAAGGCCCTTCCCATTTGGGTTCTAACTTGGGCGGTTTCTTACCGGGAATCATTGGCGCTCGAAGGGCCAGTACCAGGTCACCCTGTAGAAAAGAGCAGAGATGAACCTTCTTGTCAAAGGCTCTCATTATCTTGTCCTGATGCCTTTCCAGATTGTGCAGGGCACGAAGCCGGTTCTCGTCCAGTGCCTCTAATTCAGCTAGACGGATCTTGGCTACCTCATCTGATGTATGGTGATCATAAACTGCAGTGCGTAGCGACGACAGCTGGATCTCAATGGGTAGGATGGCCTCATCTCCATACACCAGGGAATATGGGGTCACCTGGGTAGAGTTGCGAGTCGTCGTCTGGTAAGCCTAGAGGGCGTTGGGGAGCTTGTCCGGCCAACTCTTCTTGTTCTGACCAACCATCTTCTGTAGAATGTTAGAGAGGGTCTTGTTGATTGCCTCGATCTGTCCATTCGCCTGCGCGTGGTAGCGGGAGGTATGGTTCGACTGGATGTCGTACTTAGCATACAATTTCTTCAATTCACCTGCTCGAAAGTTGGTGCCGTTATCGGTGAGGATGGCGTGAGGGACTCCAAACCGGTGGTTGATTTTGGAGCTCACAAAGTCAACGATGGAACGGGTCTTGACCTCTTTGAGCGGAACTGCTTCTGCCCACTTGGAGAAGAAATCTGTAGCAGTCATGATGAACCTACACTAGCGGGCTATTGCTGGTGGATACGGTCCCACTACATCAAGTCCCCATACCGCAAATGGCCAAGAGTACTTGGTGGGGTGGAGGGGCTCCGGCGGCCGATGCAAGAAGTTGGCGTGTACATGGCACGCGTGGCATCTCTTGGCGTATCCAATACAATCGTGGATCATAGAGGGCCAAAAATACCCCAACCTCTAGATTTGATGGGATAGTTTCGGCCCAGCTTGATGGGTTCCACAGGAACCGGCGTGAACCTCTTGCATAACTTGAGGTATCTCCCCTCCTTGGAGGCAACGGAGGAGGACACCATCGAAACTCCGCTTATAAAGGATTTGTTCCAGACTGGGGCCGCTCCGGAGGGTAAATTGCAGCGCGCGGCGTCAGATTCGCTCGCATTCGGCCCAGTCGTCCGGGAGCTGACCATTTTGGAGATACTCAAAAAAAGGTTCTCTCCAGTCGGGGGTGGTTTCAACCACTACGTCTGATGAACCCGGGACTCTCGATATGGAGGGTCCGGCGATGAGATGACTTACCCGCAGGCTATCACGGTCCTCTTGGGTGACGGGGGAAATGACTCTCCGGTGGGCCACGTGTATGACCAAATCATCTTTCTCGGGTTCTGTGAGCGACGCGGCTAAGCCAGCCAGGGCGTCCGCTTGGCCGTTCTGCGACTGTGGGACATGGGTAACCTCTGGTCGAGAAGAGAACTGGGCCATTAGGAGGAGGGTGTACTCCAGCAATGGTGCAAGCTCTGGCTTCCTGACGACGTAGTCGCCATTAACCTGTTTGATTACTAGCTCAGAATCTCCCTTCACATGTAGATGGGGAACATGGATCTCAAGGGCCAACTCGAGGCCGGTGATGAGAGCCTGGTACTCTTCCTCGTTGTTCGTACAACCTTCTGACAACAGGAACGAGTATGGCAGGACGGCTTGCACCAGGGTAATGAAGACAACACCCAGGGGTACGATGTTGGCAAGGCACTTGGGGTACTAGACCTCCTTAACGAAGTTGGCTTTGATTAGCTTATCAACTTCGGCCTCAACCATGGCACCATGAGAAGGGTGCATCTTCCTGGGAGGTTGCTTAAACCCACGATGTTTTTCCAGGAGGCCCAGATGGTGGACGGACACTTGGGGATCCAGCCCTGGCATCTCATCGTAACTCCAGGCAAACACATCACGGTGCTGTTTGAGGAAGTCTACGTACTGCTGCCGCCCCTCGAGGGACATGGCTGCACTGATCAATGTGGGTCTCGGGTCTGCCTCGCTACCAAGGTTCACCTGTACCAGTTCATCAACCGTGGTAGAGACGCCTTCTTCAATGTCTGGGGGAGAATCCTCCAAGTCTTCCTCCCCACCCGTGGGGGGACTTCCCTCGATGTGGGGGGGGGGGGGGGGGTTCTGGGCTATCAAAATCCGAGGGGCAGCTCATGCCGGCTTGGGCAGCAGTAGTCATCACATCGGGAGACTCGCTTGCCATTGAGACCATAGCAATGAAGGCAGTCGACCCTATCCCATCTGGCCTTCGGCCTAAAGGGCCACGTTTGATGACATCAAAGCAGTGGTGACGTGTCGGCCTGAGTCGGTTAATCCCAGCCTGGTGGAAGAGACACGTATGGTGCACCGCCGTTGTCATGAGCTTGACGTCACGATATCGTACAGGGGTAGGGGGTTTCGGGATGACTTAAGCCTGGTTGGTGTAGGAGTACGAGGTGATTTTCCATTGTCGCTTGGACACGGGAACATGCCTTCCTTGTGTACCCGAAACAACAAAACATTGTCCCATGTCGGGGGTCGTGGCCTCCAACCGGTGGATCGGGAGGATGTAGGCCTCATCAATGCTTGCCCAGGGATCACTTGTGATTGGGGCGGGATCATCCTCGCTTAACAGGATTTGCTTGTCCTTACTTTTGTAATAACCTGCATCCAGATAGCGGGCCTCACAAGAAGCGAAAGGGGACGCCTCTCCTTGGAGCACGCCTACTCGACCGTTGAGCGAGTACTTGAGACCCTGGTGATATGATGAGGGGACCGCTGCATGTAGATGGAGCCATGGCCTACCCATCAATGTGTTGTAGGCGGTGTCCTGAGAAACAACCATGAAATCGGTGCTGGAAATTAAGCCATCGAACTGAGTCTTCAAGCGGATCTTGTCGATCGGGGTTTACTATGTCCTGTCGTACCCCTGTATCCTGAGGTCATAGGGAGTTAAATCACCTTCGGACAGACACAGCTTTCGCAGCGTCCTTGTCGGAATTAGATTGATTCCAGAACCTGTGTCAACGAGGCAGCGGCGGACTTCCACACCGTTGAAGTGGCCAGTGATATACAGTGGGCGAATTTGCCCCTATATAGGAGGGTCCTCATCTTCACCGGAGAACGAGATAACCGCCTCACATTCGGCGTTTTCAATCGTCTCGGTATGGAAGGCTTCCGCAGCTTCTACTTCCGTCTCGAACTGGAGGGGGCTCCTTAGGGCCTCGGCAAGTGCCTCGCGCATTTCAGATGACAGGTGAAGGGCCTCAAGGATGGAGAGCCTCACCGGGATGCCGGCCAGGTGCTTCAGAACATCGTACTTTTGTGCCAAACGCGAACCTATGCTTACAGGAGGTCGTTCGGCATTCGGATGCACAACGGGTCTGGCTGGCTGGACCGGCGATTGACTAGTACTGGGTACATGTTGCTGCCTACCAGTAGAAGCCTGATTAGTAGTCATCGGGCTAAGATCGGATAGCGGAGGATGGCTTGTAGCAGGGCAAGACTAACTGTGATACGAACGAGGTGGCTCCCCCCGATCCAGTAGCACGAACGACGGTGGAGGTAGAGCCGAGGGTGTTGGATGGGTTTGCACGTGCTGAGATCTGCGCTGAGCCTGCTGCCTGGTCTCGGTAGCATGCACGGCTTGGCCACAAGTGTCTGCTGACGTACCTCGATGACCAGCGCGATTGCGATTCCGCTGACATTGACGTCGGCTGGAAACGTTGGGGAGGTCTGCCTGGGGTTCCCCCTCGTCGGGAGTCATATAGGGCTTTACCAGCTCCACGGTGTTAACCGAAGCATACCCTTGACTATCGCTCGAGGAGTCATCCACCGCTAGGCGGATTCTGGGAGGGATCCCCATTTCGGGGGGCATAAAGTCGCCGAGAGTGCGGGATGACGACGGCACTGGCGGTGCACGTTGCTTCTTCTTGCGTCGCCGTTGTTTGCCCTTTTGGGAAGAGGTCGACTGTGAAGACGATGCGGAGGCACCAGATACTTCTTCTGAAGATTCCGACTACTTCAGGCGCACCCAGATGATACCCTGGGCACGGACGACGGTTTTTCGAGCCATCCAGTCGTCATATTTCTGGGATCCGCGGCTAGGGACCTGCTGCCACTCACCTTCACTGCCGCTGCCGATCTCTGACCCTGCAAAGACACCTGCCACTTGCGTTGGTGCTGGGCCCAACATGACTATGTTGTTGTTGACCTGGTCCTGAAGCCAGTCTTTAAACACATAGCATCGCTTGAGGGTGTTCCCCAGGATCCGATGATAAGGGCAGTAGTTGGGGTGATCGGTGAGATGCGCCTCTGTTGGCCTTCTGCACTCAGGCAGACGCACAATCCCTTTCTATAGAGCACTTTGGAAGTAGCTAGGGACCTGATTTTCATTGAACGAATAGGTCTGGTACCTTCTTTCCGGATAGGGGGCCCTGGGGGCCTGGTCCTGACGAGGGGCCGGAGGGGCCTGCCGAGGAGGCGGCGCCTGATTGTCTCGCCTAGGTGGCGGTGGCGCGTTGCGCGGGGGAACCTGTCGGTTCTGACGCGGTCGCTGCTGGGCGGGAGCCTGTGCTTGAGGTGGAGGACCTCTACGGGGTTGTGGGGGTGGTGCCGCCGGTAGCAATTCCAGCTGCCTCGGGGCTTCCATTTGAGCCACCGCGGTGGGTTCAGCCCTGGAGGTCCTCCTGGCTGGGATCATAGGGGGAAACAAACGTGCCTGACTGGCCTGTTGCAGGGCTTCCTCGAGGCGCTGAGCCTTGTCCGAGAAATCTCTGAACCCTCCATGGTAGTTCTGGGTAATCAAGGAGGGTACCAGCTCTATCATAACGTTCCCCACACACATCGTCAGTAATTTCTCCTGAGTCAGTGGCATATCGAGGGAATATGTATGTCCCTTCCACCGAGCGATGAAGTCTGCGACTCGCTAATCAGGCCTTTGCTTGCACATGAAGAGGTCTGCAATGCTGGTCTTTCGCGTGGTGGAGCTGAACTGGTATAAGAACTGTCGGCAAAGATCCTCCCAACTGGTCACCGATCCGATAGGGAGCTTGCTGTACCAGACGAATGTCGGACCTTCCAATGTCTGTACGAAACATCGGAGCTTGGCGGCTTCTTGCTAAGCCGGGGTCCCCAGCATGGGGCCACACCTGGAAGAAAAATGAGCCAAGTGCTGGGGTGGGTCCCCTGTCCCGTTAAAGGGCGAGAAAGTGGGGTTCCCAAAACCCTGAGGCGCGGGCATATCATCCACCCACGCGGGATAGGGCTTGCCATCCGGTGGGACCGCCACCTGCCGCATTTCCAACGCCTCGAGGCGGGCTGTGAGTGCCGCAATAAGGTCCTCCAGGTGGGGGTCCCTGTCTTGACGGAGATCCCTAACCATAAGTGCATTTCCATGTTCTTCAACATGGTAGACGGCTTCGTCCGCTCGTGGGTCAACTGGCTGGACGACCTGTGGGGCGACTGGGGGAACCTGGGTTGGGTTCTTCATATTGTCCCATCACTCGGGGGGGTTTGGCGAGACGTATCGCGCCCTCTTGCCATATGTTCTGGCTTCCGCCCTGTCTGCGGCAGTAGCATGATCAGGGTGGCCCGGAGGCATCTCGCCGGGGGGAAATTGTTCCTGCCCCTGCTGCCCCGGCCTGGGATTACCATAGTCAGGTCGTCGCTCTGCGGCGCGTTCAGCCAAGAGTTCATCAACCAGCCTTTTCTGATCAGCAAGATGCTAGCGTAACGTGGCCTTCTCGGGATCTTCGTCCGTTTTCTGCACAGAGGGGGACGGGTCGGAGTGCTTGACTGTTCTGACGTGCTCCTTACCCTTGCCAGTGCTTCGACCGAGTACCAGCGACTCGGTGGGTACGAGGAGACCTAGCAGGTTTCTCTGATGACGGGTAATCCTCCCTGACGGATCGAGCAGCGACGGTACGCCCTCGGATGGTAAGTCTCCATCATGGAACTCAAGCTCATCTTCCTTATCCACAACTTCGGCCATGTAGACTGCGACCCCTCTTGAGGGAATATCCTCGATGTCGCATAGAGAATCGGGCTGCCGTCGGATAGGGTCGAAGAGGAGAGCGGCATAGTGTCCCCAACCACGGACTTGCACATGGGGGGTGGCTTCCCTGACTATTCTGCGGAGTGATTTAAGACTCTGAACACATTTTCGTTGAAGGGCGCTCCGGTGGCCAGGCGACTCAGGGTGCTGGGCCACAAGAAGTGCGGCTGCATCGATCAGGCGGCACTGCTCGCCGATTTCGTCGAAATGCTCATGACTTCTGGGGTACACCACCCGTTCATAACGGAGGTGGAAGTGTGTCGCCCACAGGGTTCGACAAAAGCACCCAACGTCTTCAGGGGTAAGAGACTCTGGTATGCAGAAATTCAGTGCCGCCGTCGGCCAGAACTTCTCCAGGAAGTAATCCGCTGCAAGGATACTCCAGAAGCTCCTAGGCTCGGACTCAGGGTCTGGCCCTGTGTTGCCCCACTCATCAACCAGGGGATGCTGAGGGACCGGTAGCGGTACCGAGGCAGAGCTTTGGGATAGTAAGCTTGGTGGTGGAGAACACGACAAACGAGCAGACTGGCCGCCGAATTCCGGTCCATCCTCCGAAGTGTGAGGTGACCTGGCCACGATGTCACGATACGACGGGTTGATAACCACAGCTTCCGGAACAGGAGCCGCGGCTACCGGAGACAGGTCGTGTCGTCTTTCTACCATCGTTGGCCCCCAAAATAACTCTACGTGATCTCTGGTAGAGGTAGAGAGCTCTTCTGGTGACAGAGGCGGTGATTGCGTGGTCGAGACCTGCAGAATTCCCAGGATTTCTTCCTCCCGGATGTACCTGCGGAGAGAGACGGGAATCCGGTGGACCTCAAATTCTGGGAGAATGAGGCTAACGCGTCTGGTTCCTGCCCCAGTCCTTGATACAGAGGAACAGGGAGAAGGTTCCATCGCTGAATCGCATTCCGCTTCCGAGTCGGAGAAGCGGGCAGGTTTGATCACCACCTGGGCCTTCCCAGGATTCTTCTTGTGGCGGTGACGACCCGCTCTTCTGCCCCGGGGTGGCTCTTCGAGACAGGGTTTACCCCTATCAGGCAGCCTCGGGGCGGCGCTGGTGCCGTGGCGGAGTGGGCCCCCACTTGAGATAGCCAGGGTGCGAGGGGCACCGGGGAAAATGTCGAAGGGTACATGGGGAGGACCTCCATGAACAGTACCCATGTGGGCGGGGCCTCTTTTGGAACTGTCAGGAGCATGGGGAGGACCTCCATGGTCGATACGGGTGGAGCGAGGCTGACCTTCACTCCTCGAGTTGCTGGGGCGAGGAGGACCATCACCGGTTGCAGAGAGGACGTAGGGAGGCCCCCCACGTTGGAGAGGGACCGGATGGACGGTGCCTTCAGGTCGGAGGCCGGGGGCAGGAGGATGGACTCCATACCCTGTATAGTGGGCGCGGGAAATGCTTCCGCGCTGAGTGTCATTGCCGCGGGGTAGGTCTTCCGGCAGGATGGAAGTAGCACGAGACATGCCTCCATGAAGAACCTCGGGGCGGGGAAGGCCCACGCTCTGTGGAGTAGTGGTACGGGGAGGACCTCCGTGCGAGGTAAAATTACCGCGGGATAGCTCGCAGTGATCACCACTTGGGCCTACAACCCGGAGAGTCAACCCAGCCTACCCGTGGGGCGGTTGGGGTCTCAATCCTGGTTGGGTGAAGGAGTGCCCCTGCTCAGTGTATGCAGGGGCTTCACGATGCACGTCGACGGTGGCTCGGGCCACTGTAGCCGTCGACGTTGACGCGCCTAGGCGAGCGTCCTCAGCCCGTGCCCGGCGCTGACGTCGGGTCAGGCGAGCTGGTGCAGGTGGTGCAGGGACGTAGTCTGCCAGCTCTTCCTGTGGGGCCACACGGCAGCGCTGATGCAGCCGGGCGGGAGCTCTCACTTCGGGCCCTTGGGTCGGGACCCTGAGCGGGCTAAGCCGAACGGCGCCCGCCTCTTCAGCGTAAGGCGAGGAGTCGTCAAGGCGTTCCGGAGACAAGCTCCCGAAGTGGTTGAATGTTGGGGTGCGGAGCAGAGGCTCCCTGCGCAGCCTGTTAGGTTGGCGTTGACGGCGGGGCCTGGAGGCCTCCAGGTCCAGGAGGGCCATATCCCGGGTTGGGATGACCCCTTCTTCCTCATATCTGCGCATGAGGTTGTTGATCACCCTTCGCTGGATGACCTCTGATGGGGAAAGGGGGCGTGGGTGCCCCGTATTCCGCGATGTGGCGGTCGTTGAGGCGGTAGCGGCGCTGCTTGGGGTGGCCGATGTGGCGGCCGTCGTGGCGGTAGCGGCGCTACGTGGGGTGGCCGTCGTGGTGTTGCCCCTGCCTCTGCGTGGGCGAGGAGAAGATGGTGACCGTATCTCTGAAACAACAACCTGGTTCCTGAGAAGCGAAGGGATCAACTCATCAGTATTGAGAGGAAAAGGATTGACAGTCGGTGCCCCAGCGTTCTTCCATTCTCCATGTCTGTGAGAAGGATCCACGCCGATATGCTGCAGAACGGAGTGCTCCAAGTTCTACTGCCCCGACTTCCGGTGAGTTTCACGACAGGCCCGATATTTGCTTGGCGGGACCAGGCACCGGATATCTGGATCCGGTGACACGTCAATCTACTGGTGTCTCGAACGCTACTAATCTCCATATTGAGGAGAATAGTTTCACGTCAGGTTCACCATTTCTGTTTCCGACGCGTTCCCCGGGGCGCGGGCCCGTCCGTCCGTGGGGGAGGACGCGCGGTGCTTCTGTTGCCCCGCATTCCCGCTTTCCAAAGGCGGGCGACATTCGCTCCTTGTTCAGGGACGTCTGCTCCTTGATCGAAATGGTATGATGGGATGTCAGTTCTTCCTCCTGTGGATTCCTCCTCAGAACTCGTCACCTAGTCCGGGTCTCCCTTATAGATTTAATACGTAGTTCGTGAAACTCTTCCTAGTTCCATGTTTCCATGGACGCCGGTTAATTACACTGCTTCTGTCGGGACATTCCAAAGGGTCCAGTCAGGGCAGCAACCTTCAGTCAGGGGAGTAGTCACGTTGAGGCATCAGTAGCGTGTCTGGATGCTGGGGTACCTCGCATGTCTGTCTGTTATCCTTGACCACAAGGCTTCTCAAGGGCATGGAAGCCCGAGGCATCCCACATCGAGCGCGGGGAATTATATGTCATAGACACATATCTGAGGTTTTCCTCAGCTTCCCGTGCTCAACACAGGGTATGCCGCAAGTTTAACGTCCAGCAGAGACGGATCAACCCAACCGGAGCATTAGCTAGGATAGATCGGATTGAGGGATCCTCCTTGAAGGGGTATCGATACCGGGGCCATCCCATGGGCGACAGTGAAGAAGAGCGTACCGACATGGTCTCACAAGGATAAGACGGTCCGGGCGAGAATCGGAACGGCTGGTAGGTTGATGAATGGAGTGGAAGGGGAGTGAAGTGGGACCATCACAGGGGCGACAGTGAAGTTGGGCTTGAGCCTTGATGAGGCTTCCTACGTTTCCCCGTGGCAGGGAATCAATGTCCGCGTAGTTCGGGATGGTGCCGGTAAACCGACATGAAGCTGGACCTTGGCCCGATGAATGTCATCGGCGAACCAACGTGAAGGTGGACCTTGGTCCGATGGGCATCGTCTGCGTACCGACGTGAAGGTGGACCTTGGTCCGATGGGTGGTGGGCTTGAACCTTAAGAAGGATTCCTACGTACCATGCCTTGACATGGATCAAAGACCTCGTAGTTCGGGTTAGTTACAACGGCTTACCGTCAGACTAGAATTGGGTGTACAGTTTAATGTCATGCGGGACAAAAGGAGGCACGCAGTTTAACGTCATGCTGGACGAGGGCGAAACTCGACGTGAATGAACGACCGAGAAATGTGTCTTGAACCTCATGGAGGCTTCCTACGTACCATGGCTTGACATTGATCAAAGTCCTCGTAGTTCATAAGGATGAGTCGCAGCGGCTTGCCACTGGACTGGAATGGGACCCGACGTGAATGGATGCCGGGTGGGCTTGAACCTCGTGGAGGCTTCCTACGTACCACGCCTTGACATGGATCAAAGACCTCGTAGTTCATAAGGGATGGGTCGCAACGGCTTACCACTGGACCAGAATGCAGTTTAACGTCGTGATGGACGGGGGTGAGACCCAACGTGAAAGACGGGTGGGCTTGAACCTTGTGGAGGCTTCCTACGTACCATGCCTTGACATGGATCAAAGACCTCGTAGTTCACAAGATGGTTTGTCGGTGAACCGACCTGGAAGTAGACCCGGGGGTCCACTATTGGTGGGCTTGAACCTCATGAAGGCTTCCTTCGTACCATGCCTTGACATGGATCAAAGTCCTCGTTGTTCGGATGGGGCTTTGTCGGTGAACCGACGTGAAAGTAGACTCGGGGGTCCACTATTGTTGGGCTTGAAACTCATGAAGGATTCCTACGAACCATGCCTTGACATGGATCAAAGTCCTCGTAGTTCGGAAGTTGGGTTGGGTCGCAATGGCTTACCACTGGACCGGAGTGTAGTTTAACATCGTGCTGGACGGGGGTGAAACCCGACGTGAAAGACGGGTGGGCTTGAACCTCATAGAGGCTTCCTACGTACCATGCCTTGACATGGATCAAAGACCTCGTAGTTCAAGAAATGGGTTTGGGTCGCAACAGCTTACCATTGGACTGGAGTGTAGTTTAACGTCGTGCTAGACGGGGGTGAAACCCGACGTGAAAGACGGGTGGGCTTGAACCTCATAGAGGCTTCCTACGTACCATGCCTTGACATGGATCAAAGACCTCGTAGTTCAAGAAATGGGTTTGGGTCGCAACATCTTACCATTGGATCGGAGTGTAGTTTAACGTCGTGCTGGACGGGGGTGAAACCCGACGTGAAAGACGGGTGGGCTTGAACCTCATAGAGGCTTCCTACGTACCATGCCTTGACCTGGATCAAAGACCTCGTAGTTCAAGAAATGGGTTTGGGTCGCAACAACTTACCATTGGACCAGAGTGTAGTTAAACGTCGTGCTGGACGGGGGTGAAACCCGAAGTGAAAGACGTGTGGGCTTGAACGTCATAGAGGCTTCCAACGTACCATGCCTTGACATGGATCAAAGACCTCGTAGTTCAAGAAATGGGTTTGGGTCGCAACAGCTTACCATTGGACCGGAGTGTAGTTTAACGTCGTGCTGGACGGGGGTGAAACCCGACGTGAAAGACGGGTGGGCTTGAACCTCATAGAGGCTTCCTACGTACCATGCCTTGACATGGATCAAAGACCTCGTAGTTCAAGAAATGGGTTTGGGTCGCAACAGCTTATCATTGGACCAGAGTGTAGTTTAACGTCGTGCTGGACGGGGGTGAAACCCGACTTGAAAGAAGGGTGGGCTTGAACCTGATAGAGGCTTCCTACGTACCATGCCTTGACATGGATCAAAGAACTCGTAGTTCAAGAAATGGGTTGGGTGTCAGGGTCGGTGCTCACTCTAAGCCCACGTGAGTCATGCTCTGTATGAGAAACAAGAGGTTGCAAGGACCTGACGATCACGTCGCAAAGGGTGCGTCCGTGAGAAGCGAAGAGGGGCTTACGGGTTGAGCGGCCTATGGTGTTGGGACTTACTCCAGGATGGAGGCCCACGGCGCGACAGAGCGCGGGAAAGATGGACCTTGGTCCGACGATGGGAGGTGCCTCGTTCCCTATCACGCCCTCCACTGACCTTGGTAGTGGGGAAGTACGGAGATGCAGAGGTACAACCATCCGTTGAGGGGGGTAGGGTCGCCCTTCTCTTACGAACATACGCCACTCCGACCAGGAGGATCTCATTCCATGTGAGGAAGAGTTCCATTCCCGTGGAGACGAGTGGTGTAAAAAATGTTCGAGTTGGGGGGACCCTTCGTGAGGGGCACGAGGTCGGGTCACAGTTTAACGTCGTGTGTTGAGGACGTGGTGCTTGGCAGTTTAACGTCCTGCAGCTCGGACGAGGTGGGTTCACTCCACACCCCTCGGACTTACATAACCGGTACCCTCTGGTCCTTGGGGAAGGGAAGGTACCAGTAAGGCCATGGTTAAGGGGGGTCGTGGAACGAACCATCGAGGGGTCCACGTTAGCGTGGCTATGCGAAGAAGTAATAGCTGTTAGCGTGCCTATGTGAAGAAGCATTAGGCGAAGCAACGCTACGGGTGGTATTGTCCATGGGACTTTGAAATCACATCGTGCAAACCTGGAGGGCCGCACGGGAAGAGGAATCGCTAAGCATAGGAGTGTGCTTTGCGAAGTGGAGTGCCTTGGCCTTAGCATGGGGCATAGGTGTGAGTGGAAGGTGCTTCGCGAAGTGGAACAGTGTTCGCAGAGCACTGCCTCACGAGGAAGGGGTGCCTCGCGAAGTAGGGTCCTGCGAAGCAGTGTGCTTCGCGATGCATAGTGATCCTACCTTGGCATAGGGATCACTAGCATGGGTTGGGTGTTTCGCGAAGCATAAACGCTCCGCAGCTGCCCGGGTTCCCTTGGGAATCCCATTCCTTCACGAACGCCCTTGAGCTTCACGAAGTGAATCACTCTCGAAAGAGGGGCTCAAAACGAGACAAAGTAGAGTCGTCTAGCGAAGTAGAAATACCTCGCGGAGCTCATGATTCCCAGGGCAAAGAGTGCTTCACGATTCGGGAGAGGAGAAGCCAAATGGTCGGATTGTCCATCCCTGGGACTCATGGGGAGTCCAGTATTTATAGGGAAGGGGCGCCGCGATGTAGGGCTCGCGCGCCACCTCCGGTGCTTCGCGGCGCGCTCGCGAACGTCAACATCGTCCGCGGAGCATCACCGCCTCTGGTGCTTCGCGGCGGCTCGCGAACGTCAAATGTGTTCGCGGAGCATCACCGCCTTGGGTGCTTCGCGGCGGCTCGCGAACATCAAATGTGTTCGCGGAGGATGACCGCCTCCGGAGCTTCGCGAGGCAGCAAGGGTCGGGGAGCTTTGCATGGGTGCTTCGTGGCGGGGCTTCGCGGCTGTGCTTCGCGAGGCAGCGCGCCAGCTGTCCTTTTCCTTCCTTTCTTTCGGGCCGTATTTTTGGCGCCAACAACTGTAATAGAATTACACAACTTTAATGATGCCAATACATCATGAACAGTGTGAGGGGGTTGCCAATAGATCTTTGAATTGGGCCTCTAGAAGAAATGGTAACATATTTTTGACATGTAAACCAACATTATGATCAACTGTAAAACTTCCCATTATTTATTAATCCCATGATGGTTTTCTATTACACTAAACTCATACACGAGCATAGCTGAACTGAATATAGTGGATCATAGTAGAATATGACATAGTAGTTATCCAGGAGTGAACCCATCCTAATGAACTAGGGGAATATTTACCATTACCTATACCCCTAAGATCATCAATACCTAATAGGATTCTAGATAGATCAGGGGTATCTATAATTCAACCTCATATAATAGGGATGGGGAATATATATAACAATATACATCACTATGTTCATCTCCCACTTAGAGGTACCTAGAAAAATAAGTTGATATTGCATATAAACCCCATCCCAATGGGCTTGGGTAATTTATATCTCAATTTTTATCCCATCTTTTTTCAAATCCTTGACTGGGATCATTAATTACCCAATCATATGATCAAAAATTCCAATTTCCTGCCTAAATAGTCACTAGTCCACTGAAAGAGGGGATTTTAATAATCATCATCACCATAAATGGAATAATTTTTCTCCTGATTGGAAGGTAAATATCAATGTTCAACATCAATTTTTCCCTCCCACTGCCAGAATAATCTCTCCTACTCATGGACGATTTAGAAATCCTGAAAAAAAATTACGAAATTCATTTCTCATAGGATGATGTTAGATAAGCGTACAATAAATGAAATCAAACCTCGCAGGGGTAATAAATCAAAAATGACCAACATGGATAAGGGTACCAAAAATGACACTAATACCAACATTTTAGATTCATCCTATTGATTTTACTATAATGATACAACATTCATTTCAAGATATAACATGGTGAATATCATTACCATCAACACAACATATAATATGGATGAAGACTCAAATCACGAGAGATACTATATATAAAACATACATCGATAGTAAGGTGATTTGGATGCACTAACTGAAGATGCATACATCTAAAACCAAAGAGAGATCCAACACTTCTCACCCCTAAATATCAATATGAGAAATATAAAGAGGAACAATACAAAGGAAAATGTTAAAGATATGTTACTCTCCCACTTGTCTCTTAGAAAAGCCAATATTCCATCCATAGAGGTATAGTTGTCAGAGTATAAGGAAAATATAAAATATATCATAAAACTAAATGAGGATATACTCAGGGGAAATATTACAACTAGGTATCATCTTCAGACTCAGACAAATATTCCTCCTCTCATATACTAGGAAATAGCTGATCCACCTACAATTATGGCACATGAGCATCAAACTTTCTCTGAATCTATGAATTCAGTCTATATAAATGAGGTATTTGAAGATGATCCTGATTGAACTCTATTATATTGATATCCTCACCCATGTCATGGTGATCATTTCATCTTTTCATGGATGTTGACAAAGAGGGATATGAAAATGAGTCCTCCTCACTATGCCTCCCCCACTCCATATATGTGGCGGTGCCTCATAAAACAGTACCTCCAAAATTTCGTAATGTCATTGAGTCCCTAGTTACTCAAATGGATTCCCTGGAAGGTTGACGTGTGCAACTGCTACCCAAGAAGAAGCCTTATCCTGAATGGGTGGATGATAATTTCCCCCACCCAATTTCATCAATCCAACCATCTCTACCTTTTATGGTGTGTGATATCCCTAATATCATCACACACACTTCATGTATTTATGTGATCTGATGATGGACCCTCAAGATCAATAGGAGGAATCTCAAATGAGGTGTTTTGTGTATAATCTAATAGGTCCATCCTTTGTTTGGAAAAGTATCCTCCCTAAAAGACCATTTTGATGATGGGAATAACTTAATCAATAATTAACTTATCAAACCATCTCTCAGCTATAGAAAATAAAAAATTTCAACCTCACAAACAGTAAGAAATTTGAAAATTAGAGTGGGTATGACTTTTTATCCAGATGGAAAGGTTTAACCTATTCAATTATCATCACTCTATCATGAGAAAAATTTATATAACATTGTGTTTATAATTTTTTGGTTGATATATAGACACCCTATATTCTAATGAAGAATCTAGGTGGACTCTATGAGTTTCTTAAAATAGAAAAATGACTATAAACATTCATTCTATAGACCTAAACAATGTCTCAAATCCTACACACATTATAAGGAAACATTCATGGTAAGGAAGAGACGGACGATGTAACCCATAAAATAGTACTAGTTTCCATTCAAGAACCATGGTAGGTTACTAAATACTTAAAACCTACCATCAACCAGAAGAAGTATAAAATCAACCTTGGACAGATGAAAAAGGAGATCAAGGTCTCCTAAGATTTGAGGAATGGATAAATAAATAGTTCAATGTATGAATTGATTAGGTCCCTAGTTATTTTTTTATAACCAAGGCAAATAACCTACACATGTTCTTGTGTCACAAGAAACCCATTGAGGTCATACCCACTAATCACCCCATCAACTTCACTTTTCACAAGATATTGGATCACCCCATCCCAGATTGCTTCATATTCAATAAATTCATCCAAAGAATGGTTTTTTTGGATAAGTGATGTCGGAAAATTCCTTGGAATAGGTGACATGTGTAACCATTTTCATATAAAGAGAATAAGGTGATTTGAAAAAAATTATAGCCTAGTGAGGGTAAAAGTTCGACTACTGGATTACTTGAATGATAGTTGATTGAGCTCATGCCACCATGAAATAAAAACTTTCTACACCCATATTTATCCCATAAAATTGGGTGGTACCATCAATATGCCCTCGTAAATTTGGATGTAATCATTGGATTCTAGAAGAATTCTAATATGAGGAGTCATATTCATCTCATGTACTAGTCATGGCCCATGCAGATTTCTTCCCTACAAAATCTGAAGCTTGGGAATCACCCCACCAAATAGAACACTCATTAGATGAATATCATATATCTGGAAATGTAAACATAATAAGCCAGGAATACCCATTATAAGATGATTATTATTCATATGATTATGATTTTTCCATACCTAACTAGAGAATTGCAGGATATATGCACAGGAAACAAGGATACATGGGATAGTACGAGCATGTTCAAATCCAACATATCTCTAAAATCCATATAGAGGATATATATACAGCCAAGACCCATGGGAAATCACTCATGTGAGATACAAAATATGAAGATTCCTTAGATCCATCCAATGGTTTACCTAGTATAGTAATATTAGATAACCATCTAGTAGGGATTCAATTTTCCAATCAACCCAGACAATGGAGAAGGTCAATGCAACCTATTCCACTAGCATTGGATAATCCCATGACCTCTTCACAAGAACTAGAAAAATATACCTCCAATTCATCGTTTCCTAATCCACATGATAAGAAGAAACCCTATCTTAATAAGTGATGACCTATGGAACAGAATTATGAAATTATATAATAGTCTACAATTCACCCAACCAATCTCTCAATCCTAGATGTTCTCTATATTTAATAATAACATATGGACGCACTCTTAGAATCCCTCCAAGTCCGTCGAGATATTGATACATTAGTCATTATATATGAGTTTTATTGAGTTGAGAACATGTGATCAGAATTTCATATTGTCATCTTATTTATAGAGATGTATCAAGAAGAGGTCATCCATGAACAAATTAGACCTTTATTTGTTATAGGAAGACTCAATAATGTCGACAATCAAATTTCCCTTATTGAAAATGGTATTGTGATCAAACTTATCCTAATTCGGACACTTCAATTTTTGGGATATAGAGAAGATGAGTTACCCCGTACAAAGAAGATCATAAAAGTGTATGGTAAGGGAATAAAAATACATCTTAGGAAGATCATTATCAATGATCATTTCAAGGATATAACATATAACATCGTGTTTAGGGTCTTCTAGAAAGACACAACATATAATTTCCTACTCAAAATTCCCTGGCTTCACATTCATGTTGTGGTGACTTCAACGATTCACCTATGTTTGAAATACCCCATCAATGAGAAGGAATGCACTCTAAATAGTGATGTCACTTCCTTCATGTACGTTGAAGACACCAATTTAGAGTAAGTATTCAATAAAAGGGAATCAAAATAAACTATGGTGGACGAAAATATACATGTTTCTTCCCCCAATGGATTAGGGACTACCCTTATAAATCCATAGAGAATAAATGATAGTAATAATGTGCTACTGATAAATTTGATTGATGAAATATGCTTAATACCATATTTCTAGGATCCTTTTATCCCCGATGATAGTATAAAATGAATTAATAATATTCAGAATCTCCATTGAAATAATATACTAGAAAATGGTGACAATGTCCCTTCTCATGTCCTCTCTCACCCCAACAGTAAAAGAGATGCCTTCAAATTTCCTAAAACATCTAAAAATTCTTACACAAACATAGATGAAGATGATTAAGATGATGACCTCAGAAAACCCCCTCCCAAATTTTTGGAATGCACAACCCCCACCTTTGATGTACTCCATAAGATAAATCATGATATGGAAGAAGAACTGTGACCTATATTGATTATTTACACCTTACCTATTGTTGATAAATATATGTATATTGAAATTTTATGGAAACAAAAATATATGTCTTCATGGGATTATATAGAAATTTTTTGACTGAATCCAGATGTGGCTACGCACCATCTCGGCTTACCCAATGGCTATTAAGGTTTCAAGAAAGCATCTTGGATGATTCACCCCTCATATGCTATTAACGTATCGGTTGATGTGAAAACAATTTTCAAATATAATTTTTTCTAGGATGTAAAATAACCAATATCAATTTTTAACATCATCCTTGTCAAGAAAAAGAACTATAAAATTAGTGTATTCATTGATTTCATAGACCTTAATTGATTTTTCCGAAATGATGAATTCCCACAAAAAAATAACAGAACTCTTAATTAGTGAAACTAATGTCTTCCAATCCCATTCCATAATAGATGTGTAATTATGTTACAATAAGATAAATATAGCCCATGAGAATGAGTAATCCACTACCATTAGATCATATTAAGGGATTATTTTCTATCAGTTCATTACATTTTGTTTAAACACCACTCTCTCTATATATCAACAATCCATGCAACATATCCTTAGTTCCTTTTGGGATGAATAGTGGAATCTTATGTCGATAATTATTTTTTCAAATCCAAATAGTTATATGATCACTTTATAGATATTTTGATAGTATCCAACATGTTTCGAGAGAAAAACATGAATATGAACCCATAGAAAATAAATTTTGGGGTAATATTAGATAAATTCTACATATTTTACGTATTCCACCAAATCATTGAGGTCAAACCATAAAATACTAATGCAATTATGGAGATGTCACTACCTTGGAATATCAATGAATAGATGGATCTCTATGGGAACCTATCATATATTTTCCATTTAATATCAAATTAGGATGGAAAATATCTCAATTTCACTAATATAATGAAGAATAGAATCATCTACCAATGGGATGAGGACAGCCAAGAGTCCATTGAGGGTCTCCAGAAGTACACACTACACCAACCAATCTTGATTCCAATATTGGAATGAAATCCACTCATATTATATGTATCCACCATGGAGTGGTCACTTGGAACTCTCCTCACAAAGAATTTGATGTGGGGAATAAGAACAGTCTCTACTACCTCATCAGAATGACACTCAGTATTAAGAAATGACATTTTATTATAGGGAATAAATACTTTTCAAACATGTTTATGGTAAAAAATATGAGGCATTACATACAAGACCATGAATTCCACTTAGTCTTTCATTTTGATCCTCTCCAGAACATCATTGCCCACCCTAGGATGAGGTGGTGTTTGAATTGATGGGATGTTAATCTTCAATATTATGATATCCATTTTTTCATAGAAGTCGATAAAAGGGGGACACTTACTGATTTCCTCATGGCACATATCGCCTTAAAAAGTACACTAGTAGATACTGAACTTCCATATGAAGAGGTTTTCTAAGCCCATAACGCTCTCCAGTCAAGGGAGGTGTGTTTTTATAACAACTCTTGATGTCCTATCGGAATGAAACTATAATATAAAAAACATAATCAAGTTGTCTTAGGGATTGTAATTTATTTTCATGAAAAAGAAATTATTTCCTACACATTCTCACAATAGGAAGGTTGCACAAACAATGAGGTACAATACCATGACCTCATTACTGGCTTGGAACTAGACCTACATCTGCAAATAGCCTTCTAGAACAACAATGTGGATTCCTCTTTAGGGAAAAGGTAGACCAATGGTGATTATTCCATTAAAAAGGATGAATTAGACCCTTTTATAAGCCATGTTAGGGTATTGATGTTGGGGTTCCCTTTTACACCCAGATTACATCTTCTCGCTTGATCACATAATGCCTGTGAAAAAAAGCTAATGTAGCCTTAATTTTTGTTGACCCTGATCAGGAATATGTTATCTTCATCATGATGTAATGAAGGATTATATCATCATTCATAAGCTGTGAGATGGATGAAATAAATTAAATCATCACCACCCCATATCATTATGAGCCATAATCCATACTTGGAAGGATGGATATAATAATTTATTATCTAAATAATGCGTCTCTCTTCAAAGAATGAGAAGGAAGGGAATATATTTATAAATTTCCATTGAACATTACCCCATATGAATAGGACTTATGATAAAAAAACAATCTACAAACAAGTCTTTGATTGAATCCTCATCCAATGAATAATAGAAAAAAATATAATCATCGTCACGGTATAAGTACATGAATGATCAGGTGGTCCTCATCAGTTTGGAAAAAACACTCCCATGAAATCAATGGATATGTTTTCTAATGGAAATCCATGATAAAAGACTTCATGAAATTCAGAAAATAATTTTATTCATGATGTATTTATAAAAAATTCATTCATCAATCCTCATAAATGATACATACTTCTAAATATTCATATCCATTTTCAATTTTTGGAGTGACTATTGTAGGGACATATTCCCCATCCATAGAAAAGAAGTTTAAATACATCCCTACTTCTACAGACTTCTTTTCCAAATGGGTTAAGAAAATGCCACTCAAGGAATTTGGGATTATGAATGCCATCATCTTCATGAATTCTAATATCATCTCTTGGTTTAGAGTCCCGTACACAATATTAATAGAAAATGGCAACAATTTCTATTGTACTGAGTTGATGAAATTGTACGATTGATATAAAATCCAATAATACCATTAATCACAATACCATTTAGTAGAAAATGGACAAGTAGAAGATTTCCAAATAATATGGATAATATACTCAAGAAGATGGTGAATAAGGGAAATATGTTCCCTACTGACATTTTTATCTATGATTTTTGGACCTACCATACCAGCAAGAATACTTTTTCACAAGAATCTCATGATTCATTGGTGTATGGAATAGAGGTAGTGATTCTCATAGAATTTTAGTTTCTCTAAATCTAAAAATCCATCTACAAACAACTCTTAAATGAAGAATAAAAAAAAATAATTACTATAACTATAATGGATTGATGGGATAATGCGGTATACACTACACAACCTTGAATTCCATCCAAATAAAATTTCCTGGGACTAAAATAAAAATATCAACCTTCATTGGTTATGTAAATAGAAACTAGTATTATCTATTAGGACCCCAATGATCCTAGGAAATAAACCCCCAATGTTGGACCCCAAATGGGAAAGGACATCTATACTACATAAGGTCTATCAGAATGGAGCATAATCCATGTCTTTGATGTACATGGAATTCATTACACCAACCAAAAAAGTGATTTTTCATATGAAATGGTTTTCGTAGATTTTATAAAGAATTATAATAGTCTTAAACACTTGGTGTTAAATTGTATGAAATTCATCTTGATCAATTTCTATTAATATGTACAAAAAAGTAATTGGTAGCAAGATGTTAAACTACACATCATTTCACATATTTATCTCGTGATTTTATACTACATGGGATATGATTTTATTTTATGATATTAAATTGTGTTGGAATCATTGTCTCACAAAAACTTCACCATACAAGAGGTAAACCATTGAAAAATAGAAATTAATTCCATCATCCTTGTGTGTGACATAAATCCACATAAATTATCTCTCATCCAAGAATAATGTGCCGCTTGATTCCTTCCATCACAAAAAATATATAGTGATGAAAAATCCTATATTCTTGTTCCCAGATTCAATATTCATCTTCTTTCACATTGATTCACATTCATCCTTACGACATGATGTTAAACTAAATGACTAATTTCTTTTCCACATAACACTAAAAAATAGAGATTTCTAGAACAATGTACCACTTAATCTCATTTTGATGAGATACATAGGGATTCCTATATCCTATATCATATCCTAACCATTACCTAAAAAAATTCCATGTATTTAATTTAATAGTTGTGGTGAAGTAAATCAGTTCCTTTTTGTTTCTCTCACACTGAGCATAGATCACATGTGCTTAGGAATTTTGGTAAGGTCTTACCCCAATGAACAATCCATATCAGTTCAGGATTGGTTTAACATAGTATATGATGAAAGACCGAAAAAAGGAACAACATGGGTCCATACAATGTGATATTAAATTACATGGTTTATGTCTCTTTTATGAAAACAACAACGCATTCCTGGGTACCTCAAATAAAAGGGCCACTATCATTCCTGTTGGTCTCTCACCACACATATATACAATAACAATGTGTGGCTTGCTTCCCATTTACACAATATATGTAATGAGTCCCATACCTCTAATATTGGGTTCATCTACAATGATTAATATGAACAATTCCCCCCTGCATATAGTTCAGACCTGCATATAGAGTTTCTTATTCAAGAACAATGTATGACTTAATTCCTATCATCATAACATGCATAGTGAAACCCAAATTTATATTCTAATGTCCAGTCACAATATTTCTTTTTCAGCTTAGGAATCCCATGTCACTACTACATGATTTTAAACTACATGGTCTATCAATGACTATGAGTATCTTGATTCCTATTATCACAGGATACATAGTAACACCAAGATTTCTTATACAGAGAATATTTGCAATAATCATTGGGAATGAAGCCACCCTATCAATATGTGTCACACCATGTAACATGTTTCCCATTCATGAAATATGTTGGGGTTGAATTATATTATTGTAGGATATGTAATGATGCTCAGATATTCAATTCATGGGTCCAACCAAGATAAAATAAAAAATATCCCTCCATATCTTCATATGGATGTGACCTATGTAGGAAATATTTTTGTAAGAACTGTGTAGGGGTTGATTCACAAAATCACAAGATATATTGAGAACCATAAACCCCAAAATGTGTGTTCCAACAGAACATATAAAATAACAATAATACACCCCTAACTAAATATCATTCAGACCAATGAATTTAATGTCCTAGATGCATGTCGTTAAATTTTCTGATAAATATTTCCCCACTACGTGATGTTTAAAGATGTCGGCCATTAAACATTATCACTCCTTACCAATGGATCAAAAGATCATAATCTTACACAATAATATAATTGGGTTCTTTTATCAAATTTTACACACCTCAACCCATTTTTTTATGGAGAGGATACAATCAGGGAACCCTTCAATAATGTGGTCTTGGTTTTACTCAATAGTTGATTGTGGGAGGTTTGATCTCTTTCGCAATCATTAATACCATGTCATTATTTAAATTAATAGTGGAGAATCCCATTGATTACCTCATCTATGACTAGGTACATTCCTACTTAGCAAATGACTGAGGTCACTTGGTGTTTCAGGCTAAATGACTCTTAGGGACTCATATAGGTCGATTTGATCTGAGGTCGGACACATCAAGCCCTTTTGGGGTGAAATTTTTCTTACTCTAGGACACTCTTATAGTTTTATGATAAATTTTTTAATCTCTCCCTAATATCAATAGAGGACTAGTTACCATTAGAAAATTATTATTGGTTAATTCCCTTTATATACAAAAAAATGGGATTTTGTTATTTAAAAGAATAAAGGGTAGCACTATTTTGAATCTATCTATATATAGCTGAGGATAATTATTTATCTTTAATTGTGGGATATTTTCTCTATATGATAAGTCCACCTAACTGGATTATTTTTAATTTTCTTTCACAGTGGGAGGTGGTTGATGTTACGAGAAGGGGATTGAGCAATTACGAGGCATCATATGTTTCTTGGTTTTGGTTGTAATAAAATCCCAAAATTTCTGTCAAAAAGTTCGCTTATATAGATATAGAAACCAAATATATGACTGGTTCTAGGTACTATGTATTTAGGATCAATTCCATGGGATTAATTCAACATATGCCTATTATAGAGAGAATTGCAGTTTCTATTTTTTATTCACACCCTTGGGACTGGACACAAGGTAGATTATCATATGTGTAGGGGTGAATATTTAATGATACTCATAGATGATTAAATAATAGAATTTTCTTGGATAGTGGATATTAATGATTCCAATTAGGTGTTCATTTTGACTTCCTAATCCCACATGAGCTATGCTCGGTGTGAAAAACAATGGGATAAAATGATTAGACTCATATCATATAGATACATGACTCATGTACTAGGACATCCCTAGAGATTTTTAAAATTGATATCATACCTCAAATAGGAATCCTATGTATAAAAGTTATGGAACGAATCATATTTAACATAGATTAGTTCGTTTATCAATCAGATAATTTTTGAGTTATGATAATCAGCCGATGGGGATGATTGGGTCTTGATGGTTGAAATTTTAGAGACATGGAATGTCTTACACTAAGGTGGATTCCCATTTCTTTTTAGTGTCAAGTCATTGAAATGTGTCCTATGTATCCTGTTTATTGTTAGAATGTGATTCCACATATTTAAATTGATTGAGGCATATACCATGATGTTTCCCTTTACTTTTTCTTACACACAAATGTTTCCCTTTTTCTAATATCACACAATAATGTTTCCCTTTTTATAGGATTACATGATATTGTTTCCCTATATGCAGGACATATAATATCATTCCAGTAAATGGGGCTCACCATATTATGTTTCCCTTCATAGGGGATTACAAACTAATGTTTCCCTTATTATGTTCTTACACATAGTCCCTATATGTGGGACATATCATATTCTTCCAATGATCATGGATTACACTCTTAGGTTTCCGTAATAATTGTTGAATCATATGATCTATATGTTATGATCCTTATAGCTCCAAAAGATCACATGAGCAGTGATTTTTTGGACATAAAAATTATGGAAAATTTTTAGTCTCATTACCTATGGATGCAAGACTTATATACCGAGATTACCCTTTGGATGGTTAATATAGAGCTCGGGCCTCAAAGAGGCATCCTTCATATCTTAGTTATAGTAAGAATTGGATTTCCTCATGGTACCCTTAATTGGCGATTACGCACTGACATTTCCCTATAATCTGGGCTTACACACCGAGGACAGGAATGGTTATCAAATCAGGGGATGGCCTATTAATCTAGTCTAATTTCCAATAGGACTTCACTAAACCTATATGGCAGGTCATAAAATCCATCACATGACCTGACTAAAATTATAGTGGCTGTCACATGATCCAACTAATTTTACCATGTGTCATCATAAGGTCTAGATGACACATATTGAGGGTGATGTGAGAGTCAATGTGACATATATCAGAGGGTGTCAGATGTCCTGGCTGACATGTTAGGAGGTAATTGTGAGACCTGACTGGAATTCCTAGAGGTCATCACAAGAGTCATTTGTCTTGATTAGGGGCTTCCATGAGACATATATGACATGAAATGGTCTCTACATGTGGTTCATGTAGCATTTCTAAATATTGTTCTGTGACTAGGATGATGAGCCAGGAGGACATTGTGAGACCAGGATGGCCATCCCAGAGGGAACCATGTTACTTTCTTTCAAATATCCATAGGAATTTTCATGATCCAAATATTTTGAAAAAAGAGTGTCTCATGTTCATGGTGACATATCATTGAACTATTCCATGACCTGAGTGGTTCATGAAAATTTCATAAGGATCAATCTGTATATTATTTGCTTATGACTTCTATCATTAGTCTTTGTTCACGAATTTTCATTGAGAATTCTTTAGATTTGTTCAATGTTATACCATTTTAAGTCTACTGTTATCTGAAATGTGTACAATATGCTCTCCAAATGTCTTTACAGAATCCATTTGTATGATCTATGGGAATTCACCTGATGATCCTATGCATATTTCATTATGTCTCTGGTTTTATGCCTATATCATACTATATATAATTCTTTCCCATCATAAGATCACCCACTCTGAGAAATCATCCCTAGTGTTACTTCATTTGGATACAAGGATTCCAACATTTCATCTGTAAAATTATGGTTGTGTTATCACGGTACATTTTTCATGATGTAGTGGGTGGTTTATACGTATCTATACCCCTTTTGTTCTCCATTTTTCACATTTTATCTTATGTGAATCTGTCCTAGAGTCGATGAAGGGTTTCGACATCACTCATCTTCGCAAGTCTCTATCATGGATCACTGTGATGGAATAGCTCTATTTTCAGTGACCATGAGTCAATCCCTTCAATTCCTCCTTTATTGGATTACATCAATTTAAAATGTACTTTTTGAATCATGTGGGTGTGATGAAATACTTAAATATTGTAATATTGACATGTCTAAGAGCCTTGACAAGAACAAGACTTATGCTAAGAAGAATTCATGAGATTCTTGAAGCCATGTACATTGTATTTTGTGATATCATATTTCAGATAGCCATGGTACATCATAAGAGTTTTTTGGACTGTTAAAATCTTCCACCTTTTTCCCTTTTTATTTCTTTTTCTAATTTTATCATGGTCAGGAATATTGACGAATTTCTCGAATTTTTTCAAGAAAATTCTTCCTTCCTCTAGGTGATTCATCAAGGGGATAATATGGGTTCTTGTGGAGATTCATTAGTGTTTCATGGATTTTCCGTTTTTTACCTTCGGGAGCGAGAGGGGGAGTGTGAAGTTTCCTGGACATTTCTATTTTACTTCGCATGATGACGGTGGCATGCCAGTGGGCTTTTGTGAGATGAGTCGATCATGTCACTGGGGTATTTTTTTGTCTTTTAGATTTTCAGGGGAACATCGTACTATTTTTACAACATCTATAGGATCCCACCTACATCACCTATATTTTTATTGTTTATTATTCAAAGGCTCAGGGATCTCACGTTTTTTATAGGATGTTGATGAGTACAACCATTCCAACCTTTGGTGGTCTATCGCATGATTTACTCAAGCATTATATTATCCCACCAATGGGATATTTTCTCTTATTTTCAAAGGAATTTTGAATGTTTTGTCTATTCTTCACCGGATGATAGACCGCATGACCCAGGGCACTTATTTGGTTGACATCTCTTGGCTAGTGATTTTTTGAGTCTCCTTCATGAGAGGACTGTTCTAAGGGAATCCAAAAGAACCTTCACAGGCTATGTAATTGACATGTTTCCTTTTCATTACCTTATGGAATTCACACATTCATGATTCCTCTAAGAGTTCTCATGATTTTTTGGCCTTTAGGCACCTTCTTCTTCCTTTTCTTTTGTTGGGGAAATAGTACTCATATCTAGGTATTACTTCCTTTTTGGATTTTCCAATGCTCATTTTGGGGGTTTGAAAATCCCCCCCCACCTCTGTAGATATTTCTATGGGGAAAAGGAATCATTTAGGAGAATAGTAAATGACCACCTTATTCATTGGGGATATTTCTAATCAGTGTCTTGGATGACCTTTCATCTACTAGGTGATTCTTGGTATTTTGTGATATTCCCTATATATATTGGGGTAGAGATAAATTTTTTTCCCAGACAAAAATCCATCACAGTGATCTCACCATACTTCCATCACATACCACAATCAGAAGACCATCCTATAAGTCCCGATTGTGAGACACTGTCACGATCCCTGCTTTCATGGGGACTATATTGCAAGACTTCTCATACTCATGCGCCCTTTCGAAGTAACTAAAAATTTAATTTCACTACTTTTTTGAACTATTTTCTATTAGTATTTTAATTTAATTGATGGTCTAATGGGGTATGTTGACTCGATCAGATAATCGATTGATTGTTATGTGAATCATGTGACCATGTCTGGTTCATGTGATTACTAGTCTCAAAAGGGTCATGAGATTTTGCAATTCCATAAATTATTATGAAACCCATGAGATCTCTAATAGTTTTGTGGTTCACGAACATCTTATGTGATTGAATAAAACAACACAAATTCTTTTGATGTTCAAGATTCCACCAGTTTTATTATGTTTTTACTTTGACAAGATTTTATATTATGTTTTCTAGATATACAACACATACTCTTGTTCAGATAGATTACAGCTCCCTCCAAGGATCTGTTGAAATGGCCAATAAAAGGACCGTGATTTTAAGAAATCAAAATGTTGACCTTGAATATCATGTGTATTTGCATAATGAGATTATAAAGATGTTCTTCTCATCTGAGATTTATTATTACCCTATATCTCACTAATGTCCTCTCTATGGGTTAAGTTTACTGGATGATGTCATCATTCATCCTTTATATTTTAATATTCCATATCATTGGGTGATAATTCATTTTTAGTGTGTCCATATAAAAGTTTCCTAGGTATGTCTGCTGGTCGTAGTTCAACACAAGGGTTTGTCCTATATAACGGAAAACTCTACATGGGATGGGATAACAATGATTTTTCCAACCATCCTATCTCTTAAAAATACTATAGAATAGTTCCTCCTCTATAAACAAGGTTGATATCTAATGGATATAGAAATGGGATCTTTTTTTAGTGTAATTTTTCTAAATAATGGGCATGGCCCTTTTGGGTCTACAAAATTTGTTCAATTTTTGTGAATGATTTATATACAATCATACTTTTTGGGTTGTATGGATCTCCCAATTTATTTTCTACCACTAGCCACATCTTATCTTACAAATAATTGGTCGTTGGTTCCCAAGAAATAACGTATTCCATTTTAACTGTGGTAAAGATCGAATTACCCTATGAGTTATTTATACACTTGAATGGATCCCCCAAGAAGAGATTTACGATGAGTTCTTCTCGAACGATGTTTTCTTGGATGATCCCTCGAATACTTCATTATTGGTAAGGGATATGTTAATCATTGTGTATGAGAAACTAAGGAAGGATCCAAAACTTTACTCACTCATTCTTTTCAAGGACTATATAAATGTTTCTCTTTGCTACAGTGGGGTCAGACTAACTAACATAATCCCTCGTTAGTGACATTCTCAGTAGTTGCATGATACTGTTGACTCAAATGGGGTCATCCATGAGGTTGTGGACTATAACCATGGGATTGCTATGTGATTTTAAATATCTCCCGAAACCTAATCCTCGAAGGATTTATGGCCACGTTTTTTAATGGATGGTTTTTTTCAACTGGGGGTACACATTCTAGGATCTGTGTTATTACATTGGTTACGGCAGTGTGGCTTGTAGAAGGAAAATACCTTAATTTGTATGTTAAATTATTTAGAAGCTAATATCAATCTTTGGTCCATATTCAACAAGGAATCTCCTATTATAGAATCCTTGGTCATCTCTATAGTTTCTTTGGTTGGATATAGGAGCATTTCCAATATTGTGAAAATTACTATTCTACTGGTATCTCAGTATCATTATCCCATCCCAAACATTCAAACATATCTTCTAATGGAACAATGTCACATGGCCCTACCGATGTTAAGGATGCACTGATACAATCAGATATCATCGATTTCAACACTTATTGTGCACCAGCTCGGCTGATTATTGATGATGTCATTAGTTCCCTTGATAAAAGGTCATATTTGATCTCTCATCAAGATAGAGTTCTTTCCACCATGGTGGAAAATCTAGTCATATTTAATCTATTGTAAAACTATCAATTTCTCATAAATTTGGTTTCTCCCAAAGTGTATCCACTATTCCCTTGGTCAACATACAAGAAGATGGGAATCCTAGGGTCATCCACTAGTTGTGGATGATACTGGCATGTTGCGATATTATGGCTGAGATCATACTCCTGCCAACGTATTCTCTTGAAATCCTTACCAAGGTTTAGGACCATGCTTGGGTAGTAGCTTATCCAGAGGCCATTCTAACCTTGTTGGTGTGTCATGTGGAAATTCATTTTTTTCATTCTATCCCCATTTTTAGTGGTGATGATGGAGTTGGTATAAGATCTGGGTGAGATGTCAAGGAAGAAAACTCATTCCAGTGATAACTACCTCGATAGTGAAATAGAATGTGTTGAGGAGGTTAGTCATACGGTATAGGGTATATATGATAATCCTATCAATTAAAGAACATTAGCAGCTACTTATTGAGTTTATTTATTAGTTCAACTAGATATTCCTCCTCCTGAAAAACCTTCTCCATTAGTTATAGGGGCTCATTCACAACATGTTATCATTTGGAAACATATTAATTCCTTGATTACTGATACCCATTTAGAATTATTTTGTGAACAAGGGGAATCCATTCACCACTAATTTATTAACTTGGGGGTGATTTTGACCAAACCCCTTTGTATGAAATAATTAATCGAATTGTTTAAACATAAAAATCTAGGATCCTGAATGAAATAGATTTTTATGAACATGATGATGAGATTTATCTTTCTTTGATGATGAGGGAGACAACATAGGTGTAGGAGCATGTTTTTCAGATTATATCTACCTTGAATGCTCAGATGGATACCTGGACTATACAATATGGAAGAATGAGGAAATCATAGCATGCCTGATGTCTAACCAGAAAAAAAGATCATCATAATTAGAAAAATCATAGAAGATTGTTGAATAGTTGAATACTTTGTTCAAATCTGTCCATCCTAGATTCGAAGTGGAAGAGAGGGGAAAGAGACACTAAAACCTTCAATCTAATCTTCATGTTAATCCCTCACTAACATGACCAGATAATAAGATCTAATCCTTTTCTAAATTCATCATTTCTAAGAACCTCATATTTGATGTCATTATTGAATAGACTCTATAATTTGTAGATACCTCCTATGAAATGGTATAAATGAATAAATATTATGAACATCATATGTGTTTTCCAATTTTATTTCTTTTATTCATAATTTTCATTTCATTTAAATGATATTGTATTAAATGAATCAATAATAATACCTATACCTTGAAAAAATTCTAGTAAAAATGAATGGATGGATTTGAATCTTGATGTTTGTAAATATTATTTCTTGATAAATGCTCTTGATTACTCAAAAAACATGTTATTCTTTATTTATAATATATTCTAGCTATCTTGAGGTCACTTTATTTTTAGAAGGATTAATTTGGTAATATATATATATGTATGTTCGAGAGGGAGGGTCCTCTTCTCTAGTTGAAACCAATATGCTTTCTAAGCTTAGATTGATTTTTTCTAAGGCCATATGACGGTACTTAGAAGCTTTTATGGGCCAAAAATTTCTTATTCTATAGTTTATTTTCTTTTAACTCCCCCTTCTATAATTTCAGTATAGGGTCTTTTAGCTGGGACCTTTTATCTCTTTAGATTATGTTTTTTAGCCTAGATCTTCTATTACTGTAGTTTTGGGTATTTTTACATCGACCTTCTTTTGGTTTAGTTAGGAATCAATTATCTCAAGACTTATATCTATTTAGTTTCAGTTCTTTTAGCTCGGTCCTTCAATAGTTGTATTTATGGTCTTTTATCTCAGAATTTCTATCATTGTAGTTTAGGGTCTTTTTGGTCGAACATTATATCACTATAGATTAGGTTTTTTTAGTTTGAACGGTCTATTTCTATAATTTAGGGTCTTTTAGATCATACCTTCCATCGTTTTGGTTTATGTAATTTTATATTTAAACTTCTATTGTTGTAGTTTATGGTCTTTTAGCTTAGAACTTCTGTAGTTTTAGTTTGGGGGCTTTTAGCTCTGGAAATCTATGGATGTAGTTTTGGTTCTATTAACTCATACATTTTATGTATGTAATTTAGGGTCTTTTATCTCATACCATATATCACTGTATCCAAGAGTTTTTTAACTAAGACCTTTATAAGTGTATTTTTGTGTCACTATATTTTTGGGTATTTTAAGTCAGAACTCTTGTAGTTTACGGTCTTTTAGCTCATACCATCTACTTCTGTAGTTTTTTCTCTTTTAGTTCAGACCTTCTATCACTATACATTAGGGTAATTTGGCTCAGACATGATCAATGATCATGGAATATAGTGAAGACAAGGTAGTAATGACCCAAAACATGCTGGGGTCTTTGGTTCTTCCATTGTATTTTTGAGGCTCACATGGATTAGAAATCAATTTAAAAATAGTGACACATTTTCTGGATGGCCATAGACACATTTGTAGGAGCCATACACATAAATTCATAGTCATGAAATGTGCCTCTCAATTATGGGTATCTTTTTTAAGGGATATGTAATATTTATTTTGGTGATAATAGTTAAGGGAAAAATAATAAATATTCAAGATATTCCTTGATAGTCGGAATATCAGTGATGTTTGTCAAAACCCAAATGTTTGAATATGTGAATATCTGATAGTGAATAAATACATGGTATGTCTTGTGATATTCTAAGATTCCATGTTCTGTCATGACATTTATAGGTCTCACATGGTATAAATCTTCTTTTCTTGAATGGAGTAGATGCCCTTATTTTGAGGTTCATGGCCCTCATGTTTTAGTAGAACGGTCCAGAAAAATAAGATCTCCACTCCTTTTTGAGGGCCATGAAAAGTTTTTGAATACTCAAAAAACCATATGATGAGGTTTGGTATATGATGAATGCTATTACAGAGGTGTTTTCTCCCTTGGTTACTTCCAATTTTTTTATGAAGCTTTCTCCCTATTCCCTATTGTTTCAACTCATGAGGTGTGGTCCATCAGAGGTTTGGGAATGGAGCCTCACAGTATGGACTTGATGAAGGGTACACAACCTAGTGACATGATGTTGAGGATGTATAAAACCCTCAGATAATTCGGTAGAGAGATTGTAAGTCATTGTCCAAAGTGATCTGGTTAGGAGGTTGATATGAGATAATCATACTAGTGGTTGTTCAAACACACTATGTTGTTGACTTCCTTCAAAGTGATTTTAGGGAACATAAGGATTGGAATGTCCTTTTTGAATAGTGGAATATTTATGTTGATGACCATATGTGCATATGAAGAAGACTTGGGAAAGAATACATAGTCAGGAAAAGGGTCCCATGAATTTAGGTATCTGTTTCCAGGACCATGGATGGTTTATAGCGATAAGTGCCACCCAAATCCTAATGTTTGGTTTTCACAAGTCTGATATCCAAGAGGGGTTAAAACACCAAAAAATTGTTTCACTTTCTATATAACATATTTTCTCATAAAGAAGATGTTTAAAATCATTACTCATAATTTTTCATGAACCCACGGGTCCAGTGAGAATATCATGAGTTTTAATAGGGATATAGAGTAGGCCCTATTAGACTTATAAATCATTTATTTGCAACCTAATTTTTTCATACACTTTGGAGATGAATATTTTAGTAAGCGAAGACATGAATTTTTCTCAGGCCACCCTTTTCCATTTTTTGATCCGATTTTTTTTTGTCTCTTTTACTAGTAGTTTAAGGACATGTGATTTGGACCATTATTGGTTATAATTTATGGTCATACAGATTTGAAAATAGAATAGGAAGTTTATGTTCATGAAATAGATGAACCTAATGTGGGGGATGGTACTCAAGAGCTCAATTAGGATACTTAGAGCTGAGAGTACCTCATCATCTTTCCTATTGTGGGATGAGAATATTCTATATTAGGAATTGGGGCACATAGGTTGTGAGTAATGATATAGAAAAAACATACTATGATTAGTTTAGATCACACTAAGGTGTTAAGTTCTTCCATGGTGATGTTAGGACTCACAAAGATCGAAAATTCCTTTTTGTGGAGAGACACACTTTCTTGAATACCATAGAGGAATATGAAGGATCTATATGCATACACGAATAGTCCAGAAAATGGTCCATTTAAGAAAAAAGTAATTTCTAGGGGCCATGGAAGGTTTTGTAAACCTAAGGCTCCCAATATATGATGTAAAATTTATGGATGGGGGTATAAAAGGTGATTTAAGTAACCCTAACTTTTTATGATTGGGGTAAGTATCTTGTTTTCATTTGATAGGGGATGGAAAAAGGATGAAGGTATCCACATTTTATTATCATCTATTGTAGATGTATTCTATGCAGTTCACTATTTTCTAGTACGGATGTGTGTCTTGCAGTTTAACATGTTGTGGTAAGGATGTTTTTGGTGTTGCTTAACGTCCTGTGGTGAGGAGGTTTACCATATATTTTAGAATCATGTGGCAAATACATTTTCCATGTAGTTTAACTTCATGAGGTATGTAAATTTTCTATCTAGTTTAACCCAGTGTGGTAAGGATACGGGACCTGACCTAAATAGGTTGTGTGAGATATGTTACAGGCACGAATAAGTATTACATAGATCTAGATCATACATATGAAACATTGTCCAATGTTACTCACTCGCTATGTATTTGGGACTCATTTAGTATTGAATTATGAAGATGAGTCAAAATTGGAGACCTATATTTCACTATGTATCCCATGATGATAAAAAATCAAGCAACACGTAGTTATTCAACGAGAAAATATCTACATCAGTCTGACCCATATGAAATTTTTGGAATTATTTCCATTTATTGCTGTATCTAGTCCTTTGATTGGATATTCGAGGATAAATAAATATCCTATTATGATAAAAATAAAGCCTCATATAGTTATTAAGGGATGAATTCCCTACACAGGTCTGACATATTCATGGAGATGCGTAATTTCATATTTTTTGTGACTCGACTTAGGATTGAATATTTTGTTGTTTCTACAGATGTTGTGACATCAGGAATCATGTCACAATCAGTTATTGGATTCAGTTTTGGTAGGATACTGACACCGACAATGATGTTCCTCTTAGGTGAGGTCCTGTAGAATGTATAGTTTTATGTAATTAATAGGGCTTCAACCATTCATTTTGACATCATTTGGTGAAAAGTAAGGGTATTCATTTTAATGTTTTGCATTCAGGATCATGATGGCCCTATAAAAATATTTCATTACATTTTTTTCATGGAAACCCCTTATTGGAATTCCAAATATTAAAGGAGCTATGATCGGTGTGAGAAACAAGGACTAAAAAGGGATAATCTCACTACGTAGAGGCAATTAAGAATAAGACAAAGGTATTTTTCATAATGTGGTCACTGGATGAAAATAGAGGATTGATGGGTACCTATGTATCTCATTGAAAATGAGAATAAATCCATACTTAGTTCAATATAACCCACATAGTTTAATGTAATGTGGAAAGGACATGGATCACCCAATTTGAAGGAAAAGAGAAGTTGTGGGTGGGTCCAAAACTAGAGGTTGGGGTGTCAATATGTATCATGCACTAGTAGGAATAAATTCATATATTGTTCTTCTTTGGAGAAATTAACTATGTTTATATGACTCTCACACGAGTCTAGTGTAATCTCATCTTTCCTTTATACAGATCTGACAAAAATGTGTTGAGTCATTAGTGTGATGGTTCTTTATGTATTGTCTAATGTCATGCATAGATGACCTAAACAATACAATTTAACATCATGCAGTACGGATGGGAGGTATCATGTAGTTTAAATTCTCGTTGTTAGGACATCATGTGATCTTCATTTTACCATCTTACTATCATTACAATATTTCTCTGATTAATGTTATGAAACATGGACGAGCTCATATAGTTTAGAGTAATGTGACCTGGATGAATTTGTACAGTTTAACGTCATGTATCTAGGGTGAATTATCAAGGATTATACTAATTTGAATTACAATATGACGAAAGTTATTTTAATTATTTCTTGACAAATCTCACATTATTGTGTCATCTTCCATGATCCAAATCCAATGTGGCCAATTAGTAAGCCCTATTGTGATGGGACATACTATGATCTAATGAAATTCACATTTGGGTTTCAATTTCGATGTTTCTTCCCTATTATTATCAGGGTCCAGAGATCCAACATTATTTCTCATTAAAAGAATTAACGATGTCAAACCTTTTCATTTAAGGGTTATTTGATATGATTCTAATAGACCTTCAGGTTGTGTAGTGTGCCCCACCAATTCTCATTGACTTGCTCTAATTTTTTATTCGATTTTTTTCATCATCAAAGAGTTGTTTGAATTTTTATATTTGGATCCATGCTTTCTAGAACTCTATGGGTACATTTCCTCTTCTCAGACCCAAATGAGTATGTGTTTTCCTGGTTGTTAGTATGTGTGGTGGTATGATCAGCCTATAAAGCATTGACGAACTTTCCTGTCCGAGAACTATTATCCTCTTCACCATCTTCTATAGTATATTTGATAGAGTATTATTGAAGACCCATATCTATCCATTTTTTGTTTCATGATAGTAGGATGAGTGATTAAAATTGATATGGTACACCTAGTATGGTTTATTCAACTCGGTAAAACATAAGTTTGTGCCATTTTCCGTCGATATTGTGTGAGGGACCCTAAACCTAGTGATGATATAGGACATGATGAATATGATGATGTTATTTATCCTAAATTCCATGAGGATTATTTTATCATCCCATAAATAAAATAATTAATTATTATTATAGACTTACATTAACTACATAGTTGTGGGTGGGGGATATGGCCTTACAACATCCATTCCCCAAACAGTCAACGCCCAAGAATGTATAGTTGTAAGTAGTAATTCAGAAGGATGATGGATGATGATTTCCTAGATCCAGAACAGACCAAATTTCATGGTGTATTTCACATTGTCTAATATCACATTTTTTCAATAATATCACATCCTCTAGATTTTGTGGGACATACTACTCTTAGATTTATGGTATTTAAAGATCCCCCATTCACATCCTCTATGATATGTAAAATCGTTCCTTCTACTTTGTATATGAGGAGGGTTCTATCATTTCTAATCTTTTAGAATACTTTTTGTTCATTGGATTGTCTTACATGGTTATGTTCATTTCATGGTGCCAAATCTGTTCTATTCCTACTCAATCATTTGGGAGAGTCCCATTTTGGAGATAACTGATTATGGGAACCATCCACCCTAATGAAGTTATTGGTTCATCATGTTTTTGGCTGGTTTTGAACATGTCGATTTCATCTCTATCACATATGATGACTAACAATACTAATATTTTATGTGTGATATGCTAGATTGCCTCTTTCATATTAGGATTGGAAAGGACTATGGAAACATTAGCCAATGCATCGGTGTGACCATTCTGTGATCGAAGAACATAATGAAATTGGGGATCAAAATATAACTCTTCCACCAATCACATAAAAAAGCTAATAAGAGGTGTTAGTTATTTCTTTTTTATGGAATATTCACCATTTATCTACTCTATCACTAGTTCTAAATTCACTTTGATACTCAGGTCGGATATGTGTAGTCATAGGGATAGTTCCAAGGTAGCAATGAGGGCTTGTAATTCTACCTCTGTATTTGTGTAGCAATATGATAGTGAAAAAGTGTAAGGAAAAACTTCTTTTCATGGAGATAAAAATATAATCCCCAATCCAACCATATTAAATCTTGATTTTTCCATCCTTTAACCTATATTACATCGGGATGAAACATAAAAATTCATTTCCAAAGCCCGAGGAGGGTAATGGGCCTAAAATAATTCCTCATATGGAATCTCGGTGTGAACCAGTGTATTCTATGGGGAAATATTTACTAAAATAAAACCATCTAGAGCTATCCATTTCCATGACATATTCAATAAATATTGTATGTTGTATTCTTATAGAAGGACAATCCCTTAGGAAAATCACCTGGTCAACAGGGGAAAACCTGGGATATACATGAGTGAAATGAAATGAGAGACCATTTGAGATTCATTTTTTTGTAAGTAATGCCACATATTTTTAACTGTGAAGATGATTGAAAGACATTTCTTCTTGACATCAGATTATCAAGCCGCATTACCTTGATTGGTGTGGATGTGGTTGTAGAGATTTTTATCACTCCCCACATAATTCCTCAAGGAGATGATGACTTCTAGTGAGAATTCAATGGAATCCAAATATAAGATGACTGGACTCCCCTTCACTAGAGGCATCAGTATTAGTGGGTGTATAAGATATTGCTTGAGACTTTCTAAGGCTTCTTAGAAGCCATTTTTTTATTTATACGTGATTCCTTTCATTATTAGCATAGTATAGAGGAGAGTTTTTACCTAATTTTTGGACATTAAACAATGAATGTATGTGAGGTTCTCGTGGATCCCCCATATTTCTTTAAGATTTTGGGGAGATGACATTGCTAAAATTGCACTAGTCTTCTTTAGGCCAACCTCAACATTGAGATGACATACCAAGTAGCCAAAAAAATCCATGATGAAACCCCAAAAGCACATTTTAGAGGATTATTCTTTAGAATGTGTTATCGTATCCTAACGAACACTATTTGAATATCTGTAAAGTGATCACATTATAATTGATACATGACAACCATGTCTTCGACAAAACATTCAGTTATTATTCTGAATAACATATTAAATATATCATGCATGTTGCATTGATATGTTATTCCAATATTCTTCAATCCAAATGGAATGGTATGATAGAAAAATATCACCTATAGTGTGTTGAAGTTAGTGGATTCTTCATTTTTAGGGGCCATATTTATTTGATTTTACCCAGAATACCCATCCATGATGGATAGTTCTTAGAAGCCATAAGTTGCATCAATCATGAGTTATGTGATTGTAAATGTGAATTCATGAATTGGGAAATACTGATTAAGGTATTTTAAATCATTACATACACTAATCTATGGATTCATTTTCATAATAAGGATGATATTGTCCATTCATCATTGGTATTTTACTCCATGTAAAAAATTGTCTTTGATAAATTTGTCATATTCTACCTCTATATTGGTGGAATGAGAGGGATGCATCTTCTTGGCCAAATGAGTAATGCCTCGATGCTCATCGTGTAAGCTAATATGGTGTAAAGCCACATCTGTATTCAGTCTAGGAATTTTTGTGTAGTTCCAAAGAACACATATCGATGCTTCTGTAGAAATTTAATACACATATCTTAGTATTCTATGGGGAATTTAAGAACTAGTCACAGTAGTTCATGGTTGTTACTTAATTCTTATATTAATCTTATAAAAATAATCAATGGTGGTGGATATGAATTCCTCAAAATCAAGATGGGTTTTCCTGATTCCATCCTCATCATGCACCAATTCCGAGTCTGCAGAGACATTTTCAGGTGATTATAGAAATTTGGGAGCTTCTCCATCACTATCTCGGAGAGGAAGGCCATGAGAAGAGACATTATCATCTATTACTACATGAGTTGTTTCATATAGAATCTACAGTATATTTTATTTTGTACATTCACTGGGTAATTAAGGGGATTGGAACTCTGGGTCAGGTCTATAACCATTGTTAGTATTATGCGAAGAACATTGTAATTATCAAGAATACTCTATGTATTCACAGGGGTGGTTCCTATGATATTTTGGGGTTATAACCAATATTTCATCATCCATTATTGGTTTTTTAATACCTTTTTAAATAAATATCATAGATTATATGTGGCTCCTAATGTTTCAAATGGGTCACTGTCACCATGGATTATAAAAACCATTACATTACTGGTGTACTTTGGACACTGATGGAATGTTGAAGGTACTCCCAAGAGTATTTGGAGATAGGTAAATCCTTTTAGGACATTATATGTGGTTTCTTGATGGATAAGCATAAAATAGGCCTTAGATGTGAGGTCCCCAAATTTAGCTTCATATTTGACCTTCCTAAGTGGAATTTTGGCATACTTTTCATACCCATGAATGGTCTAATTTGTGGGGAACAAGTCCCCCTTTTTGTATCCCACATGTTACAGGGTTCCAATAAGGATAAGTTTGATCCCAAAACCATTTTCAATAAGGACCCTATATATATTGTATTTTTTTGCGTCTTACTAACACATATAAGAGATTCTTGTTTCCTTAAAGTGCTTCATTCAAACTTTATTTAATGAACAATATAGAGAAATTGAATTCTGCTAACATATTCACCACTAGATAAACCTCATCTACAGTGACGTTTATGTCTAATTCATGTGTGATCTAAAGGATAATAAAAATTTCCTCTCTATGTTATTTTGAAATATGGAGCACTTATGAGGATGATATCTTTGCTGGGAAAACAAGCCAACTATTTTAGTACATGTACTTTTGTGCCAAAGGATGGTTCTTCTCGATGTGGATTTTATCTTATACATGTGGCTCATGTGCTAAGGTATTTAAGGTGGTTGGGCTCAATTCATATGGGATGTTTTAGGGAGTATCTACTTCCAGTATCGCATTTCACTCTGACATTCCTTATTTGCTTGATTGATCAAATAATCACACCCCTTCCATGTAGTCAGGAGGTTTTGTGAGGTTAACCTCATTGGGATCCCGGATCTTTGATAGCGTGAGAAGGTTATTTTTCATGGATTTATAAAAATTACTAGGTACTTTTTTATTTCATAAAAAGTATTTTTTTTATTAATATGTTACTCAATTCTCATGCAATCTTGGTTTCCCAATATTTCTTGATGAGGGTGATTTTGTTGTTTTCATAGCTCGACTGGAGGTACTGGTTGGTTCAAGACCTACATGGGTTCATCAATGGGTACTTCTATATGATTGAGATAGATTTATATGACTTATAAATTCCACATAATTTTTTCTTATGTTGTGGGCATGAGTCATGTTTTGGATCTGGTTCACTGAATGAAATACGAATAACGTTTCACTATTTCATGAAACTCAAGGAACCCATTGGTATACTTTATTGGGATTATAAGTTTCCATAATTCATCCAATATATTTTCATCATAGAGTACCAGAAGATGTTCTAGTGAGATAAGGATGTTGAGTGAATAGGTTAAACCTTTACATCTATAAATGAAGTCAAGAAACCTCTCGTTCTCATGTTTTTTAGTTATTTAGGTCAAATATCATGGTTTTCCCCATTACGGAGATAAATTGACAGTGTTACTAAAAACAATGGTCTTCTCATCCAACAATGGATCATGTTGTCTAGTTTTTATACCCTAAAAATTATTTCCCTATCAAAGTCTATAAAAAACCTCATCTTTGTCACCTATTATTGATCATGAGGGCCCATCATTAGCCCACATTAGGATATGAAGTTTGTAATATGGTGATTAGAGTTTCCCACACCATTAAAATTATAGAAGGTCTGATTCCCAAAATTTGGTGTAGGTGGAGTATCATCCACATTCTGGATATGGCTATCTCTTAGGAGGAAAAAGTGTTTGTCACCCTTCCATGCCTTCTATTTCGGTTATTAGAGACTCGATGTGGTTTAGCAGCTCAGGGAGAACAGATGTTTGAGCCACCTCCCATCTATAGGGAGTTGGTGGGTCTTGATGATGTGGCCCTACCTTTATATATTATCGATCCGTAATTAATTCTATTACTAAATAATATCTCTAGTGAGGGAGAGGATAACACTAAAATGGAGGGGATACATGATCATTATCGGCGTCCTCATTTATATTGATTGGGTGTCTAGATTTAGAGCGAGTGAGATGCTCAGATAACACTCTTGCTGGAACATCTTCTATGGGAGGGAGAATATTGGTCTCTACATGAAGACAATACCCAGTGGGAATATTTCCCCTAATTAGCTCTTGATTGAGTCTTTTTAGTGTTTCTATCTCATTATCATGTTGTTACAACTGTTCCTCCATGGAAAGAACCATGACACTTCTAGGTGATTATGGGGATTTATCTTCACATTTTCCTTTTTCATTGGTAGTGTTCTTACAAAGTGTTCGAAACTCATTATTTGTATGTTCTAGATTTTAGAGACTTCTCTAGTTCTTGGTTCATGTAGCCTCTATTGGTGCATCAAAATCACCCTCCTCTTTGGGTACTTTTATCATGTAGTGACCTTCTGTATTTTTATCTTGATCGAAAATGTATGTCATGTTTTATGTGACAACATGAAAAAAGGTTTACTGGTCAATAGTGGTTGTACCATTACTCTCAACACAACTTGATGATTGTGAATTTCCATTATTATGTTTTTTATTCAAAAACATGGTTATTTGGTGACATTTTGTCTTTTGACCCCGGTGGGGTTTGACTTCCTTCTTTGTATCCTTCCAATGACTTGGTTTTTGAATGGAGACCTTTAGGGAGTTTCTTATCATGGTTTTGACTAGGCTTGACTAGTAGAGAAATTTATTGTTGTGATAGGAATTAGTGGGATGTTAATCGATGATTTTTCTCACCAAATATATAAAATATTGATTCTCTCTATTGTGGGGATGATGAGGAAACTACCCCCAAACCTATGAGGTGGAGGTTATCATGGGTCATGATTTAAATTTATTGGTCCTTTTTTATGATCAAAGTATTCTAGTTAAGTATTTCATGACTCAATGGATGTCCATTAAGATTTAAATTCCACCATCCTAATAGGATCGGTTGGATCTGGAATCACCATTGATGTCCCCAAGACACTTTCAATGGATGATGAACCTAGAGATGGTGATTGATATATAAATTCCCCCAACCTCGTGTGTTGGGATTATTTTTAACTACTACCAATCAATCTTTAATCCTCTTAGGAATTTATGATCTAAGGGGTGGAGGCGGTGGTATATATTCTCTTGGCCCAGTGGGATAGGTTCTCTCATAGATGGCTGCAATGAAAGCTACTACTACGGATGGTTTGATGTGGTGAAACTATCATTGTAGGTTTGATGGGTGTGATGTATGCCCGTGGTTAGAACAATTTTCTATGTGATGTTTTCCAGGTGATAAAAACATTAGTGTACATGTTTGGAATGAATTATCATTATTTTGACTAGAAAATTTTAATACATGTTTGTTATCATGTCCCTAAATTCCAAATGTATGTGCATCATTGATGTGGGGGAACAATATTGTAGTGAACAACTTGCCTAATCATTAACTAGTCCCATAATTTCACTACATACTATCACGTTATAGGCCTCCTTCTCTAAAGGGTTATCTTGTTCTAATGTTGTGGAAAAGTGTAACACTCCATACTCTCTCCATCCTCAATTATGAATGCATGAAATGGATTTGGAGATCAACTTCCAAAGTGTTGTTTCACAATGAAGAAAATTGTCTTATAACTTTTCACTATGATTTTCCAGTTTTATATTCTAGTCCATGGATATAGTGGCTAGGTCTAGATGAAAAAAGAGTATAATCATTGTTTAATGGTGATACTCATATATTGGATAAGGAATATGTTGGGACTTTAGTCGTTGAGTAGTATCCCATATATTTTTGCATTGATAAAACATGAACTGTTTATCTAGAGCATCATAGATCTCATAGTTAAAAGTGGAGAGGGGTAGACCATGATGGGGATGTTGTTTTTAGATAAATATCTTCATTTGTCATTGTTGACCTCCCCTTAGTAATAATTACAAACCTCAAACTGGTCAAAGAATAGAATATTCATATGAGGGTAACCTACTAACTATGGTGGAGTGTTTCTAGATGTTTATGAGGATCTATATGTGGTTGAAGTTGAAGTTTCAATGAAACCTCTATACAAAAGAGTCTAGGATTTTAGAACCATTATATATGAAGGTGTTTGTGGAAGGGTACAATTTACTTGTCTATGGGAGATATCATCATGTGGAATTTGATCATGGTGGATGTCAAGATTATAGTCTTTGTGATCCATCTCCACACTACCCTAGGGAGTACTATCGTGACAATAATTGTATTACGCTCTAGTGGAATAGTTGAAGGACCTCTGGGAGATGAGAATTTGTCAAGAACATCCTCATGGAAATTGTAATTAAAGAGATTAGGAAGATGTTTCTGGTCCTCTATTGTGGTTGGAATATATTGACATGCCATTTCGACTTATATAGGGATATGAACATGTTGTGTGATGGTTTTTGAAACATGCTTATAATCATATGGTGTTGTGAGAGTATGAGAACACTACTGATAAGATACTAGAATATAAAAATGTGTTGTATCAATATTGACAGTAATATGATTATGTCTCAAGATATGTTCTATTATCACATAGTGAGCCTCAGTTCGGTTGGGAGTATGAGGCCAATTCCGAGGCTTTGGGATATGTCACTGGACTTTCTCTATATAAGTATGATCCTTCCATGAGGTGGGTAGTGCTATCACTTATTGATCCCAAATTGGAAAAAGAGTACGATCCATGTCTGAAAATGCATTCTCTATTTGAATATTCTTATGGGAATCTAGAATGGGAGAAGGGATATGAGACTCCTCCATTATTTCCATGGAATGATACTTTTGTATTCGTTCATCAATTGTATTAGAAATATGTTCCTAGGTTATATGATACGCTAGAATATGCTAGGAAGATTCACTAATTTGAATATGACATGACTTGAGGGTTTTTATACTCACCCTTGGATAACTCCATCCAGAACTAGGATATATTCTCAATCCTAGGCCTTTGGAGTATGTTGATGAACTTTTTCGACAAGAATGTACCCTTATCTCAAGGTATGTGTTTCTCTAACCTGGTGAGACCCTATGGTAATGGGATTATAATCCTAGTATAATGCGTCACCTTTATCATAATATTTTGATAATCCTCCAAGATGAGATAAAGAATATGTTATTTCTCCAGTGTAGCCAATTTTTTTCTATGATCTATGTGTTTAGTTGTCCAGACTATAGGGATAAGAATATTCTCATATCCCATTATCTGTATCATTGATAGAATATGTAGGAAGATTTCATCATCTATTGCAAAAATATATTATCAATTTTATCCATGTGTGATATTTCATATAATCCAACACATTTATAGACTCAGGTATGTATTGGAAGATAACATTGATTGAAGCAAGGATATGTTCCCACTTCTTTTCACTGTTTTCCACTAAAATATGTTGACGATATTCATGAAATATGGTGGGACTATGCTTCCCCCTCATGAATGGTGTGGGGATATTCCAACACACTTATTCTGATTGATTAGGTATATGATACTATATAATGGTTTCTATCAAAATATGTCTCTAGAAATCGCCATTTGAAATTAGAATATGATCCATATTTTGGATATTCAGTGCCTTATTTTCCTAATGATCCTTCTATGTTTCTTGTTTAGGGGCATTAAGTGATATAGTGTGATTGGTGGTACCCTCAGCAGGTGACTGGAGTGTACCATTGGGATGGTGCTATCGATAGCAGTTGATAGGTATCGTCCTCGACAACCCTTGAACTAGAAAAAAGTTGAATTTGTATTACTATTCAACCTTTATTATATATTGAAGGTTGAATTCGTCACACTCCATTAATATGCTCTTAAATTAGTTTGTTGTGGTGATGAGGGCCACTAGCTTAGCTTTATATTTTCCTAGGTAATGTGGACTCAACAATTACAGTGGTTAGAGACACTTATAGGTAGCTCTATGTTAGGGATTGTTCCCCCATTATGGTACTCTCTGACCATAGTGTTTTCAACCTAGAGTTTCACCTATTGAGTAGGTGAGATCATTTTTTGACCTACGGAGGTTGTAGCCACATGGGATTTACCATAGTGATTTCTGGGGGAAGAAGAAATTGTCTTATATAATGATGATGTCAATTAGGGTAGTATATGCAATCATGAAGACAACAAGAAACGCGAATATCGATTAGTGAAAAATTTTAGTCATGATGTGTGCTCAGTCAAACATTCATGGTTAGGACAATTTTCCTTTTATTTTTGATATATAAATTCTACTCATTTAGACTTTTCAAAATTAGGATGGACTTATTTCATGAGAATTGTGGTTATAGTGGATCAACTGTATTATCATTTCATTCCTACTTTTTTTGTGGGAATACAAAACCAAGTGTCTTGATAAAAGATTAACTGATAGTTTTTCCATTTCAGAGATTCACATCAGGTCTACCATTACATTATTTATATGGTGTGAAAACAAAATTTCCTGATAGATAAAATACAAATCATTTTTTTATTATATAGATTCATGTCTTGTGCCACCAATTCTCATGTTTGTGGGCATTCATGTGCATTTTGTGAAAAAAATTGTTTATAGTTTAAACATTTGAATCTAGGAATTCATGTTTAATTGATATTATAAAAAGGATGTGTGTGATTGATGATTCACAAGACAATAGATCAATGAATGGTAATGCACATCATGAATGGAAGAATACTAAACAAATATATATACACTTTTTAAGACATTTTTATTAATAGAATTCAATTAGAGGAAGATCCACATATCAAAATCTCTCTTGTGAATACATGAGTAAATGAATAGTTCTCGAATTACAATTATGTCACAAAATGTTCTCAGAGAGGTCCTTGATCACTTCAAACCTCTATTCTATGGTGGTAATGGATTGGCGTAACTATTCAATAGATTAGGATTCCTCATCTGTAAACCTCTGATACTCTTCTGCTCGAGTAACAACATCAAGTCTAGCCTTATCTACCATGTTAAAGATCCCTAGTTATTTCAGTATTGTTTTCTATGATATCTGTTGTGCATGATGAGACCAAGATATCTCTTCATAAAGATGAATAATTTCTTACCAGATGCGGTCAATTTCATCCTTCCCAGCAATAACAACATCCTGGTAGGTTCTCGCCTCCACCCCATGTTGGGAAACATTTTTGAAGGCCTTATCCCATCATTAATTAATGAAGCGAAACCTCAGATACTAATACTGAAAATTGAAGGGCCCTATTTTTCTCCCCAAAGAGATTACCTTCTTCACTCGATCATGAAGGGAGTTATAGTCAAAACCATCAAAACAAGGGTTTTCAAACATAAATCAATGGTGAACCATGTGGTCCTTCATCCCTACCAAAGGGGCCTCTAATATAAAATTTGAAATGTACCTCTATACTTTCTACTGCATCGACTTCTATTATTATGGAGACTCTAGAAAATGAACAAATCTGATCTCGGGAATAGGAATTTATTTTGGTAATAAGTCTGTAAGTGGGAGAGTCATTATCATGATCATTGAAGAAGTATGAAGGGAGAATAGCATTGTGTGGGTTGACTCAGTTGGAGGAATTCCCAAGGAAGCAGACACATAAACCTCTGAGCTCTGGGGTAATGGAACTATAATAATTGGAACAATTTTTTATCATTAAAATGTTAATTTACATTATATCAACATGTAACCAACAAATATGAATGTTGATAGAGAAATAGCTTTCTTGGATTCATCATTTTAATTGTATGTTTCTTCGACCCCATCATCTCATAGGGAGTTAACACCCTCTTATGGTGAGTGGATTGGTGGAACCATCACTTTTTTCTCATAATTCATGCCTTTATTGATACCCAAGAAATATAAAATAATAAAATATATGTTTGAAAACATGATACAAAGTGAACAATATGTCATGTTTCTATCAAAGTAATCACCTTATCCAAAATGTGCCTTTATCAAGGATATCATAGTAGAAGAATGTAGAACTCTATCAATATCTTCCAAAATGATTTTCTTCTATGTCGTATCAAATAGAAAGTCCACTAGAACATTGGTTGTAGGAATCAGTCCTAACATGGCTGAAACATCATCCATACATAATTATTAATGGGTTTTACCTATAGAGATTGTTCTAATAAAGAAAATGAAATCTCACTCACATCATTAGGGGTAGATACATGCTTCTCCAAGTAGGCTCAGAGGGGGCATACTACTTTTATATTAATAATGATTTGTTTTTTTGGAATAATACAAAATAGGGACATGTTAAAATAACTCACTTACATGAGGATTATATGGGTGTGGGATCTAACAATTTGGAGTGCTTCAATTTCCCTTTCCCATTTGGAGTAGGATATCTAGAAGATATAAAAGTAATGATTTTTAAACATGACCCCCAAAATGTGTTGATGCTAATAGATTCACTCTAGGAGAATAAATCATTGACCTCATTAGATACTATCAACCTAGGGATCCATCTTTATTATCCCCTATTAATACTCAATTCATCCCCATTACATATAACTCAAGGAGAATATACAATGGATGGAATGATTGGTCAGTGTTTTACAGTTTCCTACTATATCAACATAAATGAAAAAGATGTTAGTACTTTTGAGAAAAAACAATCCATATGTTAACACCACAAAAGTTTTATCCTAAATATTGTATTGACTATAGGATATGCCTTTTTTCATGGAAACCTCTAGTGTTCCCCATGTAGCCATTTTCTATTCAGAAGGTGAATAATATGCCCGACCTTTGACACATTATAATATCATGTCAAGGAATCGAAGGAATAACTTGAAATCCATATGTTGGTCTTTGAAAAAAATTCCAAGTGGGTGATATCATGAATACATTATTATAAATCTAATTCATCCTAGAAAAATAGGACATAGAGCTCCACCTATTATTTTAGTGTTCTCCAATTCGTACACTACAGAACATGAACACGAAATTATAAATCTAGAACAAATTCACTCACAAGATAAGGATGTTCATACTGATTTTTTTCATAGAAATGAGGGTAACGTTAAATTAATAACTTCCTTATAATGTGCTTTTGAGGCTGTTGGACCTCTTGAAACAAAATTTTTTCAGCACTTGAAATGGATTTAACAGTTGGTGGCAATAGGGTGGCATCCCATTACATTATGGATTATTTCCAATTGTTATATGAACAAATCCACAAAAAAGTATATTTTATTTGAAAAATAAATCTATTTATCACAAGGAGAGAGGATTATCTTTTCCAAATTCTCCTCCCTCATAATCATTAGCCAAAATTGGTGAGTCACAATCCGATGATTCTTAGATAGAACCTGAATAGGGGATTATATTTATACTACAAACACTTAAACTGATGTGTAAACTGGAAAGGTGCATAACATTCACATTGAATACTCCCATCAATAAAGGCTGAAGTAATTCCCTCATGAATAGACATTATAGTGTCCCGACCCTTATTGTTTTCCCCAACATTATCAACCATACAACTAGTGGGAACTACCCCATAGGGTTTGGATGATAAGTTATTGTAAGAGTTTTGAAGGCCCCGAACTCCGAATCCTTTTTTGCAACAGACCTTACCCCATTGATGTACTGTAAAAATGGTTTGAAATTAACATTGGAGATGTTATGAATTATTTGGTAATCATAACATCCATTATGAGGCCCCATCCAACCCCATAACACCAGAAAGTGGCTCGACATTCTGTGAGTGTCTCTTCCCCTATAAATATGGTGCATGATGTTAAACAATTTTTCCAACAGAGGGATTTATAACACAATATGATTCCCTCCTATCATAGAGTTACCACCATGAATGTGAACACCCTAACTCAAACATTTTCCCTCTTAAAAATTAAATTCCCAATCAGGTACATAGAAAATAAACATTCCAGCAAAATAGTTTTGTTAAAATTAGATTTAACATTCCACCCCTAATTGATAAATTTCTGTAATTAAACTATGGTTCAATAAGATTCCCTTAAACTGTGGGAGTCCTTTAGAGGGAATGATAGTGTCTTCATGGATTTTGGTTAAGAACAACTCTCTTTTTGAAGTTTCCCCCCTATTTCTGAATGGGATATCTACCCTAAGAAGAAGGGCCTTTTCAAGGGCCTTTTCATCTAGCCTGATTAATTATCAAGCATGATTATAGGAAATTTATTTGTTATAACACACCAATGATGGAGGGAAAACTAGTCATAAATATCTCCCAATATGTGTGCACCATAGATCTACAAGATGTCCCATATATTATTTCCTACCTTTCCATGATTTAGGAAAAATGTGCTCTTGTTTGGACTCCAATGACTAAACAAGCCTAAAATCCAAACCGTGTCATACTAGGAAAAGGTTGATTATCTCTAGAAGGCCTCATATATTCCTATCTACTTCAACTCCATGGAAAATTTAACATATATGTATTTAACATCGAAGGTTCAACCCCAATCCATTCTAAAACTACCACAAATCAAAGGTCCATGCTGGGAGACTACAGGAACCCATGAATGGTGGCATACTTATACATTATTAAAACGTACATATAGAAGTCTAATTTGGGTATGTTATTGATCCTATCAAAGAATATGGGAATAGACATCTGTATATACTCATCAATTCATTCCCCCCAAAAATAAAATTTTCCAAAACATTGATATATGTCAGAAATTTATTATGAGTTTTTAAAATCCAATTGATAGGTATGGTTGATGACTCTCAGGAATGGATGGAAGTGTAATTGGTAAGATCAAACCCATGGAGGTGTTGGATGTTTGAAAGGGTATATTTCTGGAGGTTCACTCCTATAAGTTTCATAAAATTTATCTATGATGACTCAATACCATGGAGGAAGTTAGCATCCACACTCCCAAAAATAACATTCAAACGAGCCACCACCAATGTGGACTATTTCTTGGAAGACTTATGGGAGATGGAATCTATGTACGTAAAATCAAGAAGTATAATTCAAAAATGAAATAAATCCCAATTATAGATATGAGTGATCCTGGAAGCATCATGTGAATCGTATGAACCATAAATGGATTCAAAAACCTCCTACATGTATCACAACACCATGACCCATGAAGATCATGAAAACCACATGTACCATAAGACATCTCAGTACTTCACAACTAGTCATTAGCCTCATGATCTTGTGACCCATACATGGTACCACGAACCACATAAAAGTTATTCAATCATTCTTCTGAACTAACAGATCAATAAAAACATGTAAGTCAACCATGTAGCTAAGGGCATAGAAAAATTCCTACAAAATTATCATGATTTGATTCATAATTATTTCAATCAACTTTTGAGGGAAATAATTTTTCCTGAAATGGTTCTCACAAAGCATTCATTTGAAATAGGTCTCACAAATATCCATGCACAGAAGAAATGTGGAAGGAATCATGTAAATGAAATCCTATGATGAGGTCTTGTAAGGGAATCACACAAAATATTAAATTATCTACAGATGTAGAGGGTGAACTCACCAGAGAATGGGCTCTACTCTATCTACCTTTTTATGGGGGATCTTTTGGTAATATGAAGGATTACTTAAAGACCAAACATTATATAATACAATGATTGGTGATAGCCCCAAAGACTCGGGAAAGAATTTTATTTCCTCAAAAGTAATCTCGTGTCCCTCTGAACATCATTTCTAAGTGGGGGAGGGGAGTGATTTGTTGACTCCAGCTAAATTAGAATCAGAAAATATAAATGGGAATAAATACCTTCAATATTCGTATTATATTCTCCACAAAAATATCGATGGGAAGGTTTCCAAAACATGAGGTTCATGTAACCATCAAAAGGACCTATGATTGAATGACCATAGAAATGTCATGAAAGCATGATATGTATAGTGCATAACCTACCAGAGATCACACAAATCCCATTGGACAAGAATCACTATTATTGTGCAGGAATCCTGATAGCATTGGTGATCATTCAGAGGTGGATATATGAGTTACTCTGAGACATGAGACTTGTCAACTAGTAGGCACCTAAAAATTATCCAAAAAACTCAACAAATAAAGGATAAAAATATGTAAAATAACGTGACATTATATGGTGGATTAAGTACATACAACAAGATCATGCGACTCACAATACATTACATATCCTTAGAGATATGTCCACCTTGTTAAAAAAAGCCTAATAACAAGTTCCCATTATCATGTGAAGGGATTTAGAAATTTCCATTCAACAATGCAATTCCACTCAAACTTTATAGAAAATAAGAGGTGTTTTCCTTCACAATTCTCACACATCACCACAAAACTCATTATTCTTCATGTCCATAAATGTAATAAAATATAATTATTGTCTTCGACAACACTCACACAACATTCTAATATCTCATACCCTATTAAAATAAAGAAATAAATAAAAAAGGGAAATGGAGATTCTTGTTATAGGGAATTGATATGATGGACTTCTGGAAAATGGTGTTGCATTCCCTAGGAAATCACAATTGATTGGGAAATGCCCCCCTCGATAAGCTATCATGATCTCGAAATGGTATATAGACATGTCATCTTGATCTCACAAAGACTTCATTAATAAGCCACACTTGAAAAGTCAACATTAAAAAAATGATAGATTCTACACAGGCATCCTGATCTCATGAAAACCCATAGACATGTTTTTATAACCTTGTGTATGCTCCTTGAGATATAAACATGGTCATAAAAAATCCATTATATTGGCCTTGTTTAGATATAAATAAAAATGTTAGACATTATATTGCTCTCTAAATATCATGTGACACCATGGATAACCCATGAGAGAATAATTTTAATTGTACGATTCCAAAACCCACCACCAACTCTATCTGAAATCCATGAGATACTCACAACACAAGGCGGCATATCAATGGGGTGGTGATACCTATAAATCCCTCCCCATGCAAAAAAAAATTTGATCAGTCTAACATTGGAGCATATGATATTTAATTTTGGAGTAGCCAATCACACGATCATAAAAGGTCTTCTACCATGAAAAAACTAGTGAGAAAAATAAGAGAACCTGAGGCATCATAGGCTCTTCACATGACCACTTCAGATCACATGATGGAAATCTGTTATGTCATTTGTATCATACGATGGAGGTCCCACATGTCGAACGAGTCATACAAAACCTAAAAATGCTAACATTATAAAAATATGAGGTGCACTGACGGAAGTAATAAAAGATGAAAAATATTGGAGACTAAAGTGAACATGGATTTTCAAATCATCATGTTTTTTACATGATCCACCCATATCAAGAAATTGCACTTGAACATGAAGCTCAAGTCTACCACATTTGATCAACATACCAGATAGATCAAGTGATGTCCCATGGACATATAAATCAAGTCAAATGGTTCCCTTCCGGTATGCTTCCCATGACTTATAAATTCCTCTAGGCTTTCTAGCTACTACTTTTGATGACCTCTAAACATGTCACCCGTGTTTTGTTGAAACACCAAGACATGTTGTGAAGGTCTTATGATGTCACCATGACATGTCATCCAGGTATCACAATGTCCCAAACAAATTTCATCCTTGATCATGTTGAACCCTTAAATAATTTCATTCGTTATCATTTGATGTCCTCCATACATTTTAGTAAGGTAAAGTGAACAATATATATATTTCAAACATTGTCTTGTGTTTTCCTCCAGATAAGTTGGCCAGCTCTTGGAGAACTATATAGACATGTAATCATGATCTTGTAATGTTCTCAAAAAAATGTTATATAGGTCATGTGGTTCACTCTAGATATATCATCCTTGATCATGGGATTTACTCTATGGATGTTTTCCATTTCCTGTGACACCCTCTAGATATGTCATCCTCGGTCATGATATGTTCTACGGACAATCCCACCAAGACATATGGAACCCTCCAGACATGTCGACCTTGATCATGAGATGTCCTCCAAAAAAATCTATGATCATATGACAACCTCAAAAAAATGTCTCTTGGGCCTTGTCAAGTGATTCTGGTTTTCTAATCATATCATGCAACAACATCCTAGTTTTTTTGTTTAGGTCTTTCAATTCCCTCCAAGCTCATGGTTCAAGCAATGGGAAACATTATATGCATGTCAGCCTTCATCATGTGGTATCTTCAAAAACATTCATCTATTTCATGTTATTACATCTATAAAAGTCAAATGGACCATGTAGTTGTATTTGTACATGGCCTCTAGGAATCCAAGACATGACAGGCATATTTTTATGTCAAGAAGACACCAGGGGACATACTCACAGTTCTTGGTGGATATACTTGAGTATACACCAAACAAAACTACGAGAACTCAAATTCTAAAAATAAATAGAATACATTCGATGAATTGTAAGGATCAATTTCTAATATATAGTTAATTTGGTGTATTCCTCTCCATGTATTGGATATTCTAATGATCGGGAACCAATATTTATTATGGGATAATCATTTATCATCATCCATCGAAAAAATGAGGAGGTAACTAAAATCATGAATCTATTATTCATGTCATAAACAGGATACGTAGGATTCCTTCCCAAGCCCCGAGCTCAAATATGCATTATCCTTAGTTTGATACTCTCCATATCCCTGACATTCCAACCATCAAGACACAATCATTTCCATGATCTTATTATTATACCTCATCCATGAATGAATTTAATAGGAAACTGAACTACGATGACTCTGATTACTACCATAAACAATATATTTAGGTGTCATTCTTAATTCATGAGTTCCTTATCAAAGATAAAAAGGGTTTTCATAATCCATCTATCCTTATTTTGTATGAAGTGAGACTAATAACTCACTACACCTTTCTCATGCTTATCATGGCATGTGCGGTTTTACGGTGTTGTAATGGTCTTTTCACTCACCACATAAACCTGTAAAATCTTGGTAAACATCATCATGTAATCATAATTCATTTGATAGATATCAATACTCACATAAAAGGGAATCAATTATGGGTTATGTCCTGGGTGTGTAACTGAAATATGACAAAACCAATTCCTACAATGATCTGGATATGTAGGACACCTCTCTATGGTTCAAGATTAAAACCTTGTTCATATGTTCCCCCATTTACTTCCTTATTATAATTTACCTACATTTTTATTACATTATAATTACATCATTAAAATACAAACAACATAAAAGTTTTATATAACCAGGATACAAAGGTTTAGTGTCTTGGGTAAATTTTGTTCATATATAAAATCTATAATATTGAACCTAAACATTTATTTAATTACTTATTCAATATATTATTATTATCCCATTGGTCCTCCTTAATACAAGTAATAACCTACGGATATACATAAAAATAAGTGTGATAAAATAAAAATAATTTGATAGATAATAAAATTAATTAATATAACATGTGATGAGAATAATCATCATCTTAACGTCATCATCATCATAATCATGAGAAGAAGCACCAGATAAATAAATGGAATATGAAAATGCATAAAAGTGAAACTTCACGTCTTATTGGTCAAATAAAAAACACATTTTTTTTAAAAAATATAGAATCCTATTTTCAAATAATTCACATTTTTTCTTGAGATATATCATATCATCCAAATCATTGGAGGGATATAAAATTCCCGATACACCTATAGAATCAATAAATTTAAATTATCAAACATGCCGCATAAAACTTATATAAAATTCGGACATAAAATAACCCATGGAAATGAATGGGTTTTATTCCATTTAATAATTAATAATTTATTTATTTTTGGTAATTATAAAGTTAAAAAAATCATCATATAGGAATCCAAAATCGAGAGTGAAAAAAAATAATATCAGGGGAAGTAAAAGGAGTATTTTGTTGAAAGAATAGTTATTTTTGTAAACATTTGGTTGTAAGAACCCTGATCTTCCTTTCTGGTATATTGTTTTCTATTTTTGGAGTTTTTGAGAAAAAAGGGGTTTCTGGAAATTTTCAAAATACACACCATGTACTTTATAAGTACACTCCATGTACTATGATGCCATTGGAGGCCGTGTGCTGGTCATTTCATGGACACACACACGGCCATGTAGGGGTGACATGGAGGCCGCCTAAATTTTATAATAGAAAAAGAGTGTACACACCGTGTACTTTTAAAGTACATGTCATCTACATTTATCCATTAAATGCACTGGGGTCGCGTCTAGTCTTCAGAATCGATTTCTTTTTGGTCATCTTCATACGAGAGAACTAAGAAGCCATAGATCTTTGAGGATCCCCCAAACCCCCATTTTCCCTATAATTAGAACACCGGTGAGTGCATTGAAATCGCAACGGTGAATTTTCTCTTCTCCTAGATCATTGTTTCCCAATTCATTCTCTTTTCCTTGTTATCATGGGTTGAATGTTTTAGGAATTTTTTTAGATATTGGACATTCTAAGGTGATTCAAGCCCCATGGATCAAGTATATCGATATCCTAACATCAAGGTTGGAGGTTTGTGCTTTTCTATAGAATTTTTTTGAGTATTTTGTGCAAATTCCACCAATACCCTTGAACGGGGTATTGCATGTTTACCATTTTAGCCCTATTGGTTGTCTGCTTTGCTTGTATGCTAGAGTAAAGGATTTTGACTAAGTTTTGGGCTAATTTTTAGGGTTTGTAATTGTTGTCAATGCATTTTATTTCATATATGGAAATTTATGTCTAGTTACATTTTTTACTGGTGTTGTATTCCCATGCATAGTATTTCAGGATGTTGTGACTGTTATTATTTCATACTGAGATGTTGTATAATGCTATCCAAGTAGTTCTTGAAGTTACTTTGGCCGATACGTGCGCTATTCTTATTTGACATACATAGGGCCGTGAGAACCTATTGTAGTAGACCACAAGGAGAATGGACGTAAGGGATTCTCCAGAGTGTCTTTATAATATGATGCGAGACCACAGGGGGAATTGACGTTCAGTGCTTCCACATAATGTCTATAGTTCCTCGAGGTAGGACACAGGGGGAATGATATGTTGAGTGCTTCACCAATAGTTCCTTTTGTACGATATGATACTATATGGGGAAATGACAGTGTGTGCTTCCCTATAGAGTCTATTCTTTAGCTGAACCAGAGGGGTGAGACTGTGTGTGCCTCCCATAGGGTTTCTAGTACTTGTGGGTTGAACCATAGGGGTAAGGCTATGAGAACTACCCACAGGGTTACCTATTTGTTCTACTTGCTTGAGTGGCTAGTTACTTGATTGTAAATTATATGCTAGAAACTGTGGATTGGTTGTTGTTGAGTACCTTTCTATTTACTACATTCTGTACTTTTACCTGCCATATATTCATTGACTATTATTCATAGATCATCGGGTGGTTTCCTAATGGGATTTTTTCTCACACCCTGTTTGGGTCATGATTTTGGGCCCAAACAGATAATATTGTTGCAGGAATAGATAATGGCAAGCGCCTTTCGACATTAGGTTCATGATTGTTGTGAATCTAGAGAGCATGGGACCAAGCTATGGCTTGCGATGATGAGGATTTTATCTTCTTTTATATGCACTTGGGTTTAGCACTGTTCTATTCCAGCATGGTGACTTATTTTTCTATTTTTCTAGACATATATGTATCATGCATCATTTATATATATATATCTACTCTAGTAGTTTCTGTTATCTGTCTTCTGCTGTTACTGTTGTTTGGTATTTACTGCTTCTTCTATTGTATGTATTTGTGTACTTCCGCTTTGTACTCCGCCAATGAGGGCATAGTTTCCCCACTATCACACCCAAGGCCCTTGCAGCTAGTCGGCAGCCTCTAGCATTCAGGGAAATGCGCTTGAGGCCATGTGACCAACCAGGTACAGGGCGCCTCTGGGTGGCTTTCGGAATCAAGACGTTACAAAGTGGTATTAGAGGACTTCTTATCTCTTGACATACTATTTGGGGCCTTTAGCCAGGTATAGGAAGGGGAAGGTACTTGGTAATAATCTATGCCAAGGAGTAGCTAACCCATGTACGAGGAAAATCCAATCTACCTCATTTAATTGCCATCTGTTTGGTTTTATGATTATTACAATTGATTTGATATCACCTTGAGTGATTCACATGTTTTGTGCTATTACAATTGATGTTATTAAGGTTCTATTTCTATTACAACCTGATGAGATGAGGGTATTCCATCTCATGCATTATATAAGAACTTTCTAGAAATCACTTGTCATGCATTCTTGCCAAGTCATCTACGATGAATTAAAAATTGCATGTTATTTTGATTGATGTTGTGTAAAATATGCATGTTGTTGTGATAAACTCCTTGATAAAAATATATACTTTTTGTTAGATCATTGATTGTGTAATGTCTTGTTTGAAGGAATACAAAAAATTGGTTATTGAGGTGTTATGGGCCCTCATGGAATGGAAATTGGTGGCTCATTGCCTTGTTTACCTTGTTTTTAACATGTATAAGACGTCAAGCTTTGATTTTTTAGGAGTATGGGCCCTCACAGATTAGAATTTGGCACCTTCAAGGTTCGTTTCATTGTTTTTCTGGGTACCGATGTAGTTTTTTAGGCTTAATGTCCGAAAAAACCCAGAATACGCGCCGTGTTATTTTGACTACACGCCATGTGTTGTTCTGTTCGGGAAGAAACTTTTTTTCAAAAGTACAAACCGGGTACTTTATATACATGTCGTGTAGTCTCTAACCATGTCATAGGTTGTTTGGGTAGATAAATAAGAAAAGGAATTTATTTTGGAACACATCGTGTCCCTCTTCTACACGTCCTCTCGTGTTGACCTTTTGCTCGCCTGTGTGACTAACAACATGGATAGAAAAACCTACAGTTACCCAGGCTGTGTCAGTCTTGAGCACGCCATGTAGTATAATCCTAGGATCCCGACTGTGTAGCTAACAACACGGGTCGGTGGAGTCTATTCTTATACATTTCTTGTCCCATCTAAACACGCCATGTAGTGTTGAAATAATGTCTGCTCATGTAACCAACAACATGGATAGATAAGACCTCAAGCTATACATGCCGTGTCCACGTTCAACACGCCGTGTAGTCTGACCTAGGTACCTGACCATGTCATGAACAACACGGGTCAATGTTATCTTTCCTAGTACACATCATGTTCATCTGGAACACGCCGTGTAGTGTGAGTTATGTGTCAGGTCGTTTCACTAACAACACGGGCCAGGTGCATCTTGCCTAGTACACGTCGTGTCAAACTTGAACACTCCATGTAGTCTTGTCTTAGGAGAGCTGTTTGGCTTAACCCTGTAGAAGGACTCAGGCATGGGAATAGGATTCACGTACATGTCGTGTGTTAGAAGAACATGTCATGTGTTTGGGGGTGTTACATGGCCAGTTTAAGCAGAAGGACACGCCCATGTAAATGACTTAAGGGAACACACTGTGTCGGAATATTACACGTCGTGTTGTCATGTTTTGAGAAAATTGAATGTTTTATTTCTCTTATTACCTTGTTACACTTCCTTCTTTCTGTCCCTATTAATCTTGATCTAAGATGTGCACGTGACCTTTCAAGATAGGTCACCTTCAGCATTTCTATTACATCTTTTAACATGCATCTAGTGACAGAGGTTATTCTATTACTCTGTGTTTAGGAGCAGCACCACCAGTTTTTCACTAGTCTAGGAACTAGAGTTCTTATGGCCATTCAGGCTATGGTGGAGGTTGCAGCTGTGGTGGTCAGTCACCAGGCTACCAACAGCTGTAGGGTGGATCAGCTCCGAGTGTTCAGGTAGTGTCACAGGGCCATGGCATAGGCCAGACTTTTGTAGTGGAGAAGACCCAGTAGGAGCATGATTCCAAACCCTCTACAGATCGAGGTATTATCTTAGTAGCCTCAGTTTTATCTTATTCTCTTTTCGATACAGGGGTTTCCCATAGTTTTATCTTTGATTCTATTGTGGAAAGACTTGGGCTTTGTATCTTTTCATCTGCCGATATCTTGATGCTAGACACGCCGTAGGGGAAGAGAACATCTACTGTGTGATAGTGTAAGGAGTTCCCTCTTGAGGTGAGTGGGATTTCCAGGTGAGTAGATCAGGACCCAAGCATCTTGATCTAGGTGGAGTTACAGCTCAGATTTCCATTTTGTATCTAGATGACTAGGTGACTTCGCAGTTTGACTTTCATCTCGTGGTGGATCGTTTCAGGGATGTCTTTCCAGAGAACATTTCAAGTTTTCCTCCGATGTTCCAGGTACACTTATATATTGAACTCATGCCAGGAGTGGCACAGTTGTCTATTACTCTTTATAGGATGGAAACACCTAAGTTGCAGGAGCTCAAGAAGCAGTTGGATGAGTTGCAGGTAAAGGGTTTCATCCGACCCAGTACTTCTTCTTGGGGTTCGCCTGTTCTATTTTCAAAGAAGGCAGAAGACACCATTAGGCTTTGTGTGGATTATTGGAAGATGAACCAGTTGACGGTTAAGAACTGATATCCCTTTACTATGATTTATGACCTCTTTGATCAACTTCAAGGATCCCAGGTGTTCACGAAGATCAATTTGAGGTCCGGTTATCATCAATTGCATGTTAGACCATTTGATATACCTCTTACAACATTCTAGAGTAGGTATGGTCTATACGAGTATATGGTTATTCCATTTGGCCTCACAAACGCACCTATAGTTATCATGGCACTGATAAACTGAGTGTTCCATCTATACATGGAATATTTTGTGGTGGGTTTCATGGATGATATCTAGGTGTACTCTAACACTTGAAACGACCATGCCACACATCTTAGGATCATTCTGAGTACACTGAGAGAGCATAATTTATATGATAAGCTCTCAAAATGCCACTTTTGTGTGGACCAGATTCACTATTTGGGCCACATTATCTAAAAGACATGAGTATCAGTGTACCCAGAGAAAGTTAGAGTTGTAGTTTCCTAGAAGTAGCTGAAAAACGTCTTTGAGGTGCAGAGTTTTCTAGGGTTGGCTAGATACTATAGATGCTTCATACAGGACTTTTCATGCTTAGCAGCATCGTTGACAGGTCTGACTATGAAGTTTTCAATGTTTTTATGATCAGATTAATGTGATTCTTCCTTTCAAGAGCGGAAAAAGAGGTTGACTTCTGCATCGATACTAGTCTTTCTAGAACCAGGTAAGAGCTACACTGTCTAATGTGATGCATCAGGTGTCGGTTTGGGAGTTTTTCTTAACAGGAAGATGGAGTCGTTGCATACAAGTCTCTGTAGTTGAGGCCACTTGAGAGGAACTACCCAACGCACGATTTAGAGTTGTTAGATGATGTTCATGACCTACTCTGTTAGAGACATTATCTTCTAGGAAAAAATTTTGTGGTTTTCACTGACCATAAATGTCTTAGGTAATTTTTCACTCAGTGTGATTTGAATTTCAGATAGCGGAGGTGGGTTGAGTACCTACAGTCCTTTGAAATTGAGCATACCAATACGCATGGGAAAGGAAACAATGTGGCTGATGCGTTGAGCAGTAGGACTCAATTATATGTAGTTAAGGAGGCCAGCAGTGAGTGGAAGCATAGGGCTCTGTTCTTTGAGATTCATCTAGAGATGCACAACAAAAAGGGGCAGAATTTTCTATCTTCTATAGCTGTTACATCTACCCTTTTTGATCAAGTGCAGATGAGGAAGTTATCAGACTCAGAAGGCCTAGTTCTACGGGAGAGTGTGTCAAGAGGGGACCCTCTTCATGGATGGATCATAGGCAAGGATGAGAACTTTCATTTCTAAGGATGAGTATGGGTGACTACAAATATACACGAGGAGATGATGTGGGATTTTCAGTCCTCTGTTTGGGAAATTCATCCTGGTGTCACCAAGAAGTATCATGATCTTCACCGCCATTATTGGTGGCTATGTATGAAGAGTGATATTGCTGGTTTCTTCAGGAGATGTTCTACTTGTCACCAGGTGAAGGGAGAACATCAGTGACCATCATGTATTTTATAATTGATACCCATGACTAAGTTCAAGTGGAACGACATCACGATGGATTTCATGATGGGGTTGTAGAGGTCTCTTTGTGGGAATGAGGTTGTATGGGTTGTCCTTGATAGACTTATGAAGGTTTCTCACTTCGTGGCGATCAAGGAGACCTTCAGCATTGATGGTCTGGGGAAGGTGTACATCTGAGAGATTGTGTATTTACATGGAATTCCACACTCCATTGTTTCCGAGAAGGATGTGCATTTTACTTCTCTAGTATGGATGGTGCTTCAAAAGTCTTTGGATACACAAGTACTTTTGAGTACAACATACCATCCCTAGAGAGATGGCCAGTCTGAGCGTACAATTCAGGTGCTTGAGGACATGCTACGAGCATGCATTCTGGACTTTGGAGGTTCTTGGGAGAAGCATATACCTCTTGTGGAGTTTTCCTACAATAATAGTTTCCAATCGACAATTCAGTTGGCACCATATGAGGCTTTGTATGGTAGGTCATGCCGATCACCCTTATGTTAGCTAGAGGCAAGAGAGGCAGCTTTGCTGGGATATCATCTTGTTCAGGAGACCATAGAGCAGATAGAGTTGATTCAAAAGAGGTTGGCTACATTATAGTCACAATTTAAGTCGTATGCTGATCAACAGGAAAAACCTTTGCAGTTCAATGTTGGGGATCAGGTTTTTCTGCATGTCATACTGAGGTTGGGGCACAGGAGGACAAGGAGATAGGGTAAGCTTTCACCAAGGTACATCGGACCGTTTGTGGTGTTGGAGAGAGTTGGGCCAGTTTCCTATCTGTTGTAGTTACCTCAGAGGTACCGGGTTATGCATGACATTTTTCATGTTTCCCATATTTGACGTTACTTTTCAGACCCGTCTCATGTCCTTTAACCCGAGGAGGTTGAGTTTGATGTGGATGCATCGTCGAGGAGCATCCGATCCGGATTTTTGATCACAGTACAAAGTTTCTCCATGGCCGGTCTGTTTCTCTGGTACAAGTGCTATGGTAGCACAGGCGGGTAGAAGATGAGACTTGGGAGAGGGAGGCCGATGTGCAAGCATAGTGTCCGGAACTGTTCAGAGATTCTTCTTTTATGCTGTGCTAGGGAAATTCGGGGATGAGTTTTTTTAAGGGGGGAAGTTTGAAAGAACCTGGGTCTTCCTTTTAGGTATCTGTTTCCTTTTTCTGGTGTTTTTTTGAAAATAGGAGTTATTGGAAATTTTCAAAGTATACACTGTGTACTTTATAAGTACACATCATGTACTTTATAATTACACACCGTGTACTATGATGCCACTAGAGTTTGGGTGTTGTTCATGTCATGGCCACACACACATCCATGTAGGGGTTACATGGAGGCCACCTAATGAAGAGTATGGAAAAGGCGAGTACACACTGTGTACTTAAAAATTAAATACCATGTACATTATTTTTACTCCATTAAATTCACCAAGGTCGCGTCTAATCGCCAAAATCGACTTCTTTTAGGCCGTCTTCATCCGAGAGCGTCGAGCAGCTGTGGATCATCAACGAGACCCCGATCCCCCATCTATCCTTCGATTCGAACACCAGTGAGTGTGTTTGAATCACAGCGGTGAGTTCTCTCTTCTCCTATAGAATATTTTCCAAATTCTATCTCTTTTACATGATATCGTGCGTTGAACGTTTTAGACGTTTTTGTAGATATTCGACATTATAAGGTTATTCAAACCCCGTGGTTCATTTATATCGATCTACTAACATCAAGGTAGGTGTTTTGTTCATTTTTGTAGAATGTATTTGAGTATTTTATGCAAATTTCACAAATACCCTTGAACGGGGTATTTCGTGTTTAATTTTTTAGCCCTATTGATTGCCAGCTATTCTTGTATGCTAGAGTAGAGGATTTTGATTGAGTTTTGGCCTAATTGTTAGGCTTTGGAAGTGTTTTCCATGCATTTTTTGGCATGTCTGGACAGTTGGGTCTAGTTACCTTTTTGACTACTGTTTCTTCCCATGCCTAGTATTGTAGGATGGTGTGACTGTTATTCTTTCATGATGAGATGTTGTAGATTGCAAGACAAGTAGTTCTTGAGGTTACTTTGGCTGATACACGTGCTATGCTTATTTGAATTACACAGGTCCATGAGAACCTATTGTAGCATACCATAGGGAGAATGGACATAAGAGCTTCTCCAGTGTGTCTTTATAATAGATGCAATATGACATGGGGAATTGATGTTGAGTGCTTTATCAATGTTACTGTAGTTCATTGACATAGGCCATAGGGGGAATGAGACATTGAGTGCTTCCCCAAAGAGCCTTTAATATGATATAAGACTATTGGGGGAATTTATGATGATTTCTTCCCCAGAGAGTCTATTCTTTAGCTGAACTGGAGCGGTGAGACTTTGTGTACCTCCCAGAGGGTTTCTAGAACTTATTGGTTGAACCATAAGGGTTAGCCTATGAGAATTACAGAGATGGGTACTTATTTGTTCTACTTGCTTTAGTGGCTACTTACTTGATCGTAAATTATATGCTAGAAACTGTTTATTAGTTGCTACTAAGAACTTTCTTGTTTATTGCCTTATGTAATTTTACATTCCATATATTCACTAAAAGTTAGGCACATATCTACGGGCGGTTGCATACTGTGATTTTGTCTCACATCCTATTTGGGTCATGCTTTTGGGTCCAAATAGATTATTTTGTTTCAGGTATAGATAAGGGAAAGCACCCTTTGACATTAGGTTCATGATTGTTGTGAAGCTAGAGAGCAAGAGACCAAGCTATGGCATGCGATGTTGAGGAGTTTATCTACTTTCATTTGCACTTAGTTTTAGAACTGTTTTATTCTAGCATTGTAACATGATTTGATATTTTCCTAGACATATATGTATCATGTATCATTTATATATATATCTGCTCTAGTTGCTTCCTTTATCAGTCTTCTCCTCTAACTGTTCATTGGTAATTACTACATCTGTTGTTGTATGTATTGGAGTACTTTTGTTGTGTACTCTTCCAATGATGGAATAGTTTCCCCACTATCGCACCCAAGGCCCTTGCTGCTATTCGGCAGCCTCTGGCTTTTGGGGAAATACATTTGAGGCCATGTGACCAACCGGTTACAGGGCACCTCTGGGTGGCTTTCAGAACCGGGACGTTACATTGGATGTCATAAACTCATGTAGAAAACATGTATATCATAGAAAGGTAAATGGCATAATAAGTAATTTACATTAATGGATCATTAAATTTAAATACATAATGGATTTTTTGTGAAAGAGGGAAACACCCAAGGAAATGGAGTTTGGTTCTAGAATCCCCTTACCTTTGGGTTCGAATTATTTATTCATTATAATATATTTTATAATAAAATTAGATTCACTAATTATAAAAATAAATAAACTTATATATATTAATTTTTTCTTTCTGGTATTATTAAATTCATTTATGGTCTTTTAGATGAGTTTTAGAGTTTAATTTTATCATTTGGTAGTGTTCTTTTTCTTATTTTACTTGATTAGTTCACTTGTATACATGAATGGATGTTCATGTAAAATGTGGATAAATATCCATAATTATTATCATATGTCAGTAATGATATTAAATAAGATTAAATTATTCTATTCATAATTTTATTTTATGATATGAGAATAAGTCATTAGATAACAGTTAATAATGATCAATTTAGTTTAATTTTGGAGGTCTTTTTATCACAATGAACTCGTTTTGTTTATCATTTAGTTTTTTGTATATATGTTATTTCCATAACATAAAAAGAGATATAAAATGAATTTTAAAATATTTTATAACCATTATAATGGTTTTATTAACATAATTGAAGGTGTTAAAGGAAAATGAAACTTTTTCGCTCGTGATGTCGGGAAATTGACACATCACATGCACCGATTTCATTTTTAAAATAAAAGAGAGAGAAAATGATAAGTTTAATGGCCGGTCTGACATTAACATGATAGAATTAAATTATATTTATGTAACTTTATTTATTGGTCAATTTGTATGAGGGTATTTGAGGAGAGAATTATAAAATAGAAGAATATGAAAAAAATAAAACGAAAAGAAAGCGTAATTTGCCTCTTCATTTTTTCCTTCTTGATAACGTACTTAGGGAAAAGGTATTGGTATTTTAATGAAGCCAAGGTATCTTGTTCATGGGGGGATAATGGGAAGATTATATTGAATAATTTAGACAAGGATCTATTCTTGGAATGTGTGAGCAGAAGAGGTGGTGAGGAGTGGTATTTATAGTGGAGGAGAGGGGTGTTTTGTCATTATTTTAATAATTTGGTTGTTATTTTGTCTCAAGACTATTAATAATTAGAGAATTATTATTAATTATAAAAACAAATTATGTTTAGTAAGATATTTTGGGATTAAATCATCAAAACATCATCTATGACAACATAATTCATGTATTTAACTTTTATTGTAAATTTTTGCATTTTACTAATTACCAAAATTTGAAGTATATTATAAAAATTCCAAAAATTCACCCTAACCATTTTTCAATGTTTAGAATATAAAAATGAACTCAATTTTAGGAAAATAGTTTTTTAAATATGATTAATTTAATTTTTAATTAAAATTTTCATTAACTTGGAAGATATAGGTTTTAAAAATATAACTGATTTTTTAACAAATTGAAAATAACATAAGGTCTCACATAATTATATTAACATAATAATACATAAAATTATTACTATATGAATACATTTTATGAAAACTAATTTTCTTTTAAAATTTTAAATTAATTATACAATTTTAATTAAATCTTTATGAGTTACAAAACCACCAACAATTAATTAATAATTTTTAAAACATTTATTTACATAGAATATGTTACAATTATATCATACATTAATTTATAAGATGAAAAAAATATACATTAATGGTAGTTTTTACTATTCACATGGACATTTTACTATTCATAACAGTAATATTACTATTCCTAAAGTCAAGTAAGTAATTTATCGGTATGGATTCTTTAACTTCTATAAATATAACTTATATCATTAATTATTCATTTATAATGTTTTTATTAGGGTTTTTAAGTAGTTTCATTCAATTCATACTATATGAAATTACAATAATAAGGGATAAATTCTATTGATAAAAGTCTGTGTTGTTACATTCTTCCCCATTTTGAAATTTCACCCTCAAAATTTCATTTTACATAAATTGGTGGGGTTACTTTTCATTCCCCACCTCATCTAGTTCCCAAGATTCTTTTTCATACATGTGGTTCCCCTAGACCACTTTGAAAAGGTGGTTTCTCTTATTGCATATTACCTTATCTCTCTGGCCTCGAATCTTTATTGTATGCTCCTCATAAGAAACACCATCTTACACTTGTACCACCTTTGAGTTCAGTATGGGTTAGTGATGTAGTATGTAATTCATCATGTGTGATATGTGGAACACATCCTGAACATGATCTATATTTAGTGAATTCTCAATCCAATAGGCCATGGCTCCAATATGATCAAGGATCTCAAAATGTGTAATGTACCACGGTCTTAGCTTCCTTTTTTTCAAAACACCATGAATCTATTCCATGGTGATATTTCAAAGAATAATTTATCTCCAACATCATAATCTAGGTCACTTCAATGGTTTTCAATATATCTCTTTTTCTGACTTTGAAAAAATTTGATATTTTGTTGGATAGATTAAACTTTTTTTTATGTCTTTCACAAGATCATGTAAAATTAGCTTTTTTCAAAAACATCAAGGAATAGATCTTCCCGAATAATGATAAAGTGGGATTTATTTGGTAAGTTGGTCCATTGAAGACCATATCACATTATTTCTATGATATTTTTTAGGATACTAGTCACAAAGTCCATACTGACATTCTCCTATTTCCACATGTACATAGGCTATGGTTGCATCATCCCTTTGTACTTATTTCATTATTCTTTAACATGCTGACATTTTATGAAACTTGATATATAATTTGGAATCTCTATCATCATGTTATCCTACTGGATGGGTTCTCAAAGATCGTGGTACATCATGTTACTCCTAGGATGGATTGAGAAATTTGATCTATGTGAACTATCCAATAGATCCTTCTTTATCCCCAGTGATGAAGCCACACAGAGTCTCATTATAAACGGAATCACACTATAATCATTTATGTGCAACTATTGCATCCCCCTTCCATTACTACATTCACTTTCCTTTGCAACTCTGGATTATCCCTTTTCACCTTATCAATCTCCTCATTGAAAGATATTTCAGCAATCATCTTGGTAAAGAAGGATATATTCCATGCCATTAAGATCAAAAAATCTATGCCTTCCATATCCGGGAATATAGGGTCTTTCTCAATCAACCACATGGATAGAGTAGTAGGCTCTTTTCTAATAAGAGCATCATCTACTTTGTTCTCCTTTCAAGGATGATAGTGAATAGAGAAATCGTAGTCTTTGATTAGATCTAACCATATCTCTTGAAACATTTTTATCTCCTTTTTTTTGAATATATACATTAGGATTACGTGATTCGTATATATGTCACACTTCTCACCATAGAGGTAGTTCCACAATATTTTTTGGGGGAAATAACATCATCTAGCTATAGATCATGTGATGAGAAGTTATTCTCAAGGATCTTCAACAATCGTGATACTTTGGCTCTCAAAGTATCATATTACATGAGTACACAACCCAATAATTTCTTTTATGTATCACTGTATCTTACAAAACATTATCCACTTTTTGGTAATGAGAGAAAAAGGGTAGTGATCAACCTTATATTTTGTTCCTTCAAGCTTTCCCCGCATTCATCCATCTAGGCATACTTTACCCCTTTCTTTGTTAACATAGTTTGTATATTATACAATTGGGATACATTTATCACAAATTTTAAGTAGTGCCCATATAATCCATGAAAACTATATATTTTCATGTTATTTTCAATTCTCAATTACTTTTTTAGGGGTCCATCAAAATTCCATCACTTGTGATCATGTGTACCAAAAATGTTACTTGCTTCATCCCAATGTCACACTTTATGGAATTGGAAAAAAATTGATCATTCCTCAATGTCACCACCACAAACCATGTTTGTTCTTCATGTTACTCCTTTATCTTGTAGTATATGGGAATATCTTCGATAGACAATACAAATAAATCCTGTTGTTTCAAAATACCCCCTTCATAGAATCCATGAATATTGCAGGGCCATCTGTATGTCTAAAGGGAATCACTATATTCTCATAGTTCTTGCACCATTCATGGAAAGTAGTCTTATAGATATCTTCCTTCTTTAACTTTATCTGATGATATATAGAATTAATATCTTCCTTTTGGATGTAATGATCTCCACATAATTGATCAAAAAATTCTTTGATCCTTGTAAGAGGATACATGATCATTATGGTCATCCTATATAGTTATTTATAATCAATAAACAACCACATTGATCTATCCTTCTTCTTGATAAAGAGAACTAGCACACCACAAAGTGAAACACTATGGTGTATGAACACTTTTTCATAATTATCATATAGCTACTTATTTAAATCCTTTAGTACGATATGATCCATATTATAAGAGAATTTTGATATTGGAGAAGATTTGGGTTTGAGTTCTATTTAAAAATCTACCTCATGATCTGGGGGAAGTCCAGTTAACTCTTTGGGGAAAAAATCATTTTATTATCCCAAAATGGGGTCTTCCAATAGGTTTATACCTTCCTTTAAATCAACCATTTGAGAGTGGTATGCTTTTTCATAGGGAATCTACACCCATATAGTTGGAATATTTTCTAAAAGAGATTAATGATCTTCCTTTTATTTGTAGAGAAGCATGGGATGTTTCATAATATGAAAAGATATTAACTTTTCCCAACATAATATATGTTCTATATATAATGAGATCCAATCCATTCCCATTATAGCATCAAATTCCACCAAGGAATGTATGATTATATTATCTTGATGAATCTTCCCATATAATGAAATATGATAGGAGTTCGACACTAGGGTGGAAATGATTGAACCACTAGGTATTTTTATGAATATATCTTCTTCAGGGATTCAAGGCATCGATTCAATAGAACTGAAAACATGAAATGTATAAATGAATGTGTAGAACCAAAATCAATTAATAATTTTTCCATTCCTAATTGAATAGTTAGTTTACCTTTTTAGAATTCATTTTCATGATCCACTTCTGTAGTAGTGATGGAATAATTTTTATCTTCCTCCTTCGTATTTAGTTTCTAATGACAATGATTAAACTCAATGACTCAATATTTAGAACACTGGATTTCGTATAAACTTGACGACTCGATGTTTAGTACACTGTCTTGTATAAATCCCTTTCCCCCTATAGTTGATGCAGTAAACCATGTGTGGTTCTCTCTTTTCCTCCACCACATTATCTTGTTTCCTCATGTATTTTCTATATTAATGATTTTGGTGGACTTATATCACACACATAAATCATTCCCATATCCCTTTGAGGAATTTCCCATGATACCTTTAACTACATTTTTGATATGGGGGTTGTTGATTTTATTTTACACCTTCCTCATTAGAACCTCCATCTTGAAACTCCATATTTAATTTCATATCACCAAAGCCATGGGATCATTCTATAAAATCCATTTGTACATTTAGAGAATATCGAACAACTTTTTCATATCTCTATAATTCTTTAATTACAAGAGCCCTTCGAATGAGTGGTTTTAAACCACTAAGGAATATTTCAATTTCTTTCTCATTTTTGATAACAATAGGAGATTCATAACATTCAAGTATTATGGAATTTTATTCATAGATCGTACGAGATTCACCATTATTTTTCTTTAACTATGTGAATTATATCTTATTGTTTGTATGAAGAGTGGGAGGGGACTACTTTCTAAGGGACATTATCCTAAAGTATTCCTACTATAACTTTTCAATTTCATACATTAGTATAGTGTTCTTAATCATAAACTAAAAATCAAGGACCTCTTCATCTAAATGGTAAATGTATAGTGTCACCTTCTCCATATCATAATAGATAAACACAAAAAATATATTCTCCATTGAGTTGATTTGTTGATCCATGACTAGTGGAGCAGAAGTTCCACTAAACATCAGTTGTTGTTTTTTCATAAAAAAAATTAATAGCTAGTTGATCCATATTAGGTGGCGGATGACTTTCCACATTACTCAAGTTATTTTTCATTAACATGGAGAGAAGGGTAATCATCACTGTGAAATTTTGAACTCCACCTCTCATGTCATTGGTAATTACCTTTGGTTAATCACTACAATTTCCCTCACACATGTTTTTGTCTAGGTTTCTCCTGGATCATACCATAATTTTAAAATAGAAAAGGTTTGAGAAAATATAAGTAAACCAGCCATCAATAATTTATCCTTTTGTTAAATTATTTCTAAATGAATATATTATGGGATTCCTACATTTAGAAATGATTCATGTTTTTTTACATACACATAGTCTCATACCATGATTTTTACTAAGGATCTCCAATCCTAATTCCTAGAAAAACTAATCTCTTCTTTGTTACCAACTATAACGACCCGAATTTCATTTCTTAAATTATTGTTTCATTTTTTTAAGGACAAATTAAATTAAATAATTATATTACCAAGATGAAAAGGATTAGTGTCTTGGGAAAATTAGTACCACACAAGACATTTAAAAAATAAAACATAAACATGTACTTAATTCCTTCTTCTCTGGCTTCTTTTGGGACCTCGCCCATGGTATAAGTAATCACCTTAGGGTATACATCAAAGAAAGATTTGATCTAAGATCCTAGAAATAGGATATATAATAACCATTATTAATATAACATGTGGTGAGAATAATCATCACCATAACCTCATCATCAAAATCATGATATGGATCATTAGATAAAGGCATGGAATATAAAAATGCATAAAAATGAAACATTGTTTCTTATTGGTAACAAACCAAAAATAGTTTTGAATAATGATAGAGTCATATTCATGAACAATTCACCTTTTCTGATGAGATATATCACATTTCCCAATTACTTCTAGCAGTATATAATTCATAGTGCACATGTCACATCAAAACATTTACATTATCATTCATGCCACATAAAACACATAAAAATGTTGGACATAAAATTTCCCATGGAATGGAATGTGTTTCATTTCATAAATAATGAATTCATTAATTAAAATTTTAAAATAAAAAATAATAATTCTTAGTATAGGAATCATCAATCTTGATTGGACATAAACAATCTCAATAGAACTAGAAGTGTGTTTTTTAAGAATATTTATTTTGGAAACCATGTGTTTGTCATAAACTCAAGTAAAAAACTAGTGTATCAAAAAAAAATGAAATATTGTCATAATTAAATGACATTTAAGGATCACTAAATGAATATACATAATATGATTTGTGTAAAATAAGGAATCCCCCAAAGGAAATGGAGTTGTGATTGAGAATCACCTAACCTTATGTCTGAATGATTTCTTCACATTATTATCATATATAATCCCATTATGTTGATTAATTAATATATACAAAACCATTAATAAGTAATTTTTTCATTTTTGTTTTAATAAGTTATTTTATGGGATTTTTTATGAGTTATAGAGTTTAATTTTATCGTTTTCGTGTGTTTTTTTCCTGGGTTTCTTGATCTCTCCACTTGTATACATGAATTCAAGTTAATTTAAATGAAAATAAATATCCATAATTTTTATATTAGTTTATTAATGACCATAAATAATTTTAAATGGTCTTATAAATAATATGTTTATATGGTATTAGGATGAATCATTACATAAAAGCTAATGATAATCATTTTAGGTTAATTTGGGTTGTATTTCTATCACAACGAACTTGTTTTATTTTATCATTTTTTAGGTATATATGATAGTTATAGAAAATAAATAGAGTTTTAAAATAAAAATTAAAATATCATTCAACCATTATAATTATATTTTAACATCCTTGATGTCATTAATGGAAAATGAAATTGCATCACCCATGATGTCGGTAAATTGCTACATCATAGACAACGATTTCATTTTTAGATTGAAACAGATAAAGAGGAGGATTTTAGTGATGGGTCTTCCATTAACATGATATAATACCATTATATTGATTTTAATTGAGTAATAATTATATTTTGATGAGGTTAGGTGAGGATAGAATAAGAAAATAAAAGATCATGAAATTAATTTATAAGAAAATAAAGAGGGATTTTCCACTTGAATTTCTCCTCCTTGCCAACTTTATTAGGGAACTTTTTTTTAAATTTTTATGAGATAAAGGGATCCAAGACATTAGGAGAGAGATTAGTAAGATAATTTTTAATAATTTCAATAAGGCTCAAGTCATGTAAGGTGTGAGGATAAAAGGAGGAAATGGGTGGTATTTGTAGTAGAGGAGAGGGGTGTTTTCTCATTATTTTAATCATCTGTTTTTTACTTTGGATAAATATTATGAATTGTTTAATAATTATCTTTAAATATATTAAAATAATTAACTATAGTTATTGATTTTGGGATAACATCCATCATACATCATCTATGACTCCGTAATATATGTATTTGTCTTTTATCATAAATTATCGTATTTTCATATTCCCCAAAAAATCATGTATTTTAGAAAAATTAAAAAAATCACTCTAACCATTTTTTATCATGTAGAATGAAACAACACTCTATTTTGTGGAAATAATATTCTAAATTTGAGTAATTTAATCTTTATTTAAAAGCACCATATACATAGAAAATACAGATTATAAACTTAAAATTGATTTTATAAAACTTTTGAAAATTATTTAAGGTCTCATAAATTTATCATAAAATCATAAGAAATAATTATATTAATATATGAATAATTTTTATCAAAATAAATTTCCTTTTAAATTGTTAAATTAATATTAAAAATAAAATTATATATTTATGGCTTACAAAAATACCAACACCTAATTAATATTTTTTAAAAGATTTATTTACATTGAACATGATGTAATTATATCATAATTTAATTTATAAGATAAATAAATTTTATTTATTCTTAAATGGGTCATTTGGCCAGTTGATTAGTCTTATGGTTCATATTACTATTTATAAGGTCAGGTTACTATTTTATATGTATAGGTTCTTGAACTTCTAGAAATATAACTTATTCCATTGATTATTCATTTGTAAAGTTTATATTTTGGTATCAATGTTATTTTATGTGATTTATACTATATTAATATACTATAAGAAGGGATAAATTCCATTGATAAATTATTGGCTCATTATACCTTCTTTATGATGTTAAACTATATGGGTTCATCAAACTATGTGGATTTTTATTCCAATTATAAACCATAAACGAATGACTCCTCTAAAAGGTTAAACCCAAACTAAGAGAATTAATCCCATCCTTGGATGGATGTAAATTCCGGAGTTCCTAGTTATATGGATTAAAAATATAAGAGTATTCTTTTAAATGGAAAATAAAAAAATGAACATATATAAACATATGAAGTCATTAATAGACCACACTTTTCACACTAAAAGATTCAAAACATGCTCATTTTTTAAGGTAATAGGTCTCGTTTTGGGATTAAGAATATATTCGAGAACACATCTTAAATATATTAAAGAGTGTTGAAGTAGGCAATGGTTCTTCCCAAAAGGGTGTGATGAGCCTGACCTCACATCCTATTGACCAATGTGAGCTCCAAAGTGTCATTGGGTCTGAACCCAAAATTGAATTTCTACCTTTGGAAAGATATTATATACATAGTTATATATGTGGCAGCCATTTGGAGTTTATACGAGAGATATATATTTTGAATCTGATGTGAATGATTGAAAAGACATCAAAACCCCACAATCATTTAATCGGGTGAATCAATCCATATCTAACCTTATATCATGAAAAAATGGATAACCGTCTATCAATATATATGATTTAACATCATAATATCCTTCACATGTTAAAGAAGATAGACTTCCCACTTCTCGTCAGACCATCTTGTTCCTAGTAAATCATTCCATGATCTTTCAAAAAAAATAGTCATGTGTATGGATTATATGCATGTGACTACATTTATTAGAGTTCTTGAAGATATTCTATGAAATAATATTAATATATACCTAATATCCAAATACCCAAAAAAAATTATAGTTTTTGGAATGTATTATTATAATATGTAACTAATATTCATCTAAAATAATGTAATAATTATATATGAAATGCTTTATACACCTCATTTTGTATCAGATAAGGGTTTATTTATTTTTGTATATTAGTATTAGAGATATTCATTGAAACCCTTGGGGATAAATATAATTATAGGATAACAGCCTGAAGTGTTAGTAATGTAGATGTTTTATTTTTTTCTTATTAAATCCATCTCTATCTCGATACCAGAATGTCAATGTTGTTGTGGAATTGATTCCACAAGTGGTAAAAATATGAAAGGATTTGATTGGGTAATAAATCGATCATTATTAGTTCACAACGATTGTGACTTAGATTTGAATCCTTGATAAAAACTCACAAGGGATATTCTTTTGTTAATTCACAGTATCTTTATTAACAATTATAATAAATTAATGAAAATAACCAATAACAATTGATGATAATCCATTGTGAATTGACATGAACATAGAGTTTCATGGGATTAAATAAGATTCAATTGTTTATAAAATCATAATAATGTTTTTAATAATCATATTATTACTTAATCTGATTGATTAGGGTTGATGATCAGGCTAACCATTTTGGTTTTATAATGGATTAAAGATATTATCATGAATTTGAGGTGCAGACATGTAAGAAAAAATATTAAATAATATTATTTAATCATATTCATATGAATTAATTTATTTCATGATAAGTCTCTATAAACATTAATTTATATCCTCATTTATTAGATGTTGAGTTAGCAGTAAAAACATTTAATGGTATAATTGACACAACACATGTATATAGCTTTTATCTAATAGATGTTTGTGGGAATGTATTTCCAATATGTGTTTTTATTATCCATCTTGTTCGATTTGATGTTAATTTTTAAATATATTTCCTTTATTTATAGAGATACTACATAAATTTACAAGTAATGGAAACACAATATGATATTATAAATCCACCAATGATAATATTTTTGTATGAGGATGAATATAAAAATACAATCGAAATAAATTACATTGTAAATTTCATACTAATTTTTCAGGATGGATATTTATCTATAATGGATATCGAGAAAATAAAAACTGAAGTTATGTGAATTGATCAAAAATATGCTAATTCATTTTCTGTAGACATTCCAAGTCTTCCCCTAAGTCATAATGTTGATTTTTTAATAAAATTTATACCTTGTGCTACACCCATTCCCAATTATCCATATAGAATGTCCTTGATTGAGTTTCATGAATTAAGGATTTCACAATTAGAATATTTATAAGGGATTCATGCACCAATGTGCATCCCTATAGAGTGCACTTATTTTTTATGAAGAAAGTTAATTTAATGTATTGAGTTTTAAGAATATAAAAAATAAATTTCAAGAAACAGTTATCTTATATCCTATATTGATGACTTGTTTGATAAAATACACAAAGGTAAATACATTTCCATGATTGGAATTTATTCTACATATCATCAATTGATGGTTTAGAAGAAGTATTTACTTTGGATAGCCTTCCGTATAAGGTATGTTCATTAAGAATTTATAGTGATTCCATTTAGAGTTATTGATTCCCCTATTATTTCCATGGATCTAATTAATTGAATCGTTTAAGATTACACTGATCTTCATATATGATATATTTTAATATTAATAGAGAAATATATTTCATAAATATCATTTGAAGATTATTTTTAAGACCTCATAGAATTATAATATGTATACCAAATTCATTAATATTGAATTATAGTCATATAATGTTTAATTACTGGTCATATAATCTCGAGCAATTTTATATCGATTGATCCTTTTATGATTGATGTTATTTACCAATATCCCAGACCAACCATAATGACCATGCTTCATAGTTTTATTGATTCAGATCGATATTATTAATGATTTATAAGATATTTATCATGGATATCTAATCCCATAACCATGCTGACATGTAAGTTAGAAGATTTTATTGGGATATAAAAATATGAGGAAAATTTTATGGAATTGAGGAGAAGGTTGGTTAGTGGAAATGTGGTCACATAATCCTACAGTGATTTTTTTTTTGTTCTATAGTGATTCATTGACGATAGTTACAGTGATGCATATTTTTGCATAATAACATTGTGATAGATTATGTCTTGCTCTAATTGAAAATTTAAGAGAAAAATTACCTGGCTCAAGATTTAGAGTTACAGGTTGTAATATTTAAATTCAAAATATATAGGTATTATCTATATAGTGATACATCTGATATATATATATATATATTGATAACAAATTCTTGAAGTATAAATTCACAAAAAATGAATTTAATTTATGTAAAAGGGGATGTTTCGAATGGATTAAATACATTGAATCCACAATTCACTACCACATTAGTTTGGAAAACAAGGTCTTTTGTGATTAAATTTTAAGGACCATTCTTGTTTGTGCATTATGGGAATTGAAATAGATCCAATATTTACAGATTTATTAAAGAATGATTCTGAAATCACGATGAAAGGGAACATATCATATTTTTTATGATAAATGTTTAAAATTCAATAAATGTGGGGTTTAAAGATTAATAGAAGGAAAATGAGGAACTACTGATGAAGGTGATTTATATTCTAGAGTTCAAACATTATTGTGATGGAATGATAAGATTCTTGAATGGATTATGTTATCCATAATACCCAAATTTAAAGAGTTATTAGATGAACCTCAAAGTTCATCATTCTCCATCCATTATAAAATTTTGAAGATGTAAAGATATGTGAAATATATTTTCGGGTGGGATAAACTAAGAAAGGATATTTAAATGTTTTTTATTGATTAATGGAGTCACTTTAGGATAATGATAAAGGAAAATACTATATGGGGATTTTACACCATTACATATACTGAAATAGAAATAGGAAAACATTATCATGGATTTCATCATTAGAATCTCTAAAAAATATGCATTTTAATCAATCACCATTTTAAATCAGATCATTTTATTATAATTATAGAATATTTCTCTCTTTATTATATTTCTTGAATATACATTAATTATGTTGATGGTTTCATATAGTATCAAATTATATTTTATATGTTTAGGAATTTATATTGACCTTGATGTTATATAGAATTGTTTGGTAGGAATTGAATAAGGGGTTAAGAATTATCATTGTATATAATACATGGATATATTATCTATCAAAGAGGTATACCCATACCCTGGAAGATATATTGAGATATTTTTATATAAATTTTAAATTTGGTTGGAATAAACACCTTCCTTCGGTGGAATTTTCATAAAACAATTAATTTCACACTAGTGTTTAGATGAAAACTTATAATTTATTCTATATAAAAATTTCACAAATATATAATTCAAGGAGGAGTTTGAAAAATAAAGATATTGGGACCTGAAATTTATGTGAAAATTGAATACAAGGATATATATATTAAATAGAACATTAGCTAAGATCATAGTTGATTGATAGGTTATTTCAGTAATCAATGGTGAGATCTATAGTTTTAAGCTGGTGATAATGTATTTTAATGTATACCACTATAGATGATGGTTATGAGATTAAGAAATAAGGTAATCATTATCATTAATTATATCATTCCATTTTAAATTATTGATCATATATGTGTGGATTCTTATCACATGAATCTTCCTTAAAATATTTATTATGTTTATGATGTGTTCCATGTATATCTCTTGGAGATGGGTATACCTAATCCCCCACAGGTACTAAACTCATAGTTCATACCAACATATAATAATCTCTTTTATAAGGAACAACCTATTTAGATTTTTATGCTATATATTTCAGGTACTGGCATGTCATATATCCATACAACAATCTCAACTCATAGGACATACAAATTGATACCATTTTTAATATCCCCACCCAATCCATTGTCTTGTGTAATCTCCTAGGTTCTACCAACCGTAGGATACATTCCTCATATACCAGATTTTTTCAATACATTTCATGGTTTAAAAAAATAATGGTATTGGAAACCATTTTAATATACATTCATAACCTTTTAAATGAACTAAGATGATATAAAACAATATTAAATTAAATATACAACTATGTAATGATGCATGAGACAATATACAATGACTCAAAATAAAAAAAAATACAATACTAGAGTCACTATAGAAACAAAATTACCGAAATTCCTAATACACTAGAGTAGAAACAAACTCATGAACCAAGGTGGATCTACTCTAAACTCCAACACTGAACCATGTTCCAAGATCTATGTCTAAACATCCATGATAGACACTAACTGGGTTCCCCACTATTGATGTATGAAACATGTCTCTTACCAATATTATGTATGAAAAAAATTACGTATTCACTGAGGTTCATATTCAGGAGCCTGTATAAAAAAATAATAGGTTACCCCAAGACACTTTTCCCACATTTCATTATTAAAAAAACCACGTTAGATCACAATTATATAAAATATATAGAGGAATATCGTAGGCAATTTAAAATAGTAAATAAAAATAAAAATAGTTCAGAATATTTTACCATATTAGTTATAAATGAGAAATCATGTGATTAATTCGTTTTTTCCAAAATGTTTTTTTCTTTTAAATATAGCAGATGTAGTTTATCCAAATGTATTGGCATATCGATTCAATGATTCCACTGACATAACCATTTAAACATATCCCTACCAAAATTTCACTTTGATTATGGGGAATTTCATTTATGATCATTTAATAAATTGTTTTTTAATTATATATTTGTAGGAAAATTTCATGTATCCGAACACACACACAAATTAGTGCCTAACCGAGAATTAACAAAATATTCATGTTACCATGGCGAATTCTATCCAGGATCCATTTTTCTAGTTCAAAAGAACACATGAAACCCAATAATTTCCATATACACTCCTCAAAACAACATAGAGTTACCAAAATCTACCTTTTTCAAAAAAAAAACAATCATATTCAAATCCCAAGTGGTGTCACCCACATCCTCAAACCAAGAACGGGTACAATCAAAGATAAAAATAACATAGTTTAATTAGATTTTAGAAAAATAATTTCATTCTAAAATACATTAATGAGTCATAGTCATGTGAGCTTTTATATTCAAATAAAACATGGAAGGATGGAAAACTACCATTCATGGATTTATTCATCATAAAAAATATTTACATTATTTTAGATATTTATTCTCTTCCTACCATATATATATTTATATAAATGAAAAAACTCAAATAATCATCAAATTAGAGATTGGATGTTGAAATATGTTGAATGTATCGTTAGGGATCCATATAAATTGAGAGCTCGGTTAGTGAAGGAGGAATACAAATTTTCAAGAAATATTCATGTTTTAAAGTAAATTTCTAAAAAGTTAATTTCATATCTAATTATTAGGATACATGGTTTAAAAATAACATATTCTAAATGTAAAATTCAGATATGTCCTAAAAAATTAGGTCACATGGTTAGTTTTATAGTTTTTCCATGTTGTTCACTTTCCTTGTGACCTCCAAACACCTTGCACAACTTCATAGAAACATATGCATTGTTTCTTTTAACTATTATCAAAAAATGAGCATAAAAAAATGATTCCAAAATCTCTAAATTCATTCTATAAACATACTTAGTCTAATCCCTAATATTATATATATTATACAAGACATAAAATAGGGAATTACCATACACTAGGGGTCCTACATCACCGAAAATTTTGATAAATTTGTAAATGTATCCCATTAATAAGGTACATGAACCCCTTTTATGTAACGTATTAGAATTATATGAAATCAGTAATCTCCAAATTGGTAATAAAAAATACATAGATATTCAATCCCCACCATTATAAATTATTGATTAACCCTTTAGTCTAGTGGGATGTCATAACTAATCTCACTCTACCCTTGTTTACTTTAATCAAGAGATATCTCAATTCCATAATAACTTTAACTCCAAATGTGTATAAAAAATTATTAACCACTTAATTTATTCTCACAACTTAATACATTCCAAATTTAAGGTATTAGAAAATAAAATCCATTATCATACAAAACTTGTAGCTCTTTCGTTGCATGTAAGATAGACTCTAGAAAATTTTTAACAATTTAAATAATAGAATACATAAAAATTCATAATATCATAATTATGTTTGTGAATAAATTAGTGAATAAATTTTCAATAAATGAAAAATTTCATATATTTAAACATGGGACAAAAATTTATGTACAATTTGAAAAAAATTGCATTTTAATTTTTCTATTCTTATTGATGTTTCATTATTTTTTAAATATAATAACATTAATTAATTTCCAATATTAACTCATTTATTTTATTAATTAAATAAAATTATATTTAAATATATTTTATTAAATAAAATATTAATATTTTAAAATTTATTCTTATTATGTGGCCATTTTACATAATCCAAATATCAAAAATTTATATTATTTTTTAAAATGATCAAATCAATCATCGAAACAATTTTTATTGTTGTTTAAATAATTTCCTATAATAATAATTTTAAGTATAATAATTCAAATTAATAATTTTGAATGAATCATTATTTTAAATATAAACTCTTTTTATATTGGGAGTTATTTTTTTAATACATAAACCCTTTATAAATAACACTTATAATTTTAATATAAAAACTTTTTATAATAGCATAAAATCAGTCCATATATTTTTACCAAATTAATTACACATCATATGAATATTAAATTCATATGTAATATATCCCATGTGATATTTATTTTAACTTTTCTTCATTATTATTCTTTAACAATATAAAATAATTAACTTATATATTAAATTTAAACATATATAATATTCAAATTATATAAATTATTTGAAAATAAATTAGTTTATAGAAATAAACATGTAAAGAAATATTTAATTTTATTTCAAAATATGATATTTTATTATTGACATTTCATATTTTATTAGAGGTTTAGAAATTACTTATTTTTAATTCCAAACAGTTTCCATTTATAAATAATTTATAGAATATAATAATTTTTAGTAAAAAATATTTTTCACCGTTTTGTTGATTGAAATGAATTTTATGATTGAAAGGGGTATTATTAGCTATAAGAAACAATATTAATTGATTCTTATAATAAGAGTTAGCATAAAAATAATTAACCTTTACATATTTTGTAATCCTTATGTATCGAGTAACCCTTATGTATGAGAGTATTGTGCAAAGGCAGTAACACTAATGTGTCAAGTGACTATTAAATATCTTATAACCCTTAAATATGATATTTAACCATATATATAAAGTCATAAACATTATATATTATAATTTTATTTACTTGTACAGGAAAATAATATCTCTTATGTATGTGGATAATGGACACTTACTCATTGTAAAACCATAACCAGAGATATATGTCATATCACTATTAGGAATTGATTATATTTTTTTAAACCAGGATTTTAGCTGTAGCATATGTTATCACCTATATCCCAACATAAAACATAGAAAAAAATCAAGGTATTTGATATATCATACTCCGTAATACACATTACTCATACCCAATGACTGGGAAATTCACATTGTATTATCCAATAATGTTACATCAGGAAGATAAATCTAGTGATTATTCATATTAAATTTATCTATGTCATATTTTACAGTAAAGATATGGCCTCAAGGAAATTAAAATATGAATTTTCTTTTCAATGTAGTAAAATAACATGTTGATTCATTAAAAATAGAAGAAATGTTACCACTTATGGTGGATGGAACACCTTACCTCTTATGAACACATCCAATGTGACATCCATATGAACCTATAAAAGCACTCCATTACCCTAACACATGGTCTATGAAACTGTTTTCATTAGTTATGGATCCCTTTGTTTTAGAGCATCCCTTCCTTACTTCTCGGCATGAGATTTTCTAAGAATTAGCTAACAATTTATCCATTTATTGTATACCACTAATGGATTTTTATGGAAGAAAATTATGATCATGGTAGATGAATAAATCCATTTATGGTCATTGATTTGTCATATCTTATATTCTTTTTGAATAAATAACACAAATAATCAAAATTGATACATAAAATAAAATAAGACCCATATCTATCATTCAAGATGAGGTATACATAACAGTAAAAACCAAGTGATTCCCAATAAACTATTGCCTAAATATGGATGACACTAGATACTACAATTCTCATTCAAAATGGGAGGCCCCTGATCTCCAATGAATTTATAAAACATTCTCCTCAATGTCAAATAATTTATATGTGTAGAAGAGATCAATTTTTTTGGATTTCATAGTGTGACATTACCCAATAGATGGATACCATCTCTTTATATGGGCAAATTTCATATAATGAGTAGACTCCGGAGTCATCTACCAACGTATGGAAATGTACATGCATTACCCAAAACACATTCCTATTAGGGTTTTATAATCATTTTAATATTTCAAAATATTATGTGTGGATATAAATTAATCACCTCATTAAATCATAATTGAATGATTCACTTTGGTAACATTTTTTAAATCAATGTACACAATATCTCATATCCCTAACATATCATTCACTATTATTGGTACATATCATATGAAATGATAATGGCCTTTGAATCACATCACATAGACTATGACTCGAGGTATATCCTACATCATGATAAGCCCATTTTAGTGCATATCTAAAGATCATATCCAACCCACCAAAGTAAATGATATATATGACGCATAATGTAACACATTCTTTTTGTGTTGATGTTTAAAGGATTTAATAATATTTAAAAAAATTAAGGTTTATAGTGGTAATAGTTAGTTTTATGATTAATTTCGATATTTATTTTATGGAAGTTTGGTTGGTTGCAGTGTGGTGATTATAAGATGGAACGATATAATATAGAAATTGAATATATTTTTTTGATTGTGGGACATTGTTAAGTGAAGTTAAAAAAATTGGGTAATAATATTATTTTTGGGAAAATGTGGGGGTGGTCTAAAAACCTAACCATGATTTTTTTATAATTTTATGATATTATGGAATTTGTGGGACATACATAATTTGAGTGAAACTATAAACTGACCTTGAATTTATTAAAATTTTAAATAAATATGTATTTTAATATAATCATCTTCTTATTTGTATTGTATCGATCACAACATTTGGGGTCCATTTTGGATAACTTTTTAGGAATTTTATTGACTCTACTTCATCTCTATCCCTGGTATATGAAAAATTATTATGTCTCTTATTTATCCATTCCTCTTCTCTTAATATTATTCTACTCCCATTTTATATGTCTCATTATTGAGATATGGATTGAGGGTTTCAATAAGCCATGGATAAAACCCTTCAAACTGATTTAAATATTTTTGTTTTCATTGAAATAATCTTATATGAGGTTTCTATAAATTTTTAAAATATGTATAAATATTGATTAAATGGAATGTGAGAATGTATTATAATTTTGTATTTTTGTGTTGGTTTTCTAGACATACCACAAATGGAATTTGTGTTTCTCCCCTATAATTTTTTTATAGTTTTTGTAATGTCCCAAAGTTTTATCAATGGATATTCCTTTCCAATAATTATTCCATATTATATATTCTCTTTTAATCACAGAGATAATAGAATACAAATTTTATAAGTAATGAATGAATGAAATAAGAGGTATTTCTATATTTTAAGGAACAAATTCCAGTTAAATAACAATTTTACCTTAGGAATAGTATTATGACCCTTATGAATAGTAAATCGATCTACAGAATAGTAACCTCACCTATTAATGTATGAATAAAATTTAATCACCTTAAAATGGTAATATTATATAATTATATCATATTATAAGGAAATAGGGTTTTTAAAAATTATAAATTAAGTGTTTTTATTTTTATAAGACATAAATATTTAATTCTAAATTTATGGTTAATTTAATAATTAAATAGAAATTTTATTTTTATAAAATGTATTCATAACATAAAATTTTTATCTCTTTTTATTTTAAGATAACTTTATGGGATCGTAATTAAGATTACAAAATGTTATAAAAGTAGTTATAATTTAAAAATCTATATTTTTAATGTAAATTATTTATTAAATTAAATTACCATTTCACATATTTTGAAAATTATTTTCATAAAATGGATTTAATTTTTGAATTTTAAACATAAAAAAATGTTGTGGGTAAGTTTTATTATCTAAAATACAATAAATTTTATTTGTGAATTGAAAAATATGATAAATTATGATAAATTCTAAATACATGAATTATGGAGTCATATATTATTTATAGCTAGTTTAAGCCCAATATATCGAAAAATCCATCAATATTTTATTATATTTGTTGATAATTCTCAAACTTTTCGTAGTATTGTGTCAAAATAATAAACTAATGAGTTAAATAATGAGAAAACACCATCCTATATTATAAATACCTCCCCTTACCACCACTTTTAGTCACACCTCTCAAGACTTGATATTTATCCAAATTATGCTCAAATGTTCTCCAAATACCCTTACACAATTCCCGGATATTTTTTTTCTTAAAAAAAATACCAAAAAAATTTCTTATCGAGGTTCTGAACAAGGACTCAAGAGATAAAACCCACTTCCTTTTCTTTTGATTTATTTTCAGGTTCATTTCTTTTCATTTTCTATACTCAACTCCCATTATCCAAATGATATTATAAATCCATTACCTTATTTATTAAGTAACTGTATTATTCTAATGGAGTAATAAATCAAGAAACCTCTCTCCTCTCCATTTTTCTGTAGTAATGAAAATGATTTTTGTGAGGGGTTAATTTATCGCCTTAAAGGAAGGAAAATTTTCGTTACCCTCTTTAAGGATAGTCATGAAACAATTTTTATGGTTGAACCATATTATAATATATGTATTATGTCTTTTTAATGTTATATAACCATCAAATTTATATATATGATATTAAATAATAGAACGAATATAGTGGATTGTGATAAAAAATGCTATAATTTATCAAAACAATTACCATTAACATGTTATCTAATAATTCATCCTCATCCGAAATAACCAAATGAATTAAATGATAATTTAATCTTATTTATGTTCATTAAAAACTTATAACTTAAATTATGTACAACCGTTCTCATATTATATGATTAATCATACATATATATATGTAAATCGATAATGAAAACCAATGAAGATATAAGGGCACAATGGAAGTTAGGGGCTATTTATGAATATTTAATAAAACATGTTCTTATCTATGAACTGTGATGTTTAATTATATTGCTAATCTCTAAGATACAATAATATACAATGCAAGGCCCATAATTTTTTGTTTAATTATGATTAAAATAATAAAATTATACGTTTAAAAGGATAGGGTCTCTATAGTCAGTATAAAAGAAAAAATTTAGTTATTTTTGGACATTTTTACTATAAAACATTATAAATAACAATAGTGATAAGAATAAATAAGATAAAACATCCCTATTTTTGGGAAAGTATAGAGTTAGATTTTTATCAATAAAATAAATCCATTTCTAGTTAATACAATTGGGTATGTTTTTGGAATAGATGTTCCTAGGAGTAAGAAGTCTGACAATGGGTCCTAAGCCTAAATCGGGGTAACCTGGTACAATAAAATAGACCTTACTACGCACCTGTTTTGACACACCCTGGGGATATGCATTGGTAAATTCATAAGCTCATTAAAAACATTATTAAGGTAATAGAAAAGTCCAACAAGAATATATGTAAGGAAATATATCATGGATAACATAGATTGAAACATCAGGAATTACAAGTTACAATATACTTTTCCATTATGATTTAATCCCTTTATATCAAGATCATCTTTAATTTATGCTTATTAGTTAAGTATTAAAGCCCTTTAATTGTAATTTTTTTTTATTAGTTAATTGATTGGAATAAAATAACTTGTTCCAATAATCAATGTAATAGTAAATGTGATGAGTTATTTGATGATATTCCAAATATGATGGGAATACGTGCTCAAAACATCATGATAAAACTTTATCAACTGGATCAAGTTATAAATAATAAGTTGAATTATATATAATATACTACTTATCCTAAGTGATATAAAGTTTCATTAAAATACATTATATGAAAAAGGCCTCTCATATTTAGTATATATTGTTATCCCATCCTCATATAACAGTTGATCTAATCCATTGAAAATTTATTCATTGCCCTTAAGATCTCATTAGAAGAGAATGTTGTGTTAGAGGTCTATATTTTTAATGGGGAAGCTGATTAGTGGTGGACACTAATAAAAAACCTTATTTCTAAGGAGGAAATTTATTCCACATATTGGGAGTATTTCAATAAAATTATTTTCAATAAATATTCTCCCTAAAACATCCGTCTCAAAATGAAAAGAGAGTTCCTCAATCTTAAGTGGAAGCCAGTTGAGTCTATTAAGGCATATGAAGCAAACATTAAAAGGATTTCAAGATACACCTTTGGATTTTTCATGTAAAATTAAATCAAGGTGGATAACTTCTTTAGTAAATTAAATATGATTCTATGAAATAATTGGGGATTTGAGACTTAAAAAATTATGAAGATATTTTTCATTATGCCCTCATGGTTGAAATAGTGATCCTAGAATATCAGTGGTCTCAGGGTCCTAGTTACAAAAATTGGTAAATGGAGTCTAATACGGGTGGATCGGCAAATAAAGCCAATGATATAAATAATAAATAATATCCCATGTGTAAAAATTGTTGGAAGAAGTATCCTGGGAATTGTTATAAGGAACCATGAAATACCTAAAATGTGGAAGAATAGGGAATCTGGCTAAGAACTATGAAATTTATATGAATAATTATGATAATGTGGAATAACTAAGTAAGGATCATTTAAAAAATCATCATGTAATGTAGTGTTTCAACTACATGTAACATGGGAATTTTGAAAACCAATTACCTAAGCTTATGAATTTTGGAGGCAATAAATAACAACCTCTAAGGAAACAAAAAATATAATATGTATTAACTACTACTGAGGTGTAGAAAAAAAATGTGATGATTAGTATGATAGTTCTTCATTCAAGAATAGTGAACATACTATTTGATTTTGGTTTTATAAAATCCATTACATCATTCAATTTTAATAAAACCATTCAATCACCACCACAAAATTTGGAAGTCGAGTTATATATGAGAATAGAAAATGGGTAAATTATTACATCCAAATTACATAACTCCGTCATGTTTAATGCTTGTGGAATGAACCTCCTAGAAAATATTGTCATCTCCCATTGTTATATAATGATGCAATATTTTACATGGATTGGCTATCATTATATAAGTCCAACATAAAATTTTGGTAAAAGAAAATCACTCCTCACATACTGAAGCATCCTCAAATTCTATACAACTGTAAGGAGGATGGTGAATGTCCTTTAGAATCATCATCTCAAGTTTGGATATAAATACCTTATTAGAAAACAAATCTCACCCAAATGATTGAGACAATGAAGAAAATCATGCTCGAAGACATGTCCATTGTGAGGGACTACACTGATGTGTCCCCCATAGAGTATTCTTGTTTTGCTTCAGATTGAAAGGTTGAGTTATCAGTTAAACGTATTCATGGATCTTTACCTACATCAAATTAACCTTATAGAATTCCCACCATTGAGCAGGAAGAGATGAAGAATCAGTTACAGGAGAATTTAGATATGGGTTTTATAAGACCGAGGGCTTTATCATTTGGTGTTCCAGTACCCTTTTCCAATAAAAAAATAGATCAATGTGACTTTTCATTCATAATTGTGAACTCGATAAAATCACAATAAATAACAAGTATCCCATGCCTCAGATAGATGAATTTTTTTGTCAACTATTTAGGGTTGGTTTTTTCCTAATGGTTGATATTCAGTCCGAAGATAACCAATTAACGGCGAGGAAGGAAGATATTCCAAAGACTGTCATTCAAATAATGTATGGACATTAAGAGTTCATGGTGATGCCCTTTGGAATAACTAATGATCCAAAAATATTCCAGAACTTATTTAAAATAGTCTTATGATATTTCCTTCAAAAATTTGCAGTAGTATTTATTGATGATATTTTTATATACTTCAAGAGAAAGGAGTAACATGAGGAGAATTTGAATACTTTGTTAATGACTTTGTTAAGGGACAAACTATATGAAATGTTTAGTAATTATGAGTTAGGGATGGAGGAATTATCATTCTTTGGGAATGTTATCACTAGTAAAGGAATATATCTATAGCCTTACAAGAAAAATGAAATTGAAGTGTGGCCCAGGACAATATCGGTAAAATAGATATACAGATTTCATGGTTTAGCTAGGTATTACTGATGATTTGTAGAGAAATTCTCAAGATTTTAAAACCTAATAAACATACTGACACAGAAGGGATTTATGTTTTTCTGGACTCAAGAATGTGATGAAATATTGAAGGATCTCAGAATGATTTTTATCACTATGCCATTACTCGCACTTTCAACATGTATAGAACTATTTGCAGTGTACAACAATTCTTCAAAATATGACTAAGGCCATATAATTATGAAAAATGATAAAGTGATTATAACAACTCTTCACTCTGTTATACACTTACACATGATTTAGTACATAAAAATCACGTGATATAAAATAGAATATCGATAGGTCTAGTGTCTTTGGGTCATAGGAATATTAAATAAAAACTTATAACAAGAAACACAACATCTTTATTGAAAACTTCCTTAACATGACCACTACATTCTGTCGTACTAAGAATTTCATGGGATAACATGAGGACATTTATAAAAAAAGAGTGAGCTATAAATCCCATTAAAGGGGTAAACAAAGTGAAACATAAAGAATAAAATACATGTTAGGCAATAGGAATATCAATTGAGCATAAAATAATCATTAATATAAAATAATGATAAAGCCTGATTGTCATAACATGGAAATGTGGCAGTAACACTTAACAATGAATTAGAATGATCTAAGGCTAATTGCACATGGATCATGAGTAAACCCTCATTGAACTTGAATTTTCATGAGTAAACCCTCATTGAACTTGACGTATCATTATACTAATCTTTACCCAATACATTGGAGCGCAATTAGGGTGTAACCTTCTTATAAATTTTTATTTCATGCATATGTGTGCCACAAGATCATACAACATGGATTCATTAAACATCATAATTTATTCCTGAATAAAAGAAATTTGGAATTCATACATGAAACTCTTCCATAAATAAGTAAATTTGAAAAAATTTGAATACCCTTGATAGAGAAATGGGCATGGTATTCACTGCACAACGATTTTGTCTTGGAATATTACGGTGCAATTTCTCTAGCATAACAACATGACAAAAGACAATATAAAAAATGGTTGACGAGAGAGAAAGGGGTGTCTCATAATATTTACATGAAGTGGACAATAATGAGGTCATTTAGATACATTTCCCAACTTATTTAATGGAATTTATATTCATAATACAAAAGAATTTCAGGAATGTAAATGAAGAGAGATAAATTCCTTATTGAATTTTGTCATGGTAACAGGTATACAAGGAAGGCAATGATTAGATATAAAGGGGTATATCAGCCTTAAAACATAATGAGGTTAGTATATGGGAGGTTCAAAATCATACCTGAACATTGATAATTGAATAAAAAATGGAATAAAACTATTAACAAATATGGATAAAATGATAAAGGAAGGAATCACATATTTGGATGTGTGATCAAAAAGGCTTGGGAGGCGATAGAGAGAGAGTTCTTGAGTGATTTGGGCACTTTGGGAGGATTATAAAGAAATAAGGGAAGGGTTTGGTTGAGTCCCAAAGGATTTGAGTGAATAGGAAGTGGGATATTTGGTGATTTTATATAGGAAAGGGGAGGGAATTCTTTAATATTTAGCTTTGGGTCACCACACATTAAACTAATCCAAACCACAAACCATCCCAATTTTTTTCCATGGTTTTAGCCAAAGGGGATTGGAACACAATATTTTATAAGGCAATTGGCCTAAAATATTAAAATAAAAGGGTTGCTTATGTGGAGGTGAGACACACTCTCAAGGAAATCAATTTAAAAAGTTAAAATGCTTTTCAAGTCTTCGAGGGTCCACTAAAGCATTGTAAAATAAATAAAATAATCCTAAAACCACATTATTTTAATTGTAAAAAGTATAATGGATGAACATAATGTTTATAGTATTTCATCAGATCACTACTGGGTCATTATGATTTCATAAGACACATTATATAATTAAACAGTATTTATTTTTCACCTAATAATTTGACTGCCTCAGAAAATTATGAAAAATTCAAAGTCGGATAATTTCAAAATTTTGATGAAAAAAATATTCTTCATTTAATCTAAATATTTTTATAAATAGTTAAATTTTTACTTTTAAATTGAAAACTGACATTTATCAAAAATTCATGGGTTTTGACAAAAATAGCATTCCAACCATAATAAAAACCACAATTGTATACATAATAATTATATGGTCATTTATATTTATTAAAAATTAATTTAGTAATAATATTTAATTAAAATATTATTTAATTAAAAAATCCAGTAAATCATAAAAACAGATTTCTTAATTAAACAAAAATGATATTTTATCTTTAAAAATATTTACAAAGTAAAAATAATAAAATGAATGTTTATTATATTAACATAAAAAGTGTACATAATCATAGTACTAGGGTCTCATTAAATAACCCCAAATAATACCTACAGATGACTGAAGGGTAAGATATGCGACGGTGACCGACTCATGGGGTGGATAAGATAACATCACTTTTGTGGTAATCTCTATCAACATCTATTACTCCTGTAGGAGGTTTCATTCGAGCATAACGTGTTGAAGCTCAGCTTGGGCTTGGTCAAGAGTGAAGCCCAATGATTCCACCTCCATTCCAATCTCCAATAAATGGGCTTCCTATGGGGAAAGACGGTTGTATGAGGACATCACTTCCTTTTTCTGAGTAAATTGGATTTTTTAAAGCCCTATATGAATATTAATCTTGTGATTACTATTCAATGACTATATTTTCAATGGTAACAATTCAAAATGGTATTTTGAAATTAAAAATTATAAAACCAAATAAGTGAAAATTCTCTATAACCATTTAACAAAATAAAACATTTAATTATATCATGATGAATGTCCATTAATAAATGTTTCGGTCGTTACAATATTCCCCCTTATAAAATTTCACCCTAGAAATTTTGTTTTACATTTTAACCTGCAAATAGGTGCGGGTACTTTTCCTTCATTTCCTCCTCTAATTTTATTGTTCCCTCTTCTTACTTATGGTTTTCTGATAGTACATTGACTATGTGCGTAGTCTTGTTACGTAGAAATGATTCTCTACGATCCAAGATCATCACTAGTTTATCTTCATATGAGAGTTCATTCTTCAATGGTACCACTTATGGCTTGATTACATGTTATGGGTCATGTATGTACTTCCTCAAGATTGATACATGGAATACATCATGTACATTGGACATGGTAGGTGGAAGTTCTAGTTGATAGGCCATATCCCTAACACGATCCATAATCTTGAAGTTGTTGATGTAATTAGGACTTAACATCCCTCTCATTTCCAAACATCATGACCTTATTCGATGGAGATATGAATAGAAATACCATGTCTCCAACTATGAACTCAAGATATCATCGATGGTTATCTACATAACTCTTCTGTCAACTTTGGGCCGGCTTGATATGCTGCTAAATGGTTTTTACCTTCTCCCCCATTTCTTTGACTATTTCATTTCCTAGCAGCTTACGCTCACCAAATTCATCCCAACACACATGCGTTCTAATCCTCTTACCATAAAGGGATTCATATGGTGTCATTCAGATGCTCAAGTGGAAACTGTTATTTTTAGAGAATTCAACCGGTGGATGATATTGGTCCCATCCTCCTTTGAATTCCATAGAACCTGATATTAACATATTTTCTAGTCTCTAAATAGTTTTCACTGATTGGACATATATTTGAAGATGATAAGATGTACTAAAGTACATTTTAGTGCATAGATCATGTTAGAGACTTTTCCAGAACATCAAGGTGATTCTTGGATCACTATCGGATATAATTGATTGTGGTACTCCATGCATCCTTACCACCTATATTATGTATATTTGTTCCAGTTGATCCAGTGAGATATCCTACTAACAATTAATGAAGTGTCCAGTCTCTTTAAGATGACCCACAATAACCCAAATAGCATTTCTTCCATTGGATGTCTTCATCCCTATGGTGACAAAGACTATGGTGGAGTTTTCTAATTACCATGCTACTATGGGTAATGGTTCCATCATTACCTTAAACTTATTCCCCTCATCCTTTACTTTCTGACATAGAAAAACATTTATGTGTACCATTTGATCTCCTTCTTCATGTTATCCCACCAATAATTCGCTCAGATATTGCGATAAAACTTTGTGTTTCCTAGGTGGATGGAGAAATTTCAACAATATCCATCATCAAAAACTTCCTTCTTTAGCTCTGTACTTGAAGGAGTGCATATTATTTTCCTAAATCTCACAATCCCTTCTTCATTAACATTGAAATCCAAGGATTTCCCATTTCTACTAGATTCCACATTCTTTTGAATTCCCACATCATATTTTTTAGAATCCATTAACCTTTCCAAAATATGTGGTTGAGAAATCATTTGTGAAAGGACTGATGGTGTTTTGTTCTTTATGATTCCCATTTCTATACTCATCAATTCCAAGAAGATTGGATCATTTTCAATTCTCATTAATGATAAGAATACAGGATCCTTTCTTTATAGAGCATCTGTCACCTTTTTCACTTTCCTGTGGTGGTATTAGATTGAGCAGTCACAGTCTTTGATCAGCTATAACCATCTTCATTGGGGCATGTTCAACTCTTTCTGTGAGAATATGTACTAGAGACTTTTGTGATCTGTGTATATTTGATGCATCTCCCCAAAGTGGTGACGCTCCCAAATTTTTAAATAGATGATCACTACATCCAACATGAGTTCATGCGTTGGACAACTTTTCTCATGAACATTTAATTTCATTGAATGATAGGAAATGAATTTGTAATTTTCCATCAACACACAGCCTAGGCCTTTCATAGATGCATCATTGAATACCACAAAAAGTTATCCCCTTGTAATTTGTATGAGCATGAGTGCTGTGATAAGCCTCTTTTTCAACTCCTTTAATCTATCATTGCATTCATCACTCCATGAAAATTTTACTCCCATCTGAGTTAGCTTGGTAAGATGGTATGAAAATTGTGATAAATTTCTCACCAATCATTGATAATATCAAGAAATACCATGGAAGATACAGATATTTTTTACTGATGATGACCTTTTCCATCCCTCAATTGAATCTATCTTGGAGGGATCTACAAATATCCCATTTCTTATGATGATATGGCCCAAGAATGATACCTCCATCAACCAGAACTCACACTTGATGTACTTTTCATAAAGATTCTCTTTCACAAGGTCTCTACTATAGTTCTTAGACTCCCCTCATGATCCTCCTAGGTTTTGGAGTAAATTAGAATAGCATTTATAAATACATCCAAATTTTTTTTGAGGTAATCTCTAAAAACTATATTCATCAATTCCAGGAATATTTCTAGAGCATTAGTGAGTTAGAAAGGCATTACTATGAATTCATAGTGCCCGTACCTTGTACGAAAATAAGTCTTGGGGATATCCTCCATATTCACCCTTCAATGGTAATATCCTGACTTCAAATCTTCATTGGAGAAGTATTGTGATCCATGTAGCTAATCGAACAAGTCATCAATTAGTTTCATGGGATACCTGTTCTTTAACGTGATTTTTTTGAGCTCATGATAATCAATGAAAAGGTGCATTGACCCATCCTTCTTATTGATGAAGAGGAATGGTGCACCCCATGGTGAATCAATTGGGCATATAAAGCCTTTATCCAGATTCTCCAGTACTTGTTTCTTTATCTCCCCATGTCCACAACAGCCATTCAATAAGGATTCTTAGATATTGGAAATGCCCCTAGTATAAGATCAATTGATAATTAAATATATCTTTTAAGAGGTAAACTAGGAAATTCCTCCTGAATCACTTTAGATAATTCCCTCATAATAGGCATGTTTTTAGGGTTGGTTTCTTCCATGGACTCAATCATCTGAGCCAGATATTCATGCTCATAGGGCAATAATATCCACTCTTGAAATGAAAGTGAAAAAAAGATTCATCTTCCTCCTGGCACTTTTATATAATTGAGGCCTAATTCACTATATAGAGAGTGATTTCCCCCTCATGGATATTTATGTTGGCTCTATATAAGTAAATACAATCCATGACAGGAATTGCCTCAAATTCATCCATATGGAGTATGAAGAGGTTCTCCTGAAAGATAAATCCAAAAATTATGATAGGGGTGGAGTTATATTCATGGGAAGAAATGATTTCCCCATTTTCTATATTAAATGATATCTTTACATCCATGATTTGTGGTGGATTTGGGACTTTTCTACAAATATTTTGGGACATAAAATAATGTGTTGAACCAGACTCATAAATTACATTCACTATTCTTGAATGAATAACTAGAATACATGTCACCAATTCATTAAAAGGGTTCACATCATTGGTAGTGATGGAAAAATAACACCATGGATACATTGGAGAATGTTGGTTGCCTCAGAAAACCATTGGATTAAAGAAACTGATTTTCAAGGTTCCCTATTTCTTTATAGTTGAAGAAAGGAAAATGCAGTAAGGGTCAAACGAATCATTCCTCCCCTCTATCGCAACCATGGGTTTCTATTTATAGTAGTTAATGGCTAGGTTCCCTTATCTTCCACACTTATAGAATTTCATCATTCTCTTTAGTAAATTTCCGAGGTGATTATTTACACACCTTTGGAAAGTGGGGTGCAGTATTTTCTTAGCACTATTGGATTTTTCCAATGGACAAACATAATTTAAGTTGAAATTGTGATTCTTATAACCATAATACATATAGGATTCACTGATCTCCATTTTGACTTTGAGTGAAAATCTGACAATTTCCACATAGCTATCAAAGTCAAGGATTGTCAGGGCTTTCTGTATGCTAGGTTACATCCCACTAAAGAAGCATTCGACCTTGAATTTGGGGGTAATGACAAAGCTGGAGGCATATTGTACATAACTTTGAAGTTTTCCTTGTATTATTTGAGGGATTAATCATCTTTTTTGTAGAGGGAAAGGAAGTAACTTTATATCATAATTCAAAGTGTTTTCCAAAAATATTTATCAAAAAACAAATCTGTAAATCCATCCATTCTAATGCTTTGATCTCCTCCTCAAAATTTATATTTTTATCGATGTCCACCATTGATCAGCCTCACCCTCCATTCAATAAGATTCCATAAAAACCATCTATTGTTTTGAACATTTAAGGGTAGATAAGATCCTTTCAATGGAGTTGATACATTGTTGGGAAATTGAGGAATCAGACGATCTATTAAATAAAGGATGCTTTTGTCTCTTGAAGCTCTCAATTGGGACTTGTTCTTTCTTATGGGGGGATGAATTTTATTATAGAGCCATGTTTATATTCCAGGATTAAGTTAACTAGAAGTGTATCATGACAAGGTTTGTGATTATTACTCCCATTGGATTGGGCATCTCATTAGAACATTCTTCGTGATGATATTCACATCTGTTGTTATCCCAAGTCCTCCTATTACCAGGAATTGCTGGGATTAAAAGAAAATTTAGGGGTATCAAATAATGGGTAATCCAAGGAATAAAAAAGATGACTTATAAATAATTTTTATTTACTTAACGTGTGAATCTATAGGCTTCAATCTATGTTATCGATGATCTATTTCCTAACATATATTTTTGGGGTATTTTTGTATTCAGATTACAATGATTCAAACTATGATTGTGAATTTAAAATAGAATATCCCCCAAGAGTGTCGTACCCAAGAGTGAAGAAAGGCCCATTTTCGTGTACCAAGATACCACGGGTCAAGGCTGAAACTCCTTGTTGGAGTTTTCACTCCTTCTAACATTTTTTCTAGAGCTTCCTATACGTGCTCGTTTCTAGACATGGATGTACTGTCTTAATAAACAACTTACTCAATACACACCAAAATGTAGGGTTGTTTCTATTATACTTATTCTTATCCCTAAGTATTTCACAAGGGTTTTCTATTCCTAATCCCAAAAATAACTAACCTTATCCTTTTATACCAACTATAACAAACTTGTTATTTATTACACAATTAAACATGATTTATAACATAAATATCACTTGAAAAAAATATATGATTGAGATTTATAGTGTCTTTTAGACTTATAAACATTACATAACAACTTAAATCATGAAACATAAAATGTTTATTGAATCCATCTTTAACATGAACACTACATTCCCTCATACTTAGCATTGCATGAGATAACCAGAGGACAGACAAAAGAAAAAGGTGTGCTATAAAGAATAACATGGGGGTAAACAAGGAAAAACAAGATAATTACAATACATTTTAGGAAATATTAATATCAATGGATCATTAGATATACATGAATATAAAGGCCCCATAAAGCATGATTATCATAACATGGAAATGTGGAAACAACACTTAACATGTTATTATAATGATCCAAAGCTCACAGAACATGGAGAATGAGTAAACCCTCATTGCACATGAATTATCATGAGAAAACCGTCATTTCCCTTAATGTATCATGATACTGATCTTTACCCAATTCATTGATATGATATCAGGGGCCACCCTTCTTAATCTTTCCATTTCATTCATAAGTGTGCCAAAGGATCATACCACTTGGATTCATTAAACATCATAATTTATTCCACAATAAAGAAAATGTAGAATTCATACATAAAACTCTTACATCAATAAGTAAATGTTCTTAATTTTGAATTCCCTTGAGAGATAAATGGGTGTAGTATTCACTAAACAACGATTTTTTCTTGGAAAATTTCGTTGCAATTTTTGTTGCATAACTATGTGACATAAGACTTCATATGAAATGGTTGATGAGAGTGAAAGGGATGTCTCATCATATGAACATGAAATGGAATGTAATGGGGTCACATATATACATGTACCAACATATGTAATGGATTTTAGATTCATAATACAAAATAATTTCTTAATTTTAAATTAGGAGAGATAAATATCTTATGGAATTTAGGGATGGTAACGGGTATACATGGAAGGAATTGATGAGAGGGAAAGGGGTCTATCACCATTCAATCATAAGAAGGAAAGTATATTTGAGGTGAGAAATCACACACCAAAATTTATAATTGAAAAATAAAAGTGCATAATAATGTTTAAAAACTTGGATAAAATGACAAAGGAAGGAATCCCATACTTTGAATTTTGGCTCCAAAGGCTTAGTAGGGGATTTATAGAGGCTTATTGAGGACTTGGGGCACATTGGGATTATTTTAGAGAGAGTTGGTCAAGGGTTGGACGAGCTTCAAAGGTTTTGAGTGAAGATGAAGTGAGAGCATTGTAACACCCTGATATTTTATGAGAACTATATTTTTTTATGTAATATGTTATACGGAAAGGAATCTTCCACTACACACAACACTAGCTTGGCTTGCGTTACACGCAATCGCGACCTTCCTCGATAGTGTGTGTAGTACGCAATACCGAGTTTTACTAAAAACGATATATTATAATATTATAAACAAGCTGTTATAAATATTATTAATTGAATTTTGAATTTTATAACATTTTAAATCATCTTATATATTTTATAGAGTGAGGTATGAAAACAAAATCAGTTTTTTGGATAAAAGAAGTATTTTTCAAAAATTGCAGTTTTACCCCCTTTTGATGGTGCACCCACTTTAAATATAGTTTTTAACAAGTTTATAAGTTCAATTTGAAAAAATAAAATTCTTATTTAGAATCAGGATATAAAAATTTACTTTGGATAAATTTTTCATATTATTCTGATAACTTTCATATTTTAATGAATAGTAAAAACTCGCTATATTTTAATTAAAAACATATTTTTTCATTGAAATACTTTATATGGTTAAATTATAATATTGAATGCTTTTAAAATATAAATAGAATATATTTTTACAATTTAATATAATTTAAGTCATTATCATTAATTTTACATTGAATTCATAGGTAAAAACATTTGAATCATTTGCATTGGTTTAACTTTTATAACCCGTTTGCTTAACAGCGGGATTATTTTTATATTAATTACTACAACTTCTATATTTTGAATTTTGAAAAATTGATTCCATATTTGGAATCAGTGGGTCCAAATTATGTTAATAGGTTACTTTTATTGTTTTGATATTATGAATAGTAACTATGGTAATTTCTATTTACTACGGTTAAAGGTAAATAGGGTAATTCATTGTTAAAAGAATATTATAATAATTCAAAATTACCTTGACACTTGTCCTAACCTTATTTGATGTGTCGTGGCCGTCCATGGGCATCCTTGGGTCGATTTTGGGACCCCATAGAGCCACTTGGTAGTGACAATGACAATTTGAAAAATTAATTTAATGTAAAGACAAAATTGACATTAACAAAAATCTTTTAGTAATTAATTTTTATAATGGGTTATATAAAATATATTTTCGACTATAAATATTAATCGGAAAGCTTAAAAGATTTCCTACATAATTATATTTGTTTTATAATTTTTAGACACCAAATAAATTAAATTATTTATGACACAATAATGATGGCGTATTTACCTCATTAATAAATGATTTAAATAAATAAGATTATAATGATTAAAATATTTTCCAAAACATGTCCAATTCTGATTGGATGATTTTATTTCGACCATGAGTCATCTTATCTTCATCTTTAATGATTTTGGGACCTTTTAAAACCGATGATATGTTTATAATAAAATAATATTTCCACACTTTCCAAAGGTGCCCCTCTCCTCCCTTATAAAAGGAACCTCCTCCCTCTCTTACTCACACCAATTTGAGCCTTCATGCTCGGCCAATCAATGCCCATTTAACTTCCACACTTCCATAGAAACCTACTGAAGGTACTGGTCTTCTCAAAAGACCAACTCTAGTTCCTTAAGAGAAAATTTAAAGGAGGCACTTCGAGAAAGAGGTAATACCTTCTACCGTTTTCTTCAAGTTCCATTATTCTTCTAACCCCTATTCTTTAGTTGTTTCATTGAGAGGTAATAACATCAGTATCCCTAATATAATGATATATTATTATAAATATGAAAAACCCTATTTCACCTCTTATCCATCCTACAGAAAACGAAATCACTGTGCGTCCGTACGTACGGAATACCGTCTCCACGCTGTGGTGTAATCTGATTTCCACCACCACCTTATTTGGATGGGTATTATAGTGTAAAAAATAACTATACATGTTTATTTTAAATTGATATTGATTATGAAATAGTATACATACACATCAATACAATCCCATGATCATGGGAACGATATCATCACTTGTGCGTACATACGGCCAACCGTCTCCACGATGTGATGTGACTCGTTCTATATGATCTTCATTGAATAATGATTATACAAATGAATTGAATGAATTAATATGATATATATTACACTAATAACATTATGTAAATTATGTATATATATCTTATAAAGAGGAATAAGAATTTATTCGACAAAACATGCATAAGAACATAAAGCAATAAACACCTGAATAACAAGTAGCAATGAAATATTACTAATAAGAAGCTAAGAATATGACCATATATGATATCATAATAATAATTATGATTCTTTAATAAGTCAATGCCATTATTTAAATCATTATACCGGAGGTTCGGACACTTACGAAGCAAATCGGGCCTAAGGTAAGGGGAAATCTTGCAATCTCAATTTTTATCTGAGATTGTTTATACTTCAGAATTTACTGGGGAATATTATCATCCACATCCATGTTTCCTCAACATTTAATATTATTTATATCCTCCAAAAATTGTTTAAATCCAATTTTACCCTTCTGTTAGTTTTTAGTAAAAGATATGAAAGGAATCTATTTTCGTTTTTCGTACGAGGTACTTTTTGACTTTTCCGAAAAATCTATGAGAAGAATGTTTTTTTAACTTATACAGAATGAATGGATTTTTGAAACATTATTTACAAGAATCTTCCTTTACAAGTTTTCATTTTTATTTTTAATCAACTTCTTTGAGTTTAAAATTGTATGACATGTTAAGAAAGGAAACATGTTTTTGAAGTAGAAAGGATATTTTCCTCAAGAATGGAGTTCAAGAGTTTTGTCAAAATTATTTTCCATCTAAGATAATATAGGGATCTGTTTCTATCCCTATTATTACATTGATTTGATTATGTTGTGATGGAAATATTTTTATGAATTCCTTTATCTTCTATGAATTGTTTAATGATGTCACGATGTTTAAGAATCCCATTTTTATTACACGGGATAAGCTATGATGTAGGATTTATGATTTTGTGGCACACAAAAGAATGGTATCATTACGAGATGGGTTGGACATATATCTCCTTCAAATGAATAGGGTAAAGATTTATATCTCATGAGATAGACATGGATGGAATGGAAGGTTTAACCGTTTCAGTGAAACAAGACTGAAACGAGGACTGAACTCTGTTCAGAAATGGACTTTTTCAGCTAAGATAGTCTTGGCTATGAGTCTTGACTACTAAGAAATGATTCTCTCTGATTATGTGTGTATGACACATTGTTTCATGTTTTATGTTATTATTATTGGGATTACATTTCACTACTATAATTTATCCCATGTTATGAAATTATGATCTCTTTTGCAGGTTAAGATTTCAAAAATGTTATGTTCTTATGAATGTGATGGGATTGATATTTATTTTTTTTACCCTTACTGAGCATTTGAGCTCACCCTTTTTTATGTTTTCTTTCCCCAGTTCAGTAAGAATGTTATTAAGTAGGATATGCCAAAAGGAACTCTAGATATGATGAAATAAATGGAAGACAGTGTAGATGCTTTATGAACCAGCTGTTTATGTTTCCCAGTTTCTAAAGACACTATACCTACACGGTCCATTCATGGTTTTGTTATATGTTGTAATAAGTGTAATTAAATTTTGAAGTAATAACAATGCATGTAAAGTATGGGTCATTATAGTTGATATCAGAGGAAAGTTATAGTCAACCTTTGGAAACATGGAAGTGAAAGCCTTAATAAGAACCCTAAGGATATATCTAAGCATAGAACACAATCTTAGTGTTTTAGAAAAGGACATGAAAAACCTATGATAAGACCTTAAGTGTAAAATTTTGTTCTTGATTATGTGGTATTCCTTTTATAATTAGTGTTCCTCACACTATTATTCTTGGTTTTAGTCAATGGCTGGAACTCGAAGGAACCGTGTTAATGTGGAATGCGACGGGCAATGCAATGATTTTCCCCCTGAGCAACAAAACGATATGGGATCTGGAATGAAAAATCTTGTAGCCATGCTCACACAACTTTCTCAAGCTATGAATAATGCAGGACTTCTAAACGAGCAATGGAAGGAGAAACATTTTGTTGAATCCTTCATGAGGCAGCATCCACCTTCATTCAGTTGGTCTTCTGATCCTTTAGTGGATGAACAATGGATCAGTACCACTGAAATGATATTTTCAGTTCCTCAATTTTCTGAACATGACAAAGTCATCTTAGCAGTGTATCGTTTGGAAGGTTATGCTGATCATTGGTGGAATCTTATCAAGAATACGAGGCAAAGAGATGAAGTTGAGTCCATGGAATGGGACGTGTTCAATAACTTATTTTTCAATAAGTACTTCCCTCGTATTCTTTGAACAAAGATGGAGAAGGAGTTTCTTGAACTAAAGCAAAAGGATGATGAATCTGTTGGTACCTATGAAGAAAATTTTAAAAGACCTTCAAGGTACGCTTCTGATATTATTATCCAACCTGAGAGTAAGATCGATCTATTCTTTAGTGGCTTAAAAACAAGTCTTTGAAGGGCTTAATCCATAAGGGACTTCAATAGCTACGAGGAAATCGTTCGATGTTCTCTCAAGGTTGAGATGGAGATTGGAGTAACCCATCAGTCATATGGGTTTGATAAGAAGAGGAAAATGGAATTCAAAGGAAAATCTAAAGAGCACACTGAAAAGAAGATGAGTTTTCCCTTATGATCAAAGTGTAGAAAGAAACTTGAAGGGAGTTGTATTAAAGGTAAAAGTAAAAGTTTTAAATGTGGAAAGGAAGGTCATCGGGCATTCGAATGCCGCAATGATGGGAAGAATATGTCTAGTGATGCAAACAACGAAAAGGCTACACAGAGTGCACCTCTTACATTTCAATGTTACAAGGGCATTGAAATGGTGCATTATGCCAATAAATGCCCTAATCCAAGGGTTGTTGATGATGATCGACGTCAAAAAACTCTTAAGGCTAATTACAAAGGAACGTCACATGCAATTTCTATCAGCGATGTGGAGTACGATAACGAAGTGGTTAAAGGTAAAATTACCATCCACTCTAAAGTAGAAAATGTTTTATTTGATTCTGGATCCACCCACACTTTTATTTATGAATAATTTTCTATGTGTATCACCATATTACCTCAACAATTAGATGTTGAGTTAGCTGTGTCAACCCCTAATGGCACAACAGTCGCATCAAAAGTTTATAATTCTTCTCCGATTGATGTTTTTGGGAAAGTGCTTCCTGCAAATCTTGTGATCTTTCCTATTGTGGAATTTGATGTGATTCTTGGAATGGATTGGATTTCTTTATAGGGAGCTCATATCAATTTCCAAAGAAGGGAAGTCACATTTCATATTCCAGATCAATCTATGATCTTCTATCGATGCAAGGATGAAAATAACCTTCCAGTGGAAATTTCTTCCATCTTATGGGTCTTGATTCCACTAAATGAAGGTTATTTATCTCAAATGGTTGGTGACAAACTCACGATTAAGAATATTCCCATTTTACGGGAGTTTGACGATGTCTTTCTGGAGGAATTGTCGGGTCTTCCACAAAATCGTGAAGTTGAGTTTTCAATAGAACTCATATTAGGTGCTTTGCCTATTTCAAAGACACCTTATAGAATGGCCCCAATTGAGTTGCAGGAATTGAAGAAGCTACTACAATATAATCTTGATAAATGATTCATACACCCTAGTGCGTCACCTTGGGGGGCACCTGTTCTGTTTGTTATGAAGAAAGATGGAACAATGAGACTTTGCATTGATTATCAAGAACTTAACAAGATCACTATCAAGAAAAAATATCTTCTCCCGTGCATTGATGACTTATTTGCCCAACTACATGGAGCTTAATACTTCTCCAAGATTGATCTTCGTTCTGGGTATCATCAATTAAGGGTTAAAAGGGAGGATATACCAAAGACGGCTTTCCGTACAAGGTATGGACACTCTGAATTTATTGTGATGCCATTTGGTCTTACTAATGCCCCTGCTATCTTCATGAATCTGATTAATAGAGACTTTTGAGACTATCTTGACCAGTTTGTGGTAGTATTTAAAGATGATATTCTTGTCTATTCAAAGAGCAAGGAAGAACATGAAGATCACTTGAGAATAGTATTGAAGACCTTGAGAAAGGAGAAGCTTTATGCCAAATTTATCATCTGTGAATTTTGGCTTCAAAATGTTTCATTTTTGGGTCACATAATCACGAAAGAGGGGATATCTGTGGATCCAGCAAAAACAGAGGTTATCGAATGATGGTTGAGACCAACAACAGTAACCGAGACCCGAAGTTTTCTTGGTTTGGCTAGATATTATAGATGTTTTGTGAAAGATTTTTCATGATTATCTAATCCGCTCACCAGGTTGAATCTAAAAGGAGTTATGTTTGTGTGGACAGAGAAATGTGAAGAGAATTTCAAGGAGTTGAAAATAAGGTTATCCAGTGCACATGTACTCACACATCCTTGTAGTAGAGAAAGTTTTGTGATCTACAGTGATGCATCCAAGAAGGGGCTGGGGTGTTTTCTTATGCATAACGATATGGTGATAGCTTATGCCTCACGACAGTTGAAAATCCATGAGCAAAATTACCCAACTCATGATTTGGAGTTAGCTACGGTAATCCTTGCATTAAAGATTTGGAGGCAATATCTTTATGGAGAAAAGTGTGACATTTATACTGATCATAAAAGTTTATAGTATATTTTCACACAAAAGGAGCTGAATATGCACCAAAGAAGATGGTTGGAGCTGATTAAGGATTATGACTGCTCAATTCATTACCACTCTGGGAAAGAAAACAAGGTGGAAGATGCATTAAGTCGACATGACCATGCTAGCTTATACAATATGAGGATCACAAAAGATCCAATATTTATGGATTTACAAAGGATGGATCATGGAATTATAATGAATGGGGAAAAATCGTATCTTTCTCAAATGAATGTTCAACCATCTATACATGTGATGATTAAAGAGGCACAGAACGATGATATCGAGTTACAAAAGAAGGTGAGAAATGTTCCTGAATTCAACCTTGATTGTGATGGGATATTAAAGTTCAGGAACTGAGTTTGTGTTCCTCCCATCCCAGAATTAAAGAAGGAGCTACTGGATAAGGCTCATAGTTCTTCATTCTCTATTCATCCTGGAAGCACGAAGATGTATAGGGACCTGAAAGAGTACTTCTTGTGGGATGTCCAGAAAAGGGATGTTGCTGAATATGACTCTCGATGCTTGGTTTGTCAGCATGTTAAAGTTGAGAGACAGAAGTATAAGGGGATGTTACAACCATTACCCATACCTAAATAGAAATGGGAAAACATCACTCTGGAATTTGTCACTGGACTTCCTAAAACATCCAAAGGCAATAATGCTATTTGGGACATAGTTCATCATCTTACAAAGTCTGCACACTTCATCGCTATTAGAGAGGATTTCATTCTAGATCAGCTTGCCAGGATATATGTAAAGGAAGTTGTAAGATTTAATGGAGTACCACTTTCTGTTATATCTGATCGGGATCTGAGGTTTACCTCAAAGTTCTGGCGAAGTCTTCAGTATACTCTAGATACAGAGTTGAGTTTCAGCATTGCTTATCATCCTCATACAGATGGTCAGTCTGAGAGGACAATTCAAACTCTAGAAGATATGTTGAGAGCATTCACTATAGATTTCAAAGGTGGTTGGGATAAACACCCATCTTTGGTGGAATTTTCTTATAATAATATCTTTCACTCCAGTATTCAAATGGCTTCTTATGAAGCCCTCTATGGAAAGAAATCCATAACTCCAACTTACTAGGATGAAGTTGGGGAAAGAAAGCTATTAGGACCTGATCTTGTTGATGAGATGGCAGAAAAGGTCAGATCTATTCAACAACACATAAGAGCAGCTCAGAGTCGACAAAAAAGTTATGCCAACAACCGAAGAAAAGACCTAGTGTTTGAAGTGGGTGATAAAGTGTTCTTACGACTATCTCCTTGGAAGAGAGTAATGAGATTTGGAAAGAAGGGAAAGTTGAGCCGTAGGTATATCAGTCCTTTCGAAATACTGGATCGTGTTGGGAAGGTAGCTTACTGATTGGCGCTTCCACCGAATCTCTTCATGTTCACGATGTGTTCCGTGTATCTCTCCTGAGAAAGTACATACCTGATCTTTCACATGTACTCAGCTCCAAAGATGTACCACTGGATCAAGATCTTTCTTAAGAAGAACAGCCGATAGATATTTTGGATCGTAGAGAAAAAGTCCTACGGAACAAGACCACTCTCTTGGTGAAAGTTTTATGGAGGAACCACCAATTAGAAGAAGCTACATGAGAACTTGAGGATATGATTAGGGAGATGTATCCTCATATGTTTATTATGACGTGACGAATTTCGTGGGTGAAATTCATTTTAAGGGGGGTAGAATGTAACACCATGATATTTTATGAGAAGTATATTTTTTTTTGTAATATGTTTTATGGAAAGGAATCTTCCACTACACACAACACTATCTTGGCATGAGTTACACGCAATCACGACCTTTCTCGATAGCATGTGTAGTACGCAATATCGAGTTTCATTAAACAACGATATATTATAATATTATAAACTAGCCGTTATAAATAGTATTAACTGAATTTTGAATTTTATAACATTGTAATTAATATTATTCATTTTCTAGAATGAGGTATGAAACAAAATCAGTTTTTGGATTAATGAAGTATTTTTCAAAAAATGCAGTTTTACCACCTTTTGATGGTGCACTCACTTTAAATATAGTTTTTGAAAAGTTTTTATGTTCAATTTGGAAAAATAAAATTCTTCTTTAGAATTAGGATATAAAAATTTACGATGGATAAATTTTTCAAATTATTCTGATAACTTTCATATTTTAATGAATAGTAAAAACATGCTACATTTTAATTAAAAACAACTTTTTTCATCGCAATACTTTATATGGATAAATTATACTATTGAATGTTTTTAATGTATAAATAGAATATATTTTTACCATTTAATACAATTTATGTCATTAGCATTAATTTTACATTGAATTCATAGGTAAAAACATTTCAATCTTTGGCAATGTTTTAACTTTTAAAACTCGTTTTCTTGACGGGATTAATATTAAATTAATTACTGCAACTTCTTTGTTTTGAATTTTGAAAAATGGATTCCATATTTGGAATAAGTGGGTCCAAATTATGTTAATGGGTTACTTTTATATTTTTATTATGAATAGTAACTACGGTAATTTTTATTTACTATAGTTAAAGGTAAATAGGGTAATTCAAGGTTAAAAGAATATTATAATAATTCAAAATTACCTTGAAACTTGTCCTAACCTTATTGTATGAGTATTGGACGGACATGGGCATCCTTGGGTCGATTTTGGGACCCCATTGAGCCACTTGGTAGTGACAATGACAATTTGGATTAATTAATTTATTGTAATGACAAAATTGAAATTAACAAAAATCTTTTGGTAATTCATTTTTATAAGGGGTTATATAAATTATATTTTCAACTATAAATATTCCTTGGAAAGATAAAAATATTTCATACATAATGATATTTTTTTATATTTTTTAGACACCAAATAAATTAAATTATATATGACACAATAATGATGAAGTATTTACCTCATTAATAAATGATTTAAATAAATAAGATTATAATGATTAAAATATTTTCCAAAACATGTCCAATTATTAATGGATGATTTTATTTAGACCATGAGTCATCTTATATTCATCTTTAATGATTTTTTGACCTTTTGAAACCGAAGATATGTTTATAATAAAATAATATTTCCACACTTTCCAAAGGTGCCCCTCTCCTCTCTTATAAACATCACCTCCTCCCTCTCTTCCTCAAACCAATTTGTGACTTCAAGCTTGGCCAAACCATGCCCATTGCACTTCCACACTTCCTTAGAATCCTACTAGAGGTACTGTTCTTCTCAAAAGACCAACTCTAGTGCCTTAAGAGAAAGTTTAAAGGAGGCACTTTGAGAAAGAGGTAATACCTTCTACTGTTTTCTTCATGTTCCATTCTTTTTCTACTCCCTCTTCTTAAGTTTTTTCATTAGGAGGTAATAACATCAGAATCACTCATATATTGATATGTTATTATAAACATTAAACAACCCTATTTCACCTCTTATACATCCTATGGAAAACAAAATCACCCAGCGTGCGTACGTACGGAATACTGTCTCCACGCCGTGGTGCAATCTGTTTTCCACCACCACCTTATTTGGATGGGTATTATGGTGTAAAGAATAACTATACATGATTATTGTAAAGTGATATTGATTCTGAAATAATATACATACACTTCAATACAAATCCACGATCATGGGAACGATATCATCGTCCGTGCGTACGTACGGCCTACCGTCTCAACGATGTGATGTGAATCGTTCTATATGATCTTCATTGAATAATGATTATATAAATGAATTTAATGAATAGATATGATATATATTACACTAATACCATTCTGTAAATGATTTATCTATATCCTATAAATAGGAATAAGAATTTATTCGACAAAACACGCATAAGAACATAAAGCAATAAACACCTGAATAACAAGTTGCAATAAATTTTACTAATAAGAATCTAAGAATATGACCATATATGATATCATAAAAATAATTGGGATTCTAGAATAAGTCAATGATATTATTTCAATCATTATACAAGAGTTTTAGACACTTATGAAGCAAATCGGACCTAAGGTAAGGGATAATCTTGTAATCTCATTTTTTATCCGAGATTGTTTATACTTCAGAATTTACTGTGGAATATTATCATCCACAACCATTTTTCCTCAATATGTAATATTATTTATATCCTCCTACAATTGTTCAAATCCAATTTTACCCTTCGGTGTGTTTTTAGTAAATGATATGAAAGGAACCTTTTGTCATTTTTCGTACGAGGTACTTTTTGACTTTTCCGACAAAGGTACGAGAAGAATGTTTTTTAACTTATACGGCATGAATGGATTTTTAAAACATTATTTCCAAGAATATTCCTTTAAAATTTTTCAAGTTTATTTTTAATCAACTTCTTTTTGTTTAAAACTGTATGACATGTTAATAAAGGAAAAAACTTTTGAAGTAGAAAGGATATTTTCCTCTAGAATGGAGTTCAAGAGTTTTATCTAAATTATTTTCCATATAAGATAATATAGTGTTCTGTTTATATCCCTATTATTACATTGATTTGATTATGTTGTGATTGAAATATTTTTATGAATTCCATTATCTTATATGAATTTTTTTCTGATGTCACGATGTTTAAGAATCCCGTTTTTATTACATGGGTTAAGCTATGATGTATGATTTATGATTTTGTGGCACACATAAGAATGGTATCATTATGAAATGGGTGGGACCTATATCTCCCTAAAATGAATTGGGTAAAGATTTATATCTCATGAGATAGACATGGCTAGAACGGCAGGTTAAACTAGTTCAGTGAAATATGACTGAAACAAGGAGTGAACTCGGTTCGGAAATGGACTCTGTCCGCTAAGATAGTCTTGGCTATGGGTCTTGACTACTAAGAAATGATTCTCTATGATTATCTGTGTATGCCACAATGTTTCATGTTTTATGTTATGATTATTGGGATTAAATGTCACTAATATGATTTATCCCATGTTATAAAATTATGATCTCTTCTGCATGTTAAGATTTCAAAAATGTTATGTTCTTATGAATATTATGTGATTGATATTTCTTTTGTTTACCCTTACTGAGCATTTGATCTCAGCCTTTTGTATTTTTTCTTTCCCCAGGTCAGGAATATGGTTATTAAGTAGGATATTCCAAAAGGGACTCTAGATATGATGAAATAAATGGGAGACAATGTAGATTATTTATGAACCAGTTGTTTATGTTTCCCAGTTTCTAAAGACACTATACCTACACGGTCCTTTCATGGTTTTGTTATATGTTGTAATAACTGTACTTCAATTTTGAAGTAATAACCATGTATATAAAGTATGGGTCGTTATAATCATGGGTGGGTTTGTATAGGAAAGGAGAGAGAATTCATTATTAGTTTGGTTTGGGTCACCACACATTAAACTAATCCAAACCAAAATACAGCCCATGGTTTCTGCCCATGGTTATTTCCAAAGGGGAGTGGAAAAAAATATTTTATATGGATAATGGAAGAAAATAAATAATATTAGGGTTCCTTATGTGGAGGTGAGTCACACACTCAATGAAATCAATTTACAAAGATAAAATGTTTTATAAGTCTTGGAAGGTCTATTAAAGATTTATAAAATAAATCAAATAAACCTAAAATTACATTATATTAATGATAAAACATATAATGGCTGAAAATAATGTTTATTGTATTTTATTACATCACTATTGGGTCATTATAATGTCATAAAACACATTATATAATTATACGGTATTTAATATTTACCAAAATATACGACTGTCCCAGAAAATTAAGAAAAATTCATTATTGGATAATTATGACACCCAGATTCCAAAATAAGTATTTATTTTTTCTAAAAAAAATTCAAAATATTTTTATTAATACTTTTAAAATAAAAACATACATTTATGAAAAATTCAAGGGTTTTGAAAAAAAATTGCTTTCAACCCTTAATAAATATAACAATTGTATTCATAATAATCATAAAGTCATTTATATTTTTTAAAAAACTAATTTAGTAATAATATTTGATTAAAATATTAATAAATTCAATAATCCATTAGTTCTTCAAAATAGATTTCTTAATTAACTAAAATTATGATTTTTTCCATTAAAACAAATTACAAAGTAACTGTAATAAAATGAATGTATATTATTTATACAAAAATAGTGTACATAATCATAGTACTACGGTCTCATTACATGACCCCTTATAATTCCCGCATATGACTGAAGGGTAAAGTGTGTGATGGTGACTGACTCTTGGGGTGGCTCAGATAACATCGCTCTGGAGGTAATCTTTATCAACCTCCACTTCTCCCATTGGCGGTTCTGTTTGAGCTTGAAGTATTAAAGCTCGGTTTGGTATTAGTCAAGAAAAATCCCAATGACACCACCTCCTTTCCAAGCTCTAAAAAATGGGCTTCGTACGAGGTAAGTATACTTCATGAGGCCATCACTTCCTTTTTCAGTGTATAATGGATTTGTTAAAGACCTATAATTATACTAATTATGTGATCACTATTCAACAGCTATATTAGTAGGGCTAACAATTCATAATGGTATTTTCAAATCCAAAATCATAAAACCAAAGATGATTATATGTTATATAACCATTTCACATAATATGATATTTAGTTTGATTAAGAGGAATTCCCATTAATAAAAGTTTGGGTTGTTAATGTGATAGCCTACACCCCTAGGAAAATGAAAATACATAAGAAAGAGTACCCCATACATGATCTGGCATTGGAAGTTATGATCTTTCCATTGAAAGTCAAGAAGCATTATCTCATTTGGGAGAAGTGTGAGATATAAACTGATCACCAGAGTCTAAAATATATATTCACATAGAATGAGCTTAACATGCACCAATGAAGATGGATAGATCTAATCAAGGATTATATCTAATCAATCCACTACCATCCTGGAAATTAAAATAAGGTAATTCATTCTCTATGTTGAATGAATCCTGAAATTTTATCAATGATGAGAATTGGGAAGGATAAAATATTCTTAGGCCTACAATGGATGGACATGGGAATCATTAAGGAATAAAAATCATCAATCCTTTCACAAATGATTTCTTAACCATCAATTATCAAAAAAATAAGTTATGATAAATGAATTGATGTGGATATTAAGAAAAGGGTGGAAAATATCATAAATGGTAAGTCCTAAAGATCCAAATGGATGAGTAAGGAGTCATGAGATTTGGGTCATGATTAAGTTTATCATCCCATCCAGATATAAAGAAGAGGATTTTATATGACAAATTTAACTCATCCATATCTATTCAACCAAGGAGTGAAAAGATGTATCAAGATCCCTGAGAGAACTATTGGTGGGACAATATTAAAATAGAGAATGCTCAATATAGATCAATGTTCTTATTATTTTATGAAGAGAAGGTTGAGAAAAAAATGTCTAAAGGATTGATGGAACCATTATCAATACCAAAAATTCTTTTTTTAAGAGAAGTCGTGTTCTGGTCAAAGACCAAAACAATAATTTTTATTGAAAAAAAATATTACACAAGTCTGAAATATGGAATTTTTCTAACATCCCTGACATAGAGTGGGATTATCTCAGGATGAAGAACATCACTCAAATGAACCTCATGAGTAACACCCATGTTGTCAATACCATCAACAATCTTGTTAGCTTCACGGTATGTATGAGTGGTGATGGCGTTGATCTCGGAATGAATGTTCAGGCAGTTAATCCAACGTGAAGTGAGCATCAAATCCAAGTGAATGGAACCATTCCAAATGGCCTAAATAATAGTAGTGGAGTCACTCTCTATCCAAATATTTCTCCAATTATGAAGCCTGAAAAAATAAGTTGCATGAATAACCCTCAACATCTCAGCTTCCAGGGATGAAACAGCACCACAAGAACCATAGATGCATCCAAGCATCTAGTCAAGGTGAATTCTAAAAATGTCCCCATAACCCATTAGGCCAGGGTTGCCTTTTGAGGCCCCATCCACATTGAAATTATTCCATCCCGGATGTGGGGGTTCCCAAAACATTTCAATGGTATGCTTCAGATGAGGGTAATTCTTGTCCACCCCAATGCATCTGAGAATCCCAAAGTCAATAATAGAGTTGCTGCAATGATATTTACTAATTGAAGACACATCATGTATGGCCATGAGGATTCTGGTTTTCTCTTCATTTATATTGAATAAGATGTTACGAAAAATACAAGCACTTCTACCATTCCAGATTACATGCAGGAGCTCCAGAACAGCTGTGATAAAGAGATTTTTGATTTTCGAGGAATATGCAATATCCAAACACCATTGTATCTACAAGATAATGAAACTACAAAATGACCATATGTACTCAAAGATGCCAAAGATATAATTCCAAAGTGTGGTTTCTATGTCACAAGATAGAAAGAGGTGGTTTAAATCCTCTCTATGCTGATTACCCATGCAGCATTAGAAACAAATATTAATCCCAACCAATTGAAGGCAGGTATCCGTGGGTATTCTATCATGAGCAATCCGCCAAACTGCTGTGAATCTCGAGGGTTTTAACAAGAATTTTCTAAGGCTTTTAAACCAGGAAAATATTTTCTCTCGATTGATGAACAAGTAATTATAATAAATTTTAGAATTAAGGATCCCATTATGACGAGATTCCCAAATAATAAAATCACTCATGTTAGTGAAGTGATAATTGTCAACAATCTGGATGACATTCTCTAGAAGGCATGGGTTTTACATTTTCAAGACATTTTTAATAGTATCATTAATGTGGGGAGGAGGCTAGTTATTATCAATAAAAGAGATCAGGGGAAAACCAGTCAAGTTATCAAACCAAAATTTAAGATCCGAATTCTTATTGACCATCCATCTAGATTTAGTCATAATGGAAGTGAAAGTGTTTTTAATGGAATGCCATATAGAGGATGTAAGAAATTGGGCATGACAATATTTAAGATCATGGACAAAGTGGAACATGAAAAACTCTATAGAGGGAGATTTATTATGAAGGAGGTTCCATGTGAGTTTAGCTCGAAGAGATTCATTAAAATAGGAAATATTTTTAATAGAAATGCCACCTTTGTCAATAGGATTCCAACAATTAGCCCGAGGGACTGTAACCAATTTTATCTCCAAATTACTCCTCGTCTAAAAAAACTTCTTAATAGCCACATTAATATGCTTGATAAGACTCTTTTTCCATTTATAAATCATTATAGATTTAACGATTTTAGAGAAAATGGTCGATTTATCATGAAAAATTCTCCCAGCCATTGAAAGGTTCTTACCCTTCTAGGAGGAAAGAAGATGAAGCATTTGGTTAGTGATGGAGGAGAAGTAAATAGCTTTTTTTACGCCATAAAATGGGAACACCAAAGTGAGTAAAAGGTAAGGTGCCCTTTTTAACCCCTAAAGTATTAATGATGTTAGTTTTTCTCCCAAGGGGAAATTTTTTACCAAAGTAAATAAAAGATTTACTCTAGTTAATGTGTTGACCTGACACACTTTCATAATGAACAAGAAATGATTTTTGTTTTTGAATGTTTCTTTCCCCCCGGATAAATAGAATTATATCATCTACATAAAGAAGATGTGAGAGGGCATTCAAATTTCAAGAAGCAGAGATGGGTTTGATGGTACCTTGATCTAGAGCCTGAGTAATCAGCGAACTAAGATAATCTTCATCAATTGAGAAGAGAATCTCCGAGAGGGGGTCACCTTGTCTCAATCCCTTGGAGAAAATGAAGTAACCTCTAGGTGAACCATTAATGAGGATAGAAATATGATCTGAATTGAATAAATTTTTTATCCAATTTATAAAATTTCCATTGAAGCCAAACTGACATAGGACTTTATACATAAAGTTACAATCAATAGTATCAAAGTCATTGGTAATGTCATATTTTATGCCACATTCCCACCAATAGTTTTTTTGTTTAAGAGATTAGTGGTTTCAGAGGAAAGGAAGATACATTCCTGAATAGATCTACCTTTTATAAAGCCAATCTTGTTCCAATATATAATTATATTTCTAATAGAATCCATTCTATTGGGAATTAATTTTGTTATAATCTTAAAGAGTGAATTTAGAGGAACAATGGGTATAAAGAGTTGAATTTCTTCAGCATTCTCAATTTTAGGAATCAGGACTATGAGTTGAGAATTAAGCCCATGAGGGATGATGCCTCTAGAAAAGAAATATTTAACCAGACAAAAAACCTCATCTTGGAGAACATCCCAGTGATTTTGATAGAAACTATTATTAAAACCATCTGGACCAGGAGCACCATCTGAGTTAATGATGAATATAGAATCATTAATTTCTTGATCTAAAGGTATTATTTTATGAAAATTATTGTCCTCAACCGTAACTAGATTTGGATTGATGTTGGGAAACATATCATTATCAATACTAGTGCCATTGAGAATAATTTGAATGTAAGATACAATGTGATTAGTAATACTTTCTTCCAAATCAAGAATTTGGTCCCCCTCTCGAAGATAGGACAAAGGCCTATAAGCCTTTCTAACTCTATGAATATCATTATAGTACATGGTATTCCTATCCCCATCATTAGGCCATTTGGATTTAAAAATATTCTTTATAAGTCATCATTAATGTTAAGAAAATTGATAAGCTTAAAGAAAATGCTAATTTCTGGTATAGAGTCATGAGAAATATTAGAATAGGAATTATCATTTTGAAATTTAGTAAGCTCCTTTTCCAAAAGGGTGATATTATTTTCAATTTCATTAGATTTGGATTTACACCAACATTTGAGAATTTACTTAATCATTTTCAGTTTCACCAGGCAGGCAAACAGATCCTTTTGACCACGCATATTATCCCAATAGTTTTTAATGATGTTCATGTAGTGAGGATCATATGACCAAGCATTTTTATATATGAAAGGAGCTATGTTTCTAGAAAGTTTATGGGAAAAGGAAACCAAAATGGGATGATGATCAAAGGCAATCCTTTCTAGCGTAATACTAAGAATGTTATCCCATTTATCCAAGGCATGGATATTAGTGAATTCTCTATAAAACTTACTGGCCACAATTCTATTATAATGTTATCTAAACCAGATGAATTTTTCACCTTTTAGATTTATCTCTCTCAATAAATACCAGAAATAATGTTTGAGAACATAACCATGGAATTATTCATTGTAAATCAGAAAACATCCAGAGGGAAAAATGTTATATGGGTTGTGGTGGATCATCTTACAAAGATATCTTACTTTTTCACAATTTGAGAGGAAATTTCATTTGATAAAATGGCACATATATACATCAAAGAAGGGGTAATGATTCATGAAGTACCACTATTAATTTTATCTGATTGAAATCTAAGATTCAAATCAATGATATGAGAAGTATCCAACATGCTCTAAGCACTGAGCTGAACCTTAATACGGCTTATCATCCTCGAATTGATGGTAGATCTGAGTGGAATATTCAAACACTAGAAGACATTTTGAGATCATATTTTATATACTTCAAAAAATAATGTGACCAACATATACATTGGGTTGAATTCTCTTATAATAATAATTCCCACTCGATCATCCAAATGGATCCATTTGAAGCCCTTTATGGGAAAAGGATAAGAAAACTAACATACTACATTGAAGACGGTGGGCATAAGCTTCTAGGACATAAAATGGTCAATGAAATGGTGGAAAAGATAAAAACCAATTATAAGAACACCAAGGAAGCTCAAAGTAATCAAGTGATTTATGGATACAATCATTGATAGGACCTTGATTTTGAGGTTAGAGACATGTTATTCCTCCACATATCTCTGTGGAAGAGGTTCTTGAGATTTGGGATGAAAGGAAAGTTGAGTCCCTAGTATATCAGTCCTATCGAGATCCTTGATCATGTCGGAGTTGTGGCCTATAAACTAGAACTTCCACTAACAATGTCTCAAGTACCATATTTGTTTCATGTATCCCTCTTGAGGAAGAACGTACCATATCCCTCACATATACTGAATTCGGTGGTGGTACAGTTGGAGGTTATCTCTCTTCTGAGATGCATTTAGTGAAGATCATGGATCATAGAGATGAGGTTCTATAAAACAATTCCAATCACCTGGTCAAAGTACATTGGCAGAAGAATATGTATGAAGAGGAAACATGGGTACTAGAGCAAGCAATGTAAGAGAATTACCCACACCTGTTTTCACCTTAGTAAGTAAAACGAAATTTTGATGGTGAAATTTCTTATGGGTGGAAGAATGCAACAACCCAAAATTTTATCAGTGGAAATTGTCTTATTATAATTATGTGATAATGTATTATCACATTAAATAACATAGACCACACAATGAAATCTTTTTAAATGATGAATGAATTAAATAATAGGTATTTATTGAAGCTAATAAACTTTTACTAATGAAATAGTAACATGACCATAGAAATTGTAATATGACCCTTATGAATAGTAACCTCGCCTATTATTGTTAAAAAATATAATAATCTAATAAATTGTTATATTATATAGTTATATAATATTAAAGCTACAAAAGTGTTTTAAAAATGATTAATTAATTGTTGGTATTTTTAATTCATAAATATTTAATTATAATGTGTTGTCTAATTTATTAATTTAATATAAAATTTATTTTTATAACATTTATTCATAAATTAAGATTTATTTTTCTTATGATTTTAATATATTTTTAGGACACCATTAAAATGTTCCAATTGTTATAAAAGAAGTGATAATTTAAAAATCTGTATTTTCCAAGTAAATGATGTGTTTAATTAAAATTAAAATTAATAATATTTTTAATAATATTTTTATAAAATGGAATTAATTCTTTAATTCTACATGTTCAAATAAAATTAGGGTGAATAATTGGGAATACTCTTAAAAATGATTTTTTTGAATAGTAAATACTATAATTTACGATAAATGCTAAATACATGAATTTTTGGATACATATATAATGTTTGGATCATGTAAACCCAAAATATTGAACTATAATTAATTATTTAATTATATTTTATGATATTCTATAACTATTCATAGTCATGAGCCAAAATAATAATCTAATGAATTAAATAATGAGAGAACACCTCCATCCTCAACTATATATACCACCTTTCAACATCTCTTTTCCTCACACCTCCAAAGCCACGAGCCTTGTACAAATTATTATAAAATATCCTCCCAATAAACTTTCTTTTTGCCTAAGATATTTTTGTCTTAAAAAATATCAAAACCATTTCCCTAAGGAGGTTCTGGAGAAGAAGCCATCAAGAGGTAAATCCCTCTTCCTTTAGTTCTAATTTATTTCCAGGTTCCTTTATTTACTTTTTCTCTCCTTACCTACCCTCATACCAATGGAATGATAACTCAAGTAACTCCAGTATAATTTAATTTTATTATGATATGGAATAATCAAACATTTAACCCATCTCATATCCCTTTTATTCTAGTAATGAATACGTCATTCTTTACTTGTAAAATTTTCACCATTAAGGACGAAAAAATTTACTTATCTTCTTCAAGGATGGGCGTCATGCCATTTATTAGGGTTGAACCATATTATAATATATTTATTATACAATATTTATTTTTTTATAACCATCATATATATATTATATTAAATAATAGAATAAAACTATATTATTTTGATTGAAAAAACTACTAAAACTAATCTAAACGATTATCATTTACTTGTTATCTAATGATTCATCCTAACCCAAAATTACCCAATGACTTATAAAATAATTTAATCCTCTATATTTTCATTAATAACTTATCAATTAAATTCTGGACAACCATTTTCATCTCACATGATTATTCATACATGTATATAAGTAAACCGATTATGAAAACCAAGGAATATAATGCTTTGGAACGATGAAATTGAATCTCATAACCCATCAAAAGGGACATAAACACAAATAGTAAAATTAAAATAAATAAAATACATATATAAAATGAATTTAATTAATGGATTTAATTTGGTTACTCAGGATATTAATATCATGTTATGAATTGTTTCAAAGATAAGTTAAATAACTCTACCTTAACCTCCATGACTCCTTCTGGTTACTCTTTATATCATTTTACCTAAATAAAATTACTCTTTTGTTTTTATGTTCATATTCTAAATTTTTTAATATTTTTTAAACCCACATATCTAGATCCACTCATCCTAGTTTTTCATAGACATACATGTTTTTAAAAAGGTTCCCTATACGATTGTACCTGATAAGCAATCCTGATTTAAGCGAAATTCCCAAATTCATAACAAATTTCAAGTGGACTTGATAATAATTTTTAAGCAACCATTATTTTTAAATAATTACTAATTTCTTATTTTTAAAACATTATTGTTCCCTTCATATTTTATATAAAATATTATCACATTTTCAACATTTAATCCTCTTAAAAAAAAAATTAATCCACACTAAAATGTTTTAATTCTAATGTTTCTCAAATACTCTTTTTATATGTTGTCACTTTAGTTAGACATCACTTTTTGGGATACATTTATAGTTTTATTTATGAATGTTTGTGTATGATTTAATTCCTCTCTTTTATGGAAAATTTTATGACAACCCCATTTATTATGCTTTATGACATGATTATGATACTCATTTCTTTCCCTGGGTAACCATTATTTTTATTTTTCATATCACATAGATATTAATGAAAATATTAAGATGGGTTCCCTCAGATAGAAGCCAATGAATTAGATAATATTTATTATCATTAAAAACAGTGTGAAATGATCTTGGTGGTTATCCATGACTCATGCTATGTGTGCAATGGTCTTGGTGGTTAGACATGAAAAGTTGTCATCCATGTCTATTGAGCCTTGACTCGTGTTCATGTCTAGTTTTATGTGGCTTCCAAATCACAATGATTACCTAATTATATGATCCCATTTCCGATATGTTATGACTCCATATATTTACACTTGTTCCATGCCTTTCTATATAATAATTTTATTTTTTCTAACCCATGTGCTAATCTTTATTTTAATATTTATTTTTTTAATGATCCTTTTCAATCATCCCTTTGTTCATGACTTTTTTCACCAGATTATCCTATATAGATGTAAGGTCTTAATGGAAGATATGATTTCTTTATGAAGATCACATTAGATATGTTCTTATCTTTGAATCTTGATGTTTAATTATGTACCTAATCTCCAAGACACAAGACATTAGGATATAGATATTTTAATTTAATGTTTAATTATGCCTAACATCATGTAATAATATATGTAAAACTCTAGGGTTGTTATATGTTTTTAATTCCTATTTTTTTAAATTATTTAATTATGGATTCAAAATAATGTAGATGGATTGATAATTTTCTATTTTGTGTTGAGTCCATGATTTCATGGTAAAATGTTCTTAAGGATATCAAATTTGATATTTTAAAATTTATTTTAAAATTATTATTTATTGTTTTTTGTTTTTTTATATTTATCAAGGATTTATGTTATAAAAAATTATTTATTTTATTTATTTTTAGAAAATGATTATTTGGTATGATTGTAATGTTTTGGTGGATTTTATTAGTTATATTATTTTTAAAAATGATAAATACTGTGGTTTGGGAGTTCTGTTATTTAGAACGAGTTGGGTTATGACATGGTCATGTATTTTATTATTGAAAAATAATTAATTTTGTGTGGGGAGTAGGAATAAGTGCTAAAAATAAATTCCCACATTAGTATGGTGTCCATTTTCGTTAAATGAAGAGATATGTCTATATAGATTCTCACTTTAATGTGTTAGCCCCATCCTTGATATATGGAGTTTGATATAATCTGATTTCCACGTCATTTTAATGGAACCATCATTGAGATAAGGATTTTATTTTATAATTTTATTTTTTTATAATGACTCGGGTGTAGTGTATGTTTTTTACACTCATAAATATGATTCCATATTGTTTTTGTCTTTATCTACTTATATATACCTATGGTTGGTTTTGAAACAGTTTAGTTGGGTAAACTTATATCCTTTTTGAAATTATTATCATGAGTAAAACACTTTGGTTTTATAAAGATTTTTGTGTGGGTAAATTTTATTGTTTTTTAGAAAAATAATGGCATATGTGAATCGAATTGGGTTCCACATTTTTTGAAAATAATTTTTCATATAATGATTACATGTTATTGTGATCATGAAATCTATTTTATGAATAGAAATTTATTATTTTTTATAGAATGTTCTATATATGATCATGCATTATAATGAGAGATGAAAATTCTTTCATTCTGTCAACTACTACGTTAACCATGTGAATTATTATGATAAAATCATTCTATGTTTTATGAAAACACCTTATATGTGCACATTTTTACACATTTAGGTGATATTGGTTTTGAATTTTTGTTATATTACATTCATGGATTAGTGTATTTGGAAAGTATTTGGCCATTTTTGGGGAATAAAAGATGATAACATAGTTTAGGTTATCTTTTTTTATTTTTTATTATCATCTTCATCCAATTGGATAGTATTTTGGATTGATATTATTATTCGTACACATATATTTTTGGTATTATATATATGAATATACATTCACTAGTCTGATACACCATTTCTTTATAGTTACATGATTGTGATTTTTCATAAGGGTAACTTATTTCCCCAAGGTGTGTGGAAATTCATTGCTCTACTTATAGTTATATGATTTTTGATGTGGTTTTACCTGAAAATAATATATTATAGAATTTTTATTCATAGGTTATATATAGATATTATAATGTTTATGTGGTAGTGTGAGTGTGTGGGTGGGGGTTCAAGCTACGGAAATTTGGTGGGTATATGTCTGTTCATGTGTGAGTGTGGGAATTCATTAATGCATCCATGTGTCTGTGAATGTGTGTGTTCATGAAAAATATCATGAAAATATAATATATAGGGAGTGATATTTCACATAGTATAGTTCCCCAGGCATACCACATACCAATATGTATATTGTAATGAATACATTTATCATTAATAAAATAAAATATATACATTTTGAGGATCAAACACACTATGGGAACCTTAGAAAAAACCTAGATTTACATATTAGTTATTGGGTATTTGTTCTTCATTACCAAATCAAGTGAAAAATTGGAGTATTAGAATAACATCCATTAATTGATAAAACATTATGGAGTACGAATAATATTTGGGAACTAGTTGGAACAAAGATGTTTTGGATGATAAAGTAAGTTTGGGTTTATTTTTTTTTGTCATTGAGAGGAAATAAATTAACATTGTAAGAGAATGTGATCAAAAAAGGAGTACCTAACTCAGTTTATTGGATGGAATGTTGAAAAGAAAAACCATTGGTTTTGATTTTTGGTTCAGAAGAAGTAATCTGTGTGATGTTATTTTAAAAATAATCTTGGACCTGGAATGATAGTTTGGATCATTATTATAAAATTTATTAGAGTTTTAATGCTTCTCTACTAAATCTAATGATTATTTTATGACTTGAAAATATTCAATATCAAATGTTACCAAATTTTTTTATCCAAATTTTATGAAAGAAAGGGGAGAATATGTGTTTGGTGTAATGATATAAGTGATTCTATGTTGATCCTAATGTTCAAAAAGTCATGATAAATTCCGTATAAAAGTATATGTTTGTATATTAATAATGGTTATGAATAAAAATTCCTCTGGTATCAGATCATCGGTGTCAGAATCCATGAGTGTATACTTTTTTAAAAATTATAAGAAGTTTGATGTTACTGAAATCCAATTTTTATCTGATGTTTTGATCGACCAAACCATCAAATGATATGATTCATTAGAATATTTGATTCACCAAATAAAAAACTCATAATATAAATCAATAGTTATATAATGTTTGGAATAAATAATTCTCTACTGAAACTGATCCATCAAACACAGAGTTCCACTGACCTACCAGAGGAATTCTAACACCAATCCATCAGACAAAGTTGGAATTATAATGTATAATCAGATGGAAAGATCGATCTGAGGCATAATGATTAATAAATTTAGAGTTTTTGGGATGGATGAATGATAAGAGATAAGGTACTAATCAACCAGATAATGATTGATAATATAGTCAAAATCTTTCAAAAGGATTTAACGTTCTAAAATTTATTAAAGACCAAATGAAGTCATTATAAGAATAAAATTATTGATTATTTCATGTTAATTAAGAATCTTTTTCACACGATCTGATGCTGATACATTAGAAGGAATCCCTAACTAATCCATCAGATGCAAGATGACACCGATATGTCCTTAAATTCTAGAAATTATTGGATGTAGGATTATTGATCTGAGTAATTGTAGATTTTTTAAGAAAATAATATCAATTTAGAAGAGTTTTTATATAGTGTTCTCAGGGGGTTGGATTAATGCTACATAATTTTCAAAAATGATTATGTAAGAATGGTTCCAATGCTTTATGTGTCTTAGTTGGTATGGATATTTTGAATGAAAATTAGTTCATAATTCATTGGGTATGGATCATTAGATTGAGATGTCATTTTTTTCTTTTAAAACGGTATAGAGAAACAAAATGGCTATTTCCCATCGTATGTATGTTTTTATCATAATGATGAAATAATTTGGAGAAAATATGAATCAGACTAAAGAATGGTTAAAAAACCTAAATCAAGAAGATATTTTTGGAATATTTGAGATGTTTTCAAAATAATAGAGATGTGTTATGAAGAGTTAAATGATTCAAAGATGAATTCTAAATAATGGTAAAATTTCAATATTGTATAATATGGTTGAGTGGGAAAAAAGTTTCATATTCTTACCCATAACACTTTGGACTCTTATATAAATAGAAGGATGTATATTGTACTTTCTAAAACTCTCACTATTCACATGTGGAAGAATATGATCCCTTGGACATTTTTTTGGGGAATGTTTGAAGTGGTTTTGAATTGATTCTATAGTATTATTTCCTTATAATTTTTATGACTAAATAATCAGACTAGTGAATTAGACGGATCTATTAGATTTGGTTTTTGTACAAAGTTCAGAATGTATGTTACAACTTGTTTCTGGGAAGGTAGGTGAAGATCATTTATTTGACAAATTAAATTTTTTTAAGTTTATTAGGCATAAAAATAACATGTTTAGAATCAATTGTTGATGTTTTCTTAACTTTTTACATTATATTATTTTACCACATTCATGCTAGAAGAAGAACATACATAATTATATTTTCCATAATTCTAAACAAGTGTAAATCTATATCCTCCAAATTGTATCTAAAAAAAGATTTTTGTTTCTTGGATTTTATGTTAATGGATTATTTCCATACTATATTGAGGACTATATACTCTTTTTGAGTAGTTAACATTGTAAATACTTGTGTTCCTATGGATGTTTCGATGTTTTTGTCAAAATTGACACACTTTTAACAAGTGGTTAATGTTGTTATAAAAGAAATATGACATAAAAGAAAAATTTATCATTGATTCGCCTCCTCCCCTATCATTGATACATCCATCCAGGTCAGGCCTTATCAATGGGTATTAGATTGAATGTTCCCATAAATTATGCTTTTCTATTGATTTTGAACAGACTTAGTTATGAATAATCTAAATTATGTGAATATTAAGGGAATTCTGATCTTCAATGGAATGAACTATCATATCTGTAAATATAGAATGTTTCCATATCTTTTTCCTCCTAGGTGTGATGTCTTTGATGTAGATATATATGGGTGTCCTCTTATTAATTAAAATGTTCCATAACATTTGTGGACAAGAAGAACCCATAGAATAATGGATGATCATGTAATACTTTAGTCTCATCACTTCTAGTAAGGGAAATCCTAATTTTTAATGGTTTTTTTACTGCTAACGGTTTTAGGGAAATGTAGAAAAACATTAATAATGTAAATATAAATTAGAATAATGAAAAATTATAAATCTATAGGATGATGTATGAATATATGAAAATGGGTGAGTACTTACATATTGGTTAGTTCTTTACAAGGGTGAATGATATTATCATCATAATAAAATTTTATAGGGAGAAGCTGTAAGATTAAACTATTTGGGAAAACATCTTGATAATTCTTCCTGATAATCTTATTGACAATGTTTTTTCTCTAGAGAAGAGTGATCTAGAAAATCAATGAATGAATGTCCTTCATAATACTCTAATTGTTTATGAAATGAGAAGGATGAATGTTATGAATGGGAGAAAATTGATTAGAAAATGTCCTTCAAGGATGGAAAAAAAAGAAAATTCTATGAAAATTCTTGATTAATAATAAGAAGGTGGGGAATCTGAATCCCACAATGAGGTATGTAATGATGATAGCGAATTATTATCCCTAATTACAGAAAATGTGAAAAGAGGTAAAAAATAAAAAAGTGAAACTTCTCTTGAATGGTTTTGAATGTGGAGTCAGTGGATACTTTTCTTCTAGTTATACATGAAAATGAAATAAATATGATAGTTATGAAGTTGAAAATATTACAAAAAATATCTTCTAAAAAACATAATGATAAGTATAAATCATCTTCAAAGGTTAGAGATAAAACGTCATCCAAATATAAAAAGAGATCATTTTTATCTCAACATGTCAAGGAAGAAGATAGTGAAGTTGGAGTTGATAATTTTACTGATGTAAATGGAAAAAATACATCCAATAATGTAGTTAAAGATGAATATTTTTGAAATATTAGTTCTAAAGAACAAGAAATTTGACATGATTTTCATTTGAAAATAGAACTGAGATAATTTCTGAGTAATTTTGCTTGACTTTATAGGGGAATCAATAAGTTGAAGAAATAAATTCCTACCACAAAGAATAAGAGAAGTATAATATATGTTAATAGGTAAATTTTATAATGATGTATCTTGATAAAAAAATAATCTGTATAAAAACATGAAGTAAAGTTGAAGGTAAATGGAGAATAGTTGTAACACGTACAAATATTTTTTCTAAAGTCAAGTAAGGAGTCACATGATTTAATAACACTATCTATGATGTTGATGAAATTTATAGAATGTGTGAAACTACTAAGGATAAAAAATTACCTTAAAATATTTTAAGTAATGTTGAAAATGTTCCTAAGATGAAGGTTGAGGAAATTTTGTGTTTTTCTAAAACCAATAAAGATTGAAGTTCAGAAGTTTCTAAAAAAATTAGTCTGAAACAAAACATTCTACAACATAATATTACAATAAAATTTTAAGGAAATATAAAGTGAAGAATAAGATTTTGGGTGATAAAATAATGTTTGGGGCACAACGTTATTCTAAAGTCAAAGGTCAGAAAGTTTTTGAATAACATATTCAAAATTTCAGACATTATTGAAGTTGTAGAGGTAAGTATTTGTTCTATGGTTACTACTTGTTTTGTCATCAATTTTTGAAAACCAAAACATGTGTAGGTACAATTAGTTGTACTATAATTATTCTACGAGTTTTATAAGGAAAATATAAAGGGGGTTCATACTCTCCATGGAATAAATCATAGAAATACATTTTGAATGTTGAAAAGAACATCCAAACTTTGTAAACTATTTGTAAGTGATGTGAACTAACAATAAATCTTGAAAAAGGGATTATTGTGTTATTATCCACACAACAACATGTTTATAAAAAATATCCAAACCAGAATGATAATAAATTTAAAGGGAAAGAAAAATATCATATTTTAAAAATAACTCTGAAATCTATAAAAGAAGAATGACACTAAATTTTGGATAGTGGGTGTTATTCTAATGTGAATACATATTTATACTTTTTGAAGAATATAAAAGAATTTATAAAAGTAAAAAGAACCTTTCTAAAAGTTTAATCCATCAAAATTGAAGGATTTGGAAGCACTATTATTGGGGAAGAAAATTTGAAACCGCATAAATATTTTTTTTGTTGATGTGTTAAAACATAATTGATTAATTGTTTTTAAAAATTGTGTGAAGATAATAATATTTTTTTTCAAAAAATATGGTTTTTTGATAAAATAGATTAATATGGAAAAGTTTTTACAAATGTTCAATCTACAAAAGGAAACTTATTTAAAATTTTTGAGGTCTAGAACTCATGTTAGATGAAAATAAATAAATAAAATTAGTCGTGGAAGGAAATTTTGGGATATATGTGTCAAAGAAAAATATGGAAGATAACAAAGAGAGGCAATGTATGCGATATTACTGATATGTTATGAAGAATATATCATTGTTGTACAAATTTTTCAGAAAGGTAAGATAATAATCTTGGTGAATAATAATGTTTATATTTGTTCAAATCGACCCATTGAACATATCCATTCTGGTATTTTTTTGTCCAATTAGAATGGAATCAACATTATAAGGTAAATGATTCATTTTTTTCATTGATTATTTTACAAATATTTACTTGTGTTATGTTATTGAATCATAAGTCATATGATATTAAGATTTTGAAATTTTTCTGGAGAAAGATAAGATGGAATATAGGTACTCTGTGAATAATTTGATAACTAATAATGTTAGTGAGTACAAAAATGAATAGTTTATTGTTATCTAGAAAAACATTTAATTTTTCATGAGTTTTTTTCACTGTAAAGACCAAAACATAATGGTCTTATTGCGAGGAATAATAGATATTTAGTTAAAATGGGGTGTTCGATGTTACTAGAATAGGGTGTTTCTCATTACATCTAGAGGTATGTTATGTGTATAACTGTTTATATTCAAAACTAGATTTTTTATAGACCAATATCCGATATGACTCTTTTGGAAGTGTTCTATGACAAAACTCCATGTTTGAAACACTTCTGAGTTTTTGGAATTCTCTATATCATAAATAACAAAGGAGGAAATCTTAGAATTTTTTATCACATTGGTGAATATGGAATTTTTAAAAGATATGATTCCGAAGGAATGGGATATAGATTATTAAACATATAGATATGAATATTAGTTGATTTTTTATATAATTTATTTTTGAAAAAGGTAAATAATATGGGTCATAATCCCATACATATGGAAAAGATGATAATGTAATAATAATTATTATTAAGTAAACAGAGTCAGATTCCATTAATTGTGTTGACCTAAACATGGACGAATTGGACTCAGATATTTTTTTTAGGAAGAAGAGTATCAAACATCTCTTCTTAGGATGAGGAAGAAAGTATAATATCAAAACACAGTTGTTCATAAACATCAAAATATTAAAACATTAATAGAATCAAAAGTCCTTAAACATGCTTTTTTGTATTAATAGGTTGATCATAAAAATATTAATGATGCTTTGTAGCATCCAAAATGGATTCAGGTAAGGAATTAAGAGATGGATTATATTGATTATAATGATAATTGGGAACTCGTACCTATGGAAAATGACAGAAATATTATTGGTACAAATTGGTTGCTTATGAACAAGTTTAAGGAAGATAGTTATGTGATAAGAAAATTAGAAATGTTAGTGTTAAAAGGATTATCACATATTTAAGTCATCGATTTTGATGATATTTTTTCTCTATTAGAAAGGTTAGAAACAATTATAATCATTCTTTTTATTTCTGTACAAGAAAGATATAAATATTTTTACGTGTATGTGAAGACATATTTTCTGAATGTAAACTTGATGAAGGAGATTATGTTGACCAAATGTGTGGATTTTTTGTTGGGAAGGATGGGATTTATGTGTGAATGTTTAATAATACCTTTTACATGATAAATAAATATATAAGTGCATGGTACTATATTTTTTTACATACAAAATAACATTAAATTTATATAAAATAATGATTTATAGTAATCTATAAGTCCAAAATTGTTATGAGATTTACATCATTGTTATTTTTCATGTTGATGATATTATCTTTGTTGGGAATAATGAAATAACTTTTGAAATATTTTCTAGAAAAATTAAAACGCTCTTTGAGATCTTCTTGCTTGGTGAAATGAAATACTTTCTTGGGTTACAAATATTACAAAATAAGAATCATGTATTTAATTATCATGAAAATAATACTAAAAAATGCTTCAAATGTTTGTAATGGAACATTTGAAACCGATGTATACACCAATTTTAGTGGGAACCAAGATGACTAAATATGGATATAGAATGGAATTTGACTCTAAAGAGTTTTATAGTAATCTGGATGTTTTTTTTATCTTTATACATCAAGAACAAAAATCATTTATATTGTCACATTATGTATAGGATCACAATGTTCTAAAAAATAATCACATCTTTTGGATAGAAAAAATAGCTCTCAGATATATCAATTTCAAAATAGATTTCATAATTAGGTATGATAGCTCAAAAAGAGTTAATTTTTTTGGTTACAAAGAAACTAATTGGTCTCAAAGTGTGGATGATAGAATATCCACATCATGTAGAGTTTTCTTTCCTGGAGAATGTAGTATTAGTTGGAATTCTATGAAATAAAATTCCTTTAATCATAGAATAGATGAAGCTATATATGTTGCATCTACTCAACATTCCAAATAAATCATTTTTATAAATAATCAATTAGATGTCATACTTTTTGAAGTGTGGTTACCCTTTCTCATGAGTTGTGATAATCTGAGCATGATCAACATTTTAGAAAACCCAATACACAATTCTCATTCAAAAAATGTTGATAAAAATGTCATTTTATCAAAGATCAAGTGTTTATGAATGAACTCAAGCTGGAGTATGATCATACATTGAAAAAGTTGCTAAAATTTTCAAAAAAATAATTACCAATGGAATAATTGTTCAAAAATAGGTTGAAGATGGGCATAAAACCTCATTCCATTTAGGGTTGAGGTATTTTTCCCCTATCTTATATTACATTATGATAGTGTTGTCATGGTGGATATTTTTTTTATAAATTCCTCCATTCATATGTGTTAATCCTTCGAAGAAAAGCATGTAGTAGGGGGGTTGTGGGTATGTAGTGTAGTAAGTATATGAGTGTATGATCTTATTTAATAATTTCGTAAAGTGTTTTTAAGAATAATTTTATAGTAAATTATAAGAAATTATTTAAGAGGTGTAATGTTTGAAATGTTATGAAGTTTCATGAAGAAAAGTTCAATAAGTCCCTACTTTAAGAAAACATGTTTTTACTATAATTAAATATTGTTTATTATATTGGGTTCAATTATGTAGGATTATAATTTTATATTTTTAATAAATATATTTATGTTACAATTTTTACTGATTTATCGACATTGTTTGAAAACAATATCCAATGAGGGAGATTATCAGTACCATGATTGTAGAATGTTTTTTTGTATGCTGAAAGATATCTGGGATGACTATTTTATATTTTATTTTCATTTATAAAAAATTAAATAACTTTTTAATATTAATTTATTGAACAAATTAGTATCAAATTTTTTTGATAAGACATAATGTTCATAATAAAAACCATTGGTTCTTTTTTTCTATTATGAAGATGTTTTCTTGATTAATGGATTTTTGGACTCACTGTGGGTTTGGAATGAATGTATCGATCAGTCTGAGAAATTTTATTGGAGTTTATATTCCCCATTAATAAATATTATTATTATTTATTTATTTATAATTATTAAATATCATAATTTACTCAACACTTGTTATCCAAGATTTATGAAATAAAGGTGGAGAAGATGTTTTTGGCACAAAAATTTAGAATATGTTACATTGATTCTAATGTTATAAAAGACATTAGAGCGTCATTATATGAGAATAAGTTTATAGAATATGAAAGGTTATGAAGTCAAAGTCTTATGATCACAGATCATTGGTGTGGGAATCATAGGAAGAAAAATTTGATTTGAATGAATGAAATTTGAAGTTGATGAAATCAAAAGTTTTTTTGAATTTATATTGAATCATCCATTGGATGAGTTGATTCATTTGACTTTCCATTTCACCAAATAAAAAATAAACTGTATCGATTTATATTTATAAAAATTTGGGAAACACAATTATTTTCTATAACTAGTGCATTGGATGCAGTGTTCCCTATATCAATCAAAGAAATTACAACATTGATCCATCCGAAACAGTTTGGATTACAAAACAGAATTCGATGAAGTGTTTTATTAGAGGTATAATGATTAAGAAATTTAGAGTTTTGGGAAAGATGAATGAATATATATAAGAAATTGATCAATCTATTAATGATAAATAATGTATTCAACATTTTTATTAGTTTTTATTGTTCTACAGTTAGTTCAAGAGACAAATAAGTCATGAAACCAAAAAAGTGTTCTTTATCCCAAGTGGATAAATAATTATTGGACTAGAGCTGACATCAATACATCAAAAGGAATCTGATATTGGTCTATTAGACGCATGTTGACATAGATAACACATTGGATGATGTCTTTTATTTGACTCCAGATTATCATACTTTATAATTTTTGAATGTTTGAAGAAAATAAGATTAGTTGTAAATAGTTCTATCAAAGTTTTATAAAGTTGTTTTTTTTTAATTAAATAAAATAGTTTCAATGTTTTATGGGTTTCAGTTGGTATATAGAAGTGGAATGAAAATTAATTCATCTTTGATTTAGTATGAAGCATCAAATTGAGAATTTATTAATTTTTTAAATGATACAGACCAGAAGAATGGGTGTTTTTAGTCTTACATACATTTTCAATGTAATGAATAACTAAATCATATTTCCATAGGTATTGGACTAATAAATGATTATAAATAGTACCTCAAGATAAAGTTGTGATAAGAATCATGATGTTTTGAGAAGAATCTAGGAGAGTTAAGAATCCTTGAAAGAGTCAAATATATATTCGAAATAAATGTGATATTTTAGTTTTTGGAAATTTGGTTGAGCGGGAAAACATTTTTATATTCTCTATTATACAACTTTTGGATCTCCTATAAATAGAAGGCAATACAGTATATATTATGATTCTTGTACTATTTATGTGTGGAATGAATATATTGAGATCAATGTATTTTTATAGATCATAATAAAATTAGAATATTTTGGATAGAATATTTCTTAGTAATTTTTTCGAACAAAAGAAGAAGAAGAAGAAATAAGTTAAATGATCAGACTACGCCTTCATATGTTTTTTTATATAGAATGTTTGAAGTGTTTTAGAATATTTTTTAGGGTATTTGTTGTTTTATATTTTATTGATTGAATAATTAGACTGGGGAATTGGAAAATACCATTAGATTGAGTTTTTGTACAAATTCAATGATTTTTTTCAAACTTGTTTTACTTGAGAAATTGAAAATTTATAATTTAAAAAATTAAAAAGGATGAAGTAGATTATCTATCATAGAAACATGTTTGGAACCAACTGGTAATGTTTTATTAAATTGATACATAAACATTTTTTACATCATCCATGAAGAAATAATAACATTCACAATAATACTAGTCATAGTTTTAAACAATTGTAAGGGTATATCTTACTTGTTGTATCTATATAAAGGTATTGTTTTTAGAGGATTGTGTGGTATTGGTTTATTTCCAAACAATGTCAAGGAATAACTACTCCAGTATAGTTGTGAACCATATAAATAATTTAATTCTTGTTCATGTGTAAATGTTTTATTTTTAAAAAATGGATAGTTTTTTAATAAGTGGTGATGGTTATGATAAAATAAATATAAAAAATTGAAAATATATCACTAATTCACCCCTCACCCTCCACCCTAATTGATACATCTATCCTATTTGGTCCTTTTAAATTGTTATTCGTTTGAAGGTACTATTTGTTTACTCTTTTATGATGTTTTTTAAGGGAATTTGTTTTGTAGAATATAAATTTTTTTAGCAATATTGAATTTATAGTCTTCAATGGAAATAACTATCATAACTATAAAGATAAAAAAACATATCTTATGTCTCCTAGGTATGATGTATTAGATGTTTTGACATATGTATTTCCTCTTCTTTATGAAAAAATTCCCAAAACATATGTCGACAAGAAAAATATGGAGAATGATTTGATAAAAAATAATTCTTTAATATCATAACATTTATAATGTGATTTCTTAAGGGATAAGGTATTTCATAGTACTAATGTTAGCTGGGAAAATATAAAACAAATTTATGAAGACAATAAAAAGGTAAATAATGTAAAATTGAAAATATAGAGGATGATGTATGAAAATCTAAAAATGGGCGATTTTGAATCTGTTGGTGAATATTTATAATGGTTAATTTCATCAAGATCACAATGAGATGTATTGGGAAGATGTAAAATTCAACTATTGTTGAAAATATCTTGAAATTTTTTCCTGATAATTTTGATACCCAAATTTATTTTCTTGATGTGATATATAGTGAAACTCTATCTCTGGATGTCCTTCATAGTACTTTTACTAATTCTTAAATGATAAGGGAGTATTTTTTTAATGAAAATAAGTTGATTGATAAATTCCCATCAAGGCTAAAAAGTAAGGAATGTTTGTAAAGATTCTTGAAGAAGAAGAAAGTCGTGATTATAAATCATAAAATTTGGTATGTAACAATGTTGATGAACTTTTAACCTAATTTTCTAAAAATGTGAAAATAGATATAGGTAATTAAAAAAGGGAAACATCCGATGAAATGTATTAAATTATGAGATGTTGGTAATTTTTCTGATAATTTTCTACAACAATAGTTATGATGATCATAGTGATAAAGATGATTGAAGGATAATAAGATATTGGATGAAACATGATGATAATACTAAATCCTTTTGAATTGGTAAGTATAAAATTTTCTCCAAATATAAAAGGATAGTATTTTTTCAATGATAATGAAGAATAAGATAGTTATGTTTAAGAATAGAATATTACTGATGAAGCCGAAGAAAATACTTTGGTTACAACAGTTAATGAAGAAGTGTTTGGAAGTATTAGTTTTTAATAGGAGGATATTTTGATTGATTTTTATTGGAAAATAGTACTTAAATATGGTTTTATAAATATTTTAAGACTACAAAGAGAGACCAAGAATATAACGAAATTAATTCATACATTAAACAATCATGAGTATATTAATGAAGATAAAGATATGGTACATTGTGATTTTAATGGTATAATTAATTATCTTGAGAAGAAAAATAATCGGAATGAACATCTTGATGTAAATATGAAAGAAAATGAATAATATTTGGAACATATATAATAAAATATTTCTAAATCTATGTTGGGTATTAAAAGTTCCATGAACTCTATCTTGGAATTTTTTGAATTATATGAATGTGTAAATCCTAGAAAGAATAAAATTAACTTTCAAATGATATAAAGAAATGTGAAATAATTATTAAGAAGGATATGGTTGAAAAATATATCTATGTTCCTAAAAACATCAAATATGGATGTTCAGAATCTTATAAAAATTCTACGTCTAAAAAAATTTTCTACCACTTCTGATAATGATAATGATTGAATGAAATATAAACTGAAGAAGAATATTTCATGTAATATCAGAACTTTTGGGGCACAAAAATTTTATGATGTGAAATATGAGAACGTTTCTAAGAGAAAATTTCCATACTTTTGGATAGTATTGATGTTAGAGAGTAAAGCACTCCTTCTATTGCTACTGCGGGTATTGTGGTGGATTTTGGAATACAAAAAACATGTGTTAGATTAATCAAGAATAATAAAATGTTTCCATGAGTTATTGAAGTAAATTTTCATGGGGGAGTCAACCCAATCAATTAAATAAATATGAGATTGATTTTTTTAAATATGAAATTTGGAACTATCCTTTGTAATTTATTTGTTCAATATGTGGACAACATGGAAATTTTAACAAAATGGTTGTCTTGTTTTGTTATCAACACAACGACATGATTTCAACGAATATAAATAAATGGATGAGAGGAAATTTAAATTGGAGTAAAATGATATTATTGTATAAAATTAACTCAAGGATATAAAATGAGAACTACCCTAGACCCTGGATATTGGGTTTTCATCTTATATGACAGAAGATCTGAAATTATTTAAGAATGTGAAAGACTTCAAAGAAGAAGTGATGTTGTTACTAAATCATGAATCTCTTTAAATCAAATGAGTTGGATCCACTATTATTGGAGAATAAATTTTAAATCCATGAAATCATTTTTTTGTTATGGTTTGAAACAAATTCTATTATGTGTATCCAAAATTTTTTATGAATGTAATAAATTTGTTTTAAAAAAATGTATTTTTTTTGTAAAAATATTGGAAAAAATGGAAATTTGTTACAAAATTACAACATATAAAAGGAAACTTGTTTCATGTTGGGGATGTTTAGAACTTATATTACATAATCATGAATTATTAAAGTTAGTTTTGGAATAAACTTTTGGTACATATGAATCATAAGAACATGAAAATTTTATCAAAAATAGACTATGTCTAAGGAATTTTTGGTATGTAAATAAACCGATATTGGTGTTTAAATTTTTTTCATAAATGGAAAATAATAAAATCAGTGCATAAGAATGTTTATATACATTCAATTCAAACCACATAACATTTCCATTTTGATATTTGTGGCCTAGAGAGAAAAAATTATACTTTCATAGAAAAATACTCTATTTTATTCATTGATGATTTTACTCATATTACTATTGTTATGTATTTCAATCATAGGTAATGTTTTATTATGACGTTTAAAATTTTTAAAGAAAGATATAAGAATGAATTTCATTATTCTGTCATGAGTTTGAGAACTAACAATAGTGGTGAGTACAAGGGTTAATATTTTAAAAGTTATCTTAAATAACATGGAATTTTTCATGAGTTCAATTCACCATAAATAGCACAAAAAATGTGTGTTACTAAAAGGAAGAAAATAAGATTAGTTGAAATGGGGAATACTATGTTATTTGAACATGGTATTTTTCAATACTTTTAGAGGCATGCTATAGTACATTTTGTATATTTAGAACCAGTGTTTCTATAGGAATAACTATGGTTTGACTTTTTATGAAATTTTCTATGAAAAAAAAGTTTGAAACACTTAAGATTTTGCGGGATTCCTTGAATAATAATGGATAAATGGGTTATCCTTGTAAATATTAATAAAACAGGTGAATATTGAATCTTTATTAGCTAGGATCAAGAAGAAAGGGGATATAGGTGTTTCAACAAAGATACAAAAATATTATTTCATTCAATTAATGATTTTTTTAAATCTTTAAGGAAGGTGTGTCACAATCATGTGAAGATGAGGAATATAATGAAGATATAAGAATTTTTGTTAATAATCATGAGAAGGATTATATCAATTTTAATGACATTGAGGTGGAATAATCAAACTTAGCTATTCGTAATGATGAGGAAAAATATCATAAAACTCACCTTATGATATGGTACCAAGTGGATGATCATAAGATAATTGGTGAAAAAAATTAAGAGGATAAAAGAATGAGAACATAACAATTTATTACCCATATTTCTTTGTATTAAAAAGTTGTGAAGAATGATGTTAATGATGATTTCATGTATCTGGAATGTATTTAGGCTGTGAATGAATATTTTGATAAATTGAGAAAAATTATACATGTGTCTTATAACTAATGAAAATGAAAAAAATGTTATTTATACAAAGTTGATAATTTATAATATGTTGATTAAATATCTTGATGTGATAAGAAGAAAAGTAATTTTAGTTTGAATAATATACTCTTAGATTTAATAGATTTATTTTGATGAGAATTTTTCTCCAGTGGGAAGGTTATAAACAATTATAATATTTATTTTTGTTCGTACACAAGGAAGTTATAAAAAGTTTTATATGGATGTGAAGTTTTCCCTAATTAATAGAGATCATGAATAAGATGTTAATATATAATAACAATGTTTTTTTCATGGTAAGGATTAAAGTTTTATATGGAGGTTGAATAAATACTTGTATAGGATAATGTAAGCATCGAGAGCATGATATTTCGATACATTCTTAAGAAAGATGAATTTCAATAAAAGAAGTATCGATAGTAAAATGTAAATTAGAGATAGTTATGATAATTCCCACAATGTTATATTTTATATTGAGGATATTTTCATTGCTAGGAATGATCAAGGAATATTTAAAAGATTTTATAGATAAATGAAAATGTTTTTTGAGAAATGCATTCATGGTGAAATGAAATACTTACTTCTGTTAAAAATATACAAAAAGAAGAAACACATATTTCTCAATGAATAAAATTTTGATTATGGAATTCATAATAACTTGGTAATGGGAAATTTAAAATATATTTCCACACCAATTTTAATGTGAAACATTTTGAATAAATATAGAGAGGGTTAGGAGTATTATTCTAATGGGTTTTAGAAGATTACTGAAAGTTTGATATATCTAACTACCTCAATAAGAGACATTTTTTATTCCTTTAAATTATGTTTAGGATTACAAACTTCTCAAAAAGAAAAAATATATTTTCTAGAAATAAATTTCAAATATATTAGAAGAAAAGTATATTTCAGAATTAGTTATGATAGATCATAAATAATTTATTTGTTTGGTTACACATATTCTTCTTGGTCAAGAATTGTTTATGATAGAAGATCCACATCATGGGGATTTTTCTTTTTGGGTGGAATTTGTGTTAGTTGGAATACTAAATAATAAAATTCATTAACTCTTAACAAGTCTAAATCTGAGTATGTTGCTTCCACTCATGCTTCCAAACAACTCATGTGGATGAAGTCATAGTTGGAAGACTTACATGTTATTATGAAGTTACCATTTCTCTAGGGTTTTTATAATAAAAATTCAATCAACCTTACAAGAAACACAATATAAAATTTTCATTCGAAAAAAGTAAATATAAAATATCATTTCAAAAAACATAACATGGATAATAATGAACTTAAGATGCATTATATTCCTAAATCCGAATAAGTTGATGAAATTTTCACAAAACCATTAATGAATAAAGTATTATTTTTTAATTTAGATTGAGAATGGTTGTATTTTCTCATTCTATTCAAGGTTAAGGTATGTTCTTTTCCCATCTCTCATCTTATTATTGGATTGTGTTCTTAAGGCGGAGAAATTTTTCATAAATCTATCTAATTTTATGTGTTAAACCTTTTATAAAAAAAATGTTTGTATAGGGAGTTATGGGTAAGTTCTTAAGTAAATATTTAAGTGTATGAACTGATTTAATAGGTTTTTGAAGTGTTTATAAGAAAATAATTACTAAAAACTGGAATAATATTGTGAAGAGAAGTAAAGTTTGAAAGGTTGTGATGTTTTAAGAAGAAACTTTTCTTAAGTCTCTATCTATAGACAACATGGTGTTGTTAACATTAATTATTATTTCATACAATAATTTCACTCATTTAGGTTTAAATATTTTTATTAGTGATGTATATTTTTTTCAAACCATTCAGTTATTCATAAACTTTAGTTGAAAACAAAATATTAAGGGGGAGACTGTTGGGACAAAGTTGGGTAGAAATTGTTTTTGATGAAAATAAAAGTTTGGGTTGATTTTTTTTATTTTGTTTTCAATAAAACAATAAATTCACATTATAAGAGACTGTGATTAGATAAAGGATTACTAGACATAGTTGACTGTACAGAAAATTCATATGTCAAGGAATTTATTTTGTTCTCTTCTATAAACAATGTTTTCTGGGTGAACATTTTTTCAGACTCACCTTTGGTCTAGAGTCAATGTTATTATCAGTATGGTTAACTTTAGCAGAGTATGAATGTCTCCATAATAAATTTGGAAATGATTTCAAGATTTTCAAGTCTTAAATATAATTAGTTTTATAACACTTGTGATCTAATATTTGTGAATGAAATTGGGATAATATGTGTTTTTTTAAAACAAGTGAGATGATGAAATGTCATTCCTAATGTTATAAAATTCAAGATAAATTCATAATAGAAGAATATTTTTATAGAGGAATAATACGTATAATTTCATATAATTTTATTCTGAGATCATCAGTGTGTTGATAATTAGATAAAAAACATGTTTTAAAGACTTAAAAGTTAGAAGTTGATGAAGTTAGATGTTTTTATTAAGTGATGATCGACTGATCCATTAGACTATCCAATTCATTATATCATATAATTAATTAGAGGAACAATTCATAGGATCAATAAAAATTTGTAGAAATTATGGAATAATTAACTCTCTTTTGACATTGGTCCATTGTATTTTTTGTAAAGCCAATCCATTGAATGAATTCAAACATTCATCCATCAGACACAGATTTGATTACAAAAGGGAATCAGTTACAACATTTTATTGGAGGTAGAATGGTTGATAAAGTTAGTGTTTTTAGAATTGATGAATGTTAAGAGATATGATAATGATCAATTTGATGATTATCAACAATTTATTCAACCTTTGTTATGAATTTTCATTGTTATACATTTGGTTGAACAGAAACTATTTGTCATATATTTATAAATGTGATACCAATTCCAAGTGGATCAAAATTTATTGAACTGGATTATTCATGGATACATCAAAATGAATTAGAGACTGATTCAATAGATATTTTCTAGAACTAATAATTCAAAGGATTCTAGACATTAATAGGTGCATTAATATTGGTATGAGTAATTGTTGAATTTTTTAAGAAATGAGGACATGTTTTGAAGAGTTTTCCCAATGTTATTAAAATGAGGTTATTGAATTCTATTGAAGTACTGACCATTTTTATTGAAATTATATTTAAGTATTTTTGTTTTTAATTTGATACGGATCTCTATAATGAAAATTCATTCATATTTAAATTTGTACGAAGCTTCATATTGTTAAATCATTAATTTGTCTTCAAATGGTTTGGCATAATAGAATTTGAGTATTCAATCTTACTTATATTTTCATCATAATGATGAACTGAATTTTAATGAAATATGCCTTGGATAGGGGAATTATTAGAAATAATTCATAAAGTTCAAGTGGTGAGAATATTCAAAAATATTAGAAGAATCAAGAATATTTTTGATGCATTTAAATATTAAAAGAATAATTAAAAATAAATGTGAAATTTGAGTTTTGGGAAATTTGGTTGAATAAGATAACATTTTTAGATTCCCACACATTCCAACATTGGATATCAAAGGATTTTTTTATAGAAGAAGAAGAAAAAAAGTTAACATATTGTAATTATCTATCAGACACATTTTTTTGGAAATGTTTCAAGTGGTTGAGAAAAAATTACGTTATTATCTAATTTTTTTCTAGATTGAACAATCAGAAAACATAATCAAATTGATCCATTATACTATGTTTCTGTACAAAGTCTAGAATGTTTGATTCTACCTACAGCTGAGTATGTAATTGAATAATTTTTATTTGTAGATTATGAAAATTTTATGTTTATTTGGTAGAACATTGACATGTTTGGAAAAAAAATGGTGATGTTTTCATTCTTTTGTTACATTGTTTAACATCATTCATTGTAGAATAAACACATGTAATTTTCTATTGAACATAGTGGTACACAATTCCAAGTCTATATACTAATTGTTGTATCTAAAAAGGAGGATTGTTTTCTACTTTATTGTGTGGTATTGGAGTATTTTGGAACCCTTCTAAGGACAAGATACACTTGTTTAAGAGTAAACATTGTAAATAATTATGTTTTCATGGATGTTTTAATGTTTTGTTTAAAAAAAATATTTAATAGGAGGTGAAGGTTGTTATGAAGGAAAGATGTCATAAAATAAAAATATATCATTGACTCACTCCTTACCTCTCTTTGGGTTGCATCCATCCTTGTTGGGCCTTTTCAATTGTTATTAGAGTGAAGGTTCCCTTTGTTAACTATTTACTGATGTTTTTGATGAATTTTTTTATAGAGAATCTGAATTATGTGAATATTAAGGGGATTATGTTCTTTGAATAAGAGAACTATCTTATCTCTAATGATAGAATGTTTCCATAAAATATATCTCATATGTTTGATGTTTTGGACGCTGGTACTACTGGATTTACTCTTCCTGATGAAAATTTTCATATAAAATCTATGGAGAGGAAGAAGCTAGAGAATGTTGAAAGAGATAAGAATGATTTATTATCATCACATTCATTAAGTGAGTTTCTAAAGGTGGAATTATATTATACTGATAAAGAAATTTTGGAAATATTGAAAAACATTTATGAAGGTAATACATTGGAGAAGAAGGAAAAAATAAAAATCTAGATGATGATGTATGAATATATAAAAATATAGGATTATGAATCTATTGGTAACATCTTTACAAGGGTGGATGGTATTATGAGGACCATAATATGGATTTATGAGAAGATGGAATATAACACTATTATGAAAAGGATCATGGGAATTATTCCTGATAAGATTGATTCCAAAGATTCTTCTTTTAAAGATATAATTCCCAAAACTCTACATATTTATGACCTTCATAATACTATCGATTCATTTGAAATGAAAAGGGAGAAATTTATTATTTTAAAAAGAAAATATGATTGAAAAATTTACTTCAAGGGGGATAAGAAATGATACTCAAATAAAATACTTAAAGGAAATACTGGAGTGATTCAGAATCTAAAAATGAGGTATATAATAATCATGCAAAATTTTTATCCACTTTTTATAAAATTTTAAAAAGATGTTGAATAAATAATTAACGAAACATTCCCTTGAAATTTTTTAATGTAGAGATATTGATAACATTTCTTTTAGTTTTTCTTGAAAATGTAATGGAAAATATAGTGAATAAGATGATTGAAGGTAAAGAAGAACTAGGAAGAAACATGGTGATAAGTCTAAATCCATTTCAAAGCGTAAGGGAAAAAGGGTATCCAAATATAAATGGATAATATTTTTTATAAAGATGAAGAAGAAGAATAAAATGAATTTGTAGAAAATTATATTACTAATGTGTCCTAGGAAAATACATTCATTAAAATAGTTAATCATCAAGAGTTTGGATGTAGTATTTCTGAAGATAAAAAAGAAGAGACTTAGTTTTAATTTCATATGAAAAGATAATTAAATGAATGTATGGGAATTATTGAATGACTTGAAAAATATATTATGATTTTTAATAATGTATTACAAAAAAGATCAAGAATCTCTTCCTCAAGAGAAAGAATATTTACTTGATAAAATAAATTTATTATATAATTATATTGAGAAGGAAAATAATTGGAATGAAAATGTTGAAGTAAAGTTAAAGGAAATGGATGAACATTCAGAACATATCTAACAATTGTTTTCTAAAGCTGAATAAGGAGTTACAAGTTTCCAGAAATCACTTTATAAATTTTGTGAATGTTTTGGTAAGTGTAAACCTAATATGGATGAAAAAATACCTTAAAGGTTTATAAAGAAAGGTAAAAAATATCCCTTGAAGAATAAATTTGAGAAAAAAAATAATGTTCCAAAATCTAAAATATCTGTACGTTCAAATGTTTCTAAATATATAGAGTTTAAAATAAAATTTTCTACCACTTCTTCTTTGGATAAATATATAATGAGATATGAATTAAAGAATGTATGGGGATCAAAAATGTCTAGATGTGAAAGAAATGAATATTTATGAGAAACATGTTGACAAATTCATTCTGTATGAATGTTCTATAAGAATGTATTTATATTATGGTTATTTATAGTATTTTGGTAGATTTGGAAATATAAAAAACTATTGTTTATTTAATCAAACAAACTATATTGTTTCCATGAGTTATAGTAGGAAAATATCAAGTTAGATTCAATCCTATCAAAGGAAGAAATGTGTGAAAGCTATTTTGAAATCATAAAATAGGTTCCATCATTTAGAACTATTTATGAAATACGTGAATAACATAGACATATTATGAAAGGGTGTCTTGTTTTGTTACTGACATAGAAAAATGTTTCTTAAAAATTATCAAATGTCGGATAAGAAGAATGTTAAAGGGAAAGAAAAATATCTTCTTATAGAAACCCCTCTCAATGTTATAAAAGGATAAAAACCCTAGAATCTGGATAGTGAGTACTATTAATATATAACAATAGATTATAAAAAATTGAAGAATTTTGAAGTCTTAAATGAAGTAATATTGATGTTCAGAAATAATAAATCACTCGAAATAAAAATAGTTGGATCTTCTAATATCAGGGAAGCAAATTTTAAATCAATGAAGGATTTACTTTTCGATCGGTTGAAACATATTATCTTTAGTGTTTCACAACTTTTTGATTAATTTAATGATGTTGTTTTCATAAAAATGATGTTTTCTTTTGAAAGTAGTAGAATTTGGAAAAATGATTACAAAAGGCCAACAAATAAATGGAAATTTTTTCAAGATAGTGATGTTCAAAACTCATGTTATGTCTGCAGAAATGATGAAATTATATTTTGGAATAAAAGGTTGGAACATATATTTCAATGAAAAAGGAGAATTCTATCAAGGAGAGATAGTTTTTTTGGTATTCTTGATATTTCATGCTGAATATATTACTGTTAAACAATTTTTAGAAAGTAAAGGTAATATAATCGATGCATAAGAAAGTTGAAATTCATTTAAATAATCCTCTATAACTTATCCATTTGGATATTTTTGGTCCAATGAGAGAACAATAAACATTATGAGATAATTACATAATGTCATTAATTGATTATTTTACTTGAATTACTTATGTTCTATATTTGAAACATAAGTTATATACTCTAAATATATTTTACATTTTTAAGAGAATAACGGAGATGGAATGTGAGTATTTTGAAAATATGTTGATAACTATAAATTTTTTTAACTACAAGAATGAATATTTTAGAAGTTATCTTTAAAAACATGGAATTAGGCATGAATTCATTGTACCATACACACCATAAAAAATTGTTATTTTTTTGAAATGAATAATATAAGTTTAGTTGAAATGGGGTGTACTATGTTACTTTTACATGGTATTTCTCATTAATTTTGGTGGAAATCAATGAATACAGTTTTTTATTGTAAAAATTGATTTTTTATAGGCTTGGATTCGATATGACTCCTTATGTAACGTTCTATGAAAAAACTCCAATTTTAAACACTTAAAACTTTTTTGGAGTATTTTCATTGTAAAATATAGAGGAAGAAACTATAAAAAAGATAGATTATTGGTGTAATCATAGAATGGTTATTGGAAATTCTCTGGATAGAATAGGATATCGTTGTTTCAAAAAATATTGAAGAAGATTATTTGAATCAGATGATGTAATAGGTTTTTAGAAAGGTTGGGAAGATGTTTCACAATAATTAGTAGATGATAAAGATGATGATGATGAAAGAATTTTTGTTCTAAAATATGAGAAGGATTTAAAAATATTTGACGACACACATGTGGAAGTATCAGACTCATCTATTTTTGGTGATGAGTAATAATATCATACATGAATCATAAGATTAAGAAGAAAGTGGAATCTCAAAACATAATTGGTTATCAACATCAAAAGTTTCCAACAGGAATGACATGAAAAGTGTTTACACATACTTATTTTTATTAAAAATTTGTGATGAAGGATGTTAATGAAACATTCCAGGAACCTTGATGGATTTGGGGTACAAATTAAGAGTAGGATCAAAATGAGAAAAATGATTCTTGGGAACTCATTCCTCATACAAATTAAAACATTTTATTGATACACTGTGTGAGTTTCAAAATAAGTTGAATGAATATTGTGTATTGATAATAAATAAAAAAATGTTATCATTCAAAGTATACTAATAAATTGATGAAATTTATTTAGATGATACTTTTCCTTTGGTGGAATGTTTATAAACAATTATTACTTTTCTTATTTTGTAGCACAAAATATTTATATAATATTTTATATGGATATGATGTCATCACGTCTGAATATATGACATGATGAAGAAGTTTATATTGAAAACCCATGTTGTTTTGTTATTATGGAGAATTAATTTAATGTGTTAAAGTTTAAGAAATTAATTTATAGGTAAATATAGATTTTAGGGAAAGGTATTTAAAATTTTACACCTTATTAAGAAATTTGAATTTTCAGAAAGGAAGGGTTTCTAGTAATACATACTTCAATAAAAGTCAGGATATTTACCACATTTCTATTATTTATATTTATAACATAGTATTTTCAACTAGGGATGAAATAACATGTGAAATATTTTCTAGATAAATGAGGAAGATTTTGAGATGTCCATGATTGGAGATATTAAATACTTTCTTCAGTTACAAATCTCACAAAAGAAGAAGCACATATTAATTTATCAATAAATGTTTGTTATAGAATATATTAAGATGTATAAAATGGAAAATTAAAAACCTGTTTCTACACCAATTTCAATTGTAACCAAATTTAATAAATATTGAGAAGGTAAGTAAGGTAACTCTAAAGTGTTTTGGAAGATGATGGTATGTTTGTTGTATTTAACATCCTCAAGACAAGAAATGATTAATTTGTTTGGTTACATAGATTTTTATTGGGCATGAAGTGTTTATAATAGAAGATCCACATCTGGGGTACTTTTACTTCGAGGGGAAAATTTGTGATAGTAAAAATACTAAGAAATAAAATTTATTGAATCTTAACACTACTGGAGATGAGTCTGTTTCTTCCACTCAAGCTACCACATAACTCATGTGGATGAAAACTCAGTTGGAAGAAATTGTTATTGAATTGAAGTTACCCTGGATCTTGGGTTGTGATAATAATAGTTTCATAACCTTACTAGAAAACCAATACAACATTCTTGTTCAAAACATGTTGATATCAAATATCATTTCATCAAAGAGCATTTGAAGAATAATGAACTGAGGATGTAGTATATTCCAACATTGGAACAAGTTTTTGACATTTTCAAAAATAATTTACTAAAAGAATAAATTATCAATCTGAGGATGAACATGGGTGTCCAAAATCATTATATTTGAGGTTTAGGTATGTGATTGATTCCCCTATTTCATATTTTCTATGGATAGTGATGTCAATGGAAAGAAAAGATTCATTAATGTATCCATTTATATGTACTAAAACATCTAAAAAATCATGTATATATAAGATGTTTTCGGTAAGCTATGAACAAAAAATTATAGTGTGTGAAATGATTTAAATTATTTTGAAGTGTTTGATGGAATCATTTTTAAGGTGAATTAATTTTATGAAGTGATTGAAATTTTTATGTTTTTCAATTTTCCTGAAGAAACGTTTCATAAGTCACTACTAATGAACATCATGGTTTTAATGTCAATGATTCATGTTTCCTATAATATTTTTTTCATATAGGTTTATAATTTTTGATTAGTGATCTATATCGCGAGGTTTCAAAGTTTAGGAACTTATGAACCTTTTTTGAAAACAAAATCCAACGGGTAGATTTTTGCGTCCATGTTTGATGAAAGATGTTTTTGATGTTTAAATAAGTTTGGTTCGATTGTTTTGTATTTTTTCATTGAAAAAAATAAATTCAATTTGAATGGTAATTGTATCTGATGAAGTAGTACCATAATCCCTCGATCTCACACAATGTTCTTAAGAAAAATAATCAGTATTGGTTGTATGGTATAATGGAGTTTTGGTGTGAAGTGTTTTTGGGACACACCATGGGTCTGGAATTAATGTTTTTATTGATATGAGAAGATGTATGAAAGTATACATGTATCATTACTAAATTTTATTATGATTTCATGATTTATAATTCTTCAATATCAAAATTTACTCAACAATTGAGATCCATGATTTGTAAAATATTAGGGAAGAATATGTGTTTAGTAAAATAATTCAAATGATGCCATGTCAATCCTAATATTATCAAAGTCTCGATAATGACATGATATAAGTATATGCTTTTAGAAGAGAAATGTAATGAAGTAAAAGAATTCAGGTCATAGATCAGTGGAATGATAATCACCTAATGCAAAATTTGATCAAAATACTGAGAAGTTTGATATATATAAGAAATAATAAGTTCTTCTAAAGTTTTGATCGACTGATCCATTAGATAAGACAATTCATAAAATTATATGAATCACAAAAAGAAAAATTTAAAATATCAAACGATAGTCAAAGATTGTCAATAAAAAATAGGTTCCTACTAAAATTTGTCTATAGGATGTTGTGTGCCACCAATCCATTAGAGGAATTCTGACCCTGATCCATCAGACATAGTTTTTGTTACAGAAGAGAATAAATTTCAGAGTTCAATGGGAGGAAAAATGATTAACAAATCATGAGTTGTTAGCACTAATGAATGAGAAAATCTAAGAGACCGGTCAATTAGATTATGATCACTAAATTTTAAACCCTTTTCATCAGGTTTTATTATTTTACATTTGGTTCAATAGAAAAATATGTAATGATATGATAAAAAGTGATGATTATTCTATGTGGATCAAGAATTATTAGACTAGATCTGACACTAAAAAATAAAAAGGAATCAGAGACCGATCTATTAGACCCATGCCAACACAGATAACTCATCTGACACAAGACTTTATCTGATGTGGGATTATCAGTTAGACTTATTATTTAATTTTTTAAGAACATATGACCTATTTTGAAGAGTTTTTTTAGAGTGTTGTAAAGGGGGTTTTCAAATTCTATAGATGTTACAGTGATGTTTATGGAATAATGGTTTAAAATCATTTGTTGTTTTAGTCAGTACGAAGATTTATAATGAAATTCCATTCATTATTTAGTTTGTAATGAGCATAATATTAACAATTTATTAAAAAAATTAAATGGTATTGAACAATGGAATGGGATTTTTTGGTATTTCATATGTTTTGAGTGTAATAATGAACAGATCACAGTGAAGTATGTATTAGACTGAATAAATCTTAGAAATATTTCTTCAAGAAGAAGTCGTGAGATGATTTGAGAAGTTTCTAGAAGAATCATGATGATTTAAGAAGAAATGAAAGAGTCAAATTTGAATTCAAAATAAATGTGAAATTTTAGTTTCAGGAAAGTTGATTGTGCGGGAAGTCATTTTCATATTCCCACCCATACCAATTTTTTAACTCCTATAAATACAATGAAGAATATTGTACCTTTTTATATTTGTACTACTAACATGATGAATAAAGAGAGTGAGAATTCTAGAGTTCAATAGATAAGAATAAAACAAAAATTTTGCCAAAAACATTTTCTAATGGGGATTTCTAGATAGCTGAAGAAGAAGAAGATATAATTTACTGGATTAGATTGAGCCATCGAATGTACATTCCTAGGGAGTGTTTGAATTGGTTTATAATTGTTTATGGGGTAGTGTTTTATTATCTATTTTCCAAAGTGTAGATTTTAAATAGGGGATTGTACTGGTCTATTGATCTATGTTTCTATATGTTAACCAGAATGATTGTTTCTATCTACTACTCTATAAGAAAGTTGAGAATTTGGTTTTGAAGAATTATAAATGGAAGTTGACTGGGAAACACATCAACATGTTTTTAACCAATTGGTTAAGGTTTCATAACATGTAACAAAAACATGTTTTTAATCATTAATTCCAGAAGAATCATATGTATTGTTTTATTGATCATAGTGCTACCCAAGTGTTAGGCAATATTCAACTTGTTGTATCTACAAAAAAAGATTTTCATTTTAGTGGATTTTCAGGTATTGGAATATTTCCAAACCACACCCAGGCCTGGATAATCTTTTTGAGTAGTATAAATTTTAAATACTTGTGTTCCTGGGGATTTTTAAATGTTTTATTTTTAACATTATAATAGATCTTTAACAGTGGGTGAAGGTAGTTATAAAATAAAGTAATATAAAAGAAAAGCAAATCATTGATTCACCCCCTCCCCCTCTTAGTGATACATCCATCATGGTTCTATCTTGTTAGGACTAAGACTCACACAATATCATACACTACAATGATTCAGCTTCAATATCTCGTTTGATAGAATAGTCTCCGATTTTGATCTCACATAACCCCTAATATAAGTTACAGAAAAAACACACAAAAATGGAACACACATCCTTATCAAAACTCAAAGATAATTACTTGGTAAATTTAATATAATAATAACTAAAACTAAATAATGAAAAATAAATATTCAATGAATTTGAAACCCAAAAAGGAAGACTCATAATTGTGTTTAAATAAAAAACATAACCCATGGAAGTTCATTGTATTATTTATTTATCCAAATCCTAAGTACCCCCATACATTAAACTAATAACCTATTAGAATATAACGAAGATGATATTTTTAAATTTTTTCATCTTTTTTCAATCTATATTATTACTATATATTTAATTTAACTGAACTAGTAATATTTATTAGTCAACAATTATGAATAAAATATCTCTTTAAATATATACCCTTTTACTCACATTATAAAACAAAAAAAAATATAATTCATTCCCACCTAATAATCTCCCATAATACATGACAAAACTATTCCTCATCAACCATTTTCTTGTATTAAATATACCAGCACCTTCCATCAATATCTCACTTCATTACCAACAAATATCTTATTATAACATTATTTTATTTTCCCTTAAACATTTATTCACTCACCCGTCACATTCATCAATCACACACTACATGTTTATCTAATGAGAATCCACATGTACATACACATACATTCATTCTAGTTCTGTTATATCAAATTCCCATACAAATGATATTCCTTTTTTGCATATTTTTGCCATGTGTATAAACACTCAACTAGTATTTCATTTTAAAATTACTACTCATTAACATGTACCTACTAATATGTTTATTGAATTTCAATGTTAATTATCAACTATTAATGTGAAAATGAAGAATATTTTTTATAAATAAAAGATTGATATTTTAAAAATAAATACAATTTACAATGGAAAAAAATAAAAATTGGGTTTCCATGTTTTATATACAAAATAATAAGAATACATGATGAAATGTGAGAAATAACATAAAAACCATAGATAAGTGGGATATGTGGAGCCTCATATTTCGTAAATGTATTTAAATTGTTATAAAGGGAAAAGATATTGTCTCTAATAGAGAAATCAGGGATAGAGCCACTATAGTGACTCCTCAAAAAATTATTCAACAACCTCTTTGATTTGTAAAACAGTTTTATGTCATTGATCATGGAACAGAATGTATGTATCATATTTATCATCGGATTGGGGTAGTACAACTTCATAGTCATCTCATATCCCTTCATCCACTGAATCTCGTTTCATAATGTAACCCTCACATATATGGGCCTCAATTCAAAGAACCTTATTTCCTCATACTTGTTACCCATGAAACGTGTTGGAAATTTTTATTAGATATTTATATAGAATGTAATGTAATGTTCTTGTGATAAAATAAAGAGAATAGGGTTATTTGTGCAATATGATTTATACGTTAACATAGTTGATGAATTTTTATTACGGGCCATATTGATTTGATGGGGTGGAAGATTTTCATCAAGGAAGAAGAATTTTCTATCTACATTCTGAAGGTAAATAGGAAATACGCAACACTAAATATAATGTTTAATTAGGAGAATCCATGTGATTTGGAGATGAATTTATTATATCACATTTATAATGGAATGAATACCTATAAAATAGAGCTCAATACCAATCACATAGCCATATCACTAGTTAAAAACGTTGAAAATTCATTAGTTATTATTATAGGACAAGTGTAACTAGATATGATTGAGATAAAAATTCTTCTGAAACCAAAAAATACTATACATGGAAGAATTAAGTTGGTGTCACCACCCACTGTTGTAATCTGTGAATCCTAGATTGTATCTCTACAATTCAAAAAAATATATCAAACATCTATATCAAGACGTCACTAGTGACAAACATTAACAATATATTTTATAAAAGTGACACTAGTCATAGTGGCCTTTTTTATATGCTAGGAATAATAAAACATTGAGAAAAAACTAAAAGAATAAATTACTTTATTTCAGTTCAATGTTCTATGATTAGGGGTGATTTTTAAGATTAATCATATTTATAAACATTGTATTTCACCTGCAATGTAAACCCTCTACAAAATCACTACTCACATCCCACATCCCTAGCCATTGTATCTATGAATTGCTTCCAACTTCCGAACAATAATTTATTGATTCCCACATCCATCTACAAAAAAAATTATTTTGAGTAAAATTTTATTTTATTTATATAGGTTTTTGTAGAAGTGTAAATTTTTTTTTGTCAAATTGTAATCAAATCCTTACAATTTTTTCAATTTGATGTTATATTATTCATTGTTCTATGTCTGTCTAAAAGATTCTACAAAATTTGTTATCATATCAATTTAAAATATATTTGTTGTATAAAATTATAAATAAAATAATATATCAAAATCTTCAACCACATCAGATATCTAACATTATAGTGGTAGTTGAAGTAGATACAATGGTCACACTGTTAAGGTGTAATGGGTAATGGAGGTGTTTTGAGGGATAACAATAGGAATATAAGATATGATCAATGTCAGATATAGTGATGTTTTAATGGTATTTTATTTCATTTATAGGTCATTCTATCTATGATGTTAAAAAATATCTCCATTAAAGAAACAGATAAAATAGAATGGGATTCCAAGAAGACCAAATGATATGAGCACAATAGTTATACTAGAGGCACGAAAATCCATCTTCTCTTTAATGAGGAGTGAGTCACATTCTTGATAGGGGCTATGAATATAACCCCTTAAACAGTGAATAATTTATCCTCTCCATAAAATTATTGTCAATAAAAAATTTAATGATCATGTCAAGAGAGAAAAGACCACTACTCCAGAAAATCAATGTGTGGTGATGAAACCAAAGGATCCTTACACAACGTGACCTATAAGGATTTGTGATTATTTCCATGAGTGTATTCACTATATTATGGTATTTGTGTTGCGGATAACAAGACTAGAGGCTCCTTTCCTTGGATCAAACATTGGGACATTTTTTTATTAATGGATTTAGTAGAACTATTATTCCATCACATTGGTATTTATTAGAAAAAATCATGTTTGTTAATCAACCATATGGTATAATTAGATTTAAATAATTTCTATAAGATTTAATATCATATTATATACTATGTTATAAATATAAATTTTCTTCTTCATGTATCAAAAAAATGTATAGCCTTAGTGGAAATATAGTGTGAATGTTGTGCTCTATTATAAATTTTCTTTCCACAAGATACTCGTTCTCTAAAATGTGCATTGTTATTATTAGTGAGAAAATCAGTTTCATATTCATCATCCATATTAGTGTAGTGATTTTTAAATTTAATAATATTGACCAAGTTTTATTGTTCCTTATAATATAATGAGAATTAAATTTGGTGGGGTGGATTCTTATTATCTCATTGGGTTGGATGATTCCCTTCCTCCCATACAATAGGGTAAGAATTATTTTCTGGGATAAACTAAATTGGGTTTCTATAAATTTTCTTCCATATATTACACCATTCTCTGTCTATGCTAATTGAATTGACTATTATATGTTTTTTATGATGATGATGTCATCTCAATTATTTCATGGGGAACAACGTTCACAACTAGCTGATTTAATTAATCCTAGAGTAAATCATATGTATGTTTCAAATATTTTATTGTCATTTGAACATCAAAATTCTCCACACCCCCATATGACATTTTCTTCAACCCACCGTGTTCTTATAATTAGATGGCAGGGAAACATGACACTTCTTTCAATGTTTTTTTTTGAACAAGACCTACCAAGAGTTAACCATCTTCTAGATTATATCCCTGAATTTTAATTATTATTATATATTGTTTCTCAAAATCCAATATAAGGGAAAATTATTTGGGTGGTAATTTAGATTGTCCTAAATCAATTTTCTATCCTCTGTAAGATTGAGCAAGTCATTCTCTATGAGATTAATTAAATAACATAAAAAATGTTCTTTTATAGTGTAAAATTTATTCCTATGATACTCAAAATTTAGTTTAATATTCTCTTTCTTACACTCCTGATGAGGATGTTTTGGTAAATTATATTATTCATGGGGAGTTTCTATTGAGTGGAATGGTAAGATGGAGCTAGCACCGACACTATTCTGATCATGATGGTTGCAACCTCTACTCTACCTAGTTTTCTATTTTATAATGTTAATGTAGGATGATACATAGACTTGGAAATCTTAAAATAATTCTCTAGGAATTGTAATATAATTATGGAATACCAAAAAACACATAGATATTGCAACATGATTAGTGGTTTTTGTAACTCATTATCGAGGTTTACTAAAAAAAGAATCAACATTTTCTCTTGTGAGAGATTATTATTTGGGGAATTGGTCAATTTCTTCATCCTGGTGATGAAATATGACACACACATGTTTTTGGGAATTTTGAATTTAAATAGTTATTAGCAATTTTATATTAATCACTATATAACTGAATTAGAATATGATTTATTTTCATATATATCATTAGGAAAAATATACACCTAATTAGTTTCTAAACCTAATAGAAATTGGTCCTTCCATGTTTGGTATAAAACAACTGGGTTTATTTGGTTTCCGATTCTCAAGAATTCCCATAATGGGGCCACATCGAGATCAAAATTTTATAAGATGCAACATTGGATATCTCATTCTATTAAATATTAGGCAAGAAGGATTCTCATATTTGGATTATAGAGAATTCAATTTCACCCATTCAAGATATGGCCTCATATCCAGTAGTTTGAGTGAGTGATGACCCTCTATGGATTCTATTGGATAGAAACAGGCTCAATGATGTTCTAGAGTTTAGGTGGGACATTTTGTTATGAAACCTATCAATAGAGGAAGTGGATAGATCTTAATATGTTCATCTCACCTATTACAATTGTTTTAATCTAGATTTAGTATTTATAGGGTAACTCACTTGAAATAATATTCAAGGTCATCCTAGGGGTAAATTCATGATAATCCTCAGCTGATGGAGTTAAATGAACTAGTTTACAAAAGAATGGTATGGTTAGACAGATCAAATGTGTACTTATTGGTTTAGCGGCTTCTTCTTGTTTGATATAAACTGAAAGGAAAACATTTTCCTCTATAATAGAGTTTTACTTAGTAGGAATATTTCATCTAAGAAATTCAGGGTTATGTGACATCAATCTATTCAACTAAAAATTATATTTATACAGGTTCCACTTAGTATAAAGGGGTTTATATTTATAAAGTTGTGCGTGTGATATAGCCACATAATTACATTTATATTTGGATGACTTCTAACATGTAGTATGTTGATAAATAATTTAAGGAACCCCCTTGATCATGTGTCTTCCATTTATGTCAGTTATGAACTCCATATTCACATGTTTGAGTACAAACTAAATTTGAAATATATATTTACCCATTAGGTTCATCTACATCGGTATCATTTTTTTTGTCTACATGGTTGATGCTAATGGATTTTGATAATGAATAACACCTCATAAGGATCATATCCTCATCAAATTTATTAGTCTACTTTTCATCCATTGAAAATATTCTCATGTAAAAAACATAATCATTTTTGTTATATTTTTCCTTGGAGGGAAATTGTGGATTATGAGCATAATTATGTTTACATAATTACCCACTACGATCCTCAAGAAGTTCCGTATGGACAATTATCATGAGAGTCTTAAATAATTTATACTTAGTACACTCCCAAAGAGGAAGATAGATCATGAATTATAAAGAATTGTATGGGTGTTTCTTATTATGTTACTTTAAAACATTGAAATTAAAATTTCTTCATATGTGGAGGATGTAGTAATTCCCTTATCCCTATTATGAGGGTTAGAGATACTCTAATATTATCCTATATTAGACCATATTTGGATATGATTATCCTGTGGGGGGAGCTGTTGGTAAAAAAACATTTCAATAATTTAGGGTTGTTCCAATATTTCAACTATATAAGCATATATAATAACCTTATTAACATTTTATCCTCAATTTAGGCATGAGTTATATGTATTTCCAGATCTGATCCTGAACTTTTGGCCACGGAGGATTTTTCTTTAGTGGTATGATTTTATTTTCAAAAATAGGGGAGAATAATTAACATTATTTGATGCATAAAGCATGAATATTTTTATATCTTGTGATAATCATGTATAACCATGCTATGACATTGTAATAGTAGGTTTCTGTTGTCTAGAGAAATTGATATGGGTAGATTTGGGGTTTTAGGCATGGATTGAAGAAATGATAATGAAAATTTTCTACTGAAACATTCCATGTTATATGAATTGGGTGTGAGATATAGATCATTATTTTATCTGCATTCTTAGATAAGAACCTATGATAGATAATTTATTATTATCTAGTTTATACCTTTTATACGTTTCTGGTAGGAAAATATGAGGCAATCATACAATTTCTAGGAAGATTGAGTTTGGTTCCACTAACAATATATCCAGATCAATATTTCTACAAATCCCCTTCAATATATTAATATTATTGAAGTGTTCCTTAAGAAAGTTATTTTTAAATTTGATTATATAGAATATCCAACAAGTTGTTCCATAGATATGTCTGACATTCATATTTTAGTGTACTGTGTAATTTATATTGAGGTGTGGATATGGTCAAAAATATGACTGGTAATTTATCCTCAAATAGTTCCTTCAATATAACATATGGTTTTACTAGATACCTAGTGTGTAATTAATAAATATTATATATCTATTAAAGTTAATTTGATACTATTTTTCTAGAGGTGTGTTACCATTTATAATATTTTTAGGTGCATCATAGAGTTTGTTATCTGGAGGGCATAAATGATAATTTTTTTCTCAGAATATCCTTTTACTAGGTTGAATTTTAAATAATCAGTTATGAGTCACTCAATGTCACTAAATTTTATTTCTCAAGTTCCTCACAATATGAGGGGAATATTAGAAGCATTTCAACAATGGGAGGAACTTCATACAATGGCGATATTTTTTGGGATAAACATTGTAATGATTACACTTTGGATGGACTCAATACCTTATTTTTATTTCATAATTATGTGGATGAACTTTATTTTTGTCGTTTAATTCATCATATGGATGGTTTTTTTGAAATTTACAATTGGGATGAACTAGGTGATTGTTAAAATGGAATCCATTGGGAGTAATATTGTGGTTTCCTATTATTGAGGAGTTAATGAGGGAATAACCCTTGTAACCTACACCCTGGGAATGGCTACGAAGGTGGATATCCATATTTCAACAAGGAGGAACTCTATGGAGACTCCTCTAAATATGAACTCCTGAGTTGCTGATAACAGAATCATAGAGAGGAAAAATATAACCATAGGATCCTTATAATATTATGAAGAGATAGAGTATTCTTGGGCCACTATTTCAATATGCTATAGAACCATATAAACATCATAATGAACAAAGATTTAATCATGTTCCAAAGTTGTATCATTCCACTAATGAACTCTTATTGTTAATTTATTTTATGGGGTGACCAAATCAAGAACCTTTATCATAAGTAGTATCGTTTAGTGTGGATGATTCCCTTTATAAGATAGATCCCTCTCTAGAAACTGTGAAATTTCCATTGGAATATTTGTAAATCCCTTCTAGATACGAGTAGTGATGAAAAAATGTTATTTAATTTTTGTTTACATATACAATTAATCCAATCCAATAGGATATGGATATGATCTTTTTCTTGAATTAATAACAGAATATACTCGTAAGATTCACAAATATTGAGGGGTCTATGGAAATAATCCAACTCATGTTCCTCCACTATAATATGTTGATGATTTTTTTAGATCTAGCAAGGATACATGGCTTCATCATGGATTCATCTAGGATATACTAATAATATGTTGGAATAAAAATTGTTTCATGTGATTGTTTCTTTAGCACTTATGAAATATTCTAATGAAATTCACTAATGTGTATAAAAACGTGAGAATCCCATACAGGTTTTGGTGGGATATTATGATCTAATTCTTTTGGGTTAGTAAGGATATGTGCCTACTTGGTTGTTTACACTGGAATATGTTGATGGGATTCATTGGTGGGGATTGGTATATGTGGCTATCTTTTAAATTCCACCAAGATATGCTAATACACTTATTCATGTTCCTCTACTGGCATATGTCGATGAATTTTTAGAGTATAAATTGATATATTTTTCCCAATATACTATTCAAACATAAAATTATGGGATTCTTGAATGTGAATTGGAGTTTGGGCCTTATTTATGGCCACCACTAAAATATGATGATGAAATTCACTAGTGTGTCCAAGAATATGAGGCTACCCTATAGTTTCTATAAAGATATATTGGTTTAATTCTTCAAGGATAGAATGGATATGAACCTTCTCACTAATTTCCTCTAAAATATACTAATAGAAATTATTGGTGAGGATAACAATACGATCCAATATTTTTGTCTTTTCCACGATATTCCATCAAACATCCTACGTGGGAATAGGAATACAAACATATTTCCATACCCCCATTGGGATATTCTAATGAATTTCTTATGGAGAAGGTAGGGTTATATTCATTCTTCATAGAATATGTTAGGATATTCTGAATGAACTATTGAATGTGAATAAGATTATGGGTCTGGTTCATGATCCACAATAAAATATATTAGATGAATTTACGGATCTAGGAAATAATCTGCACCATCTATATGGTTGTCTCAAGAGTATGTCGATGAAATATTTCTAGGTGAGCTAGGATATGATGTTGCTCAACCATTTTTATCAAAATATGTTGATGGGATTTGTTGGTTTGGATAGGTATATAATATTTCCTTTTAGTAGACTCTATGATATACTATTGGTCTTCTTAAGTGGGGAAGTGAATATATTCATGTTAATGTACCTCCTACGTATATCTCCCTTAGTGATTTATACATTGAGGTTCTATATATGGGTCCATCAAGGTTGGGATCTCCCAAGAGATCTCCCCAATGCGTTCTTAAGGGAATATGTGTAACAGCCTAAGATTTTGGTATAATTTTATTTAAATAAATATTTTTTCTCAACATCATGATCAAAAAAAACATCGAACAAAAATGATCCAGGACATGTTTAATTACAAATATAATTTGAGAATAATGAAATAACCAGTAAATAAAAAATTTATTAATCAATTAAAAATGACTACATTTAAAGGATATATATTAATTAATGTTTAATATTTAAAATGATTGTCCAATATCATATAATTGTTTAGTATAATAATGAATTTCAATTGGTCAATTCTAAAAAAAATTATAAAATATAGTATTTCAATATATTAACGAACATATTAACATCATTATGTTAATAATATAAATGAGATCGAATGAAGAAAACATAACTCTTAACAAGGTAATTTTTTAAATACTAAAGAACTTAATTGTTTACAAGGTCATTTTTTAAATAATATTGTTTTTCTTTATATTTTCATTTAATTGATAAATTTTTAAATTTTAAATTTTAAATTTTCAAAATATTACCTTCATTTTTGAATTTTAAATTTCAATATTATCTTAATGTTAGTTTTTTAAATTTTTCAAAAATAATTGATTTTTAGGTGAATAGTGAAAATTCCATTTTTATAGAAATATTTACTTTATTATTATATAAAAAGTACCTAAATGTTTTTAAAACCTTTTGATATATATAATATTTATTAGATAATTAAAACTATTTTTAGAAAAATCTAATTTGAAAACCTATTATTAACATTTTAGTAACATAATTTTTTCTAATAAAAACTATATTTGGTATTTTTTAAAATTATATAATATTTGGTTAAAATTTGTATTTTTAATTATATAAATGATTGATAATTTGAATTTGTTTAGAAAAAAAATTATACCATTAATATTAAATATATTGTTAATTGTATTCCACATATAAATATTAATTTCAAAAATAAATTTCTTCCATAAATGGTTTTTTATGCGTTACATATGAAAATATGAAAACTAGTTTTTATAGAAAACATTAATTTAATCTTGTAATGTGGACATTAAATTTTTAATCAGTTTTTGAAAATTATTTAATATTTTTCATTTTATTTATAGGTCTTAAAAGTAAATTAATATGGTATAAATTTTTTACCATGGTAAAACCAACAAATGCTGATAGTGATATTTTAGAGGTAAGGATGTAGAAATAGATTAAAAAATGTATTCAAATGAATGGTTGAGGTATTGACAAACATATCTCATCCCATGCTCCATTATTACCCATTTTGGAGTGATCTTGACAAGTGAAACATGTTCTCTCATTATCATAATTAGAAATGCTTACAAAAAAGTCATTCTCTCCACTTAAAAAGGGTCCTCTCATAATCTATTTAATACTAATCGTAAAATTAGATGTCCATGATAAAATTTAGTTATTAAAATTCTATGATAACAATTTTACTTCTAATTTATCATATAGTCATATTATATTGGATTACAAACTTTTTTTTAGGAATCCTCCAACGAAAACATAATGATTTCTATGTGAGTACTCATTCATCCTATATTATTTTTCTTTCCATAATACCTTTTCAGTTGTATATTTATAATTTATATATAATTTCATCATTGTTATTTTCATAATTAATGTTATTTTTAATGACATGGGCATTATAAATGACATTTTTTGATGAAAATTTGTGTTGTTTTATTTGACATAAAAAAACCTACATCTCTTTAATAATGAATTAGTATTTATAGAGTATAAAAAATGCGAACCTCGGGATATGAAAATTTTAATACTGTTGTTCAAATATGACCCATTTTTAATATAACCATTTTAAACTATACTCTTGGTAATAATTTTGACATTATAATTATTGTTTATAAGTATACAAGAAAAAGAATAATTAATGTAGAAGGTTGAATTAATGGCCTCAACCAGTGGTGTCAGGTCAAATGAATCCCCTTTGATAGAACATGGTAGGGATGTAGAATCACTAGGGTTTATCCATGATCAATCCCAATATAAGATTAATCAAGTTAATCTATAATGAAATCACGGACGGGAAAAGTTCATGGTAATGGAAATTACCACTCAGTCGATGTTCACTGAGCGACCCCATGAATCTATCACTATTCCACACCTTACCCTTAGGTCGTACGTGGTTATTATAAGGGGTTATTTTTGTGAGGTCATAGTTACTTAATTTTTAATTCCTTTCTATAAATAAAATTTTTATTCCATAAAATATATTTTAATATTTGTATTTCTTAAAAAAATTAGGACTAATTGAGATGGAATTCGATAAATTTCTTTTTCTAACACAAAATGTACTTTCCAAAAAAGATATAAATTTTTATACTCAACTATATTATTATGAATGATATTTATTTTAATTAAATATTGTTATAAAAATAATATTATTTAAAGATAAATGATAAAATAATTTCATTATGTCCTTGAAAATTTTTATGTGTCATAAAATTTACTATGCATTTCAACCCGTTATTGATTTTAATAAATTAGGAATCTGTATTGAAAATTTAAAATTATCAAATTTATAGAATTATTATTATAAAATAAAAATCATTTTTTAAATTTATACATCAAAAAAAGATTAGGAGGAATTTAGGATAGTTTTATTAAATACATTATTTTCTTATGCACATTAAAAATAAAGTTTGGTTTTTCATTATGTTTAATGACATCATAATTATTTCATAATTATTTAACAATTAATTAACCACAATAATAGACCCAAAATATTCTATTTTATTAATATAATTTATTTAAATAGAATTTAATCTGTTTAAAAACCAGTAATTTACTTTCCAAAGTCTAAAATGGAAACATTGACTTTAAAAACCTTATATTGGGGAAACACTACATTTTGATGCCAAAATAAGTAATATAATATGATTATCAATTAGTTTTGGTTAAAATAACATAAAATATGACCCAAATTTCTAAATCCATGGGAAAAACCCATGGTCAATCCAATGGTATTTTTTTCCCACAACCATGATTCCCAAGGCTAATATTTTGAAATTATTAAATAAATCATACACTTTTGTTATAAATACCCTCCAATTTATCCATTTACATTCACATTAAAGAACATATTCCTAAATATCTGGAATATCTTATTCCCAATGGTCCCTTCGAATGTTTCCGCAATCCCACAATGTTCTATTCCTCAAGATCTAGGAGTAACACTACAATGTTAGGAAAATATCCTTCCATTCTCTTCAATTCTAGAGAATATGTTTTATATATTTTAAAATAGTAATTATTTATATTTTATATTATACCATTGATCATATACTTACTTATAAAGTATATTTTATCAATGTGATAACCTTTTCCCTCTCATTTTACCATTTACAAAAACTATATTTTTTACCTATCATGTTGTCTAATTTACATCTAAAAAACTTCGATATTATCTTAAAGATATTCTATTTTATTTTATTTGTGTGGATATACAAAAAAAGTATTTTCTTTGATTATTTGACTAGATAGAAAATTGATTTATTTTATTCAGGTATTTACATATATGAAACCCTCTTTCCACTTTCATTGGAAAAAATGACGTAATGATCATATCATTAAGAACATTTGTACACCATGATTTTGATAAAAAAACTTTTTATTTATTCTCTAGTTGTTATTAATGAAATGGTTTATTATGATATATATCAACAAAATTAATTTTTATATATGAAGGGTTTTCCTTGATATCACTCCAATACATTAGGTAAAGAATTTAATCTCGATAGATTATGTGTTTTATTATTCCTTTGTGAATAACATTGGTAATTTTCATTTATAACACCTTGGTGATTAACCATGGTGATATGCTTGGGAAATTCTAAATTAGTTTTTGTAGACACATTTTCATCTTGTGATTCGTCTTTTTTTATTACGATTATTCTTATTATTCTTTTTTCATGCATATATAACATTACTTCTGTTTTTCTAATATCCCTCATGATTATATGAAAATTGTTATCATTTATTGGGCCTCAAGATCACACATTTCCTTTGATTTATGGGCTCAGGATTTTATGTGTTGTAATGTTACTAATGATTAACCCATGTGGATTTCCCCAAGTAGATTTAGAATAATTTTTTTTCACGTATTATGTTACTTATTTATAAGATAATGAATAATAAAAAATCCTATATATGTTCCAGGTATTGAAAAGTCATATAATTAAAAGATGGGATGTTGTGGTTTTTATCTAAGGGAGGTTTAGTTATTTGTAGGAATTAGTAATATAAATTCTAATTCTGATCCCTAGAGAAATATTTAAATATAGGAAAACAACTTCGGATTTTGGTCAGATACTTAGTATGTGGTCTTTGAATAATTAAATCTATGTATGGATAGGAATAAGTGGATTTGGGTCTTTACCAGATGTATCTAGGAGTAACACCCAAATACACCACTTTGAGATAGACTCAAGTAGAAACAGCTGCATGAAAACGGGGCTTTCCACACTCTTGGATTGACACCCATGGAGGATATGTTAGGATAATCCTAGCTATTTATGAACCATTGTGATGGATTTATAGAAAATTTATTTTTTTTTAAATAATGACATATTTTAGAATGATATTTTAATATATAAAATTAATTTACAATTATTATATTATTAAAATAAACATATATCTCAAAGGGGTTTTCTTCATTTAGAAAATTGTGGAAAATAAGTGGAACTATTTAAACAATGAGCGTAATGGACCATATGTTGACGGTCCTCTGATGGTATTTGGAATGGAAAACATCATGTTAATGATGAATAAACTTACTCTAGTTATGAATAATAACATTAATCAATAAAAGATACTAGATTAACATTAAAGGGAAAAACATTCCATTGAGTCATTTATGAATAAATGACCACCATTTTTAGCTGATCTACTGACCAATTGATTATTTAAAAATGGATAAAATCTTTTGAAAATATATATTTTATACTTTTTTGTTCACAGTAATATAAATCCAACCAAGAATTATAGCGCTTAGAAGGATAAGATGATCAGTGGTGGATGCTAATTTGAAACAAAAATCAAATAATTGACATTGATTCTATTGACTGTGAAGACTAAAAGGGAATATTTTTTAATAAATATTTCCTTCGTACGATGATTATGAAATCTAGGAATGAATTAATAGAACTAAATAATTAGGAAAATAAATTGATGGGAATATTTGAGTCGAAAATTTCATTTCTTACTTGTTCCACTTCTATCATTGTTATAGATCCTAATAGAAATGTTCATAGAATACTTATTGTACTATGACTCCATCTATGGATGAATCTAGACAATTGTGACAAAAAAATCTATAAGGAGATAGTGTGGAGATATATAATGGTTTAACTAGTGTTCGAAGAGATGCAGTTGTCACATAAATTTAATTAAAAGAAGATATATTGAAACCCAAACATAGAGAGGAACACTAATCACTAAATATAAGGAAAGAAAGTGCAACTTCCCGCATTAAAAATAATCGGAAGAATATGTCAGGGAACTACTTTCTAAACAGTGGGATGTATTACATGGGTGTAAAAGATGTCCAAGAAGCTCAAAATTTTCATATTGAGGTAAAGCCTCTACTTCTAAACACTAATGACAATTAATAGGTAGTGAAATCCAAGCATGATGTCCAATGATTTATGTATGGGATTATTTGACACTTTTCCAATTACTTTCCAAATTAAAAGATTTTGGAAGGTAATCCCCATCAACCTTATCATAGTACAAGATTTTAAGGATTGGATTTTTATATCACAATGGCTGAACTATTAGCTACAAATGATGTGGAGGAAGGTACACCCATTGTTCTATCAAATATAGCAAGTACATTGTTTGTTTCTAGTTATATGAATTCATTTATTTCATCTATGTTATGAAATAATATAGAACCAATCCCTGAATTAATAAAATTATATTTATTATTAAATACTTTTAGAGGGATTATCTAAGCATCAATAATATATAGAAACACTATTATTGATTTAAAAAGCACAATCTCATCACAAATCTAGTAGTCATTCATATGATGGAATTCGACACTATACTAGGGATGAACTGTATCAAAAATTATGATGCTAATATCAATAATAGAATTAAGGGAATAATATTAGTCATTAATGGACACCCTCAAATTATTTATTAAGAGATATATCCCACCATGAGTTTTGTCTTGAAGCACCTCATATAGCATTATTTATAGAGATGATCGGATAATGGGAAGAAGTAAATGAAAGTATAAGAATATAAAATTTCTCCATAATGATCAAATTGGCTTATTTCTTAATGATTTACCTATAAATCTCCCAGAAATATAAGTAGGGTTCTCCATTGACCTCATAATTGGATCCAAACCAATATCAAAGACCCCATATAGAATGGAAAATGTGGAGCTACATTAGTTAAAGAAAAAACTATAATATCATTTAGAGATGGAATGAATCTGAACAAATTTGTATCCTTGGGGAGAACATGTTTTCATTATGAAGAATAAGGACAGATAATTGAGGTAGTGCATTTATTATATAGAACTTAATGGCATCATGGTAAAAAATAAGTACCCTCCCCCAATGATTGAGATTTATTTGACTAACATCATGGTGATCAATTATTCTCTAAGATTGATCTTCAATCTGGTTATTATCAATTGCAGGTGAATAAATAAACTATTTTAAAGATTTTATTCCACAAATATATGGGAATTTTGAGTTTGTGGTAATTCAATTTGTCTTAAATAATTCCCCTTCAATATTTAGGTATTTTATGAATTAGGTATTTAAGGACTAATATGATAATTTTTTTTGTGTTTTTTACTGATTTTGTAACGATGCTTTTCAAAAGTTGTGAGGAGTATGAGTATCATGTAACGGTTGTATATAAAAATATATAGAAGAATTAGTTATTTGTAAAATTCATAAAATTTTAATTTTGGTTACAACAAGTTTATTTCATGGGCCACATTGCTGCCAATGAAAGAATATCAGTTCACACTTCCAAGATGAAGGGTCGTATATGAATGTCTTCATCGTATAATTTAACTAATATTCATAGTTTCATCGGTTTAGTTATATATTATAAGAGTTTTTGGAAAAAATTCATTTCATTATAATCCACTAACCATGTTAACACAAAAATAGACTATGTTCATATGAAAAAAAAATATGAAGAAATTTTACAGGAAATGAAGAAGACAATGGTTACCATAACTATTCTAACTCTACCCTCTATTATAAGAGGATTCATTAATTTTATTATTCACCTCTTAAAGGGATTCTGTGTGTCCTCATGAAAATTTTAAGCTGATTACATATGCATCACAATAATTAAAGCCTCATGAGAAGTATTATACTATGAATGACATAGATCTTGTTATGATTTTTTTATCTTAAGATAGAGAGGCTATATCATTATAGGGATAAATGTGATAATTACATAAACTATAAAAGTTAAATGTATATATTCACACAAAAGGAATTGAACATGAGATAAAGGATAATTTTTGAACTTCGTAATGACTGTTTTTTTTAATTCATTATCATCAACAAATAGAAAACAATGTCGCTAATGAATTCAGTAGGAAAGAACTTGTTGTTATAGAAATGATTAGGAATCAAGGAGATCCATTGATCAAGGACCAAGTAAGGTTGGACATGTGAATCAAAAGTGAAGGGATATCATCAATCTAATAACAATTTATTTATCAACCATCATTTCTAGAGAAGATCATGACCACTCAAATAGAAGATCATTTGTTACAAAATCACACAGTGGATAAGAATAATGGGAAGTTTTTCGTGATCCATATTGATCAATAAGGATTACTAAAATTTAATTCAAGGTTATAAGTTCTATATATTCCAAAGATGAGGAAATAATTGATGGATAATTCTCACAAATCTACACTCTCAATAAATCCGAGAAGCATAAAACTGTATAGGGTCCTTCATAATCATTATTGGTGGGATAATATTAAAAGAAATATTATGAAATACGTGGCACAGTTCTTCGTATGTTAGAAGGTGATGTCCTAGTGACAACTCTATAAAGGGTTATTACAACTACTACCCCTAACAACTTGAATTTTTGAAAATATATCTATGGACTTTCTCAATCATCTCCCAAAAACATCTAAAGGAATCTATGTGATATTGATTACAGGGGATAGGATCACCAAAACATCCAATTTTATCACCATTCAGGAAGATTTCTCTCTTGAACAACATTCCACGATATACATAAAGGAAGTGGTGAGGCTATATTGGGCACAAATTCCTATCATTAATGATCATGATCCAAGGTTCAAATATAAATTCCAGAGAAGTCATCAATATGCTCTAAATACTACACTGAATTTTCGTATGTCCTATCACCTCTAAATGCAAGGCCAATATAAATGGTCTATTCAGAACCTCAAGGACATGTTGATGACATGATCAATATAATTTAAAGGTGTATGGGATCAACACCTCCCATTAATTGAGTTCACATGAAATATATATTCCAATAAAGTATTCAAATGGAACCCTGTGATGATCTATATGGGAAGAGATGTTGAACTCCTACTTTTTGGGATGATTTTTTTTGAGACAAAGATGATTGGGATGATCTTATGTGGGAAATGACAGAAAAATTGTGTCCCATCAAACAAAATATAAATCCTACTCTGAGTTAGCTAAAGACCAATACTGATATCTTTTGAAGGGACTTGGAGTTTAATGTTGATGATAAATTTTTCCATTGACCGTCACTATGGAATAGGGTCATGTGGTTTGGAAGGAGATGGAAGCTTATCCCAGGGTACATTGGCCTCTTTTAAATACTTAATCACATAGGATCAGTTCCCTATTGGCTTGTATATCCACCAAATCTATCTCAATTTCATTATGTATTCCATGTATCTCTCGTAGAGAAGTACATACTTGACCCTTCACATGTTGTGAATATAGAGGTAGTACAACCATATCATGTACTCTATTATTAAGAGCAACTAGTGGAGGTCATGGATGGTAGAGACAAGGTTCTACCCAAAAATACTACCCACCTCGTCTATGTTTTGTAGAGGAATAATAAAAATGAAAAAGTGGAGTGGGAACCACAGGAAACAATGAGTCAGAAGAACCTGAACCTTTTCTCAACATAGATAATGAGTTGATGTTTTGGGGAAAAATTATTAAGGGGATAATAATGTAATGATCTATATTTTTTAAATGATATTTGTTTCATAAAAATAGGTGAGATTTTATTTTAATCAAAAAAACAATGTCCCTTTAATATTGAATTAGTATTTAACGAGTATAAAGGTAAATGTGATCATCATGATTAAAATGTTATATGATTGTTGGAAAAATATGATTTTTGGTTAATATGGCCAGTGGAAACTATATTCGTTGTCATATTTTTAACATTACAATTATTTTCTATAAGTATAACTGAAAAATGATAATTACTGTTGAAAGGATAAGTGATGGAATCAACCAGTATAATCATGTCCTATGATGTAGATTTATCTAAACATACAAGTGAGGTAGGGTCCCTAGCGTTCACCCTAGAACAAGAAAATGATGAGAATCAACAAGTGAATCTAGAAAAAAAATAACACATGGAATAAGTTGAAGATAGTGTAATTTACCACACGATCAATGTTAGTCAATCCACCCATAAATCTATCACTATTGCACCCCATACCCATAGGTCATACACAACTGTTATTAAGGGTTATGTGTGTAGAAAATATTTCCTAAAAGTATAATTCTTTTTATAAATAAAATTTTTATTGCATTAATTTTGTTTTAAGAATATATTCTCTTAGTAAAAATACATGTTTACTTGTAATAGAATTTGATAAATTTAATTTTTTGATGCAAATTACACTTTTTAATAATGAAAAAAAATCTAATAAACTAAATACTTATAAATAATATATACTTTATTTAAATAATATGATAAAAACCCTTATTAAAATATAAATAAGAATATAATTTTATTATGTCCATGAAATGTTTTATTTGTTAAAAACATTTCTATGCATTTCAACCCGCTATTTTTTAATAAGTGAAAAATTTTATAGTTAAAAGTTAAAATTGTCATATTTAATGATTGGTTATAATAAAATAAATATCAATTATGAAATCATTACATATAAATTTGGTTAGGTTGAATTTATGCGAACTTCATAAAATACTTTATTTTTTCCTAGAATAGTACAAATACAGTTTTGGTTTCTCGTTATGTTTAATCACTTCATAATTATATCATAATGATGTAATAATTTATTTACCAAAATAAATTTCATAAAATAAGTTATATTATTAATAAGAAATATTTTAATATAATTTAATCTATTTCCAAAACTATAATTTACTTTCAAAGTCTAAAATTGAAACTTTTACTTTAAAAACATTATTCTACAAAAAAATCACTTTTTGATGAAACAATAAGCAATATAATATGATTATCAATTAATTTAGGTTAAATTAACTTAATAAATGAAAAAATATTCTATAAATAATTGGAAAACCCATTATAATGCAAATAATTTTCTTTTTTATACATCCTAGATTTCCTAGGCCAATATTTGGGAATTATTAAACAAATCCTCCACTTTTCTTGTAACTACCCACCCATTTATCCATTTATATTCTGTAAAAATATATAATCCATGAATATTTGTTATTTTTTCCTCCCAATGAGTCCCTCTAATGTTTCCTCAATCCCACGAGGTTCCATTCCATAAGATCTCAGAGTAACTATTCAAGATAAGGAAATTATCCTTCCTTCTTCTTCTATTCAAGAACCTGTTTTTGTATATATCTTATATTTTTTATGATTTATCATATTTATTATCTTTTTTATAATAAAATTTCATCCAAATTTAGTTTTATCAATGGTATATCCTTTTCCCCTCTCATTTTACACTATTCTAAACCCATGTTTTACACCTATCATGCTGCCGAATTTACTTATCACAATTTCTCTCTTCTCTTTCATAAATTCTCTTTTATTTTATTTTTTTTGGATATCAAAACGTTTTTATTCTCCATAATATTTCACAAATATATAAAAAATATTTATTTTATATTTTTATTTGCACATAATAAACACACATTCCAGTTTTCATGGGCTAAATATGTTGTAATGGTCATTTCTTTAATCACATTTGTATGCCATGATTTTGATAAGAAACCAAGTCTTTATTATCCATGTCCTATTAATGAAATGATTTATTATTATATATTTTGATTAAATTAATTATTAACTGTGAAGGGTAAATCCTGATATCACTCTAATGTATTAGGTAATGCATTAAATCTCTAGAGATGACATGTTTTACGATACATTGTGGAATAAACATGGTAATTTTTATTAACGGAAGATTTTGTTTATCATTGGAGATATTATTATGAATGTATGAATTATATTTTTTTTCACATTTAAATGTTATTATCCTTGTTCATTTAATTATGATATTCTTTATTTTTCATTTCTCATGCCATAACGACATTCCCCGTGTTCTTATTGATATTCTACATAATCACATGTACATTGTTATCTTTATTGGGAATCATTCTCACCCATTTACTTTTATGTATGTCCCTATGATATGATATGTATTAAATATAATTTTAATTAACCCATGAATAAGTATTTTAGTTGATTTAGAATAATGTTTTATTTTTTCATGTATTATGTACCTTATTTCCAAGAAACTAAACATTAAAATGTCATTTATATGTACCATGTATAAGAAATTGTGTAATTAAAAGTAAGGATTACATATTTTTGTTATATTTAATTAACTATTAACCATATTTCTACATTTCTATTTATAAAAAATGATACCATTATTCATGTGATGTAGTGACTACCCCTTCCATGAAGCAGCGCCTTCTATTTTTTCACCATCATCCCTCTTCATTGATTATGATAATTGAATTGAGGAATAATTTTGAAATATATAATATTACTATTATTATGAATATATAAATTATAATACACCTTATTACACTCTCATTATTAGAGAAATGAAAATGTTAATTGTGTGTTGTGTGGATTACCAACTCCACAAAGTAACATATCTCAATTTTTATCTCGTTTATTTATTATTTATTATAATCACATCCAGTATGAATAAAACCATTAAAATTACCCAAATAATATATTTTTTATTCAATAATATTTATATTATTCGAAAATAAACTACTTTTATATTCATAATCATCCATTAATTTTGGAATGGTCATGTTTTGGTCATTCAAAACACCTACTTGAAAAATGATATAAAATAATATCATGGATCAATATGAAAACTCAATTATAGATTACATATGTTATAAATAAGTATATAGAAATTTTTATTTTGTTTTTATAATGGTAATATTAATATTAATCTCATTAATTATGATATCATCATTCGTTTGTTAATGAGCACTGATACATGAGAGTTTCCAATTCTTTTTACAATAACAATGAATAAAACACTCACAAAATGAAATTATAATATTAAAAAAGTACAATGAAAAATAAATTACATTAACTATGTGATATAATAATGATTAAATTTTTTATAATAATTAAGAAAAAAACTATTATTATGTATCTAGTTCAAAATGATCAATATTAATCACACCCGATATTGAAAATAGAAAATATCTGACTAATAAATCCGTATAGAATAATTTTATCAAAATTTTATACAAAAATTTAAACACAAAAACACACACACACACACACCCAGTTATATATATATATACGTTTATAATATATATGATTAATATAGTTACTATTATCATACAATTAATTCAACTACTTCAGTGAAATTTGTGAATATAGGTAATGGTTTTGTGTCTCAAATTTAATTTCTTGAGAAATAATTCTTATTTTACACCATGTTTTACAAGGAAGGGTTTATCTAATTCCCCTTAAATATTTTATATAATTATCAAATCACTATTCATGTTATTTAATTTTTTATTTTAAATCACACCCTTTAAGGGGTTTTTAGTTGAATGTTTCTAAAGTCATTTGGGTTTTTTTGTCACATTTTCCAAACCATGAATCAAGATTGATATTTTCTAGCGTAATTTATTTTATACGGTGCGATTACTAAATAATTAATTCATTTTAACATATTGTTTATAATTTTGGGGTTTTAAGAGACATATAATGTACTTTATTTGAATGTGTTTTGATTCAAAATAAACTAAATTTGTTTTGATTTTTGTTAACTCAACTCTCTTCATTGAGATTTAATTTGTCTTCATGAATTTGTTTGTTGAACAATTATTTTGACCGACCCTAATATTTTATTTCATCTTATTTTCAATAAATATAATAGGAAAATTAATTTTTAATTTGAATCCAAACTCCATATTTTGTGACTATGTTAAAAGCCTTTTTTGAGCATGTTCTTACAGTTCATTTCTCTATATGAGCATTCTTCTTTTATAATATTCTTTTAATGTTATAAAATGGTTTTCCAAATGATTTTAAATCTTGATAATTTTGAAAATTAAATGAAATATTTTATTTTTATTCAAAGTAAAAGTTTTATGTTTAAAAATAATTATTTATTTTAAAAGGTTTTTTAATGTCTTTTGTTTCAAGAAATTATTTTCCATTTAATATTATATCTTCTCAGAATGGTTTTGTAAAAACTTACTTATTTGAGAATTTTTTATAAATTCAGTTTTGGTTTTAAAATAATATTTTTAAATGTTTTATCTATTTCAAGTATGTCATTTAAAATAAACAATTTTTATGAAGTTCTAATTCCTTTAATAAATGGTTAATCCCTATTATTTCTCATGTAATTATCCGATGTTCATTTTTTCTAAAAAAAATTTAATGATTCTTTTGTTACAATATAGATAATTTTTATCCACAAGCCATCTTTTATCTTTCGATGTATTATGTAATGTTTTATTATATTATTTTAATAAATCATATCTCTTTTAAATTGGTAAATTAATTTACTAGTCATGTATATATTTTTTCAAGATCCAATAGAACCCATATGTATGATATTTTTATGAAATTTGGGGTCCTATATATCTCAGAAATTAATTGGTTTTATTTCATGAACCGTGAGACAAAAACGGTACATGGAAGGATTTTTTTACCAAGCGAAAAGGGCACATGGGATGATTTATCACAAGCGAAAAAGGTACGAAGAGGGTTTATCCAAACTAAAAGGGTAAACCAGAGGATTTATACCAAGAAAAAGGGTACTCTAGGGGACTTATCCTTATCCTATGGGGAGAATGGGATGTTTTATCCTACGCCCTAGCTTACAAGATGTGATTTTCTCATTCCCAAGAAGATAAATATGTGATTAAATCAAGCATACATTGTGTTGAATATCTTGGTGGATTTCCTTGACATTTAGTTTTTAACATTATATTTATGTTACACTCTTATGTCATAATATTATACCCATGATTATTCACCTTAATTAAATTTTATATATCATGGATACATACACATATTCCGTGGTATATGTTTTCTCATTCGAGATTATGTGTCCTTTTATCATGACTTAAGAAAAAAACTTATTCTTATAAGATCGTATTAATAATAAATTTCTGCCTTACCTTTTTTCACATGTTCTTATGATCTAAAAATTTATGATATATTGATATGATTTCATTTATTACATATTTAATCCCACCACTTTCATTTGTTTTCATTTTCCTTTGTTATAAAGATTAGTATAACTTGTGGAAAGTCTCAAAGGGGATCTAGAGGAGTTATATTATTGAGAAATGATTTTATATTAAAATTTTTGGTAGGTTATCTCTAATACACTAAACCATTCGGTCCCTGGTTTGTGTGAAATATTTGTGATACATGTTATCTAAATAAAATAATTAATATATTATTTAAGTCGTATTTATACAGGGTCTCTATAGTTAGTATCAAACAATGTTTTAGTTATTCTAAAAACTTTGGTTATTCTAGGGATTAATTTTGAAAAACTTAGTAAAAAATAATCGATAAGTCTACCGGATAAGTTTAATTATAGAATAACATTACGATGTTTCGGTAACATAGAGATTATTTGGTTCCCCTATTAATTATATCCTTGCTATGATACTACAAGTGGATGTAGTCTCTAGTATAGATGTACCCAAGGGTAAAAACCCAAAAAGGGTGTGTTAAGTATTAAATCAATCTTCCTCTAGTTCACATAAAAGAGGCATAACATCTCACTTAGTTTTAGACTCCCAATGTATATTCCATTATTTGTAGACATTCTCTTTATGTATCTTTATGGATTATTTAAATACCTAATAAGTTCTGTTAGAGAATTAATTAATTTGGTGACAATATATTACTTATATTGAAACCTATAAATTATAAAGTTAGGTTATATATGTTATTTTTTTGTTATTTTATCAAATATCATAGTTTTCATTCACGGAATTTAATAATTTCTCATTCCCAACATTACCTAATTTAAAATAATTAATGAAACATGGAGTAACTAAGTTAGAAATTATTTTATTTGATAATGTAGACATTCTCCCAACAAGAAACCTAATGGTATGAAAAATGGTGAAGAAACCATTATGAAAATGATATCCCAGTTTATGAAAAAAAATAAAAATCATGTGGAGATATTAAATGTTCCAAAAAAGGATCAACTCGCAATCAAGTTTTTCATGCTTCAATGACCACCTACCTTTAGTGGGTATCAAAATCCACTAATGGAAAAGTAATGTATCAATAAAATATAAAATAATTTTTCTATTCAACAAACCTTGTGGAATGAAAAGGTTATTTTATTAATATAACATTTAGAATATATATCCAATCAATGGTGGGTCGTATTCAATGAAATGATGAAAAAGGAAGTAATTGATGAAATAGTTATATTTTAATGAGCTATTATTCAGTAAATATTTTCCACAAACTCTTCTTATAAAAATTAATTATGAATTCAGTGATTTTTATGAAAAGGAAGATGAATACATTAGTACCTTGGAAGAAAAATTCACAAGACATTCATGGTATACCTTCGGTTTTATCATTAACCATGAATTTAAGGTTAGTAAATTATTTAGTTGTTTAAATATTTTCCTTAAAAATCATTGGATAAAAGGTATTTTTCTTTATGAAGATATTTTTTTGATATAATGTTCAGGTGAAAATATAAACTGGAGACTCTAGTTACTCTCATGGTTTAGCGGGGAAGGAGAAAAAAATGAATTAATATAGAAATTTAAGTGATAAATACCATGGAGAAAAGAAAATACATCTTTTATACATGTAAATAATATAGGAAGAATAATTGGGTAGACTATTTCAAAGGAACAATAAATTTATTCAACTGTGGAAGAGAAGGTTATCAAGTCTATGAATGCTGAATAAATTTAACAAAAATAACTAATAAAATGGACAGAGGGAATTACCAACATAATAATAAAATATTTATTATAATTAATAAATTATAAGTACTATGGTAATTATGAAAAAAAGTTCATTGATCCCAAGGTTGATGGAAATAATCAACATTAACAGCCACCGAAGCCAAATAGAATAAAGAAAATCTTATGCAATCAAAATGACTGAAGTAGAATGTTGTAGAAATGTGTATAAACATTATTAATGAATGTATATCCTATAGTCCATATTAATGGATTCAATTTTTTATTTCAAATTCTATTAACTCTAATATATCCAATATATTTTCCACAATAATCAAATCAACACCATTAATGATTTGATATTATCTAAGAAAAAATCTCTTATTATTTTTTCCCAAGATGAGGTTTGTATATAATGATTTCAGAAATCCTTTTATCCATGCTTCAGATAATTTATTGTCATTTTTCAAATTTAATATCTAGAACCACATAAAATACATAAAACACCAATATTTTATGAAATATTTCTTTTCAATTAAATTTAGTCACTTTTTAGATTGCAATATAGGCATCCTTAATCTAAAAATCCCTAATATATTATATCCTTATTCATATCCTTTAAATTTGTGTTTAGAATATGAATAACTGAATTATAAAAATTATATTGTTTAAAGATTTATAAAATTAATTCACTGGTTTCCAAATGACAATAAATTAAAATAAAAATCAATTGAAAGTAAAAGAAATGTTTTTCTACAAAAATTATTTCTTTATGTGAAATATGTTTTTATAAATGTATTCACTATTAGTAAATTATTTTTATTAAAAAAATTTATTATATACTAAATAAAATGATTTATCATTCATGAAATATTTTTTCTGGTCATGATATTAGATCAATAGCATTTTTATGCTTAAAAATGTATTTTACTAAAAAAATAGTTTACCTGTATTTATGGGATTAATTTCAAATTAAATTCTGAGATTTTTTTATTATGTTATATAATATAAATTAAATATTTTTAATCTACACAATTAATATTAATTAATAATTATAATTTATTTTTTTATGATGAATAATAAAAATTCTAAATATTCATCACCATGGTAAAAGGGTAAATCACGGTAACTCAGGTTAAAACTAAGTAATAAGGCCACTATTTTTCATCTCCAATCTTATTAGATGATGTTATTTAAAACATTATACACTTTGGATCAATAGTTATTTTTTATGAAAAATTTTTCCATGAAAGAGACCAATATATTATGTAAATTAAAGAAAAAGAAAAAATGTCACTCTCATGCTTTTAAATACATTCTATGAGTTCACATATAGAAAATAGAATGTTTTCAAGGAATATTAATTTCTATTTTAATAATAATTAAAATTTTTAAAGATGGTAATTTGTTTCTTATTTTTATTAATTATTAATTACCTTGAATCCTTATGCAATACTAACATAACATTTCTTCAATTTTTTGAAAGAAAAAATATTATTTTTAAAATATTCAATGTAACATAATTTGAAAGAAATATTATGTTCCATGTATTTTATAGATAAGTAAAATATATTTTAGAAGTTAAAATGGAATAAAATGAAATTAATTTCCTATCATGTTGTATTCAAAGCCATGTTAAATGAATAGTTACAAAAATGAAATTGTGGATATTTTGTAAAAAATTAATTTATTGAATGATTTAAAATTCATAAAACAATACTCATCCATTTTTATGGAATATGGTTATATATATAACAATAATTTTCCATTTATGGTTAATTTTTCATTTATTTTAACATTATTAACCCTTTAGGATTGAAATAGTAGTTTCTGTGGTTAGGTTAAAATAAGTTAACTAATAATTTAAACCAAAAGATAAGGTTCAAAACACCTATTAAACCAATCCAAAATTGATTGGATTATGTTATTTCAACCACATACTACTATATTTTTAAATATTAATCCATTTTAAATAATTTTTTCCCATATTGAACTTCTCAAATTTCAATCTTTTATGAATTTTTAGAAGTGCATGTCCCCCCACTTATAAATGGGAACCCTTACATTATCTTATTTACACCACATCAATCCTCAAATCATGACCACAACCTAAAAACATATCTACCCAACATACTTATACATGTTATATATCTTTTTTTATTTTCAAAATCAAAGCCCTAGTGTCCTTAATAAGATATCCAATATAGGTTTTTCTTTGGGAAGGTAATTGTCTTCACCATAATTTTTCTTTTTACTTGTTATTTTAACACATTAAATTATGTATTAATAATTTCAATATAATAACACTATTATATAAAATATACTGATATATTATTATTTTCATTGAATAACCTATATCCATCTCCTCTTCTATCGAATGGGACATAAAGTCATCGATCGTGTGTATGGAGAACTATCTCCATGTGAACCGATTTATTTTTACCTCAGTGCCACACCTAGATATATATATATGTTGTGTTTAAAGTATAAATATGATATTTATGATATAATTTTACTTGTTTAATTATAATTTTACATCTACCTTCTTACCTTCCAATCTATTCTAAAATGATAGCATTTCTCATCTCTAGGTTTGGACTACCACATACACGAAGTGATGGGATTTGTTTTTCATTTCATAATTACAAGAATTGAAATAAGCATAATTATATTGTATTTATATTGTATATATTAATTATTAATTATTATTTAAATATGAATTAATATTTACCTTTCTTTTATTCCATCTATTTAAAAGTGAAAACAACATTTATGTGTATTTATGGATTACCATCTCTATAAATAGTGTGAAAAATTTTCTATTTCTATAATTTATAGATGAATATATATATTTAATATGTTATATCATGATAATAATTATATATATGATCAAAAAAATGAAAAATTTATTACTACTGGAACTACCAAACTAGTTATCTTATAAAAACGAAGCAATTAACACCCAGAAATGTGGATTTGAATAAAAATATATTAATAATTGGATATTGAAATATTATTAGTGTATAATTTAAGATATTCCAATTATGTTGACTATTCTGAGAGATAATTATAATATATTTTAATTTATTATACATGAGTTTAGAGTGTATTTAAAATTAGAGGAACTTGAGGTAAGGGATTTTTATCTCACTTTTACTTCAATTAGACACATTACGTATTCCCCAATTGTTTCTTCTATGCAGTGTATATAATTTAAAAATATTTATTTTATGATTTTACTTAAGAAAATTATGGGGATAAATATATCCATATAAGATTCTGCCTTTCCTGAAATTTTGATTTGAATGTTACCAATGTGTTAAGGGTTTTATGTTACAATCACATTATTTATCAAGATTGTTTATGGTTAAGTTATGATGATGAAGTATTATTGTCTATATCACAAAAAACTCATGAATTTTTTTATCCCTTAGTTTGTTCTTAAGAATACATGATTTTATTTTATTTTCATATCTCTTGTCACACCCTAACCTTGGATACTTTTTTATTTTATTTTTATTTTAAATAATTTTAAGTTGAGTTTCAGGTTGTCTACAGGATTAAATATTTATGTTTTTTGATGTTTGGGCTGAATTTTGTCCTATGTAAGTGAAAAATGGTTCGTGGAAACCATGTGGCCCATCCCAGGAAACCATGTGTCGTGTATGAGACATAGAAAATAAATACCTCAGATTTTAAGAACGGTAAGTCAGACCATATTTGTTAGATTCATGGTTCCTAACCTCTTTTACAATATATACTGCACGGTTTAGTAAATTGTGTAGCCAAATCATGTGATCTTCCCAAAAAAATTAAAAATTAATAACCTTACTTCTCTCTTCCCTTTTTTATGCCCAATTAGGTCCAACACCCTCTAAGTAAATTTTGGTGCACCAATAGGTCCTCAAAACCTATTTCCAATGATTCTCTTCCTCTATTGGTACTCTTCCAAAGATCTAAGGTGAGTTTTTTAGGATATTGGCCTCATTTGAATTTATTCCTCTTCTCCTCTCTCTATTTGTTGGTTCTTCTTTGGTGGGTTCTCTCTTGTTTGAACCCGGGATTTGGGGTCAATGTGTTTTTTGATTTTCTTATTGATTTGGGTGTACGGTTTGACCATGATGTTTTATACATCCTCCTTTGAGAGTTTTGTCACATTTGAACACTATTGTGATATGTGTTTCCATTAATTTCTTTTCTGAATATTTCCATTGATTCTTGTAGATTTTTAAAAAATATAAAAAATGTGTTTTGTATGCTTGTGGAATGTTTTAATTCTTTGTTATGATGTTTCTAGATAGTTAAAAATTAGTGTAAGTTGTTTTTAAATGGTACTCTAATTATATTATATGGTATTGTCATGACCCGTCCTCGGGGCCCGTGCCGTGACTACCCCAAACCTGCCTTCCATAGGCTAGGGACTGGCGACTAGCACCAAAGGCGTAAATCCCGATAACTGGGAAGGCATTGCCTTTATAAAAGAAAACAAGCACCACAGAGTAAGCAAGCGGAAAAAAAGTATACACTAAGTACAAGAGAAGTGATGAAAAGTAAATGGGCCAGAATACAAACCCAAAAGAAAGTACAACTACAACTGAACAAGTACAACAGAAAAGATAATAACTGGAAGGACGAATGCGGCTCCTGGGTCGTCCTCCACGGATCGTACCTGAAGGGTAGGTACAGATGGCACAACTCCTGGTCGTCCACCACGGATCCTACCTGAAGGGTAGGTACAGATAGCCTCCTCCACGCTCTCACCCGTCAACCTCCTCTGTGTGTCGTCTCGTCGTGTTAGTCCACCTCCGGGTACTGACTCGTCGTGTAGTCCACCTCCGGGTACCATCCAGTCCTCGAACTCTCGGCCTCCGTCAGCACTGCCCGTCGTCTGCAACCAACACAACGAGGTGCGGGCATAGCCCGTCCAGGGGTGAGTATAACGATACTCAGTAGGGACCCCGACACCCTCAAGGTCTCAGTAAACCAACAAGGATAACCACAAAGAAGATCTCAATAGATAACCCCTACTTAGGTATATGCCCATAAATATACCTAAGTTATCAAGTAACCCATCTCAATCATGAGGAAACACTAGGATTGTGAAATCAAGGGATAACCACTACCCAGGTATATGACCATACATATACCTAAGTTAGCAAGTGACCCATCTCAATCATGAGGTAAACACAAGGTCAAAATTCTCAGCTCAAACCAGGATTTTCATTATCAAAACTGCAACTGCCGAAGAACCTCGTCTCTAGAGTGTACAGTGGTCCTGTCATGACTCTGAGGTACTGTTCAATGACCTAAGACTGCTGTAGTACTCCACCTATCGTGTACTGTGGGCCAGCTGCTACAACCAAGCGCTCCCTCGTGCCGCTATAACCAAGCGCTCTCTCGTGCCACTACAACCAAGCGCTCCTCCATCGTGGGTCTGCCGCTACTACCAAGCGCTCCCCTATGCCGCTACAACCAAGCACACCTCTGTCGTGGGTCTGCCGCTACAACCAAGCGCTTCCCTGTGCCGCTACAACCAAACATACCTCTATCGTGGGTTTGCCGCTACAACCAAGCACTCCCCTATGCCGCTACAACCAAGCGCACCTCGGTCGTGGGTTTTCCGCTACAACCAAGAGCTCCCCTGTGCCGCTACAACCAAGCGCACCTCTATCGTGGGTCTGCCGCTACAACCAAGCGCTCCCCACTGGGTTTTCTGTAACACACTGAATCGTTCGATCAGTAGTCGTCAAGACTAAGTCGGCTACATGGTCTCCGTATTCCGCACGCTCGTCTACGGGAGGGTCCGCTCCACGAGCTGCTGGTCGTTTCGACAAGTATCTCAAAGTCTCGCAAAGAAGTATCTCTAAGGACCGCCTCGTCATAGGGGTCTCAACGCAACAGACGGTGCATCAATCGGACGCTCGGTCTGTGAGTTACTAGCCCTTTCGTCCCAGGGGCCCGGTTGGTTTCGTGAGCGAACCAACCCGGCCGTATCTCAACTGTTCCCCGAACTCTCATAGGGTATACTCATAGGGACCGTTTCTCAACGTGACCAACAACGCCGCTGACGGTTCGTCAAACGGACGTCCTGTCGGAAAGATATCAGTTTTTCCGTTCCAGGGGCCCGGTTGGATTTCGGGTACAATCCAACCCGGCCATATCTCAACTGCATCCAAAACTCAGGCGATGTACGCCAAAAGTTCCATCTCATCAAGAGGAATTCAACGAAATAGATGGCGCGTCAATCGGACGCCTGGTCTGTGAGTTATTGACTTTTTTCGTTCCAGGGGCCCGGTTGGTTTCGTGACCGAACCAACCCAACCTCACTCCGAAGGCATCCAAACCTCGAGCAGAGTATGCAAAAAGATCCTCTCACTTATAGGAAATCAACAAAGTCGACGGCACGTCATTCGGACGTCCGGAACTCAAGTTACGAGCGTTTCCGCTCCGAGGGCCCGGTTGGTTTCGTGTACGAACCAACCCGGCCGAACCCAAAGTTCTCTGAAACCTTGAGTGTAATATACCGAAACGACCGTCTGGATCCAAGGATCGCGTTGCCGCTGACGGCGAGTCGTTTGAAGGCTCGTAGCTCATGTTACGGGCTTTTGACCGAAAGTGGTCCGAAAACGGGGGTCTGGGCCTGGGGCGACCCGGCCCGAGCCCCCCTGGGGCGGCCGGACCGGGTCGACCCGACCCTGGTCCGACACGGCTAGGCCCGGCCCGGCCTGGCCCGGCTCCGTCCGGCTCCGTCCGGCTCGGTCCGGCCCGACCGGCCGGCCGCGGCTCGGCCGGCGTAGCCCAGCCGAATCGCGGGAGGGGTGCGCGGCTCCCCTGCCCTTCACCGCTAATTGAGGTCGGCGGTTCGTCGGCCGCTTCCCTTCCTGCGGCGCGCCGCCACCGCAGATCGCCAGAGCCGCTGCGCCGGTGAGGCGCGCCGCCGCTGCCTTCCGCGGACCACCGGACGCGCTCCGGTGGTCCGTTCCTTCTGTCGTCTTCGCCTATGGTCCCCCCAGGACCCCACCTTCACTGCGAAGGGACTCAAACGCCCAAACAGCATGCTTCGTCGTCACCTGTCAAACCGCAGGTCAAAAACGAAACGTGCCGTCTTTGTGGTTCTCCGGCACGACGCGTTGGCGCCGCACCCCTTCGTCGTGGCCCGACTCCGTCCGCGGATGTCTTCGGGTTTCTCCACCATGACGCAACGGTGTCGTGCCTTTGTTTGTTTTTCACGACGCGGCGTGACGGTGCCGCGCATTACTTGTCGCACGTTTCCGTGCGGTGCGATGGCACCGCACCATTCCTGTTTCAATCCACAAAAGAATCCAACATGAAATAAGGAGGAGGGTCGGCCGTGTTTGGGCGGTCCAGCCCCCCCTCACGTTATTCGATAACAAAAGATCCTATTTCACGAAGTTCATCAAGGAAATAAACACGAGCAATTTAAATAATAACCCTCAACATCAAACCGCATGATCGAACGATCCGCGGATCAACCCGGTATTGGTTGGTCCGCGCTCGTCATTCTTTTCTCAAAAGATAAGAGAATTCAAAAAATAAATTCCCCTACCTCGGGTCGTCCTTCGTTTGTTGACAAAGTCGCGTGATGGTACTGTCGCTGTAGAGCGGTATCAATTCTGTCGTCGTCGGAGTGAGCGCCGTCGTCGATGGCGACATTCCCCGCGGTGATCCCTCCTCAATTGACATGGAGAAAGAAGAAGAGAAGGCACGTCGTTGGTGCCTTCGCGTTCTCCGTCGGAGGGTCGGTGTTCGTCACATTCTTCGTCGAAGTCTCGATGTTCTTCAACGATGGTGATGGAGTACTTCAAAACTAAGAGCTTCCTCTCTCAAAATCCTCACTTAACCAAGCAACCTAATAAAATACGGTCTCCCATTATTTTATTAACACATGCCAAGCTTTTAAAATTCCAAAATTCAAATAACTTATTTAATTTAAGAAGTTGAACTCATTAATTAAAAAGTGTTGGCATGCACTTAAGAGGGGGAAGTTCAAATGTTAAAGAAAGGGAGATTAAATGGGGGGTTAAAGGAGAGTTATAGGAATGTGAATGTTTGAGGCTCGTGTGGGCCCCACCTTTCAAGTATCCACTCATGGGAAGTTGGTTGGTCATGGGCTCCTCCAACAACTTCCCATGGGAGAGAATAACTCCCGAAGACATAAAATAAAATTGTTCACACAATTTTATTTATTTTAAACTAAAACCCCAAAAAAAAATTCAACCCGCTTAAAACGCAACTGTGGTAAAGGTCCCCTTATGTAATTACCGGCGTTACGAGTTCATCGGTGCCATTTTATTTCAATTACGAGCACTGGTTAAAAAGATAGAAATTCCCACTCGCTCATTCACTGAACGTACCCGAGCCAAACTTCGGAAGTTGATTCTGGGCACTCCGGGCCTCAGAATCAAGTGCCGTCAGAAACTGCGTTCAAGTAAAATTCCAAAGGAAATTAAAAAACAAATTCCTTGAAATTTCTGGGTCTTTAAATTACTCCCACCTCAGGGCTTTATGTCCCTATAAAGATTCAACACAACTAGGGTCACAAAAGCGGTAGAGAGCACACATCTGAGCCTTCCGCTCCCATGTGCTTACCTGGAGGTTCCCGTACTACCAAAGAAAGCTCACCTGAGGAATCGATCGTCCTCATAGGATCCACTCCTATCGATCCTCGATCCCCACTGGAACCTCTGTGAAAGACACCCAATCGCCATCGTCCAGCTCCTCATGGTCGATGATATGCAGAGGGTTGAGCACGTATCTCCTCAGTTGAGATACTTGGAAAACGTCGTGCACCTAGTGCAACTGAAGTGGATGGGTCAAGCGGTAAACCACCTCGCCTACCCAGCTGAGGACCTAGAAAGGTCTGTTGAACCTCGGAGATAACTTGCCTCCCTAGACACATCTCTGTAAACCTTGTCAAGGTGAGACTCGTATAAGGACGTGATGGTCATCCTCGAACTCTAGAGGCCTCCAAGTCCTGTCAACATAAGGCATCTGTCGGCCCTGTGCCGTCCTCATCTGCTCTTGGATGACATGGACCTTCTCTAGTCTCACAAGAGCTGTTATGATTTCTTCTTTGCTGATAAGAGAAAATCTGGTCTCATCCCCGGGATGAACCACATTCGTTGCCTAATACAGTCAATCCTGACATAAATGATGCATTCATGCCATGGATGACGTCGTAAGGCCTCGACGTAACTACCAAAAGATCCAACTGTCACTCTCGCCTCCAAGGGTCGAGTCACACTGTCGGCATCAGTGTGAGGTCACTGGGTCTCCTCCAGTAGAAATATCGAAGTTGAGGGTCAAGTCAACAGTCTTAACCAGGACCACTCAGTATCAACCAAACAAAAGGACAGGAAAGAAAACATCTCAAAGATAAGTGTCTTTTTATTATTACAGCTCATAGTACAAGACATGAATACAACAGAAAAATGGAACTAGAAGTACAAGGGACATATCCACTAGTTCCTCTCCTGTCCACCTGCTTCCGGAACTCTACTACCTTGTCCACTGCTCGGCTGTTGCTCAAGCACCAGTCGCTGCTTCTGGCACGCCTAGCTCTGTCGCCACCTCGGGTGCCCCGTACCACTGGTCCTAAAACTCGAGATCGTCCAACTGCTAGTCTGGTCCTCCTGGACCTCTACATCATATGTCTACTGCCCACAGATGACTCGGCTACTGATCGAAAAACACGGGGAAAAGGAAGAAGCTCATGTACACGCTCGGGGTGTAGAGCTACTGGCACAAACTTCACCCTGAATAAGGTCTCGAAGTCTTCCCATGTGAAGGTCATCCCGTCCCAAAACAGATACAAGTGGCTCCACCGCCTGCCTGCTGCTGCCTGAAGGAGGCTGGCAGCAAAGATCACCATGAAGTCTGCTGGTGTCCCCACTAGCCTGAATTCTCTCACCACAGCCTCCAGCCAATCCTCAGCCGCCTGCGGGTCCATCCCTCCCCAGAACCTGGGTGACCTCTAGCGCTGGAACTCGTGCAGTGCGCTCAAGCGACGTGCACTCTCTGCTGCTAGGGCTGCTGGCATCGGTGTCCCAATGGGTAGTATTACCGCTGGTGCCTCCGCTGGTGCCTCAACTGAAAAAGGGCCCTGTACTGAGGCCACTTCGCTCGGCGGGCTGTCAGTACAAACCACTCTCGGGGCTCTAGCTGGTCGTCCGAGAAAAGGCATCTTGATAGAAACAACGTAACACGGTCAAATGATTATACCTGGTGAGCTGACCTGGTTTGAGCTGTTTTAAGGTAAAACCTTTGAAAACACACACACAATCAGTGTTTTCATGAACAAACTCCGAAATTAGTTGCCAGGGTCCTGGTGTATGGATACGTTGGCTGCCCGCACCAACACTGGACTCCCTGAACTAAAAACCACTCTCGGTACTCTTAACACTATAGCTTCACAGAAAGAAACATTAGAGTTATAAGTTCTGCGGTAGAACCAAACTCCTCTGATACCAATTTGTCATGACCCGTCCTCGGGGCCCATGTCGTGACTACCCCAAGCCCGCCTTCCATAGGCCAGGGGCTGGCGACTAGCACCAAAGGCGTAAATCCCGATAACTGGGAAGGCATTGCCTTTATAAAAGAAAACAAGCACCACAAAGTAAGCAAGCGGAAAAAGTATACACTAAGTACAATAGAAGTGTTGAAAAGTAAATGGGCCAGAATACAAACCCAAAAGAAAGTACAACTACAACTGAACAAGTACAACAGAAAAGATAACAGCTGGAAGGACGGAAGAGGCTCCTGGGTCGTCCTCCTCGGATCCTACCTGAAGGGTAGGTACAGATGGCGCAGCTCCTGGTCGTCCACCACGGATCCTACCTGAAGGGTAGGTACAGATAGCCTCCTCCACGCTCTCGCCCGTCAACCTCCTCTGTGTGTCATCTCGTCATGTTAATCCACCTCCAGGTACTGACTCGTCGTGTAGTCCACCTCCGGGTACTATTCAGTCCTCGATCTCTCGGCCTCCGTCAGCACTGCCCGTCGTCTGCAACCAACACAACGAGGTGCGGGCATAGCCCGTGCAGGGGTGAGTATAACGATACTCAGTAGGGACACCGAGACCCTCAAGGTCTCACTAAACCAACAAGGATAACCACAGAGAATATCTCAACAGATAACCCCTACTTAGGTATATGCCCATACATATACCTAAGTTATCAAGTAACCCATCTCAATCATGCGGAAACAAAAGTATTGTGAAATCAATGGATAACCACTACCCAGTTGTATGCCCATACATATACCTATGTTAGCAAGTGACCCATCTAAATCATGAGGTAAAAACAAGATCAAAAGTCTCAGCTCAAACCAGGATTTTCATTATCGTAACCGCAACTGCCGAAGAACCTCGTCTCTAGAGTGTACAGTGGTCCTATCACGACTCCGAGTTACTGTTCACTAACCTAAGACTACTGTAGTACACCACCTATCGAGTACTGTGGGCCAGCTGCTACAACCAAGGGCTCCCCCGTGCCGCTACAACCAAGCGCTCTCCCGTGCCGCTACAACCAAGCGCTCCTCCGTCGTGGGTCTGCCGCTACAACCAAGCGCTCCCCTGTGCCGCTACAACCAATCGCACCTCTGTCGTGGGTCTGCCGCTACAACCAAGTGCTTCCCTGTGCCACTACAACCAAGCGCACTTCTGTCGTGGGTTTGCCGCTACAACCAAGCGCTCCCCTGTGCCGCTACAACCAAGCGCACTTCTGTCGTGGGTTTTCCGCTACAACCAAGCGCTCCCATGTGCCGCTACAACCAAGCGCACCTCTGTCGTGGGTCTGCCGCTACAACCATGCGCTCCCCACTGGGCTTTCTATAACACACCGAGTCGTTCGATCAGCAGTCGTCAGGTCTCAGTCGGCTACACAGTCTCCGTATTCCACACGCTCGTCTCCGGGAGGGTCCACTCCACGAGCTGCTGGTCGTTTCTACAAGTATCTCAAAGTCCCACGAAGAAGTATCTCAAAGTACCACCTCGTCATAAGGGACTCAACGCAACAGACGACGCGTCAATCGGACACCTGGTCTGTAAGTTACTAGCCATTTCATCCAAGGGGCCCGGTTGGTTTCGTGAGCAAACCAACCCGGCCATATCTCAACTGTATCCCGAACTCTCATAGGGTATACTCATAGGGACCGTTTCTCAACGTGACCAACAACGCCGCTGACGGTTCGTCAAATGGACGTCCTGTCGGAAATATATCAGCTTTTCCGTTCCAGGGGCCCGGTTGGATTTTGGGTACAATCCAACCCGGCTGTATCTCAACTGCATCCAAAACTTAGGCGAAGTACGCCAAAAGTTCCGTCTCATCAAGAGGAATTCAACGAAACAGACGGTACGTCAATCGGACGCCCGGTCTGTGAGTTATTGGCATTTTCGTTCCAGGGGCCCGGTTGGTTTCATTTGCGAACCAACCCGACCACACTCCTAAGGCATCCAAACCTCGAGCGGAGTATGCCAAATGATCCGTCTTACTTAGAAGAAATCAACGAAGTCAACGGCACGTCATTCGGACATACGGAACTCAAGTTACGAGTGTTTCCGCTCCGAGGGCCCAGTTGGTTTCGTGTACGAAAAAAACCCGGCAGAAGCCAAAGTTATCCTAAACCTTGAGTGTAATATACCGAAACGACCGCCTCGATACAAGGATCGTGTTTCCACTGACGGCGAGTCGTTTGGAGGCCCGTGGCTCATGTTACGGGATTTTGACCGAAAGTGGTCCGAAACCGGGGGTCTGGGCCCGGGGCGACCCGGCCCGGCCCAGCTCGGTCCGGCCCGACCGGCCGGCCGCGGCTCGGCCGGCGTGGCCGCGCCGAATCGCGGGCGGGGTGCGCGGCTCCCCCGCCCTTCGCCGCTAATTGAGGCCGGCGGTTCGCCGGCCGCCTTCCTTCTGGGGGCGCGCCGCCGCCGCCGGTCGCCGATGAGGCGCACCGCCGCCGCCTTCCGCGGACCACCCGACGCTCTCCGGTGGTCTGTTCCTTCTGTCGTCTTCGCCTATGGTCCCCCCGGGAACCCACCTTCACTGCGAAGGGACTCAAACACCCAAAAGGCCTGCTTCGCGATCGCCCGTCAAACCGCACGTCAAAAACGAAACGCGCCGTCTTCGTGGTTATCCGGCGCGACGTGTTGGCGTCGCGCCTCTTCACCGTGGCCCGACTCCCTCCGCGGATGTCTTCGGGTTTCTCCACCGTGATGCGACAGCGTCGCGCCTTAGTTTGTTTTTCCCGACGCGGCGCGACGGCGCCACGCATTAATTGTCGCACGTTTCCGCATGGTGCGATGGCACCACACCATTCCCGTTTCAATCCACAAAAGAATCCAACATGAAATAAGGAGGAGGGTCATCCGTGTTTGTGCGGTCCGGCCCCCCTCACGTTATTTGATAACAAAAGATCATATTTCACGAAGTTCATCAAGACAATAAACACGAGCAATTTAAATAATAACCCTCAACATCAAACCACATGATAGAACGATCTGCGGATCAACCCGGTATTGGTTGGTCCGCGCTCGTTGTTCTTTTCTCAAATGATAAGAGAATTCCAAAAATAAATTCCCCTACCTCGTGTCATCCTTCGTTTGTTGACAAAGTCACGGGATGGTAGTGTCGCTGTAGAACGGTATCAATTCTGTCGTCGTCGGAGTGAGCGCCATCGTCGATGGCGACGTTCCCCGCGGTGATGCCTCCTCCCTTGATGCGGAGAAAGAAGAAGAGAAGGCACGTTGTTGGTGCCTTCGTGTTCTCCATCGGAGGGTCGGTGTTCATCACATTCTTCGTCGAAGTCTCGATGTTCTTCAACGATGGTGATGGAGTTCTTTAAAACTAAGAGCTTCCTCTCTCAAAATCCTCACTTAACCAAGCAACCTAATAAAATAAAGTCTCCCATTATTTTATTAACACATGCCAAACTTTTCAAATTCCAAAATTCAAATAACTTAATTAATTTAAGAAGTTGAACTCATTAATTAAAATGTGTTGGAATGCACTTAAGAGGGGGAAATTCAAGAGTAAGAGAAATGGAGATTAAATGGGGGGTTAAAGGAGAGTTATAGGAATGTGAAAGGTTGGGGATCGTGTGGGCCCCACCTTTCAAGTATCCACTCATGGGAAGTTGGTTGGTCATGGGCTCCTCCAACAACTTCCCATGGGAGAGAATAACTCCCAAAGTCATAAAATAAAATTGCTCACACAATTTTATTAATTTTAAACTAAAACCCCAAAAACAAAAACTCAACCCGCTTAAAACGCAACTGTGGTAAAGGTCCCCTTAAGTAATTACCGGCATTGCGAGTTCATTGGTGCCATCAGATTTAAATTCCGATCACCGGTTCAAAAGATAGAAATTCCCGCTCACTCGTTCACTGAACGTACCCGAGCCAAACTTCGGAAGTTATTTCTGGGCACTCCGGGCCTCGGAATCAAGTTCCGTTAGAAACTGCGTTCTTGTAAAATTCCAAAGGAAATTAAGAAAAAAATTTCCTTGAAATTTCCCGGTATTTACAGGTATGCACAAGAGGTGTTTGTTAAAATATAAATTGTATCTTTAAAATAAAAATTTTCTTTTTGAATAGTGTTAAACATAGACTTTATTGTGATAATATTTTTGGATTTTATTTTTTATTGTATGTGTGAATTGGTGGTTTTAAAAGGAATGACCCATATGCGTGGTTTGTTGTGTTGGTTTGAGAACATGTCGTGTTTTTTAAATAAATTTGTTAACTTCATGGATGCCTATGGTGAGACATTAAATGTGGGAAAAATCCATGTGTTATCAGAATTCAAACATGGATGGTCAAAAAAATAATAATGCTATTAAATAAATTAACTCAACTCAAACATCCGAATTGAAAAAAACACTACTCTCTCTTTAATCCCTTCATCTCAAGTTCCTATTTTATCATTTATCCCTTGTAAAGGGTTACATAGTTTAAAAATAAGTGGAGCATGGTTTTTAAAATGATGTTCAGTATTATGACGTGTTTGTCACTTCTGTAAAATGATAAAAATCTAAATAATATGAAGGATCTTTTGGAACCTTGAGCATGTTGAATGATTTCATTTTGGTGTGATGTTCTTTTACACGTCATTATGGAAATTTTTGTGAATTTATTTAAGATGAATATGGGTTGAAATAAAAAAATTCACCATTAAAAACATTTATGTTTTGAGAAATGATTTGAAAGATTGTATGACCAAATATGAAAACCTGGTTGGCATTTTATAACAGTTTTTATAAAAAATTTGGAACTAGATGTGATTTTATGGAATAATTATAACCTCAAATAATGCGAAATGTGAAGAACAATCCTATAGGGATATTTACGTACATGTTTTATCGTATAGGTTGTTTTAGTGTATGGGGTATGTAAGTTCGATGGTGGAAGGTAAGGTTAGTCACACGTGTGAGGGCCTCTAACAATCACAATATTCATTTACCATGTGTTTTTAGGGTGTCTTTTAGATGTTTGAGTAACGACTTCTTATCATACATGATTGGATGGGTTGGTACACCTTATTTGTTTTAGAGGCCAAATGGGTTGTGCCGCTGGTGAGTGTAGTTTAGAGCATCTGGTTGGTTGTTTAATATGCAGTTTCACCATTTGCTGAAAGGTGGTTCCAAACCGAGTGCATCCAGGGATCTCTCTATATATGTTTGAGAAATGACCATCATTACTAATGGTATTTTCTTGTTTACTTTTAATGCATTTGGTTTCTTGTTTATTCTACGTGTTTATCTTTCAGTAAATCTTGGTATAATTTTTATGGATTTTAGTTTGGGTTTTAATTATAAAATGGTAAACTATTTTAAACTAACGTTGTGGGGTGGAATGTTTTAAAAAGTTAAACAAGTGATGTTTATTATAATGATGAAAACAAATTTATAAATATATAAATATATATATATATAACTAGTGTTTGTGCAATATTTCTGGAATGGATATGTATGGATTCTATGTTGGTTTTATACTGAGTTGTGAATCTCACGCCCAATTTGTACCATTCAGTGTTGGTAGAACTGGGTTGTTTTGTAGGATCAGGTTTTCTAGTTCATGTGATAATTGTTTCATCAGTTTGGCCTTGTGGTCACTGATGATCAAGAGGTCAAATTGGGATCATGTTGGCGTATCCCATTATTTTGTTTTTTCTGTTTTTCGATTTTGGTTTTCTTAATTCTATCTTTTATTTGTATTGTTTTATATATTTATTAGATTTAGTTTTGTTAGAACCTTTTCTTGTTCACTTTATTTTTAATTGATACTGTTTATTTATTAGGCAAAATAATTACCATAGTGATCACTCTAATTATCGACACTAGTTTCCCACCCGTGGGTATCTATAATACCCTTCAGATCATGTCTCAAACCGGGTTAGATGTCGGGTCAGAAGGAACTTTGGCCCAGTTCATGACAAAATGATATTAGAGGAGGATATTGTTATTTGGGGCATCGGGTAGTTGGGGATTATGAATTTCATGACTCAGGTAGTAGGAATGGTACTATCGTTGTGAAATCTTCCTTATTCTAATCCTTGAGGTAGTTGTGGTAGCCGAAGATTTGATTCTATTATTTTTATTTTATTTTAGAATTAATTAATGGTAATGGAGCAGATTCAATGTCATGTTGTGATCTCACATGGAGTATTGACCCAAGTGGTGTAAGAGGACGGTTCGAAGTTCTTTTATTTGTTAATGAATAACTTGAGAATGAAACACCACAATTTCACTATGTTATGCATAACCACTAGTTCCCCAAAGAGATATTTTGGCTGAATTGGTGTTTTTTTGTCTTGATTATTTTGAGAAATGTTTTAAAATGAAAATTTTTTTTGAAATCAAAATTATTTTCTTGAAATGGTTTTCGATTGGAAAATAGGGTTTTATAAGGTAAAGTGTTCACTTTCAAAATTTGGTACATGATTGGAATTGATAAGGAATTGTCATGAGTGAGACCCTTGGTGTTCCATATGGACATTCATATATATGAAGACATTTGTAGAAAGTGTGTGTGTGGAATGTGTGGATGGAAATGTATGGGTACATATGTTATCGTTCATAGGATTCCATAGGTGATGAATTGAGATAAATGGTATGGCTTAGTTTTCTTAAATAGGATTTTTTTTAGAATGTGTGCATTGTTTTCTGAAAAGTGGCCTAAGAATAATGTTGTTTTAAAATTCTAAATGGAAATTGGATTTTGAAGATATGATTTTTTTAATTGTGTTTATATTTTTTTTTCTTACAAGCATGTTGTTCTGGATCAAGATGTTGCTCTTGATTGTTCCTGGGTGAGATTTTGGTTTTGGTTTGGTGATCATTATGTTATTCAGAATACTTTACCAAGAACGGTCGCTAAATTTTATAATGATTCATGCCCATTTTTGGGTTCTTATCAGTTTTTTTCTTGTATTTCATGGTAATCATGGTCTCCTAGAGGCAATGGTGTGGATTGAGGATGTTGGAAATATCTTCAAGTCATTTGGAACTACCTCTACCATTAGATTTTGAGCTATTATTGGTTTATTATAGGGTCTATATTTAAAAAATATGGGATATTTTTAACATAACATTAATGAAATTTGGCATGACATGGAAGATGTTTTAATCCACTTTCCTCTTAATGTTTCTAATTGAGGAGGAGAAGATGAGGACAGTGGTTGAGCTACGAGACTTTCGATAAGGACAGTGGTCAGTGAAATCCATTTTGACCACTTCAATGAGTAGGTTCCCTTCTATCTGAAGGAAATGTCATAGGATCAGTTGAAGGTACTATTTTTTGGGGTCTTAATATATAGGTTGGGTAAAAGGTACTCTCATCCTATGAAACGTGATTCGAGAAGTTGTTGGATGGGTCATTTTTTGCTCATTTTGTTCTCATGGTGTAATTAGTTGTGATTTTCTCTCATGAAGGTTCCCCATCTCAAAAAAAGGGTGTGCTTGAGGAACCTATTTCTAAAAAGTCTACTTCCTTGGTTCTGATCTCCATTTCTTCATAGAGTTAGGTTTTATTCCACAAGTGTGGAAGGCTATTTCCCTTGAAGAAGCAAGTTCAAAATCCTATGAAGACATACCATCATTGTAGTTGTGTGGGTAATCTAGATATGTTTTTTAGGAAGTGTCTCCCAAAGAAGGTGTTTTGATTGAATTGTTTCATTGCCTGACTATGAGGAAGAATATGCTTCAGTCATCAAGGCTCTAGCCATAGGCATTAGAGTGAAGCTCACACACATTTAGAGAATTGTCGGGCATATAGAAGGCCATATCCATTTTTCATCTCCAATAATGTTGTTTATACATTCAATGTTTCTTGTTTTAATTACTGATGTTATTATTGGTTTTTTATTTATTGTAATAATCTTGGTGATTATATTCATCTCAATGTGTCTTTCTTAATTGATTGTTATTTTTTGAATGTTCTTATCTCTTTTATTGGATGGTTTCAGTTTTAGTTGTGTTCGTTTGGAGATGCTTGAGTTTTGGGAATTGATGGATTCTGTTTTAGTTATATTCTTGGGTTAGTTTTCATCAATGGTTAATTCCCTATTATTTGGAATATTTTTTATTGTGGGTGATTTTTTTTGGAGTTCTTATAGTCTTGGTTTTTAAGATTTCCTCACAATGTGTATCCCATTTATGGATTTGTGGGGTTGTTTGGGTTTTAATGTTTCCTTACTAGTTGAGTTCTTATGGTAGAAAGAACCCTCTGATGGTTTCCATTCTTTATTGTTTTGTGTATTCTTCTTGATCGGTCATGTTTGACTTGTGGAGTGAAATTTCACTAGAAGGATTTTGATTTCTTTCTTATTTTATCATACATGGATTCGATTTTTTATTATCTTTTGATTGGGTGACTTTATGGTGGTATAAAGTGTATGTTGTGTGGATAATTATCACACCCCTACCATGGATACTTTGTTATTTTATTCCTATATTTATCTTTGATCCTTAGGATGAAGTTCATGTTGATTCCATGATTAAAGTTTTAATTTTTTGGATGTTTTAGGTTAATATTGTCATGTGAATGGGTAGTGTATAGTTGGCGGAAACTGTGTGGCCTAGTATAGGTAACCATGTGGAAGGTCTTTCATTTCGATAAATGATATCTCACATTTTGACCATTGTAAGTCAAACTATTTGGGTTGGTCATGCTATCTCAATCCGCTTAGACAGTATCTACCATTCAGTTTGTGCAAGGATTGGTAAATTGTGTGACCAAATTCTATGAGATGTCCATAAATTTTTAAAATTATAAACCCTACTTCTCTCTCCCCTCTTTTTATTACTAATTTGGTCCCCCCCTATTGGTCAATTTGGGAACATGAAGGGGTCCCTAAACCACCCTTTCCTTGGCTCCTCCTCCATGTGTCCTCCTCTAAAGATATAAGGTGAGTTTTCATGTTGTTCAACCTATTTTTCCCTTATTCCTCTCCATCTCTCTCTATTTTTTAGTTCTTATTTTGTTGGTTCTCTCTTAGTCGAATCCTCTATGTTAGGGTTAATATTTAGTATGGTTTTCATGATTTTTACGTTTGTTGTTTGACCTTCGAGGTATATTCTTCCTTCTCCGAGAGTTTTTCCTCATTTTCACACCATTAAGGAAACATTTTCCATTATTTTCTTTTTTTGAATCATTCCATTTATTCTTGTGTATTTTTTACATAATATTAAATTGCATTTTTCATGATTTTGGTATGTTTTCATTTATTGTTATGATGTTATTATGTTGTATCAACATAGTGGAAGTGGTTTTTGAAGGGTTTTCTAATGTTAATACATGGTATGCACACTAGGTGTTTGTTAAAATGATAATTATAACTTTAAAATGATTTTTTTTATTTTTAAGTGTGTTAAAACTTGATTGTCTTATGATACCGTTTTTAGAATGTTTTTTTTGAATTGTATTGTTAATTGGTGATTTTGTGTTGCATAAACCGTATGTGTGGTTTGTTTTGTTGGTTTTGATAATGTGTGGTGTTTCCATAGAAATGATTTCTGGGTAACTCCATGGATGATTATGTTGAACCATTGGATGTGGGATCTTGCAGGTGTGAACGTAATGCATACATGAATGGGCATAAAAATGATAATGGTTGAGAATAGATTTACTCTACACAAAAACCCATATTTGAATAAAAAGTATCTCTTATAATTCCCTTGTTCTGAAGTTCCTCTTTAGGAATATGCCCCTTTATAAATGGTTTCATGGTTTTAAAATATGTTGAGATTTTTTTTGAAAAAGATGATTGAGATTATGGCTCATTTGAATCATTGAGAACACAATTAACATCTAAATGGTATAAAGTCCCCTTTGATACCTTGAGCACATTGTGTGTTTTAATTTTGTTTTAATGTGTTTTTTCAAATCATTTTTTAAATTTTTATGAATGTATTTAAGATGAATATGGTTTGAAATTAAAACATTCATGGTTGAAAACATTTATGTTTTGGGAAATGATTCAAAAGCTTATGTGATAAAATATGAAATCCTAATTGAAATTTTATAAATGTTTTGATAAATGATTTGTATGTTGTTGTGATTTTATATCCCTATTGAAAATTATAATAATTTGATACGTGATGGGAAACCCTATATAGTGATTTTCTTATATGTTTTATTATACATGTGGTTTCATTGTATAGGGTAGGCAAGTGAGGTAGCGAATATAAGGGGAGTCACACATGCGAGGGCAGCCAATTTACATAGTATAATATTACAATGGGATAAATATGCTTCTTTTAAAGGGTTGAGTGATGGGTTCCTCCCTCTTTGATTTCATAGATCCTAGGAGAGTTTTTTCACTAGTGATGATATTTTAGAGTAGCCATTTTATTATAGACTGTGGTGTTTCTCCGTACAACGAAAGGTGGTTCCAAACTGAGATAGTCTAGGTATTTCTCAAGGGAATTTTAAGAAATACCCATGGATAATACTTGTATTTTCTTGTTTAATTTTAATACATTTGGTTTCTTATTTATTCTACCATTTTTTCATTTTGAATTGCTTGGTATCATTTTTATGGGTTTTATTTTGGGTTTTAACTATAAAATGACAAAAACTAACATTGTGGGGTGTGATGTTTTTAAAAGGAAAAGAGATGGGGTTTTTTGAAATGGTAGAAACCTAATTTTATTTATGTATTTCAAACTAGAATTTGTGGGCTATTTTGGGAAAGTAAAGGTATGGATTCTGTGTTTTTTTCTAACTAAGATATAAAGATCACACCCTACTTTCACCATTCAATGTTTGTAGACCCAATCTATTTTGATGGTTTAGGTTTTCTGGTTTGTGTTTTCATTTTTGATGTAGTTTGTTCATTTGGTTTGTGGTGACCAAGAGGTTAAATGGAGATCTTATTTGTGTCTCAAAATTTTAGTTTAGTTTTAGTTTTTAGTTTCTAGTTTTATCATTTGTATTTTTTATTTGGATCTATTTATATATTTTTTGAGATTCATTTTGGTTAGAACCTATACTTGTTCAATTAATTTTTTAGTGATCCTTGTAATTTATTAGGAAAAATCATTCCCACGTTGATTAATTTGATACATGGTACTAGTTTCCATCTCGTGGGGATCTATAATTCTCTTCAGTCCATGTCTCAGACCAGGTTTGATGTCGAGTCGGATGACACTCGGACCTAGTTTGTGACACTCTTTGTACTCAATAGAGTAAAATATTTTTTTTTGGAAAACCAACATTATTAATATCGTTGATCAATGATCCTTTTTTCTTACATATTTTGTTTTTTTTAAAATATTCCTGAATTTTAATAATATTATATTATAATTAATTAATTAATTTTTTAAAATAAATAAACTTTTTTTAAAAACATTAAAAAATAAGAATGTTTTTTTATTCTAAATGATGTATGCCTTGAAATTTTATAATAGTGTGAAGGTAATGTTATTTAACTTATGTGACATAAATAGAATTTCCCACCAACAAGACCACCCAATGATTTGAAGTTTCCATTATAATTTTTCAATAGTATTTTAAAGAATGTTTTTTTGTTAATATTTTGAAATTTTATATATTTTAAGTAGTTTATTAGAATGTAAAAAATTAAAATTTTCATCGAGAAAGATTCCAAATGATATATCAAAAGATTTTCATCTATGATAACAACTTTGATTTAAATTATATATTATTAGGGATGTGATCCAATGATTCCATAATAATTTATTATCTAGATTTTTTATCATGAAATGATATTTATGAAACCTATTTATTTTCCATGAGTTATGCTATAACAAAATGTCTTTGCACCCTTTTTCCTTCTCATAGGTTATGATACGATGAATGTTTTATGATATTATGGAACACATTTGTATGACATTAATTATGTTATGGGAGGTCCCTGAATTATATATCCCTCTAATTCATTCGGAAGAGATGGATATCATATAATATAAATAAGACTAAAATTGGGTGTGAAACCAATTCAATAAGGGGCTATATCTTCTCTGATAATCATGATGGTGAACCATAACAACTTCAATTGTTTGGTGAGCGAAAAAAATCCACTATGATAGTATTATTTGTAATCATGGACTACCATAGAAATGATTTTATATGAATTTTTGTATGAATAACATTTATGGCTTATGTCAATGTTATTCTCTCATGGCTTAGGTTCATTGATCCCTTTCTGATTCATGTCTTACAAACTAGAAATATGTATAACAAGACTCATTATTATGATCTATGATATGTAGTATATAGTTTTCAAATGTTATGCTCACATTATCATACTCTTATACTCATGTTATTTTTAATTAATCATTGACATATCCCTTGTTAACCCTTATTAGGCATCAGACCTCACCCTTTCTTATATATCCTTTATCTGGTTTATAAAGAAAGTTATTAAGTATTATATTTCTAATAATGGTGTTAGTTGTTAATAACATAGTGGTAGATGATGTAGTTCACTTATGAATGATTTTTTTATGTATCTCGGTTCTCAAATGTCATAAACCAACCTATAAACCCAATTACCTAATACGCGAGTCAGAATACACATAGACCAGCGGGAATTCCCTATCCCCTTGGGATGGTGAATAGAACCTATCATCATTAAATATAATACAGGGAACACATTTTCCACAAAACAAATATTCAAATATAATGATACATATCAATATGCTCAATAATATTCACATAGACATGACCATAATCTCGATAGGTAAATCAAAACCCAAATATAAAAATAGCAATATACTCCGAGTCTGATGATAAAAACATCCCATGAGTCATATCACTCCATTCCAAATTATATAGAACATCCACCTCCCCCCCATAGGTACTTTTCCTTTACTAAGACTAGGGCTATGAAAATTTACAAACACCCAAATGAAAAGGTAGGGTGTGAGCTAAAAATCCTATTTGTGTCACACCAATTGTTACATAATAACATTCCATATTAAATAAACTAAATCCTAACATAAAATTTTAAATAAAAATACAAAATATAATATCATATTTAAAAATAATTATTTACATTTCAGAATGCAGGGAAACATTTCAACCAATTTTTTATGTAAACATTCTATATAAAATAGTTTATATAAACTACTAATAAAGAGTAAATCATTTCTAAAATCCATGGTATATATAAAATTGTAATTAAAATATGAATCAAGGTTGTATATGCTGTAGTGTTATAGTGTCTTGTCATTGGAGCCTCACGCACATGGATTAGTGATCTTGGAAATGTGTACACATGTCTCCCAAGCTCAGGTCAAATAGTAATCATCAATATCACATCCATCATAAGATCCAATATGCTAGGTTTTTTTGGAGTTTTCTTCATCAATCTATTTCTAGGGAATCCCCATCATTTGATGCTTTCTTAAAATAACCTAATAACTACCCAAGCTCAAATTTTCTCAATAGATAATCAATAATTTTAAATTCATTTCATTTCAAAATAAACATTTTCCCTCTTTGTTATATGTTTAAATATTTACAAAAATTTCATTCTCACCACTTATAAAAGGGGCCTCTCATCACACCATAAATACCACCATAAAAATTTTGCTTCCACCTAAAAAATACTAATTATCCTTCCTTTATAACCACTCTTCACATCATTGAGCCTCTAGCCACATGATATTATCTTAATACCACCACTTCCAAGGATTCCTCTAAAGAAAACAAAAATATTTCTACGACAATACTAATTTTTTGAAAAAAAATATTTTCAAATTATATTTTCATTTATAATTTTAACATTATTATATAATATATATTTATTATATTCATAATTAATTTTATTTTTTTATGGAAATAACTACTGACTACATTATTCTTATTTTATAAAAAAAAATTGGAATTCATTTGTGGTGTAAACTACCTCCCCCACAAAGCAAAGAATTCCATTTTTTTGACATTGCATCTATTTAATGATTGTAAAAGATAAATTGATAAATATATGTGGAATATATAATATAATGATTATAACGACCCATTATTTACATACATTGTTATTACTTCAGAATTGAAGAACACTTATTACAACATATAACAAAACCAGGAAAGGACCGTATAGGTATAGAGTCTTTAGAAACTTGGAAACATAAACTACTGGTTCATAAAGAATCTACTTTGCCTCCCATTTATTTCATCATATATAGAGTCCCTTTTTGGCATATCCTACTTAATAACCTTCTTCCTGAACTCAGGAAATAAAACATACAAAAGGGTGATCTCAAATGCTCAGTAAGGGTAAACAAAAGAAATATCAATCATATCATATATATAAGAACATAACATTTGGAAATCTTAACCTGAAAAAGAGATCATAATTTCATAACATGGGATAACTTATAGTAGTGAAATGTAATCCCAATAATCATAACATAAAACATGAAACTATTTGGAATACACACATAATCATATAAAATCATTTCTTTTTAGTCAAGACTCATTGACAAAACTATCTTAGTGGACAAAGTCCATTTCTGAACTGAGTTCACTCCTCGTTTCAGCCCTGTTTCACTAAACCGGTTTAACCTGTCGTTCTAGACATGTCTATCTCATGAGATATAAAATCTTTAACCAATGCATTAGAGGGAGATATAGGTCCCACCCAACTTATAATGATACCATTCTTATGTGAGCCACAAAATCATAAATCATACATCATAGCATAACCCATGTAATAAAAATGGGAATCTTAAGCATCGTGACATCATAAAACAATTCATAAAAGATAAAGGAATTCATAAAAATATTTCCATCACAACATAATAAAATCAATGTAATAATAGGGATAGAAATATAACCCTATATTATCTTACCTGGAAAATAATTTTGATAAAACTCTTGAACTCCATTCTTGAGGAAAATATCCTTTCTACTTCAAAAACATTTTTCCTTTCTTAACCTGTCATAAAATTTTAAACTAAACGAAGTTGATTAAAAATAAACTAGAAAACTTTTAAAGGAAGATTCTTGGAAATATTGTTTTAAAAACCATTCATGCCATATAAGTTAAAAAAAATTCTTCTCGTACTTTTGTCGGAAAAGTCAAAAAGTACCTCGTACGCAAAACCACAAAATATTCCGTTCATATCTTTTACTAAAAACTCACCGAAGGGTAAATTGGATATAAACTATTGTAGAAGGATATAAATATTAAATATTTAGGAAACATGGATGCGGATGATAAAATACACCCCAGTAAATACCAAAGTATTTACAATCTCAGATAAAAATGAGATTGTGATATTTTCCCTTACCTTAGGTCTGATTTGCTTCGAAAGTGTCCGAATCTCCTGTATAATGATTTAAAAAATGTTATTGAATTATTCCAGAATCATACGTATTTTTATGATATCATATATGGTCATATTCATAGCTTCTTATTAGTAATATTTCATTACTACTTGTTATTCGGGTGTTTATTACTTTTTGTTCTTATGCGTGTTTTGTCGAATAAATTCTTATTTTTCTTTTTAGGTTATAGATACCTCACTTACAGAATTTTATTAGTGTAATATATATCATATTCATTCATTCTATTCATTTATATAATCATTATGCAATGAAGATCATGTAGAATGAGTCGCATCACATTGTGGAGACGGTATTCCGTACGTACGCACGAGCGATGATGTCATTCCCATGATTGTGGAATTGTATTGGAGTGTATGTATATTATTTCAGAATCAATATCACTTTACAATAATTATATATAGTCATTATTTACACCATTATACCCATACAAGTAAGGTGGTGGTGGAAAAGAGTTTACACCATGCCGTGGAGACGGTATTCCGTACGTACGAACGAGCGGTGATTTCATTTTCTGTAGGATGGATAGATGGTGAAATATGGTTGTTTCATACTTATAATAACATATAATTATATGATTGATACTGATGTTATTACTTCATAATGAAACAACTAATGAATAATAAGTGGAAGAAGAAATAATGTTGAAATAATCAGTAACGGACATTACCTCTTCTTGGAAGCGCTTCTTTGAGACCTAATTTTAGGGCACTAAAATTGGTCGTTGAAGTAAACCAGGACCTCTAGTATGTCTCTATGGAAGTGGATAGGAGAACTTGGCAGGGGTTGGACGAGCATGAAGGCTCAATGTGGTGTGAGGAAGAGGGGGAGGAGGTGCCCTTTTATAAGGGAGGAGAGGGGCTCCATTGGAAAAACTAAAAATATTATTTTATTATAAAGCCAATTCGGTTTTAAATAGCTCAAAATTGATTTATTTCTAAGATAAGGTGGGTATGGGTCGAAATCCTCTCATCAAATAGAATTTAGACAAGTTTAGGTTCCTATTTTAACCTTATCATTTATATTTAACTTTAAGTTAGAAAATTATACTTTTACCGTGTCTTTTTGTGTTCTTACACTATAAGTTTAATAAACATACTATAACAAGCCAAACGAACCCCAAGTTGTTTATTATTAATATATATAACCTTATCTATGTCATTTGGCCTAACTTTATATTTTTAGGAATAAAATAACAATTCATAATATAATATTTGTTTTAAAAACTATTTTATGTCAATTTTGACACTATTTAGTAATTGATTTTTGTGAAACTCATAACAGAATTATTAGTTCGAAAAAAGTTAATTAAATCAACACTAACATGTCATATTAACCTATAAAATTATTTTAATTCATAAAAAGTCTAAAATTTCATTTATTTGGGTATTTATAACATCAATTATGTCAATATTTCATTAATAAGATAATTACTACATCATCTTTGTGTCATAAATAAATTAAATTATTTAATGTCTAAAAATTACAAATAAAATACCATTATGTAGGAAATATATTTATATTTCTAATGAATATTTATAGTCTAATTTATCTTATTTATAAACCTATATTAAAAATTATTTAGTTATTAAACATTGATTTTAACTATTTTAACCCTTCTTTAAATAAATTAATAATAAATGTCCTAATCTAATCCAAGTGGGACTAAATGGTCATATGTTTTTACTAAGGTTGTTTTTGGTCTAATTACACTTATACAATATAATTAGTACATGTGTTAGGGTAATAATAATTTCATTTTTACCCTTAATTACCCTATTTACTTTTAACCGTGGTAAATAAAAGTAAAAAGTTACTATTCACCAAAAATTATTTTCATCTCATTGAACCACATTTTACTTACTGAAATAAACCGTGTCTCTCAGATTTTCTAAATTCCACTCACAGGAGCGGTAAAATTATGTTTTATGTAAATTTGTAAATTCTCCTAGGAGGTGGGTAAAAGACGGTGAAAAGTTCAATAAAATTTTTATATATCTAAAATTATTATAAAATGACTCCAATGAATTGCATTGAACTTATATAGGTATTATGTATCAATTTTTACATAAAATAAATATTATTAAAATAAATAATTATTTAAATAAAAAGTCAGTTTTTAAATAGTAACCCAGTGTTTTCACTATTCATCAAAAATTGAAAGTTTTCAGAAAAATACCAAAATTTCACCCTAGGCTAATTTCGATATTCCGAATCCAAAAATGAAGTCCATTTTGAAAAATAAAATTCATAAAATTTCAAAAAGTGGTTATTACTATTCATAACGGCTAGTTTTAATAATATTTTAATAGCATATTGTTGTTTAGTGAAACTCGATATTGGGTACGATGCAAGCTATCGAGGAAGGTCGTGATTGCGTGTAAAGAAAGCCAAGAAAGTGTTGTGTGTAGTGAAATATTACTTTGATGATTTATATAACATAAAAACAAAATATTTCTCATAAAAGTCTCAGGTGTTACATTCTACCCCCCTTAAAATGAATTTCACCCTCGAAATTCGTCACTTTGTAACAAATAGATGAGGATACCTCTCCCTCAACATATCCTCAAGCTCCCATGTAGCTTATTATAATTGGTGGTTCCTCCATAAAACTTTCACCAAGAGAGTGGTCTTGTTTTTTAGGACTTTTTCTCTATGATCCAGAATCTCTATCAGCTGTTCGTCATAAGAAAGATCTTGCTCCAGCGGTACAACTTCTGAGCTGAGTACATGTGAAGGATCAGGTATGTACATTCTAAGGAGAGATACATGGAACACATCGTGAACTTGAGAGAGATTCGGTGGAAGTGCCAATCGGTAAGCTACCTTCCCAACACGATCCAAAATTTCGAAAGGACCGATATATCTAGGGCTCAACTTCCCCTTCTTTCCAAATCTCATGACCCTCTTCCAGGGAGATTTTTGTAAGAACACTTTATCACCCACTTCAAACTCTAGGTCGTTTCTTCAGTTGTCGGCATAACTTTTTTGTCGACTCAGATCTGCTCTTATGTGTTGTTGAATAGATCGGACAATTTCTTCCATCTCATCAACAAGATCAGGTCCTAATAGCTTTCTTTCCCCAACTTCATCCCAGTAAGTTGGAGTCATACATTTCTTTCCATAGAGATCTTCATAAGGATCCATCTGAATACTGGAGTGAAAGCTATTATTATAAGAAAATTCCACCAAAGGTAGGTGTTGATCCCAACCACCTTTGAAATCCATAGAGCAAGCTCTCAACATATCTTCTAGAGTTTGAATTGTTCTCTCAGACTGACCGTATGTCTGAGGATGATAAGCAGTGCTGAAACTCAACTCTGTATCCAGAGTATGATGAATACTTCTCCAGAACATTGAGGTAAACCACGGATCCCGATCATATATAATAGAAAGTGGTACTCCATGAAATCTTACCACTTTCTTTACATATATCCTGGAAAGTTGATCCAGAGAGAAATCCTCTCTAATAGCAATGAAGTGTGTAGACTTTGTAAGACGATCAACTATGACCCAGATAGCATTATTTCCTTTGGATGTTTTAGGAAGTCATGTGACAAAGTCCATAGTGATGTTTTCCCATTTCCATTCAAGTATGGGTAATGGTTGTAACATCCCCTCAGACTTTTGTCTCTCAGCTTTAACTTGCTGACAAACCAAGCATCGAGATACATATTCAGAAACATCTCTTTTCTTGCCATCCCACCATAAGTACTCTTTAAGTCCCTATACATCTTCGTGCTTCCAGGATGAATTGATAATGAAGAACTATGAGCCTCATCAAGCAGCTCCTTCTTTAATTCGGGGATGGGAGGAACACAAACCCGATTCCTGAACTTTATTATCCCATCACAATCAAGGTTAAATTCAGGAACATTTCTCACCTTCTTTTGTAACTCGACATCTTCTTTCTGTGCCACTTTAATCTTCACATGTATAGATGGTTGACCATTCATCTGAGAAAGATACGATTTTACCCTTCCATTATAATTCCAAGATCCATCCTTTTTAAATCCATAAATATTGGATATTTTGTGATCCTCATCATGGATAAACTGGCATGGTCTTGTTGACTTAATGCATCTGCCACCTTGTTTTATTTCCCAGGGTGGTAATGTATTGAGCAGTCATAATCCTTTATCAGCTCCAACCATCTTCTTTGGTGCATATTCAGCTCCTTTTTTGTGAAAATATACTTCAAACTTTTATGATCAGTATAAATGTCACACCTTTCTCCATAAAGATAATCCCTCCAAATCTTTAATGAAAATATTACTGAAGCTATCTCCAAATCATGAGTTTGGTAATTTTGTTCATGGATTTTCAACTATCATGAGGCATAAGCTATCACCATATCATTTTGCATGAGAACACATCCTAGTCCCTTCTTGGATGCATCACTGTAGATCACAAACATTTCTCCACTAAAAGGTAGTGTGAGCACAGGTGCACTGGATAACCATCTTTTCAAATCCTTGAAATTCTATTCACATTCCTCCATCTAGACAAACTTAACTCCTTTCCAAGTCAACTTGGTGAGTGGATTATATAATCGTGAAAAATCGTTCACAAAACGTCGATAATATCCAGCCAAACAAAGAAAACTTCGGATCTCAGTTACTGTTGTTGGTCTCGACCATCGTTCGATAACCTCTGTTTTTGCTTGATCCACAGATATCCCCTCTTTTGAGATTATGTGACCCAAAAATGAAACACTTTGAAGTCAAAATTCATACTTGGTAAATTTGGCATAAATCTTCTCCTTTCTCAGGGTCTTCAATATAATTCTCAAGTGATCTTCATGTTCTTCCTTGCTCTTTGAATATACAAGAATATCATCTATAAAGACTACCACAAACTGATCAAGATAGTCTCTAAAGACTCTATTCATCATATCCATGAAGATATCAGGGGAATTAGTAAGACCAAATGGCATCACTATAAATTCAGAGTGTCCATATCTTGTATGGAATGTCATCTTTGGTATATCATCCCTTTTGATCCTTAATTGGTGATACCCTGAACGAAGATCAATCTTGGAAAAGTATTGAGCTCAGCGTAGTTGGTCAAATAAGTCATCAATTCGTGGGAGAGGGTATTTGTTCTTGATAGTGATCTTGTTAAGTTCTCGATAATCAATGCAGAGTCTCATTGATCCATCTTTCTTCTTAACAAATAGAACAGGTGCTCCCTAAGGTGACGCACTAAGGCGTATGAATCCCTTATCAAGATTCTCTTGGAGTTTTTCTTCAATTCCTGCAACTCAATTGGGGCTATTCTATAAGGTGTCTTTGAAATAGGCAAAGAACCTGGTACAAGTTCTATTGAAAACTCAACTTCACGATTTGGTGGATGACACAACAATTCCTTCGGAAAGACATCATCAAACTCCCTTACAATGGGAATATTCTTAATCATGAGTTTCTCACCAACCATTTGAGATAAATAAACTTCATTTAGTGGAATCAAGACCCATAAGATGGGTGAAATTTCCACTGGAAGGTTATCTTCATACTTGCATCGATAGATAATCATAGATTTATCTGGAATATGAAATGTGACTTCCCTTCTTTGGAAATTGATATGAGATTAATATAGAGAAATCCAATCCATGCCATGAATGACATAAAAATCCACTATAGGAAGGATCACAAGATTTACAGGAATCACTTTCCCACAAACTTCAATCAGAGAAGAATTGTAAACTTTTGAGGCGACTGTTGTTCCATTAGGAGTTGTCACAGCTAACTCAACATCTAATTGTTGAGGTAATACGATGATACCCTTAGAAATTTCATCAAAAATAAAATAGTGGGTGGATCCAGAATCAAATAAAACATTTTCTACTTTAGTGTGGATGGTAAGTGTACCTTTCACCACATCGCTGATAGAAATTGCATGTGACTTTCCTTTGTCTTTATCCTTAAAAGTTTGTTGACGTCGACCATCATCTTCAACCCTTGGATTTGGGCATTGATTGGAATAATGCCCCATCTACTTACATTTGTAACATTGAGGTGTAGGAGGTCCACTCTGTGTAGCCTTTTCATTGTTCGCATCACTAGACATCTTATTCCCATCATTGCAGAATTCAAATGCCTGATGAACTTCCTTTCCACATTCGAAACATTTAATTGTCCCTTTAAGACAACTCCCTCCATGTTTCTTTCCACACTTTGAGAATAAGGGAAAACTCATCTTCTTTTCAGTGTTCTCTTTAGATTTTCCTTTGAATTCCATTTTCCTCTTCTTATCAAACCCATATGACTAATGGGTTACTCCAATCTCCATCTCGACGTTGAGAGCACATCAAACGATTTCTTCTTAGCTATTGAAGTCCCTTATGGCTAACGCCCTTCGAAGACTTGGTTTAAGCCACTAAATAATCGATCGATCTTACTCTCAGGTTGGATAATAATACCAGAAGCATACCTTGCATGTTTTGTAACATAAAACATGAAACTTTGTGGTATACACACATAATCATAAGGAATCATTTATTATTAGTCAAGACTCATTGCCAATACTATCTTAGTGGACAAAGTCCATTTCTAAACCGAGTTCACTCCTCATTTCAGTCCTGTTTCACTGAACCAGTTTAACCTGCCATTCCAGCCATGTCTATCTCATGAGATATAAAATCTTTACCCAATGAATTGGAGGGAGATATAGGTCCCACCCATCTTATAATGATACCATTCTTATGTGTGCCACAAAATCATAAACCATACATCATAGTATAATCCATGTAATAAAAAGGGGAATCATAAGCATTGTGACATCATAAAACAATTCATATAAGATAAAGGAATTCATAAAAATATTTCCATCAGAACATAATCAAATCCATGTAATAATAGGGATAGAAACAGAACCCTATATTATCTTAGATGGAATATAATTTTGATAAAACTCTTGAACTCCATTCTTGAGGAAAATATCCTTTCTACTTCAAGAACATTTTTCCTTTCTTAACATGTCATACAATTTTAAACTAAAAGAAATTGATTAAAAATAAACATAAAAACTTGTAAAGGATGATTCTTGGAAATATTTTTTTAAAAATCCATTCATTCCATATAAGTTAAAAAACATTCTTCTCGTACTTTTGTCGGAAAAGTCAAAAATTACCTCGTACGAAAAACGAAAAAAGATTCCTTTCATATATTTTACTAAAAACTAACCGAAGGGTAAAATTGGATATAAACTATTGTAGAAGGATATAAATATTACATATTGAGGAAACATGGATGTGGATGATAAAATACACCCCAGTAAATACCAAAGTATAAACAATCTCAGATAAAAATGAGATTGTGATATTTTCCCTTACCATATATCTGATTTGCTTCGTAAGTGTCTGAACCTCCTGTATAATGATTTAAATAATGTTATTGACTTATTCCAGAATCATACGTATTTTTATTATATCATATATGGTCATATTCTTAGCTTCTTATTAGTAATATTTCATTACTACTTGTTATTCGGGTGTTTAATACTTTTTGTTCTTATGCGTGTTTTGTCGAATAAATTATTATTTTTCTTTTTAGGATATAGATACCTCATTTCTAGAATTTTATTAGTGTAATATATATCATATTAATTCATTCAATTCATTCATATAATCATTATGCAATGATGATCATGTAGAACGAGTCGCATCACATTGTGGAGACGGTATTCCGTACGTACGCACGAGCGATGATATCGTTCTCATGAGCATGAAATTGTATTGGAGTGTATTTATATTATTTCAGAATAAATATCACTTTAAAATAATCATATATAGTCATTATTTACACCATTATACCCATACAAGTAAGGTGGTGGTGGAAAATAGATTACACCACGGCGTGGAGACGGTATTCCGTACGTACGCACGCGCGATGATTTCATTTTCCGTAGGATGGATAGATGGTGAAATAGGGGTTTTTCATACTTATAATAACATATCAGTATATTAGTGATACTGATTTTATTACTTCATAATGAAACAACAAAAGAATAAGATGTGGAAGAAGAAATAAATTTGAAAGAATCGGTAACGGACATTACCTCTTCTTTGAAGCGCTTCTTTGAGACCTCCTTTTTGGGCACTAACATTAGTCTTTGAAGAAGTCCAGGACCTGTAGGATGTCTATAGGGAAGTGTAGAGGAGAATTTGGCAGGGGTTTTCTAAGCTTGAAGGCTCAAAGTGGTGTGAGGAAGAGGGGGAGGAGGTACCATTTTATAAGAAAGGAGCGGGGCTCCTTTGGAAAAACTAAAAATATTATTTTATTATAACGCCAAATTCGGTTATAAATAGCTCCAAATTGTTTTATTTAGAAGCTAATGTGGGGATGGGTCGAATTACTCTCATCCAATAGAATTTAGACAAGTTTAGGTTCCAATTTTAACCTTATCATTTATATTTAACTTTAAGTTAGAAATTTTTACTTTTACCGTGTCTTTTTGTGTTCTTACACTATAAGGTTAGTAAAATTACAATAACAAGATAAACTAACCCCAAGTTGTTTATTATTAATATATATAACCTTATCTAAGTTATTTGGCCGAACATTAGATTTTTAGGAATAAAATAACAATTAATAATATAATATTTGTTTTAAAAACTATTTTATGTCAATTTTGACACTATTTAGTAATTGATTTTTGTGAAAATCATAACAGAATTATTAGTAAGAAAAAAGTTAATTAAATCAACATTAACATGTCATATTAACCTATAAAATTAGTGGAATTCATATTAAGTCTCAAATTACATTTATTTGGGTATTTATAACATCCATTATGTCAATATTTCATTAATAAGATAATTACTGCATCATCATTGTGTCATAAATAAATTAAATTATTTAATATCTAAAAATTACAAATAAAATACCATTATGTAGGAAATATTTTTAGATTTCTAATGAATATTTATAGTCGAATTTATATTATGTATAAACCTATATTAAATATTATTTAGTTATTAAACTTTGATTTTAACTATTTTAACCCTTCTTTAAATAAATTAATAATAAATGTCCTAATCTAATCCAAGTGGGCCTAAATGGTCATATGTTTTTCCTACGGTTGTTTTTGGTCGAATTAAAATTATACAATAGAATTAGGACATGTGTTAGGGTAATAATAATATCATTTTTACCCTTAATTACCCTATTTACTTTTAACCGTGGTAAATAAAAGTAAAAAGTTACTATTCACCAAAAATTATTTTCATCTCATTGAACCAAATTTTACTTTCTGACATCAACCGTGTCTCTCGGATTTTTGAAATTCCACTCACAGAAGCGGTAAAATTAAGTTTTATGTAAATTTTCAAATTCTCCTAGGAGGTGGGTAAAAGACGGTGAAAAGTTTAATAAAATTTTTATATATCTAAAATTAATATAAAATAACTCCAATGAATTGAATGTTTTAAAAAAAATACCAAATGTTCACCGAAGGCTAATTTCGATATTCCAAATCCAAAAATGAAGTCCATTTTGAAAAATAAAATTCATAAAATTTCAAAAAGTGGTTATTACTATTCATAACGGGTAGTTTTAATAATATTTTAATAGCATATTGTCATTTAGTGAAACTCGGTATTGCGTACGACGCAGGCTATAGAGGAAAGTCGTGAATGCGTGTAAAGCAAGCCAAGCAAGTGCTGTGTGTAGTGAAAGATACCTTTTTTGATTTATATAACATAAAAGAAAAATATTTCTCATAAAATTCTCAGGTGTTACAATAATTATTCTTATGAGGGAAATTATAATCCACCTTCTTTACCTCTAATTATTTGATAAATTAAATCATTAATTATATGTTGTGAAGACTACCACCTCTACGATGTAACATATATCATTTTTCATATTTTTTTTTATTTTTTTTTATTAGACTCTATTGTAATTTAATACACCATATTAAAATTACCAACTATCATTATTATTATCTAATAATTATATTATAGAAAAATAAACAACTGTTATAATTATAATCATTCACTAATTATGGTAGGTTCATGTTTGGGTCGGTCTAACCACTTACTTGACATATGATATAAAATAATATCATAGAGGACTATAAAAGTTAAACTAATGACGATATATAATATAAATAGGAAAATAATGATTTCATTTTTGTTTTTTGTATTGTGAAAAATATTATTAAGTGTATTAAATAAGATATAATTGTTTGTCTCTTGAATACCACTTAAAAATTATTGTCTCTTATTTAATATACATGAATTATGACTAAAATATTAATATAATAAAGTTAGAAATTCATAAAATTTCATGAAATATTAAAAAAATACATTTTTTATCTATAAATGATGAAATTTTGGATAACAAAGAATAATAACAAAGTTATTATGAAAATAGGTTAACACGATCAAGATCACTCACACTTGATATTGAAAATATATAATAAATAACTAATATATATATTTAGAGACAAATCAAATGATGTTTATTAAATTATATTTATATATATAAGGTTTAAAAATAGTTCACTAAGATTTTTATTTTTTTATATAGTAGATCCAACTCATTTAGTGTAAATATGGAATTAAGGTATGTGTTTCATATCCCAAATTGAATTTCTTGAGACATATTTCTTATTATACATAATTAATTATTTATAATTGTGTTTATACTACCCATTTAATTTTTTCTGACAAAATCCCCAAATTAAAAAATTTATTCAATGTTTCATTATAGACCATATATTTCCAGTGTTTTGATTCGAATGTTTATATGTCCTACTGGTATCTTTGTCTAATTTATAAATCCCTAAGACATGTTTTATATTGAACACCATCATTAATTTTATATGGTGTGATAAACAGTAATTAAATTAATTTTATATTTTCATGAAATTAATGGGTTTTTAAGATCCATATCATGTTATTTATTTTAATTTCATTTAATTATAATGATACCATGGTTTTTAGGGTTTTTATTAACTAAAACCACATCATTATTTACAAGTTGAAAAATTTACAAAAAATGTCATTCTCTACACTTATAAAAGGGTAATGTCATCATTAATTCAATACCACCTTAAAATATTATTTCTACATAGAACTATAATAATTATCCTTCCTTTATGAACATATTGTATATGATTGATCTTCTGGTCATAATGTATCATCTTAAGACCCCCACTTCCAAGAATTCCTCTAAGAAAACATTGGGATTTCTATGTGAGTAGTCATTTTTTCAAAATTAGTTTCCTTTCCATATCACATTTTCATTTGTAATTTTCACATTATTATATAATTAAATTTTAATTTTATTCATAATTAGTTTTATTATTCTTTTAAAATAACTAATATGCACCATTTTACTTTTTATTAAGAAAAGTGAAACTATTATTCATGCATTGTGAGAAATACATCCTCCATAAAGCAACGAATTCTATTTTTTCAAAAACATGTATATTTAATGATTATAAAATATAAACAGATAAATTAATGTCGAATATATAATATAATAAATATTATTAATATACAAAATATAATCCACATTCTCTCTCTATCATTCATTGAAAAATAAAATCATTAATTGTGCATTTTGATGACTACCACCTCTACGATGGAACACATATCATTTTTCATATTTTCATATTTGTTATTTCTTAAAATCTCTTAAAATATGATCCACGACATTATAATTTCAATAATACTATCATTATTATTCTATAACAATTACATTATGAAAAAATAAATGACATTCTTAATCATAATCATTCACTAATTATGGTATTTTTGTGTTTGGGTCGGTATAACCACTTACATAAAAATTGAAAATAAAATAATATCATTAATGAATATGAAATATAAAATACTGATGCTACATAATATAAATTAGTATATAATTATTTTATTTTTCTTTTTAACTGGGTAAAATAATATTAAATTCCTTAATTAACTGATAATTTTTTTTCATAAATATAACTTAAACATGATTGTATCTAATTTAGTCTACATGAATTGGGACTAAGAAATTCATTTAATGAAGTTAAAAATTCATAAACTATAGTGAATCATTAATATCTGTACCTTTTTATCTATAAATGGTGAAATTTTTGTTATGAGTTAATAACAACATTTCAATTATGAAATTAGATCAAAACATTCAAGATTACTTACACACGATATTGAAAATATATAATAAATAAAAAGTATACCAGTACAGAAAAAAATTAAATGAAATTTATGTAATTATATTGATATAAATAAGGTCTCATTATATTTTAATATGTTTTTTTAACATATTATTCTTAGGTGATTTGATGTTATTATGGAATTAAGGTAAGTGTTTCGTGTCTGAAACTAGATTTCTTGGTCATATTTTTTATTATAAATCATGTTTTATTTCAAAATATGTATATAGTACCCATTTAATATGTTGTAACATGACCCTATAATTATTAATTTTATTTAATTTTACATTTGAAACCATATCCTTCAAGTTTTTTGATTCGAATGTTTCAAATGTATTAAGGGTATCTTGGTCTCACATTCAAATCCCTGAGACATGTTTGATATTGAACGCCACCGTTAATTTTATATGGTGTGATTACAACTAATGAATTTATTTTTCATAATCATGAAATTAATGGGGTTCAATGATCCATATCAAGTTAATTATTTTAATAACCATTAATTCAAAAGATTCCAAAGTCGTATGGGTTTTTGTAAAATCAACTAATTCCATTGAGGTATAATGTGTCTTCTTTAATCTACTTCTTATAAGATTGTTTACAATCACCATAATATTTTAGTTATGGTAAAAACTATACCTCTAAAATTAAAAGGAATTTTGAATGTTACAAATAACATTATCATTTAAAACTATGGTAAAACCCATTTATAAAAAATGTTTTAAAGATCATTTTTATGTGAGATAATTATTTTAATATTATTTTCATAAATATTTTAAATATAAATTATTTTACAAATTAAATAAAGTATTAATAAATTTTTTAAAATTAAATTTATGATTTTTAAAATGAATTATTTATTTGAAAATGGGTTTTCAATGGATTTTGTTTTAAGAAAGGTTTTTTCAATTTTTATATATATTCTTAAAGAATATTTTTTGAAAAAAATATTTCTCTTAAAAAATTGGTTTTCTAACAACACATTAGGTTTTAAAATAATATTTTAAATCTTTTTATCAATATGAAATATTTTATTTTAAATGAACCATTTTTAAGGAGTTTTCATTCATTACAAAAAGGGGATACTCTCTATTATTTCTCATGTAATTTATAAAAAGATATATCTAATCTATGAAAACATATTTAAATGCGATTTTGTTAAATTTGTTATATTTTAGTGGAATATCCCATATTTTTTATGTATCTTACAATATATTTTAGCAAATTATTTTTATAAAACCTTTCCCTTTACAATAGGTTAATTAACTGAAGTTTGAATTATGGATTTCATCAGGATTTAATGGAACATGTATGTATGATTATTTTAATTTAATTTGGGGTTATATATTTCCCCCAAATTAATTTCTTTGTGTTTATATCTCATGAGAACAAAATGATATATATGAGTATTTCTATGAATCTAAAATGAGAACGAGGATTATTTTTTCAAACGAAAAATGGTATAAGGTAGAATTTAATCCAAAACAAAGGATATGTGTAAGGATTTATCCTAAGATAAATGGAACATTGTAATATTTATCCCAAAAATATATGTACCTGAGTGATTGTATACTAAGACCAATGGTGTAATTCCGCGACCCCAGAAACCAAGAGTCGGTGCATTATTATATTTAATTGGCATGATCACGAAAGATCAAGTCTCGAAAGACCGATTAGTTTAGTAGCCATGGATGTAATAGATACATTCATAAGGTTTACATTACATAATAAAATGGAAAAATACAGCAACATTGTTTCCATAGACAATACTATGTTCCAATAGACTATCCATGTAGGTCAGTCATAATACACTTATTCGCATCTTGGAAAAAAATAAAGCATAGAAAGGGGTGAGCTCAGATTCTCAATAAGGATAACATTATAGCAGAATATATCATAAATAAGAATAAACATTTAAGGAAATATATAAGACTAAAACAAAAACCATTTAAACCTGAACTTCAGCATAATATGGTGAAGTTAAAATCAAATAACGACATTTAATTATTCATATGGATATTCTACTAGTCGAATAATAAAATGAAATATCAATATCCACTTTTATAATGATGGAATGCATAATGCTCGACTTTCATAACCACATAGTCAAGGCCTTGTGCCAAGACTACAAATATGATTTTGTCACAGCCTTGTGCCATGACACTAGTTTGTCTCATGATACCTACTGATGCATCGAGGAGCTATAGTGGGGTCCACCTGTCACTTACTAAGTCCAACGAATTCTTCATATGAAAATTTTTAAACATAACATAAACATTCATATTAAAACTAGCATACGAAATATCTATACTTTATCCACAAACCATGAATTGTACAAAAATAGCACATCCACATTCAAACATAACTCATTCAATTAAATATGGAATATTGTATTGGAACATATTAACCCCAATCGAGAATATTAAAGGATATTGACATAGATGAAAATAACCATCAAAACTATTTGATATTATTATCTGCCTTTTTCTTGAAAACATTTAAAAGTCACACAATTGACAAGAAACTGTTAAAATTAGATTTTTGAATCAACGTGTCTCATACCACATTGAAAATATTAAAAGATATTTTATTTTTAAAATGTTAATGTCCATATAAATAAATCCTTAAAACCATTTTTAAAAAATTTACATTAATGGGAAAGATTTAGAATAACAATTCTTTAAAACATATAAAATTTTATTTTAGTTAGAGTTACAAAACAAAAGAGAGACACTTGAATAAATATAATTGAGGTAATAAAAACATTATAATTTCATGAGAATAAAGGGATTCATGATATACTATGTCAAAGTACATTATATTCACCATATAAAAGTGAATTGGTGTATAACAAAAAACAAGTCTCAATGGAATGTAAATTGAGATGAAATCTCTTATAAAGACTGTATCCTTAGGTTAAGGATAAATAAAAGACATAACTATGTGTGAAAAATATAAATACACTCACAATGATTGGATATTATGTATAAATAAATCAGTGGACATTAACCCATATTCTTTTAAAAACAACAGCAATGAATTGGATGTTTAACTCAATAAATAGAGATTGAGTTAAAATTACTTTTATCAAGTTCATATCGATGACTTGAGAATTTATCAATGGAGTGATTATGTGAATCAAATTTATATCCATATAAATAGGAGTGTAAATTAATACCTAAATAATAGATAGTGATTAAACACATAATCATGGAGTAAAATAATCAATGAAGTATGTGTAAAGCCCAATGAGTGGAAATTGAAATTTGAAATTCCCTTATCGATTTAGAAACTTATGAAGCATACACCCCATAAATTACGAATCCTAAAATTAAGATGTAAATACCCATAAATTAATGAATATTACACCAATAATAAAATCATGGACAATACATATTCCACACAAAACGAAAGAGTGGCCAATATTGCATGAATCTTAGGGGGAAAAAGTGAGATGAAAACCCTTACTTCATTGTAATCAATCAAGTCGTATGAGAAAAAGTTAATAAGAAGTAAATTAATAAAAAACCACAATTATAAAGAGAATCATGATAATATATATCAATTTTCATTACACAATACACCACATCCATTAAATAAGTGGTGAACAATGAAAATCTCACAGAATTAAAAGTGAGATAAAAAACCCCTTACCTTGCACTTTTCCTTGGTCTAGGGTATTTTAAACTCCAGTATAATGGTTAAATAATTGTTATTAAATTATAAAAAAATCATATACATTAATAGGCTATCATATATGATCTTTTGACACTGCTTTGTGAATAATATCTTTGTATTATCATCATTTCGGGTGTTAACGGATTTGTTTTCCTTTATATTATTTGTTATGTGAGTCATATTTGTTATGGATTGGATGTATCTTATTCATATCCAGAATTATATCAAGTATTTAAACATTTTTTTAATCATAAAATAAATATTAGTCTTTAATGGATACGATGGAGATGAATCTCATCACGTTCGTGGAGAATGTAATCCGTACGTACGCACGAGCAAGAATATCATTCTTTTGATGTTAAAATAATATATAATTGGATGGTATATCATATATACAGAATAATTATCATGTTATAATAATTATTTAGATCAATTAAACATCATTATTATACCGATCCAAATAATAATGTATTGAATAACAATTACACCACGACGTAGAGACGGTAAAACGTACGTACAGATGTATGGTGTCATGTCATTAAAAGGTTGGATATAATAATGAATATGGTTTTAAAATATTTATAATAATGTTACCATATATATATGATACTATAGTTATTATTTTAGAATGGAATCAACAAATAAAGAGGAAGTGGAAGAAGAAATGAACTTGAAATAGGTGATGAAATATTTACCTATTCTTCGGGTTATTCCTTTTGATTTGATCAAAAGGGAATCATAGGATGGATTTCTAACTAAAGGAAGGCCTCCAGAATGAATGAAGGACAGTTGAGAGGGTATTTGGGCAGGGTTTGGCCGATACAAAAGGCTTTGAAGGTATGAATTAGAGAGAAGCGGGAGTGCCCTTTTATTAGAGGGGTGAGGGTCACTTTAGGAAAAGCTAGAGATATTATTTTATAATAAAATCATTTTCGGTATCTAATTACTCCAAAATTTATTATTTGAAGGATAAGGTGGGGATGGGTCGAAAACCACTCAACTAATGGGTTTTATATAGGTTTGGATCACTATATTAACCTCATATTTTAAATTTAACTCTTAGTTAAATAGTTTGACATTTATCATCTCTCTTTGTATTTTTATATTATATGGTTAATAAACATACTATATACATCCAAGAAAACCCCAAGTGGTTAATTAATGATCCACCTATAATTATAGAAGTCTTTTTTCTGAACAATATATTTTTTGAAAAAGAATATCAATTAATAATATAACATTTGGTTTAAAACCACTTTTATGAAAATTTTGACACTATTTTGTATTTTTTGATAAATTTGTAACAGCATTATTACTTCAAAAAAATTATATAACCAACCCTAACATGTCATATTAACCTATAAAATTAGATTTATTCCTAAAAAGTGTAAAATTTCATTTATTTGGATATTTATAATATCAATAATTTTAATATTTCATTAATTCGGTAATTACTACATCATTATTATGTCAAAAATAAATTAAATTATATAATGTCTATTAATATAAATAAAATATGATTATGTATGAAATATTATTATCGTTCTAATGAAAATTTATAGTCAAATTTATCTTATGTTTAACCCTCTATTAAATTTTTTTTTTATTAAACTTTGATTTAAACTCTTTTTACTCTTCTTTGAATTAAATAATAATAAATGTCCTAATCTAATCAACGTGACCAAATATGTTCCTATTTTATTCCTAAGATATTTTTTGGTCAAATTATACATATCCAATAGAATTAGGACATGTTTTAGGGTAATAATAATATCTGTTTTACCCTTAATTACCCTATTTACTTTTAACCGTGGGAAATAAAAGTAAAAAGTTACTATTCACCAAAAATTATTTTTACCTTATTGAACCACATTTTACTTACATATATCAACTGTGTCTCTTTGAGTTTTGAAATTCAATTCATAGATGTGGTAAAATTAATTTTTATTTAAAATTGAAATTTCTCATAGGAGGTGGGAAAACGACTGTTAAAAAGATCAATAAAATTTTTATATATCTAAAATTATTATAAACTGACTCCAATGAATTAAATTAAACTAATATAGGTATTATGTATATATTTTGACCTAAAATAAATTTATATAAAATAAATATGTATTTAAATAAAAATTCAGTTTTAAACTATAACTTAGTGTTATTCACTATTCATCAAAAATTGAAATTTTTCAGAAAAATACCAAAAATTCACACTAATCTAATTTCGATATTATAAATCCTAAAATGAAGTCCATTTTGAAAGAAAAAATTTATAAATTTTCAAAAAGAGGGTATTACTATTCATGTTGGCGAGTTTGATTGGTCGCGGTGTGTTAGAATCTCAAAGTTGCATACAAAGAAAGCTATTACCTTATTCCAAGGGAAACATACCGTGGAAAATTGGGGTGTTACAATCTTTCCCCATTTTCAAAATTGAGTCATCACAATTTTTTAAAATTGGGCTTCGGAACATAATTTAAAGTCCCACATCAGAAAAAGAGTCCATAAATCTATAACTTTAAAAGAAAGAAAGACAAGTGAAACGGTCACATGAGAAAACCCATACTTGGATTCCATGTAGGAAAACATAGATAGAAAATAAACTAAGTTTCAATTTCCTAAAGAGAGGGATAGATCGGGATAAAGTTAACAACAAGAAAATCAAAAACTTGTGATGGGTAATATTTTCATTAGTTTCCCAGTAGGTAAAGTAATTTGACAATATTTTTTTTAAGTTACATTTCATAAAGATGAGGAATTTATTTATGAGATTTGCTAATAACATAAAGAGATATATTACTTATTATGTAGAGTTTCATTCTTTAATAAATTTATGCCACTAAATCATTTTTTTCTAACTCAGCTTATTCAAGATGAATTGGTCACACCATAAGAGATAGAATCGAATTCTATAGAATCACATGATCAAAAAAGGATAAACTATATATTTAACTTTCCTTTAGAGATTAATCAAAATGGTTAGAACAATATCAGATGATCCCCCAACAGGATATTCCATTAAAGAATAAAACAGTAATCTTTATTTCTAAAATTAAACCAACAATACCCCAAAGATAAATAAATACCATTCAATAAACAATTGTCCTTAAAATTCTTCAATATAATCCAAACTAATATTGAAACCCAAAACATCGAAGAATTTGTTTATTTAGTCTTCCACGTTAAATTGTATCTCCAAATGACATCAACTACTCTTAAAGTCACAAACTAAAAATTAATTAACCTATTCACATATTCTCTATTATAGGTTAATAATTTCCATAAATAACCCAAATCACTATAAATACACAATAAAAACATAGACAAAAATCCACCAATACTCCTTAAATGAAATCCCATATATTCTATTTTCCTTAGGCATACAGTGTTCCCAATAGAGCGAACGACTTCCAAAATAACATTTATCACTTAATCACAAAATCATTTTCGTATACTAAGGGTATTTATTTTATAAGACATAATATCTGAAATCAATGTATTATTGATCAATAAAATCATTTAACTAAAAATAATTAGTCACACTAACTAGGGACTTCACGTAGTCCAATGGTAGGCGATAAATCCCAATCGCACTCTGGTTGTGGGTTTGTTTCCCACAGCTGTGTCCAACGTGATGGGTTGTCACATGGTATACATGTTGTCCTTTTTCAAAAAATATATTTTATAACATTACCAAAATGAGATAAATTACTCAAAATAATCATAACATAATGTATCCACAAATGTTATCTCATACCTTGAATTTTCATCCTAAAATGTAATAACTTATAATTTCCACAAACCCAATGATCATATAAAACAAAATGGTTATTTATAATTATATCCACAAGAGAAAAGATAATTCTTTCTCAACTATCATTTTCACATGACAATCTACAGGGTTACAAATACAAGAGAAAATTATTCCAATGTAATCCCATTAACAAGGAGTGCTAATACCTGTAGACATTTCTCCAACCATTTATTTTCACATAGCTTCTTATTTGACCAAGAAAATATCCTATAGAATATGGGCATTCACTCGTGTAATGGCTAGGTCCCCTACATTTATGAAAAATGACTGTAAATTGATTCTTGGGACCATTTTTATTTTCTTCCATAGTACTCTTCATTTTTCATCAGCAATTTTTTACTTTATGTCCTTCTTTCCCACACGTAAATCATTTCTTTGTTCCATTAAGAATCTTTCCGGGGTGTCTGCTTCCACATTTTCTACATGATGGAAATTGAGGATTATTTTTTCCATGGTTTCCACTATTGGATCTCTTATCATTCATCACCTTTATCTTCTTTGTTATGTCAAGGAGTAGGTAAATATATATGTGTTGATCATATTTTTGGAAAACTGATTTGGTATGAACATGATATGTTTTATGCCTATAAAAAATCCATTTTGTTACTCATTTCCACCACCATTCTCACTTTGTACATCATTCTCAAAGTTACTATCACTTCCTTGGAATCCAGTCATTGACTAAAACCAGAAATCGTTGTGTGAGTATTATTAGTCATAAAATCATTTAGAGAATATCATGACACCATATTTTCAATTCGAAACACCTTAGGATTAACCAAGGTCATTTATTCTCATCTTATATTAAAATCCTTCAAATAATTTTGTAAGTAAAATGTAAATAATCTTAAGCATATCCCCCAGGATTGTTGTAAATGAGAGTGCATCAAGGCCTATTTTCATGCACTAGTTCTCGTTCGAGTCTAGCTTAAAGCGGTGTTTTCGAGTTTTACACCTAGGTACATCTGTGCCAGAGCCACCTCTACCTACTCGTATCCAGACATGTATGTACTTCTTGGAAATCTCAAAAAATCTCTATAATACCAAAATTCATGGATGTTCTTAAATACTAATCCTCAAAGTCTATCTTAGGTCTATGTGCTCAAATCAGAGTTTATCTAAATCTAGTTTCCAAGGTTTTTAGTAAACTTCCTCTAATACCAACTGTAACACTCTGACCCCAGAAGCCAAGTGTCGGTGAATTATTATTTTTCATTGGCATGATCACAAAAGATCATGTCTCGAAAGACCAATTAGTTTAGAAGAATTTCAAGTACTATGTACATTCATAAGGTTTACATTGCATCATAAAATGGAAAACTACAACAACATTGTTTCCATATACAACACTGAGATCTCATTGACTATCCATGTGCGTTATTCAGAATATAATTCTTCGCATCCTGGGAAAAATAAAACATAGAAAGTGGTGATCTCAAATGCTCATCAAGGATGACATTATAGCGGAAATGTTCATAAATAAGCATAATCATTTAAGGCAATGTATATGACTAAAATAAAAGCCTTTTAAAATTGAAATTCATCATAATATTGAAAAGTTAAAATCAAATAATGACATTTACTTACTCACATAGATATTATACTAGTAGAATAATCACATTCAATATCAATATCCACTTTCATAATGATGGAATGCATAATTTCAGACATTCATAACCACATAGTCAAGGCCTTGTGCCAAGACTACAAATAATATTTTGTAAAGACCTTGTTCCAAGACACTAGTTTGTCTCATGATACCTACTGATGAATCGAGGAGCTATAGCAAGCTCCACCCGTAACTTACTAAGTCCAATGCATTCTTTATATGAAAAGTATGAAACATAACATAAACATTCATATTAAAACTAGCATACGAAATGTCAATACATTATCCACAAACCATGAATGGTGTAAAAATAGCACATCCACAGTCAAACATAACTCATTCAATACAATATGGAAGATTTTATTGTAACAGATTAACCGCAATCGAGAATAATGAAGGATATTGACCGAGATGAAAATAATCATCAAATCTATTTGAGATAAATATCCCCCTTCTTCATGAAAACATTTAAAAGTCACCCTATTTGTCATGAAGATGTTTAAAATATATTCTTTAATAAATGTGTCCCATACCACATTGAAACTTTTAAAAGGAATTTTTATTTTAAAACATTAATGTCCATATAAATAAATCTTTAAAATCATTTTTAAAACATGTATATTAATGAGAAAGATTTATAATAATAAATCTTCAAAACAATTAAAATGATATTTTAGTTAGAGTTCCTAACCATAAGGGACACACTTGAATACAAATAATTGAGGTAATAAAAATATTTTATTATCACGAGAATAAAGGGATTCATGATATATTATGTCAAAGTACATTATATACACCATATAAATGTGAAACGATGTATAACAAAAAAATAAGTCTCAATGGAATGTAAATTGAGATGAAATCTTTTATAAAGACTATATCCTTAGGTTAAGGATAAATCAACGACATAATTTTTTGTGAAAAATATAAATACACTCAATATGATTGGATATTCAGTGTTAAAAAATCAGAGGACATTCAAACATATTCTTGTAAAAACAAAACCAATGAATTGTATTTTTAACTCAATAAATGGAGATTGAGTTCAATTTACTCCTATAAAGTTCATATTGATGACTTGAAAATTTACCAATGAATTTATTTTGTGTATCAAAATTATGTCCATGTAAATAGTAGTGGAAATTACTACACAAATATAAATAGTGATTCCACACATAATCATGGAGTAAAATAATCAATGATGTATGTGTAAATCCCAATGAGTGGAAATTGATATTTAAAATTCCATTACAAATTTGGTAACTTATGAAACATACATCCCATGAAATATGGATCCTAAAATAAAGATGAAAATAACCATAAATTAAATAATATTACAAAAATAATACAATCATGGACAATACATATGCCACAAAAAGGAAATAGTGGCCAATATAACATGAATCTCATAGGAAAAAAATTGAGATGAAAAACCCTTACTTTGTTGTAATAAATCGTGTCACATGAACAAAATTTAACAACCACCAATAGAATCCCTGAATATCATGTATATAAATAGAAACATGATAACATATATCAAATGGTAGTACACAATACACAACATCCAATACATAAGTGGCGAACAATGGAAATCTCACAGAATTAAAAGTGAGATAAGACACCCCTAACCTTGTACTTTTCTGTGGTAGAGGGTAGGTTAAACTCTTGTATAATGGTGAAATAATTGTTATTAAATTACACAAGATTCATATAAATTAAAATTATATCATATATGATATTTTAATATTTCTTTGTCAATAATATATAAGTATTATCATCGTTTCGGGTGTTAACGGATTCGTTTTCATTTATTTTATTTTTTATATGAGTAATATTTTTTATGGTTGGGATGTATTGTAACATCCCAGGTAAATAAAGAATAAAACATCTTAATATTTATTAATATTTATGAGTTAAAAAATAATTTTACTTTAAAGGGGTTGCTATGTTCGATAACGTACCTGATACACAACAAAGAGTTTCTTTGAAATCTTACGTTGCACACTAGTAATGAAATAATATTATTTTAAATGGTAGTTAACACGTAGCCTTTGTATTGACAGGAATGAATATAAATAACTAAAATATGATTATATATGTTTGTTAAATTTTTTTACATTTATCCAATAAAGGATAAAGGCTTAAAATACGAAAAGATTTCAATTTTATGCATATATACTCTATTTTTCAAAAAAAGGTTGAACTATACCCTTTTTATGGAGAGCCCAAATTAAATATAGTTTTGGTCACATATATATATTCTATTGGACCAAATAAAATTCCTCTTTAGAATCGGGACATCAAATTTTACTTTGTGTAAATTTTTGGCATTTTTCCGATAAAGTTCTTTTTTTAAATGAATAGTGAAAAGTGTTGTATTTTAATTCAAAACCTATTTTTAATCTAATTTTTTTTATAGTTAGATTATCTTTTTAATTGGTTTTAAAGTGAAATTAGAATATATTTTTACCATTTAATCCAATGGTGTTCATTGGAATTAATATCACTTTGATATTGGACATAAATGAGTATCAATATTTTGATAGGTATTGTTTCTTAAAAACACGTTATTTGATTTGACAGCGGGATTTAATTATAAAATTAACTAATGAAACTTCTATGTTATGAATTTTCTAAACAAGACATCATTTTGTAATTCGGAATATCAAATATAGATTTGGGTAATTTTTGGTATTTTTCTGAAAAATTTCAATTTTGATGAATAGTGACACCACTAAGTGGTACTTAAAAAATGATTTTTCTTATAAATGAAATTTTACCACCTCTGTGTTTTTAATTTCAAAAATTCGACATAAATGGTTGTCATTAGGATGTTAAATGTGGTTCAATGGGATTAAAATAATTTTTTGGTGAATAGTAAATTTTATGTTTTTAATCGCGATTAGAGGTAATTAGTGTAGTTTAAGGTAAAAATAATATTTCAATAATATTAAATGACCTTGACACATGTCCTACCCTTATTGTATATGTCATGACCGACCAATACAACCCATGGGTCGATTTTTGGGACCCCATGGAGCCACTTGGGCATGATAATGACATTAATGCCTTTTATTTAAAGTAAAAGTAAAAATGGCACAAACATGTATTGTTTTACTAAAACAATTTTTACATGGGGTTATACAAGTCAGATTTTTGACTATAAATATTCATTGGAAATAAGAAAATATTTCCTACATCATAGTATTTTTTTATAATTTTTAGACATTAAAGAAATTAAATTATTTATGACACCATGATGATGCAACGATTACCCCATTATTTAATGATTTAAATAAAATGAAAAGATAATGTAAAATCTAAGACATAAACTTTTCAAAAACCTATTGGAAGGGTGGATTTCGAACTCTTATCACCATATCCTCAAAATATATAATTTTGGGACCTTTAAAATCTGAAAATCATTATATAATAAGGTAACCTCTTATTACATTCCAAGAGTGCCCCTCCTCTCCTCTTATAAAAGGACCCCACCTCTACCACCTTACCCACACCTCTAAAGCCTTTGTCTCGGCCAAAACCTGCCCAGTTTTTCTCTCCACATCCCTTTATTACTCCTAGAAGCCTCACTTTTGGCAGAAGTCTTCCCAAGGAAGCCTTTGAGCTGAAATCAAAAAGAGTTACCTGTTTTAAAGGTATTGTTTTCTCTTATGTTCTTATGTTTTATTTTTATTATCAGTCCCCCTAAACTCATTTTATTATTTTATTTTGTAACAAAAACTGTATCTTCAATATACTAGGATATTGTTATAAGAATTATTAGAGCTACACTTACACACACCTTCATCTAATGGTTAAAGAGCATACTGTTTCTGTGGATGGTGAATTTCTGTCTCACGAAAAGATGATTGTTCAATATTATTCTAAAACCCTCAAAGGTGGACATTAAGATGACACTATATTTATATATGATATATAATATGTTTATTTTTTACTTTAGTTTATGTATTTTTCATTTATGGCATACCTTTATGGTTTCCATTATGGGTAAACGCGATATCTTCATTTTAGGAAGTGCAGACTACCGCCCCCTCAAAGTGATTTGATTCGTTAACACCATATGTGGTATGTGTAAAGGATAAATTTAATAATATTATATATGATATTATACTGGAATTATGATATAACTTTATATCATTATGATTTCACTCCATTATGTATGAAATAGAAATGAAAGTAGCGTTCATGCCTGCGTATGGCTTACCGTCTCCATGAACGGTGCATTTCATTTCTTACCACTAAATGTTATGTAATATTATAAATGCATGTATATAATGGATATATATGATATATATGATATCTAAATAATGAATATAATTCTGTATATAATGGATATTTTACCCCATGAACAACTTGTAATTACAAGAAGTTTACTTTTGACTCAAGTGCCCAAGGTCGACAAAATGACCATTATTATCCTAACAAATTACATAGTGTTCATGACATGGTAATAAGTGATATAAAAGGAATAATGAACTTGAAAAAGGTTCTTAAGAAAGTAGATATTAACTCAGGTTTATTATTCAGGAGGTTAAAGAACGATCGAGTCATGTCAGACACAAGGTAAGGGAATCCGTCTCAATCTCCTTTCATTGAGGCATATTTTGTTTTATACACAACTTTCTTCTATATGGTGTATAAACCCCTTTAACTTTTAGGATTATTCAAAAGGAATCTTTTTATATGAAGCGTATACTAAATAAAAAAAGGGAATGTTTTTTTCGTAGGTATGCGGCGAAAATGACTTCTCCGCCGCCGTGACCATTATTTGAGTTTCGGCTTCCTCTACAAGCCATAACTTTTTTTGAATGAAAAATAAATACCATGTTTTACTTTTGTATTGAAAATGGTTTTCATAATGTTTTTATATCAATATTTTTTATTGATATATTGTGATTGAAAGGTATAAATGTTATGTTTCCTTTATGCATGTTTTATGTGATACGATTATGTTATGGTTCTTGGGCATTGTTATGAAGACGGGTGGTTTCATGATAAACTAAGGGTGGGTGATCCCGATATAGCTCTCTAATGCATTGGGTAACGCGAAGGAGTGAAACATTAAGATTTATTTGAAGTGATTTAGGGAATATATTGTGATGGGTATTCCAAAAGTAACCAATAGGGTTACTCCCTATGTAAGAATGTTATGAATGCCTCATGTTACCTTTATGTCTTATGATTTCAATGATTTATTCATTATTTGATGAGGTATGTTAACGTTCGTATGTTTTATGAGTAAAGTATGATTTCATTGATTCTTATGTATACATGTACTCATGTTTACTTTCCATATTTTTATACCCCTTACTAATCTTTTTATGCTCTTCCCAAGTTTTTGAAATGTTTTTCACATGTCAAGGGAAAGGTACATGATGTGGTGATATTGTCAAGGAAGTGTCAAGAAAGAATCTATGTTTTAATTTAAATATGATTCTGTTGATGGGAATAATGAGTACTAACTTTTATGTAACCACTTTGTTTAAATGTGGAATGTAATGTATGTTTCATGATCTAATTTTCTAAAACTCTAAACCTGAAAAGATCCTCAACATGTATTCTTGAAGTAACTCAAGATTAAGTGTTGTTTAAGGTTGGGGCATTATAGTTGGCATCAGAGGTCGGTTTAGACAACTTTAGAAGTTAGCAAATTGTTAAATTATAAATTATTTAATGTTATGACTTAAATGATATAACATTTAAAGATTACCATGTTGCTTCGCCAAAGATATTTCTATGTTAAGAATGGTTTTTCATAGAGGAAACAAAGAAACTTTTCAAGGAAGGAATACAGAGGGAAATGAATTTTCAAATCATTATCATGCGATGGTTAGAATCAAGACTAAATAGTTTGTTGCAGTGATGGATCAGATGACTCAGGTGAAAAATGTTGGTTGTTTTTATTGATGATATTTTTCATGTTTTTTAAAAGTAAACAGGAACATGAAAATATTTTAAGGGTGATCTTGCAAACCATAAACGAAATGAACCTGTATGGAAAATTCAGCAAGTGTTGTTGAAGAATGGCCAAGACCCACAAATGTAACTAAGATTCGTGGCTTCCTTGGTTTGGCAGGAAATTACCGAAGGTTTGTTAGAAATTTTTCACAGTTGTCTAGTCCAATGACAAAGCTAACTCGGAAGGGTGTTATGTTTATCTGGACAAAAGAGTGTGATGATTGTTTTTAGGAACTGAAAAAAAGATCGGTGAATGCTCTTGTTTTAGAACTACCTTCCAAGAATGGGTAGTTTTTTATCTACAGTGAGGCTTCATTGAAAGGACATGGTTGCGTATTAATGCATAATGATCAGGTAATTGCTTATGCTTCACGACAGTTGAAAACTCATGAGGTAAATTACCCTACACATGATTTGGAACTAGCTGCTGTTGTTTTTACTTAAAAAATTTGGAGGCATCATTTGTATGGATTAAAGTGTGAAATATATATCGATCACAAAAGTTTAAAGTATATATTAACTCATAAATAATTGAACATGAGACAGAGGAGATATCTAGAATTAATCAAGGATTATGATTGTACAATTTATTACCATCCGGGAAAAGAAAATAAAGTGGTTGATGCTTTGAGTTGAAAAAGTAATTCTTCATTAATAATGTTGCATTTGAAACATGATCCTTTGGTTAAGGATTTGATGAACTTTGGAATAGAAGTTGTTGGTGTAGGATGTCCTTCTGTTTTGTTTCAAATATCAGTGAAATCTTCTCTATCAGACAGAATTAAGCAAGCACAGAAGCAAGACAGTGAGTTGTAGAAAAAGGTAGAGCCGGTTCAAAAGGGTAAGTTTCCTGAATTGACCATTTATAATGATTTTGTTTTGATATTTGGAAAGAGATTGTGTGTGGCTTGTGATTCACAGTTGAAGAGAGAGTTGTTATGTGAAGATCATAGTTCGCCGTTTTCTGGTCATACAGGTAGTACTAAGATGTATAGAGATCTTTGGGAGCATTACTGGTGGGACGGAATGAAAAGGGATATTGCTGATTTTACTGTGAAGTGTTTGACTTGTCAGCAGGTTAAAGCAGAGTGGTAGTTACTGAATGGTATACTTCAGCCTTTACCAGTGCCAGAGTAGAAATGGGAATATATATCCATGGACTTTGTTGTGGTATTACTGAAGACATCTCGAGGTAATAATTCAATCTAGATTATTGTTGATTGCTTGACTAAATCTGCTAATTTCCTTTCTATACAAGATAATTTATCCCAAGATCAACTTTCTCATTTGTATCTTAAAGAGATAGTCCAGTTACATGGAGTTCCCCTCTCCATTGTATATGATCATGATCTCAGGTTTACTTCTAACTTTTGGAAAGGCCTTCAAAAGTCATTGGGTACTGAATTAAATTTTAGTACAACTATTCATCCTCAATCAGATGGGCAGTCAGAATGAAAGATTCAGGCTTTGGAGGATAGGCTACATGCTTGTTCGATGGATTATCCAGGAATTTGGGACCAACATCTATTTTGGTTGAGTTTTCTTATAATAACAGTTTTCATTCCAGTATACAGATGGCTCCATTTGAGGCAATATATGGTAAACGGTGTCGAACTCCAGCTTTTTGAAATGAAGTGGGTGAAAGGAAGCTGATCGGACCAGAATTGGTTGAAGAGATGGAAGAAAAAGTTCATTTGAGTCAGAAACACATGAGAACAGCACAGAGCAGGCATAAGAGTTATGAGGATAACCGGAGGAAGGAACTATCTTTTTAGGTAGGTGATCATGTTTTTATCAAAGTTTCACCATGGAAAAGTGTGATGCGAATTGGTAAGAAAGGAATGCTGAGTCCAATGATCATTGGACCATATGAAATTTTGGAGAAAGTTGCATCAGTTTCTTACCAAGTGGCTTTACCTTCGATTTTATCTCAGGTACACAATGTTTTTCATGTTTTGATGTTGAGGAACTATATTCTAGATCATTCTCATGTTTTGATCCCAGAGGTAGTTCAGTTGGAAGAGAATCTCTCTTATGAAGAACAACCAGTCTAGATTCTTGGCCATAGAGAGCACGTGTTGCGGAATAAGGTAATTCACAAGGTAAAGGATTTGTGGAAAAACCATATGGCAGAAAATGCAACGTGGGAATCTGAAAATGCTATGTGGGATAAATACCCCCACTTATTTTGATAAGTGAATAAAATTGTGAGGACGCAATTCCCTAAAGGGGAGAAGAATGTAACATCCCAGATAAATAAAGAATAAAATATTTTCATATTTATTAATATTTAAGAATTAAATATTAATTTTACTTTAATGGGGTTTCTATGTTCGATAGCATACCCGATACGCAACAAAGAGTTTCTTTGAAATCTTACGTTGCACACTAGTAATAAAATAATATTATTTTAAATGGTATTTAACACATAGCTGTTGTATTGGCAGAAATGAATATAAATAACTAAAATATTATTATATATGTTTGTTAAATGTTTTTACATTTATCCAATAAAGGATAAAGGCTTAAAATATGAAAAGAATTCAATTTTATGCATACATACTCTAATTTTCACTAAAAGGTCAAACTATCCCCTTTTGATGGTGAACCCTTTTTAAATATAGTTTTGGTCACTCTTATACATTCTATTGGACCAAATAAAATTCTTATTTAGAATCGGGACATCAAAATATACTTTGTGTAAATTTTTGGTATTTTTCCGATAAAGTTCGTTTCTTAATTAATAGTGAAATGTGTTGTATTTTAATTCAAAACCTCTTTTTAATCTAATTTATTTATATTTTTAGATTATCTTTATAATTTTTTTAAAGTTAAATTATAATATATTTTTACCATTTAATCCATTGGTGGTCATTGTAATTAATATCACTTTGAGATTGGACATAAACGTGTGTCAATCTTTTGATACGTATTGTTTCTTAAAAACACGCTATTTGATTTGACAGCGGGATTTAATTATAAAATTAATTAATGGAACTTCTATGTTATGAATTTGGTAAAAGAGACATAATTTTTGAATTCGGAATATGAAATATATCTTAGGGTGATGTTTTGGTGTTTTTCTGAAAAACTTCAATTTTTGATGAATAGTGAAACCACTAAGTGGAACTTAATAAACTGATTTTTCGTTTAAATGAAATTTTACCACCTCTGTGTTTTAAATTTCAAAAAATCCGACATACATGGTTGTCATTAGTAAGTAAAATGTGGATCAATGGGATTAAAATAATTTTTTGTTGAATAGTAACTTTTATGTTTTTAATCGCGATTAGAGGTAATTATTGTTGTTTAAGGTAAAAATAATGTTTTAATAATATAAAATGACCTTTAAACCTGTCCTACTCTTATTGGATGTATCATGGCCGACCAAGACAACCCATGGGTCTATTTTTGGGAACCCATGGAGCCACTTGGGTAAGATAAGGACATTAATGCCTTTTATTTAATGTAAAAGTAAAAATGATACTAACATGTATTGTTTTACTAAAATAATTTTTACATGGGGTTATACAAGTAAGATTTTTGACCATAAATATTCATTTTAAATCTAAATATATTTCCTACATCATAGTATTTTTTTTATAATTTTTAGACATTAAAATAATTAAATTATTTATGACACCATGATGATGCAACGATTACCTCATTATTTAACGATTTAAATAAAATGAAAATATAATGTAAAATCTAAGGCATACACTTATAAAAAAAATATTGAATGGGAGGATTTCGAACTATTATCACCGTATCCTCGAAATATATAATTTTTAGACCTTTAAAATCCAAAAAGCATTTTATAATAAAGGAACCTTTTATTACTTTCTAAAAGTGCCCCTCCTCTCCCCTTATAAAACGACCCCACCTCTACCACCTTACCCACACCTCTTAAGCCCTTGGCTAGGCCAACCCATGACAATATTGTCTCTCCACGTCCCTCTCTTACTCCTAGAAGCCTCACTTTGGCAAGAAGTCTTCCCAAGGAAGCCTTTGACCTGAAATCAAAAAGAGTTACCCGTTTTAAAGGTAGTGTCTTCTATTGTGTTCTTATGTTTTATTTTGATTCTCCAACCCCCCAAACTCTTTTTTTATTTTCATTTGTAACAAAAACAGTATCTTAAATATAATAGGATTTTGTTATAAGAAGGATTCGAGCTACACTTACACACACCTTCATCTAATGGTTAAAGAGCATACTGTTTCCGTGGATGGCGAATTTCTGCCTCACGAAACGATGATTGTTCAATATTCTTCTAACACCCTCAAAGTTGTCCATTAATATGACACTATATTTATATATTATATATAATATGTTTATGTTTTACTTATTCTTCTGTATTTTTCATTTATGTCATACCTTTATGGTTTCCATTATGGGTAAACGTGATATCTTCATTTTAGGAAGTGCGGATTACCGCCCCCTCAAAGTGATTTGATTCATTAACACCATATGTGGTACGTATAAAGGATAAATTTAATGATATTATATATATGATATTATACTGGAATTATGATATACCTTTATATCATTATTATTTCACTCCATTAAGTAAGAAATAGAAATGAAAGTTGCATTTATGCGTACGTACGGCTTACCGTCTCCATGAACGGTGCATTTCATTTATTACCTCTAAATGTTATGTAATATTATAAATGAATGTATATAATGGATATATATTATATATATGATATATACATAATGAATACAATTCTGTACATAATGGATATTTTACCCCATGAACAACTTGTAATTACAAGAAGTTTATATTTAACTCACGTGCCCAGGGTCGACAAAACGACCATTATTATCCTAAATAATTAAATAGTGTTCATGACATTGTAATAATTGATATAAAAGGAATAATGTAATTGAAAAAGGTTCTGATTCAAGTATAAATTAACTCAAGTTAATTATTCACGAGGTTAAAGAATGATCGAGTCAAGCCGGACACGAGGTAATGGAATCCATCTCAATCTCCTTTCATTGAGGCATATTTTTTTAATACACAACATTCTTTTATACGGTGTATAAAACCCTTTGACTTTTACGATTATTCAAAAGGAATCTTTTTATATGAAGCGTTTACTAAACATCAAAAGGGAATGTTTTTTTGTCGTACGTATGCGGCGACAACGACTTCTCTACTGTCGTGACCATTATTTGAGTTTCGGCTTCCTCTACAAGCCATAACTTTTTTTGAATGAAAAATAAATACCATGTTTTAATTTGGTATTGAAAATGGTTTTCATAATGTTTTTATATCAATCTGTTGTATTGATAACTTGTGATTAAAATGTGGAAATCTTATGTTTCCTTTATGCATTTTTTATGTGATACGATTATGTTATGGTTCGTGGGAATTGTTATGAAGACAGGTGGTTCTGTGATAGTCTAAGGTTGGGTGATCCTGATATAGCTCTCCAATGAATTGGGTAATGCGAAGGAGATAAATATTGAGGTTTCTCTGAAGAGATTTATAGAATATATTTTGATGGGTATTCCAAACGTAACCAAGAGGGTTACTCCCTATGTAAGAATGTTATGAATGCCTCACGTTACCTTTATGACTTATGATTTCTATGATTTATTCATGATTTGATGAGGTATGTTAATGTGCTTATGTTTTATGAGTAAAGTATGATTTCATTGATTCTTATGTATATATGTACTCATGTTTACTTTCCATATTTTTATATCCCTTACTGAGCTTTTTATGCTCATCCCAAGTTTTTCAAAAAAAAAATCACAGGTCAAGGGAAAGGTACATGATGTGATGATAGTGTCAAAGAAGTGTCAAGAAATAATCCATGTTTTCTTTTAAATATGATTCCATTGATTGGAAACATGAGTACTATCTTTTATGTAACCACTTTGTTTAAATGTGGAATGTAATCCATGGTTTATGATCTAATTCTATAAACCTCTAAACCTGAAAAGATCCTCAACATGTATTCTTGAAGTAACTCAAGATTAAGTGATGTTTAAGGCAGGGGCCTTATAGTTGGTATCAGAAGTCAGTTTAGACAACTTTTGGAGTTAGAAAATTGTTAAATTATAAATTAATTTATGTTATGATTGAAATGATATAGAATTTAATGATTACCATGTTGCATCACCTAATATATTTCTGTGTTAAGAATGGTTTTTCATAGAGGAAACAAAATAGCTTTTCTGGGAAGCCATATAGAGGGAAATTCCCTTTCAAATCAGTATCCTGAGATGGTCAGAATTAGAACTAAACTGTTTGTTGCAGTGATGGCTCAGTTGACTCAGGTGAAAAACGTTGGTTGTTTTTATTGATGATATTTTGGTGTTTTTTAAAAGTAAACAGGAGCATGAAAGTCATTCAAGGGTGATCTTGCAAACCATAAAAGAAATGAAACTGTATGGAAAATTCGGCAAGTGTTGTTGAAGAATGGACAAGACCTGCAAATGTAACTGAGAATCGTAGCTTCCTTGGTTTGGAAGGATATTACCAAAGGTTTGTTAGAAATTTTTCATGGTTGTCTAATCCAATGACAAAGCTAACTCGGAAGGGTGTTATCTTTATCTGGACAAAAGAATGTGATGATTGTTTTCAGGAACTGAAAAGAAGATTGGTGAATGCTACTGTTTTGGCACTAACTTCTAGGAATGGAGAGTTTGTTATCTACAGTGATGCTTTATTGAAAGGACTTGGTTGCGTCTTAATGAATAATGATCAGGTAATTGCTTATGCTTCATGATAGTTGAAAAATCATGAGGTAAATTACCCTACACATGATTTGAAATTAGCTGTTGTTGTTTTCGCTTTAAAAATATGGAGGCATAATTTGTATGGAGTAAAGTGTGATATATATGCCGATCACAAATGTTTAAAGTATATATTCACTCAGAAATAATTGAACATGAGACATAGGATATTGCTATAATTAATCGAGGATTATTATTGTACAATTCATTACCATCCGAGAAAAGAAAATAAAGCGGCTGATGCTTTGAGTCGAAAAAGTAATGCTTCATTAACAATGTTGCATTTGAAACGTGATCCTTTGGTTAAGGATTTGATGAACTTTGGAATAGATGTTGTTGGTGGAGGATGTCCTTCTTGTCTGTTTCAGGTATCAGTGAAATCTTCTCTATCAGACAGAATTAAGCAAGCTCAGAAGAAAGACAGTGAGTTGCAGAAAAAGGTAGAGCCGGTTCAGAAGGGTAAGTTGCCTGAATTCAACATTGATAATGACTTTTTTTAGATTTGGGAAGTGATTGTGTGTGCCTTGTGATTCAAATTTGAAGAGATTTTTGTTATGTGAAGCTCATAGTTCGCCGTTTTCAGTTCATCCAGGCAGTACTAAGATGTATAGAGATCTTCGGGGGTATTACTGGTGGGATGGAATGAAAAGGGATATTGCTGCTTTTACTGTGAAGTGTTTGACTTGTCAGCAGGTTAAAGTAGAGTGGTAGTTGCCTAAAGGGATGATTCAGCCTTTACCAGTGCCATAGTGGAAATGGGAATATATATCCATGGACTTTTTTGTGGGATTACTAAAGACATCTCGAGGTAATAATGCAATCTGGGTTATTGTTGATCATTTGACTAAATCTGCTCATTTCCTTGCTATATGAGATACTTTTTCACTAGATCAACTTTCTCGTTTGTATCTTAAAGAGATTTTCATGTTACATGGAGTTCCCCTCTCCATTATATCTGATCATGATCCCGGGTTTACTTATAACTTTTGGAAAGGCCTTCAAAAGTCATTGGGTACTGAATTAAATTTTAGTATAGCTTTTCATCCTCAATCAGATGGGCAGTCAGAACGAATGATTCAGACTTTGGAGGATATTCTACGTGCTTGTTCGATGGATTATCAGGGAAGTTGGGACCAACATCTTTCTATGGTTGAGTTTTCTTATAATAACAGTTTTCATTCCAGTATACAGATGGCTCCATTTGAGGCATTATATGGTAAACCGTGTCAAACTCCAGCTTTTTGGGATAAAGTGGGTGAAAGGAAGTTGATCGGACTAGAATTGGTGGAAGAGATGGAAGAAAAAGATCCGTTTATTCAGAAAAAGATGAGAACAGCACATAGCAGGTAGAATAGTTATCCAGATAACTAGAGGAAGGATATAACTTTTGAGGTAGGTGATCATGTTTTTCTCAGTGATTCACCATGGAAAAGTGTGATGCGATTTGGTAAGAAAGGAAAGCTAAGTCCAAAGTTTATTGGACCATATGAAATTCTGGAGAATGTTGGATCAGTTTATTATCGAGTGGCTTTACCTCCGAGTTTATCTTAGGTACACAATTTTTTTCATGTTTTGATGTTGAGAAAGTATATGCCAGATCCATCTCATGTTTTGATCCCCGAGGTAGTTCAGTTGGAAGAGAATCTCTCTTATGAAGAACAACCAGTCCAGATTCTTGACCATAGAGAGCACATGTTGCGGAATAAGGTAATTCACCAGGTAATGGTTTTGTGGAAAACCATATGGTTGAAAAGGCAACATAGGAATCTGAAAATGCTATGTGGGATAAATACCTACATATATTTTGATAAGTGAATAAAATTGAGAGGACACAATTCCCAAAAGAGGGGAAGGATGTAACATCCTAGGTAAATAAAGAATAAAACATTTTCATATTTATTAATATTTACTAATTAAATATTAATTTTACTTTAAAGGGGTTGCTATGTTCGATAGCATACTCGATACGCAACAAAGAGTTTCTATGAAATCTTTTGTTGCACACTAGTAATAAAATAATATTATTTTCAATAGTAGTTAACACATAGCCATTGTATTGGCAGGAATGAATATAAATAACTAAAATATGATTATATATGTTTGTTAAATGTTTTTACATTTATCCAATAAAGGATAAAGGCTTAAAATATGAAAAGAATTCAATTTTATGCATATATACTCTAATTTTCACTAAAAGGTCGAACTATCCCCTTTTTATGATGAACCCTATTTAGATATAGTTTGGGTCACTCTTATACATTCTATTAGACCAAATAAAATTCCTCTTCAGAATCGGGACATTAAAATTTACTTTCTGTAATTTTTTGGTATTTTTCCGATAATGTTCTTTTTTAATGAATAGTGAAAAGTGTTGTATTTTAATTCAAAACCTCTTTTTAATCTAATTTATTTATATATTTATATTATCTTTATAATTGGTTTTAAAGTGAAATTAGAATATATTTATACCATTTAATCCAATGGTGGTCATTGGAAGTAATATAACTTTGAGATTCGACATAAACGAGTGTCAATCTTTTGATAGGTATTGTTTTTTAAAAACACGCTATTTGATTTGACAGCGGGATTTATTTATAAAATTAATTAATGCAACTTCTATGTTATTAATTTGGTAATATAGATATCATTTTTGAATTTGGAATATCAAATACGGCTTAGGGTGATGTTTTGGTATTTTTCTGGAAAACATCAATTTTTGATAAATAGTGAAACCACTAAGTGGTACTTAAAAAACTGATTTTTCGTTTAAATGAAATTTTACCAACTCTGTGTTTTGAATTTCAAAAAATCCGACATACATGGTTGTCATTAGGAAGTAAAATTTGGTGCAATGGGATTAAAATAATTTTTAGTGAATTGTAACTTTTAAGTTTTTAATCGCGATTAGAGGTAATTAGTGTAATTTAAGTTAAAAATATTGTTTTAATAATATGAAATGACCTTGACACATGTCCTACCCAAATTGGATGTGTCATGGACGACCAATAAAACCCATGGGTCAACTTTTGGGACCCCATGGAGCCACTTGGGTAAGATAGTAACATTAATGCCTTTTATTTGAAGTAAAAGTAAAAATGACACAAACATGTATTATTTTACAAAAACAATTTTTACATCAGGTTATTAAAGTCAGATTTTTTTCTATAAATATTCATAGGAAATATTAAAATATTTTCTATGTCATAGTATTTTTTTATAATTTTTAGACATTAAAATAATTAAATTATTTATGACACCATGATGATGCACCGATTACCTCATTATTTAACGATTTAAATAAAATGAAAAGACAATGTAAAATCTAAGACATACACTTGTCGAAAACATATTGGATGGGTAGATTTTGAACTCTTATCACCGTATCCTAGAAATATATAATTTTATAACTTTTAAAATCCGAAATTCATTTTATAATAAAGTAACCTTTTATTACATTCCAAGAGTGTCCCTCCTCTCCTCTTATAAAAGGCCCCCACCTCTAGCAACTTACCCACACCATTCAAGCCTTTTTCTCGGACAACCCCTGACCATTTTGTCTCTCCACATTCCTATCTTACTCCTAGAAGCCTCACTTTTGGAAGAAGTCTTCCCAAGGAAGCCTTTGAGCTCAAATCAAAAAGAGTTACGTGTTTTATAGGTAGTGTTTTCTCTTGTGTTCATATGTTTTATTTTGCTTCTCCAACCCCCTAAACTGTTTTTATTATTTCCTTTTGTAACAAAACTAGTATCATCAATATACTAGGATTTTTTTATTAGAAGGATTCTAGCTACACTTACACACACCTTCATCTAATGGTTAAATAACATACTGTTTCCGTGGATGGAGATTTTCTGCCTCACGAAACGATGATTGTTCAATATTCTTCTAGCACCCACAAAGGTGGCCATTAAGATGACACTATATTTATATATGATATATAATATGTTTATGTTTTACTTATGCTTCTGTATTTTTCATTTATGTCATACCTTTTTGGTTTCCATTTTGGGTAAACGCGATATCTTCATTTTAGGAAGTGCGGACTACCGCCCCCTCAAAGTGATTTTATTCATTAACACCATATGTGGAACGTATAAAGGATAAATTTAATGATATTATATATGATATTATTCTGTAATTATGATATACCATTATATAATTATGATTTCACTCCATTAAGTAAGAAATATAAATGAAAGTAGCATTCATGCGTACGTACGGCTTACCGTCTCCATGAACGGTGCATTTCATTTCTTACCTCTAAATGTTATGTAATATTATAAATGCATGTATATAATGTATATATATGATATATATGATATCTATATAATGAATATAATTATGTATATAATGGATATTTTACCCCATAAACAACTTGTAATTACAAGAAGTTTATTTTTGACTCAAGTGCCCAAGGTTAAAAAACGACCATTATTAACCAAAATAATTACATAGTGTTCATGACATGGTAATAAGTGATATAAAAGGAATAATTAACTTGAAAAAGGTTCTAAAGAAAGTAGAAATTAACTCATTTTTATTATTTAGTAGGTTAAAGAATGATCGAGTCAAGTCGGACACGATGTAAGGGAATCCTTCTCAATCTCCTTTCATTGAGGCCTATTTTGTTTTATACACAACATTATTTTATACGGTGTATAAAACCCTTTCACTTTTACGATTATTCAAAAGGAATCTTTTCCTAAGAAGCGTTTACTTAACGACAAAAGGGAATTTTTTTTTTCGTACGTATGCGGCGACAACGACTTCTTCGCCGTCATGATCATTATTTGTGTTTCGGCTTCCTCTACAAGCCATAAATATTTTTGAATGAAAAATATATACCATGTTTGAATTTGGTATTGAAAATGGTTTTCATAATGTTTTTCTATCAATGTTTTGTATTTATAACTTGTGATTGAAAGGTGGAAGTGTTATGTTTCCTTTATGCAAGGTTTATGTGATACGATTATGTTATGGTTCTTGGGCATTGTTATGAAGACGGGTGGTTCCGTGATGAACTAAGGGTGGGTGAGCCCGATATAGCTCTCTAATGCATTGGGTAATGCGAAGGAGTTAAATGTTAAGGTTTCTCCGAAGAGATTTATGGAATATACTATGATTGGTATTCCAAACATAACCAAGAGGGTTACTCCCTACGTTAGAATGTTATGAATGCCTCAAGTTACCTTTATGTCTTATGATTTCTATAATTTATTCATGATTTGATGAGGTATGTTAACGTGCTTATGTTTTATTAGTAAAGTATGATTTCATTGATTCTTTTGTATACATGTATTCATGTTTCCTTTCCATATTTTTATATCCCTTACTGAGCTTTTTATGCTCATCCTAGGTTTTTGATATGTTTTTCATAGGACAAGGGAATGGTATATGATGTGATGATAGTGTCAAAGAAGTGTCAATAAAGAATAGATGTTTTAATTTAAATATGATTCTGTTGATGGGAAAAATGAGTACTATCTTTTATGTAACAACTTTGTTTAAATGTGGAATGTAATGCATGTTTTATGATCTAATTCTCTGAAACTCTAAACCTGAAATGATCCTCAACATGTATTGTTGAAGTAACTCAAGATTAAGTGATGTTTAATGTTGGGGCCTTATATGTATCATATTCATATCCAGAATTATATCATGTATTTAAACATGATTTTTAATCATCAAATGAAAATTAGTCTTAAATGGATATGATGTGGAATGAATCTCATCGTGTTCGAGAAGACGGAAATCCGTACGTACGCACGAGCAAATATATCATTATTTTGATATGAAAATAATATATAATTTGATGTTATATCTTATATAAAGAATCATTATCATGTTATATTTATTATTTACATCAATTACACATCATTAGTATACCCCTAAAAATAATAATGTATTGAATAAGATTTACACCACGACGTGGAGACAGTAAGCCGTATGTATGCACGTATGGTGACATTTCATTCAAAGGATGGATAGAATAATGAATATGGTTCTACCATATTTATAATGACAACATACTATATAGAGTATAATGGATTTATTATTTTATAATGGAAACAACAAATATAGAGGAAGTGGAAGATGAAAGGAAATTGAAAGAGTTGATGAAATAATTACCTCTTCTTCGGGTTCTTCCTTTTGATTTGATCAAAAGGGATCCTTAGGTTGTCTTTATAACTAAAGGAAGGCCTCTAGGATGAAGGGAGGAAATTTTAGAGGGTATTTTGTCAGGTTTTGGCCGAGTAAAATGGCTTTTATGGTGTAAATTAGAGAAAAGGGGGAGTGTCCTTTTATAGGAGGGGTGAGAGGCACCTTAGGAAAAGCTACAAATATTATTTTCTAATTAAATCATTCTCGGTTTCTAATGGCTCTAAAATGTATTATTTAAAGGAAATGGTGGGTATGGGTCTAAGACCACTCAACCAATTGTTTTTAGACGGGTTTGTGTAACTATATTAACCTCATCTTTTAAATTTAACTCTTAGTTAAATAGTTTGACATTTACCATATCTCTATGTATTTATAAATTATATTGTTAATAAACATAATATATACTTTTAAGTGAACCCCAAGTGGTTCATTAATGATACAACTGTCATTATATATGTTTTTTGGCCGAACCATAGATGTTTAGGAATATAATATCAATTAATAATATGATATTTGTTTTAAAACTCTTTTATGTAAATTTTGACTCTATTTGGTATTTTGTTTTTGACAAATTTATAAAATAAATATTACTTCAAAAAAATCATCTAACCAACCCTAACATGTCATATTAACCTATAAAATTAGTTTAATTCGTAAAAAGTCTCAAATTACATTTATCCGTATATTTATAATATTAATTATTTTAATATTTCATTAATTAGGTAATTACTGCATCGTCATTGTGTGATAAATAAATTAGCTTCATTAATCTCTAAAAATATACATAAAATACCATTATTGAGAAAATATCTTTAGCTTTCTAATTAACAAATAAAGTTTAATTTATCTTATGTGTGACCCTATATCAAAAATGATTTAGTTATTAAATTTTGATTTTAACACTTTTAACTCTTCTTTGAATTAAATAATAATAAATGTCCTAATATAATCCAACTAGACCAAAGTGGTTCATATTTTATTAATAAAGTTGTTTTCAGTCGAATTATACTGATACAATAGAATTAGTACATGTGTTAGGGTAATAAAAATATCATTTTTACCCTTATTTACCCTATTTACTTTTAACCATGATAAATGAAAGTAAAAAAGTTACTACTCATCAAAAAATATTATCTTATTGAACCACATTTTACTTAATGATATCAACCTTGTATCTTAGCTTTTTGAAATTAAATTCACTGAAGCGATAAAATTATGTTTTATTCAAATTTACAAATGCTCCTAGGAGGTGGGTAAAACACGGTTAAAAAGTTCAATATATTTTTTATATATCTAAAATTATTATAAACATACTCCAATCCATTACATTAAATTTATATAGGTATTGTGTATCTATTTTTAACTAAAATAAATTTAAATAAAATAAAAAATTATTTAAATAAAAATTCTGTTTTAAACTATAACTCGGTGTTTATACTATTCATCAAAAATTGAAATTTTTTAGAAAAATACTAAATCTTCACCCTAAGATAATTTTGATATTACGAATCCAAAAATGAAGACCATTTTGATAGATAAACTTTATAAAATTTCAAAATGTGGGTATTACTATTCATAATGTCTAGTTTTATTGGTCGTGGTGTATTAGAATCTCGAAGTTGCGTACAATGCAAGCTATTACATTATTCAATGGGAAACATATCGTGGATGCTTGGGGCGTTACAAAGGGTGTATGAAAAGATAATCCCAATTCCAAGAAGTTTCATGGGTGGTTATCCCCATACTACTACACGATGAATGTTATGGTGGGTATCATTGATATATAGTTTTTATTCTAGTGTTTTTTGTCACATACTTATGTAAAAATATTTTTACTATGATTTTTATACTTGAATCATGTTTAATTTCTCCACATTATGAACACTTTTTCTATTTGATAGGTTTTTTTCGTGAGATTACATGTCATTTTATCATGATTTATGGAAAATTCTTGTTTTTTCATGCTCTTTTTAAAATTAAATTCATATCATACCCATGTTTTCTCATATTATTAATATATAAAAATTGATTAAATATTAATATTTGTCTCTTATTGATCATTTGAGATCACCCCATTCTTATGTTTTCATTTCCCCCATGTTAGTGAGATAATTATAACTTATGGTAAGTCTATAAGGGAGTATAGAATAGATTGAATATGGAGAAATAATTATAGATTATTATCTTTATGTAGTTGATCTGTAAGACACCAAATTATTCAATCCTCGAGTTGTGGGAATATTTTTGAGATGATTTGTTTAAATCATAATCCTAATTCACTATATTTGTTATTTTATCCTATACCGCTATACTAGATCCTTTCATGAGCTAGCTATAGGGTTGGAATGAAGTCTTAGTGATGGTTCTCTTTGTATAAGGTGTTCACCAATTTACATTGGATGAATTGAGTTAGTAACAATATAAATTAGGAATTTAGGGCCATATTTATTTCTGTGGTATATGAATTTTTTCATCTAAGACTTTTGACATTGACGTGTTTTGTGATGTGATGTATTCATTTTTATTGAAGGGTGTTTGAGAGAATTATTTTATGGGGGATCCTGAAAGGGTAAAAATTAATTCAAAATAATATGTAACAAAATGTTTTATTAATTAATATCATGGATAAAGAATTTATATTGGGTTCATCATTTTGTTTCTAAAACATAATATGGCCATGTTTGTTTTCAGACTATATGAACCTACTATCTAAAGGTATACAAACACTAGGAATTTTCCAGCAATACTTTGGAATGCAGATTGATCGAGAGGACTAGAGGTTGGGATTATCATAGACTTTTTGGGTGGAACTATTTTTTAGAACATGGATCACAAAAAATGATTATTTAATATTTTCAATTTCATCCAAATGCACAGTTTGGGGATTGTTACCACCATAAAACTTATCAATCAAAACTGTATTTTGATGTGAATATATTTGTATATTAAATTTTATAAATCCTTCCCTTATAAGTTAGTGATGTTATTTTTTAAATCAAAAAATTTGGGTGATCAAGAGTTTATTATCATCTATAAATGTAGTGGATGTAGTGATGTTGGGATTAGGCCCCTGAAAGAGGCTTCCCATGTACCCATATAAATTGCATAAAAACCCACATATTTTTCCCTCACATAATAGGACATCGAATGTGTTCCTAGGCTGCCGGGAGCTTCCCCTTCACGATGAATTATAACCATGCCGCCGGGATCTGCTCCCCCCTCCCTACCAGGGGGAGGTTTGTGCTCATTGCTGCCTAGGAGAGAGGATACTTCATTATTCCATGTCCCATTTCTGCCATTTCCTATGATCCTCATCTCCCCGAAAGTATCGGGTCCCTTTAGAGAGGAACCCCGGCTATCAATTTTTCCATTAGAGTTAAACAGTGCTGCGAATCTATGAATGTTCACACTGGTTGCTCACTTTCTTCCTCAAAGACCCTCTGTAAAAGCATTTTCTTAGTTCATTTCTATATCTTAGGAGCTTCATGAGCTTGTGGTCATTGGGTTTCTTTATAGGAGACATTTAATGGTTAATTTTGGATCGGAGGAGGATCTATTATTTTCTTGGTCTCGGACTCCGAGAAGGTGTGGTGGTTCCACATTTAATTTTTTCAGATGGATTTTTTATTTTCATATGCAGCATGATCTTTCTTCGATCGTGACATGGGTAAGTCTCCCTGGTCTCCCTCTTTCCTTTCAAAATACCTCGATTCTCTGTGCAATTGGTAACATGATTGGCTGATATCTTTGTTCTGATCAACGAATTGGTTCTGTGTCTCATCCAATTTGACCATGAATATGCGTTGTGGTTGATGTCGTGAGGCCTCATGTGCGTCGTATTTGGATTACTGATGAGAAGGAGTTCCGGTAGATGCAAGAGGTTTTATTTTAATCTTTGTTGAAATAATGTGTGAAATGTAAACGGTTTTGGAATATGAAAGCTTTTTCCGCAATAGAATGAATAGTGGTAGATCACACGTGATGGAAGGGAAATTTGGAGAGGGATGTATTGTTTGTGATGTTGTGAGGCCAGCTCAGGATGTTGTGAAACATGGCTATGTGGATGTAGTCAAGAGTGAACCTATTTTATCTTATGTGTGTATCAGAATATAAGGTTCATATGGGATGGGAGGCCAGCTGGGCTCCTCTTGTAGTGAAGTAGGTGGATTGGTTGCTGATTTATCGGGCTCTACATGTGGTGTGATGTCAGTGCAAGAATCTTTGAATCCATCGGTGATGCAAGTTTTCGACAGGCTGAAGTATGATCTTGCTGTAGAGTCATGGTCTGCTGTGGAGGGGAGTGCATGGCACTTGCAGATGGTTCATTCCTATAAGGAGAAGTGGTCCACTGTGGATGGTGATCAAGGACTATGAACATGAGTTATGCAGGTGTTGTAGAGGAGGCAATAGATAATGGTGATGTTGTGGTTAATGCATCCTCTTCTGAGGAGATGTTTGGTATCCAGGTGGGTGACATAGGTTTGTAGTGGTGGAGGAGCATGCGACTCCAGTCCTTTTGCTAACGGTAAACCGTGATGTTGTTGTTTTGATGACCTCTGGATAGGCTCTAGCTGAGGATGAAGGGCATGGTGGCAATGAGATCAAATTTCAGTATATGGCTTGCAACTCCTCGTGGTCAGAGCCTGTGTTGGATTCTATTTTGGACATGGTTGTTTCTATCTCAGGGGTTGTGGAAGTTGTGTTCCAGAAGGTCAGGATGATGATGATTGGGGAGTGGAGATCATGATCTGTACTGAAAATAGTTTCCTAGAATTGGAGAATGAGGAGCCATTGCATGATGAGGAGATTGCTGCGAGGTAAGAAGGTGGCCTCTTGTAGATTATTGTTTCTCCAATGGATGCTGCAACCGGGGAAGGCGTGCTAAACCTGATGAATCAGTCACAATTCCTTATTGTAGTTGACGCCAATACTCTGATCCTGTAGGATTTTCGATTGGAGGATTATTATCAAGAGGTGAAAATCCTGGGAAAGTGGGGTGACATCTCATATAGAGATAAGGAAAAGGATAGTGGCATGGTATTGTCTTCCTACAGTAATGTTGTTCAGGGTGAAATGATGAAGGTTCATGGGGATGAAGGTACTAAGACTGACCCCCCATGATGAAGGGCGAAGAAATATTATTCTTATATTCCAAGGCCAGTGTCTACAAGATCTTCCTTTAGAAAGGAAAGTTGGGCTCTGCAATCGTCAAAGGAATTTTTGTCCTTGGAGAAGCTGAATCATAGATGGAATTATGCAAATGTTCTTAAAAACTATGAAATAACAAAGTTGGAGATAGATAATGCAGAGGGAATAATCTCTAAAGGGGGTGGTGATGAGTATGATTTCTATGATACGTGGTTTCTTTGGAATTGTTTTATCTGCTTAATGATTTTCCTGTTATTAATAACTGGTCAGAGTCTTGCCTCTAACTGAGCGTTTCTAGTAATATGACATTGCATACACTTTATGTTCATTTTTCAAGGACCAATGTGGTTTCTTTAAATGTCCTGAAACTAAGAACAATTGAACTGATATTTGAGGTCATGCATCTAGAACACATTTTGATAAGTTTAACATCATGTATAATGGATCTTATAAAAATTATTTTAATTTTATAAAACTTATAATACTAGGTGAAAGGTTTCTAGTAATGGATGGTATTGGAATTACACATGAGAAACCCTTTCTAGTCCATCCTCTCTATTTGTAACCAGAGAGGAGAAGGTATGAGTGGAACCATGAGGAATATGTTCCAATGAGGGAGCGTTTATCATGGAATATGGCATGAAAATGATGAACTTTTGTATGAATATACCCTGGTAGAAGATATATTACATAGGGAATATATCCCAATGATAATAACACATTCACAAACAATATGAATCAGTGAGGATATGGTTTTCATAGGGAATGAGGATTAGTGACAATATGGTTTTCAAATGGAATATGGATATGTGAGAGTTTAGTTTTAATGGGTAATATTTTCAAGTGAAAATATAGTGTTCATAAAAAATATAGTCTTTTGGGAATATGGTTTCATATGGAATATGTCATAGTGATAATAGGTTTTACTTAAGGAATGTTATATTAGTGATAATAGGGTTTTGGATATTGATTTTCAACATTATTGAGGTTCCTTATGTATCCTTGTTAACAGGAATAACATCTCCTATAGTTATAGCTTCATAGTTTAGGGATGTATGTCAGGATCAATCCATGAAATTTGGTGTTTTTTAGTAAGGATGGCTGTACTATGAATAAAGAAACAAAAGGATATTATGTGGGGATTAAACATGAATGGTTTCAAATGGTTAAACATGATTGACTGATCATCTGAATGTAGGTTTCATAAAATGAACCATATTAGAATCTCATATATAGATATGAATTATTAAGTGGACTAAGTATGATATCATCAATTAGGATGTCGTCAGGGATAACAATAGTCAGGAGGCCCTTGCCTTACCTGGGGAACATGTTGGATATCATTGGTCTCTATGTATATGTCACATTGATGTTTCTAACCTGGTTTATTACTTATGTGCTGGTATTTTTGGGGGATTACACCTAGAAAGTGGACTATGTTTTTATTTATGGTCTATTTAAGATTCATAGGGATTATAAGATCAATGAGGACATGGTTGAGGCTTTTACCATAGGAGGGTACCCAAGATAAACACCTTGATTATTGAGTGGATAAAAGAAACCCATTAGATATATGGAATTACTGGATGCTAGATATAGGGAATTCAAGATGAACAAAATTATCAAGGAAAGATTTCATTGGTTTCATTATGTGTGAGATTAATGTTTTTATGGTAATGCATAATTTTAAACCCACATAGGGATACATATCTTTTTCATCTCATTTTTATGTTCTTAATGTACCACCCACTCCATTAGATTTTTATTTCATCAATGAGAGTAGTTATATTATGTTGGTTATATTAGATATGGTCCCTCCCTTAATGCCACTTTAGTCTGGATAAGTTACCATAGCTCAGTTTTTCTCCTATTGTATTTAGTCCCCATTTCCACACTCTGATATCTTGGCTTTGCCCTCATCGCCTCACGTGTCTTTGCAAGATATGATTAGTAATGGATCCTATATTATTATTCCTTCATATAATCCTATTGGGACCATGTTGTAACCTTATCTAGTTCACTATGTAGGGTCCAAAAAATTGGTTCTTTTAGGTTACCATATAACTCACAAAGAAATCCATTATATCACATATCCCATTGATTCTCATATAGAGGAAACAATGTGAGATGGTGAAAGGATGTACAGTCTTATTTATTTATGATGGTAAAATTGAGGCATCTTTAGAGTATCATAAATGGTCCTTGGTAGACAAGTTTGGTGTCGATCACCCAAATATTAATGTTTTCTCTCATTTCTTCAATTCATGGAATATCACTAGACCTACAACCATTTCCACCATAAATCATAAACCGTTTTTTGATTATCATTTCACTATGTTTGATTTTATCAGGGAATTGGATAGGGTGTCCCATGCATACGAAAGATATATGTTTCTTCTTTCTTTTGGTTCTTTTATGTACATAAGAATGCATATTCTTAATTGGTTGTGTTATGGATCTATCTTTCACTCCATACCCTCCCAGTTTACAATCTATCTATAATTAAAGGTATTAGTGATGCCATGGGTTCTTAGTGATGACACAAACTGGATGTTCTTCATAATGGTTTCATAAATTTTTGTTGATTTGGATCTGGAACCTCCTCCTCCATATTTTTTACTTTTACATTATAATTATAATGTTTCCTTCTAAAAAAATTAATTTATTGTAATATTAGATATTTTTTCCCACATTTTTAAATTCCAAGACACACAGTTTTAATCTGCAAGAAGTCGGATAACCATATATTAGTCATGGAAGCCGTTAAATATATAAATTTGGTATCCCATTATAGGGATTAATATATTCATCTCCCATGTGTTTCAATTACCTATGGCCCTAAATGTAGTGGGTTCAAGGAAGGGATTTCATATTTAGAGTAATTATTCCCTTAAACCTCTATGTGGATTTTCTTAAATCAACATCTATATTCATCTAATATTTTATAAAATATTTTAAATCCTAATCCAAGGTTTGGTATCCTAGTATATCCAAATTTATATAAGGAATATTGACTCAATTTTTGATAAAAGGAGGTCCACTAAGATAATTTATCATTATATTATTATTGAGACTCAATTTCCCTATCTCCAAACTCCATCTCAAATTGTAGATTGAATTTTGGCCATAGAATGACGTTACGTATCTTCCCTAAAGGCTCCCTTGATGGATGACCAACCCTAATTATTTATTTCATATCCTTAGGACATAGAGATCACTGGTGCAGGGCTCTTAAGAGAGAAGTGTGTTAGTTTTTATATCCAAGAAATAGTTGTAAGCCCTATTCAATTAGAGAATTTTCAATCGTCCCCCAATTCCATTGGATTTCTAGAATTGGTTATTGAAGAAAGTCCATTGATTATTCTTTTTTATGTATATTTAAAAATAATATGAAATCAAATATCCCTATTAATGGTGTTAAAAACACTCTATCTAAAAAAATCCCAAGAGTGGTTGTATTTCCTACCAAAGTCAACCTTTTATGGGCTTGTGGGCCTACACCACCCATTCACCATGATCTCTTCTATTGTATGCAATGATAGAGGAATTTTTTCCCTATCCAAAAGTGATTATCTTTGGAATATTCTTCATTGTAATCATTTTTCCTTGTTATAAATTTTATATCCTATGTTATAGTTCTATTTCATTAAATAATTTTTCAAAAAAAATCCATCTGGGCAACTACATGCATGGATTTATGATTCATTCCAATGCCTGGAACTTTTGAGAAAACTAGTTATAAGTTGATTTTTTATGCTTCCCCCCAAATTGACATTACATTCATAAAATATTAAAACTCCGTATTATTTTATGTCATGAATGATAAATATGGGGTTGATGATAGTGGTGATGTCTATAAAAAAACTCTTTTTATTTTGGTTACACAACATGGTTCCCGTGAAGTTAATTTAATGACATCATCAACTAGTAGGAGGATCTCGTTACATGAATAGAACATTGAATAATTATCTCTCAATCCTTATGGAGAAAAACCTATGGGATATGGTATTCATGGGTGATGAATAATTATGGTGTAAAAATAAGTATGTAAGTAGTAGAATATAGAGGTGGTTAGATATGTTAATAACCATCTAAAAGGCTATTTATATCATACATATTTCCTATATAACACACTTAGTGTGAAAACTATCCAAAAATATCCCCTACTTATTTACAACGTAATATCAAAGACATAAAATTGATACTTATTTTTTTCTAACTGTTTGATGGAGGATAGTTCCTTCAAAGAGAAGGTTTGATCATCATGGATAGCTCCCATCAATTGCAATTCACGGGTGGCATGTCAAAAATATCTCCAAAAAATTAAAATTAAAACTATTAAATGGACTAATAATTATTTTACACTCAACACTAACAAAATATGGATTTAGAAATAGATAGGTCAGCTTGATAGACAACTATTGGAAAAATTGGATGATGAAATTTTCCACCTCCTTACTCACAAATAAAACATCCATGATGGAAATTATCTTGAAGATGATAAGTGTTTAGATAATGATTTGAAAATAAATATGTAAGATTAATTTATAAAAAAATTTCCTACTTATATGATTTCCTAAGAGATAGTTAGTTTATTGGGAATTTTAATATTAAACTGGAGGATGCAAACTACTCTATTGATGTTAGTATCACAGAACCCTTACTAGTTTCTTTATTCTATGGTTTACATTGAAGCCCTCAACCTAAGAGTGTAGAAGGGTCCCAAAATCATGATCAGATTGAGTTATTCATTAGTGACATAACAAGTTCAATGGATGAGTAGGATAAAAATATTTATCAATCAATTTAGAAGAATATGAGATCAAATGTGGTATTATAATCCTTAACCCAGACAATTCCTTTTTCTCCTGTTAGCTCCCCATGATCATTTTTCAATGTTATATAGATTCTTATTATAAATAATATAATTTAAGTGTTTAATCATTTCTCAAATGATGACCATCTCTCTTAAGTTACCATTTCCACTTTCATTATCAATATCTATAATGTTAATCGCCAATGATTCTTTAGACAATTTTATCCCATTAACATGTGAAATCATTCAAAAACTATGATAGCGTCAATTATTAATCAAGGGAAGTCTCTTAGCCTAATCCTCAAATTTGAAATGAGAAACATGACTTCTTTCAAGGAAGACACATTTTATAATTCATTTTATAGTCTCATAAATGATATAAAAAAATTTCACATGTGTGTTTTGATTCAATATTATGTATAACTTTGACAGGGAACAATAATATGAAAAGATAAAATGTAGTTTCATATTAGTATTACTTCATCGTTTTTGTGTCTCTATGTGGGTTTGTGACATCCTTTTCAGCTACTTCTCCTAATTATAGTTCATATTCACACTCACTGGGAATAGATTTTTCTTCCTCAAATTAGTGATAGGTCTTTACTAAGAAGTTACTCTTTCTCCAAACCTATTTTTTCTTTAAATATATATCCTTAGTAGAAATATATACAATGCTATTTCTGGTGGGTTGTTCCATCATTTTAGGGGTCAGTATGGCTTCATTTGAACCTATCATTTTTTTCATTTTGAATGAAAAGATATTACTAATTATTTTATAGGAAAATATATAAAATAGTTTAAATGGATCCTAAATTATTATAGTCTAATAAGTGGGTAGTTTATCAATGTAAATAAAATTAGAATTTACATATCAAAAAAATTATGAAGAAGGTTAAGGCTCATCTACGAGTGGCTAAGAATCTCTTAAATTGAATTTTCTATAGACTATCATGGTGATCCAATTTCTAGTTAAAAATAATAACCCATCATTTTGATGGTATTAGTAGTATGATCATGCATGAAGGATTTGTTAGGTTGGGAGGTGATCTTGGGAAAAGTCATCATGGAAGAGTTTTCAAGGAGAAATACACAAACTCCTCACTCTCAAAGCCCGAGGGTTATAGATATTCCATGACATGGTGAATCATGAAATGATTTATTTAAAATTTATATTACCATTATCATTAGATAATTATAAAAAGGGATATCAATTTCATTAAATATAATCTGGTGGGCTCTCCACTCTACTTACTAAGGTTCTATGTCCCAAACCTTAACATCATACAGTGAAAAAATATCCTACATTCATTGATGTGGTCCCCAATAATTCCCAAAAATTTGTATAAAAATATATCATAAGATAATGAACCTAAATTCTAGGTTTTCACTCCCTCTAACTTGGGATACGTCGTCATCTCAAAATATAAATTGTTCACACATACATAACACATATCTGATGAACGGGTTAATAGTATTTGGAACAAATCAATACCAATTAAGCTTATTTATATAATGAGGCATATCAGGAAATATGAAATATCTACATCTAATGATAACTAGAGAAAATTTATTCATATTTCGTCAAAAAAAATTTGGATTCATATTGTAAATATACAATCATTGTTTCATTTTTTTCTAAAGTGGAAGAGGAAAATCATATACAGAATTTTCTAGTAAGATTTCATATTTCTAGTGGATAATGAATCTCTATAGATCCATTTTTTGATGAATAATTTAATTATCATGTAGGTGTGTACATGTATTTGTAGGGTTGAATAGTCATTATCAAAAAATAGTTTTTGGTTATATAAAAGTATTCCAATATAGAACACTATAAAACCTTAAAATCTAATAAAGGCTACCTCAAATGCAAGTTCATTTCTCTATTTATAGGAATCAAATTTCAATATATGTTGCTTATTCTATCTAATACCCTAAATTATCATATTATATGGTCTTCTTGTAGGAATGTGACGAACATTGGGGATCAAGGTCACTGGGTTAACTAGATCATCATTCTAAAGGGATTAAACTCAATACAGATGTGTCTAGTATCCATGGTATAATTCATGGCGGTGTAATAGTCATATACTATAAGGGATCTACAATTCAATCATTCTCATCCATTTATGGGTGGGGGATTTCTATTTAGGAGGAATTTTTTCTAATGGGATATGATATCTCTATTTTCACTTTAAATAACCTTAATATTTCTAAATTTAAATGAAACTCGTCAATTGTGGTAAAATTTATATTGGGATCATCAACTAGCCATAATAGTATCTCTAAAACTGTAAATAAATGTAGAGAAAGTTTGAATTATCATGTGAAGGATCTATACATGTGGTGTGAGGGGAATAAGGCGGCTAATATCTATTCTTTAGAAGGTAATCATGCGGAAGAGATTATTTTATATTTAACTATTTTATCATTATTACTATATTGTGTAAACATTTTCTATGGGGATTTCCTAAAACTCCAATAATTCCATCAAATAAAACTCACTTCACCCTTCCTCATTTTTAATCTCTTTTTATTTTCATTTATATTAAAAATGTTAAAATTTCAAGTTGGTAAACTCTATGAGTGTAACAACCCATCATTTTCATACATATATATTAAATATTTTTAAATGAATATTCATTAAACTACACAAACACCCACGCATGAGTATCGTAAAACATATAGTTCCTTTGCATACAAAGAAACATATGTATCATCTTCCACCTACTTATTCATAACTATCCCCTTATTTTACATATCATATGTATTACCTATTACCATAACCTGTGGAAAAGAAACATAAAAAATGATCTTAGAAGGTCATTAATATTAAATAAGGGAAACATATAATCATAATTTGAGTATAAGGGTATGAGAACATGAGAATAACATATGAAAAAAACCTTAATATCAAAGATCAAAACCCTGAGTTGTGGAATATTGATTGGAAGTTCATAGGATAAGAATCATCATGAAATAAAATATCACAATACATGAGTTCATAACATTAACATAAGACATGGAATTTTGGAATACATGTAAACATATTGATTAATTTACATAGTATTCAATGGTTATTTAAAATTCTATCATGGATGATTGGATATAGTCTCGAAACCATTGTATTATTCAATGTTCACTCCCAAGACTATTGTAGTGGACTATGTTCTTACTAAATTGGATTCAATCCCCATTTCTGTCCTATTTATCTCAAGAGATACCAATATTTTCCCAATTAATTTGAGGGAGATATATTTCCCACCCATCACATAATGAAAATAATATATATATATATATATATATGCCACAAGATCATGAACCATTCATCATATCCTAACCCATGGATGTAAATAGTATTTATAAAACATTCATTATATCAGAATCTAGGAAAATAAATGGGTTCCATGAAAATTTTAATCATATTATAACCAATAAAAAATATAATGGATTTACAAAAAAAAATATAATAAATATAAACCATCCAGAGAAATAATAAATATGGTATCATTGGATCATTTCAGCAAAAAATACTGATTTTTATCAATGTATGTCATCTTAGTTGGAAAATGTTTTTGAAATTTATTTTGGAACATTTAATGTGGAAAATAGACTTTCGAATTTGAAAAAAAATATTTATTCAAATATAAAACATTTTCACAATAACATTTTATTAAAATAACCTTTGAATGTTATAAAGTAACCTTAAAATATCATTGAAAATTTTTCATGAGGAAAATATCTTTTCTAATTTGAAATAAAATTAAAACATAAAAATTTAAAAAAACAATTTTATGAAAATTAACATTGAAAAATATAATAGAATATTTAAATCATTGAGTGTTAATGTTTGAGAAAAATTTCATTCATGTCATACATGTCGAAAGAAATATTCCTTTTACATTTTTAGTGAAACCCAAATAAAACTTGTTTAGAAAGTGACATTAAGATTAATTTTAAAAACCCTTTAAAAATAAATAACGTGAAAATATTCCTTTAATAAATAATTTGGATAATTTCAACAACATTCTTAGAAAATTTTTAAAAAATAAAGATCTGGAATAAAAATGGTTTCAATCCAAAAGGAAAATGATGTCACTTTGTCATATAATTTATTTTCAATGTCCATAATTAAGAGGGGAAAATGAAATGAAATTTTGTATTATCTTTAAATAACCATATTATAATAAAATACATTTGTTTCAATGGTGATAAGTCATATTATTTCATCATTGGAATCATATTCATAGACAACATTAATAGATGAAGAGATTGTTACATAAAAACTTAACCACTTTGGTAAATTTAAATCTTAAGCCCCATGAAAGTATAAAATAAAATGAAACACATAATATAATGATAATAAATATATTCATGATATTTAAACTAAATGTTTCTGTATATACAGCTCATAAAATAAGATACGTGTATAACATAATGTATGTCTCAAAGAAAATGAATTGAATCAAAAATTCCTTACCTTAATTCTCAAATTCATTCATACACATCCAATCCTCCTATATAATAAATATAAGTTTATTATAAATAAATTATATAACAATAATTATATACAAAATACCATATATAATTTACTTTTGACATTTTATTACCTTTTTATTAACAATTCTTTGATAAAATCATGTTTCAGGTAATAACCATAATGATTTCATGTATGTTTTCATTTAGTATTTTAGATCCTTCAACATTTAGCATGGTTTAATCATTTATAGAATGTTATACCTTTTATAAATTTCATATATATTTATTATATATTTATTTATAGTAATACATTAATTATATAGATATAAAATGAAATATATAGTTCATGGAGATGACATATTGTACGTACACATGAACGCCATTTCAATTTTTTAATAGTTAGGAAAATTAAATATAAAATGTAAAGAACCTTTATAGAATAATTATGATGTGTTATAGATCAAATATATTTCATAAAATTATGGTTTTTACCTTTAATTAAATATGTTATTGAGAAATGATTCACATCACCTCAGGAGGTTGTAGTTTGTCATGCACACGAGAAACGTCATCATATCTCCCATAGAATGGATAGTAAGAAGGTATATGTGATATGATAATTTTGATGTAAAATTATGTTTCAAATATCATATATATATATATATATTATCACTATTACCATCGATGTAAAACCAAAATTTAAAACATATCACATCGATTTGTGATGTGGTAGTCCGTCGTACACAAAAGTGACGTTGTTGTTATCTTATGGGATTGAATGTACAAATTAAGGTGTGATATTATAATTAAATAAGTATAATAATATCATTAATATCTTATATAAAAATTAAATACATCATTATATTCATTTTTTAGATGTGGTGATGGAAAAAAATAACATTAGTTCGCAAGGCGGTAGTCTACCATACACACGATCAACATTTTCATTTCTCAATTGAAGGGAGAGGAGATTGATATAGATTATTCCATTAACATAATAACGAAATTATAGGTTATATAAATATTTAATTATATCATTATAGTTTGATAATATTGTAAGTAGTTAAAAGAATAAATAAAATTAAAATGCAAGTTTGAGGACTATACCTCATCTTTAATGAACCACAACTGGTTTAAATATTAATCCTTTATATGAGGGATTCCTCAAAAACATAATGCCTCTATGATGTGAGGAAAGAATTAAGGAAAATATATGGGATTTTTTTGGAGAATAAATTTTTTTTTTATGTTTGAATATGAGAGTAGAGTGGGTGGCCCTTTATAAGTGGGGGAGAGGACACACATGTAATTTCGAAAAAAAATAATGTGTTGCCATATTTATCACAAGAAAAAATTCCCAAAAACGGATAATTATTGAACCGAATTTATTATAAGGTCTAAATATGGACATATAATGGGTTTTAAATAAGTTTATAATTCATTTTACCTCTTTTCATTTTTGTTTAACCCCTGATAAACATGTTTCATCATTAATTTTTGTAATTAAATTTTAACTATTTTTACAATTGATTTTTCAAAAAAAATTGGTTGATCATTTAATATAATATAAATTATTATGATTTAAAATATGAAATAAATTTTTATAATTTCCATTAATTTAATTTGTTTACTTTAAATTAACATTAAACCCTGAGAAGAGAAGAAAAAATAGTTATCTGATGAATTTTGTTTTTGAAACATGAAAAACTTTTTATATGATAATTCGATATTAAATTGATTAAAATGACCTAAATTGGTTAAATAAATATAAAAATTTAAGTAATCTTAATTTTAAAACCAAATAAAAATAAAATTTATCTTGTAAATTCTTGGAATTAAAATTCATCATTTAATAATAACCAATATTATCACTATTAACTAAAAAAATATATTCTTTGAAAATTATCAAATATTTACTCCAATATAATTTTGATGTTATGATTTAAAAAATTAAGTTTATTTTTTCATATTATTTTTTTTAAATTAAACATAATTTTAAAATAAATGAGTTAAATGTGAAAAAATTACTTATTAGAAAAACAGTCTTTAAGAGTAAAATTAGATTTATTCTTGTCTGTTGTTTAAAAATGTATCAGATGAATGATAATAAAATTTGAATATAAAATTTTCAAATTTAATAAAAATGATTCCCCAAATTTTATTTTTTAAATTTATTGGGTTAAAAGTTTTTTTGTGATGAAAAATAGTTTTTTAGAAATTAAAAATTATTTATTTCCAATTTATTCTTGTTTTCATATAAAATTTATTGGTAACTATAGAATAAATTTTATATACATGTGTAATATACATATTTTAATAGTTTAGTTAAATTAATTCAGACCCTCCATTCTTATCTTCAGATGATAACTATAATATTAAATAATAATAATTTAATAGTATGTCATGTTTCTTTGAAATATAGTGCTTCATGTTGTGCAAGATATCGAAGACTTTTAATTTATTAAAAATATAAAATTTATAAAATCTCAGAGTGTTAAATTTTTCCCCCATTAATAATAATTTCTCCCTCAATATTCCATCACATAGGAACAAAAAAAATGTGGATATTTCCACCTCATCATATTCTCAAGTTCCCACATAGCTTCCTCATGCTAGTGGTTTCATCCCAGAACCTTGATTGGGTGAGTATTCTTATTTCGTAGATATTTATCTCTAATGTCATGATTATCCATTGGATTTTTATCATAAAAATGTATCTCTCCAATGTTATTTTCAATTATTATAGTACATGTGATGGATCTGGTATGTACTTCCTTAGAAGAGATTTTTGGAACACATAGTGAACCTAAGAGAGGTTTCATGGGAGCACTAAACGAATTTATACTATCCGGATATGATCATGATTTTAAAAGGGATTTATATACCTAGTATTTAGTTTTACCATCACTATTCCAAGCTGAAATGCATTGAAAACCCCTCTCACCTGCTTCAAATTACATATCATGGCACTAATTATTAGCATATATTTATTTTCACCTTCGTATTGCACATATGTGAAGTCTAATGGCTCTAACCTTAACTGTTATTTCTTTATATATCCCAGGTCCAAATTTCATTCATTCTAAAAATTAATTCTATAAAATTTTAATTCTATAGTTATTTCCATAATAAAATTAATATTTATCCATTTTAATGATTCTATTGAATTGTATTTTTCTAGTAAAACTAAACTATAGGATGGGGTTGATCAAAAAATCCTTTAAAATCTATAGAAAAATAACTTACCATATCTCATAGTGTTTTAATTTTTCTTTTGGATTAATCATATATATAAGGATGATATGGAGTTATAAATATCAACTCTATAACATGATTTTGAGGAACCCTTCATCATAAATTTGAGTTAAATCTCAATTCCCTATCATACACAATGGAATGTGGAACTCCATGAAACCATACTACTTTTCAATGTATATCCTTTAAAACTAATCCAGATAAAAATATTCTTTGATAGTGATTGATTTTTCTCTATTTTTAAGGTTAATTACTAAAAACTATATAACATTGGTCCCTTTAGATACTTTTGGTAGTCTGATGACAAAATCCATGATTATGTTTTCCTATTTCCATTCTGGTATAGATAATGGTTAGAGAATAAACATTAACATTTTTCTCTTAGACATAACATGATGACATTCCTAACACAGATATATATACATAGAAATATCTCCCATCATAATGTGCCTCTAGATATAATCTTTATTATTAGATATCATTTAGAATTCTATCCTTCTTTTCATTCAATTGTGGTTTCAAGCAATATGGCCTTGCCTGATGTGATGGGTTTTCTCCTAGAATTCAAGATATCAATTTTCATAAAAATTAATATAATTCAAAAGTTTAATTAAACCATATTTACCTAAAAATAAAAATAATATAAATCCTAGACGTTACTAATAAATTTAATCATATTTCCAAAAATTTTGCGGAATTCTTACTCAAATAAATTTTTCCCCAAATACATAACAAACCAAAGGGTTTTATTTCCATAAATGTCCCCCAATATATCTTTAATCATGATAAAAAATCATCACATAAAATCTCATAATAAAAGTATAAGAATTTGAATTTATGATCAATATTAAACTCCTAAACCCATGATTGTATCCATATTTCTTGTATTAATATTACATGGATGCATATATGATTCCAGAATTAACATAGTCCATTGGGGTTTCAAGATTCTTTTAAAAAAATAAAATATGTAAAATACATCTAAATCAAAATTCTAAAATCCAAATACCTAAATATTTAAAACGTTAATGCCATAAATAATCTATTATCTTATACAAAATAATTTACATTTAAATATTATGTTAATTGTTGAAAATATAGAACATAAAAAGTTATTTCATTAATCTATAATCCATGAAAATTGAGATAATAAATGTTTATAATCACATCATATTTAACTGAAGTAAGAGTAATAATATTATCATAGGGCTCATTGATATAAAAAAATTAAATTACCAACTAAAGAGTGAAATATATGTTTCCTCTAAATATGAGGATTCACATAATTTATTTTGATTGTATAGTCTTTCCTATTTTTCATAACCTTCGAAGGTTATTATAGCTTATCATCTACATTATCCCTTGTATTGGTGAATTAATTAACATAATTCCCAAACACTTTAATTTGAAACACTAGAGTGTTTATGGTGCATTCTATAGATCATTCTATATATTTTAATTACTATCTTACTTCTTACAATAATTTCAGCATTTAAATTTTCAATGGCCATATTTCTAATATATAAAACATTTAAAAGTCCCCTTATGTAAATATAATCCATGTTTCCTACCACACAGTTAGTAATAATGAAATTCCATCCTATTTTATCCATGTTTATTTGTATTTCCCTTCAACTATATCTCTATTTTAATATCATTCCCATGATATTTAGGGGTAACCCAAATCCCCATTTACCCTTTGACAGAACACTAAATGATTTATTCATGTATACTAATGTCCCTTATGGATAACAATCTTTTAAGACTTGGTTTTAATACTCTATGTAATCAATCAACATTACTTTTAGCTAAGATGATAATGTCAAAATCATACCTCGCAATTCTTGTAAAATTTTTCTTATAGGTACTAAGAGATTCATCATCCTTCTGATTTTTCTCAAGGAATTCCTTCTCCATTTCCATACACTGAATATTAATGAATTACTTATTAAAAAAATTATCTTATACTAATACCACTCCATGGATTCAATTTCATCATGTTACACTGTATTCTTGATTAGAGTCCACCAATGATCTGCTTCACCTTCCCAATGATAGACATCCCAAATGAATTTTTCAAGTATCAAACATTAGATAATTGAAACTATCATTTCCTTGGTACTGATCTATTTCTCAGTAACTAGAGGATTAGTGGAACCACTAAAATATGGTGGATGTTTCCTCATTAAGGATTCAATTAAACATTATTTATTATTTTTTTGTTTGGAATTTCATCCTAATTCATAGCCTAAGAAAGTTTTGTGAGAATATAAACATGATTTTTTATTCCACATCCCATAACATTCAGTTTCTCATACAGAAAATAATTTTATTTTTCTATTCATTACAAATTAACAATGTATCTTCAGGTTCCATACATTAACTAAACCCAAAATTATAGTTTGTGTAGCAATAATCATAGTGGGATACCACATGATCTGGAAAAATAAATTACAGGATGTCCAAATCATGATGCCTTCTATATAATCTATGGAACATTAGATTTGAAATAAAGCATTCATGGAATATATTTAAATTATCCATGACGGTTTGTAAAGTGTGTGAATTTATAAGGAATATCTCATATGACTGTTAAATCAGATGCAATGTAAGGCTCATTTTGACATACTATGTAATGTTCAATTCAATCCCAACATGCCTTTTTTGGAGTAATTACCCATAGGTAAATCAGTTCCAGAACCATGTCCCCTTGTAGAATACAAATAGGGATGAATTTATATGAAACTACTCACTCTATACATCACCAATATTCAATGATATATTACTGTATCTATAATTATCCTTATATATATCCCTAGGGATCTCACTAAGGTTTTACCATTCTAGTTTCTATATATTAACATTACCTATCCTTTAATACTAACTATAATGACCCAATATTTTCATACATAGATATAATATCTTTTTAGATGAATATTAATTACACTACTCAAACACGTCACTAAGGTTCATAAAGGTATATTGACTCTCTATGCTTTGAAATGTAAACAATTGTTTTTTAATAGTTCTACATAATCTCCCACTATAACACCCTGATATTTTATGAAAAACATTATTTTTAATTTCATTAATGCCTTGTCTTGTATGCTACAACAGAAGGAGCTTGCACAACATGCATCCTTGACTTGCCTTGCATTACACGCTATCGCAACCTTCCTCGATAGCGTGTGTAGTACGCAATACCCGGTTTCACTAAACAACGATATGGTATTAAAATATTATAAAAACTAGTCGTTATGAATAGTAATAACCACTTTTTGAAATTTTTTAAATTTTATTTTTCAAAATGGAATTCATTTTTGGATTCTGAATATCATAATTAGACTAGGGTGAAATTTTGGTACTTTTCGGATAACTTTCATTTTCTGATGAATAGTGAAAATTACTAAATTTTAATTAAAAACAACCTTTTTAATCGAAATAATTAATAGTGAAAATTTTTTAATTTGAGTGGTTTTAAAGTATATTTAGAATATATTTTTACAATTTAATACAATTTTGGTCATTGGATGTAATTTCACATTTAAACCAGACATAAACAAGTGTCAATCTTTTGATAGTTATTATCTCTTAAGAACATTCAATTTGTTTTGACGACAGGAATTAATTTTTAAATTAAATAATGCAACTGATATGTTTTGAATTTGGTAAAATAGATATCATTTTTGAGTTCATAATATCAAATATATATTAAGCCTAATTTTTGGTATTTTTCTGGAAACTTTAATTTTTTGATGAATAGTGAAACCACTAAGTGGTAGTTAAAAATTTGAATTTTTCACAAAACATAATTTTACCGCTTCTGTGAGTGGAATTTCTAAAATCCGAGAGACATGGTTAATATCAAGTAATAAAATGTGGTTCAATGAGATGAAAATAATTTTTGGTGAATAGTAACTTTTTACTTTTATTTACCACGGTTAAAAGTAAATAGGATAATTAAGGGTAAAAATGATATTATTATTACCCTAACACATGTCCTAATTCTATTGGATAGGTGTAATTCGACCAAAAACAACCTTAGGAATAAAATATGACCATTTAGGCCCACTTGGATTAGATTAGGATATTTATTATTAATTTATTTAAAGAAGGGTTAAAATAGTTAAAATCAATGTTTAATAAGTAGATAATTTTTAATATAGGGTTATACATAAGACAAATTTGACTATAAATATTCATTAGAAAGCTAAAAATATTTCCTAAATTATGGAATTTTATTTGTAATTTTTAGACATTAAATAATTTAATTATTTACGACACAACGATGATGCAGTAATTATCTTATTAATAAAATATTGACATAATGGATGTTATAAATACCCAAATAAATGTAATTTGAGACTTTTAATTAATTACACTAATTTTCTAGGTTAATATGACACGTTATTATTGATTTAAGTAACTTTTTTTGAACTAAAAATTCTGTTATTAGTTTCACAAAAATCAATTACTAAATAGTGTCAAAATTGACATAAAGTAGTTTTTTAAAAAAATATTATATTATTAATTGTTATTTTATTCTTAAAAATCTACGGTTCAGAAAACATGACTTAGATCAGGTGATAAATATTAATAATAAACAATTTGGGTTTCGTTTGGCTTTTTATAGTAAGTTTATTAACCTTATAGTGTAGGAACACAAAAAGATACGGTAAAAGTAAAATTATCTAACTTAAAGTTAAAACTAAATGATAAGGTTAAAATAGTAACCTAAACTAGGCCAAATTCAATTGTATGAGAGTATTTAGACCCACCCCCACCTTAGATTCGAAATAAATCAATTTGGAGCTATTTAAAACCGAATATGGCTTTATAATAAAATAATATTTTTAGTTTTTCCAAAGGTGCCCCTCTCCTCCATTATAAAAGGGCACCTCCTCCCTCCCTTCCTCACACCAATTTGAGCCTTCAAGCTCGGCCAACCCCTGCCAAATTCTCTTCTCCCCTTCCTCAAAAACATCCTAGAGGTCGTGGTCTTATTCAAAGACCAATTTTAGTTCCCTAAGAGAAGGACTCAAAGAGGCCCTTCAAAGAAGAGGTAATGTCCGTTACCGATTCTTTCAACTTTATTTCTTCTTCCACTTCTTCTTCTAAGGTTGTTTCATTATGAAGTAATAACATCAGTATCACTCATATATAGTTATGTAATTATACGTATGAAACAACCTGATTTCACCATCTATCCATCCTACGGAAAATTAAATCACCACACGTGCGTACGTACGGAATACTATCTCCACGCCGTGGTGTAATTTGTTTTTCCAACACCACCTTACATGGATGTGTATAATGGTGTAAAGAATAACTATACAAAGTTATTATAACATTATACTGATTATGATATATTGTTTCGTCCTATACAATTCAATTCAATAATAATGGGAACGATATCATCGCTCGTGTGTACGTACGGACTACCGTCTCCACGACGCGATGAGATTCATTCTCCATGTTAACCATTTAGGAATATTATAAAGTATATATAAGATATAATAATGATATAAATGACATTATAAAGCTACTGGATTTATGTATATATATATATTTATGTCATCTACTTAATTCCATTCAACTCAATAAGGAAACGAAAACAACGTTCAAGCGTACGTACGGCCTACCGTCTCCATGAACGGTGTATTTCTTTCCATTTATCGATCTATTATATATATGTATATTCTGAATATATATTATATATAAATCATGTTTTATATTCTAGAATTAAGTAATCATGATCTAAGTAATCATATGAATAATTACAAGTCAAAACAGGGACAACAAATGAAATGATTTTACCCAAAACACTCTTTAACATGGAATTTACAAAAGAACGGGTAATATAAAGTCATAATTAAACTATATGTGATATCATAACAATGAATATGATTCTGTAATAAGTCAATGACATTATTTAATTCATTATACAGTAGGTTCGGATACATACGAAGCATATCTGACATAAGGTAAGGGATAATTTTGCAAATCTCATTTTTATCCAAGATTGCTTATTCGTAATTATTTACTGGGGTTATTTATATCATCCATATCCATGTTTTATAAAAGTGTTTTCATGTATGGTTAAAGTCCTTTTACCCATTTTTGACTTTTACTACATGGTATGTAAGGAATATTTCTTTTATTTACATTACGAGGTACTTTTTTGGCTTTTCTCACAAAAGTACGAGGAGAATGTTATTTATAACTTATACAGCATGAACAGATTTTTACGGTTTCATAATGCTTCATTTTCATGAATCATACTCTACATGATTTTATGACTATTTTCAACAAAATACTTTTATTTTAAAAGTTCATGGCATTTTTTGAAAAGAAAATGATTTTGACGAAGAAAGGATATTTTCCTCAAGAATTCATTTCAAATGTTTTATCAAAACCATTTTCCATCTAAGATGACATTATTTGATATGTGTATATTTCAAGTTTAATGTCTCTATGATTTAAATGGTTCACTTTTTATGATGAAATTTCCATTTGTTTTGTATGGATTATGAAATGATGGACTGATGTTTATGAAACCCATTTTATTCTTTGGGATATGGTGAATGTTTTAAGTTTATTTTGTGGCACATGTAAGAATGATTTCATTATGAGATGGGTGGGACCTATATCTCCCTCTAATGAATTGGGTAAAGATTTATATCTCATGAGGTAGACATGGATGGAACGGTAAGTTAATACGGTTCAGTATTACAGGACTGGAACGAGGAGTGAACTCGATTCAGAAAGAGACTTTTTCCACTAAGATGGTCTTGGCAGAAATGCCTTGGCTACTATGGAAGTCATTACATGTGCTTAATGGATTCCAAAATTACATGTTTTATTCCCATGCTATTTTATCATGGTTTATGTTCCATTATGATCTATGCCTTATGTACTCCCTTGTTTTATGTCGTTTCTCAAGATTTTGATGTTCAAACATTATGTTCATGTTTTTAAGTTCAAATGTATATGGTATGTTTTATTTTATCCATGCATACCCTTACTGATCATTTTAGCTCACCCTTTTTATGTTTTATTTTCCCCCAGGATCAAAAGAAAGGTTTTAGGTAAGGAAACAAAAAGTGGAAGATCTTTATGGGAGATGTTGATGATCTTTCACCACGATTAGAAGATTACGTTCCAAGTTTCCAAAGACACTAAACAATTACGGTCCTTGTGTGTATGTTTTTGTTATGTATTTAGTATTCCAAAAAAGTAATGTAATGTCCATGTATGTCAGGCTTCGGGTCTCTATAGTTGGTATCAGAGGAAAGGTTTAGTCAACCTTTGGAAACTAGGTTGCGAGAACTTTAGTGAGATCCCTAGAGATATTTCTAAGGTATGTCTAGGGATGTCCCTAAGGTTTAGTATAAGTATAGGTTATATTCCTGGAATTGCGCTATCGATCTTAGAATTAAACCTAAGATGTTAGATATTGAAGGTACTCCCCCTTTATTATGTTGTTTTCCCTAGCCTGATTTTTGCCTCTCACAATATTTTTTTTTTGGTTTTAGACGATGGCTGGAACCCGAAGGAACCGTGTTGATCAATGCAATGGACAATGCAATTATTTTCCTCCTGAACAAACAAATGTCATTTTAGATGGAGTGAAAAATCGTATTGCTATACTTACACGAGCTATGAATCATTCTGGACTTCCAAATGAGCAGAGAAGGGAACAATATTCTATTGAATCCTTCATGAGGCAACGTCCACCTTCTTTCAGTGGTTCTTCTGATCCACTTGTTGCTGAACAATGGATCAGTACCACTGAAAAGATATTTTCAGTTCTTCAATGTTCTGAACATGATAAGGTCATCTTAGCAGTGTATCGTTTGGAAGGTGAAGCTGATCAATGGTGGAATCTTATCAAGAATACGAGGCCAAGAGACGAAATTGAGTCCATGGAATGGGATGAGTTCAAGAACTTATTTTTCAATAAATAATTCCCTCGTATTCTTCGAACAAAGATGGAGAATGAGTTTCTTGAACTAAATAAAAAGGATGATGAATCTGTTGGTGTATACGAAGTGAATTTTACAAGGCTTGCAAAGCATGAATCTAGCTTTATCATCCAACCTGAAGGTAAAGTTGATCGATTCTTCAGTGGCTTAAAACCAAATCTTCGAAGGGAATTAGCTATAAGACACTTCAGTATTTATGAAGAAATAGTGTGTTGTGATATCAAGGCAGAAATGGAAGTTGGTGTTACTTATATATCTCATAGTTTTGACAAGAAACGAAATATGTAGTTCAAGGAGAAATCTCAGAATAATGGTGAAAAGGAGATGAATGTTTCCTTATACTCAATGTTTGCAAAGAAACATGGAGGATATTGTATTAAAGGGACTAGAAAATGTGTTAAGTGTGGAAAAGAAGGTCATCGAGTAGCTGAGTGTCAAAGTAATGGAAAAAGGGTTTCTAATTATGTGAATAAAGAAAATACTGCACCACCAACACTTCAATACTTCAAGTGCAAGAAAATGGGGCATTATGCTAATAAATTCCCTAATTTAGGGGTTAGTGATGATCTACATGAGCAACCACTTAAGGAAAAGGACAAAGGGAAATCACATGCGATCACTTTTGGCGATGTTGAATATGACAAAGATGTGGTGGAATGATTAAGTGTTTATGTAATGGGATTCCAAAATAATGTTGTATATAGTATCATGGAATATTGGAATATTTATGTATTGGTCTATTGTGGTTTTAAATTATTTTATCGTACCGGTAACCATGGAAAGTGATTGAGATATTTTTGGAAAAAAAATATGATATGCACATAATGAAGGGAAAACGAGAAAATGAAATGTTTGAAAGTATTCATGATCTCATGATTGATATAAGGACTAAGTGATATCATGGTTTGAGTATATAGAATTTTGAGGATTTTGGTATGTGGAAAGAGTTAACTTTTAACAGCATTCATGTTTTCAATATGGTTCAATGGGTATTCATTTTTTTTCAAGAGAATACATGATTAAGGTATTCAAATGATTGGAATTTGACTAATAAGATATATGGGGGATAAATGATGGTATTCACGTGCTTGGTTGGTGACATTTCAAGTAATCATTTTCTTTATACTATGAGCTTGGACCGAAGTATTTTAGATAAGCTTAAAGATTGGAATGGATTATGTAGGACATAAGTTATTATTGTTTACTGATAGAACATTTTTCGATATTATTGATGGGATTTCATAGTAATATAGTTTTAGAAAAAGGACAACCTACAGGACGTGTGACAGCCCATCGCGTCAGACAAGGCTGCGGGAATCGAACCCACAATCGATGTGCGACTGGCCTTTATCGCCTACAACTGGCCTACATGAAGTCCCTGTTTAGTAGAAACTAGATTTATTATATTAATCTGAATTATATAAGAAGTATAAGTCCATTTTAGGATCCATATACGATTAATCTCACTATATATGGTCTTATGTATTTTTTGATAACATTTCTAACCTTTTGTTTGAGACAGATGGAATGACCCCTCATTCTATTAAATGATCTACTAACACATCACAAATGTAAAATTCAACTTCATTTCTTTAAGAGATGAAGTGGAAATTGTCCAAAGAACGACCAACGGTGAGACTATACCAAAATCACGAAAGTATTTCTTCTAATTCCAATTTCATCAACTTTAGGAAAATGATCTTGAAAACCAAAAATGTTGTCCTAGTGCTCTTATATCTGATGAATCAGATGGTACCTTAGATCGTCACAAATTCATGGCTTTGTGATTACTGGCTTTTCCATAGCCATGTTCTCTACCACTCTCCATCAGGACATGATGGTTAGATTTCTCTTCCATATCCATATTTTCACCTATATGGAATCCCAGTGATTAGTTTATTTGGCTAATAGTTATGTTTCATAATTTTGTTTTTAAAGATTGGTTTTGGTATTCCTTTTTACGATGTGGGTTTCTATTAAAAAAACATTAGAGTAGTAAACCATTTATAACCCCGACGAATTTCGAGGGCGAAATTCATTTTAAGGGGGGTCGAATGTAACACCTCGAGATTTTATGAAAAATATTCTTTTTAATTTCATTAATATCTTGTGTTGTATGCTACACCAAAAGGAGATTGTACAACATGCATCCTTGACTTGCCTTGCATTACACGCAATCGCGACCTTCCTCGATAGCGTGTGTAGTATGCAATACCGAGTTTTACTAAATAACGATATGCTATTAAAATATTATTAAAACTAGTCGTTATGAATAGTAATAACCACTTTTTGAAATTTTTTAAATTTTATTTTTCAAAATGGACTTCATTTTTGGATTTGGAATATCTAAATTAGACTAGGGTGAAATTTTGGTACTTTTCGGATAACTTTCATTTTCTGATGAATAGTGAAAATTACTAAATTTTAATTAAAAACAACATTTTTAATCAAAATAATTAATAGTGATAAATTATTAATTTGAGTGGTTTTAAAGTATATTTAGTATATATTTTTACAATTTAATACAATTTTGGTCATTGGATGTAATTTCACATTTAAACCAGACATAAACAAGTGTCAATCTTTTGATAGTTATTATCTCTTAAGAACACACTATTTGTTTTGACGACAGGAATTAATTTTTAAATTAATTAATGCAACTGATATGTTTTGAATTAGGTAAAATAGACATCATTTGTGAGTTCATAATATCAAATATATCTTAGGCCTAATTTTTGGTATTTTTCTGGAAACATTCATTTTTTGATGAATAGTGAAACCACTAAGTGGTAGTTAAAAAAATGAATTTTTCATAAAACATAATTTTACCGCTTCTGTGAGTGTAATTTAGAAAATCCAAGAGAGGTGGTTAATATCTATGACTAAAATGTGGTTCAATGACATGAAAATAATTTTTGGTGAATAGTAACTTTTTACTTTTATTTACCACGGTTAAATGTAAATAGGATAATTAAGGGTAACAATTATATTATTATTAACCTAACACATGTCCTAATTCTTTTGGATAAGTGTAATTGGACCAAAAACAACCTTTGGAATAAAATATGACCATTTAGGCCCACTTGGATTAGATTAGGACATTTATTATTAATTTATTTAAAGAAGGGTTAAAATAGTTAAAATCAAAGTTTAATAAGTAGATAATTTTTAATATAGGGTTATACATAAGATAAATTGGACTATAAATATTAATTAGAAACCTGAAATGATTTCCTACATAATGGTATTTTATTTGTAATTTTTAGACATTAAATAATTTAATTTATTTATGACACAACGATGATGCATTAATTATCTTATTAATAAAATATTGACATAATTGATGTTATAAATACCCAAATAAATTCCATTTGAGACTTTATATTAATTACACTAATTTTCTAGGTTCATATGACATGTTATTATTGATTTATGTAACGTTTTTCGAACTAATCATTCTGTTATGATTTTCAAAAAAATCAATTACTAAATAGTGTCAAAATTGACATAAAATAGTTTTTAAAAGAAATATTATATTATTAATTGTTATTTTATTTTTAAAAATCTAAGGGTCATCCAAATGACAGAGATAAGGTTATATATATTAATAATAAACAACTTGGGGTTCGTTTGGCTTGTTATAGTAAGTTTATTAATCGTATAGTGTAAGAACACAAAAAGACACTGTAAAAATAAAATTATGTAACTTAAAGTTAAAACTAAATGATAAGGTTACAATAGTAACCTAAACTTGTCCAAATTCTTTTGGATGAGAGTATTTAAACCCATACTCACATTAGCATCTAAATAAATCAATTTGGAGCTATTTAAAACCGAATATGGCTTTATAATAAAATAATATTTTTAGTTTTTCCAAAGGTGCCCCTCTCCTCCCTTATAAAAGGGCACCTCCTCCCTCCCTTCCTCACACCAATTTGAGCCTTCATGCTCGTCAAACCCCTGCCAAATTCTCTTATCCCCTTCCCTAGAAACATCCTAGAGGTACTGTACTTCTTCAAAGACCAATTTTAGTTCCCTAAGATGAGGACTCAAAGAGGCTCTTCAAAGAAGAGGTAATGTCTGTTACCGATTCTTTCAACTTTATTTCTTCTTCCACATCTTCTTCTTAGGTTGTTTCATTATGAAGTAATAACATCAGTATCACTAATATATTGATATGTTATTATAAGTATTAAACTACCCTATTTCACCATCTATCCATCCAATGGAAAATTAAATCACCACGCGTGCGTACGTACGGAATACCATCTCCACGCCGTGGTGTAATTTGTTTTTCCAACACCACCTTACTTAGATGGATATAATGGTGTAAAGAATAACTATACACAGTTATTATAACATAATACTGATAATGATATATTGTATCATCCTATCCAATTCAATTCAATAATTATGGGAATGATATCATCACTCGTGCGTACGTACGGACTACCGTCTCCACGACGCGATGAGATTCATTCTCCATGTTAACCATTTAAAAATGATTATAAAGTATATATAAGAAATAATAATGAAATATATGACATTATAAAGCTATTGTATTTATGTATATATATATTTATGTCATCTACTTAATTCCATTCAACTCAATAAATAAATGAAAACAACGTTCATGCGTACGTACGGCCTACCGTCTCCATGAATGGTGTATTTCTTTCCATTTATCGATATATTTTATATATATGTATATTCTGAATATATATTATATATAAATCATATTTTATATTCTGTAATTAAGTAATAATTATCTAAGTAATCATATGAATAATTACAAGTCAAAACACAGACAACAAATGAAACGATTTTACCCAAAACACTCTTTAACATGGAATTTACAAAAGAATGGGTAATATAAAGTCATAAGTAAACCATATGTGATATCATAATAATGAATATGATTATGTAATAAGTCAATGAAATTATTTAAATCATTATACAGTAGGTTCGGATACATACGAAGCATATCGGACATAAGGTAAGGGATAATTTTGCAAATCTCATTTTTATCCGAGATTGCTTATTCGTAAGTATTTACTGGGGTTATTTATATCATCCATGTACATGTTTTATAAAAGTGTTTTCATGTATTTTTAAAGTCCTTTAACCCATTTTTGACTTTTACTACATGGTATGTAAGGAATATTTCTTTTGTTTACGTTACGAGGTACATTTTTGACTTTTCCGACAAAGGTATGAGGAGAATGTTATTTATAACTTATACGGCGTGAACAAATTTTTACGGTTTCATAATGCCTCATTTTCATGAATCTTACTCTACATGATTTTATGACTATTTTCAACAAAATAATTTTATTTTAAAATTTCAGGGCATTTTTTGAAAAGAAAATGATTTTGACGAAGAAAGGATATTTTCCTCAAGAATTCATTTCAAATGTTTTATCAAAACCATTTTCCATCTAAGATGACATTATTTGATATGTGTATGTTTCAAGTTTAATGTCTCTATGATTTACATGGTTCACTTTTTATGATGAAATGTCCATTTGTTTTATATGGATTATGAAATGATGGGATGATGATTATGAATCCCATTTTATTCTTTGGGTTATCATGAATGTTTTAAGTATATTTTGTTGCACAAGTAAGAATGATTTTATTATGGGATGGGTGGGACCAATATCACCCTCCAATTAATTTGGTAAAGATTTATATCTCATGAGATAGACATGGCTGGAACGGTAAGTTAATCTGGTTCAGTATTAGAGGAGTGAACTCGATTCAGAAAGGGACTTTGTCCACTAAGATGGTCTTGGAAGCAATGCCTTAGAAACTATGGAAATAATTACATGTGTTTAATGGATTCCACAATTACATATTTTATTCCCATGATATTTTATCATGGTTTATGTTCCATTATGATCTATGCCTTATGTACTCCCATGTTTTTTGTCGTTGCTCAAGATTTTGATGTTCAAACATTATTTTCATGTTTTTAAGTTCAAATGTATATGGTATGTTTTATTTTATCCATACTTACCCTTACTGCACATTTTAGCTCACCCTTTTTATATTTTATTTTCCCCCAGGATCAAAATAAAGGTTTTAGGTAAGGAAACAAAAAGTGGAAGATCTTTATGGGAGATGTTGAAGATCTTTCACCACTATTAGAAGATTACGTTCCAAGTTTCCAATGACACTAAAATATTACGGTCCTTGTGTGTCTGTTTTTGTTATGTATTAAGTATTCCGCAAAAGTAACGTAGTGTCCATGTACGTCAGGCTTCGGGTCACTACACACACTTTATTCCTCAAGGATTTCACCTTTCTTAGACATATCAAATGTAATAACTATCATCGCAAATTGGGGAAAAGAAACATAAAAAAGGTTAATCAATTATTGTTAGTATTGGTAAAAAAGAGAAATACATAAACGTAACATGAGAATAAGGGTGTGAGAACATGAGAATAACATATAAAAACCATACCCTATATATCAAAGATCATAATATTGAGTCAAGGAATAATTATGTTATGTTAATAAAACATAAATCAAAGTTAAATCAAATAAAATGTTCTAAAATAGAATAACATTGACATATTACATTTAATTTTGGCATAAAAATAATCATATAATGTTATTTCCTTAATATTAAAGGCTTATTTACAAGGTTGTCATAGTGAAATCATTTTACTCCCCAATCCATCATAATAGTCAAAGTTCACTCCCCAAAATATTGTATTGGAAAAATTCCATTACTAAACAAGTTTAACTCCCCATTCCAATCCTATTTATATAGTGAGATATTAGTATTTACCCAATAAATTAGAGGGAGATATAGGTCCCACTAGTCACATAATAAAAAACATATATATGTGTTTAGATATGTCATTAAAATTTCATTATATCTGAACCCATGAAGTGAATTGGGATTCATAAAACATTCAATGTATCATAACCAATGAAAATAAATGGTTTTCATGAAAAATTACCTCATAGCATAACGTGTGTAAAATAAAAAAAATTGAAAAAAAATCTTCATAAATATAAACAATCCATAGAAATTATAAACATTTTATGACTAGATCATTTATCAGATAAATCTTAAGTTACATGAAATGATTTTAGATGAGATGAAAATTGATTTTGAAGTTCATTTAGAACATTTCCTGAGAAAAATTTCCTTTCCATTTTGAAAAAATGTTTTAAAGCATAAAATTTTTTCAAAGTCATTCTCATTGAAAATAACCTCAGAAACATAAAAATGGATTACTACAGATAATGTAAAACATTTATTGAAGAAAATAACATTTACACATTTGAAAAGATTTTTTATAAAATATAAAACATTTTAAAATACATTTCTTTAAAAATAAACTTTATTTTTGTATAAAGGAATATTTAAAACAATGGTTGGTCTTGATGGTGGTAAATTATATTCATGTCATACATGTTATAAAAAATATTCCATTAGCTTTTTCAGTAAAACAAAATGACCCTTGATTGCAAAGTGACAAGAAGATTATCTTGAAAAAAATTGCCAAAATTGAAACATGTTTAAAAACATATTTAATAAATTCATTTTTGAATATTAAAAAAGTAATAAAAATTTTATTAAACATGGATATGTCATAAATAGGGTTTTTGACTAAAGAGATAAATAAAGATGATTTTTCATAAAGATAATTATTTATGTATTTTTAATAATTTAAGTGATAAAAATGAAATTAAAATGTGTATTATTTATAAATAAACATATTGAAATAAAACTACATTGGTTTCAATATATATATATCATAATATTTCACTATTGTAAGCATAATCATAAATAATATAGATAATTAATGAAATTATAACATAAACCCCTTAGAAAATTAGTATCTTTAAATCAGATTACCCAAGAGAGAATAGAATAAAATAAACCATATAATATAATTACAATAAATAAATTCATTATATTTCATCTCAATGGGGATGTATATACATCCCATAAAAGAATATAGGTGCATAACAAAACTTATGTCCCAAAGAAGACAAATTGATACAAAAATATCATTCCTTAAGTCTCGACATCATTATGACACATTATAACATCAAGTATAAAAAATATAGGTTTTTTATGTATCTATTAAATAATGTTATCTATATATATCATTCCATATTATATTTTCTTATAACCTTTTTTTACCCATTTATTAACAATTATTAGTAAAAATCACGTTTCGAGTAATAACTACTTTGTTTTCAAATATATTCTTAGTTGATATTTTCAATACATTAAACATGATCATGGTTACATCATCTTATAAATTTTAAAATTTATATAAATATAATATATATTCTGTATATATTTATTTACATTAATCCATAAAAGTTACCTATATAATGTAATACATGTTTTATGGAGATGGCAGGTCGTACATATACATAAAATATATTAACTTTTTTTAACAGATAGAAAAGTAAAGGTAAATAATATATAATCATTAAATAATAATTATTATGAAATATAAATAAAATATATTTATTAAATTTATCAATATTAACATCCATTCCAAGCATCATTGAAACATGAATCACATCGCTCCACGAAGCGGTAGTTCATCAAACACAAAAGCGATTTTATCATATCCCCTACAGAATGGGAAGTATGAATGTATAAGTGATAAAATAATTACAGAACTATAATTGTGTTTTTAATATCATATATATTCATTTAATATATCCCTATTAACATTAAATTATAATAAAAATTAAAATCATGTTGCATCTGTTCATGAGGCGGCAATCTTCCATACACACGAGTGAAGTTATTGTTTTCCATCATCTTCATATGTAAGAAGTTATGTGTGAAATTATAATTCCATAGGTATAATAATATAATAAATAAATTATATGAACATTAAATCCCTCAATATATCCAGTCTTGATTGGTGGGTATGGAAAACGAATAACATTGGTAAGCGAGGTGGTAGTTCGTCGTACACACAATCGACTGTTTTCTTTCCATATAATGGAAGAGGATGTGGATATATTTTATTTAAATAGTATAATAATATATAAATATATTTTAGATTAATTTTTTATTATATAAGTATATTTTTCAAATAATTTAAGTATTTATATTAATAAATAAAATGAAACACATGTTTAAGGACAATACATATTCTTTTGAGCTACATCCCTACTTTTACACAAAAATAATTCTTAGGAGAGATTATTAATAAAAATAAGGCTTCTAGGATGTGAGGAGGTGTATAAGGATAATATTTTGGTAGGTATTCACCAAAAAAAGTTTTTATATGTGTGAAGAGGTTAGTAGGGGCTGTCTATTTATAAGTGGGTGAGAGCAGAGACATGAATGTTTTTTAAAGAATAAAGTGTACTCATGTTTTTCACATTCCTAGAGGATCCAAAAAAGTGTAATTATTAAATAATATAGTTTTTAAGTGCTAAATATTCCATGAAATGGATTTTGGAAAAATTTATAGGTCATTTTTCCCTAATGTGTTTTAACCCCCCCCCCCCCCAATAAACATATTTTAACCATAACCATAGTAAATAATTTCTTTCAATTTTACTACTGATTTGAAAAAAAATAAGTTGAAAATATTATATAATATATATTATTCTTACACTAAATAATTAATTAATTTTTTCCAAATTCAATTCACATTATTTGAATAATTTAATTTAATGTTAAACCCAATGACACGATGAAAAAGAGGTTTTCTAAATAAAAAATTACTAAAAGTTAAAAAAGTTTTTATTTAAAAATTCAATATTAAAATTATAAAAAAGAAATATAAATGATTATTGAATATATAGTTTAACATAATTTACTTTTTAAATAATATAAAAAGAAAATTTTTCTTTAAAATTATTTAAATGAAAAATAATTTTTAATAAAAATGGATATTTTTCACCATTCATTTGAAAAATTATCTTTTTAGAAAATTATAAAAACATCACTCTAATATATTTTTTATGAAACCACGATGATGCAATGATTACCTCAAAATATATAATTTTGGAACCTTTAAAATCAGAAAATCATTATATAACAAAGTATCCTTTTATTACTTTCCAAGAGTGCCCCTCCTCTCCTCTTATAAAAGGCCCCCACCTCTACCACCATACCCACACCTATAAAGTATTTGGCTCGGCCAACCCCTGCCCATTTTGTCTCACCACATCCCCCTCTTACTCCTAGAAGCCTAACATTTGGCAAAAGTCTTCCCAAGGAAGCCTTTGAGCTCAAATCAAAAAGAGTTACCCGTTTTAAAGGTAGTGTTTTCTATTGTGTTCTTATGTTTTATTTCGCTTCTCCAACCCCCTAAACTCTTTTTATTATTTTCTTTTGTAATAAAAACAGTATCTTCAATATACTAGGATGTTTTTATAATAAGTATTCGAGCTACACTTACACACACCTTCATCTAATGGTTAAAGAGCATACTGTTTCCGTGGATGGCGAATTTCTACCTCACGAAATGATGATTGTTCAATATTCTTCTAACACCCTCAAAAGTGGCCATTAAGATGACACTATATTTATATATGATATATAATATGTTTATGTTTTACTTAAGCTTCTGTATTTTTCATTTATGGAATACATTTATGGCTTCCATTATGGGTAAACGTGATATCTTCATTTTAGGAAGTGCGGACTACCGCCCCTCAAAGTGATTTGATTCGTTAACACGATATGTTGTACGTATAAAGGATAAATTTAATGATATTATATATGATATTATACTGGAATTATGATATAACTTTATATCATTGTGATTTCACTCCATTAAGTAAGAAATAGAAATGAAAGTAGCGTTTATGCGTACGTACGGTTTACCGTCTCCATGAACGGTGCATTTCATTTCTTACCACTAAATGTTATGAAATATTATAAATGCATGTATATAATGGATATATATACTATATATGATATCTACATAATGAATATAATTCTGTATATAATGGATATTTTACCCCATTAACAACTTGTAATTACAAGAAGTTTATTTTTGACTCAAGTGCCCAGGGTCGACAAAACGACCATTATTATCCTAAATAATTAAGTAGTGTTCATGACATGGTAATAAGTGATATAAAAGGAATAATTAACTTGGAAAAGGTTTTTAAGAAAGTAGAAATTAACTCAGGTTTATTATTCAGGAGTTTAATGAACGATCGAGTCAAGTCGTACACGAGGTAAGGGAATCCGTCTCAATCTCCTTTCATTGAGGCATATTTTGTTTTATACACAACATTATTTTATACGGTGTATAAACCCCTTTGACTTTTATGATTATTGAAAAGGAATCATTTTATATGAAGCGTTTACTAAATGACAAAAGGGAATGTTTTTTTCCTACATATGCGGTGACAACGAATTCTCCGCCGCCGTGACCATTATTTGAGTTTCGGTTTCCTCTACAAGCCATAACTTTTTTTGAATAAAAAATAAATACCATGTTTTACTTTGGTATTGAAAATGGTTTTCATAATGTTTTTATATCAACGTGTTGTATTGATATCTTGTGATTGAAATGTGGAAGTGTTATGTTTCCTTTATGCATGTTTTATGTGATACGATTTTGTTATGGTTCTTGGGCATTGTTATGAAGACAGGTGGTTCCGTGATAAACTAAGGGCGGGTGAGCCCGATATATCTCTCCAATGCATTGGGTAACACAAAAGAGTTAAACATTAAGGTTTCTCCGAAGAGATTTAGGGAATATACTGTGATGGGTATTCCAAACATTACCAAAAGGGTTACTCCATACGTAAAAATGTTATGAATGCCTCATGTTACCTTTATGTCTTATGATTTCTATGATTTATTCACGATTTGATGAGGTATGTTAACGTGCTTATGTTTTATGAGTAAAGTATGATTTCATTGATTCTTATGTATACATGTACTCATGTTTACATTCCATATTTTTATATCCCTTACTGATCTTTTTATGCTCTTCCCAAGTTTTTGAAATGTTTTTCACAGGTAAAGGGAAAGGTACATGATGTGATGATAGTGTCAAGGTAGTGTCAAGAAAGAATCCATGTTTTAATTTAAATATGATTCCGTTGATGGGAAAATGAGTACTATCTTTTATGTAACCACATTGTTTAAATTCGGAATGTAATGCATGATTTATGATCTAATTGTCTAAAACTCTAAACCTGAAAAGATCCTCAACATGTATTCTTGAAGTAACTCAATATTAAGTGATGTTTAAGGCTGGGGCCTTATAGTTGGTATCAGAGGTCGGTTTAGACAACTTTAGGAGTTAGAAAATTGTTAAATTATAAATTATATTACGGTATGATTGAAATGATATAGCATTTATAGATTACCATGTTGCTTCGCCAAAGATATTTCTATGTTAAGAATGTTTTTTCTTAGAGGAAACAGAACAACTTTTATGGGAAGGCATACAGAGGGAAATGACCTTTCAAATCATTATCCTGAGATGGTCAGAATTAGAACTAAACGGTTTGTTGCAGTGATGGCTCAGTTGACTCATTTGAAAAATGTTGGTTGTTTTTATTGATGATATTTTGGTCTTTTAAAAGTAAACAGGTGCATGAAAGTCATTTAAGGGTGATCTTGTAAACCATAAAAGAAATGAAACTCTATGGAAAATTCAGCAAGTGTTGTTGAAGAATGGCCAAGACCCACAAATGTTACTGATATTCGTAGCTTCCTTGGTTTGGTAGGCTATTACCGAAGGTTTGTTATAATTTTTCATGGTTTTCTAGTCTAATGACAAAGCTAACTCGGAAGGGTGTTATGTTTATCTGGACAAAAGAATGTGATGATTGTTTTTAGGAACTAAAAAGAAGATTGGTGAATGCTCCAATTTTGGCACTACCTTCTAGGAATGGGGAGTTTGTTATCTACAGTGATGCTTCATTGAAAGGACTTGGTTGCGTCTTAATACAGAATGATCAGGTAATTGATTATGCTTCATGATAGTTGAAAACTCATGAGGTAAATTCCCCTACACATGATTTGAAATTAACTGTTGTTGTTTTCGCTTTAAAATTTTGGTGGCATCATTTGTATGGAGTAAAGTGTGAAATATATACCGATCAAAAAAGTTTAATGTATATATTCACTCAGAAAGAATTGAACCTGAGACAGAGGAGATGGCTAGAATTAATCAAGGATTATGATCGTACAATTCATTACCATCCGGGAAAAGAAAATAAAGTGGTTGATACTTTGAGTCGAAAAAGTAATACTTCATTAACAATGTTGTGTTTGAAACATGATCCTTTGGTTAAGGATTTGATGAACTTTGGAATAGAAGTTATTGGTGCAGGATGTCCTTCTGTTTTGTTTCAGGTATCAGTGATAATCTTCTCTATCAGATAGAATTAAGCAAGCACAGAAGCAAGACAATGAGTTCCAGAAAATGGTAGACTTGGTTCAGAAGGGTAAGTTTCCTGAATTCAACATTGATAATGATTTTGTTTTGACATTTGGGAAGTGATTGCGTGTGCCTTGTGATTCAAAGTTAAAGAGAGAGTTGTTATGTAAATCTCATAGTTCGTCGTTTTCTATTCATCCAGGCAGTACTAAGATGTATAGAGATCATTGGAAGTATTACTGGTGGGACGGAATGAAAAGGGATATTGCTGATTTTACTGTGAAGTGTTTGACTTGTCAGCAGGTTAAAGAAGAGCGGCAGTTACTGAAAGGGATACTTCAGCGTTTACCAGTTCCAGAGTGGAAATGGGAATATATATCCATGGACTTTATTGTGGGATTACTGAAGACATCTCAAGGTAATAATGCAATCTGGGTTATTGTTGATCGCTTGACTAAATCTTCTCATTTACTCGCTATAAGAGATACTTTTTTCCTAGATAAACTTTCTTGTTTGTATCTTAAAGATATAGTCAGGTTACATGGAGTTCCCCTCTCCATTGTATCTGATCGTGATCGCAGGTTTACTTCTAACTTTTGGAAAGGCCTTCAAAAGTCATTGGGTACTGAATTAAATTTTAGTACAACTTTTCATCCTCAATCAGATGGGCAGTCAAAATGAACGATTCAGACATTGGAGGATATGATACATGCTTATTCGATGGATTATCAGGGAAGTTGGGACCAACATATTTCTTTGGTTGAGTTTTCTTATAATAACAGTTTTCATTCCAGTATATAGATGGATCCATTTGAGGCATTATATGGTAAAAGGTGTCGAACTCCAGCTTTTTGGGATGAAGTGGGTGAAAGGAAGCTGATCGGAACAGAATTGGTGGAAGAGATGGCAGAAAAAGTTCAGTTGATTTAGAAACACATGAGAACAGCACAAAGCAGGCATAAGAGTTATGCTGATAACCGGGGGAAGGATCTATCTTTCGAGGTAGGTGATCATGTTTTTCTCAATGTTTCACCATGGAATAGTGTGATGGGATTTGGTAAGAAAGGAAAGCTGAGTCCAAAGTTCATTGGACCATATGAAATTCTGGAGAAAGTTGGATCAGTTGCTTACCGAGTGGCTTTACCTCTATGTTTATCTCAGGTACACAATGTTTTTCATGTTTTGAGGTTGAGAAAGTATATTCCAGATCCTTCTCATGTTTTGAGCCTAGAGGTAGTTCATTTGGAAGAGAATCTCTCTTATGAAGAACAACCAGTCCAGATTCTTGATCGTAGAGAGAACGTGTTGCGGAATAAGGTAATTCACCAGGTAAAGGATATATGGAAAAACCATACGGTTTAAAAGGTAATGTTGGAATCTGAAAATACTATGTGGGATAAATAACCCCACTTATTTTGTTATGTGAATAAAATTGTGAGGATGAAATTCCCAAAAGGGGCAAAGGATGTAACATCCCAGAAAAATAAAGAGTAAAACATTTTCATATTTATTAATATTTATGAATTAAATATTAATTTTACTTTAAAGGGGTTTCTATGTTCGATAGCGTACCCGATACGCAACAAAGATTTTCTTTGAAATCTAACATTGCACATTTGTAATAAAATAATATTATTTTAAATGGTAGTTAACACGTAGCTGTTGTATTGGCAGAAATGAATATAAATAACTAAAATATTATTATATATGTTTGTTAAATGTTTTTACATTTATCCAATAAAGGATAAAGGCTTAAAATACGAAAAGAATTCAATTTTATGCATATATACTCTAATTTTGACTAAAAGGACAAACTATCCCCTTTTTATGGTGAACCCTCTTTAAATATAGTTTTGGTCACTCTTATACATTCTATTGGACCAAATAAAATTCCTCTTTAGAATCAGTACATCAGAATTTACTTTGTGTAAATTTTTGGTATTTTTCTGATAAAGTTCTTTTTTTTAAATAATAGTGAAAAATGTTGTATTTTAATTCAAAACCTCTTTTTAATCTAATTTATTTATATATTTAGATTATCGTTCTAATTGGTTATAAAGTTAAATTAGAATATATTTTAACCATTTAATCCAATGGTGGTCATTGAAATTAATATCACTTTGAGATTGGACATAAACTAGTGTCAATCTTTTGATAGGTATTGTTTCTAAAAAACACGCTATTTGATTTGACAGCAGGATTAAATTATAAAATTAATTAATGAAACTTCTATGTTATGAATTTGGTAAAATAGACATCATTTTTTAATTCCAAATATTAAATATAGCTTAGGGTGACGTTTTGGTATTTTTCTGAAAAACGTCAATTTTTAATGAATAGTGAAACCACTAAGTGGTACCTAAAACACTGATTTTTCGTTTAAATGAAATTTTAACACCTCTGCGTTTTTAATTTCAAAAAATCCGACATACAAGGTTTTCATTAGGAATTAAAATGTGGTTCAAAGGGATTAAAATAATTTTTTAGTGAATAGTTACTTTTATATTTTTTAATCGCGATTAGAGGTAATTAGTGTAGTTTAAGGGAAAAATAATGTTTTAATAATATGAAATGACCTTGATACATGTCCTACCATTATTGGATGTGTCATGGCCGACCAAGACACCCCATGGGTCGATTTTTGGGACCCCATGGAGCCACATGGGTAAGATAATGACATTAATTCCTTTTATTTAAAGTAAAAGTAAAAATGACAGAAACATGTATTGTTTTACTAAAACAATTATTAAATGGGGTTATACAAGTCAGATTTTTTACTATAAATATTCATTTGAAATCTAATAATATTTCCCACATAATAGTATTTTTTTATTATTTTTAGACATTAAAATAATTAAATTAATTATGACACCATGATGGTGAAGCGATTACCTCATTATTTAACGATTTAAATAAAATGAAAAGATAATGTAAAATATAAGACATACACTTGTCAAAAACCTATTGTATGGGAGTATTTAAAACTATTATCTCCCTATACTCGAAATATATAATTTTTGGACCGTTAAAATCAGAAAAACATTTTATAATAAAGTAACCTTTCATTACATTCCAAGAGTGCCCCTCCTCTCCCCTTATAAAAGGCCCCAACCTCTACCACCTTACCCACACCTCTCAAGCCTTTTGCTAGGCCAAAACCTACCCATTTTGTCTCTACACATCCCTCTCTTACTCCTAGAAGCCTCAATTTGGGCAGATGTCTTCCCAAGGAAGCCTTTGAGCCCAAATCAAAAAGAGTTACCCGTTTTAAGGGTAGTGTTTTCTCTTGTGTTCTTATGTTTTATTTTTCTTCTCCAACCCCCTAAAAACTTTTTATTATTTTCTTTTGTAACATCAACAGTATCTTCAATATACTAGGATGTTGTTATAAGGAGTATTCAATCTACACTTACACACACCTTCATCTAATGGTTAAAGAGCATACTGTTTCCGTGGATGGTGAATTTCTGCCTCACGAAACGATGATTGTTCAATATTCTTCTAACACCCTCATAGGTGGCCATTAATGTAACATCCCCAAATGATAAAGGGTTAAATGACTAAATGATATGACTCAAGTCAACAAGGTGCACCTTCCTTTTCAGGAGCCTACTTGATTAGAACTCCATAGTTAACCGTGCTTGACCTGGAGTAGTGATCAGGATAGGTGACCTTCTGGGAAGTTCCCCAGGAAGTATGTGAGTGAGGACAAAGCACACTGGAATGGACATGTGTTGGCCTGTGGGGACTGTCATTAGTCAGATGACTCGTTCAGGCATGTGGGTGGACCCTGGGGTGGGCCCCACGTGTCTGCGGGGCAACTAGTGATACCTTGTGGGCCAGGACCCGACGACCATGCTAAGGCGGGGTGGATGTGCTGTCACTGGGGCCCAGTTGTCACATTTGGTATCAGAGGAGGAACCCAGCCTTAAGTGCGGTGCACTACCTAGGTTGGGATGTAGGGCCCACAACGAGGGTGGTGTGCTCTAAAGGGGGGGTGATTGTAACATCCCCAAATGATAAAGGGTTAAATGACTAAATGATATGACTCATGTCAACAAGATGCACCTTCCTTTTCAGGAGCCTACTTGATTAGAACTCCATAGTTAAGCGTGCTTGACCTGGAGTACTGATTAGGATGGGTGACCTTCTAGGAAGTTCCCCACGAAGACTGTGAGTGAGGACAAAGCACATTGGAAAGGACATGTGTTGCCCTGTGGGGACTGTCATTAGTCAGATGACCCGTTCAGGCATGTGGGTGGACCCTGGGGTGGGCCCCACGTGTCTGCGGGGCAACTGGTGGTACCTTGTGGGCCAGGACCCGACGACCATGCTAAGGCGGGGTGGCTGTGCTGTCACCGGTGCCCAGTTGTCACAATTAAGATGACACTATATTTATATATGATATATAATATGTTTATGTTTTACTTATGCTTCTGTATTTTTCATTTATGGCATACCTTTATGGTTTCCATTATAGGTAAACACGATATCTTCATTTTAGGAAGTGCGGACTACCGCCCCCTCGAAGTGATTTGATTTGTTAACACCATATGTGGTACGTATAAAGGATAAATTTAATTATATTATATATGATATTATATTTGAATTATGATATACCTTTATATCATTATGATTTCACTCCATTAAGTAAGAAATAGAAATGAAAGTAGCGTTCATGCGTACGTGCGGCTTACCGTCTCCATGAACGGTGCATTTCATTTATTACCGCTAAATGTTATGTCATATTATAAATGCATGTATATAATGGATATATATGATATATATGATATCTAAATAATGAATATAATTCAGTATATAATGGATATTTTACCCCATGAACAACTTGTAATTACATGAAGTTTATTTTTGAATCAAGTGCCCAGGGTCGACAAAACGACCATTATTATCCTAAATAATTACATAGTGTTCATGACATGGTAATAAGTGATATAAAAGGAATAATGAACTTGAAAAACGTTCTTAAGCAAGTATAAATTAACTCAGGTTTATTATTTAGGAGGTTAAAGAACGATCGAGTCAAGTCGGACACGAGGTATGGGAATCCATCTCAATATCCTTTCATTGAGGCATATTTTGTTTTATACACAACATTCATTTATACGGTGTATAAACCCCTTTGACTTTTATAATTATTCAAAATGAATCTTTTTATACGAAGCATTTACTAAACGACAAAAGGGAATGCTTTTTTGGTCGTACGTATGCGGCGACAACGACTTCTCCACCGCCATGACCATTATTTGAGTTTCGGCTTCATCTACAATCCATAACATTTTTTGAATGAAAAATAAATACCATGTTTTACTTTGGTATTGAAAATGGTTTTCATGATGTTTTTATATCAATGTGTTGTATTGATAACTTGTGATTGAAATGTGGAAATGTTATGTTTCCTTTATGCATGTTTTATGTGATACGATTATGTTATGGTTCTTGGGAATTATTATGAAGACGGGTGGTTATGTGATAAACTAAGGGAGGGTGAGCCCTATATTGCTCTCCAATGCATTGGGTAACGCGAAGGAGTTAAACATTAAGGTTTCTCCAAAGATATTTAGGGAATATACTGTGATGTGTATTCCAAACGTAACCAAGAGGGTTACTCCCTACGTAAGAATGTTATGAATGCGTCAAGTTACCTTTATGTCTTATGATTTCTATGATTTAATCATGATTCGATGAGGTATGTTAATGTGCTTATGTTTAATGAGTAAAGTATGATTTCATTGATTCTTATGTATACATGTACTCATGTTTACTTTCCATATTTTTATATCCCTTAATGAGCTTTTTATGCTCATCCCAAGTTTTTGAAATGTTTTTCATAGGTCAAGGGAAAGGTACATTATGTGATGATAGTGTCAAGGAAGTGTCAAGAAAGAATCCTTGTTTTATTTTAAATATGATTCAATTGATGGAAAAAATGAGTACTATCTTTTATGTAACCACTTTGTTTAAATGTGGAATGTAATGCATGTTTTATGATCTAATTCTCTAAACCTCTAAACCTGAATATATCCTCAACATGTATTCTTGAAGTAACTCAATATTAAGTGATGTTTAAGGCTGGAGCCTTATAGTTGGTATCAGAGGTCAGTTTAGACAACTTTAGGAGTTAGAAAATTGTTAAATTATAAATTAATTTATGGTGTGATTGAAATGATATAGAATTTAAAGATTGCAATGTTGATTCGCCTAATATATTTCTGTGTTAAGAATGGTTTTTCATTGAGGAAACAGAACAACTTTTCTGGGAAGGCATACAGATGGAAATTCCCTTTCAAATCAGTATCCTGAGATGGTCAGAATTAGAACTAAACAGTTTGTTGCAGTGATGGATCAGTTGACTCAGGTGAAAAATGTTGGTTGTTTTTATTGATGATAATTTGGTGTTTTTTAAAAGTAAACAGGAGCATGAAAGTCATTTAAGGGTGATCTTTCAAACCATAAAAGAAAATAAACTGTATGGAAAATTCAGTAAGTGTTGTTGAAGAATGGCCAATACCCACAAATGTAACTGAGATTCATAGCTTCCTTGGTTTGGTAGGATATTAACGAAGGTTTGTTAGAAATTTTTCACCGTTTTCTAATCCAATGACAAAGCTAACTCGGAAGGGTGTTATGTTTATTTGGACAAAAGAATGTGATGATCGTTTTTAAGAACTCAAAAGAAGATTGGTGAATGCTCCTGTTTTTTGCACTACCTTCAAGGAATGTGGAGTCTTTTATCTACAGTGATGCTTCATTGAAAGGACTTGGTTGTGTCTTAAGGCAGAATGATCAGGTAATTTCTTATGCTTCACGACAGTTGAAAACTCATGAGGTAAATTACCCTACACATGATTTGGAATTAGCTGTTGTTGTTTTCACTTTAAAAATTTGGAGGCATCATTTTTATGGAGTAAAGTGTGAAATATATACCGATCACAAAAGTTTAAAGTATATATTCACTCTGAAAGAATTGAACATGAGACAGAAGATATTTCTAGAATTAATCAAGGATTATGATTTTACAATTCATTACCATACGAGAAAATCAAATAATGTGGCTGATGCTTTGAGTCAAAAAAGTAATGCTTCATTAACAATGTTGCATTTTAAACGTGATCCTTTGGTTAAGGATTTGATGAAATTTGGAATAGAAGTTGTTGGTGCAGGATGTCCTTCTTGTCTGATTCAGGTATCAGTGAAATCTTCTCTATCAGACAGAATTAAGAAACCACAGATGCAAGACAGTGAGTTGCAGAAAAAGGTAGAGCTTGTTCAGAAGGGTAAGTTGCCTGAATTCAATTATGATAATGATTTTGTTTTGAGATTTGGTAGAGATTGTGTGTGCCTTGTGATTCACAATTTAAGAGAGAGTTGTTATGTGAAGCTCATAGTTCGTAGTTTTCAGTTCATCCAGGTAGTACTAAGATGTATAGAGATCTTCGGTAGTATTACTGGTGGTACGGAATGAAAAGAGATATTGCTGATTTTATTGTGAAGTGTTTGAATTGTCAGTAGGTTAAAGTAGAGCGGCAGTTACCAAAAGGGATGCTTCAGCCTTTACCAGTGCTAGAGTGGATATGGGAGTATATATCCAAGGACTTTTTTGTGGGATTACTAAAGACATCTCGAGGTAATAATGCAATCTGGGTTATTGTTGATCGCTTGACTAAATCTTCTCATTTACTTGCTATACGAGATACTTTTTCCTTAGATCAACATTCTCGTTTGTATCTTAAATAGATAGTCAGGTTACGTGGAGTTCCCCTCTCTATTGAATCTGATCGTTATCCCATGTTTACTTATAACTTTTGGAAAGGCCTTCAAAAGTCATTGGGTACTGAATTAAATTTTAGTTTAACTTTTCATCCTCAATCAGATGGGCAGTCAGAACGAACGATTCAGACATTATAGGATATTCTATGTGTTTGTTCGATGGATTATCAGGGATGTTGGGACCAACAACTTTCTGTGGTTGAGTTTTCTTATAATAACAGTTTTCATTCCATTATACAGATTGCTCCATTTGAGGCATTATGTGGTAAACGGTGTCAAACTCCAGGTTTTTGGGGTGAAGTGGGTGAAAGGAAGATGATCAGACCAGAATTGGTGGAAGATATGGTAGAAAATGTTTAGTTTATTCAGATACACATGAGAACAGCACAGATCAGGCAGAAGATTTATCCGGATAACCGGAGGAAAGATCTATCTTTCGAGGTAGGTGATCATGTTTTTATCAATGATTCACCATGGAAAAGTGTGATGCGATTTGGTAAGAAAGGAAAGCTGAGTCCAAAGTTCATTGGACTATATGAAATTCTGGAGAATGTTGGATCAGTTGCTTGTCGAGTGGCTTTACCTCCGAGTTTATCTTAGGTACACAATGTTTTTCATGTTTTGATGTTGAGAAAGTTTATGCCAGATCCATCTCATGTTTTGAGCCCAGAGGTAGTTCAGTTGGAAGAGAATCTCTCTTATAAAGAACAACCAGTCCAGATTCTTGACCATAGAGAGCACGTGTTGCAGAATAAGGTAATTCACCAGGTAAAGGTTTTGTGGAAAACCATATAGTTGAAAAGGCAACGTAGGAATCTAAAAATGGTATGTGGGATAAATACCCCCATATATTTTGATAAGTGAATAAAATTGAGAGGACACAATTCCCAAAAGGGGGGAAGGATGTAACATCCCAGGTAAATAAAGAATAAAACATTTTCATATTTATTAATATTTACTAATTAAATATTAATTTTACTTTAAAGGGGTTGCTATGTTTGATAGCGTACCCGATACGCAACAAAGAGTTTCTATGAAATCTTATGTTGCACACTAGTAATATAATAATATTATTTTAAATGGTAGTTATCACGTAGCCGTTGTATTGGAAGGAATGAATATAAATAACTAATATATGATTATATATGTTTGTTAAATGTTTTTACATTTATCCAATAAAGGATAAAGGCTTAAAATATGAAAAGAATTCAATTTTATGCATATATACTCTAATTCTCACTAAAAGGTCGAACTATTCCCTTTTTATGACGAACCCTCTTTAAATATAGTTTTGGTCACTCTTATACATTCTATTGGACCAAATAAAATTCCTCTTCAGAATCCGGACATCGAAATTTACTTTGTGTAAAATTTTGGTATTTTGCGATAAAGTTATTTTTTTAATGAATAGTGAAAAGAGTTGTATTTTAATTCAAAACCTCTTTTTAATCGTATTTATTTATATATTTAGATTATCTTTATAATTGTTTTTAAAGTGAAATTAGAATAAATTTGTACCATTTAATACAATGGTGGTCATTGGAATTAATATCACTTTGAGATTGGACATAAACGAGTGTCAATCTTTTGATAGGTATTATTTCTTAAAAACACGCTATTTGATTTGACAGCGGTATTTAATTATAAAATTAATTAATGAAACTTCTATGTTATTAATTTGGTAAAATAGACATCATTTTTGAATTTGTAATATCAAATATATCTTAGGGTGATGTTTTGATATTTTTCTGAAGAACTTCAATTTTTTATGAATAGTGAAACCACTAAGTGGTACTTAAAAAACTGATTTTTCGTTTAAATGAAATTTTACCACCTCTGTGTTTTGAATTTCCAAAAATTTGACATACATGGTTGTCATTAGGAAGTAAAATGTTGATCAATGGGATTAAAATAATATTTTGGCGAATAGTAACTTTTATGTTTTTAATCGCAAGTAGAGGTAATTAGTGTAGTTTAAGGTAAAAATAATGTTTTAATAACATGAAATGAACTTGACACATTTCCTACCCTTATTGGATGTGTCATGGCCGACCTAGACAACCCATGGGTCGATTTTTGGGACCCCATGGAGCCACTTGGGTAAGATAATGATATTAATGCCTTTTATTTAAAGTAAAAGTAAAAATGACACAAACATGTATTGTTTTACTAAAAAAATTTTTACATGGGGTTATACAAGTCAGATTTTTTACTATAAATACTCATTAGAAATATAAAAAATTTTCCTACATCATAGTATTTTTTTATAATTTTTAGACATTAAAATAATTAAATTATTTATCACACCATGATGATGTAGCGATTACCTCATTATTTAACGATTTAAATAAAATGAAAAGATAATGTAAAATCTAAGACATAGACTTGTCAAAAAACTATTGGATGGGTGGATTTAGAAATCTTATCACCGTATACTCGAAATATAAAATTTTTGAACTTTTAAAATCCAAAAATAATTTTATAATAAAGGAACCTTTTATTACTTTCGAAGAGTGCCCCTCCTATCCTCTTATAAAAGGACCACACCTCTACCACCTTACCCACACCTCTCAAGCCTTTGGCTCGGCCAAACCCTTCCATTTTGTCTCTCCACATCCCTATCTTACTCCTAGAATCCTCACTTTGGGCAGAAGTCTTACCAAGGAAGCCTTTGAGCTCAAATCAAAAAGAGTTACGCGTTTTAAAGGTAGTGTTTTCGCTTGAGTTCATATGTTTTATTTTGCTTCTCCAACCCCCTAAACTCTTTTTATTATTTTCTTTTGTAACAACACCAGTATGATAAATATACTAGGATGTTGTTATAAGAAGTATTCTAGCTACACTTACACACACCTTCATCTAATGGTTAAAGAGCATATTGTTTCCGTGGATGGCGAATTTCTGCCTCACGAAACGATGATTGTTCAATATTCTTCTAACACCGTCAATAGTGGCCATTAATATGACACTATTTTTATATATGATATATAATATGTTTATTTTTTACTTATTCTTCTGTATTTTTCATTTATGGTATACCTTTATGGTTTCCATTATTGGTAAACATGATATCTTCATTTTAGTAAGTGCGGACTACCGCCCCCTCAAAGTGATTTGATTCGTTAACAACATATGTGGTACGTATAAAGGATAAATTTAATGATATTATATATGATATTATACTGTAATTATGATATACCTTTATATAATTATTATTTAACTCTATTAAGTTAGAAATAAAAATGAAAGTAGCGTTCATGCGTACGTACGGCTTACCGTCTCCATGAACGGTGCATTTCATTTCATACCTATAAATGTTATGTAATATTTTAAATTCAGGTATATAATGGATATATATGATATATATGATATCTATATAATGAATATAATTATGTATATAATGGATATTATACCCCATGAACAACTTGTAATTACATGAAGTTTATTTTTGACTCAAGTGCCCAGGGTCAACAAAACGACCATTATTATCCTAAATAATTACATAGTGTTCATGCCATGGTAATAAGTGATATAAAAGGAATAATGAACTTGAAAAATGCTCTTAAGCAAGTATAAATTAACTCAAGTTTATTATTCAAGAGGTTAAAGAATGATCGAGTCAAGTCGGACATGATGTAAGGGAATCCATCTCAATCTCCTATCATTGAGGCCTATTTTGTTTTATACACAACTTTCATTTATACGGTGTATAAACCCCTTTTACTTTTATGATTATTAAAAAGTAATATTTTTATATTAAGGGTTTACTAAATGACAAAAGGGAATGTTTTTTTGTTGTACGTATGTGGCGACAATAACTTCTCTACCACCGTGACCATTATTTGAGTTTCGGCTTCCTCAACAAGCCATAACTTTTTTTGAATGAAAAATAAATACCATGTTTTACTTTGGTATTGAAAATGGTTTTCATAATGTTTTTCTATCAATGATTTTTATTGATATCTTGTGATTGAAAGGTGGAAATGTTATGTTTCCTTTATTCATGTTTTATGTGATATGATTATGTTATGGTTCTTGGGCATTATTATGAAGACGGGTGGTTCCGTGATAAACTAAGGGTGGGTGAACCCGATATAGCTCTCCAATGTATTGGGTAACGCGATGGACTTAAAAGTTAAGGTTTATCCAAAGAGATTTAGGGAATATACTATGATTGGTATTCCAAACATAACCAAGAGGGTTACTCCCTACGTTAGAATGTTATGAATGCCTCAAGTTACCTTTATGTCTTATGATTTCTATGATTTATTCATGATTTGATGAGGTATGTTAACATGCTTATGTTTTATGAGTAAATTATGATTTCATTGATTCTTTTGTATACATGAACTCATGCTTCCTTTCCATATTTTTATATCCCTTACTGAGCTTTTTATGCTCATCCCTAGTTTTTGAAATGTTTTTCACAGGTCAAGGGAAAGGTACATGATGTGATGATAGTATCAAGTAAGTGTCAATAAAGAATCCATGTTTTAATTTAAATATGAATCCATTGATGGGAATAATTAGTAATACCTTTTATGTAACCACTTTGTTTAAATGTGGAATGTAATGAATGTTTTATGATCTAATTCTCTAAAACTCTAAACCTGAAAAGATCCTCAACATGTATTCTTGAAGTAACTCAATATTAAGTGATGTTTATGGCTGGGGCCTTATATGTATCATATTCATATCCAAAATTATATCAACTATTTAAACATTATTTTTAATCATCAAATGAAAATTAGTCTGAAATGGATATGATGTGGAATGAATCTCATCGCGTTCGAAAAGACAGAAATCCGTATGTACGCATGAGCAAATATATCATTATTTTGATATTAAAATAATAAATAATTTGATGTTATATCTTATATACAGAATCATTATCATGTTATATTTATTATTTACATCAATTACACATCATTGGTATACACATCAAAATAATAAGGTATTGAATAACAATTACACCATGACGTGGAGACAGTAAGCCGTATGTATGCATGTATGGTGACATGTCATTCAAAGGATGGATAGAATAATGAATATGATTCTACCATATTTATAATGACACCATAGTATATATAGTATAATGGAGTTATTATTTTATAATTGAAACAACAAATATAGAGGAAGTGCAAGCTGAAATGAAATTGAAAGAGTTGATGAAATAATTACTTCTTCTTCGGATTCTTCCTTTTGATTTGATCAAAAGGGCTCCATAGGTTGGATTTATAACTAAAGGAAGGCCTCTAGGATGAAGGGAGGATATTTTAGAGGGTATTTTGGTAGGTTTTGGCCGAGTAAAATGGATTTTAAGGTGTGAATTAGATATAATGGAGAGTGTCCTTTTATAGGAGGGGTGAGGGGAACCTTAGGAAAAGCTACAAATATTATTTTCTAATAAAATCATTATTGGTTTCTAATGTCTCAAAAATGTATTATTTAAAGGAAATGGTGGGTATGGGTCTAAAACCACTCAACAAATTGGTTTTAGATAGGTTTGGGTAACTATATTAACCTTATCTTTTAAATTTAACTCTTAGTTAAATAGTTTGACATTCACCATATCTCTATGTATTTATAAATTATATTCTTAATAAACGTACTATATACTTCTAAGTGAACCCCAAGTGGTTCATTAATGATATAACTGTCAGTATATATGTTTTTTGGCCGAACATTAGATGTTTAGGAATATAATATCAATTAATAATATAATATTTGTTTTAAAACTCTTTTATGTCAATTTTGACTCTATTGGGTATTTTGTTTTTGTTAAATGTATAAAAGCAATATTACTTCAAAAAAATTAATCCAACCAACCCTAACATGTCATATTAACCTACAAAATTAGTTTAATTCGTAAAAAGTCTCAAATTACACTTATTTGTATATTTATAATATTAATTATTTTAATATTTCATTAATTAGGTAATTACTACATCATCATTGTGTCGTAAATAAATTAACTTCATTAATGTCTAAAAATATACATAAAATACCATTATTTAAAAATTCTCTTTAGATTTCTAATTAAAAATTATTATTGAATTTATCTTATGTGTGACCCAATATTAAAAATGATTTAGTTATTAAATTTTGATTTTAACACTTTTAACTCTTTTTTTGAATTAAATAATAATAAATGTCCTAGTCTAATCCAACTGGACCAAAGTGGTTCATATTTCATTAATATAGTTGTTTTCGGTCAAATTATACTTATACAATAGAATTAGGACATGTTTTAGGGTAATAAAAATATAATTTTTACCCTTGATTACCCTATTTACTTTTAACCATGATAAATGAAAGTAAAAAGTTACTACTCATCAAACAAATATTATATTATTGAACCACATTTTACTTAATGAAATCAACCGTGTGTCTTAGATTTTTGAAATTAAATTCACAGAAGCGATAAAATTATGTTTTATTCAAATTTTCAAATGCTCCTAGGAGGTGGGTAAAAGGCGGTTAAAAAGTTCAATATAATTTTTATATCTCTAAAATTATTATAAACTTACTCCAATACATTACACTAAATTTATATAGGTATTATGTATATATGTCGACCTAATATAAATTTAAATAAAATAAACAATTATTTAAATAAAAAATCAGTTTTAAACTATAAATCGGTGTTTATACCATTCATAAAAAATTGAAATTTTTTAGAAAAATACTAAAAATTCACCCTAAGATAATTTTGATATTACGAATCCAAAAATGAAGATCATTTTGAAAGATAAACTTTATAAAATTTCAAAATGTGGGTATTACTATTAATAATGGCTAGTTTTATTGGTCGTGGTTGATTAGAATCTCGAAGTTGCGTACAATGAAAGCTATTACATTATTCAATGGGAAACATACCGTGGAATCTTGGGGTGTTACAAAGGGTTTATGAAAATATAATCCCAATACCAAGAAGTTTCATGGGTGGTTATCCCCATGCTACTACATGATGAATGTTATGGTGGGTATCATTGATATATAGTTTTTATTCTAGTGTTTTTTGTCACATACTTATGTCAAAATATTTTTACTCCGATTTTTATCCTTGAATCATGTTTAATTTCTCCACATTCTGAACACTTTTTCTATTTGATAGGTTTTTTTCGTGAGATTACATGTAATTTTATCATGATTTATGGACAATTATTTTTTTTCATGTTATTTTTAAAATTAAATTCATATCATACCCATTTTTTCTCATATTATTATGATATAAACCTTGATTAAATATTAATATGTTTCCCTTATTGACCATTTGAGATCACCCCATTCTTATGTTTTCCTTTCCCCCATGTTAGTGAGATAATTATAAATTATGGTAAGTCTATAAGGGAGTATATCATAGATTGAATTTGGAGAAATAATTATAGATTATTATCTTTATGTAGTTGATCTGTAAGACACTAAATTATTCAATCCTCGAGTTGTGGGAATATTTTTGAGATGATTTGTTTAAATCATAAACCTAATTCACTATTTATGTTTTTTTCCTATATAGCTATACTAGATCCTTTCATGAGCCACCTATAGGGTTGGAATGAAGTCTTAGTGATTGTTCACTTTGTAGAAGGTGTTCACCAATTTACATTGGATGAAATGAGTTAGTAACAATATAAATTAGGAATTTAGGGCCATAGTCCTTTCTGTGGTATATGAATTTTTTTTATCTAAGACTTTTGACGTTGATGTGTTTTGTGATGTGATGTTTTCATTTTTATTGAAGGTTGTTTGAGGGAATTATTTAAAGGGGGATCCTGAAAGTGTAAAAATTAATTCAAAATACTACGTAACAAAATGTTTTATTAATTAATATCATAGATAAAGAATTTATATTGGGTTCATCATTTTGTTTCTAAAACATAATATGGCGATGTTTGTTTTCCGACTATATGAACCTACTATCTAAAGGTATATGAACACTATGAATTTTCCAGTAATGCTTTGGAATGCAGATTGATCGAGAGGACTAGAGGTTAGGATTGTCACATCCTTTTTGGATGGAACTATTTTTTAGAACATGGATAAAAAAAAAATGATTATTTAATATTTTCAATTTCTTCCAAATGCACGGTGTGGGGCTTGTTACCACCATAAAATTTATCAATCAAAACTATATTTTTATGTGAATATATTTGTATATTATATTTTCTAAATACATCCCTTATATGTTATCGATGCTATTTTTTAAATCAAAAAATTTGGGTGATCAGTAGTTTATTATCGTCTAGAAATGTAGTGGATGTAGTGATGTTGGGATTAGGCCCCTGAAAGAGGCTTCCCATGTATCCATATATATTACATAAAAACCCATATAGCTTTCCCTCACATAATAGGACATCAGATGTGTTCCCTGGATGCCAGGAGCTTCCCCTTCCTGATGACTTAGACCCATGCCGCTGGGACTTGCTCCCCCCACCCTATCAGGGGGGAGGTTTATGCTCATTGCTACCTGGGAGGGAGCATACTTCATCATGCCATGTCCCATTTCTGCCATTTCCTAAGATCTTCATCTCCCCAAAAGTGTCGGGTCCCTTTAGAGAGGCACCCCAGCTATCAATTCTTCCATTAGAGTTAAACAGTGCTGCGGATCTGTGAAAGTTCACATTGGTGGCTCGCTTTCATCCTCAAAGACCCTCTGTAAAAGCATTTTGATAATTCTTTCTAAATCAGAGGAGCTTCGTGAGCATGATGTCGTTGGGCTGCTTGATAGGAGACATTTAATGGTTAATTTTGGATCGGAGGAGGATCTATTATTTTCATGGTCTCAGACTCCGAGAAGGTGTGGTGGTTCTTCCTTTTATTTTTTCCGATGGATTTTTTATTTTCATATGCAGCATGATCTTTCTTCGATTGTGAAATGGGTAAGTCTCCTTGGTCTCCCTATTTCCTTTCAAAATCCCTCGATTCTCTGTGCAATTGGTAACATGATTGGCTGATATCTTTGTTCTGATCAACGAATTGGTTCTGTGTCTCATCCAATTTGACCATGAATATGTGTTGAGGTTGATGTTGTGAGGCCTCATGTGCATCTTATTTGGATTACTGATGAGATGGAGTTCCGCTGGATGCAAGAGCTTTTATTTTAGTCTTGGTTGAAATAATGTGTGAAATGTAAACAGTTTGGGAATATGAAATATTTTTCCACAATAGAAGGATGAGTGGTAGATCACACGTGATGTAAGGGAAATGTGGAGAGGGTTGTATTGTTTGTGATGTTGTGAGGCCATCTCAGGAGGTTGTGAAAGATGGCTATGTGGATGTATTCATGAGTGCACCTGTTGTATCTGATGTGTTTTTCAGAACAGAAGGTTCATATGGGATGGGAGGCTAGATGGGCTCCTCTTGTAGTGAAGTAGGTGGATTGGTTGTTGATTTATCGGGCTCTACATGTGGTGTGAAGTTAGTGTAAGAATATTTGAATCCATCGGTGATTCATGTTTTCGACTGGCTAAAGTATGATCTTGTTGTAGAGTCCTGGTCTGCTGTGGAGGGGAGTGCATGTCACTTGCAGATGGTTCATTCCTCTAAGGAGCAGTGGTCCACTGTGGATGGTGATCATAGGACTATGAACATGAGTTATTCATGTGTTGTAGAGGAGGCAATAGAGAATGGTGATGTTGTGGTTCATGCATGCTCTTATGAGGAGATGTTGGGTATCTAGGTGGGTGACACAGGTTTGCAGTGTTGGAGGAGCATGCGACTCCAGTCCTTTTGCTAACGGTGAACCGTGATGCTGTTGTTTTGATGACATCTGGATAGGTTCAAGCTGAGGATGATGGGCATGTTGGCCATGAGATCAAATTTCAGGATATGGCTTGCGACTCCTCATGGTCAGAGCATATGATTGATTATATTTTGGACTTGGTTGTTTCTATCTCGGGGGTTGTGGAGGCTTGTGTTCCAGAAGGACAGGATAATGATGATGGGGGAGTGGAGATCATGATCTCTACTAAATTTTTTTTCCTAGTACTGGAGAATGAGGAGCCATTGCAAGATGAGGAGATTGTTGCGAGGTAGGAAGGTGGCCTCTTATAGAGTATTGTTTCTCCAATGGATGCAGCGACCGGGGAAGGCGTGCTAAACCTAATGAATCAGTCACAATGCCTTGTTGTAGTTGACGCCAATACTCTGATCCTGTAGGATATTGGATTGGAGGATAGTTATCAATAGGTGAAAATCCTTGGAAAGTGGGGTGACATCTCAGATAGTGATAAGGAAAAAGATAGTGGCGTGGTATTGTCTTCCTATGGTAATGTTGTTCAGGGTGAAAGGATGAAGGTGCACGGGGATGAAGATACTAAGACTGACCCACCACGATGACGGGAGAAGAAATATTATTCTTATCTTCCAAGGCTAGTGTCTACAAGATCATCCTTTTGAAAGGAAGGTTGGGATATGCAGTTGTAGAAGGAATTTTTGGCCTTGGAGAAGCTGAATCATAGATGGAAATATGAAAATGTTCTTAGAAACAATGAAATAACAAAGTGGCAGATAGATAATGCAAAGGACATAATCTTTAAAGGGGGTGGTGATGAGTCTAATTTCTATGATATATAATTTCTTTGGAATTGTTTTATCTGCTTAATGATTTTCCTTTTATTAATAAATGGTCATAGTCTTGCCTCTAACAGAGCGTTTCTAGTAATATGACATCACATACACTTTAAGTCCATTTTTCAAGGTCCAATGTGGTTTCTTTAAATGTCCTAAAACTAAGACCAGTTGAAGTGATATTTTTGGTCATGCATCTAGAACCCATTTTGAAAAGTTTAACATCATGTATAATGGATGTTATAAAAATTATTTTAATTTTATACAACTTATAATACTAGGTCAAAGGTTTCTAGTAATGGTTGGTTTTGGAATTACACATCAGAAACCCTTTCTAGTCCATCCTCTCTATTTGTAACCAGAGATGAGAAGGTATGAGTGGAACCATGAGTAATATGTTCCAATGAGGGAGCATTTATCATGGAATATGCCATGAAAATAATGAAATTTTTTATGAATATAACCTTGTTAGACGATATATAACATAGGGAATATATCCCAATGATAATAACGCTTTCACAAAGAATATGAATCAGTGAGGATATGGTTTTCATATGGAATGAGGATTAGTGACAATATGGTTTTCAAATGGAATGTGGATATGTGAGAGTTTAGTTTTAATGGGTAATATTTTCTAGTGAAAATATAGTGTTCATAAAAAATATAGGCTTTTGGGAATGTGGTTTCATATAGAATATGCCATAGTGATAATAGGTTTTACATAAGGAATGTTATATTAGTGATATTAGGGTTTTTGATATTGATTTTGAACATTATAGAGGTTCCTTATGTATCCTTGTTAACAGGAATAACATCTCCTATAGTTATAGCTTCATAGTATAGGGATGTATGTCAGGGTCAATCCATGAAATTTGGTGTTTTGTAGTAAGGATGGCTGTACTATGAATAAAGAAACAAAAGGATATTATGTGGTGATTAAACATGAATTGTTTCAAATGGTTAAAAATGATTGACTGATCATCTGAATGTAGGTTTCATAAAATGAACCATATTAGAATCTCATATATAGCTTTGAATTGTTAAGTGGACTAGGGATGATATCATCAATTAGGATGTCATTAGGGATAAAAAAAGTCAGGAGGCCCTTGCCTTACTAGGGGAACATGTCAGATATCATTGGTCCCTATGTATATGTCACCTTGATGTTTCTAACCTGGTTTATTACTTATGTGATGGTATTTTTGGGGGATTACACCTAGAAAGAGGAATATGTTTTTATTTATGGTCTATTTATGATTCATAGGGATTAGAAGATCAATGAGGACATGGTTGAGGCTTTTACCATAGGATGGTACCCAAGATAAACACCTTGATTATTGAGTGGATAAAAGAAACCCATTAGATGTATGGAATGACTAGATGCTAGATATAGAGAATTTAAGATGAACAAAATTATCAAGGAAAGATTCCATTGGTTTCATTATGTGTGAGATTCATTTTTTGATGGTAATGCATAATTTTAAACCCACATAGGGATACATATCTTTTTCGTCTCATTTTTAGGTTCTTAATGTACCACCCACTCCATTAGATTTTTATTTCATCATTGAGAGTAGTTATATTATGTTGGTTAGATTAGATATGGTCCCTCCCTTAATGCAACTTTAGTCTGGAGAAGTTACCATAGTTAAGTTTGTCTCCTATTGTATTTAGTCCCCATGTCCACACTCTGATATCTTGTCTTAGCCCCCATCGCCTCACATGTCTTCGCAAGATATGATTAGTGATGGATCCTATATTATTATTCCTTCATAGAATCCTATTGGGACCATGTTGTGACCTTATCTAGTCCCCTCTCTAGGGTCCAAAAAATTGGTTCATTCAGGTTACCATATAACTCAGAAAAAAATCCATTATATCACATATCCCATTGATTCACATATAGAGGAAACAATGTGTGATGGTGCAAGGATGTAGAGTCTTATTTATTTTTGATGGTGAATTTGAGGCATCCTTAGAGTATCATAAATGGTCCTTGGTGGAAATGTTTGGTGTCGATCACCCAAATATTGCTCTTTTCTCTCATTTCATCAATTCATGGAATCTCACTATACCTACAACCGTTTCCACCATAAATCATAAACTATTTTTTGTTTATCATTTCTCTATGTTTGATTTTATCAGGGAATTGGATAGGGTGTCCCATGCATAGGAAAGATATATTTGTCTTCTTTATTTTGGTTCATTGATCTACATAAGAATGGTGATTCATAATTGGTGGTGTTATGGATCTATATTTCACACCATACCCTCCAAGATTACAATCTATCTATAATTAAAGGTATTAGTGATGCAATGGGTTCTTAGTGAAGACACATCCTGGATGTTCTTCATAATTGTTTCATAAATTTTTGTCGATTTGGATCTAAAACCTCCTCTTCCATATTTTTTCCTTTTACATGATAATTATAATGTTTCCTTCTAAAAAAATAATTTATTATAATATTAGATATTGTTTATCACCTTTTTAAATTCTAATACACATAGGTTTAATCTGCAGGAAGTTGGATAACCATATATTAGTCATGGAAGCTGTGAAATATATAAATTTGGGATCCCATTATAGGGATTAATCTATTCATCTCCCATGTGTTTCAATTACCTATGGCCCTAAATGTATTGGGTTCAAGTAAGGGATTTCGTATTTAGAGTAATTCTTCCCTTAAACCTCTATGTGGATTTTCTTAAATCAACATCTATATTCATCTAATATTTTATTAAATATTTTATATCCTAATCCAAGGTTTGGTGTCCTAGTCTATCCAAATTTATATAAGGAATATTGACTCAATTTATGATAAAAGGATGTCCACTAAGATAATTTATCATTATATTATTATTGAGACTCAATTTCCCTATCTTCAAACTCCATCTCAAATTATAGATTGTATTTTGGCCATAAAATGATGTTACGTCTCTTCCCTGAAGGCTCCCTTGATGGATGGCCAACCCTAATTATTTATTTCATATCCTTAGGATATAGAGATCACTGGTTCAGGGCTCTTTAGAGAGAAGTGTGTTAGTATTTATATCCTAGAAATGGTTGTAAGCCCAATTTAATTAGAGAATTTTTAATCGTCCCCCAATTCCATTGGATTTCTAGAATTGGTTAATAAAGAAATTCCAGTGATTATTCTTTTTTATGGATATTTAAAAATAAAATGAAATCAAATATCCCTATTAATGGTGGTAAAAAAACTCTATCTAAAAATCCCAAGAGTGGTTGTATTTCCTACCAAAGTCAACCTTTTATGGGCTTGTGGGCCTACATCACCCATTCACTATGATCTCTTCTATTGTATGCAATGATAGAGGAATTTTTTTCCTATCCAAAAGTGATTATCTGTGGAATATTCTTCATTGTAATCATTTTTACTTGTTATAAATTTTATATCCTATGTTATAGTTCTATTTCATTAAATAATTTTTCAAAAAAAATCCATCTGACCAACTACATGCATGGATTTATGATTCATTCCTATGTCTGCAACTTTTGAGAAAACTAGTTATAAGTTGACTTTTTTATGCTTCCCCTCTAATTGACATTACATTCATAAAATATTAAAACTTTGTATTATTTTAAGTCATGTATGTTAAATATGGGGTTGATGATAGAGGTGATGTCTATAAAAAGCCTCTTTTTATTTTGGTTACACAATATGGTTCCCGTGAAGTGAATTTAATGACATCATCAACTAGTAGGAGGAGCTCGTTACATGAACAGAACATTGAATAATTATCTCTCAATCCTTATGTATAAAAAAGAATAGGATATGGGACTCATGGGTGATGAATAATTGTGGTGTAAAAACAAGTATGTAAGTAGTATAATATAGAGGTGGTTAAATATGTTAATAACCATCTAAAAGGCTAATTCTATCATCCATATTTCATATATAACACACTTAGTGTGAAACATATCCATAAATATCCCCTAATTATTTACAACGTAATATCAAAGACATAAAATTGATACTTATTTTACTCTAACTGGTTGATGGAGGATAGTTCCTTCAAAGAGAAGGTGTGATCATCTCGAATAGCTCCCATCAATTGGAATGCACGGGTGGCATGTTGAAATAATATCCAGAAAATTAAAATTAAAACTATTAAATGTACTAATAATTATTTGACACTCAACACTAACAAAAGATGGCTTTAGAAAGAGATAGGTCAGCTTGATAGAAAACTATTGGAAAAATTGGATGATGAAAGTTTCCACCCCCTTACTCACAAATAAAACATCCGTGATGGAAATTTTCTTGAAGATGATAAGTGTTTAGATAATGATTTGAAAAGAAATATGTAAGATTAATTTATAAAAACATTTCCTACTTATATGATTTCCTAAGAGATAGTTAGTTTATTGGGAATTTTAATATTAACCTGGATGATGCAAACTACTCTATTGAAGTCAGTATCACAGAACCCTTACTTGTTTATTTCTTCTATGGTTTACATTGAATCCCTCAACCTAAGAGTGTAGAAGGGTCCCAAAATCAGGATGGGAATGAGTTATTCATTAGTGAAATAACGAGTTCAATGGATGAGTAGGACAAAAATATTTATCAATCAAATTTGGAAGAATATGAGATCAAATGTGCTATTATAATCCTTAACCTAGACAATTCCTTTTCTCCTGTTAGCTCCCCGTGATCATTTTTCAATGTTATATAGATTCTTATTATAAATAATATAATTTAAGTGTTTAATCAGTTCTCAAATGCTGACCATGTATCTTATGTTACCATTTCCACTTTCATTATCAATATCTATAATGTTAATCATCAAGGATGCTTTAGACAATTTTATCCCATTAACATGTGAAATCTATTATAAACTATGATAGCGTCAATTATTAATCAAGGGAATTCTCTTAGCCTAATCCTCAAATTTTATATGAGAAACATGACTTCTTTCAAAGAAGAAACTTTTTATAATTCATTTTATAGTCTCAAAAATGATATAAAACATTTACATATGTGTGTTTTGATTCAATTTTATGTATAACTTTGACATGGGACAATAATATGAAAAGATAGAATGTAGTTTCATAGTAGGATTCCTTCATCAGACTGGTGTCTCTATGTGGGTTTGTGACATCCTTTTCAGCTACTTCTCCTAATTATAGTTCATGTTCACACTCACTGAGAATAGATTTTTCTTCCACAAATTAGTGATGGGTCTTTACTAAGATGTTACTCTTTCTCCAAACCTATTTTTTATTTAAATATATATCCTTAGTAGAAATATATACAATGCTATTGCAGGTGGGTTGTTCCATCATTTTAGGGGTCAGTATGGCTTCATTTGAACCTATCATTTTTTTCATTTTGGATGAAAAGATATTACTAATTATTTTATAAGAAAATATATTAAATAGTTTAAATGGATCCTAAATTATTATAGTCTAATAAGTGGGTAGTTTATCAATGTAAATATAATTAGAATTTACATATCAAAAAAATTAAGAAGAAGGTTAAGGCTCATCTATGAGTGGCTAAGAATCTCTTAAACTGGATTTTCTATAGACTATCATGGTGATACAATTTCTAATTAAAAATAATTACCTATCATTTTGATGGTATTATTAGTATGATCATGGATGAAAGATATGTTAGTTTGGGAGGTGATCTTGGGAAAATTCATCTTGGAAGAGTTTTCAAGGAGAAATACACAAACTCCTCACTCTCAAAGCCCGAGGGTTATAGATATTCCATGACATGGTGAATCATGAAATGATTTATTTAAAATTTATATTACCATTATCATTAGATAATTTTAAAAAGGGATATCACTAAAATTAAATATAATCAGGTGGGCTCTCCACTCTACTTACTAAGGTTCCATGTCCCAAATATTAACATCATATAGTCAAAAAATATCATACTTTCATTGTTGTGGTCCCCAATAATTCCCAAAAATTTGTATAAAAAATATATCATAAGATAATGAACCTAAATTCTAGGTTTTCACGCCCTCTAATTGGGGATACTTTGTCATCTCAAAATATAAATTGTTCATACATACATAACACATATCTGATGAACGGGTTAAAAGTATTTAGAACAAATCAATACCAATTAAGCTAATTTATATAATGTGGCACATTGGGAAATATGGAATATCTACATATAATGATATCCAGAGAAAATTTATTCATATTTCTTCAAAATATTTTTGGATTCATATTTTAAATATACAATCATTGTTTCACTTATTTTCTAAAGTGGAAGAGGAAAATCATATCCATAATTTTCTAGTAATATTTCATATTTCCAGTGGATAATGAAACTCTATAGATCCATTTTTTGATGCACAATTTAATTATCATGTAGGTGTGTACATGTATTTGTAGGGTTGAATAGTCATTATCAAAAAATAGTGTTTTGTTATATAAAAGTATTATAATATAGAACACTATCAAACCTTGAAATATAATAAAGGCTACCTCAAATTAAAGTTCATTTCTCTATTTATATGAATCAAATTTAAATATATGTTGGTTATTCTATCTAATACCCTAAATTATCATATTCTATGGTCTTCTTGTAGGAATGTTACTAACATTGGGGATCAAGGTCACTGGGTTAACTAGATCATCATTCTAAAGGGATTAAACTCAATACAGATGTGTCTCGTATCCATGGTATAATTCATGGTGGTGTCATCATCATATACTATAAGGGCTCTACAATTCAATCATTCTCACCCATTTATGGGTAGGGGAGTACTATTTAGGATGATTTTTTTCTAATGGGATATGATATCTATATTTTCACTTTAAATAATGTTAATATTTATAAATTTAAATGAAACTCATCAATTGTGGTGAAATTTATATTTGGATAATCAACTAGCCACAAGAGTATCTCTAACACTGTAAATAAATGTAGAGAAAGTTTGAATTATCATGTGATGGATCTATACATGTGGTGTGAGGGGAATAAAGCAGCTAATATCCATTCTGTTGAAGGTGATCATGAGGAAGAGACTATTTTATATTCAACTATTTTATTATTATTACTATATTGTGTAAACATTTTCTATGGGGATTCCCTAAAACTCCAATAATTCCATCCAATTTAACTCACTTCTCCCTTCCTCATTTTTAATCTCTTTTTCTTTTCATTTATATTAAATATGTTCAAATTTCAAGTTGGTAAACTCCATGAGTGTAACAACCCATCATTTTCATACATATATATTACATATTTTTAAATTAATATTCATTAAATTACACAAACACCCACGCATGAGTATCGTAAAACATATAGTGCCTTTGCATACAAAGAAACATCTGTATCATCTTCCACATACTTCTTCATAACTATCCCCTTATATTACATATCATATGTATTACCTATTACCATAACCTGTGGAAAATAAACATATAAAAATGATCTTAGAAGGTCATTAATTTGAAATAAGGGAAACATATAAACATAATTTGAGTATAAGGGTATGAGAACATGAGAATAACATATGAAAAAAACCTTAATATCAAAGATCAAAACCCTGAGTTGTGGAATATTGATTGGAAGTTCATAGGATAAGAATCATCATGAAATAAAATATCACAATACATGAGTTCATAACATTAACATAAGACATGGAATTTTGGAATACATGTAAACATATTGATTAATTTACATAGTATTCAATGGTTATTTAAAATTCTATCATGGATGATTGGATATAGTCTCGAAACCATTGTATTATTCAATGTTCACTCCCAAGACTATTGTAGTGGACTATGTTCTTACTAAATTGGATTCAATCCCCATTTCTGTCCTATTTATCTCAAGAGATACCAATATTTTCCCAATTAATTTGAGGGAGATATATTTCCCACCCATCACATAATGAAAATAATATATATATATATATATATATGCCACAAGATCATGAACCATTCATCATATCCTAACCCATGGATGTAAATAGTATTTATAAAACATTCATTATATCAGAATCTAGGAAAATAAATGGGTTCCATGAAAATTTTAATCATATTATAACCAATAAAAAATATAATGGATTTACAAAAAAAAATATAATAAATATAAACCATCCAGAGAAATAATAAATATGGTATCATTGGATCATTTCAGCAAAAAATACTGATTTTTATCAATGTATGTCATCTTAGTTGGAAAATGTTTTTGAAATTTATTTTGGAACATTTAATGTGGAAAATAGACTTTCGAATTTGAAAAAAAATATTTATTCAAATATAAAACATTTTCACAATAACATTTTATTAAAATAGCCTTTGAATGTTATAAAGTAACCTTAAAATATCATTGAAAATTTTTCATGAGGAAAATATCTTTTCTAATTTGAAATAAAATTAAAACATAAAAATTTAAAAAAACAATTTTATGAAAATTAACATTGAAAAATATAATAGAATATTTAAATCATTGAGTGTTAATGTTTGAGAAAAATTTCATTCATGTCATACATGTCGAAAGAAATATTCCTTTTACATTTTTAGTGAAACCCAAATAAAACTTGTTTAGAAAGTGACATTAAGATTAATTTTAAAAACCCTTTAAAAATAAATAACGTGAAAATATTCCTTTAATAAATAATTTGGATAATTTCAACAACATTCTTAGAAAATTTTTAAAAAATAAAGATCTGGAATAAAAATGGTTTCAATCCAAAAGGAAAATGATGTCACTTTGTCATATAATTTATTTTCAATGTCCATAATTAAGAGGGGAAAATGAAATGAAATTTTGTATTATCTTTAAATAACCATATTATAATAAAATACATTTGTTTCAATGGTGATAAGTCATATTATTTCATCATTGGAATCATATTCATAGACAACATTAATAGATGAAGAGATTGTTACATAAAAACTTAACCACTTTGGTAAATTTAAATCTTAAGCCCCATGAAAGTATAAAATAAAATGAAACACATAATATAATGATAATAAATATATTCATGATATTTAAACTAAATGTTTCTGTATATACAGCTCATAAAATAAGATACGTGTATAACATAATGTATGTCTCAAAGAAAATGAATTGAATCAAAAATTCCTTACCTTAATTCTCAAATTCATTCATACACATCCAATCCTCCTATATAATAAATATAAGTTTATTATAAATAAATTATATAACAATAATTATATACAAAATACCATATATAATTTACTTTTGACATTTTATTACCTTTTTATTAACAATTCTTTGATAAAATCATGTTTCAGGTAATAACCATAATGATTTCATGTATGTTTTCATTTAGTATTTTAGATCCTTCAACATTTAGCATGGTTTAATCATTTATAGAATGTTATACCTTTTATAAATTTCATATATATTTATTATATATTTATTTATAGTAATACATTAATTATATAGATATAAAATGAAATATATAGTTCATGGAGATGACATATTGTACGTACACATGAACGCCATTTCAATTTTTTAATAGTTAGGAAAATTAAATATAAAATGTAAAGAACCTTTATAGAATAATTATGATGTGTTATAGATCAAATATATTTCATAAAATTATGGTTTTTACCTTTAATTAAATATGTTATTGAGAAATGATTCACATCACCTCAGGAGGTTGTAGTTTGTCATGCACACGAGAAACGTCATCATATCTCCCATAGAATGGATAGTAAGAAGGTATATGTGATATGATAATTTTGATGTAAAATTATGTTTCAAATATCATATATATATATATATATTATCACTATTACCATCGATGTAAAACCAAAATTTAAAACATATCACATCGATTTGTGATGTGGTAGTCCGTCGTACACAAAAGTGACGTTGTTGTTATCTTATGGGATTGAATGTACAAATTAAGGTGTGATATTATAATTAAATAAGTATAATAATATCATTAATATCTTATATAAAAATTAAATACATCATTATATTCATTTTTTAGATGTGGTGATGGAAAAAAATAACATTAGTTCGCAAGGCGGTAGTCTACCATACACACGATCAACATTTTCATTTCTCAATTGAAGGGAGAGGAGATTGATATAGATTATTCCATTAACATAATAACGAAATTATAGGTTATATAAATATTTAATTATATCATTATAGTTTGATAATATTGTAAGTAGTTAAAAGAATAAATAAAATTAAAATGCAAGTTTGAGGACTATACCTCATCTTTAATGAACCACAACTGGTTTAAATATTAATCCTTTATATGAGGGATTCCTCAAAAACATAATGCCTCTATGATGTGAGGAAAGAATTAAGGAAAATATATGGGATTTTTTTGGAGAATAAATTTTTTTTTTATGTTTGAATATGAGAGTAGAGTGGGTGGCCCTTTATAAGTGGGGGAGAGGACACACATGTAATTTCGAAAAAAAATAATGTGTTGCCATATTTATCACAAGAAAAAATTCCCAAAAACGGATAATTATTGAACCGAATTTATTATAAGGTCTAAATATGGACATATAATGGGTTTTAAATAAGTTTATAATTCATTTTACCTCTTTTCATTTTTGTTTAACCCCTGATAAACATGTTTCATCATTAATTTTTGTAATTAAATTTTAACTATTTTTACAATTGATTTTTCAAAAAAAATTGGTTGATCATTTAATATAATATAAATTATTATGATTTAAAATATGAAATAAATTTTTATAATTTCCATTAATTTAATTTGTTTACTTTAAATTAACATTAAACCCTGAGAAGAGAAGAAAAAATAGTTATCTGATGAATTTTGTTTTTGAAACATGAAAAACTTTTTATATGATAATTCGATATTAAATTGATTAAAATGACCTAAATTGGTTAAATAAATATAAAAATTTAAGTAATCTTAATTTTAAAACCAAATAAAAATAAAATTTATCTTGTAAATTCTTGGAATTAAAATTCATCATTTAATAATAACCAATATTATCACTATTAACTAAAAAAATATATTCTTTGAAAATTATCAAATATTTACTCCAATATAATTTTGATGTTATGATTTAAAAAATTAAGTTTATTTTTTCATATTATTTTTTTTAAATTAAACATAATTTTAAAATAAATGAGTTAAATGTGAAAAAATTACTTATTAGAAAAACAGTCTTTAAGAGTAAAATTAGATTTATTCTTGTCTGTTGTTTAAAAATGTATCAGATGAATGATAATAAAATTTGAATATAAAATTTTCAAATTTAATAAAAATGATTCCCCAAATTTTATTTTTTAAATTTATTGGGTTAAAAGTTTTTTTGTGATGAAAAATAGTTTTTTAGAAATTAAAAATTATTTATTTCCAATTTATTCTTGTTTTCATATAAAATTTATTGGTAACTATAGAATAAATTTTATATACATGTGTAATATACATATTTTAATAGTTTAGTTAAATTAATTCAGACCCTCCATTCTTATCTTCAGATGATAACTATAATATTAAATAATAATAATTTAATAGTATGTCATGTTTCTTTGAAATATAGTGCTTCATGTTGTGCAAGATATCGAAGACTTTTAATTTATTAAAAATATAAAATTTATAAAATCTCAGAGTGTTAAATTTTTCCCCCATTAATAATAATTTCTCCCTCAATATTCCATCACATAGGAACAAAAAAAATGTGGATATTTCCACCTCATCATATTCTCAAGTTCCCACATAGCTTCCTCATGCTAGTGGTTTCATCCCAGAACCTTGATTGGGTGAGTATTCTTATTTCGTAGATATTTATCTCTAATGTCATGATTATCCATTGGATTTTTATCATAAAAATGTATCTCTCCAATGTTATTTTCAATTATTATAGTACATGTGATGGATCTGGTATGTACTTCCTTAGAAGAGATTTTTGGAACACATAGTGAACCTAAGAGAGGTTTCATGGGAGCACTAAACGAATTTATACTATCCGGATATGATCATGATTTTAAAAGGGATTTATATACCTAGTATTTAGTTTTACCATCACTATTCCAAGCTGAAATGCATTGAAAACCCCTCTCACCTGCTTCAAATTACATATCATGGCACTAATTATTAGCATATATTTATTTTCACCTTCGTATTGCACATATGTGAAGTCTAATGGCTCTAACCTTAACTGTTATTTCTTTATATATCCCAGGTCCAAATTTCATTCATTCTAAAAATTAATTCTATAAAATTTTAATTCTATAGTTATTTCCATAATAAAATTAATATTTATCCATTTTAATGATTCTATTGAATTGTATTTTTCTAGTAAAACTAAACTATAGGATGGGGTTGATCAAAAAATCCTTTAAAATCTATAGAAAAATAACTTACCATATCTCATAGTGTTTTAATTTTTCTTTTGGATTAATCATATATATAAGGATGATATGGAGTTATAAATATCAACTCTATAACATGATTTTGAGGAACCCTTCATCATAAATTTGAGTTAAATCTCAATTCCCTATCATACACAATGGAATGTGGAACTCCATGAAACCATACTACTTTTCAATGTATATCCTTTAAAACTAATCCAGATAAAAATATTCTTTGATAGTGATTGATTTTTCTCTATTTTTAAGGTTAATTACTAAAAACTATATAACATTGGTCCCTTTAGATACTTTTGGTAGTCTGATGACAAAATCCATGATTATGTTTTCCTATTTCCATTCTGGTATAGATAATGGTTAGAGAATAAACATTAACATTTTTCTCTTAGACATAACATGATGACATTCCTAACACAGATATATATACATAGAAATATCTCCCATCATAATGTGCCTCTAGATATAATCTTTATTATTAGATATCATTTAGAATTCTATCCTTCTTTTCATTCAATTGTGGTTTCAAGCAATATGGCCTTGCCTGATGTGATGGGTTTTCTCCTAGAATTCAAGATATCAATTTTCATAAAAATTAATATAATTCAAAAGTTTAATTAAACCATATTTACCTAAAAATAAAAATAATATAAATCCTAGACGTTACTAATAAATTTAATCATATTTCCAAAAATTTTGCGGAATTCTTACTCAAATAAATTTTTCCCCAAATACATAACAAACCAAAGGGTTTTATTTCCATAAATGTCCCCCAATATATCTTTAATCATGATAAAAAATCATCACATAAAATCTCATAATAAAAGTATAAGAATTTGAATTTATGATCAATATTAAACTCCTAAACCCATGATTGTATCCATATTTCTTGTATTAATATTACATGGATGCATATATGATTCCAGAATTAACATAGTCCATTGGGGTTTCAAGATTCTTTTAAAAAAATAAAATATGTAAAATACATCTAAATCAAAATTCTAAAATCCAAATACCTAAATATTTAAAACGTTAATGCCATAAATAATCTATTATCTTATACAAAATAATTTACATTTAAATATTATGTTAATTGTTGAAAATATAGAACATAAAAAGTTATTTCATTAATCTATAATCCATGAAAATTGAGATAATAAATGTTTATAATCACATCATATTTAACTGAAGTAAGAGTAATAATATTATCATAGGGCTCATTGATATAAAAAAATTAAATTACCAACTAAAGAGTGAAATATATGTTTCCTCTAAATATGAGGATTCACATAATTTATTTTGATTGTATAGTCTTTCCTATTTTTCATAACCTTCGAAGGTTATTATAGCTTATCATCTACATTATCCCTTGTATTGGTGAATTAATTAACATAATTCCCAAACACTTTAATTTGAAACACTAGAGTGTTTATGGTGCATTCTATAGATCATTCTATATATTTTAATTACTATCTTACTTCTTACAATAATTTCAGCATTTAAATTTTCAATGGCCATATTTCTAATATATAAAACATTTAAAAGTCCCCTTATGTAAATATAATCCATGTTTCCTACCACACAGTTAGTAATAATGAAATTCCATCCTATTTTATCCATGTTTATTTGTATTTCCCTTCAACTATATCTCTATTTTAATATCATTCCCATGATATTTAGGGGTAACCCAAATCCCCATTTACCCTTTGACAGAACACTAAATGATTTATTCATGTATACTAATGTCCCTTATGGATAACAATCTTTTAAGACTTGGTTTTAATACTCTATGTAATCAATCAACATTACTTTTAGCTAAGATGATAATGTCAAAATCATACCTCGCAATTCTTGTAAAATTTTTCTTATAGGTACTAAGAGATTCATCATCCTTCTGATTTTTCTCAAGGAATTCCTTCTCCATTTCCATACACTGAATATTAATGAATTACTTATTAAAAAAATTATCTTATACTAATACCACTCCATGGATTCAATTTCATCATGTTACACTGTATTCTTGATTAGAGTCCACCAATGATCTGCTTCACCTTCCCAATGATAGACATCCCAAATGAATTTTTCAAGTATCAAACATTAGATAATTGAAACTATCATTTCCTTGGTACTGATCTATTTCTCAGTAACTAGAGGATTAGTGGAACCACTAAAATATGGTGGATGTTTCCTCATTAAGGATTCAATTAAACATTATTTATTATTTTTTTGTTTGGAATTTCATCCTAATTCATAGCCTAAGAAAGTTTTGTGAGAATATAAACATGATTTTTTATTCCACATCCCATAACATTCAGTTTCTCATACAGAAAATAATTTTATTTTTCTATTCATTACAAATTAACAATGTATCTTCAGGTTCCATACATTAACTAAACCCAAAATTATAGTTTGTGTAGCAATAATCATAGTGGGATACCACATGATCTGGAAAAATAAATTACAGGATGTCCAAATCATGATGCCTTCTATATAATCTATGGAACATTAGATTTGAAATAAAGCATTCATGGAATATATTTAAATTATCCATGACGGTTTGTAAAGTGTGTGAATTTATAAGGAATATCTCATATGACTGTTAAATCAGATGCAATGTAAGGCTCATTTTGACATACTATGTAATGTTCAATTCAATCCCAACATGCCTTTTTTGGAGTAATTACCCATAGGTAAATCAGTTCCAGAACCATGTCCCCTTGTAGAATACAAATAGGGATGAATTTATATGAAACTACTCACTCTATACATCACCAATATTCAATGATATATTACTGTATCTATAATTATCCTTATATATATCCCTAGGGATCTCACTAAGGTTTTACCATTCTAGTTTCTATATATTAACATTACCTATCCTTTAATACTAACTATAATGACCCAATATTTTCATACATAGATATAATATCTTTTTAGATGAATATTAATTACACTACTCAAACACGTCACTAAGGTTCATAAAGGTATATTGACTCTCTATGCTTTGAAATGTAAACAATTGTTTTTTAATAGTTCTACATAATCTCCCACTATAACACCCTGATATTTTATGAAAAACATTATTTTTAATTTCATTAATGCCTTGTCTTGTATGCTACAACAGAAGGAGCTTGCACAACATGCATCCTTGACTTGCCTTGCATTACACGCTATCGCAACCTTCCTCGATAGCGTGTGTAGTACGCAATACCCGGTTTCACTAAACAACGATATGGTATTAAAATATTATAAAAACTAGTCGTTATGAATAGTAATAACCACTTTTTGAAATTTTTTAAATTTTATTTTTCAAAATGGAATTCATTTTTGGATTCTGAATATCATAATTAGACTAGGGTGAAATTTTGGTACTTTTCGGATAACTTTCATTTTCTGATGAATAGTGAAAATTACTAAATTTTAATTAAAAACAACCTTTTTAATCGAAATAATTAATAGTGAAAAATTTTTAATTTGAGTGGTTTTAAAGTATATTTAGAATATATTTTTACAATTTAATACAATTTTGGTCATTGGATGTAATTTCACATTTAAACCAGACATAAACAAGTGTCAATCTTTTGATAGTTATTATCTCTTAAGAACATTCAATTTGTTTTGACGACAGGAATTAATTTTTAAATTAAATAATGCAACTGATATGTTTTGAATTTGGTAAAATAGATATCATTTTTGAGTTCATAATATCAAATATATATTAAGCCTAATTTTTGGTATTTTTCTGGAAACTTTAATTTTTTGATGAATAGTGAAACCACTAAGTGGTAGTTAAAAATTTGAATTTTTCACAAAACATAATTTTACCGCTTCTGTGAGTGGAATTTCTAAAATCCGAGAGACATGGTTAATATCAAGTAATAAAATGTGGTTCAATGAGATGAAAATAATTTTTGGTGAATAGTAACTTTTTACTTTTATTTACCACGGTTAAAAGTAAATAGGATAATTAAGGGTAAAAATGATATTATTATTACCCTAACACATGTCCTAATTCTATTGGATAGGTGTAATTCGACCAAAAACAACCTTAGGAATAAAATATGACCATTTAGGCCCACTTGGATTAGATTAGGATATTTATTATTAATTTATTTAAAGAAGGGTTAAAATAGTTAAAATCAATGTTTAATAAGTAGATAATTTTTAATATAGGGTTATACATAAGACAAATTTGACTATAAATATTCATTAGAAAGCTAAAAATATTTCCTAAATTATGGAATTTTATTTGTAATTTTTAGACATTAAATAATTTAATTATTTACGACACAACGATGATGCAGTAATTATCTTATTAATAAAATATTGACATAATGGATGTTATAAATACCCAAATAAATGTAATTTGAGACTTTTAATTAATTACACTAATTTTCTAGGTTAATATGACACGTTATTATTGATTTAAGTAACTTTTTTTGAACTAAAAATTCTGTTATTAGTTTCACAAAAATCAATTACTAAATAGTGTCAAAATTGACATAAAGTAGTTTTTTAAAAAAATATTATATTATTAATTGTTATTTTATTCTTAAAAATCTACGGTTCAGAAAACATGACTTAGATCAGGTGATAAATATTAATAATAAACAATTTGGGTTTCGTTTGGCTTTTTATAGTAAGTTTATTAACCTTATAGTGTAGGAACACAAAAAGATACGGTAAAAGTAAAATTATCTAACTTAAAGTTAAAACTAAATGATAAGGTTAAAATAGTAACCTAAACTAGGCCAAATTCAATTGTATGAGAGTATTTAGACCCACCCCCACCTTAGATTCGAAATAAATCAATTTGGAGCTATTTAAAACCGAATATGGCTTTATAATAAAATAATATTTTTAGTTTTTCCAAAGGTGCCCCTCTCCTCCATTATAAAAGGGCACCTCCTCCCTCCCTTCCTCACACCAATTTGAGCCTTCAAGCTCGGCCAACCCCTGCCAAATTCTCTTCTCCCCTTCCTCAAAAACATCCTAGAGGTCGTGGTCTTATTCAAAGACCAATTTTAGTTCCCTAAGAGAAGGACTCAAAGAGGCCCTTCAAAGAAGAGGTAATGTCCGTTACCGATTCTTTCAACTTTATTTCTTCTTCCACTTCTTCTTCTAAGGTTGTTTCATTATGAAGTAATAACATCAGTATCACTCATATATAGTTATGTAATTATACGTATGAAACAACCTGATTTCACCATCTATCCATCCTACGGAAAATTAAATCACCACACGTGCGTACGTACGGAATACTATCTCCACGCCGTGGTGTAATTTGTTTTTCCAACACCACCTTACATGGATGTGTATAATGGTGTAAAGAATAACTATACAAAGTTATTATAACATTATACTGATTATGATATATTGTTTCGTCCTATACAATTCAATTCAATAATAATGGGAACGATATCATCGCTCGTGTGTACGTACGGACTACCGTCTCCACGACGCGATGAGATTCATTCTCCATGTTAACCATTTAGGAATATTATAAAGTATATATAAGATATAATAATGATATAAATGACATTATAAAGCTACTGGATTTATGTATATATATATATTTATGTCATCTACTTAATTCCATTCAACTCAATAAGGAAACGAAAACAACGTTCAAGCGTACGTACGGCCTACCGTCTCCATGAACGGTGTATTTCTTTCCATTTATCGATCTATTATATATATGTATATTCTGAATATATATTATATATAAATCATGTTTTATATTCTAGAATTAAGTAATCATGATCTAAGTAATCATATGAATAATTACAAGTCAAAACAGGGACAACAAATGAAATGATTTTACCCAAAACACTCTTTAACATGGAATTTACAAAAGAACGGGTAATATAAAGTCATAATTAAACTATATGTGATATCATAACAATGAATATGATTCTGTAATAAGTCAATGACATTATTTAATTCATTATACAGTAGGTTCGGATACATACGAAGCATATCTGACATAAGGTAAGGGATAATTTTGCAAATCTCATTTTTATCCAAGATTGCTTATTCGTAATTATTTACTGGGGTTATTTATATCATCCATATCCATGTTTTATAAAAGTGTTTTCATGTATGGTTAAAGTCCTTTTACCCATTTTTGACTTTTACTACATGGTATGTAAGGAATATTTCTTTTATTTACATTACGAGGTACTTTTTTGGCTTTTCTCACAAAAGTACGAGGAGAATGTTATTTATAACTTATACAGCATGAACAGATTTTTACGGTTTCATAATGCTTCATTTTCATGAATCATACTCTACATGATTTTATGACTATTTTCAACAAAATACTTTTATTTTAAAAGTTCATGGCATTTTTTGAAAAGAAAATGATTTTGACGAAGAAAGGATATTTTCCTCAAGAATTCATTTCAAATGTTTTATCAAAACCATTTTCCATCTAAGATGACATTATTTGATATGTGTATATTTCAAGTTTAATGTCTCTATGATTTAAATGGTTCACTTTTTATGATGAAATTTCCATTTGTTTTGTATGGATTATGAAATGATGGACTGATGTTTATGAAACCCATTTTATTCTTTGGGATATGGTGAATGTTTTAAGTTTATTTTGTGGCACATGTAAGAATGATTTCATTATGAGATGGGTGGGACCTATATCTCCCTCTAATGAATTGGGTAAAGATTTATATCTCATGAGGTAGACATGGATGGAACGGTAAGTTAATACGGTTCAGTATTACAGGACTGGAACGAGGAGTGAACTCGATTCAGAAAGAGACTTTTTCCACTAAGATGGTCTTGGCAGAAATGCCTTGGCTACTATGGAAGTCATTACATGTGCTTAATGGATTCCAAAATTACATGTTTTATTCCCATGCTATTTTATCATGGTTTATGTTCCATTATGATCTATGCCTTATGTACTCCCTTGTTTTATGTCGTTTCTCAAGATTTTGATGTTCAAACATTATGTTCATGTTTTTAAGTTCAAATGTATATGGTATGTTTTATTTTATCCATGCATACCCTTACTGATCATTTTAGCTCACCCTTTTTATGTTTTATTTTCCCCCAGGATCAAAAGAAAGGTTTTAGGTAAGGAAACAAAAAGTGGAAGATCTTTATGGGAGATGTTGATGATCTTTCACCACGATTAGAAGATTACGTTCCAAGTTTCCAAAGACACTAAACAATTACGGTCCTTGTGTGTATGTTTTTGTTATGTATTTAGTATTCCAAAAAAGTAATGTAATGTCCATGTATGTCAGGCTTCGGGTCTCTATAGTTGGTATCAGAGGAAAGGTTTAGTCAACCTTTGGAAACTAGGTTGCGAGAACTTTAGTGAGATCCCTAGAGATATTTCTAAGGTATGTCTAGGGATGTCCCTAAGGTTTAGTATAAGTATAGGTTATATTCCTGGAATTGCGCTATCGATCTTAGAATTAAACCTAAGATGTTAGATATTGAAGGTACTCCCCCTTTATTATGTTGTTTTCCCTAGCCTGATTTTTGCCTCTCACAATATTTTTTTTTTGGTTTTAGACGATGGCTGGAACCCGAAGGAACCGTGTTGATCAATGCAATGGACAATGCAATTATTTTACTCCTGAACAAACAAATGTCATTTTAGATGGAGTGAAAAATCGTATTGCTATACTTACACGAGCTATGAATCATTCTGGACTTCCAAATGAGCAGAGAAGGGAACAATATTCTATTGAATCCTTCATGAGGCAACGTCCACCTTCTTTCAGTGGTTCTTCTGATCCACTTGTTGCTGAACAATGGATCAGTACCACTGAAAAGATATTTTCAGTTCTTCAATGTTCTGAACATGATAAGGTCATCTTAGCAGTGTATCGTTTGGAAGGTGAAGCTGATCAATGGTGGAATCTTATCAAGAATACGAGGCCAAGAGACGAAATTGAGTCCATGGAATGGGATGAGTTCAAGAACTTATTTTTCAATAAATAATTCCCTCGTATTCTTCGAACAAAGATGGAGAATGAGTTTCTTGAACTAAATAAAAAGGATGATGAATCTGTTGGTGTATACGAAGTGAATTTTACAAGGCTTGCAAAGCATGAATCTAGCTTTATCATCCAACCTGAAGGTAAAGTTGATCGATTCTTCAGTGGCTTAAAACCAAATCTTCGAAGGGAATTAGCTATAAGACACTTCAGTATTTATGAAGAAATAGTGTGTTGTGATATCAAGGCAGAAATGGAAGTTGGTGTTACTTATATATCTCATAGTTTTGACAAGAAACGAAATATGTAGTTCAAGGAGAAATCTCAGAATAATGGTGAAAAGGAGATGAATGTTTCCTTATACTCAATGTTTGCAAAGAAACATGGAGGATATTGTATTAAAGGGACTAGAAAATGTGTTAAGTGTGGAAAAGAAGGTCATCGAGTAGCTGAGTGTCAAAGTAATGGAAAAAGGGTTTCTAATTATGTGAATAAAGAAAATACTGCACCACCAACACTTCAATACTTCAAGTGCAAGAAAATGGGGCATTATGCTAATAAATTCCCTAATTTAGGGGTTAGTGATGATCTACATGAGCAACCACTTAAGGAAAAGGACAAAGGGAAATCACATGCGATCACTTTTGGCGATGTTGAATATGACAAAGATGTGGTGGAATGATTAAGTGTTTATGTAATGGGATTCCAAAATAATGTTGTATATAGTATCATGGAATATTGGAATATTTATGTATTGGTCTATTGTGGTTTTAAATTATTTTATGGTACCGGTAACCATGGAAAGTGATTGAGATATTTTTGGAAAAAAAATATGATATGCACATAATGAAGGGAAAACGAGAAAATGAAATGTTTGAAAGTATTCATGATCTCATGATTGATATAAGGACTAAGTGATATCATGGTTTGAGTATATAGAATTTTGAGGATTTTGGTATGTGGAAAGAGTTAACTTTTAACAGCATTCATGTTTTCAATATGGTTCAATGGGTATTCATTTTTTTTCAAGAGAATACATGATTAAGGTATTCAAATGATTGGAATTTGACTAATAAGATATATGGGGGATAAATGATGGTATTCACGTGCTTGGTTGGTGACATTTCAAGTAATCATTTTCTTTATACTATGAGCTTGGACCGAAGTATTTTAGATAAGCTTAAAGATTGGAATGGATTATGTAGGACATAAGTTATTATTGTTTACTGATAGAACATTTTTCGATATTATTGATGGGATTTCATAGTAATATAGTTTTAGAAAAAGGACAACCTACAGGACGTGTGACAGCCCATCGCGTCAGACAAGGCTGCGGGAATCGAACCCACAATCGATGTGCGACTGGCCTTTATCGCCTACAACTGGCCTACATGAAGTCCCTGTTTAGTAGAAACTAGATTTATTATATTAATCTGAATTATATAAGAAGTATAAGTCCATTTTAGGATCCATATACGATTAATCTCACTATATATGGTCTTATGTATTTTTTGATAACATTTCTAACCTTTTGTTTGAGACAGATGGAATGACCCCTCATTCTATTAAATGATCTACTAACACATCACAAATGTAAAATTCAACTTCATTTCTTTAAGAGATGAAGTGGAAATTGTCCAAAGAACGACCAACGGTGAGACTATACCAAAATCACGAAAGTATTTCTTCTAATTCCAATTTCATCAACTTTAGGAAAATGATCTTGAAAACCAAAAATGTTGTCCTAGTGCTCTTATATCTGATGAATCAGATGGTACCTTAGATCGTCACAAATTCATGGCTTTGTGATTACTGGCTTTTCCATAGCCATGTTCTCTACCACTCTCCATCAGGACATGATGGTTAGATTTCTCTTCCATATCCATATTTTCACCTATATGGAATCCCAGTGATTAGTTTATTTGGCTAATAGTTATGTTTCATAATTTTGTTTTTAAAGATTGGTTTTGGTATTCCTTTTTACGATGTGGGTTTCTATTAAAAAAACATTAGAGTAGTAAACCATTTATAACCCCGACGAATTTCGAGGGCGAAATTCATTTTAAGGGGGGTCGAATGTAACACCTCGAGATTTTATGAAAAATATTCTTTTTAATTTCATTAATATCTTGTGTTGTATGCTACACCAAAAGGAGATTGTACAACATGCATCCTTGACTTGCCTTGCATTACACGCAATCGCGACCTTCCTCGATAGCGTGTGTAGTATGCAATACCGAGTTTTACTAAATAACGATATGCTATTAAAATATTATTAAAACTAGTCGTTATGAATAGTAATAACCACTTTTTGAAATTTTTTAAATTTTATTTTTCAAAATGGACTTCATTTTTGGATTTGGAATATCTAAATTAGACTAGGGTGAAATTTTGGTACTTTTCGGATAACTTTCATTTTCTGATGAATAGTGAAAATTACTAAATTTTAATTAAAAACAACATTTTTAATCAAAATAATTAATAGTGATAAATTATTAATTTGAGTGGTTTTAAAGTATATTTAGTATATATTTTTACAATTTAATACAATTTTGGTCATTGGATGTAATTTCACATTTAAACCAGACATAAACAAGTGTCAATCTTTTGATAGTTATTATCTCTTAAGAACACACTATTTGTTTTGACGACAGGAATTAATTTTTAAATTAATTAATGCAACTGATATGTTTTGAATTAGGTAAAATAGACATCATTTGTGAGTTCATAATATCAAATATATCTTAGGCCTAATTTTTGGTATTTTTCTGGAAACATTCATTTTTTGATGAATAGTGAAACCACTAAGTGGTAGTTAAAAAAATGAATTTTTCATAAAACATAATTTTACCGCTTCTGTGAGTGTAATTTAGAAAATCCAAGAGAGGTGGTTAATATCTATGACTAAAATGTGGTTCAATGACATGAAAATAATTTTTGGTGAATAGTAACTTTTTACTTTTATTTACCACGGTTAAATGTAAATAGGATAATTAAGGGTAACAATTATATTATTATTAACCTAACACATGTCCTAATTCTTTTGGATAAGTGTAATTGGACCAAAAACAACCTTTGGAATAAAATATGACCATTTAGGCCCACTTGGATTAGATTAGGACATTTATTATTAATTTATTTAAAGAAGGGTTAAAATAGTTAAAATCAAAGTTTAATAAGTAGATAATTTTTAATATAGGGTTATACATAAGATAAATTGGACTATAAATATTAATTAGAAACCTGAAATGATTTCCTACATAATGGTATTTTATTTGTAATTTTTAGACATTAAATAATTTAATTTATTTATGACACAACGATGATGCATTAATTATCTTATTAATAAAATATTGACATAATTGATGTTATAAATACCCAAATAAATTCCATTTGAGACTTTATATTAATTACACTAATTTTCTAGGTTCATATGACATGTTATTATTGATTTATGTAACGTTTTTCGAACTAATCATTCTGTTATGATTTTCAAAAAAATCAATTACTAAATAGTGTCAAAATTGACATAAAATAGTTTTTAAAAGAAATATTATATTATTAATTGTTATTTTATTTTTAAAAATCTAAGGGTCATCCAAATGACAGAGATAAGGTTATATATATTAATAATAAACAACTTGGGGTTCGTTTGGCTTGTTATAGTAAGTTTATTAATCGTATAGTGTAAGAACACAAAAAGACACTGTAAAAATAAAATTATGTAACTTAAAGTTAAAACTAAATGATAAGGTTACAATAGTAACCTAAACTTGTCCAAATTCTTTTGGATGAGAGTATTTAAACCCATACTCACATTAGCATCTAAATAAATCAATTTGGAGCTATTTAAAACCGAATATGGCTTTATAATAAAATAATATTTTTAGTTTTTCCAAAGGTGCCCCTCTCCTCCCTTATAAAAGGGCACCTCCTCCCTCCCTTCCTCACACCAATTTGAGCCTTCATGCTCGTCAAACCCCTGCCAAATTCTCTTATCCCCTTCCCTAGAAACATCCTAGAGGTACTGTACTTCTTCAAAGACCAATTTTAGTTCCCTAAGATGAGGACTCAAAGAGGCTCTTCAAAGAAGAGGTAATGTCTGTTACCGATTCTTTCAACTTTATTTCTTCTTCCACATCTTCTTCTTAGGTTGTTTCATTATGAAGTAATAACATCAGTATCACTAATATATTGATATGTTATTATAAGTATTAAACTACCCTATTTCACCATCTATCCATCCAATGGAAAATTAAATCACCACGCGTGCGTACGTACGGAATACCATCTCCACGCCGTGGTGTAATTTGTTTTTCCAACACCACCTTACTTAGATGGATATAATGGTGTAAAGAATAACTATACACAGTTATTATAACATAATACTGATAATGATATATTGTATCATCCTATCCAATTCAATTCAATAATTATGGGAATGATATCATCACTCGTGCGTACGTACGGACTACCGTCTCCACGACGCGATGAGATTCATTCTCCATGTTAACCATTTAAAAATGATTATAAAGTATATATAAGAAATAATAATGAAATATATGACATTATAAAGCTATTGTATTTATGTATATATATATTTATGTCATCTACTTAATTCCATTCAACTCAATAAATAAATGAAAACAACGTTCATGCGTACGTACGGCCTACCGTCTCCATGAATGGTGTATTTCTTTCCATTTATCGATATATTTTATATATATGTATATTCTGAATATATATTATATATAAATCATATTTTATATTCTGTAATTAAGTAATAATTATCTAAGTAATCATATGAATAATTACAAGTCAAAACACAGACAACAAATGAAACGATTTTACCCAAAACACTCTTTAACATGGAATTTACAAAAGAATGGGTAATATAAAGTCATAAGTAAACCATATGTGATATCATAATAATGAATATGATTATGTAATAAGTCAATGAAATTATTTAAATCATTATACAGTAGGTTCGGATACATACGAAGCATATCGGACATAAGGTAAGGGATAATTTTGCAAATCTCATTTTTATCCGAGATTGCTTATTCGTAAGTATTTACTGGGGTTATTTATATCATCCATGTACATGTTTTATAAAAGTGTTTTCATGTATTTTTAAAGTCCTTTAACCCATTTTTGACTTTTACTACATGGTATGTAAGGAATATTTCTTTTGTTTACGTTACGAGGTACATTTTTGACTTTTCCGACAAAGGTATGAGGAGAATGTTATTTATAACTTATACGGCGTGAACAAATTTTTACGGTTTCATAATGCCTCATTTTCATGAATCTTACTCTACATGATTTTATGACTATTTTCAACAAAATAATTTTATTTTAAAATTTCAGGGCATTTTTTGAAAAGAAAATGATTTTGACGAAGAAAGGATATTTTCCTCAAGAATTCATTTCAAATGTTTTATCAAAACCATTTTCCATCTAAGATGACATTATTTGATATGTGTATGTTTCAAGTTTAATGTCTCTATGATTTACATGGTTCACTTTTTATGATGAAATGTCCATTTGTTTTATATGGATTATGAAATGATGGGATGATGATTATGAATCCCATTTTATTCTTTGGGTTATCATGAATGTTTTAAGTATATTTTGTTGCACAAGTAAGAATGATTTTATTATGGGATGGGTGGGACCAATATCACCCTCCAATTAATTTGGTAAAGATTTATATCTCATGAGATAGACATGGCTGGAACGGTAAGTTAATCTGGTTCAGTATTAGAGGAGTGAACTCGATTCAGAAAGGGACTTTGTCCACTAAGATGGTCTTGGAAGCAATGCCTTAGAAACTATGGAAATAATTACATGTGTTTAATGGATTCCACAATTACATATTTTATTCCCATGATATTTTATCATGGTTTATGTTCCATTATGATCTATGCCTTATGTACTCCCATGTTTTTTGTCGTTGCTCATGATTTTGATGTTCAAACATTATTTTCATGTTTTTAAGTTCAAATGTATATGGTATGTTTTATTTTATCCATACTTACCCTTACTGCACATTTTAGCTCACCCTTTTTATATTTTATTTTCCCCCAGGATCAAAATAAAGGTTTTAGGTAAGGAAACAAAAAGTGGAAGATCTTTATGGGAGATGTTGAAGATCTTTCACCACTATTAGAAGATTACGTTCCAAGTTTCCAATGACACTAAAATATTACGGTCCTTGTGTGTCTGTTTTTGTTATGTATTAAGTATTCCGCAAAAGTAACGTAGTGTCCATGTACGTCAGGCTTCGGGTCACTACACACACTTTATTCCTCAAGGATTTCACCTTTCTTAGACATATCAAATGTAATAACTATCATCGCAAATTGGGGAAAAGAAACATAAAAAAGGTTAATCAATTATTGTTAGTATTGGTAAAAAAGAGAAATACATAAACGTAACATGAGAATAAGGGTGTGAGAACATGAGAATAACATATAAAAACCATACCCTATATATCAAAGATCATAATATTGAGTCAAGGAATAATTATGTTATGTTAATAAAACATAAATCAAAGTTAAATCAAATAAAATGTTCTAAAATAGAATAACATTGACATATTACATTTAATTTTGGCATAAAAATAATCATATAATGTTATTTCCTTAATATTAAAGGCTTATTTACAAGGTTGTCATAGTGAAATCATTTTACTCCCCAATCCATCATAATAGTCAAAGTTCACTCCCCAAAATATTGTATTGGAAAAATTCCATTACTAAACAAGTTTAACTCCCCATTCCAATCCTATTTATATAGTGAGATATTAGTATTTACCCAATAAATTAGAGGGAGATATAGGTCCCACTAGTCACATAATAAAAAACATATATATGTGTTTAGATATGTCATTAAAATTTCATTATATCTGAACCCATGAAGTGAATTGGGATTCATAAAACATTCAATGTATCATAACCAATGAAAATAAATGGTTTTCATGAAAAATTACCTCATAGCATAACGTGTGTAAAATAAAAAAAATTGAAAAAAAATCTTCATAAATATAAACAATCCATAGAAATTATAAACATTTTATGACTAGATCATTTATCAGATAAATCTTAAGTTACATGAAATGATTTTAGATGAGATGAAAATTGATTTTGAAGTTCATTTAGAACATTTCCTGAGAAAAATTTCCTTTCCATTTTGAAAAAATGTTTTAAAGCATAAAATTTTTTCAAAGTCATTCTCATTGAAAATAACCTCAGAAACATAAAAATGGATTACTACAGATAATGTAAAACATTTATTGAAGAAAATAACATTTAAACATTTGAAAAGATTTTTTATAAAATATAAAACATTTTAAAATACATTTCTTTAAAAATAAACTTTATTTTTGTATAAAGGAATATTTAAAACAATGGTTGGTCTTGATGGTGGTAAATTATATTCATGTCATACATGTTATAAAAAATATTCCATTAGCTTTTTCAGTAAAACAAAATGACCCTTGATTGCAAAGTGACAAGAAGATTATCTTGAAAAAAATTGCCAAAATTGAAACATGTTTAAAAACATATTTAATAAATTCATTTTTGAATATTAAAAAAGTAATAAAAATTTTATTAAACATGGATATGTCATAAATAGGGTTTTTGACTAAAGAGATAAATAAAGATGATTTTTCATAAAGATAATTATTTATGTATTTTTAATAATTTAAGTGATAAAAATGAAATTAAAATGTGTATTATTTATAAATAAACATATTGAAATAAAACTACATTGGTTTCAATATATATATATCATAATATTTCACTATTGTAAGCATAATCATAAATAATATAGATAATTAATGAAATTATAACATAAACCCCTTAGAAAATTAGTATCTTTAAATCAGATTACCCAAGAGAGAATAGAATAAAATAAACCATATAATATAATTACAATAAATAAATTCATTATATTTCATCTCAATGGGGATGTATATACATCCCATAAAAGAATATAGGTGCATAACAAAACTTATGTCCCAAAGAAGACAAATTGATACAAAAATATCATTCCTTAAGTCTCGACATCATTATGACACATTATAACATCAAGTATAAAAAATATAGGTTTTTTATGTATCTATTAAATAATGTTATCTATATATATCATTCCATATTATATTTTCTTATAACCTTTTTTTACCCATTTATTAACAATTATTAGTAAAAATCACGTTTCGAGTAATAACTACTTTGTTTTCAAATATATTCTTAGTTGATATTTTCAATACATTAAACATGATCATGGTTACATCATCTTATAAATTTTAAAATTTATATAAATATAATATATATTCTGTATATATTTATTTACATTAATCCATAAAAGTTACCTATATAATGTAATACATGTTTTATGGAGATGGCAGGTCGTACATATACATAAAATATATTAACTTTTTTTAACAGATAGAAAAGTAAAGGTAAATAATATATAATCATTAAATAATAATTATTATGAAATATAAATAAAATATATTTATTAAATTTATCAATATTAACATCCATTCCAAGCATCATTGAAACATGAATCACATCGCTCCACGAAGCGGTAGTTCATCAAACACAAAAGCGATTTTATCATATCCCCTACAGAATGGGAAGTATGAATGTATAAGTGATAAAATAATTACAGAACTATAATTGTGTTTTTAATATCATATATATTCATTTAATATATCCCTATTAACATTAAATTATAATAAAAATTAAAATCATGTTGCATCTGTTCATGAGGCGGCAATCTTCCATACACACGAGTGAAGTTATTGTTTTCCATCATCTTCATATGTAAGAAGTTATGTGTGAAATTATAATTCCATAGGTATAATAATATAATAAATAAATTATATGAACATTAAATCCCTCAATATATCCAGTCTTGATTGGTGGGTATGGAAAACGAATAACATTGGTAAGCGAGGTGGTAGTTCGTCGTACACACAATCGACTGTTTTCTTTCCATATAATGGAAGAGGATGTGGATATATTTTATTTAAATAGTATAATAATATATAAATATATTTTAGATTAATTTTTTATTATATAAGTATATTTTTCAAATAATTTAAGTATTTATATTAATAAATAAAATGAAACACATGTTTAAGGACAATACATATTCTTTTGAGCTACATCCCTACTTTTACACAAAAATAATTCTTAGGAGAGATTATTAATAAAAATAAGGCTTCTAGGATGTGAGGAGGTGTATAAGGATAATATTTTGGTAGGTATTCACCAAAAAAAGTTTTTATATGTGTGAAGAGGTTAGTAGGGGCTGTCTATTTATAAGTGGGTGAGAGCAGAGACATGAATGTTTTTTAAAGAATAAAGTGTACTCATGTTTTTCACATTCCTAGAGGATCCAAAAAAGTGTAATTATTAAATAATATAGTTTTTAAGTGCTAAATATTCCATGAAATGGATTTTGGAAAAATTTATAGGTCATTTTTCCCTAATGTGTTTTAACCCCCCCCCCCCCAATAAACATATTTTAACCATAACCATAGTAAATAATTTCTTTCAATTTTACTACTGATTTGAAAAAAAATAAGTTGAAAATATTATATAATATATATTATTCTTACACTAAATAATTAATTAATTTTTTCCAAATTCAATTCACATTATTTGAATAATTTAATTTAATGTTAAACCCAATGACACGATGAAAAAGAGGTTTTCTAAATAAAAAATTACTAAAAGTTAAAAAAGTTTTTATTTAAAAATTCAATATTAAAATTATAAAAAAGAAATATAAATGATTATTGAATATATATTTTAACATAATTTACTTTTTAAATAATATAAAAAGAAAATTTTTCTTTAAAATTATTTAAATGAAAAATAATTTTTAATAAAAATGGATATTTTTCACCATTCATTTGAAAAATTATCTTTTTAGAAAATTATAAAAACATCACTCTAATATATTTTTTATGAAACCACGATGATGCAATGATTACCTCAAAATATATAATTTTGGAACCTTTAAAATCAGAAAATCATTATATAACAAAGTATCCTTTTATTACTTTCCAAGAGTGCCCCTCCTCTCCTCTTATAAAAGGCCCCCACCTCTACCACCATACCCACACCTATAAAGTATTTGGCTCGGCCAACCCCTGCCCATTTTGTCTCACCACATCCCCCTCTTACTCCTAGAAGCCTAACATTTGGCAAAAGTCTTCCCAAGGAAGCCTTTGAGCTCAAATCAAAAAGAGTTACCCGTTTTAAAGGTAGTGTTTTCTATTGTGTTCTTATGTTTTATTTCGCTTCTCCAACCCCCTAAACTCTTTTTATTATTTTCTTTTGTAATAAAAACAGTATCTTCAATATACTAGGATGTTTTTATAATAAGTATTCGAGCTACACTTACACACACCTTCATCTAATGGTTAAAGAGCATACTGTTTCCGTGGATGGCGAATTTCTACCTCACGAAATGATGATTGTTCAATATTCTTCTAACACCCTCAAAAGTGGCCATTAAGATGACACTATATTTATATATGATATATAATATGTTTATGTTTTACTTAAGCTTCTGTATTTTTCATTTATGGAATACATTTATGGCTTCCATTATGGGTAAACGTGATATCTTCATTTTAGGAAGTGCGGACTACCGCCCCTCAAAGTGATTTGATTCGTTAACACGATATGTTGTACGTATAAAGGATAAATTTAATGATATTATATATGATATTATACTGGAATTATGATATAACTTTATATCATTGTGATTTCACTCCATTAAGTAAGAAATAGAAATGAAAGTAGCGTTTATGCGTACGTACGGTTTACCGTCTCCATGAACGGTGCATTTCATTTCTTACCACTAAATGTTATGAAATATTATAAATGCATGTATATAATGGATATATATACTATATATGATATCTACATAATGAATATAATTCTGTATATAATGGATATTTTACCCCATTAACAACTTGTAATTACAAGAAGTTTATTTTTGACTCAAGTGCCCAGGGTCGACAAAACGACCATTATTATCCTAAATAATTAAGTAGTGTTCATGACATGGTAATAAGTGATATAAAAGGAATAATTAACTTGGAAAAGGTTTTTAAGAAAGTAGAAATTAACTCAGGTTTATTATTCAGGAGTTTAATGAACGATCGAGTCAAGTCGTACACGAGGTAAGGGAATCCGTCTCAATCTCCTTTCATTGAGGCATATTTTGTTTTATACACAACATTATTTTATACGGTGTATAAACCCCTTTGACTTTTATGATTATTGAAAAGGAATCATTTTATATGAAGCGTTTACTAAATGACAAAAGGGAATGTTTTTTTCCTACATATGCGGTGACAACGAATTCTCCGCCGCCGTGACCATTATTTGAGTTTCGGTTTCCTCTACAAGCCATAACTTTTTTTGAATAAAAAATAAATACCATGTTTTACTTTGGTATTGAAAATGGTTTTCATAATGTTTTTATATCAACGTGTTGTATTGATATCTTGTGATTGAAATGTGGAAGTGTTATGTTTCCTTTATGCATGTTTTATGTGATACGATTTTGTTATGGTTCTTGGGCATTGTTATGAAGACAGGTGGTTCCGTGATAAACTAAGGGCGGGTGAGCCCGATATATCTCTCCAATGCATTGGGTAACACAAAAGAGTTAAACATTAAGGTTTCTCCGAAGAGATTTAGGGAATATACTGTGATGGGTATTCCAAACATTACCAAAAGGGTTACTCCATACGTAAAAATGTTATGAATGCCTCATGTTACCTTTATGTCTTATGATTTCTATGATTTATTCACGATTTGATGAGGTATGTTAACGTGCTTATGTTTTATGAGTAAAGTATGATTTCATTGATTCTTATGTATACATGTACTCATGTTTACATTCCATATTTTTATATCCCTTACTGATCTTTTTATGCTCTTCCCAAGTTTTTGAAATGTTTTTCACAGGTAAAGGGAAAGGTACATGATGTGATGATAGTGTCAAGGTAGTGTCAAGAAAGAATCCATGTTTTAATTTAAATATGATTCCGTTGATGGGAAAATGAGTACTATCTTTTATGTAACCACATTGTTTAAATTCGGAATGTAATGCATGATTTATGATCTAATTGTCTAAAACTCTAAACCTGAAAAGATCCTCAACATGTATTCTTGAAGTAACTCAATATTAAGTGATGTTTAAGGCTGGGGCCTTATAGTTGGTATCAGAGGTCGGTTTAGACAACTTTAGGAGTTAGAAAATTGTTAAATTATAAATTATATTACGGTATGATTGAAATGATATAGCATTTATAGATTACCATGTTGCTTCGCCAAAGATATTTCTATGTTAAGAATGTTTTTTCTTAGAGGAAACAGAACAACTTTTATGGGAAGGCATACAGAGGGAAATGACCTTTCAAATCATTATCCTGAGATGGTCAGAATTAGAACTAAACGGTTTGTTGCAGTGATGGCTCAGTTGACTCATTTGAAAAATGTTGGTTGTTTTTATTGATGATATTTTGGTCTTTTAAAAGTAAACAGGTGCATGAAAGTCATTTAAGGGTGATCTTGTAAACCATAAAAGAAATGAAACTCTATGGAAAATTCAGCAAGTGTTGTTGAAGAATGGCCAAGACCCACAAATGTTACTGATATTCGTAGCTTCCTTGGTTTGGTAGGCTATTACCGAAGGTTTGTTATAATTTTTCATGGTTTTCTAGTCTAATGACAAAGCTAACTCGGAAGGGTGTTATGTTTATCTGGACAAAAGAATGTGATGATTGTTTTTAGGAACTAAAAAGAAGATTGGTGAATGCTCCAATTTTGGCACTACCTTCTAGGAATGGGGAGTTTGTTATCTACAGTGATGCTTCATTGAAAGGACTTGGTTGCGTCTTAATACAGAATGATCAGGTAATTGATTATGCTTCATGATAGTTGAAAACTCATGAGGTAAATTCCCCTACACATGATTTGAAATTAACTGTTGTTGTTTTCGCTTTAAAATTTTGGTGGCATCATTTGTATGGAGTAAAGTGTGAAATATATACCGATCAAAAAAGTTTAATGTATATATTCACTCAGAAAGAATTGAACCTGAGACAGAGGAGATGGCTAGAATTAATCAAGGATTATGATCGTACAATTCATTACCATCCGGGAAAAGAAAATAAAGTGGTTGATACTTTGAGTCGAAAAAGTAATACTTCATTAACAATGTTGTGTTTGAAACATGATCCTTTGGTTAAGGATTTGATGAACTTTGGAATAGAAGTTATTGGTGCAGGATGTCCTTCTGTTTTGTTTCAGGTATCAGTGATAATCTTCTCTATCAGATAGAATTAAGCAAGCACAGAAGCAAGACAATGAGTTCCAGAAAATGGTAGACTTGGTTCAGAAGGGTAAGTTTCCTGAATTCAACATTGATAATGATTTTGTTTTGACATTTGGGAAGTGATTGCGTGTGCCTTGTGATTCAAAGTTAAAGAGAGAGTTGTTATGTAAATCTCATAGTTCGTCGTTTTCTATTCATCCAGGCAGTACTAAGATGTATAGAGATCATTGGAAGTATTACTGGTGGGACGGAATGAAAAGGGATATTGCTGATTTTACTGTGAAGTGTTTGACTTGTCAGCAGGTTAAAGAAGAGCGGCAGTTACTGAAAGGGATACTTCAGCGTTTACCAGTTCCAGAGTGGAAATGGGAATATATATCCATGGACTTTATTGTGGGATTACTGAAGACATCTCAAGGTAATAATGCAATCTGGGTTATTGTTGATCGCTTGACTAAATCTTCTCATTTACTCGCTATAAGAGATACTTTTTTCCTAGATAAACTTTCTTGTTTGTATCTTAAAGATATAGTCAGGTTACATGGAGTTCCCCTCTCCATTGTATCTGATCGTGATCGCAGGTTTACTTCTAACTTTTGGAAAGGCCTTCAAAAGTCATTGGGTACTGAATTAAATTTTAGTACAACTTTTCATCCTCAATCAGATGGGCAGTCAAAATGAACGATTCAGACATTGGAGGATATGATACATGCTTATTCGATGGATTATCAGGGAAGTTGGGACCAACATATTTCTTTGGTTGAGTTTTCTTATAATAACAGTTTTCATTCCAGTATATAGATGGATCCATTTGAGGCATTATATGGTAAAAGGTGTCGAACTCCAGCTTTTTGGGATGAAGTGGGTGAAAGGAAGCTGATCGGAACAGAATTGGTGGAAGAGATGGCAGAAAAAGTTCAGTTGATTTAGAAACACATGAGAACAGCACAAAGCAGGCATAAGAGTTATGCTGATAACCGGGGGAAGGATCTATCTTTCGAGGTAGGTGATCATGTTTTTCTCAATGTTTCACCATGGAATAGTGTGATGGGATTTGGTAAGAAAGGAAAGCTGAGTCCAAAGTTCATTGGACCATATGAAATTCTGGAGAAAGTTGGATCAGTTGCTTACCGAGTGGCTTTACCTCTATGTTTATCTCAGGTACACAATGTTTTTCATGTTTTGAGGTTGAGAAAGTATATTCCAGATCCTTCTCATGTTTTGAGCCTAGAGGTAGTTCATTTGGAAGAGAATCTCTCTTATGAAGAACAACCAGTCCAGATTCTTGACCGTAGAGAGAACGTGTTGCGGAATAAGGTAATTCACCAGGTAAAGGATATATGGAAAAACCATACGGTTTAAAAGGTAATGTTGGAATCTGAAAATACTATGTGGGATAAATAACCCCACTTATTTTGTTATGTGAATAAAATTGTGAGGATGAAATTCCCAAAAGGGGCAAAGGATGTAACATCCCAGAAAAATAAAGAGTAAAACATTTTCATATTTATTAATATTTATGAATTAAATATTAATTTTACTTTAAAGGGGTTTCTATGTTCGATAGCGTACCCGATACGCAACAAAGATTTTCTTTGAAATCTAACATTGCACATTTGTAATAAAATAATATTATTTTAAATGGTAGTTAACACGTAGCTGTTGTATTGGCAGAAATGAATATAAATAACTAAAATATTATTATATATGTTTGTTAAATGTTTTTACATTTATCCAATAAAGGATAAAGGCTTAAAATACGAAAAGAATTCAATTTTATGCATATATACTCTAATTTTGACTAAAAGGACAAACTATCCCCTTTTTATGGTGAACCCTCTTTAAATATAGTTTTGGTCACTCTTATACATTCTATTGGACCAAATAAAATTCCTCTTTAGAATCAGTACATCAGAATTTACTTTGTGTAAATTTTTGGTATTTTTCTGATAAAGTTCTTTTTTTTAATTAATAGTGAAAAATGTTGTATTTTAATTCAAAACCTCTTTTTAATCTAATTTATTTATATATTTAGATTATCGTTCTAATTGGTTATAAAGTTAAATTAGAATATATTTTAACCATTTAATCCAATGGTGGTCATTGAAATTAATATCACTTTGAGATTGGACATAAACTAGTGTCAATCTTTTGATAGGTATTGTTTCTAAAAAACACGCTATTTGATTTGACAACAGGATTAAATTATAAAATTAATTAATGAAACTTCTATGTTATGAATTTGGTAAAATAGACATCATTTTTTAATTCCAAATATTAAATATAGCTTAGGGTGACGTTTTGGTATTTTTCTGAAAAACGTCAATTTTTAATGAATAGTGAAACCACTAAGTGGTACCTAAAACACTGATTTTTCGTTTAAATGAAATTTTAACACCTCTGCGTTTTTAATTTCAAAAAATCCGACATACAAGGTTTTCATTAGGAATTAAAATGTGGTTCAAAGGGATTAAAATAATTTTTTAGTGAATAGTTACTTTTATATTTTTTAATCGCGATTAGAGGTAATTAGTGTAGTTTAAGGGAAAAATAATGTTTTAATAATATGAAATGACCTTGATACATGTCCTACCATTATTGGATGTGTCATGGCCGACCAAGACACCCCATGGGTCGATTTTTGGGACCCCATGGAGCCACATGGGTAAGATAATGACATTAATTCCTTTTATTTAAAGTAAAAGTAAAAATGACAGAAACATGTATTGTTTTACTAAAACAATTATTAAATGGGGTTATACAAGTCAGATTTTTTACTATAAATATTCATTTGAAATCTAATAATATTTCCCACATAATAGTATTTTTTTATTATTTTTAGACATTAAAATAATTAAATTAATTATGACACCATGATGGTGAAGCGATTACCTCATTATTTAACGATTTAAATAAAATGAAAAGATAATGTAAAATATAAGACATACACTTGTCAAAAACCTATTGTATGGGAGTATTTAAAACTATTATCTCCCTATACTCGAAATATATAATTTTTGGACCGTTAAAATCAGAAAAACATTTTATAATAAAGTAACCTTTCATTACATTCCAAGAGTGCCCCTCCTCTCCCCTTATAAAAGGCCCCAACCTCTACCACCTTACCCACACCTCTCAAGCCTTTTGCTAGGCCAAAACCTACCCATTTTGTCTCTACACATCCCTCTCTTACTCCTAGAAGCCTCAATTTGGGCAGATGTCTTCCCAAGGAAGCCTTTGAGCCCAAATCAAAAAGAGTTACCCGTTTTAAGGGTAGTGTTTTCTCTTGTGTTCTTATGTTTTATTTTTCTTCTCCAACCCCCTAAAAACTTTTTATTATTTTCTTTTGTAACATCAACAGTATCTTCAATATACTAGGATGTTGTTATAAGGAGTATTCAATCTACACTTACACACACCTTCATCTAATGGTTAAAGAGCATACTGTTTCCGTGGATGGTGAATTTCTGCCTCACGAAACGATGATTGTTCAATATTCTTCTAACACCCTCATAGGTGGCCATTAATGTAACATCCCCAAATGATAAAGGGTTAAATGACTAAATGATATGACTCAAGTCAACAAGGTGCACCTTCCTTTTCAGGAGCCTACTTGATTAGAACTCCATAGTTAACCGTGCTTGACCTGGAGTAGTGATCAGGATAGGTGACCTTCTGGGAAGTTCCCCAGGAAGTATGTGAGTGAGGACAAAGCACACTGGAATGGACATGTGTTGGCCTGTGGGGACTGTCATTAGTCAGATGACTCGTTCAGGCATGTGGGTGGACCCTGGGGTGGGCCCCACGTGTCTGCGGGGCAACTAGTGATACCTTGTGGGCCAGGACCCGACGACCATGCTAAGGCGGGGTGGATGTGCTGTCACTGGGGCCCAGTTGTCACATTTGGTATCAGAGGAGGAACCCAGCCTTAAGTGCGGTGCACTACCTAGGTTGGGATGTAGGGCCCACAACGAGGGTGGTGTGCTCTAAAGGGGGGGTGATTGTAACATCCCCAAATGATAAAGGGTTAAATGACTAAATGATATGACTCATGTCAACAAGATGCACCTTCCTTTTCAGGAGCCTACTTGATTAGAACTCCATAGTTAAGCGTGCTTGACCTGGAGTACTGATTAGGATGGGTGACCTTCTAGGAAGTTCCCCACGAAGACTGTGAGTGAGGACAAAGCACATTGGAAAGGACATGTGTTGCCCTGTGGGGACTGTCATTAGTCAGATGACCCGTTCAGGCATGTGGGTGGACCCTGGGGTGGGCCCCACGTGTCTGCGGGGCAACTGGTGGTACCTTGTGGGCCAGGACCCGACGACCATGCTAAGGCGGGGTGGCTGTGCTGTCACCGGTGCCCAGTTGTCACAATTAAGATGACACTATATTTATATATGATATATAATATGTTTATGTTTTACTTATGCTTCTGTATTTTTCATTTATGGCATACCTTTATGGTTTCCATTATAGGTAAACACGATATCTTCATTTTAGGAAGTGCGGACTACCGCCCCCTCGAAGTGATTTGATTTGTTAACACCATATGTGGTACGTATAAAGGATAAATTTAATTATATTATATATGATATTATATTTGAATTATGATATACCTTTATATCATTATGATTTCACTCCATTAAGTAAGAAATAGAAATGAAAGTAGCGTTCATGCGTACGTGCGGCTTACCGTCTCCATGAACGGTGCATTTCATTTATTACCGCTAAATGTTATGTCATATTATAAATGCATGTATATAATGGATATATATGATATATATGATATCTAAATAATGAATATAATTCAGTATATAATGGATATTTTACCCCATGAACAACTTGTAATTACATGAAGTTTATTTTTGAATCAAGTGCCCAGGGTCGACAAAACGACCATTATTATCCTAAATAATTACATAGTGTTCATGACATGGTAATAAGTGATATAAAAGGAATAATGAACTTGAAAAACGTTCTTAAGCAAGTATAAATTAACTCAGGTTTATTATTTAGGAGGTTAAAGAACGATCGAGTCAAGTCGGACACGAGGTATGGGAATCCATCTCAATATCCTTTCATTGAGGCATATTTTGTTTTATACACAACATTCATTTATACGGTGTATAAACCCCTTTGACTTTTATAATTATTCAAAATGAATCTTTTTATACGAAGCATTTACTAAACGACAAAAGGGAATGCTTTTTTGGTCGTACGTATGCGGAGACAACGACTTCTCCACCGCCATGACCATTATTTGAGTTTCGGCTTCATCTACAATCCATAACATTTTTTGAATGAAAAATAAATACCATGTTTTACTTTGGTATTGAAAATGGTTTTCATGATGTTTTTATATCAATGTGTTGTATTGATAACTTGTGATTGAAATGTGGAAATGTTATGTTTCCTTTATGCATGTTTTATGTGATACGATTATGTTATGGTTCTTGGGAATTATTATGAAGACGGGTGGTTATGTGATAAACTAAGGGAGGGTGAGCCCTATATTGCTCTCCAATGCATTGGGTAACGCGAAGGAGTTAAACATTAAGGTTTCTCCAAAGATATTTAGGGAATATACTGTGATGTGTATTCCAAACGTAACCAAGAGGGTTACTCCCTACGTAAGAATGTTATGAATGCGTCAAGTTACCTTTATGTCTTATGATTTCTATGATTTAATCATGATTCGATGAGGTATGTTAATGTGCTTATGTTTAATGAGTAAAGTATGATTTCATTGATTCTTATGTATACATGTACTCATGTTTACTTTCCATATTTTTATATCCCTTAATGAGCTTTTTATGCTCATCCCAAGTTTTTGAAATGTTTTTCATAGGTCAAGGGAAAGGTACATTATGTGATGATAGTGTCAAGGAAGTGTCAAGAAAGAATCCTTGTTTTATTTTAAATATGATTCAATTGATGGAAAAAATGAGTACTATCTTTTATGTAACCACTTTGTTTAAATGTGGAATGTAATGCATGTTTTATGATCTAATTCTCTAAACCTCTAAACCTGAATATATCCTCAACATGTATTCTTGAAGTAACTCAATATTAAGTGATGTTTAAGGCTGGAGCCTTATAGTTGGTATCAGAGGTCAGTTTAGACAACTTTAGGAGTTAGAAAATTGTTAAATTATAAATTAATTTATGGTGTGATTGAAATGATATAGAATTTAAAGATTGCAATGTTGATTCGCCTAATATATTTCTGTGTTAAGAATGGTTTTTCATTGAGGAAACAGAACAACTTTTCTGGGAAGGCATACAGATGGAAATTCCCTTTCAAATCAGTATCCTGAGATGGTCAGAATTAGAACTAAACAGTTTGTTGCAGTGATGGATCAGTTGACTCAGGTGAAAAATGTTGGTTGTTTTTATTGATGATAATTTGGTGTTTTTTAAAAGTAAACAGGAGCATGAAAGTCATTTAAGGGTGATCTTTCAAACCATAAAAGAAAATAAACTGTATGGAAAATTCAGTAAGTGTTGTTGAAGAATGGCCAATACCCACAAATGTAACTGAGATTCATAGCTTCCTTGGTTTGGTAGGATATTAACGAAGGTTTGTTAGAAATTTTTCACCGTTTTCTAATCCAATGACAAAGCTAACTCGGAAGGGTGTTATGTTTATTTGGACAAAAGAATGTGATGATCGTTTTTAAGAACTCAAAAGAAGATTGGTGAATGCTCCTGTTTTTTGCACTACCTTCAAGGAATGTGGAGTCTTTTATCTACAGTGATGCTTCATTGAAAGGACTTGGTTGTGTCTTAAGGCAGAATGATCAGGTAATTTCTTATGCTTCACGACAGTTGAAAACTCATGAGGTAAATTACCCTACACATGATTTGGAATTAGCTGTTGTTGTTTTCACTTTAAAAATTTGGAGGCATCATTTTTATGGAGTAAAGTGTGAAATATATACCGATCACAAAAGTTTAAAGTATATATTCACTCTGAAAGAATTGAACATGAGACAGAAGATATTTCTAGAATTAATCAAGGATTATGATTTTACAATTCATTACCATACGAGAAAATCAAATAATGTGGCTGATGCTTTGAGTCAAAAAAGTAATGCTTCATTAACAATGTTGCATTTTAAACGTGATCCTTTGGTTAAGGATTTGATGAAATTTGGAATAGAAGTTGTTGGTGCAGGATGTCCTTCTTGTCTGATTCAGGTATCAGTGAAATCTTCTCTATCAGACAGAATTAAGAAACCACAGATGCAAGACAGTGAGTTGCAGAAAAAGGTAGAGCTTGTTCAGAAGGGTAAGTTGCCTGAATTCAATTATGATAATGATTTTGTTTTGAGATTTGGTAGAGATTGTGTGTGCCTTGTGATTCACAATTTAAGAGAGAGTTGTTATGTGAAGCTCATAGTTCGTAGTTTTCAGTTCATCCAGGTAGTACTAAGATGTATAGAGATCTTCGGTAGTATTACTGGTGGTACGGAATGAAAAGAGATATTGCTGATTTTATTGTGAAGTGTTTGAATTGTCAGTAGGTTAAAGTAGAGCGGCAGTTACCAAAAGGGATGCTTCAGCCTTTACCAGTGCTAGAGTGGATATGGGAGTATATATCCAAGGACTTTTTTGTGGGATTACTAAAGACATCTCGAGGTAATAATGCAATCTGGGTTATTGTTGATCGCTTGACTAAATCTTCTCATTTACTTGCTATACGAGATACTTTTTCCTTAGATCAACATTCTCGTTTGTATCTTAAATAGATAGTCAGGTTACGTGGAGTTCCCCTCTCTATTGAATCTGATCGTTATCCCATGTTTACTTATAACTTTTGGAAAGGCCTTCAAAAGTCATTGGGTACTGAATTAAATTTTAGTTTAACTTTTCATCCTCAATCAGATGGGCAGTCAGAACGAACGATTCAGACATTATAGGATATTCTATGTGTTTGTTCGATGGATTATCAGGGATGTTGGGACCAACAACTTTCTGTGGTTGAGTTTTCTTATAATAACAGTTTTCATTCCATTATACAGATTGCTCCATTTGAGGCATTATGTGGTAAACGGTGTCAAACTCCAGGTTTTTGGGGTGAAGTGGGTGAAAGGAAGATGATCAGACCAGAATTGGTGGAAGATATGGTAGAAAATGTTTAGTTTATTCAGATACACATGAGAACAGCACAGATCAGGCAGAAGATTTATCCGGATAACCGGAGGAAAGATCTATCTTTCGAGGTAGGTGATCATGTTTTTATCAATGATTCACCATGGAAAAGTGTGATGCGATTTGGTAAGAAAGGAAAGCTGAGTCCAAAGTTCATTGGACTATATGAAATTCTGGAGAATGTTGGATTAGTTGCTTGTCGAGTGGCTTTACCTCCGAGTTTATCTTAGGTACACAATGTTTTTCATGTTTTGATGTTGAGAAAGTTTATGCCAGATCCATCTCATGTTTTGAGCCCAGAGGTAGTTCAGTTGGAAGAGAATCTCTCTTATAAAGAACAACCAGTCCAGATTCTTGACCATAGAGAGCACGTGTTGCAGAATAAGGTAATTCACCAGGTAAAGGTTTTGTGGAAAACCATATAGTTGAAAAGGCAACGTAGGAATCTAAAAATGGTATGTGGGATAAATACCCCCATATATTTTGATAAGTGAATAAAATTGAGAGGACACAATTCCCAAAAGGGGGGAAGGATGTAACATCCCAGGTAAATAAAGAATAAAACATTTTCATATTTATTAATATTTACTAATTAAATATTAATTTTACTTTAAAGGGGTTGCTATGTTTGATAGCGTACCCGATACGCAACAAAGAGTTTCTATGAAATCTTATGTTGCACACTAGTAATATAATAATATTATTTTAAATGGTAGTTATCACGTAGCCGTTGTATTGGAAGGAATGAATATAAATAACTAATATATGATTATATATGTTTGTTAAATGTTTTTACATTTATCCAATAAAGGATAAAGGCTTAAAATATGAAAAGAATTCAATTTTATGCATATATACTCTAATTCTCACTAAAAGGTCGAACTATTCCCTTTTTATGACGAACCCTCTTTAAATATAGTTTTGGTCACTCTTATACATTCTATTGGACCAAATAAAATTCCTCTTCAGAATCCGGACATCGAAATTTACTTTGTGTAAAATTTTGGTATTTTGCGATAAAGTTATTTTTTTAATGAATAGTGAAAAGAGTTGTATTTTAATTCAAAACCTCTTTTTAATCGTATTTATTTATATATTTAGATTATCTTTATAATTGTTTTTAAAGTGAAATTAGAATAAATTTGTACCATTTAATACAATGGTGGTCATTGGAATTAATATCACTTTGAGATTGGACATAAACGAGTGTCAATCTTTTGATAGGTATTATTTCTTAAAAACACGCTATTTGATTTGACAGCGGTATTTAATTATAAAATTAATTAATGAAACTTCTATGTTATTAATTTGGTAAAATAGACATCATTTTTGAATTTGTAATATCAAATATATCTTAGGGTGATGTTTTGATATTTTTCTGAAGAACTTCAATTTTTTATGAATAGTGAAACCACTAAGTGGTACTTAAAAAACTGATTTTTCGTTTAAATGAAATTTTACCACCTCTGTGTTTTGAATTTCCAAAAATTTGACATACATGGTTGTCATTAGGAAGTAAAATGTTGATCAATGGGATTAAAATAATATTTTGGCGAATAGTAACTTTTATGTTTTTAATCGCAAGTAGAGGTAATTAGTGTAGTTTAAGGTAAAAATAATGTTTTAATAACTTGAAATGAACTTGACACATTTCCTACCCTTATTGGATGTGTCATGGCCGACCTAGACAACCCATGGGTCGATTTTTGGGACCCCATGGAGCCACTTGGGTAAGATAATGATATTAATGCCTTTTATTTAAAGTAAAAGTAAAAATGACACAAACATGTATTGTTTTACTAAAAAAATTTTTACATGGGGTTATACAAGTCAGATTTTTTACTATAAATACTCATTAGAAATATAAAAAATTTTCCTACATCATAGTATTTTTTTATAATTTTTAGACATTAAAATAATTAAATTATTTATCACACCATGATGATGTAGCGATTACCTCATTATTTAACGATTTAAATAAAATGAAAAGATAATGTAAAATCTAAGACATAGACTTGTCAAAAAACTATTGGATGGGTGGATTTAGAACTCTTATCACCGTATACTCGAAATATAAAATTTTTGAACTTTTAAAATCCAAAAATAATTTTATAATAAAGGAACCTTTTATTACTTTCGAAGAGTGCCCCTCCTATCCTCTTATAAAAGGACCACACCTCTACCACCTTACCCACACCTCTCAAGCCTTTGGCTCGGCCAAACCCTTCCATTTTGTCTCTCCACATCCCTATCTTACTCCTAGAATCCTCACTTTGGGCAGAAGTCTTACCAAGGAAGCCTTTGAGCTCAAATCAAAAAGAGTTACGCGTTTTAAAGGTAGTGTTTTCGCTTGAGTTCATATGTTTTATTTTGCTTCTCCAACCCCCTAAACTCTTTTTATTATTTTCTTTTGTAACAACACCAGTATGATAAATATACTAGGATGTTGTTATAAGAAGTATTCTAGCTACACTTACACACACCTTCATCTAATGGTTAAAGAGCATATTGTTTCCGTGGATGGCGAATTTCTGCCTCACGAAACGATGATTGTTCAATATTCTTCTAACACCGTCAATAGTGGCCATTAATATGACACTATTTTTATATATGATATATAATATGTTTATTTTTTACTTATTCTTCTGTATTTTTCATTTATGGTATACCTTTATGGTTTCCATTATTGGTAAACATGATATCTTCATTTTAGTAAGTGCGGACTACCGCCCCCTCAAAGTGATTTGATTCGTTAACAACATATGTGGTACGTATAAAGGATAAATTTAATGATATTATATATGATATTATACTGTAATTATGATATACCTTTATATAATTATTATTTAACTCTATTAAGTTAGAAATAAAAATGAAAGTAGCGTTCATGCGTACGTACGGCTTACCGTCTCCATGAACGGTGCATTTCATTTCATACCTATAAATGTTATGTAATATTTTAAATTCAGGTATATAATGGATATATATGATATATATGATATCTATATAATGAATATAATTATGTATATAATGGATATTATACCCCATGAACAACTTGTAATTACATGAAGTTTATTTTTGACTCAAGTGCCCAGGGTCAACAAAACGACCATTATTATCCTAAATAATTACATAGTGTTCATGCCATGGTAATAAGTGATATAAAAGGAATAATGAACTTGAAAAATGCTCTTAAGCAAGTATAAATTAACTCAAGTTTATTATTCAAGAGGTTAAAGAATGATCGAGTCAAGTCGGACATGATGTAAGGGAATCCATCTCAATCTCCTATCATTGAGGCCTATTTTGTTTTATACACAACTTTCATTTATACGGTGTATAAACCCCTTTTACTTTTATGATTATTAAAAAGTAATATTTTTATATTAAGGGTTTACTAAATGACAAAAGGGAATGTTTTTTTGTTGTACGTATGTGGCGACAATAACTTCTCTACCACCGTGACCATTATTTGAGTTTCGGCTTCCTCAACAAGCCATAACTTTTTTTGAATGAAAAATAAATACCATGTTTTACTTTGGTATTGAAAATGGTTTTCATAATGTTTTTCTATCAATGATTTTTATTGATATCTTGTGATTGAAAGGTGGAAATGTTATGTTTCCTTTATTCATGTTTTATGTGATATGATTATGTTATGGTTCTTGGGCATTATTATGAAGACGGGTGGTTCCGTGATAAACTAAGGGTGGGTGAACCCGATATAGCTCTCCAATGTATTGGGTAACGCGATGGACTTAAAAGTTAAGGTTTATCCAAAGAGATTTAGGGAATATACTATGATTGGTATTCCAAACATAACCAAGAGGGTTACTCCCTACGTTAGAATGTTATGAATGCCTCAAGTTACCTTTATGTCTTATGATTTCTATGATTTATTCATGATTTGATGAGGTATGTTAACATGCTTATGTTTTATGAGTAAATTATGATTTCATTGATTCTTTTGTATACATGAACTCATGCTTCCTTTCCATATTTTTATATCCCTTACTGAGCTTTTTATGCTCATCCCTAGTTTTTGAAATGTTTTTCACAGGTCAAGGGAAAGGTACATGATGTGATGATAGTATCAAGTAAGTGTCAATAAAGAATCCATGTTTTAATTTAAATATGAATCCATTGATGGGAATAATTAGTAATACCTTTTATGTAACCACTTTGTTTAAATGTGGAATGTAATGAATGTTTTATGATCTAATTCTCTAAAACTCTAAACCTGAAAAGATCCTCAACATGTATTCTTGAAGTAACTCAATATTAAGTGATGTTTATGGCTGGGGCCTTATATGTATCATATTCATATCCAAAATTATATCAACTATTTAAACATTATTTTTAATCATCAAATGAAAATTAGTCTGAAATGGATATGATGTGGAATGAATCTCATCGCGTTCGAAAAGACAGAAATCCGTATGTACGCATGAGCAAATATATCATTATTTTGATATTAAAATAATAAATAATTTGATGTTATATCTTATATACAGAATCATTATCATGTTATATTTATTATTTACATCAATTACACATCATTGGTATACACATCAAAATAATAAGGTATTGAATAACAATTACACCATGACGTGGAGACAGTAAGCCGTATGTATGCATGTATGGTGACATGTCATTCAAAGGATGGATAGAATAATGAATATGATTCTACCATATTTATAATGACACCATAGTATATATAGTATAATGGAGTTATTATTTTATAATTGAAACAACAAATATAGAGGAAGTGCAAGCTGAAATGAAATTGAAAGAGTTGATGAAATAATTACTTCTTCTTCGGATTCTTCCTTTTGATTTGATCAAAAGGGCTCCATAGGTTGGATTTATAACTAAAGGAAGGCCTCTAGGATGAAGGGAGGATATTTTAGAGGGTATTTTGGTAGGTTTTGGCCGAGTAAAATGGATTTTAAGGTGTGAATTAGATATAATGGAGAGTGTCCTTTTATAGGAGGGGTGAGGGGAACCTTAGGAAAAGCTACAAATATTATTTTCTAATAAAATCATTATTGGTTTCTAATGTCTCAAAAATGTATTATTTAAAGGAAATGGTGGGTATGGGTCTAAAACCACTCAACAAATTGGTTTTAGATAGGTTTGGGTAACTATATTAACCTTATCTTTTAAATTTAACTCTTAGTTAAATAGTTTGACATTCACCATATCTCTATGTATTTATAAATTATATTCTTAATAAACGTACTATATACTTCTAAGTGAACCCCAAGTGGTTCATTAATGATATAACTGTCAGTATATATGTTTTTTGGCCGAACATTAGATGTTTAGGAATATAATATCAATTAATAATATAATATTTGTTTTAAAACTCTTTTATGTCAATTTTGACTCTATTGGGTATTTTGTTTTTGTTAAATGTATAAAAGCAATATTACTTCAAAAAAATTAATCCAACCAACCCTAACATGTCATATTAACCTACAAAATTAGTTTAATTCGTAAAAAGTCTCAAATTACACTTATTTGTATATTTATAATATTAATTATTTTAATATTTCATTAATTAGGTAATTACTACATCATCATTGTGTCGTAAATAAATTAACTTCATTAATGTCTAAAAATATACATAAAATACCATTATTTAAAAATTCTCTTTAGATTTCTAATTAAAAATTATTATTGAATTTATCTTATGTGTGACCCAATATTAAAAATGATTTAGTTATTAAATTTTGATTTTAACACTTTTAACTCTTTTTTTGAATTAAATAATAATAAATGTCCTAGTCTAATCCAACTGGACCAAAGTGGTTCATATTTCATTAATATAGTTGTTTTCGGTCAAATTATACTTATACAATAGAATTAGGACATGTTTTAGGGTAATAAAAATATAATTTTTACCCTTGATTACCCTATTTACTTTTAACCATGATAAATGAAAGTAAAAAGTTACTACTCATCAAACAAATATTATATTATTGAACCACATTTTACTTAATGAAATCAACCGTGTGTCTTAGATTTTTGAAATTAAATTCACAGAAGCGATAAAATTATGTTTTATTCAAATTTTCAAATGCTCCTAGGAGGTGGGTAAAAGGCGGTTAAAAAGTTCAATATAATTTTTATATCTCTAAAATTATTATAAACTTACTCCAATACATTACACTAAATTTATATAGGTATTATGTATATATGTCGACCTAATATAAATTTAAATAAAATAAACAATTATTTAAATAAAAAATCAGTTTTAAACTATAAATCGGTGTTTATACCATTCATAAAAAATTGAAATTTTTTAGAAAAATACTAAAAATTCACCCTAAGATAATTTTGATATTACGAATCCAAAAATGAAGATCATTTTGAAAGATAAACTTTATAAAATTTCAAAATGTGGGTATTACTATTAATAATGGCTAGTTTTATTGGTCGTGGTTGATTAGAATCTCGAAGTTGCGTACAATGAAAGCTATTACATTATTCAATGGGAAACATACCGTGGAATCTTGGGGTGTTACAAAGGGTTTATGAAAATATAATCCCAATACCAAGAAGTTTCATGGGTGGTTATCCCCATGCTACTACATGATGAATGTTATGGTGGGTATCATTGATATATAGTTTTTATTCTAGTGTTTTTTGTCACATACTTATGTCAAAATATTTTTACTCCGATTTTTATCCTTGAATCATGTTTAATTTCTCCACATTCTGAACACTTTTTCTATTTGATAGGTTTTTTTCGTGAGATTACATGTAATTTTATCATGATTTATGGACAATTATTTTTTTTCATGTTATTTTTAAAATTAAATTCATATCATACCCATTTTTTCTCATATTATTATGATATAAACCTTGATTAAATATTAATATGTTTCCCTTATTGACCATTTGAGATCACCCCATTCTTATGTTTTCCTTTCCCCCATGTTAGTGAGATAATTATAAATTATGGTAAGTCTATAAGGGAGTATATCATAGATTGAATTTGGAGAAATAATTATAGATTATTATCTTTATGTAGTTGATCTGTAAGACACTAAATTATTCAATCCTCGAGTTGTGGGAATATTTTTGAGATGATTTGTTTAAATCATAAACCTAATTCACTATTTATGTTTTTTTCCTATATAGCTATACTAGATCCTTTCATGAGCCACCTATAGGGTTGGAATGAAGTCTTAGTGATTGTTCACTTTGTAGAAGGTGTTCACCAATTTACATTGGATGAAATGAGTTAGTAACAATATAAATTAGGAATTTAGGGCCATAGTCCTTTCTGTGGTATATGAATTTTTTTTATCTAAGACTTTTGACGTTGATGTGTTTTGTGATGTGATGTTTTCATTTTTATTGAAGGTTGTTTGAGGGAATTATTTAAAGGGGGATCCTGAAAGTGTAAAAATTAATTCAAAATACTACGTAACAAAATGTTTTATTAATTAATATCATAGATAAAGAATTTATATTGGGTTCATCATTTTGTTTCTAAAACATAATATGGCGATGTTTGTTTTCCGACTATATGAACCTACTATCTAAAGGTATATGAACACTATGAATTTTCCAGTAATGCTTTGGAATGCAGATTGATCGAGAGGACTAGAGGTTAGGATTGTCACATCCTTTTTGGATGGAACTATTTTTTAGAACATGGATCAAAAAAAATGATTATTTAATATTTTCAATTTCTTCCAAATGCACGGTGTGGGGCTTGTTACCACCATAAAATTTATCAATCAAAACTATATTTTTATGTGAATATATTTGTATATTATATTTTCTAAATACATCCCTTATATGTTATCGATGCTATTTTTTAAATCAAAAAATTTGGGTGATCAGTAGTTTATTATCGTCTAGAAATGTAGTGGATGTAGTGATGTTGGGATTAGGCCCCTGAAAGAGGCTTCCCATGTATCCATATATATTACATAAAAACCCATATAGCTTTCCCTCACATAATAGGACATCAGATGTGTTCCCTGGATGCCAGGAGCTTCCCCTTCCTGATGACTTAGACCCATGCCGCTGGGACTTGCTCCCCCCACCCTATCAGGGGGGAGGTTTATGCTCATTGCTACCTGGGAGGGAGCATACTTCATCATGCCATGTCCCATTTCTGCCATTTCCTAAGATCTTCATCTCCCCAAAAGTGTCGGGTCCCTTTAGAGAGGCACCCCAGCTATCAATTCTTCCATTAGAGTTAAACAGTGCTGCGGATCTGTGAAAGTTCACATTGGTGGCTCGCTTTCATCCTCAAAGACCCTCTGTAAAAGCATTTTGATAATTCTTTCTAAATCAGAGGAGCTTCGTGAGCATGATGTCGTTGGGCTGCTTGATAGGAGACATTTAATGGTTAATTTTGGATCGGAGGAGGATCTATTATTTTCATGGTCTCAGACTCCGAGAAGGTGTGGTGGTTCTTCCTTTTATTTTTTCCGATGGATTTTTTATTTTCATATGCAGCATGATCTTTCTTCGATTGTGAAATGGGTAAGTCTCCTTGGTCTCCCTATTTCCTTTCAAAATCCCTCGATTCTCTGTGCAATTGGTAACATGATTGGCTGATATCTTTGTTCTGATCAACGAATTGGTTCTGTGTCTCATCCAATTTGACCATGAATATGTGTTGAGGTTGATGTTGTGAGGCCTCATGTGCATCTTATTTGGATTACTGATGAGATGGAGTTCCGCTGGATGCAAGAGCTTTTATTTTAGTCTTGGTTGAAATAATGTGTGAAATGTAAACAGTTTGGGAATATGAAATATTTTTCCACAATAGAAGGATGAGTGGTAGATCACACGTGATGTAAGGGAAATGTGGAGAGGGTTGTATTGTTTGTGATGTTGTGAGGCCATCTCAGGAGGTTGTGAAAGATGGCTATGTGGATGTATTCATGAGTGCACCTGTTGTATCTGATGTGTTTTTCAGAACAGAAGGTTCATATGGGATGGGAGGCTAGATGGGCTCCTCTTGTAGTGAAGTAGGTGGATTGGTTGTTGATTTATCGGGCTCTACATGTGGTGTGAAGTTAGTGTAAGAATATTTGAATCCATCGGTGATTCATGTTTTCGACTGGCTAAAGTATGATCTTGTTGTAGAGTCCTGGTCTGCTGTGGAGGGGAGTGCATGTCACTTGCAGATGGTTCATTCCTCTAAGGAGCAGTGGTCCACTGTGGATGGTGATCATAGGACTATGAACATGAGTTATTCATGTGTTGTAGAGGAGGCAATAGAGAATGGTGATGTTGTGGTTCATGCATGCTCTTATGAGGAGATGTTGGGTATCTAGGTGGGTGACACAGGTTTGCAGTGTTGGAGGAGCATGCGACTCCAGTCCTTTTGCTAACGGTGAACCGTGATGCTGTTGTTTTGATGACATCTGGATAGGTTCAAGCTGAGGATGATGGGCATGTTGGCCATGAGATCAAATTTCAGGATATGGCTTGCGACTCCTCATGGTCAGAGCATATGATTGATTATATTTTGGACTTGGTTGTTTCTATCTCGGGGGTTGTGGAGGCTTGTGTTCCAGAAGGACAGGATAATGATGATGGGGGAGTGGAGATCATGATCTCTACTAAATTTTTTTTCCTAGTACTGGAGAATGAGGAGCCATTGCAAGATGAGGAGATTGTTGCGAGGTAGGAAGGTGGCCTCTTATAGAGTATTGTTTCTCCAATGGATGCAGCGACCGGGGAAGGCGTGCTAAACCTAATGAATCAGTCACAATGCCTTGTTGTAGTTGACGCCAATACTCTGATCCTGTAGGATATTGGATTGGAGGATAGTTATCAATAGGTGAAAATCCTTGGAAAGTGGGGTGACATCTCAGATAGTGATAAGGAAAAAGATAGTGGCGTGGTATTGTCTTCCTATGGTAATGTTGTTCAGGGTGAAAGGATGAAGGTGCACGGGGATGAAGATACTAAGACTGACCCACCACGATGACGGGAGAAGAAATATTATTCTTATCTTCCAAGGCTAGTGTCTACAAGATCATCCTTTTGAAAGGAAGGTTGGGATATGCAGTTGTAGAAGGAATTTTTGGCCTTGGAGAAGCTGAATCATAGATGGAAATATGAAAATGTTCTTAGAAACAATGAAATAACAAAGTGGCAGATAGATAATGCAAAGGACATAATCTTTAAAGGGGGTGGTGATGAGTCTAATTTCTATGATATATAATTTCTTTGGAATTGTTTTATCTGCTTAATGATTTTCCTTTTATTAATAAATGGTCATAGTCTTGCCTCTAACAGAGCGTTTCTAGTAATATGACATCACATACACTTTAAGTCCATTTTTCAAGGTCCAATGTGGTTTCTTTAAATGTCCTAAAACTAAGACCAGTTGAAGTGATATTTTTGGTCATGCATCTAGAACCCATTTTGAAAAGTTTAACATCATGTATAATGGATGTTATAAAAATTATTTTAATTTTATACAACTTATAATACTAGGTCAAAGGTTTCTAGTAATGGTTGGTTTTGGAATTACACATCAGAAACCCTTTCTAGTCCATCCTCTCTATTTGTAACCAGAGATGAGAAGGTATGAGTGGAACCATGAGTAATATGTTCCAATGAGGGAGCATTTATCATGGAATATGCCATGAAAATAATGAAATTTTTTATGAATATAACCTTGTTAGACGATATATAACATAGGGAATATATCCCAATGATAATAACGCTTTCACAAAGAATATGAATCAGTGAGGATATGGTTTTCATATGGAATGAGGATTAGTGACAATATGGTTTTCAAATGGAATGTGGATATGTGAGAGTTTAGTTTTAATGGGTAATATTTTCTAGTGAAAATATAGTGTTCATAAAAAATATAGGCTTTTGGGAATGTGGTTTCATATAGAATATGCCATAGTGATAATAGGTTTTACATAAGGAATGTTATATTAGTGATATTAGGGTTTTTGATATTGATTTTGAACATTATAGAGGTTCCTTATGTATCCTTGTTAACAGGAATAACATCTCCTATAGTTATAGCTTCATAGTATAGGGATGTATGTCAGGGTCAATCCATGAAATTTGGTGTTTTGTAGTAAGGATGGCTGTACTATGAATAAAGAAACAAAAGGATATTATGTGGTGATTAAACATGAATTGTTTCAAATGGTTAAAAATGATTGACTGATCATCTGAATGTAGGTTTCATAAAATGAACCATATTAGAATCTCATATATAGCTTTGAATTGTTAAGTGGACTAGGGATGATATCATCAATTAGGATGTCATTAGGGATAAAAAAAGTCAGGAGGCCCTTGCCTTACTAGGGGAACATGTCAGATATCATTGGTCCCTATGTATATGTCACCTTGATGTTTCTAACCTGGTTTATTACTTATGTGATGGTATTTTTGGGGGATTACACCTAGAAAGAGGAATATGTTTTTATTTATGGTCTATTTATGATTCATAGGGATTAGAAGATCAATGAGGACATGGTTGAGGCTTTTACCATAGGATGGTACCCAAGATAAACACCTTGATTATTGAGTGGATAAAAGAAACCCATTAGATGTATGGAATGACTAGATGCTAGATATAGAGAATTTAAGATGAACAAAATTATCAAGGAAAGATTCCATTGGTTTCATTATGTGTGAGATTCATTTTTTGATGGTAATGCATAATTTTAAACCCACATAGGGATACATATCTTTTTCGTCTCATTTTTAGGTTCTTAATGTACCACCCACTCCATTAGATTTTTATTTCATCATTGAGAGTAGTTATATTATGTTGGTTAGATTAGATATGGTCCCTCCCTTAATGCAACTTTAGTCTGGAGAAGTTACCATAGTTAAGTTTGTCTCCTATTGTATTTAGTCCCCATGTCCACACTCTGATATCTTGTCTTAGCCCCCATCGCCTCACATGTCTTCGCAAGATATGATTAGTGATGGATCCTATATTATTATTCCTTCATAGAATCCTATTGGGACCATGTTGTGACCTTATCTAGTCCCCTCTCTAGGGTCCAAAAAATTGGTTCATTCAGGTTACCATATAACTCAGAAAAAAATCCATTATATCACATATCCCATTGATTCACATATAGAGGAAACAATGTGTGATGGTGCAAGGATGTAGAGTCTTATTTATTTTTGATGGTGAATTTGAGGCATCCTTAGAGTATCATAAATGGTCCTTGGTGGAAATGTTTGGTGTCGATCACCCAAATATTGCTCTTTTCTCTCATTTCATCAATTCATGGAATCTCACTATACCTACAACCGTTTCCACCATAAATCATAAACTATTTTTTGTTTATCATTTCTCTATGTTTGATTTTATCAGGGAATTGGATAGGGTGTCCCATGCATAGGAAAGATATATTTGTCTTCTTTATTTTGGTTCATTGATCTACATAAGAATGGTGATTCATAATTGGTGGTGTTATGGATCTATATTTCACACCATACCCTCCAAGATTACAATCTATCTATAATTAAAGGTATTAGTGATGCAATGGGTTCTTAGTGAAGACACATCCTGGATGTTCTTCATAATTGTTTCATAAATTTTTGTCGATTTGGATCTAAAACCTCCTCTTCCATATTTTTTCCTTTTACATGATAATTATAATGTTTCCTTCTAAAAAAATAATTTATTATAATATTAGATATTGTTTCTCACCTTTTTAAATTCTAATACACATAGGTTTAATCTGCAGGAAGTTGGATAACCATATATTAGTCATGGAAGCTGTGAAATATATAAATTTGGGATCCCATTATAGGGATTAATCTATTCATCTCCCATGTGTTTCAATTACCTATGGCCCTAAATGTATTGGGTTCAAGTAAGGGATTTCGTATTTAGAGTAATTCTTCCCTTAAACCTCTATGTGGATTTTCTTAAATCAACATCTATATTCATCTAATATTTTATTAAATATTTTATATCCTAATCCAAGGTTTGGTGTCCTAGTCTATCCAAATTTATATAAGGAATATTGACTCAATTTATGATAAAAGGATGTCCACTAAGATAATTTATCATTATATTATTATTGAGACTCAATTTCCCTATCTTCAAACTCCATCTCAAATTATAGATTGTATTTTGGCCATAAAATGATGTTACGTCTCTTCCCTGAAGGCTCCCTTGATGGATGGCCAACCCTAATTATTTATTTCATATCCTTAGGATATAGAGATCACTGGTTCAGGGCTCTTTAGAGAGAAGTGTGTTAGTATTTATATCCTAGAAATGGTTGTAAGCCCAATTTAATTAGAGAATTTTTAATCGTCCCCCAATTCCATTGGATTTCTAGAATTGGTTAATAAAGAAATTCCAGTGATTATTCTTTTTTATGGATATTTAAAAATAAAATGAAATCAAATATCCCTATTAATGGTGGTAAAAAAACTCTATCTAAAAATCCCAAGAGTGGTTGTATTTCCTACCAAAGTCAACCTTTTATGGGCTTGTGGGCCTACATCACCCATTCACTATGATCTCTTCTATTGTATGCAATGATAGAGGAATTTTTTTCCTATCCAAAAGTGATTATCTGTGGAATATTCTTCATTGTAATCATTTTTACTTGTTATAAATTTTATATCCTATGTTATAGTTCTATTTCATTAAATAATTTTTCAAAAAAAATCCATCTGACCAACTACATGCATGGATTTATGATTCATTCCTATGTCTGCAACTTTTGAGAAAACTAGTTATAAGTTGACTTTTTTATGCTTCCCCTCTAATTGACATTACATTCATAAAATATTAAAACTTTGTATTATTTTAAGTCATGTATGTTAAATATGGGGTTGATGATAGAGGTGATGTCTATAAAAAGCCTCTTTTTATTTTGGTTACACAATATGGTTCCCGTGAAGTGAATTTAATGACATCATCAACTAGTAGGAGGAGCTCGTTACATGAACAGAACATTGAATAATTATCTCTCAATCCTTATGTATAAAAAAGAATAGGATATGGGACTCATGGGTGATGAATAATTGTGGTGTAAAAACAAGTATGTAAGTAGTATAATATAGAGGTGGTTAAATATGTTAATAACCATCTAAAAGGCTAATTCTATCATCCATATTTCATATATAACACACTTAGTGTGAAACATATCCATAAATATCCCCTAATTATTTACAACGTAATATCAAAGACATAAAATTGATACTTATTTTACTCTAACTGGTTGATGGAGGATAGTTCCTTCAAAGAGAAGGTGTGATCATCTCGAATAGCTCCCATCAATTGGAATGCACGGGTGGCATGTTGAAATAATATCCAGAAAATTAAAATTAAAACTATTAAATGTACTAATAATTATTTGACACTCAACACTAACAAAAGATGGCTTTAGAAAGAGATAGGTCAGCTTGATAGAAAACTATTGGAAAAATTGGATGATGAAAGTTTCCACCCCCTTACTCACAAATAAAACATCCGTGATGGAAATTTTCTTGAAGATGATAAGTGTTTAGATAATGATTTGAAAAGAAATATGTAAGATTAATTTATAAAAACATTTCCTACTTATATGATTTCCTAAGAGATAGTTAGTTTATTGGGAATTTTAATATTAACCTGGATGATGCAAACTACTCTATTGAAGTCAGTATCACAGAACCCTTACTTGTTTATTTCTTCTATGGTTTACATTGAATCCCTCAACCTAAGAGTGTAGAAGGGTCCCAAAATCAGGATGGGAATGAGTTATTCATTAGTGAAATAACGAGTTCAATGGATGAGTAGGACAAAAATATTTATCAATCAAATTTGGAAGAATATGAGATCAAATGTGCTATTATAATCCTTAACCTAGACAATTCCTTTTCTCCTGTTAGCTCCCCGTGATCATTTTTCAATGTTATATAGATTCTTATTATAAATAATATAATTTAAGTGTTTAATCAGTTCTCAAATGCTGACCATGTATCTTATGTTACCATTTCCACTTTCATTATCAATATCTATAATGTTAATCATCAAGGATGCTTTAGACAATTTTATCCCATTAACATGTGAAATCTATTATAAACTATGATAGCGTCAATTATTAATCAAGGGAATTCTCTTAGCCTAATCCTCAAATTTTATATGAGAAACATGACTTCTTTCAAAGAAGAAACTTTTTATAATTCATTTTATAGTCTCAAAAATGATATAAAACATTTACATATGTGTGTTTTGATTCAATTTTATGTATAACTTTGACATGGGACAATAATATGAAAAGATAGAATGTAGTTTCATAGTAGGATTCCTTCATCAGACTGGTGTCTCTATGTGGGTTTGTGACATCCTTTTCAGCTACTTCTCCTAATTATAGTTCATGTTCACACTCACTGAGAATAGATTTTTCTTCCACAAATTAGTGATGGGTCTTTACTAAGATGTTACTCTTTCTCCAAACCTATTTTTTATTTAAATATATATCCTTAGTAGAAATATATACAATGCTATTGCAGGTGGGTTGTTCCATCATTTTAGGGGTCAGTATGGCTTCATTTGAACCTATCATTTTTTTCATTTTGGATGAAAAGATATTACTAATTATTTTATAAGAAAATATATTAAATAGTTTAAATGGATCCTAAATTATTATAGTCTAATAAGTGGGTAGTTTATCAATGTAAATATAATTAGAATTTACATATCAAAAAAATTAAGAAGAAGGTTAAGGCTCATCTATGAGTGGCTAAGAATCTCTTAAACTGGATTTTCTATAGACTATCATGGTGATACAATTTCTAATTAAAAATAATTACCTATCATTTTGATGGTATTATTAGTATGATCATGGATGAAAGATATGTTAGTTTGGGAGGTGATCTTGGGAAAATTCATCTTGGAAGAGTTTTCAAGGAGAAATACACAAACTCCTCACTCTCAAAGCCCGAGGGTTATAGATATTCCATGACATGGTGAATCATGAAATGATTTATTTAAAATTTATATTACCATTATCATTAGATAATTTTAAAAAGGGATATCACTAAAATTAAATATAATCAGGTGGGCTCTCCACTCTACTTACTAAGGTTCCATGTCCCAAATATTAACATCATATAGTCAAAAAATATCATACTTTCATTGTTGTGGTCCCCAATAATTCCCAAAAATTTGTATAAAAAATATATCATAAGATAATGAACCTAAATTCTAGGTTTTCACGCCCTCTAATTGGGGATACTTTGTCATCTCAAAATATAAATTGTTCATACATACATAACACATATCTGATGAACGGGTTAAAAGTATTTAGAACAAATCAATACCAATTAAGCTAATTTATATAATGTGGCACATTGGGAAATATGGAATATCTACATATAATGATATCCAGAGAAAATTTATTCATATTTCTTCAAAATATTTTTGGATTCATATTTTAAATATACAATCATTGTTTCACTTATTTTCTAAAGTGGAAGAGGAAAATCATATCCATAATTTTCTAGTAATATTTCATATTTCCAGTGGATAATGAAACTCTATAGATCCATTTTTTGATGCACAATTTAATTATCATGTAGGTGTGTACATGTATTTGTAGGGTTGAATAGTCATTATCAAAAAATAGTGTTTTGTTATATAAAAGTATTATAATATAGAACACTATCAAACCTTGAAATATAATAAAGGCTACCTCAAATTAAAGTTCATTTCTCTATTTATATGAATCAAATTTAAATATATGTTGGTTATTCTATCTAATACCCTAAATTATCATATTCTATGGTCTTCTTGTAGGAATGTTACTAACATTGGGGATCAAGGTCACTGGGTTAACTAGATCATCATTCTAAAGGGATTAAACTCAATACAGATGTGTCTCGTATCCATGGTATAATTCATGGTGGTGTCATCATCATATACTATAAGGGCTCTACAATTCAATCATTCTCACCCATTTATGGGTAGGGGAGTACTATTTAGGATGATTTTTTTCTAATGGGATATGATATCTATATTTTCACTTTAAATAATGTTAATATTTATAAATTTAAATGAAACTCATCAATTGTGGTGAAATTTATATTTGGATAATCAACTAGCCACAAGAGTATCTCTAACACTGTAAATAAATGTAGAGAAAGTTTGAATTATCATGTGATGGATCTATACATGTGGTGTGAGGGGAATAAAGCAGCTAATATCCATTCTGTTGAAGGTGATCATGAGGAAGAGACTATTTTATATTCAACTATTTTATTATTATTACTATATTGTGTAAACATTTTCTATGGGGATTCCCTAAAACTCCAATAATTCCATCCAATTTAACTCACTTCTCCCTTCCTCATTTTTAATCTCTTTTTCTTTTCATTTATATTAAATATGTTCAAATTTCAAGTTGGTAAACTCCATGAGTGTAACAACCCATCATTTTCATACATATATATTACATATTTTTAAATTAATATTCATTAAATTACACAAACACCCACGCATGAGTATCGTAAAACATATAGTGCCTTTGCATACAAAGAAACATCTGTATCATCTTCCACATACTTCTTCATAACTATCCCCTTATATTACATATCATATGTATTACCTATTACCATAACCTGTGGAAAATAAACATATAAAAATGATCTTAGAAGGTCATTAATTTGAAATAAGGGAAACATATAAACATAATTTGAGTATAAGGGTATGAGAACATGAGAATAACATATGAAAAAAAACGATAATATCAAAGATCAAAACCTTGAGTTGTGGTATAATGATTGGAAGTTCATAGGATATGAGTCATAATGAAATAAAATATCACAATAGATGAGTTCATAACATTAACATAAGACATGGAATTTTGGAATACACATAAACATATTCATTAATTTACGTAGTATTCAATGGTTATTTAAAATTCTATCATGGATGATTGGATATACTCCCGAAACCGTTGTATTATTCATGGTTCACTCCCAAGACTATTTTAGTGGACTATGTTCTTACTAAATTGGGTTCACTCCCCATTTATGTCCTATTTATCTCAAGAGATACCAATATTTTCCTAATTAATTTGAGAGAGATATATTTCCCACCCATCACATAAGGAAAATTATATATATATATATATGCCACAAGATCATGAACCATTCATCATATCCTAACCCATGGAAATATATTGTATTTATAAAACATTCATTATATCAGAATCCAGGAAAATAAATGGGTTCCATGAAAATTTTAATCATATCATAACCAATAAAAAATAAAATTGATTTACAAAAAAATATAATAAATATAAACCATCCAGAGAAATAATAAATATGGTATCATTGGATCATTTCAGCAAAAAATACATATTTTTATCAATGTATGTCATATTAGTTGGAAAATGTACTTGAAATGTCCGTTGGAACATTTAATGTGGAAAATAGGCTTTCCAATATGAAAAAAATATTTATTCAAATATAAAACATTTTCACAATAACATTTTTTTAAAATAACCTTTGAATGTTATAAAGTAACCTTAAAATATCATTGAAAAGTTTTCATGAGGAAGATATCCTTTCTAATTTAAAATAAAATTAAAACCTAAATTTTTTTAAAAAACCATTTTATGAAAATTAACTTTCAAACATATAATAGAATCTTTAAATCATTGAGTGTTTATGATTGAGAAAAATTTCATTCATGTTATACATGTTGAAAGAAATATTCCTTTTACATTTTTAGTGAAACCAAAATAAACCTTGTTTAGAAAGTGATATTAAGATTAATTTTATAAACACTTTAAAAATAAATAACGTGAAAATATTCCTTTAATAAATAATTTGGATAATTTCAACAAAATTATTAGAACATTTTTAAAAAACAAAGATCTGGAATAAAAATGGTTTCAATCAGAAAGGAAAATGATGTCACTTTTTAATATAATTTATTTTAAATGTCATGCATTAAGAGGGGAAAATCAAATGAAATCTTGTATTATCTTTAAATAACCATATTATAATAAAATAATTTTTTTTCAATGGTGATAAGTCATATTATTTAATCATTGGAATCATATTCATAAACAATGTTAATAAATGATGAGATTGTTACATAAAACCTTAACCACTTTGGTAAATTTTAATCATAAGCCCCATGAAAGTATAAAATAAAATGAAACACATAATATAATGATAATAAATATATTCATGATATTTCAACTCAAAGTTTCTGTATATACAGCTCATAAAATAAGATATGTGTATAACATAATGTATGTCTCAATGAAAATGAATTGAATAAAAAATTCCTTACCTTAATTCTCAAATTCATTCATACACATCCAATCCCCCTATATAATAAATATATGTTTATTATAAATCAATTATATAACCATAATTATATATATAATACCATATATAATTTACTTTTGACATTTTATTACCTGTTTATTAACAATTCTTTGATAAAATCATGTTTCAGGTAATAACCATAAAGATTTCATGTATGTTTTCATTTAGTATTTTAGATCCTTCAAAATTTAGCATGGTTTCATCATTTATAGAATGTTATAACTTTTAGAAATATCATATATATTAATTATATATTTATTTATAGTAATACATTAATTTTATAGATATAAAATGAAATATATAGTTCATGGAGATTATATGTTGTACGTACACATGAACGCCATTTCCATTTTTAATAGATATAAAAAATAAACATAAAATGTAAATAACCTTTATATAATAATTATGATGTATTATAGATCAAATATATTTCATAAAATTATGGTTTTTACATTTAATTAAATTTGTTATTGAGAAATGATTGACATCACCTCAGGAGGTTGTAGTTTGTCGTACACACGAGCAACGTCATCGTATCTCCCATAGAATGGATAGTAAGAAGGTATATGTGATATGATAATTTTGAAGTAAAATTATGTTTCAAATATCATATATATATATATATATATATTATCACTATTACCATTGAAGTAAAACCAAAATTTAAAACATATCACATCGATTTGTGAGGTGGTAGTCCGTCGTACACATAAGTGACGTTGTTGTTTTCTTATGGGCTTTAATTTACAAACTAAGGTGTGATATTATAATTAAATAAGTATAATAATATCATTAATATCTTATATAAATATTAAATACATCATTATATTTATTTTTTAGATGTGGTGATGGAAAACAAATAACATTAGTTCGCAAGGCGGTAGTCTACCATACACATGATCGACAGTTTCATTTCTCAATTGAAGGGAGAGGATATTGATCTAGATTATTCCATTAACATAATAAAGAAATTATAAGGTATATAAATCATTAATTATATCATTATAGTTTGATAATATTGTAAGTAGTAAAGAGAATAAATAAAATTAAAATGCATGTTTGAGGACTATACCTCATATTTAATGAACCACAACTAGTTTAAATATAAATCCTTCATAGGAGGGATTCCTCACAAAAATAATGCCTCTAGGATGTGAGGAAACAATTAAGGAATATATATGGGAATTTTTTGGAGAATAAAAATTGTTTTTTAAGTTTGAATATGAGAGGAGAGTGGGTGGCCCTTTATATATGGGGGAGAGGACACACATGTAATTTCTTAAAAAAATTATGTGTAGCCATATTTTTCACAAGAAAAAAGTCCCAAAAACAGATAATTATAGAACCAAATTTCTTATAAGGACTAAATATGGACATATAATGGGTTTTAAATAAGTTTATAATTCATTTTACATCTTTTCTTTTTGGTTTAACCCCTGATAAACATGTTTCAGCATTAATTTTTGTAATTAAATTTTAACTATTTTTACAATTCATTTTTCAAAAAAATTAGGTTGATTATTTAATATAATTTAAATTATTATGATTTAAAATATGGAATAATTTTTTATAAATTCCATTCATTGAATTGGTTTACGTTAAATTAACATTAAACCCTGAGACGATATGAAAAAGCAGTTATCTGATGAGTTTTGTTTTTGAAACATTAAAACCTTTTTATATAATAATTCAATATTAAATTGATTAAAATGACCTAAATTGGTTAAATAAATATAAAAATTAACTAATTTTAATTTTAAAACCAAATAAAAATAATATTTATCTTGTAAATTCTTGGAATTAAAATGCATCATTTAATAATAACCAATATTATCACTATTAACTAAAAAAATATATTCTTTGAAAATTATCAAATATTTACTCCAATATAATTCTGATATTATGATTTAAAAAATTAAGTTTATTTTTTCAAATTATTTTTTTTAAATTAAACATAATTTTAAAATAAATGAGTTAAATGTGAAAAAATTACTTATTAGAAAAAAATTCTTTAAGAGTAAAATAAGATTTATTCTTGTCTCTTGTTTAAAAAATGTATCAGATGAATGATAATAAAATTTGAATATATAATGTTCAAATTTAATAAAAATGATTCCCCAAATTTTATTTTTTAAATTTATTGGGTTAAAAGTGTTTTTGTGTTGAAAAATAGTTTTTCAGAAATTAAAAATTATTTACTTCCAATTGATTCTTATTTTCATTTAAATTTTATTGGTAACTATAGAATCAATTTTATATACATGTGTAAGATTCATATTTTAATAGTTTAGTTAAATTAATTCATACCCTCCATTCTTATTGTCAGGTGATAACTATCATATTAAATAATAATAATTTAATAGTATGTCACGTTTCTTTGAAATATAGTGTTTCATGTTGCGCAAAATATCGAAGACATTTAATTTATTAAAAAAATAAATTTTATAAAATCTCAGGGTGTTAAATTTTACCCCATTAAGAATAATTTCTCCCTCAAAATTCCATCACGTTGTTATAAATCAACTGTGGATATTTTCACCTCATCATATTCTCAAGTTCCCACATAGCTTCCTCAGGCTAGTGGTATCATCCTAGAACCTTGATTGGGTGAGTATTCTTGTTTAGTAGATATTTATCTCTAATTTCCAGATTATCCATTGGATTTTTATCATAAAAAATTATCTCTCCAATGTTATTGTCTATTATTATAGCACATGTGATAGATCTGGTATGTACTTCTTTAGAAGAGATATTTGGAACACATAGTGAACCTAAGAGAGGATTCATGGGAGCACTAAAAGATTTTATACTATCCGGATATGATCATAATTTTATAAGGGATTTATATACCTAGTATTTAGTTTTACCATCACTATTCCAAGCTGAAATGCATTGAAAACCCCTCTCACCTACTTCAAATTACATATCATGGCACTGATTATTACCATATATTTATTTTCACCTTCGTGTTGCACATATGTGTAGTCTAATGGCTCTAACCTTAACTATTATTTCTTTATATATCCCAGGTCCAAATTTCATTCATTCTAAAAATTAATTCTAGAAAATTTTAATTCTATAGTTATTTCCATAATAAAATTAATAAATATACATTTTAATTATTCTAGTGAATTGTAATTTTCTAATAAAACTAAACTAGAGGATGGGGTTGATCAAAAAATCCTTTAAAATCCATAGAAAAATAACTTACCATATCTCATAGTGTTTTCATTTTTCTCTTGGATTAACCATCTATATAAGGATGATATGGTGTAATAAATATCAACTCTATATCATGATTTTGAGGAACCCTTCATCAGAAATTTGACGTAAATCTCAAATACCTATCATACACAATGAAATGTGGAACTCCATGAAACCATACTACTTTGTCAATGTATATCCTTTAAAATTAATCCAGATAAAAATATTCTATTATAGTGATTAATTGTTCTTTATTTTTAAGGTTAATTACTAAAAACCATATAACATTGGTCCCTTTAGATACTTTTGGTATTCTGATGACAAAATGCATGGTTATGTTTTCCTATTTCCATTCTGGTATAGATAACGATTAGAGACTAAACATTAATATTTTTCTCTTAGACATAACATGATGACATTCCAAACACAGATATATATACATAGAAATATCTCCCATCATAATGTGCCTCTAGATATACTCTTTATTATTAGATATCATTTAGTGTTCTACCCTTATTTTCATTCAATTATGGTTTCAAGCAATATGGCCTTGCCTGATGTGATAGGTTTTCTCCTAGAATTCAAGATATCAATTTTAATAAAAATTAATATAATTCACAAGTTTCATTATCCCATATTTACCTAAAAATAAAAATAATATAAACCCTATACGTTACTAATAAATTTAATCTTATCTCCAAAATTTTAAGGAATTCTTACTCAAAAAAAGTTTCCACCAAATACATAACAAACCAAAGGCTTATATTTCCATAAATTTCCCCCAAAATATCTTTAATCATGACATAAAATCATCAAACAAAATCTCATAATAAAAGTATAATAATTTGAATTTATGATCAATATTAAACTCCTAAACCCATGATGTTATCCATATTTCTTGTATTAATATTATATGGATGCATATATGCTTCCAGAATTAACACAATCCATTGGGGTTTCAAGATTCTTATCAAAAAATAAAATATATAAAATACATCTAAATCAAAATTCTAAAATCCAAATACCTAAATACTAAAACCATTAATGCCATAAATAATCTATTATCTTATACAAAATAATTTACATTTAAATATTATGTTAATTGTTGAAAATATAGAACATAAAAAGTGATTTCATTAATCTACAATCCATGAAAATTGAGATAATAAATGTTTAGAATCACATCATATTTAACTGAAGTAAGAGTAATAATATTATCATAGGGCTCATTGATATAAAAAAATTAAATTACCAACTAAAGAGTGAAATATATGTTTCCTCTAAATATCAGGATTCACATAATCTATTATGATTGTATAGTATTTCCTATTTTTCATTGCCTTCGATGGTTATTAAGGTTTATCATCTACATTATCCCTTGTATTGGTGAATTAGTTAACATAATTCCCAAACACATTCATTTGAAACACTAGAGTGTTTATGGTGAATTCTATAGATCATTCTATATATTTTAATTACTATCTACTTCATACAATAATTTCAGCATTTAAATTTTCAATGACCATATTTCCAATATATAAAACATTTATAAGTCCCCTTATGTAAATATCATCCATGTTTCCTACCACACAGTGAGTAATAATGAAATTACATCCTATTTTATCCATGATTATTTGTATTTCCCTTCAACTATATCCCTATTTTAAAATCTTTCCCATGATATTTATGGGTAACCCAAATCCCCATTTACCCTTTGACAGAACACTAAATGATTTCTTCATGTATAGTAATGTCCCTTATGGATAACACTCTTTGAATACTTGGTTTTAATACTCTAAGTAATCAATCAACATTACTTTTAGGTAATATGATAATGACAAAATCATACCTCACAATTCTTGTAAAATTTTTATTATAGGTACTAAGAGATTCATCATCCTTCTGATTTTTCTCAAGGAATTCCTTCTCCATTTCCATACACTGAATATTAATGAATTACTTATTAAGAAAATATCTTATACCAATACCACTCCATTGAGTCAATTTCATCATGTTACACTGTATTCTTGATGAGAGTCCACCAATGATCTGCTTCACCTTCCCAATGATAGACATCCCAAATGAATTTTTCAAGTATCAAACATTAGATAATTGAAACTATCTTTTCATTGGTACTGATCTATTTTTCAGTAACTAGAGGATTAGTGGAACCACTAAAATATGGTGTATGTTTCCTCATTAAGGATTCAATTAAAAATTATTCATTTATTTTTTTGTTTTTAATTTCATCCTAATTCATAGACAAAGAATGCTTTGTGAGAAAAGAAACATGATTTTTTATTCCACATCCCATAACATTTAGTTTCTCATACAGAAAATAATTTTATTTTTCTATTCATTCCAAATTAACAAAGTTTCTTCATGTTCCATCCAATTACTAAACCCAAAATTATAGTTTGTGTAGCAATAATCATAGTGGGATACCACATGATTTGGAAAAATAACATATAGGATGTCCAAATCATGATGCCTTCTATATAATCTATGGAACATTAAGACTGAAATAAGGCATTAATGGAAAATATTTAAATTATCCATGATGGTTTGTAAAGAGTGTAAATTTATAAGGAATATCTCATAGGACTGTTAAACCAGGTGCAATGTAAGGGTAATTTTGACATACTATGTAATGTTCAATTAAATCCCAACATGCCTTTTTTGGAGTAATTAACCATAGGTAAATCAGTTCAAGAACCATGTCCCCTTGTAGTATACAAATAAGGGTGAATTTATATAAAACTTCTCTCTCTATACATCACTAGTATTCAATGATATTTTCCTATATCTATAATTATCCATATATATATCCCTAGAGATCTCACTAAGGTTTTACCATTCTAGTTTCTATACATTAACTTTACATGTACTTTAATACTAACTATAATGAAACAATATTTTCATACATAGATATAATATCTTTTTAGATGAATATAAATTACACTACTCAAACACATGACTAAGGATCATAAAGGTATATTGACTCTCTAAGATTTGAAATGTAAACAATTGTTTTTTAATAGTTCTACATAATCTCCCACTTTATTCCTCAAGGCTTTCACCTTTCTTAGACATCTCACATGTAAACACTATCATCGCAAATTGTGGAAAAGAAACATAAAAAGGTTAATCAATTATTGTTAGTATGGGTAAAAAGGAGAAATACATAAACATAACATGAGAATAAGGGTGTGAGAACATTAGAATAACATATGAAAACCATTCCCTAAATATCAAAGATCATAATCTTGAGTCAAGGAATAATTATTTTAAGTTAATAAAACATAAGTCAAAGTTAAATCAAATAAAATGTTCTAAAATAGAATAACATTGACATATTACATTTAATTTTGGCATAAAAATAAGAATATAATGTTATTTCATTAATATTAAAGGCTTATTTACAAGGTCATAATACTGAAATAATTTTACTCCCCAATCCATCATAATAGTCAAAGTTCACTCCCCAAAGTATTATAGCAGAAAAATTCTCTTACTAAACATGTTTGACTCTCCATTACAATCCTATTTATATAGTGAGATATCAGTATTTACCCAATAAATTAGAGGGAGATATAGGTCCCACCAGTCACATAATAAAAAACATATATATGTGTTTAGATATATCATTAAAAGTTCATTATATCTCAACCCATGAAGTGAATTGGGATTCATAAAACCTTCAATGTATCATAACCCTTGAAAATAAATGGTTTTCATGAAACATTACCTCATAGCATAACTTGTGTAAAAAAATATTTTGAAAAAAAATCTTCATAAATATAAAAAATACATAGAAAATATAAACATGTTATGACTAGATCAATTATCAGGTAAATCGTAAGTTACATGAATGGATTTTATATGAGATGAAAATTGATTTTCATGTTCATTTGGAACATTTCCTGAGAAAAATTGCCTTTCCATTTTGAAATATATTTTTGAAGCATAAAATTTTTTCAAAGTCATTCTCATTTAAAATAACCTCAGAAACATAAAAATGGATTACTAAAGATAATGTAAAACATTTTTTGAGGAAAAAAACTTTTCCACATTTGAAAACATTTTTTAAAAATGATAAAACATTTTAGAATACTTTTCATTAAAAATAAATTTATTTTTGTATAGAGGAATATCTAAAACAATGGTTGGTCTTGATGGTGGTAAATTATATTCATGTCATACATGTTAAAACAAATATTCCATTAGCATTTTCAATAAAACCAAACGACCCTTGTTTCAAAGTGAAAAGAAGATTATTTTGAAAAAAATTGCCAAAAATTGAAACATGTTTAAAAACATATTTAATAAATCCATTTTTGAACATTAAAAATAAAAATAAAAATTTTATTAAACATGGATATGTCATAAATAGGGTTTTTAACTAATGAGATAAATAAAGATGATTTTTTATAAAGAAAATTATTTAGGTATTTTTAATAACTTAAGTGATAAAAATGAAATTAAAATGCATATTATTTATAAATAAATATATTAAAATAAAAATTCATTGGTTTTATGATATATATATCATAATATTTCACTATAGTAAGCATAATCATAAATAATATCGATAATTAATGAAATTATAACATAAACCCCTTAGAAAATTAGTATCATTAAATCATATTACCCATGAAATAATAGAATAAAATAAAACATACAATATAATTACAATAAATAAATTCATTATATTTCATCTCAATGGGGATTTATATACATCCCATAAAAGAAGATAGGTGCATAACATAACTTGTGTCCTAAAGAAGACAAATTGATACAGAAATATCATTCCTTAAGTATCAACATCATTATGACACATTATAACATCAAGTATAAAAAATATAGGTTTGTTATGTATCTATTAAATAATGTTATCTATATATATCATTCAATTTGATATTTTCTTATAACCTTTTATTACCCATTTATTAACAATTATTAGTAAAAATCACGTTTCGAGTAATAACTACTTTGTTTTCATATATATTTTTATTTGATATTTTCAATACTTTAAACATGATCATGGTTACATCATCTTATAAATTTTAAAATTTATATAAATATAATATATATTCTGTATATATTTATTTACAGTAATCCATAAAAGTTACATATATAATGTAATACATGTTTTATGGAGATGGAAGGTCATACATATGCATAAAATATATTAACATTTTTTAACAGATAGAAAAGTAAAGGTAAATAATAAATAAACTTTAAATAATAATTATTATGAAATATGAATAAAATATATTTATTAAATTTATCAATATTACCATCCATTCCAAGCATCAGTGAAACATGAATCACATCACTCCACAAATTGGTAGTTCATCAAACACAAAAGCGATTTTATCATATCCCCTACAGAATTGGAAGTATGAATGTATAAGTGATAATATAATTAAAAATGTATAATTATGTTATTAATATCATATATATTCATTTAATATATCCCTATTGACATTAAATTATAATAAAAATGAAAATCATTTTGCATCAGTTCATGAGGCAGCAGTCTTCCATACACATCGAGTGAAGTTATTGTTTTCCAACATCTTCAAATGTAAGAAGTTATGTAAGAAATTATAATTCCATAGGTATAATAATATAATAAATAAATTATATGAACATTAAATACATCAATATATTCAGTCCTAATAGGTGGGTATGGAAAACAAATAACATTGGTAAGCGAGGTGGTAGTTCATCGTACACACAATTGATGGCTTTATTTCCATATGATGGAAGAGGATATGGATGTATTTTATTTAATTAGTATAATAATATCTCTATATATTTTAGATAAATTTTTTATTATATAAGTATATTAGACTAATATTTTATGTATTTATAATAATAAATAAAATGAAACACAAGTTTAAGGACAATACCTATTCTTTTGAGGTACATCCCTACTTTTACACAAAAATAATTCTTATGGGAGATTATTAATAAACATTTGGCTTCTAGGATGTGAGGAGGTATGTAAGGATAATATTTTGGTAGATATTCACCAAAATAAGTTTTTATAAGTGTGAAGTGGATAATAGGGGTTGTCTATTTATAAGTGGGTGAGAGCAGAGACATGAATGTTTTTTATAGAATAAAGTGTACTCATGTTTTTCACATTCCTAGAGGATCCAAAAAAGGGTAATTATTAAATAATATTGTTTTTAAGGGAAAAATATTCCATGAAATGGATTTTGGGAAAATCTATAGGTCATTTTCCCTAAGGTGTTTTAACCCCCCCCCCCAAATAAATATATTTTAACCATAACCATAGTAAATAATTTCTTTCAAATTTACTACTGATTTGAAAAACAATAAGTTGAAAATATTATATAATATATACTATTCTTACAATAAATATTCAATTAATTTTTTCGTATTCAACTCACATAATTTGAATAATTTAATTTAATGTTAAACCTAATGACACGATGAAAAAGAGGTTTTACAAATAAAAAATTACTAAAAGTCTAAAAAGTTTTTATTTCAAAATTCAATATTAAAATTATAAAAATGAAATATAAATGATTATTGAAAATATAGATTAACATAATTTACTTTTTAAATAATATAAAAAGAAAATTTTTCATTAAAATTATTTAGATGAAAAATAATTTTTAATAAAAATGTGTATTTTTTACCATTCATCTGAAAAATTATCTTCTTAGAAAATTACAAATACACCCCTCTAATATATTTTTTTTAAAATCTGATTACAAATTAAATTTTATTTTTTAAAATTAATTAATAAATTGTTTAAACAAATTAAAATTATTTTTGAAATTGCAACAAAACTGTTTTTCATAGAAATATAATTTTTGGTATAAAATTTGACTTATTCTTATCTCATGTAATGAAAACACATAAGATAAATGATAAAAATTTTATTAAATTAATAATTTGTAAATTTCATTTAAATAATACAAAAAAATTAGTGTTTTAATTTATTGAGGTAAATAATGCTTTTGCATTGAAAAATATTTTCTCAGAAAAACATTTCATTTATTTTCAAATAGTTATTAAAGATGCCAAGATTATGGTTTTCGCTTGTATAGTTCGTCATGTTTTACTTGGGCATGTGTCAGACCATTGTATCATTCAGTATGGTGTCCTTCCCCCAAGTTTTAAAGGACCATAAGTAACATGGTCACCATTATCTTTATAATGTGTTAAACCATTATATAACCTAATTACCTTTAAATATGGTTATTTTATTAGGTTATTTCTTAGTAAGATGCATGAAAGAACTGATATAGCTTAGGTTCATGAAAATTTATTACCTTATTTTTGTTTTTTCACTTGCATTCTGTCATTTAAAAATGAGTTCAATGGGGTCAATTTATAACCCACCATAGACTATGGTACCCGACTCGTCATGTAATAACCTCAACACCTTAGTAGGATGAGAACTTTGAATAAGAGTCCCGGGACAACAATATGGGCACACAGATGACCTTTATAGTGGGAGACCATGTCACACATGTAGCTAGATATGTGTATGCACACAAGGGGATATATTTAAGGTTCTCTATGTGAATGATTGAATCTAGGTTACATTGGTGTCTCCATTTAATGAGAGTTTCCTCAACCTAACTGAGGTAAATTAACTTCACAAAAGGGAGTTACAATAATTTATAAAATTATAATTCTTAAGGTATGTGGGATTTGAATAAACCTTTTATTTCTTATTCTAAATTATATAAATAGGATTTTCCATATCCATAATGTATAAACGACTTACTATATTGTAAATACTATAATACATTTTATTTATATACATATATAAACACTTTTTATTATAGATGAATGTAAATACCATCATTCCCAAATTAGATATACAAATAATATTTCTATTTATAGAGGGAACATAACAATAATTCTCCAATTTCCATACTATTTAACTATGTATATTTATATCAAACGTTCAAACATGAAATATAAAAACACTTTCCCAATTACTAATTCATTATTATAGTTCACCCTTTTTCAATTCACTCACATCTCTAAGTCGATGTTTATTAGCACAATTGTGTAATGCCCATGTGATATATAATACCCAAAATATAAATCTGTGGAAACAGATCTCTATAACATTCAAAATAATATTCTCTAAATTATTCTCTTTTAGAATACTTATCAAAATTAAATACCAATATAGAATAGTTTTATATGTCATACATATAAGATATATCAAAATTTTATATGTGATTTTTTCCATAATATACAAAAAATAAATATCTATAGGTTATTTTCATGTTTTATATATTTTTATCAATAAATTTTAATGAAATTAATCCTTCTAAAGATGATGAACACATAAATTATATCCATTTCATGAGCCAAGATCTATATTTCAGTGTATAATGAGTTCACATGGTATTTCCTCTAATAAAATGGTTATTTAAGTAGGAAGTAATCTCAATAAAATCATATATGATTCATGGATAATTTATTATAAAATTATTCATCATAATCCATCATATGAAAAAAAAATACTTATTACATTGACATCCTACCTCTTAGGGTTTCTCATCTATGTTCCACTCAATGCTCGTTGTGGGATATGGTTACATAACTCTTAGGGTTATCCATATCCAAAATATCTCACACAAGGTGTTGTATGGGAATCTAGATTTACAATAAAATGATATGGTTATATGATTATTGTATTGGCATGTTTTTTATTTTAATGTGATGTCAAAGTTAGAATTTGTGTGGTTTTAATTTAAAGTCACAATATTTTAATATACATTGTTTTTATATTACATATATAAATATATCATCATAATAAATCATTGGTATCTCAGGATATATTCTTTTCTTCATGCATGATTCTAAGGATTATGTTTTATAATCCCTAACCAAACAACAAAATTAATGTGTTCACGTATTTTTACATTATAGCTCCTCAAAAAACCATGATTTTTTATCACTCAACCAAAAATAAAATCCAAACATACTTATACCAATATAAATGAATCTTATGAATGAGGTACATGAAAGATTCATGTAAAGACTTAAAATGTAATGAAAATAATAATAATCAGATGAGTAATCCTAGAGACATTGATAAACAAACCCCACATATCTTAAACCGGGCATACACTGGTATGCTACGTGACTGTTTGGCCCAAATTCTTTCTACTCAGGGATACATTACTGAAGAGGAAATATAATTCATCATAAATATAATACCTCATATGTATAAACTATATTCAACTACTATGTTAAATATAATAACTTTAATTTCAACATGATGTCATGGTAGTTGTAAACTAAAACTTATATTTCATGCCTAAAATATAATGCATGGATTGAAATTTTTTAAGATGTAATTTACATAAATTAAATAATAACGAATAGCCTCATTTCATAAAAAAATTATAAGATTGATTATTAAAAAGTAATAAACAAATAATTATATTTATTATTTATATTTAATATATGAGATATAAATAAGAACATTTAGTATTTTATTTATGCATAGAAATATTCTATTTATATTTCCTAACAAATTTCAACTATAAAAAAATTATAAACAATAATCATTTTTAACCAAATTTTATTTTATTAAATTTCTTCTGTATATCTCGTTTAATGTTAGATACGAGACATAATTTATCATATTATTTGGCTCTTACAATATGTACTATCATAAAAAGGAAGAACCCTTATCAATTGTATATGGTTTTTTATATGAAATATTTTTCCCTTAAATTAAAAAATCATAAATTTTATGTATATTTTATCGTACATAAGATTTTTATGAAAGAGAGAAAAGACTTATGAATTCGAAGATTTATTTTTTTTAAAAAAATTATGTGTTCATATTATGTATTGAGTCATATTTAATGATATGTTCTATAATATATTTACAACTCAATGCTTTCTTTCTTCACCTTTATTTTAGTTATAACCTATAAAATCACATATATCATAGGCTATAGTATAGAATAAAACTACATGATTTAGTTGTATCATAATTTACAATATAAAACAATCATACTCTATGAAAAAAAATAGAATTCTGATATCTTGTATCGTAATGAAAATCAATCTAATAAATCATATCCATCAGTGATGTATTTTTTCACTATTATTGGGCCCAATAATATTTTAATACAAATTCTTTCATGAAAATAATAAATGAAAATATTGATTCATTAATAAATGTGATTTTAATACCACTTTGGGGCTGTGGAGAAGAATCATATGATTAATGTGATGGAATTAACCAATACTATTGTCTGATCTATCATTAACATAATAAGTATTTTATATGCACAACATAAATATGTAGGTATGCCTTTATAATAGTGAACTTTACATTCTTTAAAGCAGGACGGAGTACGCTTTATTAAGATCACCAAGTGAAAAGAAAATGATAATCAATTTCCCAAATAGTATATTGTCCATTATATTTCTTTTTTATAATGAGAGAAACGTTATCACTTTGAGTTTTTATGAATTATTTATTAAAAATAAATTAAATTTCTTCAATATCATTCATTACATTCCACACTGAGTCTATCTTGTGTAGCATGCAATAATAAGTTTTAACAAACTATTATATATTATTAAAATTATTATTTAAACATGAAAATTTTAAACATGCTGTTAAACGTAGCATTATAAGCAGTAATAAATGTTTTTAAAAATTAGGTACAATGGCTTAATATAAATAAAACATATTGATAAAAAAATTATATAATTTATGGTAAAGACTATAAATGTTTTGAAAATAATTTTATTAAAAAAACATTTTCAATTTATTTTTTAAATAAATAAAGAAAGTAATTTTTGAAGATTGTATAATTTTTTTTATAAAAACTAGACAATAATTTAGAATTCTAAGTTTCCTAATTTTATTACTTTGAATTATTGGGATATTTCGGAAATTATTAATGTTTTGATAAATAATGAAGAATACTTTTTTTATTTTGAATGAAAATTTATATTAAATATTTTGAAAAACATAAATATTATTAAAAAATGGTTTTAAAACTAAATTTTTTTAATTATATATTTTATTATCCAATTAAGTTCATCAGAATTAATTTCATTTTTAATTATGATATATAACATTTTAAACATTTTAAACTTTTCTCTTTAGAAAACTAATTTTGCATAATGTTTGCAGTATTAATTTCAATTTAAAATTATCAAATTATATGAATATAATTTGTAAAAATTGATTCCATATTTAAAATATTTAAAATATATATTTTCGAAAAATGTCTACTTAATTTTTGACATGTAATAATAGTAATATCGATAAAAATTAATAACCCCAATTAAGTTAAAAAATAGTTTTACTAGGGGTTTTTAAAAAAATATTAGTGGTTAAATGACCTATCAAAATGTCTAAAACACATTTTATGTCTATATTCAGAACATATAACCTCTAAGGTTTGATAATTTTTTATTTTCAATCCTTTTTTCTTTATAAAAATTTCATCAAACCTTTTTATTTTTGAAAACAACAAGTGTTCCATTAAAATCACTTATAAAATACTCCCCATATCATCTCCTCTTAAAAATTACAAAACCCATTGGTTTAGATATTTATTTCCAAAATAACATAATCAATTCCATCTTATCATCCTATAATCATTATAGTGGTTATAAATCTGTCCTGGGAATGATTTTTGAGCAAACCAAAAGAACTTGTTCAATGAAGAGGTAACATCCCCAACCGAGTGTTCAATTTTATTTCTTTATATAGCTCAATAAATTATTATTAAAACGTTATTATATACAAAATGGTATATTTAAAATAATTATATGATGTTATGTTATGGTAATGACCTAAAATCATCTTCCCCTCCCCCAAATAGGATCCAAAACTGTTGATCTTGTATAAGGCGAACTATCGCCACACAAACCGACGTAATTTTTTTTCCAACACCATTTATCACAGATAGATATAATGAATTATATAATTTATATATATTATATTAATGATATAATTATACTTATTACAATATAATATCATGTATAATTTCTTAATTTCAATTCCATTTTGAATATGATAACGTCGTTCGAGTGTACGGAGAACTACCTCTTCTTATATAGATGTGATTTATTATTCACTAATTCATTGAATGAAAGGTTATTAGTGTAAATATAATGAATATATGTGATATTTATGAAATAAAACAGATTTATTTATTTAATATATTATTTACAATTATTTCATTTCATCCACCAAGAAAATGTAATCAACATTCATGCATATATACAGCCTACCGTCTCTATGGGTGGTCTATTTCATTTTCTATATCGATCTTTTATGGATTAAAACAAATATATATATAGTGAATATATATTATATTTATATAATCGTTTAAATTATTTAAATATTAGAATAATGATAAATTTAAAATGAACAAAAATAGTAAACAAAAACATACGTGTAAATGAAGAAGTTATTACTGAAAACATAATTTTAACAAGGAATATCTAATATACGGGTAATAAAAAGAAAAAATAAAATCATATATGGTATGATAAATTTGATTATGGTTATAGAATATATTTCTAATAAACACTTATTTATCATAAAATATGTTATAATGTGTACGAGATATTTCTATACATATGTTAAAGGATTTTTGTCTCAGTTTGTCTTCTTTGAGACAATGATTGTGTTATACACATATCTACTGTTACGAAGTTTGCATAAAATCACATTGACATGTAATTTCAGGAACTTATTTATTATCACGAAAATTTATATTTCATTTAAGGTTATTTTTTCATGGTTCTTTTGATTCAAAATTACCAAAGAGGTAATAGTTTTGTCATACAATCTCATCGTTTGTTGGGGTTTTTTTTGTTTCTGCTTCCAATGATGAGATATTATTATATATCTATAAATAATCATATTAATTTTATTCTCCCACGGTTATTTCAAGAGAATACATGTTCTTCAATTATTTTTCTATCTTTATATACTCAATATTAAAAATGGATTTTTTAAAATCAAACCAAATTTATTTCTCTCTATAGTCAGAAAATAAATTTTTATTCCAAATCCATGTTTTCTAAAAATGTTATCAAAAATTTTTTAACACTATTAAAATTATTTGTTAAATATATTTTTACATATGTTTCATGTTTTAAAAAAAATTAAAAGGAATCTTTTTGAAGTTTTTTAAATAAGGATTGTTTTTCTTTTACTGAATATATGAAAAGAAATTTTATTTTAATGTGTACAACATAAATAGTATTTTATATCATCATAAAAAACATATTATTTAAAATAATATATTATAAGATTCAAATATTATTTTCAATAAAAATGGTTTCCAAAATATTTAATGATTTTTCTGTTATTTTCATAATTTAAAGGAAATTTTTTTCATGATTTTTTTTAAATTATTTGTAAAGATTATTTTATAATTTTTCATGGTTATTTTCATCTAAAATGATTTTGATAATGTTTTAGGTTTTAAAAAGTGTTTATCAAAGTGTAATTTTTATTTTTTATTGGAAGTTTTCCAAGTGATCCTTCAAAATCATTATGAGGTAGAAAATTTATTTTTAGAGGCCTGAATTGGTGAATATATACATAATACCCTTAGATAATGTGATTGAATTCATTCATAAGGGAAATTTAGATGTTAAAAACAATTATACTCTCTTCTTCTATCACTTCTCTAGCAAAAACATCAACTAAAAAAATATCTTCACACCATATGGGACCAATTGGACTACCCTAGTAAGTTCTTAATTTATATTTCAATACATATTAATCCAATTCCTATGGATCTATACTTAACCTTGGTGTACCCAAACCAACCCCATGGAATCTAATTCAACTCTAGTTATAATGTGATGATATGATGAATTTTTTTTGATATAACGGTACAAAAAATTATTGTTTTCATTTTGAGATGGGTGGTCTTATATTTCACTATGATTCATTTGGTAAGGGTTTATATCTCATTATATAATAATTGGAAATAGGTTGATGGTATTGATCCACTAGGGGAAATATAAGTGTCCTGATACAAAATGGTAAATATGGGACCCGTCACGATCCATTATGTTGTTGGTTATCATATTTAACTTTGGTATGTGAAATAATTTTCTATATTTATTATGGTTATAAACATTTATGACATGATTTTATGGTTCATTATTAATTTATGTTAAATTTTAACTCTTATGGTCTATGTGAATAAACATATTTGGGATATGCCTAACATTAAGAGGGGGGTAATTGTTGTTGGAAACTTTTTAATCCAATTATATATTTTATCCAATGTACCTCTTGAAATGTAATGATCTGAGTTATATTATTATCATTTTCCTATCACATGAAGATATATGAAATAATTAAGAGATATCAGATGATATTTTTACAAGGTTCAATACTAAATAAGTGTATCTAGTCCTTGAAGTGTATGGTGATGAATAGTACAAGGATTCTCCGCTATAATATAGTATCATGTTACAGTGGTTTTCCTAGGAGACAATAATTTATACTATGAGTGACCCTATACTTTAGGAAAGTGGATAGGGAATAATCCTTCTTCCACGTACTGGTGATGACCTCATCCATATTTTAGCTTCATGTTGGTTTTTTATAGTACTGTTGATGATATCATTCTTCTTCTTTATTAATATACTTTGTGACACTAAGAAATTATTCAACCCGATGATAATTTTTATAGAAGTCACAATGTTGTTTTATTCTTCCTTAAGTTTCACCTTTTAGTTGAACAAAATCCCACCAGAAACTCTTTTTCATCGTAATATAATTAAAAAATAAATCTTTACTTCTTCTTTTTCATCTATATGTCATAATGATATGAATATAGAGTTGACTAATAAATACAATTCTTCCTGAACTAAATGATGATCAAATGAATATATAATGGGCAGTCACTTGTTCTTATTCTATCTTTCTTATTCAATGAAAAACATACTACTCTAAAACTTATTCTTATCCCTGCTATAATAAAAATCCACCCTTATTATTATCAAAATAATAATATTCATCTCAACACAAAATCATCCAAATTGAACTGCCTTGAAAAATAATCATTCCTTATCTAGGAACACTCTTTTCTTCTAGGACACACAATAATATAAAATTTTATAGTAGTGTAAAATTCTATTTCAATGATACTCAATATCAAAACATGAGTATATCGGTTCATTGAACATTCACAAAAGAAATATGTTATGTTATTCAGTATCATCTTCTTAATCAGTCAAGTGTTTGAGAAAAATATTATTCCTTATACTTATGAAATATATAATTAACCTATCTCACATGAAATAAATATTATATGTGATGTCAACTTTATTCAATTGTTGCACGGAACTCCCATTAAAACCATTATCACATATATATAAATTATTTCACATGAATTATTCTTTCTATTAATTTTTTTCTCTTCTCACCACACACAATCTTTCCCCAAAATGGATTAAGGTTTTACAAATCCAGAGTGTAGGTGATTCATGCATGCATGCACTACCCTGATTTTTTAGGCAATCTTCTTATTTACCCAAACCATACTGAATTTGTTTCTTGGTCCTATATATGAACTCAATCTTCTCCTTCATGAAACACTGCGAGGTATTGTCTAGTGGTTTCTAAATCTACTATTTTTGAAACACTATGAGTATGTGATTATAACATATCTAGTGTCCATGGATCACCTTATTTGCATAAAAAATAAATTTTTGGATTATGTTCATTGTAAAGAACAATGTCGTTCTCAAATAAAATAATGGATTTTGGTATCAATATTCTTTACAGAGAACGATGAGGGTGTAAACACCAGTTTCATATCTATGGGACTTAATCACACAGGATGTGTGTTGATATCATTGGCACAACTAGAATGGTTCATGAGACTCCCCTTATTTATGAATCATTTCATTCTGGTGGGACTATTCTCCTTTATTTAATGAGTAGTGGAGATAAACTGTTTTAAAAAAGAAAAATGAGTGATCTTTTGTAATTTATAAATGGAAGTAGTATCTTCATCTTTGGATGATCTCCCTTTGTAGGAAAGAATGAGTCACCGTAATTTATTCACATATAAACATTAAATCACACACTTAATGTGGTGTGTATCATTGGTTTTGAATGTCTGAAGATCTTGTATATCAATTGATCACACTCTGGATAAAAAGACGCCAAAATCAAATAATTTTACATCAGTATATACTTCTTATTTGTTGATGTTTTCTCACATGCATTATTTCATAAACACATTCTGCTCCTTTTACTGAAATCCCAAAGTTCATCCACAGTGATTGACTACTTTGATAGCCTCCTACAACTATATTTTTTGTTTGTTCAATGCATCTCAATTTAAATCATTCAAATAATGTATCATGATTCTTTCGATCATGTTCATCTCATCATTTCGACTTTAGTAAGATCATGGAATCCTCTAGACTGAGTAATGGTGGTTTGGACTTCTTCTCTAGTGAAATAAAATGGTGTAGTCGAGATATGTGATGAGGAAAAAGATAGATATATTTGAATATTTTTTCGGTTATTTTGAATATAAATGTGTGTGTAGATTAGAAGGAATGAATCTGTTTGATCAATTACCACAAGTTATGTTTTTCTTTTTAAGATGGATTAATTATGGTTTTATTCCACTATACAACATCATAAATACCATATTTCATCTTCATGGTGTTTTTCCTTCAACATGTTGTATCCCCCTGAGATAGCTATGGGGATTAACATTTGTCACACACCACACAATCCACTTAGGTTATGACTTCATGGTATTCAATACAACCTCTTCACGCATTCGGGTGTTTCCACCACTGGACTTATAGAATGTACCGACAATAAATGGGTATAATACATGGCCCTCAATGCTTCTATTACCCAATGAATGATAGTTTGGCAAATCTCCTGGGTAGTGGTTGACCTTTGGGTCCCACATCTTCTTGATTGAGGTTAGATTGGTTTCCTTGCAAGGATGGCCATATTTCTTTTTAACACTTAGAATATTATTCTATGTGAATATGTATAACATACTAAAACAGGGGCCCTACATCAAAATAATTCCACCACTTATTTAACTACTCCTTCAAGTCTCTTTGGAATATAAAATCAAAATATCTTATACTCATCAACAACTCTTGCAATTATGAATTATGTTTCATGGTTATCATTCATAAAAATTATAATATAAATTTTCTTCATGTTAGTTATTGAATGGTTCTCATAAAATAATGACATATTGAATGACCATATTTTAATATTATTCTATTCTTTTTTTAATATACATTCTAAATAAATATTTATTTTAAAAACATACTTCATATTTTTTTAAAATATTTTCCTCCTTTGACACGTGTATTTTAATAATAGACCATGTGAAAAAATCATCAGAGATACTATGATAATTATTCAAGCAGTAAATCCAATGTTTCCAAATTAATCTATAACAATTATCTAGGAATCACATTGGAAACTCAAAGTATTCAAATAATTTTTATGATTCTTCACATATCAAGAATTGATGATTTGATCCAATTTTAATTATCATTGGAACTTATTCATAATACTGACATCAATATCATCATTAGAAAATAATTACAGTCATTGGTAAAAAAATATAAATCATACACAGAGTGTTCACATCAAAATCTAACTTTTTATTTGTTGGAAATACCTTTAACATTCCTTATAAATGAATGTGATAATTTGTGGAATCATTATCCTTTCTCCCCTCTTTAATTATTAATATTTTATTTCACCTTATCTCCCCCTTATTCACAATAAATACAAAGTTCATGGGAAAAGGGTATTAGTCCAAACTTAGAAAATGTGTCATCCATCATTTCACTCAAAGTATACATAATATGCTCTTAGTGTAGAAAACAAGGGGATTTGATTTAACAAAAAAGTTATCCCTTACCAAATGATCATGATTCCTCTTGGAATGATAACTCATGTACTTGCCTTCATGTTTTTTTCACATTCATTACATATTGAAACTACTAAATGTGATATGAATCTTTTTTCAGAATAATCAACCCTAAACTCTTCAACTCAATTAACTAAATAGATAAAAATATTCAAGTGAAATATGTAGGATGAGTGACCTTAGGGAACATTAACATTTCTTAAGTCATTGATTAAAAAAAATTCTCCACCTTTGTAAAATTATCATTATTTTTAACAACCATGTATTGGATTATAGAAAAGTAAATTCCTTTTATAATGATATGATCTTCAATCAATTTCTATAATAATTAAATTAGATATTGATTGAAATGATAATTTGGGAATATTATTAATTTCTATCCCCCTCAATGAAATCACTTTTCATCATATTTATAATTTTGGATATCATCAATATTAGATTTCATAAAATTATATTATGGAGAATAACCCATAATGTATCCCCAAATTTTGATAGTCTATATTGGAAAACTTCCACAACTTCAACAAGGATGATCTTATTGTACACTTTTTCTTCAGCATACTAAGAGATAAGATTAGAACAAGATGGTATCTTATATATACTATCTTTAGAGAATAGGACATCACATTATTCTACTTAATCAGTGATCATCCAATATCATATGTTTATTTGAATACAAAATTTAGGTATCATTATTGGATGGTAACTTCTTCAACTTTTCTACCAAGAATTACAAGCAGTCATTTCTTCTCAGGTTCTCCCACGGAGAAATTTCATCACCTTAAATTCCTAGAATTATCTTCACAAATATAATAGAAAAATTTTTAAGTGAATACAGTGGATACTTATTGATTCATCAATGTGAATAGAAAATTTGGGATCATTTTCACAACCATGGGGTTATATTTTCATTACTATTCACACCATCACATAGGATATACAATTCTAATTAGTGAAATATGGATCTTATCACTTCCTCAATGTATTTGTGTGTGACCCTTCTTTATTCAACATATTTTAATGAAATTTTTCATCCTAATGCAATATTAATGATTTCTTATTATGTTGGGATAATTACAAAGAAATTTCTAATAGTATGTACACTATGTTTTATCATACACATAGAGATTATATCACATAAGAGATTATTTTTCATTAGAAACTCATGAGAAACTTTTCTTCCTCATGTGGAAATATTTCTTCCCATTTTTTACAAGACTTATCATTTTCATCTCCTATTTTTCTCAGTCTTTCCAAATAATTTGTCTAGATAACTAAAAAATCATTTGGAACTATGGAACAAATTTTGAATATTCTACATGGTTTCTTCTAAGATCCATCCAAATTCATAGTAATTTTGGATGATTCACTTTTCTTTAACTTCTTGGATTTGGAATTCAAGGTATTATCATATTTCCTTCTTGGATTCTTCATGGGTGAATTTTTGTTTGTAATTATATTATGATTTATTCCCACGGATGATTATTTTTTCGTAGCCACATTATTTGGTATTATTTTATTATCAACCTTAGATACATTTTATGATTTACATGTAACATCCTTGTGACAACTTCAATTACATTCATCACAAATATTATCAATCTTTCAAAATATTTTTGCGGTATACGGATTCATTTGGACCTATGGATGTTGCTTCTTCTCTTCTATCATGATCACCCTTAACATAGGCTTCACTTTTTTCTTCTTAATTTTTTATATGTATCAAAAATTTAATAAAAATTTATAAAATCTATTTTATCCCCAAAATTGACCTAAAAGTAATCATTTCTTGGTATCTTCTATAAAAGGTTATTGGGTATTCATTGTGATTTGTTGTTCTCTCTTTGGGGAACCAAATTACACATGTTTTCTCATTCCCACCCTAGTCAAGGTGGTAGGTTTGTTTATCACCTTTAATAATCCATAATTATTCCAAAAAAAATTACAACCATCGATGTTTGAGATAATAGGTTCAAAAACATTAATACAAGTTTGTACATATGGTACCTTTTTCTTCACAGCTTCTTGATATAGATCATAAAAATATATCATGATCTTCCAATAACATGTTAGAGGTATTTTAACTGTATAATCCTACATTGAGTATCGATTAGTATAAACAACAATTTCATTCCCTTTTGAATTATCAATATGTGTCTTCTCAATATTTTTCATAGGAACATCCGTTTCTAGAAATTTCATATTCAGTATGATCCTTTAATCCTAAATCATAATTGTCTCCTCTTTTCCAAAATTATTAATTATTTCAACATCCACTTCATGAATCTTCAATTTTTTCTAGAAAAAAAGAGTCAAGTTATTTTATCCTATTTTATATTACATAAAATTTTGAATCCTTGACATCAATGTTTTTCTTCAATTTTATTCAAGTGCATTGATCAATACATTAATATTCTTCATGACTCCATATTCTCCTCAACTTTATTGATTCATTATATGGTAATTATCTCAAGTTCCCAGTTTTTCACTTCAAAGTTTCCAACATGTTTAGAGATATTTAAACATTATAATAAATATATTAATTATTTTCTCAAAAACACCAACATTACCTTCTAGTTGGGTGATATTTTATAGAATAAATTGACAGATTCTAAAAACAAGGGAGACAATTTATTCAGGAGTACCATATAGTATATGAGGAAAAAGAATAGGAACCGGTGGACGCCGTACATTAGAAAATTAAATAAAAATAGTAAAAGAGTCAATTATACAAGGGTTTATTACATAAACAAGGGGGAATCACACCACATATATATGCCTCCACCAGTGGGGCATAGTAATCTAGATCCATGAAAGATCACATCCCTCCAAGATCATTGAGATCCCGCTTTACCAAAGCTTCTACCACCTAATTGGTTTCCCGATTGAAATGAAAAACCACCAAATTCATTTGAGTGATATTGGTGAGGCAATTGATCCACTGAGGTAGCACACACCAAGGCACAAGGCATGTCATAGTTCTCAAAGCATTAACCACAGTCTGAGGATTAGATTCAATCCCTATACAGTTCCAATTAAACTGGACAACATACCTGACATCATAATTCAAGGCCCAAATTTCAACTTCAAAGGATTTTCCAATTCCAATGGCATGGTTGAAGCAACCCTTTACAAATCCACGATAGGTACAGAACACTCCCCCACATCCTAACGGACCTGGTTCAGCCGACACAGCCCCATCAACATTCACCTTGAGATAAGACACAATGGATGGTATCCATCAAATATGTTTTAGCATCCGAGGCTTACGTGGACAACCTGAAATTCCATGAATTCATAGAATTTGTAGATCAGAAATAGTGTTAGACATGGCACCATCTTGGACCAATAAAGCAGCATATACATCCCTCTGAATGGCCACCATACCTTACTGGACAGTTGGGTGTGCACCACCAAACACCACTTTATTCTAGGCTTACCAGATGGTTGAAATTCTTACCACAACAGCAACCAATAATATATTATGAATATTCTCACTACAGAGATCATGTTCCAAGTCGGACAGTAGGTCAAGGACTGGCCTGCAGATGTCAAAATCTTTCCCAAATAAAGAGACGGTTTAGGTCCAGAGTTTCTTGGCCTGATTACACTCCATGAATACATGTTGTATAGAGTCCTCATCTTCCTTGTAAAGAGAACACCTAGAGGCCATCTGAATACAAGCCCACTTCAGGTGACCAGCTATAGGAATTCAGTTTTTCCAGATTCTCTAGATTAAAATGAATATAAAAGGCCGAATAAATCAGTCACTAAATTTCTTGATTCAAATAGTTGGAAGAGTTAGGCCCCCATAGAGCATCTTATATAAATCCCTACAATTAAACTACCCATTTCTTCTATGGGTCCAAATCAATGTGTCTTAATCCAAAAAATCATCTCCATTGATTTTAGTCTCCACCTACACAAGAATGATATAGATAGGAGAGTTCATCTATGAAAGGAATCATGGTATGGAAAAAGGTGATTCTTCATGTGGGACATTCAGATCACCAAGGGGCTCTGTGTGCCACTTTGTGTTCCAAAAAATTAGGGTGGAGTCCCTACAGACCAACCATTTAATATCATTCATTATCCACACATAGGCGTTCTTAAGATATTCCTAAACTGATAAGGTAAGATAATAATTATAACCATTGAGAATCCTCTCTGTCATTCTGTTCAAAATGAAGTCACGACCATCTTCATGTGAAATCAGGTTCCATCTGAATTTCGCAATCAAACCATCATTGAAGTAACTGAGATCCTTGATTTCAAGGCCCCCCATCTCCACATGCTTTATTCAAACCTTATAGGATACTATAATCAACATACATTCATGTGGTGACCCTGTCCATATAATGTTTTTTACCATACTCTGAAGCTCCTTTAGAATTCCTCTCCGCCATATATATAGGTAGAAGGAATTGTCAAACTGCGATGTGATCATTGAGTTCAAAAGGGAGACCCTCCCAACCAGGGACATAACCCTTACTTTCTAGCTGGATAGCTCATATATAATACCAGCAGAAATATTCTCCAAACACTACCTTTTCACATTTCCCCAAAACATTGGGACCCCATGTTATTGGAAAGGATCCCCTCCTCTCCCCAAGATACCTGACTATCATGTTCCTTTTCCTAATCGAAATTCCATTCCCCTAAATAATGGAAGACTTGTCCCAACTAATGGCATGGCAAGCCACCTCCTAATAATTTCTGAATAGGGCCTTAATTGATGATATAGTTCTTCTTGAATCTTGACCAAGCAATACGATGTCATCTGCATACAAGAGATGAGATGGGGATGCTCACTCACACCAGCCCTAATCTGCTTATAGTGGATATATTATCCAACGTCTTGGTGGAAACTTGAGTGACAGAATCTTAAATTTCCATTCTTGATATGTGTTAATTATAAAAAAGGTATGGAGAAATATATAATTCCTATTTTTTATATAAGAGGGTATTCTTCTTCAAATTTCTCTTCTCTATATTTTTCATTTTCTGCACATCCTTGATATATATGGACATCAAATGAGATATCATTGATTCTTCACCAAAACTACACTTCATTTTAAACACATGAAAGACCCTCAAATCTTCAAAATAGTATAGATTAACATTTTAATAATCCGACATAGATGAACCTTGGATCTGATAATACATTAAAGGACTAGTTTTGGATATTCCAAACAATAAGAACGGGTGAATTAGTGTTGGGGACCTTTTAATCCAATTACAAGTTTTATACCTTATACCAGTTAACCTATTATAATCTCAATTATAATGTTCTCTTTTTTCATGTTATATTAAAAAAATATGAAATATATTAAAGGTATTACATGATATTTTTACAACTTCAATTATCAATAAGAGTATCTAGTCCTTGACATGAATTTTGAGGATCGGTAAATAGATTATACAATATAATATATTATGAAATTAGTGTTTTTTTTCTAGGAGAAAATATTTTAGCTAGTAGGGGTCCTAACACTTTAGGATGGGTAATAGGGAATAATCCTTCTTCCCTAGATTGGTGATGACCTTGTACAACGTGAATCTCTTTATTAGTTCATTACACTACCTACTAAAAAATTATCTCAGTCTTTGATAAGATATATTATAACACTAATAAATTCTTCCACCAGATGAGAGTAATATTGGATTTCATATAGTTGATTTTCTCCTCCCCTAGCTTCACCTATTACTTGAAAAATATCATACAAGTAACTCTTCTTATTATTCACAATAGAAAATAGAAATATTTTCTTCTTGTTCATTTATCAGTCATAATGATATGAATATGGTGTAGACTAATATAAAAAATTCTCCGTAACCCAAATTATGATCAACTGAATATAGACTAGTCAGTCACTTCTTCCACTCTATTTCTTTTTCAATGAAAAACCAACTGCACTAAAACACCTTCTTCTCCTTGATATATGTCACAAGATTCCTTTATGATTATAAAAATAATAAATATCATCTTAACATTATATCATCATAATTGAACTTCCCTAAATAATAATCATTCCTTAGCTAGGCACACTCTTTTATTATTTGATTCACAATAAAATGAAATTATTTTGCATTATAAAAACCGATTTCTTCAATAATCAATATTAACACATTAGTGTATCATTCCATGGACCGTGCCCATAAAAATTATGAGATATTATTCAATATCATCTTTTCAATCAGTCAAGTGTTTGAGAAAATTGTTCTTCACAATTATTATGAGCTATATAGTTCACATAGCACATAGTAAATAAAATTATCATGTGATTTATACGTCATGAAGTTATTTCTCAGAACTCCCATAAAAAATTATAACTCATATATATAGATATATATAAATTTTCATGTTCATTATTCATTCTATTTATTTTTATTTCTATTATAATCACACACTTCCTTTCACAAACACAGTTTCATGAATTTCATATCATGATTGAATTTTCTTCATTCATGCATGAATATTACCATGTCTTTATATGATTCTATTCTTCGTGTAAACCATAGTGGTTTGTGTTATTGAACTTAGATGTGTGTTCTCTCTTCTCCTTCATACAACACCGTGAGGTATTCAGCACTGGTTAACAGAACATTTCATCATGAAACACTATGAGTGTGTGATGTTAAAAAGAGTATAGTTTATGTAAATCACCTTCTTTGTGAAATAATACGGATTCAAGGAACTAGTTCTTTTTGAATAAAAATGGTATTCTCCATGCAATCACTAGCTTGTGGTATCAATCTCCCTCGTGAACAATGAAAATGTGTGAACACCGGTCGTGTTCCCATAGAACATCATCACACTAGATGTGTTTGGATATCATTCACACATCTATAATTGTTCACATGACTACCCTTATTCATGAATAATATATGGCTTATGAGACTCTTCTCCTTCATTTCAAACGAGTCATAGATGATCTGTTTTTCAATAAAAATTAAATCTATATTGAAATGTAGAAATGGAAGTAACATTTTTAGCCTTGGATTATCTCATTATATAGGTGAGAGTAAACTTCTATTTTCTCATAAATATTGAATTTAATTCTCAAAAATAATTTTATTTTTATCTCTGGTTTTTAATTTATGAAGAACATGGCATTATATTATTCCAACTGGAGTTCAAAAAAATTCATTTTAATTCTAGATGTGCTTATACTTTTGGGTCATTTCATAGCGTGCATGCATTCACACATGTGTGAAAATCATTTTCCCAAAATCCTAATTTATATACATGGTTATTTAATGCTCATGAGGCCTCCAACATCAACTTGTTCGATTCTGATGAGGAATCCCTATATAAATAATGACAAACCTACTCTTTATTACACACTTAAAAAATATTTATTAAATAAAATCATTACTTGATACAACATGCAAGATCAAGAGGTCTAGTGTCTTTGGACATTAAGAACATTGCATAAAAACTTCAATCATGAAACAAAACATCTTTATTGAAAACGTCTTTTACATGACGCCTACATTTCCTCGTACTTAGCATTGCATGGGATATCCTGAGGACATACATAAGAAAAGGGAGAGCTATAAAGCCCAATAAGGGAATAAATAGGGAATAACATGAGGAATACAATACAAATTAGAAAATAGGTATATCAATGGAGTAAAAGTAAAACATGAACATAAATGCATGATAATCTATGATAATCATAACATGGAAATTTGGCAACAACACTTAACATGGAATTAGCATGAGCTAAGGCTCATTGCCCGTGGTGCATGGGTAAACCCTCATTATACATGAAGCACGAGTAAAACCTCATTCGACATGAATTATCATGAGTAAACACCCATTTCACATAATGTATCATGATACTAAACTTTACCCAATTCATTAGAGTGCTATCATGGTGCACCTTTCATAAACATTTCATTTCATGCATAAGAATGCCACATGGATCATAAAACATGTAATCAATCAAAATCATAAGTTATTCAATGATTAATTAATGTGGATTAAATACATGAATGTTACCTTCAATATTTATATGTTCTTAAAGGTGAATACTGTTGATAGAGACATGGGTATGGTATTCACTACACAATGATCTTGGCTTGGAAAAATGTGGTGCTATTTCTATAGTATAGCGGCGTGACATAAGGATTCATGAAAATGGTTTATAAGAGATAAATGGGTGTCTCATCATATTTTAATTAAATTTATAGTAAGGGGTCATATAGATTCATGTCCCAACAAAGGTAATGGATTTTATATGCATAATACAAAATAATTACATGGATCTAAAAGAGGGCAGTGAAATCCCCCACGGAATTTTGGAATTGTAACGGGTGTACATGGGAGGCATTAATGAGTTATAAAGAGATCTCCCATCATCCAAAAATGAATATGGAAGTATGGGGGAGGTGAGAAATCATACCCCAACATTTTTAATTGAAAAAAGGGCATAACAACTTAAAGAAAATTGGACAAAAATGAGAAGCATAGAAATCCCTTACTTGGAAGTGTGATCTCAATGGTTTGGGAGAGGGTTGAGAGAATATTATTGGGTGCTTAGGGCACCTTGGGAGGATTATAGAGAATTTATGGCACAGTTTGGTCGAACTATAATAGATTTTAGTTATGATTAAGTGGGAGCTTGGGTGGGTTTATATAGGAAATTATAGGGAATTCATTATTGATTAGGTTTGGGACACCTCACATTAAATTAATCAAAACCACAAACCATACCATGATTTTTCCCATGATTTTTGAAAAAGGGGAGTGGAAGACAATATTTTATAAGGCCAATTGCTGAAATTATTAAAATAACAGGGTTTCTTATGTGAAGGTGAGTCACACTCTCAAGGAAAACAATTTAAAATGGAAAAATGTTTTATAAGCCTTGAAACATCCACTAAAGCTTTGTAAAATATATCAATAAAACCTAAAATTGAATTATTTTAATGGGAAAACCTTTATTGGCCAAACAAAATGTTTATAGTATTTTATTACATCACTATTGGGTCATTATGATTCCATAAAACACATTTTATATTTATACAGTATTTAATTTTTACCCAAAAAATTGACGCTCATAAAATTATGATTAATTCACTATTGAATAATTTCGAAGTCCTGGTTCCAAAAATTATATTACTTTTATCAAAATAATTTTCTAAATATGTGAATATTTACATTTAAAATAAAAATAGAAATTTATAGAAAATTCATGGGCTTTGAAAAAAACGGATTTCAAACCATAATAAAAATTACAATTGCATTCATAAAATTATACGATCATTTATATTAAAAAATATTAATTTGATAATAATAATAATATTATTATTTTGTTAAAAAATTATTTAATTCAAAAATCCATTAATTCATCAAAAAAGATTTCTTAATTGAATATTAAATAAAAATATTATTGGATCATTAAAAACTATTTACAAAGTATGATAAAACTCCATTTTTTTAATATTTTATTGATAATAAATGATATAATTTCCTCACATTGTGTTAAATATGTTTATTTATAAAATATTTGGGATTTGATCATTCATTTCAAAATTTGGTGAAAATTCCAGTTTTACCCTTTATAGTGCACTGTAGTATTTCGAAGATAAATATTTCAATATTTATTATTTGAATTTGAAAGTTTGTAACAGTGTTCATAACTTATGTTGATACAACTTTCATGAAGAACAATAGAGCTAATAAGTGCATTTGGATGGAGTAAATGGGCCATCAAGACAATGGTGGGCTGGACTCGGCAGAATGGACATGGGTTCTGTATTTGGGCCATAGCTTCTTCATACGGGCTTTAATTGAGCCCCAATTTTGAGGAAACCTCGGGGACAGTATTTGGAACAAATAATCCTTATAGACAACTGGTCAATGCATGCGTTTTTTAGGTCAACTATGCGGTGAAACACGGAATAAAATATTTGGCCGATATTTTCATTTCACACTTAAAAATTTATGTAACCCTAGCCCTCACAAACTCTATTTAAAGGGGGTGTTAACTCTTTGGGAGGTCTGGTAGAGGATATGGGAAGGTGTGGCCGAATGGGTGTTTCTTGGGAGCCCCTCACAACTCTTGGAAGAAGTAAGCATTTGTGCAAACCTCTCTTCCAAAAAGTCTATCCTCTCCCACCTCTTCTTTGTATTTATTTTATTTCATGTTTGTTTCTTGAATTCTTCTTCAAATAATCTTCTGTGTTCCTCCCTTTTATTATTCTCTTAATCTTCTTAATTGGGTTGGAATCAAGAGTGGAGACAAGATTGGGTTCTACCCTTTCAATCCTTTGCTTATGCAAAACGTCTTCACGATGACTACACCGCCCATGGAAGAGTAGTTCTTTTTAGTAATCGATCGACCTCTATCCTTATTCATTTAATTATTTTGAATCATTGAGCTACTGTAATTCACTTAATATGATCCATGAATTTTGTTTTTCAATTGTAAGAAACTAATCAATCAATTGAACAATTAACACAAAACACGTGATGTTGGGAATTGTGTAAATTGTGAGAGCGCGATCTTAATCGGTAATACAAGACCATACGGGATAAATTTTTAGAGTTCAAATATAATCTCTAAACACAATTCATCCTAATTTCCAGAATGGATATGTGCCCTAATTAAGCACTCACCATATTCTATCCTTATAACAACAATCAAAGTAGGGTGATGCGATTGCGTGTTCTGAAGCTAGCCTAGGGTTTAAGTAATTTCATCTTTGTGGTTAAGTTAACTCTCGTAGGGTTCGAGGGATAACAAATTAGGGGATCATAATTAAGTGTATATTGATTTAAATGATAATGATTAATATGTTATTGAAGAGGTAGAGTTAGATCGATTATGCCTTTTAGAATATTTTCTAAAAAAACATCTTTTTGTTGTGTCATTTTAATCAAACATCGTTTCGAAACTAAAAACAAAAAAAATACAATCTTCTTCCAGCAAACTTTTTCTAGATTCATAAACTATAACCAACCCCCATCCTTTCATGTAGTGTTTTTATTCTCTTTTATTTTATTTTTAGAATACCTTTAAAAGGTTGTTTTAAATCTACTTCCTCCTTTGAGAGACGACCTTGGTCAGCCACTCTGATGCACCTAAGTACCCTAAAATCACTAATCATTTGAGGGCTCCCACGACAGCGCTCTATCAAAGTAATAATAATAAAATTAATGCACATTATTTATCGAAAAAAATGTACATAGTAATAGTGCTAGGGTCTTATTACATAACCCCTTATAACACCCACATAAGACCAAAGGGTAAGGTGTTCATTGGTGAAAGACTCTTGGGGTGGCTCGGATAACATTGCTCTGGTGGTAATCCCTATTAACATCAACATCTCCCATAGTCAGTTCCACTCAAGCTTAATGTGTTCAAGCTAAGCTTGGGATTGATCAAGAGAAAATCCCAATGTCGCCACCTCCTTTATGAGCTTTGATAAAGGGCTTCGTATGGGGAAAGTCTACTGGATGAGGCCATCACATCCTTTGTCTGAGTAAATTTGATTTGTTAATGCCTTATATTTATACTTATCATGTGATCACTGTTCAATTACTATATTAGAAACGGTCACAAATCATAGTAGTATTATAAAATCCAGAAACATAAAACCAATGATGTTCACATTTTATATAACCATTTTAATTAGATCAAGAAAAACTTCTATTAATGATATTTTGGGTCATTACATAAATCTTTAAAATAAATTTTCACAATTCATTCAATCATGTTCATGTCATCATTTCAATATTAGTATGATCATGATAGCATCTATATCATCCGATGGTGGTTCATAAATCTTCTATAGAGAAACACAATGCACCATTAAGAGTTTGGAGGAGGAACATGATGAAGATGTTTGAAAATATGCATGGGTTATGTTGAATTTAAAGGCATCGGAATACTGGATGGAAAAGTTCTGTTTGATTTCATGGCTCACATTATGTCTGTATTATTATGTTTGCTGAATAATGGCCACATCTCACTTTCGCACATCATAAATCCCATCTTTATTTGTAGTGTTTTTTTACCAAGAGTGTGTCGAAACCCCCAAATATGGCTATGAGGGATCATCAGATATCACACACCACACACTCCCCCTAGGTTATTGCCTAGCAGGCTACTTCCCAACCTCTTCACACCCAGGTGGCGTTCAATGCAATTCATATAAATGGACCCAAAATTAAAAGGGGCTTATACACGATCGTCAATGATCCTATATCCCAATTCATGGTAACTGAGATGCCCTCTTAGTGAATTTATGACCATTGGGTCTTGTATGTTCCTGATTGAGGTTTCTTTGAATGCCTTATAATATTGTCCGTGTTTTTTATTAACACTTTTAAAATTATTCTATGTGAAAATGTCCACAATATATATAAGGTCCCTTCTTCTAATTCATTCCACCACTTATTTAATTCCTTCTTCAGGTCTATTTGGAATGTAAATTCCAAAGAACTCATACTCCTCAAATCCTCATGGAAATACGAATTATATTCCATGGTTCTGTTATATGAAAATTAGAATCTTAATATTCATCAATTTAGATCATTTATGGTTCTCATGAAATAATGACATATTTCATGAAATTCACTTATTCTTGTTCTATTAATTTTGGAATATAAATTCCAATGAACTCTTTAGCTTCCAAAACATCCATATTCATTGTTTTAAATAATGTTTCACCTTTAACACAAGTATTTTAAAATTATAACTTGTTCAAAAATCACCAGAGTTACTAAGAGGATTATTCAAGCATCAAATTCAATGTCATCTAATATATCCATAACAATTATCTATGAATATCCTTGGGAATTCAATGTCTTTAACTTATATATATTATTCATTAAATATCAATACACGAGGGCTTCATCCAAGTTTCATTATCATTAGAACATATGCATCATATTAAAATGAAGATAACCATTAAAAACAAATGACAATCATTGACATCAAATAAAAATTATACACAAAGTGGGATCTTCACTATTCTTTCTGAAATGATAGATTTTTATGATATGAATCATGTTTATGATCTATGATATGTTGGTTATGAAAATAATATGTTATGTTCATGATCAAATTCCATTATTCATATCTTTAGATTTAATATGATCGTAGATTGTTATCTACTAATTTCACCCATGATGATTATTTAATTTCGTCCTTTGTTATGTTTAATTTTCATGTTATAATTAAATGTTTATATAGGTTATGCTTAAGAAAAGTATTGTGTGTTAATAATGTTCTGGGTTATGTTTAAGATCATTCAAAAAATAAGAAGACTGTTTTTTCAGTTTCTAAAGTCACTAAACTATTAGAGTCCTCAAGAATGTGTTTATGAAATATATTGAATATTCTTAAAAAAATGAAATATTTATTTTCGAAAATCATAAGTTCTTAAGGTTTTTATCATATGATGGGTTTATTCAATCATTAGAGATAAATGTTTGAAAAAAATTAGGGAAAACCGTAGATATAATTCGAAGTATATGATAACATACTAATGTTTTGGTTAAAAATATATTATGAGGTCTCCCTAGAAATAAATCTATGTCATGATACTATAAGTGGATGTAGCTATGGAATAGAGGTACCTAAGTATAATAACTCAAAAAATGGTTTATTCATCGTGACTCGATCATTACTTGGTGCATGAAAATAGGTCGTGTTTCACAGATAGTTTGATACTCTAGGTGGATATGACTTGGTTAATCCAACTGTTCATTATGAACCATTATAATGTATTTGAATAGATAATGATCATTGATGTAATATGTTAAAAATAAGGTGTCATAGATTTAAAAAAAGGTTTCACAATTAAGACAGCCTATAATCATTTTTCTAGATTATGTGGTTTTACACTAGGATTGGTGTTGCTCGCAGTTTTATTTTTTTATTCAGTCAATGGATGAAACTGAAAATAATTGTTTTAATGCTTAATAATAGGGAAAATATGATGATTTTCTTCTAGATGAACCAAATGATATGGGGGGATCGTATGTAGAACCTTGTTTCGATTCTTACACAATTTTCTTTTTCAATGAACCACACACAACTTCCAAATGAGAAAAGGAGGGACTTCAATTTGTTGAGTCCTTAATCAGACAACATATTCCATATTTTAGTTGGTCTTACTATCAAATAGTAGTTGAATGATTCATCATCACAATTTAAAATATATTTTCTATTCCCCAATTCTTGGAACATAAAAATTTTTCCTAAGCTATTTTAGTCTGGAAGGTTAACTAGATAAATGATGGAACCATATTCAGAATATTAGTTAATAGGGATAAATTGAATAAATGTAATGGGATGAGTTTATATGGATATTTTTTAATAAGAACTTCCTACATATTATACCCACTATGATATAAAATTAATTCCTTAATCTTGACTGGATGGATGGTAGAGCTATTAGTACTTATAAAGCTTATATTACAAGGATTTCAAGGTATGATTATAGTTTAATCGTAAGTATAGAAATAAAAAATTGACTGATTCTTTTGTGGCTCAATACTAAGTCTCTGAAAGGAATTGGATATAAGAGACATCAGTTTCTATGAATAAATCATTCGTTGTGCACACAATATATAAATGTATATTGCATATTCCCACCATTTTGATGAATTTTATAAGAATCGGAAGATCATGTCTCCTTAAAAAAATGAATAAATCACTTGGTGGATAGAAATTATAGCCATATGCATGCCAAAAATTTAGAAATATTCATCAATGGAATTTCATGAATGGAAGTAAGAGGTGATTTGAATGTTTAAAGGTAGTTGATAAATCTTGTAAATGTTAAAATTTTATTTATGGATCGGTTATAGAAATGAAGTATAAGAGGACTCTAATTAATGAACCAACCATGCCCCAATGATTTAAATGAAATTAATGCCTCTATTATTCAATATATTTCTCAAATACAAAGTTATTTGATGATCATATTCAATATCCTCATAAGTCTAAAGAAAAAGGGAGATGTCATGCAATCATGACTGGTAATGTTGGTTAAAATAATGATGTGGTGAAAGGTACACATATGATCCAATCTATAATTTATAATTTATTAATTATTTATTGATATACCCAAACATAAATATCTAAAGAATTTGAAAAGGGTATTGAAGTAACAGATCATCAATTAAATTTTGAGTTAGCTATGAAAACCCGTAATGTCACTATGGTCACACCACAAATCAATAGATCATCTCTCACTGACGTTTTTAGAAACGTGCTTTTTAAAAATATTTTAATTAACCATTTTTATGATTTTTATATGATTCTAGTAATGTATTTGATATATTTTTATAGATCCCATATTAATTTTCTTGGAATTTTGTCATACTTTGTATTCTAATGGAACCCATGAAGACTATTTGTATCATATGGTTATGGAAAAACTCAACATAAAATAAACACATATTTTTGAGGATTTTTTTACATCATTCTAGAGTAATTTTCAATATTGATCTGAGTCAAGATATTGAGTTCACAATTAAACTCATACCTGGTGCTACACCTATTTTGAAGGCTCTATATAGAATGGCCCTGAATGAGTTTCAAAAGTTTAAAAATAAACTCTAGGAGAATATTGATAATGGATTTATACTCTCTATTAAATCACTATGGGATTCAACTATCCTCTTTTTTGTAAATAAATATGGGTCAATGCTTCTATGAATTGATTATTAATAACTTATAACTATCAATAACAAGTATCCTTTACCCCTCATCAAAGATTTTTTGGATCAACTATGTGGATCTCAGTACATTTTCCAGATTTATATTTGATATGGGTAATATTAGATAAGGATAAAAATTGAATACATATCCAAGACATCCTTCTGTATGAGGTACATAAACTATGAATTTATAGTGATTTCATTTGGTCTTTAAAATTCTATGGCTATATTCATGTATTTTATTAATATTATATAAATATTATATTAATCATTTTGTGCTAAAATTTATTGATAATATTATTATATACTCAAATATCAATGAAGATCTTGAAGAACATTTTATGATTGTTTTATAGTACTTAAGAAAGGAAAATCAATATGAAAAATTTACCATTTTTGAATTTTTTATTTATAATGTTTCATTCTTGTGACATAAAATCTCATGTGAAGGTATTTCGGTGGATCCTTCATAGATGGATGCTATTTAATGTTGTCCTAGACCAACATTTATGGCTAATATCAATATATTTTGTGGATTGTAGAGATATTATTAATGATTTATTGGGAATTATTTAGTTTTTTCTAATTCACTAACTATGTTAACTAGAAAAATAAGTTATGTTCCATTGAATGGATGAATGTAGGGTAATTTCAAGGAACTAAAGAGAATGTTATTTATTTAACCAATCCTCACACTACCTTCTAGTATAGAAGGGTATTTTATTATAGTTATGCATCTAAAAAAAATTATCAGTATGTGTTCTTATGAAGAATGATATGGTGATAACTTTTACCTAATGATATTATAAGGATCATGAGAAAAAAATACTCAAATATTTACTTGGAGTTTTATATGGTAGATTTTGTATTAAAAATTTGGATGAATTACCTTTACGGAAAATGGTTTGAGATATATACTGATCAAAAAATTTTATAATATATGTTCACATAGAGGGACCTAAAAATTATCTATATAAAATTGTTGGATTTTTCAATGATTTTGATTGTTTATTACATTCCCACCTTCAGAAGGCAAATAAGGTGGTTGATTCTTCGAGTTGAGAGGATCATACTATCTTATATGTGATGAGGATAAAAAAAATATCATATATTTATATATTTTCAAAGTATAAATATAGAGATCCTGTTGGAATGAGAAATATCATATCATTATCAAATCAGTGTTGAACCATTGATCCTTGTGAGGATTAAAGAGGTGAAAAAGGAAGATTTTGAGCTACATAAGAAGGTGGGAAATGTTCTTGAGTTTTACCATGATTATAATAGAATGATATGGTTCAAGAACTTTTCATGTGTTCCTTCTATATCTTATTTGAAAAATGATCTATTATTATAATCTCATAGTTATTATTTATTTATTCATCCTGGCAGTACAAAGATGTATAGATATTTTAAAGAGTATTTATGGAGGGACGGAATTAAGAGAGATATTTCAGAGTTAGTATCTCTATGTTTGGTATATATTAGGATGTTAAGGATGAGAGATAAAAGTATAATGGGATATAAAAACCATTACTCATACCATATTGGAAATTGGAAAACACCAACGTGGATTTTTGTTTTTGGACACCCAAAAATATTAAGGGTATAATGTTATTTGGGTTGTAATAGATCACCTTACAAAGTAAGAACACTTTATCAACATTAGATAATAATTATATCTTTATAATCATTCTATAATATAAATTAATAAATTGTTATGAATATGTGGTTTACAAAATTCTATTGTGTCTGATCAGGATTTAAGGTTTACTTCAATGTTCTGGTGAAGTCAACAATAGGCTCAAGATACACAGTAATGTTTTATCACTATATATCATCATTAAAAATATGTCTAGATTTAGAGAAAAATTAAATCCCTGCAGGATATGATGATATATTGATTTATGGATTTAAAAGTATATTTGGATATATAAGTTTCTTCTAGTTGATGTTTTTTATTGAAATATCTTTCACTCGAGAATTTAGATAGATCATTTTCAATACCCCTATTGAAATAAGTGTATAGCTCCAATGCGATTGTATAAAGATGGATAAATAATGACATTGGGGTTTTAAAAATTTGAGTAAATGAAAAATAAGGTTATATTCATTCAAAAACACGACAAGCATGGTCAATGTTGGTAGAAAAGTTTAGCTAAGAATCATTGATGTGACCTAGAAGATGAAGTTAGAGACAATGTAATACTAAAAATATATCCATGAAAGAAGATTATGAGGTTTGGATAAAGGTAACTTAAATACCTATGCAAATAATTCCTTTCTAGATTCTTGATCTTATCAGGATAGTATCCTACTATTTTGTTCTACCACAAAGTATCTCTCAAGTTCATACTATGTTCCATGTATCTCTTTTGAAGAAGTACATAACTAATCATTTACATGTACTGAAATCAGAGGTCATACAACTACAGTATGCTATTTATTATGGGGAATATCCATTAAAGATTCTAAATCATATAGATAATGTTCTTCAAAACAAGACCACTCATATAGTCAACATTTTTTCAAAAATCGCTTGTTTGAAGAATCTATATGGGAACTAGATAAATTGATGATGTAAAAGTATCCTCTTTTATTTGTATCATAGTGATGCATTTTGAGAGAAAATTCACATTAATGGGGGTGGAATGTAACACCCTGAGTTTTATGTATTTTTTAATAAATTAAATTTCTTTGATATCTTTTATTAAAAAAACACCAAACTTATCTTGGGATACACACGGTATTGGGTGTTAAAAAACTGTGATGTATCATAAATATTATTATTTAAACACGACCACTAAAAAATATCACTTAAACATAGTGGAATAAATTTTAAAAAATACATTTTAAAAACTAATTATAATGGTTTTATATAAATAAAACATATTGATATAAGAGTACTTAATTTTCATCAGTTTTTTAATGATTAAAAAATAATTTTTTTCTCAAAATGAATGATCTTTATTTGTTTTTTTAATTAAATAAAATATTTTTTGAAAATTTCATAAAATGTATTTTAAAAAATAAAATTCTTTTTTTAAATACACATGTAAATATTTTCCTGTGTTTTTTTTTTTGATATTTCTAAAAAAGATTAATTTTTTATGAATAGTGAGAATATTGCTTTTTATTAATAATTCTCTTTTATTTTAAAGATGTTAAAAATATTAAAATTGTTATACTATGGTTTTAAAAGTAAAATTAGTTTAATTATAAATTAATTAATCCAATTTATATCATTTTAATCAATTTTTTATTGAAATTTTATATAAATTTCTTTCGATCTTTTGAATCTTTTCTTTTTGAAAAATTTACTTTTCCCTCACATCTTTGAGGTTAATTTTTAATAACATTTTGTCACTATAGTGGATTGAATTTATAAAATTGAATTCAATTTTTTTAATAAACATAATTAATATTTTCTAATAATTTTTACTTTAATTTTGACTATTATGAATTATAAAATAATTAATAAAATTAATTATCACTATTAGGATAAAATGGGTTTATTAGGGGTTAATCTAAATTGATAATGGATTAAAAACCCTAAAAAAATTTAAAACCCCTTTATTTAACCATATTAATATTTTATCACCTATGAGGTTAGATAATAACCCATTTTATATCCTTTTGGCTTGTGAAAATCATGGGAATACCTTTTTCTTTAATAAATTACAAGTATCCCACTCACCTATAATTTAAAAGGACACACCCTCTCCTCTCATCTTCACACTTCCAAAACATATTGGTTTTAAAACTACCAATTCAAATAAATTTCATCATTCTATCTTTCCATCCTAAAATCATTACATTGGTTATAGATCCATACTAGAAATGCATTTGGTGCAAACCCAAAACGTTGTTTGGAGAAGTGGTAATGTCTCTAACCGAGCATTTTATTTTATTTATTCCTCCACATTATTAAATTAATATTAAACAAAAAATATATAATAACCTAAGTATATTCCATGAAAATATATTTTTTATATTATTTTCATTACCTACAATCATTTCATCCTCCCTAAAATTGGAAACAATATTATTGATCATATGTACGACAGTGTACCGCCTCACAAACTAAGGTATTTCGTTTTCCCACATCGCTTGTCACAGATGGATATAAAGAATAATAAAATATTTATAAAGTATATTTATGAAATAATTATACTTATTCAATTATAATATCATATATATTTTTTTACATTCAATTTCATAGAGAATATGATACTGTCGTGTATGTGTATGGCGGACTACTGTTTCGAGGAGTGATATGATTCATTTTCCACTTAATATTTTCATGGAAGGTAATTAGTGTAAATTTCAAGAATATATTTGATATATAGGACATAAAAATTATTTTTTATGGTTATATATTATTTATATTTCTTTAATTTAATCAGTCGAGAAAATGGAAATAGTATTCATGTCTAAGTACGACCAACTATCTCCAGGAATGGTGTATTTTATTTTTTATATCTATCATTATTTGATTGAAATAAATAAATATATGATATTTATATGATATTTATATCATGGATAAAGAGTTTAAAATGATGTAACTATGATCAATGTAAAATTACCCAAAATACGAAACTAAAACATATGTGAAAAATGAAGCAGTTATTCCCTAAAAGGAAATTTTAACAGGTAATTATTAACAAACAAATATTGAGATATTGTCTATAAATAATATAAGGTATGATAATTAAGATTATTTTTAATGAATATATTTATAATAAACTTATATTTATTTAATAGGTGGTTCGAACATGTGTGAAGAAATTTGAGACTTAAGGTTTCTGATTTTCGTCTCTATTTTTCATTAATGAGATATATGTTGTGCTATACACCTATATATTATTGTGAGGTGTTTATATATCCCTATTTACATGAAATATCATAAATTTATTTATTTTCATAATATTTTATGTTTAATTTAATGTTATTATTTTATGGGTCTTTCAATTCAATGGTATCAAATTGGTAATTTCATTATCATACAATATCATTGTTAATCAAGATTGTTTATGTTTATGCTTATTTTGGTGAAATATTATGACCCATATCTTAATAAACTCAAAATGTTTCTTACTCTCTAGTAATTTCATGTGAATAAAAGTTTTCCAATAATTTTCCACAATTTATGTACTCAATATCTAAAATGATTTTTTTAAATTTTAAACCGACTTAATTTCTCTCTTCTATCAAAAAAGCCTTTTTATTCCAAATCAATTTTTTCAAAAAAAATAAATTGTGTCATCACATTATAAGACTGTTTTATAAATGAAAATTTAACCCTTTAGTTTATTTTTACAGAATTTTTTAAAAGAAAAATTTACTTCATTCTCTAAAAAATGACTATTTGGATATTATTAAAACACTACAAGAAGAATTGCAACTTCATGGTAGTTATTTTTGGATATGGCGGTGGTTTAAACCGCCGTCATATGTTTCTGCAGAATTTTATAAAAACCACTGCAAAATTTCATGTCGGGAAACTATTGGTGGCGGTTAATGCATTTTAGAGGTGGTTTATGGGAACAATCATAGTTGGTGCATTTTCGTAGTGATTATATTGTTTTTCATGGTAGGTTTTTCACGCACGGGGTTAAATTTTTTAGTGGCGGTTAAAACCACTGCTAAAAAAAATTAATTTCCTTCCGGGAAAAACTACGGAAACAAAAAATTTAACTACCGTGAAAAAAGTGCGGAATATGGGAAATTATAGTCGTTGTTAGAACCGCCACTAAATTGAAGACCATAGAGGCAGTTTTAACCAGCACTAAAGAGTAGATTTAAAAAAAAGAACCAGTTGTTAGATCCCCTGTAACAGTGTCCTGAAAAAACACCATTCCCAGAATATCAAAACACTAACAGAATAAATACTGCAGTCAATATAAAAATAGCTGCTTAACTGAGCACAAAAAATGCATTGTTCAGTGAGTAAAAAAAACAGATAAACATATCACATGGCCATTAGACCTTTAAAAAATTTAAAAACAAGAATGTATGTCATATTTCATGAAAACAGTGTCAGTCCTAGGTTCAACCTATTCCTTCTAAACCAGTTCCAACCCTGACATAACCATTCATGTCAACATACATCCCACTATCATTGGTGCTAACTATTCAAAAAACTCAGGCCTCCCTACTCATACCTCATTAACCAATAGCCATCCCAAGATCACATAACATTATATATAAAGTCCTACATATAGATAAATAAAAAGACAAAAAACATCAAATAGATTCAATATGGAATCTAGTCCCGAAAATAAAAAATCCATACATTCTACCCTTCTTTAATTGTTTCTGAGATATTATTTTATTGGGTGAATTCTTAGGTTGTTTGATTTTGGGGTTTAATATTTTTATAGGCCTTTACAAGGTTTCGTGATAGGAACATGGTAATGGAAAACTATTTTTTTTTCTCCCTAGAAAACCATGTGTTTTGGTTGAATATGGGTACTTAGAGAGGGGGAATGGTTAAAACATAGTTAAAGATGATCATGAATCATTTACCTTGAAATATATGTGTCTCAAAATAGAGGAAAAAATAACTTTTAGCACAAAATTTACCAAATGAGAATATTAATTCATTGATGATGTGCTAGAATCTCATATTTGATAAAGAAGAATGTTGGGAAATGATTCTCAAGGAAATTATAAAAGACCATGAGTATCATGAACACTAATGAAAATAGAAGATTTTTATGTTCTATAATTTTAAATGTTAAAAATTGAAATGTTGGGGTAAATGCATTGGGCTAGAAAATGTTGGATAAGTTATTATAATGAAAAAAATAAATTTAAGAAAAATGAATCATAAAAAATGTAACTTCACAATAAGGAGTCAACATATATGGTGCATACCACACTTGAGAAATCAAGACATAAAAGGAAACATCAGAAATCAATAAAATACATAAAATTAAACATGAGAAATCGAGAAAATGTTATGTCATGAAAATGTTTAGAGGCATATATGTGCCACAAATGACACATATACAAACCGAATATTACAATATTTGTCCACATATTAACAATACTACTAATCACTATCTGATTATGAATAGATATCATCACCGTCTCCACCACTATCTCCACTTCCTGCTACCACCTGTAAGAAAATTATATTGAAAATTAAATAGTATTGAATATTTATAATTAAGCATACAACCAATAAATGATTTAAAACTAAATGATTTTGAATTTTTTCGATTTAACTACTCACCACCAGTTGATGAAATACCACCAGGGGGATATCCGCTCATTTGCTGACATATATCAGTCAATGAATTCTGCAAAGCAGATGTCTGATCCCCCTTATGTTGAACCGTGTTTCATAGAGAAACTCTCTCTCTCTGAGCATCTCTAGGGCTGGACTAACTATAACCCAGAGTATATGTAGCTGAAATAATTGATGGCTAGCCAAATACACCATATGGTACATTTCCCAAACTCATCCCGCACACTCTATCAGGATGCTCCTTCCCAAGGACTTTAGCAATTGGGTGATCTTGGGAGACTGATTAAGACTGTCTAAGATTATCATCCCATATTTGATTAATTTTAACCTATAAATAGAAGATCAATAAATATTAATATAGTAAAAACTAATAATAAGTTATTATAATGAAAAAATGAGTTCATACGCAAACATCATTGGCAGGATCATTAACAAAACATCCATTAGATTTTTTATAAACATTCAACCACACATTAGTTCAGGATGCTTTAGGCCCTAAACATTATGAAAACATTAAACAAAGATAAATCAACAATTTAATATATTAAACAGATAATAATCTCTTATAAATATTTAAACTAATGAAAATATTAACAAAGGTGATCATCTTCAAGAAAAGATTTTTGACCCCATAGCGTGAGGGATAACTTGCTTAGCCTGACTTGATGTATTCTTTCTTGAGAGATCCTGAAATGAACAAAATGAAATTAAATAATAATGTATTCAATTTCATATTCTCTTCCTATACATTTATAAATGTTAAATGAGGTTAGTAAAATAATATATATTTAATTACATCTTCTTCTCACCATGATATCTTTCAATAAAAACATTCAATTGCACTTTGGGTACCCTATTAGGTAGCTTCTCATACATTTGTTTGACTATCAACAATGATTCATTGAAATAGCTCCACAATCTCCATTCTATGTCTTTCCATTTTATAACAAGATTTTTCAACGTTTACTTTCATGTTATCATATCAGCAACTATAAAGTAGAAAAACATATGTATACAATAATTCATATTGAACATATTAATAACATGACTTTCAATTACACCATAATGTATTAAAATTGCCTTTATTTGGGAATTAGAAACATCATTTTTCCAACTTGGAGGCATATTTATCTAATCATCATACGAAATAGGAAGGGAAATGGGATCTTCTACCAGTTGGCCTAGAATTTGGCAAAGTAATCTTGTGGTGTCATCTATAGGGACCCCAAATGTATCAAATGGGATAACTATATTCTCTCCATTCGTATTCCACACATATTCACATTTTATAGTTTTCTCTAAAGTTTCATTTTTTCATCTTTAATGAACAAAATTTTATTATAAAAAAAGTGTATTAAATTTATTTATATTAAAATTAGTACCCATACAAGTGGCCCTCCAGTATTCCCATGACGAACTAGAAGTGTCATGTCGCAACACTGCTACTGAGGCGGCTGAAGGCAGATTTATTGACTCATCTTCTAAAGGGATGCACATCGGGTGTCTGAGAGATGGTGTAGGGGGATATTGTGTAGTGGGGAAGGTAGTTAGTGGCTCATATGTCCTAGAGAGGGAGACAGATGGGTCATCATCTATCGTAGTAGTGGATGAAACAGTGTATCGCTTCCTACTTGGAATTCTTGTCATTTAATCAAATAATATTAACTTCAAAACATATATATCCAACAAAAATTCAGAAAAAAAATTTAAATGATAATTGACACCCAGTACTAACAAACAAAATATACATAACAATAATAAGGAATGACTCCACAAATGAAATAAGTGGTTACTGAATGAATAAATAACTGTACATACAATCATTTTCACCATAAATCATGTTGGTTTCCTACTCCATTACTTCATCATCTTCATTCAACCTTACTAGACTAATACTTTCAATATCATGATGGAAAATAATTATACTTCTTGTTGTTGATTAGATTTAATTTTAGAGGTCAAATATTCCACTTCATCACCCATATCATAAAAATCTTTTTGTATTATGTGAGATACTACACTCCACTATTCATCCAAAAAATCATTTACATAATATACCATTTTTTCTTGTTATGGTATGATATATGGATCATGCAGTTCATGATCACTAACATCCATCGTGTGAGAGAAGTTCATAGAACTAAATTTCCAGGAATCACATTTTACACCTTTGATAATATTGACCCAATTACATTTAAATAGAACAACTGAAAAATGGGTGTGGTGGTTAAATTCAATAATATATTTCATCTTTTCATAGTATCTCACTTCACCAATAGTAAATATACAACTATTCTGTGATTTCAAACCCCATTCTCGATTGACTGTACGAAATCTAAAGCCATTCACATTGTAAGGGTCAAACTTTCTAACTTGTTTTAGAGGACCTCTAGTAAGAAACATCAAATATTCTAACAACTCTGCTCGAGTATCAGTATTCATTATCTAAAAAAGAAATATACTTTTTTAGATTTGAAAGATATATCTGTAAAACTATTATTCGTACTTATTTCAATATTTAAAAGAATACACGCCGTGAAAACCATTCTACAAGCTCTTTATTAAAAGCTTTCATTGTATCTTTCTCATTTCGTGTCCGGACTCTCATTCAACTCTTTATTTATATCCTAAACTCTTCAATAAATGGATAAGCAATTTCACTATTCATCATCACATATCTATGTTTGTATCCTCAACTATTCAATAAATGGATTTGAAATTTCAATATTCATCAGCACATATCTATGTGCCTATAATAATTCCAATTCTTTTAGTGTCACATTTGAGGTCTCCAAACTGATCGTCCAATATTAGGAAATATTTTAGATTTATAATGTATATTAGATTTATTTTATGTGTCATTAACATGTCCAACTCTACTAAACTTGTCTCAGTATCATTCTAGTATCTAGAAAAAAAGGTAAGACACTCCTCAGCCAAATAGTCTTCAATAATAGATCCTTCTGGTCAAGCTTTATTTATCACATATGATTTCAAATGCCCAAGTTATCTGTGAAATAAAATAAACATAATTATGCATTTAATTAAGTTACAAAAATTGTTTACATAACTAAAAAATATATAAATAATGTACCTCTCAATTGGATGCATCCATCTATAATGAAAGGGGCCTCCTAATTTAGCTTCCTCAACAAAATGCAGAGTTAAATGACTCATAACAGTAAAAAAAAAATAGAGTAAAGATCATATCTATTTCATATAGGGTAATTAAAAACCAATCCTTAAGGTTGTCAAGATGAAATGGATGTATATATTTCTCACATAGTTGTCTGAAAAATGTGCAGAATTGGAGTACAACAGTAGTAATGTTTTCAGGTAATAATGTAAGCAATGATAATGATAGTAACTTTTGTAACAAAATATGTGAATCGTGAGTTTTCAACAATTGTAACTTATAATTCTTCAAGTCAACACACCTCGAGATGTTACTTGAATACCCATCAAATACCTTCAAATTCTTTAAAAATCAATGGAATCTATCTCTATCCCAATTTTTCATTTGAAAAAATTGTTGGAGCATACTTTTTATTCTCATCTAGCCAAAGATCACATTTTATGTTCATTACTAGTAAGTATTTGGGAGCATTGATATGATCCTTCAACTTTCCATGCTCCTTAAGAAATTTGAAAATCAAATTGTAATTGACATTATTATCAATATGCATCACATCAAGATTATTCCCCATAAAATTAAATTCTCAATACAGATGTTTGAAGAATATACTTTATTTCTTCAATTGTTGCATTCTAATTTCACTTGAAAATGCACTTCAAACCCATTTCCCACTATCATTCAAATGATGAACCTTCCAAAATTCAATTTCAACGTTTTCAAGTTGTGTCAATATTTTAGAACCTATTAACAACTTTGGAGGTGGTCTACAATCAATGAAACCATTAAAATTTGATCTGTTCTTCCGAAATCTATGAGATGCATCGAGAAATCTATGTTGGCATAAGAAGCACCATTTCTTACTGTTAGTTAGTAGTTTGGGCTCAAAATCAAATTTTCAAATAGGACAAGCCAAACCCTTGAAAATATTCCAACAAGATAAATTACTAAGCCCAGGGAAGTCACTAATGTTCCACAATAAAGTAGCATGCATTTTGTACATTGTTTTAGAAGAAGCATCAAATATCTCAACACTGTTACTCAATAACTCCTATAATTTATCATCCAAAGGATGCAAGTATACATCAATATCATTTGCAATCATTATTTTTCCGGAATAATCATCAAAATGAAAAAATATTTTTGTTGCATACACATCCACGGAGGCAGATTTTAAGGGATCAAAACAATTGGCCAAATGTTGTTACTGGAACTCAATGTCCAAAATGGGTTGAATCCATCGATAGACAATCACGATAAAACATTCTTAGAATCAGCTGAGAAATATGGATGTAATGAATAAAATGTCTTCCGTGATTTTGAATCACATGGATGTCTCATTAACCCATCGTTGTTATTATCTAAAAAATGACACTTCATTTGTTCGATGATTTTCGAGGACAGGAATAATCTTTTCAATTGAGGATTTAATGTAATGTAACGAAAATCCTTTGTAGGGGTGTTCCCTTTATTCTTCTTCATGAATGTATGTTGATTCAGAATTCCAACATCACCCATTGACTTCAATCTATAAGAAGAAATTTTTTTTAATTTTATCTACATGATTCCTCTCGCCAATAAATCATACAATCATTAGGACACACATGTATTTCTATATAATTCAGACCAAGCCTGTTGAAAAATTTTTACAAATCATAAAAAGGCTCGGGGATTTTTTATTTAAGAAATGCATCACACAACAATTCCAATATCATGGACATTGCCTTATTTTTAATTCCACATAGACATTTTATATGGTTCAACTTCATTAGAAAAGAAAGATTTGAATATTTGAAACATCCACTATATAACTCTTGACTTTCATCGTTAACTAAATCATGAAAATTATTTTCCACATTTAATTTTTCACTTAAATTTCCCTCCACAGAAGGAGGATCCAATTATATGTTACAATCTTAATCTAGTTGTTTTATAGTATCAAAAACATCACATGTCATGTTGTAATTTTTATCACCCTCATTTGGATGTTTTGTTATGTTTTGAAGTTGATAGTGGTGTCTTGAATTTGCGAATACTTCATTAAAGAGGTTTTTCATTTCATTTTCCATTTTCGATGAAGTTGGGAGCTTATTCTTGTGGATTAACATCTGTGCTCATCCTTTCTGAAATGTACAATTTTCCATGCCAAATCCAACACAAATATTGACCAGGGAATTGATTTAGTATTAAATTTTCATAAACTTCATCTCTCTTCAACCATCATCTAAATTTACATTAAGTACATGGACATATCATTCTCCCTTCAATAGATCTATTGGAAATTTAAAAATCTAAAATTTATTTCAAACCCTTAACATAAAGAGGTGTGTTCCTCAGTAATGTGATCATGCGTTCATCCATATATATCACAATGTGCCTACACAATATTAATTAAAATAACACATAGTTACTACTAAATAGGGAAATAAATTCTTATATACAAGTTGAAAAAATATATAAATATTTTACATAAGATTTTCCTATATAAATACATATAGTAAATCACCCACTAGAAAACCAATTTACATATGTGCATGCATTTGTATTCTTATACAAATGTGATTACAAAATCCCTTAAAGAAACAAGAATATAGTGAGTATTTTCTTAGTAAATATACATTAGAAAAAGATAGTGAGTATTTTAAGATTTATTTGATAAAGTTAAGAATTAGTAAAATTTTAAGAGTTTAGTTGAAGCATTATATTAGAAGTCAACATGCAGAGCTTTGGAATATTGTCAAGTTGATCATTCTGATATAGCATTTAATTTAATTGGATGTATTATGTTCTACAATTAATGAGTGTATACTGAACCGAATTTCATGCAATGTTATTAATTATAGTCATTGTAACTCATTGAATTTTAGTTTAAGTGATTAAGTGCTAAATAAATTTATTCATGGTGGATCGAAGAGGAATGTCAATTGTTGTGTGGTAGTGGCTGCCTCAATATCTTATGATATTACTCACTGTGTTAGTGTTGTAATTTTAAAATACTAGAGGGAGTCAGTATAAATAACACTGGAAGGGATTCCAATATAATTTGTGAAAATGTTCATACCTACCCACTAAGGTTCCTGGGTGATACCTGGCCATCCCACTTGTAATTTGTGATTGATTGATAGTGGAGAATTTTTCTCTCAGATCATCCCAAACACAAAAAAGTGTGTAGTCTCCCATATTGGGGAAGAACCATGTAAAAATATTGTTTGTTGTGCTTCATTTTCTTGTTTTATTGCTTGTCATATAATTGTGATTTTTAATAAGGAAGATATGTTCACTCTAACAATTTCAGAGGTTTGATTTAAAAGGGGGTTAGATAAAATAAAAGAAAATGGGTAAAAACTTTTATAAACTAATTAACCCCCCCCCCCCTCTTAGTATACCGGGATGATCCAATGATTACATAAATGGACCATATCTTAAGCTATGATATAAATATTTTTTATGGTATGACATAGAAAAAATCAATTCATGCTATAATATTATTGTGTATATCATTTCTTACAATATAAAGATATCATAATTTACTGCCTTGGCCTTTTGTATTCTATTACAAGGGAATATTTTAAATTATAGAATCATATTGTACAATTATTATATCTTTATATGATTAAGGGGCATATAAATACTAATATGTTAACATATGAAGAATTCTTCCATATAAGATATCATTAAAAATTATAAAATCAATGACCATAAGAGTTTAGTGCATAAATAGGGGATTAAAAAACATTGTAATCACATTCCATTAACTCATTTGTTATGTAACACATGAGTAAATTCACAGAACTCAAGTATTATCCTTGAAATACCTTATAATAAACAATTCACCATGATATGGGGAGATGTTCAAGATTAACTTGACTACTTGTTACTCTCCAATCTGGTGAGATTTCTTCTTCTTCCTCCTTTATTGTGTGAGGAACTGACATTCCTTGAGTGATAGAGAGAAAATATATTGAATGTTAGGTGTTATTTCTATTTTTGGATACACCATGGAAGAGGGGGTCTTTCAGTTTTCTATTAATGATCTTCATCAAGAATATTTTTCAAAGATAGCGACAGTAGAGCACATCGATGTAATGTTAAAAAATGTTCTTTAATTTATGTTTATACATGATTTTAGGTTTCATTCATGGTAGATATTAGGAAATGAAGCTTGTTATTTCCTCATTTACATTAATTAATTGTTAATCATTCTTTATAAACCCATCATACATTTCTATGTAACCTTATATATTCTACGATGACATTAAACTCTATCATAACATCGATATTCATGGATGACACTAAACATTATCATACCCTTCCATATTCTTGGATAAAATTAAAATCCAATGTGCCCTTTTTCTAGATGCTAATAAACACCAATAAAACCTTTTTTTTTGTTTTTAATGGGAATCCCTAAATGTGGACTTTTTGAACATTCTACACAAGGAAATCCCCTCCCCATGATGGGGTCACTCTCGAGAGAACCACCGTAGGGTAAAATCTATTTCCAACTGAGTTGGTAAGGAATATCAGAGGGTGAAAACCTGATCGCTGATGGTTCATCATATAAATCCATCAACTCAAGTGGGTTCTTTCTCATTTCACCCACTCAGTAGGGAACCAGGTGACCTGGAAAGATGGGTGGATCCTGAGAAAATGAGAAATGCACCTAAGAACAAACTCCCATGAATAAAACCTTTCACCTCCCAAATCACCAAAAAAAATACCCTATGTATAATTGGATTATGATTCAAAAATATGATTTTCAAAAAATAATTTCATATAATTACACATTTATCATTTTCGATAACATTTTTCTTATATATTATAATTTTTTATCATTTTAAAATTTTTATAAATATTTCATATTAATTTGTTTCTAGGATAATATGATGAAAATTCAATATAATTAATATAAAAATTCACATTTCTTCTCAAAATTCAAAAAAAAATTATAAAATTCCCCTCACATTAATCCAAACATATAATTTATCCCAATTAAATCCCCTCCCACATACTAAAATTTCAAATAATAATGTAAAATATACATAGTTTTAGGAGGGTAACGATAAATGATCTTATAATATAACTTAAATACATATGATCATTCATGGTATACCAGTTTTAACATGGTTTGAAGTTAATCTAGGTCCCCAAGGATTATGTGGGCTAATCCAAAGAATTTTATCAATAATTTTAAAATCATTTCACGAACTCAACAAATATTTGAATAAGAATTATTTAAATTTATAGTTTACACACAAATCTAAACTATATCAAAATAAAATTTAGGTTATCAAAAAATCATATTTCAAAAATCATTTAGAAACCTTTAATGATGGTAATGATATTTGGTATATTGACTCATGGGTTTGAATTTAAATATTTAGTCAAATGTCATAAAAATGATTGAAAATAAATAATGATCAAAAAAATAAAATATCAAAAAAATTAAACATTTTGAGATCAAAATATTAAAATCCTAACACAAATGACCATAGAATTCAAGAAAAAGTTAGATATTCATTAATTTTAACAAAATTTATAAAAATTAAAAAACAAGGAAAAAAATTAAAAACATTAAAATTTTAAAACCATGTAAAAATTATGCTTTCCATTACCCCCAAAATATATTTATTAAACTATCAGTAATTCAATTCATAAGTGTTGAATTCAAGAGATATATAAAATTATATGGAAAATAAAAATATTAAATAATGAAATGATATATATACTCTTATAATGCTCTAAAAATTCCTTATAAAATAATATGATAAATTTATTCAAATGAAAAACTAATGTAAAATAAATAAATATAAAAAATAAAACATTAGGCCTCCTCCCTATAAGCACTAAATATATACTACCTAAATCAAACAAGAGTCTAAATTTTATCTAGGTTGTGATGGTAGGTGTGTTTTTTTTAAAATAAAATACCACATATGATTTGATTAAGGTTTATAAATGGAAACCATTCATGGAAACCCCAAAAATAAATAAAATTAAATATCCCATAATTAAATAATGAAATAAAATTATAGAGGATGGGAAGATATGAAACCCTCTGAATGTTTTTTTATCATTCTCAATATGATTTTTGGAAATATTAAAATGTTGAAAAATAATTAAATATGGATTTTTAATGTTTGTTATTTTATATTTTAATTTCAACTTTTAACAAAAAAATTTGGGTATGAAATAAAAAAATAAACTTTTCATGTTAACCATGTAAAATTGACATGGAAATTTGTCAAAAATGTTTAAAAAATACATTTCATGTCAGTGATATGTAGAACCAACATAAAAACACACCGTTAATTTCAATTATAAGAAAATATAACATTAATAATATTATAAAAATGAACTTCCCATCAGTTTTTATTAAAACTAAAAAATATATACAAGCATTGTAATTTTTTAGGATATGATTTTAGAGTGAATAGAGCCTAAATAAACATATAAAAAAAATTTATAGATGATATAAAGTAAATATCCTTAAAGGATAGATTTCAGTATAAATCTTATAAAATAACATTGATAGAAGAATAAGATAATAAACAGAACAATGATTTATCTAAATGAAAAAAACCAAAGATAATGTTTTTTCTTCTTCTTTGTACATGCACTCATTTCAACTAATATTATATTCATTTTCTTCATGATGAAATACTTTTGAGGCATAGTGACCATTGCAATATATATTTCTTATAGAAAAACATCATCATTAAAATAATTATATTCATCAAAAAAATGAAAATTTTCATCAGATTCAATATAATGAAAATAAATAGACCATATAACTATATTAAGGATATATTACCACTTTCAACAAATAAAATTGAGAAATAGTATCTGATTTTAAATTAAAAATAGAGAGATAAATAAAAGGATTGAGTGAAATAAATACACACACACACATATATATATATATATATATTTGAAAAAAGAAAAAAAGAAATATTTCTTTTTATTCCAAAGAAGGAAAACCAAATTCACATGAACATGATGTAAAAAAATGAAAATCAGTATCAGACCAATTTTAAAAAAATTCCACAAAAAATTTAATATCGATTTTCAAAAAAATAGATTTTAAGAGGATGCTTATAATGTTGATATTTTTGAAAAGATACATTACAGTAAATATTTATCATCTTTGATCAAAATACTTATAAAAATAATTTTTTTAACATTTTTATTTTTAATTCTATTTTTAAATATTTATTTTAATGTCTTATTTTCAAAAACTAATGTTAAAATGGATTTTTATATTGGTTTTGTTAAAGAACCAATACTAAAAGTGATTTTAACATAGGTTTTAAAAAAACAACATTAAACAAATTTAAATGATGAATAATTTGTTTCCCAAGATTCTATTTGACTATTTAGGTAGGAAAAATTGGTTTACAGATAAAAATTTTTGTCGAATAGATGTTTTAAGTATTTCTATACAGATTTTCAACTTTCGATAGCCATAACATTTAATTCATAAGTCATTTTTTCTTCCATGACTAGTAAAATTGAATCTTGGGAAACAAACTAATCCAATTTAAATTATTTAAATGTCAATGATTAACAAAATAGATGTTAAAAGAACTTTTAATGTTAGTAATTTATAATAACAAACAATGAAAGACATTTTAATGTCAGTTTTTAAAAAATTTTGTTAAAGGCTACCTTTAATATCAGACAATAAAATAAAAAATCATAAATAATAATTTTACCGTCATTTTCTCTAAACTAATGTTAAAATTTTAATTTTTAATTTTTTCTTTATACTTCATGTTTCAAAACCCTGAGTGTTATATTATATTTTCACCATCATTTATTTTTAAATTTTACATTAAAAATTCATTACATAATATTTTTAATGTTAGTTTTTTATAATGAGAATATAATTTTTGTATTGTTTTTTTAACATGAGATTGATATAAACCCAAAATAAAAGTTCACTTTTAACGTTGTTTTTTTAAAAAAATATATAGAAATTTCAAAAATAGAGCATAATATTAGATTTTAAAATCATTTTTAAAAAAATGGTGTTAAAAGTGCTTTTATCATGAGTTTCTAAAAACCCGATATTATAATACCAAGGAAAAATAATAATTTTCTACTAATATGGTAACAAAATTTGCTTCAACCATCCCCACCTCTTCCATGGCGGTATCTTTATCATTATAATCATCCAAGCCTAAAATGGATTGGAGAAATATTCCCAATGAAGAAAAATAATGTCAAAAAATTTTAAAATATTAAATAAAAAAAATTGAATAATGATATACTCCCTTTAATGGTTCATCCATGAGTTCATACACTTCTTGATGTATCTTTATAGTGACACTGACCCTGATAACCTGAATCTTGTTTTTAATTTATTAAATTTTCATTTGATACAAGTAATTACACCGCAAACGAAAGAATATTTTAATAGTCTTAGTAAACTACATACATATATAATCCTTATATTGTATTTAAATTCAAATATTTCAATATTATTCTTTTCAAAAATATCATAATTCCTTATATAATATCCTTATATATCATTCATAGTACTCTTCTTGGATTCTTGGGAAAGGAATGAAAATAAGGGTGAATTCAAATGCCTTGTAATAGTAATGTAAAGTGGAACTTATCATGGGTAAATGTACAGTAATCAATAAGGTAAAATAAATATGGGAAATTAAATATTTTAACACACATTTCATGTAATAAATAACAATATTATCATTATTAGATACAGAATAATCAACATGGGAAGCTAAATAATTAAACACACAATCAACTAAATCTATAACTGAAATATTATGATTAGATATTTCATTATTAACATGGAAATGTAAATATGTGAACACACCTTCCATTTAGTCAATAAAATTACTATCATGTTTAGATAGGTAACAATAAACAAATTGTGTTAATTAAAATAACACATGTACAATTTAATCAATAACTTGAATATTATGAATAGATAAGGAATACTCCATATGAAAGGTAAATAGCTAAACAAACATACCATTTAAATTACATTACTATCATGAATCGATGAGGAATAAACAATATGTAATTTCAAAAAACATAACACACTTTCCATTTAAATAACTTCAATATCATGAATAGATAATTCAAACTAAATATTCTATGATAAATAACTAAAAACACATGCCATTTAATCAATAAACTAATATTTAAATTCATTTAAGAGATAATATTATTGAGACAATTTCATGGAGATTAATAAATGAATTATTAAGGAAATAAATTTCTAATTATTATACAACATGATCTCATGCAACGTGATAGCTCTAATATCAATACCTTTTATAAGATAATTTAAAAATAATGGGTAGGTATACACTAAAAACCCATTTAACTAATGCTATCTAATTGATTCATCTCATTATACTATCGATGCATTGAGCTTCTATTTATAAATAATACCTATCCATATATGTATGTCCCTATAAATCCTCATATATTTAATAATTGATTTAATTTATTGACAATATACCTTATCAAGAAATTTTTGTATTGAGTAAGGAATGACAATTAAGAATAATTTATTCTCTCAATGGTATAAATTTCAAAACAAAATATAACATGTGAACATGATATATTATTTAAGTAATAAATATATCTAAGATAATTACTTTGGATATTTAGGGTATGTTTAATTTCCAACGATGAGAATAAATTGAATATTTCAAGGGAAAGTTATTAATTACAAAAATTAATCAAGAAAATGAATGTCAATACTTTCCATGTTCATAATGATCATAAAACATCCATTAAAATAATAAGTATGGTACTAAAACAATATATCTCATATGGATTGAAATTTTAATAAATGGTTGATGGCTTTGATAAATAGAAATACAATAAAAATGACATTAAAAAATTCTTGAGGAAAATAGAATTTTAACCATAAAACTATATTTTAAAAAACTAAATCTTCAAAAAATATTTTCAAAATGATTTACATTGAAAATAAACTTTAAACATATATAGGAGCATTTAAAACATTTATTGGTCATGGAGGCAGAAATATCAAACATTTTGTGCATGTTAAAACAAAGATTATATTCACATTTTTTGTAAAAGACAAATGGCCATTGTTTGGAAGATGGAATGAAGAATCCTTTCAAAACATTTTTCAAAAACTAAAAATTCATAATAATTTATTTAAAAAATATTTTAGAATATGTTAAATTTATTTTTTTAATCAATATAGAAAACATGGTTTTGGAAAAAAAAATTGATTGAAGAGATAAATAAAGTTAAATTTTCTTAAAAAAATTAATAATTTTAAGTACCAAAGTGAATAAAATAATACTATTAAATAAAAAATTATTAATAAACCAATGATAACAACATGAATGGGATTTATAATACAATAATCATAGAATTTTCTTCAATTGAAATTTAAGAATAAATCATTCCAATTAAAATGTTATTGTAAAATAATCCCTTAAATAGATTATAAAATTTAATTAAAAATTAACCAAAGAAGTGAATATGTTTGATAAATATAAATCCATATAAAAAAGAATAAATATAACATAATATATTCAAATTTATTAATACGCATAATCTTATATGCTGAAATTCAAGGAAGAATTAATATACCCCAATGAAACGAAACTAAGCTATGAAATTCATTACCACTTGGAGATATTCAAGTAAAATCCCCTAAAATAAAATAATTCCAATTGAAAATTAAAATACCATTAATTATTAATGATTCTTGATATTAAATTTAAAATTTTTAGTATCTACACCATAAAAAATAAATAAGGTGAACAATAATAAAATTTGCCTCAATGAAAGGAAATTGAGATGAAGTCCCTTACCTCATGCTTCCTTTTGGTTAAACATTATTTGACATTCTATGTATGGGACTTAAACATTTCATTAATTTTTAAGAAAATAATATTCATATTAATAATATCATATATGATACCCTTATAACATTTTAACACCTATTTGTATATAATATTTCATAATTTTCATTGTTTTGGGTGATATTTCCTTATTTTGTCACGTGTGTGTTTGTTTCCAACGCTTTCACCGGGGCGCGTGTGTCCGTCCACTTGGGTGCGGCAGGCACGGCTTTTGTGTTGCCCTGCATTCCTACTTTCCAAAGGCGGGCGACATCCGCTCCTTATTCATGGACATCTGCTCCTTGATCGAAACCAGGATGATGGGATGTTGGTTCTTCCTTCTGTGGATTCCTCCTCAGAACTCATCACCTAGTCCGGGTCTCCCTCATAAATTTAATAAATTGTTTATGAAACTCTTCCTTGTGCCATGATTCCATGGACGCTGGTTAATTACACTGCTTCTGTCAGGACATTCCAAAGGGTCCGGTCAGGGAAGCAACCTTCAGTCGGGGGAGTAGTCAGGTCGAGGCATCAGTAACATGTCTGAACGATGGGAAATTAGCGTATCTGTCTTATGTCCCTTATTATAGGGCTTCTTGAGGGCACGGAAGCCCGAGGCATCCCACATCGAGCGCAGGGAATCATTTGCCATAGTCATGTATCTGAGGTTTTCCTCAACATCCTATGTTTAACATAGGGTGTGCCACATGTTTAATGTCTAGCGAAGACGGATCGGCCTGATCAAAACTCTAGCTGGAGTGGATCAGATTGAGGAATCCCCCTTGAAGGAATGTCGATATTGGGGTTAGCCCATTGGCAGCTTCCTGAATGTTGTAGAGGGTAATGGGGTGGGATGATCTCACAGGGATGTGGCGGCCCAGGTAAGAATCAGGGTGGATGATGTAGAATTTCATGGATACGGTCGAAAACGACCAGGTGGTGGGCCTGAACATCATGACGCTTCCTACGTACCATGCCATGGCAAGGTTCAAAGTCCCCGTAGTTCAGGAAGAGGGGTGTTAAACTGAAATGAAGTGGTGTCAGAACAACTGGACGGTAGGGTCACAACGGCTTACCGCTGGATTGGGATGCGGTTTAAGGTCATGCGGGATGGGGGCGCATCGGAGAACCGACGTGAAGAAGGACCTTGGTCCAGGTGAATGGTGGGATTGATCCTCATGAGGTTTCCTACGTACCATGCCTTGACATGGATCAAAGACCTCGTAGTTCATAATGGTGTGTCGGTGATCCGACTTGAGTGAGGACCTTGGTCCAGATGGTGTGGGGCTTACACACTAGGCTACCTAGGTGTTGGCGAACCGACATGAAAGGGGGGTTGGAGTGACTAACATGTGGTGGGCTTGAACCTCATGAGGCTTCTTACGTACCATGCCTTGACACGGATCAAATTCCATGTAGTTCAGGTGAAAATGGTGGGTGTCGGCGAACGGACGTGAAGAAAGGACCTTGGTCCGATGGGTGACAGGCTTGAACCTCAAGGAGGCTTCCTACGTGCCGTGCCTTGACATGGATCAATTTCCTCATAGTTCGGGATAGTCACAACAGCTTATCGTCGGACTGTAATGTAGTTTAACATCATGCGGGATGAGGGTGGAACCCGACTTGAAGAAATGACGGGCAGTGGGCTTGAACCTCATGGAGGCTTCCTATGTACCATGCCTTGACACGGATCAAAGTCCTCATAGTTCAAAATGGATGTACAGTTTAATTTCATGCAGGACAGGGGCATGCAGTTTAACATCATGTTGGATGAGGGCATGCAGTTTAACGTCATGCTGGATGAGGGCATGCAGTTTATCATCATGCTGAACAACGGCATTGCCATGATTGATGCTTACTCTAAGCCCACATGAGTCATGCTCGGTGTGAGAAAAAAGAGGCAATAGAGACCTGACGACCACATCGCGAAGGGTGCATCCATGAGAAGCAAATACGGGCTTACGTGTTAGGCAGACCATGGTGCTGGGACTTACTCCAAGATGGAGGCCCATAGTGTGACAAAGCGTAGTGGGAGAGGGATTTGGGATGAAAGATAGAAGGTGCCTCGTTCCCTATCGCACCCTCCACTGGCCTTGGCAGTGGGGAAGTATGGAGGTGCATGGGTGCTGCCTTCCGCAAGAGGGGATAGGGGGCTTACACCAAGGTGGTTTCCCTTCTCCCGTGGACATACGCCACTCTGATAAGAAGGATATCATCCCATGTGTGGGTGATTCCATTCCCATGGAGACAAGGAGCGTAAAGAATGTCCGAGATGGGGGGGACCCTGCATGCGAGGCACTGGGTCAGGTCACAATTTAACGTCATGTTTTGAGGATGAGGTGCTTGGCAGTTTAACGTCTTGTAGCTTAGATGAAGTGGGTTTACTCCACACCCCTAGGATGTACATGACCGATACCCTCTTCCCCTTGGGGGAGGGAAGGTACCGGCAATGTCGTGGTAAAGGGGGGGATCGGAGAGAACCATCGAGGGGTCCACGTTAGCATGGCTATGTGAAGAAGCAATAGCAGTTAGCGTGCCTATCCGAAGAAGCATTAAGTGAAGAAAATATACAGGTGGTGTCATCCATGGGACTTTGAAATCACATCGTGAAAACCTAGAGGGTCGCACGAGAAGAGGAATTGCTAAGCAAAGGGGTCCACAGGCAGAGACCTTATGAAGCTTGGTTTCTTTGCATAGTGGAGATCACTTGAAAAGGGGTGTGCTTCACGAAGTGGGGTGCCTTGGCCTTAGCATGGGAAAGATGTTTGAGTGGGAGGTTCTTCGTGAAGTGGAATGGTGTTCGCGGAGCACAGCCTCATGAAGAAGAGGTGCCTTGTGAAGCAAGGTGCTGTGAAGCAGTGTACTTTGCGAAGTACAGTGACCCTGCCTTGGCATGTGGATCACTAGTACTGGATGGGTGTTTTGAAAATCATAAACACTCCGCGGCTTCCTGAGTTCCCTTGGGAATCCCCTTCCTTTGCGTAGGCCCTTAGGCTTCACAAAGGGCATCCCTCTCAATAGAGGGGATCAGAACGAGACAAGGTGAAGGCCTTTCGCGAAGAAAAAATACCTCGCAAAGCTCATGATTCCCATAGCGAAGGGTTCTTCACAATTTGGAAGCTGAGAATCTGAAAGTTTGGATTTTCTGTTCGGAGAGCTCAGGGGGTGCTCAGTATTTATAGGCAAGGGGCGTTGCGGAGTAGATCTCACGCGATGCGAAGGGGGCCTCAGTGGCTTCGCGGCGGGTCGTGAACGTCAACCGGACTCGTGGAGGGGTACTGCCTCCTCTTCTTCGCAGAGGGCCGTGAACGTCAGGCCGTTCGCAGAGCATTACAAATTCTGGGGCTTTGTAGTGTGTGCATTGCTCGGGGGCCCTCCGCATCGGCGCTTCGCGAGGTAGCGCCCGAGATTCTTTTTCTTCTTCCCTCTACGTCCAATATTTTGGCGCCAAAAAATGCCCCCCCCTTATACTTGGAGCTACGGAGGGACTAAGGGTCGAAGTCTGAGGGAATATACCCAAAATTATCGTCAGTTCGAGGTGCTGACTCGAGAAGAGAGCGCACGGGGCGGACAGCGGCCACCCGGTCCGAACGCGCCGTGATGCGCCACGAGGGCGGGACACGCCGCGAAGCTCCGAGGTCGCCACCAATAAATAGGGGGGATAAGCTCTCTTTTTCCCTCGTGTGACTTTTTTCATTTTGGGCTCCCGACTTTGTGAAGCTCCACGTACTTTGCGTCTGCTCACCGCGACTTGCGCTTCACGGCGAACTGCGAGTCTCCGACCCCACGACAGCGCCAAGCGAACTTCGACTTGAAAGCTGAGACCAAGCTCCGCGTCTTGGCTTTGTGCACGAGCTTCATGAGCGACCTTCGTGAACAACCTTCGTGATCCGACCCGAAATTTTTTCTGAGTTCTAAAACTGTAATGGCCCATCAAGAAGCTGTGATGGGGGTGCTTGCAGACTCTGTCCAGAGGGATGAGATGGCCAACCATCTGGGCCTTGGAGAGATAGTCCGAAGTCACATGGAGCATAATTATTTGACAGACCTCCTATCAGAAAGCCAAAAGAACTATTCGTTGTGCAAGAAGCTACCCTTGTATGTATTCTAGCTAAGGGATGATGTCTTCATTCTTGAGGCGAGTAGGGTTGAACCAGCTTGCTGGTTCAGAAGCACGCCATGCCAACGCCAATTGTTCAGGGCAGCTGATGGTCATGGGCGGGAGGACTTCACAGCCGTCACCGCCAACTGTCTGTACAACCATCTGAAAAACATCAACGGGGAGCCACTACAACAGGATATGTCCCCTCACATGTACTGTACTATACTGAATGTAGGTCTCCAGTATCTGAAAATGGGGTGGTCCGACGAGTGGGACCTGTTCCAAGGCTGTAACTTCACCAACGACTAGGCATGGGCCTACTAGGTAGGTTCCTCGTGCGAGGAGTTTGGGGCTGAGCTGGGGATAGTGGGCATGTACGAGGCGTCATGGGTCTCCCAATTCCATGTTTATCAACTGAAACAGATGATGTCGGAGTTGCTGAGCAGATGGTCATCTAGGACCAACACTTTTCACCTGCACCATGGAGAGGTGTGCATCAGTATGTGGGATGTCCATCAGATTAAGGGGGTCCTGATCTTGGGGGCCATGTATGATGAGTTCCTCCCCGTAATGAGCATGTGGGAGGATCCGGAGCATATGACGTGATTGGCGTCGACACTGATGGCACTGGTCTTTGTAGAGGACTAGGAGGCAGTGAAAGATGTCCACTTTAAGAAGTGGTTCAAGAGGTTCTTGAACTTCCCGGAGGATCGAGAGTTCCCTCTGAGGCCTCAAACTTGTCCGAAAGTGGCTCAACGGGGCATGGAGCACTCATATTGGTGGCTCTTGGAGGACAGCCAATGGATGACTTGGGGTTTCAGTTTCAGCAATGAACAGCAGCCAATAGTCAGGCTGGCGGCATTCATAGCGGCCCTTATCTGTGGTTGGATCCTACCAGTGAGGGATACCAACATGGGGGTGCGGCCTAGCACGTTCATCATGGCATCCATGCTAGCCATGGGAAGGCGGGCCAATCTGGGGATTCTGATGCTCGTCAGACTGTACAGGATTCTATTGTATGTCAGTGAGGGCAAGAAGCCGCCGAGAATTTATGGTCCCTTCCACCTTCTGTACGGGTGGATCGCGGCGCACATCACAGGGGATTATAAATACCAAAACCCTATTTCTCCGTTGGGATCAAACATCTTCCCTTCCATTCTGAATGCATCTGGGAGCTTTTGAGTCAAATTAACCATGCCGATGGTGCTGAATCGGGTGTGGAAGGCGAATGAGTTCAACTTCCACTCGTTTCCATTGCCGACGGGAGTGCTCAATGACGATGGTCAGGGAACTGAAGAGCACCAGGACTATCTCTTGGCCTTTTGAGGTGGAGTCTTGGTGGAACGAGTGGACCGTGATCTGCTATGTGAGCCATACACCCCGCATCGGTTTTCGAGGCAATTTTGGTGCCTACAGCAGTTGACCCCGTAGGTCTACTAGGAAGTGTTTCATGAGGAGCACCCATGTGTAATGAGGCAGTTGTAGCTCATTTTCACCTGGGAGGACGGGAAAATGCAAATGGCACTTCCTCCGTCCACCGCCACTTTCGGATTGGTGAAGGAGTATGCTATGAACTGGGAGGCATCTTATCCGCGGAGATTCTGAGGCAGCCAACCATTCGGGCTGGTGACAGTGGGCCTCCCCTATCTTGATGTCGGGGTCAGAGGGCAGCAAGGGCCTCTTGCGGTGTCAGGGCTACCGCGACGGCGAGACCTACACCTACTGAGGATGTGGCAGTAGTGGTGGATCCAACAGTGGAAGTGGACCCGGTGGTTATGGAAGAGCAGAGACATCCGGAGCGGCGGCCACCGAGAGGGGTTCGCATGATATCCACAAAGGCTCTGGGGAAGCAGCTGCACCACATAGACATGCCAGAGGATGCCATTTTCCCAAGTGCCTTGGACATTTGGGATGTCAACCGGCAATTCCTCAGTTTACCTGAGATGTGGGCGCACTTGAATCATCTCAGGATAGAGTTACTGGGCATAGGCCCAATCCGGTCTGGTTTCACGGCATCTTCGGCGGAGGTGGAGAAATACTTAGATGAGCTGGAGGACTACGTTCACTCCAGTGGTGTCCCACACCCAATGACAGACTGGGTGAGGGTACTGCTGGATCGAAAGGATCCCCCACAGCTGTCAGCCGCCGATCTGAGGGAGCACTTCCACCTACTGGAAGAATCTGAGGAATCCTCTTGGGAGGATGAGGCTAGCGGAGGGAGCCCATTGGAGGAGGGTGAAGTCGGAGATCAAGACTCAGATTCTGATGATTTCGTAGAGGCTCTCGAGGTAGCATTCCGAGCTTCAATCCTCATGGTCCACTCTCAAGATGACATGGATTTCTTAAAAATATTTGAACTATGCAGCAGGAACTTGTACATAGGCCTCGCTCTCACCCTTTGCAGGTGATGATGCAGGAACTTCAGAACCCACACCTTTGGTTGCATCCAGTTCTGTGTCTGGTGGGGCTAGAGTACCTGAGGTGGCTCCTCCAGAATCTCTAAATCTTCCGATAGTATACGGAGGTCCATGCCTCAGAGTCGCATCAGCATCGACTCCGTAGCAGCACCAGGAGTTCGATATCTATAAGTTTTCTCCACTGGATTCATTTCTGTCATATGTAGATCATTCCAGCTGATGTTCATGCCCTTCTCTATTGTACAGTTCTCCAACTGGCATGGGCTGCTGCGGCAAGGCTAGTCAAGATGTCTGGTGGAACCCCTCCTAGGGGAATGCCAGTGATGGTGGAGATAGTCCCCCCACCTACCCGAGCTGCAGCACTCCCTATCATTGGAGGGACCACCATAAGGGTTGTGCACAAAGTTATTGAGGTGGAGTCTGACGATGAGGATCAACCGGATGACCCAAGTCCCACCAGTCTTGCCCCGATACCAGATGTCGCGCCGGATTCAATGCCAGACGCAGATCCTGTCGAAGATTTCCTGTGGTCATATCCTGCATATGAGCCTTCCAATCATGCAGACTGGGACGAGATGGCCTCTGATGAAGAGGAAAGAAAAATAGTCTATCATCGATCATGGAATCTAATCACGCGTTTCATCAATGACACTTACCAAGGCTATGGCTGAATGAAATGGACAGACTTCTCTCGCGGATGTGTGAACTGTTCGCAGGGGGAGTGGATGCCCAGTGTCCTCATATTCTCATCCTAGATCTCATGGCAGAGAAGATACGGGAATACGATCACGGGCTCAGCGTGGGCTGGCAGTGGAGGAAGGCGGCGAATGTCATTAAGCTCTAGGAGTCTGAAAGCGAGGTCCAACAACTACAAGCCCGAGCAGATGAGCACTCACCATCTCTTAATACACAATCTGAGCTGATCTCGTTGTTGAAGGCCTAGTTGGCATAGGCTGAAGAGCATATGAGGTAGGCTTTTAGAGAGATGGCTACCATTCAGGCTGACATAGAGAGGGCCTAAGCTGAGGCTGACGAATTGCGCCTCGCCGCTATTGAGGAGGAGTGGGAGCTGAGTCGGCAACAATAATTCATGGACGCCACATCTCAAAGGGTGGCAGAGCTGCAATGCTCTTTTGACTGGGTCAATCCTTCCATGGGGGGAGTCGACCACCAGGTACTGTAACAATTAAAAACCTTTTAATGGTACTCTCGTTCTTCGACTTTCTTCTTTCTTTGAATGCAGTATCATGCACGATTTCCACTGTTTTCATCGGTTCATTACATCCTTACAATGTTTGTGGGATGTCCGTTGACAATTCCCTAAGCTCACGTGGGTCAGGCCTGATGTGAGAAACAAGAGATAGTTGCCTCATTGACCCAACCAACATAGGAGTGGAAACCAAGCTTCGGGCATACGGGGTTTTGATAACTAGTCCGGATTTCCGAAAAATTGGAGAGACATGGCCGGAGAAGGAAGTTCTCAAAACAGCCGAATTACCATTTCTTCATTGTCCTCTTATGCACAAACAGTGCAACGCCAGGGGTGCTGAAATCAGACCTAACAAATGGAAATGAGAAGCTTATATCAAAATAACCAAGATTTGGAACACTGTGGGGATGGCATGAAAATAAAGGAAACCTGTTAAACATGGAAGAGAAACGATATCCCTACTATGTTAGCCTAAAATGGGGACAACAAATGAAGTTCGACTGTTGACCATTTTCGAAACACGAGACCATGTCATAAATTTTGTCAATCAATCCTTCAGGACGTTGGCCCAGGATAGTAGGCGGACCCTAGGTCGAGCATCCATACTGTTAGGGGGCCCTTCCAAACATGACCAGTCTTCCAGAACGTTGGCCCAGGATGGTAGGTGAGCCGATGCGGCAAAGGACCAGGCCATTAGGGGGTCCATTTAAACATGAAAGAGGATGGGGATCCAAATGATGGGCACAAAAAGCATGGAATATGGAGTGATGGTTTTTCTGGACACAATCCCACACTCCTGTAATTACACCACCGTTGTGGGAGTACACTAGATGGGTGTATCGGTTTGGTCATGGATTATTCCTTCTTTGAGAAAGGGCCTATCTGGCGAGGGGTCCGACTAGGGGGCCGGAAAGGGGAAGAACAGGATTAATGATTCCTGCGGGCTGGACCCTATGTAAAATACCAGGGTGTCCCTACGTATCCCATGAGGATGGGAATCAAGGCACACATAGTTCTGGGAGCATAGTGTAGTCATAAACCAACACTGATAGGTGAAATTCTCTCTAGTAGAGGCTCTGGTGCATCCCATGATTAACATTGGGCATCCTGAACTTGTTCAGGGTAGAATCATAGTTTAGTGTCATGCGTTGAGGACATCTCCCATAGTTTAACATCATACGATAGGACGTGGATTGAAAGGGAAGAGACCAGGGAGCATATGGTGTGGTAGTTATAAAACTGACATGAATGAGGACTTTAAGTCAAAATCACACCACGTACCCCCGGAGGAAACTCTTCAGGTCGAGGGACAATGAGTGAGAACCAGGCTGGGACCGAATCATAGTGTTCATACATTCCTACGTACCCCATGAAGATGGGAATCAATCCATACGTAGTTATGAGAGTGTAGTTTAATGTCATGTGGGATGACGAGAATCCTGGCCGCGTTGGTACACATCCCGCCAAAACTACTAAGCCCACGTGAGTCGTTCTCATGTGGGAATCAATAAGTAGTGGTGGGACTCTCCTGACATAGAAAGTGGAAGGTTAGGGTAAAGGGACGCTCGGTGAATACCGGCTCAATGACAATAACACGACCATGTGGAGAACCTAGATGAGCGAAGAGATAGAGATGAGTATGTTGGAATTCCACTTGAACATGAGGAAGTGGAAATGTGTGAATCATGATGCTCGAAATTTTGATCACAATGATGGTGGCGTGATGATAGAGCATAACAGTTAACCGTGGCGGAAACACAAAATCCATATCGTGTTATCCTAGAATGGGGACAGACAAATGAGGGTCGAACGTTGACCATGTTCGAAACACAAGACCATGTCACAAATGTTGTCAATCAATCCTTCAGGACGTTGGCCCGAAACGATAGGAGAACCCTTAGGCTCGACATCCATGGAGAGTCCTTAAGCCTAGCATCCATGTCGTCCGAGGGTCCTTTTGGATGTGGAAGAGGATGAGGATCCAAATAGCAAGCTCACTAAGCTTGGTCATGGGACGAGGGGAATGTCCCCATGAAAATCCCACACTTCGGGCTCTTTGTCAAGATACATCTGAATATGACAACGAGATGTATTAGATAGAGGGAGCAGAGTCCTTTCCCATAGGGAGATCTTAGTTTAGTGTCGTAGAATTTGGACCATGGTTAGGAGGAAACATAGGATGCATGTGAAGGGTATTTACAAAAACCCGACGTGGATTGGAACCGACGCTGAGTATGGTGCGGTGAACAACCCGACATGAATGAGGACATAATCCCATACCACACGCACAACCCCCCTTGAGAGAGTTTTTAGGTCAGGGGACCAAAAGTTGAAGTTGAGATGGGCCTAAAGCAAAGTGGAAAGGCATTCCTATATACCCCATGGGTTTGGGGATCAAGCTACACGTAGTTCTAAAGGGTGGAATGGTAAGGTACCAGTGCTAGGGAAGAAGGGGTGTGCAGGTGTGGCCCTTTCACCAAAAGAAGAAGAATTTGATAAATCTTGTTTGTCATTTAAGGTGAGTGGTTTTTTTGTGAAGAAACGGGCCTAGGGTAACAATCCCTAGTATCGGCACAAGAATCAAGCCGTGATAGGCATTTAGAAATGGCATGGCACATGACCAATACCCAACGTGATGTCCTCTATAAAGAGGTCAACACAATGCAGTGTTGTTTTTCTTCATGCGGCTAGGATGATAATGTCACAGTTTAGGGTCATGTGAAAGGACCAAGCATGCATTTTAACGGCATGCAGCACAAGCGTAGCAGAGAAAATACTAGACAGGGGATGTGTATGGTGTCGTGTGACATAACCGACGTGAATGGGGACATAATGCCACATTATACCGTACGCAATCCCAAGAGAGGAACCTCAGGCCGAGGGGTCCACATAGAGGTGAAAGGCGAAGGGGGATAGATTAGCTCCCAAATAAGCTGGACCCAAAAACGAGACGTTCAGGCGGTCCTACGTATCCCATGAGGATGGGAATCAAGCTGAACATAGTTCTGAGGAGATCATGGTTTATAGTCTTAGATCTCGGACCTTGGGAGCCCTGAATGATGTCGTATTGCAGTTTTTTCCCCCTGATATGCAAAGTTGCACTGAGGGGTAGCGCCAAGAGTGTTGACATTCCACCTGGAAATGATGGGGTGAAACATAATGTGAATCATGTAACCAACATTCAAGGACAGGAAGGGTCGGCATGACGACAGAGGATTACTTCTGACCATGTTCACAAGATAGCATCCTGTCGCATTAGCCTGAAATGGGGAAAAAAATGAGAATCGACCACTGACCATATTCGCAACGCGGGATTTTTATCAATTTTTTGTCCAAAACCCTCGGGGGAATTGGCCTGTAACAATAGGAGAGCCCTTGGGCATTGTATCCAGGCTATTCTTTGGGTTCCCTTTGGGTGTGAAAGGTGACGAAATCCTGAATGAAGGGGAACACAAAGCTTGAAAAGTGGAAGGAACTTGACCAAGTCAAATCTGACACTCTTGGTCCTAGACCAGAGTACTCATAACACATGTTTGAATCACTGCAAGGAGTCGAGGGACTCAACTTGAGGGCGATCGAGAGATGGTGGATTCCCAGGAAAGGGGCATAGTGCCAAAAACCCTGTATAATTCCTATATATCCCCCCATTAGAGAGGGATAGGATGAGGGGCCTAGGTGACCGGGAGATCGGGGGATCTCTATAATGTGGGTTTGGGCCCGAAGTATAGACATTTGGGTGGTCCTAAGTATCCCATAAATTTAAGAATCAATCCACACGTAGTTATTTAGGGTTCATTTTAATGTCATATGGGATAAGAAATAGGAGGGCTAATTATGAGAACTGGGTACGAGTTGTGCGACTATTGAAAACCCAAAGTGAATGAGGACATAATCTCTCACCACACCACGCAGTCCCGTAGTCAGGGTCCCGAAGGCAGGATAGAAGAGAAAAATTAGCTAAACTCAAGTCGGACCCAAAGATAGGAGGTCTGGGCATTTCTACGTATCCCATGAGGATGGGAATTGATCCAGACGTAGTTCTTAAGAGATCTTAGTTTATGATCTTAGAGCTCGGACCATTGGTGGATAACAACTTTCCTGGTGATCGCAGACCTCAACCTGATCTCTAATCCCACGTGAGTTAAACTCGGTGTGGGAAAAAAGGGGGGAAGATCCCTATCGCAATAACCAAAACATCCGTCAAGGTGAAGTTGGTGAAGAGCCCCGAAGGACACCCCTAACATGGATTTGTTCCCCTAACATGAAGACTTGCACTAAGGAATAGTACCAAGAGTTTTGAAACTCTACTTGGACATGATGGGAATGGATAAGGATGTGAATCATGTAACCGACATTTTGGGCTTAATGGGTTTGGCGTGGTGATGGAGGATAACTGTTAACCATGGTGGATAAATAGTCTTCATATCACGTTTTCCTGAGGTGGGAACAACAAACGAGCATTGACCACTGACCATATTCGCAATGCGGTTTTTTTATCGATTTGTTGTCCAAAACCCTTGGGGGAATTGGCTCGTAACGGTAGGAGAGCCCTTGGGTGTTGTATCCAGACCGTTAATCGGGGTCCCTCCGGGTGTGAAAGGTGATGAAATCCCAGATGAAGTGAGACACGAAGCCTGAAAAGTGGGTGTGGACGTTTCTGAGTAGAATCTAACATTCTAGGTAACTTAAACCAGAGTACCCTTAGGCATATTGGTGAACTGCCGAAAAGCGCCGGAAAAGTGGTTTAAGAAGGGTAGGACAAGGGGCCAAGGTGGGATGGTGATTTTTGAAAAATGGGGCTAGACCCAAAGCGTAGATATTTGGGTGGTCCTACGTATCCCATGAGGATTGGAATCAAGCCACACGTTGTTCAAAAAGATACCCATGGGGTACAATATCCTAACGAGGATGTGTGTGATGCGGTGAATAGCCTGACGTGAATGGGGATGTAATCCCGCACCACACCGCACAGTCCTGTAGGAAAGAACATGGGCCAGGGGGGCCAAAAAGGCTGAGGGGCCTGATAGTTGGGTTCTGTCCAAGAAGGCCTAGCCTACTCGCAGTTTAACATCTTGCAGTGAGGATGATGGTTGGGGAATAGGAGTCCCTAGATGGAGGAGTTGTATGGTATAGTGGACAAACCGATGTGAATGTGGACATAATCCCTCACCACACCATACAAACCAGGTAAAAACACAGGCTAGGGCCTGAAAAGGCCAAAAGTCCTGAGGATGGGCCTCGGTGAGGGAGTCCTGAGGCTAGGCCTCGGTCAGGACGGCCTGACTAAATTGCAGTTTAACGTCTTGTAGCAAGGATGGGGGTTGTGGGCCCGGAAAGGCCAAGGGGCCTGAGGCTAGGCCTCGGTGAGGGAGTGCGTATGACATGTAAATCAACCTTATGTGAATTAGGATGTAATCCTACACCATGACTCACATCCCTTATAGGAGAATCGGGGCCATGGGCCTGACCGTTGGCACCACCCGGAGGGAAGTTTGTCACTTCGGGATGGGGTAGAATGAATCATCGCACTCGATGTTTGGGACATCTTGGGGTGGACCCAAAGATCCAGGGCTCTGTTGACAATGTTCAAAACACAACATCCCTATGGTGACCTAACATGGGAGCAACAAATGAGGGTCGACCGCTGACCACGTTCAAAACTCAAGACTTGTATCGTCTTGTTGCTCGACATCCTCGAGGGCGTTGGCCCGAAGTGGTAAGAGAGCCTTAGGCTGAGCATCCATACCATTTAGGGGCCCTTCTAGATGAGGAAAGTGATGGAATCCCAGTCAAAGAGTGGTTGAATCATAGATGTACCCATCTACGAGATATGCGAAAATCTCTAGGGGAGGGGATGTACAGCCGGGTTGAGGCTTTCTCGACGCGAGTTGGAGAAAAAATGTGCACCCTGCCATATGTCTTATCCCGAGGGGAAGATTTTGGCTTTTGGGAAGGGCCAACAGACGAAATGTCTTGGTGTTCTTACATATCCCATGAGGATGGGAATCAAGACATATGTTGTTCTTGAAGGCCAAGCAGTTTAACGTCATGTGGTAAAGACGTTGGAGGATAGAAGAACAGGAGTGGGCACATTGTGCGACCATTATAATCCTCATATGAGTGGTGCTAAGGAAGCCTACTCCTCGTCGTGTAAGGATCCTCCGAGGAAACTATACCCCGGGGGGATAGTCAAAGAGAAGAGCTCAGGGCTGGGCTCAAGAAGAGATGTCTGAGCATTCATGCGTATCCCATTAGGATGGGAATCAAGACATATATAGTTCTTGAAGCACATTTTAACGTTGTTCTGGATGAAAGATGTGTCTCATCTGGGGGCATGTGTGGTACGGCGCGTAACCCGACTTGAATGAGGACGTAACCCCACACCACACCATACGATCCCATAAGAGAGTCTGAGTCGATGAATGCCAAGGGGCCTGAGGCTGAGCCTCGGTCAAGAAGGCATGACCGGCTTGCAGTTTAACATCTTACAGTAAGGACGGGGGAGATCTTAGTTTAATGCCATAGAGCTTGGACCATTTTTTAGTTTACCATCTTGCAGGATGATATCACAGTTTTAATGTCATGCAGGATGGTGGTGCAGTTTAGGGTCATGCGGGACCGTATAGTTTAAGGTCATGCAGGACAGACGGGCTCAGGAAAAGTACTAGTTGTGGAACATGGCTTTGGTGGGAGGAGTTATGCGCTCACCATCCGTGGTCACCAAGGAGTATTCTCTGTTGGGGTAAACCATATGGATGATGTAAGGTCCTTCCCAATTGGGCTCAAGCTTGGGCGGTTTCCTACTGGGAATCATTAGCGCTCGAAGGGCCAACACTTGGTCTCCTTTCAGAAAAGAGAAAAGGTGAACCTTCTTGTTGAAGTATCTCGATATCTTATTCTGATGTCTTTCCAGATTGTGCAACGAACGAAGCATGTTCTCATCTAGTGCTTCCAATTCAGCTAGACGAATTTCGGCCACCTTTTCGGGTGCCTGCTGGTCATAGAATGCATTGCGTAACGATGGCAGTTGGATCTCAATGGACAAGACGGCCTCATCCCCATACACTATGGAGTATGGGGTCACCTGGGTGGAATTGCGAGTCGTCATCCGATAATCCCATATGGCATTGGGGATCTTGTCCAACCAACTTTTCTTATTCTGACCAACAATTTTCTGCAGAATTTTAGAGAGGGTTTTATTGAATGCCTCGATCTATCCATTCACATGCGCATGATAGAGAAAGGTATGGTTCGAACGGATATTTTACTTGGTGTACAATTTCTTTAGTTAGGTTGCTCGAAAGTTGGTGCTGTTATCGGTGAGGACAATGTGAGGGACTCCAAACTGTTGGATGATATTGGAGCTCAGGAAGTCAACAATGAAGTGGGCCTTGACCTCTTTGAGTGGAATTGCCTCTGCCCACTTGGAGAAGAAATCTGTAGCAGTTAGGAGGAACCTACACTGGTGAGCTGTCACCGGTGGATATGGTCCCATGACATCAAGTCCCCACACCGCAATTGGCCAGGAATACATGGTGGACTAGAGAGGCTCTGGCGGCTGATGGAGGAGGTTAGCGTGAACATGGCACACGTGGAATCTCTTGGCGAACTAGATGCAATCATGGATCATAGAGGGCCAGAATTACCCCAACCTCCAGATCTGATGGGACAACTTGGGCCTAGCCTAGTGGGCACCGCAGGAACCGGCATGAACCTCTTGCATGACCTGAGAAATCTCGACTCCTTGAATGCAACGGAGGAGAACACCGTCTAAGCTCCACTTATAGAGGATTCTCTCAATACTGGGACCACTCTGAAGGTTAAATTGCAGTGCGCGGCGTCGGATTCACTTGCGCTCGGCCCGATCTTCTGGGAGGCAAGAATTTTGGAGATACTCGACAAAAGGTGCTCTCCATTCGGGAGTGGCCTCAACCACCATGTATGATGAACCTGGGATGCCTGACATTGAAGGTTTGGTAGTAAGATGACTCACTCGCAGGCCGTCTTTTTCCTCTTGGGTGATGGGGGCAATGACTCCCCGGTGTTCCACATGCATGATAAAATCATTTTTCTCTGGTTCTGTGAGCGACACAGCTAAGCCGGCCAAAGCATCTGCTCGACCGTTCTGTGACTGAAGGACATGGGTAAGCTCTGGTCGAGAAGAGAATTCAGCAATTAGATGTTGGGTGCACTCCATCAATGGCACAAGCTCCTTCTTCCTGAAAACATAGTCTCCATTGACCTACTTGATGACCAGTTCAGAATCCCCTTTCACATGTTGATGGAGCACATTGATCTCAAGGGCCAGCTCGAGACCAGTGATGAGAGCCTGGTACTCCTCCTCATTGTTGGTACAACCTTCTGACAACAGGAATGGTTATGCCAGGACGTCTTGCGCCGGGGTGATAAAGATGATACCCAGACCTAATCTATTGAACTTAGGATCATTGACCCTCCTACCGGTGGGACTCCGGGAAGCACCTTCAAAGTGCATTTGCCAACACAAGACGACATGATCGACTGAGGGGATCACCTCATCAGGAAAGTCCAGATCTAGGGATTGATCCGCAGGGGTTGGATGAGAAGCTAAGAAGTCTGTCAATTCCTGTCCCTTGATGGCCTTCTGAGGCACGAACCAGATTTCGAACTGATGGAGGACCACCACCCACCGCGCTAGCTGGCTAGTTAACATAGGGTGGTTCAGAATGTACTTCTGCAAATCTACCTGAGAGACTAGTTGTACCTCATGGTGTTGTAGGTAATGATACAACTTCTATATGGAAAACACGGGTGCAAGGCACCTCCTTTCGATAGAGGAGTATCTGATCTCTGTATCGAGTAGCATGAGGCTGAGATAGTAGAGGATGTTCTCTGTCCCCTCATTGTTCTTCTGGGAGAGAAGCACACCGAGGGACCATTCCAGGGCGGTCATGTAATGGACCAGGGGCTTTCCGGAGATGGGTGGCATCAAGACTGGAGTTTGGAGTAGATACTACTTTATTTCCTCGAAGGCGGTCCGACACTCTTCATCCCATTCATAGGCGGCACCTTTCTTCATGAGCCGGGAAAAGGGCTTACAATTGCCATCTAGGTTTGCAATGAATCGGCGTATATAGGCTAAGTGGCATTGGAGACCTAGAAGCTCCCGAATATTGCTTGGGGGAGGCATCTGGATGATGGCACTGATCTTCTCTAGGTCGATCTTAATGCCCCGATATCTAACAAGAAATCCAAGAAACTTCCCGGAGGTGACCCCAAATGCGCACTTTAACGAGTTCATCTTCAGGTGGCGGGAACGGAGGAAGCCAAACACTTTATCAAGGTCCTTGAGATGGTCCTGGAGCTGGCGAGATTTGAACACTAGATCATCCACATAGCATTCCACTACCATCCCAAGAATCAGCTTGAATATGCGATGCATGGCCCGAAGGGCATAACCTAGTAACAAAAAGTACCTTGGGGATCCCTAAAGGAAGTGGACTCCTCATCCTCGGGGGACATATGTATCTGGTTGTACTCGTAATACCCATCCATGAAGGAGAGAGATTGGAACCCGGCCGTGGAATCAATCAACAACTCTTTCACTAGGAGGGGAAAATCATCCTTCGGGTAGTGGCGATTGAGTTCGTGGAAGTCGATGCAGACTCTGATCTGCCCGTTCTTCATTCCGAATAGCACAATGTTGTCAAGCAACCAGGGGTACTGGAAATCCTTCATGAAGATGGCTTTGATAAGCTTGTCAACTTTGGCCTCAACCATTGCACCATGAGAAGGGTACATCTTTCTAGGAGGCTACTTAAACCCACGATGGTTTGTCGGGAGACCAAGGCGGTGGACAGTTACCTGGGGATCTAGTCCTGGAATCTCGTCATAACACCAGGAAAACACATCATGGTGCTGTTTGAGAAAGTCCATGAACTGTTGTTGCTCCTCTAGGGGCATGGTTGTACTGATCAATGTGGGTCTCGGGTCAGCCTCGCTACCAAGGTTCACATGTTCCAGTTCATCAACCGTGGTAGAGACGCCTTCTTCAAAGGCACGGGGAGCATCCTCCAGATCCTCTTCTTCACCCGTGGAGGGATTTCCCGCAGGGGGAGCTGCTTCGGAGTTATCAAACCCTGCTTGGAATCTGGTGTCGTCCTGGGCATCAGTGGTCATCATATCAGGGGACCCATTAGCCATTAAGACCATAACGATGATGGCAGTCGATCATATCCCATATGGCCTTCAGCCCAAGGGTCCACATTTGATGACATCAAAGCAGTAATGGTGCGTCGGTCTGAGCCGGTTGATTACAGCCCGGAAGAAGAGACATGTATGATGTACCACCGTTTCCATATGCCTGACATTCCGATACTGCACAGGGGTAGGAGGTTCTGGGATCACTTGAGCCTGGTAGGTGTAAGAGTACAAGGTGATTTTCTGTCGTCGCTTGGACATAAGAGCATTCCTTCCTCTTGTAACCGAAACAACAAAACATTGCCCCATGTCGGGGGTTGTGTCCCCCAACCGATGGATCGGGAATATGTAGGCATCATCCAAGCCTGCCCAGGGATCACTTGTGACCAGGACGGGTCCATCCTCACTTGTTAGGATTTTCTTATCCTTGCTCTTTTAATAGTCGATATCCAGATAGAAGGATTCACAAGAGGCGAAAGGAGATGAATCTCCATGTAGCACGCCTACTTAACCATTGAGGGAGTACTTGAGGCATTGGTGATACGATAAAGGGACTACTGCATGCAGATGGAGCCATGGCCTTCCCATCAATGTGTTGTATGTGGTGTCTTGGGAGACAACCATGAACTCGGTACTGGCAATTAGGCCACCGAACTGGGTCTTCATGCAGATCTTGCCGACTGGGGATTGTTCGGTCATGTCTTATCCCTAGATTATGAGGTCAGAGGGAGCTAAATCATCCTCAGACAAACCCATCTTTTGCAGTGTCTGAGTTGGGATTAGGTTAATCCCAGAACCCGTGTCAAAAATATAGTGGTGGACTTCTACACCATTGAATTGGATGGTGACGTACAGTGGGCGAATATGCCCATGTATGGGAGGGTCATCAACTTCATCGGAGAATGAGATAACCGCCTGGCATTCAGCGTTCTCAATTGCCTCAGCATGGGAGGCTTCTGCCGCTGCTACCTCCGTCTCAAACTAGAGGGGGCTCTTTAGGGCCTCAGAAAGTGCTTCATGCATTTCAGACGACAGTCGAACAGCCTCAAGGATAGAAAGCCTTGCTGGAATGCCGGACCGGTGCTTCAGAACATCATAATTCCATGCCAAACGCGAACCTCTACTTACAGGAGTTCGTTCTGCAGTTGGAGGCATTGTGGGCCCTACCAGCTGGACCGACAGCTGGCTGGTACTGGGTACATCCTTTTGCCTGCTAGTTGATGTTTGAAGAGTAGCTTCCGGATGAGGATCAGACAACTGAGATTGGCCTGTAGCTGGGAAAGACTGACAACGGTATGAACGAGGCAGCTCTGCCTGATCTAGTAGCACAAACGACGGTGGAGGTAGATATGAGGACACCAGATGAGGTTGTGCATTTTGAGCTATGCGCTGACCCTGCTGTCTGGTTTCAGTAGCATGCACGGCTCGACTGAAATCCCTCGCTGATGTGCCCTGATGACCCATGTGGTTGCAGTTCTGCTGACGTTAACGTTGGATGGGGACTTTGGGGAGGTTCGTCTGGCGTTCCCCATTGTCGGGAGTCATATAGGGATTTACCACCTCTACGGTATTAACCGAAGCGTATCCCTGGTAGTCGCTTGACTAATCATCCACCACTGGGCGGATTCTGGGAGGAATCCCCATTTCAGGGGGCATAAAGTCAACAAGAGTACGGGATGACGACGACAGTGGGGGAGCGCATTGTTTCTTCTTACGTCGTCACTGCTTTCCCTTTTTGGAGGAAGTGTCCTGCGATGACGACGTAGAGGTATTGGTTGTATCTTCTGAAGGCTCTGGCTGATTCAGGCATGCCCAAATGATGCCATGGGCACGAGCGACTGTTTTACGGGCTATCCAGTCTTCGTACTTCTGGGACCCATGGTTGGGAACCTGCTGCCACTTGCCTTCGTTGTCGCTACCAATTTCTGACCCTACGAAGACACCCGTCACTTGTGTTGCGGCTGGGCCCAACCTGACTATGTTGTTGTCGACCTGGTCATGAAGAGGGTCTTTAAACACATAGCATTTCTTGAGGGTGTGCCCCAGAAACCGATGATAGGGGTAGTTATTGGGGCGATCGGTGAGATTCTCCTCTGCTAGCCTTCTGCACTCGTGTAAGCGCACAATCCTTTTCTCTAGAGCACTTCGTATGTAGCCAGGGACCTGATTATCGTTGAACAAGTTAGTCTGCTGCCTTCTTTCGGGATAGGGGTCCATGGGAGCTTGGCCCTGACAAGGGTCCAGAGAGGCCTGTTGAGGAGGCGGATCCAGACTATACCACCTAGGTGGTGGTGGTGCATTGCGGGGGGGGGGGGGGGACCTGTTGGTTCTAAGGCGGTCGATACTGGACAGGAGCTTACACTTGAGGTGGAGGGCCTCTGCAGAGTTGTGGGGTCGGTGCCACTGGCAGTAATTATAGCTACTTGGGGGCTTGTATTTGGGCCACCACGGTGGGTTCGGCTCTGGAATCCCTCCTGGCTGGGATCACTGGGGCAGTAGACGTGCATGACTATCCTACTGCAGAGCATCCTCGAGGCGCTGAGCCTTATCTGAGAAATCTCAAAATCCTCCGGGGTATTTCTGGGTGATCTGGGAAGCAACCAGTTCTATTTTAACATTCCCTACCCACATCGTCAGTAACTGATCCTGAGTCAGTGGCATGTCGAGGGAGTTTGTAAGCCCCTTCCACTGGACAATGAAGTCCGCGACTCGCTCATCCGACCTTTGTTTGCACTTGAAGAGTTCTACGACGATGGTCTTTTGCGTGGTGGAGTTGAACTGGTATAAGAATTGAAGGCAGAGATCCTCCCAGCCGGTCATCGATCTGATAGGGAGCTGGCTGTACCAGACGAATGCAGGCCCCTCCAATGTCTGCACAAAACATCGGAGCTTGGTGGCTTCTTACTGTGTCGGGGTCCCCAACCTAGGGCCTCACATGGAGGAAAAATGAGCCAAGTGCTACGGTGGGTCCCTAGTCTTGTAAAAGGGTGAGAAATTGGGATTCCCAAAACCTGGGGGTGCAGGCATATCATCCACCGACGCGGGGGGTATGGCTTTCCATCCGGTTGGACTGCCACCTTTCGTGTTTCCAATGCCTCGAGTCGGGCGATGAGTGCCACCATAGGATCATCCGGTTGGGGGTCCCTGTCTTGATGGGTATCCTTAACTACGAGTGTGTTTCCAAGCTCTTCGACATGGTAAATGGCTTCAATGGCTCGTGGAGCGACTGGCGGAACGGCCCATGGGGCGGCTAGGGGAACCTGGGCTTCATTCCTCAGATTTCCTCACCATTCAAGAGGGTTTGGTGAGACGTATCGCGCATTCTTTCCATGTGTTCTGGCTTTTTCCCTGTCTGCAGGAGTAGCATGATCAGGGTTGGCCGAAGGCATCTTGCCAGGGGAGTTTTTCCTGCCCCTACTACCATAGCATAGGCTCACCCTAGTCGGGACGCCTCTCGATTGGGCGTTCGACTAAGAGTTCATCAACCTATCGCATCTGCTCAGTAAGCTGCAGGAGCAACGCGGACTTCTTGGGGTCTTTGTCCGTCTTCTGTATTGAGGTAGACGGGTCGGAGTTCTTGACGGTTCTGACATGCTCTTTACCCTTACCAGCATTCTGGCTGAGTATCAGTGACTCGGTGGGCACAGGGAGGCCTAGAAGGTTCCTATGCGGACGAGTAACCCTCCCTGATGGGTCCAACAATGGTGGTACACCCTCATGGGGTAATTCTCCATCGATAAACTCCAGCTCATCATCTTTTTCCACTATGTCATCCATATGGGCCGCAACCCTTCCTAGGGGAATGTCCTCAATGTCACATAACGAATTGGGCTGTCGTCGGATAGAACTGAAGAGGATGGTGGAATACTGTCCCCAGCCATGGACTTGCACATGGGGGGTAGCTTCCCTGATGATTTTGCGGAGTACCTTCAAACTCTAAACACATTTTTGTTGGAGGGCGCTCTGGCGACCTGGTGACTCAGGGTGCTGGGCCACAGGGAGTGAAACCAAATCAACCAGACGACATTGATTGCCGATTTATTCGAAGAGCACTTGGCTCCTAGGGTACAGTACTCGTTGATAACGAAGATGAAAGTGAGTCTCCCATAGGGTTTGATGGAAGAACTCGACTTCCCCTGGGGTAAGGTATTCCGACGCACAGAGGTTCGGCGTGGCCACTGGACAGAACTTCTCCGGGAAGTGGTCTGCTGCGAGAATGTTCCAGAAACTCATGGGCTCGGATTCAGGTTCTGGCCCCGTATTTCCCCACTCGTCAACTGGGGGTGGCTGAGGGACCGGTAGTGGTACTAAGGCGGATAGTTGGGATAGTAAACTGGGTGGTAGAGAATATGGCGAACGAGTTGACCGGCCGCCGAATTCCGGGCCATCCTCCAAAGAGTGAGGTGACCTGACCACAATGTCACGATACGATTGGCTGATAGCCATAGCCTCTGGCGTAGTAATTTTCATTACCGTCGATGGGTCCCCTTGTCACTCAACCTCCATCATTCCCCAAAATAGCTCTCAGTGATCTCTGGTTGAGGTAGAGGGCGCTTCCGGTGATGACGGTGGTGACTGTATGGTCAGAACCTGCGGGATTCCCACAATTTCATCCTCCTAGATGTATCTGCGAAGAGAAGTGGAAATTTGGTGGAACTCTCATTCTGGAAGGATGAGGCTGACACGCCATGTTCCGGCCTCGGTCTTTAATGCGGAGAAGCGGGGGGGGGGGGGGGGGGTTCTGATGCCGAGTCACATTCTACTTTAGAATCCAAGAAGTGGCCCAGTTTGATATCTGTGTGGGCTTTCCTAGGATTCTTCTTGTGGCAGCGCTGACCCTTCCTCCTACCCCTAGATGGCTCTTCGGGACAAGGCTAGTTCCCGACATGTAGTCTTGGGGTCGTGCTGACATCATGGAAGAGAGGACTTCCGCTTGAGACAGCCGGGGTGCGAGGGGAACCGGGTAAAATGTCAAAAGGAACATGGAGGGGACCTCCATGGAAAGCACCTGAGCGGGCAAAGCCTCCATTGGAACTGGCGGGAGCATAGGGAGGACCTCCATGCTTGGTGCGGGTGGAGTGAGGCTGACATTCAACCCTTTGGTATCCAGAGTGAGGGGGACCTTCTCCAGTTGCAGAAAGATTGTAGGGAGGATCCCCAAATTGGAGAGGGATCGGATGGGAAATTCCTTCACACCGACGGCTGGGGGTAGGAGGAGGTATTCCATACCTAGTGTGATGGGCATGGGAAATACTTTTGCGCCGAGTGTTACTACCATGGGGCAGGTCTTCATTCGGGTTGGGGGTAGCATGGGGCATACCTCTATGACACACTTCGGAGTGAGGAAGGCCCATGATCTAGTGAGTGGTGGTACGGGGAGGACCTCCGTATGGGGGGACACCACTACGGGTTGGTTCACGGTGATCACCACTCGGGCCTGCGACCCGGAGAGTCGACCCAGCCTGACCATGGGGTAGTTGGGGTCTTGACCCCGGTTAGAAATAGGGGTGTTCCTGCTCAGTGTGTGCATGTGATTCTTGATATAAGTCGGTGGTGGCTCGGGCCAGAGTAGCTATTGACGTTGACGCCCCAAGACAGGTGCCCTTAGCTCGGGCCCAACACTGGCGTCAGGTCAGGCGAGATGGTGCATGTGGTGCAGGGGCATAGCCTACCTGCTCCTCTGGCAAGGCCAGACAATAGCACTGACGTGGTCGGGTAGGGGCCCTTTCCTGGAGTCCTTAGATTGGGGCTCTAACCGGGCTGAGCCAGACATCACCCACCTCATCAGCGTATGGCGAGGAGCCTTCGAGGCATTCCAGGGACAGACTCCCGAAACGATTGAACATTGGGGTGGGGAGTAAGGGATCCATGCACGGACCTCGAGGGTGTCATTTACAGTGGGGCCTGGATGCCTCCAGGTTCAGGCGGGCCATATCCCGAGTTGGGATTATTCCCTCCTCCTCGTAACGACATACGAGGTCATTAATCACCCTTCGTTGGATGACTTATGATGGGTAGAGGGGGAGTGTGAACCCCACGCTCGTGGATGCAGACGACGTTGTAGCATCAGTAGAGCCACGCGAAGCGGCTGGGCTGGTATTTCCCCTACCCCTGCATAGGCGGGTGGGCGGCGACCGTGTCCCTATAGCAGTAACCTAATTCTTGAGAAGCAGGGAGATTAACTCATCAGCACTGCGAGGAAAAGAGATCGACAACCAGTGCCCCAACGTCATTCCGTCTTCCATGGTCGTCAAAAGGGATCCACGCAGAAAATGTCACAGAATGGAATTGCCCACGTTCTACTACCCCATATTCTGGTGAGTTTCATGCCAGGCCCACTATTTGCTTGGTGGGACCTGGCACCAGATATCTGGATCTGGTGACACGTCAATCTACTTGTGTCTCGAGTGCTACTAATCTCCACATTGAGGAGAAGAGCTTCATGTCGGGTTCACCATTTTTGCTTCCGATGCTTTCGTCGGGGCGCGCACGTCCGTCCACTTGGGCGCGATAGGTGCGGCTTTTGTGTTTCCCCACATTCCCGCTTTCCATAGGCGGGCAAAATCTGCTCCTTATTCCGGGACATCTACTCCTTGATCGAAACTGGGATGATGGGATGTCGGTTCTTCCTTCCGTGGATTCCTCCTCAAAACTCGTCTCCTAGTCCGGGTCTCCCTTATAGATTTAATACGTTGTTCATGAAAATCTTCCCAGTGTCATGTTTCCATGGATGCCAGTTAATTACAGTGCTTCTTTCAGGACATTCCAGAGGGTCCAGTCAGGGCAGCAACCTTCAGCCGAGGGATTAGTCACGTCGAGGCATCCGTAACGTGTCTGAATTCTTGGGAATTGGTGTGTCTATATTTTGTCCCATATTATAGGGCTTATCGAGGGCGTGGATGCCTGAGGAATCCCACATCGAGCATGGGTAATTGTATTCTATAGGCATGTATATTATGTTTTCCTCAGCTTCCAATGTTTAACACAGGGTATGTCGCAAGTTTAACATCCATCGGAGATGGATCGGCCTGATCAAAAAACTAGCTGGAGTGGATCAGATTGAGGAATCCCCCTTGAGGGAATGCCGATATTGGGCTGATCCCATGGGCGGCTTCCCGAAGGCTATTGAGGGGAATGGGGTGGCATGATCTCACCAGGATGTGGCGGCCTGGGTAAAAATCAGGGTGGATGATGGAGAATTACATGGATGCGGTTGAAACGACCAGGCGGTGGGCTTGAACCTCGTGAGGCTTCCTAAGTACCATGCCTTGGCAAGGATCAAAGTCCACGTAGTTCTTGAAGAGGGGTGTTATACTGACACGAAGGGGTGTCAGAACAACTGGATGGTAGGTTTACAATGGCTTACCACTGGATTGGGATGCAGTTTAATGTCATGCGGGACGGGGGTGCATCGGGGAACCGACGTGAAGAATGACCTTGGTCCAAGTGGATGGTGGGCTTGAACCTTGTGAGGTTTCCTATGTACCATGCCTTGACATGGATCAAAGACCTCTTAGTTCATAATGGTGTGTCGGAAAACCGACGCAAGTGAGGACCTTGGTCCAGGTGGTGTGGGGCTTACACACTAGGCTGCCCAAGTGTTGGAGAACTAACGTGAAAGGGGGGTCGGATTGACCAACAAGTGGTGGGATTGATCCTCATGAGGCTTCCTAAGAACCATGCCTTGACATGGATCAAATTACACGTAGTTTAGGTGAAAATGGTGGGTGTTGTCAAACCGATGTGAAGAAAGGACCTTGGTCTGATGGGTGACGGGCTTGATCCTCAGGGAGGCTTCCTACGAACCGTGCCTTGACATGGATCAAAGTCCTCGTAGTTCGGGATAGTCAGAATGGCTTACCATCGGTGTGGAATGCAGTTTAAATTCATTGGGGATGAGGGTGGAACCTGATGTGAATAAATGACAGACGATGGTCTTGAACCACATGGAGGCTCCCTACACACCATTCCTTGACAAGGATCAAAGTCCTCGTAGTTCAAAACGGATGTACAGTTTAATGTCATGCGGGACTGGGGCATGCAGTTTAATGTCATGCTATATGAGGGCATACAGTATAACGTCATGCTGGATGAGGGCATGCAGTTTAACGTCATGCTGGATGAGGGCATCTCCATGATCGATGCTTACTCTAAGCCCATGTGAGTCATGCTTGGTGTGAGAAACAAGAGGTAGCAAAGACCTAACGATCACGTCATGAAGGGAGTGTCCGTGAGAAGCGAAGACGGGCTTACGCGTTAGGCGGCCCATGGTGATGGGACTTACTCCATGATGGAGGCCCATAGTGTGGAAAAGCGCAGTGGGAGAGGGATTTGGGACCAAAGATTGAAGGTGCCTCGTTCCCTATTGTACCCTCCACTGGCCTTGGCAGTGGGGAAGTATGGAGGTGCATGGGTGATACCTTCCGCAAGAGGGGATAGGGGGATTACACCAAGGTGGTTGCCTTCTCCCGTGTATATACGCCACTCCAATAAGGAGGATTTCATCCCATGTGTGGGTGATTCCATTCCTGTGGAGATGAGCGGGGTAAAAAATGTTCGAGCTGGGGGGGACCCTTCGTGCAATGCATGGGGTCAGGTCACAGTTTAACGTCATGTGTTGAGGACGCGGTGCTTGGAATTTTAACGTCCTACAGCTCGGATGAAGTGGGTTTACTCTGAACCCCTAGGAATTACATGACCAGTACCCTGTTCCCCTTGGGGGAGGGAAGGTACCGACAATGTCGTGGTAAAGGGGGGCGCAAAGAGAACCATTGAGGGGTCCATGTTATTGTGGCTATGTGAAGAGGCAATAGCCGTTAGCATGCCTATGCGAAGAAGCATTAGGCGAAGCAACACTATGGGTGGTGTCGTCCATGGGACTTTGAAATCACATCGTGAAAACCTGGAGGGTCGCACTAGAAGAGGAATTTCCAAGAAAAGGGGTCCAAAAGCCGGGACCTTATGGATCTTGGTTGCATTGCATAATGGAGAGCACTTGAAAAGGGGTGTGCTTCATGAAGTGGAGTTCCTTGGCCTTAGAATGGGGCAGAAGTATGAGTGGAGGTGCTTCTCGAAGTGGAAGGGTGTTCGTGGAGCACAGCCTTGCGAAGCGAAGGTGCCTCACGAAGCAAGGTCTTGTGAAGCATTGTGCTTCACGATGTACAGTGACCCTGCCTTGGTATGTGGATCACCTTTACAGGATGGGTGTTTTGTGAAGCATAAATTCTCCAAGGCTGCCTGGGTTCCCTTGGGAATCCCCTTCCTTCATGTAGGCCCTTAGGCTTCGCGAAGGGCATCCATCTTGGAAGAGGGGCTCAAAATGAGACAAGGCGAAGGCGTTTTGAGAAGCAAAAATACCTCGCGTAGCTCATGATTCCTAGAGTGAAGTGTGCCTCACGATTTGGGAGCTGAGAAGCTGAATGGTCGGATTGTCAGTCTGGAGAGCTCTGGGGGAGCTCGGTATTTATAGTCAAGGGGCGCCGCGTAGCAGAACTCACGCAGCACGAAGGGGGCCTCAGTGGCTTCACGGCAGGTCGCGAACGTCAACTGTACTCGCGGAGGGGTACTTCCTCCTTTGCTTCGTGGCAAGCCACGAACTTCAGGCCGTTTGCGGAGAATTACCACCTCTGGGGCTTCGCGGCGGGTGCATTGCTCGGGGGCCCTCTGCGTCTGTGCTTTGTGAGGCAGCGTGCGGGCTTCTATTTCTTCTTCCCTCTGCGTCCAATATTTTGGCGCCAACAGTGTTGTCATGAAAGTTATAGTTCTTTCACAAAATATATTGTTCCTTCAAATCCATGGTTAAATTAATATTATAAATTTAATTTTTTCATTTATATTATTTTTATAATAATTATTCAGATTTGAACAGGGAGAATGGATCACATCTCTTTCAGGAGACGGTAAGAAATATATACGCACAAGCGACATTATAATTTTCTTAGTGGTAAAAACATTAAGGAATACGGTGATATATTAATTTTAAATAATCAAATTAGTTTCATATATAACATATATATTCACTATATTAATCTTTATAACCTTCTATGTAAATCGTAATTGTAAAATGAATCACATCACCTCACAAGACAGTAGTCTGTCGTACACAAGCGACGTTATCATATTTTAAAAAGCATGTAACATGAGAAGATTTATGTGAGATTAAAATTAAATAGGTATAATAATATAATAATCATCATAATTTTTTTTTAAATATATCATTATATATTTCATTGAATGGTGGTGATGGAAAATAAATTGCATCATTTCGCGAAGCAGTATTTTATGGTACACGATCAACGGTTTTGTTTCCCATTGTATAGAAGAGTATATAGATATATTTGATGCCATCAACATAATAAAATATAATAATATGGAAGATAATGAGTTCATTATATAATCATGATTTAATAATATTTTATTGATGTGAATGATGAAACAAAATAAGAATGCTCATTAAGAATGTTACCACTTCCTTGGACATTATGTTTAGCTTTGTTCCAAAATCCATTCAAGGTTTTATTATTGATTAAAAATGAATTTATAATTTTTATATGGTATAAAATAATTAATTTCGTTAGTCAATGATTAATAAAAATTTATTTGAAGTGTTAATATGGGATAAGAGTGGGTGGCCATGTAACACCCCGACCCCAGTTACCCAGAGTCGGTGCATTATAACGTAACATTGGCATGATCACAAAAGATAAAGTCTCAAAAGACCGATTAGTTTAGTAGCCTTGGAAACACTAGATACATTCATAAATGTTACATTATATCATAAAGTGAAAAACTACAATAACATAGTCTCCATAGTCCACACTCATATCCCCTTCAGACTATCCCTGTAGGTCGGCCATAAAATATTTCCTCACATCCTGGGAAAATAAAACATAGAAAGGGGTGAGATCAGATGCTCAGTAAGGATAACAATACAATGGAAACTTTCATAAATAAACATAAACATTTAAGGAAATGTATAACTAAAACAAAAGACTTTTTAACATGAACATCAGCATAATTTGGAAAAAATAAAATGAAATAATTCCATTTACTTATTGACATGGATATTATACTAGTTGAATAATCCCATGCAATATCAATAACCACTTTCATAATGATGGAATGCATAATTCCATACTATCATAACCACTTAGCCAAGGCCTCATGCCCAGACTACAAATAAGATTTTGTCAAGGTCTCGTGCCAAGACACTAGTTTGTCTCATTAGACCTACCGATGCATCGAGGAGCTATAGCGGGCTCCACCTGTCACTTATTAAGTCTGATTCATTCCTCATATGAACAGGTTTAAACATATCATAAACCATAACATAATCATATCACATAAAAAATGCATAAAGGAAACAAAACATTTCCACATTTCAATCATAAGATATCAATACAACACATTGATATAATAAAAACACTGTCAAAACCATTTTCAATACCAAAATAAAAGAAAATTAAATCTTGGTATTTATTTTTCATTTAAAAATTTTATGGCTTGTAGAGGAAGGTGAAACTCAAATAATGGTCGCAGCGGTGGAGAAGTCGTTGTTGACACATACGTAAGACAAAACATTCCTTTTGTAATTTAGTAAAAATTATTCTTATAAAAAGATTCTTTTTGAGTAAAAGTAAAAGTAAAATGGGATTATACACCGTATAAAAGAAAGTTGTGTATAAAACAAAATATGCCTCAATAAAAGGTGATTGAGACAAAGTCCCTTACCTCATGTCCGACTTGACTCGATCATTCTTTAATCTCCTGAATAATAAACTAGAGTTAATTTATACTTGCTTAAGAACCTTTTTTCAGTTAGTTATTCCTTTTATATCACTTATTACCATGTTATGGACATTATGTAATTATTTAATTTAATAACGGTCGTTTTGTCGATCTTTGGTACTTGAGTCAAAAATAAACGTCTTATAATTACAAGTTGTTCATGTGGTAAAATATACATTATATCAAAAATTAATTTCATGATATAGATATCATATATATCATATATATCCAGTATATATGTGCATTTATAATATTACATAACATTTATAGAGAAGAAATGAAATGCACCGTTCATGGAGACGGTAAGTCGTACGTACGCATGAACGCTACTTTCATTTCTATTTCATATTTAATGGAATGAAATCATAATGATATAAAGGGATATTATAATTCTAGTATAATATAATATATAATATCATTTACTATATCCTTTATACATCCCACATATGGCATTAACGATTCAAATCACTTTGAGGGGGCGGTAGTCCGCACTTCCTAAAATGAAATTATCACGTTTACCCATAAAGGAAATCATAAAGCTCTGACATAAATGAAAAATAAATAAGAATAAAGAAAACATAAAAACAATATATATCATATATAATAATATTTTCATAATAATGGCCACCATGAGAGGTGTTAAAAGAGGATTAAACAATCATCGTTTCGTGATGCAGTAATTCGCCACCCACAGAAATAGTATGTTCATTAACCATTAGAGGAAGATGTGTGTAAGTGTAAATAAAATAATTCTCATAAAAACATCCTATTATTATTAATATACTGTTGGTGTTATAAAATAAATGAATAAAAAGAGTTTAAGGGGTTGGAGAAACAAAATAAAACAAAAGAACATAAGAGAAGACATTACCTTAAAATCGGGTAACTCTTTTTGATTTGAGCCCAAGGCTTCCTTGGGAAGACTTATTACCAAATTGAGGAATATAGGAGTAAGATAGGGAAGTTCAGAGAGTATTATGGTGGAGTTTGGCTGAGCCAAATGGCTTTTAAGGTGGGAATAAGGTGGTATTGTTGGGGGCCTTTTATATTAGGAGAGGAGGGGCACTCTTGGAAAGTCATGAAATGTTACTTTATTATGAAATGATTTTCGGATTTTAAAGGTCCCACAATGATATATTTCGAGTATAAGGTGATAAAGGTTCGAAATATACCCATCCAATAGGATTTAGACATTTGTATGTCTTAGATTTTACCTTATCTTTTGATTTTATTTAAATCGTTCATTAATGAGGTAATCGCTGCATCATCACTGTGTCATAAATAAATTTATTTATTTAATGCCTAAAAATTATAAAAAAATTACCATGATGTAGTAAATATATTTATCTTTCTAATTAAAATTTATAGTCTAAATTTTAACTTATATAACCCTATGTAATAATTGTTTTAGTAAAACAACACAGGTTTGTGACAATTTTATTTTTACGTTAAATAAAAAGTTATTAATGTCATTATCTTACCCAAGTGGCTCCATGGGGTCCCAAAGTTGACCCATGGATTTTCATGATTGGCCATGACACATAAAATAAGGGTAGGACAAGTGTAAAGGTAATTTCATATTATTATAACATTATATTTACCTTAAATTATACTAATTACCTTTAATCATGATTAATAAAACTTAAAAGTTACTATTCACAAAATACTATTTTTATCCCATTGAACCACATTTTACTTACAGATGAAAACCATGTATGTTGGATTTTTGAAATTCAATTCACAAAAGTGGTAAAGTTTCATTTAAACGAAAAAAATTAGTTTTTTAACTACCACTTACTGGTTTCACTATTCATCAAAAATTGATTTTTTTCAGAAAGATACCAAAAATTCACCCTAACCTATATTTGATAATCCTAATTCAAAACTGATGCCTATTTTACAAAATTCAAAACATATAAGTTGAATTAATTAATTTAATAATTATTTCTCACTGACATAACAAATATCATTTTATTAATAAACAATATATATCAAAAGATTGACAATTGTTTATGTCCAGTTTCTAAGTGAAATTAATTCTAATGACCACCATTGGTTAAAATGGTAAAAATATATTCTAATTATAATTTAAAACCACTCAATTTCATAATTTATCACTATAAATTATTTTGATTAAAAAAAATTAGTATTTTCCACTATTTCTCGAAAATTGGAAGTTCTAAGAAAAATACCAAAAATTCAACATAGGATAATTTTGATATTCAGAATCCAAAAATGAAGTCCATTTTGAAATATATAATTTATATAATTTCAAAAAGTGGGTATTACTATTCATAACAGCTATTTTGATTTGTCACGGTGTGTTAGAATCTCGATCTTGCGTACAATGCAAGCTATTGCATTATTGAAAGAGAAGCGTATCATGGAAGCTAGGGGTGTTAAATTCTTCCCTCCTTCAATAAATTGAGTCCTCGCAATTTGAAAATGTTCTTCGAAAATAAAAGGTGGAAAAAAGAAAATATCTTTGTGGAAAACCCATATCGGAAGTAGGGTTAATATAATTTAGTTTTAATAGGGGGAAAGGGAAATGAAAAAGTCCCCACAAAATTATGATCTCTATTAAGAGAACATTGGTGGAAATTAGAGACACATAATTGGAGGAAAAATGTAAATATTTTTCAGGAGTGATTGAGGTCATCAATCACAAACAAGTGTAAAATTTAGGGCCTCAAAGCCTTCAATCTATGGTGATTTAAAATATCATCAGTTAAACAAAACATAAGATATTAGGATAACACATTTTTTTTATATCCATTCCCTAAATTTTAAGATTTAATTTCTTCATAAAATAATATATATATATATATATATATATATATACTTGACAAGTAGAAATTCATCCTTCAACTAATTTATACCACAAACTCATCATTCACTCAAAAAGATAATAGAACTCAAAAATATTATATTTATCCTAATTGTATAAGGTTACAAATATTAACACGTTCCATTTAGATTAGGAAAAATATTTTGTAATAACCAGGTACTTCATGTAAGATATTGGTAGGTAATAAAGGCATGTCGCACTATGGTTGTGGGTTTGATTCCTACAGCATTGTCCGACGCGACGGGTTATCCCCCGACCTGCAGGTTGTCCTTTTCCAAAAATTATAGTATTATAATATTCCAAAAATAATCTTCAATATTTTTTTAACATTAAACAATACTATAAAATGTTCAACTTAATCTATTCCATCCTTTATAGTTATCCCAAATACCTCTGTCCAAACATTCTCTAAAAGGTCTCTAAATTCCAAAATCAATTGTAATATCAGATTCCCCAAACAATGTAATGTTTCTCTTATTGTCACAAACTAAAAATATGATTACCTTAATCATATTAAAACCATAATGATAACAAAAATTACTATAGTAAAATCATTATATTTATCAAATTATTCTTATAACAATAATATCGTTCTTGAGTCCAAAAACAAAAATACAATAATTATTCAAATTCATCTGTAGTAACATCATAAGCTTGTCCTTTCTCCCTTGGCCTTTTCTGAGGTAATTTTCCTTGGCGCTTAGGGAATTAATTTGTATAATGCCTCATTTCTCTACAATTGTTGAATTCAACATTGATAGCCTCTTTCTTTCCCATACAATCACGAGCTTGGTGACCTTTTTCTCCGCATTTGTAACAAAATCCCATTCCCTTTAAGAAAGTACTTGGGTGATTCATCACACAATTATCACATAATGGAAAATCCTTCTTTCCCTTTTTCCGTTTATCTGTCTCTTGTTCCACCATTCTCTTCTTCTCTTGCTTTACTTTGTTGTCTTATGAATTAGAGAATTCATTTTCTGTCTTGATAACACACGAGACAATATCTTTTTACGATGAGAAAGATTGTGATACTAAAGCTCAACAGAGAAATGGTTTTAATCCATAAAAGAAACAATCAATCTTACTTCTTAGGTTACGTATATAATCTTCTGAATTTCTCGCTAACCTTGTAAAGTTGGCCTCATTATTTGCTATATTCTCATCCTCCTTTTGTCTCAGACTCAGAAATTGCCTTTCCATATCTACTCGATGGTCACGAGGATAGTATTTTTTTAAGAAAATACCTTTGAACTATCTCCATTCCATACTTGAAACTTCTTCATCCTCCTTTGTATTTTGAATCAATGACCACTATTGATCATCATCTCCAGTGAGGCGGTAAAATGTCGTGATAACATTTTCCCTTTCACTACTCCCCAAGGCATGGAATATTTTCTCTAAGGAATGTATCCACTACTCCGCTACTAAGGGATTTGTACTACCATTGAATGTTGGTGGTTGTGGCCTCATGAAGCGGTCTAACACTGATCTTCCACTTTGCAGATTAGGGTGCTCCATACGAGTAAGTTTATTATTCATAACCTGAGACATTTGTCCCAGTATTGTGATAAGCAGATCTGTACCTGTTTTAGGACCAACTCCATTATAATTATCTTGAGTAGGAGGGAAATCTTTACATGGAGTGTGTGCATTGATACGATTTCCATTCCTTCCACTAGCTATCATTTCTAAAAAAATGTCATAAACTAGATTAGTTTGTGAATCGAAATACATAATTCCATACATGTAAAACACTTAACATAAATTGAACTATTTATGGATATAATCTATAAAAAAATGTTTTCTTTGAGGAAGTATATACTCATAAACCCTTCATAATGGTTTGTAAATAAATATTGAATTATCCTAAGCATATCCCCTAGGAGTGCTGTAACCAAGAGTGCAGCAAGGCCCGTTGTCATGCACCAGTTCTCGTTCGAGTCTAGCTCAAAGCGGTGTTTTCGGGTATTACCACTAGGTACATCTATGCCAGAGCCGCCTCTACCTACTAATATCCAGACTGTGATGTATTTCCTGGAAAACACACAAAATCTCTATAATACAAAAATTCTAGGAATTTATTCTATACTAATCCTCAAAGTCTATATTAGGGCTATGTGCTCTAATTAGTTTTATCTAAATCTAGATTCCAAGGTTAGTACTAAAATGCCTCTGATACCAACTATAACACCCCGACCCCAGTTACCTAGAGTCGTTGCATTATAACGTAACATTGGCATGATCACTAAAGATCAAGTCTTGAAAGGCCTACTAGTTTAGTAGCCCTAGAAACACTAGATAAATTCACAAATGTTACATTACATCATAAAGTGAAAAACTACAATAACATAGTCTCCATAGTCCAAACACTTACCCCCTTCAGACTATCCCTGTATGTCAGTCATAAAATATTTCTTCACATCCTGGGAAAATAAAACATAAAAAGGGTTGAGCTGAGATGCTCAGTAAGGATAACAATACAGCGAAAACTTTCATAAATAAACATAAACATTTAAGGAAATATATAACTAAAACAAAAGCCTTTTAAACTTTAACTTCAACATAATATGGAAAAAATAAAATGAAATAATTCCATTTACTTATTCACATGGATATTCTACTAGTTGAATAATCACATGAAATATGAATAACCACTTTCATAATGAAGGAATGCATAATGCTAGACTATCATAACCACGTAGCCAAGGCCTCGTGCCAAGAATACAAATAAGATTTTGTCAAGGCCTTTTGCCCTAACACTAGTTTGTCTCATGAGACCTACCGATGCATCAAAGAGCTATAGCGGGCTCCACCCGTCACTTATTAAGTCCAATGCATTCCTCATATGAACAGGTTTAAACATATCATAAACCATAACATAATTGTATCACATAAAACATGCATAAAGGAAACAAAAAATTTCCACATTTCAATCACAGGATATCAATACAACACATTGATATAATAAAAACACTGTCCAAACCATTTTTAATACCAAAATAAATGAAAATTGAAACTTGGTATTTATTTTTCATTTAAAAAAAGTTATGGCTTGTAGAAGAAGCTGAAACTCAAATAATGGTCATGGCGGCGGAGAATTCGTTGTCACCGCATATGTAAGACAAAACATTCATCTTGACATTTAGTAATAATTATTCGTATAAAAAGATTCCTTTTTAATAAAAGTAAAAGTAAAGGGGGTTTATACACCGTATAAAAGAATGATTGTATAAAACAAAATATGCCTCAATGAGAGGAGATTGAGACGAAGTCCCTTTCCTCATGTCTAACTTGACTCGATCATTCTTTAATCTCATGAATAATAATCTAGAGTTAATTTATACTTGCTTAAGAACCTTTTTTCAGTTCATTATTCCTTTTATATCACTTATTACCATGTAATTAAGAATATGTAATTATTTATGTTAATAACGGTCGTTTTGTTTATCTTTGGTACTTGAGTCAATAATAAACTTCTTATAATTACAAGTTGTTCATGTGGTAAAATATCCATTATATCCAGAATTATTTTCATGATTTAGATATCATATATATCATATATATCCAGTATATAAATAAATTTATAATATTACATAACATTTAAAGGTATGAAATGAAATGCACCGTTCAGGGAGACGGTAAGTCGTACGTATGCATGAACGCTACTTTTATTTATATTTCATATTTAATGGAATGAAATCATAATTATATAAAGGTATATTATAATTCCTGTATAATATAATATATAATATCATTTACTCCATCCTTTATACATCCCACATATGGCATTAACGATTCAAATCACTTTGAGGGGGCGGTAGTCCACACTTCCTAAAATGAAATAATCGCGTTTACCCATAATGTAAATCATAAGTTTATGCCATAAATGAAAAATAAAGAAGCATAAGGAAAACATAAACATAATATATATCATATATGAAAATATTTTCATCATAATGGCCACCATGAGAGGTGTAAAAATATTATTGATCAATCATCGTTTTGTGAGGCAGTAATTCTCCACCCATAGAAACAGTATGTTCTTTAACCATTAGACGAAGTTGTGTGTAAGTGTGAATAAAATAATTCTCAAAAAAACATCCTAGTAAATTTAATATACTGGTGTTGTTACAAAATTAATTAATAAATAGAGTTTAAGGGGTTGGAGAAGAAAAATAAAAAAAAGAACATAAGAGAAGACATTACCTTAAAATCCCGTAACTCTATTTTATTTGAGCCAAAGGCTTCCTTGGGAAGACTTATGCACAAAGTGAGGCTTCTTGGAGTAAGAGAGGGAAGTTGAGAGGGTATTATGTCTGAGTTTGGCCGATCCAAATGGCTTTGATGGTGTAAATATGGTGGTAGTGGCGGGGGCCTTTTATAAGAGGTGATGCGGGGCACTCTTGGAATGTCATGAAATGTTACTTTATTATGAAATGATTTTCGGATTTTAAAGGTCCCACAATGATATATTTAGAGGATAAGGTGATAAGGGTTTTAAATATAACCATACAATAGGTTTTAGTCTAGATTAAGTCTTAGATTTTACCTTATCATTTCATTTTATTTAAATCGTTCATTAATGAGGTAATCGCTACCTCATCACGGTGTCATAAATAAATTTATTTATTTAATGCATAAAAAATATAAAAAAAATACCATGGTGTATTAAATATTTTTATCGTTCCAGTTAATATTTATAGTCGATATTTTAACCTATATAACCCCATGTAATAATTGTTTTAGTAAAACAACACATGTTTGTGACAATTTTATTTTTACATTAAATAAAAAGTTATTAATGTAATTTTCTTACCCAAGTGGATCCATGGGGTCCAAAAGATTACCCATGGATTTCCTTGATTGGAAATGACTCATCCAATAAGGGTAGGACAAGTGTAAAGGTAATTTCATATTATTATAACATTATATTTACCTTAAATAACACTAATTACCTTTAATCGCGATTAATATAACATAAATTTACTATTCACCAAATATTATTTTCATCCCATTGAACCTCATTTTACTTACTACTGAAAACCATATATGTCTGGTTTTTGAAATTCAATTCATAGAAGTGGTAAAGATTCATTTAAATGAAAAAATTATTTTTTTCACTACCACTTAGTGGTTTCACTATTCATCAAAAATTGATGTTTTTCAGAAAAATACCAAAAATTCACCCTAAGATATATTCGATATTCCTAATTCAAAAGTGATGCCTATTTTATAAAATTAAAAACATATAATTTGAATTAATTAATTTAATAATTAGTTCCCGCTGTCACAACAAATAGCATGTTTTTAAGAAACAATATATATCAAAAGATTGGCAATTGTTTATGTCCAATTTCAAAGTGAAATTAATTATAATGACCACCATTTGATAAAATGGTAATAATATATTTTAATTATACTTTAAAACCACTCAATCGTATAATTTATCACTATAAATTATTTTGATTAAAAAATTTGTTTTTAAGTATTTTTCACTATTCATCAAAAATTGGAAGTTCTCAGAAAAATTCCAAAAATTCAACATAGGCTAATTTTGATATTCTGAATCCAAAAATGAAGTCCATTTTGAAATATAATATTTATATAATTTCAGAAAGTTGGTATTACTATTCATAACAGCTATTGTGATTGGTCACGGTGTGTTAGAATCTCGAACTTGCGTACAATGCAAGCTATTGCATTATTGAAGAAGAATCGTATCATGGAAGCTTGGGGTGTTACAGGCCATTTGTATGCGGGGGAGAGGACACACAAGGAAATTTTGAAAAGAATTAGTTCAACCCATATTTTTATAATGAAAAGGGCCTTAAACATTGTAAATTATAGGAAATTATATGTTATAAGCTCTAAATATTTACATAATATTGGTTTCGGACTATTTTTAGGACATTTTTAACTCTTATCTTTTTATTTTAATCCCTAGTAAACTAATTTTTACATATATCATGGTAATTAATCTTTACATATTTTTCAATTCATAAAGTTAAAAAATTAATTAGAACTTATTTGATAATATAAATTATTTTTATAAAAAATATGGAATCCATTATCAAATATCACATTCATATAAATGGTATAACTCAATTTAAAATTATACATGCAATTTTTTTTAAAAAAATTGGGTTTCTAAAGGGAATCTTCTCATATTTATAGATGGTTATAAAATAAAAATTCCATCTTAAATTGTATAAATGGCATGAATTATTTAAATTTTAATAAAATTTAACCAATTTTACATTAAAACCAATTTTAAATATAATTTAAATTTATATATTATTTAAATAGAATATAAATTTTCAATAAAAACAATATTTTTCATTTTTCATTAAAAATTGAAACATTTCATAAATATACTTGAAATTCACCCTAATTTTTTTTGTTATTATGATTTAAAACTTGAAGTTAATTTTATAAAATAAATTTAATAAATTTTTTATAATATAATTTTAAATTAAGTGTGAAAACCCTAGTGAAATAATTTTTTAGAATAATAAAGTTTTTTAGAAAACATTTATTTTTCATTTCAATAATTCTTCTTTTATTTATAATCATTATATTAATATAATTTTCAAAAAAAATGGTACTATTCACACCCACCAATTTAACAGGTAGGTTATAATGGTATACTATTTTACAGTTCATTTGTACTCTTTGTTTCATGTCTCACAAGCAATCGAATAGATCAGATTTATTTAAAAATTAATATATCATATAGTCATAGGGTGTTACATTATTTTCTAATCTCAACATTACATTTCATATATTCTATCAAACAAAAATTTATTCATTTCAAATCATAGGGCGTTTTATTCTCTCAACATTAATAAATTTTGTCTTCATAATTTAAACATTATCTTAGTAATCAAGCGTTTGACATTTGGAAATATTGTTGTTAAAAACCCTACATACTTAGAGGGATAATAAAAATTAAACATGAAAAGAGATAAAGGTAAATAAGGAGTTCACATAGAATAACACATAACTAGTTTTCCATATAGGAAAACATGGGTGGGAATTGAAGATATAGACATGGAATAATAACATAACTAATTATAAAGAGTGAAATATCATGGATCACAGTAAATTAAATTGTCAATAAAATGTTAAAGACCTCAAAGTTCTAAATGTGGGATGATTTAATAGAATATTTGAATCATCAGATATGAATTGAATATAAAAAAATTCAAGATAATTTTTAAAAATTTGATGAATTCTTTTAATTTATAATAATTTAATGAAATACAATTACTTGAAATGTTTCTATTTTATAACAAATGATTTCATCAATTGGTTGTGATTTAATCATTTTCATCATCATCTACTACCCCATGAAAAGAATATCATGGCACGACCCGTCCCCTAGGGCTCGTGATGTGACTACCCCAAGCCCACCTTCTATAGGCTAGGGGATGGAGACATGCAACAAAGGCGAATTCCCTAAAAATGGGAAGGCATTGCCTTCATTACCAGTGAACACATGCAACCTAACACACAGCAAGATACGAATGCAAGTCAACTGTATAGTAAACTAATGAGTATAGTATGTAAAAATGGTCCAGAATAAAATACCAACTAGAAAGTACAAGTATAACTAAAATGAAAAACAACTGAAGATAGATAAAGACAACTACTAGATCATCCTCTAAGGTTCTTACCTGAAGCGTAGGTATAGATCGTCTCCTTATCACTCCTTGTCCCCCTGTCTCCTCTATGGTATGCCTCATCTAGGTCCACCTCCGAGCTACCTCAAGTCCGAGTCCCCTAATCCTTAGTCAGTGTTGTCTGTCGTCTGCACCAAACACAATGATGTGTGGGCATAGCCCATGCAAGGGTGAGTATAACGATACTCAGTAGGGAACTCAAGACCCTCAAGGTCTCACAAAAATCCACCAAGGATAAACCACAAATTATGAAATCAACAGATAACCCTACTTTGGTATATGCCCATACATATATGTAAGTTATCAAGTAATCCATCACAAACATGAGGAAAACAGAGAGTTACTAACTCAACTCACACCCAGATTTATTCTATGGGTAGTTACAAGTAACATCCCCAGTCACATCATCAAACACCTCTCCTGATGGAGATCCCCTCCTCTATCGAGTATTGTGGGCCTACTACGTCACACAGAGGTGCTTCTCACAAACCATGGACTGCTGAGGTACTCCTCATGTCAAGTATCATGGATCTGCCACGTCACACAGAGGCACTCCCCACCATGGGTCTGCTGTGTCACATAGAATCACTCCCCCTCGTGACTTGCTGAGGTACTCCTTCTGTCAAGTACTGTGGGTCTTCTATGTCACATATAGGTTCTCCCCACCACGCCCTACTGAGGTACTCCTCCTGTCGAGTACCGTTGTCTGCTGCATCACAGATAGGCGCTCCCCACCGTGTCTTGCTAAGGTATGCCTCCTATCGTGGACCGTGGGTCTGCCGCGTCACACATAGGTGCTCCCCATCATGGGTCTACCACGTCACATAGAGGTTCTCCGCAATGGGTCTATCAAGTCACTTTAATTAGAAAAGGTAAGCAATCATCAAGTCTCATCTAGCTACTAGGTTCTCATAATATGCTCAATCGTCACTGGAAAGATCCGCTCCACAAGCTACTGATTGATACTCCAACTTCCACAAAGTCCCATGACGAATCATCTCGAAGGTCTGCCACGTCATAGGGGTATCAACGCAATATATGGTGTGTCAATCGGATTCCTGGACTGTGAGATATTAGCCTTTTAGTCCCGGAGCCCATTTAGATTCATGGTCGATCCAACCTGCCCATTCTCCATCTTAATTCCAAACTCCAATAGCATACACTCAAAAGGACCATCTCGCTCCAATACTTCCAGCACCGCTGTAGGTTCGTCAAACGAATGTCATGTGCCAAAGTTATGACAAAAAGAGTGTAAATGGGTCATAGTGGGCCTAGGTCCGTTCCCACCCGGTCGGACTGACCCGACCTGACCCGGCCTGGGCCGTCCTATTTCGGGTCGACCCGGCCGGACCTGCTAGGTCCGGCCCGACCCGCTAGTTGGCCCTGCCCATTGGGTTCAGCCCGGTCCGTGGCGGGTCAGAGAGGCCACGGGTGGCGCAGCTAGGGAGGCTCGGAGGGCCATGGGTGTCACAGCCGGTGTGGGTCAGAGGGCCACAGTTGACGTAGCCGGGGCAGCTTTAAAGGCCATGGGCAGCATGACTAGGGTGGCTCGGAAGGCCACAAGCGGCGTGGCTGGGGAAGCTCGGAAGACCGCAGACAGTGTGGTCGGGTCGTCTCGGAAGGCCATGGGCGGCACGGACGAGGTGCCTCAGAAGGCTGCGGTTTGGTGGGATGGAATCAGCTTGGCAGATGGCAGCAAAAGCTCAGTGGACAGTGGAGGCAACTCGGCCGAGTCAGCTGCGGCGGCTCGGTCTGGACGGCGGTGGCCGTGGGCGGTGCGACGAGCTGCGGGGGGTGGAGGCGCAGTTTAAGGGGTTCATGGGTGCCGTGGAGGGACTCGACCACGGGGGTACTGAGAGGGCATGGAGGTCACGAGGCGGTGGTGGCTGTGGAGCAATGTCGTTGTGTCACCGCTTTTGTCACGTTCAACACCACAAATCACAACAAGATTTGCGGAGGGGTCAGGACGTGTTGGTTTGGTACATACCCTCCGTGTTAGGGTGGTAGCATATGGCTTAAAAAGAATTTGAAGAATAACATCAAGCTTTATATCCTCCCAAAACGATTTATTCCAAATCTTGAAAAGGAATTCAAGGGATGAAAATGGGAAAAGTATTCATACACAAAATAATCCCCTACCATTTTCATTTGATTCTTTGAAGATTGTCAACAGGAAAGAAGATGATGTCGTTGGATAAAGAGGGATGTTGGAGATGTCGGTGTTTCCTCAATCATTGGTTCATTGACGCTTAAGAAGTTCTTCATCAATAAATGTCATGCGGAAGAAGAAGGAGTTGAAGTCAGCATTCTACATTGGCGTTCTTCGTTAGAGAGATTTTCTACAAGATCTCTCATCTTTGCCAATCCATTCCCTCAATCCCACCAAAATGATAATAGCCAACTTAATAATTTAAGTCTGTCAAATTAAATTATGTGGGAACATTTCAAGTTGGCAAAAAATTAATTTTCTAAATTAAAGTATGGCCTTGGTACAATTAATGTGGAGGAACCTCAAGTGGCTCCTCCACCTTAAAGAGGGATTTGAGAGGGTTCTTTCTCATTTAGAGGGGAGTTCAAGAGGTTTAAGCCTCAGGTGTTCCCTACCACTATAACCTCTCATTGGAGGTTAGTTCAGGTGGTCCCCACCTTCATAACCTCTCAACAGAGGTTTAGTTCTGGTGGTCCCCACTTCTCAACATCCACGTGGAATAAAAATAAAAATAAATTTACAAAATTTTATTTTTATTTTATTCTTTCACGAATATGTGAAAAGATAACTTCCACCCTCTGCCAACTATGGTCGAGGTAAAGGTCTCCATAAGAGAATAATGGCATTATGAGTTCAATGATGCCCTCATATTTCTATTCTGAGCACCGGTTCCAAAGTAAGAAAAACCCACTCGCACCTTTACTAAACTTACCCGAAATAATGTTCATAAATTCATTTCGGGCACTCCGGGCCTTGGAATCACACGCCATAAATTTTCATAGACTCATAAAATTTCCATATATTTTAAAAATATATATTTACATTGAAATTCTAGGTCTTTATCATCTTCCCACCTCAGGGCTTTACGTCCCCGTAAGCCACAACTCAAACTAGGTAAACAAGTAAGGATACTAAGAATGCATCTAACCCTCCTACTCCCATGTTCTCTCCTGGAGGTTCTCATACTGCCAACGAACGTGCACCAGAGGTATCGACCTCCCACGTAGAACCCACTCCTATTGATCCTCAATCTCAAATGGAACCTCCAAAAATGCCACCCCATCGTCGATGTCCAGCTCGCTGTGGTCGATGATGTGGTAAGGGTTATGCACATATCCCCTCAGGTGGGCTATGTGGAAGACTTCGTGCACCCGCTGCAACTGAGTTGGAAGATCTAAGCAGTAAGCCACCCTGCCAACTCTACTGAGGAATGGGAAGGGTCCGATGAATCTCGGAGATAACTTGCCACCTCGACCAAATCTCGACAAACCTTGTCGAGGTGAGACTCGTAGAAAGACATGGTCTCCATCCTCGAACTATAAGGGTCTCTGTATCCTCTCGGCATACGAATTCTACCTACTCTGTGTAGTCTTCATCCACTCTTAGATGATCTAAACATTCTCTATGGTAGCCTATACCATCTCTGGTCCCACTAGTGATGACTCCCCTGGGGCAGTCCAACACAACGGTGATCAGCAAGGTCACGCGTACAATGCCTCGAAAGGTTCCATCACAATGATGGAGTGATAGTTTTTGTTGTATGAAAACTCCACCAAAGGATAGTGATCCTCACAACTATGATCGAAGTCGATGAAACATTCACTCAGCATGTCCTTGAGGGTCTGAATGGTCCGCCCAGTCTGGCCATCTGTCTGATGATGGAAGGCGGTGCTCAAACAAAGCTACATCCCGAAAGTCTCCGGCAACCCCTTACATAGTCGAGAAGTAAAATGGGAATCAAAATAGGAGAAAATCTTCGAGGGTACTCCATATAGCCGCACAATATCTTGCACATAGAGGCGTCCCAATCTCTCTACTGAACCCTGCTCTCTGATCGGTAGGAAGTGGACTAACTTGGTGAGTCGGTCAATGATCACCCAAATCGAGTCATGACCCCTGGATATATGTGGAAGTTCTGTCATGAATCCCACGGATATCCCATACCACATCCACTCTAGGACCTCTAAAGGCTAAACCAAGTCGGCTAGTACCTGAGGCTCCGCCTACACATGCTGACCAGTGAGGCACCAAGAGACAAAATCTGCTACTGCGTTCATCATTACCGGCCACCATTGATGTCATCAGAGATCCTAGTACATCTTCTCCACTCCTGGATGTACCGCTAGAGGGGAAGTGTGTAACTCCCTCAACACTTCCTCTTTAAGTGACATTGGTACCATAGTACATCCTCTGAAAAGGATAACGTGCCCCCCACCTTCAGAAACTCCATCAGGTGCATGTCCTGTGGATATCATTGCACTTCGTGTGTCACAGTCAGCATCCCCACACTCTTCCTCCCTGACTCATTGAAGGAGTGGGGAAGTGATTGTATGAGACTGAAGAAATGCTTCACCATATCTATCCACAACAGATATCAGTAAATCAGATAGCTGCTCTGTCACCTCACCTAGCAGCGGTATACCGGACCTTATGTTGAGTGCATATTCTACAACGTTCCCCTTCCCATGAGTATAGACTATCTCGAAGTCATAGTACTAAAGGAACTCAATCCAAATTCACTATCTTAGGTTCAGGTCATTCTGGGAGAATATATACCTGAGACTCTTGTGATCAGATTACATGGTAAAATGCTCACCATTCTGATAGTGTCGCCACATCTTCAAGGAAAAGACCACTTCTACTAACTCCATGCCATGAGAATCGTAGTTTTTCTCATTCTATCTCAGAAATTGAGAACCATAAGTTATCACTGCTTCCTCTGGCATCAGGACACATTCATGTACGGTCCCTGATGTGTCACAGTAAACTATGTACCCTACACACTCCTCTGGAAGCCTCAAGATGGGGGCACTAGTCAGCCTCTGCCTCAGCTCTTGAAAACACCACTGGCATTTCTCTGACCAAATGAATGCTTTCTCCTTCTTCTTCAATGCTGATAGTGGTGCTACAACTCTGGAGAAATCTGGCACAAATCTCTGATAATATCTAGCCAACCCTAGGAAACTCTGTACCTCCGTCACACTTCTAGGTGGCTCCCAAGAAAGTACGACATCATTCTTTCACGGGATCCAGTGTAACTCCAGCCTTCGATATGACATGTCCAAGAAAATCAACCTCTTAAATCGAGAATTTTCACTTCAAGAGCTTACCATAATGATGGTTCTCTTGGAGTGTGTCTAGTAATACCTACAAATGATAGGAATGCACCTCCTTATTTGTCAAGTAGATCAGAATGTTGTCAATGATGACAACTACAAAGTGATCATGTTTTGGCTGAAGATCTTGTTCATGAGTCCCATTAACACTGATGGAGCATTGGTTACGCCGAATGGCCTAACCAAGAACTCATAGTGGTCATACCGACATCTGAAAGTCATCTTATGCACATCCTTGTATCGTACTCCGAGCTGGTGATAGCTTGATTTGAGGTCTATCTTCGAGAACCCTCGTTATCCCTTCATCTAATCCAAGAGGTTTTCAATCCTCATAAGTGGGTACTTTTTCTTCATGGTCACCTAGTTCAGGCACCGATAATCAACACAATGTTTAAAGCTCCCATTCACCTTATTGTCGAATAGAATTGAGGTTGCCCAAGGGGAAACACTAGGATGGATGGATCCATTCCCCTGTAAGTCTTCTAACTGCACCTACAGATCACGAAGCTTTGAAAGAGCCATCTGATATGCTGGTGTTGATATCGGTTCCATCCCGGGGTACAAGTCAATGTAAAAGTCCACCTCTCTTTGGGGTGTTAGACCCAAAACATCATCATGGAAGACATCAATGTACTGGTCCTCCACTACAGGATAACTCAGACTCTCCACAACAACCGCTTCGAGGGTAATTCTAGCCAACTAATTAGTGATCAGTTTCACTCTCCTCCAGGTTAGTCCATCCTATGCTACAAAGGAACCCTTCTCACCGGTGAAGGTAAACATTTTCCCATCCATGTGGACACACCACACTTTGCGCCAAATACAGTCAATATGAGCATGGACTGTAGATCACCTGTCCATACACAAGATAACGTCTGAAGGCATCAACCCTACAACTAGGAGATCCAAGACGAAGCTCTCACCACATAGAGTAAGCTCACACTACCGGTACCAGTGCGTAATCATCAAATTTTCTCTCTTTGGAGTCTCTAGAAGTATGGATTGAGCCAATAGACCCATCAGAATCTTCGAGCTCCGAACAGGGGCAGCGAAAATAAAAGAATGACTAGAAATTGTGTCTATAAGTATGGCACCTAAGGTGGAGTAGACACAGATCGTACCTTTTTTCATTTTCGGAGTGTCGTGATCATAGGCCTCAGCTTCCTGGAGCAAAGCTCTCCCCTATCCGCCTGCTCCCTAAAGTCGAGGTAGACCTCTTGGTGGTGGTGGTGGTAACATCTCGAATCGTCGCCCACCACCAACTACACGGCTAGCTCCTCTGTCACGTCTGGCTGCTCTATGTGGACCTCCTCGGTCGAACCTTTGTCTCTGTCTGGGTGGTTCTTCGACTGTATAATGATCATCCATACGACGGGTTGGATAGTCATGAGCCATGTAACCCTACCTGCCGCATGAGTGGCACTACATGATCCTTACATGACTGGTTCCCCCTCCGGTGCCCCAGACAATCGATCCTGAGTCATGCAATCATCCACCGGTAGGTCTATTCCTCTTGGATCTCTACAACATCAATCTGCTACCAACTGCACCGGACTCCTCTACGTGATGACTGGTAGTGTGTCTCACCGTTGGTGACTGAACAACAAGTAAACTCTCTTGAGAGGGCTCTCTATAACTCCCATGCCTGTGTCCAGATGCTGAGTGAGATCATCTAAGCCCTGATCTCCCGCCTAATCCCCTAATCAATGGTTTGGGCCCTGATGAAAGGGGAGTGAACCATATCATTAAAAAAGAATGAGAGGTCAGTGAACCTCGCTGAGTACTGACCTACAATCATGTTTCCCTCCTGTAGATGAAGAAGCTTCTGTATGCGCACTGTGTGATGAGTTAGTGGGACAAAATCTGCCCGAAACAGGCTCTCAAAGTCTTCCCAGAGAAGTGTCACCTCATCATGAACTTGGATCTTCAATCTCTACTATCTTCCTGCTACTTCTTGTAGAAGGATGACGACAAGGATCACCATGAGATCAGCTGGTGTCCCTATGAGTCGGAAGACTCATCCAATCCTCAGCAACCTGACGGTCTGTCTCTCCCCGGAACCAGGGTGGCCTCTAGCGCTAGAACTCGTTCAATGCACTCATGGAGCGTGCACTCTCTACTGCTAGGGCTGGTGGAATTTATGGCCCAATAGTTAATGATACTTCCAGTGCCTCTGATGGTCCCTGTATTGGAAGAGGGCCATGAACCGCGGCCTCGTCGCTCGGGGGGGGGGGGGGGGGGTTGTCAGTGCAAGCTACTCTCAGAACCCTTTCTGGCAGTCTACGTGGAGGCATCCTAAAAAAAACAGATGTTCCCCTGTCAATAAGTTATACCTGGTGAACTAACTCAAGAGATAACAAAGAAAACTCTTGGAAACACACACACACTCAGTGTTTTTTTACACTATGTCAGAAGTCAAAAGTTAGGGCCCAGGTGTATGGATACGTCAGTCGCCGCCCCAACACTAGATTCCCTGAACTGATATCCACACTCACTACACATAATACTACTTCCATTAAAATAAATATGAGAGCCCTATGTTCTGCAGTATAACTGACTCCTCTGATAATAATTTTCCCAACCCATCCCCTGGGGCCCTTGCTGTGACTACCCCAAGACCACCTTCCATAGTCTAGGGGCTGGAAACTAGCACCAAAAGAATATTCCCTAAAACTTAAAAGGAATTTCCTTTATAACCAGTAAACACACACAACCAGAAAAACAAGATACAGATGCAAGTCAACTGTATAGTAAACAAGTGAGTGCAGTAAGTAAAAAGGGGCCAGAATACAAGCCCAAATGGAAAGTACAAGTACAAATGAAATGAAATACATCTGAAGAAAGAAAAAGACAGCTATTGGATAGTACTCCAAGTTTCCTACCTGAAGGGTAGGTATAGATAGCCTCCACATCACTACACTTCCACCCATATCCTCTACGGTACGCCTCGTCTAGGTCCACCTCCAAGCTACCTCTAGTCATTGTACCCTGGTCCTTAGTCAGCGTTGTCCGTTGTATGCACCAAACACAATGAAGTGCAGGCATAGCCCGTGTAGGGGGTGAGTATAATGATACTCTGTAGGGACCCTGAGACCCTCAATGTCTCACAAAAATCCACCAATGATAAACCACAATGTATGAAATCAACAGATAACCCTACTTATGAATATGCCCATACATATACTTATGTTATCAAGTAATCCATATCAATCATGAGGAAAAAAAGAGATACTAACTCAGCTCACACCAAGATATTTTCTACGGTTAGTAACAAGTAACATCCCCAGTCACATCATCAAAAACCTCAGCTATAGGATATCCCCCCTCAATAAAGTATAGTGGGCCTCCGTGTCACAGAGAGGCACTTCTCACAAACCATGGACTACTGAGGTACTCCTCCGGTTGAGTATCATGGGTCTGTCGTGTCACACAAAGGGGCTCCCCACCATGTGTCATCTGCGTCGCATAGAAGAACTCCCATATGTGACTTTCTGAGGTTCTCCAGCTGTCGAGTACGACAGTTCTTCCACGTCATACAAGGGCACTCCCCACTGTGACTTTTAGTGGTACTCCTCTTGTCGAGTACCGTGGGACTGCCGCGTCACACATAGGCTCTCCCCACCTTGGACTCCTAAGGTACTCCACCTATCATGGATCGTGGGTCTACCACATCACATATAGTTTCCCCCCACTATGGGTCTACCGTGTCACACAGTGTTGCTACACACTGGGCCTATCAAGTCACTCTGAGTCGAAAAGGTCAGCAGCTGTCAAGTCTAAGCCAGCTACTAGGATCCCACACTATGCTCGCTCATCTCTAGGAGGATCCACTCCATGGGCTACTAGTCGATACACCAAATACCAAGAATTCCCACGAAGAAGCATCTCATAGGTCCACCACGTCATGGGTGTCTCAATGAAATAGAAGATGCATCAATCGGACGTCTGGTCTGTCAGTTATTAGCCTCTTTGTCCTGGGGGCCGACTTAGATTCATCCTCGATCCATCCTGAATGATCCCTATCTTAATCCAAAACTACAGTGGGATATACTCAAAGGGACTTTCTCGCTCCAAGATTTGCATCGCCGCTGATGGTTCTACAAATAGACAATTGGTGACAAAGTTATGGCCAAAGGAGTGTAAATAGGTCGTAGTGGGCCTGGGTCCAATCTGACTCGGTCAGACTGACCCGACCCAACCTAGCTTGGGCCGACCCATTTTAGGTTGCCCCAGCCTGACCTGTTGGGTCCATGTTGGCTAGATGGGTGGATTGGCCCATTGGGTTAGGCCCGGTCTGAGGTGACTTGGAGGGCCGCGGGCGGCGTAGCCCGGGTGGCTCTGAGGGTTGCAAGGGGTGCAGCCAGGGTGGCTCGAAGGGTCACGGATGACTTCGCCAGGGTGGCTCGGAAGGCTGCAGGCGGCATGGACAGGGTGACTAAAATTTTCACGACTTGGCGGCTAGGTGGTGGTGGCTCGGAAAATGGTGGCGTACGACTCGGCGGATGGTGGCAGTAGCTCGACCCGTTCATTGCCGGCAGCTCGGCCTGGACGGTGGCGGTCATGGGTGGCATGGGGGGCCGTTGGTGGTGGAGCTGCAGGGTGCGGAGGTCGAGGGGTGGCAGTCGATAAGGGGTGTTGTCGTTGCACTATTGCATTCGTCAAGTTCAACTCCAAAAATCATCACATGATTTGTGGAGGGGTCGGGCCATGTTTGTTTGGCTTGTACCCTCCGCGTTAGGGTGGTAGCATATGGATCAACAAGAATTTGAAGAAGAACGTCAAGATTGACAACCTCCTAGAATGATTTATTCCCAATCCTGAAAATTAATTCAAGGGAAGAACATGGGAAAAGTATTCATACACAAAATAAACCCCTACCACATTCGTTTGATTCATTGAGGATTTTCCGCAGGAATGGTGACGATGTCATTGGGGAAAGACAGATATCAGTGACGTCGGTGTTTCCTTAATCATTGGTTCATTGATGTTGAATACGTTCTTCATCAATGAATTTCCCATAGAAGAAGAAGGAGTCGAAGTTGGAGTTCATCATTGGCATTCTTCGTTCGAGAGCTTTTCTCCAAGAGCTGTCCCCTTTTCCAATCCTTTCCCTCAATCCCACCAAAATGAAAACAACCAACTTAATAATTAATGTTTGTGAAATTAAATTATGTGGGCATAAGTTTAAGTTGGCACAAAATTAATTGACTTAATTAAAGTATGATTTTGGCACAATTAATGTGGAGGTAGCTCACAAGGCTTCTCCACCTTAAAGAGGGAGTTGAGAGGATTCTCCCTCATTAAGAGGGGAGTTCAAGTGGTTTAAACCACAGGTGGTCCCCACCACCATAAACTCTAATGGAAGGTTTTTTCAGGTGATCCCCACCTTCATAACCTCTCATTGGAGGTTTAGGTCTGGTGGTCCCCACTTCTCAACATCTAAATGGAATAAAAGAAATGTTACACATTTTTAATTTTATTTTATTCTTTCATGAATATGTGAAAAGATAACTTCCACCCTTTACCTACGACGGTCGAGGTGAAGGTATCTTTAAATGAATACCGGTTCTACGAGATCAACGGTGCCCTTAGATTTCTGTTCCCATCACTTGTAAAAATTTATAAAAACTTGCTCTCTTGTTTACTAAACAAACATGAAATAAAGTTCAAAAATTCATTCTAGGCACCCCAGGCCAAGGAATCACACACCGTCAATTTTTGCGGACTTTTAAAATTCCCATATATTTAAAAAATGTACATAAAAATTCTGAGTCATTACATTTAAAAAATAAATATTTATTCTAAATGCATTAAATTAACTTTTAATATGGTGTAATATCCATAAAATAGAGAGAATTCTTTATTTATATTTATAAATATTTTGTAAAACAAATATGGTTAGCATATGTTATTAATCTCTAAACCTAAATAGAAAATTATTATTTCCTCATTAAATATTTTAATTAAAAACAATTAAATATTAACCAAAACATCACATATGATTGTGGTAGGTGTTAAACCTTTATTTTCCATTAGTTTTGGGTTTACACCTCATGGACTTCGCTAGATTCAAGGAGTTTCCACCAAGTATTTGGGTAGTCCTTTTTCAAAATCTATTTTACTATAATTTCTATAACACTCTAATGTTTTGATAACCCATAATTACTACAACTTCAAAGATAATAAAACCCTTAAATATTTCTGCTACATTTAATGTAATGATCAGAAAATGTAAATGCATTATTTCTCCAAATAACTCTCTCATATACTAAACCAATTGGCTGTATTTCCATAAATTTATTCCAAGAATATCCTTAATCATGTTATATTCCTTTCACCAAAATTTTAAAATGGAGATTTTGTGAATTTTAACTTATGAACAACCTTAAACTCATAAACCTGTGATATTATCCATAACTCTTAATTTAATAATAACATATATTATTCTAAAATATTACACAATCCTTAGTTGTGCCATTTTTCTGATAAAAAAAATAGTATTAAGGAAAATTCTTATCCAATATAATAGCTGGATCCCAATGCCTAAATACATCATCCATTTAATTTAAACCTTATATCATCCTTGGTCTAATGGTTATCCTTTATAAGAAGACATTGACTTTGATAACTCCCAATATCCCCATATTTAAGATAATAGACTATAAATTGGTCTATCCAATGAGATTTATTTATTTCTATCATACTCTTAATTTTTTCCTAATCAATTGATTTCTTCATTCACATATTTTACACACATAAAAAACAATACCCCTTCTTTGAAGAACTTTCCATAGTGTCTATTTACACATTTTTGATATGAATGAATTCTAACCTTCTTTCCACCATGGTATACACCACTCGAGCTCTTAAAAAACATCATACTTCTATTATTTCATGAGAGTGAGGGATGGTTAAGGAATATGATTTTAATCATATTTGGAGATAATATATTAAGAATAATCTCAATATCATTAACTCATATCACCTTCACATTTGTTTACTTTTGATCACCGCATTTTACTTTATATTCAATGTTAAGATTATTCTTCCGGGTACCTTTCATTTAAAAAATATTATTTACACTATGAGAAGCAATCATCATAGTGGGAAAACCATATAATTAATTATTGAATGCCTATATAATGACATATTATTTTCAATCTAATAAATTATATGTTTAACCTTGGTCTTTCATTTCCATCATCTATCAAAATCTTTCATAATGATTTGTAAATAAGATTTAAACTATCCAAAGCATATCCCCAAGAGTGTCAAATTAGGTTCTTAGTAAGGACAATTATCGTATACTAGGTAACAGTAGATTCAATCCCAACACACCTTTTTTAGATTTATTACCACAATGTACATATATACCAAAAATATGTCCAATTTTAGTATCCATACATGTATGTATTTCTTGGAAAAACCACATAATATCAACCTTACCAAAACATAAGAATATTTTTATGTATCCATTCATAGGGTTATGATTTCTAGTCTATGTTTTCTAAACTCTTGTACCCAAGGATTTTTCAAAACTTGTTTTTTTACCAACTATAGCGACCCAAAACCTAGTTACCCAAAGATGGGGTTTTCCTTATTACATTAGTATAATATAAAAGGAATCACATCTCGAAGGACCGAATTGTTTCATATTCTTGGAAAACTAGATACATGCATGATTCCCATAATAAATTTGATTAAAAAAAATTAAAACATTTTTTTTGAAAATTCTTGGTTCCATCTATCATATCCATAGATATCACTCATAGTGAACCTCCTATATTCCTAATAAAATAAAATAAAATAAGGGTGAGCTCAAATGATAGGTAAGAGTTGCGTAAAGATGGAGATATCATTAGTAAATAAAGAAAAATCAATAAGGTGTAATTAATATAGTAAGGTAAATATCTAGTAACCAATGTCATTTAATTAATAAGTTGAATACCATGATTATATTTTGGAATAATCAATATATAATGATAAATAATTGAACACACATTTGATTTAAATAAAAATTTTATGTTACGAATTGAAAATGAATAATCATATGGAATGGTAAATATATGAACACAAATTTAATTTAATCAATAACATGAATATTAGGATTATATAATTGATCATCAATATGTAAAATTAAATAATTAAATACATATTCCATTAAATCATAAATTTGACTATTTTAAATAGGTATGTTAGAATTAATATAGAAAGGTAAGTAGATGAACACACATGAAATTTAAATAATTTCACTCTCATGAATGGATAATGAGTAATAAATATGTAAATTTAAATAACTAATCAAAAATTTCATTTAAATAACATAACTACCATGAATAGATAAGTAATAATCAATATGGTATGGTAAATAACTGAAAACACATTTCATATAATAAATAAACTAATAATGATATGCATATAGAGATAATATCATTGTGAAAATCTCAAGGATAATAATAACTAAATTATTAATGATGGAAAATATTAATAATTGTACTTCATGATCTCATAAATACCTCTACTATCAATATATTTTAGAAGGCAGTTTAAAATTGAAGGGTATGTATACAATATAAACTCATTTAACTAAGGCTTTCTAACTAATTCATATCATGATAATATCGATGAATAAAGGATATATATATAAATAGGTACCACCCATATCCTCATATCCAAATAATTATTCATATATCTAATGAAAAAGTTTATTTGTGAACAATATTCCCAATCAACATATTTTCGTATTGAGTATGGAATGAAAATTAACAATAACTTCCCTAGTTAATCTTATAAATTTCCATGTAAAATAACATATATATATAAATTATATATGGTTTATGTAATAAATATATCCATGATAAATAATGTTTATATTCATGGTAAATTTGTATTCAAATGATGAGAGTAAATTGAATATTTCATGGTAAAGGTAATGATTACATAAAAAAATCAAGAAAGAGAATGCCAATACTATCCCTTTTCGATCTAATTATAACCCTTACCTAAAAAATAATAATTATGGTGTCAATATATCATATCTTTAGTGGATCATAATTATAGAAAAGGGTTTATGAATTTGATGAATATAAATACAATAAAATTGTTTTTATAAACAACACTGAGTAAAACAAACTTTTCACATTGAAAATTTTATTTTTACTAAAATTTTAAAAAATAATTTGAAAATAAATTTCATTAAAAATGAAAATTGAAACCTATAAATTAGTATTTAAAACATTTAGTGGTGTTTAATGTAAGAAATTTGATACATTTTTTATGTGTTAAAACAAATATTCATTTTACATTTCTAGTAAAATTGAAATGAGGCTTGTTTGGAAAATGAAATAAATAATTTTTTCAAAAAAAATTTAAAAGGAAGAAAATGGATAAAATACATTTAAATCTTAATTTAAACAATGTTAAAACATTTTTTAAAATTTCATTAGAAAATATTTTCTGATAAGAAATATGATTTTATACCAAAGATATAAATAAAGAGATATTTTTTTTAAAACATTTTATTAATCATTTTACGTGCCAAAGAGAGGAAAATGGTACTATTACAAGAAAATTTCATGAATAAATAGAGGATAATAAAATTAAATGGGTTTAATAGACAAATATTAAATGATTTCCATCAATAGAAATTCAACCATAAATAATACCGATTAAAATGTGACTGTGAAATAAACCCTTACAAAGATCATAACATTGAAGTGAGAATTAACCCATGAAGTGATTATGTGTGTCAAATATAAATCCTCATAAAACAAGTATAAATATAACAATATAAAGTTAAAATTAATTTTACTTGTAATCTTATAATTTCAAAGATAATAAAGAAGTAATATATCCTAATGAAATGAAATTGAGTTATGAAATTCTTTACCACTTGGTAATTTTCAACTCAAAAACCCTTATATGAAAAAATTAAAATTGAAAGTTAAAATATATTCAATTATTAATTATTAGTGATATTACATGTTAATGGGGTATTATGTAGGTCATGTAAAAGAAATTATATGCACAATAATAAAATATTCATCATTGAAGCGAAATTGAGACGAGGTCCCTTACCTCCCAATTCCTTTTGGTTATCTATGATTAATACACCATTATAGTTCTTATAAAATGTTATTAATTTATACTAGAACCATATATATATTTATTATATCATATAATATCACTTGAAATCATTTTACCACACATTTGATTATGATATTTCATTCTTTGCAATTTTTCATGTGTTAATTCTCTTATCTCTTCAAACACATGTTGTCATAAAACGTTTAGTTGTGAAAATTTTATTGTATTGTAATATATATAATTATATCAAAGTTATAAATATCATTATTTTATTAAATTTATTTGAGAATAATTATTTAAATTTGAACATGGATAATGGACAACATCACTTTGTGGGGATAGTAGGTCGTACGTATGCACGATAGACATTATCATTTCCTTAATGGGTGAAAAGGAAAAGAAGTGGTAGATATGTTAATTTTATGGAATAAATATAATTATATATATATATATATAATTTTCACAAAATTTATCCTTATTACCTTTCTGGAAAATCATAAGTGGAAAATAAATCACATCGCTTCGCAATGCGGTTGATCATATTAAACAATAGCTATGTTATTGTATTTTAAACAAAACAGAACAGAAGAAGGTATATATGAAATTAAAATTATATAAGTAGTATAATATAATAAATAAAATATATGTGTGTTAAATCCATAATTATATCTACCCTTAAAAGGTGGTGACTAAAAAATAATTACATCAGTTCACAAGTAGGTAGTCCGTCGTACACACAAATGATAGTTTCGTTTCCCATTTTATGAAATAAGAGATTAATATATGTAATTTCATTAATATAATAACATATAATTACATTTAAGATAATGATATTTTTAAAAAATCATGTATTATTAATATATTTAAGGAGTTACAATAAGAAATAAAATCCAAACATTTATTTAAGAATGTTACAACTTCATTAGATAACATATTTAGGATTACACAAAAATACTTTATATGATGGATTTATGATCATACCATGTGATATTAGTTTTTTTGAGAGAATTAATTATGTGATTTAGGTAGGTATTTTCAAAACCAAATGTCTTTATAAGAGTTAATAGGAATTGTTATGGGCAATATTTATAAGTGGGGAGAGGACACGCCTAGAATTTCTGAAAATAATAAATTACATCCACATTTCTATCATATAAAATTCCTCATAAATGGGTCTTTATCAATCCTTATTGGTTTTAAGGTAAAACAGTGTACATACTATGGGTTATTATAGTTTTTACATCATTTTTAACCCTTATCATATAAGTTTAACCATTGGTAAACTAGTTTTTACCTAATTAGTTGTAATTAATTTTTTAAAAAAATTTATTATTAATAAGGGTTAAAAATTAAGTTAATTTTATTAGATAATATAAATTATTATTATTCAAAATATTTATTTTATTTTATTAAATTACATTCACATAAGACGAAAATACATTTAAAAATTGTACCTGGAGATGCGAAGAAAGAAGAAGATTTATAAGGAATAAATTCCAATATGTATTGAAGGTTTAAATTTCTGAATTAAATTTTGAATTGATTAAAATGAGATAAATTAGTTAATATATAAAATAATTTCACTAATATTACTTTAAAACCAATTTAAATTAAGATTTATCCTTTTATAATATTTAACTGAAAAGACATTTTTTAATAAAAATCAATATTTGTCATTATTCATCAAAAAGAGAAACAATTATGAATAATATAAAAACAATCACCCAATGATAATATTTTTATTATTATTTATAATTTGAATTTAGTTTTACCAAATTTATTTTATTAATGTGGTAAAAAGATAATTTCATATTATGTGCTTGGGGCATGACAAAACTGTCTTTTAGAAAATTTGATTTTTAAAAAAAACTGGTATATTTATTTTATATGGTTCTTATTTTATTTATAATAAATAGATAACAATGATTTTCATAATTTGGTTATTTCTATTAAAACCCATAAATTTAATGGATAGTTTATAGTCACATAATATATTAGGGTTCATTTAGACTTAGTGTTTCGTGTTTCACAAGCTATCAAAGATGTCGAATTATTTTAAAAAAATATATATCATAATATATTAGGATATTACACTCTCATATTATATTAGTGTTTCATGTCATATATTCTATAAAACTCAAATTTATTCTTTTAAAATCATTGGGTGTTACACCCATTGATATTTCTTCATTAAACATTACAACCCCATTGAGGGTGCGTACTATTCCATTATTATCCTCCACCTAGAGTATATATTATTATTTTTTGTTTTAATGCCTACGATGATTATTTATTTATGATTTCTTAGAAATCATAATTTCGATTTCCCCTAGAAACATAATTAAATTAAAATTGCATATTTATTAAATTAAAAAAATGATATGAATGTATATAAATATATATGTATGTAAAATTAAATTTTGTGGGGTTTGAATGTTGAACTTCCGACATGAAGTGAAATAAAATTTATCATTTCAATAAACTAAAATTTATAAATTTAATATCATTATTAAAAAGTGAAATTAATAATTAATTTTAATAAATAATAACTGCACTGGATGTTATTTTTTCAATAATTAAATAACATTTATTATATATCTTTAATTTTTAAAAATAACTATTTTTTTAATTATTATTCTTGTTGATTTAATTTATTTTATGATTTTCAGTACCTTCTCTTAATTAAATAAAATTTACTAGTAAATTTAATTCATTTCAAATAATATAATATGGGTGACATATAATAAATCTAACCCATATGAATTTTTAATATATTGACATAACATGAAATATTATTATATTTATAATTTACCTATTGGTATTAAGAATATAATATTTAATATTTTTTTATATAGTTTGATGAATTATTAAATTAAAATTCATAATTTTAATAATTTCAATTTTAATATATAATTAAAACATAATTTTTTAATCTTCGAATTATATAATTTCTACCAAAATAATTTTTATATTATTATATTCATGTTATCATAGATTACTGATATAAATTATAACATTATAAGAATATATTTATTTTCATTAATACCACCAAATTATTCAGATATTATTGTGAAATTCTTAAATTAATGGGAAATAATTATAGAATTCGAAATTATGAAATTCTTTTTCATTACGGATAGATGGATAATGATTATTCAATCAAAAAAAGAAAAATAATCTATAGTAAATAATGACACCATAATTGATGATATTAATTTATATAAACATTGTGTGAGGCCAAACCATCTAAGTGTAATGATAATGAAATCTAAAATATGTGCTTGTTTTTTTGGTTCAGTCGAAGGGAAAAATAATATTTGTAACCCACTAAGCCTATAGATTACCATTATATCAATTCAAATAAAAAATTATCATGAAAATTAAACATGATATTTTTTTAGTTTATTTATGGTTGATACAATTTTTAACACATAATTGATTGATTCTGCTTCTACAATACATATTATAGACACCCTTCATGTCTTGTAAAACTTATGGAAACCAATGGATAGTGAGCTTAACATATATTAAAAAAAGGAACTCACATGTTGAAGCCATTAGGACATGAAATCTAGTGTTAAGAATGGGGTTTACTTTGTATATAAAAAATGAATTTTATATTCTAATTTTAACTAAAAATTATATATTAGTATCCAAAATTACAAAATTAGGTTTTATATTTAGTTTTTGTTAAACAATTCCATGACATATGGCAATGAAATCTTCGAATGTTGTGCTTTAAATGATGGTTGATATTCATTCAATTAAAAAAGTAATATTATTATTGATGTAATTCATATTAACATTATTATAAAAATAATACTTATAAATTAAATTATTTCTATATTTTATCATTAGAGATTATTTCATATCTACAAATAAATAATTCAATGATTAGTGTGTGATGGGGTACTTAGTACTCTTGACTATACTAACTTTGAAACCAATTTGGGTTGAATTAAAGGAAAGAATCCCAATAAATCAAATAAGACTAAAAAATAGAAGTCTAGCTATGTTGGAAATAATACATAAAGATATATGTAGATTATATATTTATTTGCATGGAAAGAGCTCATTTCATTCATAGATTACTATTCATAATATATATACCTTTACTTAATTCATAGTAAAAATAAAATACTTGATGCCTTTAATTGTTTGTAAGATAATGTAATGAAACCATTTTTTAAATAAGTTAAAATCATGAGGTCAATTTTCTATGGATAATATTATGGAATATATATTAAGGATGGAAAATTTCCTAGTTTTTTTGCGATATTTCTTTAGGAAAATAGAATAGTATTCCAATACACTATGTATGGTCCACTGTACCAAAATAGCATAGCTAGAATAAGACACTAAACCATAATGGACATGGTATGTGGTATGATTAGTAATTCAAAGAAACATACATTTTTTTATACTGATACACTAAAAATGGAATTATAAATTTAAAACCATATTCTGTTAACAGATATTTCAGAAAAAAATTTTGAATTTATTAAGAGTTAGAAAATGATTTCCCTATATGTACATGTCTGGGGATTCCCTATAGAAGTGAAAGTTTATATCCTAAATGATGTAAAGTTACATCCAAGTACTATCGTTAGTAAAATTATTTGTTATTCTAAAAATATAAAAGGATATTGGTTTTATTATCCTTCATTAACCACTAGAATTTTTGAATTTAAAATTATAATTTTTTTTAAAGTAACCAAATTAGTGAGATTGATATGATAAGTAATTATTTTGCGAAATATAATTTAGAAGTTTTTGCAATTGATATATATTATCGATTAATATTTTGAGATAGAACTTCTCTTTTATCAAGTGGTATTCATAAAAATATCTTTCCACTATATAATTATAATGATGATATAGAATTGGGAGGGTCAAGAATATTATACTCTTAAAAATCTAGCTGAACCACATTTTTCTCAAAAAAATGATTTGAAACATTAAGACGGTCTATGATTGTAAAAATATCATAAAATTATTGTGACAATATAGTGTATCCACAAGAATATGACAAAAATATTAGATCCAAACATGATCCTGAAATATTGTTGCAAGCCTTGAGTTGTAATGATTTAAAAATATAATTTTATTTTGTGATTTGGGTGATGAATTGCATGAAAAATAATAAATTTTTGGAAACTCATAAGTTACCTATTGGTGATAAACTAATTCAGTGCTAATGGGTTTTCGAGTCCAAGAATATTTCATTGGAAAACATTGAGATATTCAAGGTTGGACTTGTTGCTAAATGATTCACACAAAAATTAGATATCAATTATACTAATAAATTTTCTCTAATATCTAAAACTTATTTCTTACATTTCATATTATCATTAATATATTATTATTTTTTTAAAATTATAATTACTAATTCTGAAAACTATCATTATAAATCATAATATAGATGAGGTTTTTTACATGTAATAACAAAAATCTTCCCACTCTAGTAATGGTGATAATTTAGTATACATGAGTAAAAGTTCTATCTATATATTAAAAAAAGAATATTGAAAGTGGTATTTAATGTTTTAGGAAATAAATTTGTTATTTTGTTTTGAATAAAATATCATAGAACAATTTATGTAGTAAAAGGTTAGTGGGATTAAAAAAAATCACTTGTTTTATACATAGATGACATTTTTCATGTAACTAATGACAAGGAATTTTCCTATGAGTTCCAACAGGTCATCTATAAATTATTTGACATGAATGATATGAGTGATTCATATAATTTCATTAGTTTTAAAATTCAAAGAGATTCGTTGATAATTTTTTTCACCTTATCCCACGAAACATATATTAACAATGTTTTAGAGATATTTTGGATAGAATATTAGAAATCATACATAGCACCTATTGTAAATAGTGATAAATTTAATTTTCACCAATTCTATAAAAATTATTTGGAATGAGAAAAAATAAAAACTATCACATATGATTTGATTTTTAGTAGCCTAATGTACTCTAAGGTCTTCATAAGGTTCGGAATTTTATTTTTATTTGGAATATTTGGTTGATATTATTGGTAATTTATTCATTGTTCACACAATCAGAATTTCAGATAATTAGATGTTCGAGCATCAGTTTTAGGTTTATTATAAATTCGATTTGTGGTATGGTGAATGGATTGATTTTTAAAAAATTTCTGGTAAAATATTTTACAGAAAGTGGTTCATATCTTCTGATTACATCAAAAGTAGTCTATAAGGTTATTGAACATTCTAAAAATAATAATTTCAAAGAAAAAGATATTAATGATTTTAATGGTGTTAATGGTCAATATTAACAAGGTTAAAAGATATAAATAATAACATTCCATATGGAGGACCCTCTGTTAATATGGGAAGGTAGGTGACCAGAATAAAAGGTTCAATTTATCTATAAAAGAAGGTGGGGAATGGCCTTGAACAATGTATCCTAAGAATTGAAAAGTGAATCTAATGAATGCATAGAGTATTGGTGGATATATTGTGCATCAAATTTTTATAGAGTGGTATTAATTTTATAAGGAATGTTACTAATTGTTTTATCAATTTCTTGTTATCTTCTTTAACTCTAGAAATAAAAAAAGTAATTGTGGTTCCTCTGATGCATGTAGGAAAAAATTGAAAAGAATGTTAGTCTTCTATGTCCATTTAATTCTATAGGTATTTCTATTTTTTATGGTTGGGGAGGAAGCCTCAATTTATTATTAAATAAAAGAAATGACCTCTTTTTTTACTATGTAAATGGAGACCCGTTATATTGCCCAAAGGCTGAGAGGAATGAAAGCCCATTTTTTTCTTGAAGGGTCCTCCTATGAATAGTACTGCTATAGTACCCGGGCTGCTATAGTTTTTTGCTACAGTCCTGCCACCGCTACAATTCCTATTATAGTGCCTCAACCGCTACAATTTCACCACTGCTATAGTATGCCACTACTAAAATATTGCTATCGTACCCTGCTATAGTGCTACAATAGTAACCCAAAATCTGTCCCAGCCTAAATTCGATCTTGGGTCTTCTGTGTGAGGTAAAATTTATGTGGTAGATATAGTGAAACTAATTCCTAATTATATTACCATTACTTGACTAAAAAAATTATAAGGGTTTGATTACCGACTATACAGTTCTATATATTGAATTTCTAGTGGATATAAAAAGTTTTTTTTCTAGGGGATTTACAGATAGGTCATGATATTAGTTCTTTAAGTGGAATCTTCCCTAAAACGTGGTATTTGTCCCCTTTTTGGTTTAAGGAAGGTATTTTTTTAATCATTTTTATAGTTAAATATGCTTATGTGTGGTTTTGGATGATTCTTGGTGGCATTGGGTGGAAATTGGGAATTTTTATGTGCACCATGGATAGGACCACACCATGGTGGATGTTGTGTCTTGAATATAGATAGCTAGTGTAAAATGGGGACATCAACATGCCCAAGCTGGAAATGTTCATGAGCATGTAGCATGGAGATTGTCCATATAAACCATAGACGAGATAACCTCACAACACATGGTGAAAGGCTGGGTGGGCCTAAAATGGATAAGGATTTGAAACCCCACCATGTTGAGTCATCTTGGTAAGCCTCTTAAGCATGGTGAGGTAAAGACAACCATAGTTACGGTTGAAATCACCACGCAATGGTGATGGTAGTCTAAATTGTTAAAGTGACCAAATTGACTTTCTAATATTTAGGGAGAGATTATGCTCATTTGTGAGGATGTGTATGATCTTTAAGGGAGGTTTTAATGTGTAAATGACGCAATTTCTCCCAAAAAACTTATTGTTCATACTTTATTATATTTTATGGATCATCATTTATCTATATTTAGTTAAGGATAACCTTTATTCATCTCAATAGCTAACTTAGATTATCTCTCTCTTAAAAGTCTATTATTATTAGGTGTTGATTTTTTTAGACTATATAATTTCTATTAACCTTCTATTTGTGGATCTCATTTGTTCATAGGAAATTCGAACATTTTGAAGTAGGTGATCTTGAGTTATCCGATGAGTTCTTGATGACCATTTCAAATATATCTAATGTGTTTCCAAATCCACGCATTGTTTTCTCATCCTTGCATATTTAATAATAGAATCATTATCCTTAATTAAATATAATAGATACTTTTATGGGCTCAATGTTTCAGATTTGTGAGTAAAGGGAAAAATATAGACCACCATTTATAGAGCACCAACCCATGAACATACTCTAACATCAAGAAATTAATTTGAATTAATTATTGTTAACCCTTGACTAAATGTAGTGGATAAATTATTTTCCAAATAATTTGATGGATTGTTGGTTAATGGAATGATATATGATAATTATGAACTACATTAAAATAATACAATTATAATTATTTTTTGGGGGACATAAATGTGATTCCAAGGAGCCAGTATTCCTGTTATTAAGATTATTACTGTTGGGAGACCTTGAAGTGATTATAAGGATCTGGTATGTTTGTTACAATGATTTTTACTATTAGGGGACTTTTACATGATTCTAAAGTCAATATTCCCATATCAAGGATATTATTTATGGTGTACCTTGATGTGATTCCAAAGTTTAGGTGTGCACATTGTTATGATTATTTCTATTGGGGGGCCTTGATGTGATTCTAATGATCTGATGTTTGTGTATACTTATAAACATGATTATGTTTTTTTTAATAGAGATATCTTACACTGAAATAAATAGGTTTGGTTAACCCCAAGTGGCACGCTAATCTTTAAGGTTGATGGTATATATTGTTATTATTTTTTATGTCAGATCTTATTTTCTAAACTTCCACATTAGTAAATAATGTATGAAATTTGTTATGCATTAGAAACATTGGGCGGTGGCACGCTAATTTTTAGTCACACTGTAGCACCCCAAGAATATTTCTCATGTAATGATAATAATGTGTTTTTATATTCTATTTCTATCTGAATGAAGCTTACAAATGGACAAAGGGATTTTTTTATTAAATCAAGACACCATAGTTTTGAAAATGCACCAAGAACATAAGAAACCATTCTACCCAAAAATACTTATTAAAACCCTATCAAAATTATAGGGAGACCACTCATAACAACAAAAACCCCAAGAAGGTAATATGGGTCCCTAGGATCTATCATAACGAACATTAGTATGACCAAATCCACTGTAGTCGCGCTATGCACCAATGGAATGATGAGAGCCATTTTATTCAATTTCCATGAGTTTAGGACACCATACAGCATGGTTTTATAAGGAATAAACTCGACTGTTTCTTTGGGTGAACGTTGAATTCTAATAGCTATAATTACAGTCATTGGAATTATGGTGAATTAATTAAAAACATTTACATACAACATAGTTTTCTAAAAAATTTATGTTATGAATTGAAAATTATAAGATAACCTCTAACTATGAACCTTAAAAGGACATGGTATAAAATTTTGAATGACACTCAGGTTATTTTGAAATGAGATGAGGACTTCAATCACCTTGCAAATATTTCAAATATATTGTAGACTTTTTCATTTCTAATTCTTAAATAGTGTTTTAATTAAACTATGTTTAATTTATTTTTAACTAAACTATGTTTTTTATTAAACTATGTTTTGACTTCTCTAATTATAGTATAAAATTATTCATGTGGGTATATTAAATTTCAATTTATAACATTTTTTGATAAATCATTAGTGTTTATAAATAATTTTTTAAATACTTATAGTTAAGGTAATGTATAATTTGTATTCATTAACCTTTAAAAATTTATATAAAAGTCATGTTTTGTAAAATGTATCTATAGTAAAAATGAATGTACTAATTTCCTTATGATTTTATAATTTTGAAAGTTGGATTTTATTAAAAAAACCCCACTAGGGCCATCCCTTTAGTAGGGCCAAGGGAGGAAGCTCATGCTAGGTGGCTGAGCCAAGCCCTTAGCCTCAGCTTAGATCAGCCCGAGCGTGAGAATAATTTCCTCAAAGGGCACACAGGAGCTCAAGGGGGGTTTAGAGTGTGACAACATGGGCGTGACGCCGCGGCGAGTCATGGGTAGGCTGAGGCTTGCAGGGGGAGCCCATGTATAAAGATCCCAATGTATGTGTTTTGTTTTTTCTGAGCAATCCATCAGAGCCTCAGGCTTATTAAGAGTCGTGGAAATGCTTTCTGATTTGATGTGGGATGAGGTTTTTCGGGTGAAACAGGATCTGGGCTGCTGGATGGTGTCACGTATGATCAAGGGCATCAATTCTAATTCGACGCTCGATTCTCAACAGCCATGGTTATCACCACGTGTTTTGTGTTCCATCTGATCAAACCTCAGATCAAGTCTCAATCGTCCGATATTTTTAAAACACTGCATCGAACCTAGGACATATGATCTAGTCGCGAATCTAATCTGATCTTCCATCACTTTTATATCCCACGGATGTGCCCCAACTATTGAATCAGTTCTAGATCAGATCCTATCCTTCCATTTTTTTCTTTTGGTTTTCTTCCCGCAACATCTTCTTCTTCCCCACGGCGTGCGCAACACAAATATCCCATACACCCTATTTACACCATTTTCTTCACCCTTTGTAGCTATTGGTCCCTCCTCTCATGCATTTTACACAAAGACTGACTGACCTCGTATTTTTATAAGCCATTTAAGCCTCTGATCCTATTCTTCTGTCCTTAAAATATTTTGTAAAGTCTAGTATAATTTAGTTTATTTAGACTCACCTGTCACACCACAATAACCCCCATATCTTCCACACTCGAACCTCGACCAATCTTCAACTAATATTCTTTGAGCCTTCCTCCTTCTCGGACCATGGTAAGGGAATCTATTGTTTCCTTGTCTTTTTTGTTTAAGGATATATGTATATACTTGTATATTCAACATCTATATATATATATAACTCTACGGTTCAGTTAATCCTTCCCATAAACCAAACCCGAGTTTCCTGGAGTTTGAGTCCAAAAAGGATTAAAAACCTAAGGGTTCACTTAATGCATACAAAACATAAAGATGTGGTGTATATGTATATATATATATATATATATACGGTTATTTGTATTTTCAGTTTATATATGCATAAACATGTGTGATTATTTGGTTTTGGGAGGAAACCCCCTAATACCTGGCCCTAGGTCCTACATATTTTTGGGGTTCTGCAATCTTTTCAAACATGAAAGAATATTATCTTTCCACATGTGATATATATATATACCTTATATATATTTCCGAAAATATATATACATATATACAACCTTACCGATTTACATTAAACCCTTATGTTCAGATTTAAGATTCACTAAAACATTGAGTTTCAAAGATAATGAAGAACTACAAAATGCATGGAGATACATTTTGTATAAAATTTTTATACCCAATTATGTATGATTATATATATATATATATATTCAGTACACAGAGTCTTATATAATGGTATAGGGTTTGTATATCACTTCTTGGACCAATTTTAAATCCTTCAACATTGAACTTATATGGTTAATGGATGTTTTGATAAATTAGTGATTGGAAACTAATTTTGGGGAAGGAAACATTAATGTAATCTATTATACATGTTGTATATTCATAATTACATAAGCATATATGTACATACACAAGTATTTTTAATAACTAAACCTTTTAAATTTCACTCAATGGTTTTAAATTCAAGAACCCCTGTTAATTTTATGATATATGGGCATTGTTAGGACTTTTGGTATTGGTTCTGGTTGAGTTTCTAGTTTTCTATTTTTGATATTATGGTACATCATACAAAAGTGTTTTATTAATAAATGTTTAGCATCTACAGGCATAGAACCCTAAATGAAATTTTTGGATTACTTTTTAGATAAGTATGAATCTAGATGAAATTCCAATATGTAATTTATTTATATGGTTTTGGAATTTATCATTATATGTGACAAAATTTGTATTTCTTTTGTTCTTTAGTTATCATCACAAGTACTATTTTCTGCTTAGCTTACTTTCTATTTAATGACCTAGCAGTGCAGTTCATAATTTTTTAAGTTAATACTTATTCACTATATATGTATAAGTCCTAATAAATGAAATTTAAACTATTATGTCCTTTCATGGAATTATGTATTTAATTATTCAATGGGGTAAGGGACTCCTTGAATAATATAAAATGTGAAATTAATTATTCAATGTGGTATGGAAAATTTTGAATATATGACCTTATTTGGAATATGAGGAATGTATTGGACATATTAAGTTTCGGGTGGGTCCCACTATAGCCCCTCGGTGCATCGGTAGGTCTCATGAGATAAACTACTTTCTAGGAACAAGGCCATGATCAAATGAGTATTTATGGTCTTGGCACGATGCCTTGAAATTATTGTTATGTTGTTCTAAATTATAGATTCCTTCATAATGTGTGTGATAATTAAATAAACAAGTGGATATTTAACTTGTAGAATATCCCTGGTTAAGATCAAGTACTTATGAGTATCATAAAATTAAATTCTTATGGCGTGACATATGTTTATCTGTTAGTGAATTAGTATTCAGTGTATGAAATTGATGTTATTACATTTACGTGCAACTCTGATTATTCATTACTCTTAATTGTTTAATTTTTACTTACATATTCATATAAAATACATATTTTGAATTTCTTTTATTTATTACTCCAAATGAGCATGCTTATAATTGAATCATGTTCCCTTGAAATTATGTTAGCGTGTTTTTAATTGTGAACTTTTATTATGATATGTTACATGTGTTACATCTTTTCTTTAAGAAATTTTTTTATGGAATGTTTTAAAGAATGTTTTCATGAGTTATAATTGGTTATTATGTTGTTTTAAAACAAATTTATAAGAATTTGTATCCTCACCCTATGTTTTTTGTAATAAAATTGTCAGGTGATATCTTTCAACAGAAGGATCTCGACAGAAGTGGATTGTTTCCCAGAACCTGAACTTAATTCGGTCCTCTGTTAAGGACATGATGTATAATTTATCAGTTCGGGTTTTTGTTAAAAATTTCATTTCAAGTTATGAAGGCACCAGCTCTAGGTATATTCACACAAAAGGAGCTCAACAAGCGTCAAAGGAGATGGTTAGATCTAATCAAAGATTATGATTGCTCTATTCACTATCATCCTGGAAAGGAGAACAAGGTATTTGATACTCTAAGAAAAAAATAACTTGCTACTCTATCCATGTTACGGATTGAAAAAGACCCTATCTTTTTGGATATGCAATAGATGGATTTAGAAATCATAAGGGCAGGGGATACATCCTACCTTACCCAAATGATTGTGTAACCATCCATTTAAGAGAAGATTAAGGAAGCACAAAGTGATGATGTGGAGTTAAAAAATAGGGTGAATGCAGTAATGGAAGGAATGTTGCAATAGTTCCATATCAACGATGATGGTGTTATTTGGTTTTGAACGTGGCTTTTTGTGACTTCGTCACTTGGGATAAAGAAGGAGCTATTAGACAATGCACACAGCTCAGCATTCTCTATCCATCCTAGGAGTACAATGACATACAATGATCTCCAAGAACACTTATGGTGGGGTAACATGAAGAAGGATATTGCAATAATATATATCAAGGTGCTTGGTATGCCAACATGTTAAAGAAGAGCGAAAAATTTTAAAGGGATGATGCAACCATTGCCTATACCCATGTGAAAATGGGGGAATGTCACTATGGACTTTTTCATGGGTCTCCTGAAGAAATCAAAGGGAAATAATGTGATATGGGTTGTGGTTGACCGACTCACCAAGACTTCCAATTTTATCACTATTTGAGAAGACCTCTCACTTGAACAACTTGAAAAAATTTATGTGAAGGATGTGGTGAGACTTCATGGTGTTCCACTCTCAATTGTCTTTAATCGTGATCCAAGGATCACATCTTAATTCTGGAGGAGTCTTCAACATGCTTTGATTACTGGAATAAATTTCAGCATAACCTATCTTCCCCAAACTGATGGACAATCTGAAATGACTATACAGACATTTGAAGATATTCTAAAATCCTGCTCTCTAGAATTAATATGTGTATGGGATCATCATCTCTCATTGTTTGAGATCTCATACAACAATAGCTTCCACTCGAGTATTCAGATGGCTCCATATGATGCTCTTTATGGAAAGTGATGTAGAAATCCAACATGTTGGGTTGAAGTTGGAGAACGGAAGTTACATGGACCCAATATTTTATAATAGATGTTGAATAAGGTTCAAGTCATCCAAAAAAACATCAAATCTGCTTAGAGCCCACAAAAGAGCTGCGCTGACAACCGTCAAAGGGACATGGAGTTTGATGTTGGATATAAAGTCTTCCTTAGAATATCACCATGGAAGAGAGTCACGCAGTTTGGAAAGAAAGGGATGATAAGATCAAGGTACAATGTCCCCTTTAATATCCATGATAGCATAGGTGTTGTGGCCTATCAGCTTTCACTTCCACCTAATATGGATGGAGTTCATTATGTGTTCCATGTATCACTCTTGAGGAAGTACATACCTGATCCCCCACATGTACTGAACTCGGAGGTGGTGTAGTTTGAATAAGATCTCTCTTATGAAGAGTAGCTAGTGAATATTTTGTACTTAAGGGATAGGGTTTTATGCAATAAGACAACCCACCATGTCAAAGTGTTGTGGAGGAACCAAAAGTTCTAAGAAGCTATTTGGGAACTAGAGGAAGGAATGAAGGATAAGTACCCTCACTAGTTTACATCTTAAAATGTAAAATGAAATTTCGAGGGAGAAATTTCATAAGGGGGGAAGAATGTAACGACCCAATTTTTTTCAATGGAAATTAACTTCTCATAAGTATGTCATTAAAAAAATTAAAACACAACATATTGAACTACTAATTGCTAGGTGACCTTTAAACATAGGTTTGTCACTTTTGTGATTGGAATTTAAAAAATCTGACAAACAAGATTAAGATGAGTAAGTTATTTGGAGTCCGATACAAAAAAACTTAATTTTTGGTGAATAGTAACATAAACTTATGAATAGTAACATACCCTTATGAATAGTGATATACCAAAATGAATATTAACCCTACCTATGATAGTATTAAAATAATATTCAAGTGAAATTATGTTGTAAATGTATTTTAGAATATATAAATGAATGTTTTAAAACTGGGTTTTAATAATAAATTATGATATTAATTAAATATTAGATTAACAATTTTTAGAAAATTATTTCTGAAAATGGACTTCATCTTTGGATTCTACATTTTGAAAAAAAAATTAGGGTGAAATTTTGGGATTTTTCAGAAATACTGTAATTTTGTATGAATAGTAAAACCCAATAATTCACAATAAATTCTAAATAATGGATTAATTCAATCATTGATGATTCTCTGCTGGTGTAATACCAATTGGTTAGAAGTCACATGCATTTATTACAGTTCTTGGTCATGTAATACTTACTATTCCTCATCTTTTGAAGAAATAATAAACTAATGATTAAAAAAATTATGAAAACTCTCCTCCCCTCCACTATAAATTCCACCCATTCTTACTTCTTCTTTCCACTCCTCTCTACCATTGTGCCTTGCCAATATTCTGCCAAAATCAATCCCTAATCTCCTCGACCACATCTAAAATCACCCATCCACTTAAAAATACAAAAACCTCTCTCCTTAATAGGTTCTCAAAGGATGAAGTTTCAAGAAGTAAATTCCTCTTTCCAATTCTTTCTTTTCATTTATGTTCTTTTCTTATTGTTTCTTTACTCACCTCCCATCACCCAAATAGTATGATAACATCAGTAAAATACATGTATTGGAATGTTATTATTATAATGGGATATTTCATTATCTTCTCTCCTTTCCCAACATTTTATTTGAAAGGAATAAAAGCACTGTTTGAGATGTGCTAATTTAGAACATTCAAGGACAATGGTTTATCAATTTATATTATCATATTTAAATCTAGTCACGAAAACATTTTTGTTATGGTTGAACCAGATTATATATATGTATTATATTTTATTTTTATTATGTAATTTTTTTACAAATGGTATTCAGTTATAAATAAAAAATGTTCTCTGTAATCAAACCAACCAATTAACCAAAACTATTGTCACTTTGGTTTTATATAATAGTTCGAATTCATTCTAAGTAACCAAATTAAATTTAAAACCATATAATATCATTTATGTTCATTAATATAATATAACTTCTATTCTATACAACCAATTTCATCTTACATGTCTATCCAAACATAAATATAATTGAACCGGTAATTAAAAGCATGTAAACAAATGTGCACGAACAATGAAATTGAACCTCATAACCAATCAAAATGGATATGAATGAACATAAAATGATTATAATAAACCAATTAAATATATAAGGGGTTATGTAATTATTAATTAATAAACCTAATTAGTTTATTTAGGTATTTAATAACAAGTTGAGAACACCAACGGATTTAAGGCAAGGGATCCTCCCCATTTCACTTTTATTTCAAGATTTTTCTCTATGTTATTAAATTTAATGTGTGATACCTAATGATTGGGTATTATTCCTCACCTTCCCCATACTTCCATTATGATTTATAAGTTATTAGAAACCCCATTATCTCTCAACAAATCACTTTTTGGTACACCCGATACCATTCCAATAATGCGTAATGAATTCTACCTGAACCTCCTTTACTCCTTCGTGTTTCTCTATATTTCATTTTACCCAAATGAAGTTGTATTTTATTTTTATGAGAACTTCTAAATAATTTTAATATGCACCAAAAACATTATCTAAGATTCATCCTTCATTCTTTTTTGGTAATAAACAATTTTTTTAGTGATTCCCACCTCGATACCTCCCCCGGATAAGCAATCATGTTTTAAGGGAACTTCCCAAATTCTTACCTAATTTCAAGTGAACTATATCTTCTATTTTAAGACACCATTTTCTTTATAAAATCAGTATGTTTATTAATAAAACATTCTTAGTTAACTTATTGTATTATATAAAATATTGTTCCCTTTTCTATTTTAAAAGCTCTATAGTATTTTCCTTAAAACCGCACAAAAGGTTTTAATGCTAAAATTTCTCAAATTCATTTCTTACAAGTTGTCACTATTTTTTGACATCAAATTACATGATATATTCCTATTTAATTTCTATGTATAATTATTTTCCTTCATGGAAAATTTCATGATACACCCATTGGTTATGATTTATCTTATAGTTGTGGTACATATTTCATTCTATGGGTACCCTTATGTTAATGTATGGTTGATTATGTATGATTATTGGTATGGAAAGATTATTTATGTGGTAAGAATGTTCAGGAAAATGCTGAAATGGTTGTTCCCAGATAGTTCTCCAATGCATTGGGTAAAGTTAATTTTCATTATATGCGATGTGAAACGGGATTGGCGGTTAGCCTTGACCCATACTAAAATGGGAAATGGGATTGGCGGTTAGCCTTGACCCATACTAAAGAAATGTCTGATTAATCTGACACATTTATATGATTCCATGTTTATATGCTCCCATACATATATGATATGATTTCATATGTTCCATGAAATTTCATAATTATTTCATGCCTTCTAACTCATGTGCTTAATATTTATACTTAGGTTCACTCCCTTACTGGGATTTTTGGCTCATCCCTTTGTTCATGTGTTCCATAGGGTACCCTATGCAGATGTAAGGGATCAAATGAATTTAGGAGCTCTTATGGAGATTAAATAAAGATATTTTTTGTATCCCCATGTTTTATATTTAATGTACCTTGTCTTATAAGACCTAAGAAAAAGATGATCACACCCCAGGCTGACACGGAAGGGGGTAAAGTTTGTCTGGATGAAAGAATGTGAGGTAAGATTAAAGGAGCTAAAGAGAAGGTTGGTCACTGCACCTGTACTCACATTACCGAAAAGTGGAGAAATTTTTGTGATATAATGTGATGCTTAAAAGAAATATTTGTGTTGTTTACTCATGAAAAATGATAATGTGATAGCCTATGCCTCACGACAGTTGAATATCCATGAGAAGAACTACCCAACGCCTGATCTGGAGCTGGTAGCCATGATATTTTCCTTGAAGATCTGGCGGCACTACCTTTATTGTTAGAAGTGTGACATATACACCGACCAAAGGAGCATAAAGTATATATTCAAACAAAAGAATCTCAACATGCATATAAGGATATGGTTAGTGCTAATCAAGGATTATGATTGCTCTATTCATCATCACCCTTGAATGGTGAACAAGGTAGTTGATGATCTAAGACGTAACGAACCTGCTACTCTATCTATGATATAGATTGAGAAAGACCTTATCTCCTTGGATATGCAAAGGATGGATTTAGAAAAAACAAGGGTAGGGGATACATCATACCTTACCCAAATGATTGTACAACAAACCATTCAAGAGAATTTTAAAGAAGCACAATGGGGTGATGTGGAGTTACAAAAGACGGTGAATGTAGTAAAGGAAGGGAAACTATAAGAGTTCCATATCAATTATGATGATGTTATTCAGCTTGGAATGAAGAATGTATTAGACATAGTAAGTGTGGGGTGGGGCCCGCTACATCCCCTCAGTGCATCTGTAGGTCTCATTATACAAACTATAGTCTTGCGACAAGGCCTTGAAAAAACGAGTATTTATGGTCTTGGAATGAGGCCTTGATGTTATGGTTATGTTGTCTCGCATTATACATTACCTCATTTTTTGTATAATAATTAATTAACCATGTGGATAATAGACTTGTAGAATGTACATGGTTATAATCCTATACTTATGAGTATCACAAAAGTAAATTCTTATGTCATGACAAATGTTTATCACTCAGTGAATTAGTATTCAGTGTATGAAATTGAAGTTATTTACTTTACATTCAACTCTTATTATTAATTTCTCTTAGTAGTTTAATTTGTACATACATATTCATATTTCATACATATTTATAATATATTTTATCTATTACTCCAAATGATCATGCCTATAATTGAATCATGTACCCTAGTAATTCTCTTAGCATGTTTTTAATTGTGCACTTTTATTATGATATATTACATGTGTTACAACTTCTCATTAGGAAAAATTTTTTATGGATAGTTATGAATAATGTTTTGAAAAGTTATAATTGGTTATTCTATTGTTTTAAAACCCCTTACTTGGCATTCATATGCTCACCCTACGTTTTTTGTAATAAAATTTTCAGGTGACGGCTTTCAACAGAAGGAGCTCAACTGAATTGGCTGGTTTCCCAAAACCTGAACATAATTCGATCCACTTTTAATGAAATGATGTTTAATTTATCAGTGCATGTTTTTGTAAAAAATTTCACATCATGTTATGAAGGACATGACTTTGGGTATTCTGGGTTGGGTCCTCACAGTTGGTATCTAAGGATTTGGTTTAGAAAACTCTGGAAAACCAGAACTGAAATAGAGAAACAAATTTACTTTAACATTAATAAATATGAGGTTTTTTGTAATTTTCATATGGGAAATGAACGTACTGGTCTTCTTTATCATCCAAATGATGCCCTAGAAATAATAATTTCCATATAAAATGACGAAAATTTTGTAAACTATGCTTATATATGTATGACATTCAAACACCTCTATAATGTATCCAACTCTCCCCGAGCACTTCAACTCCACCGAGGAGTGGGTATGGACTAAACACTTAGGATGAAAACCCAATATTCATCATACGCACAATGGGGAATGTAATATGAGGGACTTTTTAGATGATTCACTTCAGCGAATGGTATCCCATCCATCTTGGCATTCCATGAAGTTGTAGTAGTGAGAGACCTCTATGTAGCATATATGTGTCAAGTCTTGTCCTACAGCCATTTTGGTCAAGTAATGAACTTCAAAATTATTGAATTGTAAGCCTCTCGTTCTATGTACAGACATCATGTTCAAAATTATATCTCTTAGTTAAACACCCCACATGTCAAACTCTAGAGACACCATAAGTACACCCAAAATATTTAACCAGACTACTCGAGTTGGATATGGTATAGTAAGATTGAGAGTTTTGAACTTGCTTTGGGGATTCATGTAACTGGGAACTGGGGAAACCATTAGACCTTTTTATGTAGTAATGGTTATATGAGAATATGAATTGTTATCTCTAATTTTTTCTACCTTTTCATCATTTATAATTTGGGTGGATTTCACTAAGTAAACGTTCATAATTAACTTTCAGATGGAAGAAAAAACACACATTTTATCCCTTCCCTTTGAGATACTGGTGGTTATTATAGTAAAAACCTGTGAAGAAGAGAACCTACCCTTCATAAACATATGAAGAATGTGAAATCAACTTTATAAAATATCAAACAGTCTAGATATTCTCTGTTCCTGCAAGGGGAATGCTTACTTATACCACTTCATATCTACAGTCCAACTGGTTGAGTACAGCGGAAGGGGAAAATACCATGAAGGGATTTTCCTATGCTTCACTCTAGCCTAGAACTTCACATCTAGAGTAATATTTAGTTGTTTATTTGGAGTAAAACTATTTTTCAGCCTAATGTACCAACTTCTCAGTTTCAGCTTATACAACCCCATCTATGATTTATATGTTCTCAATTAGCAGATAGTATTGTGAGTCCTTAGACACTTTGTCCATTCAGACATCTCTTAACTTTCCACCATATGAGCCTCACTCTAGAATCCCAAATCCACTATGAAATACATCAACCCTTTCTGTCTGATCTGTGTCTGGGCTCGAAAAGTAGAGGAGTTGAACACTAATCTGAGAATTCACCTTTCCACACCAGAGGATCCTCTATGATGGAGGATGTGGTAAAGCATGACAGGGAGTCTTCTTTAGTGTGGTGGTATGAAATGAATTGAGAGGACACAATTCCTATTAAGGTGGTAATAATGTAACTCCCCAAGACTCTTTCTCATGTAATTATAATAATATGGATTTATTTTATTTTATTTCTATTACAATCTGAATGAAGCATAAAAATGGACACATGTCTTTTTTTATTTAAACAAGACACTGAAGTGTTTACAATGAACCAAGATCACAAGAAACCATTCTACCCATATATATCTATTAAATACCCTATAAAAATTATAGAAAGACCATCCATAACAACAAAAACCTCAAAAAGGTAATATGGGTCCTTGAGATTCGTCAAAATGAACATTAGTATGTCTAAAGCCACCACAGCCACCCTAAGCACCAATGGAATGGCGCGAGCCATTTTCTTCAATTTATTTGAGTTTAGGACACCCTAAGGCATGGTTTTATAAGGCATCAACTCGACCATTTCCTTGAGTGACCATTGAATTATAATGTCTATAATTATCGCTATTGGATTTGTGTTGAATTAATTAAAAACACTTCTGTACAACTTATTTTTATAAAAATTTATGTTATGAATTGAATATTTTAAGTTAACCTCTGACTATGAACTTTAAAAGGATGTGATATAATATTTTGAATTACACTCTAGTGATTTTGAAGTGATATGATGACTTCAATCACCTAGAAAATATTTCAAATATATTGTAAACATTTTCATTTCTAAAGCTTAAACAGTGTTTGAATTAAACTATGTTCAATTTATTTTAAATTAAACTCTTTTTTATTGAACTGAGTTTTGACATCTATAATACATGTATAATAGTTTCATGTGAGTTTATTAAATTTCAATATATAACTTTGTATATTAAATTTTTAGTTTTTATAAATAATTTTTGTAATACATTTAGTTAAGAAAAAGTATACTTTTTATTCATTAACTATTCAATGTTTAAATAAAATTAATGTTTTGTGAAATATTATCTATAGTTAAAATGAATGTAGTAATTTCCTTATGATTTTATAATTTTGAAAGTTGGGTTTTATTAAAAATATATCGCACTAGGTCCAGCCCTTAAGTCGGGCTATGGGAGGCTGCTCATGCTAAGCCACTGATCCTAGCCCTTAGCCTTAGCTTAGACCTTCCCGACTGTGGAAATAGTTTCCATGAAGAAAACACAGGAGCAGAATGGGGGTTTAGAGTGTTCCACCGTGGGCATGAGGCTATGGTGAGGCAGGGGTAGGTCGAGACATGCGGGGGGGATCCTGTGTTTAAGGAATCCTATCTGTGTGTTGTGTTTTTTCTGAGCAATCCATTGGAGCCTCTGGCTAATAATGATCTGCAGAAATTTTCGCTGATTGAATGGGGGGATGAGTTTTTTCAGGCGAAATGAGATATGGTCTGATGGATTGTGTTGCGCGTGATCTGGGCTGTCAATTCCAATCCTACAATCAATTCTCAGTGGCTCTGGTTATCACTGCATTTCTTTTTCACCATCTGATCGAACCTTGGATCTAATTTTGGTCATCTGATATTTTTAAAATACCATATCAAACCAGGGCCTTCTGATCTAGTCATGGATCTAATCTTACCATCCATCAATTTATATCCCATGGACACACCCAAACCATCGGGTCAAAGCTAGATCAGATCCTAACTGTCCATTTTTTTCTTCTGGTTTTAATCTCACAACATCAACTTCTTCCCCGCAGTGTGCACATAACCAACAACCCCTATACCCTATTTGCACTATTTTCTTCACCCTTTTCAGCCGTTGGTCCCTCATCTAACACATTTTCCACAATGGCCAATACACATAGTATTTTTATAAACCATTTAAGCATCTTATCCTATGCTTTTTCCCATAAAATATTCTGTAAAGTCCAGTATAATTTAGTTTATTTAGACACACCTGTAGCACCTTAAGAACCCTCGGATCTACCACACTCGAACCTCCAGCAAGCTTCAGGTAATCTTCCTCGAGCTCTCCTCCTCCTCGGAACAATGTAAGGGAATCTGTTGTTTCATTGACTTTTTTGTTTGAGTATATATGTACATATACATGTATATTCAATATATATATATATATATAACTCTATGGTTTAGTTAAACCTTTCCTTAAACCGAACCTAAGTCTCCTTGAGTTTTAGTCCAAAAAGGATTATGAACTTAAGGGTTCACTTAATGCATAAAAAACAAAAAAACATGATCTGTGTGTGTATATATATATATATGGTCATTTGTATTTTCGGTTTATAAATACATAAACATGTGTGATTATTCAGTTTTGAGAGGAAACCCTCATATACCCGACCTTGGGTCCTACGGATTTTTGGGGTTATGCAATATTTTCAAACATAAAGGAATATTTTATTTCCTCATGCGATATATATATATATATACCTAATATATATATATATCCGAAAATATATGTACATATGTACAGCCTTACAGATTTACATAAAACCCTTTTGTCTGGATTTAAGATTTACTAAAACAATGAGTTTCAATGTTAATGAAGAACTACAAAATGCATGGAGTTATATTTTGTAAAAAACATTTATACCTGATTATGTATGTTCTTATATATATATTCAGTACACACGGTCTTATATAATTTTATAGAGTGTGTATCTCACCACCTAGACCAGTTGTACATCCTTCAACATTGATATTCTATGATTAATAGATGTTTTGATACATAAGTGAGTGGAATTTTTTTTTGGAGAGACTCGTTAATTTACAGTATTTTATTTGTGGGATATTCAAGTTTACATAAGCATATATGTACATACACAATACTTTTAATATGTAATCCTTTTAAATTTCATTCAATTGTTTTAAATTCAAGAACCCCTATTAATTTTAAGACATATGGGAATTATTAGGTGTTTTGGTATTGGTTGTGGTTGAGTTTCTTTTTTTATATTTTTGACAATGTTGTATGTTATAGAAAAATGTTTCAGCAATAAATGTTGATCATCTTCAAGATGAAAACCATACATGAAATGGTTGGTTTAATTTTTAATTAAGTATCCATCCCGATGAAATTTCGATATGTAATTGATTTATATGGTTTTTGAATTTATCATTATATCTGACCATATTTGTATTTCTTTTGTGCTTTAGTTTTCATCACAAATACTCTTTTCTTCTTAGCTTACTTGCCATTTAATGGCCTATCCATGCAGTTCATAATTTTTATAATTAATACTTATTCACTATATCTGTATAAATTCTAATAAATGAAATTTATACTATTATGAAATTTCATGGAATTATGAATTTGATTATTCAATGTGGTAGGGAATACCTCGAATAATATGAAATGTGAAATTAATTATTCAAAGTGGTTTGGGTTATTTTGAATATACGACCTGATTTGGCATATCAAAGAATTATTGGACACTGTAAGTGTCGGGTGGGGCATGTTACAACCCTTCATTGCATCGCTAGGTCTCATGAGACAAACTATGGTCCTGGAACATGGTCTTGAGAAAATGAGTATTTATGGAATTTGCACGAGGCTTTCATGTTATGGTTATGTTGTCCCACATTATAAATTCATTCATTATGTGTATGATAATTAATTAACCAATTGGTTATTTGACTAATAGAATATCCATGGTTAAGATCCATTACTTATGAGTATCATAAAAGTAAATGCATATGACATGACATATGTTTAGCACTCAATGAATTAGTATTCAATGTATGAAATTGAAGTTATTACCTTTACGTATAACACTGATTTTTCATTACTTAGTTGTTTAATTTTTTACTTACATATTCATATTTAATACATATTTAGAATGTCTTTTATTTATTACTCCAAATGATCATGCATATAATTGAATAGTGTACCCTTGTAATTCTGTTATCATGTTTTTAATTGTGAACTTTTATTATGATATGTTACATGTGTTACAGCTTCTCATTAAGAAAAATGTTTTGTAGAATTTTTTGAAGAATGTATTCAAAAGTTATAATTGGTTTTTATGTTATTTTAAAACCCTTTACTGGGCATTTGTATACTCACCCTACATTTTTTATAATAAAATTTTTAGGTGACGGCTTTCAACAGAAGGAGCTCGACAGAAGCGGCTAGTTTCCCAAAACTTGTACCGAATTTGATCCTCTATAAAGAACAGGATGTATAATTTATTAGTGATTGTTTTTGTTAAAAATCTCACATCATGTTATGAAGGAACCAGATCTTGGTTTTCTGGGGTCTGGTCCTCACACACACCCTATTCCATCCACCTTTAGTTACAGAGTAGATTTTATTGTTATAGGTGATGATAAGGGAAAGACCCCTATGCATGATGGGCGATCAGGTGTGTCATGATTAGAACATGGATAGTGGGGTTGGGAATATCCTCAGAACCAATTGGTATTTATGTTTTTATTTTGTAATTTTTAGGGATTTTATATTTAACTTTATTCCCTTCAATTAATTTTTTATTTCACATATATTTTTTTTTATTTTTCAGTTTCCTTTTATGTTATTTTGATGGTATTTTATGGATGTAATTGTTCTCTTTTCTATATATTTCGACATTTTAAAGGTTTGCTCGATTCCATATCATGACATGATCTGGTTACTTATGATTGAAATGAGTCAAGGACATTAAAAAGTGGTATCATATCATTTATTTTGAAAAAATATTTGGGATAAGATATATTGAAGATAATGTTTTCTCGAAGCATGGTATGGAAATCATGCCTAGAATTATTTATGCCATGTATGAGGAGATCCAATGTTACTAGTGGTGGGATTACTATTTTGGTTTTTGTGGTTACTGTTGATTGATTTTACCATGAGTGATGCACATATTTTGTGAGATTTTTTATTTATAAGATCTTACTCATAGTTTTTGTATGGAAATATAGTGATTGATCATGTTTCATGATAGGAACATAGATTTTTCGGTTTATTTTGTGTTTATTTATGACTTCTGGTTTGGATGAAAGTGATTTACATATAATATTTGAGTGGTATATAATAAATAAAATGATGATATCATTATTGTGACTTCCCTTGAATATATTACCCTAAATTATTATGACGAAATTATTTGATTATGTTTGATAATTAATAGTAATTCCTCTATAGAGACTAATTAAAGTACAATAAGAGTATGCGAATGAGCATTCCCCTCAGAATATTAGAATAGAGCCTCTAGTAGCTCTAGATAATACAATATATAACCAACTCCATGCATGCTTATTGTGAGTTATGTAGTCAATTGAGAGAGGTCCTCCATAAGCTGTGCTATTGATATCAAACCTCATCAAATATTTTAAACTCAACAACCACTAACCATTAAAAGTTAAGGTGGAGGTAGGTGCTTTAATTCTCAATGGAATCAATGTGAACTATCATTTACCATCTAGATACTCTTCTATAGATCATATTAAATCTTATAACTTATATACATTGAGGGTCGCTGAAGACATGTTGGGAAATTTTTATCTAGTAATACCAGCATGTGGGAATGACCTAGAATGAATTCCATACTAGGTTCCTCATTTATTTCAATATGAAGACCTTGAGGGAAAACATGGTTAAGTATTTCATGCACTTCAAACGGGGATGTTTGTTTGTGATAGATTACTCCACTATTTTCATGGACATGTAATTTTTTTCACCAATCTTGGATGGGAATAAGGTAGCTTGTATGAAATGCTCTGAATATGTAATTATGGGTGGGATTAGGTCACTAGTGAATATATTTATCTTAATTGAATTATTTAAGGTGGTGAACCAAGATCTTATAATCGATAGAAATCATAAGAATGTTATAGGTCATTTATAGGTAGTTCATTCAATGAGATTCAGTAGTGAATCTTTAGGTAATGGAAAGTGCTACTATGAGAATCACCATCAAAGAAGTAGTGGGAATAATATCTATTGTATGAAATCCTTCAAATTACCTGATGATAGTAATCACTTTTTCGGGATAATATGATTCATTGGTTGGACATTCAGGTCCAGAAAATTAAAAATTTTGTGGAATTATATCCCATGTAGAAATAGATTTCTTGGATGATAATATAGAACAAAAAGGCATGGACTATACAGTTTTCTACTAGTTCTGATATGTTTTAACTTATGATTGCATAGGACTGCCACCCAAGAGAGAGGCTAGGTTCACTATAGAGTACATAATGGTGGTAGATCCTAATTTTATTCTTCATTATCTGATTGATCCCATAGAACTTCATGGATTAACAAATTAGTTGTATGGATTTTATGCCAGGGGATTTATCCAGTTCTGCACCTCTCAATGGGATTCCTCAGAAATGTTGATGGATCCTTGAGACTATACATGTATTATCGATGGTTAAAATGAGTGATGATAAAAAACCAATTCCATATTATAGGTATAAATGATAATGTTGATCAAACTAGGGGATACATTATTTTTTCCAATATTTAATTAAAACAGATTTTCACTAGTTAAGGGTAATACCTTTAGACATAAAACACACTATCACTAAAAGTAAGCATGTTATGTATAACTAATGACTCATGATTATCAAATTAATTTACACAACTATAGTGTTTATATATTTTATTAATTAATTTTCCATTAATTTTTTATACATTTTTTGATCTTTTTTTAGGATATCCTCATGTACTCTAACTCAAAGTTGGAGTACGTATTAAATCTGTAGTCTGTTTTGGTATCCTTAAGGGAGTAACATTACTATTCCATGATATAAAAGTACCACTTATGGAATGACCATATAAACTTATTAAGGAATATGATATCAAAATTTGGTGTTTCAATGTACCCAGATATGGTTATTTTAATAGTTTTCTGGAAGTGGAATGAGTATTATTTTCATATATATAGCTTTCTAAGATTTGTTAGATAGTATCATATGATTATTTAGGTCTTCTCGTTCTTAGAGGGACTAATGATGAATCTTCTCAATAAAGGGTTTCTGTTCATGTATTCTGAATCTTATGAGAATTCAATTTATATTTCGAAGGTAAGGTTGACCTCTTCACCGATTCTGGTATTACCTAAACTGGACAAATATTATACTTTATATTATATTGCATATAGAGTCAGGATGGGAGTAATATTATTTCAATATGGTCAAATGGTTTATTATAGATCATCATATTTGATACTTTAAGAGATAAACTATCTACACATGACTTATTATTATAATTCCGAGTTCGTGCTTTTAAATATTGTTGGCATTATCTATTAAGTGAGAGATTAATAGTATATACGGACCAAAAAATCCTAAAATACTTTTTATCATAGTATAATTTAAATATTCATAAGTATAGATGGGTTGAGTTCATATAGTAATTTAATTTTGAGTTAATGTATTCCCCTAGGAAAGAAAACAACATCATTTATTCCTTGAGTAGGAAAACTCATATATAAGTTGTGTAGGAGGATACAAGTGAGTAGCATATAGTTTCTCTTTTTACAGAGTTGAATTTGGAAGTGAAAAACTATTAGGATTGAGAAGTACTTACATATTAATCTATGAATTCATTTCATCTAAATAGGGAAAATAGGATACAATTGTAAAATCTAGCATGATTATTCCTAATGGACAAATTATATGGTGGAGATTCACTACAACTATAGATTATTAATGAAATGAGATTCTTTAGAACCATGTTTGGGTATTAGTTACCACTAGTATACCTGAAGAATAAATGAGGGAATATTAATCCTCCAAGTTGGTGGTAAATCAATGTTGGATCAAGATATATCTTGAAATTTTTATGTATTATCGGTGGCCATGAATTAAGAATGATTTAGTAGGTTTTTTGATGTAATGCTCCACTTATCAATGGGTTGGGATAAGGCACCAAAAACTCATCAGTAATCTATATCGATTTCTTATACCTATGTGGAAATGGTATGATTTCACTATAGGCCTCATGACTGGTTGGCCAAGAACTCCTTGTAGGAATGAAATTCTCTAGGTATTCATTTATTTTTTGACTATGGAAGCTCGTTTCATACTGATTTAGGAGACATTCATTGTGGATGAGTAGATTAAAATTTATATTCAAGATATAGTCAGTATTAACATGGTACATAGAATTATAGTTTTATATTAGGTTTCCCTCTTTACCTCATACTTCAAGTAGGTATTTCAAATGGTGCTCTACATATAGATATACTTGTTTACTACTTATTAACTATATATTGAAAGATATTATGATTCATATACCGAATGACATTCTAAGACCATGAATCAATGATTTTGGTGGATCCTAGTATGACCACTTAGAATAAGAAAATATATATTACTTTAATATCATTTATGATTCATTTTAGATTTCTCCATTATAGGACTTATATAGTAGTTCATGTCAATCAACTTTATGTTGGTTAGAATTTAGTGATTCAGTACTCAACAAAGTGAGTCTTATACTAGAGATCATATATAATGTTAAATTGATTAATATGTTGTTATAAATTACACTAGGGAAGAAGAATTCAGTTGTTAATCAACAATATAGACCTTTGAGTTTGAGGTTAGAGGTCGAGTGTTCTTATGGGTGTCTCTAAGGTTGGTAAATTCTTATATTTAGAATATTGGAAAGTTAGCACCTAGGTATGTTCTTCTGTTTGAGACCATAGAGTAGATCATTTTTGTGGCTTATATTTTGGCCCCTATATAGTAATTTTATTCCTTGAAAAACACTTTAAAAGTGTCCCAACATCGACAGTATCACCCAAACCCCTAAAAAAATTTCAACATTGAGGAAATCGAGATTAATACAATGCATCTTTTTAGGATCATTGTTTATTATAGTGGATTTTAGTAAAAAGACTGTCCAAAAATAATATTCCTCTATTATGAGTGTTATGGTATCACGTATGCATCCAATATTATACACATGATTGGGAGATAGATATTCATGATTATTATCTAATGTTATTCTCTAATTTGGATTAGTGATACCAACAAGTATATCTCAGCGATGAGCTATTATATTCTAGGAATACTACCAGATCTCTAGATTAAGGTATGTATTTTTTTAATCCTTATGATGGAATAATTCATTTTCAGGATGTGTTGGATAACTCTAGGAGGATTTGGGTGGAAATTAAAAAAAAATTAGGCATACCACGGGCTAAACCATTTAGTGTAGGAATCCTTGTTTTTCTCATAGATCATCTTTATAAAATAGAGAGTTCAACACACCCTGGTTGAGAATTTTATTGAATATAGAGCGTGAGGATTATACTTATAGACCATTTCCAAGATGGCCTCACCAAACCATATTGGAAGTAATAGTGAGTCTAATATAGACAAATATTTGAGACCATTATGTGTTATGTCACCATTGTTATCCTCTTTGGCATCATGTAGTCAAGACCACCACATCCATGGTGGAAATAAACATTTTGTGGTAGAGGATATTAATTTTTTTAAAATAGAATAATAGGATTCTAGATATTTAAAGTGAGGTTATTATAATAAATAAGGGAATTTTCAATCTTTAAAGGTGTATTTTTAGTGCATAATTGAGTCAGTTTCTCCTACAAAAAAACTCATTACTTATTCTTTTCTAGATTTTTTGAATCTAGATAAATACAGGGTGATATTTAGACAACCATTATTCATCATAATAACTATATTATATGACCTCTCTCTTCCTTGTCTATTATAATCAACTTCTCATTTTGTGTTTAGACTAGAGTAACCATCTTTTCCTCAATTTCGGATCCAATCAGGTAATTAAAAATTACAATTGTTCAAGGTTTATGGCCTCAATTTATCAATTATGAATTTATTATATTTTCATATATAAAATATTTTTGGTCACACCAACACATTTTGTTCTTATCATTCCATATTTAATAATTTAATTTTGACACTTATTTAAATGTCGTAGACTCTTCCATGGTCTATGATTGGCCTAGTAGTGAGCAATGGACAAAATATAACCCACTTAGTAAGGTTATCCTACCATTGGAAATTATGATTTGATTAATGTGGTTAATTTATATGTTTCATGGGCTTCTCCAATGGTTAGTGGACCTTTTCCAAGACTATTTGAACAAACTCTAACAGATTGAGACTAATTTGAAATAATTATTCTTAGCTCATGATTGAATTTACATGATAAATTATTTCTACATTGTTTTTGTTAGATGATTTTTAATGTAATTAAGACCCTTGAGTATGAACTTGAATAAATGAATATAATTATACTTATTACCATTAAAGAACATTGATATGATTCCTTGGTATTTCAGTTACTATGATTATTAATTTTGGTGGGCCTTAACATTATTCAAAGGATCCAACATATCTATTATTTTGGTAATTACTATTAGTGGACCTTGATTTTATTTGAAGGATCTAGCATACTCATATCATGATTATTATTTTGGGGGACCTTGATGTGATTCACAAATTTTGGTCTTCCTATTATTATAATTATTATTGTTGAGAGACCTTGATAAGAATTTAAGGATCTAGTATTCCTATATACTTATATATATTAATATTATATCATGGATAGAGATATATTTTACAGGGCAATGTAGGTATGGTTAACCTTGGGTGCACCCTGGACATGAGGGCTGACAGATATATTATTATTATTTTTTATGTTAGACCCTATTTTGCTTTATTTCACGTTTGTAAATATTTTTTCATACTGGATATCCCTTAGACAAAATTGGTGGTGTACTTCTATGTTTTAATCACACCATACCCAGGAAATATTTAGTTCCCAAGAAAACATCATTTTTGTTTGTCTGGATAAGGGAAAGGCCACTGTATTTGATGGGTGATCAGCTGTGTTGGGATTAAATCATGGATGGTGGGATCAATAACATCCTTATAATTTGTTGGTATTTATCTTTTTGTTTCATATTATTTTGTAATCCTTATAGTTTACTATATAACCTTATCGTTTTTTTGGGTGGTGATATATTTTGGATTATTTATCACTTTCCATATTATGTTCTTGTGGTTGTTTGTGATAGATGTTGTTATTCTCATTTCTTCATTTATTTCTACATTGAGAATGGGGTATAGTCTCTCAAATAATTCCTCTATATCCATTTCTACTTTAACAATGTATTTGGTGCTTGGGGAGGTTTTCTTGAGGCCATGTATCAAATAAATTTGGTTACATAGTTGTGAACCAGGTCATGGATGATACAGTTTGAAAGGGAGGTTCAATGATTTGGTAGAATTACAAGAATGAATTCATTTAATGGAAATATATAGATTGAGAAACTTAATGGAATGGATTTTGGATTATGATAGATATAGATTGATGATCTTGTGATTCCAAAGGACATAGAACTCTCATCTATCTATGGAGCCTCACTCTCTAGTGATGCTCTCAGGATCACATATTGGCATCTTCCAAATCCTAGGGTTTCTCCCTGGTGGCCTTGGATCTTACACCAAGATTTTTCTAGTTCTCTCTTGTCTCTACTCATTTTTAAGGCTTCACTCTCACTAGGTAATCATTTCTTCCTCCCTCACTGGCTCGGGTCTCCTCTCCCTATTTAGCCTTCCTCATCTCAGTGAAGTCCTTTTACAGCTTCCTTACTACCATCTGTCCTCAAGTTCCACCTCCCCATTTTAGGTCAGATCTAGATTGATGGTCACACTGAGGCTTTGGGATAGTGGTTTGGTGGTGGAGGGTCCTCTCAGAATCTATTTTCTTCTTCAATTAGAGTTTCATCCTATGGTAACTTTCTTGGGTTTCATCCCCTCAGAGCATTGTTTTTCAGTTTTTCATCTTAGGGATTCAATCCTATTTCTCCCATGTTCTATTTTATTCTAGATTTGGGTTCATTCATTTTTTGTATGATTTTAGGGTTTCATCCCCTGGTTTTACCCACTTTTTCTTTGATTTTTTTGGGTTTCTCAGTGGTCATTGGTGGAGCGAGGTTTAAGTCTACAGTAATGGGTTACTTGGGATGTTCACTGGTTTGTGGTCAGTTCATGACTGTGTTGGTAGGTTTCGATGAAGGATGTACCAAGTATTTTTTACTTTGGTTCTGAGGTGAATGGTGCTTTAGGGTGTTCTATCCATGGTGTCTCCTCTGTGCTTTTGATTTCGACGTCTTTGGTGTCTTGGATACATTTTCTATGAAATCAATGATGGGTTTCTATTCTCAGTGGCAATGATGACAAATTATCCTAAAGTGGTGATGGTCTCTGATGGTGTCTCTCAACGGAGATTCAGGTGGTTCGCTATAGTTATGACGTCAGTGATCTCGATGATGAATGGGTCTTCAGTGGAGACCACAATCTGATGGTTTGATGTTAGTGTGTGAATCTCAAGGTGATGTTGTCTAAGGTATAAGGATGTTCTGACAACTTTTTGGCATCCAAATTTTGAAATGGTTACTTCGGTGGTGGAATCATGTTTTTATGTTATGTTGTTTTAGAATGAATTTTGAATCAGGATGTTGTGATGGTCTTGGAATAATGTATGGTTTGGTTTTATTCCTTGAAATTTAAACTCTTTAATGGGTGTTTTGTGAGGGTGTGTCTTTCTACAAGAGGAATGGTTTTGTAGGTTCCCACTTACCCTCAAAGAGAATTTTTAGTTATATAAAAATTGATTCTATTATCGAGAAGAAGACAACATAAAATGATTTAATGGAATTTGAGGATATGTATAGAAATCTTGTGGCCCTTATAAAAGTATTCATGTTTTGATGGCTTTTGATATTAATATTTTTAATATTAATACCAATAGTAAATCATGTAAATGACTTCAGTATGATTGTTTCAATGATCCAATATTTAAAGTCATCATTTTCTTTTGGATTATGTGTCTTTCTACTATCATCTTCAATTTAGGAGAGTTGGGATTCTATGGATAATATAGTTAATAACTCCAATGGAAATACTGATCTAGTATTTGATGATATTTGAAACTCAGTATCGAATTAAGATCTAAGGTGGAATGAATTTCCATTTCTGACTAGTAGTTCCTTTATTATTGATGGAAAGTTAAGTTCACCCCATAAAAATAATTTCTTAAAGAATAAACCAATAGAATAAAAATCTCATTAAAGAAGTTGATGAAAGTCAGTTGGTTCTGGTCATACCTACTAGAACTATGGGATGAAAGTACATATCAAGAAGGAATTAAAGAGTCATGAGGAGAATAATTAAAGGATATTCACATCCAGTTGTTCATATTTCATTAACAAAACTATAGATATTAAAGGTTAAATATTTATTGTGAATAGCTGAGTAGAAGCTTGTTTTATTGGATTTAGAGCATCCTATCATTCAACGGGTGATCAAAGATACATATTCAATTATTTATATGGGATGTTTGGGAAATTAAATATATTGGATAATGATTCCTTGGACATTATTAGAGATTGATAGGACAAAGTCCAACTAAATAATAGGTTTCTTAGGAAATTATTGGAGTTTTTTAATATTTGTGGCCTTAGAATAAATCTAATTTATATTGGGAAACTTAATGATACATGATATAGGATTATATTTTCTAATGAGGTATAAAAATTTACTCAAGGAAGAATGATAGTTTCATGAGGAGAAAAGGATGGTTCCCTTTGCCTGATAAAAAATTTAGAAGGGGTAGTAGTCAATAAATGTAAAACATATGATGATTTTTAAATATGGAACAATAGTATTGGTCACCTAAATGAGAAGAACATGAATGTTATGAATTACAAGGGATTAATAAATCTTTATAACATAGATATCTGAAAGAGCTAATTTCATTATAAGGAAATAACAAAATATTTTCTTTTAACATAGATGGATAGAAGCCCAATAATTGGAATTTGGAGCACATACAATTATATGTATGGGGAACCTACACAAATTCTATACTATGGTGGTTTCCCATACTATTTTACATTATTTTAGGATACAAGTAAAATATAAATTTATATTTTAAGCATAAATATGATGTTATTCAGATGATTTTTTAGTGGAATACTTTTGTGGAAGCGAAATGTGAGAAGAATTTGAAATTTATTCTGATAGAAGAAATTGGTGAGTGCACAATATAAATATTTTGGAACTTATCCAAAAATAATGGAATAATTGATGAGAAGATGCTTCCTAGAAATCCACAACAAAATGGTGTTTTTGGAATAATTAACCATACTTTGATAGAGACAACTCAAAGTATGATATTTGACTTAAGAATGAATTACACGAATTGGGAAGTGCCACTCAACACAATATCATATCTCATCAATATAAGTCCAGTATCAGAAGTTGAGTATGAACTTACAAAGGAGTTTTGGTCTGGAAAATTATTGGATTTTCAACATATTAATGTTTTTTGGTTTTTGAAATATATACTTGTAAATGATATGGACTTTGATAAACATGAATCAGAACATAAGTTGTTTTTTTTCCATTGGTTATGGAGATGAAAATTTTAGATATCTATTATAGGACGGTGATAGGAAACAAATAATTAGTTTTAAGTATGTTGTCTTCAATGAGAAAATTTTATAGAAATACTAGAACACTACATATCCTAAAGTTTATAGAAACCCTACTACAAAAGTATAGGTTGATCAATGTGCTAGTATCTTGGAAGAACTGGAGAGCTCATATGTGGGTACTCGAAGTATCAAAAGACTCTATGTTATCCCCCAAAAAGTACCAAATATTTGAAGGTAATATGAAGTTTATATGGGAACACTGAATTTATAGGATCCAGAAGGAAGTGCACCATATGTTTTGGTACCAGTAGAAATATTATAACCAAACTTCTCAGATCAAATGATTTTTTGAGATCATCAACATCAATTAAAGGATTTCTTTAGCAGTTTTGGAATTATTTAAACATTATACTCCTAAAAATTTATGAGAACCTGAAACTCTAATGGAATTATATTTTCTTAGTGACTCAAAATATTGGGATCTAGACGATAATAGTGAGATGAATTTAATAATGTCCAATAGAACTTCGGAGATAAATAAACATTTAGAGCATAAAAATTAACTTAAAATTAAGTTGTTTTACTAAATTAAGGACTAATTTGATGGAAATAGAAGTTAAAAATAATGAATTCTATTTAAGGGGTTTCAACATAAGGAATTAGTTTAGTTTTTAGAAATATTATCATTGGAAAATAAACATTGTACAATATATATTTTTCTAAGAATGGATGCATAAAAATATCTATATCTTGAACAAATAGACGTTGATAAGTCTTTTATTTATGGTCAGTGTGGTTCGGAGAAGGAAACTCAATAGTGGGGTGAATTATGTTCCTATTAAAATTTCTTTTAAAATTTTTAATTTAAAGATTACCCCAATTAAAAATAAAACTGGCTAATTAATAAAGGTAGTAAATTTATAATATATTGAATGTTCATATTGTTTCATAGAAGATTTATTATTTCTAAGTTATAACCATATGATATATTGATACAAATTTAAAAACTACTCTAATAACGAAGATAGTTATAAATACTATCCAAAACTAACTATCAAAGTAAAATTTAGTTTTCTGAAATATAAGTTAAAAAACGAGAAAGACTATATTGAATGACATAGTGGATAAACCAGGTCGTTCAGTCACAAGCTGAGACATAATCCACTCCACTTGGTGATCCACTACCACCAGAATATATATATATATATATTAGAATCTTTGATCCAACCCTGGATTGGGGTTAACAAAAGTACACAAGATATTCTAGGTCACAGTACCTCTTCCGCTATTCCACATGGGAAAACAAAAAACCAGGTAACACAAGACCTCTTCCGAAATTATACGTGGGTGAAACAAGGTGTAAAAGAAATTTGAGTGATTATATATTGTATCCACTAGTTCCATGTAGGATACCATGTGTTCTTTTATTACAGATTCACACACTATTAGAACGTATTAATAACATTGTACAAGGTAGAGTAAAGATAATTATAAAGTATTTGAAATTATTTTAGTGTTGTTTTATGCATATCTGGACTTATAAGATGTAGTATATGTGATTTTAGAGTCCTCCTGTGGAAACAGTGTGTTGTGAGTCTCATGTTTTGGATTCTAGTACAATGATATGTGCTTTGTAGATCTTGTTCTTCTTAGAGTTGATGCTGCAAGGATGTTTTTGGTTCTAATACCCATTAGTTTTTCCGCTAGGAATCAAGAGTTCTTCGTGTGTTCGTCAGTGTATGTTTTTTCATGCATGTGTTCTACTCCTTTTTTAGTCTCTTTCACTTCTTGATATATTTGTAACTCATGATCCAACGTGTATTTCACCTTCGGTAGGTCTTTGTTAAGGCCAACCGGGCTAATGATCTCAACACCTTGTACCTCGTACTTTCATGTGACATGTCTACAAAAGATCAGAATTTATCCATGTGTCATTAAATGACTCAAATATGACTATTAGAAACAAATTTTGAATTTAATTAAAAAACACCGAAAAAATGGTTATGTGTGGAATGATTTCATGGTTTGTGTCTTGAAACAGGGTCAATTGGAATGGTATATTATTTTTTTCCTCTGATCGGTATCCCTAGAGTGGTGTCTAGTCCTTTGTCAATTGTAGAACAAGTAGCATGTGGTAATGGTAGACTGATTTTGGTAGCATATCCTTTGTATAATTTATACTGATAACATGGTCACAGTAGCAAGGCTTATGGTAACAAGTCTTATGGTTTCAGGTGCTTTTCTAAATCTAGAAAGGATGTCAATGTTACGGAAGTAGGGTCACAATGTCTAGGTTATGGTTTTTGGGTTACGATGTCTGGGTCATGGTTTCTAGGTTATGTTGTCTTATACATAGTCAAATATATATAATCCATTTTAATAAGTAATACTCACATAATGGGTTCTACTTAAGAATTAGCACAATAAATCAAAGAAGAAAAAAATTAAACATAGTTTACAAGATTCATACTGGATTTGTGATATGTGAATCAAGTTTTTTTAGAATTAAAACATGAGGATTCTCATAATATCCCTCTTTTTTATGGTCCAAAATAACAGAATATATAATTCCTATATTTTAGTAAAGACCAGATATTTGAGTACATATGTTATAGGTTGTATAGAAATAGTTCTTCTCCCATGAAGATCCTTTTTTGATAAATTCTTTCATAAATTACCTGTCTTATTTCACCCTCATTTTGTATTATAAAAAAATAAAATGAAAAGGAAACAATGAATGAAGGAAATTAAGTGAATAAAAAATGAAAGTTCACATAGTATTCAATATAATGAGAGAGTTTATTAAAAGAATGTGGAAAAATACAATACATCCCTATCAAAATACGTCATTTGATTCTCTTCAGATCCATTATTATTTTCTTTTACCTAGGTAGATACATCAAGAGGAGTCAGAGGAGCATATGTAGAAGTTGTAGAAGGGATTGATCCACCTGTGAGAGAAGAAAACGACACTCTTTTAAAGACCGAGGGTGCAAGAGATGGTTTCGGGGAAGACCGAGGAAATTTTTTCTCAATAATAACAGGTCTGATCTGGCGTAGATCCTGGGATACCAACTTGGAAGCAGGAGGAAAAGTAGTAGATGAGGAAGGAGTTGGACCGGGCCACAAAGGGGTAGGTGAAAAAGCCACAAGGGATGTAATTTTAGCATGTACATAATGACTTATGAACTTAATGAAAATAGTGATCACATTACCTCCATATAGAATATCCTTCTCAATGTAACACCCCAAGCTTCTATGTTATGTTTCCCTTTAAAAAATGCAGTAGCTTGCGTTGTAATCAACTTGGAGTTTTAACACACCATGGCCAATCAAACTAGCCGTTATGAATAGTAATACCCACTTTCTGAAATTTTATAAATTTTATTTTTCAAAATGGACTTTATTTTTAAATTTGGAATATCGAAGTTAGCTTAGAATTAATTTTTGGAATTTTTTCTGAAAACATTCATTTTTTGATGAATAGTGAAAAACACTGCGTTATTAGTTAAAATCGACTTTTTATTTTAGAAATTAGTTATTTTATTTTAATTTATTTTAGGTAAAAATAGATAAATAGTACCTATATATATTCAATGTAACTCATTTGAGTCATTTTATAATATTTTTAGATATATAAAATTTTATTGAACTTTTTACTGTCTTTTACACACCTTCTAGGAGCATTTGAAAATTTGAATAAAACATAATTTTACCGCTTCTGGGAGTTGAATTACAAAAATCCAAGAGACATGGTTGAAATCGGTAAGTTAAATGTGGATCAACTATATGAAAATAAGTTTTGGTCAATAGTAACTTTTGACATTTATTTACCACGGTTCAAAGTAAGTAGTGTAATTTAGGGTAAAAATGATATAATAATTACCCTAACGCATGTCCTAATTCTATTAGATAATTTTAATTTGAACAAAAACAACCTTAAGAATAAAATATGATCCTCTTTTATCCACATGGATTAGATTAAGACATTTATTATAATTTTATTTAAAAAAGTGTTAAAAGAGTTAAATTCAATGTTTAATAACTAAACCGTTTTTCATATTAGGTTACACCCAATATAAATTCGACAATAAATATTTATCCTAAAGATAAAAAATTTTCCTACATAATGGTATTTTATTTACAATTTTTAGACATTAAATAATTTAGTTTATTTGTGACACAATGATGATGTAGTAATTAACTTAATAATGAAATATTAAAATAATTGATATTATAAATATAAAAATAAATGTAAATTGAGACTTATGATAAATTAAACTAATTTTATAGGTTTATATGACATGTTAGTGTATATTAAATAAATTTTATTCTAAGTGATAATGTATATATGGCTTTCAAAAAAATCAGATACTAAATTGTGTCAAAATTGACATAATTGAGTTTTTAAAAAAAATATTATTTTATTAATTGAAATATTATTCTTAAAAATAAAAGGTTCATAAAAAGGACATAGATGAAGATATATATATTAATAATTAACCATTTGGGGTTCTATTTTCTTGTTATAGTATGTTTATTAACCAGATAATATAAAAATACCAACAGACATGGGAAATATCCAACTATTTAACTAAGAGTTAAATCTAAAAGATAAGGTTAATATGGTAACTTAAACCTGTCAAAACCTTTTGGTTGAGAGGATTTTGACCCATCCCTACCTTATCCTCAAAATAAATCATTTTTGAGCCATTATTAACCAAATATGATTTTATTATAAAATAATATTTGAAACTTTTCTTAAAATTACCCTCACCTCTCTTATAAAAGGGTACTTCCCCTTATATTAATTTCACACCTCCAAATCCATTTGGATTGGCCAAACCCAGCCCAATTATCCACTAAAATATCCTTCCTTCTATATAGAGTCCTTAATTTGATTAGAAAGCAAACTTATGGAGCCCTTTTGATCAACTCAAAAGGAAACACCTGAAGAACAGGTAATAATTTCACCACCCTCTTTCAAGTTCTTTTCTTCTACCACATCCACTTTTTTTGTTGTTTCAATACCAAAATAATAACTCCAGTACCTTATAAATAATATGATGTTATTATAAATATGGTATAACCATATGTTTTATTTTACCCATCCTATAAATCACAAAGTCACCATACGTGTGTACGTACGGCTTACCGTCTCCACGTCTTGGTGTGGTTTGTTATTCAGGCACTTAATTATTTGGATGGGTATAATAATGAGTATAAATAATGGAAATAATAAATATATCATGTTAATTATTCTGTATATATGTTATACCATCCAATTACATATGATTTCACCATCAATATAATGATATTGTCCCTAATGCCTACGTACAGATTACCGTCTCCACGAACGCGATGAGATTCATTGTCCATCGTAATCATTCAAGAATAATTTTCATTTTATGAATAAAGATAATTTTAATGAACATAATATAATTCTGTATATAAATCAAATACATCATATACATAACAAACATGTCTTATGAAACCAAGCATATAAAGTAAAACTAATCAGTTAACACCCAAAACGATGATACTACAGCAATATTATTTACAAATAAATGTTACAGGATCATATATGATGTCATATCTATTTATATAGTTCTTTTATAATTTAATAACAATGTTTTAACTAATATAAAACATTTTAACATACCATCGACTAAGGAAAATTACATGGTAATGGTTAATTCTATAATCTCATCACTTATCTGAGATTGTTAATACGTAAATATCTACTGGGACCTCTTTATCATCAACATCTATGTTTTCTTAAAAATGTAATTCAAATCATTTTTACTATTAACTAGACCATGGGTTAAAGTAATTTATAACCTTATTTTACCACATATGTTTTGAAATTAATATTTCTGTTATTTTCTAGACAATGTACTTTATGACCTTCTTGTCAAAAGTAAGGTAAGAATGTCTTTTTTAACTTATACAGTGGGTGTGGCTATTTTCTACCATTATAACATCATAGAATCTTCCCATAAAAGCTTATAAGACTATTTTCCAAATAAATGTTTTCTTTTCTAATTATATGAATTTTAAATTATTTCAAAATAGAAATAGATATTTTTCTATAAAAAGTTTTGAAATCATCTATGTCGACACCATTTAATAGATTTTAAGCTTGATTGATGTTGATTATTATGATGCAAATCATACATATTGTTTTGAAGGTTTGGTGATTTGTTTGACTGTGGATGTGTTATTTTTACACCATTCATGGATTATAGATAAATTATTGACATTTCATATGCTATTTTAAATACGAATTTTTATGTTATGTTTACACCTTTTCATATGAGGAATACATTGGAAATAGTAAGTGATGGGTGGAGCCCACTGTAGCTACTCGATTTATCGGTAGGTATCATGAGATAAACTAGTGTCTTGGCACAATGGCATGACAAAATCTTATTTGTAGTCTTGGCACAAGGCCTTGACTATGTTGTTATGAAGTCAAGCATTATGCATTCAAACATTATGAAATTGGATATTGATATTATATGTGATTATTCGACTAGTAGAATATCCATGTGAATAAGTAAATGGCATTATTTGATTTATATTTTCCATAAAATGATGAATTTTATGTTTAAAATTATTGTTTTTTAGTCTTACACATTGCCTTAAATGTTTATTCTTATTCTTGAATGTTTCCTCTAAATTTTTTTCCTTACTGTGCATCTGAGCTCACCCATTTCTATGTTTTATTTCTTATAGGATGCTAATAAGTATATTATGACTGACCTACAGTGATAATATAAGGGATGAATGTAGTCAATGGAAATAATGTTATTGTTGTTTATTATTTTATAATGTAATGTAAAACTTATGAATGTATCTAGCACTTCCAAGGTTACTAAACTGGTCGATATTTCTGGATTTTGATCCCTTATGATCATGTCAATGTTATATAATAATGCACCGAATCTGGGTAACGAGGGTCGGGGTGTTATAGTTGGTATCATAGAAATATTAGTACAAACCATGTAAACTATATTTAGATAAACTCTTATTAGATAACATTACCCAAAGATATACTTCTAGGATTCATATAGAATAACTTCCTATAATTTTGGAAATGTAAAGATTTTGTGTTTTTTCTAAGCAAGGAATCCCTGTATGGATACAAGAAAGTAGAGGTGGCTCTAGCATAGATGTACCTAAGAGTTAAAACTCCAACAGGTATCTTCAGGCTTGACCTGAGGTATCGTGGTACCCGACAATGGGGCTTGTTTTACTCTTGGTTATGAAACTCTCAGGGGATATGATTAAGATAATTCTCATTTTCATTACAAGCCATTATGAAGGATG